>JAZHEH010002789.1:4425000-7052500 GCA_036589455.1 Ateles fusciceps | reverse complement strand
CCCTTCTGTTCTGGTTCTCAGTTTTAAAAGGGCAGGTAAAATGAAAACAGGATTTACTTTTTTGCTCCTTAAAAATTGAACCTTGATTTTAATCTATCAGTCCAAATACATTCAACAATAGCAACCCTCTGTTCAATCTTCTGGATATTAAAAAAAAAAAATCCAAGTGCACTGCCATCCATTTGAAGTAGTAAGTCACAGGTAAATCATATCCTATCATTAATGAAATGAAGGAATGGGGACGAAAAGTGGCGGAGAAGGAACATGGGAGACTCCCTCCAACAGGTCTAACGTGTTTTCTAGGAGAAGAATATTCGTGTGTTAAACCCCCAAAAGCGTTAAACATCCAGCATCCCCTATGTGGACATTTCAACAAATATTTTTGCCAAATATGAGACAGGCTCACTCTCCTCTGTGGATCTGGAACTTTCAAGAAAAACTATCACCAAGCCAAGTCTGCCTTTTTAAGCCAAGTCTGCCTCCAGGAGAATTTGTGGTGTTTGCTTGTTCTTACTATTGTGTTGTTATGAAAACCAGTAATGAGTTCAGCTTGCACCCCAGGTGGGAAGTTAGAAAAGGGGAACCTGTGTAAGTTGAAGTTTGTCACAGTAGGCAGAACAGTCGCTTTGCAGCCCAGGCCCATCTCAGGGTGCACTGCTTCACAGCTACACTGTAAAGTGTTAAAAATCCTCCCACCCACCCCAGAATATATATATATGTATATTAAAAAAAAATCCCCTGTCCATCTCTCAGTACACAAAAGGACCTCATCACACTGCAAAAATAGCAGTACCCACTTTGGTCAATTAAAACAAACAAACAAACAAAAAAGCATACATTATTTTTTAAATCTGTGTACTTACCTATAATAACCAATACAGCTAAAAGCACTACCTACATAGGCAAAACTTGGTATTGCATAATTCGTATAAATTTGAAACCCCTCCCCCCCCCAAATATTAATTGGAAGATGAAAAACATGAAAGGTTAATAGAAAAAAACACCAAAATACTGAAAATATTGCTGGTCGATTACAATTTTTAAGCGGCAACTATACACAGCCATGATATGCTTTATAAATGTGAGATAAAGGTATAACTGTCTAAAAAATCCATGATGTCACACATTTTTCTTCGTCTGGAGTACAAAATATTTTGTCATAAAAATGGTAAAGATTTAAAATGATAATAAATGCAGCAAAACAAGTGTAGTGATGTCACTTTGTTGTTTTTTTTTTTTGTTTTTTTGTTTTTTGTTTTTTAGATTTCAAGGCAAGGCACGTAATGTGGACATTATATCTTCGTGCAAATTAGGATTACTGGAAAGAGTATTTTTAATTAAATTTTAAGAGACATAGAGGCAAAATGTGTCTGCCCATGCACACTATGGATCTGTCAATACAAGGAATTTGTTGAACAAGGCTAATGTCTGAAAGCACCATGCAAGTTTTCAGCACCCTGATTACATTTGTTTTCTCAAGAGTGCGTTTTCTTATATCCTACACCCTGGCGTTCCCAGTTTGTAAACTGTAAGCTTTACCCTTGTGACATGGATTTGCCTGCCTCTTTGTCTCTAGAATGCAGATTTTATAGAACCTTTTATACACCCTATGGGTTCTTGATGCAACCAGTAATTTTAAATAAATAAATTGTACCTCCAAGGAGGCTGCAGCTAAACCAACATAAGTGCTGTGTTTTCATTAATTTTATTTTTCTCAAGCACATGATTTGTCTTGATTTAATGCCTTTTTAATGCCCTCAAAAACTGAGGGGAAAATAAATTCGTTCAAAATTATTTTAAATTCTTTTTTAATCCCCTCAATTTAGAGTCCAAGGGCTGAAGGACTTATAATCATGGTTCCCCTTTAGATATAAATTTATAAATTGCACTTGCCTCTGTTAAGTGTTTTTGTGGGGGAAAATATTATATTAATTTTTACTGTTGCATGCAGAGATAACACTTCACCTACATAGAGGCATTTCTTCCATAGAGCCTTTGTGTTCAAACTGTTTTTTTCCTTTTTTCTTTTTTCCTTTTTTTTTCATTTTTTGTTTTTTTAAGATTTCAAACTGGGTTACACACTGGAAAAGGCTGGGTTAAGGGCCAAAATTTAATAAATCTGTACTGATAACTAAAGGCTACAGAGATTTTATATATTTTTTTAACTTTTAGAAATCAGAGTGCTTATAAAATGGCTGGCTCATGGCTCTGTCACCCAGCACCTCTGACGCCGCCTCCTAGCCTTCGTTGGTGAGATAACCAGGAATAGTGATTCCATGCGTAAACAACAAGAATACTAAACCAATAAAACTAGCTTATCATGCAAATATTAAGGCATCTAGAAAGTCAGTTAAAATATATTGTCATAGAGACAGAACATCTATTTCCCAGCGGACTTCATGTAACAAAGGCTACGTTGCAGGGGCTGCGATCTACCATCAGTGAAATATCATCGACCCTTTTTATGTCATTACAGTTTCAACCTTAAGGGAATTAGTGATTGTAAGTGCTGCAATTGCTGGTCTATTATCTTCTTTCTTCAGTTTCTTTCCTTTCTCCCTTGGTTTTGTTTTGTCCAGTCTTCCTCTTTTCCTTTTTTAAAAAAAAAAAAAATTCTTAAACTATTGTTGTGTTTCTTTTTCCCTCAGTTGCTTGTTTCTGCTTGAAGGAAAGGTTCTCCAATTATGTTCAAACCGTAATTTTGGACATTTGCCGGTAAGATGGGTGTCCTATTTGACACTTGGAAAGGAACCAAGCTAGCCCAGGTACCAGGACTGTTGAGAGGAGAGGGGCAGTAGGGAGGAAAAGAAAAAAAGAAAAAAACACAATGTTAAAATCTACAACAATATGAGAAACATAAATTCCAGATGCATCAAATTACTACTATAGCTATATTCAAAATTACAGTCTAATATGAGATAAATGTGCCAAATTTTATGTCTTATACCTATCTACACTCTATAGTCTATATTTTTAATGAGAATTAAGACTAAAGTGAGGCAGAAAAATCCGGGGTAAGATATATAAACAATTATTGAATTCTAACTGATTGAGGATATTCTTTCTAAAATATTTTATATTCTTCAATATAAATGCAATATGATTCTTTTTTGTACAGTAAAAAATAAAGAAAAAGAAAAGCAGCAATCTGTTGGTACCAATATAGTTTGCCAGTTATATTCTAATCTTGTTTTACCTTTAATTCACAAGCAATTCAGTGGTCAGATGGGTTTCAATTTCTCACCTGCCTATTGGGTTGAATAAAATTGAAAAGTACAGTGAAAGATATTTCTTTTCTCCTTACAACAGGGAAAAGAAAAAACTACATGTTTAAGGTAGGCCCATGCATAACATGTAATTTGAAATGCCCAATTATCAAACATATCTTAATCAGAGTTTTTTTAGTAAAGACCGAACACATGAGAATCATAGAACCAAAATGGAACACAGCTTTTTTGTTCTCTACAGAACACGCATTGAGAGGGAAAACATTTACAGGAGGCCACAAGGGTCTCTGCTCGTGCTGACTAGTTCTATAGCTCTCCAGCAGTTTTCTTATCCTAACCCTCTTTAACTTACTTTTAGAGAGAACCAGAGCCTTTCCTTCCAATTCATGTTTTCTTACACTGGCTTACAGCAGAAGCCTGAGCATCCCCTGCTCCTCCCCATCAGTAATGATACCACATTTGAGCTACCCTACACGTGGGGGAGTTTAGAAGGATAGTTAGGGGGGGAGTTGGAGGCAGTAAACGATAAGATTTCCTGCCCTCCTCTCATCAGTTCAACTTTCGCCTGTGCTGAACTGCGGGCTATTAAAAAGAAAAAAGGCTGGAAAACAATTCTCTAATTGCTACTGGCATAATCTCTCTTTAAGAAGTATCATATGGAGGACAAAAAACATCAGATATACACATTATGAAACAACTCTACAGCACACATTTGGGTACACTTAATCTAATGTATTGCTTGTTCCAACACTCAACTCCAAATGAATGTCAGTTAAGTAACAGCTGCATAAATAATCATGAACCAAGAAAACATCAAACTGACAATTCCATACTCATATTAGTCATGGCCTAGCATGGAGACATACTTTCGATGTTTTAAATTTCATTGAGTATCCTTTGCTTTACTTTTGAAACCATGAAGTGAGATGGACACTATTGTTGCAGCTATCAATCTAGATATTCTCATTTGTTCATATATGAATTCCAAAGGTACAAAAACCTTTATGGAATATCAACTTAAAGGAACAATTCTGATTTTTTTTTAAAAACTTGATACATACTGTTTGTACTCTGGTGATACCTCTATACAAAATGTAGCTTGTTGCTACACATCTACATACATATTTCTGAGTAAACATTTCAAAAAATATCACAACAACCTTTTATGCTCAAGGGATTTTATAATTAGATTACAAGCCCCATGACAGCAAAATCCATCTCTAGTAAAGTACCTAGCATACGATAGATGCTCAATACATAGACAAACCAATTAATTATTTCAAATCACACCCAGCTATATATTTTTAAAAGGTGTCACCCAAAATTACATGTACTCATGAATATGTTGTGATTTGGTCCCCTATAAAAGAAAACAGGCATCTCTGAATTTAAAATGAGAGATATTTAGCACTAACAAAGATTGATTATGCAGGAATAATCACATTCAAACTAACAAGATATGTCCTCATAATCTGATGAAAAAGCATAACTCAAGAATATTTGTTATTGAAACTTTTACTAAGCAGCTTAACTGTTTTCACATATTTCTCTTCCCACACACGTCTTCAACAATTATTCCTATGCTTTGCAACACTAATTGAAAACAATGTTACATAATGAATCATGAAACTTATTTTACCCTCAACTGTGTTTCCACTGCACTCTGTACATGGTCCTGTTACAGCATTTATTACTTCATAAATATCTCTATCTGTGATTATCTTACTGACTGAAAGGTGAACTTCATAGAGAAAATGACCTAATCATATCTATCTTTATAGAGTCTGAGCATAGCTGATGCTATTTCTTAACAAATAAAATAAATTACAAAAATGGGTATACATTATTTTTAACATGAAGTAAGAAGTATGTGCCAAAAGCAAAAGACTAGGTAAAATAGATAATCCTTGACAGTAAAAACTGATGTCAACAAGCAGCAAATTGCTTTGCAGAATTAACAAGAGTCCCAAATTATGTGAGCTCAAGAAAGTCATTTGGAGATTGCATGCTTTAGGGATATAAAGTATATTTTAATGATTGAAAATAGATGTGGCTCCTTAAATGGACAAGTCTACCAACTAATGGCAGAAAAGACAATAATTCAGGGTTATTCTGCAATAGCTTTCTTAGTTCTTTGGAAGAGACATATGTCATTATTCTTTGGAAAATGTTCAGTAAAAATAAATTAATGCTAGTCAGTAACAGGTCTCTTGCTGCAGAATGCCTAACAAATTTAATTTAAATGTTTATTTAAACCTGTCAAACTGCCCATCCTACATTATGATCATATCAAAATTGCAGAGTGCAATATATTTGTCCATACTGTTTATGAATGCTTTGGGAGAAATAAATCTCAAACATTAACACTACGCAGACCCCATATATGAGTTTTACAAGTCTCTTATTGCCAATTTGAAGGTTAAGTTCAGAACTATAAGGCATAGACATTTTTTAGCGCTTTTTTGGTAGTCCTGTTGAAGAAAAAAATCTTGGTAAAACTAATTCAACGACTGTGATAACAACGTAAATAAATATTTAATCAAAGTAATCTTGATTATTTAATTTCCAAAATACAATGTCTAAAATTGCATACTTAGTGAGGTGAAAAATGTAATAGTGCTTTTTATACATCTAACTCTTTCTCTATATAAAAATCAATGCCAATAATCACATGTATGGATAAAATAAACACACATAAACAAATTAGTTATATGTCAAATGCTTAATAGTTTTAATTCTTAGTGGGAATTTCTATATGGATAATCTTATGTTCAATCCAACTATCTGCATTCCATCAACAGACATGAGAATATAATTGAAAGGATTTCAAAATATTCAAGCTCAAATTCAGCTACTTCAGCAATATATCTTTAAGTGTGCATTTACTTTGTTTTTATCAAATTTTTCATTGCCAAATCACATTTGTTTAGGCAAACAGAAGAGGAGCATAGCTGAAAGCTGAAAGCACATCTTTAGAAAACATAAACTAGACATAACCATTTAAAAAAGAAAATATATATATAATTACTTTGCAAAAAAAATCAAGCCAAAAAAACACAAAAGAATTTGATAGTACCTTAACACAAAGTACAACTCATCCTAATGACTATTCCTATGTATATAATGAGATCATCCATTATAAAATAAATATATGAGAGCTAAATCAAAATTATAAAAATAAAATGTTCGGTATCATGGATACTATTTTCATGCTATTTTGACCAAAGGTATGACATGGCTCCCCCAAAAAGAAAAGAAGCAAACAAATTATTCTGACCTTAAGATGCATCTGTGGTGATGGTTCTGCTTCATTTTGTATTGGTAAGACTACCTCTTAAGTATTGTATTTCTCCTACGTAGCACTCTCCAAGAAAACCTAACTTTATGGCATTTATTTGTTGAAGAAACTCATCAAATTATGTCACTGAAGAACCACTAAAGGTAGATAGGGAAGATATAGCAGTTGAGGTGGAAAGCAATATAGACCTCTTAAGCATGATTCAGGTTAAAGTAACAGCACAAAGGCAAAACTTCCAGATGATAGCCATGCTGAGGACTTACTATAAGGACTTACTAAAACTATCTTTGATGTTTTGCAAATGCTGCATCACTTAATTTTCTCGATGAACTCATGGGATGGCCATCATTATCTCTGTTTCACATATGAGGAAACTGAGGCAAGTTAAGTTCCTTGCCCAAAGTCTCCCACTTAGCCCTCAGTTATGAATCAGACCTGTCTGATTTCCCTGGCCATTTCACTATATTATATTGCCTCCACAGGAAGTCAGATGGCCTAACATAAGAAAGTACTTTTGAACAGGGTGGTCTGAAGGCAAAATTAATTGGCTTCAGGAGACAATGAACTTTCCATGCCCCACACAAGCTGGATTATAACCTAGTTAATGTTGCAGAAGAGACTAATGCACAGAATATGTAGCTGGTCTAGGTGGCCAAGCCATTGAAATTCTATGTATTCATCTCCTCTGAAACAAATCTAGTTCTACTAGGGTGACAGCGTGAGGATTAAGGGAGAAGATATCCACTTCTTCCTTTTAAAAAGACACACTATTCATATAAGTCTTATCCAGGATAAACTGGGTAAAATAGTTCATCTTTGCATCTATAAAGAGTAAATAGGCACTATACCTTTCAATGAAAGCAAGGGAGAAATTGCTCAGGGCAGCCATACCAACATTTTATGGCTATGTTTTTTTTGTTGTTGCTGTTATATGTATACATATTTTCTTGTACTTTAGGTTCTGGGGTACATGTGCAGATCATGCAGGACTGTTGCATAGGGTACATACATGACAATGTGGTTTGCTGCCTCCATCCCTCTGTCACCTATATCTGGCATTTCGCCCCATGTAAAATTAAGCATTATGCGAGTGTGTCTTCTAGGCCAAAAAGAATTGGGCCCTTACCTTTTAGCTTACTAACACCTATGAACCACAGGGTGCCACATAAACATGTATGAAGCCATTATGTTGAGCCAGAAACCAAACAAAGTCAAAGACTTTACTTCACCTATTAGTTGTAGGTGATTAAAACAATAAGAGCTATTTTAAGAATGGCAAAGATCTTTTATTACTAGTGTGTGTGTATTTGATAATGGATAACACATTTGGTAAACAGTTTAGAAATGTCTAAGTATCCAGTATGCTAATATTTTTCAGGGGGAATAATAATATTGTCCATTTAGAATTTACATACTGGTTTAATCATGAGGAAATACCATATTTACTTCAAAGATAGTAAGTACTCTTTCAAGAAGCTTAAAAAAGATTTTAAAAATAAAGCACAAAGAGTTGTACATATTCATGCATACCTCAACTGTACCAGTAGCCACATTATTTACAGATAGCAATAAAAATGAGCAATGGCCCAGAAACCATGGGGAATAAATAAAATAGGTATTTTAATATAAAAGAAGGATTTGCCTTTAATTCCTTTGCAATAGTTTCACATATCCCCAAGATGGAAAGTTTTTTATTTCCTTGGCTAAACACTCTAACTTTATTGGCAAAATATTAACACACAATTATTAGCATTTTTTTGTAAAATGCATAATAAACAATTTTCCTTATTAACAGCAAAAAACCTGTCTGAAAAACTATGCTGTCCTGGATTGTACATGAGTGCATTTGGACTGGTTGCTTACTTCAACATAACACAAAGCTGCAGATTAGGTTTTGTGAAAAAATGCTCACTCAGATCAGTAGAAGGAATAAATACTCAAGTTGAATCTATTTATGTATTAGAACAAAGAAAATAGTACTTGATTTGCTAGCATTTATGTAATGTGCATTATTTGCCAGGTATTGTTCTACATACTTGACCTACCTTAAAACTTTTAATCCTCATAACAAACCTATGAGAAAGGATCATTATTATCCTGATTTTACAGATGAGCAAACTGAAGCTAGGAAGTTTCTTGCCCAACTCATACTGCTCTTAAATTGCAGAAGGCAGGATTTGAATCGAGCAATGTCATTCTAGGATCTGTATTTCTACCCACTCTGCTTTTCTTGTGAAACAGTTTACTTTTTTCACTGGACTAGAAGTTATATTACCATTGAATTATACAAGAGACTCTGTGAATTAAGGTTCATATCACTTAGACACAATGAAATTCCCATGGAAGTGTAACTCTTGAGCCCAAAATTCAGTACAAATAACTGTGCTTTATTTCTCCAATTCCAGTTGCTTTTCAGCTGAATGCAGTATTTACCTTTGTTTTATGTGTGTGCAGATGTGGCTGTATGTCAATAATTTGCTTGTTGAATTTCATTTCAGATGAGGCTAGACTGGAAGTGAAATATACAAAGTGCTTTATACCGGTCTTGGGTTTCTTAGATTTATTCTTCCCATTTTTAGGGATCATTATTGCCATCTGAATGATCCTATTTGCATGCAAGATGATTCCTAATGATTATTACTATTTGTAATAATCTGTATCAGAAAGCTCCCTGGCTAGCTCTTACCTGAATTGCAAAGTACTCTTGTGGCCTCTCTGGGAAACACGAAATATCATAAACTGCAGGTGGCTCATGGAATTATTCTAACTGCAAGCAATAGGACTTCATAGTAATGAAAGAGAAACGTATTTGTTTCTTAACTAAGTAGGTAAATGGCCTTCTTTATTGCTACTCCTTCGGGACCAACAGTTTTGAAAATAGCATATCAAAATGGTAGACCATCAAACCTCATTAATTTATATTCAATTGTTTCAGATGTGTTTTGTTATTAGGGCACAGTGGATTTAATGTTAACTTTACCATGCATGAGTGCTAGCATTTTCCCGTAAAGTAATAGCATCTACCAGTGAAATATTTTATCTAATAAAGAGCATAGGACAAAAAAGCCACTCCATATGGGAGCATTGCCACTATCAAATGTGCTCCTTACAATTACTGTACTCTTATGGTAAAGAGCTCTTACATAATCCTTGAAGACTTCAATATGGCAATCTACACTCAAAAGTAATAAAAACTTCCTTAAAATGTTCAGTTTAAACATAAATAAGAAAAAAGCCTTTCCTCAATAGGCCAAATTAAGTACTTTTTAAAAAATTGTTTGATCTTTTTCAAAGTCTAGAACTGAAAATGAAACATGAAAAATTATTATGAAGATGACTAATTATAAATAAATTACAGTACACACATGCATATATATGTAAGAACTTATGCAGCTATAGGAGGTTTTAGTCAATTAAAAAATATAGAATTATCGGGCTCAAAGTAATTATTTTATCTCCTCCCACAGACCACAGCACAGTGGAGAAGCCCACATGTTGATTTCCAGCCTCTTTCTGTCTGTATCCCTCTCTACCCCGGCTCCTTTTCAATGCTATTGTTAAAAAGCGCTAGTGCTCCTCTTATTTGCATATGGGATGCTTTAACAGCAGACAAAATTCTCTACAAAAATGGTGCTTCAAAATAGTGCTCTTCGCTAGAGAAAATCACCCAAGGCATACTAAATTAAATAGAAATGTAAGTTTTATACAAAGCAAAAGAAATTATTTTACAAATGATTTTCATTTAAAAGCAAAAATCAGCATTATTTGCACAATTTTACCTCTAAAGGATGAAACTTATTTGTATCAGAATGCTGAAGGATAAAATTACAAATGATTAAAGAACTGAACACATTTTAATATTATGCTTGCTACTCTGTTCACACGGGCAAACAATCTTACATGGGCAAAAGATTTTCTTGTGTGTGAAACAAAGTGAACAAGACAAAAGAATTATAACTTTCTGCAATTTCTGAATAGTCAAAATTCATGTTCTTCAATGCCTTGACCTTAAATAAGACTTTGCCATTTCTTTTATAATGTATTATGTTTATTATTATATTTATTCATTCATAGGCTTTGTTATTTAAGAAAATATAACTAAAAAGAATCATATCCCTACTAACAGCACTAGCAAAAATGAGAATCAAAAAGGTAAGCTAGTAAATGGTGCATTGGCTGTCCAGGGAACTGATTTCTTATGGACGAAATACATAAGTAAATATGGCACTTTACAGAAAACATATTCAACTGAAGTAAGTGTTTAATATACTTCCTTTCACTGCAAAGGGTTAATCGGCAAGGTTTACATTTCGGAATTTTCAGAATCACGCTCCTCCCTCTCCAGTAGCGCTGCCAAAAATCATCTGACAGGAAACGTAAGATTAAGTTTGTCCTACCTAAGTGAACAAAGAGTGCTCTGAACAGGCCACCGGTTTACTGCAGAGCGGGAACTTTTCTAATCCTGCTGGAATCTGCAGTCCTGCTCAGAAAATATCACGGAAAAAGTTGTTTTCTTTCCTCTAACATCTTGTCTCAGGATCATCTCATTTTGGTCACACTGCAGATCCTGCTGCTTCTCCCATAAAGGTTAACTTAAAGCTCCAAACATAATCATGTGGAAAATGGACATTATTGATTCCTATGGTCCATTGTTCCCCCATCTTAAGTCCCTGAAGTTCAAGTTCAATCTGGAATTACATCATGTCTGGTTTCTCCTGGTTACCAGACGGCTTGAGACGTGACCACAGCTACAGAAAAAACAAACAGCCTTCTTCACGCTTCGGCTCCCCTATCGATTCAAACGTAAACTTTTTTTCTTTCTCTCAAGTATGCTTCAAGTATGGAGCATGGTTAATTTAGAGATTAAGTTCCAAATTAGATTATCTAATGGCATCTTAATGGATTGCTGACCCATTTCCTGTGGGATGGCAGCATGCAAGTCTGGCTGGAATACAATTAATTTCTTAGGAAGTGTTCTGAAGAGTTTGCCTAGATAAAAAGGAAATGTCGCGTTGTACAAATCTTTCTTTATAAATGGAGAAAGTTAGGCAAAACTATAACAAATCCCAACATATTATTCAACAGCCAGATCACAGATGTTGTGTGTCTGTGAAAGCCATATTAATATCATTCTTAAGAATATCATTCTTAAGATAATAATAGAATAGTAATGTTTTATTTTTGATTTCATAACAGGTGCAAGTAATTTTAATGAGAATAGAGTAATTCCTTTAAAAAGAAAATACAAAGTCAAAACTAGTTAGCAGCCTCTTTACCAAACAATGGTCATGTGCAATTTTGGTTTTTGCAATTCTCCACCTTGAACCAAAGATTCTTCCATTCATCTACCGTATCAGCATTTCTATCATAGTCCCAGAGTGGTGCTAGGGGCCCAGAATGGTGTATAAAAAGTTGAGGATTTGAACACACTTTAGAGCTGACAGCTGAAAAGGAAATTCAGCACTCGGAGAATAAAGCTCCCCCCAGGAACTCCAGGAACAACCCAGCTGTTGTACTGTAGTTATGTGTCAAGATAACAAACTGAGAGCAGGAAATGCTAACCTAGTGAATTCGCAGGGATGGTCTAAGTGTAATGTTGAAATAAAAGTTAACTCTTAATATTACCTAAGGACAGGATACATACTGCCTTTATACATATGCCATATATATGTGGAGATATACACATACACACACATATATATGCATACACACACAAACACATGTATGTAATACAAACATGGTTTGCAATCCATTATTGAAAATTATTTTTGTTTAAATATTCATTCTTTTGACAGCATACATTTTACAAAGAAAATGTTATGGACAAAGTAAGAAAAATGGTTGAGGCGAGTGTTATGCAAATTAAGTTACATGGATGAAATGAGAGTTACTACCCTTCACTTTTTTTTTCTTTTGCCCTCCCTCTCCTGACCAACCAGATCCAAATAACCTTTACTGGCTGCTAAATTTCTCTGGAGAAATCAAGCAACTCTCTAGAATTGTAGTAATAAACGACAATTTCTTACAAAAACATGTGTAAAGTAACTACAGAATGAAGTATTCAACCCATAGAAAGGAACTGCTAACACATGTAACATGGAAAATAGCTGATAAAAGTCTCTTTGGTGCCATTCAATTATGGCATCTGCAGAAACACAAAAATCCTTCCAATTATTTTAGTAAAATCTTCATTTATTCATTATTTCAGAGGCTGAGCAAATGGTTTGTGTAAACATATCCTTCGGTAACACGCACATGTTTACTTTAGCCATCTGAAGGCTTCTTCTATGTTTATATAAGCCATCAGACACATACAACCACTCACTTGTGGCTTTGCGTTTTCT
Source organism: Ateles fusciceps (assembly GCA_036589455.1). Taxonomy (NCBI): domain Eukaryota; kingdom Metazoa; phylum Chordata; class Mammalia; order Primates; family Atelidae; genus Ateles; species Ateles fusciceps. The sequence goes on along the minus strand of JAZHEH010002789.1, from coordinate 7,039,631 downwards.
TGAAAGGGGTGAAGGGGGAGAAGAGAGAATGAAACAATAAATTCAGTTTCTCTTTTGCATAAAGCACTCCCTCTAATGTTTTAAAATAGCTTATGTTTATATTATTCTTGGATTGTCCTTTGGCTTTCTTTTTCATTCAATTATATTGATCTTTCACATCTGATAGTACAAGCTATATTCTGACCATCGCTTTAAGAAAGCAAGCCAGTCAGGGAGTAACTGCTATATATGTTTATGCCCACATAACTCACATATGCAACAAGGTAATTTGTCCATATGAGGACAAAGCACAAACACAACAGTACCTAGCTTAAGTAATTCATCACCTAACATCCTCCTAAGATCTAAGCCCATCCTGACTATAGCAGAAGTGAGCCCTTCACCAGTATTTTACTCTGGGTTAACTGCAGTTCCTGACCTTTCACTTAGGGAGAAAAATTGACTTTCTCAAGGTGCAAGTAACTTCTTTACTCATTCTCTCTCTCTCTCTCTCTCTCTCTCTCTCTCTCTCCACACACACACACACACACACACACACACATTCACAAACACACACACACACACACACACACACACACACACACACACAGTTCACAAAATTCTAAGGTTAAAACAACAAAACACCTTCAGGGTTGCAACCTAATAAGGCTGTGAAAACTTTCCCAAAGAGTCAGCTTTGGTTCCTAAGGGAATGCTTATGCCTTGGGGTTGGGGGAAGAATAGAGGAAAGCTTCCAGCTTTGATTATACTTGCACAGCTCTCTTGGCACTGCCATTTTCAGTTCCAAAAAGAGCTACATTTGACATGGAAACACCTCAACAGGGCAATTAGTATAAAGCAGAAAAGAGGGTGACCATGGAAAAGCGTTTGTACAAAGAAAGTAATGGCAACAAACAACAATCAATCAAAATAAAATAAAGCAAAACCAGAAACACCCATTTTGCTTTGTCCTTTTCTACTACAGTCTCCAGGGATTGCCTTTTGTTAAAAGGCAACTACCGCAACAAAAATAACCTGTGATATTTTCTCTATTCCATTGCGACAAAGGCAAATCATTTAATTCTTTGGATGAATAGACCTACGTTTCTTAAATATTTTCAACTTATTTAGATGACTCTAAAGTTATAGCCATGCCCTGAAGATTTTAGATGTCTATTATCTGCCTTAAAAGTGCTAGAATTACAGACATTTAGGACTTCTTTTTTCAATATTCTTAAACAAATATGTTTTAAAAACAACCACAGGTCACAAACTAAATGATGAATAAAGCTGTCATGCCACAGGCAAGGCCTATGGTATCGTCAAATATAAACTCTGTTTGTGTCCACTTTTGAAAACTATAACAAAGCAAAGCAAACTGTGCCATTTGAATATATTTATTCTGAACTGCATCACACCTAGATTTTAAGAACTGTGAGCATTTCAATCACCACAGCATTTAGTACAGTCTACCATAAAGATCAATAATACCTGTTGAATGTAGAAATGTGATGCCTGTCATTATCAATTATGTGCTTTCTGAATCATGATAGAAAGAGAAGAAACAAACCAAAATACAGGCTGGGCGCGGTGGCTCATGTCTGTAATCTCGGTACTTTGGGAGGCCAAGGCATGCAGATCACGTGAAGTCAGGAGTTTCAGACCAGCCTGGCTAACGTGGTGAAATCCAGTGTCTACTAAAATACAAAAGTTAGCTGGGCATGGGCATGGTGGTGCATGCTTATAATCTCAGCTACTGCGGTGGCTGAGCATAAGAATCACTTGAACCTGGGAAGCAAAGGTTGCAGTGAGCCAAGATCATGCCACTGCACTCCAGGCTGGGTGAGGAAGTGAGACTGTCTAAAAAATAAAAAACAAAAAACGAAAAAAACCAAGACACCTTTTAAAGAGCTTTTGGAATCATTAAGACCATTCTACATGTCATTAGCTACTAATCAAAAGAAAAGCCACTATTTTTGAGAGGAAAAAAAAATTTTACCTAAATAAATTTTGAATTTTTTTCTGACTTAATATGACCTGAAACTGATAACCACACCAATTTTTCACCAGGAAGGGGATCTGTAACACCAACAATACTGCCCTAAGAACTGAGTTTAATCATCAGATTCATTTCCTCCAATACATGTGTTCTGAGATTTATTGCCCACTCACCTTTTTTCATGGGCTATCAGTTTTTTATTTAAAAAATTACTAGTAACTAGGCAAAGTTATATTTCAAATATCTAACAATTTACAAATATGTTTTAGAGGTGCTATCCTATTTTTAGATTTAGTAAGTCAATCAATATTCCACAGATTTGGAAGTTCACACAGCTATAGGTGCATTTACAAATTTGAGTACACATCATCTGGTTTGCAATTCTTGTAAATAAGCTTGTATGCAGATAGCCATTCTGGTAACTGATAGAGCATGATATATGAGTCATTAAATAAAATATGCAAATATTTGGTTACTAAATTCAATTAAATTAACTTTAAAATGTGTATTAAGGAGATACTTTCATTTAATTTAATTAAGACTATTAAACATTAAGCCTATTTGGATAAGATGCTTCCATTGAGTTTATCTTCTTTTTATAAGCATATACTGTATTTTTTTCAAAAGGATGAATATAATCTTCTTGAAAAAAATCACAATATGTAAAAATATATCCCTTTTTATAGTGGAAGTTATATCAATCTTTTTTTTTTTTTTTTAATAAAGATGGGGTTTCACCATGATGGCCAGGCTGGTCTTGAACTCCTGATCTCAGGTGATCCACCCACCTCGGCCTCCCAAAGTGCTAGGATTACAGGCGTGAGCCACCGCATCTGGCCTCAATCTTCAAGAAGAAAGGTCACATTGTATTCCATTTGGTAGTGAATTAATAAAAAGTCATTGTTTTTAAAAACATAATCTGAATAATTCCCTTAATTTTTATCTGAATTAAAGTGGACATTTAGTTATTTTGATTCTTTAAAATCTACTCATCAGCAGTTTCTGCATGAACTAATATGAAGATGGGCAGACAACTCTGTCTGAGTATCTACCTTTCTACAGACACTTTCCACAAAGGAGGATTACAATCAGAGCTGGGTTGGAAAATTATGTCCACTCTATTTGGTGAACTCCTTATGGGATTACCTCATTCTCTTCTGCCAATTTTTATTTCTGATTACTTATGATTATACCATGAATCTAATTATCTGTCAATTTGATACAACTTGTTCTTACATAAAATAAATAACATATAAGAAGCAGCTGACTTTGAACTACTTCTTTTCTAAAGGAAACGCATGAGACAATATTAGAACTGGTTTTGAAAATTAAGTTTTAGAATAGTTTTCTCAGCCAACCAAATAAAGTCAGTCTTCTATGAATCACATCAGTCTACAAATAGAAATTAAAACTTTAACAAATTCCTTCTTTAGCTACTGATTCCAACCATCTTCCCATCCAAAATTTATGGGTGCTGTCAATAACAGTTAAATTGACTAACTAAAATTTCTTTCTAGTTTTTTTCCCCCTGCTACAACATGGGAACAAATGAATAGTGAAATGGCTTAGAATTAGCAGTAAAGAGCTGAAATAAGAAGCGTCTACAATGTGAAAACCAATGCTTTATATTCAGGTAGCTCAAAAATCTTCCCTAAAGCTGTGATTTCACTTTTCAGGTTCTCAAAATCTAAATGTCAAATTCCACCCCCCCCCCCCCCCACCAAAAATATTATAAATTATAGAAAACATTTTATAGCATTAAAAAATTCCAATGATCAGTAAGCATATACTATAGTCCCAACTTAATTTGACGTCCCATTTACATAAGAAATAAAAGAGAAGGACAAGGAAAGAAGAATGGCATAGCCAAAACAACTAAATTTTTAACATATATTTTCTGTAAAGCTAGTTAAAAACAAACACTATAGCTCATGTAATTTTTAGGTGTAAGTGTAGGGTTGGAAATAATTAAAATGTTACCTTTGCCAAGTAATTCCCAATGTATCCTCACTGGTACTGGGGTATAAATGCCTGCCGTTTTGATTCATGGTCCAGTCACAAATCCTCAGCTGTCAATTGAAACCTAGCAGTCAGATATGGATCGAGCAGTTCTACAGTTTTTAGTATTTAAATGAACACATGCAAACTAGTACTGTACATGGCATTAACCTTACTTTCCCAAGAGGCAACTTAAAGAAAAAAAAAAAGCAAAAGAAAATCTTATTCTGAAAAGCAAAATTCCTAGACTCTTTTTTAGAAAAAGCTATTGCAATATGCTTCTCTATTAATTAAAGCATACAAGAGAAACAAGTGCTTAGAACATAACAATTAGCCATTATTAGAGTACAAATTGAGCTGAAATAAAAGCAACCGTTAATATTCAATAGAGAGATATATTTTAGAAAGAAAATAAAAACGCATTTTTCCTATGCATTGTACCAAATAATCTGCACTGAATAAAATAATCAATAACTTTAAGCATGCAGTTTGCAAAACATAGAAGACATGCAGTTTAGAGGAGAAAGGCCCATCTTACAAACATTCGCCCTAACTTGTGTTTAGAAGCATCAAGGTCTTCAGTTTTAACCTTTTACTAATTTTGTTTTGCTTAAACTGGCATTGTTTAGGAAGAATTGATAAGCGTTTCTAGTTTTATTTTAAACTCAGAGTAATGGCATTTAAAATACTTTACTACATCTGAAGAAAGTGAGGAATGCACTGAATACAAGCTGAAACAAATTCTTCCCAGATCTCCGAATCATCAGCTCTGCCCTTCAGAGATTGTTCGAGTAACCCTATCCAGCTCTGCTTGGTTAACAGCTGCCCCACAGTGCTAGCAGATTTATTGAAAAGATATATTGCTTATTTTTATTCTTTAGAAACTAAACTTATCTGTTTTGGGGGGGGGAAACACACTAGAAAATCTAGTTTTTAACCTTTAGATAGCCACAATGAAAATTAACAGCATCTTACATTGAAAAGATGACTTCTTCACAGTAATCCACTAAACCTTGTTTGCTGCTTTTCAGTGAGAATTTCCAGATGATGATTGGAACCAAAGTACCATAGATTATCATAAATTTAAAATTTTTGATAAACTATTTTAAACATTTCTGATAATGTTATAGCTAAAAAATTGGCTATGAAGCATCTTTAATTTTCCTTTTAGACTCTTGAGCATATGCATATGCTAAGTAATAGTGATTCAGGAGTTTTAGAAAGGTAGTTTTTGCTCATTTTTCTATAGATCTATGAGGCTCCAAAAATACTAGCTAAAATTTCCAGACCATGTGTTTTAATTCTATGCATACTTCAGGATTTCAAGTAAAAGTGCTGTTATGATTTAAAGAACTGAAAAAATTCCCTGCATATACATAGATACATCAATAGATTGATAGACATGTAGATTCTGCTCAGGATATATGTCATAAAGAAATCAGAAATCAATCAGTAAATAAATTAGAAAAAATATATTCTTTTTTTTTGAGACAGAGTCTCACTCCATCACCCAGGCTGGAGTGCAGTGGGACCATCTTGGCTCACTGCAACTTCCCACCTCCCGAGTTCAAGCAATTCTCCTGCCTCAGCCTCTCAAGTGGCGGGGATTACAAGAGCGCACCACCACACCCTGTTAATTTTTATATTTTTAGTAGAGATGGGATTTGGCCATGTTTGATAGGCTGGTCTTGAACTCCTGACCTCGAGTGATCTGCCGGCCTCGGCCTCCTAAAGTGCTGGGATTAAAGGTGTAAGCCACGGTGCCCGGTCATAAATGTTCTTAAAATGGACCAAAATACTCCCATGAAGGGAAAAAAGTATACTTGCTTTGTTTAAACCAGATAACACTCTTTAAATATTTCAAAGAAGTAAATGTGTTCAGTCTAGTGGGAAGCAATATGGCAAGATTTTTTAAAAGTTCTCAAAATGGATTGTCTAATCAAATTTAGTGTGATGAGGTAAATTTTTTTTTAAGCTTAAAAAATACAATAAAAACAATCAGAAAACAGTTCAAGAAACTTGGCTTTGTATAACAATAACCTTACTGATTAATCACTTACTGATTATACTCTAGTCAATGAAAATGCAAGGATTTTGTTTAATTTTTGTTTGTTTGTTTTTTGAGACAGGGTTTCCCTCTATTGCCCAGGCTGGAGTTCACTGGTACGATCATGGTTCACTGCAGCCTCAACCTTCAGGGCTCAAGAGATCCTCCCATCTCAGCCTTCTGAGTAGCTGGGACTATAGGTTCACGCCACCATGCCTGGCTAACTAAAAAAAACAAAAATTGTAGAGACAAGATGGTGCTATGTTGCCCAGGCTGGGGAAAATGCTGGTTTTGAATCAACGACACATGCAGAAGAGGGGAGATGTATATTTAGGGATAGCACATACAAATTCTGTTAATTATTAACTTCAGATTAGTATCTATGGGGCTCACAGCTTAGGCTGGAGAAGTTTTCAGGAAGACAATACACTTTCCCAAAGCCAGGGGAATCTAAGTATCACTCACTGATTGGCTTATTGTCCCACAGACAACTGCAGGACCACATCTCCTCAGAAGAAAGTGTTGTAAATTAGTTTTTTGTTGTTAATGTTGCTAATGTTTTGTTTGTTTGTTTGTTTTACCACCCCCAAAAATGTCAAGTGGGCTATCTTTGACCATATGCTGTACCATTAAAAATGAACAAATTTTTGGACTTCTCTTTTGCAAAAGCAGTATCAAAAGGGAATAAACCTGACTACAGCTACTCATTTTCATCTATTTAAGATCTATGCAATAGAAATAATTTCTCTCAAACAGAAAAATATGCTTAAGTACATACAAAATAATCAATAAATACATTTAGCAACAATTTAATCGCAAAGAAATTGGCTGTATATTAATTAGTATTGAATTAATTTTAGTTGCTAAAAATGTAAAATATAATATACATTTATTTATCTGTTTAGATTGTACAGTACCACTTTCAACATTTTCTGAAGTTTCTGAGGAGACATGCTGTAACTTAAGCCAGATTACTTGAGCAAGAGCTTCTCTGTTCATGTTGGTTTTTTTCAATAAATAAACCTTCTTGGTCATAAAGCATCTTTGAAATAACAAACTCCCTGATAAAGTGAAATTTTAAAGGTGATGGTATGGGTGGGGGAAGTAATTAAATCATTAAAATAGAAATAATTTATTCACCAAAGATTTCCATGATAGTAGTTCCTAAGAAAATCATTTCCTAATCTTATTTGACCAAGATTTTCCTGACCAAGCAAATTTTGAACAGACTCTAGTGTATTTAAGTTTTTTTGGGGCCATGTTACATATTCTTAGCGTTAGAATAATTCAACGTTCCTAATACAAAATAATTTTACATTAGGCTTTAAATAAGTTTAACATAATAGGTGACAATCTTTTTTGAGTTTGGGCCAGTGATTCCTTAGTTTCTGTCCTGTGACAGAATCAGTGTTAGATAATTCAGCTGTAAATTCTCTTTTTTTAAATTTTAAAACTTTAATTTTAAGCGGCACATAAATACGTGCCTTTCATTTATATAGAATTTTCCTAAGTTCAAAGCTTTAAGAATGCTCTAAAAATTTTTCAAAGCATTTTTCATTAAGAAATAGAAAATTGCTTTTTTTCTCCCAACAGTAATCAAATTCAAAATACCAAGTGCCACTCAGTTTGGAAATTTAGTCTGTTAGAGTCGTCTGTTTTTATGTGGAGGTGGGAAACAATTCTTATTTTTGTAACAATGTAGACTCTAAAAAAGAACTGATCATATGCATATTCTTACAAAAATGCTCACTTGCACAAATCATTTTAATCCTTTAATTTATATGCAGTACCAATATGAAATTCTATTGTCTAGAAAATGCCCAGAATTTCAAAACCAAACAAAAGGCGAAGTGAAAAAGTGAGAGTAACCTCCAAAATGCTATCAGTAAAGGGGTAAAGTTAAAACAGTTTAAACAACTAAGGAAAAAGGGAAGGTGATGTTTTCACTGCATATGTTCTTAGGGTGGAGTTCTATGGTCTCTGTAAGGAGAACCTTGTTCCTGGCCCAATTCAAATCAGATTGCTTCAAAGAAAAAAAGAAAAAGGATGGGGGCCATCTGGTTCCTCTCAAATGGCTACATAAAGGGGAAACACCTAAGATTTGGATCATTATCCTTTTCCTAAACTACACTCAAATAATCATGTAAGTAGCAGCCATAAAGAATTAATACTGCTTGTGACTTCAGAGTAAGAGTTTGTTTATTCAAATGGGGTTCCTCCTTTGTTATTGACAGGGTCTTTTGTTAAATGCACAGCAATTAGCTTTGGGAACAAAAGAAAGAAGGTAAGCAAAATGTTCTACTTTGCTAGACTCAGCAAACAGGCTGATGTACTAACAGTCCCTATGATGACAAATTTCAATTGAACCAATAAACCATTGCTGTGAACAGAACAATCCACACAAGCAAATTTACCTTCTCACTTTTTTTTTTAAGTTTACAGTGACCCTCAGGGGAATATCTTAAAAGGTATGTTTTTTGTTTTATTGTGTTTCTTCATTTCTCCAGACCCTCAAGGAAACAGATTTTTGAGGGATGAAGGTTCTTTTTCCGGGGAAAGACAGATGCTTAAAAAGATTAACACTTCAATATTCATACTTTGGATTAGGAGAATTTAATTTTATTGCTATTATTAATTACCTACATGGAGCAAATTAAATGGTCTCTGGATGAATAGTATGTAACCTCTGAAGGAATGGTATGAACAAGAAAAACGGTCAGAATAAAATTGTGTTGCATGTTTCACATATAACACGTGGAAAACAACCACAACAACAAAAAAGATACTCAAATCATCCTCATATCTTGAAAGTAACTTCTAATGCCAATTTCTGAAACCCATGCTCCTTGATATTTAATTTAATTAACAGAGGTAGCATTAACTTAAATAAGTATGCATAGTCCATGAGCAGAATAAACATTATTAACCATAAATCATAAGTATTAGAAAATGAAAGGTTTTTTTTTTCATTACAGGCTACTATAACTTTTAAATTTTAAGGTTTCAAGGGACTTCAGAGCTCACATAGTTCAACCTCTTCATTTTCCTTTCCAAGATAAGGCTCCGGGGGAGCAAGGTTTAAGGACTTGTCCAAGGTTAGAAATGCCCTGCCACATCAACACTAAATCTCAAACCTTCTGACTCCTCCTAATCCCTGGTTCTCACCCACTACACACCAGTTGCTTGTCCTCGTTCCTTTTCTATCCTGTCCTGTATGTGAAGCTCAAGAATATTGAATGCTAAAATATCTGTAACTATAACCTTCAGAATTCCCTCTACCTCCTTGATTCAACTTAGATCTTTTAAAGTTAATGTTTTCAGAAAAGAAGATAATTTTTTCCTTGTGTTTTTGTTGATTAAAATTTAAGTTTACATAAAACATAATTTTACCTTTACATTAATTAGAACAGCTTATCTGGATATTAGTCTTTGATACCCAGTAAAGGTAAGTGAACAAACCAGTGAATGAAAAAGACAGACAATGGAAGGATTTTTTGAATTTAAGAACTAGCCAAAGAGCTAAACATTTGCATAGCCATTATTTCGACTGAAACTTCCTTTAAATGTGTTTCCTTTCAAGCTAGCATACGTGAAAAGTGACCTCTTATCCACTTACATACCTACCCAGAAGTCATGTGATAGCGTTTTACGTCAAGCTGTCAATTATGATAACAGACACAATAAGAACAGCCCAAGTGTTGATAGCCTGCTTCCTGACTGTATTGAAAAGTTTGTTGATAGTCCACTTGTGTCCTTTTAATTGCTTGCCTCTAATAAATGACTACCTTTCCAGCGGTAGTATCAAGCTTTGGCTTTGCCATTTGCCAGGACAAACACTATAAGAAGATTTAAACTAATACCTTAGTTTTAAAAAATCATACAGAGGCAATTTCTTAAAAAGGCCATTTTGTGTAACAGAAATTTACAGTGTAATGAGAAGTACTTTCAAATTGTAGTTTTAAAAAGAAAAGTGTTATAAGAAAGTGTTGAAACAATTGAAATATAAACTAGCCCAGTAATTGAAATTCAAATAATAGAATTATATAGTCATGCAAGAGATGTAACATGCTGAAGCCCAAGCACCAATAAAATCCATGCAATTGTGAGAAGTAATGCAAGGACCTGAACTGATCAGGCCACTGATTCATTAGCTCTTATTATTGGTAATATATATAGTCAGGAGATTATAATTTTGAGATAATGAAAATAAGGCCAATTTCTTATAAACTACACCTTACTTGAATTTACTGTCTCACTTAGGGAAAGCAAGAACGAATTCCTAATTTATTCATTTAAAATCTGAAATATACATCAAAGGTTAATATGCACTTCAATGCCCTGTTTGAATGGTGACCTTTTATTTCAAACTAGAAGCTTCTTAGCTGACAACTTTTATTTCCAACTTACAATGAGATTTTTAAATATATGTTGAATTGATGTACAATAGTAAGAATTTAGGCTTTTATTATGAACTTAGACTTACATATAATGGTGATAATCAAATTAGCTAGATTCTCTTGTATTAATACTACCAAAATTTCTATAATAGCAAAGGAAAGAGACCTGAAATTAGCAACTCACTAGGAGGCTGACCGATAAGAAACTGGTGCTAATTCAAGTAAGTTGTCTCATATTATTCATCTATGCTAAAACTGTTAGACTGGATCATAAAATAATTTCTGTATTTTCTAAGTACCATCCAACACTATGATTGATAGTTCCCATTTTCTCAGAGAGAGGAAATTCGGGAAACGTGGTTCCTTCATGGCCTATCATAATGAATCTGTACAATGTGTTGATGAAGTATAAAGTATGAGAGAGAAAAGGATATACTGCATTTTACTAAACTTCTATGAAGTTAAGTCAGTGTGGAGGTGTTCCACATTTCTGAAAATGTTCCAAATCATAAAAAGACATTTCTCAGCAGAACTAATGAGTTCAGTTTGCCAAAGGAGGACCCATGAGTTCTTCAAGCCACCAAAACCATCTTCCAATAGAAAAGTTCAAGAAGAATGAAGCTCTAACTGAAGTTCTGATTTTCAGATTTCCCCCATGCCAATAGCAAATGCAATAACTAAGCCAATAATCCCAAAGACAGACTAGTTCTAGACTTGAAAAGTATTCAAGATTGTGTTAAGAGATAAAGAAAAAAGTCTAAAGTCAAATATTGATCAGCTGGTGTGAGCTGACTATTATGACTGATTAGGGAGGATTATTTTTGATGGCAGATCATTAACTGGTTTACATGAACCTTTTTGAAATATTCTTCATGACTATGTGAATTTATTTTTTTTAGATTTAAATGAGATATATTTTCGATAGGTGAACTTCCTTCCAGTCAAAATAAACTAGCATTCTCAATCAGTTAGCAACCAGTGTCAGCAGTAATAACTATTATGAAAAGGAGCACAAAGATGTATAATTACTAATAACAACTCTCTGTACGAAGCAAATGATATAAAATGTATACTTCTAGTATTCAGATTTGACAATATGAATGTATTACTCTTACAGGTGAAGTACAGGGTTCATTTTAATATTATAAAGTTTTTCATCTCAATTTGATAATGCTAGTATGCTTATGTATTAGAAATGACCATACCGGAATCTCCACTGTAGTATCATCTTGTGGAAAGATTATTTATAAAATAACCAAAATTACCCAACAACTTTAAATTTATCATTAACTCTAATTTATGTAGGCTGTATTAAAGTTCTTTTCTAAGAAAAAAAAAGCACTCAAAATTACACATCAGTACTTTTCATAACCCAAAAGGATAAATCTTTATAAAGCAGCCACCATGAACTGAAAAATGTACATGGTGACGATATTTATTCTTAAAGGGTCATGTATATTAAAGGCTATGGGGAATGTTTAAAAGAACCCTCTCAGACTAAAGCACTGCCTTTCTAATTTTGAATTTCTCCTAGCTAATATAACATGATTGATTACCTTTATTTCATGTACCCCTTGATTTTCCTTTCCATTCATCATTGAGTGCTTTAAACCAAATGCATTTAGAACCTGCCTCTAGAAGAGTGGTGTCTTTTAAATCTTTGTAAAGTAATGAAAGGACACAGTAAATCAATCTCATTTCTACTGTAGGAAAGCATAATCTTTACTTTACTGAAGTCATTTAAACTGTATCTGTCCCTTTATTCCTGGATAGTAAACATAAAACTTCATTTCTGTAATTCTTTTAAAATTTGAAAGGCCAAAACGAAAGGTTTTTGACTGCAGCCTTAGTTTACTAATGTACAACTATAGCACGATATGTATTTACATGTATTTTCTGCATGCCTCAAAACTGGAGTTCATGATTAAATAAGGCATACATGGGCTTCTTCAAATTAAAAAATAGCACTAACTCTTTCATTACATAGAGGACAAATTATCTGTCTGCATGATATTTAACATTTTTCAGCTATAAAGGACATATTGTTTTTTGCTTCCAAGGGTTTATATATATCACGCATTCCATAAATATTAACCATAGTGAACTGAAACAAAACGAATTCATATTCTAAGTGGTCTTGATTCAACGTGGTCCACTTAAATAAGTGGCTGTCTTCTTTGGTTTTAAAAAAGTTTATAGTTCTAGAACTCACAGTTTTTTAAAATATCATGTGCCAGAATGCTATCTACATTGAAATTCATATTTTCATGATGCTTGCTAAGTTTTCTTGATGTATTTTTACATATGTGAAAGGAGAAGTAACTTTTATATTAATGGACTTTTGTAATCATAATTACGTGAGGCTTCAACGCCTTTTATAAGGGGTAAGAAAATTAAAGCTGCCATAGGTTAGGGTAGTGGAGGAGGAAGGCTGCCTCCAAATACATGGAATTGGTACTGCATTCTAACTAGCATTTGGGGCTAACAGTTTAAATAATGGAGGCACGTTTTTACGAATTAATAATTAACTGGAAATTAGGGACGTGTTATAAAAATAATGCAAATCCCATGACAAAAATATTCCTGAGAATATGTAATGATTTTTAAAAGAACAAGTTTCTAAACCTATACATCCTGCATATGTTTTTTAAAAAACACAATGAACACATACATTTGTCAAATAGAACCATATTATAGTAATTATAACTCATTTCATATTATAGCAATTTTAGAGGTGAAAAATCAACATGGCAGAGAATTATGTTGAAAAGCCAATGGCTGGCAAAACCACTAATTATTATCTGGTATTTTCCTAACTGTGTACAGATGTTTTCAGTTAGTTCTCACTCTTTTGGTTTGGTTTGTTTTGCTTTTTTAAAACCTGGCAAAACATCAAGTATCCTGAATAAACTATCATCTTTATGATTTTCTCTAAGCTCTGCATGTGGTGACCTTTAATATGCAGTCTGCCCCCTTGGGCTGCAACTGGAAAGGACTTGAGAACTCCACACCAAGCACAGTGAAGTAGGCCACAACAGGGGTATGTGAGGTGAACAGATCTAGAGCAAAGTAAGTGGGCAAAAGTATCCTACTACCTATACAAAAACTCATATATACGCACAGGCAATTTATAAATAAAGAGCAAGTTAGTTAACAACAGCTCCTCATTATCTCTTACAGCCTAATTTTCCCCTATGTAATATTTTGCATACTGTTAATTTCAAACTGCTCTGCTATCAAAACTTGAGAGCAGCAAACATACGCATCATAAAATATATTTAAATTCAGAACTGTTTAGAATTATTTTTGTTATCCTATAACTAGAATCGTGGGATTTCTACATTGGTATGGTCCATGCTTTTGATTGTGGCTAATCTGTTTATAAGCCACCATTAATCCTAGCTGTATATTTTCACAGTTTGGGTAAACACTTCATTTGCATTAAATTTACAGCATTAATGAGATGTGAAATTTAAAATGCTACTAGAAACATAAAGGATGTAAGACAGCAGAACAAAAAAAGTGTTTTTATCACATCTGAAATCAGTAAACCAATTTAAAGCTATTAAAATAAGAATGAAGAGTCGCCTGAGATTTTAGCTTCATAACTCATCATCTTGGACTAAAATACAAACGTGAGGAGCAAAACATCTGGAAAATATGAAATCACTCACAAACCCGAATTATATACTGCTTTTATTCTAGTTGGCTTTTAAAACAGTTTGCAGTTTTTGTCTTTGAAAGCTATAGGTTGGTAAGTTCTCAATAGCCAATGCAACTGAGAAAAATACACTTTGGCTAAAAGGCTATTACTCATGGATATTATCAATATATGCTACAGAGATGGAAAAGGTCATGAGCCAATTTGAGAAACTCTGCTCAAAGAGGTGAGAAACAAAGGATCAATGAGAAAAAATTCTGGGAAATGAAATGATCAATTTTGGTCTCAGAAGCCCCGGGAGCCCCCTTCTGAGTCCAGATTGAGAAGCAACATGGAGAAGCACGGAAGCGAAAGCGTGGCTACACCATCACACCTGGGTGAAACTTGCCCACCTGTTGCTGATGTAGGAAGGATGGGTCTCTTGGGCTTAGTCCCACATATCGATTGGCTTGAGATGTGCCTGAGGCTGTGTAGGCTGATTAAGGAAGAACAAAAACAAAGATAAAAATTGTGAACTATGAGAACGAACACCCTGTCCATGTATAAGAAACCTAGAGAAGTGGGATTTGCAACCAAAAGTGTCTTCATTTCTCTTCTGTCTGAGTGAATACCAAGTGATAGAAAAGAAATGATACTTGACTTCAAATCAACTAGTTTATTCCCCCTAAAAAATCTATCCGGTAAAGCAGATCTCGTACTTCAGTGTGGGGTGCCTCACAATTCCATGCTCTAGTGACTGTCCTGCTGAGGTACTAAGGATTGGTTAAATAGAAGGGTCCTGTACCTAGATGTACTTTTTCACCAGATATTAGTTGTCTAATATGAAATAATCAATGATGGTATATGATTCTAAATGTAACGCAGACTGAAAGTCCATCAGGAAAAAGTGACAGCTTTTAATGATGGAATTTAAGCAGATGTGCTTAATGATATGGGATGGGAAATGTCTTGTTTAAAAGTCTTGCTAAAAAGGAAATCAAATCTCACTATCATGACGGAGGAGCCTATATCATGTAGAATGAATTAGCTTGGTATTTTACTTGTGAAAATGGCCTCAAGTCTGATAGGAATGTTTTTGAAAAAAAATACTTCCCATAAGCACACATACAAAAATCAATTTCTTGTAACTGATCCAGGAAGGGAACTGATGCACCTTTTAAATAGTTGGCCACTAGGTAGTAACTATTCCTTACATTGTTATAGTCTCACGTGCAAGTACTTTTTGTACAACTGCTTTTTGCTTTTTGGTATACAGTCAATTTTTCAAACACACATGAAAAATGAATAGGGAGCTACTCCTAAAGACTTTTGTTACTTTTCACAAGGAAAGGACTAAGGTATCTTCCCAGAACTAAACAATCCCACTGCTCCATATCACCATATATTACCTGTATTGTTCTGAAGAAAGCTACACTGTTTGGTTTAAAACCACCAGATTAATGAGGAATCCAGGCATTCATTTTAAATGGTCTGGCTTTCTAAAACCAATATATTAATTCTGCTTTTTCTCTTAAAGGACTGCAGAATTTGACCCATAGAAGCTTTTTTAGGTCAACTTTTTAAAAACAGTGAAGATGTTCACAATTCGTATTTTAATTGCTCCTGAAAAAGGGGCCATGCAAGGCAGCCATTATCGGCCAGTGACCCCTACTCAATCTCCAAGTCTCTGGAATTCACCACACCTCACACCTCGCAAACAGCTGGAGAGGAGCTTCACCCTTACAGAAAGAGCACCAAATCTATGCTGCTCTTTCTTTTCAACCATGAGAAAGAGCTTTCCTTGGCTTCTGTGTTTTCTTTAACCTTACTACCTTATCAATTCAATGACCAGCTTTTTTTTATTACCGGTAGTGCCTAGGAAGCTGGAGCTACAAGTTTGTTGATAGGAAAGAAAAACTACTCACTATGTTTCTTTTATGTAGGAGTGGAAAATGGACTGATGCAGCCATCTTTATACAACCAAGATATTCCTTTTGAATATTTTGTAATTTTACTAGTCAAATCAGATCCCTTTTTGAACAACCTGTATGTAAGTATAAAAACAATTCATTAACAAACAGGCTGAAGGTACTCACATAAATGAGCTGTGATCATTTGGGTCTGATCTTCTCCTGAATCTCTTCTATTAATAACACCATAAGAGTAGGCATCAGAGTTTCTAGAACTTGGTTTTGATCATTTATCCTGTGATAATCTTTCAACTACTTAAAAAAAAAATTCTTTTGTTTCCTGTGTGCTTTATTTAAATTGCTGACATTGCTCAAAGATGTCAAGACACCACTTTCAAAATGAGTACTTAGTGTTTTAGTGACTGTAATGCACATAGCAAACTTTTAGAACAAAATAATTTTTAGTTTTTCCTGAGTGGGTGGCATCCACCTGTGCATTCAGGGAAGTGTCCTAAGCATTAAGAATTATTGATGGGTATTACAAGCCTATAGAAACTTATTAATTTATGGGGCTCATGAATTTTGAAAAAAAATGCTGAATTCATTGTACAAAGTATTGTCCATTTTTCTTAAAGCGTTCCTTCCTAGTCTTTTAGAAACTATTTTTAAAAATAGCATCTTTCCAGTGGGCAAGAAAGAGTCAGTGGTGCCTCTGATTCACATGGAAATTTCAAGATCATGGGGATTTTCTTGCTCTAAGAAAGTAAAAGGTTTGAATTTAAGATACCTGTACAATTGGTGAGGCGCATGCGAATTCCACCAATTCCATAACTGTATCATTCTACTTCACCAATTTGTACATTCTAGCTCCAGTACTAACTAAGAAGCTGACAGCTGGGTGAAACCACCTCAAAATTAATTTCTTCTACACTTCTGAGTATTTTACATGAAAAAATAAAGGAATGGTGGCTTATTGGTATGTGTTAGGAAGGTTCACTGGCTAATCTCTGACATTTAAAATGTTATGGCCACACTAAAAAGCGCAGTATTTGATGTACCATGATAGGCAAAATAATCAAAAGGTGTTTAAAAAAAGCTTGCAGATAATGAAAGTGCAGGTAGCTTACATGTGCCTAATACTAAGTTTTGAAATATTCTCATCTGCTTCCAATGTTACGTGACAGTTTTTAACAATGACATAACCTACAATAATGTAGACATGCAATTACCTTACAGAGGCATTGACTCCATCTGCTTTGTGAGGGGGCTTGATTTCTATAGGAATGCTCCAATAAGTACCAATTATCTAATCTCTCTTTGGGTGATATGAAAACTTTGTATATGTTACTCAGTGCAATTTCAATGTATACCTTGAACGAGCAGGCATGACTTATTATTTTTGTTATAGCTGGTAACTTAAACAAATGAGCTTCTCCCTTTTCAAATATGATGCATTGACTGGAATTTGAGAAGAGAGAGCCTGTGATAGCACAGCCACATCCATGCCTGCTAGCTCCACTTAAATGAGAAATCTCCATCTGGTCAGGTAGCTGGAAAAATTGCCATGTTTTCCACCTTGGATCAGATATCCAATGGTGCCTTTGATGGACATTTCTCATTTCCTACAGAAATACTTACTGGTTGCTGTAGGTGAAGCTGCCTCACCTTCAGTGGATGTAGTGATGGGTTTAGTATCTGTCATGCTCAGGGTCACAGGTCGCACTGCACTGGGATGGGGAGAGGGTGCCAAGACAGGAGTGAAATGGCCAGGCACTTTCCCTACTACTTGACCACTGCTGTTAGGCTACAAAACAAAAACAGAATGCCAGGTGAAGCAATCCAAAAGGCAGTCATCTTGTCCAACAAGTCCACTCAGCACACAAAACCGTGTGGATCCAGCACACTGTGCATAGGCACCACACGGGCCCTCTCCAGTCGGAGTTGGAGAGGCTGGTCAATGGTTAGTAGTAATACAGAGCAGCAGCATTTCAAAGAAGGTATTCATCTTCAAAGCATTGGTATAATTCCTCTTTACAGCACCCCTGAGAGCCAGGTAGACTTGATCCTTTCATGCAGTAGGCCAGGAAACTCAAGTGGAGACGTAAATGCTTAGCCCAAAGGCTAAAATGGAATTCCTTACTGAACTAGTTAGAGTTGGAACCCAATGTTTCCTTATTCTCTGCTCTTCATTTTCTACAATGAGTCAGTTTTGGCTTTCAGAACACAATTTTCCCCTACATGATGATATCACTGAAACAAAGGACACAAAAATATCTCGAAATCAAACACATCGAATATGGGAATTTTCATTATCTACAGTCAAGAGCCATTCTCCTGCATACAAAACGCTAGCTCTCTCACACAGGTGTGCTCAGATGCACACATTAGGCAATTTAGATTCCAGGATCTATGCTCCACTTTTGATGATTTACTAACAAAACAGATAGAATGAAATTTAAAGCATCTAAAATTTCAGAGGTCATACAATGACATAAAATGCTGAGCTAGGTTTATCTTTACACCTACAAATAAAAAATTTCCAAAGTAAATTAAAATGTACTGAGGGGAAGCAGAGGACAAGCACATGAGCATTGTTATTTGAGTTACTCTTCCATTATGGTGCATGGAGAGTTACACAAAACATTTATTGTTGACATTTGTGGGAATTAACTGAGAAAATCCCCTGGGCAATGATAGAAAAGATATTATTATCTGAGTTTTAGCCCCTGGGTACAAAATAGTTTCCGTGGTAGAAAACAAAATCCCAAGGATACATTCTTTGAAGAAATAATGGAATATATTTTTCTAGGCAGAGAACGTTATTTTTTATTATACCCATGTTAGAATTCTCCACTGCATGGTGTTCATCACAATCTGCTAAGAGGCTATTCTAATATGAACTGTTAAAGGCAAAGAAAACAATGAAGCAGAATATTTATCTAAATATCTGCATATAAATTACAAGTAGATATTTATTTAGAAAAAAAGATGAACAGCTCATAACACTTAAATATTGTGACTTACAGTCATGAACTAAATCTTTGGTTAGGATCCTCAGAGGCCACATTATTTATTCTATAAAGAAAATAGACTTCTTGAATATCCTGACTATTCATCATGGGTAATTTTAAGTATTTAACTTGATGTCAGGAAAACTGACCAGAGTTTTCCAATATGGAAACCTATGGGAGAGTTATACCTTTAAACTAATTTTCTTCAAAAATATTCCATTGAATAGCAAGATTGTCTCACTATAATTGGTGCAGCAGTAATGCAATTAATCTCAAAATTGCTGTGGGGAAGAAAAGGCGTCTCAGTTGCTTATCTTAAAAATCAAAATCAGTGCAGCGATGGAGAATATTGGGAAGGAACAGCTAACTAGAGGTGAATGGTGAAGGAGTACTAATTTCATTTCTAGAGATAAAATGGTAAATACTAAGAATTCTATTTTGAAATGCAAATTAATTGGATTTGAGTTGGAGTTAAAAATCAAAGCAGATATACTATTCCTCAAAAAAAAATCTGCAGTTAACTATAAAGACCCATTTTCCTTTCAAGGGGGGAAAAATAGTTTGTTTCTACAGCAGACCATCCATTTCTGGTTATTTGAACATTGGAAATAAGTGCTTTAAACATCTTACTCAAGAAAGAATAAAGGTCTCATTTTATCATTGATGGTATATTCAGTGGTAAAAATGTTTCTATATCCAGTGTTCACCAAAACAGTTTGAAAGTACCCACCTGCAACAAAAGCAGAATGACAATAATTTCAAAGAAATGCTGCCACCAAATATATTATCCTACCCTGCTCATTCTACAGACTTCATCTGCTGGAACTGAACAACATGAACTGGTAGACACTTCTCTCACTTGGAAAGAATAAAGGTGACACAGAAAGAATTCACAAGCTAATGCAGACAACTTTCCTAAAACTCAGGTGAACTTTCATACTGCAGATAGAAAAGAGAGATGCCTTATCTGAAGGTAAAGCTAACAGCATTAGAAAAGGATTATTCTACTTTACAAATGGTTCCTATTATACCAAATCCGGAGAGTTTTTTGTTGCTTTTTTTTTTTTTTTTTGAGATGAGAGTAATATGCTTCTCTTAGAATCCGGAGAGTTTTTTGTTGCTTTTTTTTTTTTTTTGAGATGAGAGTAATATGCTTCTCTTAGAAGGTGATACGTATCTTGAGGAGGTAAAGAAAAACTTAGAACGATATAGGCAGATTATTACCTAATATGCCCTATTAACTTATAAAGAAATTGAAATATACGTAAAACAAGCACTGAACAATTAAAGAAATGTGTAACACTAAGGGCCTGATTTTAATTTGCATAATTTTTCCCCTAACAGTGCCTAATTAAGACATCAGTTAAAAAAAAAATCCAATGGAACTCTAAGATTTTCCACACTGAATTAACGTTAAGGACTTTTAATGGATGTCTTAATTAGACTTTGTTATTCATGGAAATTCTACACAAATTAAAATCAGACCTTGTGTGCACTGTTCCCAGCTGAGTCTAGCAAAATGCTCTATGGAACTGAGACTTCTGAATCCATAAGCTGACAGCAAATTTTATTTCTAAACTGATAAACTAAGATCTTACTGTTTTATTTAGCTGTCTTTAGTACTGCAGTCATGAAAAGTGCTACATTTTAACATTTTCTTCTAAAATACAAATAATAATTTTAATTTCAAATTCAAAATTCAGTATTCAGTTGAGTATCTTAGTTGAACTAAAAGTAATGGTAACTTTTTAAGTACCCAAAAGGTCCTGGATATCTTATTATTCAAAATAAAAAGTTCAGAAAGGACCATTTTGTTTCATTTCAACAAATTAAGACCAAAGGGATTTTTTTCTCACCTTTCTTTGCCAACTATAAATCGACAGACACACACTACTTACTAGCATTTTAGGAGGTGTTCCACAGCAGTAATGATAAAAGTTTGTGAAAATTCTCCAAAATATTAAAAGGCATAATAAGGAGTAGAGAAGAGTCTTAGCGGTAAAGCAGCAAAGCTAAATACTGTATCATAACATCAAAATTACATGTTTTATATATTACAATTATTGATAGCCCCAGCTCTGGTACAGACTGTCTACTTGATTGTGGAAAACCCTCATGTACCAAATCCCTATGAAGTAACCTCTCAGTAGAAGAAACCACATGTCTAGGGGAGTGAGAAATGCTCATGAGTCACTACACTTACACAATGAATCCCCAAAACCACTGCACAAGGTTTACAAAAAAAAAAAAAAAAAAAGCTTCTAGTAATGTCACTCATTATTAAATGGGTCATGTCTCTGCAAAGAATATTCAAGTAGTCATCAAACACTGAAAATGTTTACATTACCAAAGCTTACTTTAATACCTAATAGTTGGTCTATAAATACAACTGTAAGTTCTTTTGTGTGTGTTTATTTTAGCACATACCTTACTCCTTCCTGAAATAAGCACTTTGTATCTGTGTCAAACCAGGTATTTCAGAGGTGTGAACTCTAGCTCAGAGCTTTCCTGTCAGTGTACCTTCTGCATAAACTTTCCCTTCAGTGAATGAAAATCCAAAAACATTAAAACATCTTCACAAATGTACCCTTTGGGGCAACACACTTCCTACCTGTCATTCAGCCACCTTTAAATAAAAACTTATTGAGTCACCAAGCAATTTCCTGAAGATGGATTTCAAGGCTTGACGTTCTGCCAGACACACTGTCTGACTAACCTTCATGTCTCAGAATTAGACCTGTCCCATCTCCCTTAGGTGCTACTCTTATTTTCTCTCTTATTTTTACCTGGCTGGTTTGTGGACTGGATGGGTCATAAGAAGGTACATAGTTCTTCAGAGTATCCTGAGGATTCAGGTGGGGAGGATATCTGATTGTTGGATGAGAAAAGTAGCTCGATGGGGCTGGAGGAAGGATAGCTTGTGTTGGAAATGGCAACGGTGAGGGTGGAGGTGGAGTTCAAGTTGAGATGACTGCAGAAGACAGAAAAGGAAAGATTGACTCATTAGCTGGTTACCTTATTGCTCCATTCTGATCCTAAAGAATGCTGTGATACTATAAAACTGGTAACCATTCCTTTTTGTCCCCATGATTAAACCAAGCTCTCCCAAAATAAGTTACCTTTTCACTTTTATTCTCAACACCAGTACTGCTAACTACACAGAGACAAAACATCACTCTAGAAAATTAACAATCTTGCTTCCTAGCTCCGTGAGTGGTTACAAAATAAGTTTCTCTTTTATAGGTTATGTCAATACTTGATAAAACACTTATTTGTGCAAAGTTATTTCCTGTTGGAAACATATTCTTTGATTATAGAATCTTTAGTCCAGGCACCATGGCTCACGCCTGTAATCCCAGCACTTTGGGAGGCCAAGGCAGGTGGATTACCTGAGGTCAGGAGTTCAAAACCAGCCTGGCCAACATGGCGAAACCCCCATCTCTACTGCAAATACAAAAATTAACCAGGCATGGTGTTGGCTGCCTGTAATCTCAGCTACTCAGGAGGCTGAGGCAGGAGAATTGCTTGAATCCAGAAGACGGAGGTTGCAGTGAGCCAAGATTGAGATTGCGCCACTGCACTCCAGACTGGCGAGAGAACAAGAGTCCATCTCAAAAACAAAAACAAAAACAAAACAAAATAACACTTTATCCCATAAGTTCAGAAGTCACAGCATTAAGTAAGAGGGCAAAAGAACGACAAATTTTCTACCAAAATTAAAAATAGAAGTGAAATTCAATTTCAAATAAATAATTTCCCTATATATCCTACCTGGCAGTTGTTTAAAAGGAAAGACAATAACTAACATGAATCATCTCATGTCATTTATAATTATCTAGTCACAATATAAATGCTTATGAACATTGGAATATAGAGCTGGAAACTCTCCTACTGAAAATGTTTCTTTCAAAACCCAAAGAGCTCTATTCCGTAACTATTTTTCTTTCTACTCTTTTACTATATGTAGTATAAAAGATATTGTTAAGATAAAACCAATAATAAAACCCATAGCAATGCAAATTTAAACTTTCACATTGGTAAGTATATTACTTTACCCATAAATCACATATTTTATAATAATTTTATAAAGGGAAATGCTATATTAGACACATGCAATGTGGATGATGTCAATTTTACTATCATTAGTATGCTTATAATTTATTGTTCAGTTTTTGAAATATAAATCTTAAGTTTGAAAGATGAGGAAAGGGTATAATTGTATAATCATTATCTCTATAATGTTGAGAGAAACAATCGTAGAAGTACAAATTAAAACTACCAACAAATATATGTAGAAGTGAAAAGTAAATGTCTATTTAATATTTTCCAATTCAAATCATAGGAAATAATAAATGATAAATGTCTAATGTTTTATGAGACAACTTAGCAAAGAATATGAAAAAAAATAAATTTTAACCATAACCTATAATGGGAAATCACCTGGAATGATTTATCTCCAACTTTGTAACTATGTGATCAAGGGGAGGGGAGGACCTGTTTATGGGATATATTGCTTACCTCTCCCAAAGATAACTTTTCAGAAGATGCAAGAAATTAAGAATGTATATAATCGAGGAAACATAAATTCAATTTTATAGTCACAACTTTGTTCCCTGAACATCCAGGGCACTGTTTCTGAGCATTCTCTGGATTGTTCTTACAATGCAGATTCCTTGGTCTGCACACAGACCTAGGGAATCAGGACCTCTAGGTGCCTCTGGTGATGCACCAGAATGTATATTTTAAACGAGTGCCGATGTAATCACCCTACATACTGAAGTTTGAGCATCTTCCACCAAATGTATGCATTTCAGAAAACAAATGCATATTTCTTAAAACAAAACTCTTTACTGAAGTATTACTTTATTTAAGAAGTACACTCATTTGAAAGGAAATACAAACTCTAAGAAAAACTGGGCATCTTTTACTTAGTGTCTAAGTGATCTTAATCTCAGCTCATTTTAACCATGATTTTTGCTCACAACCGTACACAAACCCTTGGAAGATATGTACATAGTTCCATCTTGGGTCCTCTAGGTTTTGAGATTAATTTGGCCTTAACAGTTCTGGAGGAGATCTCTTTTCAACTGAAATGGCAGAAATCAAATCCGAACCCAAGTCTTTGGGCAACCTGGCACTGTGCTTGCATGGGCTGTAGGTGGCCTGCTATAACTGAGAGTAAAAATGACTACCTTTTCCATAGAAGCCATTCTAGTGTTTTAAAAATAAGAAAAGTGGGCCGGGCGTGGTGGTTCACAGCTGTAATCCCAGCACTTTGGGAGGTCAAGGTGGGTGGAGTGGATCACTTGAGGTCAGAAGTTCGAGATCAGCCTGGCCAACATGGTGAAATCCCATCTTTACTAAAATATATATATATATATATATATATATATATATATATATATATAAATTAGTCAGGAATGGTGGTGAGTGCCTGTAATCTCAGCTACTCGGGAGGCTGAGGCAGGAGAACTCCTTGAACCTGGGAGGCAGATGTTGCAGTGAGTAAAGATCATGCCGCTGCACTCCAGCCTGGGTGACAGAGTAAGATCCTGTCTCCCAGGCACTTGTTTAAAATATACATTCTGGTGCCTCACTAGAGGCACCTAGAGGTCCTGATTCCCTAGATCTGTGTGTGCACACCAAGGAATCTGCATTGTAAGAATAATCTAGAGAATGCTCAGAAACAGTACCCTGGATGTTCAGGGAACAAAGTTGTGACTATAAAACTGAATTTATGTTTCCTCTATTATATACATTCTTAATTTCTTGCATCTTCTGAAAAAGTTATCTTTGGGAGAGGTAAGCAATATATCCAATAATTTTTGTCTTGTATTTTGCCTTTCTTATTTTTATTTATTGAAAAATAAGAAAGGCAAAATACAAGACAAAAAAGTTTTCCCCTCATTACGAAAAAATAAATACATACACACGTATGTGTACTTCTTGCATACATTATTGCAAAGCCTTCTTAATTGTCTTCCTTCCTTCAGTCTTGCTCCTTCCAATACATCCTTTATAGTGCTATGTGAATGACTTTTTAAAAATACCATTATAATCATGTAATTTCTCTGCTAAAAATATTTCAGTGGCTTAGGTGGCAAAATATATTAAAAAAAAAAAAAGAAAGAAAAAAAAAATTCCAATGGCTTCCTACTGCTTCCAGAATAAAATCCCAAGAGCTTTTTTAGTACACACAGTCTCATGTGCTTTGGGACTGCGTCCTGGAACACTTCTTTGGCCTCATCTCTGGCCACATGAAGAGATTTGTGGATCCTTGGCTAAATGGCAGTTCCCTGCTGCAATGGCCTCTAATGCACTGACACATGTGGTTGCCTCTGCCTCCCAGGTTGCCCCTCTTCTTCCTAGTTTGTTGTTCCTTCTTCCAGCGAACTTTGCCATCACACTTTAGCTCAGAACACGTAACTTCCAGGCGTCTAATCCTCCTTCAGGTATCTAGTCATGTTCAGATTAGACAACCAGCCAATGATGCAGCCCCCCACTCTCTCTCCACTATATCCTGAACTCTTGAAGGACAGAAACTATCTTTCGTGACCAAGGTGCCTAGCACAGGCCCTAATACACAGGTATCGAACAAATATCTGGCAAAGGACCAAGGTGGAAGGCTCATCTAGGTCTCTCCTGTTTCATTATATAAAAATATACTATTTACTTCTTTTTACATGTTAGAAATAAGAATATTTTCATCAGGTGTCATAAGAAATGGGTGATTTGACTTCTCAGTTAATTTTGTCCAAATATTCAACATTATAGTTATTGCTTTTTTTCACCTATCTCAATGGTATAGGTAATAAATGTAAAAGTTCTTATACCACATTTAATTTGTATAGTCCTCTCTCAATTTCATAATTTTTTAAATGATAGCAATAAAGGCCATGTATTTTTTAAGTATAGCAGCAATAAATATCAACATATATTTATAAACCAAAGCTAATAAGGACTTTGTTTTAAAAAATGTTACAATGTTTGCATAAAGATTTAAAAACCAGATTCGATTAGTTAGAAGGATGAGGAAGTGCCTAACTATAAATTTAAACCAATAAAATTTCATTATTAACATATTTTTATAAAACTTTTTCCACCTAAAATGCAGTCTACTCCTCTCTAGGAATTAAAAGTAATAAGTAAAAAGTATACAGTGTTCATTATTAGCTGTATCTCGTTTTTGATTTTTGAAAGATTTGATATTAGCTGTTGGCTAAAGTAAAAATATTAGATTCATTTTCCTAATTAAGATATTAGACATAATATCAAGTGTACTAGTCCAAAGGATTTGGGCGTATAAAACAATTGTCAAAGAAAAGTACCTTTTATTTTCTGATTACTCTCAAATACATAAATATTGATTTATATGTAGAAAATAACATCTACTTATTAGATGCACACAGAAATAGCACCTGTATATCTTAATGTGTTTAGAAAACTCTAAACTCAGCAACATAATTGAAATTCCATCTTTCCCTTAGTAAAATATCACAGCCAATCCTAAAGCTATAGTAAAGATAGCCATGTACCCATATTTTCCACATTCTTCTGATAACAATCTTATTGATAAAGGTAATTTTAAAATACATATTATTATTTACTTGTATGACTTTGAAAATCTACTCTCATAAATCAAGAAGAAAAAATATTTGATCGGACTGTGCACCTCCCACTTTTGGTTGAGAAAAATATGGTCACCATAGCTATAATTATAAAAGTTTGCTCCATCCCTAAGGGATTGGGCCCTATAGGCAATATGGAGGATTCTCCTCTATGCTTGAAACTCCTCACCACTGTGTGCAACTCCAGGTATTCCGGGATGGTGGTGCTGGGGGAAAGTGCTCAGTCTTGGGGAAGAATCCTGTGGAGATGCAGAGCTGAACAATGGCTTTTCAGGCTTCTTCATAGTAGTCGGAGAAGACATATCTGCAAGAAAGAGAGGAAAACCCAAAGCTATATGACCTTCTTAAGCTCTAAGGTTCATTTCATCGTAATAAGAGATCTCCCAAATTTTAGTATTCTCATATTTTGGCTCTCTTACGAAATGTATTCTGAGTATCAAAGATCTAGCTATGTTGGAGCTCTGAAATATTTGTTCAATCTCCATGGCAGCTAGAAGAAGACTTTATTAAAATTATCATCAGAATTATTCCCATTACTAACTAAATCTTAAAATTCTAAAAAGTCCAAAGTCTTGTTTCCTTTAGCCCCTTGGTTCACACAAAGGCCTTCTTTACCTCAGCATTTCATTGTTAGATTTATATGATTCAGGAGACTTTCAGCCTGGCGACTACACTGTGAAAACAGAGGACGACTGGTGCAAATGTGAAAAACAACCTTTGGGGATGCTGGTAATTATATCACTGATTTCAGCTTTTATGGAAAACTCATTCACTTGTTTAGCAAAAAATACATTCCTTAATTTTCTCATTCTGTAAACATTTACTGAGTTTCTCTATTGGCCAGATAAAATGAAGATGTTAAAGAAATTAAAAGTAATTCCTGCTCTAGGGATGCTCACTGTTGGTGGGGAGGAAAACCATTAGGAGAAAATGGTTGTCAACGGTCGAGGGGTACAACGTGTGTTAAGAGCAGGGAAGTTTTGGAATTTGCTGATATGTCCCCAGCTGCGATGCAAGGGGCAGAGATCGTCTCAGCCTCCCCAGGATGAGGAAGGCATTTCCCATTGGCACCATTTTCAAAATGTGAATGGGGATGACATTCTAAGAGAGGAAATGCTCAGAATAAAAGAGGGCATAAAATACACAAGTCGTTCGAATAGTGTGTGGAGGGGTGAAGGATGAAGAAGAGGAGCAAGCCTCCGGCAGGTCCCACAGGATGACAGGTCTCCAGCTTCCTGTACAAACGTCTGAATGCTTACCCTCATGGGAGAAACACCATCCACAGACAAAAGATGATCATAATGACAGTTTACAGCAATCCCCCCCAGAAACTAAATGGAGGGCAGACTGGCCAAAACGGAGACAGAAATCATGAAGACCACTTCAGAAGACAGATTCATTAATAAATTCATTCCATAAATACTTGTTCAAGACCTAATTTATGCCACATGCTGCACTAGCCTGCAAACACAGTGGTGAACTGGACTGATTTTCGGCTCCTATAAAGCTTAAAATCTAGTGAGGCAATGTGGACAAGTAAGAAGAAATTGCAAGAGGTGCTATGATAGGAAAAGAATTCAGAGATTTCAGGCTTCATTCATTCATTCATTTCATAAATATTTAACACTGCCAAATGATAGATCATGAGAGCTTGATTAAGAATCAGGATAGAGCTAATGCAATAAATATTTAAACAGAATGTACCCAATTAAATTAATAACTGATGTAGACTGTCATCATCTTAGTTGACTAAGAGACTGTATCATACAGTTTGGAATAAATAGGGAGTTCAGAAAGAAACTGATTAGTAGAAAAGATACACCTTGGTTTTGACAGGTTGAGTGATGTTGACTCTAATAGAAGTTTATCGACTTATAGTAAAATGTTATAAAAGTTAGATGAGCTATAAAATTGTATTTTATTATTAAAAAATGTTAAACATATTCACAAGTAGACAGAACTGTAATGGATCCTCATGTACTCAAAACCCTACTTCAGCAATGATCAATTCATAACAAATCTTATTTAATCTTTACCCCATCTACACTTTCTCTCCCTGTGGTACTTTGAAGCGAATCCCAGATATCATATAATTTTGCTTCTAAGTAGTTCAGTATGTATCTCTAAAAAAAAAAAATCTTTATTAAAAGAAAAAAAACAGCAACACTTTATCACACATACAAAATGTACACAATTTACATTTTTAATTTGAATTTTTTTTTGAAATGAGCAAAGACCTTATGGTGCTATTAATATAAGAAACTAATTATCATTACATTTTACCATTTGAAAAATTACCTAAGCTCTGGTAAAGGCATTCATAAAATTAGACATGCATTTTCAGTATGGTGGCATTTAAAGGATGAATATGCTACTGTAAAAGCAGTAGACATCACAGTCTGCAAAAAATGCCAGGCGTATTTGTAGCTGTAAGCTACGATTTGTGACTAACTGGTTGTCATGAATCTATCAGAACTTTGATGAGTCAGAGAACCATTTCTGTATATCTTTTTCAAAAAGAAAAAAAAATAAGAAATTGTTCATAAAGCCACAGAAATTAATGCAACTATAAAAAAAGAAAAAATGCAAACCATGGTTTAAAAAGTAGACAAAGAAAGCTAATTTCAGCTAAGATATCTTTAAAGTGCCAAAAATAATACTTATTTTTGCTTAAGAGCTATGTGATTTCAAAAGGTAATACTACAAATATAGGCTTTTAACTCATTGATGTAAAATCTTAGATATACAGATTATTAGAGGTGGAAAAAACCTCTATTCTACCTTTTTCGTTACAGATGATGCAACAACTTTCCATTCCAAGTTTTTAATTTAAAATTAATTGTTAGAAAAAGAAACTGGAGACTTTTTACTGATATTCTTCTGCTTTACCTGTGTTTAAATATAAATTTCAAGTAAAATGGAACTGGGTAAATCAGTTTCTAAAAATTCCTTAGTATAAATAATAAAGGATAACTATACATTATTTAAAAATTTAGGCCGGGTGCAGTAGCTCATGCCTGTAATCCCAGCACTTTGGGAGGCTGATGTGGGTGAATCGCCAGAGCTCAGGAGTTTGAGACCAGCCTGGCCGACACAGATAAACTAAAAATACAAAAATTAGCTGGGCGTGGTGGTGGGCGCCTGTAATCCTAGCTATTCGGGAGGCTGAGGCAGGAGAATCGCTTGAACCTTGGAGGCAGAGGTTGCAGTGAGCAAAGATAGTGTCATTGCACTCCAGCCTGGGCAACAAGAGCAAAACTCTATCTCAAAAAAAAAAAAATTTAATGTGACCACAGCTTGAGAAACAAAACAGTGTCATTCTAGGTATGTCGTTTCTGGAGAAGTGGATTAATTAAGGCAATTGCAACTACTGTAACTATCAGACTTCCCATTAAACCCTCACAAATTCATGGGCCTCCTTTTGTAAAGGGCACATAAATCAAGGGTGTTCATATAGAACTTGAAGATGATTATGTAATTTTTAATGTAAATTATGTAAATTTTAAGAAACAAAGCATTTGCATTTTCTTAGCCAAAATGACACACTTGCTTTTACTAAGTAATTATGATGAGTCCATTTATTTTTTCAATTATTTTGGGGGCATTCACCTAATAATAATGGTACTTTCATAAAGGGTTATACAACCAACAGAGAAGAAAAAGAATAAAATTTGCTCTTCAAGTTGCAAAGGGAACTACAAACTCTTTTCTTAAACAACAAAAGTAACTTATAATAGTAAATATAACAATGGGAAGGTTCACTGACCAAACTGAAAGGATTTGCTTTAGAAACAGGTGAAGAATCGTAGTATTAGAATATAGGCTTAATTGTCTTCGTTTTCTCATTAAATGAAATTAATTCTTGGCTCATTAATAAAAAAACTGCTGCACAGCACGCAGAAGGCACTATGCTAAGAACTTAGGAAGATACAAAAGTGAATCCCCTTTCAAAATAAATAAATAAATAAAATGCTCTCTAGACTAGAAGGGGAAATAAAAGATCAATTATCTGGGGAAAAAGTAAGGGTAGAGTTTCTAGCTATTACATTCTAATCATGAACCAAACTAGTATTAATTTTATTTTGAATGTCTACAGTCTAAAAGACTTCATGCTAAGGTGAAAAATGATATTGTTCCTATTTTTAATGTTCTCATACGCTATTAAAAAAGTTTGAAAAATGAATATATAGAAGAGATAGTTTAAAGTGACCTTTCTGTGAAGAAAAACAAATGCCATGCTTTTCACAATCTACTGTCCCTCAAGCAGGAAGAATAATACATAAAAAGATTAAGTTGACAATAAGTTGAATAATAATAAAGCTGAATAATGCATAAATATATAATAACTTGAATAATAATACATACATAATAATGCATAAGTTGAATCATACATATAATAAAGAAGCTGAAAAGAGATGCAAGTTGATAAGCAAAGGATTAGCTGATGTTTCTACCGGTAGGAGGGAGGCAGGAGTTGCTGGTAGTTGATGAGAAACAAATAGAGGCCAGTGATGGCTTGAAATCAGATAAAACAATTTAAATTTGATTTAGAAAGTATTAATTTATAAATGAATTGATTTTAGAAGAAAAAACTTTATAAATATTTGATTTTTTTTTTCTGTTCTCACCGCCCTTTTCACTTGTACCTGGTTGAACCAAAAATTTTCTTCCTAATCTCCTCCAGGCCTTCCTCACCATGACACATTATAAAAACCAGCAGCTGGCATCATATCCTTCAAACAGTGTCTTTCTCATTGCAAGTTGTACCACAGTACCACATTTTTATATAGCTATTTTTCTTTGTTACTCCATTTTATTTAAACTTTAATGAAGCTAATTTTCTTATGGCTTCTTTTAGGAGCAGGAAAAATACCTTTTTTACTTTGTACCATTACTGGTCTATGACATTCCCTTGAACTAGAAAATGAGGCATTTCTACTTTCCTTATCCCACCCATGAAACAATGCTTTACTCACTGAACAAACTTGTTTTCTCCTTAAGTAATCTCTCTTGGAAAACGCTGAGATCTAGACTTCATTAATGATCTTTTGTTTGTATCTTATGTTACTGGACAGACTTTTCATTATTTACTTGTTGTATCCTTTGCATATACTTTTTTAAAAAAGTTGACTAATGGCTTACTTCCTAAGGAAAAATGCTTTTATCAAAAACACAAAACGATGTAGAGGCTGGACGAACATGCTACTTGGGAAGAGAATGAAAAAAAAAGGTAGAAATGAAAGAAAGTAGAGGTAAAGCAGGCACCATGTCTAGGCGGTTTATTTTAGAATCTCTTGCATGTGAAAGAAACTGTATTATGAAATGATGACTAGTAGTGTAGGATGAGCAAAATAACCACAGCCAGTATATCTTAAAATTCACGTTCCATGAATAAATATCACCAGATAAGAAGTAGCCGTATGTAAAGCAAAGAGAAAAGAAAATCAATCACTAAGTTCCTAATAAGCGTGAGGAACTATGGCTATGCATTAAGTTCAAGATGCTAAAGAAAACCACGTGGTCCCTGTCCTGGTGATCCTCATGGTTTAGCAGAGAGGGCAAAAATTAAAGACAAAAATGTATTAAATAGTTGCAATCATAGTAATATTGGATTGTAGAAAGAATTCCTCTTAATGACAGATTAGAAAGAGGAATTTTAAAGAAAGATTCACGTTGATGATGTTATTCTTCAATGTCTACACCCATGTTTACATTTATAATTGGAAAATTAGTTATGACTTTAGAAACTGATTGTGTAGTTGAATACGTGATAAAAGATCACCATATAAGAAAAAGTTCAAGTAGGCTACTGATAAAGTTGGTTCATTTATTCTTAAGCATCCCTTTTAATAAGTATTTTGCAAAATCTAATTATCACATGATTTTTCCTGACCATACTATATATATTTTTGGCACTGTAACATATATATATCCTAGGCCTTGATGTGTCACTTATTTCACAGCATCACTTCAAAGAGATAAGGGCTTAAGCAAATAAAGAGTTAGATCAACTCATCTCCCAACAAGGTAATTTCATCTACAAAGGAATAGAGTTGCTGTGAAACACAGCGTATGTACTCGACTCATTGGCAGCTTGCACAAATGGCGCTCCAGATGTATATCTGTTCAAGTCAGCCCAAGGCAACAATTTTGATCAATTCTAATGTGATAAAATGCTGCAGGGAAAGTGTGCAGAAACGTGTTTACGTCAGCCCTTAATTAAACTGTTGTTCACTTCCAAAGAACCTTAGGAAACACTAATGAGACATGAGTTTTGGCAATTTCTTCATCAAAGCAAAGACCCCTTCCTCAGTCTGTAGCAGCCTGTCATCCAAGTCGCTCCCGGGATAAATGTCACATGGCACTCCAATCAGTTAGCCACCTGTTAGTAGAACTTCACTGAAGTCAACTAGTGATCTAGGGCAAGCTCAAACAACCACCTTAACACCTGCCTGTCTGGGACACCTGCTCCTTTTTCACGTATAGTAGAGCAATATGTTAGCTTTTCCAATATGCTCAAGTAGACTAAGGTTACAAATCAGACTTCTAAAGCCTACATAGAAGACATATAATTTTCTTTCTTGAAAAATTCCTTTTCTTCCCTATAGTAACACAATTTTTAACAATTTCAAATTAATTATGTAAGAACACACAAGAATTCTTGAATTTCTGGAAGCTATTATTTTCAGCATACCATAACACTAAATTAAAATGTATTAACTGTGCCAGTCCTACGATTTAGTCCTATTTCAAGGATAGAATAGTCCTATTTCTATCTGGTTAACAAAGAAGCAAATTACTTCAAAATGTTTTAAAAGTCCAATTCTTTTACATATTCCTAAACTGTCTTCCTTATTTACATGTCATACTTGTAACTTGTAAACAAGTCTAAATGAACCCTACAAATTCAAGTCACCATTTCCTGGCTACTTTTATTCTCCAGTATTTCATGTTAAAGTTTGTTTTATTGCTATGTGCTTATAGAATTATAATCATTGTTAAAAATATCTAAATATCTTCTTTATTTTTCACATTCTCAAGCTGCTGAACAATTTACAGGATCCCTCTTTTTCTTTCTGCTCTTCTTTTTCTTTTCTATCTCTTATTATTTTGTAAATTTTATTTAAAAGGTCTCACTCTGTTGCCCAGGCTGCAGTGGCATAATCATTGCTCACTGCAGTCTCAAATTCCTGGGCTCAAACGATCCTCCCATCTCAGCCTCCTGAGTGGCTAGGACTACAAGTACACAATCACACCTGGCTAATTTTTAAATTTTTAGTAGAGACAAGGTCTGGCTATGTTGCCCAGGCTGGTCTGGAACTCCTAGTCTCACCAGATCTTCTGTCTTGGACTTTAAAAGTGTTGAGATTATAGGCTTGATCCACTGGACACATTCTTTTTTTCTTTCTTCCTTTTCTTCTTCTTCTACTTTTTTTTTTCCCCTGGCAGAAGAAGACTCAAAGTGTAATGAAAACAGTTGCAAAACTTCTGTGAACTTTGACCCTCTGGTATGATACAGACCAGAGAAGGAAAGCCCATACGTAGGGACACATAGCTTAGAGACAGTCCAATGGCTGGGATTTGACAAGGTTATGTTATATTGACAAGTTTTATCAAGTTGATACACCTTCATAATTTGCAAAGTTCTTTATTTTTTGGACTTTTGTAAGTACTAGACTTTCATAGATTTTTTAAAAAGAGTTTTATAGGTATACAAAAACTCTGAATATTGAAAACCTCTTCAGAGACCAAATTCATTGTTGAGTGAAGGCAAAGGTGGTCAACACATCCATCACTCCATTGAAACTCTGTCAAGCAACACAGCACTGAAAGTGAAAAATGAGCTTTAGCTTAACTGGGATATTTCTGGTTTCCATTAAAATGTTGGGTGGAAGCTGGAAGACAACATGAAAAAGAAATGAACCATCTGCGTAAAATAATAATGTTATTTAAAATAAATAAGGTAGTAAATGAGAGGCTACTGAATCAAGTGTGTGGGATGAGTTTTGTAGCTGAAATCTGACATTTTTACTTCAGGCCACAAATCCAGAGTCAGCCCTCAGACAAGGAAACAGTTTGGGCTCTGTTCCCAGAGGACTAGGAGAAGGCAGAGAAGATGATTGCCAACTGAAAGCTAAAAAGACCACAGTTTCTCTGCCTCTGTTTTTGCCCTGGGATAAATAGTGTTGAGGAGAGGAAAGTGTCCAGGTTATTTATAACTGTATAAGTGTTACGTAGAATAAGACAACTATTAATGCCAGATCGGAGCAGCATCTAGCCTGCCAGATACTTTAGATTCCAGCCCAAAGCTTTGATGTATTTATCTCTAAGGGTCTCCCTGTAGAGAACAACAGCAATTCTTACTTTAACACAAAGCCTGGTGATGGGGGAGGGAGTGTGTCCTGGAGGAGAAAAAAGGACAGAGAGAACAGGTAGGCTCTGCCTTTACTTCAAAGCTTTGTACAATCCTCAGGTACCCTCTCAATTTCTCCATTTTCTTCACAAATGGAGCAATCCCGGCTCATGGGGAGAAGATATATGGTGTGCTCCTTGATGGTTTAAATGAAATATAAATGATAAAAAGAGGTGCATGGGTAGAGTCACAAGGCCACAGAGAATATTCTATATGCTTCTATCAGAAGACGTGCTTTGAAATTGCTTATAGAGCCATGTGCTACAGTGAAATTATTATGGCTGTTAACAATGGAGTTAAGCCACTCAGGCACTGCTCTAGGGAATGTAAATTGATAAGGTCTTTCTGGATTCTATGCCAATATTTATCAAAAGCCTTAGAAATGGACATAAGATTTAACTTAGTAATTCTACAGTAGGAATGTATTTATTCCTGTAACAAAATTTCACTGAACTTCTGCTTCGTGACTTCATGCCAGGCAGTCTGCTAGGGACAAAGGACAGTGAAAAGAGCTAGACAAGAATCACCTAATCAGATTAGGCACAGAGTTACACGCAGTGATGTTCACTGTATCTCTATTTACAATATAAAAACTCCAAAACAATCTAAACATGCATGAGCAAAGTAGATATTTAAAATTTTACGGTTTAGCCAAAGGATGGCACATTTTGTACTCAATACAAAGTGGAAGGACGGGTGCAGTAGTTCATGCCTGTAATCCCAGCTCTTTGGGAGACCGAGGCAGGCAGATCAAGTCACCCGAGGTCAGGAGTTCGAGACCAGCCTGGCCAACATGGCAAATCCCCGTCTCTACTAAAACTACAAAAATTATCCGGTCATGATGATGTGCACCTGTAATACCAGCTACTGGGGAGGTTAAGGCAGGGAGAATTGCTTGAACTGGGGAGGCAGAGGTTGCAATGAGCCAAAATGATACCATTGCACTCCAGCCTGGGTAACAGAGTAAGACTCTGTCTCAAAAAAAAAAAAAAAAAAAACAGTGGAAATTGAAGGCTATGGTAAAATGCCATTTGATTATAAATGAAAGACAAAAGTAAACCTTACAAAATAGCATATATCATATAAGCTCATTTTACTGCAAAAATGCATTCATAGAAATAGAATGCACTGAAATGCAGAAAAAAATACACAGAAAAACAGGCTGGCATATATACAGTCAAATATTAACAGAAGTTATTTTTATATGATGAGATTACAGGTAATTTTTATTTTCTTCTTCATATTTGACAGTTTGTTTTTTCAAATTCCCCACAAATAGCCATTGCTTTTACTATAAAAATTGTAACATACATGTTTTTGGGAAACCTACTGCCTGCAGCTCCACAGAATATTACAAACAATTCCCAATGCTGGGTTGACAATATTGGATCCTGTATGTGTCCAGCATTACACTGCAAGAAGGAAAGCCTCATATTAGCTTAGGTATTGGATGTTGCAAAACTGTAAAATGAAATGCTTAAATGTAAGATTTGCAATTTAGTTGGCTACAGGCAAAACAATGTCTTTTGAAAATACAGTGAAGAAAAAGAATATCTAAATATCTGTGTCTAAGGACTCCTCTAGATGTTAAATTCTATGATTGTGTGGCAAATGCGAACAAGTTCTTCCCACACACTCCAAGTTAACAAAAAGCTCTGAATGTTATGACAAGACATATGGACGTAATCCCACTACAGTAGTTTGATGATGATGCCAGATGATTCAAAAAATAATTAGCTGCCATGTTAAGAAAGTATCTCCTTATATATATATTTACATTTATCACACTCTAAAATAACACTGGAAAAAATGGCAAGCTGCGTTAAGAGGAGATAAGATGTCATCTTCAATTAAATTTCTCAACCATTTTCTAAAATTTATGAAATCAGTTTCTTTTCAAATGAGAAAGTATGGTGGTCTTTGTGTTAAATAAATGAAGTTCTTGCTTTAATTATTGAGTTATTTAATCTTAATTACACTTGAGCACATTATTGTACTCCTCAGCAAAGTAGAATATATTCTCATAGTTGAAGTCTCTCTTGCCATATATTTTAACCCAAGCACAGTAAGCAGCTTGTTCCCACAAGTCTCTATTTTATCACTTCTCTATTAAAAAAGGTCTTGAGGCTACACCCATAGCCAACACAGAGTTAAAGCTCAAACCTTTCTGAAGCTCACAAATACCTTCCAGAGACATTTTTAAAAAATCCACTGAATAATGAAGAACCGTGCTAAAACAATGAATATAGAATGAAAACTACTTTTTAAAAACACTTCAAAATGCTTTTGTCCACTAAGCAATTTCATCTTAACAGACAATGATAAAGTGTCTTGAGTAATGTGTGTAAACCTAATTTGAAAGAGGGAAAAAACATCAAACAATTATGCAGGATTTGGAGCATATTTCAGTCACTTATTAAACAATGGCATAGGTAAATAGCTGCTATTCACCATGCCTCTTGGGAAAACCTCTTGGCTATGGAGGCTTATTAGTGTTAAGCATCTGAGACCCACGGGCTATAAAATAAAATCAATACCATAACCTTAACTGTAAAAGTCAGAAAGATACTGGAAGAGTTCTAATTTAACAAGATTACAGATGAGTTTTCAGAGGAGAACATTTGGGGAAAAGCCATGCATTTAAAAACATTTATGCTACAAGACATCTCAAGGTTTTTGTTGTTACTAATGCTGTTATTATCCACGCTGGTAATGGTTAGGGTTGATTTAACTGATGTGTTACTTTAGCGGATTTACAGGAAAGTCCTAGAAATGATCTGGAACTTGCTTCAAATAAAATCATTAAACTGAGGTAGTAAACTAATTGCTTGAGAACAATTATGATTTGATGTGATTTAGTGTGGTAGAAAAAGAATCACAAAAATTTTAAGGTCATCAGTTCAGCAGCTCAATGCAAATATGATTACTCTGCACAATATTCTCTTTCTCTTAATGGAAAAGTAGTCAAAATTGGTATAAATTGTAGTGTTTAAGTTCAACCTAAATCTATATTTTTTTCTCCAAGAAATGTAAATGAAGAAAAAAGAACATTCTGTCAATGAAATTACTATGATGGCATATTTATTATCCTAATGGTTTGAGAAATCATGTGAAATTCATCAGTAACAAAACCTCTATTTAGTAATGGGCCAATTACATTTGTGAGATAATGTCAATGAAACTGAATATTGTCACAGGATAATGGTCTCCCATTGCTATATCCCTAGTCATTTAGAGAAAATAAATGTTGCCGTCTGGCTGAGTCATTTGTTTTCAAAGTAGGAGACACTGATTCCATAACAAGGTTCTGTTATAATAACTCAATCTCTATCAATCATTTCTTGCACCAGAATGGTGCAGGACAGGACATGCATTTGTGAGAACTGTGCATTCCTCAGGTGTAAAGTAAAACATATGGGGCCTCCAAGGACATAAGCAGCCCAATTACTGTTATTCAATGAGCATATTTAAAATGAACATTTAAAAAATAATTTAAGAAACAGAAAACTTTCTGAATTTTCCAAAGGATCCATGTTAATGATGGCTTTGAAAAAACTCAAGTACTGAAGATCTTCAAATTCTTCCACTCCCATAGATTCAAAATCAAAAATGTTAGAACACAAAGAAACTGTAGTATATAACTCTGTTATTTTACAGATGGGAAAACTCAAGATTTACTGAAGTTAAGTGATTTGTCTAAGACCACAGCAATATTTAGAGTTTCCTAACCTCCATTACAGTGTACTGGGCATAAGGCAACAGAACTAAAAGAAAACATATGTATGATAATAAATATATACATAATTTTTATATTTTGACAAATATAGCTCAGTTTAAACTGGCCATATATCACACACTTCTGCTAAAGACATTCCAGAATTTAGGATTATTTACGAATATCTTATTAAATGGAAAAGTGATTTTTAACCTGATTTCAGTGCAAGGACTGCACTCTTGAATCTCTGAGGAGTCTGTGAGTCCCTATGAAGTTAGGTGCATTTATCTGTATTGAAGTTTCATGCCATAAGAAAAAAAATTGTAACAGAGGTTTTACAGTTAGTTTGTAAAATCATAAACATAATATTGCAATGATTTATTTGGGAGGCAGTATTACATAGTAATAATGAGCATGGGTTTCTTCAGCTAGACAGGGGTTCCCATTCTACCTCAGCTACTTACGATACGTGTAATCTATGTTGCGTTTCTTCAGCAATTGTAATGATCAGTTTAGTAAGCTGTAAAATGGGATTTCTATCAGGTTTAAAAGAAAAATATATATAAACTTAGCTAAGCACCTGACAGAAAGTGAGAGCTCAATAAATAAATGGCAACCACAAACGGCAACAGAATCTTGTTTTCTTTGTTTCATCTATGTGTGCTTGTTGAGCATAGTTTTTAAATTTACATGCTTTTTTCAACAAATAAATAATATAGAAAAAGGAGGAGAGTAACCAGTATAGGTTAAAAAGAAGGGGAAAATACAACTATGATCTATGGACTAAATTTGAGTCCCGACTCAAACAAGACAACCTTTGAGATATTCTAGGGAATTTGAACATGGATTATATGTTAGATTATACTAAGAAATTAATGTTAGTCCCAGCGCTAATAAGTAGTTTATATATATGTGTGTGTGTGTGAGTGTGTGTGTGTAAAATTTTTACCGTATCAAAATTTTGTTTTGAGAATTCTTTCAGAACCCTGAAAACTCACAAATTCACCTCTATTCTTTTATTCTAGTTCTGTTAGGTCTAACAAAGTCTTCCTTAAGCTTCCCAAGAAAAGTGTCCCTCTGCCAAGACTTGCAAAGCAGTGTTTAAAATCTCTTAGGCCATTTGTAAGTTTACATATTGATTCTCTAGGCAGGTTGTAGGATAAGAGAAAAAGAAGAAAAAACAAATCCCTTTAACAAAGATCTAGGCTCTGCCATTCATTACTTGGGACAGGACAGCCTCTCTGATCCTTGGATTACTTAGCTGTGAAACAGGAGCTTGAATTGTGTCTCACTAAGGATTTTATTAACTTGTGATCTAGACCTGAAAAATCAATTTTTTATTGTATATGATATTGGGAGTGTAATAAGCAAATGACACTGGCTTTCCAAACAACTTCAAAAATAAGCTTAAACATGAACTCAATAGTAAAATGATTTGAAAGAAAATCTTTTCTTATGCAGAGAAACTTTGTGTGGCTAACTATGATATTGTCTTCCATAGGTTTCCCACTTCCCTATTTTAAGCTGCGTTCCATCAATTTAGAGACCCAGTATTAAACAGAAAGTTGTTATTTTTTCAGACTAATTATCTATTGTGTTTTTTCTGCAAAATGCTGTATTTTCAAATCTTTAAGCCTCCAGAGCACAGAAATATGAGCACGACTTTTCCATATTCATCAGTAACAGCCCTTCTAACATGTATACAAGTTTACCCCATCCAAAATGCTATTCTTGATTAGAACACATGATGGGGGAACAAACATTTGTTAATTAGGAGGCTATGTGGGGAATTCTGATGAAAGCCTTCACCAACAATTTATTGTTTTCCTTTCCATTTGGAAGATGCTCGTGTTGTGATGTTTCAGTTAGAGCAGTGTAGTTGAAAAGGCATTTCTCTCCAGGGTGGAAGCATCCTTGAGGTTTGCTTTCCAATGTCAGGGTAGTACCTGGAAATTCACTTAGAGTTCTTTAATTTGATATTTTCCTTAATAAGAAGCTAAACAAAGAAACTAAAAAATTGTGCTTAAACATCAAATTCAAACCAGCACTCTTCACATTCATCCAACAAAAGCATTTGTATCTCTCTTTTTTCTGGCTTAAAACTTTGATATTTGAATATTTGCTATTTCTTCCTTGTGATACAAACTGCAGGAATGCAATGAATTGTTGGTGTTCTATCTGGTCCCCCAAAGGGAACTTAAAAAGTTCTTCCAGTATGGTTACTAAGCTGTCTGCCCTGCCATTTTCTAGGACTTCATTTAATGTTAATGACTCCCAGATAGCAGTTATTCAACTATTTATGAAAGCTGTTTATTCACTCAGCTCCCACAGCTTTAGAGAAATCTTGAGATTGTATCATTTGTCAGACTGTGGTTTGGGCTGGAGCACTATGTTCCAAAGTTTGCGTCTAGGATTAATGCTCCTTATGGATTCTTTGATAGAAATAAAAGGTACTGAAGTCACAAACTTAATAAATATGTTCAGTCAAGAGCCACTCCCGCATATCACAGCAAACGGTAGTGTATTACATATTCTGCATACTCATTTATGAATGAAAATAGTTTAAATTTTCATTACAAAAGAATTTTCCAAATTTAGCTGACCACTCTTTTGCATGTAGTATGTCTTCACATTCCTAAACTCACATTAGGAAATGCTGGAGGGCACGGTGTGGTGGATTACACCTATAATCCCATCACCTTGAGAGGCCCAGGTAAGAGGATCAGTTAAGCCCAGGAGTTCCAGAATAGCCTGAGCAACAGAGTGAGACCCCAGCTCTACACAAAACGTAAAAGTTAGCTGGGAACACTGGCAAGTACCTGTAGTCCCAGCTACTTGGGAGGCTGAGGTGGGAGGATCACTTAAACCTGGGAGGTTGAGGCTGCAGTGAGCCATGATTGCGCCACTGCACTCCAGCCTGAGCAACACAGCGACACCCTGTATCAAAAAACAGAAATGCTGGCCTCTGATCCTGGTTCTGTCAGTATGCTATCACATTCTTATTTACTGTTATTTATTTCCTGATTGAGCACATTATAATAAACTGGCATTGTTACTCTCTAGCCCCCAGTGTTCCCTTGCCCTTTGACTTAATGCATTTGATATTTAATACTATATCATCATAGAACTCCAGAAAGTGCCAATCGAAATTTAGCACAACAGGTAAGACTACCTTACTAATGAGAATATTTTCAAAATTATCAAAAATAAATCTCAAGGACTTGGAAAAAAATTAAAACTTCAGAAAGACCTACCTGAGAAGACACTTATAGAAATGGAGATTTTTAATAAAAATTAGTATTTTTACCTTTTAGTACCTAAGACACCAGAACACAATGCCTAAATATAGCTTGAGAGTCCAGTTTAATTTTTCAAAGTACTCTCCAAAGTGTAATGACATACCAATAAGCCAAGTAGTGCTAGTCTTTGCTAACATGCCAATTTACTGATTTTATGTAAAGATTTACCTCTCACAGTGCTTAAAACTAAGCTAGTTCTAAAGCATGGAGTCGGTCCTCTCATAATCTTATTTATACTAGTCCCCCTTTTTCTAAAGAGCAAAAATTATTTTTCCATTCAGCAGGTCAAGCTCTGGAAACTTAATTTATTCATATTTGTGTGCTCAATGCCTGCAAAAATTCCTCCAATATAATAGACATTTGACAAATGTTCATTGAACCAAATTATCTCAAATCCCATACATGTAGAAATTAATAACATTTTATTGCATAGAGTCTTTCTGAATTTATATTTTATGTAAGATTACAGGTTGTTTAAATATTCATCTGGCTGAAAAGCTGTTAAAATTTCCACTTAGAAATCCCCAGCTGCATACTGCAAATATATTTATCATATCATATTTTTTCTCACTAAATGTCTATTAAATGTTTTAGGAGTTTTACATTCAGAGTTAGATAAATTAGTGACTATTAAAATGGCAGTGGCAAAGTGATCTTATAAAGAATTGTTTTAAATGTTCAAGCATACTATTTATTTGTCTGTTAAATTACTGAGTGATATGATTTGGCTGTGTCCCCACCCAAATCTCATCTTCTTCCCATATGTCATGGGAAGAACTTGGTAAGAGGTGACTGAATTATGGGGCCAGATCATTCCTGCAGTGTTCTCATGATAGTGAATGAGTCTCACAAGATCTGATGGTTTTAAAAACAGGAGTTCCCTACACAAGCTCTCCCTTTGCCTGCTGCCAACCATGTAAGATGTGACTTGCTCCTCCTTCCACCATGATTGTGAGGCCTCCCCCAGCCATGTGGAACTGTAAGTCCAATAAACTTCTTTCTTTTGTAAATTGCCCAGTCTCAAGTTGTCTTTATCAGCAGCATAAAAATGGTCTAACACACTAAGCATTGGAATACAACGAGATTTAGTCTCATGAGAGTAACTTGAATTACAGGAAAAACTATGACCCAGCTCTTATTTTTCCTCTCGTAGTAAAAGTTACAAAAGATTGCTCTAAAGAAAAATTTCAAAAAAAGTACATCAACTAAGAATTCAGTCTGAATTGACTCAGATGGAAAAAAATTAAGAAAGACAAGATCTCAATGGAATTTTTTATGGAGTAAGTACTGGAATAAAAGAGAGGTTCAACTTGCCTGTTGATAAACTAATCTGGCTCTATTCATTAATCATTAAAATCTTAAATGAAGAAAAACAGTATCCAAAAAAGAAAGTTTTTAATAAAGAGAGAGGTAGTCAGAAGTTTAAGACCAGGATTTACAGAAGAGACTAAGTAAGGAGAAATATTCTAGAACGTAGGAAAGCAATATAACAGTTGTTCAATACCCCTTTGTTAGTGACTCAGCATTATTTTCCTTTTCATTTCCTTCTGTCTGTATAAAATAACACAAAATAAAAATATAAATATTACATAATATAGATGCTGACAAATTTAATTTTCATC
The DNA here is from genome assembly GCA_036589455.1 of Ateles fusciceps. Classification (NCBI taxonomy): domain Eukaryota; kingdom Metazoa; phylum Chordata; class Mammalia; order Primates; family Atelidae; genus Ateles; species Ateles fusciceps. Next base: position 6,995,973 of record JAZHEH010002789.1, on the reverse strand, counting down.
ACTATTCATCAGAAGAAAGCAAATTATATAACCCCTTCCCAACTGTTTAACACTATTAAATTATGATTAGTTTTAAAATATTCATGTCTATATTTATAAAAGTATAAATTACAATTCTCTTTTAATCAGAAAGTTGTAACTTGTTTTGAAAAGAAATAACTCAAGGACATAATGGATTTATTATTGCAATATGCTAAAATAAAAATACTTTTTCACTAATTTACTAAAATTGCATGAACATATTATTACATAAATTTAGATGTTATATTAATATTTTGCCTAGTTTATTTTCAGAATAGAATGCATATAATAATTTGATCATATTATGTCCTTTATTTCTGCCTACTTGGAATAAATCTCAATGACTTAGGTTCGTATTTCAGATTGTAAGGGAAAGTAGAATGCCACATATTGTCCATAATTTTGTTATCTTTGATTCTCATATTTAATAAATCAATTTTGCTAAGGGCTACGTCAAGAATATATTTTAATGCAAATTTAACACTGACAGAATAAGGTATACCCAGGAAATAGTTAATAGTAAATTTAAGCATTCCTGCCCATTTTAAACACGAGCATATTTTAATCACCCAATAAATAGTTATTGAGAATCAATTAGTGCAGGGCTTTGTGGGAGACAATATAAATACAAGACATTTTAAAGGCATTACAATGATTGGAGTGGCACTCAATATGTGCTTTAGACAACTCCCCCCATCACAAGCAAGTGTATCTACAGAACATCTGAAGATGGACAAGAACACCATTGGGCATTTTATTTTGCACAATTTTAAAAAGCAATTTTCTAAGAAGACTGCATTGGGCTTAGCAAATTTATAAAGATAGTACTGTATTGCCCATATTTCTTCATTGTAGTTGAGTCTCCTTCCCACAATGGCTTATTTTGCACATTACAACATCTTCAGGGACTACAGAATTAAAGTGGCAGAGTGTTATTATTTTTTCTAAGCACACTTGAGAATGGAATATTCTTCCTTACTCTTAATATAATATGCCTTTGCAGACTCCTCCAATAAGTCTAGTCATCTTGACAAAAGAAAATAACCAAGACAATACAACGATGTCACAAAGAAAAAGAATGACAGTTTCCCTTCTACTTTTCAAAAATGTTTTATAATATGATTTGAGATTGGCTTTATTCAATAGGCTGAAAGAGGAATCAATTCTTACAAAGTGACACTCTCTATAATAAAGAACACCTACACTTCTGAATAACGCATCCATTCCCACACATTCACAAGGTTATTACCATTAGAATCTTTTCCAGAAGAAAATTTCTGACAGGAAAAGTATGGCTTTATTTAGAATAAGCTGACAATGTCAGTAAAACAAGCAATAAAATATAAAGGGTTGAGGGTTGTGTTTTTTGTTTCACTTCTGCAACTCTGGCAAAAGTCTCTATTTTATCTTGCCTTCACTAATGAGATTGGTGTTCCGCCTATCGATGTTTCATTTATACAACTATTTATTGTACTCCTACTATGCACCAAGTGTGTGTTAAGTGCTGGTTACAGCAGTAGTCAAAACAGATAAGGTTCCTGCTCTCAGAGTGTAGACAGATTTAGACAATTAATCCCATAAGTAGCTATGCGATTACATATTATGAGTACAATGAAGGAACAGTACTGGGTGTTGACAGAGAAAACTAGGAAGACAGAATTTAGACTGAAATTTCTCAATTCAAGCAGGAATCTGAAGGACGACAAAGAGTTTGCCAGATGAAGAGTTAGAAAAAGAGCATTCCAGAGGTCATAACTTATAGGAAGGTCCCGGGTGTTGCATTCCCAGCTTTAAATAAAGCAGTGAGCTCAAGTGCAAGCACGGGGAAGCAGAATGTCACCTGCCAAGGTTATGGTGGTAGTCACAGGCCAGGCCTGTTGGTCATATAAGAAAATTCCCATTTTTTCATTACAGCAATGGGAAGTGACTAGAGGATCTGAAGCAGGGGAGTGATATGTTGCTATTTATATTTTATAAAGATGATGTTTGCCTACTGCCTGAAAAATAGATTTGGTGGGATCTCACATGAGGGGAGTCTCAAAGACAAAACTCCCTCTGAGGGGGGTCTCACAGTCAAAACACGCCAGCTGAGTTCAAATCCTTGTATAAAATGACCTTTGTCATCTCCATTATTTCCCTTCACATGCACAGTGTCCAGCCACATGGCACACACAGCCATTCTCAAACTTGCCTCCCCACCTAACACCTGGCTATGCTTTTGTCCCACCTGCACCCTCTCCAGACCCTCGCTTCTTTACTAGTTAAAATCTCAAGGAGATTTAGGAAATGAGCTTTGAGTCAGTTGTGCTAAAGGAGGTACACTTGACTCAAAGCCCAATGTCTCCATGAAGATTTTTCACTATTCTTTAAACCTCATGTCACTCAGTATAAAAAGTTTGAGCAGCAAAAAGGGAATAAGGAACTGACTTTGGCCTTAACCGTTAAATTTCAGAGTTATGTGTCTCCTAAGAGTACTCAACACAGAGTATCCCAACTCTCACCAACACATAACCAAGTCTTGGGCTGAAAACCATTATTCCCTTCTTTCAGATTTTTTTTTTTTTTTTTTTTTTTTTTTGAGACAGAGTCTAACTCTGTTACCCAGGCTAGGGTGCAGTGGTGTGATCACAGCTCACTACAGCCTCTGCTTCCCTGGCTCAACTGATTCACCCACCTCAGCCTCCTGAGTGGCTGGGACCGCAGGCGCACACCGCTATGCTTGGCTAATGATTTGTATTTTTCTTTTATTTTTGTGGAGATGGGATCTTGTCACATTACCTAGGCTAGATCTTTTCTAAATGCAGAATTCTATTTAAAAGACGACTTAAAAATACACATTTATGTTGCTGACATAAGATCTTATTTGCACACATGCTTACATACCAACAAAAATTGCAGTTAGCTAATTTTTCTATTTCAGGCTTAATAATCTCCCTCTGATTGTGGGGGAAAGCATGGGTATGTCTGATGAACTATAATAAATCCAACAGACTTTAAGAAGAGCTAAGTCTCAGTCCTTCTGGATCTCAATACCCATTTCTTAAAGTTATATTTAAGCTGCCCTAGAACTGGGTCACAGTTTTATCTAGAAAGCATAGGTAGATTGACTTTGACTCTGATACAATGTACCTTACATTACACTTTTCTTTATTGTATATGCTCCAACTACTTCCAAAAGGAATTGCAGCTTCCTTTAAATGAGAACTTTCAGTTCCTGGCACTTGCAAACTGCTTAAAGTTTGGCTCCCTGCAATGCCCCATAGAGAGGAGCAGGCAGATCTAATTGAATCACAACTTGTGGTTCTGCTGTGCTCCAGCCAACAAATGTAGACAGACCATAATCAGTCACTTACATAATTGTGGGTTCTAAAATATCATTTTGTCTGAAAAAAAGTCCAGTGAAACATGTAAAAATAAGATTTTAAATAAATTAATTTTGACAACATTGACATATATTATCTCAAAAATAATCCTACAGGAATCATTTTATAAAAAAATATAATCCATATTGGTTTAATTATGAAAGTTTGACTAAACGAAACTTAAGAAATGAGCCAACATTTTACTCTAGAGGCATCTCCTTATTACTCACCTTGATCTCTTTCATGCCATGTTCGACTTCCAGCAGCTGGTGAATTTGGAGAGGGGTAAAAGTCTCCTGTAGGACTTGGTTCCATATTTTCATCTATGGATATAGTTTTGGGTCTTTTGCTGTTAAAATACGGCAATAGTTATATTAATGGGATTTCTGGGAAGATGTGTACATTTGAAAGTAAATGATCTGAAAAGATCCTTACTGTGGCAATTTTCATAAGCACAAGTAATAGTATTTCAGAATCATTTGAAATAATGGTGAGTATTCAAGATATCAATAGTAATAGCAAATATTTCTAGTTGCATGCACCATTTATTATACCATCTTATACCTAAACTGACCTAACAAATATGGTGTTCATTATATTTACCTTTCAAATGTATTTCCAAAAATATTCCACTAATAAAAAGTAAACTCTTAATGTGGTTAACCCTCTAATATTAAAATTGTGCTAAGTGTGTACCTGACTCACTATCATTACCAATACTAACAATGTTCCTTTGATTAGCACTTTTCATTGATAATGCAATCCTTTCACATTAATCCAAAGATAAGGTAATGGGGTAGAGTAAACCAAGAGCTTTGGAGTCAGACAGTCCTGGCATAAAATTTTGACTAGGCCACTTATGAATTCTTAATAGTAAGCTCCTTAACCTATCTAAATTCAGTTAAGTCATCTGTACAATGGAAATAATAAAATCTAGTTCAAAGGCAGATGGTTGGAAGGGTAAATCGAGTTGTTAAATGTAAAGCTTTTAGTTAAGTGGCTGGCGTTTAGAAGATACTTATCAAATTGTAATTTTTAGTAGCAACCTTATAATAATAATAAAAAACTTACAGCATTTTACTGATTAAAACCATTTTATATATTACTCTTTACCTTTTCTTAAAACTTAGATTATTTATTCTTTATTCTTAAAATCAACTGTGAAAAGAGAAGGCCATCACCAAGTTCAAACTAAATGGTACACTTTTAAAATGATACTTTTTTTTTTTTTGAAACTGGGTCTCACTCTTTCACCCAGGATGTAGTACAATGTGGCTTGATCTTGGCTCACTGCAAAGTACACCTCCTGGGCTCAAACAATGCTCCCACCTGAGCCTCCCAAGTAGCCTGAACTATAGGTGCCTGCCACCACATCACACCCACCTGATTTTTGTATTTTTATAGAGATGGGGTTTTGCTGTGTTGCCCTGGCTGGTCTTAAACTCCTGGACTCAAGCGATCCTCCCACTTCAGCCTCCCAAAGTGCTGGGGTTACAGGCATGAGCCACTGTGCCCAGCCAAAATGATACATTTTAATATGGAAATATGACTTATCTCAATGATTATGAAAGGTGAATAACCAGAACAAAGATTAAGAAGCTATTTTATATCCATACTGGTTGATATACTTCTTTCTTATGCCCCCACCAATATCCTGTAAAGCAGATAATTATGAAATTATGACTATAAAAATGATTTTTTTCTTTTTGTTTGCTTTTGAGACAGAGTCTTGCTCTGTTATTCAGGCTGGAGTGCAGTTGCATGATCACAGTTCACTGCAGCCTCAAACTCAAGTGATCCTCCTACCACAGCCTCCCAAGTAGTTAGGATCACACACACATGCCACCATGCCTTGCTAACTTAAAAAAATTTTTTTGTAGGGAGGGAGTTACCCAGTCTGGTCTTGAACTCCTAGGTTCAAGTGATCCTCCTGCCTGGGCCTCCCAAAGTTCTGGGAATCCAGGTGAGAGCCACTGTGCCCAATGTACATTTTTTCTTTAATTTAAAAAAAAAAAATCTTATTCACACCTATGCTGGTGAAACCTTTCAAAAATATTAGAAATTAACATTTTGTAGCAATAATAACCATAATATTACAGGATTTCAGTGTTGAAAGTGGCCTCAAAAATCATACACATATACCAATCCCCTTGTTTTTACAAATGGGGAGACACATTTGAAGAGATTCAGGGGATTGCCCAGGGCAAGTTAATGGAAGCAGTCAGACATAAGGTAAGGACATCTGACTTCCAAACTGTGCTCTTTCCACTGCACTGCGTTTCCACACCCTTGAATGATGCATATGTCTGAAAACCTTAAAATGGGAGACAAATTATATTCATAAGGAAGTAATAGAGAAATGTTTTCTAAACCTTGTTTATTCTGAAAGACAGTATCTTATATAGAGTAGTCATGAAGAAAGATCATACTGATTTAGCAGTTAAAATTTTAAAAATGAGTATTCACATTTTAAATTTAGAAAAACCATAGCATTTTTAAGACTTCAATATGTCAGAGACTATTTTAATAATAAATCCAATTATCTTGCTACATAATTTAACTATATAAAAACCAGAACTGATATAAAATTGACCTTCATTTATAAACATACAAATATGCACAGTGCATAATTAATTCAAATTCAACGGACTTTCATTATTGAAAATAGTTTAGAAAAATAAATATACAGATATTCTTTTATTTTTTAAAAGCTGACGTAAAATGACTGTTTTGCTCTAGAATTCATGTATGCTCTTGTATTTGATTACATATATATTTAATGCTCTAGGAATGACATAGGTCTTGAAGATCCAGGTCAAAAACAAATAAACAAACAAAATAAAATCAATACATCTGTAATCTTTATTCACCCTGACTGACAATTACAATGAGAAGTTTAGGGAAAAAAACGCGAATGTTAACAGAGAACTAAGAGCAAAGAGAACTGTCTATAGCTTCCCCAACATAGACTGGTAAAACCAAATCTCAGGAAAGGAAATATATATATATATTTTTTTCCTGGTAACTCACAGAACAGGAAAGGTAATTATTTGCATTGGTAACTGAGAGTTGACTAAATTAGTCAAAAAACATCAACTAATTGAAGAACCTGGAAAACTGTGGTCTTTAATTTTAAGGCTACATAAATGAAACACCTTATTTTTTATGTTTCATGATCCCAAGCTTAGATGTATTTTTTGGGTAAAAGTTACCAAGAATCAGTTATAAACCAGAGATCACTGCCACAGCAACATCACTTTTAAAGGCATCCAAAGATTTCATTAACTGGTAGCATTTTAATATTTCATACAACAGGATAAAAATCACATTAGAATATTTTCATAGTTACCTAACCCCTTGAAAAAGATTTTTAAAACTGCTGTGTAGAACAATTACATTTGATTTGTAACAGCTAAATAAATATAATCAGGAAAGATTAAAATCTGTGTACTAGCAGCAAAAACTCTTATTTCCCATCTCTCTTTACCTACCTACCAATCTATCTGTCTACCATCCACCTACCTACCTATGTGTGTATCAATTGAGAACAAGAGCAGCCCTTCTTTCAGTTACCTGCTTGGTGGAGAAGACAGCGACCTCTGAAGATTGACCCCCCGAGTTCATGTCATGATAGTATGGTTGGCTTGGGATTTCTCCAATTGGGAAGTTGACTCCAGTTCCCTGGGTTATGGGTGCTGAGGAAAAAGACAAAGAAACAATGGGGATGACATTTATATTTCTGACCTCTATTGAAATGTAACAGTGAAATATCTTCCATGCCTCTGGTTAAGGATAGAGAGAACTTTCTTCACCTTAATCCTATAACACCCATCATACACCCTGGGTAGGACTTGAGAACTTACTCACTTTCACAATGCTCAAGCTTGAAAATCTGAGGTGATCAGACTACAATCACTGGTTACCAATTCCCCTAATCCTATTCCTTAACCTTCTTTACTCGCTCCTTTAAATTAGTTGACATTACATCTGTCACTCTACTAGTCTATAGATGGTTTGGAGGAAACAGAATATATGATTCCTGTCACTATCCAACATTAATATTTGAGTGGATTGGAAGTCATGATAGTAATAATTATTTGATATAAATAATTCTTGTAGTAGGGCAAGTATGTAAGTGAAATTTACAGATATAGAATAAAACCCAAGTTTGTTTCTAAAATATATAGTCAGGTTTCATATAAAAATGATAAATGTGGTTTTACTCAATAGTTGGTGTTTTTAAAATTTTATCCCACAACTTTATAAATCATTTAAAACATATAAATGATTTTAACCACATAAAATTTGCTAATATGGAACTAAAATTTTTGTATATAAGCATTGCTTTTTGTACAATTACATCTGTTCAAATTTTTTAAATTTAATTTTAGATATCATAAACAAGTCTGTGAGGCAGCATATTGTGTTAGAATCAGTAGCCTTGAAATAAATAGCCTTTTAGTTTAACTTCCCTCTGTACTTATAAGTTATGCGCCTCAGTTTCCTAACTGTAAAATGGGAATACTAATAACCTGGCATATATGATTATTTTGAGGATGAAATGAAGTAGGTAGTGGTAAGAGCCCAGAATCGTGCCTAGTGTACAATAGGGGCTCAACGATTATGAGTTCCCCTCCTTCTTTGCTTTCTCCTCTAAATTTCTTCCCTGGTAGACTGGAATGGTTAGCAAAGATGAACAGTTCAAAATGTGTTAAAAGCAGTGGAAGAGGTATAAATGGACCTGTTTGCTAAAAATTTGTTCATTTGATTATTGACTATGTCCACTGCTGGCAGGTACTGCCCTTAATAAAAAATATTGGGCAAGAAGCTGGGGTAAATAAAACATTCCTGTAAAACATGTAAATACCAAAATAGATGACAATGAAACTGTCCAAATGAATGACATGATCCATAACTGCTATAGGATTTCAAGGGGAAGAAAATCCAATACCAGCTTGAATTGTCCAAGAAGTCTGTGACAAGCCATAGCACTGGACTTTAGAGAATGAGTAAGAGATGAGAGGGAGGTCATTCTAAACAGGGACTGCTGCAGAAGCAAAATCATGGGTAGAGATAATGTGCAAAGTGGAGACCAGGCAGGTTGGTGTCAAAGAACATTGCTTAAGAATAGTTTCTGTTTCTTCACCTGTCTTAATCAGCCCTTCAAAAGCTCAAATGAAAGTATACTCTGAGGCTTTCCAACAAAATTCTAGAGCCCCTGAGATTCACTCTAAGCATACAGTGGCCTACTTAATCTCCTCCTCCCTCCTAACTGTCTCAAGTGGAGTATAACATTTTAAAGGGCCTGCAGATTTTTATGAAAGTTTTCTTACCCATAATTTTAATGAATATTCTAAATGTGTTCACTATCCCTTGAATTCTATTTTAATATTAGGCAGGCTAAGATTAACTTAAAATATTTTTAAGAAAGTATAATTAGGAGGCACAAGCTTTATCACAGAGAAGTGATCAGGAATACACCATGAATATCTCTCTTTCCCGACTGAAAATTAAATACATCAGTATATACATGATTAGTATCAGCTCCAAACTTCTCAAGTATCTATCTGCCTTCTGATAGACTGTTCATGTTTTACAATACACTGTAACATCCTTTACACAGAAAATATGTGTATTCAATGAATGACTATGCCTGATGGCTCGAATTATTTGGACAAATAAATGTAGCTATTTGGACAACTAAAATGTTGTGGCTTGAGGTACACCAAAGGTTAAAAAAAAATGTGAGGTAAGAAATCCCACAGTAACCACATGTTTTAAAATTTATTATTAGAACCATGTTCTATGTGACACTGGAAGCGGGCTACATGCTAGAAGGAGGGATTTCAGGGGCTCAAGTGAAGTAAACAATCTGTCTGGCTTCTTATCACAGTAATAGATACAATTCATAGACCTGAGTTACTAACAGGAAACTTAGAGGTTCTACCTTATATAAACTATTTTCAATTTATTAAGCTCATGTAATTTTTAGGCAAAGATTTATAGTTTCTATTGAATACATATGGCTTCAAAGTTAGCAAAGTTTGCGTAGCCATAAATAAATAGATGCAATTTGTAGTAAAGATAATTTTTAAATCTTCAAAAATCTGGTTTTTTTCTAAATTTTCTTCCAGAAGGATTATTCCAGAGTGTTAAGATAGCAAAAAACAAACAAACACAAATATTGCATGTTCTCACTCATACATGGGAGCTTAAAAAGTTGATCTCATGGAAGGGGTTGTCAGAGGTGGGGAGGTGGGGAGATGAAGGGAGATTGGTTAATGGGTAAAAACATACAATTATAATAGAAAGAATAATTTCTAGTATCTGATAGCACAGCAAGGTGACTACAGTTAACAACAATATACCGCATATTTCAAAAGAGCAAAAACAGATTTGAAACATTCCCAGCACGAAGAAATGACAAATGTTCGAGATTATAGATATCCTAAATACCCTGATTTAATCATTGCACATTGTATGCATGTATCCAAAGAGCCCATGGATTCCATCAATATGTACACATATTATGTTTTAATTTTTTAAAGATAGCAACAAAATAAATTGTCTACAGATTTATGCATGAACACTGTAACAATTTAGTATTCATTCTGACAGTAAATGGGAATTACAGAAAGGAAAGTAGATTAACAATAAACATGGCCAAAGTACAGAAATTATTTAAAGACAAAGAGAGTGTGTGGGAACAGCAAGTTTCGGTCAGCTATTCCTGCTCAAGAGCCTCTGGAAGAACTTACATCAGATGCAAAGATCAGTGTTAGTGCCTCTCCCAGGGAGCCACAAGAAGGCTGAAAGCTGCAAATCATGTTTAAGAGGTTGCCGATTATATCCTCTTAAGAAATGCAGCACCAAAGAACCTCAGATTCTTAGGGTTAGAGGCCAACCTTTAATCTCTCTTATTGTTCTCCTCACTCCAAAAGCTGATCCTAAATCAACTTTTAAGATGGAGATAATATAATTCCACAGGGAGATCACTATCCTAATGCTGAATAGCTTCATTAGCTAAAGTCAACATACACATCAGTGGGTCTTACGATTGTAAAACTCCAGAGGGCTGAAACCACCAGCATACTGTGAACCCTCAAGAAGCCAGAATTTGTGATACACATATAAGTTTTGTGCTGAAGTTCTTGTTTACTTAGCAAACCCTTATTCCATAAATAATAAAGTTGAATGGTGCAAACAAGATTATGATGTGAATATATTAAAACACTTAGGATAACTTCTCAGGCATTTCAGAGACACATATTTACATATGGAGGAGAAAATAAACGTTTGGTGAATAAATTACCTAACGAATATAATTAATGTGCTAATTACAAATCAGTAATGTTGGTTATAACAAATAATCTAAAAACCTCTAAGATATGACATTATAAGTTAAGAATGAATGAATGACATATATTAAATTTACCTTGGTTTTGAACTGTTCTAGAAAGATAATTTTCATCTTTTTTTAATGTTTGAATTCCAGATTTTTCAAAATATCTGTCTGGGCTTTTGAAGGTTCTAATGTGGTTCTCCTTTGACAGCCCTTAGCATATTATTACCTATAAAGAGGTACTAAATAAAATTTCCTGATAGCTGACTCTACGGCCCTTCTCCTAAGAAGGATGAAAATACACCACTGAACTTGAACTCAGAGAAGTACAAATTTAAGCAAATAAGTTCATAAGCCTCCTAACTGTAGCAGCATAAGTCTTTCTGCTAAAGAACCATATGGGGAAAACAAATACACCCCTCCAGATATCCCCTCTCTTACCTGATGCTACAAAGTGCTACTGATGAGTCAGGCATATTTCTTCCCAAATTAAAAGTGAAAACTTGCAAATGTTGGATATCTTTGGATACCACATATTGATCTGGAAAAACACATTAAGGCGCATTGCCTTGGACAATCTCCTTGCCCATCAAATACATACCCTGAGGCTACCGGAACACAGGATATTTGTGTTCTTCTCCTACTGCCAAGTAAAAAGACCCATGAGAGAAGTCTTTTGGGCATACATTTATCTACTCCAGAATTATACCAGAAAGGATAAACTACTTATGGTCTTAAACGTTCATGTATATCACTCCCTGCTATACATGCTATTTGCACTGTTCACTTTAGAAATGCGAGCTGTTTGAGGAACTGTGGTTCAAAAGACAGTCAGCGATCACTTGATCACTTGGAGATTCCTTTACTGAACAAGACTCTAAAACACTGCTTATTCTTATCCTCAGTGACTCACTTACTCTTTGTTCTTTCTGGATCATCATAATTCTTATTCATGACCTCTAAATTTGACCCAAATGAAAAACACAACTTAGGCAAGTATCAAAGTCTGACTACATCATCTGAATAACATCATTCCAAGGTGATGCATTCCATCAAAATGTCAGGTGAAAACATACCCTTCAAAGTTACATAAATAAGCTAAATCAGTGAAGGGGGCATGAAGAAAGAAGTCACCTCCTTTAACATAATTAGTACATACAGTTGTACATCTTGGCTATGTTTGTCCATGCTAGTAATAAGTAAAAGAGTTAATCAAAGTAACGTCCCCTTTGCTTATAGCCTGCCAGGTGAGCTTACCCTAGAAAAATCTGATCCAGCCTGCCAAGAATGGTGTCTCAGGTGAAGTGGCCAGTTAAAACAATTGGACATTGTTTTGGATAACAATGTTTTCTATCTATATCCAACTCCAATCTGCAAAGTTAATTTCTGCATCCCTCTACACTCTGCATGTTAGTGTGTATATCCTGTACATCTCCAACCCCCACCAAAATGTTAGTAAAATGAAAAAGCACTTATCTACAGGAAACTTATGTGGGTTATCATAACAACATAGGGTACATTTAATTAATCACACTTCCTTTGATATAAATGGCCATCTATGGTCATGCAGAGAACAGTGAATTAAATGAATACCAATAACATGGCAATCAGAAAAACCCAAAAATTATTTTTATACAACAAAAAGAGTTGATGATTTGATATTCAGTTATGATTTCATCAAAAGTTTTAAGATTTAAAAAGTCAAATTTTTTAATATGTAGTCACTCTTTATACGATATTTAAGGATCAAAATATAAAAAGTATTTTAAATCATACTTCATGCTTAAGTAGTTAGAAAACAATTTACTTACTTCTGGATACTCTTACAAGTTCTGATACATTGAAGACTCCAGATTTTACAAAACTATCCTCAAGGTATCCTGAAAATAAACATTAAGGAAAAAATGATCAACATAGGCAGAAAGCAAAATAAATGATTATACACTAGAATTTAAGTGTTTTAAAGCCAAAGGTTTGAACAAAAACCAAATATGCTTACAACAAGAACTTTAAAAAGAAGAACTCCTTTGAATGCAAATTAGGTTTGTTTAAACAAAAGTAAAAAGCTTAGATAGCAAATAATTGATTAGGAACATTTTTTCTTCCGTTTCTAAAAGTACAGGGTTATTCATGTAGTTTGATTTGCCATGGTCCATGCATACAGAATAGTCTGTGGACTCTCAGTGAATGTTTTTGACTCGGTAACACCCGGTAAACTAAAGTGAAAAATGAAAGAAAAAGGAAAACCACAACCACAATTAGCACCTTGCTGGAATAACTTCAAAGAGCTCTTGAAACCACTGTTCTTTTGTAAAACCTTCCCTGATTAAAGAAAGTGAGCTGCTGTTACTAGCACTCCCACCCTTGTTCCAGGGTCACTAATAACACAAAAAATGGAACTTGTATATATAGCAAATACAGAACTTCGCATTGACCTATTTCTGGACATCTTTAATATATATTGCACAATTTCACTGCTTTCCTCACCGTTGCTACTATTCCACTGAACTCCTTTTATTTCAAGAATTGGTCACTTTTTTTGGCAAACAGTGGTGAATCCAGGCCTCTGGGAATGCCAAGTTACACCTGGGCAGAGTCCATGGGGGCCATGGAGCCTGCTTGCTAGCTAGTCTAACTATGTCCAAAACTAGAGATGGGAATTCCCACAAACAGCAGTAACCCTGCACCCCAGCCCACTCCATTCTCACTTATGTTAAGGGGGGTGTAATGAGTGTGAGGAGGGAGAGAATACCTTAGGGAGGGATGTTATGGCCTACTTGCTCCTGTCCTAGGAGAGAATAAGTTTGAAAATCCTCAGAATTGAAATACTTCTGAGAAACAAACAAGCAAAACTAGATTCTAAGAACTGGCAATTTGACTGGATTTTACCTAAAGCTTTAGGGCTGATCAAAGAATTAGATTCAATTCAGAGATGTGAGCATGGGTAGTGTAGCAACCTGGAGCACTGAAGTCAAAGAGCTGGGATTTGAATTCTAGCCACAGATTACCAGTTATAAAATCTTGGCTAGGTTATTAGTCCTCTTCTGCCTCAGATTCCTCACTTACAAATTAGAGACAATAAAAATCACCTATCTTATAGAGTTGTTATGAATACTAAGGGAGATAAATATATAAACCCCATGATAAGCACTGGTTAAATGCTACCAATAAATTAAGATTGGCCAGTGGAACCAGCCACCAGCTACACACCGAGTTATGCACACTGGCCTCAGACAGTTCAAAATGCTTCATAAATCTTTATTCAGAAAATTTACCAGAACAAATGTCACCACACTGCTTTTCAAGCATACATAGCATGAAAAGACAGAAAATCATTCAATTAGCATCTATGTTTCACTGCTGTGAACTGAGGAGCCATCGACGTTTGACATCTACCCACCCCAACTTCTTTAGAAACAGAATGAAAGGAGTGAGAGGAAGTTGTACGATCTTAGTTGGGGAAAAAACAGGTGTCACATTAAGTCATTATTCTGAAAAATACATACGAATTTTTAAGAGTATTATAACAAAATGTCCCCATTTAATGCAAATTTATTTTAAGAAACTCTTATTTCTTGAGCAATTTTGTTTTTTTTTTTTTTTTTGAGATGGCGTCTCGCTCTACCACCCAGGCTGGAATACAGTGGCATGACCTCAGCTCACTGCAACCTCTGCCTCCCAGGTTCAAGTGATTCTCCTGCCTCAGCCTCCTGAGTAGCTGGGATTACAGGCACGTGCTACCATGACCGGCTAAGGACAATTGATTTTTACCAGGTTAAATTCATTTCAGTAATTACTGAGAAACTTCTATGTAACAAGCACTGTACAAGGTGCTAAAAGTCATGAATACTAAAAAGGACATTGACTGCTTTGCCTGGCTGGGGAAAGAGATGTTTTGACTCTTCGGCACCACTGTAAGTTACCATCATATAGAAAGATGTTTGTTGTTTTGTTATTGGTAAAGTATAGTCCATTATACTTTATTTTACATATAATAAACTTAATCAAGTAAATACATTAAGTATGAAAACCTTATTTATCTTGGGAGGCTGAGGCGGGAGGATCACAAGGTCAGAAGTTTGAGACCACGCCTGGCCAATATGGTGAAACCCCATCTCTACTAAAAATACAATGTGGCAGACACCTGTATTCCCAGCTACCTATGAGGCTGAGGCAGGAGAATCACTTGAACCTGGTAGGCAGAGATTGCAGTGAGCTGAGATATCACACCACTGCACTCCAGCCTGGGCAACAGAGGGAGGCTCCATCTCAAAAAAAAAAAAAAAAAAAAAAACCATGACTGCTGCTCATATACTTAACCAGTCACACAGGATTATTTGTCATCACCCAATTGGACTCTGTAAATGCATACCTTCATATCTTCCTCCTGCAGCTCCCTGCGATGAGACGGCCCTCTTTCTACACACTCTAGTCTCATCCTTCAAAGTCCAGCCTTACCACCACCCACTCCATAAACTGCTCCTCCACCTCCTTCTCCCACCCACTGGCCCAGCCAGAAATCTCTTTCCTCTGTACTTGCATAGCACCTAGTTTGTACTAATTTTATTCTTTGTACTTTCAGCTTTTCTGAGAGATCTGTTTCGAAGTCTTGCAGTCATTGCTGGATTACCAGCTCTTTTATTTAGGGGAGTGACTGGGTTTTGTTCATCTCTATATCTTCCTTAATGACTAACTCATTGCCTATATATAGAGTAAGAACAAAATTTTAAAATTCAACTTTAAATACAGGGTCACACATTAACATCTTAGTCATTTTATTACAATGTAGATATAGGCGGTTTAAGATTTATGGATAATTATACTAATCCTTGTTATTCCCTAGAACTTGTTTGCTGAAGAGTGTATTTAGGCTTTTGGGTAAAATAAGAAAGAGTAATGATTAGGGTCAGATTATATTTCTGACTTTGCTGTGTACTAATGTGTAACATCAGGCATTTAACACAAAGTAACACTCAAAGAACTGGAAGTATTTAAATAGTAAGAGTCCAAAAATACTTGTTAAATAAATTGATGAATAAGTGACGAACATTTCAATGTATTTTCATAAACTATATCAGATGTAATACATAACATTGCAATATGTATGTATAATCTGAAGTTCATTTCCTTATTACTCCAATGAGAAGTCAGAGAGCCATTTGCTCCTAAGTCGTGACCATTAAGATGGAGTGGGGTGTGAGCTTGCTGGAAGCCAAATCATGAAGAAGGGATGAGCCAGCTGAAGGCCAATTCTACCAGTGGGAAGACAGTCAGGCAGTCAAACATATACAAAACAATGACTATCGCACAGGAAAAAAGAAGACAATTCAGAATGTAGCAGGGTGTCTCTCCACTACCCTGGACACTGCACTACCCTGTTTTTCTACTACCCTGAACATGTTTTTCACATGTTACATAGATCACTGTAAATCTAAATTGCTGATACAACAGCTAAAGATCTTAAAGCAATTTGGAGATATTCTTATAGAAAATTCCCTTCGTCTACCAAAGGAAATATGAGCATCTCTGAGGCAGAGCAGCTGCTTAATGGTTACAGAGCAATATTACACAACAGCTTAATCCAGGAAGAAAAGAACAACTCTGCATTTGTGTGATGCTGTATTTACACTACATGTGTGCTTTAAAAAAATAAAATAAAATTGAGTAGGAAATAAAGACTTCCACAAACTGAAAAGTCTCAAAGGCAATATCAAATTATATTATTTTACTTCTTTTTTATTTTTCTCTGACAAAAGCAACAGTAAATCACTACTCAGAAGTTAATATACTGTTTAACCTCCTTTACAAACAATAACAGAGGGACACAATGGCATATCTAGCTGTTAATATCTCAAATTATAATCAGCACCATTTGAATGTTAAACAACATTTACATAGAAAATCCAAAGGAAGACTGATAATGCTCATTTTTACAGTCTACTGTGTTCTATTCTTGAAATTAAAAAAAAGAAGCCACAGAAAGCAGTTATTAAATTCATGAAAACCGTCTTCAAGTATTTGAAGGACTATTAATGTAGATGGTGGATTAGACTTATTCTGCATAGTTCCAGGAGCTGATTTTTGGCTCAATAAACAGATTTGTCATCCAATGGGAACAGGCCTAAAAAGGCATGTGAAAGTTTGCAAAGTTAAGATAACCAATAAATTCCCGACTACTGTGTTGACCTTCACAAGCTGGCACTAACCTCACACTCACAATTATCTTGTAAAATATGTCATATTATTGGGTTGCCATTTTACAGATGGGGAAACTTTTATCTAGAGAGACAGTTTCTCAGTGGCTATAAAGACTCCCACTGGATATAAAAATTTTGGCTTTGTGCAGGAAATCTCAAAAAACAAAAACAAAAAACAGAAAAAAGAAAAATGTACCATAAAAGCCATTACAACCTTTATATTCCCCCTTCTTATACAGCTGCTTTCCTGTGTTAGTTTTCTTGCATTGTTCATTTGGAGAACAAACAGGTGGACACAAGACACCTACAGGCATTTTCTAGCCCTATGATTGCAATTGTTCACTTTCTTAACAGAGTTTAAAAGAAGGCTTAATTCTTTTTGTAAAGAGACAAGAAGACATTACTTTACACTAGCTCTTTGCCAATCTTCATATAACTTCAGATACCACAAGTAGCTCATTGGTAATTTTCTGGTAGTGGTGTTATGAGACATAGCTCTATCTTCAGTTTCTCAACTAACTTGAACTATCTATGGTTAAAGCTTGAAACTGTGATTATAAAATAGAAATATTAATCATTGCAAAGACAGTGATTGTCTTCATAGAGATTAAATTGCAGCCTATAGCCCAGATTAACTTCTAATATTAATTTAGAATTAAGTATATCTCTCAATATGAAATGTAAACCCATGATGATGATTTATGTGATCTGGGATGGAGTCAGAAATTTCCCAACTTTAACACACCCTGATAGTGCTATGTTTTTTTCAATATTTCCTTCCAGTCCTTTAAACTTTTTCACATATATACATATGTCTGTGTGTGTATGTGTTTTTATAAAATCAATATCAAATTTAAATATACGTGTATCTGGCTTTTTTCCTATTAACACTGTGTCTCTCCTTTTAGATAAAGTTTTCCAAAAGCATCATTTTTATGACTGTACACTGCATGGCTGTATCATACTTTATATTAACCATTCCATTGTTTGGCATTTTAGGTTATTTCCTAAGTTTTAAAATATAATAAACAAATAGCACTGTAATTAACATCCTCATAAACAAATCTTTGTTAGCAATTCTCATGATTTCCTTAGGCCGGAGGTCCCAGAGGTAGAATTACAGGGTGAAAGGACATAAACTCTTTTAAAACTCATGGTAAAAACTGTCAAGCAGCTTTCCACGAAGTTCTCTTTGCCAACTTATACTTCTTAGGGCAAGCTGTGAGCATGTCCATCTCACAATCCTGTTGCCAGAATTACATATTAGTAGGGATTTGTTTTTAATTGTGGAAAGTTGGTAGAGAAAAAAGGTCATTACATTAATGTTACAACTTTCATTTATTTCATTTTAATAAAATGGACTCATTTCAGATATATGTGCATATTTCTTTCGACAGAACATTTGAAAAATCAGAACATACATAAAAACACAAACACTAAAAATATGTAAAATAGAAATTGTGCTAGCAGGAATTTTTTCCCTAATATTAATGAGATTATATCTACAGTTTCACAATTAATGATAATATTGGCTATGAATTTATCATTGATTTTTTTTTTATCTGAGAAAGTATTCGCTTATTCCTACTTTTCTCCTGGTTTTAAAAAGTTTTCTAATAAGAATAGCTATTGTTTATTATCAAATTCTTTTTTTGGCATTATCCAGTTGAGATTATGATTTTTTTTCTAACAGCATTTATTGGTGTTATATATTACTGGATTCTTAGATTTGATTATTTTTGCTTATCCATGGAAGATAGTTCTTTTAATTTACTGTTGAACCGGCTTGCTCAGTTTCTTCTAGTATTTCTACAGGTAGTTGAAAAACTTTTATGGAAATTTTTGTATTTTATTTGTCAAGCTTTTATACCAGGAGTATACATATGTTTCATAAAATGGATTGATGATGGTCCAATAGTTTTTATGCTCTGGAACAAAACAAAGTATTATTTCATAAAAGGTTATTGAACGTTTGGATAATAATATCATCTTCCTTGAATCTGTTGCAGGGAAGACTCTTAGACAACTTTCATTCTTTCATGAATATTACTCTACTTTTGCTTTCTAATGTTGAAATAATTTTAATATATATTTTCCCAAAAAAATCAATTTTTCAGGTTTATAAATTTATTAGCACCAATATTTTATAGTTTACTAAGTGGGCTATGTTTATTTTTATGGCATAATAAAATTAAATGTATGCCCTCTTGTTTTTTTAATGGATGTGGAAAGTATGCATCTCTCCAAAGGCATTAAAGCATAGTAGTTAAAAAGGCAGCCCTGGGGCAAGACTACTGCCACTTACTATGTAAACCTAAGGCAAGTTCTCTAACTTTTCTACACCTCACATTTCCTTTCCCTAAGATATAGATTATAATCATAGTACCTATTAGTAGATATGAAAATTGTATATTGTTTTCAAATTATAGTAAGGCAGACATTTTAAGAGCAGGAAAAGAAAAAGTGCAACTCCAAATTAACAAAGAGCAAAGAAAATACAATAAATAAGAATGCAATCAAGACAGCAAAAATAAGAAAATAGGATGTAAAAATATATAATAGATATGAAGTAAAATAGAAGGATTAAAATAAAATACATAAATCTTTACAATAAATTTATATGGACTGAATTTTCCCATAAAGTAAGCTTAGGTCAACTAAAAAAAAAAAAAAGAAAAGAAAAATCCAAATGTTTTGAAGAAACACACCTAACACAAAATGATAATAATAAGAAGAAAAAGTTGTAAATAAATGGATAGGCAAAGAGAAATCAGGCAAATTCAAACTAAAAGAAAGCAGTGTCCATCAGCAACGGTTAAGAGGAAGCTTAAGATGAATTACAACAAAGACAATTATGAATGGATAAAAGGGCAATTAATAAAGAAGATAAATCATAAACCCCACATGCTGAAAATATTATGAAGAAATACATTCTATTAAAATACAAGAAACTTTATAAAACATAAAATCATAATGAGACTTTTTACTATTAATGTATCTTTTTAAAAACTGAACATGACTATTACACAAAAACTAACTTCATATAATTCAAATACAAATTATATTTTACCGATATGTTCCTGGAATTAAAAAATTGATCATGTTCTTGACCAAAGAGACAACTTTAACAAACCCCTAAAAGTACAGACTTTTAAGGCCATATTATCTCATCTTCGACCAATAAAATTGAAAGTAAATAATAAAAAATTACTAAAGTATCTCAACTACCTAGAAATTAAGAAAATAAATCATGAACCAAAGAGAAAAATCAAAAGGGAAATTATAAACTATCTAAAAAACAATGAAAAGAAAAAGAAAAAAGAAAAGAACCCATTACTTACCATAAAAGAAAGAACACCACAACCCAAGAAAAACTAAAATGATAAAATTAAACATAAAAGCTGAAATTAACAGAATAGAAAAAAAGAAATATTTAAAATAATAAATAAAACAGGGCGGGCGCAGTGGCTCACACCTGTAATCCCAGCACTTTGGAAGGCTGAGGCAGGTGGATCGCAAGGTCAGGAGTTCGAGACCAGCCTGGCCAACATGGTGAAACCCTGTCGCTACTAAAGATATAAAAAATTAGCCAGGGCAGTGGTGTGTGCCTGTAATCCCAGCTACTTGGGAGGCCAAGGCAGGAGAATCGCTTGAAACCAGGAGGCGGGGGTTGCAGTGAGCCAAGATTGCACCATTGCACTCCAGCCTAGGTGACAGGGCAAGACTCCGTCTCAAAAATAATAATAAGAATAATAACAATAAATAAAAACACCAGCAAGACAGAAAAACCATCTGCATGCCTGATTAAGGAAAAAAGGAAAAGTAAAAATATACAAGTACACTCATGCATGGCTTAATGGCACGGATATACTCTGAGAAATGTGTCAACAGGCAATTTCATGGTTGTGTGAACATCACAGAGCGTACTTACACAAACCTAGATGGCATAACCTACTACACACTTAGGCTATGTGCATGGAAATGCCTATAGCTCCTAGGCTACAAACCTGTATAGCATACTACTGTACTAATACTGTAGGCAATTGTAACACAATGATAAGTATGTGTGTATCTAAACATAGCTGAACACAGCAAAGGTAACACAAAAATATCATAATCATATGAAATCACTGTCATATGCAGTCTGTCTTCAATGGACCTATCATTATGCGGTGCATGACTATACAAATATAAATAGAAGACGTAACCATAGAAATGAAATATATTAAAAGAATTATGAGAGAATAACACATACAACTTTTTGACCACAACTTTGAAAATCTGAATGGGCAATTATTAGTAAAATAAAAGTAACCAAAATTGAGCAGAGAAGTGGAAAACATGAATGGACCAATTACCCTAGTGAAGTGGTTCCCAAATTTGCTGAACATTGGAACCCTCTGGGATTCTTGAAAGCAGTTTATGTTTGGCTTCCAACCCCAGCTATTCCAATTTAATTGATAAGGGGTGAAATCTGGACATGAGAACCCTTTAAAAGTTCCCCCAACTGATTCAAATGTGCAGCGAAGTTTGGGGATCACTATGATACTGAATTCAAAATGTGGTTAAAGAGCCACTAGTACTGGCATAACTGGGAAGCTTATTAGAAATGCAGAAGAATAGGCTCTACCTCAGACCTTCAGAATCAGAATCTGCAGCTTAATAAGATCTGCAGGTAATTAATATATGTACTTAAAACTTTGACAATCCTAAAACATACTAGAAATGTGAGTAAAGAACTACCTTTGAAAATAGCACCAGGTCCAGGTGGGTACACAGCTGAATTTTATGTGTCCTTTATCTAGTCTTTAAGTTCCAATAAGTTACACTCTCCCAGCACTTAGGAAATAATGACAAGCTTCCTTAGGAAGAACGCTCTATTATGAGCCTCTATGAGGCCAGCAAAACTTGAATACCTAAATCTGCAGCCTCTCACATCAAAACAAAACAATGAACCAACCAATGAAAGATCAAGCACACAAGTAAATGCGACTTCAAGATGCCTAAATAAAATATCAAATTGAATATAGAATCTCAAAAGAACAATATACTATTATCATTAGGGTTTATTCCATGAATCAGTGCAGCTCACTGTGAGAAAAGCTATCATTATGATAGAGCAAAATGTCATATGATCATATCAAGATGCTGAAAATGTACTTGACACCAAGAAGCTGGCTTACCTAATAATCAATGTAAGCACAAATAGAAACAAAGCAAACAATACAGACTCTTCAGCAAAATTCACAAATTAATTATTCTGAAAGGGGAACACTAGTCTGCCATTCCTATTTTCCAACTTCCCCAGCCTTCTCTTCTTTACAGCCCTCAAAAATGTAATCTGGAAACAAGCCAGCCACAAAAAAGACATATCACTGGATAATTTCACTTACATGAGATATCGTACTAATAGAAACAAAGTCACATGTGATTGCCAGAGGCTGGGGAGAGTAGGGAAGGGGGAGCTGTTATTTAACAGGTATTGAGTTTCAGTTTTGCAAGATGAAAAGTTTCTGGAGGTTGGTTGCAAAACAGTGTGAATATACTTCACACTATTGTATTGTACACTTAAAAATGGTTAAGATGACAAATTTCATATCATGCATATTTCACTAAAATTGAAAAATGTAATCTAAAATTTTGGACCCAGACTGTTACCATATTCTTGTTTACATATATTTAAGAACAACCTTTTACATTGACATTTAGGTCTGTCATCTTATTTATAACAATTACTTGGTCATAATTCTCACCTTAATTGTTATTATTCTCATGATTAGTCTATATCTATACTTTTATTCATTTATTTATGCCTACATTTTCCTGTTCTTAATTTTTTATTGAACCATCACACTGCCAGCCAAAATAGATTTTCAAGTAAAATTTTTACAAATAAAATGAGGAATTCTATTTTTTGATACCATGAGTAATAAAGAATATATTTCCATTGCCTTTGACTGAAGGTGAAACTCTTTGAATTAAAAAAAAAAAAATTTTTTTTAATCACAATTTCTAGTATTCTCCCACTGTCTCCTGTTATTCAATGTTGATAAAAGGAAATACAGGGGTAACTTGTTTTTCATCCCGGACATTTCAAAATTTTCTTAAATATAAAAATTTCAACAGGATATATTTAGATACAAGCCTCTTCATTACATGGCTGCAATAGAATTTGTCCTTTTGATCTGCATAGTTAGATAATTTTTAGCTCATCAAAAGTTTCTTTGTCTTTGATCCTACATTCTCTGATTTCTCCACAAAACACCTAAATAAACCTTGAATTTTCTATTCTCCATCATCAACCCTTTCCTCATCATCTTAATCTGTGTTCCCTCTGCATGTGGAGTAAATATCTTGGAGCTGTCCTCTATATCAATGCTAATTTCCACAGTATCAGTGCTGTTTCTTACTCCTCTGATGCAATTTTAATGCTATGAAAGCAATTTAGTTTTTCTTGATATTCTTCCTCATCTCACATGGTACCGTATTCATTGAAGCTATTCTTTTGTAGGTTCACTTTTCATATAAATCTCCTGAGTAAACAAACTGTTTCCTCTGAAATTTTTTTCCAGTTATTTTCAAAGATATGTCCTTGTGGATCTTGATCATATTCCATTTCCCTTGTTTCTC
This sequence comes from Ateles fusciceps, assembly GCA_036589455.1. Classification (NCBI taxonomy): domain Eukaryota; kingdom Metazoa; phylum Chordata; class Mammalia; order Primates; family Atelidae; genus Ateles; species Ateles fusciceps. The sequence continues at coordinate 6,972,421 of JAZHEH010002789.1, read as the reverse complement.
CATATTTTCTCACCAAGGGCATATTGTGTGTGTGTGGGTTTCTCCCCCCTTTTAAAAAAACATATTCAGTAATGTAAACTAATTGGAAGTGGTGGAAAACAGATGAATAAGTCATCTGAAGATGAGAGTAGAGGAAAGAATGAATTCCAAAGCAGTCAGAGGAAACCTTTAGGATTAGTGGAAATATCATTATCCTTGATTGTAGTGCTGATTTCATGAATATATACATATGTCAAAACTGGCTGGGTGTGGTGGCTCACACCTGTAATCTCAGCACTCTGGGAGGTCGAGGCAGGTGGATCACGTGAGTCCAGGAGTTTGAGACCAGCCTAGGCAACATGGCAAAACCCCATGTCTACTAAAAATACAAAAAAAATTAGCTGGGCATGGTGGTGTGCGCCTGTAGTCCCAGCTGTTCAGGAGACAGGTATAAAAATTCCTTGAACCCAGGAGGCAGAGGTTGCTGTGAGCTGTGATAACACCCCTGCACTCCAGACTGGGCAACAGAGTGAGATGCTGTCTCAAAAAAACAAAACAAACACATATATCAAAACTTATCTAACTGTATATATACTATATATATGCAATTTATTGTATGCTATTATACCTCAAAAAAGTTAGCAAGTGACCTACAAACAGTGGTTTCCAAACTTTCAAAAAGTGCTATTTCCACAGCACAAAAAGAATCACAAGTGAATCAGAAACATTCAGTGTAATCAGGAAAATTTTTGAAGGTATGAATTATAAAAATCATGTATTTTTTACAACTTCTAGAAAGCTATCTTACCCGGTTCTTCATTCATGGTCATATGAACTCTAACAACACTATAGTATATTCCCTAGCAAACAAAAGCACAAAAGCAGCAAACAGGACTTCTCTACAATTTATCAAAGTGGGAGAAGAGAAACTCTATCCACCTGAGACTAGTATTCTTAATCAGCAATTATATTGGAATGCTACAATTCTCAGTCAGATACCTCTCTGCAAAATTCATCATCAGTATGCTACATAAGATGAGGAGTTCAGAAAAATCCTCTGAATAGTCATGTCTAGGATGTTGTCTACCTACAGGTTGTAAGAGGATCACTGTAAGTATCTCCGCAGAAGCACCTGCTTTTTCTGGGCCTGGGTCAGGTTCTGAGTATAGGAATTATCCCACACACTGCAAGAACAGGTTATTTATTAGTCTATTATTGGTTTAAGCCTCTGCTTCATAAATCTTGGACACTGTCTATAGCTAGGCATTGCCTTGGATGATAGGTATCCAAAAAAGAAGACTGCAATACTCACTCAAAGGTGCTCAGAATTCATTAAGGGGAGTAGATATTAAAATAGAGATAAAATAGTGCACTAAATGCTAGTATTGTAAAACAGCACTGCAGAGAGACTCTGAAGAAGTCTCACTGAGGTGGTGACAAGGGAGTACAAGCATTCTAGGCAGAGAAACAACATGAGCAAAGACACAAAGAAGAGGCACATGGCTAAGGCTAAAGGCATGGTCCATGTGTGCAGTGGACGAATCATGAAGGGTCATATTGTACGTCATGCTAATGAGCTAGGCTTAGCCTAGAGTGGAGACCTTGGACACATATAAGGAGTCGAATGAAATAATCAGATTTGCACATTATGGACATCACTATAGACCTGTAATGGATATATCAGAGGGATTAAGACATGAGGCAAAATACCAGCTACAGAGATTAGGAAATGATTAAAATGATCTAGGCGAACTAGTTAAAGAGACAGAGTGTAAATATTTTTTAAGAGTTATTAAGATTCAGCATCATCTTCTTTTTAAAATATTTTGCCCTTCTCATCAGCAGCCTGAGCCTCTGTATTCATTCCTCCGTTCCTTCTACATGCTTTCTCCCAAGAACTCACAGGTACTCCCTTCTTCACCTATCAACATTATATAAGGTAACATCATTCATGTGGACTATTTTTGGATATCAACTTGGACACAGCAAGCATAAAATAGCAGAATACTTTATCATGTCCCAACAGAAATGATCATCTTCTAATCCTACCTTACTTATTTAGAAAATACTGTTCTGCTTAGAAAATACTTCAATTCAGAAAATGACAGCAGTACAAAATACCAAATTTAAAAATGAAAAATCCATTGCATTGAAAATATTGCTGCAAAATAAACAATGCAGCCAGCATCTTACCATTCATCATGTCACTGTTTGTTTCATGTCATTAGCAAGTAAGTGACAATTTTAATGATGATAAGATCAAATCTGAAAGTCAAGTAGGTTTCCTGTCTTCTTCCTGCTGAATACTGTAAGAAGATATGTGCAAGATAATATCGCAGGAAAAACAGGAGTTTGGCCCTAGTTTTATTATATAAAATAAAATGAAAGAGGCCAAGGTCCCTGAAGAGCAGAATGTAAGTCAAAAGACCCCAAAAAGACTTGTAACAACTTTGAAAACCAAAACCTGACTATTGTTTCTTAAATTCTTCTATGATTAACGACATTATCAAGCAAAAGCTAGTAAGAGTCAGCTGGGCGTGGTGGCTTAATGCCTGTAATCTCAGCACTTCAGGAGGCCAAGGCAGGTGGATCATATGAGGTCAGGAGTTGAAGACAAGCCTGGCCAACATGGCAAAACCCCATCTCTCCTAAAAATACAAAACTAGCCAGGAATGGCCCATGCCTGTAGTTCTAGCTACTTGGAAGGCTGAGGCAGGATAATTGCTTGAAACTGGGAGTCAAAGGATCCCAGTGAGCTGAGATTGCACCACTGCACTCCAGACTGGGCCACAGAGCAAGGCTCTGTCTCAAAAACAAACAAACAAAAAAAAACAGTCAAAGTAACACAAAAAAGTACTTGCTTAAATTATTTGTTCCCTAGATACCCTTCCATTGTCACAGAGAAGGAAAGAAAAAATGAGACTTTAGTAGGAGATTTGCCTAAGATCTTTAAATCACATCCTTTAATCCTACAAGGTAGAAAAAAGAATTAAAACTCAGGTAGTTAGATACATATCTACTTAATATTCTGTTTGCAATATATTACTATAGAATTACTCCCTCTTTTTAAACATTATGCTTAAATATGCAAGTGGGAGTTCCCTTAGTGCCTGGACAGTTTATTACAGCAAGCTTAACTGCTGCAAAATTCAGTGATTTTAACAAGCCTAGAGCAAGTCCACTATATTTGTGATACAAAACAATTCCAGCTTTCCATCTGTGAGACAGAAAATGCTTTGTGTTATTAAATTGTAGCTGCATGCAGCAAAAGCAGATCTTGTAAATATGGAGAGGGAAAGAATTTAAATTGAGAGGAAACTTTAGATGCACGAGGCCACTGTAAAAGGAACATGAGGCCAGGCATGGTGGCTCATGCCTATAATCCCAACACATTGGGAAGCTGAGGTGGGAGGAGTGCTTCAGCGCAGGAGCTGGAGACCAGCCTAGGCAACAAAGCAAGGCTCTGTCTCTGCAAAAAATTTAAAAATTAGCTGAGCATGGTGGAACACGCCTGTTGTCCCAGCTACTTGGGAGGCTTGAGGTGGGAAGACTGATTGAACCCAGGAGGTAGGCTGCAATGACCCGTGACCACTGCACTCCAGCCTGGGCAACAGGGTGAGACCCCCATCTTGGGGGGGAAAGAAAAGTTACATGAGATACTTGGATAAAAGCAATCATTAAAATACTGCCCAGAGCAGCAGGTACAGTCACAACCTCACCTAGGACAATTTATGACTGAGACCTCTTTTCACATGAGGATTCTTACCCTCCCCAAGGGTAAACTAGACATTCAGCTAAGAAAAATATAGGTTATAGCAATAGCCTTTAAAATTTAGCAAATTACAACCTATTTATGTGCAAGCCCTCTTGGAAATTTTCTGGAACTAGGTGCAGTATTAAGTGCCTACATCAATAGATTAAAATTTTACTTGGACTCTATTTTACCTTATGACACCATTTCAGATAACACAAGACCTTAAAATACAGTTATAAAGTTAAGAAAAGTTTGAACTAACTGTAGCCCATGAACTAGTCCTTTCTCTGACAGCACTGTGAAAGGAGAGCACTGTGTTTAAATTAACTCTTCTCCCCATTCTTTCTTTCTCTGACCTGTATATGAATTCAATTCATGAAACACTAATTTGGCTTGCTGCAAAACCCCTGATAACTCACTACTTATAAACCTATATTCTATGTCATGGCTTTAAATGCTGCTTAACATCAGACACCAAGTTCTCTTCCTTTCCCTTTCTTCCATGTGAAATGATCTTTCCTCTGCTAGGACTATAGACACCCTACAACCTCTTGTTCATTCTTATTCAAACTATTCCATGCATCTTATCATATTCTCTAGGAAGGGGTAGACATCTCTGACTCTACTATGATTGCTGCTTTAAATATAAACCTGTGTCTATACATTTCTCTCCCAGTAGGCAGTCACATTTTTAAAAGGTTTTTCCTCAATTTCAGGCAAGAAATAGTATTTAGAGGTCATATAAGGGTAAGGGGAACTGAGAGGTGAAAGTAAATTCAAGAGACCTTTTAAAGTAGAATATGAAAGAATATGTGGAGGATAAGGAAGAAAAAGGGTTCCTGGGAAAGAAATCATGAGCAACTCTCATCAGGGGTGTCTGGGTAGGATTCTGGTGACTCCAGGATATCTTAAAAAGGCAAAAACAAAGAAAACAAAAAAACCCAAGCCTAATAAAAGAAAATAAATGTAATTTTGGAAATGTTAAATTTGAGTGAACCATGAGACATCCAGGAAAATATGTCTGAAAAGCAGTTGGGCACATAGGTCTAAATCATTAGCAGAGAGATCTGTTTCAAAGGTATACATCTAGGGGAAAAACGTTATGTACTTAAAAAATCACAAGGTACTGAAAACACATAGAGAATTAAAGATAAAAATCTGACAAAGAAGACAGAAGTCGTCAACAAATGCAATTTTTAAAAATAGGAAGGTTCCTGGATTACCAGGAGAGGTCTTGTTTTCAAAAGCATGGGAAAAGTTTTAAACAGAGCATGTCCAACTAAATCAAATAAACAGGAATATGGAAGCAAGAACAGAATGGAAAGAAGTCACTGGTCATGGATTTAACAAGAATCATTTCAGTGAGGACAGAAGCTCAAGAGAAATCAAGATGGAATTTCAGGGGAAATCAAGATGAGATTTTTGACATTCTTCATGTCATGTTACAAAAAAGGGAGAGATGAGACACTTGGTTGAAGGGGTTTGTCTGAATGACGAGCAAAAAGATGTATTTTTTAAAATATTAGAAATAAGTTGGTAGGTAGGAGTCAATGAAATAAGAGGCAGAGTAAGAGGGCTAGGAAAAATGAAGGACAGACAGAAGTTTCAATAGACACAGAAAATTGATGGCTTCATAAAGTAGGAACACCATGGAAAGGAATGGGTGAAAAAATATTTATACAATGTTAATACAAGCTTCTGCAAGATAAATTCTTGCTACGAAAAAAGTAATCTCTAAAGATACATTTGTACCCTTTCTCATGTCAATACTGAAAACTATGTATCAAAAGTCACTCCACCTTTCCTTTATGCCAAAAGACTTACAACAAAATTTGCTTTCTAAAAATTACAATTGTATTTCATCATGAGACTTAAAAGCATCTGTTTCTTTTGTCTCCTTTACAAAATCTCTAACATTCTATTCTTATGTATCTTCTGTAACTTGGCTATGTCATCTTAAGCCTGTAGAGAAGAGCAGTATAAAAATTCAACACATTTCTATTTGGTTCCACATCACATGATACTTTCTGCTGGAAGCCTTGTTAATCAGACTAGGCAGAGGAGGAAGTAGAATGAAGAAACCCCTTAGTTTTATCAAGCACCTGCTATCTGTCAGGTGTGCTCCCCTATCTGATCCTCACAACTGGCATGAACATAATTGATTGCACAGAGCAGTTAGCTAACTTGATCATCTCCTGATCCATACAATCACTCAAGGGAAAATTTTAATTCCAAAGTTCATGCTCTTTTCACTCCACCATGCCACCTATAATGGTGGGAAACAGTGTTTCACGACTTTCGAATTCCTACAACACCTGTGCTGTAACACTAATATTTAGTCTTTATCTTAAATATAAATACATATGTAACATATACTTTATATTATACATTACAACTATATATATATCACTTTGTATATTTTATGAATAAAAAAGTTTGGGAAAAGCAAGGTTCATGTGTAACTCACATTTTTATCTTCCCCAGTATCTAGACAAATGTGATGCATACAATAGATGATCAATAAATATCTGTTAGCTGAAAACTCTACCTAGAGACAGCTCTTTCTGAATTATTGTTTATGGTTCTTGGTGCAAAATGTGCGTATTCCCAACTATCCAAGGGCAAATGGCTGTCTCTGTTTCTAATGTTGAGCTGACTCAAATGTGATATTTAATTGTTAACTCAGCAAATCAGTAGGCAATTAATATTATTTGTTGTCTGATAGAGTAGGTGACTGGGGAGACATGGAAAAATCTCCTTCTCTCTAGGATCTTACAAGATATTCCTAAATCGTACCCTTTTTTTCTCTCTCTACATTAAGTATTACAAATAATCAGGCTAGAAGCACCGTGGAGGCTGGGCATGGTGCCAACTGCTTTGTAGATCAACCTTTCAGGAGTGGCCGTATACAAGTACCAATAATGAACCCTGTAAAATTATGTAGCTGAGGGCTATATGCTCTTCTGGCTTTTTAAGAATAATTTGTGAAAGAAGCACTTCCCCTCCTCCTCTCTTCCTTTACTCAGAATCCTATTCTAAATAAGAACTTTATTGAATGTGATGTCTCCAAACAAGTTAGAGGACAAAGAAGAAAAATGTTTCCAAAACAAAGTATGTTAAGAAAAAGTCCTTTGATTTTAGCACTGACTCATACAGACCTCATTCTCAAATTACTTAAAGGCTTTACCTATGATGTTAGGTCTTACCCACTGTTAACCAGTCTTTTCAGTGTCTTTCTACATATATTTTTAGGAATAGAGAGCCTCTTTACAAGTCGAATGCATATTGTCTAGTGCCAAAGTTTAAAATTACCTTCTAAGTATCATGAAATAGTGCATTTTTCTCCGTTAAAAACATCTTGATTCTAATGGAAACAATAAATGAGGACATGACAAGGAATAGACATGAATTTACTAAGAAGTGAATGAGAGGCCAGGCGTGGTAGCTCACACCTGTAATTCCAGCACTTTGGGAGGCCAAGACAAGTGGATCACCTGACGTTGGGAGTTCGAGACCAGCCTGGCCAACATGGGGAAACCCCATCTTTACTAAACGTACAAAAATTAGCTGGGTGTGGTGGCGCATGCCTGTAATTACAGCTACTTGGGAGGCTGAGACAGGAGAATCGCTTGAACCCAGGAGGCAGAGGTTGCAGTGAGCCAAGATCGTGCCACTGCACTCCAGCCTGGGCAACAGAGTGAGACTCCAGCTCAAAAAAGAAAAAAAAAAAAGTGAATGAATTATGATTTGAAAAAGCCAGAGTAAATTTTCTCTTTTCTTCGACTTTGAACACATATTCTAAGATAAAAACGTGGTATGAGGTCCTCCAGGTCCTATGCAAATTTATCTGCCTTTATGTACAGATTTCAGAGTACTAAGTTTGTACTAAATTCTTAAGATCTGAAAAAACAAAATGAAAAATCAAGCAAATATCAGCTCTAGTGATCCCAACAGATGAAAACGAATATTGCAGATTTTGAACTCGTTTTCTTAATAATTATTTGGTTGGTTTCTATTAGTTTTATGACAACCCTCTGTTGGCTTCAATTTCAGTATCTATAAAATAACATTGGAGACAGAGCTATCTCCAAATTGTTATGACTTAAAGAATTTCTTAAGTGCAAGATAAGCACATAGCTATCGTTAACAGATAAGCCTTCTCTGATTTACTCAATTATTTATTTAGTGTCATCCTTGTTCCAGAGAGGATATGAGGTGACTTATTTGAGGTACAGCCAATATATATAATCCTATTGGTTCCCAGAGGTGTTGCCACACTACATGCATAAATCACCACACAAAATATCACAAGCACATATAAAACCTGCAACAGAAGAAAGTAGTATGTTAAGTCCATGTTATTTCAGTTAAGAAAGTTCTGATTAATGATACTAGAAATGCCCCAAAAGTTTATTTCACCAAATTAGCAAAAACTGCCCTACGACTTAATGTTTCTTTGTCATATTACCAGCCTAGAGCTCCCCACAAAACCACAGCCTTCCTGAATTCCAAAATGAGACATTAGTTTGAGCCTTCCTGAATTCCAAAATGAGACATTAGTTTGGAACTGACTTAGAAGCAAAAATCTGAATTCTAGATTGCCATGTTTTCCTTGGATATTACCCATTCTAGCATTAGGAAAGTGATTGAGATCGGGAAATCATAAAGATCATAGCCCAAGGAATGTAGACACACAAAATAACAAAGCAAGTCAAAGCTAATTTCAAAACACTGCAATCCAATCAATCACACATTTCCTAAAAGTAGTGGTGAAGTTTTTAATTATTAAAGGTAAAAAATAGATCCATGTCTAAGTCCCAAAATTAATGGTTTATCCTCATTTGGTCCACAAGAGTTGTTTGCTACAGTGGAGAGAGGACACTTTCAGTTCTATTGCTCAGGAGGGATTAACTTGTTATAAAAACAAAAGAAGTAATTGAATATAAATATGTAACTTCTGACTCTATCATCAATAAGGCAAATGTGTAACCCTAGAAAAATGAAGTGCTTAGTGCTTCTCAGCCAAAATTACAATGCCATGTCCTTGGGTGCTATCTGACTTTAGAGCACCTTCATTCTGAAAAGATTATGGTGGCCATCCCTACCATGTAGCAAAGAATGCAAACAAAATATTAAGTCACAAATAGTTTAAAGAAATACCATAAAGACTATTTAAAAGCTCTATAAAAATGACAAAAAACTACTTAAATATTTTATAAAATAATATCAAACATCCTCCTTTCGAAAATGTATTGCCTTTATTGCTTGTGCTTAAATACTAATTCCAATAGAGAAACTCAAGTGAAGAACTACAAGTCTATCTGTAGATGTCCATACTACAGTTTGAAGAGCTTTAGGGTCACCCTTCAGAGGTTCTAAATCAGCAAGGAAGTAGTCTCAAAGTCAGACAGTCAAGTCTGATGCTGGAGAAAAGCCAAGGCAGAGGGAGTGTTAAGTTTGTGGGTAGGCATATGCATCTGTACTGATAGGATGACTGGATGGGATTCCACCTTCATGTCAACAGTGGGAAACAGATTTCAAAGAGCCTATATCTCCAAAAGGGCTTGAATTTTTGCCATCTCTTCCCAAGCTGTTGGGAAATAAACACAGGAATAGATGGTAGCAATTTCCATGGGTTGCACATCTCCCAGTAGAAAACTACCAGTGATAAGAAAGTGTTAACAATCAAGGTGATTTTTTCCAAATGCTTAGCTTGTCTTTGGTATAACAATTCAAGCAGAAAAGTGACTTGCTTGTTTCATTGCTTCTGGCAGTAGATTCGATTTTTTCATATATGGATTGTGCCTTCTTAGGATACTGAATCTCAATTTTGGAGATTTCATATTTTGGCCAAGGCCAGAATATAGAGATTAAAAGAGCTTCCTAAAGATAAATTATGTCCAAAATACCAAAGACACTTATAAAATAAGCTTTTAATAGAAAGTATAATTTATTCCAATTGACTACAATACAAAAAACTTAAAGTTCTAATTGTTCACATTTAAAATTAGAAAACATTTTATATTCTAAGTTTTTAAATTTATTTCAAAGTATTACCAAACAAACTCTTAAGTTCATAAAAAATTATTTAATAATCTCTATGGTTAAGTCCGAAATAGAATTCCTTAATAAACTTTATGGTTGAGTTCGTAGTATAATAATACACAAAGCATATTAAAATGAATATTTTACATTCTGGATAATCAAATACAATTCTAATTATATTCCATTTAAGTTGGGTATTATGTGTATTTTATTGCATTCTGGCTCTAAAAACTAGAATCAATGTACGATTTACATATATACAATTTTCAACTAATTGTAAAATGTATTTATCTGTAGCAACCCAGTTTCAGGACACAGTCTCAGAAAGTTTTGAGTTTCAAAGAAAATTTTACAGGGAAAAAAATGAGAGGTTTTCTACCTTGATTGTTTCTGTTTGCCATGTTATACGCAAACAGAGAAGTAAAGAGATGCTACACTGAATGTAGCAAAAAGGAAATTTTAACCAAGCTTCTTGACAAATATTGAAAAATCAAATTCTGATGTTACATAACTATTCAAAGATTATTTATTCAGCTCAAGTAGAGAACAGTTTTAGGTGAGTATAATTCCTTCTGTACATGTTCAGAAATGTACTTCAAACAATAACTGCTATATTAGTTTCAAATCAAGCTTTCATTCAAATGCAAAAAAGCGTATCTTTTGTTTAGTCCCACTTATAATAGCTATCAACTATTTTTCTACCTAAGGTTCTCCTCCAGTCCCACTTCATTCTTTATGAGTAAGGAAACTTTTTAAAAATGTTTGGATAAAATTCATTTTGGCTATCATGCAACACAGAGAATATCAGTTAATTAAAAAGAAAAAAATCTTTGTAAAGTTAAAAGACCCTATAAGTTAATGAAATATTCCGAACGTCAGAAAATTTCTGATGAAATGTATGTGTTCTAAATAGTCTTTCTGGAAAGATAACTAAAATAATATCAATCCTCCATTCACACACAACAAAATATAATAAATTTAAATGGGAATTATGTTCTAAATTATTCAGTTTTTTAATGTTTTGCTCTCAATGCATAATAATATTTAAATGATTTATGAAGAAAATGAAAAATCAACTTAGTATACATTTTTAAACTTGTGTTTAATTAGAACTTTTTATTTTTGAAGTATATACTACTTTTGTCAATAATATGTTTTTATACAATACAGAAAAAATTAATAAGTATTTGGAAAAACATACTTTTAAAAAAATAGAACAAAATTAGACAGGACTCAGAAAAATACAGTCTGTTTTGATTTTGCATTTTTACTTGTATATCTACTTGCTGTATCTTTCTAAAATCATTTTAAGACAAAATTGGTCTGATATACTTTCTTGCAATTTTGGGGTTCTTCTGGTATTTCAGCCTCACATTAGCAAAGCGCTACTTCAAGAAAGATCAAACAATGCAAGACCTAAAAACTAAGTCTACCTGAGGAAAGTTTTTGTACTACCTCCTATACACTTTTTGGTTTATTTTCAATGAAAAGACAGATGGGGTTGTTTGGGACGTGGAGGGCATGTGCAGTGGTTCAGGGTTTTTGTGTTTGGTTTTGTTTTTGTTAGTTTATTCTTAGAACACTCTTTTACTAAAGTCACCAATATAATTCACATTTTTCTAATAATGAAAAACTCCTTGTGCTAGTTTTATCTCATGAGAAAAACCACTCCTCCTAAATCAAAAGCAAAATGCTACATGTTCAGAGCTATATGAAGACAGCCAAGTTATAAAGGCCCATTTGCAGATCTGGAACAACTTCAGAAAACAAAGGGGGTATTTGGGATACCTTATATTAAAGAAAAAAAAATCCTACTTTCATTATTTCCTGATTCTGGAGATCCAGTAAAAACCTTATGAAATAGAAAGTCTTGCAAAAATCCTTCAGTGAAAACATAACCGACCACTCCCACCCCCAACAACTCCCTTTTAAAGTAATGAGAGTTGATAAGCTACAACTAGAGTATGAAAATTTTTACATTTTCTTATGAGTCTTGTAAGAAAGATTAAAACGTTCATTGGCTTTTCAAACAGCAATTATCTTAGCACCTAAAAGATACACAACCAAAATATATGCATAAGAAACACCAACAAAAATTAAAACATTGATGATTAGGTAAATACTGATGACGTCAATATAAAAGTATTTGCCACTGCAAAGGGCCTGAGCACAATCACATCTTGTCCCGATCATACCTGCCTGCCAGAACAAAATAGGCGGCTGACCAATTATGGGGTGTTTATCTATACAGTGGTACCTTTGTTCTCCAACAATGTCAGATTGCAAATGTCCTGGAACACATATTTACCTGGAGGATTCTTGGCAGGATCATTGTGGCTTGGACTTCCTGATTGCCCAGAATCTGTAAAGAAATCACAGAAAATGTTTTCTTATTAATTTGTTTTGAAAGAATTTCACAATCCTCAAAGAATCTGCAAAAAAAAATTAAGGTATATAAATGAAGTTGAGCATTTAAACACAATATACTTTCCCAAGCCTTTTGATAGAAACATATAAATCATCAAAGTAAATGAATGTGTATACATATTTCTATGTCAAAAGAAAAACACAAGTATTGATCTACAATTTTCTGGGGCTAGAGCAAGGTTTTTTTGAAACAAAAGATCTGGCTACAAAACCACTGAAGATGGTTTGAAGGACAGGCAAATACTGAGGCCTGTCAGTAGCAATATGAAATAAAGCAGATATATTCTCTTAAAAATGCAATCTGAGTGTAATTACACATGCATTTAAAAGCCTGAAAGTATGTTTTTATTCAATGATTAAAATACACAGAAATGAGAGTCCACTTTTCCAGGATTTCACACACAAGTACAAATACCCACTCCAATAATCCCCCAACCTACTGGATCCAGGCCCAGATCTGTCTACATCCCATAATAGCAATCGATTTGCAAACACTAAGGAAAGCATAAATTACTAGGTAGAAACCAACATGGCTTTGTGGAGAGCAAATGGTTGGATCAATTTAATTTCCATCCGTGGCAGATGGACAGACTTTGCAGATAAGGAGGAAGAGATCAATGTTATATATCTGAATTTCCTACCCCACATTATTACTCAACAATGCTACAGAAAGAAATGTGGAAGATACACAACTGTTAGGCAACATGCCTTTCCGGACTGATCTGACACTGTTGTGTTTCGCTCACTCCTCTGCCCTCTTGTCCCCTCTGCATTTATCTGTGTCATTTGCCCCATGTTATTATACACTTACTTGCAAGTTGCTTTGTAATCTTCTTTTATTGGTTCTAGCATTTAAGTTTTGTCTCCCCAACTAAATTGCATGCTCCTAAGCAGAGGCAGAGATTCTGTCTACTTCTTTTGTGTCTTCCTCAGTGTGCTGTTCATGGCTGTGAATGCACTAGGCTTGCAGTAAACGCGGGAGGAATGGATAGCTTGGCTCCAGCAGCCTCTTTGCTTGCCTAGAAAAGGCAATTTTGAACTTGATAATGAATTTCAACAGAATTTCATAGGTGGGGCACAGATGACGGCTCTGTCATGGGCTGCCATATACTGACAAGTCTTTCCCCAAAACCTTGCCATTATACTTGAGCCAGGAAGGTTACTTGGTTAAGCAGGAAAATCATATGCTGTTTTTTTCATCAGGGTTATTCTGTCCTTCCAGGTAAGTGATTAACATACTGAAATTGCTGCTTCTACTATTAAATGCAAGAACATCCTGTTAGTTTCTTCTCATATAAAACCTGGTTATTTATTTCTGCCCTTTGCCTCATGCCTGTTAGCTTAGATTTAATGCTGAGATCAGAATTTTACCCCTTCATCCCATTTCCTTAATTGTCTTTTTGGTTTATTCTAGAAAATATTTCATGAAATCTTAGCAAGCATATTTAGTGATTCTCACATTTTCCTCCAATTGTTTCCTGATTTTTCAAAATGAAAGTAAAGAAACTAGAAATGACTACTCTTCATCTGGCTCGAGTCTCCTGAAGGCAGCCAGAGAGCTGAGAATGCTCTAAAAATCTCTCTCATCTCCCATGAAGTTCTCTATTTAACTTTTTCTGAAATCAAAGCAAGACTCAGTGACTTATAACTTACGAAATCAATCTTCTTCGTTCTATATTCCTATAAAAAACGGTGCAATATGGGCCACTTTCCAGGCCTGGAGTATGCTAGCTACATAAAAATGATAAATCATAACTTTTTGCTATAGCATCAGCTATTTTTGCCTTGAGTTCTTCTGACAAATGTCTCTCAGCATTGATACTACATTCCAGTTTAATTTCTCAAGCGATTCTAATACTTTTTAGGAATTCCTACTTATGTATAATATACCCAGTGACCAGAATCTCCCTATGTTTAATTTTCCCTCTAAAGCTATCTCACCATTATGAGGGTCTATACAGGCACCCCTCAAGGTGGCTAATGCCAAGCTTGTGATGACACCTGAAATAGTTAAAGCTGTCACTCATTGCAGCAGTCGCTTCATTTCAAGAGTTGTAGACTTTCTCCAATGAGCCTTAGCATGTTCAGTTACAGCAACTTCAAAACTGTGCCACAAATCTCTTTTCAATCGTCTGTTGGTAAAATTTGGGTCCAGCAGGAAAAGAATGAAGGTCTCTTCCATTCGTAAGAAAATGCTCAGCTAGAACAATAGCATCCCCTGTTACCACAACATCCTACTTAGGAAACTCTATTCTTTTCTGCTGTAAATTACTTTTTCTTCTCATTTCCAACAACTGCAGACCAACTTCTTCAATTGAAAAAATATACTTACTAAGAAAACCACAAGCATTTGAGGGAAAGCTGAAGTAGACTCTAAATTGGAGGCACACATTTGCTTTTTGTAACAATTCCACTTTCTAAAATGATCTGGCGTTTACTGGCACACAATGACAGACTTTCCTTCACAGGCCAAAGCCCGTGCCCTCTCATGAAATAAAACAGTGTATACTGTGTCCCAGAAACACAGGAGAGAGCCCTCTCAGTGGGCAAGTGATATAGCATTTACTTTCAGACTGTAAATTCTAACACTATAATCTACTTTTAACTCTTATATCACCTTATATCGGTCACTTAATTCCAACTGCTGGAAAAGGAAGTAACCAGGGAGTCGCGGTTGGCAGAGAAACCAAAAATGAACTGTTATTGTGGTTGACTTCAGAGAAGGAATTATTCAGACCACATCTAAACCCCTTCCAATTCACCACCTAGGTCAAATTACTCTATACCCAAAGGTTTTATTTAAGCACTTCCATTGCTTTACTCAACACCCCCTACCTCTCGCTTTCTCACTCTTTCTCTCTCTCTCTCTCTCTCTCTCTCTCTCTGTGTGTGTGTGTGTGTGTGAGTGTGTGTGTGTGTATGTGTACTTAACATGTTATAGTGAAGCCTGGCTCTGTCCCTCACTAGTGGTGTGATCTCGTACAAACTTACTTACTCTTAGAGTCTTGGTGTCTTGATCTTGAAAACTGCAATAATAGTATCTACCTTGTAAAATCATTGCAAGATTATATCATACTAAGCACCAAAAGCACTGGGCCAGACACATTCTACATGATCAGTAAATACAAGATATTATTCATATTAAGCACAGGGCCACATTAAAAATGATTACTATATTTAATGGTTTAAACATATTAAAATGAATAAAAATATTAATCATTTTTAATGTGGCTCTATGCTTAATAATAAACTTTTACAAAGAAAGGGAGAAAAGGGACATAACTAAGTTCTGTCCATCCCAACACATGCATCTAAAAATGACTGGTGCATTGACTAAGCATGGAGAAGTGTGTGCCCACCTGCGAAATCTGCATATATGCTTTCACCTCTCACTCCCCAAAAGGTGCAAGTCCACTGCTTCTTCAAGGCTCTTAGGAGCTGTCATGCTCAAAAGGCAGCAGATACTAGCCAGTTGATGAAAACTGCCTTCCAGAAAGCTGAAGACTTTGAGGAACAAGGCTGGTACAGTTGTGAGCTGCCCAGCATACTGGGGCTGGTGTCTGGAAATATTTTTTTTTTTTTTTTTTGGAGACAGAGTCTCGCTCTGTTGCCCAAGCTGGAGTGCAGTAGCGTGATCTCGGCTCAGAGCAACCTCCACCTCCTGGGTTCAAGTAATTCTTGTGCTTCAGCCTCCCAAGTAGCTAGGACTACAGGCACATACCATCACACCCAGCTAATTTTTGTATTTTTTGGTAGAGATGGGATTTCACCACATTGGCCAGGCTGGTCTCCAACTCCTGGCCTGAAGTGATCTCCCCACTTCAGCCTCCCAAAGTGCTGGGATTACAGGCGTGAGCCACCGTGCCCAGTTTAGTGTCTGGAAAGATTTTGATGCAGTAGAGAAAAAGAGAGGGAGCTTTTGAAGGCAGCCAACCAAAACCAGTGCTCCCTCATTCCCTTCCACCTCTCATTTTCTCTTCCTTGATCTCAGTCTCTATTTTCTACATTTTTGTGTTGTCTCTTTCTGACTTGACTGGACATAATGTTGAACCGAAATAGATTTTGTATTACATACTTATGAAAGTTTCATGTTCCCCATTCTTTAAGTGTGGATTAAACATATATTTATTCTTCTGAAAAAAAAAAGTAATGAAGTTATTTCTAAATTACTATCTTTTAAACTCAATCAGTTTCTTCTTCTCCAGGTTAAATCTTCTCCAGGAACAAGAAAAGGTTCACACTCATGCAGAACCCGTACCAAGTTTTCAATCCTTTCACCCACTCCTTTTTTAAAAAGCAGTCATCTCTCATGACTCTTCTAATAGCTAAGCTTTTCCTAAAGAGAGCAGTTTTTCCTAATGACCCAATTTTATGGAAGACCCTAGGATATATAAGTGATCAAATGGCTTGTCCAGAGTTATACAGCAACTATTAAACATATGTTCTTTATATGGGCAGCCTATTCAGGCACACTACTTCTTGAATTGTTATGATGCAATTCTAAAATCAGGCAAAGCCAAGTGATTTTTCAGTAGATTAAATGTTTCTGGGAAACTTACCTTCCCCTAACTTCCCTCCCACTTCCTGCCATTCGCCAATATATTTAAAATCTTTTTCAGAATTTTTAAAAAACTTTTAGCTATTTTCTGTATCTAAGTTGGAAGTAATTATTACTATCATTGAAGTCTATACACTAGTTTAGTATACATTAGTATCACTGAAGTCTATACACTATTGAAGTTTTAAAGAAAGGCCAATTCTATAAATCCAATTTAGTTTGGATTGTCTCCATTAAGCAAAGGAAATTCTAATGTTTTATGGACAATCTGGTAGAAGCCCTATAAGATTTGTGTTCAATATATATGACAATAAATAAATAATAGCCTGTAAAGTATTTGTTACTGAGCACTAACTTTCTGGAGTCGATACACTGCAATTATCTGAGGTAGATAAATCATCAAAACTGTCAAAGATTTTTTCTGGGTCATTAATGTAAGCATCATTTAAATGCAAATCAGGTTAAGATTTATGCTCACTCCTGTAATCCTAGCACTTTTGGAGGCCGAGGCAGGTGGATTGCTTGAGGCCAGGAGTTCAAGACCAGTCTGGCCAACTGGGGGAAATCCCATCTCTACCAAAAAATACAAAACATTAGCCGGGTGTGGTGGTGCACACCTGTAATCCCAGCTACTTGAGAGGCTAAGACATGAGAATTGCTTGAACCCGGGAGGCGGAAGTTGCAGTGAGCCGAGATCGCACCATGTATTCCAAACACTTGGTAATGTTGGAGCACAGTAGGTGCTCCATAATACTTATTAAATTTCTCTTTAATTTATAAAAATGACCTTTAAATATTGTTTTTAAAAAAGAATATTCACTCTATGTCATGTAGAAGCTCAGAGCCTGCCTGAAGAGACAGAAATATACAAATTTAAAAAATACATAAATCAAGATGGGACAGATGATTCTTCCTAGGAAGGGTGGGCAAGGGCATATCATAAAAGATATTGAAAGAAGGTCCCCTTAGGAACAACGCCTTGAAAAAATGACCTGATTTCCCAACTTTCCAAGACATATTTCAATCTTTTACCAAGATGATCTTTATAAGACCCAAAACTGATTAAGCTAAACATCTGCTAAAACCTTTAAATATAGTCTGAAAATACTCCAATTTTTTAGTATTCCATTCATGGCACCTTGATCTGGCCCCCATCAACACCTGGGTCATACTTTAACCTTTCAGTTCCTTGCATGTCTCCTGCATTTGATGTCTCCAAGTCTGCACATAATGTTCCCCTTTTTTCTCCCTGAAGTCCAACATGGTGAGGTCATCCCCTTTAGACCCTCAACAGTAAGACACAAGGTCTACTGCCCTATTTAGCCTTACAGCCCTAGTCTTTGGGATGGAGCCTGACACATTTGGTTAAGTCAAATGAACAGAAAACTATCAGTCTATAAACTATAAAAGTAAACAAAGAAAAGAGACAAAGCGCACCGCTCTGTGCAAAATCATACCTTAGAAGTCAAAGAGATACATTTCTTGTGGCAAGCAAGGGGAGACAGACACACAATTCCCAGGGCTAAGTCTCCCAGTCTAATGTAAGGCTCAGTTCTGCTTCCTTACTTCCTAAAGAAATATTTGGAAACAAGATAGATAGGGTAGATAAGAGAAACTATTTTGAGTCAGAAATTAATTTTTATCTACCTCCTATAAAGAAAAGAAATGTTTAGTGAAGGTCCATGTCCCTAGTTTGCAAGCACTGGGCCAAGAAAGTGTTAATGACCTTTATATACAAACTTTCTCCTCTTAGATGAAACTTCTTTCAGGAACTCTTTTTATTTTCTGACACCATGGCTTGATAATAAACAGAAAAAGACAACCGGAGAAGCATAATTTTAATTTAAAATCATTTTGATGCAGAGAAGGAGCTGTGCAAGGTGAGTTGTCAGGTCCCCTGTGGCTCTAAAATTCTATGATTCCATAACAATATAGCTTTTATATCAAGGGATATCAGAGGAGTAAATGAAAACCACACTGTAACCTGTTAACCTACAGATAGCCTCTTGCTAGAACTAAACTTAGTCATCATGTGATAAAGGGCCCCTTTGTCATAGTCCTTTGCCTTAAGCAGGTGAAGAAATAGCCCATTGTCAACGAAAGAATACCATGAAATTTTTTTTTAAGGCTTAGAATAGTCTCTTTCTCTCCAAAATATTATTAATTACTAATATAATAAAATAGTCTATTTTTACAAATTAAATATATAGCATGACAAAAACAAGATGTAAGAGGTAAGAAATAAAAACTTGAGGGAAGGAATACAAATGCCTGTATTTTATAGTGAAGAAACAAAAAGGTAAAACAAAAACATTTATATTATTAAGGGTAATGGAGAGCAAACTACTCTTGGGCCAAACCTTCTCTCTCTTCCCCTCTCTCTACCCAAAGTTTTCTGCCTCACCCTTTGCAGTTTACTGTCTACTATGAGTGATTCCTTGGGATTTATAGCACATTAGCTTTCCATGATCATGATTCCTATTACATAATTTGGCTTTTTTTTTTTTTTCCAGCACAGTTAAAACACTAGGCAGCTTCAGTTTAAATGCAAGGTTGCTTCATTGCTTTGGGTGACACAAAATTATAGTTTTACAATGTTTTCTTTCTGTATATTAGATGTATATTAAAATAACACAACGAAAGAACATGGGGAAACAGTGTTTTCCTTGCCTCTTGTAAGCACATAAATGTTTGGGAAATGGTTTCTCTCTCTCCCTCCTTTATGCTCTCTGTCTCTCTCTCACCCCCACCGTGGGTGGGTGGGTGTGTGTGTGTGCCTGTATCTCCCTTTATCTCCCTGTCTCCCTCTCTCCTTCTGTCTCTATATTTCTATCTCTCTGTCTTTTTTCAATAGGGCATTATATTATTTGGAGTCCACTTCATCGCAAAACTTGGTTAACAAGCTGTACATGGGAAGTTTTAACTTTATCACTTTGTTAATGGAATCCCTGACCTGTTTTTAGTGAATCTGTACTTCTCCTAAACCCAGTGCTGAGCAATAAAAGAAATTAGACCTCTCTGAATACTGGAGCAGAACCAAAATAACATTTGGGAGATGCAGTTTCCTGCATATTTCAAATCATTTACTATCTCACATCTGAAGGCCTATATCTTCAGATCCCCGTTTCTGTTGGCTAACATTGATTTTAAAATATATGTTTGATTTAGCAAAATGCATAGTTTAAAAAGATGTTGCTACTTTTAAGATCTTCATCATAAAGTAATTTTATTAACCAAAGAAAAACATAGAACTAGAGAGTAGATATACTATATATCCTATTTCATTTCTGAACATTCCACTTGTTCTAACATTAAGCTTTCTTTGAAAGAGCCACTTTTTTGCTTAACAGCGAGATTAGGTTCAAAGCATCATATCCCAAGGATTAAAACAAGGATTTGTTAGGGCTCAAGACTGAAATTTGTCCACAGAGAATTAACTGAAAAACATAGGACACTGAAATTTAAGGTGGAAAAAAAATCACATATGTATAAGAAAGCAAATCAAACCATTCTACCACAGGGGGCTACTAACGAACCCCTGTAAATACCAAACCCCTGCACGAAAGTGTTAAACCTGCCAACATCTCTGACCTGAGGGCTGCGGTACCTCATTAAGTAGCAGCAACCCCGGTCACCCAACAATGGGAAGCTAGGATAATCATACCTGACCTTTCTGACCTAAGATTAAGTTCAATAACTTTCTACTGATCTAGGGATTGAGTGAACCAAAGGTCATAATCAGGATTGCCTACACTTCCTGCTTTTGAAGGCTTTAACCTATAGAATGCAAAAACACCGTACTGGTCATTGTCAAGACTGCTGACTTTCTGAAGTGTGTTTTCAATTAAGTAAATAAAATGTGGTAATTAAATCAAGATTGCATAATGTTTTTGATTTGTAATCTCATTTAAATTAATTAACTGACTCAATCCTTGCTTGGTTTTTAAACTGGTCGAGTTAGGGAAAGAGTCCCTGGGAGCAAATCCAGTTTTCTATCTTTAAAAACAAGGCAAAGCAATCTGGCATACTTAAAAACTATATTAAATGCACCAGCATAAGATAAATACAGAGGCAAGGGTGCTAATGTAGAGGAGGGAGAAGTTTTATGGCATGATTTTGACTAAAAGAAATAGCTCTCTCACAAGAGAGAAATAAACTAAAACATTATTTATTCAAAACATTTCTTTTCCAATTTTATGAAGATTGCATATTTGTTGGAAGCAAAACATTTCCAGCTGTATTTTAAGTTTCTGAAGCGAGTTGTAAGATTTATAATCTTTCATAAACGCTGCCCATATCTTATAATATTAGATGAACACGCCACTGCGTACTTTGAGAAACAATTTGCCAATGCAGTTTGCCACGTGAAAATAATAAAGTCCTTTCCAAAACCCAGTCAGATCCAGTAGGAAAACATGAGATGAATGTTCTGTCTTTTCCATCTGGGAGACATTTTGGATTTCAGCTATACTATGTAATATACATTTTTTTTTCCCTTGGAAACCAAGAAAGCTGCATTTTATAGCAAGGTATGTAGTGCAAAGAAAATGTTGGTGAAATAAGAATCTGGAAATTAAAACCAGAATGTCATCAGACTCAAGAACGTAATCATCGAGGCAAATTGAAAAATCAATGCAGAATTTCAACATAAACCAAATGCAATGTTTATGATCCTATTAATCTTAAATTTTTATCCTAAAAGGAAAGCATAGAAAAATAAGTGCTGTTTTACCTCCAAAGTCTTGAACAGCATTTATGTTACTACCTAGCACCATGACTTAGATATCTGCTTTGGTTTATCCTGGAGTCTTCATGCATTATTCTAAATCCCACGCATACAATACTCCTGTGTACACATGGCCCTTCTGTGCTATGTCGTTTCATGTATTTTTCCAAAACTTAATATATGTAGGTTAAAACCAGACGTAAGACTTTCTAATATTTCACTGGCAACCTTTCTTCTCAGGGAACAGGACATGTTCTCTCTAAACTGTTTAGAGAGTCATGACTCCTGGACTCTATTCAGCAACTGTCAAGCACTTATACGCTGACCCTAAGCAAACCATGTCATGCACGAATCAATTTTTATCTTTCCCAGTCACAACTGGTTAAGGAAAGGTAAGAGTTTAGTCTTAGGTTTTTTTCAAAGGAATTAGAAATAATAGAAAAACAATAACTTCATACAACAATGAAATATGCACAAGCATTTTTGTGGAAAAGTCTATGAGAGAGATATATATATTTAATGCACTTTACTTTCAGGTTTAATTAGTACTCCTCCCTCCTCCAAAAAAAATAAAATCCCCACCTAGTTGGTTGCACTGCCCCTTGCAAACACTGACAACAGGTAATTGAAGGACTGGGTCAGAGTCCAACTCTTCTGCTACATTTTCAAATCCATGGGGTCAAGAAACAGTCTTATTCACTGCCCTAGCATATTCTTGGCACATAGTAGATGCTCAATCAATATGTGTTGAATGACTAACCACTGTATTACAGAGAATAAGACGATGGCTGGTAGCACTTGAAACAGTTCATCTTTCTCAAATTACAAACACACTGCCAGTAATGGCAATCATAACATTTAGTTGTTTGATTATTATCTACACATATTCTAATTTTTAAGTTTCTACAACCTCTCTACAAATACAAACATAGTGATTGATTCAATGACCAAAAAGTCGTATTATTATTTTTTCACTGCTCATCTTATCATACGTATGTGTTCCTAAAAAGACATTTTTAATTGGATACAGATTTCTCTATTATGTCAGCTAAAAAGATACTTTGCCAAATCATTAAAATGTTTATGTTTATATCATTATATGAGCTTAGAGAGAAGAAACTGGATAGGTTTTTAATATCTTATGTTACTTACATGTGATTAATAACCAGTCCTTGCTTTATTATTAAATTATGGCTCTTAAGTTTGTGATAATATATTCATATAAAAGTAAATGTATATATTTAATCTCAAGACACATAACAATTAACTGGTTAATAAAGTAAGACGATGCAGAGCACACTTTCTACCAAGGTAAAGTAGATTTGTATGTGGAGCATTCATTACTGCTTCTGTTCATGAAATAACTTTATCATAATATTAGAGGAAAAAAATCAGAGAAGTCATTTGATGAACAGGAAGCTTGCTGATGTGGCAGATAATAGTATTAAATGTCCTAACAGTTCCTTGATAAGTGGTTCAAAGAACTTCTGTTCCCATGTTTTCAAGGCAAAAGCTAATTTACCAGGAATAAAACTACTTGAATAATGCATCATTGAACTAACATTTTTGAAAAGGGATAAAATGAGGAAACAAATGAGGAGACAGTAACTTCCTCTTGCAGATTAAAACTGTGCATGAGAAGAAAGTAACTCAATTACATTGATAAAATTAAAACAAAAAATAGCTAACATAATTTTCCTTTTTTTTTTAAGAGAAGGTCAAGAATACTTTAATAAATGAAATAATGTATTTGAAAGAACTTTGAAGAGTTTACAAGCTCACAGAAACATAAAGATGGGGCATTATAATGGGCAACAGTCTTATAGTCATTTTAAGAAAACAGTTTAAAATACAGATAATCCTGGCCAGGTACGGTGGCACACACCTGTAATCCCAGCACTATGGGAGGCTAAGGTGAGTGGACCTGAGGTCAGGAGTTCAAGAACAGCCTGGCCAACATGGTGAAACTCCGTCTCTACCAAAAATACAATAATTAGCTGAGCATGGTGGTAGGTGCCTGTAGTCCCAGCTACTTGGGAAGCTGAGGTAGGAGGATCACCTGAGGTCAGAAGTTTGAGACCAGCCTGACCAACATGGTGAAACTCCATCTCTACTGAAAATACAGTAATTAGCTGAGTGTGGTGGTGGGGGGTGCCTGTAGTCCCAGCTACTTGGGAGGTTATGATGGGAGGATCATCTGAGCCCTGGAGGATGAGGCTGCAATGAGCTGAGATTGCACTACTGTACTCCAGCCTTGGTGACAGAGTGAGATCCTATCATGAAAAAAATAAATACAATACAGACAATTTAACCACGAATAATAGACGCCTACCATGAAATGTACTACTCATGACTATAGTAATTTGGGAAATGGGAAAATAAATGATGAGGACCATGTTCACTTGCTATATCCACTTTAAAGGAGGGAACCAAGAGTATAATGGTGCAGAGCTGTGTACCACGTGCTCAAAATCCCGCCCATTTTGTGTTGTTAGTCATTTTATCTTTAATAGAGATTCAAATCAACTCCTTATGATTCAAAAATGTCTAAGCCAAATCCAAAGAGTAAGAAAAAAACCAAGTTTCTGCATAATGTCCCATCCATATGCCTTAACCCTGAATGACATCAAACCTATGTAATCTTAGACATCAATGCCTTCCAGATGTGACAAAATGTTAACACAGACCAACTTCAAGCTTTTTAGTGCAGACTCATCTCCCATGCTCATAAAGATTATTTTCATTGCACGTACCATTACATATGGCTAATGTTCAGTTTTCCAAATTGATGATTATCCTGCCATTTCAAAACTGACATTGCCTTCCAATCCAATCAAAAAGCAAACTATGCTGCATACTCAACCACCAACAAATACACACAAAAAAACAAGAAATCACATCATTATTTCCAAGTTCTAGATAGTGCTTGGTTACAAGACCAGTTGAACTTCTCCTTGTCCACTCTTGGTACCTCCAAAAGATGAGAAAGGGAAAGGAGGGATCATCCAATCCTTTGTCAGAGTTAATTGCCGTAGGAATAATCTGACCCTGTCACCTGTCGTTTTTGGTCTTAAAGACTGCTTCTAATTAGACAAGATCAAATTCTTCTTGATATTTAAAGCATGTTAAATTCTAAAATTAACAAACAAGATTGTTCATGGATATTTTTCAAAATCATCTAACAGCAAGCCCATGATAAAAATTTATAAACTAAATTTTCAGATAGGATTTAAAAAATTAGTAACTCAATACCAGTAAGAAAAACTGATATAATAAAGCTTTGGATGATATTATGCAAACTTATTTCCCCTGCCCAAATGATTGCTTTGAATCTTACCTAAATCTCATTGCTCCACCCACCCCCAAAATTAGGATTGCCATGTAATGGTAACTTGTCCTCAGATCCATCCTGAACTCTGCTCCTGCAAAATACCTTTCCCAGTTCCATTAACTACTGACTTCAGGCTAGGTCCAACCAACAGCTGGCAATGGTAGG
The DNA here is from genome assembly GCA_036589455.1 of Ateles fusciceps. Taxonomy (NCBI): domain Eukaryota; kingdom Metazoa; phylum Chordata; class Mammalia; order Primates; family Atelidae; genus Ateles; species Ateles fusciceps. The sequence goes on along the minus strand of JAZHEH010002789.1, from coordinate 6,947,436 downwards.
AGTTTGGGAATCTGGAGGGTGGGAAGAAAGGAGAAGGGGAGGTATTCCTTCCCTCTTCTGCTTTGACATTTGTCTCCAAACAGTGGCGAGTTTTCCTTTTGTGATTCTTGCTTCCACTGTACAAGTTCCTCCCTCTGTGATGCCCTCCCTTCAGGCAACTGCAGATCAATCTGCGGTAGATTCCTATTGATGCTGATGTCTGGGTCACCTCACTGCCCCTTCAGTTTTTCATCTATTCTAACATCACTGTAATTGGCCTTGCCCATGAAATTCCTTCTATTGGACTATCTGGTAGTTTATTTTACTCAAATCTGACAGATACATTTGTTTTATGAAGTTTGAAATATCTATCACTCTAAAATAAGTGTCAAGTAATAAACAGTATTTGAAAAATATAACTTTTAAAATATCAATAGATTCCAAGCATTTGTTATGATTCTCATTTAAAAAGAAAAAAGATAAGACAGCACTGCCACCATTCAGTACTAAGTATAAAAATCTATATCCCAACATTTTTTGTAATTCACATTGATACATAAAAATTATCAGGTTTTCTTTAAAACGTTAATTAGATTTTCAATGCCGTGTTCTAAACATATCTCTTCCAGGAGGTTTTCTGATAATCCCACCCATCCATCCAAATTTACTATTTCTTCTTTTTATCATCTCCTGGTCTATCTAATTTTTAAGAAGTTACACATACCAACTTTTTCTTGTGTGTGTGTTTTTCCTGCAAACATGACTGCATGCTCCTTGACTGGAACAATTGTAAGTTTGATTGCTTTTGTAAAACATTACACATTTACTTATATTTCATGACACAAACAACTTTGAAATGCTTATCAATTGTTGGAATAACAGTCTCATAGGGATAATCAAAAGGTTATGTTAAATATGCACCACTATACATCAATGTACGAATAATACGTAATAGGAAAGAGAAATAATTTCAACATTACTCTGTTTCCTTTAGGAAATGTTTCATAAGTCCCCACTTGACATCAGGTATTTTACATAAGAAAAATTACAAAATAAGAAGAGACAAAAGTATTTTTTCTATCAGCATAGTACACTCTGTGGTGTTCTGGTAAAACACTCTACGAATAGGAGAAAACAAAAATATTGATGTTCATATGCACAGGGATATATGTGAACTCACAGTACCAAACTTTGGAATCACAAATGCAAACAGTACCAATATACTTAATGTTTTAAACTGCGCTAGATAACAGCCCGGCTAGAGGGAAGTGGCATAACAGAAAAACATACAGCATCAATTCACATGTTGCCAACTTTTTTGGATAGAACTAACAGGATGACACTGGCGTTGGATGTGCACACTTAGCTGCCAGCATTGCACTCTATGCAATGTCCCTCTACATCCGAGTCTCTCTCAATTATTTTTCAACCCCCACCCCCAAGGTTTACTTTACATCTCTTTTGAAAACATTATTTTCCTAGTTGGTGACAGCTACCATCAAATATCATATAGAAATCATTTCAACTAAAAATACATGTTTATTATTTTTTAAACCTGACCCTGAAATGTGTTTTAGTCAACCTATGTCACATAAAGCAAACTTCTAAAGCACATTTATAAATTTAATTCAATAAATATTTACTGAAAGAAGAAAATGGGTTGCAGTCTAAATAGACATACAGTGGCCATGAAGTAAGTCTAGCAGTAACTTCCACTTTTGATGTTTTTCCACCACTCTTTATTTTCTCCAATGAGAAAATTATAGTGTGACAGGTAAGCTAAGAGACAATCTCCATAAATATGACAGCAGACACACTGCACAGACATTAAAAACCATAAGAATAATGCTGAGACCATAAGATAGAAATAGCTCTTGACTTTCTCTGGTAATGCGGGGTGAAATGGGTGGGACAGGGAGCTTAAAGCCAGATAGGAAAATGGATCCAAATTTTAACCAGGTTTTTTATTACACACATACTATTTGAACCTTAAACCTTCCTTATAAGTTACAGTCAAAAAAGAAAAAAGACAAGAAGAAGAAATAAAAACTATCCCAGTTCTTCCAATGTATTGTATATGTGTTTGCTATCATTTAAGAATCATGCCACAGGAATAGATAATTCAGTTAGAGCCAAGATAAAACAAATGATATTGAATTGTTTACTAAGCAGATAGCAAATTATGATATAATTTGGCTGATAAATAGGTTGAAACAGGCACTCTCCTAGACATGGGATGATAGAGCAAAGACCTAAACTCCACCTTCAATGTATTTGAAGGTCTGTTGAAACCAGTTTACGCAAAATCTCCATCCACTTATCAGTGTCACAGAAGGTAGAACAAAACAACACTGAAATGATTTATTGGCAAATTATTTTTTAATACTAGAGCTGCACTCTACCACCTCAATCCAGCACACATACTTCTCTCTTTCTCTTTCTCTCTCTCTCTCTCACACACACACACACACACACACACACACACACACACACACACACACACAAAGAGAAAGAGATCCCCTAAGCTTCTCCACAATGTTCTACACCTGACCTGGAAGGAAATCCTATTCTTCTAGGCTTGCTTAAGCCAATGAGGGTCCCAGAGAATGCTGTGGTGGTTATCTGTCCAAAAATTGAACTGAAACCATTAATTTACTTCTTAGAACCAATCAATTGGCAAAAGACGTTTGAAAAAAAAAACTTTTGGTACTACCGACTTACACAGAATTTAAACCAGCAAAGATGGCAAGGTTTGATGTTACAGCTTCCATCATTAATCTGCAAAGCTCTGTCACTGCCTGATAAATGTACATTGCTTCTCTCTCCTGTGACACTTTTAGGAAATAATGCTTGTCATTTTCCATCTTATTGACAAAATATTATATTTTTTAGAAAACTCCATATCTAAGGAATACTTTAATGAAGTAAAGATGGGATAAACATCAAGCTAATTTTGCAAGCACATGAAACAGAAATAATCTCAAAGAAAATGATAAATTCTAATTTTTATTTGAAAGTCTAAAGCACAAATGAGAAGACTTTTATTGTGATGCTGCTTCACTCTCATTTACTTAGGTTTCTTTATTCAAAGTTAATATAAATGACTGCAGTGAAGTCAGGATTGCAGACCAAATTTCAATTCAGAAGTTCCTTTACCCCAATCTAGATCCCAAAGCCAAAGTTTCCTCCTCACATTAGACTCCCATTCAGTGCTATCACTGTGTTTTTAAAGTGGTAACACCGTTCAACTTTCTTTTTACAGAGCAGGAATCCTTTATGGCATTAAGGGTATGTATGTCACACCATGAAAAGCACAATGACATCGCAAAAATAGAAAAAAGAATCTAGTGAGGGCATTTGCAAGAAAAGCGGGGTGGGAGACTTAAGAAAATGCTTTTTAAACTTTCCTTTGCAAAAGAAAATTTGTAATAATAAAATAATAACTGGAAGTTCCCTATTAATATCATTCAGCAATTATCAAAAATAGAATAAAGTAGCTGATATGATCCAATCACCTGGTAGAGAACAGCATGTATCTCCTTAGTCCGTTGGCAGTGCTAATGGTGCCCCTAAATGATGGATGTTTTCTTTCTATGCTCATGCTGGTTGAACTTAATTTTCCCTTCACCTGTTTACCTGGATTAGTTTTCAGCTTAACATTCATTAAGCATTAAGACATAACAAGAGGTGTAGTGATGATGAGATAAAAGTCTCAAGGCCATTGCTCCTCCCATGAGGCACTCAGGGAGGATCTATAAGTGAAAGATAGCTTCACTTACTTGGGTTAAAGTGAAGAAATATGAACTCATTCTAGAACTTTGAAAATCAAAGAGAGAGCTTTAAAAAGCCATGTATTTATGTTTTTGCCTAATTTTTCATGTTTTTCTCATTAGAAGGCAAGGTCTGATTAAATGCCGGTTATTTCTGATATTTCAGCTTCTAGTTTGTGGAAGGGAATTCCTGCTTAATGGAGGGAGTGCTGCCACCCCCTACTCTCCCAGCAGCAGCACACTGGACACTTGAGGAGCCAAAAGCCCCACACCAAAACATACCACCTTTAATCACAAAGCAAACAATAGTAGTTAAGAGCATCAAGTTCACTGTGTCTACTCCCCCAGAGAATGTGTCCTCCAAGGCTCCTTGAAATCCAGTTGAAAGATTAGTAGTAATTTTACTCCCAATTCTCTTATTCTAACTAAAAAAATAAATAAATAAATAAAATAAAATCAGAGCCTAAATTCATCACATCAGAACTATGGAGTCTATAAGTAAAACCTGAAAACAAAATAATCAGACTACTTAATTAAGCGTTTTGTTAGGCCGTTTATGTAATCAGAGAAACTTTGATCTTTGGCTTCTTAATCTGTTCAAAATTTGTTGTTAAAACTTATGGAATTCCTTTAAATCCAGAATTATAAATGTGATTTTTCCATTAGTTCTTCTTTAATGATTAAGACAACTTGGCAGTTTGGATCTAATCAATCAAGAATGTGTAAAATCCATTTCATATATATTAGTACAACCAGATACTGACAGTAAGGCTCTTTCTTACCTTCCATTTGTGATAAAGGCAACAATACCTTAGCTATGTTCAGGGCACTTTCATCTACATTACTTTGCAGTCCCCAAAGAGGCTGTGCTTTATTCTGATCCTTTACAATTACCAGAAAGAAATGCAGAGCTTGATAACTTGCAGAGGAAGAGAAAAACCTTGATTTTTTGTTGCATTTCCCCCCCCCGACTTTCTCTGTGACCTGAGGGACGACACTTAACCTTTCTCTGCCTCACTCTCCTGTCTCAAACAAGCTATAATAAAACTTTTTATTCCAGTCCACTGGGGTATTAGAACAATGAATCTGATAGGATGTCCCTAACACACTTTGATCTCTATAGGGAAAGTTGCTATAAAAATAAAGACACTGTTGTTATTCTTCTAATTGAGTTATTTGCAAATGGATCTTCTTGATGGAGCCCAGCCCTCAGACACAGAAAAGAAAATTCTGCCAGTCCTCTAGGGTACAATTGCCTCGTGGCAATTATACCCATAACCACATTTCCTTATTACTGTTATAAAAGACTGTGGAGTTCAAGGGGAGGCAAAAGGGAGTTTAAGAAAAAATACGCTGTTTATTTTCAACAGAAGATGCTGAAGTTGCAAATCTGGAACTCAAGGCTATAGGTAAACTTTGACAGAACACATGTGCTCCAAATTAGTGTACCATTTGTTAGCTGTGTCAGAAAGTCAGAGGTATCCCTGAGGCTGCAGCTTTTTAGCAAATTTTGGAAATAACTTAGGGGAAAAAAAGTAAATTATAAAGTTAATCTGGGCCTCACACTATGAATGCTACAAAACAATGACAACAATGTTCACGGCTACACCATTCTCACCAAAACACACAGCGTATCTCAAGGTACAAAAGGTACAAAAAAAATTACACTGAGCTTAGGAAGAAAGTGTTGTGGACAATTTTACATGAAAAGCCAAAAAGGAATGTTGGGGCGATACTGAACTCTCTTGGAGTCTACAGACAGAACACACATTGCCCCCAATATTAATTACCAACAGCCATGAGAATTAGTAGGTGGCTCAGGTTTAGGCACTTTAAGAATTCCATATTCCTTAAATGGAATTTTTTCAAAGTAAATAATCAAGGCTTTGCTTTATGAGGTATTAGAGACATGGGGCTTCCCTTCCATAATAGACATCACTAGACCCTCACACTGCACATCTCCAAGAAGCATGATTCACAGTGTGGGCTACGGGGAGGAACCTTCTAAGGTCGTTTAGGATGTTTACTATGGCACCCTACACGGCGTTAAAAAAACCTTATAAATAATCCTAAAATTTAGTTTAAATCAGGAACAATTATTTGGATTAAAGTTTCTTGTATTAACAGGTTTTTAAAATTTCAATCTTCTGCAAAGTGTTGGTTGTCAGTGGAGATTTGCATAAAATCTAGATTCCCATTAAACACAGATCTCCAAAAAGATCAATTAAAGGAGAAGTAGAACAGCTTGCTGTATCATGACAATAAATGCTACTTGCCTTATTATCATTTCACAGTCAGTGACACATTCAGTCCACAAATTCTAGTGAGCATCAGATTCATTTGAGATGCTTGTTAGAAATTCAGATTCCTCGACCTCACCCGCAATGACTGGGACCAGTACAACAAAGCTGGGGCCAAGAAAGTGCTCTCATCAAGCACCCCAGGTAACTCCCGTACCTTGTTCTCAGCCAGTGTACAAGGCACTTGGCTGCTGATGTTTGTTCACAGACACCAAACTGGAAAGCAAAAGGCAGCATGTGACTATAGATAGTCCTGAAAACACAAACAAACAAAAATGCAGTCCTTAAGCCAAAATCAATCTCCACTTTTCTCTCTCTCCCTGCCATGTGATGCACCAGCTTTGGCCAAAAATCACATGTGTACAGTGAATCCTAAAAAGCAACTAAATCCAGATCCACACTGAACCACTCTGAACTCTATCACACTTCCCTGCGCTTTAAATAGAATTCTACTTGAAACATCATACCCTGACTGGCCAAGGGATTCTTTGGGTTCTGTTGCTTTATCCAAGTGATCCAAAGTGACCCAGGTTCCACTCTGCATGTTCGCTTCTATAGCCTTCTCCAAGTCGAGCACAGAAGGATTAAAAAAGAAAACACAAATACTGGCATAGGTGACTTGAGGTTACTTGACCTTTCCGAAGGAAGACTTTTTTGGCAATTGTGTTCTGGCAGCTCCCTGGAAGGCAAGGCCAGCACACAAAGAGGAAGACAGGAAGCCGGGAGCTGGCCATGTGTCCTTGGCAGGCAGTAGTGCGGCAGGGTGAACCACCTCGTCCCTGCCAAACCAGAAACAGCGGGGAAAGCCCAGCTAATTGGCAAGTCACAGCCGACTACAGTGTACATCCTCGGCTTTAAATGCCTGATAAAGTGAAATGGCATGCCAGACCCTAATCTACTTAAACAGGATCCTCCTTTACTTTCAAAAACTTAACTTGCCCATTTGTGTTTCCTTAAGGAAGTGGTAAGGCAGCATCTTAGAACGTCAAGCGCTGGGAAAACTTAAAACAACAAAAAAAGGGAAGATGTGTTGGAGTCTCATTATGCTTGCAGTCATTTTACTGTGTGAAAGGGCCATGTATGTTTGTCCTTTTGGTTTTAGCCAATAAGACTTCCACTTGCTCATTTCTTTTTATTTAAAAGAAACTCTCAAGTCAACACTGCAGACTGATTATGACTTCAGTTCATTTGGAGGATCCAGGCATTTTCTTTTTAATTTCACAAAACTCTTGAAGATATCCAGGGAGAGCTGCAGAGCTGTACCCAGTTTCTAGTCAGCTATTGTTTTTATTTACACGTTAGTTGGCTCAATCATATTTGCTAATGTAATTCTGTATGTACTAGCATAAAATCACCACTTTCTGAATCTTGTACTGCTAAAATGGAGAATGACACAGGGAGAATGGGAGCAGAGGGGACTGTGCAAATAAACTGATCCTCACTGCTGCTGCTAACAGAGTGAATCCAGGCACCTGGAGCCTGGAGCATAATTTTGTCCCTAGGTCTGAAGGTGTGGTAAGAGCAATTTAAAGGGGTGTGTTCAGGTAGTTGGCGTATTTCCTTCTATATTCTGTGAAACTGTTCATGCCTTCTTCAAAACTCAAACCAAAATTTCAAATTAGCTTCTCCTCCTTAAAGTATAGTAGCCAAGGGTGAAATCTGATGAAGAAAATGTAAATTTCCTCTCAGAACTGGTAGAAGAGAAAGATTACAATAAACATAATCCACTGTTTTCACCAGAAGTTTCTTAAAGTCTACAGAACATTCATCCTTTAAGCAACCCAGGACCCCAGAATCTGTTTCAGTGAAGTTAGATCAAGGAATAAAATACAATACCAAAACTCATATACTCTCTGATCACAATCTGAGATAAGAAAATAATAATCCTCATGCCTAACACTAGCTCTCAGGATCAGTTAAGTCTAAGTGTGTGTTTCAGCTCCAAAATTACTATTTTTTTAAGATACAACTTGACTTTCCCAGACTCTACTTGATTTTTCATACTAATTATCACTAGCTTTTGGAAATTCTCCTTCCCTTTTCCTTTAGGGCACCACCACTCCTTTCTAGATCCAATCCTCTATTTCTGAGGGCTTCTTTCTTGTCTTGATGGCTATCTCCTTCTCTTCTGTTGGTCCCTCAAATATTGGTGATCCCAAAGACAACCCATCCAACCTGGCCATCTTCTTGTCTTTGTACATTCCCCCTCAGCAAATTCAACTAGGTCCATGTGTTTAAATACTACTCAATTTTTTGAGAACTCCGTATGTCCATATCTAGCACTAACCTCTTCTTGAACTGCACAACTCCTCCTGATGTTGCTAGTGCACAATCTTTGTACAGTCTCACCGCCCCCTGCCTCGCCCAGCCAATCCATAACTCAATTAATGGCACTCACAGCCACTCAGTTTTCCAAGCTGAAAATGCTCATTCTGGAAACCCCACCTCCTTAAAGCCTCATATTCAGCTGTCAGCCCAGACTCTACCTACCTTTCAAGCCCATTTCCCCATCTCCATCCCAACTGGTGCTAAGTCCCTTATGAAGCTTCACGTTATTACCTCACAATAGCTTCAGCCTCTTCAGGCCATTATGATTCACTCTTCACACTATAACCAGACTCCATCCTCTGCACAGCCACCAGGAATCACAACACTTCACTCCTTAAAACACCTTGGTGGCTTCCAATTGCTAGCCAGAATAATCTACAACCTCCTTAGTACAGCATTCAAGGTGCTCCATAACTTGGCCCCAGCTTAGGCTCACTCTCACAGAAACCATCACCCTTTACCCTCCCTCACACCTACACCCAACTTCCTAATAGTCTTCTTATCACTCCTAGAATATGCCGTGCAACTGCAGGACTGTGCCTTTGCTCATAGCTTTCTATGCCTGGAATATCCCTTATTTGATGTGAGACAAACTCCTAATTCATCTTTAAAAGCCCTTGAATTTCATCTGTTACATCCTTCCTGAACCTTATTGCCCCATCTAATGAGGTCTCCCCTCTGGAGCCCATATCGTCTTGCTCACACTTCAATGCAGGACCCGACCAGTGCATTACATTGCTTCTCTACAAGATTGCAAACTCCTGTATCCCAACTTACCCTGCATAATTTTGGGAATCTATTTAAATGGCATAAAAATGTTGTCTTGGATGTACTGCCCATGAAGAAATTGAGACAAAGAGGATTAATTCCCAAAAGAAAGACAAAGCAATCTTAGGCCGGGCACAGCAGTTCATGCCTGTAACCCCATCACTTTAGGAGGCCACGACAGGTGGATCACCTGAGGTTGGGAGTTCAAGACAAGCCTAACCAAAATGGAGAGGCCCTATCTCTACTAAAAATACAAAATTAGCCAGGCGTGGTGGCACATGCCTGTAATCCCAGCTACTTGGGAGGCTGACGCAGGAGAATCACTTGGCAGAGGTTGCGGTGAGCCGAGATTGCACCATTGCACTCCAGCCTGGACAATAAGAGTAAAACTCCATCATACACACACACACACACACACACACACACACACACACACACACACAAACACAAAAGCAATCTTTAAAAAAAAGGTCATAATGAGCTATCAATTTATACAGGTAGTTAACATTCAATATTCTGATTGTGACATATACAGATGACATTTATTCATTTGTTTATTTTTTTGAAAGGACTAAACACCTACAGTGGTCCATGTATCATCCTTGGAACTCAGTCTACAACAGTCAATAAAAGATGATTTGTTCCTGTCTTCATGCAGCTCACAGTTTCATTTGTACTATGTTAACTTTCATTCACTTGCTACCAGGTAAAATGTGCTCTCTAAAAAGGGGAGCATCACACACTGGGGTCTGTCGGGGGGGAAATGGGGAGGGACAGCGGGGGGGGTAGGGAGTTGGGGAGAGATAGCATGTGGAGAAATGCCAGATATAGGTGATGGGGAGAAAGGCAGCAAATCACACTGCCATGTGTGTACCTATGCAACAATCTTGCATGTTCTTCACATGTACCCCAAAACCTAAAATGCAATTTAAAAAAATAAATAAATAAAAAATAAAAAAATAAAAAATTTACAAATAAGCAGAATCTGTAATCATTACATTTTGAAAATAAAAAAGGACACTTTTCTCACACACACACACACACACATATACACACACACCCACAAAGATTTTGTATGGGATAAACTTTTTCATTTAATTTTTGTTTGTAGCAACTAAAACATGAAAGACTAAAAGCCACAGACTGCAAAAGCATTGTTTAGCTGTGATAAGCAAAATGTGTAAAGGTGGTATGACAACAAAACAGCTATTGCAGCATAAAATAATGAGACTGTAAAATAATGAGACCGCAGATTTAAAATTCTCTAACCTCTATTATCTTTCAGAACAGCTGAAACGGATCTATTGACTAGTTTAGGAGCTGAAGAGTCAAACACTATTTCAGAATGAAAATTACTTTGTGGTCACACCCATTGTAGAATATTGATAGAGTCAGACTAAATGAAAGGCCCAAAGGGTGTCCTGAGAGAAAACATCATAAAAATTGGCTTTCTGCTACTAAAATTCATCCTCAAGGAAAAATAAAAGCTAATTAAAAAAAATTGTAACCAAGGCAAAGTTTCTAAATGGAATGACATAAAAATATCATTTGTACATTTTTTGTCTTTTAGTAAAACGACCTATATGTATAGCATTTTATATGGTTTTCTCTTATTTAGCTGAGAAATGTGTAAGCAAATCTATGCAAAGAGATATCATAGATTGTGATGTCATATTGCTTATGAAAAAAAAATCCTTTCTACGATGTCGATTAATAACAAATTTAGCTTTAAAACTCCATGACCGCTACCATTTTTTTAGGTTAGCTGAAAAGGATCTATTGACTAGCTTTGTGAGCTGAACAGTTGAATGCTACTTACATAGAAAATTATTTCTTTCACTCCATAAGAATAATTATCATGGCGATCACACAATTATTATAATTATATCTGTAAGAACTGTTATTGGGAATTTATCTCTGAAACAGTCTCATGCACTGCAGGGGACATTAATCTTTTTTAATGATCACTAACACAAGTGTCTTTTTTGTAGCTATGTAAGTGATTTTTACCTCTTTCTATTAATATCCTCTTGCATGCTTTAGAAGCCAAAGGAGACATCCCCTACATTTTTTTTTTTCCTAAAGCAATTGTTTCAGTTAAGCCAGGCCCATGGCAGCTCTTGAGACAGAAAGCTACCCTTCCCCTTCACGGCAACGTAACATTCACAATGTGCTTTCCTAAGTGGATGGAAAACCCCTCAAAAAAGCCCCTCAAATCTGTGTTTCATAAACTGTGCTCTAAGAGAAGTAGCAATAAAGTTTATTACAGACCTAAAGTATCTGCATAAACCCGGTTAATTGAAAAGTGGGTGGAGAAGCCTGCCAAATTAAATGTTTACATTAGCACAGCTGTATTGTAAAAACATTCTGCCCCCTGTGCTTTGTAATTATAAGATATTTCTGGACTGTGTATCTCTACAAAGTTTATCTCCACTGCCAAGAGTGTCTTGGCACGGAGCGGCTCAGTTTTGGCAGCCAGGAGCTCTACGCGCGGGCAGGATCTAAAATGGCTGCCAAGCGGCCTCCCGAAATGTCGCCGGCCTGCGCCCGCCTCACCAAGGGCAAAGGCCAACCCTGCTACCCGGGCAGGGTCTAAAGTCTGTCTCACAGGAAGCCAAAATGTGTATTTCCCTCATAAAAAGACTTGGTACCACAACTTCTGTGTTGCAGTAAAGCTGTTTGCAAAACTAGCTACAAAGCAGTATTAGAATACTACCGATTAGAAAACGGTGACAAGGGGTCTTTTATGAAATTCTGCTGACCTCGACATTTCAGTCACACACAATGCCCGCAATATTTTCTACTGATTAAAGAAACTAGTTTGATTTGTAGGGGGGAAAAAAAGGTTAAAAAAAATTCTGACCATATTAAAACATGCTACAGAGAAGCGCGAGCCAAGCCCACACTTTCCCATTTGCAATGGCATGATCTGGACATAAACTTAGTCTCTATCAAAGCATACGTGTTTGCAAAATGAAAACAAAAAATTAATTTTTTTCTCACCCTTTAAAAGGCTGATTCTCTTACATCGTTAAAATAACATTAACAAAAGAAAACCTTTTCATACCCTTCTATGGCAAAGGCCTCAAAACTTGAGGAATTAGCTCTCTCCTCCCCCGCCCGCCGTCCAAGATGCTGAAAGGAAAGAAGGCCAAGGGAAGAGAGGTGGCTGCGGCCCCTGCTGTCGTGAAGAAGCAGGAGGCTAAGAAAGTGGTGAATCCCCTGTCTGAGAAAAGGCCTGAGAATTTTGGCACAGGACAGACATCCAGCCCAAAAGAGACCTCACCCGCTTTGTGAAGTGGCCCCGCAATGTCAGGTCGCAGCGGCAGAGGCATCCTCTGTAAGCGGCTCAAGCGCCTCCTGCGATAAACCAGTTCACCCACGCCTGTGTAACTTACATAGAAAATCGTTTTTCACCGCCAAACAGCCACTCCGCTGCTCAGCCCGCAACTCAGACCAGAGACAAAGCAAGAGAAGCAGACGCTGTGGGCCGGGGCCGAGAAGAAAGCTGCGGCAAAGGGGATGTCCCCACTAAGAGACAACCTGTCCTCTGAGCAGGAGTTAACACCGTCACCATTTTGGTGGAGAATGAGAAAGCCCAGGTGGTGGTGACTGCACATGGGTCCCATCAAGCTGTCTGTCTTCCTGCCTGCCCTGTGTGGTAAAATGGGGTCCCTTACTGCATTATCAAGGGGCAGGCAAGACTGGGACGTCTAGTCCACAGGAAGACCTGCACCACTGTCGCCTTCACACAGGTTAACTGGGAAGACAGAGGAGCTTTGGCTAAGCTGGTGGAAGCTATCAGGACCAATTACAACCACAGATAAGATGAGATCCACCATCACTGGGGAGGCGAAGTCCTGGGTCCCACGTCTGTGGCTCGCATTGCCAAGCTTGAAAAGGCAAAGGCTAAAGAACGTGCCACTGCACTGGGTTAAATGTACACTATTGAGTTTTCTGTATGTAAAAATAATTAAAATAATACAAATATTCCTTCAAAAAATTTTGAGGAATTAACTATATTTGAGGCATAACACTGGAAAAAATTGAGATCAAATACATAGTCTCTGTAAATAAGTTCTAAGAGGTGACCAAAGGTGTGACAGAAATTGGAGGAAGGAAGGGAGGGAGGGAGACAGGGAGGGGAGGGAGGGAGGGATTGAGGGAGGGAGGGAGGGAAGGTGGAAAAGGAGGATGGGGAGGGAGGGAAGGAAGGAAGGAGAAAGGAAAGGTGGAAGGGAGGAAAGAATGGATGCAGAGACTGCATGGAACTAAAGATATATACTGATTTGTTCATAGTAGGAATATAAAAAACACTCGAAGAATAAATTTTTTTAAATACTTCATAAGTATACCTTCATAAGTACAATATATACACAAGGTATATATTGTCTCTGTCCTTTTATTCTCCATTAAACTTAAATTCCAGCTAAAATTCTGTGTTCACAGCTGTCAAATATTGCAATAATGAGGTCAGTGGATTTTTCTTTTAGACTGTTCCACAAGTTTAAGCTCAGGTTGAGAGACACATTAGGCCTGGTGTACTCCTGTAATCATCATTGGCAGTGATTACTGTTCAGTAATCTAAGCTTCAACTGAATCCAACATTCTTGCCTTCGCTGAAAGATAATTGAGAGGTGAAAGATGAATTCCATAATGCTGACACAAACTGGTGGTATTCATCATAGTGCTTATTCACTAAATGCCCATTCTAGCTTGAATTATATTATATGTCCACACACTCAACACAGCCACACCAATATTTTGCTTACTTAGTTTTTAAAATTCCCATAGTAAGAGAAGAAAATCTAATGTCTCTTTAATGGTATATTTTGAGTAATCTCTATTCTCCAGTAGTCACCTGAAAAACACATACACACACAGGTACACACACACACACGCACACACACTTTCCCTGGACTTTTTTTTTTTTTTGAGATTTTTGTCTCACTCTTCGCCCAGGTTGGAGTGCAATGGCGCAATCTCGTCTCACTGCAACTTCCACCTTCCAGATTCAAGCAATTCTCCTGCCTCAGCCTCCTGAGTAGCTGGGATTACAGGTGCACACTACCGGCTAATTTTTTCTATTTTTGGTAGAGACAGGGTTTCACCACGCTGCCCAGGCTGGTCTCGAACTCCTGAGCTCAAGCAATCTGCCTGCCTCGACCTCACAAAGTGCTGGGATTACAGGTGTGAGCCACTGGGCCTGGCCCTTACTAATACTCTTAAAACTTGAGCTAATTTTCTTTCCTTTCATGAGATTTTATGGTTTGATACTGCAAACTTATTACCTTTTCTTCCTTGAGAGTTTCCAAATTCTAAAACAACAATCTGCTCAACAAACAGAAGAATTCAGTAAGTGTTGACTGACCACCTAGTACCTGCAAAGAGACCCTGTGCTATTATATACAGAGTTATGAGATTCAGACAACATGTTTTACAAAAAAAAAAAACTAAGGGATGGTTTCAGATTTTGCCTGTGTCTTAGTTTCAGTCATGTTTGGTACATATTGCCAAGTGGGTATATTTTATATCCCCAACTAGAATACAGTTTTGGAAAGTCATACTCTATGTCTTACTGACTGCACAAGACAGTGCAATGCATGTAAAATTGTCACCTGCAACTGAAAGGATTCCAGTGTGCCTAAATGGCAATTAGTTGTGTAAAACCCCATTATTCCATATATTGTATGTGCTTACGATGTTAGATTATCCTCCTCTTCATCAGCAAATATCTTCTGGATTAACAGTAATAAAATAATAGTAAGGCTAACAGTCATTATTTGTTTACATTCCCAATACTGTCCTCAATAGTACAGTATCCACAGAGTTCATCCTTGCAATAACACTAAGGGGTGCTATTATTATTATTACTCCCATTTTCAGATGAGAAAACTTGCCTAAGGCTATCCAACTAGTAACCGAAAAAGCCAGGAATTAAACCCAAGCTAGACTTACCCCGGAGTCCAATCTAAATGACTGTCTTCCCAAATTAGAGGTGTCACCACTGGATAGAAAAAGAAATACAGTACAGGTAGAGGTTTCACCTCTCCAATTACAGGCCTCCTTAGTCAGTATTTTCTAATTTTTGACACATACCTTCCCAGTTTTCCTGGCAAAAGCCTCTCTTGAGTGGAGGCAGCTGACTGTGGTGAGTTTATGTTGTGGTTTGGTAATGTGCACAAACTGGGAGAAGGATGAGACCAGAAAACCCCTTTTGCCCATAGCATGCCGCAAATTGAGGACTAAGTCTGTGCATGCTGCTGACAGGCAAAGGGCCAGCTCAGTATGAGCGGCTCCATGCAGGGACTGCATGTGACACCAGATACCCTTTTCAAAGCCACTACCTTCCTCCTTCCCCCACAAACCTCTTCATCTCCCACCAAAGTCCTGAAGCTTCACCACAGGATCAAGTAATTCCCCCCTCTAAGCCACATCTCGTAAATGACAGTCTAATGTCTCCCATGTGTCATTTTTCACACGAATGTTACTACAGTCTTGGCTGTACTTAACCAGATTTCAGGGTCTGATGGTTTTTCTACAGGGACAACATGACCACAGAGAAGAGCCGGTTTCCATTGCCACCTGAAAGACAGATCCACCAACATAATGTTCATTACTTTCTCATGGGACTCAAGGAAACAGTCCAAGGTCAAACATTTCCTTGGTTGAATTTAGGTGGTTGGTTCCCATACAGAGCACAGCACCATCAGATTCACAAGGCCAAATGCCTCAGCATGATGACTTGAAAAGATGACAAGCTCCACACAGTGTTCAAAATCTAAATTCAAAGACTACTTCCTACTCCCTAAATAGTTTTATCCCTCAAAAGTCACTTTAGAATCATCTTTCCACTTTTATTCCATATTTGCAGTCTGATTTTAATGACCTCAGGGTAGGCCATGTTTTAAAACTCCAGGCAGGGCCTGATTCATCTATACAAAGCAATATACAGTATTAATAAAAGACTAAGAGAGTAAACCTGTTCAATGTAAAGATTTTTTATTTCAATTGGCAATCATTCTGACATCAAGGTTAAATTGTCCTAAAAAAGAAAAAAATTTCATTTCATTTTAAATTTGTTATTTCAAGAAAATTGAATTATTCTCATGTTTACTTGTGGCAAAACAAGAAATGACTTTATGTCTCAGAAATGTTAGTATGAATTAAGATTAAATTCATAAAAACAGATATGGCTTAAGTTTTTATTTTACTACTTTGAAGGTGTAATGTACTCATTTTCCTGGTATTTTTACTTACAAGAGCTTTTTTTTTTAAGGAATCTTCACAAGTACTTTTGATAGAGTGGTATAAAATTATCCTATTCTGATGACCATAGTATGAAAATCATTTTGCCAAAAAACATCCTAGAAGTTTCCCTCATTTTAGGTACTTGGGGTTATTCTCATAAACTGGGGACCATTAAAGAATGCTTTGAAGGTACATAGTATTCTATCTGGAGGACAAAGCACATATTCAAAAAATGCAAAAATATTCATCTTTTCTCAAACAACTCCGGTATTAAATTCATCTAGACCCACTGATTCACTTAATCTGTTTTTTAAGTTTAATTTACAATATGATATTATTTCTGCCCTCATCCCTTCCTTGCAAAACCCCACTCATAAGGAGGAAGGAGAAACAGAGATGAAAGAATAATTAAATTGTACACAAATAAAAATGAAATGTTTTCAGACAAGTTATTTTTTTCCACTATCACTTTCTTACATGATCTACAGCAAAACTATGTTGCCTCTGTCTTATGAATCATGAAGATACCATAGCCCAGTCTTTTTCATATACAATCGGAAAAATGCTGTAGATTATACATGTTTTGACATGGAGATATTTTTAATTCACTTTTATGACATGCTTACGTTCTTTTCATCATTGAATAATTGTCCATTTCCAATACTAAGCTGCTATTTCTTTAAACAAAGTCCATGTTATTGCCTTGCTGATAACTTTAGGATTTGGAAGAAGGATCACAATTGATAAGCAAATGCAATGACGAGCACTGACAAAGACTTAACATTTATTAGAAGGCAATTGCTAGAGAATGTGGCTTTAATTGTGCATACATATTTTTATTCATTAAGATGAATAACCAATAAAATCCCACACTATGGTGTCCCAGCCTCATAACACATTAATAAAGTTTCTTAAAGGTTTTGGCAGGGGGCCAGCACAGTCCATTAACTCTTTGCAAGTTATAAAAAGAAGTAAAGTCATTTCAGTCTGTTTTGTGGTTATGAATGAAACAGCAGGCAGCCTGTATGGAAACGTCACTTTGGATATGGTATTGGTAATGGACGCTTTGCTGCGCAATCAGAACAGTGTGGGGGAGAAGTTAATGCATCCTACCACAACGCAAGCCCAGACGCACTGAAAAGCTAATTTACTTAAAAGTGGAGGGAAAAGAGCAGAGGACTCCAAGTTTGGAAGATCTATTTATTTTGCTAATAGGCTGTCACACTGCCTCTGGGTAAACTTGCCCACTGTGAAACCCAAAATTACAGAATACATTTTAAGTGACTAGAACTGCTTTTCCTGATTACTTTTCTTTTTCCTTATAAAACCTGGTTGCTTGGGCATTCACTTGGTAAAGCCTGGATCATAAGTTAGAAAAATGCTTTTTATTTAGTACAAGAAGCAAAATTCTATACTTTATGCTTTTTGTTTTACATACTTGAATTAAGTCATATAAATAACTGCAACAATTGGTAGCTACGTATTTGCTCTGACTTTGCCTAACAATTTGAATTGAAGTGCTACACATCTCCCCAAAGCTTTACAATGCCATCTGTTCTCATTTTTCATGACACTACAAACATTTTCCTTTGGAAAAAGGATTCTGTATTTTGCTTCCTTTTTAGAATGAAAACTGGAAAACTTGAATGAAACTAAATATATAGAGAGGCATCCAAGTTGTATGAGTAAAGTAGTAAATGTAGAGGGTATTTAAAACGTTTTTATGGTTAAGATCTCTACCCTTTTCATCTGCTCTACTGAAAAGACAAAAGTTCTTTTTTACTTTAAGATTTTTGCAAAAAATAATTCAAAACTTAAAAAGTACCAGAAAAAAAAAAAAACTTAAAAAGTGATTAAAACCCTTGAGTTGGAGAAAACCAAAAAATCAGAATTGCTTTACAAATTGTTTTTGGCATTCCACTTATGAAGAAAATACACTAAAATGTAAGTACACATACACACGTGTGTACATTCACAATCACACATACACACACACACACACACCCTCTCTATCCCTACCAAAATATAAATAGCATCATTAGTCAATTACTTCTGATTGTTAAAACCACAAATTGGTTATAATGATCTGTCACTTTATATGGCCAAAGAATAAAATTTCAAGCAGAAGAGATAATTACCATAAGTACAGTAGAAAACATCTTTCATTTTAATTTTTTTTTTGAATTTTTACTGGAAAAAACAGAAGAATATTTTTAACTTTCAAATGTAAACATTCATCACTGAGTCCTACAAAAACTTCCTATTTCAAATTTCATTTGAGTCAGTGTTAATATGCATCAAAATAGCTGCATCTCTTGTACACTGTGGATTTTCTTGGAAGTTACTCACCTTTGATTATGTGAAAGTAAAAGAAAGTCTAATTAACAGGTTGAAATCATATTGAATTTGTGCTTCCCCTGTATACATGATCATTTTATCTCTGTTTGGACTGAAAGCCAGATACTCAACAATAATTCCCTAAAAATTTAGAGTATTAATTACAGACATGTATTTCTACGATGTTAAGTATCACCATAACTTGGAAAAATCTGGGGTAAAATTAAAATTTTTCATTTAACAACAAGACTGCTCTTAGCTTAATCCTCTACAATATTGTATTCAAAAATAATTTTTCTGTGTGATTAACAGTAATATTACCAGGGCTTTTTAAAAAATCTGGAATTAGAATTCAATTTTTAAAAGTGCATTAAAAAGCATCCTGGATTCAGATGTGAATGGATCTGGGAAGTTTCTTAAAAGAAATGTATTTTATCCTAGATCGATAGTAAGAAACAGCAAGGAATTGCATAGATACAGGATATAGGGAATATATAAACTGGATCTACACTGGTTAAGAAATAAAGTTAAATAAAATAATTCTATTCACTTTAAAATGACACTGTGCTGAAAAATAGTAAAAATAGATAAAAGCTTTGACCATCCCATTGTCTACCTTAAAAAAATGCTATTATAGTTACTCAAGGCACGGAACTGGACAGACTACAATTTGAATCCAGAGCCAGGGACAAAACAAGTTAAAGGAGTTGGCGACCAGGGCAACGGCCAGAAGTTTACCCGTTTATATGAGATTCTGTGCTATCCACCCTGCAGGGCTGTCTGAGGGTCTTCCCACATCCTGTGCTTCCCCAGCTGGTAGGCCCCTCCACATCAACCCTCTCGTGGACTCCACAAGAAAATAGGAGTTGAACATTATAGCATACTGTTATTGAAAGTGACTGATTTGTGACGTGAATATTATACTTTAAATAAAGGAGTTACACACTTTAGAAAGATCCTCAGCCTCTAGAAAGAACTGACATTTAAAAGACTAAAGTGTTCAAAGAATGATCTCTCCATTGACCAGAACACCCACATCAAAATAATGTACCACTGGGTTTTATTAGTAGCTGCAATTTAGCCCACATTAAATGGGCTTAGTGCTAATGCAAATACATTGCCATTTATTATAGAATAAGTGCCATCTCTAAAGGTAAGTGAACATTCCTTAAAAATGAACCATTCTAACACAAAAGAGGAACAAATTAATAAATCCCTGAGACAGCCTAGCCTATGGCTATAAGGAGTGTCTACGTGCTTAACTGGGCAACCAAAAGACTCATATAAATAATTAGAATATTTATTTCTAATTGATGAAAGCCAAACTCCTCCAATTCACTTTAAGGTTGATGAGTCACATAAACCACTCATTGACTTAATTTTACTTAGAAACTGCTCATACGCTTTTGATGCTTTCCTGGAAGGTTACAGAAGTGATTATATACTCATTTAATTCTTAAACCGAATAATCTCCTAAAGGGCAACATTAAAAAGACTAAAGTACAGTGCACCATGTCACAATGTGCTTAAGTATCCTACTAAAATAAAAATTACAACAAGGTTAGGAAGCAACTAACAACTAGGTTAAATTCAATCCACAATATAGATTTGGGAATTTCTAATTAAATTTTCCATATTGTTTGAATGGGTTCACCACTGAGTAACAGTGTGAATAATTTAGGAAATCATCTCCAAAGTTTATAATTCTTCTGGAAAACACACACACACACACACACACACACACACACACACACACACACATTTTAGCCTGGCACCATGGCTCAAGCCTGTAATCCCAACACTTTGGGAGGCCAAAGTGGGCGGATCACCTGAGGTCGGGAGTTCAAGACCACCCTGACCAACATGGAGAAACCCATCTCTACTAAAAATACAAAATTAGCCGGGCATGCTGGCACATGCCTGTAATACCAGCTACTTGGGAGGCTGAGGCAGGACAATAACTTGAACCCAGGAGTCGGAGGTTACAGTAAGCCAAGATCGAGCCATTCCACTCCAGCCTGAGCAACAAGAGTGAAACTCTGTCTCAAAAAAAAAAAAAACAACAAACACATTTTAAAAAGTCTACACTTACAATATTTCACATAATATAATAAAAAAATGTTTGCTAGATGATTGGATTTAAATTATGTGATAAAAATAATATTGCACACACATAATGCTTTACAACTTACAAAACACTTTCACATAAGCCACCTTATCCTAACAACTGTGTTAGGTAGATATAACTATCCCCATTTCATAGATAAGGAAATTGAGGCTCACAGAGATTAACTGTTTTACCCAAGGTCATAGCTCTAGTAAATTCACTTGGAGAATAATTCGCTTAAGTTAAGATAACAGCTACTTCCTGCTTCCTCATTCCAGTCTCAGAGACACACAAACACAATATGCATCACATATAAAATGAGATAAAACCAAAAATTATACAGCAATCATGTTTATGCATTACATGTTTATGCCTATTTCCATTTGTACTTTTGTAAGCACTGTGTTTGAAAGGTAATATAGCATATAATTACACCTTTCTTTTTAAAATGCTATGATAATCTCACTGCCTGGGAAGTTTCCATGGCAGAAAGACTGGGCACAGTCAGGTGACTGGTATTTCATGATTACCATCCACCAGTAGGTTGATCTTTAGAAAGTTATCTATTCATGCAGGCCCCCGGGTTCCTTCTTAGTCACCTAAGGGATTTATAATTAACACTTCCTAAGTCATGTCCACCACCCATTCTCCACAGCAGTGGTTCTTAGGCTTTAACATGCATAAGAATCACCCAGAGAGCTTGTCCTAACACAGTTTCTGGCCCATCCTCAGAGATCGGATTTAATAGGTCAGGATAGGGCCCACGAATCTGCATTTCCAAGAAACTCATAGGTGATACCAATGCTTCTGGTCCCGGGACCACACTTTGGGAACCACTGATACACAGTAACGTGGGAAACCAAAACACCTCAGAAAACGAAAATCTGATGAAGCTTCTCTCCGGAAGACTTCAGCGGTTTTCCCATAGCCCTGAGTATAAAGTCCAAAGTGCTAAATGAACAACAGTATGTGAACATCCAGGTCTCCACGCAGATGCATTGCTTAGGATCCCTTTCGGAGCCTTTTCTGACACCCCAAGATGCTGAGCTGAGTTTTGTGTCCCTCCTCTGTGCTGTTAGGAAAATGTGATTCCCTGTGTCCTAACACTGTAAGGAACTATTATCACATGCTTCCTCGCCTCTGTTCTCAACCCACCAGAAGTGATTTGTAAATGCACCCCCAACTCCCACTGCTCCACGTTTAAGGGAGAAGAGTCCCCTCATTTCACCTCACATCTTTTTACTTAAGAATCGATGCCACTTTCGGGCTACACATCAGCTCCCCATTTCCAGTGTTTCTAGCAGAGCCCTCCTCAACCCTTCTCTATTACTCCCCCACTCTACTCCCCAAATAGGCCACATCCCAGCCCCCGCGTTAATTCCCCTTCCTGAAGGAGCGGCAGAAATAAGGAAAACCCAAAGAGAGAACCTGTACTCCTCTGAGCACATCCCTGAATGAGGTACCAAATTCCCTTTCTCCACCAGCCTGCTCTTCTCCTCAGAGGGCCTGGATATGCTCAAGGCTCTCAAAGCACACAGGGCATGGACCCAAGCAGTCACATAGAGCCCCACTTAGAAGGTCCCCAGGCTTGGTTTCATGCTCTTCTGTCACCATCTTGACATTCTCAATTTTTGAACAAGAGGCCCACACATTAGGCAGCCAGTCCTGAAGGCACATTATGGAGCTGGAGACATCTCAGCTCCTCAGCAAGCACATATTACCACCTCGCATTTTCACCCACACCACCTCAGCAGCACAGCTCCCCAGCACCCGAAAAGTCACGCTTTCCTCTAAGAACTTGCCATACTTCCTCCTTTCAGAGTAAAACAAAATTACATTATGGATTATATCATCCTTTTTTACATGAACTACCAGGAAACTTTTTAAACACATGATGCTAGTTAATCTGGTAGATAACATTTTTGAAACTGATGGTCTATAAATTTGTACTGTTTCCCATATTTTGATTCTCTGTTTTCTATTTCCTTGGTCCTGCCTCTCTTTTCCATTGGAAATTCATCATTTATTTTACTAAATATGAATATCCTACTAAGAGCTGTTTATCCCACAATCCAGTACACACAGG
Source organism: Ateles fusciceps (assembly GCA_036589455.1). Classification (NCBI taxonomy): domain Eukaryota; kingdom Metazoa; phylum Chordata; class Mammalia; order Primates; family Atelidae; genus Ateles; species Ateles fusciceps. The sequence goes on along the minus strand of JAZHEH010002789.1, from coordinate 6,924,510 downwards.
AAGGAGGCATACACAGTGCAGAGAGCCATCCTATACAATTTCAACTTAAAGAGATCTGACTTCATAAAATATGTGCATACACATGCGTACCTATGCTTACATGCCTATTAAGAAAATGTGGAAACAAGAAATTTAGGCTTGGGAGCAAGGGCCAGAGGAGAAACAAGGGGAAGGAAGAGATTTACTTTTCATTTTTGCCTGTATATAGTATTCAATTATTTTCTGTAAGTATATTACTTATAATTTCTCAAAGTATATAGCTTGGTAAAATGATCTTCTATCAAGCTCATTAATTGGGTGCTTAGCAGAGCAAGAAATGGAAAAACAATCACTAGAGCAGTTTTTACTTAATCTCCAAAGACACCAACTTTCACAACGATTTCCCATAGACTGTCTAGCATATTGTAACCGAAGAAAATGAGCAGGCATAAATACTCAGAACAGTAACCTTGAAAAATGTAACCTCTGGTAACATTTAATGGTGTTAAATCAAAAATAGTAAAAATGAAAACCTTAAACATCTGCATATGCTAGTTGAAGACTATGTTAAGAAGAAATGATTATTAAAAGTTAACTAACAAGAAAAATTGTGAGTATTTGGGGGTAAAAAATTGTCAGAAAGCAAATGTGTAAAAAGATATATTGTCTTGAAAATCCTTGCTTATTCTAAATGTAAAATGCACTTTGATTCTATTGCAAAGAAGTTCAAAATACATCATCAAAAAGTCACCAAAAAAAAATCGGTACTTAAAAAGTGATAAGATAATTCACAAAGATTATTCCCAACAAGTCAGATAAAGATGCCCCATTTGTTAACAGTGCTTTTTGTTTTTCTGGATAATGTACTGAGAATGAGTATAGCTTCCTATGGTATGCATAACTTCCTCTGTAATACTCCAAATGTATTACAAAAAGCAAACATTACTTTTGTTATCAAAGCAAATTTAATAAAGAATTTTTAACTATCTTGTCCACTCACTTGCTTTGTAATTCAGATAAATGACTCAACATCTCCAAGCTTCTTTCATCATCTTGTAAAAGGCAAATAGTAATCTTTCCCAAGCAGCACTGTACTGAGAATTAATTGAATTGCTTTATGTAAATTCTCAGCAGGATACCTTGTTCATGGGGGGTGTGCAATAAATAGGAAGTATAATCATCATCACTCTTAGTAATGACGATAAAGCTGATGTATTTTCAATTCTACTGGATACAGCAGAATTTAAATTTAGTGAAAAATAATGTTCAATATTAAGAAATAACACAGACTTCACATTCATAACAAAAGATAGGCTGGCAATGGCTACTTTAGAAGCTACCTAATTGCCTGGTCACAACTATTTCTTTGTGTATTTTTCTAAAATAAATTTAATTAATAACAAACTATCTAAATAATTTTAATTGATAATCATTTGCAAAGAAATAAAATTTGACAATCAGGCTGAGCTTATCCCACAGGAAAGGTATCCACTAACACGGTGGCATACATTAGTTTATCAAGTCACTTTGCTGACACTAAGTCCCTGTTTGGATGGGGTAGAAACTAAAAAGGCTCTGGTTTGAGAAAGGCCAGAAGCAGGAGGCAAGTGGGCTCTGCCAAGGTGCACCTGTATCCACGGGTAAGAAGGAAGGTTCTCCATTCTGTGTGTGCCTGTGTGTGTGTGTGTGTGTGTGTGTGTGTGTGTGTGTGTGTGTGTGTGTGTGTGTGTGTGTGTAGCACCGAAGAGAGGGTGAGCCCCCACAAGAAAGAGTGAACCTCAGAAGACAGATGCTGGAGAGATGCTGTGTCCTCCACAGGGTTCATGTCACCACAGTCACCCCATGCCCAGGTCAGGTCTACATAGCAGCCACTTCAATTCCATCTTCCTTTTGTGACATTCAAGGCTATGCTGACTTTACCAAAATTGCTTTCAGTCAAATTTTCTAAAAGAAAGGAAAATAAGCATACTTTTCTGCTGAAAACTGTTGTCAGACAGGCCCATAACTAAAACCATTTCATACAGAATACCCTGGCCAATGTTTAGCACATGGTGCTTCACACTGAAAACTTTAAAAACTAGAACAGCTATCCCCATCTACCTTCTAAAATAATGTTGTAACAGTATTAATAAATGATGAATCATGTTTGGACAGTGTTTATTAGAGAGAATTTAATGAAATAAAGTGGAAGATATGTGAAATGACTAATATTTGAATTCATAAGCATGTTATGCCCCAAAACCATATTTTTGGTATCAAGGTGATCATTTTGATCAATTTCCTAGTGATACTTAAAGAACAGGATTAATTTCTAAAACTTCCAGATAACTTTTTTCCAGGTTACTACTTCTATATATAAATATGCAACTCACACTAATTCACACTTAAAGCAGATAGAATCTAAATGAGCTCTTCTTACAAATTATTTCCAGAATGGGCATGGACAACAAAAAGATAAGATATAAATTATCTAATTATTCAACAATACTAGGAAATTCTTTTAAAAGATACAAACAAGGCCGGACACCCAGGCATGGTGGCTCACGCCTGTAATCCCAGCATTTTGGGAGGCCGAGGCAGGCAGACTGCCTGAGGTTGGGAGTTCAAGACCCACCTGATCAACATGGAGAAACCCCGTCTCTATTAAAAATACAAAATTAGCCGGCCATGGGGGCTGTAATCTCAGCTACTCAGGAGGCTGAGGCAGGAGAATCACTTGAACCCAAGAGGCAGAAGTCTCGGCGAGCCAAAATGGCGCCATTCCACTCCAGCCTGGGCAGCAAGAGCAAAATTCAAAAATAAAAAGATACAAACTAAGCAAAATTTACATTATTTTGCAAGACTTATCAAATCCTGCTCCAAACAGTCATGTTGCTAATTATCTCATTTCAGATATTACTTCACCCTATCAATATTTATTATTTTATACTCTGTTTCTTTTCTCCAAAAGACTTAAGAAAACTTACAAAAAACACTCCCACCACTGAGATAAAATAAATAGATAAATCAACCTAGGTTAAGTAAAACTTAAGGTAAGAAAATAAATATGTATGGGCAGTGCTAGGGCACAAAAATGTAAGCTTTTAGGTCCCTGACACTTTGCCAGTAAAGCTGTACTTTCTGTCCCAGGCTCAGTTTCTTCCGTGTTTGCTGGGAGTTCCTGTACTATTCTGCGGATCTGACAGAACTTTTAAGAAGGCAGGGGCTGCTTTGCCTAGCAAGTGAATAAGAATAATGAGGTGAGAGTTCCAAGGTGGCATTTGGAAGGCATACCTTTTCCCAGAGGAATCATACTGAAGAAAAAGACCAGTTGTCCAGGAAATAGTGAAAGACATTATCACCATATTGAAGCCAAATAGAAAATAAAATACTTTTTGTTAAGTTTAAAATTGTTTTGTTTCCATGATATACTCAAGAGTCTGACTCCAAACAACAACCTCGAAACCCTCTTTCTGTTTTCAGTGCTTTCCTGAACTACCTAAGTGTTTTCCCTCAAGCAGCACCGATAAAACCCAGATTCCACCCACTGGCATTCTGTCCAAGCCAACACAGCTTTCATAAGGTGCTTGAAAAAGACTTTGCATACATTAATGTGAGGCATTGAAGGTCTTGGGCAAACAGTGATGCACTATTGTAGAACTCCAAGCTGGGCTCCTAACCTCCTGAGAGACTGATGACTACAGATGTCACTCAATCAATGAACAAATGAATTTTCTTCATTTTTTAATATTGTATTTTGGTATCTGGCTTATTGGGAATTTTACCAAAGGCCAAAGAGGCTACTATTACTGTCCAGATTTGGTTGGGGTTTTGCCATCTGAAATGTACTCTTTTCCCCTAGGAGCTGAAAGTGGAAATGTATTTCTTTAAATGCACTGGCCTTGATCATAGTGGATGCCTAGATTTCTATTAACCTTTAGTCTTGTAAGTCCAGGTTAATTTCAGTTATTGATCTACCCTTCTTTCAACATCTCTATCATCAAATGACATTTATTAAGTACCTGCTTGTATATCTTACTCTTCGAGGTACCACGTGGAGTGATTTCTAAAGAAATACTTCTTACCCTCTAGGGAACTTAAAATCATTCCTCTCACGGTCTCCTACTGGCTTTAACTGGATACCATTAAATAGTTGCCTCATTCTTCTTCTGCAAAAACATTTCTTCAGTGCTGGCTCATTAAGGGGTGGCTAATAAAACTCATGTAGATCACCCAATTTGGTAGAAACTCTGATGGCTTTAGCCCTTCATCTCTCCTAAATGCTGCATCTTACAACATTTGGCACAGCTCTGACAATTCCCTATCTGCCATGTATAAAGGAGTTTTGTGTTTGTTTTTAATCCTATGTATTTGGAACTATCAATATATTCAATAAGAAGAGTAAATCTATGATGCAGATAAATTATGTTACTTTGAATATTTACTATTATATAGATCGACAAATATTGCTATTTTATCTCCAGAGAATTTTTAATACACAGTCATCTTGTAGCACTAGGGTAAAAAAAAAAAAAAAGTCTTAAGTTGAAGAGATTTTTCCAAATAAGATGTAATTTAGGGTTACAATGTCAAAACTGTAAACCTAAAATTAAACTACTAACTATTTTTGTTTGCAGGGTTCCTTTCTCAAAATTACCACCACACTACATTTGTTGCAAAAGAGCAGATTCAAGGCAGGATTCTGTTCATTCGCATGTTATTCCTGCTTTACACGTATTTTATGGAGGAGTTACTTTTGCCGGCATTTGTTTTGTTTTGTTTCTTTTGCTAAATGGTGAGTAACGTTAGAGATAAATGTAACTGCCTACAAACACTCCAGGGCGAAATTTTGGAAAGAAGCTGGAGTAAATATCACGACATTTGATGGGATTTAAGAAATTAAGAGTTCTTCAGATGACAAGAAAGTGTTCTTTTTTACACAATGGAATTAAAGCTATGGTGAATAAAGCAATATATTAAGAATTTTCTGGAAAGCCAGTATCTTGAATCATTACATCAGAATCTACCCAGTGACTCTTATAACAAAGCTTCAATGCCTGGGAAATTGAAGAACTTCACTCTGAGAGGATGGAACTACACCAAAAACACTTCTCCAACTCCAGTCTTGGGAGAGGATCAAAGCAACAGGCCCTTGTCCCTGGTAAACAGTAATCTGGGCGTACTACACTTTCTCCACGTTGAGCCAAGGAATTTCCTCCCCGACAACAGGCTGTGGTCTGATGGGCTCATCCACCTCATTTCCAGGTGGAGAGAAAGCAAAATCAGGAACAATATCCCCTGAATTCTCTTCAGCAAGGATTATCAAACACCTGTTTTAGATTTTAATCTCATTAGTTATTACTGATAACAATGACAATGTAGATCCACTGCAAAGGCTTATACCACAGAGAAAACACAGCTCCTTCTAATTAGTACATGCTTCATAAACAAGGCAAAGGCACCTCTCTGAAGCTATTTGAAAGCCCTTGTTGTGGTTCACAGGCTCAGAGAGACTTGCTTTGAATTCTCTTTCCACATATTGTACTAGGAGAAAGACATGGCATTCTCCAAATATCATTGAGAGGCATCTTTACTGCAAGGCAGGATTGTTCTGGGCACGGGCTCCCCTTTCCACCACACCTAGAGTTCCAAGGAAACCAGAAGCCCTGCCTGGGGACCCCCAGTTTCTTCTCCACTGTCTCTCTGAATGCTGGACTTGCAGTCTCCTCAACAGTGGATCGCAGCCCATAGCTCTCCTGTCTTTTTATACCCGTCAATCCCACATTCTCAACCACGCAAACTCCCCCCAATTCACTTCCTCCTCTTCCTCCTGCCCTCTCAACTCTTTACCCTTTTCTAAGGAAACCTTATTTCCCTTTCAGGAAGCCCCCTTCATCAAAGTGTAACTTCCTCAGGAAGAAATGCAAAGAATCAGCCCAGTGCAGATGAGGTTCCACCACCCAAAGCTTCTGCAATCCATCCAGTGAAATCAATCCTCCTACACACACACACACACACACACACACACACACACACACACCCACCCCACATCCCATCTTCATCTTCCTATTCCTCTCACCCCCTCCCAGGGATTTTTCTGCTCTGAACTAGATTATTCTACCTAATAGCCCATCTACTCCCTGACCCCAGAAGTCTGAACTCCTCTAAGGCCTCAATCAACAACGAGATATTACACTCTGTGTCCTCAGGTCAAGCCAAGCCAAACGTTAACACACCAGGAGTCTCTGGCCCTCTGACCCCAGCTTCTGGCTGATATTCCCACGTTTCATTTGAAATTCAACATCCTCTCTCTTACAACCTGGCTACTTCTCCATATTGCAAAGTAAAAGCCTTCTCCAGCTTGAAAAGTTAACTGCTCTACCTAAATTCCAGATTCTGAAGTTTCCTTTTCCTTGAATAATATTACAAATAGTTGCTAAGATGCCATACTGATTATGGGCCAGGAACTATGCTAAACATGCACTATCTGACCCAGAAATCGTAAGAACGCTGTAAGGTATAAATACATTTGATTGAATCATGCAGTATTTGCAATATCCAGCTAGATTTAGCCCATGAAACTGTTATTTTGTATTTATATGTATATATTTATTAGCTCCATTTTACAGTTAGAAAAACTGAGGCTCATGAGACAAAGTATCTTCCCCAAAGTCATATAGCTCAGGTATATAATACCCCAAGGCTCACAGCCACTATACCACATTGCCCCTCAAGCTTCTCTTATTCCCCCAATTTTACACAAAGCTGGTCCTGTCTGCTGACCTTTACTTAAATAATGCTCATGTCCTCTCCACAACTTCTTTTAACAGCCAGGCTAAGACCCACATTCTCCCATGCGGTTAACCTGACAAATTCCAAGCCAAACTGACCACAGCCTTTCTTGGAATCCATACTATAATTGGGCAAGTTGCCCTTCTTATGCCCCTGTATGTCCTCTAATCATTTCTTTACCAGTGAGTCGTCTCTTCTCAAACTAAACTGCATACTTGGCAAAGCTAAGAAACTCTGGTAAGTATGTCATTTTTCCTTTCTAAACCACCATGTCTCAATTATTAAATGAGGGTGTTAGAAAAAGCTACCCTGTTTAAAGAGAAAGCATTAAGAGCCTGTCTGCTTAGTACTCCCCTTCATTATCTTTCTCTCCACAAAGCACAAAGGAAGCAAATCTTGGCTTGAATTAGGAGGTAGCAAGTTGTCAAGTTCTCCTTTTGATCCTTGGATGCCCATTTCCAATGCACTGGTGCTTTCAGATCTTTTGCTATTGCAAAGACTTCCTCCCTTGTCAACTGCTTCCAGTTCTTCATCTTTCCAAAACACTTTCTACATCCCACTAATATTAACTTACAAGAACACAGCTTGGAACACATAACTTCCTTGTTTACACACTGGCAGAAACTCCCCATTATCTACCATGGAAGGCAGAATTCTAAGATGGTCCCTAAGACTTCCTGCACTTCATCTACAGGCCCTACATAGTCCCCAGGACTGTGAATATGATGGATTTTACTCCCATCATCAGACTGTTATATGGCACAGCATACCTTAAGAAATAATTCAGGTAGGTCTGACCTAATCATATGAGCTCTTTAAAAGCAAAGGGTTTTCTCTGGCCCATCTCAGAAGCTAAGTCAGAGAGATTCAAAGCATGAGAAGGAATTGATGTGCCCTTGCTGGCTTGAAGATGGTGAAAAATTGAAGTAGTCTCGAAGGTGTGAGAGCAGCCCCCTGACAGTCAGCAAAAAATCAGGACCTCAATCCCACACCCACAAGAAACGAAATTTTGCCAACAACAGAAATGAGCTTGAAAACAGATTTTTCCCCCAAGAGCCTCCAGATGAGAACTCACCCCCAAGTGGTACCTTGATTTTCATCTGGTAACAGTGCAGAGAATGCAGCCATGCTGAGCAGGACTTCTGATCAACAGAACTGCAAGCTAATAAATGGGTGTTGCTTCAAGCCATGAAGCTTGTGGTAATTTGTTACATAGCATAAGAAATTTCTGCACTTCCTGAGGAAATCCATTGCATCAAATGGCATTCAGGGTCCTTAAGGGTCACTTCCTCGATTCCAGGCTCAGCTTACCTGACACTAATTCACACACCACAAGCTGCAGGTGAGCTGGCACTCTGAGCCTTTGCCCATGCTACTTCCCAGACTGATCTGTCCTTCTCTTTATTCACTGAGTTTAGAAAGCTGCATTCCAGGACCAGGCACAGTGGTTCATGCCTGTAATCCCAGCACTTTGGGAGGGCAAAATGAGAGGATTAGTTGAGCCTAGGAGTTCAAGACCAGCCTTGGCAATGAAGTGAGACCCTGTCTCTACAAAAAATTACCCTGGCATGGTGGCACACACCTGTGGTCCCAGCTACTTGGGAGGCTGGGCTGGGAGGATGGCGTGAGCCCTGGGAACTCAAGGCTGCAGTGAGCCATGATCTCATCACTGCACTCTAGCCTGGGCAACAGAGCAAGATCCTGTCAAAAAAGAAAAGAAAAGGGAAAGAAAAGAAAAGAAAAAGAAATCCATATTCCTTGCAGACCAGATCAAACACCCCCTTCTTTCTTACTCTTTGGATTCAACATTTATCCATTTCTTCTTTCTACTGCTCCCTCAAGACATTACCTGGAATTCTATCAGTGGGTTATGCAGCTAAATCAGGGGTGTCCAATCTTTTGGCTCCCCTGCCCACACTGAAAGAATTGTCTTAAGCCACACATACAGTAACACTAACGAGAGCTGATGAACCTAAACAAAATCAGAAAAAAATCTCATAATGTTTTAAGAGAGTTTACGAATTTGTGTGGGGCTGTATTCAAAGCCATCCTGGACCACATACAGCCTGCAGGCCATGGGTTGAACAAGCTTGAGCTAAACAAAAGCTCAGAGAGGGTAGGTGCTATGCTCAGATAATAGAGCAGGGACTTCCTGACAGAAGGTCTATCATGAGGCAAGCCAGACTGCAGTCTGGGGCAAAGTGAACAGCAGGGGTACACTTACGATTCCCCTAGGTCACTGAGCTGATCTACTCTGACCTGTCCTTGCCTTATTGATAATACATAATATTCCAGTTCAGACTCATGATACTAATAACTTCCCCGTTGCATTTTCTGAATTGCAACCTATTTGTAATAATTTTAGCAAGTCTAATTTTCACCCATATTTCCCATTAGAAACAATTTAAATAGAACAAAGCTTAAAAATTAGTATTCCAATTTTTTTAAATTTTAGGGCATTTATAAAAACGTACAAAGTACTAATTAATAAATACACGGACTTTTTTTTATACCTCAAGTTATTCCCCTGTTGTGCAATTCAATAAATCAATCAAAAGGCAAATTTTTTGAGAAAGCATGTTTTCCCTGAATGTGTAAAAGAGGAAGAAGTGGGGAAGATGTGTTACATCACTGGTTAGAGGCCAATCTAATTTCAAGGAAGTGCAAAGGCAGAAAAATCTTATCAGCTCTAGTTCAATTCCTCTAACTACACTAAATCAAAATCTAATAAGGAAATGGAAGTACCTGTGATTGAGAGAGAAGGACAATACTAGGAATTCACCTGGTCTCCTCAAGGGCGCGGGTTTGCTTTCCTTCTCATCAGCCACCCTCCACTGCCCACTTACACTCTAGTTGGCCAAGAAGCCACTGAAGGCTGTCCTGTGTATCTTTTCAAAGTTTGTCTCTCAAGCAAATAGGATTCCCCTTGCCTCCCAAAATAATCTAAAAACAATATTAAAAGAAATAAGGCCACAACAAAATAAAACAAATAGTAAAATGTCCCTCGTCCGATTACACCTTACAATCTCCCCCACTTACTACATTTCCCTGAACAATTAACAGCTTTTAAGATATTTCTGGCTGACCTGGAAGCCCATGTTCAATATGCATAAGGCAGAAAACAAGTGATAGGCTACACAGAAAATTGTGCCATCATTTGCTAAGGCTTCTGTTCATTAAGATCACAGCTATTTTTCAGTTTCCACATGATGTTCTGTGTAGAAACCATATATCCCTAATATTGGAAGACTGTGATGATCTTAACACTAAAAATTAACAGCTAAGAACTAAAGACAATATTCAGATTGAAAGTGTCCTGAGCAAAATTAAGGTATAATGGATCACAGTTGAATGTTCTGCCCTATTTTAGTCTCTTCCAGAATGATGTACATATACATGGGCTCCACATAGGTGAATGGAACAAAAATATTCAGAAAACAAAAATTTCCACAAACTTCCAAAAAGTAAAACTTCAATTTGCTGCATGCTGAGTACTCTGCTGAATCCACTCAAATGAAGTGATATGTAAGCATTGTATTAGGTATTGTAAGTAGAGATGAATTAAAGTATATAGGAGGATGTGCATAGGTTACATGCAAATACTACAATATTTTATATGAGAGACTTGAGCATTATGGTGTTTGATATCCCCAGTGGGGCCAGAGGTGGGGGGGCAGTTCTAGAACAAATCCCCCCAAAATACCATGGGACAACTGCATTTTTCCATTGTCATATTTTCTTTACCTGTAAAATAGGAATACAGCATCTTCCCTGAAAGGATAAGTGGTTTTTCAATTTTACAAATTTTTCTCAGAAATAACTTTTTACCTTTTCTTATAGGAGAGCACATGAAATTTACTTTCTTAGTGAACTTCCAGTATACATTACAATATTATTAACCATAGTCCTCACCTTTGCATTAAATCTCAAGGCTTATTCATCCTACAAAACTGCAACTCTGTACCCTTTGACCAAGATCTCTCCATTCCCCCACCTCCCCCACCTCGGTTAGCACCATTCTACTCTGCTTCCAAGTATTCAACTTTGTAAAATTCCAGATATAAGTGACAACAAAAAGCATTTTTTAGAACATAAACTGTAGCCTCATTTTTTAAATGCATTTGATTTGGATATCCAAGAATCTTTTTATCTCAAGAATGCTGTAAAAAATAAATAACTATGAATGCCATTCTTAAGACATCAGTTACTGTTTGGTAGTAGGTTCATCCTTATACTACATTCTTCCTCAAGAACAGAATATAATATGATAGATTTGAAAGCAATGATTGAGCTTGGGCTGAAACAAAGTGATGGATTGTGCCCTGAGTTTTTGTGGTTTAATGGCTTAGATTTAGGATAAAATTTCATTTTATGAAAGCAACATGAAAAGACCATCACTGCTTATAATATTAAAGTCTGATACAGAAAGCAATAGTAAGTTTTCCATCATAGGCATGGGGCTTAAAGGCAGATTCAACTCAAAGTATCAGGATTCACTCTCAACTTTCTGGAATTCTCCATAACAAGAACAAAAAGAAAAAAAAAATCAGAAATACAGAACAAAATATTTAAAGACCCAGGCCAAATTTTTTTTAGTAATTTTTTTTCTTTTATGCTGATAGTATACTTAAAATGTTGTCATTCTGATAAAATACATGTTATTTCCTTTTGAATGAATCAAACTTTAATAAAATTCATTGAAATATGATTTAGAACACTGATCAGGTAAAATTTTTAACACTAATCCAGAAGATTTCATTATTATAAACTTTAATTCCCTGTCATTGTTAAATATAGCATTAACAGAATAATTAATTAGGAAGGTATGTATTATACATTTTAAAAAGCAGTTTTTTTCCTAAAATCTAAATGATGACAATTTGGTTTTGTAACATATGCTGAAAATATTAATTCATTGAGATATGGATCATCTCCCTTTTACCAAGCTAATAAACAATATTTGGAGAACTTTTTTTGGCTGAAGTCTATTAGGTAAAACGACCATCAGCAAAAACAATGAGGCCGGGCACAGTGGCTGACCCCTATAATCTCAGCACTTCAGGAGGCTGAAGCAGGAGTACCATTTGAGTCCAGGAGTTTGAGACCAGCCTGAGAAACATAGTGAGATCACCATCTCTGCAATAAATTAAAAAATTGGCCGGGCAGGGTGGCATGCACCTGTAGTCCCAGTTACTCAGGTGGCTGAGATGGGAGGAGTCTTGAACCCATGAGGTGGAGCCTGCAGTGTGCCATGATCATGCCACTGCACTCCAACCTGGGCAACAGGGCAAGACCCTATCTCAGGAGAAAAAAAAAGCAATGAATATATAAGCGTATTAGTCTTAAAAAATATTTCATATGACCTTTATTAACATAAGCATATATTTTAAAATTAGTTCAGATAATTACTAATCATATTTTAAAGATAAATATTAGACCAATATAGCCAAAGAAACCTCAGAAATAAACAACTGTAGTTTTTCTGGTAATTCTGTTTTTTCAATGGACTAATAATTAAAAATACCTTTCTTGTTTGGATACCAAATGGTTTCCCAATTTATCACAAACTCACATGGGTGGGGAAGTTGCGGAAGAAAGTAAGAAATCTTTTCTAAACATGTGCAGAAAACTACTACCAATTTTAAAAGCTAATTTATCAGTGCAAAGATGTCTGCCACCTATCACTGTCAAAATGGATTCCCAGTTTGCTGGTGAGATCTTATTTTTAGACTGTGGTATCCTTGAGGATAGAGCCTGTGCTTTTTATTTCTAGAGGTCAGTATAGGGCATGAAATCTTAGCAAGTACTCAAAACTATCTGTTGAATAAACAAACTAAGGATGAATGTTTTAAAAATGAACTAGGAAACGTTGTTGAATATCTCTCTATAGACTTGAAATAAACTATACTGTGGAGAAAGCAGAGCTACTCTGGATTTTCATAAATTGCATATTTTCCTTGAACTTAAGTAATATGAATACTGGCATGAAAATTTACAACAGTACTGTAATCATGGTTTTTCAAAAAATATATCAATTTTCCCAAATGTTTTTGATAATAACCACCCCTTACATATGTCAGTTGTAAGCAAGCTTTTTATAAGATTCACAACATTTGAGTCTAATTCTCAATACAAACCGTCAAGGTGGATACTATTATCAACCCCATCTTACAAATGAAGAAAAGGAGGCCTCAATGGAGTAAATAACTTGCCCAAGTTAATATTGCTGTTTAGCTGCAGAGAGGAACCTCCCAGGCCTCTGGAATCTAAGCTCCAAGCGCTGAACCTCTCAGTATTTTGAAGTAATTCATGTCTTATTATGGTGCTAATTTAAATCAATTTTGCATAATTATTTTTATAAATATACTTTAACATTTTTAAGTATTTAAATTTTTATTTTAACTCATTAAGAATAATTCACTTACTCTTCCTTTAATCAGATGACTCACAACTTTGAATTTTCTCTGTATCTTTTTAAGACATATAGTAACAATAGAAGGAATCTAAAGCTATTGTGTTAAACTGACTTTAAAAATAATTATATAGGAAGAGAATCATATGCATTCAAGACATTAGACTCTTCAAATAAACCTTACGATTCTTGATTTTTTTTTTTTTTGAGATGGGGTCTCTGTCACCCAGGCTGAAGTGCAGTGGCACAATCTCGGCTCATTGCAGCCTCAGCCTTCCGGGTTCAAGCAATTCTCCCACCTCAGTCTCCTGAGTAGCTGGGATTACAGGAGCACGCTACCATGCCCAGCTAATTTTTTGCATTTTTAGTAGAGACAGGGTTTCACTTTGTTGGCCAGGCTGGTCTCGATCTTCTGACCTCAGGTGATTCACCCACCTCAGTCTCCCAAAGTGCTGGGATTACAGGCATGAGCCACAGCGCCCAGCCACGACTCTTAATAGTAATTCCCACACTTAAACTATACAATGTTCCACTCAAACCCATTTACAAAAGCCACACTCCATTTCAGTGGTCAAAACAGTTAACATTTAATTGTTTACTTAATTTCTTTGAGCTATATTAATTACACATAAATTCAAATTGTTTGCAAATTAATGTATGCTTGATTTTGAAAATATTCTAATGAAAAAGCTTCCTTTCTAGCCAGGCTTTACCACTACATAAGAAAGGATCTAATAGTTTGGCTCTTTCAGTCCATCTGAGATGTCTCTTTATAATTGTATTTTAATTTTATTAGAGTGTATTACAGATGTAATTTCTCTTTCACATGAACCCAAACCAAAACTAATTTAATGTCATGTTCCTGGTGACTCATTATAAAATGGGGACATATAAGGAGATCTTATATTTTTGGAATCCTAGAAATCCTTTTATCTCTTTTACTTCTTTTAAAAATTTTAGGTAGTTGTTTTTATTATAATTATTATGTGTACCACCTACTTATAAAAATGCTTTGAAGAGGTTTATAAGGAAGAAAAAAAAACGAGAGGTAGAGAAATTCACTTAAACTAAGTATCAGAAAAAAGGTGCCCTAAATATCACAGGAAAATCAACTACATAAGATTTCATTTTATATTATTTCTACATTCACATACAGGTAATCCCCCAACTTACTATCAATTCATGCTCCAAAAGCTCATAGGTAAATTAATGGTCTGGAACTCAATGAACTCTATTGAACCAATATCACATTAGGTGATCAGGTTGTTATACCAGCACTCAAAGCCCAATTCAATCCTGAATGCTACTCAACCATCATATCAATAGTATCAACAGGAATTCTGAGTCTAAAGAGGGTGGCCTTATGAAGCATTATGCCAAATGGGAGATCAAGCATTTCTACAATAAATTCATTCATTCAGTCGACATTAATTGAGCACCAAGAGGTTACAGAATGTCAGCTTTACATGTACTAATTCTGGAATTTAAAAGGCCTGATTCCTAAATATAAACTGGAGATAAAAGAATGCCTTAAATAAAATAATGTATGTAGAATTAATGGCACATAAAAAAATCTTTACTAATTTTAACTCTTCCTTTTTGCTGAGGAACAAGAAGAAAGAAGGGGTGTTCTCAGCTTTACATAAATTCTTGAAGGAAGCCAGGCTTAATTTCAAAACCCTCCTCCCTCATCTTTGCACTCCTCTCCACCTTCCCTTCCGGGCTCCAGGACCCCATGTAAGACACTCATGAGCCAATCACCTTAGACCTCTCTCTGTTCCAGGCTCTAAAAATATCCCCTCTCAACCCAACTTTCATCCTCATCCTGCAGCCACTAACGTCTGCCAGGTGATAAAGAAAAGCAGATGATGAAGTAAAAACAATCGCTCTCAGTAATTGATTTTTTCTAAGAAAAATCATGTTTACCCCAAAGACTTTCTAATCAGTGGTATTTTAAATCAGCATAAAAATGGTATAAAATAATTCCGGAAGAGTACAATTATAATATTTGGGACAGAGAGAAAGCCACTCATTTATTCATTGATTCAGCTTTTATGAAGTGCCTTCCACCTTCCTGGATAGACACATGTCAGCGATCATGTCCTCACAGAGCTTTGAGATCATCAGGGACAAACTTGTCCAAGCTATACGACTATTTCCAATGAGTATTAACAAATATTTGTTGAACGCAGTAGATAAAATGCTATAAAGAACTTTAGAGAGCAACAGAAATGCAAAATAAAGGGCACTAACAGAATAGAGTGTCAAGGAAGACTTCTTTGTTGAAGGCTTCTCCTACAATGTAAGTCCCATGAGAGCAGAGATACAGTCTATATCCAAATGAACCTTGAATTTCAAGAACCCAGAATAATTTCTGGCACATAGTAGGCACTTAACTAAAAATATGTGAAAGAGAAAAAGAAAATCAGCTTAAGCTTAGACTTGATAGATGAATAAAAATGAGCCGGAGAAAATGGGATTCATAGAAGTGAAGGCATTTAAGTAGAAAAAAGTAGCACTTTTTGGCAAATTTAAAGAGAAAGCAGGTTGTACAGATATGAGGCAGAAGTTCAAGAGAGAGAAGTGAGAAATGAGTTTGGAGAGGTGGGCAAAATCCAGATCAAACTGGGCCTTGCAGGATGTGTAAAGAATTAAATAAACTTTTTTCCTGAGACTGACTAGCCCACTCCCTTAAAGCCTAGCTTGGACTGAACTTTTCACGATCATCCCTCACAACAGTTCTGAGGCAGTGGGCTGTGGATTCTGGTGGTGAGAGGCAGAGGGAGAGTGGAGAAATGGCATCTGCATGTTCGCAGATGAGTAACTCAGGCTCCCGAGCTGTAGGGGTGGAGCTGCCACTCTCACTAGAATAAACCACTAAGAAATAAATACAACAGGGATATCTGAGTCCTTGGCCCATGGCTTTTCCATGAAAAAAAAAAAAAAAAAAAATATCTATTCGTTGAGACATTTGTTTATAAGTTCAGATTGCTATCTCAGCATGCTGGGAGAATTCATTAAAGAAAGCCCTGAAAATGAGAACTATTTGCTTCTGAATTTATCTATGAGCAAGTATGTGTGTGAGAGAGAGAGAGGGAGAGAGACCAGGAAAGACAGAGCGAGGGAGAAAGAGGCAGTCCTGTCAGGGGGCTGACTGTAAAAGAATGGAGGATTACACACTTCACTGTTCAAGAGTGACAGAGGGAAAACGAGGCTGGCACCAAGCAGGAAGCCCGGTCCTGCCTGAATAAAACACTGCACATTTATGCAATCCCTGGTATGCACCAGATCTTTTATCACAAACTATTTTGATTGCATAGAAAGAAAAGTGCTAAGTAAAAATTATTTACTCCAGATCTATTATGAAAAGAACAGATTAACTCCCTAACACGTCGTTCTTTCTGAAGGTATATTTTCTACCTTCCTGGTATGATTTATATTAATGAGAGGTTTAAAACAGGTTTTAACTTAAGAATGATTGCTGATGGTGAAGTGCAGTAATTATACACCTTATGACAGGACACGTGAATGGCTTCTGCAAGAGAACTGCGTAACATGCCAAGCTAATCCTCCTTGCACAAAAAGAGAGAATACTTTGCAAGCTGGCCAATTTTAAGCTCCAGTTAACAAAAACCCTTTTTGTTGGCGTCTAAAACAAGAATGGGTTAACAAAAGCAAGGAGGAAAAAAATCTCATTTTTTCCCTCCTTCACAAAATATAGTATTACAGGACTTAAAGGTTTTGAAAAGGCACGATGTGGCTGAAAGACTTGAGAAAGACACACTAAAAGATCTCAAGGTAACTCACAGTCTCTTCTCAGTGTGGAATAGTATGATTTTACTCTAGTTTTTTGTTGTTGTTCTATTTTTGATTTTTAACGAGTTAAAGGTGTAGAGAGGGAAGGAGCAACACCATGGCTAGGTAAGAATGAAATGAGTTCATGGATGTTAGGAAGAAAAAAACGTATGCCATGGTGGGCAAGTCAATAGTGTTTGTGCCGTTTCTGCATGGCTGCGTTTTCTCATACAAGAGCCACTTCTGGACAATAACGAGACCCCGTAAAGCATCTGCTTAGAGATTACAACCCCGTCACACTGGGAATGTTAGGTTAACACAGACCAGCCATGGGCTTAACTCTGTGCGTGCCTGTCTTCCTGCTGCAAAACGCACCAAATCCACAGTGGTCCTAGATTCTTCTAAATCATTTGCCACCAGGAAAGAAGATACTCAGCTACTGACACACCACCTACTTGCTGAAGGAAAGAAAAAATAAATAAACAAAAGTCACCAGATTTACTTCACATCATGGAACTTGTTAGGACAAGGAAGACAGGAAGACTGAAGGTTGCCAGGTATAAGGAATGAAGTCTGGAAGTCCACTTTAAAGTATGAGAGAGCTAAGGATCAAGCATCACTGCTAAATTCTTTTCTAAGAATTATTTTCACCTTGGAAACTTTCAAATGAGAAATTAAAGGAACCAAATCCTTATATTTTTCTATGGCTTTTAAGTGATTTACAGAATCCTGAAGTGGAACAAGCTTCTATAATGAGTTGAACTATTTAGCTTATTTTATTTAAATGTTTATTTCAATTCTTTTGCCTATGTAGTATTGTCTGTGATTATCCTACTCTATAATGAAAGAAATCAGGAGTGCCCCCCACCAATTTGCTGAGCTCACTAAAGCAGAGTTCAGGGCTGCCAAGGCTCATCTAGTAAACTGGCATGCTCAGTGGGACAGGTCAAGAGGGCGGGTCTGCCCCTGGCTTCCTCCTTCTGCTAACACATGCTACATGTGCTCTTGATAGGATAGAGCAGAAAGTCACCACTTTTTAAGAAAACCAAGGCAGAGAACAGAAAGTTTAAGTTGTGGCACTTCCTAAACAATTGATGTCATTACTGCTCTTCAAAAGATTCCCAATAGACATGTAGTTTAGCCACAAAGATAGTACCTTGTGTTGAAAATGCAAAATCACACAAATACTGCTTTAAACATTTTATTTCCAAATATAAGCAATAATTAAACTATTTCTAGCCCTTCATGAGAAACTAGAAGCTTAAATTTTCAGATGTGAAGGAATTTCTCAGAAAGTGATCCCGATCCCAAAAATTTTCAGGAAAAATATCTAACAATTTAACCATAAAGAGCATTGGTAAAGTCTGACGTCCAGTATTTAGCTGTTTTGCTATTATTATTTTTTTTTATTTTTTATTTTTTTGAGATGGAGCCTCACTCTGTCACCCAGGCTGGAGTGCAGTGGTGTGATCTCAGCTCACTGCAGCCTCCGCCTCCCCGGAGGCAAGTGTCCTGCCTTAGCTCTCAAGCAGCTGGGACTACAGGCCTGTACCACCACGCTCTGCTAATTTTTAGCAGAGACAGGGTTTCACCATGTTGGCTAGGCTGGTCTTAAATTCCTGACCTCAGGTGATGCACTAGCCTCAGCCTCCCAAAGTGCTGGGATTACAGGCATGAGCCACTGAGCCCAGCCTTGTTTTGATATTATTCTTTAATAACTATTTGTAAACTACAAATATTGAAAGGTCAGCATATGTACAAAGACAAAATTAACTAGTAGTCTGAGCTGAAATATTGCAGCTTAATTCTAGTCTATCAATTTTGATCTGAAATAATGACCCAGAGGGCACTTTTATCACCATCAGCACTCATTCCAATATTCAAAAGGAAAATTGTTATATAATTTATATAATATCTTACTTATAGATGCCTTACTTATAGAAAGCATCTATCAACTGTAATTAGCAAAACAGGAGTCAAGGGCATTGTTTTATTATGTTACATGTCAAGGAAAGGAGGTTTAGAGAACTTCTGTGACTCTTGGGAAATCCAGGATTGAAGCCTGCATCCTTTGACTTACTGAACAGTCAAACCTAGGAGAAATTATCCTGAGGTAAAATGTCTGAGGATTACTCTCTAGACTGGACAGCAGAGAGAGATTAGTGTTCTCAGCATCAAAAACCAGATCACAAAGGCACATGCAACACAAGTACATGCAATAAAAGTACTGGAACAAGAATCACCACGTTTAAGAGAGAAGCTACCTCATGGTGCAGTAGGATAAGAAAGAATGAGATTGGTAAGAGAAGGCAGGAAGGTATATTATTATTACTCTAGGTTTTTGTTTTTGTTTTTTTTTGAGATGGCATCTCTCTCTGTCACCCAGGCTGGAGTGCAGTGGCACGATCTCGGCTCACTGTAACCTCCGCCTCCAGGGTTCAAGCGATTCTCCTGCCTCAGCTTCCCAAGTAGCTGGGATTACAGGTGCAGGCCACCACACCAGCTAATTTTTAGTAGAAACGGGTTTTCTCCATGTTGGTCAGACTGGTCTCGAACTCCTGACCAGGTGATCCACCTTCCTCGGCCTCCCAAAGTGCTGGGATTACAGGTGTGAGCCACCACACCCGGCCTACTCTTTTTTAACATTTTAATTTAGTTATGCTTTGTAAAACTAACTTATTTTTAATTTAATTTACATTAATGTAACTAAAATTTTATTAAATATTCTTAAACTTGGTGATGTATGCATTGGTTCATTGAAATTTTATATTTTTGGTATGTTTTAACTATTTCAACGTACGTTTTTAAAAACCAGATCCAAGAGGATCAGAATAACAATAGTGAGGTGAAATCACTGGATCAAACAATTAATTGTAGGGGACAAAAAAATAGCTTCAAATACGCTCATTCGATCTCTTTGAACAAATGTTAAATAACCAAATCTTTTAGACTTAAATCTTTCACTATTCTTGGGGTTCATATGTAGCAATCTGAACTATTTAGGGTTTCACAACTGGTAGGTACTTAATATATGCCTAATTGAGGATAATGATAATTTTACTCAAATGAGACATTACAGAAAATGTTATGCGACTGAAAACAAAGTAAAGAATAAACACCAAGCTCTGAAAAAAAGACTTCACACTAATTCATTCCCTCTCAATCCTTTAAAATTCAGGCTTGAAAATTTTTGGATAAAAATGATCTGATGTTCAAAGGACAACATTTAAAACTTGGGAGGTAGACTAATAAAGGAGAATGCCTTTGTGTTTAGGACCTCTCAGTATTGCCAGCCCCAACCTTGTCCCTTACCAGCTGTAAAAGCCTATGTGAGACCTTAGTGCTGAAAGCCTCAGGTTCCTTATCTGTAAACGATTAGATTAGATAACAAAGGCAACAACCAAGTTTGGTTGACAACTTTGACATGTACTATCTCACTCTAAAAGATCCCTTTGGGTTTTCATGGGCTACAATCTTGGTTTTACACACAACTCTTATTTGGTTATATGTTACTTACCTAAGCACAAGAATTACAAAGTATGGTTGTTCCTCTAATTTATTTTTTTAAAAAAGCACTGTTGTACTGCCATATATAGAAAAACGCTAATCTTAATGTACTGCTGAATTACAATTAGGTGCTAAATCACCTTCAAAGAATGAACCTTTTGTTTTGGGGCTCACCCCCGAAGCATCACTAGGACCTGATGCATACAAGAAAAAAGAAAAATAGTAACCTAGACAGGAACAGTTTTGCCAGAAGGAATGCTTGTCCTTATTAGAAACACCACTTACCCCAAGGCTTGAACTTTAACTATGAAACTTTACCCACAGGGTTTTTAACCCAATTACTGCTGGAAGCTTACCATATGTATTTAAATTCGCAATAAGGAATAAATGCCTGATATTACATTATTTCCTAAAAGCAGATTTTGATGGAAGACAAGAGGCTGGGCTCCAGTAACAAGAGTATACTGGATATTTTTTTAAGACTCATTTAAACCATAGCATTGATCATAACACAATAATCATTATACCACCATCTTCCATTCCTACAACAAAGCCTCTTAACAAAGACATGTGTATGCATTATAGCTACCAGTTTTATATGGAACTGCCCACTAATAGCTAAAGTAAACTGGCATCTTTATGAATTTAAGGTTCTCTATAATGTATGGCTACTGCTTTTGACTGTATTTTTCAAAATTGACCTCAAAATAAAAGCTTATCTTTATAACTTCTCTGTGCCCTTTTGTTTGCAATCTCCAGAGAAAGCACTCCTTAATTTCATCTTAGTGGTCAGTAATCTTTAGCGATTGAGACCAAAATTAAAATTGACTATTTGAATGCTGACAAGCTGCTTATGTTTGTAATTATCATAAAACCATAGGATACCACAAATGCCCTAGTCCACGGGTATGGGTGAGGGGGTTGATAGGAAATGATCCTTTTTCATCTATCTAGATTTAGGACGATGCGTGTAGAATTGTAAGGCCACTTAAAATAACACTTACCCATGCTGGACTAACTGAAGACGGAAGTCACTATCCTCTTTTAATAGACCAAACAGTCCTCACGTCATTGCTAGAATTAAATTCCAGAGAATTTTTTGGATTCTATTTAATGAATGAGGATATATTTTTCATGTGGTGTCATTGTTTCACTACTTCCCATGTTTATTTGGACAGATTCATAGCACTGGGTAGGAAATGTATTGGTTGGCAACTTCAGTTTTGGAAGAGAAAGTAAACACATGCTGATTAGCAAACAGTAAACTCTACTGTGTTTAATTTTGGCTTCTCTTTAAAAAAAAAATAAAAACACAAAAAAACCACTATTTGGTGTTGTGTTCCAAGTAGGAGCATTTGTCCCTAAGTTCTTTCCTAACCCCTTACTGGAGGGCTTCCAGAATTGCTCTCATTTTTTTTTCTTCTTCCCCTAACACCAGTGGCAACGCCAACATTATTTAAGAAAATACTTGTGCATATGGTATCCTCCTAGCACAGATTTGCCACCCAGTTGAACAGTAGGGCCACTAACCCACACAAACTAAACTGCAGAATTATGAAGTGCATAAACATAAACAATTGTATTTAGCCCTAATAAATTCAAGGTAAAATCACACTTCTAAAATTCCTAAAAGGCTACTTCACTGAAAACTATCAGGTCGGAGAAGTGAAGGTGGTAAATAGGACAACAATCTAAAACTTCCAGTGCTCTCTGTAGAGCCAATTTCTTTCATTTAACTCATTTCTCTTGATTTGCTGTGACTCCCCAAATTATTCTCCAAGCTTTAGTCATTCTTAGGCCTCTTCTCATCCAACTTCAGAAAACAAAAGCACTAACACCCAAAAGTGCCGAAGGGCAGCACACACTGAAAACCTTGGCCACCCAAGATATACCACTGCCCATTGAGCACAGAAGCTTTTCATTATGTCCATATACCTTCTCATAAAACAGAGCTAATACCTGATCTCTTCACTGCTCATGATTACTACTCATTATTAATCATACTACCCATGATGCTTCCAAGGTATGCACAATTTTGTACCCACTTATCAGATGGGAAAGCTGAGGCATCTAGAAGTTAAATAACTCCTGAATAGCTGACCTCCAATATAAGAAGTCAGCACCATCTCTTGATGATCTACATTGTTTCTTATTCAATAAACAGTTATTGTGGATCTACCAGGCTCCTCACAGTGCTGGGTACTCTATAGATATGTGTTCCACCATATTCTGGGCTTCGGGCAATAGAGCAGATGATCAAAGTCCTAACCCACATGAGGCTTACAGTCTAGGAGGGGTAAGAAACAGTAAACCAAGAAACAAATGAATATGAAATATATCAGGTAGCTTTAGGGCAAACAGTACAGAGGGTAAGGAGAAACAGAGCTGAGAAGAAAAGAGTGGTAGCTGGAATGGTAGGAGATTTTTGGGGCACATGTAATTTGAGTCTTCCTCTCAATGAGGTAAGGGAGCAAGCCCTACCTAACGCCATCTGAGAAAAAAAAGGTTCCCAGCAGAAAGGACAGACAGAGCAAAGTGTCTGAGGCTCAGCTGTACTGGAGGGATGGTAGGAAGGTTAGTATTGCTAACACTGAAAGAGCAAGCAGAGTGACTCAGCGGGGGAGAGGGAGGCAGAGGTCAGATCATACAGCAACTGGAAGTCACAATTAAAAGTGGGGGCTGCAAACATAAATGAGACTACTCCAGAGAGACGGAGTCTTGTGAAGAGTTTAACATATAAGGTTACACTAAAAATTCACTTTATTAAAAGCAGTTGATGCTTTTCCCTACCATCACATAAAAACTCTATGTGCACAAACAGACAGAAGGGTGCATGCACTGAATTTTATATACTCTAGGAAACATTTTCACATTGGTTGATTCAGTCAAATACAAAAAAGTTGCAGAACAGCATTGAGTACCTAAGAGAGACCAAAAGCATTTCCTTCTGTAAAGCCCTGCAGCTGAGGGCTTACATCCGCCTGGTCCAATCGGTTCATTTCCAAACAAAGGTAGGAAATGGCTGCATCCTAGTATTTCATTGTGGACTCATGAGTCAGTGCTTTGGAACTTGGTATCTTTGGGAGTGAGTGTCTATTCTCCACGTCTCTTGCCACAGGGGGAAAAAGGTACAGATAAACAGTAACACAATTTCACCCAACCGAGATATAAATCTGTGGGCTTCTCCACCCTTCTCAAAAATAAATGAATGAATGAAGGAAATTCAGTTCCTGCTTTTTTTTCTTTCCCTCTCTCTTTTGTTTCCTAATTCCCAGGACTCCCTTGTGTCTCCTAAACAGCCTAAGGTCAACTGATGGTGAAAGTACATCATATGATAATTATTCAAAAGCTGTTATGTTATACAATATAGTTTATAATAGGAAAGGAAGTTACATTTGATTCTGCATACAAGAGCAGTCAGTAATGTGCCCATTACATAGTGATTCTAAGAAACTAAAATTAAGAAATTTGTCCTAAAGAACAAATTGATTCTCCTCCATCATTTAACCAAAAAGGCTTGTAGTATTTTATATTCACAATGGTACACAGGAGAACAGCAACTTAACTTTGAAAACTATTTTTACAGAATGGTCACAAAGAAAATAACATATAAATCCCATTAAGTCTTTTAGTAAAAAGCTTCCATAATATCTGAATCCACAATGTACAGAGAGCAAAAGAAGAAAATGGCATGTATATATGTTCTAAGAATATTACTTCAAATGAATACAGCTTAGAAGTATAGTTAACATACAAACTATTTCCTTCAGGAAAAAGTACAGGAACTCCTGGATGGACACAACACTTATTTCTTATGAAAGTTACAGAAGAAACTACCAGTTGCATATGATCTAATACTGTAAGTCATCTATTATCTATGAAGGAAAAGGGAAAGAAAAAAAGATAAGGAAACAACATTTAAGTAAGAATGAGAAAGGAATCTCTGTTCTAACTTAAAGATATTTAAGCATATAAATCCAAATATCAGCCAAATCATTTTATAATAATATCCATGTGATCAATGTGGCATAACCAAAAGAACCTTCCATGATTATAATGAGAATAGCTTAGAAACAGGAAATTTCTATCTACAAAAAGTACAAATTATTTTTGAATATTGAAGGAATCTGGTGTTTTCTACCCAGCAGAATGGATTATGAAAACAGTGAAAGATACCCTCCAGAGAGAGACTGAAAGAGTTTATATGTTAAAGAGAACACTATATTTCACTTTTCCAATGTAGAAATAAACTGAAAAAAATCCAGAGGGGATGGTGAGGATGAAGAGGAATAAAATCACAGAAAGGAATAAGTAAAAATGTAATTTAAAAAACAGGAATATGGTTTTCACTTGTATTAGTTTTGTCCTTCCATTAAAAATTATACCTTAAAGTCCATTACTCTTAACTATATTGCCAATTTCTCAAATAATACACTTGTCAAGTTCCAAAATTTCATTAAATATATAAATTGCATACATAAAAGTTACTGTGTAGCCTGTGGAAACATTTTAAATTTTCTTCAGCAAAATTGAGCCTAAAGTTTGGAAAAATTCCTAGAGATTAAAATTAATCTCTAACCCTCTTTTTCTCTCTCTTCCTCTCTCTCTCTCCCCCTCTCTCCCTCTCAATAGATAACATTACCCTACTATATATCCTGCCATATATCTTTATACTCCAATTTCCTACCTAGTCCCCCTATTCAGACATGTATAATGCTTCCATTTTGAAGCATATGGCTGGGGAGCCAAAAGAATTTAAATTGCCTTCAAAATGTGCATCGCATTATAAATGGTGTGAAAAAAGATCTTACTATTCAGCTCTCAACTTGGAGCATAAAGCAAAGAAGAAGCAACACAAGACTGCTTCAAACTTTATCCAAAAACTCAACAGCTTCACTTGTTTATAGAGGTACAAAAAGTATGCGACACAGTTTATAAAACAAGAACGATGTACTGTATGCAAAAGTAAAGTTAAAAGCAAAGTATAGTAACAGCCCTATCTCGTTACAAACACTTGGCAGCATGTCTGAAGTACCATGGTCAAAAACATGATACCGTCTGCGTTGTACTTCTGCCAGAAAGCACTCCCTAAGTCCAAGTCTCTTTAGCCATCATCACCACCTCATTTGGCAATCTCTCCCAAGCCTCAGTTCATCTACTCAAAATTACTCCACAGAAAGCAGACAAACTCTCCAGCTTTGTAGGCTGCAAGTATCACAATGAAGTAGCATTGGCAAGTGACTGCGTAAGACGGAGCTCTGAGGTTAGAAAGCCAGGACTAGCTAAACTGTATCCTCAGAGCTTATTTGCATATCAAGTTGAGCAGAGCTGTCTTCATTTTGTAAGTCAGGGTTTCTTCTCTACTCTCACAGTAATTCCAATGGGTCTTTCTGAATCAGCCAGAGCCGAGAAAGAAGGCACATGGCGAGAATACACTCAGGCACCGAATACCTTTTAGGCAAATGAGGGGCAAATGTATTCAGCCATTACCTGCCATTTAACCATTCCCGGGCTGGGCTTTCGAATAATTCCAGAACCTCAAAAACTGCCTCCACAGTTAGGTATGCTTAACGAACCAGGCCGTTATCAAGGCTAAGTAAATAAAAGAATATGCATCAAGGCTTAGGTGATAAGAAGATAAACAGACTATATCAATATCAACATCTGTATCTACCTGTGGCATTTATAACTAAAAAATGATAGTGTATAATATAAAAGTATAAATGTGGCAACAAAAAGAGGTGTGATAGGAGAGAAGTAGCTGCATGAATTATTAATTTTCTTAGGGCATGTAAGAATTGGCTTCCAAATTTTTCTTTGATCCACTTTCTCCAAAGTAGCATATTACATAATTCAAAAACACAGATATTGTCATCTTAAGTTTACAGCTTGCCATATTTCCTAGAAAATAAACAATAATTAACAACATATCTCATAGTTGGTTCCCTCCCCACCTTTCTTCAAGAAACTTTACACTTTGAAATGTAGATACATAAGCTACTTTTGGATCAGAGCCCACAAACATATGTTTCCAAAGGAATAATATGTACAGGTTAGTCTGGTGTGTACCAGATGTAAGAAAAAGCAAATTTAAAAACCGAAATATCAGTATTCAATGCAGAAATATATTTTTAATTAAATTTCATTCTTCTTCTCCTTATAGACACAGAATCAAAGGAAACCAATTGTACGTATAATTTTTTTAATCTTTTTCCTGAACAAAAATCCCAATTTGGCTCAGGACTCTAGATTCTTTATATACATAAGATCACAAGACAAGAAATGGTCATTTATAAATTGTCCTCTCTCAGAGTGAGCCTCCTACCATATGCTGATATTCAAGCAAAAGAATTTGTTGAAAAGCAAAAGAAATTCCAAATGTTAAACCTGTAAGGCAAACCAGCCAGCAAAAGGCTACAAAGTCCACATATCTATCAGGTTTTTCATATGCTAAACCTCAATTAGCAAAAATTTTAAGATTCTCTCTAATCATAACTAGCAAGTCTTCATTTTTCATATGATTCTCAATGCAAAATGAGCACATTATCTGCACATTGAAATAATTTATGTATTCTTTCCCCACATAGGGAAATATGCATGAGAGTATTAAAAAACAAATTACAAATATCCACTCTCTAGAAGTTTGAAGAGTCTAAAGTTTGGGTTGTATTTACTTTTTCCAGTGCAAACCTACAAGGATTCCTTCAGACTTACAAAGTTATTACGAGAAGTACTGTAGGAAGAAATACATTGGGGGTTTAGATCACCCATGCCTAACCTTTTCAGGGCATCATGATCTCTCCCCTTGTTCTATACATCAGAGATGTCACTGAAGTGAAAGCCAAGTTTTAATTTAGAATTTAATAAAAATTGATTAAGCATCACAGAGCACATACAAAGCTGCTCCATAAATCTTTCAGCCCTTTTTGTGCTAGGAAGAAAGCAAGCACTGTCTGCTGAAGCAGATGACAGATGCTGGCTTAAAGATAAGTATTATTTATACTTCTGTACCAGATTTCTTCTTATGCATATCTTATCATGCATGGGTATATGATCAACAAAGCAATTATTTTATATCAGTCAAAGACATTCAAATGTACGCTGGCTCCGTAGGAATGCTTTAAAGAGTTCAGGTTTAGGGTTCAATTAAACCAAGATGGAGAGAAAGACAGTTTTGAAAGAAAAACAAATACTGAAATGGTTGTGATTTGAAATGTACTTTCACACACAGGCTAATGAATATATATGCACTGAAAATAACTTTGTTCTGAACATATGCCTATGCATTTTAAATAAATGATGCATGTTTGAAAGATAAGAGGGTTTACCAAATCTAAACACATCAAGATACATCTATATTAAACTGCATTTATTTGTACAGTATGTCGGTAAGGAAACAGCCCCCTGAAAGAAATCCAATAGTTATGTAAAGAGATAGCTGATTTTACCCAAGTTTGCGAATATTTCAGTCATCAAAACTAGAGTCTAAAAACTTAAATCACATTCTTTCCCTCCTTAGAAAGACAGAATATATGAAAACTAATCATGTAATGAAAACTTCCAGAGGTTTATTATTTTACATCTAGTAAATGAAATGGAAAAAAAGATAACTAATGATTTGAAAGAGAAGAAAAAGCAACTTACATTACCTTTAAAATATATATATAATATTCTGCATTATAAGCCATTTGAAAGTGGAGAATTTGGCATGTGATTCCAAAACAAATCAGGATAAGTAAGATAAATAATCAGGTGGGCTGTCTTGACCATTCGCTTTTACCCCAATTCCTAAGCCCCTCGAGAATCTAGAAGAGGAGCAGGTTCAGGGCTGGTGTTATATTGTTTTATTGTGTTTATGAGGGGGAGACAAATTGGAAATAAATGAATTTTCAAGTCCAGCCAGAAAGTCAACCTATGGATAGATTTACTTAATTGGGGATTAAAAAAAACACGGAAACAAAAACCTGTGCTCATCCATTTTTTTATATGGTATCTTACTGTATTTCATTTTTTTCTTAGCATTTTTCTTTGCAAAAGTTCTTCCTAAGAAATCCCAACCTCACCAGATAGCCTAAAAGGCAGAAATGTTCATCTGCTCAAAGACGAGGAAACCCCAAGCTGCTTGGCATCATGTGGGAGTGAAATGACTGAGTATGCTCAGGCCAGAATCCTTGCTGCTGGAGGACTTCCTGCACAAGGGCTAGCTGAAGACACAGATACGGCTGCAACTGCATTAAAAAGACATTGGTAGCAGAATTAAACTGTCTGACTTCATGGAATTACTGCATACTGTAGTTATCGCCTGAGAATTAGCAATGCACTAAAATAGCATACACAAATCAGTACTTTTATGTGGTAATACTAATCTATCATATGTAATTTTTCTTTCCTGAATTATATATGAAAACACATCCATAAGGGTGTAGCAATTATGAGCAAATACTTTCAAGAACTGCTACTGTGGTATGTCTCTTAAGCATGCAACTCCACATAGAAGCACTAAACAAAATAATTGCTTAAAAATATTCAGGATTCTCTTTCCTATTTAAATAATCCTCTCTATTATATAAAAATTCAGGTTGTACAAAAAACATAAGCATAATAAATTTTTACAGGAAATGACAGGTAAGAATGGTTTTTAAGCCGGGCGCCGTGGCTCATGCCTGTAATCCCAGTACTTTGGGAGGCCGAGGTGGGTGGATTATGAGGTCAAGAGATTGAGACCATCCTGACCAACATGGTGAAACCCTGTTTCTACTAAAAAGACTAAAAATTAGCTGGGTGTGGTGGCACACACCTGTAGTCCCAGCTACTCAGGAGACTGAGGCAGGAGAATTGCTTGAACCCAGGCATCGGAGGTTGCAGTGAGCCAAGATCGTGCCGCTGCACTCCAGCCTGATGACAAAGCAACTCTGTCTCAAAAAAATAAAATAAAATAAAAATAAAAAAAGAATGGTTTTTATATGACCTTATAGTAGAAAACAAAGTTAAAATATATATCAGATACCAGTGCAGTCAGATATATTGGAGTCACTAATACATTCCGAATCTGCTGATTAAATGAGAGATATTCAAAATGAACGAAACTTACCCACACACTTTCTCATCCATGTAAGGGGGGAAAAGAATTACATTTCTTCTGAGCTAATGGAGATGATTATAGTAACTTTTACAGGTAACATTAATCTCCACAATCTCCACAGACTGACCCACCCCCAAAAAATAAAATAACTGCTTAGTAACTTTGCAGCCTATCAAAGTTCACAAACCATGCCCAGTTCCAATACTTGTTAGCTGTTGGCCTTAGACAAATGACTCACCTCTCCGAGTTTGAATCTGTATATCTATTTAAACAAGGATAATAGGCTCAAAGTTTGGAACAAATGAGATATGTAGAAAAAGCATTGAGCAAAATGCCTAGAACAAAGTAAGTACTAAAGAATAGTAAATACCATTATTGTTGTTCCTGTTACCTGTATTTTCATTTGCCCGTCAGACATCAACACTTGGGTCATTCCTACCCAACTGAGAAGAAAAAAACTGAACAACTTACATCTAAACTCAGTGTTTCTTTCACTGCCTCTGTTAAGGGAACTAAGATTTACCCAGGTGACAAAGTTAAAAGCATCACAGTCATAACCAACTCTTTCTCCCTACACCCATAATAATATGCCTCCTCCTTTCTGTTCCTACCAATATTACTCAGTACTTTCATGATAAAACCCTCTGGCCATAGACTAGTCTAGATTAGTGAAGCATGTGCCTAATTTCTCATCTCTAATTCCATGACATTGGGGTGTCCTGATTCTCCTCCTCCTATTTATCTGAGTTCTCACTATCATTCTCCTATATTCACTCCAATTCTTCTCAAAGTCAGCATTCCCCAAAGCCATATCCCTGACTCTCTTATCACCCTCTGCAATGTCAATCAAACTTTGGCATCAAAGGTTTGGGATAACAACACAGCTAAATTCAGACCTGTATTTTCATTTGCCTGTCAGACATAACACCTGGGTCATTCCTACCCAACCTAGAAGAAAAAAACTGAACAACTTACATCTAAACTCTGTGGTTCTTTCACTGCCTCTGTTAAGGGAACTAAGATTTACCCAGGTGACGAAGTTAGAAACGTCACAGTCATAACCAACTCTTTCTCCCTACACCCATAATAATATGCCTCCCTCTTTGTAATCCTACCAATGCAAGCTTTTCCGTGTCCTTCTTGCTGCTCTCCTGACTTTCACAGAAGTCTTAGCTTGGTTATGTTCAACAAACAACACCTAAGATATGCCAAGCACCATACACTCTGAATGCAAACCAGAGCAGAGCAAAATAAAACAGAAAACAAAACAAAACACACACAAACCTTTTGCTCTCAAGGTTCTTCAAGTAGTGGGAGAGGTATGTAAATACATGATTATCTACTGTGATGTTAAATAAGCAATAATAAGTACACATGGCTGGGTGCGGTGGCTCATGCCTATAATCCTAGCACTTTGGGAGGCCAAGGCAGGCGGATCACTTGAGATCAGAAGTTTGAGACCAGCTGGCCAACATGGCGAATCCCCGTCTTTACCCAAAATACAAAAATTAGTGGGGCGTCGTGACACACATCTGTAATCCCAGCTACTTGGAGGCTGAGGCACGAGAATCGCCTGAACCCAGGAGGCAGACGTTGCAGTGAGCAGAGATCGTGCCACTGTACCCCAGCCTGGGCAATGGTGTGAGACTCTGTCTCAAAAAATTACAATAATAATAAGTACACATAGATTATAAAAGTGGGACAGAGGACAGAGTGATTATTCCATCTAGACAGGTCAGAAATGAGTTTGCCATAAATAGCCATCACTCCAGAGGAATGTTTGGAAGAACGAACAGGAATGTGTGGTTGCACAAGAGAGGAAAAGGCATTCTAGATATCAGGGACAGCATGGGTTAGACCTCCAGCTCTAAGCTCTCTAATCAACATGCGTATTCTTAAAACTTGCCTGTCTAAAACCTAGGCCTAATTATAACACTTTCCCTTTTCCATAAGACCTTCAAGGGCTTTCCACTGCCTCTAGGATAAAATCCAATACCTCGCATTAGCAAGGCACTGGTATTCCAAACTCTGACTCATTAGCTGAGAAGCAGCTCCCCACTGCTCTCCACATCCCTCTGTCTTAGGTACAGGACGTCACTACATCTTCACACAGGACTGTGCTCCAGCCAGCAACCAAAATGCCTCTCTGCCCTTCACCCTGTGAAATCCCATTTACCCTGTGATATCAATGTTTAATTTCACTCTGCCGAAGTCCTTCCTAATCAACCCTGGATTATGTCCTCCTCTGAGCCTTCAGTCCCTTCGTTGATCCCTCTATTTCCACATATCTCACACCTGGATTTGTAGAGTGAATGCTCATATGTCTGCCATATCATTTTTTAAAAGCTTTTGCTCTAAGAACTTCAATGAGTAATTTCAAATTACTTTCCACCAAATTAATAGGCAAATAATAGGAGATTTCCTATTGCAAACCCTCTTATTTGGTGCCACTGACAGTGCTAACAGGCTAGAGTGAAACAGCATGGTATATGTACGGTTCTTAAAAAGCCACTAATATCGCCCCACTATTGACTGAACTGTGTCCCTGAAAATGTATATGTTGAAGCCCTAATCCCCAGTGTAACTGCATTTGGAGTCAGGGTCTTTATGGAAGTAATTAGGGTTAAATGAGTCATAAAGTTGAAGCCCTGTTAAAATGGGTTTAGTATCCCTACAAGAAGAGATACCAATGTGCCCATTCGTACTCTCTCTCTCTCTCACTGTATCTCTCTCTGTCTCCCTTCTGAGGACATAGTAAGAAGGTGGCTGTCTGCAAACCACGAAGAGAGCCCTCACCAGAATCCAGTGATAATGATTTCAGACTCCCAGCCTCCAAAACTGTGGGAAAATAAATTTCTACTCTTTAAGCCACCCAGTCTATGGTATTTTGTTATGACAACCCAAGCTAACTAAGACTGATACCCTAGTCAAGAGAACTTGATAGTCCACAGTTAAGTTGTGAGACTATCTCTGGTATGATGCACAAGGCATTTAACTTTACGAACAGACTCATTAATCTCTCAAAAGCTTAACACTGTCACCATTTTACAGACAGATCCAACTAAGGATGGAGGCCTTCCATGAGCTATCCAGTAATGTAGGGAGAGTCAGTGACCATGCCCAGAACAGGATTCTAAAGTCTGGCCTTTCAAACCCCTGACCTAGAAAAGAAGACTACTCCATTTCCAACAGGAAAATGTGCTAGTCATGGAGGCCCACATGGCACATCTCTGCACTGCCCTAGGCCAGGAGGGCCATCTGACACTGCACGGGTACCACTGCAGGGCAACAGGATGATCAAGTACACAATGGCCACCTCCACCACTGACTAGCTGAAAAACTGTGAACACATTACATAACTTCACTAGACGTCAGCTTCCTATTCTGTAAAAGCAGGATTTTAATACTTACCTTGCAGAATTATTGTGAAGATCAGAAATAAAATACAGAAGTAGATGGCCCACTGCTTGGCGTAGACTCAAGACTCAGTAATTAGTGGGTACTCTGCATGCTTCCATGTCACCTCATTAACAGTTTCACTTCTATCTAAACTAAAAGCAGGAACAGGGTAGTCTTACTATTTTTTTTAATCTATAGATATTTGCCCTGTTTGTTTAGGTGTTATCTACTCAGTACCTACTTTTTATTTATTTATTTCTTTTTAGAGACAGGGTCTCTCCCGGTCACCCAGGCTAAAGTACAATTGCATGATCAAAGCTCACTGTAACTCTGAACTCCTGGACTCAAGCAATCCTCCTGCCTCAGTCTCCTGAGTAGCTAGGACTAAAGGCTTGCACTACCATGTCCAGCTAACTTTTGAATTTTTTTTGTAGAAATGGGGTCTTTCTGTGTTGCCCCTGCTGGTCTTGAATTCCTGGCCTCAGCAATCCTCCCACCTCAGCTCTACTTTTTCTTTCTTTGTTTCTTTCCTTCCTTCCTCCCTTCCTCCATCCCTCCTTCCTTCTTTCCTTGAATGCCTGGCCTCAAGCAATCTTCCCACGTAAACTGCCCTCCCTCCCTCTCTCCCCCCCTCCCTTTTTCCTTCTTTCCTTCCCTCCCTCCTTCCCCTCCCTCCCTCCCTCCCTTCCTTCCTTCCTTCCTTCCTCCCTCCCTCCCTCCCTCCCTCACTGTAGTCTTGGTCTCCCAGGCTCAAGTGATCTTCCAGAGTAGCTGGGATTATAGGCATACACCACCATGTTGGACTACTCTTTTATTTTTGTGGGGGATGGGATCTCACTATGTTGTCCAGGCTGGTCTCGAACTCTTGAACTCAAGCAATACTCCTGCCTCAGCCTCCCAAATTCCTGGGGCCACCACACCCAGCCTCTATTACTTTTTGTTAGTAATAACAGTAATTTCCCCTCTGGGAAGCCAGTCTTCCCCACTTTCTGAGATCATGTAGTTTGGATGTCCTGTGATCATCCCCTAGCTCCTTTCCAAGAACAGGCAGGAGACTTAAGCATTGCCAATGAGAAGAAAGCACCAGTTCAGCAATTGGTTCAGGGGTGGTCCAAGGAGACCCAGCTCAGGAACTTCTGCTGGGGCTACTGAGGAAGAGAACAGAGAACATTTTCCTCCCACTGGGTTTGCTCAGCTAATAGAATACAAGCCTTCACTGTCGAGAGAGACCCTCTTGCCTGAGAAGTGAGGGAACAAAGAGAATGGCATAGTAAGAGAATCAGAGAAACATTCCTAATTACATCATTTGAACATCTAAATCAAGCTGTACCTGCCAATGAACTGGACTTTTAAATTACATCAAAGAATAACTTCCCTTTCTCACTTCAGACTACATAACCTCAGTTTCTTAACACTTGCAAATAATACACAAACCAAATACCAGCAAGAATTTGACATCTTCAGTGACCAAAAGGACCCCTGAAATAAACAAGAACTCCGTGATAAGAGATTCCTTTCATTAAATTCTTACTTTATGTCAACTAAATATTTCAAATTTCGTATTTCCAATCATATAAACTGAGGGTGGGGGTAGATATTATTATCTCTGTTTTACTGATAAGCAAATTAAGATTCAAAGAGCTTAAGCAAATTGCCCAAGTTTAAATAGTAAGAGGTAGAGCCGAGATACTACCTAAGATTTAGCTTTTTTATTTTCTTAAGTATTACCAAGAAATTGTATTACTATTTCTTAGTTTAGAACTATCATGGTTATTGCATATCAATGTGCATTGGCTGGCAATAGTAGATACTTAGCAAGTACTGTAAAAAAGTAGAAAGGAAGGGAGAGAGAGAGGGAGGGAGGGGAGAAGAAAAGAGGAAGGAAGGAGAGTAGAGGGAAAAGAAATGAGGAAGGAAGGAGAGGGCAGAAGAGAGAATAGAGGGTAATTCTACAACCTCTTCACTACCCTTAAGACCTTTCTTGAGATCACTTAGGGCCTAGCAATAGACAGTGGTGATACTGTCCTCACACAAAGGGATAAATAGAGGAATTCCTGAACCCAGCAGGAATATCATCATAATTGCCAAAGTCTTAAAAAGTTTCATCCTGTGGATACCGTTACTGACTCCCCCAAAACCCCACACAGTAGGAACAAACCTGATGAAAAGTTTCACCTATTCATAACTCCTTATTCAAAATCCCCCAAGTCTCTCTTCATTTCTTGATAAGTCTTAGGGTAACATAGCAAGTTTTAAAACTCAGTTACACATTTGCCCTTAACTGAGCATCTGAAAGGCTGTCACACTGGATTTTTAGCTCTGCCATGGAGGAGGTTATGGCCTGTTGAGCATTTTTGTGCTGGGTCAAGAAAGGGAAGAGGAGTCGGAAACAGGAAGAATCCATTAGAAAATATCTGTGCATATAGTATCTTTTTTTTGTTTGTTTTCTTTATACAAGTTCTCGATGGACAATAATTTCCCAGATAGCTAATGTCACAGACCTCTTAAATATGAGAGAGAGAAACTGTACCATTCCTCAAAAGCAGCTTTTCGGAAGGGAAGATGGAAGAGGAGGCAGAATTGAAGCCTTAGCTCAAAAGGAAGACAGATTTCCAAAACTTTAGCTTTTGGCATTAAAACTTTCAAGTGTGTCCCAAGATAAACGAGACATCACTGCTACTATATTCCCACAGTGGCCTCATTGCCACCCCAATCTGACTTTGTGAAAGACTGCTGAAGCACTGTCATAGAACTCTGGTGTTCAATTGCTAACATCATAGCTACCTATAGAAAAGAGAGTATGGCTTAGGAAATATTCCAGTTTAAAGCAAGATTAAACATACCGAATTCATATACCGATTACGGTATATAGAATTTTTTAAGTCAACCTGTATACCTCTGTCAGTTGTATTTTAACTATGTGAGAGAAGGAATAAAAGCTATTAAGGTATCACCTTTTCCTGTAAAAGATAACCAAATAAACCCATTGAGAAGTCAGGTTTATCCAAAAGAATTGGTTTCTCTGGACTTACGACAATTGACTATAGTACCTCCTTTCTTCCAGAATATTCTGAGTTAATAAAAGTTTTTTTGAAACTGAAATCCATGAGTATGTGTTACAATAAGTAAATACTAAATGCCTATAGTTTTTCAGACTTTTCTTAGGTGATGCCTATTCCTAAAGTATGATTAGAATGCAACATCTAACATTTTACACAATTAAAGATTATTTTGTTTTAAAAAGCAAACTAGAAACCTCAAGAAAAACCTATCCACTGGCATTCCGTTGCAACATACATATAAAGAACTTTACAGCATTTTTCCTTGCCTTTGGGTGTTTGTTTTACAAGAGAGGAATTCCAGGTGCAATCACTCAATGAGGAATTAGAACCTCCCCTCCAAGTTTTCATCTAATTGCATACCAACACATAATGAAGGACATGATATATGTACAGTAGCTAAAGAGTTAATCTAATCTTTAGCAACTCTGCTTAAAAATCCTAATGGCAGACTGCCCATCATTCTTTTAGACAGAGCTTGTCAGAAAAACTAGGGCAGCTTGTCCAGCTCAGCAGTCAACTGATTACTAGTGAACTCAATGGGGCTCCCAGCCAACCCCTGAGATTGCTGCCAGCCCCTTGGGTATTCAAAGGCCAAGTTCCAATGTGGTTTACTTTGCCAGAATCACATGATGTCAGTGCTATTTTCTCCTGACCAGAATAACCAGTCATTCAGGTTACTGCAAGTGGTATCAGTGAACTAGGCGTCACTTCACTGTTAGAGGTCACATACACACCGAGGCGCTGCTCCTTCTCACCATGGCCCAGGGGCTGCTGGGGCCTCCTGCAGGAGATCAGCTAATCCCAGTTTGTCAGATCCAGCGACCCAGATCCTGCATGGGCATCCTGCACACCGCAGTCTGCTCTAAGGACCAGGAATTACACAGGTGCGCTGGACATGGCACACTTAGAGCAAAACAAACAGGTCCAACTTTTATAAAGAA
Source organism: Ateles fusciceps (assembly GCA_036589455.1). Classification (NCBI taxonomy): domain Eukaryota; kingdom Metazoa; phylum Chordata; class Mammalia; order Primates; family Atelidae; genus Ateles; species Ateles fusciceps. Next base: position 6,887,562 of record JAZHEH010002789.1, on the reverse strand, counting down.
CCAGCTAGAGAAGAAGAAAACAGAAAATGGGTCTTGGCTTTCACTTATATTATATTACTTGAGGTTTAGTAGGCAAGCCACACAAATTCTGTGGGGATTTAGTCACCTTTATCCACCTATGCCCACATTCTTTGCAAGGTAGTAAGACATTAATTCATTTTTACATCTATCAGGAGATTTTTCCGTTGCTACAGGATTTGCAAGGGTATGTGCATTTAAGGAGTAACGAGTTTTTAAAACTGTGATTACCCTTATCTTTCAGGGAGAGAAAGTATTTCACTCCCTAAAACACAATGCAGAGAATTAAAAAACAAGATCCACTTTTTAATCTTTCCTCCTCCAGAAGAAAATGCACACATCAGGAATAGCAAATGGGCTGACATAGCTGGTGGACTCTATTTTCAAAGTCTTAAATATATTTCCCATGCTTTAAAAACCTCGGAAGATTTTTAATATTCCTTATTACTTCTATGGCATTTTGGATTTATTTATATAAATTCATTTTAAAAACTCATTTTAAAGAGACTAAATCTTTAAAATATGACATTTAAAAATACTGTAGATTTTCTATATTATTATATTTATAGTTTTTCATTCTTTTTTTCTGTCAGTAATGTAATAAAGTTTAAAGCTGAGAAATAACGTGCAGCAAGGTAAAGAAGCGTCGTGATTTTAAAACATTTGTATTTTTTAAAGAAAACAGAAATTGCTTCAGTTATAATAGGTAAAAGAAAAAGAAATGTAATGACTCCAGTAACTACTATTACATAAAAGACAATGCATGTTTCAGGAATAATAGAGTGAACGAATTATCTATTATTCATTACTGGACACTTCCTTACTAAATATTACCATGGGGAAACCTCTAAGCAAAGTGAGTGAGAACAAGATCATGAGAACAGGTGTCTTAAGATCTACTGATGTAGCTTCACATGTTCCTGCCACACAACTTTGGGGAAGAAAAAAAAATAATGTCTTTCCATCTCCTGCAGCAAAAGATTACATCCATGACAGTCACCTGTACTGACTCAGGTAAACTTCTATAAAGAGTAGTCCATCTGTCAAGGAAATTGTACAGTAAGAAAAGACTGATGATGGATGGAAGGAAGGGAGGAAGGAAGAAAAGAAAGACAAGTTGGTTTCTACAAAGAAAAAAAGACCCCAATAAATTATTTTTCACATCAATGCTTCATAATTTTCATTCATTCCATCCATGAAGAAAGTTTAAGCAGATTTGCAACAACTTCAAAGCCAATGTTATCACGTTATTCAGTCAAAATCAGGTGCTATAGTTAGCGTTCCCTGCTGGTTATAGCTCATCTTTGACTATTCAACTTGTCTTTTGTCCTGGTCTTTGATTTCCTTCTCAGATGCATCATATCCTACCGCTAACATAACATCTTTAATGAACTAACAAATGTTTGAAAGAAAGAGACTTGCTAGATACAAGTTCTCTGGTGCAAAGGGACTAAGTAGTCACCACCAATTAGATTATAGCTGGATAATTTCGCAGTTCTCTAGATGATTGTTTCAAGGAAGGCTGGAAATGTACAGAGGCAAAGCAAAATAGCCTGTAAGTGTGTGCTTTTCTCTTAGCATAACAAAACAGCCCACGAAACTCCCAGAAGGAAAAAGCAAGGGAGATTCTGATTCTTTAGCTGAAGATGAAGAAATAATGCACAAATAAAATGTTTTAGCTAAGCACAGTGGCCACACCTGTAATCCCAACTACTTGAGTGGCTGAGGCGGGAGGATTGCTTAAGCTCAGGAGTTAGGGGCCACTCTGGGCAATATAGTGAGACCACATTTCTAAAAATAATTTTTGAATTAAAAAAAAATATTTCAAATGAAGTTGTCAGAAATCCTTTTTGAGACTACATCATAACGTGGGTGCTGCCTCTAGGTATCTTTACGGAATTGTTACAGTAAGTAAAACTCTCTCAAGCCAACACTCATGGCTCTTCACGAAGTAATCTCTATTTTTTTCACGTGGCCTCCAGCCCTTCATGGGTCTTGTATTCCAGCTACACTGGATAACTTCTTGTACATTTTTCTGCCCTTTGACTTTTGCTCATGCTGTTCCCCTGGTCTAAATGCCTCCCCAACACTTGACAAAACCCATTTCTTAAAGTCTGTTAAAAACATCATTTCTCAGGCCAGATGTGGTAGCTCAGGCCTGTAATCCCAGCACTCTTGGAGGCTGAGGCGAGCAGATCACTTGAGGCCAGTAGTTTGAGACTAGCCTGGCCAATGCATGGCAAAACCCCGTTTCTACTAAAAATATAAAAATTAGCCAGACGTGATGGCACATGCCTGTAGTTCCAGCTACTCAAGTGGCTGAGGCACAAGAATTGCTTGAGCCTGGGAGATGGAGGGTACAGCGAGCCAAGATTGCACCACTGCACTCCAGCCTGGGCAAGAGAGTGACACTGTCTCAAAAAAACAAAACAAAACAAAATACCATTTCTCCATAAGATGCTCCCTCCTCCCCCAGAACCAGACATGAGCTCCTCCCCTGAATCTCAGTAGCTTCACATTTATACAGTACTTCTCTTAAAGACTGCCCTGACATGGGCTTGTGTTACTTATTGATCTTATCCCTCCACCAGACATAAGCACATAAGCATGGAGACACGTATCTTCAGGGACGTGCACTCAATAATCGTTTGCTGATTTGAAGTCAACTGATGAGGCTAATTTATTTTACAGTACTCCCATGCATAGGTTCTCTAATAGCTTCTCAAAAGCCCTCCACTGATCCAAAAGCTCATCTGCTGTAATATTAGTGTTTATAATGATACACAGGTTCCCGAGATAAATAATTTAATTATCACATGCTTATTAAGGTCTCACCAAGAGCAGAGCTATTTACCTCTTCATTTGAATAAGACTTTTGAAAAATGCTTTGTAGTTGGGATTCTCTCTGTGTGTTCGAATATGTGCATGTGTATATGTGTGCATTAACAAGCAAGGTCTAGAGGGCTAAATGATAATAATGATCGTCTGCTCCTCTTCAGCGAACTTCAGACAACTACATTAAAGCTACAAGCTTTAAAGTATTAGCTTGCGCAAGTGCCAACCATGCTTCCAAATTTCAAAACAAAATAACCTTGGCTAAGGCAGGAAGATCACTTGAGGCCAGAAAATCGCAATCAGCCTGGGCAACATCGCAAGGCCCCATCTCTACAAAATAAAAATAAAAATAGCCAGGAGTGGTGGTGCACACCTGTAGTCCCAGTTACCTGGCAGGCTAAGGTTGGAGAATCACCTGAGCCCAAGAGTTCAAGGCTGCAGTGAGCTATGATCACACCACTGCACTCCAACAAGGATGGCAAAGTGAAAGGAAGGAAGGAAGGAAGGGAGGGAGGGAGGGAGGGAGGAAAGAAGGAAGAGAGGGAAGGAGGAAAGGAGGGAGGGAGGGAGGGAGGAAAGGAGGGAGGGAAACTTGGCTGAACCATGAGGAATTAACACTTGGACACTTTTTGGTTCTGCAACTGTAGAAGAACCTTGCTGAATTTGTTGAACTTGGGTTTCTAACAGATTACTGACATTTCCTTAATGGAAGACCACCTGGGGATTAAATCTTAATTGTAGTGCATATCAATGACTGTGAGCATCTGACTTTACCTTGTTTTACAATTCTCATTAAATGGGTGTGTGGTCAATGACTGAGGGGATGATAAACTATATTAAGCAAACATGATATAAAAACCCAGGGCATACTAATAAGCAGATATGGCTGGTAACAATTAGTTCTAATATAATATGGATATGGACATGCTTCATTTTATGGAAAATGTTCCACAGGTAGTGACAGATTAACCCTCCTAACATCCTTAAAAAAAAGATAATAAAAGTTATTATTCACTTTTTTTTTTTTGAGATGGAGTCTTGGTCTGTCGCCAGGCTGGAGTGCAGTGGCGCGATCTCGCCTCACTGCAACCTCTGCCTCCCGGGTTCAAGCGATTGTCCTGCCTCAGCCTCCCAAGTAGCTGGGATTACAGGTGCATCCCACCATGCCCAGCCAATTTTTTGTATTTTAGTAGAGATGGGGTTTCACCACATTAGCCAGGATGGTCTCTACCTCCTGACCTCGTGATCCACCCGCCTTGGCTCCCAAAGTGCTGGGATTACAGGTGTGAGCCACTGCACCTGGCCAAAAAAAAGATAATGAAAGTTACTATTCACTTTTATTGATTAAATACTTGGAGTGTTTAGACTCTCACAAAGTTACTATAAATTACCTTTTAACAATCCAGCTTGTTGATGAGTCTCAGTGTGTGTTGTGGAGCACTCAATTGACTATGAGAATCACATATAAGAGAAATAATCAAATAGCCTGAGTGCCTTTGGAAAACATTGAATTCAACTCTGTCCTGCTCAGGTTAGCTCCACAATCCACAGACTATGCTAGCATAGTATTAGTGAAACACAAAACACTGTACTCAAGGCACCTACTTTAAATCCACCACCTATTAGCTGTGTGATGTTGAGAAGTCCCATAATTCTCCCTCATGTGCAAAAGGAAGCTACCAGTGGTGCCTGCCTCCATGGGGCCATGATGATTATAAAAAGGAGACATTCTATGCAGCTTCTGTTTTACCAAAAATATTCATTTTGACCTACTTTTTCTAGAAGCCTCTCCCTCTAACAATATTCACATGTAAAACCAACAAAAACACTAATCAAATTCCAGAAAGGTAGAATTTCAGGGTGAGGGAGGTCTTATTGCATTTTTGCCTTAATAACCTCAGTTTCATCTTTCATTCCATACCAAAACATGGTTATGGTGAAACTAATGTTTCTAAGAAAAAAATGTACTAATTATATACGAATTCTGCATATTTAGAAATAATTTTCCAAAAACTTTTAACTAGACAAGAACCTCTCCTTACAAACAAAAGTTTTCTCTTTAGACCAATTTCACTGCTATACATAAAGAAGAAAACATATAAGAAGGTTGGGATAGAAGAAAAATCTGAAAGGAAAGACTAATTGGAAGATAGAAAAAGAGGAAGAGGAGTGAAATATAATACTCATATTCCAGTCACCAATCCACTAACTTCCGAAAAGGAAAGTGAATATGCCAGACCGTTAAAATATTTCAGAAACACTAGCTTGTTTGGCAGAGTCACGGAACCATGAGAATCACGGTTACTTAATCACTGTGAGCTCATAAAACTGGACCCAAGGTGATAAGACCATTGGGTGAGAAGGGTGAGAGGGAGCTGAGCAGGGTCATCTGCTCCAACAATGTACCAGTTCCAGAGGTCCTCTGCAGAACTTGAAGAGACAGCACAGCATCCTCAGGCTGCTAACTTCCTGACTCCTGCCTTTGAAATAGAACCAGGAACTGAGCTTCCACGGCTTCGTTTGACCTGGCTTTGCCACTACCCCAGTTCTGATGAGATTATGCTCTGCTACCCCAGAACTAAGCACAGGTGAGAGCCAACATGCCTTTTTATGGCCTAGAGCACAGGAAGAGGGCCCACCTAGTAATAAAAACACTGTCACTTTTATGTATTAGGCAGTATTGCCTAATGGTTTAGCACCCAAGGCTGTAAAGCCAGACTGTCTTGGTTCCAAATCTGACTTTGAGATCTACTAACTGTTTGACCTTGGTTAAGTCAGTTAACACAAAGGCTGAGGTTCCTCACCTGTAAAATGAGGGGGAAGTACCAGGTTACTGTGAACATTAAATGAGATACACATATATAAAACTAAGTACAGTCCTAGAACATGGTGCACACAAGGTGACAGGTGTACCTTATTACAGCTACTGCACAGCTGCAAAAATCTGTGAAAGACTAAAAGTCACTATTCTACAAGCTGGATATTAGACTGTGAATTCCTCATGACCAGCAAAACCCAGCATTCCCAATGCCTAGTTCAGTGCTGAATGAACAAGAAAGAAAACCTCAAAAAAATCTTTCAGTAATAGATAATTCCAAGAATAAGGTCAATAATGCACCAGCTATGGTTTCCTTGTCATTGAATTTATTAATAAAAGTAGGCAGAATTATTCATTATAATGCTAAAGAAAATTTGACTTTTTTAAAGGGACAAGGTTTCCTTAAAGTATTATATCAGTATCTCCTATAAACAGATTTTGTTTAAATAATACAATTTACTAAAGTGTCTGAGGAGTGTGGACTTCCCCCATATTTATGTTTTTAGTGGCTGCAGCTGTTGCGGTGGTCCAACATTGAACACAGTAAGCACAAAAGAACCCTTTGATGACTCACATTAGAACATGAGTTTAATAGAAGCAAAGGTACTGCTTATCATCACTGAGAACATTCATTCAGATCTTCAAACTCTGAGAACATTCATTCAGTTTTATAACTGCTCTGATCTAACAGGGCAATTTATTCCAACATGCAATTTAACCAATAGGCTGTTTAACCTTGGATACTTATTAGTAAGGGAACAATGCTTTCAGGATTATGCTGAATAATTCAGCCCTTCCAGTCAAAGAACTTTGCTGGTGGGTGAGACAGCATGCTGTCTAAGTATCTGAGAACATTTCTACATATCTGGAGTACATGGCCCTGTGCTGCCTTTCCAGGCCGGCTCTCCCAGCCAGAACTACTTCTGCCACAGGGCAAGACAGTGGAATAGAACTATCTTATACACTTTTTTGAACAAAGACAGATGATGTTGCACTACTACATTCCCTGTGAATGCTTTCTGCTGCTGCCATCAACATACAGCATTTTGGAATTTACTCCTAGGTGTTTTATAATGGAAACCATTCTAAGTAAGATTTTTCTGAAGGTTCAGTATGAACTAGGCAACTACCTTGGGAAACAGTCCCATTATTTCAAATGTTTACTTTTCTATTATACCCCATTTCCCAAATATTGTTTTTAAAAGTTTTACATCTTATCTTCATAAATCAAGTTAGTAAGGATGTCATTCTTTTTTAAAGCATGTTGCTCAGAAACATTATAAAAATAAAACACATAAACACACATGTATACATGCACACAAATGCACGCACTTGCTCAACTTGAAATTGAGCCCCAGGACTAACAAACACACAGTCCACAGTTCTGATTACTATGCCTTCTTTCTAGGATCTGGCTTCGTTTGGAGACTCATATCCCATACCAGTGCTCCCCCAAACCATGTTCTAAGGTCCATGAAATATTAATGATACTTCTGTGGGGGAGTGGGGGAGTGGTATCAAATCTGTAGTTTTGCCTTAGGACAAATCTGAATCACAGGCACACAAAGCCGGTGAGACTCTTAGGTACTGAGTGAACCCTGCCAACTGTTCAACATCCACATCTCTCAGCGGATGTGTTGCTCTCTTTCTATTCATTATTATACACAAAGCTCATGAAGTGGTAACATTTCTTTGTTTCAAAAATAAAAAGGCACCAGAAAAGACATCAATTGCTTGTGATGGTGATGGAAATGAAGAGAAAGTAAAAAGGCCTAAGGAAGCAATGGTTCTTGAAAGAATATGGATATCTAGGAAAGAAATTATACTCCAAAGGGCTACCTATAAATTTAGAAACTCATTATTATCTCTGGACAAATCTTTCATAAATGTCAAAGACCTGCTACGTATCAAAATAGTCCAAGCTCCTAAGCATCATAGAAATAAACTGGACTTGACTGTGGATTCTATTTGAGCAAGATCCTATGGCTGAGTCTTGGGTATGATGAGGGAGAAATTTCTCACATAAGTGTGGGACCATGGGGCCTAGGCTCTGGAAAGACAGGTCCAGGGGCACTGCCATACACTAATGTTGGTAGAATCTTCTGTTTAAAAGGCATTGGTGGCCAGATGCGGTGGCTCACGCCTGTAATTCCAGCACTTTGGGAGGCCAAGGTGGGCGGATCACTTGAGGTCAGGAGTTTGAGACCAGCCTGGTCAACATGGTGAAACCTGTCTCTACTAAAAATACAAAAAAAAAAAAAAAATTAGCTGGGCATGGGTGGACACCTGTAATCCCAGCTACTCAGGAGGCTGAGGCAGGAGAATTGCTTGAACCTGGGAGACGGAGGTTGCAGTGAGCTGAGATAGTGCCACTGTACTCCAACCTCGGTGACAGACTGAGACTCCCTCTCAAAAACAAAACAAAAGGTATTGGCGGAAACCAGATATTTTAGTTGACCGGGGTTTAATTTGAGAAGCAGGCCTCCAATACAGCCTGAAGATGGAGTACAAGTTTGGCTTCCGTGAGGTTCTGGAGGGAGCACTTTTATTAACAGGTGCAGGGTAGAACTGCTGGGTCCTGAAAGAACCTCTAAGACACTGGGGCAAGAACAGAGAGAGAAGAGCCTAAGTCCACTGAGATAAGTGAGGCCCACTGACTTCAGAGCTATGAATCTAGTTTTTTCCCAGTCAGTGAAAACTAAAGCCCACTGGAGCTCTGAGAGAGCCTCTGGTCTTCTCATCTCCCGCAGGATGGCTCACTATCTGTGTAAATGCAGAGGCCCAATCTGAGCACTCTCTATGCCTCACCAAGGACACTACAAAGTCTTCCAAACAAAAATGCTTTTTTCAGTCACGTAAATATCCTTTTAATTCATATTCTTACTTAGTTTACATAGCTTGTATGAAACTCCTTTGTCACTTTCTAAAGATTTATTTTTGTTGGGCTCTAGGAAGGATTGTCTAACATTTCTCCAAATTTCCCCTAAATCTCATGGTGCTTCAAATAATAGGAACTTTTCCATCCTCTGAACTGGCCATTGTCTACCTAGAGTGACAAACAAAATGTAGAATCTTGCAGGATAGCTCAGATTATGTCGTCCTGACAACGAATCACAGATCTGTCTTCTACACTGGGTTCTATATACAGGGGCAGCATGCTTATTGGCCTATATGGGGCATGGCCTGGCCCAAATGACCTGCTTCTTCTGAACTTGAAGGCACTCAGTTCAGGGAGCTACACAGATGGTGACGAAGGGTAGCCACATCATTGGTTCTTGCCTCTCCATCACAGTATGTCTCAGCTTTTTAACAGCAAGAAACATGCAGGTATACTTAATTGGTGGGATCCAGGACAGGAAGAGGGAAAAAGCCAAGACAACAGCATTTAAGACTGAAAACGGGCAGGACATGGTAGCTCACACCTGTAATCCTAGCACTTTGAGAGGCCAAGGTAGGCGGATCACCTGAGGTCAGGAGTTTGAGACCAGCCTGGCCAACATGGTGAAATCCTGTCTCTTCTAAAAATACAAAAATTAGCCAGGCATGGTGGCAGGTGCCTGTAATACCAGCTACTCCGGTGGCTGAGGCAGGAGAATCACCTGAACTCGGGAGGCAGAGGTTGCAGTGAGTGGAGATCATACTATTGCACTCCAGCCTAGGCAACAGAGCAAGACTTCATGTCAAAAAAAAAAAAAGACTGAAAAGGGAAACTTGAAGAGGAAGAAAGAAGAAACTCAAAAGCAGTCATATCTCAAACTTTCTGTTTGAAAGTAATATATATACAGCTGGGCACAGTGGCTCACGCCTGTAATCCCAGCACTTTGGGAGGCTGAGGCGGGTGGTTCACGAGGTCAGGAGTTCGAGACCAGCCTGACCAACATGGTGAAACCCCATCTCTACTAAAAATACAAAAATTAGCTGGGCGTGGTGGCGAGTGTCTGTAATCCCAGTTACTTGCAAGGCTGAGGCAGGAGAGTGGCTTGAACCCAGGAAGCAGAGGTTATGGTAAGCCAATGCCATTGCACTCCAGCGTGGGCAACAAGAGTAAAACTCTGTCTCAAAAAAAAAAAAAGTAATATATACCATTAGTATCACATTTCAGCCCATAATGAGGCAGTGTAGTTGAGTCTATTGTAGGGGCCAAGGGGGAAACTTTTCCCTTTGCTCTCAAAAAGTTTGTTGAAAATTAACTCACAAAAGGCAGATTAATAGGAGAAATGGCATGTAAATTTATCAGTGTGCAAGGGGGAGAGATCGCAGGATGACTGCCCCATATCCCAATAGGGTATAGATACTTTTATACCCTACTTCTTAGAGGAATGGGAGATGGGGAAGTTTGGATGGTTTTAAGGGGGCAGTAAATGATTTTTAGGGGAACTTAATGAACTTAAAGTGGCCTGGAACAAAGTCTCTTGGGCCCACAGAGCAGACAATGGTTTGTGACAAATGTCTGTCCAGAGTGTTGACAGGCTTCAGTGTTTCTTTATGTGCTATGAGCTCAGTTAATGGAAATTCGAGGAAGGGACCACAGATAATTGTTTTATTCTTTGGCACATCTGAACTTGAGGCAGACAAGGGAACTTCAGGAAACAACTGTCTCCTGTGCTCTGGGAGAGACAGAGGATTGCAAGACAGGAGGTAGAGGCGGTACGGTGTCTGAGAGACCCAAGGCTGCTTCTTCAGCTCAGCATGTCAAAGGGCCACATTTTGGGGTATCGGTTTCTGAGCCCCAACACTATCATATTAGTCACTTTTCACTTACCTACACGGGGCACTAAGATGCCCTGCACTGGCCCTCACCATGACTCCTCCCTCTTGCTGCCCTTCTCACTCTAGGCTCCTAAACACAGGCCACCTATTTGATGGGATATTTCAAACCTGGCTTTGATTACAAGGGTCAGTTTGGCATACAGGTGATTTCCTTGTAGATGAAGAACATTTACTTTCTTCCTGCTGGATCCCTCCCAGAGATACCATCAAACCTCTACCTACGCAATTAGTTTTCACAGGTGGCTGTTTTGCCTCCAGTAAAACTACTTTCTTTCTCCTTCTGCAAGTCAAAGCAGAGCGAATGCACATGAAAACATTTCAGATATGAAATAAACATGTTCATAAAGGCAGCTATGATGCAATGTATCATTTCTGACTGATCCAAATTATGGAATGAACTCTCCACACCAGAATTAAAGTGAGAAGAATCATCTGGAAGAAGGAGCAGAATGGGATTGTGGTGGGCAGAAGGCTGGAAAAGAGAGTTAGAAACAAGACAAGGAAGAGGAGCCACAATTTCTGCTGGCTTATAATCTCTAGGGTTTTCTGAGGTGTTCTCTCCTTCAGTAAATTCTGTTAGTGTTGAAGACCCTAACTTACTATAGGCAGAACGGAGAGTGGAGAAAGAAAAGATGTTAACATACATCAACAGTCATTGGTAAGGCAGCCGTTTGGTTTTTTGTTTGTTTCTGCGGCACCAGAACAGTTTCAACATGAAACGAGGAAGTTTTGAGATGTAGTTGTTTCTCTGGCCCTTTTTCTAATAAAAGTCTCCCATTTTAGAGGCAGCCATTTCCAAAGGAAAAAAAAAATTCAATGTCGACATAAATCCCTTGAACTAAACATCTGTTTAAACTGTTTCTAGGTCAGGGGTCTAAAACTGTGAAACACTAGGAGTGCAGACATGATTTCTTTCCCAAGGCCTTCAAGTACTGCGGCATGAACATATCCTGCCATATTGTTTAAACATCTGGCTCACTTCCCTCTAAAAGAAAAGGGCTGATAGGGTGGGTTGTTGTGGCTTTTTGTCTTAACCTATAACATGGTTTTGTTATTTGTACCAGTCTCTAAAACAAACTACAGTTAAACAAAGTTTTTTTTTTAACTGCATTATTTAAAGGTGGATGTTTCAATGGCATTCAAATGGCATGAGGGGGATTTTTTTTTTTTTTCACAAAAACTATGAACTCAAGGACATTCATGAAGAAATGGTTTCCTTCAGTTCTTCCCTATGAAGAAAAACTCTTCTAGAATTTCCACTTTCAACATTCCCCTTCGTTAACAAAACAAATTATGCACTCTTGTTTTTAAAAGTCTCTTTCTGTACCTGTATTTACCTATGGAAAAAGACTGTGTTTAAAATATTAAAACATAAACTCATTCGAAAAAGATGTGAGGTGGAGAGAGTTCAGGTGCAGCTTTCCCAAAAGCCTGGCTCAAACACTGTACACATATGGAACTCAACACTGTGACCTCAGAAGGATCTGAGCGGCTGTATGCAGGTTTGCCGTCTAGATTCTTCACCTTGGCCAGGGACAGTGGCTCACATCTGTAATCCCAGCACTTTGGGAGGCTGAGGTGGGCAGATCACGAGGTCAGGAGATCAAGACCATCCTGTCCAACATGGTGAAACCCTGTCTCTACTGAAAATACAAAAATTAGCTGGGCATGGTGGCATGTGCTTGTAATCCCATCTACTCAGGAGACTGAGGCAAGAGAATCACTTGAACTGAGGAGTCGGAGGTTGCAGTGAGTAGAGATTGAGCCACTGCACTCCAGCCTGGTGAGAGTGACACTCCATCTCCAAAAACAAAATTGTAGTTTAGATTCTTCACCTTTACTACTCAAAATCACGCAAAGAATTTGTGTGTGCATCTGTGATGAAGAAGTTATGAGCCTACATTAACAAATTCAGAATTGGAGAGTTTAGGAACAGCAAAAGGAAAACTGAGCTTCAGACAAATAAAGCGGCCCATTCAATAAAAGTGAAAGTATATGGTGCAATCCGTGAAACCCAAATACCGGGGTTTGTCCTCTGCACTTGGCGGTTACTCGATTCCCCCAGACAAACTATTAATGCTCCTGTGTCAGGTCCACGTCTCTCCTAAAACATGCTGGAGGCAAAAAGCAACCCTGAACAAATTCCAGTTTAAGTGAGAAGACTGATTTCACTGACAGGGCAGAACAATCGCCCACGGTTGTCAAATATAATAAAAGGATTGGAGTTTTGTTTTGATTTATTTTCATGTACAAAGTAAGAAAGGAGACAAACTTCAAAGGTTTTGCCTCTAGCCCAGACTTCCGGCCTCAGGGAAACAAATTTCCTAGTGAATATTATAGAAATATAGAAATGACTGTTTAAAATTGACCAAAACAGAAAAGCAAATAGATATCTCTAATAAGACTAGATATATATTTCAAAAGTCCAATTTTATTTTTCCTTTCTCTCTGTTACTAGGAGAGGTGGTTCGCTATCCACTCCTGGCCTTACTTCACCTGCCTAGCCAACAATCATTCTTTTCCCCCAGGGAAGGTTATTTCTATATTTAGGTCATTTGTTTTTTAATTCAAAAGTATGTGCCCAATAAATAATGTTCTAGGAATAAAGAAAGTGACTAAAGGAAGCTACTATGATAAAAATAGAAATGAAAGGAACCCCTACTCTCTGTGCATTTAAGAGCATTTAGGTGAGAAAAAGATATACTACTAAGGTTTGTTTAGGAAAGTAAAAATACTCAATGATGAATTTTTATCTATCTGAGGATTACCCAGATTATAATAAGACAAAAATTTGCATTAATCATTCAAAGGCTCTGATTTGCTATGTCTTTTACAACATTAAATATGTACTTCTTTCCTGGATCTGTTCTTATTTCCAACAGACTCTATTTCTAGAATGTAGAGAAGAAAAGGATTTCAAACAGTCTGGAAAATATAATTTTTAAGTTCCAATCAGAAAACGTTAAAGCCAATAAGGAACTTGAAAGGAAATCTGGGCTATCCCCCAGCCTAAGGCAAAGCCACACCTATAGCAACCCAATCAGATAATAATCTAATCTAACTTTAGGATAAGTTAGGTTCTATGACTTCCCTCCTTAACATGTTTCTGTGCCTGACACCCTTCTACTCACGAAATTTCTTTTCAAGCTGCAGCATAAGCACATTCAGTTATTATCAATAGTGTTAAGTGAATAGAAAGAGATTCAGTGGACAACACAAGACGCTCTGCAAGATCAGTCATGAGAACAAACCCAAAGACCTACTGGACCTGAATTTACTGATCTAGGAAAGGTATACCTAGATCGCAGCAATGTTCTTTAGATCAGGATTTGAAGAAAAGGCTGCACCTCCCACTACAGATTGGATATGATATCCTACTTGCAACTAGCAATATCTATCTCTATATAAATGATGAACAGTATTCAGCTACAAGGGAGGTATTATAGACTGAACGTTTATGTCCCCCCCCAAAATTCATATATTGAAGCCCAACCCCAATGCAGGCAGAACAGGGCCTTTGTATTTGGAGATAAAGTTTTTGTGGAGGTAATTAAGATTAAATGACATCATAAGGGTGGGGCCCTGATATGACAGAATTGGCATCCTTATCAGAAGAGACACCAGAGAGCTTGCTTGCTCTGTCTCTGCCATGTGAGAACACAATGAGAAGGCCGCTATCTACAAGCCAAGAGAAGAAGCCTCAGAACAAAACCTACCTTGCCAGTTGCTTGATCTTGGCCTTCCCAGCCTCCAGAAGTGTGAGGAAATAAATTTCTGGTTTTTCTGTTTGTTTGTTTTTTCTTTGTTTTTGTTTTTGTTTTTGAGATGGAGTCTTGCTCCTGTCACCCAGGCTGGAATACAATGGCCCAGTCTCGGCTCACTGCAACTTCCACCTCCTGAGTTCAAGTAATTCTCCTGCCTCAGCCTCTCAAGCAGCTGGGATTACAGGTGCCTGCCACCACACCCAGCTAATTTTTGTAGTTTTAGTAGAGACAGGATTTCACATGTTGGCCAGGCTGGTCTGGAACTCCTGACCTTGTGATCTCCCCCGCCTCCCAAAGTGCTAGGATTACAGGTGTGAGCCACCGTGTCCCAACAATTTCTTTTCTGTGTTTAAGCAACACGGTCTACGGTATTTTGTTATGGCAGCCAGAGTTGACTACCATGAAGACCAATATGTTGATTACCATGTCCTTCTCTCTGAGAAGCATTCCTCTCACTTCTAGGATGAATTCAGTTATTCACTTAACAAACATGTATTGAGCACTACCTATGCATCAAGCATTGAGCTACATGCTAGCAATACATTTTTCAATGAGTTTGCTGTATAGTGGATAGAAGAAGTTCATTTGGTAATAAGCAATTCGAGCATTCTGTGATCAGTCCTATGATGGGGAAATAGAATGTACTATAAGAGTCCATAGGGGGAACAGCCAGCTTCAACAAGGGAGGATCAACTTACTGCAATACCAGATGTCTCAGATAGGCCCTGAAGAATGAATCAGAACCAATGAGGTGAAGGATGGGACGGCCAGGGAAAGGGAGGGAGACGTTTGGTATGATGACAGTACACAGGCCCTGAGGGCTGAAAGATATGGGTTCCTCTCCCATATTCACTCACTGTATTACTCCCCTCAAGGATCCATCTGTAGCCCTTAGATCCCCCCCAAGAAGCAATCCCTTCCTTGACAGCTCCACTGACTTCTAAGTCTTCAGTAACACCCAAGTCTGAATTAATAATTATAACCTTTCCCTTGTGCCCTGAACACTCTTTTTAATTGACTACTTAGCCAAATATGGTGGCTCACATCTATAATCCTAGCACTTTCGGAGGCTGAGGCAGGAGGGTCGCTTGAGTCCAGGAGCTCAAGACCAGCCTGCGCAACATAGTGAGACCCCCATTTCTACAAAAAAAAAAAGTTTTTTTAAATGGCAGGGTATTGTGGCCCGTGCCTGTGATTCCAGCTACTCAGGAGGCTGAGGCAGGAGGATTGCATCAGCCAGAGAGGTGGAGGCTCAGGGAGCCATGGTCCTACCACTGCACTCCAGCCTGGGCAATAGAGCAAGACCTTGTCTCAAAAAATTAATAAAATAAAATAAAACCCAAGTCTTCATGCTTCCCTTGGATCTCCTCTTCCTCTCACATGCTTCATTTTTGTGAATCATTTCAGCATTGATCCAGTGACACAGTCATCTTCCCATCCTCCCTCTCCCTTACCCTCTACGCCTATCATCACCAAGTCCTTTCTTCTGAATAGCTCCAGAATGTATCCATTCCTGTTGTTTCTGCTCTCCCCCATCACATCCTAAGCATCAAATTTGATAAATTATTTTTATTAATTATTACAAATAACTTAATATTTTAATTAATCAAAAGTTGCAATAATCCACTAACATAAAACAAAATGCAAAATCCAAGAGATGAAGGCAAACAGGCAGTAGAAAAGTCTATCATAGAATCCAAATCGAGGAAAATAGACAAATGAAAACAAACTGCGGGCTCTGAGCTTTCTAGCATACAGGGAAAAGAAGAAAACTAGATTGCATACACAGTTCTCATCATAAGATGAAAAGAGGCATGCCAACTTATCAGAAAAAGAAAATTTGTTTCCTGGAAGGGATTTTTCATTGCAGGGCAGTTGAATAAGGGACACCGAACAACATAATAGGAAAAAATTGGTTTTATAGAAAAGCAAAGCTCTTCTATATATGGATCTTTTTGATATAAAATATTTCTTAAATATTTAATTTACAGAGAAGCCAACCTAAGGTTAAATCACGATTCCACAAAGGTAGTCTATAGAGGAACACAGCAAAATGTTTCTTATAGATAGCTTTCTGATAATTATGAAAGGTTAACCTGTCCCCTGAGGTTATCTTGATAAACACAAATGCCTCAAAGGGACTTTTAACCAAAGCTATATTCATAACTGATGTCACAAATGAGTACCAAAAGTACTAGGAAACTAGGTTAATTCTCATCTTTTCCTATTTCATTTCCTCAGAAAGACCTTCCCAAAGAACCTTAGCTAACAAAGACCCCATACCCTATTTCCACTTTAATCTGTGTATTTCTATGACCCTACTGGTTTTCTCACAGCAGTTAACACAATCTGAAATGACTTGCTTATGAATTTGTTGAATTGATTTGTTGTTCCCTGCAAACAGACAGCAAGCTCCCTGAGGGCAGAGACCATGTCTATCTTATACACTACTGTATCCAAAGCCCTTAGGAACATCACTGGCATGACTGGTGCCCAATTAAAACTTTACAACCATTCAAATGAATAAATACATAGCCTATGTTTTAGGTTTTAAATATTTAGCGCTGGGTGTGATGGCTCTCGCCTGTAATCCCAGTACTTTGGGAAGCCGAGGTGGGTGGATCACCTGAGGTCAGGAGTTCAAGAGCAACCTGGCCAACATGGTGAAACCTTGTCTCCACAAAAATACAAAAATTAGCCAGGCATGATGGTGGGCACCTGTAATCCCAGCTACTCAGGAGGCTGAGGCAGGAGAATCACTTGAACCTGGGAGGCGGAGGTTGCAGTGAGCCAAGATTGGGCCACTGCACTCCAGCCTGGGCGACAGAGCAAAACTCCATCTCAAATATATATATATATATATATCTCCATCTCAAATTTATATATATATACACACACACATACACGCACACACACACTGTACCATATATATATATATATATATATATATATATATATACACCGCACCCAATAAATATGGAGAAGACAAAGGTAATATTTTATATGAAAATTTTAAAGCCTGGCTTAAAACAACCTCCTTCCTTCACTCCATTTTCTTCCTTCATTCCATCCCCCACTGTGCGTGCTGTCAGAATTGTCTTCTATAGGACCACCTAAATATGATAGCTTGAAAACTTGAAGATCTGCCCTCTGGAAACTCCTTAGTGTGGCATTTGAAGCCCTCAGCAACCCTAATCTTTCAGTCTAGTCTCTTACAACTCTCTTCCACTTCCTCTACATAGGCTAAAATTCAGTCACCCTCCCCTGATGGCTCATGACCCCCAACTACCAACATGCTTTGCCCATTCCCAGTGACTTACCTTTTCGTGTGCTGTTTCCTGCCTCCAGGACCCCTAGGCCTCACATCCCCATCTAACAAAACTGTGCCCATCTTTCGACCTCATTTCTTGAGTCTGAGAACCTTCTTTGGATTCTTGTGAATTCTGAATTGCCTCCTCTGCACTCCAATAGCTCTTTTTATGTATCTATATGGCATCGTCTACCATCTGTTTTACATGAATTAGGTGTTTAGTTTTATGTTTCTGTTTCTACTACTAGATTAGATTATAAACTCCTTGAGAACAGGGGTTACTTTATTGGTCTTCATATTTCTCTAACCTTTAGCATGCTCCTAGACATGTGGTAAGCACAAAACAAATGTTCACTGAATTAGACATCCACAAAATCAGAAGTACTAAACAGTCATTGATGGTGATTGCTTTGGATTTCATTGTAAACAGCTGAAGACTTAGGTACTATACAATCATTTATCAAATTACAGATAGTATCAGTCTCCACCTAGCACTAACTATGACTTATTAGCAATTGTTGCATGTAGTTCTTGTTTCAGGAAGATTACTTATATCTCAGTACGTATGTGTAAATATACATTTTTATTTATTTATTTATTTATTTATTTATTTATTTTTGAGACGGAGTTTCCCTCGTTACCCAGGCTGGAGTGCAATGGTGCGATCTCAGCTCACCGCAACCTCCACCTCCTGGGTTCAAGCAATTCTCCTGCCTCAGCCTCCTGAGTAGTTGGGACTACAGGCGTGCACTACCATGCCCAGCTAATTTTTTGTATTTTTAGTAGAGACGGGGTTTCACCATGTTGACCAGGATGGTCTCGATCTCTTGACCTCATGATCCACCCGCCTCGGCCTCCCAAAGTGCTGGGATTATAGGCGTGAGCCACCGTGCCCGGCCCTAATTTTTTTTTTTTACTAACAGTGACTCATGTTATCAGGTCCTCTACTACATTAAAAACATTTTAATAGACTTTGTCTACAGACTGAACTTTTACTTTTTATGTGACATCAAATACCACATCTCATTCTCTACAGATTCTGAAATGATTCAGGGATTTTTAAATCAGCATTTGCCAATAAAAAGACAATTTTTTCAAATTCTGCATCAAATGTAAAACTAGCTTTTTATCCTTCCTTTTTTAACGTTACAGAATACCTAAAATCTTATATTTGATGAAGGCTCCTCAGTACAGGGATCAAAACTATAATTGTGTCATTTCTTCACTACTTTCAGTACTGCTTCCCCACCAAGATTTAGTTTGCCAAATTACAACATCATTTCCAAAAGTACTACCAATCAACAGAGAGGGCAATGAATGAATTCACCCATATGCATCTGTCAGGCTACTGAGCGATAAAGCACACAGGGTAAGAGAATGGTATTGAGACATATGTGTTCTTACCATCTGCACACATTACAGCAATGCACTGCACACATATGATATGTCTGAAGCCTAATTTTACACATGAAAAGAAAAGCATTCATGCCAACCCTCAGCACAATTCATGTCACATCAGTTTTACAATTGGTGGCTTTATGCTACTCTACATATGCCTATATGTCCCGTTTTTATTTTTTTCTTGTGAAAAATCATTAAGACACAGAATCAGATATACTCTTTAGAGTATTGGCTTCAATCTTATGCTAACAAAACCCCAGTAACACTCAAACGGAGTTATGGGGGAGCAAATTTGTTTGTTTTCTCAGAACTCATAATTTTTACTTTACTTCTCCAAAAACTACAGAGTAGAAAGGAAGTTGAACTGAATAAAAATAAAATGGCAAGCTACATATATTGATTAATTTTACATTACATATTTTGGAAGGGCAAATTCATTATTTATACAGGTGCTACCTGACCTCCATCCAGCAAGTTATTCATTTTAATCTATTAATAAGCACACTACAAACAACACCGAAAGTTACGTGACCTTACACAGCTGTCTGAAGCCACTGTACTTCCATCGTTAAGGAAACTGTTAGATGACCCTGTTGTCAGAACACACTAAATCTGTCTGAATAAGGGAAAACAAGACTTTTTCTCCAAAGCGCAAAAAAAAAAACCAAAATAATCCTGGGCAGAGTTGCAGTTCACACTGTATAGTTACAATGATTATTTATCATTTCTTATTTACCTGTGTTTTTAGTATAAACATTCCAGGAAGCTTTTATACTGCTTGTGGCACATAATCAGTTGCTTATTGCCAAGGGAAAGACTTTTTCCCCAGAAAGGCAATCTGTGCACACACTAATTTGAAAGACAGAGTAGGAGCTGCAAGTGTTTTAATAGCCCATTATCAAAAATTATCCCTTGGCTATAAAATCCCCCAGACCATTGGCTTGAGATCAGCTCAAAGAAAAATGAGATTACAGAATTTAATATAGTGAAGGGGAGTGAGAGATGAGTTTTAAAAAGCCTTAGATCACACACACACACACACACACACACACACACACACACACACACACACACAAAAGGCAGAGGACAGAAACAAGATCAGCTTAGATTAAACCTTCCACACATTTACCTCCCACAAATCTGACATGTTCCAAGATTGATTTTAATTTTAAAAAGGTATTTCTTTGTAACATTTTAATAAGTGGGGGAATGCTCAGTGAAAAATTATATATTGAGGTGACAGGAAACAAAACAGCATTTTGTCTTAAATTTGCACAATCTAATTTATAGCAATAAAGCAGAACCTATGAGTTCTGGTAAATGTCAGGGCAGTCATGTCCATTACATATGTGGATAGGTATGAAGCTGAGTCTCCGTAGGCCCTTCAAAAATTGCACACAGCCGCCCTAATGCAAACCAGAAGTCTCAGGCTGCTGGATGAACACTCAGATTCGCTCCCATGTGGATATTTAGAGAGGGTCTCTCCTCCACCCCCATCCCCCATTCTCATGTACGTATATTTTAAGAGCCCAACCTGAGGCCATAACCATGGAGGTGGCTCATTAGAAGCAAAGAGACCTCCCACCCCAACAAAATCTGGCCCAACCCCTGCAAAGAAAGCACCAGCATCCCATAGAACCTACCCCTCTCCCCCTAACCTCTACTCTCTTACTTCTCCTCCCCCTTCTCCTCCTCCCTCCCCACACCCCTCCCCATGAGCATCTGCCTGGCCCAATCTCGCCTGGGCCAGCTCCAATAACAACATCTGCTTGGCAGCTTTTCAAACCCACGGATAGTTATCTAACTGAGGCTTTTGTGCTGTACTGTTTATTCTATGTGAAGAAATGCCTCCTTAGTTGAAAGAGTACTTTAGAAAAACTGTGCAGCTATTAGCAAGTGAAGCACAAGGCTAATAACCCCCACCTGCTCATCAAATTAATTATGACATCTGAGTCATTATAACTCAGAAAGAAAACACGACTGCAGATTTGTCACATGTAGGAATAAACATGTATTAGGACCAGGAAAAAAATCAGACCAAGAGACTCAGCTGGACAAAACACATGCTTCCACCTTTCAGAGACTGGAAATACAACTCCTATCTTCCCAAGTGAAACTGACGAAGAGGGATGAGGTGGTTGGCCAGATAGCCACATTGTTGTTACATGGAGCAAAATGAGATAAAGTTAGGGATTAGGGAACCTCAAGGAAAACACTCTAAGGTTGAAAAATAATTTATTTAGAAAAACTAAAACTCTATACAAAGCCATTTCACAGAGCAAAATACACTGCCCACAATGAATATGGCCCTGTGTCATTTGGTCCATCTTAAAAACACTCCTAAGAACCCTGGGGTAGAGAATTTTTTTCTCTAGGTACAAAAGAATATTTTAAAGGTGCTAATAACTTTAGCAAAGAAAAAAAATTAAAAATAATAAAAACTTGCCATGAAGTTATTGTGTTTAGTAACCATGAGTCCATAAGACTAGCATTTTTAAAAGGCAAATTCCATTCAGTGGCCATTAAAAAATTACATTGAAAGGTCAAACATTTAACAGTAAAATTCATGATCAGTAACATTTGCTAACATTTCATACTATTCAAAGGAGCAAGTTTTCATTACACGTTTTGAACATAAAATAGCTACTAACCTCTTTTCCCCCCCCACATATTTCTGGAACTGGCAACTATAACATATATTTTTAAACATCTTATTCCCAATTTTTCAATCTGGCTTTTTGTCATAATTTTAAAATAATACAAGTAAATTTTAATGAAGGTAACATTATTTAAAATAGAACATGAATTAATAGGGTGATGACCCATGCAATAGAGCCATGACATTTTTCCTTGTCGTTATTTTAAAGTAAATAAATTATAAAATGATATGTGCATGAATAATGATAAAATGCTATTATTTAAAAACACTCCTACCAAAAATGTTTGCAGCTATAAATTTAAAGCCCCTTCATCTTTCTGCAGTATCTTTAGTATTAAAATAACTTTTTAAATTCTTCTGTAGTCCTTGTGCTGCCAGTTTCATAAAACATAAATCCTTCTATGAAAGCATAGGACTTTTGCTAAATAACATCAGCCTGCTCCACTTTATCTTCTACCTCCAGGAAAGTCATCCATGGCAGCAACAGCTATAATCAATTCTTGCAAAAAAAAAAAAAAAAATCTATCTTTTTATTAAAGCAAAACCCACAGAAGAGTTAATTTTAAAACAGAACATGCTACATTTTTAAATCCTTTGAGGTTTAATATAATATGAAAGCAAATCTCAGGAAGCAATACAATTAGTCTTTTCAGTAAAACAATTTTGTATTAGCGTCTAGTGCTGAGTTGATTTATGTAAATGTGTTACTTAGCCTCAACTTAAGATATAAATCCAGAGTAAACATAACAATGGCAATCCCGACAGTCTGCTTTGCCAAATCAGAAGATTTAGTCAGCCTAGACTAAAAATGAATTAAGATTATATTGAGAGTGTCAGTGCTAAGTCAAGAAAACATGCCCAGCCAGGGCACGCCAGGGAGAAGATCACTCATTAACGAGCCAGCAATGCTACAAAGCTTTTGCTCGTCTGGGAAAACATGTTCCCAGTTTTAAACTCCACAGCAAATCAAGGCACTCTTTTTAAATAGGTCCATTTTCGGTCTCTTTCCCCCTCATCAATCCCAAAAAGAAACTCAGCTTCTCTGTTTATTATCCGCTTAACTCTACATGTCAAACTAGAATAGGCCTTGTATCCTTTAAGGTAACAGGGGCCAGTGTCCGAGGTGGAGTATAAGACTCGGGGCTGCGGGGAGTTAATGCCTCCCTTCTCAAAACAACTTTCAAGTTGTCTTTTAACAACTAGTTCCTGGAATTATATACTAAATTTCTTTACCATGATAGGTAACAGTTATATATCCCAAAGAAATCCAACTGTGGAGTATCCGGCAGCAGATTTCTGTCTCTGTCTCCCCAGACACATTCACATACAGCTTAGAGATAAGCAGGTCAGGTATGCTATACAGAGATCAGTCTGTCCAAGCCTGAAAAGTAAATAAATTATTTTGTGAAAAATATCCTTAGCAAGGATCAGTATTATTGTCAGTGTGACTTTGAAAATTCTAAAGGCATGCCAGAAAGAGGGCTACATAAAATTCAGCAGTTTCCAGATCATACACAGTACAGAGATTCTCATACCCACTTAATCTCAGCACGCATCTCCACCCTTACTTCCTTCCCAATGGTATGTGGTCTTGAAAACACAAATGTTCACGTTTCCTGAAGCTCAGCTGCAAAGGAAAAGTCTCCTCCCAAGAGGCAGAGCTGTAGGCTTTTGGTGGCCCTGAAATTGTTCACTATAGTACAACATAATGTGACACTCACCACGATTAGCCACAGGGAAACAGTCTTTTTTTCAGCTCTGATGTCATATCATAGATTTGAGATCACATCAGTGGGCAATGCTACCTACAAGTATTTTCAGAAATCTTGTTAAAAGAGCCACAATACTGCAAGCCTAACTTGAAATGTGAATGGTGAATGCTTCTCTATCTCATCTTCACCAATACTTTACTAGTTGAAGAGTGAAAAATGACAGATGCAAATTATTTTTCAGAGAGTAGACATTTCCACTGGTAGTTCTTCCTCCTAAGTAATCTTTTCTTCTCTCTCATTCTCTTACCGCCCCCCCACAGCATTCTTCCTCCCTACACACACATACACAAACCCACAGAGCCCCCCTCGCCCCCACCAACACACGTACACACAGGAAGACATCCATTAATATTAAGAACAGTCTTCTGTAATGTTTTTCAGAATTTCTCAGGGGCTTAGAAGGGCGGCAGCCATGCCAAAATTACAAGCTTTCCTCTAGTCAGAAGGGATGTCTTTTCAAAGCCCAGCCCTCATTTTTCAGTCTGATGTAAGTAAATTTACCTCCGTGTGCTGGGCTGAGCAGCTTTTCTTTGTCGTTTTTGTTTTTCTAATAGCTGCTGCTCTGGCAGAGCTATTCATTTCAAAGGGAAGTTAGAAGCATTCTTCACTCTTCCCCTTTTAGATTATTTGCAGTTACTGACTCCTCTGAAATCTTAGATTTGAACAGAAACCTAAAGCACGGCACCATTTTAAAACAGCAAATCACCAGCATTCCTGGGATCACATTTCTCTAGAACAACTATCCAATATGAGGCACAAGAATTAAGTCTAACTGGGCTAAAATGGACAAAATTAAAGACAAAGCATTATCTCTTAAAAAATGGGGCCTACTCTGCTCTGACAGCATGCTAAAGGATAACCACCTTTGGAAACACTGTTTCAGAACCAGAGAAGAGGTGGTGGAGTTCTGTTTGCCCATTAGCTGAATTAACTGATTTCTTAAGAAACTCAAATGAACTGTGGTAAGGTAGTCAACTTTTGGAAACATTGTTTAGGTAACAGGTAAGAGATAGTGGGGTTTTGTTTTGAAGTTAATTTACTTCATGAGAAAGTCAAATCAACAGTCATAGACCATAAAGCTGATAAGATCTATGATAAAATCCAGTGGGTGAACTATCAGTAAAAGTTCTTAATTTGCCCATGTCCCAATGTATTCAATGGGCCTCAGTTTGCAATGGCTGGACCTTGCTCTCCTTCCTTCTGATGGGAGTTGTTTTACATGGACAAAGCCAGGATCATGGTCTCTGAATGCTCCAAGAGGTTAAGCTCTGTGAATTCTACCTCTGTGTCATATCTTTAAATGAGTAACTCAGAGTTCAATATCTTTCAGTTCAGCTAAAGTCAACTTTTTCTTTATCAACCAACATTAACCTACTCTAATCACTGAACACACTTGAATTCATATCAGTTCTGGGATTTTGGTAACCATCAATCTTAAAGTCATAGGAAGAAGAAGAATAAAGGGGTATCAGTGCAGTTGACGCAAACAGGGAAGAAAAAGTGCAAGGCACCATGATTAGGAAATCACGCCAGGCTAGGAAGATGCTCATCAACATCTCCTGAGTCATCCAATTCACCAGCATTACCTGGAAGAATGGTATCTGTGTATATAGGTGAAAACGCTATCACATCCAGGGGCTTAAGTCTTTAGTATCTTAATTTCCTAGTTGTGAGTATTTATCTAAAAGGACATACGTATAATGCTGTCTTCTATGGCATACTAAGAAACTGACGTAAAACTAAGTCTGCAGGAGAGAAGAGATGTTACATTCCTGGGGCAATTTTCAAATGGCACCAAAAAGAGTTAAACACAGCAGTAAGAACTAAGTCCCTTCCCCTCGCTTCCTTATCTCTAGTTTTCTTTTATATTAGTGTGAATTCAGCAACCATAATCTGTCTAATCCTATTATGACAAAATACTAAAAGCTGTTGATATTCAAAACCCTACCAGTATACCAAAAACTTTAAAACTAGGAAGGAAAAAAACCTTTCTTATCCTTAACCAAAAATGAAGAGTCTCTCAAGCATATGTGGATAGCTCAACAAATTACCAATTTACACTGAAATACAAGAAGATGTTCACTAAGAATTAATTACATGACTAGGTACTGCAGGGTTTTTTTGTTTTTTGTTTTATTGTGTTTTGCTTTGTTTTGTTTTTTGTTAAGCAAAAAAGTTCTAGGTTTGCCATACTCAATTTTTGGTATAAGGTAGTGAATCAAGCACAAATTTTCTTTGGATTTGAGACATTTACAATGCAGTGAAAAAACAGTTGGGGAAAGATACCTGTTCTTAATCCCCAGATCTAGAATACCTATGTGGGGAATTACTTTGCAATCCCATTTTCTCAATTGTAAAATGGGAACAACATCTGTCTTATCCAATTGAAATAAATATTAAGATACTTTAAACAAAAGATAAATGTGCTTTGCAATTTACGAATATATATAACTTAAACAGCTAATTGGAAGACATTAACATAATCTACATAAAATGACCTTCAGAGCCATATGGTTTGCAATTTAAGGAATGAAAGAA
This sequence comes from Ateles fusciceps, assembly GCA_036589455.1. Classification (NCBI taxonomy): domain Eukaryota; kingdom Metazoa; phylum Chordata; class Mammalia; order Primates; family Atelidae; genus Ateles; species Ateles fusciceps. Next base: position 6,861,677 of record JAZHEH010002789.1, on the reverse strand, counting down.
GATAAATTGTAATACATATGGACCTCTCTCAGAGAAGGCTGAAAGGTACAGCACCAAAAGCATTATCTGCAGACTCAGGCTTCAGATTACCTTTGCCACTTCCTACATGTGAGTCGCTGGGTAACTTATTTTAAAATTCTGTGAGCTCTGATTTTCCCATCTTTAGATGAGTAGTAATATCTATCTATCTTGTGAAGGTTCCTGCAATATTTAAATGAAATACTTATACATAAAAGTATATGCCTTTAAAAATAATATTCATGCAAGGGAAAGCTGATCACACCAAAGATTTCTTATGGACTGTTTGCCTTCCACATCCGTCTTATTAATATAACTTCATGTAGTCACCTAAATATCTTCAAGTATTATCAACTGAATTCAGATTATGTGCTTTTTAAAAAAGTGTATATTTTCTATATCAAGCAGAAATCAGGCCAGACCAAAAAAAAAATACTTCCGTAAAAAAGCTTAGGAAGGAATAATTTCTCAATTCAGGAAATTTCTTCATGGTGCTATGAAGAATTTTTGTTGTGCTGAATTGCTATTTGTGATCCACCTGTTAAAAAAAGCTCAAAACACATTTTAAAAACAAATAGAATGCTTAAACCTTCTTAAAAGACAGAATGTTTTATATGTTGTATTTTGAGGTTTTCTTTAAATAACAACTTTTTATTTACTCATCTTTAAAAGAGAAAGTAACTGCCCAATAAACAGCCTTATCTTTTGCTTTCTACAATTCAGAATTTTGAAAGAAAGTCCTCAAATTCTCCAAACAAGTGTAATACACATGGTTTGCTGGCAGAATTTATTCCAAGCATCTCCAGGCAATATGCATGCGCGCACGCGTGCGTGTGCACACACACACACACAAACGCGCACACACACACACACACATTTTTGAATCATTAAGTCATTTGGAAGAATCTCCAGAAGTGTGCCGAGGCATGTTTTTGGTGTTTTGCCAAATTATGTGCTTCTGTTTGTGGCTTTCAAATATGGATTAGACAGACGCACAAGCATGTACTGCTTGGCAAGTAGCGACAATGGTCTAGTCTGAATTTAGTAATTTAAGCTTTTCATTAGTCCTCTTAGGTGAAAGAAAGAATTAACGACAACTTGTTTGAGCTCTATCTTTATATCCCTTTGTCATCCATTCTTGTTCACTTGCCATAGATTAGAAGCCAAAGGAATTTCAGATGTCCTCTGCAGATAGACCTAAAGTAAGAGCTTCAAACAGGGGGGTTCAAATGTCAAGTACATTTAAGCTGGAACTTGAACTTTTACTCATCCTTACTCTAAGGCTATAATTCTACTTTTCTGAGTTCTCCACTGTACTTGAATATCCAGTGTACTCTCCTTTTTTCTGACAAAAAGTACAGATAGAAATTACCTAAAGAGATAAAAGGTCACTTGAGATTTCTGTGTTTCCCATGACTTGAAATTACCACGTACAACAGTAGACTTCTACATGGCAAAGTGCTCATAAGATGTTTCTGTCTCCTGTGACGATTTCTGGGAGAAGAAGCTATGTCCCTCCCACCCTGCCTCAAGCTATAGTCACTCTAAACTTCAGAGACCAGCATCTTATGACCATGAGCTTTGGTGCTAAATTCAGAAAAATTAATCCCAAACTGTCACAACCATCCTGATGACCAGTATGTCTTTTTAATTAGAATCAATGCAGTAATCATCATAATTAGCAGTCCCTCCCCAGATCACCTAGAGAACACCACGGGAAGTGCAGTTGACTTGGAGTATTTGACATTTTCTTCTCTTGGTAGGTAAAAGTAATCTGACATCCAATAGAAAAGTTCACAGGAACCAAGAGGTAAAAAGGACCAAATGCTGACAGTGGTCCATTGTTAATTGAGTCCCCCTGTGCGAAGCTATAGAAAGATTAGTTTATACAGCTGCTGTTATTTGTCATAACATTCCTAACAAGATACATATGTTCAATCAAAGTCCTATTTTGTACCTCCAAAACTGAACCATCCAATGGTCTGAATCATGAAAATCAAAAGCAACACTGTGCAGAAGGAAGACCATGTATCCCTTCAGGTTGCCTCAATGGCTGAGGAAAGAAAAGAGGCGAGCCCCTGAGTAAGCAGAGCCTAGAATATTTTGGTGTGGGGGTTAGTGGGTAAAACATGAACCACAAAGGTGGGTTGGAAGCTGGGACAGAACCCTGTTAGGGTCATTCCTAAGGTTTAATGTTATTGACTGTTTTGTGGGGAATTTAGACCTTTAACCCCAGCATGATTCAGAAGTAGTGACTTTCTCGGGAGAAAATGAAAAACTGGAAGTGGAAGAAAAAATATTTCTAATCAGAGCATAAAGCTAACCGCGTCACTTGTCCATTGTATTTTCCAGCAGTAGAACTCTACCCTACTTACAAACTACAGGTATACTGCAGGGGTGGAAATGTGTTAACTAACTTTAGGAAACTTTCACTAAAACACCTAACTAAGCTAAAAGTCCACAATAGGCTCAATATAAAAACATTATCAGTACTATTTAAAAAACAAGGTGTTAAAAATACGGTGTTTCTTATCCTCAGGAATTTTTCAATTTAGTGAGGACAGGGAGAAAAATATATGCATACACACAGAGAGACAGACAGAGAGAGTGTGTGCTTACAGTTCACACTTCCTTCTCTGCAGTGTGCTTTCACACACATTATCAAAATTTATCCTCAGGAGTGATTGTTAATAATTCCATCATTATACAGACTGCAAAACTGTAGCTCAAGTTCCAGTCACTGGTAATGGAACCAAAAATGGAACCCTGGTCTTCCCATCATACCCCTTACATTTTCTATGATAATAAGAGGATATTACATCTACTAATCACTCTGATGAGAAAAGTACATCATGCCTGGAAACTGAATCCCATTTTCAACATTAATAACTACATTCTCCAAGTTGTATCCCCTACCCACTACTTTCACACAAACATTTTACCTAAGACTTGACAGCCTATGATTGAGAGGTTATTAAATCCTCACGAAAAAGGGAAATTAAGGCTAACAGTGATCAGACCGCTCCATAGAGAAGGCAAGTCAAAAGGTACGATTTCAAGGCAAGATTCTCAAGGCTACAGAGATTGACATAATTTACTTCAGAGAATAAAATATAAATCTAGTCTGAAGAACATTGCTTATCTACAACTCAAAGCACCTAAAGCACATGGATATTTATGGACCACAACATGTACTGCTGCTAGTCTGAATTTGCTCCTTCTGCACACTCCTTTCACACCCTTCATCTCTGGTTCCTTATCTTATTACAAACTGGTTGAAGAGGACATCTCAGACCTCAAGGAAAGGTACAATTACCATAAACCTTCCAAATGTAAACAATGGTCTTGTAATAATGATGCAAACTCAGAAGGTAAGAATGATGTTTAGATGCCTTTTGCTTATTTCTCACCTGAAACAATTTTCCTTCCCTCACACCTTTTGTGCATTTGATTAAAGCACCAAAATACACTTACAACATAAGTGGCAGGATTGCTTTGCTAGCAGCTGAATTGCCCATTCCAACACTTGATCCAAGATGGCACTTCAAAACGACACACTTGGAAATGACATGTAGAAGCCAGGATTTTATTTCCCAGGAAGAAGAATTAATGAGTCCTGGATATCTAGTTTAGTACAAAGTCTGCTAAGGAGGTTATTCCTATCCTGGATTAGCCTCAGTAAGCCAGCTTAGGGGCTGATCTAAAATAATAGTTTAACAAAATGCCTATGTCCAAAGGCTGATTCCACCACTTGCTAGTTGTGTGACCTTGGGCATAATCCTTCTGTTCTTTGGTTCCCTCACATGTAAAAAGAGATACTAACAAAGCTTGCCTCGTAGGGGTGATGTAAGGAATAGATTAAAATACACACACACACACACACACACACACAACACACAAGTGTTTAAAAGAGTATCTATTCACCACCCCCGTCAAGCCTTTACTTAAATGTTGCTTTACCAAGTAGGACCTATCCTAATCATTTTTTAAATACTTCAATCTCCCCTAACCCTGCACTCACATTTTACTTATTTTAAAACTAGATTAGAGACAGCATTTTCTACAAGATTCGTGCTCCTGTGCTCAGTATTCAATTAATAACACACCTTAAAAGAATGAGGCAACTCATTGACTAGTCTCCTCCTATAGCAAGTAGCTCCCAGAGAATTCCATTTCTACAGGAGACAACATCAGGCAAGGTGGGACTCAGGAGACAGCTCAGTGTGGGGTGCACAGGAGGTGTCTGTGGTTCCTAGGAGGGCGCACATCTCTTTCGTAAATAATGAAATTTACTACTTGATGAGTAGCAAAATAAGAAAAAAAAAATCCTCAGGTATAGAAGAAGGCCTGGGAGAGAATACAGACCCAACTGATAACTGGTTTCCTTGGAGGAAGACTAGGATTCTTTTATATGTCGTATAGTTGTGATCATTTAAATATAAGACTTTCTCATAATTTTCTGGAGATTCATTAAACTGCAATACTTCATATTCAAAAGAAATTATGGAAATGCATAAGTTACATAGCTCTTTATGCCCCAGTATGCATGGTGAACCAAAATGAGAAATTATATTTTTCTAGAAAAATCATTTTTACCCTCTCAAATGATTGTGAGAGCAGCAACAAATAAAAACCCAAAATCTGTATTGTGGTTGCTAACTTGAACCATGCCAATGAACATTCAAAAGATTAATCAAAGGCTTGACAGTTGTTAACAGTTCAACATGGTTCCCATAATCATCCAATTAAACATATAATACAAATAATAGAAGTCTTATGGGTTCCATAGAGCATGAATATCAGGCTGCTTCAGAAAACTATTAACTGTAATGTACTGTCTGCTGAGTCAGAAGAAAGTGAAAGAACTAGTACATTTATAGAGGAAGGCAAGGAGTAGAAAAATAGAGTGGAGAGACACGTAACTCAACCACTCTTTATGTGGTCATATAAACACAACAGACAGTGGTAAAATCCAGAAAACAAAATTTAAGTAACAATTATTGTAAAACCAAAAGAATGCAGAGAAATGACTTTACCCTATAATTCCTACTGGCTGCACTATATCCACAGCATACTTCAACCACACTTTTCTAGCTTGCTGCTAAGTTAGAAACATGGATGTAATTATAGTTGTTGGCTTTTGACTCTGTCTATAAACCATGCAGAGATAAACTGCTATTAGTGAACATACCAACTCCATATAATTGTGTTTTGACATTATAGGTAAAAACAATGAGAAGGAAAACTAACCACAGCAATTATAAACAGCATGCTCCAGGGCACGTCAGGTCACTTATGACCTTGACTAAATGATTATAATCCTTAGGCTGCGTTCTCACACGTTCACAAGCGTACACACACGTGCACACCCCACACCTGTCATTTTAGGGAAATGAATTTAGTGAACATAAGAATGACTAAATCATATATTTATAAATGCCCACAAGGATAAAAAATGTATGCTGCATGGGTCGAGTATCTGTACTTAAAAAAATCTTATTTTAAAAAAACGAATGTAAATTTTAGAGAAAAAACTTTGTGCTAAGTGTTCATTCCAAAAATATTCTATTCAGCAGCTGTATCTACTCAGGGGCAAGAGCTGCAGAAATTTGATTTAGTACAAAAACCTCTGCTTCCATATGAAATGAATTCAAGTTACATTATTTGGAGGGTAATTTTTAAATATTTAAACCATCTCTTTTCACTGATACCATTTTTTCAATAACCATTCAACTCTTTACCTCATTTTATTTGCTACAGACAGAAATGCTGCATTCATTTCTTTTTGTAAAAGTCAGTCTTCTCCTCCCTCACTAAAGTGGTACCAAGGTATATCAAGAGGGCAATACATATCCCATAAAAATTATTAAAGTATGATGTTCTCAGATAAAAGATAGTACTATGTTTAATGACTTTTACAATCAGCAATAGTAGAGATGTGAAAATCACAATAAGTTATACATGGTGTCTACTTCGCAAAAGTCCAAATTAAAAGTGATGTGACTATCTAATGAGATCACTCATAGAAATGGCAGTTTATAAACATAATCTTTAGAGTGTGCTAATGTCATTAAAACAGTTTCATCTAGTTGTATATTTCTTTAAAAAAGTGTACATTTTTTTTTTAAATGTGCCTTTCTTATTTGGTCTTCTTAATAATCTGATCACGAAGGCAGGAGTAGTTGTCCTTTTTACAGATCAGGAAACAGTTTCCCGAAGGAGGGCCGACTTGCCCAAAGCTACCGGACTAATGAGTTGCTGAATTAGGTCGGACAGCCAGGTGAGCTCCTCATCCGGGGCTTCAGACCTAAATGCCTGGGTTCAAATTCTTGTTCCTCTTGTTAACCATTATTGTATGAACTTCGGTCATGACTGGCTCTGTCTGAGAACTTTACTTTCCATGATCATAACAGCTTTCACATAAGTTAGTTATGAGAATTAAATAAAACATGCTATATAAAGCCTTTAACATAGTCCCAGGCACATAATAAGTGTTTAATAAATATTAGATGTTGCAGCCATTGTTACTATTACTATCATCTTAGAGCTACTCTGGCTAAGGTAATTTTGGCAAGGTTAAAGGGGGATTAAATAAATAATCACATAAATATCAAATCCAGAGATTAACATTTAGCACACATTTTAGCACACATTTGTAAAGAGATTAACATTTAGCACATATTTTCAAAGAAAATGAACTGACATAACTGGATATCACTGTAATTCTTGACTAGCGGCTCTTGGGGAAGGAGTTGCATCAGCTGTTCTTAAAGGTTTTCTAACAAAATCCTTGTGTATTTACATCAGTACGCCACTCACTGGACACAGGTTTAAGGAATTTAGATTGAGAAAAACTATGCAAATCAAAACTGTGGTAAAATGCAAGCCTACTAGCGTCTGTATCCACTTTATCTTGGAGATCAAAGTTCCTCTGTTTTAACTGCCACATTCCATCCTGGACCCAATAGTTTCTGTGTAACTAACTGGTAAGTCTAGCATCTTGACTGAAAGTTCACAGTTAAGGGCTTTGACATAATGTCCTTGAGGACAATGGACTCCTCATTCAGGGCAAGAGCAATCCTGATCATGCTCAGGGCTGCATGAACTCAAGTTGATTTGGCCTGAGCCGTCTCTGCTCTTTTTAAAGCAACTCTGAAAGGAAATGGAATAGGAAGAGAAAATCATCCATATTCACGTTGGGGAGCAAATACATAAAGTCAATATGTTTAAATGTTCTGCATCGGCATCCAGGAACACTCAAGAAAGCTCTGTTGCTTATAGCTCACTGAGGGACAGAGGAGCAGTGTCTGCAGGACAAACAGATGCACAACTAAGCAGGTAGAAAAAAGAAACATTTAGACAGGAAAAGAAAAACCATACCATTATTTTTCTCTAGGTAGGTAGGCAGGACTATACCAAGATCTCATGACAGTTCTTTAACTCTGCTTCATACACACGTTATTATAAAATGCAGCTTATAACCTTTGGAGATGCAGAGAAGACCCTTTTATAAAAAATTGTTTTACTGGAGAAGTAGTGGGAATGAAGCTAGGAATATGAGCTGAGAAGGGGCAGTCAAGGGTTGAAATTCTGACCCTGCCTCTTACTAGCTTTCTGATTGGAAATTTATTCAATATATTTAACCTCAATTTCTTTGTCTATTGTTTGAAGATAATATCTAGTTTCTTGGGTAACTGTAATGATTATGATAAACAATTAATGCGGGGGAGATAGGAAATTTTGTTGCTTTTACTATTGCTAACATTGCTACCAATTAATACTAACAATTATAAAACAGTAATAATAAGAAGGATTTCTGTCTTTCAGAAGAGAAAGAGAAGTCATTTCTGGACCTTTCCATCACATCCTCTTTCTCAGTAAGATTCATGGTCTTATCTAAGAAGGAGATCAATCTTTGAAACCAAAAAAGTGAATGTCATGTATAGGAATAAGGGGTGGGGAAATTTTTGTCCTGCAAACTTATGATGATTTACAAATCTCATAAACTCTTATCTAAATAATCTACAAAGCAAGCACCCCAAATTCAAAAGCTTTCTAATTAAAAACGGAAAGATTCAACCAAAAAAATTATGGAAACTAAAATATAGGTTCTTTCTTCATCTATTTTCTTTTTCAGAAAACTCTCATAACAGAAAGAGCCCAGAGTCCATTTACTCAAGTATACATACATATTTTATTTGAAAAATATCCCAACAACAGAAGAAAAATTTATTCTAAGGCTTCTAAGGAAAACCATTAATTTAGCATAGGGTGAGTGGGACAGGGAAGATTTTTATCGTCAGTCAGTCATAAAGACCATGATGCCTATTCTTGAACAGTTGGATTACTATGTACGGCTCTTGACTTGCTTAATCCTCTCTTTAAGGACGTTTTATTTCCCCTATCTAGCCATTGTGGACTGCACAAGAAACACATCCAATTTCAACGTGTCTTACGTAAGCTGCATAGAGCAGGAGAAAACAAAAAATGAGAAAGACTGCTTAGTTTAGGAGAAAAGATTTGCTTGGAAATCACTAAAACATTGTGTATCAAAATTAATAAAACAAAATCAAAAGCAGTAACTCACAAATCAAAGATAAAACAAATGATTATTTCTTTTTTTTTTTTTTTTTTTTTGAGACAGAGTCTCTCTCTGTCACTCAGGCTGGAGTACAATGGTGCAAACTCAGCTCACTGCAACCTCCACCTCCCGGGTTCGAGCAATTCTGCCTCGGCCTCCTGAGTAGCTGTGATTACAAATGCATGCCACCACACCTGGCTAATTTGTGTGTTTATAATAGAGATGGGGTTTCACCATGTTGGCCAGGCTGGTCCCCAACTCCTGACTCAGGCGATCCACCCACCTCGGCCTCCCAAAGTGCTGGGATTACCCGCACGAGCCATTGCGCCCAGCCCTATTTCAATTCTTTTTAGCCTGTCAATAAGTAAAATGAGTTTTGTGTTTTTTTTAATGTGTAGAGGTTATTTCTTACTATATAATACTTTCTTTTGTCTCTTTTACCTTACTGGGGCCAAAGTAAGTTACATAATTCAATTTCTAGAATTACGGTTAAGAAAGGAGTCCAGAGATAACTGCACAGGTTAAAATACTGACTCTGTCACTTAACTAGCTTGCCCTCAGAGTTCTCATTTGTGAAAGGACAGTAAAATATCTACCTCATATGGTTACTGGGGATTAAAGGAGTCAAACAGGTGACTTTGCAAACAATGCCTGGTACGCAGTAAATGCTCATTAAATGTTATCTCAATGGCAATGGTCACATGTGGAAAAGCATCACAATCTAGAAAATCCTACTCACCTTTACTCAAGTTATCTATTAAGCATCAGGTCACTATGTAAAGCCTTAGCTTGTAAGATTGGTATTATCTCCATTTTGCACAAGAAGAAATGGAGCCTCTCGGACTTTCAGACACTTGCTGAGAATTATACAGTTAAAAATGATAAAAACAAGATTTTAGACACTACTCCTGATTTCCAACTTTTTGACTATTTCTAGGGTTCCTTCTAGCAAGTTCCAACTCCATGCACACCTAGTCACTGCCCCCAATGATGGGACACCACCAGACTGACAGGTTAACTGCAAAACCTGCAATAAGGCTGCTGACATCCGAGAAGTTGGAGAAATTATTGGGTGTACCCAATGCCACATTTTATTCTTTTATTTGTTCCATTAAGTGCAATCATCACCAGGAAGCCTAACACATACTTACTATTCCTCCAAGTTTCATTACAGTTCTTGATTACTCACTTTTGAATGGGAGGCTGCTAGCGTCACTCAGAACCCAATGCAATCAATCGCTCCAGTTAGGAGCAGGGCAGAATCCAGAAATACATCCTGACATGTTTCCAGCCTCCTGCAAGGAAAGCTACGTGCTACAAGATGTCATAACAAGCATGCTTGTTACTACCATGTATACACTACAAAAATATTTTTTGTCAGATTAAAAAATTATACTTGTCAGAATAATTCATTCTCATGATCTCACTATTTTCTTAGAAGTTGTCACAAGTTTTCATGTCATTTCTTTTAGATGATGTTTGTATAATCACTACCATTACTCTTTTTATAACTTATTAAGCACTTAAGAGCAACACTTAAGAAAAAAGAACAATAAAAATTGGGTAATGCCTCTTAAATTGTCTTTCACTACTGTAAAATTTGTAAAATGTCTGAATTCTCTATATTGCAATTTTAGGACCTGGCACAGTGCCTGATATATAGTAGGTGCTCAGTGAATAGTTGTTGAATGACAAAGCAGCTTCGTTGTAGACAGAATGGCTTTTAAATGCCATCATAAAGTGGCAAACTGAGAAAAATTTCTTTTTACATTTCAGTGATCATAATCTTGCTACAAGTGCACAACATAATCAGCACTGAACTAAAGAATCAACAAAACTCACTGTATATAACCTTATAGAGAACAAGGGGAAGAGAAGTATGAAAATAAGAAAACTGATCACTGTCATCTAAGAACTTACAGTCACTTCTTATTTGCCTGAGGGGATGGGGAAGTACAGAGGAACTGAGAATTTCACAAACTAGGTTCAATTCTATCTTTAGGCATACGTTTTGCAACCTTAAAAGATTGAAAGCTATTTTAAAAGACCTATTATATAGCGATAGTCACAGGATTACCATAGTTTTCATTTTATACTTTTTTCTGCAATTACCTATGAGGAAACACAGAATTCAGAACGGGCATCATTTACAGAGAACAAAATATTTAAAGCTGGATGTTATTTTATTGTTGGGTGTGTCCCTCGATCAGAGCCCATTGCTTTTAGCAGCAAAAAAGTAAAAATTTGCATCAAGTCAGACACTTCAGTCTGATAATAAAACATACCTCATCAGACAGAAACCATTTTTTCTTCTGCTAAGCTGGACGGCCACACTTGATCTTTAACACAGTAACGACAGTGATGTCAACTGGACCCAAAACTCAACTCGGCTGACTGCAGATTATTTTTAAATACAGTACTTTTTGCAGAACATTCTGCTTTCCAGATTTTTTAATTGCTTATAGAATTCTCAATTACAAAATACCTTAAAACAAATTGATACACGACAAATATATATTGACACTTTTCATTCAAAATTATATAATATAAACAATTGAAATACCAGAATTAGTTTTAAAAGATACTTTACAAAACATTTTAAGACAATGAGTAAAGGATATACACTGAAATCTAAGAGCTAAACTATATGTAAGAATAATTTAGATATCAGAGTTTGATGTTACTATTCAATAATAAAAAAGATTAATCAATCGAAGTCATTTAGTGTTAAATATTTTGGCATATGTGTTAAAATTCCCATTAGATTCTTATATTAACAATTTTTTAACAGAACACCAAATTTGTCACCAAAACAAATATTCCAGAACAGTATATGTCAATGCCAAATGCAGTTCATTTATATGAAAAGTAGATTCTTGGTTATCTGTTTCATTTTGTTTTGTTTTTGTTACATAACCCCGGAGAAAACTCTGCTTAACACTCAACTCCTCTCTGTGACCTTTCCATTACAGTCCCACAGGGTCCCCTCCCAGAAAGCTCAGCAAATCTAACTATATGTAGTAGTTGGTGAGAAGGTTAGGTAGTTGTATACTTGTCCCACTATCTTTGGCATTTTTGTTTTTGATAAACACTGTAAATGACCATGAACCTTTCATTTCTACTGGTAAATTACTTGGGCAAGGCCATCAACATTTCACTGTTTTTCCCTAACTTCTTAAAATAAATGCATTTATCAATCATTTTTTCACCTTTAGCTCCAATGTTCAGTATTTTCCTTGAAAGATATATTTTAATAAATTCACAAATGACTACTACTTTGACTATATGATGATACATATGGAATCATATTAAACACATACCAAAATAAAAGGATTTAATATACCATACATATATACATATTTGCATTGTATCTATCTTTTTTATATTAGTCATTAGATTTTCTAAAGCATGTGTGTGTGTTTATACGTGTGTGTGTGTGAATACAAATATATATATATTTGTTATACCAAATACATATTTACCAAAATATACAATTTAGTATACCAAATATAGATGTATGCATACACATACACATACACACATGTATATGTACATATATTAAAATATACAATCAACATTGAACTAAAGAATCAACAAAACCCACTGTATATTGCCCTATAGAGAACAAGTGGAAGAGAAGTATGAAAATAACACCTGATTACTGTCATCTAAGAACTTACATTTACTTTTTATTTGGCTGAGGGGATAGGGCAGTACAGAGGAACTGAGAATTTCACAAACTAGGTTCAATATTTATTTGGTATACCAATATTTGATAGTTGATGAGAAGGTTTTATTTTCCTATATATTTGGTATACCAAATATATATATACACACACATATAAATACACACACATATAATTACACACATATATATACACATATAAATACACATATATACACACACATACATACATATACACACACTTTAGGAAATCTGAAGACTACTAAAAAATAACAAGATACGGATTTTATCCAGGGACTTAATTATATTACTTATAATACATTATCAGTGAAATAATTTTTTAAAATGATGTGTCATTTTCAATGAATAAGAGAAAACAGTCACAATTATTCTTCAGAGAATTATCTTACATATAATATTGAGATATTTCTTCCAACCTTATTTGTGGGACTATAATTCAGTGCTATTGGAAACATAAAGGAAAAAATAAACATATCACCATTCCAGACCATGAAAATGTTTGGGATTTTAAAGTCTTAGTTTCTTGAATAAATAAATACCATTGCGTTGAACACTCCCTGCTAGGCAACAGTTATGACTATGTTTACTTTTATCTCCAATTATGTTTGTGCCTGGGATTTTCTTATACTCAAATGAAAGTCCTCATGAAAAATGGATAGTAGTAAAGTATACTGGATTCTAATAGGAAATTTATACAAGAATCCAGCATCTCTTTGTAATCCTAGGGAAGGCTATTTCCTTAAGTAACTCACAAATATTGAAACAGGCATTGTGATTTGCTGTGGCTCTATAACGTTCACATTAGGGGTGGATTTTGAGACCTTACATAGCAACTACAATCTTTTCATTTTTGCAATATAACTATGAAACTGGAACATTTGCCAAATTTAATATTTTTTCCCCACTTTAGGCATAGCATTGCCCTTAACTTAAAGCTCTGCCCCACAAAAGGGAGACCAAGTTTTCTGGAAGGCTCAGAGAAAGGTGGTGAGCATTCATTGATTGATCAAGTAAGTGCTGAGTACCTACTATGGGCAGGCGCTCTGCTAGTTGCTGATTAGAAGTCAGAGCAGTAACGGCAAACGTTTTATTGCACACCTACAGTATGACAGGTGTGGTGGTAAGCACTTCACAAGCTTTTTCTCATTTTACCCTCACAACTGCCAAATATAACGCATGCCCACTCCAGAGCTCAGGAAACTAAAATCTTAGAAAATAGAACTGATTTACCCAACCATACAACCACATAGTGAATAGCATAAAATAATCGTGAAAATCCCAGCAAGATTTCAGAATATGTGCTACTGTTAATACAGACCCTATAATTCACATGGTTTTATTTTACTCATTCTTAACATTAAAAATATACATATAAGGTAGAAATGATATTTCTAAAACAATGACCAATCACTAGTGCAGATACAAAACAAAGAAAACAAGCCTCAGTAAAAAGTATTTTCCTAGTTTGAGGAAATTTTCTTGTGTCACATCAGTAACGGTAATATGATTTGCCCCTAATGTTCAATATTCAGTTTAAATAACTTGTATTCATTCATCCATCCATTCAACAAATACATATTATCTATTTTATAGTGTGCTCTCATAACATTTCCAATGATTGTGGTTTCCTGTACTTGTACCCATCCTTTATTCATCGATTTTTCCATCCATAATTGTGCCTGAAAAACATGTTTTCAAACTTTCAACATATACTGTCAAACTAGAAATTAGCTACTAGAAGTAGCCAATATTCGACTTTTTCTAACACTAATGTCTCTGTTTCAATTTATTGATCTTTGCATTATTCCAGAGTGCCCTGATCTACATAAGCACACACAGGGCATTCCAAAACATAAATTATAGATAACTCTTTCATGTTACAAAAGAATTCTTGGCTGGGCATGGTGTCTCACGCCTGTAATCCCAGCACTTTGGGAGGCTGAAGCAAGTGGATCACTTGAGGTCAGGAGTTTGAGACCAGCCTGGCCAACATGATGAAATTCGGTCTCTACTAAAAATACAAAAAGTAGCCAGGCATGGTAGTATGTGCCTGTAATCCCAGCTACTTGGGAGTCTGACGCAGGAGAATCACTTGAATCTGGGAGATGGAGGTTGCAGTGAGCCAAGATCACGCCACTGCACTCCAGTCTGGGCAACAGAGACTCTGTAGAAGAATTCCTATCTTAACAAAAAGATTCACTGAAAGTTGCTTTTTGAAATTGAATTCCCCTTGTGAATTTAATGTTTTATTTACCAAAAAGTAAACTAATAAAAAAATGCCCAGAAACATCTCTGAAATAAAAGAAGGTATATGGATGTTTGTTTTAAACTTAAAAAAGAAACAAAATTTTCTTTAACTGAGATGATACATGCCACACAAAGGAAAATGGAGATGCAATAATTATCAAGCTAATAGGAAAATTATAATCACCCAAAAGCAGAACTTATACCAGCTCCTCATAACTAGCTCTGACCTTTTCTTTAAAAGTCCAACTTTCAGTTAAAAAAAAAGTTTTCTTATAACAAATCTCAAACATCTCTTCTTATGCTGTTGGAAAATTGGCAGGATATATTTAATGGGTCCTTTCTGTTTTTCAACCAGTATCAAATCTTGGTATCAGTTGACTGCAACTTAGTGTATCTTCCATCCACACCAAAAAAGAGGAAGACCATGGCTGCAAACTGATTTCATTAGAATACTTCCTATGAAAAGGTACATATAAAAAAAAAAAAAAAAAAAGCTGGTCTCTTGAATTACTTTACTTCAATTGATTACAACTGAAATGCAAGATGCTTAATTATTTTTTTTTATAATTTATGCTTATTTTTTCTCCTACAGCAGTAAAAGAAACGCATCCAAAGTCACACTGGGCCTCTCTTAGACTCCGTATCCCAAATTGTAAAGTAAGAGGATCTGTAGGGATTTTCCCAACTCTGAAATTCTACAAGTTAAAGACATCTTTCTTAAAAAGCAAGCTTTTTATCTACATTGAACCAAATGAGTTGACTATTGGACTTTGAATTGAGCAACATGGAAGTATTACTCAAGAGTCAGGTTACACATTTTCTATTTCTCTTTACTAAATAAAATGTATTAAAATCCCAAATTTAACAAGCATATGCTAAACTTTATTAAGTATTTCTTACTATGAAGAGGACTGCTCTCTGCCAAAATAACCAGACATCAAATTCCTAGGATGCTAGAGCTAAGAGGAATCGTGGAGGTCCTCTAGGCCAATTCTCTTCCCTGACAGATATAGAAACCGAGTCACTGAGAGGGACAAAGTCTCCTAAGCACCTACAAGCACTAGGATCACCAATGTTTTTCTCTTCCACTTCAGCAAGCTGCTCCAATCACTATATGGCATAGAGTTAAACTCTACATCAGTAAACAAAGGAATAGAAGAAGGTAATTCCATTACCAGGCCACTAAATAATTTAGAGTCTAATTTTTCTTTTTTTAATGTAAAGACTTTACGTTCAGAAACTTACATTCAAAGTACATTAAGTAAAATCATGTCCATATGCAGATATGTCTTCTCCCACATGCATCTTAAGAAAATAAACAAAAAAATTTATCATCAGCCCCTAGAAAACAAAAACTGAAATTAAAAGAAAGAATGGAGTAAATCTAAATTGTATATTTTCATTCCTTGTAAAAGGATTAAATAACAGAATTCTAAATGGTTTGTTTGTACTTTCCATGCAATATGTAGATTAACCATGAAATTCTGTTTGGGACACTTTGACATCTGTTTTCAGTGCATTACAATGAAATCTGGGACTTGATACATACATTTGCTGTAATAAAACTGTCACTAATCAGTGTTTTCCAAAATATTGCCCATAACTATTACTATTCAGTAGTCTCATTTGCATGATCTAATATTGTTGCTGCATCATGTTTTTCCCTGACAATGTGTTAGCTAGTCCCAGGCACATGGTCGAAAATGGCTGCAAACCACTCAATAATCTCAGCATTTCCATAGTACTCTGTATATACGTATGCAATCTGTCCTAGAATTGAACTAACACTTCATCCTTCATGAAATATTTTCTCTGTAACTGGAACACCCAAGGTTGAATTCACATCCCTCAGTATGGAAAACTCAGCAACAATAAAGAAGCCCACAGTGAGGAGGAGATTATGCCTCATGGGCCTTCCACAGCAGGAGATGCAAACATAATCCTTACTCAGGAGTCCCTTCGACAAATCTGTAATGATGCTTTCTGAACAGTAAGTGCAGAGCCTATCAGTAACTTAGGCCATTTCTAGGAACTACAGAACAAGACTGGACTAGACTTTAAAATGTAGTCTACCTCCCTTTCTCTAGGATTAATAGATCATTACCTTATCAATGACAGATACCAAGAGCCCCAAGTTCACAAGATGTTAACACAAACTCCTGGATATTAGATTGAAAATCTGTTTCTGTTTCATATTGCATATATCTGGTGTGTCATGTACAAAATATGGATCTTAGAGGAAAAGTAAGTCTGACAGCCCAAACACGGTATTCACCAAAAAACAAAAACAACAATTTGTCTACCTATGTTGATTCTAAATGAATTCCATATTTTATCAGTACTTGGCATTATATTCATATTGCTCAACAGTCCAATATAATTTCATTTTGTCCTCCCATGAACTCATCTTAAACCCAAAATATGTTTCTCCATGCACATGTTTTATATTATACAAATGTTGGATACAAAAAGCAGATTAATTGTAGGTCCTAATGCTGTGTTTGTTAGTACTAAGAAGTCATTTCAAATGTTCTAAAAGGGATTAATGTAGTATAACAAGTCTATTTAATTATTGTAAGACCAGTGATCCTCATATTACTATAAGCTGCTTTTCCCTTATTTGGAGACTGTAAATAGAACAGAAATTGGTACATCATAACTCTAAGTCATATCCTAAAATGTTGATGCTTTACCATTAGGAATAAAGAAATATGCAAGCATCTCTGAGAGGCTATGAAAGGCAACTAGTATTTAAGAACCATGTATACGTTCCCATTTTAAGTGAACATCAACTTTAAATTATAAGTATAAGCAAAGCTTTCAAATGCATTAGAAAGACATAACACCAAATCCTTCTGCCATCAACCGCAATCCCAGTTTACATATGTTAAAAAACTGTGGATGCATTTTGTTTCATGCATATGGTTTTTTTTGTGTATCTCATGAATAGAAGTGCCACTAAACACCAGTATATTATCAAAAAGAAAAGGAATACCACAGAATATTAAAAATTATGTGCCAGAATCCAAACAAGCTAATCAATGTTCTGATTCTGCTTTCTGCACACCCTAGTTACCCTTTAACTAATGGACAAACAGTGAAATAACTTCTCCTATTAACTCATGGCTAGAACCCCTAGGTATAAGATATACTTATTATAAAGTGCTCCATATAAGAATATGATGCCTTTTTACACTGCATCAATGTGACACGTGATTTAAATTTCCCTAGTAGGGATTGTGGATATGGGCTAATCCCTCCACCTCCTGTGCAAATTGAGGGGTACAATTCACTGGCCATAGAGAAACAAGCACCAAAACTAGTTCCTCCAAGGATCCAGCCACGTAGTTGGTTCCATGATCACATGGATCCAACCAACCAGAGCTACTGGTAAAACACTGTGATCCCAAATGACAGTTTGGTAAGAAGTAAATGTTTTAACAATTTTCCATGTGGCTTCCAGTTGTTCTTAGAAAAGTGAAGTCAATCTGAGTAATAAATATTAACTTATTTCCTGCAAAGCTCATTTAATTATTTTTTTTTAATAACATAAAAAGGAGAAATGGGAAAGAGTGACTTAAAGGTGAAAAATTAAATGGCAATAAAATCAAAACAATTCATGCAACTGATTAAATGGTTTGAGGTTTTGACTCAACTAGGGATCATTTTTAAATAAGATACTTTCTGACTTTAAAAAGAGTCTAAAAACCAGCAGCATGCTTTTTTAAGAACAATCCAATCTAGTCACATCATCACTTCTGCCCAAAGAAATCTAAAACGTAAGCGTAGTTCTCCCAAATGTTGGCAATTCAATTTTTTGTACATGAGTTTTACACTTTCATTGGAGTGCAGTGAATTACAAGTACTTGATAGGATACCCTTTATCCACACCAAAGTTGAGTTATTTATTCAGGGAACCACTAATAAAATTATTTTATTCTTTCCCTTCAAATATATCTAGATTGATCAATAAATTTATTCTTTGGTAAGTCTGAGATAAAACGGCTTCTAAAACCATATAATCATTCCAACTTAAATGTTTTTAAAACTACACACAACTAGCTAGCTTCGTGTGCCTATACAAAGAGTTTTCACTAATAAATATTTATGCACACTACTATGAGCAGGCCTTTGATTTCTCTTTGGTATGTCTTGTTACCTGAGATAAATATGAACTAAATGATGACCCTCTGCTTCATATCCAGTCATTCCTTTTTTTCGCTACTGGATAGTTTCTCTGGCAGTCTAGATTATGCTATGTTCCTCCATATATAGTAGTAATTGCTATTATTAACATTATTGCTTTTACTTACATGAATTATTTCATGTAATCCTAAAACAGCCCAGTGAAGTAGGCATTTTAATCCTCGATTTACAAAACAGAAAAGCAAAGCACATGGAGCTTAAGTGACTCGACCAACGTCACAAAGCAGATAAATGGCAGAGCCAAGACTAGAACCCAAAATGTCAAATTCTATGCACATGATTTTTATTACAGATTGAATGTTTGGGTCTCCCCCAAATTCCTATGTTGAAATTCTAACCCCTTATCTGATGGTATTAGGAGGTGGGGTCTTTGGGAGATAATTAGGTCATGAGATTGGAGCTTTTATAAATGGGATTAGTGCTCTTATAAAAGAGATCCCAGAGAGCTCTCACTCTTTTGCTGCCATGTACGGAAACAAGAAGTTGGCACTGTGCAACCCGTAATAAGACAGCCCTGACTGGGACTCGACCATGCTGGCACTCTGATCCTGGGCTTCCAGCCTCCAGAACCAGGAGAAACAAGTTTTAGCATCTGTAAGTCACACAGTTTATGTTATTTGGTTATAGTAGCCTGAACTAAGACAGTTTTTGTGTTCCACAAAAACTGAAAAGGCATAAGGGAGATATGCTCAACTTCTTAGGCAATTCAAAATTCAAAGGATGACAGAATATTTTACTTTGCACATTATTTACTCCTCAGTCTAAGAATAAGCCATCTTTTTAAAGAAATTCCTGCAAGATCTAAGCCCCCACCTTTCTCCTTTTTCCTAACTTCACTTCTCCTCAACTCCCTACAACACGTGTGTTCATGCACACTCCCCCGCCTCCTTGCCCACATACCCACACACACAAGTTAACCATGGACCAGGAACTTTAACTCGACAGGTGAGATCATCTTAAAATTCTTTTGATGTAGGAACTGAGGTAGATGTCTGGAGAAAACTGAAGAGATTTTTACATACCCTGGGCTGGTTGCTGTTCTCAGATCATAGTCCCACTGTCATCTGACCCCTTAGCCCACTAACCACATCTAAAACCAACTCCATGTTGATGCTGCCCCCTGAGGATGCTAATGAGCCAGCAGAAAGGCAAGGGAGATGTTTTCTACTCCAGACTAGTTTTTACAAGAGAAGAGGGAAAAACTGAGGCTACTGACTAAAATCAGATTCAGAGCATTTCATTCCACCTTCTTCCTCTGACCCTTATGATGCTGGATTATCAACATGATTCATTCTGAAAAGCATTTAAATTCCCTGATCTTGTAAACATTTCTGGGGGAAAAATATTTTATGACACAACAATAACAAAAACAAACAAACCAGAAAGAAAGAAAAGAAAGCCTCCCACCTGCTATTTTCAGATACTTTTTAGACGGAAATACAGAAATCTACTGCTTTTTTCCAAAGTTCTAGTGCCTGCAGCACATTGTCCCTCATCTGTCAGTGTATCTACACACATGTATAAACAGTATGCAACACACAAGTAAGGAAATGTACATTCTAACTTAAACTTCCTTTTTTCCTCTAATAACTTAAAAATAAAATGTAACAGCTTGGATTTTAAATATTTAATCTGGCAAATACAGGAAAAATCATGAACTATAATGTCATATTTGGCAAAGAAGAGTTTGGTAGGATAAAAATATCTGTGTTTTAACATTTTAGAAGGCTTTTCCAATATTTTAAAAATAAAATTATTTCACTGCTTCAGAAGAGAACGGAGGTAAAATTCTCTATTTTTGCACATGAGATTTTCATGAAGAGTAGAAAAAACAATTTTTATATTCATTAAAATAAATAGTTAATTTTGCATGCTGGCAAAAGTCCCCACAGATATAAAATCTTCGTATTTACTAATGGTTCTCTACTATGTCATGAAATTTAGCTATTTAAGTCACAAAAGATAGGATTCCCTTAAAACTGTAACATAAGATGGTATATATAAAGTCACAACATTACTCATTTGTTAAAAAAAATTTTGGTTTTATCCTGCATGTTTAGTACACAGATTTTTTCAGTACTAGTCAAAGATTTACAGTGTTAAGTTCAAAAGTCAGTTGTTTTCATATTGGCAACCAAAAGCATGACTAAATTTCCCACTTTTACCTCATATTATGACAATAAAATATTTTTATTGTAGCAGCTGAAAATGCTGAAAAGTAATTATTAAAGAAACCATAAATATAAAAAGCTGAAAAGTCAACCTCAGAAGAGTGTGGAAAAGGAAATTGTGATATCCACCACCATAAAACACAGAAACTGAAAATCTAAGCAGAAAAGATCTAAATCCCTCCAAATGCCAGAATACTATGCCCCACCTCTTATAGCAAGGAGGGCAGCAAATTTGTCCCCATCACTGTCAGCAAACAAAAGAAAGTCACTTCTACAGCCAGACCATGTCAAACAGAAGATGTAGCTACTGCAGAGGGACGCCTTGAATCCACTGGTGTGTAAAGTAAGGGCTTCGGCCTTTTTGTCAGCTATTACCATAAAAGAATAAGAGGAAACAGTGACATTATTACACAATAGAAAGGTCAAACAGCTTGCAGCCATTTCATGACCCAAACAAGTCAAGGTCAAGGGATTCAGGTAGCAACTTAGCCAGGGCATAAGTTACAGCACAAATGAATTGTTTTAACACATCAGCTTTGGTCAATTAAACCTAACAAGGCAAGTTGCATCACGTAGCAGGGTTCCTGACACCAAGGCCAGAAGCTGAGACCGACCTCATAAAACAAGGCTTTTAACATAGCATAGCAAATTTAAGGTAATCCATCCAGAAACTGCAGATGTCAGAATAATAAAATACAAGTTGTCCTACGAAGGAACATTTTCTACACTTTAGAATTCACTAATAGAGGGGTATAGATTTCATATTGACATATTCATGTTATTAGCATAGGCATAAATGTAATCCCCCTACTCACATGAATTACAGAATACATCCTACTTCAAATAACTTTTTTCTTCATATCTGTGCTCATGATTAGATTTTTGTCCCAAGCTCTACCATTCCCTGTTAGCACCATATATTTCTCCATGCATTTTTTTCAAAATGAGTATAAAAAATCAGGTTTTTTTAAAAAAAAAGTTCACCTTCATCAGCATGAGAATATATATGCATCACTTAATATTAATGGATGCTTGTTAAATGCTTTTATGTAGTTTTATGAGACGTGTATTTCAAAATTCAATGAACATTATTTATTAAGTTGACTATTTTGAGAAATAGATCATTTTGAATGGAGTTGAAGCTAACTAAAATTTTAAAATTGCATGTATTTAGCATGAAAGAGTTCTTTTCTAAAAGGCAATTCTTATTTTTTTTTTGCACTTGTTTAAACAAATTCCATTTTCAACTGGTTTGTGCTTCATCAATAACTTACTGCATGTTCTGAACTGCCTTAAAATAGGATTCTGAAAATACACAACCTCCAGGCAACTTTTGATAGTAAAATTACTTCATCTGTCACCCCATATTTTTAATTGTATAGTCCCTGTTCAGAGTTCTTTGTCAGTGATTCATCAATGCTGTCCTGTTTAAGCTATCATCATAAACAGAATATGTGTATCTAAGTGTTTTATTATAAACAATATACTTATGCATGTAATCATCTGCTTTCCCATTTTAGAACAATTAAATTTTGAGGATTTTTTCAAATGTGTGGCTTTCAATTCAGCCTCAAGGACTTTCCACCTCATTGGTTAGCCATTTCTTCCAATTTTCTGAATAATATAACAACCAAAAAGCCCAATCATTCAAGTCCCATTAGTCGCACATCCTGTAACGTTCAATCTATTACAAGCTAATCCCACAGACTCACTCCTTACTACACGTACTTAGTTTTCACAAGTTCTCTGCAGTTTGATGATTTATTCTCTATGCCAAATTCTAACAACTGCATTCAGTTAAATTAACTGCATCACATAATTAGAGTTCAAGGTCCTAAGAAGTTACTTTAAAATGAGACGACATACCACGTTGCCACAGAAAAGTGAGCATGATCAGAAGGAAGCGTCTCTTCTTGCTATGCTTGGCACTGAGGCGTGCGGCCGTAATAACTCAAGTTTCCGATCGCACAACCACTAGTCCTTGAGATTTCTAAAATTATTCCTCCTTCACAAGGATGGAGGGAAAAAGGCTGGAAAACTCGCTTTGAACATTATGTTGGCTAATCATTTGCTCCACCATAGCAAATACATAGGAAAACCCCTTAAGTGTCGAAAGTTCTACTTTCATCAACTTCAAACTGGAAAATGCTATTCTTTCATAAACTAAAGAGAAACATTTACCCAGAAGCGAGTTTCAGAGCCAGGGATCGCCTTTGCCCATCATTTTCAGGTATTTAATAATTGACCATTTTAATGAGTGTTTCATATGCTCTTTGCACTCTTTGCAAACTTGGAGCTTCAAACAAAGCAATAACTATTTCTTTGATTATAAGTCCATTATTATATGTCACCATGATGACAGAAATGAAAACTAACTTATCTCAATTTTTAAGAATTCCTGAGAATTCTGACATAACCTTCCGTTAGGTCCCACTCTTTTCAGGTGCTAAAATTCTAACTGGCCAGCAGGGATGGCAAGAGTGCTAGTGAACAGTTTTATACAGCCTACCAGTCTGGTTTTTTAATCTGGCCAAATGAAACCTTGTGAGGAGAAAAACCTTACTAAATTGGATATCTTGAACTGTTGTTTCAAGTTATAAGTGCCAAATTCAAAAGGAAAAAGTTAACGAAGGATTACAACTCTAACTTCCTTATGACAGCTTCTTCCTAAATTCCAAATATAGGGAAAAACAAGTAAATGAAGAATCCTACCAAATATATTACAAATCTTTATGTTTGGAAGTGCTTCTTATGTACCACTTTAGAGAACAGAAACTTTAAAGAACTAAAGCTGTGGCAATAGGGAGGCCTCTCTAAATGGCTCCCATCCAGCTCTAAGTCCCCAGGCACAGACACTATAACTGTGCTTATCAGGAAGGCATCCTTCAGGAGACCTGACCATCACTCCTGTCACCACAATGCACAGTCTCCTCCAATTACCATTACTCACGAACAATGCACATAATTTTAGTTCTTACAAATATGGAGTTAATTGGAATTATTTTACCACATAAGAGACAGTGTGCACTAAATTTGTAAATCCAAATGCATAATCTAGTTAAATATTTTTCATTACAAAATTTGTAGTGCTGGGTATATAGGGTGCGGGGGAAGGATGCCTAATGCTGTGAGTAGGATATTTTACCAACCTTTGCTGCCTCCAGAAAGTGGGATACTATATATTTTTAAATATTTGAATATCATAATTGATATAACAGATCAGTGTTCCATCCCTCCCTCCCTCCCCTCACTCCTTCTCTCCCCCCTTCCCTTTGAAAAATGAGATCATATTAACAGCAATGCAAGAGCTTAGTTTGCCATATCGGAACACAGATGCCAAGCTTCCCCAGCTGGCAACTGGGGCCTCAGAGTTTAACTCTTAAATTGTCTGCTAAAGCTATCTTGTGGCAGGGACCTCACAGCATAGAGGGTGAACTTCTGGTCGGAGACTGTGTTTTCTTCTTATCAGTGAGAAAACTGCTAAGTATCTTATCTCACAATATATGTTCCCACAAAGGTCTCATTAAGCCTAGGAGCAAGACGTGCCAATAAGAGCCCTTCTTTATCTAGTGAATTGTGTATGAGCCAGAATGCAAACAAATGTGCACTAGAGTTCACAAGTTCAGTCAAGGACAAGTTGCTAGATGGGAAAACTTAACAGTGCTCCCCTAAATCAAATATGCATACCAAGTATTTCTCCTACACACAAACTTTTATGCTCCCAGAGCATTTCACGATGCAGACACACCAAATCATCCTAGAGAGCAGCCTCATTTTAATCAATTATGAAAGCTTATTTTTTCCCAGAATGGGAAATACCTGCAAATGAAGTGAAATCTATTAAAATGTTAAAATACACTGCCAACTTGCAAACAATTATCTACTTAAGCTTTTCATAAAGAAATAATTGTTACCCAAAAGGATTCTGAAATTCAGTAACTGTAGGAAGAAAATAATTCTTAGCATTTGCTTCCTCACTAATGATATATGACAACCAGGAAGGCTTCTATTTCAAAAGCAATAATAACGATTACAACTTCCTCTGTAAACAAGTCACATTTTTCACAACTTAAAATGTACTTCAATTATTATAACATTTAACAACAAAGCAACAAAAGTGGCCATCCAACAATCGATCATAATTTTAAGGGTTCAACAAGGCTAAAGGAAACTAGTCCTTTTTCCGATAGCAATGAGGTTTCTGGGCTCTCCTTAACACTCCAAAACATGTTTAGTAAGAGTGCAAGGTGCAGTCCGAAAATCAGTTAGGCTGACTCATTTTAAACTCTAATCTGTTATATACATGACAACAGTTACTATCTCTTGAGATCTTTAAATGTCTTGGTGTGTTGTGACCTCTCTCTTCAAAACTCTTTCCTGCCTCAGAAAAAGGTCAATCCCACCCCCAAACCCCCCCACTCCCACCACCACCACCACCACCACCCTCTTCCTTTTTTCCCCTTCAGACAGGACACAGTCTGGCAACTCAAGGCCCCCCATAGGCCAGACTTCCTTCTGTGCAGCCCTTTGGGTAGAACTGCTAATCCTTCTTATTAATTAACGAGATAACAGTGGTTAACTGAAAAGCAATATTAATGCTAACTATCTAGGAAACTTTAACCAAAATTGTTTTAGCCTTTTGGCTGATTTTTCCAGGGTACAAAATTGAGCACTGCGAATTTCATAACATTGTGATGCAGAATTGAGAAATTCCAGAATGACTGATTTACATCAGACCTTAACACATAGGTCCCTTCTTTAAAGTTTTCTCTCTCTCTTTTTAAACATGTATTCTGTTACACATTTCTAACTAGAGAGGAAAAATGAGGGCCTCTCAAATATTACTATACAATTTGCAAGACTGGAAAGTGAAGGAACTAGAAATTGCATAAGAAATAAGCAGTGATGTGACTGAGAGCAACAGTCCGTCATAATGAATGCATTACGTATCATCATGTTAGGTTTGCCTTCCACACACTTGTCGTAGTACACCCTGCATCCTATAGGACACTTATATCCAAGGAAGGTGTGCTGTGCAAGGCTTGCCTGATTTTTGTTTGGTTTTATTTTGCTTTGCTTTCATGAATCCAAATAACAAAGACAATATGGGGAATAGGTACCACCTGCCCAAGAATCATTGGACATCTTTAATATCTTTGGGAAAACGGATATCATTTAGAGCTATTTGTTTTAATCTGTCACAATTTTTTTAGGCAAAACCTAAAAAAAGGAATAGTTTTATATTAGCTAAGGTTTGCTGCAGCAAACAAGCAAGCAGCTTTCATTCAGGGATTGTCAAAAACTTTCCAGTGTGCCCACTGCAATGCGGATGCCAACCAACGAATCAAAGGCATTCAGCAACTAGACAAAGAGGGTCTGATGCCAACCTCGGTGCCACTGGCAACCATTATTGGCATCAAACACAGTGTCTGCCTTTTTTTTCCCCCTCGCCTGGCACTTCACAAACAAAATGGCGGTTCTTGTAGCAACGAAACAGCCGAAGCGCAGCCCTCTGAATCAATAACATCAAATGATTTTTAGGGATTTAAACGCAGTTACTCCCAAATGATGTGTACATTTTAGGTGAAGTGCAGGGGAACATTTAATTTTATAAACAACTATATTGAACATCACCCTTTGCTAATATAAGGAAATAGCAAAATGGACTGAATTGCGGTCAACCAGACTATATGCATAGAAGCCGAATAACAAAGAGATTTAGCTTTAAAGAAAATACTGCCTTGTGGCCATGTGATGCAAAAGTCTAATGAACTATGTATCAAAAATGATTTCAAAAAGCATACATTTTTCCCCAAATCATATCAGATGCAGATGTAGCACTACAGCTTATGTCAAAACTCTAGTAACTCTTTCCACATTTCAGAAAGATGAGGCTGCTGAGCATGAAGTAGGAAAAAAAGTGTGGGTTGAACCAAAAGAGAAAGAGGTAAAAAGAAATGCATAGGAAGTTGGTCAACAATGAAACTTTACTATATGGTGGTCTTTATTTCATCTTCCAGAAGAGACGCAGTATGTGATCTTGTATAAATAACCAAGAGGACTATTGACATTTCTAGATCTGGAAATTGTCAATATATTGTAACATCACTCCACACTGCAATGCGGATGCCAACTAACAAATCACAGGCATCCTGAGCTAAACAAAGAGGGTCTGATGCCAATCCTGGTGCCAGTGGCAACCATCTTTGGCATTCTCTGTTCTTTCTCATGTTTTTCTCCCAGTCATTTAGAAGTGGGGAGAGAGAAAAAGGGGAAACGTAATTTTGTTGCTCTTTCTGTTACAAACATTACATTTCTCTTGTCTGATTTTTCTTTCATGTTTTCCTTTCTACTTCTTTACCTGATTTATAAAACACACTTAGGTGGGTTATCATGTACTTAGAAGAGAAATAAAAAGTCATGACTCTCGAGCTGCAGCCCTCTGACTAGAGAATTATCTTTTAAAATCCGCCTTCTTTAATCAATTGCACTACAAAACAACGTAATTAACCTACACTTGACAAAGAAAAATATATAAATTTTGGAAAAGGAAAGACACAAAAGCATCCTGATGAGAGTTTTTCAAAAGAAGAACCAACAGATGATAAAAGAAGATGATGCACTGGCAGGTAGCAGAGGATACAAGTTAGATGAACAAGATAAAATAATGAAAAGTTCTCAGAACAGAGATCGTCCAACCAACAACAACAAAATCAGTGTTTTATCCAAAAACATGGTCTCTAAGAGTTGCTTAAAACTTTATGATTATCATGACCGGTGGTGCAACATGGAAGGCATTTATGTATCTTTTTTCTTCTTTCAATCTATCTTTACAAATCTTTATTGTCAGTTCATGAAAACTAAGAGTTGGCTGCCTGCCCCAGGAGTAAATGTGCATGTGGGCAGGCGCACCTCTAAGCCTAGCCTTCAAGCAACTTAAAAAGTGAGCAGTAAGGAAGAGGTTGCAAATCTTCTCTCTCTGCACTAAAAAGTTACATGACCCACTTTTTGAAACTTTACTTCCTTGACTTTCACAACACAGTTATAACACATTTACAGTCGATCCAACACATATATACAGCCCACCTTAAAGTGTCAGTCAAATTAAGTGTCATGTGTTAATGAGTTTTATTTTAGGACACATGGGACAAAAATATTATTTTCCCCAAACCATCATTATCTGGACTGTAATTCTTAAATGCATGGAAATATGAAATGTAGTGTTTCATTTTTTCAGGAAAATGCAGTATTGCTAAATGTGCAATATCCAACACCATTATTTACAATCTGACTAAAAATCATAAAATGACACTGAAGCATATCTCCAAAATTATGTCAAGAAAATCAAGACAAAAAGCACATAATGAGTACCTAGATTTCAGAGTCAAAAAAGTAATTTTGATTTTTTTGAATGATAATAAAGTCATAACAATTTATTAAGTCCCACATTTATATAACAAACATCAGATAACCGTCTGTAACCTGGCTATCTGCAGGCCATTTTTCCTCCCACCAGGCCAAGTTTGGAAATGCCCACCATCTGTGACAGCTCAAACTTCAGTCTACTTTTGGTATGCTGCTTTGTAAAATGGTTTTTACTATGGACTGTTGCTAATGCAAAGACATCTATATCTTGATGCACTTATTTGAAGAAAATACAATCTCATCTACTTAAGGAAAATATATTAAGACAAATAAAAATAATAAACATATTTCATTAACTCAAGTATCAGTAATAACATCATCTTTTTAAATTAATTATTTAGGCAACATCTATACCACTCTCCTTATCGGGTATTTTAAATAATAGGTATGGTATGCGGTTTCTGCATTCTTTTTGAGATTTATTTTAAACCAGTGTAACCAGTCCACTTTCTGTTTTTATTCTGTAAGGAGTGCTGCGACTTTCCTCCTCGGTAAGTTTTATGAATTTACATAAAAGTAAACTAACATTAGTAAGTGTTCCCAAGTAACTCTGTGAAAATATTATAAATAATTTAAATAACTCAATTCCATTTAATCTACAGTGAATATTGCACAATCAAAAGTAGGTGTTGATAGAAATATGAAAATTAAGTAAATCTAGGTTTACGTAAGATATGCTTTTTGACACTATCTATTTTAAGCATTTTGTAATGGTAAATGTTAGTTCTATTTTCAGTGCAATACACTAAATTCAAAAAACAAAGTCCCTCTACCTCATTAATTAAAAAGGTTAATGCAAAAATTATTTAGGATGGTTTGACTATTCATAAATAAAGTTACATTTTCAAATCAGGAAAAGATTACAAGACTAGGTGCAAAAATGTAGACTACGAAGGAAAGTGAAGTGTAATGAACTATATTTTGTTAGACTACCCTATGTCTTTGAAAAAGAATATCATTTTAAAGATACTTGAAAACGCATTTCTTTGTGGTCTTAAATATCCAAGCCTATCCAGGTATGAAAGCTCCGCATCTATTTACATGGTTCGCACATGGCAGTAGACATGTGAGTGAAAGTGGACACCCCACTGTACCGAGAGAGGGTGGAGGATATCTAGGGGCCTTGAGGACCATCTAACCCAAGCCAGATACTCTGTCTACGGCGATTTGTGGGCAGTGTTTGCCGTGCTAGAAAAAAGAACAATCTGTTCCTACCTTGCTCCTGCACGTAGTATGCCAAAAACAAATCAAGCTCCTTAACTGATACTGTGATATGATGTGGCTGGACACAAAGTGCTGGGTTTGTGCAATGTGGGGATTTCATGAGCCGCTCTCCATCGGTACTTTCCAAGGGGATGCCTTTGAACAGGATCACCATGACTAGATCCAGACGCCAGACTTTGTCTGCCTGTCGCAGGCAGTCGATTCTCCTAATCTTACCCTTCTGGTCGGGATTGGATAAGACACAGCACGGGTGCTTCTTGCCAGTCACGGTGAGCACAAAGTCCTCTCGATACTCCTGGCGGATATCTTTGCGCAGTTTGGCCAGGAGCCTGGATGCCCACTTCTGTTTGATTTCAGGCTTTTCACTGAGAAGCTCATCTTTGACTGCTCTTTCTTCATCCTTTGACATTCGCTTCTCATGCTTTTTAAAGTACTTGCGTTTTCGAGCCTGCAAGTTGAACCAAGTATAGGCAATTGCACGGACGTGTGGAAGAAGTGCCTCGATGAATGGGTGAAATTCATCCTGTGGAAGACGGGTGGGGGGGTTGGGAAAGATGTGCATAGTCAGTTTAATTTTAAAAGCTCAAAAAATAAGAACACAATCCGTTTCCAATTCAGTACAAAAAGTTATGCATGAAAATCACATTCCTTTCTTATTTAAAATTATCAAAATAACAGGACAAGAAGAAAGTAAAGTATGCCCAGCTGTCCCCTTTCCACCAAAATTCACAGGTCAATTCTCCCTCCTATAAAGAAAATAAGGTTTATATTTTGTATTTACACTCTGGCCCCATCCCCCTTGTTCCCACCCCAATGCCATGCATTCTACATTCTTTAAAATATATGCAACTAACTAAGGTGCTTGGCACCTAATATAATATTTCAATATTTGATTGAACAACTAACACTATGCAGTACCATTTTACAAAGAACACAGTGAGATTTTTTTTTTAATCGAAGCAGAGCTGTTCAGAAGGCAGGAGCGATGCCACAGTTCATTTCTCTTCTCTGTGGCACAGAAACACAAAGCATATAGATGCTCAGTGTAATGCCACACAGTTCCCGCTTTTGGAGCATGCTCTCAGCAAGAGGCTGCTGGTGGCACAAAGAGCATGCGCCATTAAACTTGATCCATTTTCTTATCAAACGTCCAACATTCCAACACTGAAACAGCACCATTCCAAGAGTGGTAACTAGAGAAACCGGTATACAGTAAGGGAAAGTGGGCAAAGGACACAGCTCGTCGTATCAGTGTCCTGAACAGAAGATTTCCATACTTTGAGCAGTGCATTCTCTCCCCCACACTACCAACACCAGCTCCCAACACACACACACACACACACACACACACTTGCACTCTCGTGCTTTCTCACACACTCTTGCGTTTTTTAATAGTTTTCAAACTTGAAAACAAAAATTACATAAATGTTCTTCCAGCAGCTTCCCTATAGAATATGAAGCCCTACAGAGTCCGTTAATTTGCTAATCAATCACGAGTATGTCAATTATTCTAAACCCCTTAAAAATCAATCTGAGGTGAACAATGAAAAATGGCAACTTGGCACCAACTTTATATTCTTTGTGTCTCTGCATGCTGTAGTAGGGTGACACCAGGAGTGCGCTGCTGATCAGATACTGCTTTTGTGGATTCTACACAATTCATTTGCCACGTAGATGAATTCTCAGACAGAACTGTGGGTGCATATACGCATGTGCTTGTGAATTTGCAGGTACATAGATTATATAGTACCCGTCTTTTGAATTAAGTAGTTTACCTGTAGGCTCCTACATTTTTCCTGCCTGTTTCATCCAGCCTCTTTTTAAGAGGGGGGAGCAGTGAGGAATGGCGGATAATCTTTACCTACAAATATTTCAAGTTACTTCCCAGTGCAGTCAGTTTCATTACTTCCTGATTTAGGTAAAACCTGTCTTATAAGCTTAGGTCTATTACTGTTCAAAGAGAAAGAGCTTAACGTCCTGTGCATGCACACCGTATGTGTGCAATAAGCCAAGCTTGAGGCAAATGAGAACTTCCACCACCACTTTTCTGATCATATGGACTATATTGTTCAGCCCAACTACAAAATAACTCTCTCTGATTGTATCCCAAGTTAGAATTTACATACTCATGTTAATCACCCTGAACTACGTGGAATAAATTCTATTTAACCAGCAGACTGACTAATTCCATTAGGTAAACATGATGAAAGTACAACTAATGACTCTTTAACAAAGAAAGTGTCAAAAAAATCCAATATAGATATGAATGCATTTTTAAGAAGAAATTCAAAGTTTTAATGCTATACACTGCAACATGCACTTCAGATACGGAAGAAGTACATGTCCCATCCAATCAATAATGTAGTTATCAAGTGTTCTAATATTGCTGTAAGTGGTCCTACACCAGAATAAGTATGAATCAAAATTTTATAACAATACAGAATGCTGATGATTACATCACAGCATGAGGCATAACCAAATGCCATAGAGGAAATCATTAAACCGATCAGTAGTTTCCAGCAGAGATTTGAACAATTCGGTTACTATGCGAGCACATTAAACTAGGCCATGGAAAGAGTTAAACCACAATCTGTTCTTTGTGTGGGAAGGCAGCCCTGCTCACAGCAACCACATCCCATGATAAGACCTCCCTATCTCCATACACTTTCTGATGCCATGCTTTTAGCTTTCACTGTAACTACAAAAACTTTGTTTATCCCCTTTAGGAATATATGCAAAAGGAAAGCCTGCTCAAGGAAATGTGGACTTAAATGTGCTTTGGTAACTCACTTCCTATAATCTCTTACTATGATTTATTGATATGACTGAAAAATACACATATAGACACTCATAAACTAAAACTTTGAGAATGTAAAGAGCACACAAGGTAGAGTGGGTGGGCTTTGTCTCACTCACTTTACCCTTGCCATGCTTTTTAAAATGCAATATAATTTTACAAATATTAAGCCATGTGGTAACACGTAAGTACTTACGTCCTTAAGTACTATGTTCAGTGACATTCCATTTTCTTATAAAGACATAAAACACAATTTTGATTAAATTTGTTTGAGTTTCAATATTTGACTATAAACATAATCTATCATGCAAGAAAGCTCAAAATTTTAATGAGTTATTTTAAACAACCAAACCCAAATTTGAAGGTTGAATTTGAAAAATCTTAGCAAATGCACACAAAACATAGTTTTTAAACATTCCTTTGAGTTTGCTGTCAATGCTGCCAAATATTGTTTAAAACATGCTTTTTTTTCATTGATAAATAGAAGTAGCAAACTTTCTCAGGCTGCCAATTTGCCTTATTGATATCGTTCAGGCTTTCACTATCATGTGAATTCCTTTCAGGTGAAGCACTTATTTGACAAGGGGACATATCTTCCAAAAATGACTATAAGTTGAAGTTTGCTCTAAGTCACATACATTTCTGTATTAACATGCCTAAATGTCATCTCCCAAGTGTGATTGTTTCCTAATGATGAGTAGCAATATATTCTTAAAGATTATTAGTGACATGAATATGGAACACGGTAACTGCCCTGATACAAAAATGTTTTTAAAAAGGCAACTAAGGTTTCCAAATATCCTAACTAATAGTGGATCATTACAATAATATTAAGCAACTACAAAAAAATTTTTTAAAAAAGCAAAACATATAAAAGATTTAAAATCAAACAGCTGCATACAAAGGTAATATGCAACTTTGCTCTTTCAGAATTTTTATTAAAATGTATTGGTGTTCAGTAATTCTCTTTTAAAACTTCCTTTTATTGAACTAAATTGACGAAGTAAATAACCAAGTTACAAATTTCAGATATAAAAGTAAAGAGCGTTAATTCCACTAGGCATATTTATTTTTCTTCCGTTTCCATGAAAGGGATGGATAATTAGACCAATATAGAGGTAGGAGAGTAAATACTAGGTGTTCCTGGAGCATTGCTATGTAACAATAAACCATGCAAAAAAATGTACCTAAAGAACTTAAAAGCAATGAAAGAAAAAATATGTAATGCCATCATGCCAACTGAAAGTTACCTTATTAATAGTTTATGTTATTTTTAAACAAATATTAAATCATATATGATAGGTCTTAATTTTGCTTTTATATCTGATTTATACTGGTATATGAATGGTGATTATTGATGTGCTGATTCTGTAGCACATCATTTTACTAAATATAACATTTAATGGTAGGTCCTTTTAAATTAGGATTTTTTTTTCCCTAAAACCTAGATGCCTTATTGCAATAATTGAGATACTTTTAAAGGTTATAATAAATGAAGAATGATACTCTATTTTGCAATTTACATGTCCTGAAACATGTTTTGCTACAGCTACCAGGCTCTTGTGATACAAAACTATTGATATGATACAAAAGCAACACTATTAATGCGGCCTCACTTTTATAACACCTACATTACCTGCAAAGTCACATGGAGCTTAGTGAAGTGAGAATTCTTAAGCTAAAATTCCTTCCCTGGTATAGGCCTTGTTTTAATACATAAGCCTAGATTTGTATTATTAAAACAGTAGAGAATATCAGTCATCACAAGTTATTGTTGGTAAGTATGTATCTTTGAATACTAATGTGATAGCTGAATGATTATGCTGTATATGCTCCCAACATTCCATATGTCTCAATGCTGCAATATTATTTTTAACTTACACAAATTAAGATAAAACTAGTGACTTTTCAATACATATTTGGAGGAAACTAAAAATGCAATGTAATTGCTAGCAATGTTTCTGAAAAGCTGACGCTAGAAATAGAAATGCAGAGAAATGCACAATTATTCAGTCTTTTACAGGTGAGAATAAGTGATGCTATACTCTAAGTGAAAATCTTGCTTTGACTTGTTTTATTTGTTCACGGTGTAAAAATAATATCAAGTGAACATAACTTATCAGAAAGAGAGAAAAATACACCCCACTGATGGGTCATATTAATGGTAACTTTACAACTAAAGGCAATTCGTTATACCTGAAACAGTTTCATCATATTTATTGGCTATTATCATTCATGGCTTTTAAAATAAAAATAGCCCAGCAACTCATTTTTACAGTTTTGTTAAATTAAAGTGCATGTTTACTTGCTGAAAATAGCCATATCTAAGTTAATCATACTCGGATGCCAAACAAAATATAAACAATAAAAAATGTGTCAGCCAAAAAGCTACAGGACTGTATCCAATCACTGAATAAGCCTTATCATTGTTTTCATCTTCATTCACAATTTATGAATGCCTCAGTCCTTTTGAATCACAATAGCTTCTAATTGTCACACAATTGAAATCTTAATTATTTGTTCATTATAAAAATGCATCATCATGATATTAGATATTTTTAAAATTTGAACACACCCAAGACTGGCTGACACTTCTTTAACTGATGAGTTTTTATGTCAATGTCAAAGAAAATGGTTATCAATTACCAAAGGTGACACATCTTCCTAATAGCTTAAGTAAAGCTGCCCCATACCTTTAGAGGTTGACAATACTGCATCAAATATCAGTTCTGGGCTAAGATGTTTTAGTTACTTTGTCAGCTGTTGTTAGTTCCCTGGGCAGCAATGAAAACTGCCCTCAGGTAAGTCTGTTCGGTCTCATCACTTTTCTATTTGACCGTCTGGCTTAAAGTGATACAAATCGTGTTTTTAAAAGTATAAAGCCAGTGTTTTATTTCATAACATTATTCCTAAGGTCTTAGAACAATTCTCAAAGTAGAAAAAAAAATGACCTTACTTTTCCAGCATTCCATAAAATGCCTTACGAGCTAGCTACGCCCAAATATCGTCAAACGAACAGGTTTCCACAAAATGAACACGTTCTAAAACTCCTTAACAATCACCAAGCCTAACTAACTCGTGTCAAGGTAAAGACCGCCTTTGTGGTGTGGTCACTGGAAACCCCAAAGTGCAGCGGGTCACTGTGGACCAGGGTTTCAGATCCCCAAATAAAGCAAAGGAATGGGTCCCCGGACCACAACCTCCGACTTGCTTCGTCGCCCGCCCACCGCCTGCAGCGGAGTCCAGCAGCGCCCACACAGACTCGTGCTACAGTCCCCCTCGCCCAAGTTCACCGGCTGTTTTTAAAAGCTTAGTCCCCTAAAGTCCTCCAAAACCTGAGTCCGCCTCGAGCTGCCGAGAGGGGCTGCGGGCACCTTGGACTGGGATGCCGCACCGCAACGGGCACTGGGGGGCCGCACGGGGCCTCGCACTTACGGGTCCCGGCCCTGCCCACCCCCGGCGGCCTTGCCCGGCCCAGCGCCCGCTCTCCATGCCCAGGGCGCGGGGCTGGGCGCTTGCGGTGGCCGTGGGCGAGGGGCCGCTCTCCGGCTCCCACGCCGCCCCGCGACGTCTGCTGCAACTCCGAGCCACTTCTCCAAGGGACAGGGAGGTGCGGAGGTTAACTCAAGCCGTTAATTGTCAGCAGCAAAACAAAACAAAGGCATTTCGGGCCAGAGAAAGCTCGAGAAAGCGACCGAGACATGTACCTGAGTGAGACAGATGGGAGAATACATCATGACTTCGCCTTAAAACGCACTTTCCCGGAGATGCCCAAGAAAATCTTCGAGAAGCAAGAATTTCATCTATTCATTTTACAGTCATCTGAGCCCCGCGATGCGATCAATCAGGACGGGGCTCTGCGCTGGATCACCGCAACTTCACAACAAACCCAGTCCTCCTTAAATAGCCAAAGATTCAAGTTCACTCGGCGTGCTAGATTTCCCGGGGTGAAATCCAATCTACACTTTTAACCCTCTTGCAGTCCGAGCGCGCTGGCCGTGCTTTCCGAGGCCGCCGCCGCCACCGGTGTTGGCTGCTTTTCGCCTGGGTTTGGGGATTTGTTTTCTGTTTTGCAGTTGTTGTTGTTGGGGGTTAGGGGGTGCGCGAAGGTTCGGTGTGGGTTGGATTGGGGTGGTGGTTGGTGGTGAAATGCTTTTTCAAAAAAGGCGGGGAGGGGGGGCGCAGGAGGGCGGGCGAGCGGGAGGCAGAGCGGGGAGAATGTGTCACCGCGCTGAGAAAGTTCAAGGTTACAGCCCCAAGCACTGCGGCAGGATCCCGGAGTGGTGATCGCAGGCGAAACTTTGCCGCGAGCCGACCATGTGTGTGCGCGAGGGACAGCGTGAGCGAGTGCGCGCGGGTGGCGGGGCGCGCGCAGGAGAGGGCAGGGGTGGGGTGGGGAAGAAGGGAGAGGCCGGGGTGAGGGAGGGGGGCGCGAGCGCTGATCTCCCGGGCGGAAGAGGCTCGCGGCGCGTGGTCCCCGGCTGCAGCCGCCGCCGCCGCCGCCCGCGTCGGGTCTTCGGCGCCCGGCCGGCCGCCCGCCCGCCTCGCCCCGCGTCTGACCCGGCCGAGCGTGGAGGCTGCTGTTGCCGCCGCTGCCCAGAGCCCAGGG
This sequence comes from Ateles fusciceps, assembly GCA_036589455.1. NCBI lineage: Eukaryota > Metazoa > Chordata > Mammalia > Primates > Atelidae > Ateles > Ateles fusciceps. The sequence goes on along the minus strand of JAZHEH010002789.1, from coordinate 6,824,693 downwards.
GGGATCGAAACGATCTCCTGAAAAATTCCAAACGATAAATCCCGCTCTCCCGCTCGGCTCCAAACTCCTCTCTTTTCTGCTCTGGGCTCTTTTTTTTTTCCCTCCCTCTCTTGCTTTCTTTCGTTGCAAAACTTGGAAGTTGAAAAATTCACCGGTTCCACCCTCTGGACCCCGCTCGAGCTCTCTCCAAATCAGACTTAAGGATTGTTTTATTATTTAATTACACAATCATCGCTTTACTCCTCCTCCTGCAAACGCGCATTCCTTTTGCACCAGCCTCTCCACACCCCCGCCCCCCCACCTTCCTCCTCCTCCTCCTCCTTCTCCTTCTTCTCTCCCCCCCACCTCTCCCTCATTTGTTAAAGGTATCCTACCGGTGCCACAGAACCATGACTTTTTTTTTTTTTCCAAAATAGCTCTTCTTTCCGCTGCCCTCCCCACACCAGCACACACAAACACACCCCCGAAAACCCGCCCTGGAAGAGGTATTTCGGTGCTCGCTGCGGACTCTTTAAGCCGCGGGAACATCCGAGTGGGAGAAGCACTGAACCGGTCTGAGCCCGAGAAAGGAACGAGTGGAAAATTCCCTCACACCCAGGCTGCCCCCGGGCCCGGACTGGGGCGCCGACACTCGCACCCGGGGCGGGCGCGGTCCGCGGAGCCCGAGGCTGCAGGGAGGAGGGGGGAGGCCGAGCAGGCGGGGGCCTGAGCGAACTTGGGCTCAAGTAGTTGGGGGAACCCCAGCACGGACCTGGGGGACTTGGCGCCCAGCCCCCTATGGCCTCGCCGGGAGCCCGGGTTCGCGAGTAGGGAGTGGGTGAGGGGTCCTCCCGGGTCTCCCCCACCGCGGGCCCGCGCCCTAGGCAGTCGCGGCGCAGGGCGCTTCTCTTCGGTTTGCCGCCCTCCGTGGGGGGTGCCCCGTGCACGTGGCCTCACTCGGAGCGGGAGGACCCGGCCGAGCCGCCGCCGCCTCCTGCTCCCTCCTCCTCCTCCTCCCCGCGGCCGGCTCCGCTCTCCTCCTCCTGCAGCCCTTCTGGCTGGCTCCCAATCCCCACCCCCCGGGGCCCGGGGCGCCGGCGGAAAGCGTCTCCCTACCCGCCCGGGTGCAGGCGGGGCGAGGCCGCGGCGCGCCCGGGGCTGCGGGGCGGGCAGGCGGGGGGCGCGCGCGCGCGGGTGCGCGCGGGGTGCGTGTGCCGCTGCAGCCCTCCAGAGGCGGCCCGCCCGGAGCCGCTCGGCGCCCGCGCTTGCTCCCCCACCGCGGCGCTGCCCCGCCCCCACCCCGCTGCGGGTGCAGGCTCCAAGTGAATGAACTTGATTCCGGGGTTTTTAAGGGAGGCGGTTCGCCTTGCGCCCTTTCTACAGCCCCCACACACACATACCGCCCCCCCAAATCCGGTTTTCTGCTTGGGGTGGGTGGGGAAGAGGTGGAAGCAAAGAACGCCCAGACAATGGAGAGAGGAAAAGTGAGCGCCTGGGGCTCCGCGTCTACCTAGCGGGGGGGCTGCGCCGGGGGCTAGGGCTGCCGGGTCCTCCCGGGCCCATCCCCAGGGCGGGGCCGCCCCGCTTCCACGGGTACTGACTGGGAGTTTCAGGGCTCGCCCCTCGTTCTACCGCTGCCCAGCTCTTGATTTGTCCCCTCAACTTTCGCCCTTCTCAGTCCCTCCCGCTTTTGCCCACCTTCCCCTCTTCCCTCCCCCCAGCGGACCTGGAGGAACCAGTGACTTTTTCCTTCACCTAGTGGGAGTTATCCACATCAAGCATTTCACAACGACACATCAAGAAAAGTAGGCAGGTTCAAGTCAACCATGAAATGGTCACTTTTTAACCCCGTCCTGTCCTCATTAGGGAAATGCTCAAACACAGTCAGTTTTCAAAGAGAGCTCTTAATGAGGCGAGCTTGCCAAGTTTACCAGCTGCAGCCCCCGCAAACCCAGAGCCCAAAGAAGAAAGGCGCTGGGGGGCGGGGAGTTGAGGAGGCCGGGGAGGGGGGCTGCTGGAGTTGGGGGAGACAGGTAAAGTCGGGGAAATCGCGCGGACCCCCGCGAATTAACCCCTTAAGCCACACGCCCTGGGAGCGGCCTCCCTGCGGCCCCTGACCCTGCCCTGGCAAATCCTCGAGTCAGCGTTCTGACAACGTTAATTTCCTTTGTGCGGGTCATTTCTTCTTTTTGAAAAGCTGGGATAAAGTTGACAGTCTTTATGGATGAAAGAAATGAGGTGACAGTCAGGGTTAATCCAAGTAAATACTCATCTCTCTCAGAAATTTTAGGCAACCTCATCTTAGATTAAAACACACACACAAAAACCACCGCCGCGAAAGCATCACTTTGTATTGCACATTACACTGCATCCCTTTTCTCACCCTCACCAGATTCTGAGGGGAGGGGGCGGGGGACGCTCTACTGATAATACCAGCTTTAACTACTGGAGTTTCCCTTTGAACAAATATTCAATTTAACTGGAGTTAATTTACCATAAAAGACATTCCCCTTGGCAGGAATGCACTCATGTCCTTGAACACACCTCTTTGAAAGCCTGGACTCTCATAGAAGCCATTATTTCGGGGTCTCTTTAAAAATCAAGCGCCCATCTCTCCTTCTCTCCCCCTCCCCCCCCCTTCTTCCCTCCCTCCTTTCCCACACCACCCCCCAGTGAAATCCTGGCACCCAGAGAGCGCTCCTTTCAGCCTGAGAGCCCAGAACCAGCCGTTGTCCCCTGGCAAAAAGAGGCCCAGTGCTGAGCCCTGGGCTAGTGTCTCCTGACATCGCTACCCCTCCTCCCTTTATAGTTTCCCTTCCCAACAGAAACCATTTCCTTCTGCCACCAAAACTAGGTTGCATCCAAAAGTTTTTCACAAGCTTAAAAAAGAAAAACGAAAAATTGACAAGCATTACACAGAAGAGCCCACAAAAGCTGCAGCAGCTCCAGGGGCGAAGAAGCAGCGTCAGACCCAGGTAAGACCCCAGAGAAGTGAAGATGTCTGGGGCCTCCCAGGCCCATCACTTAGGGGTTCAAATCTCTTTCAAGTCCCCCCACGTTTGAGGGTGCTTATGGCTGGTTGCACTTTGATGACCATGGAGGATGCTTGATAGTTTTTGGGTTTGATTTGTTTCCCAGAAAAAGGAAAATGAGATAGGAGTAATGGTGAGGCAAGGAAAACCAAAAAGGAGTGAAGAGTGAGCAACAGACTTCCTGAAAGGGAAGGTTTACTGGGGTGCTCAGTTTCTGTGGCTTTGACTATCTTCTCAGGCCTTGCAGCCATAGTGGAGAATGGCTGACACCCCCCCAAAACAGTTTCTTGTTCAGCCAGTGCCAAGGTCATTGCAGGCCTTCCCAGGAAGAACTCTAGGGAGTCGTTTGGAATGAGGGGCTGGTGGATTTCGGTGCATGGGATACCTAGCTTCTCTTAGCACAATACTTGTCCAACACCTTTGGTTTGAAAATCTCAATCTTTTAAATCCCAGGTAGAAGGAAGAACTGAGAAAGTGCATGCATTGTATTCACTTTACCTTTTTCCAGCACGTCTGTGTCATGGTATTAAGAGTGGTTTTAAAATATCTCTGAAAAACTTCTGATAATATCAAAATAGGCCAGACACTTCTTAAACTTTGGTACTTACCACTCCTAAATTCTTCATCTCTCCCTTCCACACTGAAAAGGGTAAAAGCACTGGTGTGACAGCCCACTTTCATTTGCCCCAAAACCTGGCTGATGAGGCAGAAAGAAGTGAATGATTCTCTCAGCAACAGGAAACTCTGATATTTCAGTATTCCTAAAGATCTCCTCCCTATATCACCTATTCCTTGCTACCTTACAGGGAAAAAAAGTTTTCTTTCTAACTAACAGAAAGTTTATTGATTTCTAAATAGAATGCCAGTGCTTGACTTCACTGGATTTTTCAAATCCCAGCTGTATATTTGAAATAAACAATGCTACCACATTTGAGTCTTTCACTACAGACGTCCAGACAGGAGCCTGACATCTCAAGTATCTAATATTGTTTTTCTTTAACCTCTTCCTTTCTAAAGAAACTGCAGCGACAGGTCGCAAATCCTGGGCAGTTTCATGAAAGATTTCTTGGAGCTTAACAAAGCTGTCATTTCCAATACACCAGATGACTTTTTTTTTTTTTTTTTTTTAGCTCTTGCATGTGATTTGCAAGAAGGTTCACCAATTCCACATGCCCTGGCTGCATCGCCAATATCAATATTTAAAAACTAAATACAAAAGAGACAGATGACCTCCTGACCCCAGAAAGCAGGCCTGCAAAACTGCAAGTATCTACTGCACCATTCCTAGGGATCTTTCCTTCTTCCAAATGAACCACAAAAATCACACCTGTGTAGTCTGGAAAACACGAATTTATATCCACAAAGAGGAACACCAAAAATCCTCTCATAAATGCATATATAAACAACCAACAAGTATTGAAAGTGCCTGCACTTGATGAGAATTGCAAAATCATACCCAGCTCTTAAACTAGTACTGAGTACTACTACTACTGTCCACTACTCTTAAACAAAAAAATCATACCCAGCCCTTAAACTACTACTGTCAAATTAGGATAGTAATTTTTCCCCCACCAGAGAATTCACAACTGGTTAGTTTCCCCACCCCCATTGCTAGCCCTTTGCCTTTCACTGAAATGAATAAATAACCTTGGACCTCTTTCCCCCTCCTCTGGGAGCTGTTTGGTGTCCCCTAAGGACAAACGTAAATGAGAAAAATGACACTGTTAATAATGTCGCTGCTGAAATGCCTGTACTATACCGTTTAAAAAAAAAAAAGCATCCCGCTAAGTGTGTCTACATTTCGAGCATATTTACAATCTATAATATAGCTCTGATCTCAACACCAACTGGGCCAGTTTACTCCATTAAGATTAGCCGGTTTTTACTTCTCAACAGAGATGAGGCCAGTTCATCAACAGTGATTCCCAAGTTTGGAAGACACTTGCTCCACACATTACAAAGTCAGCAGTCGCCCTGTAACTTTTGCATGATGTATTTTAAACTTTGAAAATAGACGTAATAGTTGCCTTGCTTCATCCACAATGTTACAAAGGTTGCATATACTCTCTCACAGTTTCTCTTGTCTGCTGATATTGAGAGAGAGTTGCAGTTATTGCTGTTTTTCAAAATAGCTAACCTATAAAGTAAAACTATAGGATCATTTTATTTCTACATGTAAACTGGCTTCTGTTACCCATATACACATGCTTTGTAACATATGAAAACAGACGGGTTTTTAAGACAGGTATAGAAAGCTTTGTCCAAAATGGCTAAGTAGTCTTTACATTCTGTATTAAGTATAAAAAGTCCATGACAGAGCAACTCAAACTTTCTGCACCTCTTTCTCTCATTTCTTCTTTGAAAACTGCATAACAATGAATAACAACAGAATTTCAAAATCAAAGCAATGCATAACAGGATTGTGCATTTTAATTGTCAAATTAAAATTTAAGAAACAATTATGTAATTACAAAGAAAACACAAACAATTGGGCCTGAACAAAACATATGTTCAGCAAACTTTATCTCTGAATGTATCTGAAATTTTAACTACACAAGCCAATAAGTTTCAAAGCAATAATATTGTCAAATTGTGTAATGTCAAAAAGTCCAAAAACAAAATCACAGATGTTAATGACATCACATTCACTCAAAATTATGCTGCTGTTCAGTCTGACCATATTAAAATTAAATGGATGCCCATGTCTGCTAAAGAATAAAAATTTATTTGGGACCTGAAACAATGAAACTGTCACCATTTATTGTATGGAGCACTCAGCTAATCAATTTACTATTAAAATAGCTTTCAACAATACTTGGCTTTCAAATTCATCAGGGCCAGTAAAAACGTTTTCCCAGTACACAAGAATGCAGTCCTAACCACCGACGATAATTACCGTTCTAATAATTTTATTGCCCAAGTACTTTTTCCTGTGCTCCTCATCACTTAGGCAGGAATATGTAGTATATTGTATCAGTGAGTTGGAGTGCTTGACCTTTGCCCACATATGATTTAATAGGGACTTTTCAGCACTAGAGCTTTCTCCATCTCTCATACCATTAAATGAAAGCATCAAACCTCAAATGCAAAACTGGAAACCACAACGTTTTGTGTTTCACAAACTCTTTGCAGTTTTTACTTAGGATGCTTAAAAGGTCAGTTTCTTTGCCTCACAATGCTTTTCTTCACATAGTAAATGCACTGGAAAGTCACACTAATTCTGATTTTGATTAAATCTTGAACTCCTCAGTCATATACACACATCCACCCTGCTTATTTACACGTGCATTCTTTTCTAACCACATAAGCATGCGTGTGTGACTTTCTGGACTTATTCCATTTTCAGGGTGATTTAAATGTCTGTTCAAGTGTGGGTTCAAAAGTTAACTTTTTCCCGCCTATTGGAAGTTAAAGTTACAAGGATGGTGCTATGAGATCCGTTCAAAGAAAGTCAGAGTTAATCCTGTGTATTTTGGCGCCTTTTCCCTGCCAGCTACTGTACTTGGGGGGGAAAAAAAAAAAACTTGGAGATCTTGTCTGTCCCGTCTCAAGTTCAATGGCAGTTCTTCCAACCCGAGCAGAAGATGGCCATGTTCACAGCCCTAATAATAATTCTGATCACGCCACTTCAGCATCTTGTGTCAAAGTCGAAACTGGCTTCCCCGCCCACTTCAACCTGAAAGCTGCCAAGTCCTCACACACTTCACATTCAACCACAACTTAATGGATGGGATATTGTGCATTAAAATGTGTCCCAGACGTATTGGCAAAAAGAGGACAAGGGGAAAGGGAGAGAGACAGAGACACACACAGACTTAGGCAGAGGAAAGAAATCTGCAGCAAAAATAGCGAGGTGGCGGGGGAAAAGTATGAACAGGAGTGGAAAGAAATCCATCATCTGTTTTTAAAAGTTGGTGGGGGTGTGGAAGAAAGGCTAACAATATGTGGCCACAACTTCAGGGATGAGGGGATGGGGGGGTGGGACTAAACTTTGGAATGAATACTGACTTTAAAAATTCCAGCACACCAATCAGTGTTAAATAATACTTTCACTTAAAAATGTATTTTCAAATGAGAATATCTGTGAATTAAAATGGAGAAAAGAATGCTTCAAGAGGAGAGAATGGCCTGCAAGGTAGAACTAAAGTATCATTTGAACAGTAATTTTTTCCCATGACTTAGGGGAGAGGGGGGATAAAGTAGGGAGTTAAAGCAGAAAAAAGAAAAAATGCTACGTTCTGTACCGTTTGGACTCACAATGTTACTCACTGATTCCCGCCATAAAAGTGTGTCACATGTACTTAAGTTGCCAATGCTAAATAATAATACATACGTATTTGCATTAGTTCTGCATATGCAACACTACAGTTCAACGTGTAAAGCAGAAATGACATTTAGGAAAGGGATAAAACAGCCACTTTACAATCCACAAACAGGAAAAGAAGAACTGTGCCAGAGGTAGGAGGGGGTGCAAGGAACGAATGAAAGAAGCAAACAAAACCCATCATTTCAAAGCCACATACCATCGCACTGTATTGCATTAAATAAAAGAGATCTTGAGTCTGTAACAGAAGCCTGGGCCGCTGACTTGACGTGTCTCAGGTACAGATTTGTGGATTTTCTCAGGGGGTGGCTTTGGTGTTGCTTTTTGTGTTTAGTTTAAAAAAAAAAAAAGCAATCCTTAGTAGTCTTATATATTTTTTAATTGTAATTTCTGCACTGCCACAATTCTTGGCCCGAGAAGAAAAGGCGGTCAAAGTCAAGTCTAAAAGCAGGCAGCTCTTCAGTCTGTCTGGATTTCCAGCTTGCTTTCCTCTCCCTTGCAGAAGGCTGTTTCTCGTGGTCGACTTGAACACTGTCCAGGATGGTGTGTGTATGTGCGCGCGCGTGTGCGTGTGTGTGTGTGTTTGGTGGGTTTTATTGTTGTTTTAGCGGGGCTGCTCCAGGAGTGGAGGCTGCGCCGGTCAGAGGCAGCCGGCACGACCCCGGGGTCGCGCGCTCGCCCCTTCCCCGCCCTCGGATTGGCCTGGCCCGCGGCGGGGCTGCCCCGGAACCGCCACCCAGCAGCGCACCCTTCCGCGCCGGGCCCGCGCTCCGCCTGCAGTCGCCTCTCAGGCTTTCTCTTTCTCCAGCTCGCGGCCCGCTCCGCCCCACCCCAACCCGGCCGGCCTGGGCGCGCGGGAAGCGCGGCTCTTCGCTTCCGCCTGGCGGCGGGAAGGAAACCGAAAGGAGGAGCCGGGGGCGGGCGCGCCGCGATGCATATTCATCAGGGCGTCTGGGGCCGGGAAGGCGGGAGCTGGCCCGAGTGGGTGTGGCGGCCTGCGCCGCGCGGCGCCCCTCGCGAGCGTGGGTGGGTGCGTGGGTGGCTGTGGCTGCGTGGGAGGCGGTGGGAGTCGGTTCTTCGTGCGGCCGCGTGGAGCCGGAGAGCGGCGAGGGTGTGTCAGTCTCGGGGGCTGCCTAGGTTCCACGCGCCTTTGTGCTTCCCAACGGTGTGTCTGCGGCGCGCCGCGGGCAAGGGGCCCCTAGCGGGCCTTCTGGTGCGGAACCCGGCGTAAAACGCCGGGCAAAGACTCTAAAACAACAATAATGATAAAGATTAAGGAATTGTTGTTACTTCCTCACTTCCCGCCACGTTGTTGGCTTCAACTTCGCCAGGCCACGTTTGTTTCCCCCGGTAAAGAGGAGTACCAAAATGTTCCGGGGGCGCAGCGTTATCATTAAAGCAAAAAGACCAGAAAGAGCGCCCTTTGACTGCTATTGACAGGTTGCCACGTAAATATAAAAAACTAGTAATTTAGAAGTGAGTGAAGCCAACACCAAAGAAATATACAACCCCGGAGTTCCCAGAAGTAAACACTCTAGAGGAGATTGGATATGAGTTTTTGTTCATAAAGAAAGCAGTTTTCATCAGCATTTTGGAAAGTTAAACATATGTAGGGAGATTTTTTGTTTGTTTTTGCTTAGTTTTTGAGTGATCCAATTATTTTCCTGTTAAGGATCTGTAGTTATGTGAGGAAATAATGTTTAACAGTTTTAAGTTGTTATACAACTATTAAAAGTAAAATTTTAACACTGGCTCTACATTTACTTCGTACTAACTCACGTACATTTAGAAAAGATTTTATTACAAAGATCCTAATTATGTAATTGCACAACAGACAACAATAGCTTCAGATATTCTCTAAAAATCCTGTTCAATTATGTGATTAGCAGTGAGACTAGAATAGCTCCCGATGAATTATTCTTATCTGTCTACTAAATGTGAGCACATCCAGTATTTTAATCCCAATTATGTTTACCCTCAAAGTCCTAGAGAACTTAAACAACATTGTTCAGGTTCATACCTCCTACAACACACAGTATTTTTTTAAAAAGACATTTGGCCTCATTACCAAAAAAAAGTCTTTTCCCCTTATACATATATACACATCATTCATATATTTGGCTGTGTGTGAATAATATACGTAGCTATTTTCAGTGACAGTAAGTGCAAAACTAAAAGTGGGATTGACCGAATTAGACTTCAGAAAATGCCCAACTTTAAAATGATTTTTTAACTGTAAATTTAACAGTTCCCAATTTCCCCTCCAAAAAAATTAGCACAGTGTGTATCTATATAGCTATACAGCTTGGAGAAGGGGAATAATGATTGGGAGGGAGAGAGGAAATACACACATGTGTCTATCTCCACACTCAGCTATAACTTCTCAAGGAAAATTAATTTTTAATATCTATCTTGCTCCAAGTTATTTTAACCACTCAGCTAGTATAGCTATAACTCAGTCCACCCACTCAGTTGAAGTGGGTAACAAACAGATCTGTTTTCATTCTAGGATTTCCTAGCAGTAGTTTCAAGGTCAAGTAAATCACATTTAGTACTAAGGAAAAAAATATAAAATATAAAGATTCAATGCAGCTAAATAATAAATTTATTTAGAGTGAGAGGATAACACTTGACCAACAGAAGAATGATGGTTATAGGAATAAGTAACACGTAAGTAACCCTTACATGAGCAGTGTTACCAAATACTAAAACTTTTATGTAAGTGTGCCACAGAAAGTCTTCTCTGTTATTATTTGAAGTCCGTAGTAGAATTACCAATCCATCCCTACATCACTTCATGCAAAGGAGAAAGGACATTATACAGAGAATCTAGATTTGTTTAGAAAATATTTTGAGACACAAAATGGGAAAAGGAATAGGGAAGGAGAGAGAAAAAGTATTTCCTCCATTCTCATGATAATTTGGAGGAATCTAGAATTTGTGTCACCTGTCAGAGAATTTCTAACCAAGCATATTATTTAGCATAAAATGTAACATTGTGTGTTATGTTCTGGCTTTCATAGATTATCTTTTTTTATTTGCGTGTCATTTGTTTATTTTGACATGTGAAGCTTATAATAATACTTATTCCTATATTCATCATTCTTCGGACGGTCAAATATGGACACATATCGTCATTAGATGATATTTAAGGTTTATAAAATAAAGAGACTGATTTTCAAGCATGCCTTATAGAAATCGGGCTTGCAAATTTGTAGTCACCTCAACGTGTTGTTGTTTCTAGATTTTTTAATTGGCAAATGGTCATGGTCTTTCAATCTACATCACCTATTTTCTGGTTTTCATACTTTGCAATATAAATAAATATGCAAAAAATTAAGGAGTGTTTTAAAATATATACTCCTTTTTAGATGAAAATTATCTTGGTTGAAAGTCTTTCTAAGAATATAATTAAGGTCCAGTATCTTTTTATATTCATCTTTTGTTAGGAATTATAACTAATTATTGATTTTTTTAAAATAAGCACTATCCAACACTAGTTAAGCATTTTGGGCCTCTGGCACATCTAACTGAAGTGATTCCAGTGATTTTAAATGTAATTTTTTTCTACCTAAAGTTGCAGGCACAATTCATTCCATAGAATTTACCAGAAGCTTCACAAGTACACTAATGCTTAAGATTTTTCTAGTTCTTCCTAAAGCCAATTAACTGGTAATGCAGTTACTGTATGTTTTCTTCAAATTAAGAATTTTAAAAATGTACTAGCAACATCTGTGTGTATTTATCTTTTAGAATAATCACTATATAATTATTTCTAAAATGCATGCATTATTACAATGCTTTATGTCATAATTGAAGTAATTCCTCTACCCCATCTAAACCAGTAATTTTCAGTCATTATCCCAAAGGTGTTTATTTTGTCTTACTTTTCTATTTCTCAAAAATATAGAAAGTGTGTTTTAGTTTCTAGGATTTTTATATTATTAAAGGATACACACTGACTTATTAGATTTTTATATTTAGTCCATTATTATGCCAGAATTTGTGTAAATTTAATGTATATAATAAACATAGTGGCATATTTAGGATGCAATACTAAATAAAACATATACCATCTTTTAAAACAATTGGATTATTTTTAGAATTTAAAAAATACATAGTGTATTTTTGAATATGAACATGTGAACACATTCTTTTAAAACAATTGAATAACTGTTTTTAGAATTTAAAAATGCATATTGTATTTTTAAATATAAATTTGGAAATATTCCTATTTCGTATTGCCTCAGGCAATAGTTTTAAATATTTCTTAATTATATAAAAATATTTAGGGAGGCTTAAATTAGGACATTTATAAAGTGCCAAATGTTGGCATTTTGTCAGATTTCGATAGATAAGAGCTATTCCTGCACTACTTTCATTAAGGAGAGGAGAATGCGTATCTATTGTCCTGAAAGAGGAAAACCCAGGCGTAAATAACAAATCATGGTAATAATTTTTATTTTTCATTGAGGTTATAGCAATCTTTAGCTGTAATTCATTATGTCTCTTCTTTAGATATTGATGGAATATATTTTCTACAAGACATAATCGCTCATCATAAAGAATTATATCTGTGGAAAAGACTTCAAGAAATTACAAGATAGGCATTTGCAGTGGTGTCGAAACTCCACACTGCCCAGGACAGACACACTGGGTCATTTTCTAACCATTGAGTGTATAGGTACAAAAATAAATATACACATGCAGTGTTCCTTCTTTTGCTAACAACATGCTGCACCTGTGCACACATAGATCTGATGACATCTGCTAACATAATAAATCTCAAGTGGTTTGTGGTGTCATCAAAAATCTGAGATGGTGGTATGGCTCGTAGCCTTACCAACCCCAGGCTATGGCCTTGTTAAATTTCACAGGCTAAATAGAGACAGACTCAGACTTATTCTGTGCACCAACCAGAGGTTTGCAAAAGCAGGTTAAAGTGGTTTACAAAAAATACCTGCAGTTATGACTCAATGTGTGAAAAATCTGCTCTCTGATTCAACGGTGGTAAATTCAAGATGCCTTCTAGCTTCAAAAAATAATTTTTATTGCAATTGTTATGAATTCTCAATTTGAAGTATCAACCATTTCTTAGCCTACTTATGTTTTTAAGACTTATAAAAAAAAAACTATGAGCAATTAATCTTCATATCTTGCTTATTCACACTTCCGTGTAACTTTAGAATTTCAACCATCAAAATGCCCTTAAAAAGAAAACAATATATTGGAATCAATTTCAGCTATAATGATTAAATTGAGCATAGAAAAAGCAAGTGTTTTCTCAAAAAATTTTCAGGATATTTTATGCCATATGTAAGGTTTCTGAAACAACAGAATTACTAAGGTATTTTTTAACCATTTTCAAAAAACAGAAGCATCTGGCAATCCAGAAATTAGAGAGGCAACAGGATGCACAAAAGCGCTAGACAGTCTACTCGTCCTTCAGTATAGTCCTGGCAAAAGACCATCCTGCCTTTTGCTCAGCGGGGGCCACGTTCAAAAGAAAGTCAGTGTCAAGTCCCCTGTATTCAAATCCTGTGGCCAAATGTCCCCAGTGTCACAGATTCCTGTTGGCGTATCTAGAACATATTGATATCATTTCAAGTTGCCTGTTACTTAAAGAAGATCAATAACTGTATTTTGTGTCGGTATTCCATCAGTAAGAAATCTTAGGTGCAGCCCAAGGAGTAGAGGAAGAATTCATTCCTACTACAAACATACATTGCGTGCTTAGCATGGATCTGAACCTTGGGCTGGGTGCTGCCATACAAGCATAGATAGGTTTTTGAGGATCTCTGCATCGTGATGTGAAGGTCTTCTATGCCTTTGTGCTAATATTTTCCTCCAAATTTGTTTAGAAAAGAGTAACCCTCCCATGGGGTGTTTTGAAAACCTTCAAATAAACACTAAATAAAAACCTGTGGTTTTTTGCTCACTTTGGAGGCATCTGATGTGGGCTTGTAGAATGAAAGCTTGGTTAATAGAAACCAAAGCAAAATGTAATTAGGGATGATAAGTCAGCCACCCTTCCCATCCCACTTCATCCACTAAAACAAAACAAAACAAAACCCTCCCATAATATATTCAAAAGCCAAACTAACAAAGTTGGGAAAATTTTGATACCACTATGGTTCATGACGTGAGAAATATTTTTGTAAACAGAAGAAAGAGATAAAGGAGCAGTGGTAGATGGAAAATTCAGGCACATACAATCTACCTAGCATGCAACCAGTACTGCCTTCTTTTACCAACTTTTTGTTCAAGGATGATTGACAAACAAATATAGAGGTCAGAATGGAAATACAAGTTTCAAGAACATACCTAATGTCACTGCCTCTCCCTTTTTCTCTTCATATCTGGCACCAACGAAACTGCCCCCTCCTTTTTTTTCTTTTGTGATGAGGTCTTGCTCTGTCACCCAGCCTGGAGTGCAGTGGTGCTATCAGGGCTCACTATATCCTTGACCTCCAGGCCCAAGGGATCCTCCCACCTCGGCCTCCTGAGTAGCTGGGACCACAGGTGTGCATGCCTGGTTAATTCTTTACATTTTTTGTAGAGATGGGATGTCACCATGTTGCCTAGTCTGGTCTCAAACTCCTGGGCTCAAGTGATCCTCCTGTCTCAGCCTCCCAAAGTGCTAGGATTATAGGCGTGAGCCACAGCATGGAACCCTGAGCTGCCCTCAATATATATATTTTTTACCATTATCTTTAATTTTGGTTATATGAACAATAGTAGAGATACTTAAAATGAACAATTAACAAGATAAAAAAAGATATCTACCCACAGTCGCATTACCTAAAAAATGTGTCACGTGCATATATTTTGCTCTTGTATCTGCTTTTATATATATATATATGTATACATATATGATTGCATAGTTATAATCTTTCATAGTTAAAACAGAATATAATTTTTTCATGTGCATGTATTTTGATCTTGTATCTGCTTTTATATATATATATGTAATTGCATAGTTATAATCTTGCATAGTTAAAACAGAATATAATTTTGTTTTGTAATTTTTCCACTTTTCTATTTTTTCTGTTTTCTATTCAATATATTGTTGATATTTAGTAAATGGTCACAAAATTGTGAAATTAGTGACAAATGGTCACAGAATTGTAAACTTGCTAAAACTAAAAGAGCCTTTTGAAACCTGTAGACAAGTGATTAAGAAACAAAACTGGAACCATCTTTTGTTTTTCCCCCTCCTAAATTTTTAATGTTGATATTTACTGTTAACATTTAAAACTTGGTCTATTTTGCGGAAAAATCTAGATTTTTGCTTTTCTTGAAAAAGTAGAAGGTAAGACCTTTTGGCCAAGAGTTGCACATAACACCAATAGTTTGGAGTGGAGTAGCAACTACCCCCTCTAGATGGGGCTTGGTCTCCACAGTCCCCATTGCCCCCTGTTGTACCATACTGGCCCACTTTCCTCATTTAGGTTTCTGACTTGAATTCTCTACCCCTGAGTATACAGTTTTTGATCTAGACAAATGCTCTTCTTACAGATGAAAAAGTTCAGAGAGGTAAAGTGACTTACATAAGGCTGCTAAGCTAGTTAGTTGCAGTGCCAGCATCCTAAAAGATACCTCCTGAATCTAAACAAGCGCTCTTTGTATTAATGTTTTTTTCAGAGCTTGTGGGGAAGGGGCTTCTGTGTGCCAGCATCAGTAGCCGCACCAGAACTACCATGACCACAAGCTCCTTTATAGACTGAAATGTCCCAGGATAGCTGCTCATCAGCTTTTATGCTCCAGGTCATAGTTAACATTTGATGTCCACATGCCAAACACCTGATGCCCCTCACAGTGACTCTTCACTTTTCTCTTATTAAAAACCCAGTGACAGGCCAGGTGCGATGGCTCATGCCTGTAATACCAGCACTTTAAGAGGCTGAAGTGGGCAGATCATGAGATCAGGAGATCCTGGCTAACATGGTGAAACCCCGTTTCTACTAAAAATACAAAAAATTAGCCAGCCTTGGTGACATACACCTGTAGTCCCAGCTACTCAGGAGGGTGAGGCAGGATAATCTCTTGAACCCGGGAGGCAGAGGCTGCAGTGAGCTGAGATCAAACCACTGCACTCCAGCCTGGGCAACAGAGCAAGACTCCACCTCAAAAAAACAAACAAACAAAAAACCAGTAACAGAATCCAAGTGAGGGAAGATGATCACTTTATGGAGATAACATCAAATCTACTCTAATTGATAAAAGAAGTACCTAACTAAAAAGTTAAATTTTTTATTCCTATCTGACACACCTCACAGAAATGTGATCATGTACTAATAATACCCTAGTAGATAATCGTCATCCTAAAAAATAGATTCTATCTTTGTACAAGACCGTATTTTCTGATCACTAAATCAGGACACTTGGTGCAACCAAGAACTTTTCTTAAAAATGACTTTAAGATTTTGAAAGTTTTGCAAAAAGTTTTGTTAAAGGAATAGTTTTTAGCTATGTTTTAATAAATCAATTTTATGAAAATAACAAATGTATACCATCTAAAAATGCCTGATCCACATGTCTGTTGTACCATTCTTAGAAATTTGCCTAGAAAATGGGATTTGATGACAATCATTGCCATTTTATCATCATAAGCATCCTGTGCAGTTTGTACTTGCAGTGCTTTGTGTTTTAGACCAAACAGCCACTCTCAAAGTTTTGTTCTCAAATGGAGGTAGACCAGAGGACACACATAGAGTGCTGCTGAGTCAACACAGTGAATAATTGAGAAGCTCATACATTATGTACACGTTGAGTCTACAGTAACTCTCTTGGTGGTCGAAGAAGAGGTCCATATTCAATCCAGCTCCAGGATCATTCATAGATGTGATCTTAATGGCCCTTATTCTGATGAAAGCACCATGTTAATTGGGCAGCTCAGGTTCTCTACTTCATATATAGGAATCTAGCCCCTCGGTACTAAGTTTCCCTGACATCTAGATACACACGCTTTTGGGGGAGCATTTTAAGTGACTACCTACAAGCTGGATATTCTCTTCTGTGACCAATTTAGACCAATGGCAGCACCTTAATTAAGAAAGGCCTCCCTGGGGCAGTGGTTTCTCCCAACTTTAGATTAAAAGTAGTATCAAGGCAAGTGATAATAATTACTATTTACTGAGTTCTCACTATGCTTCTGCTCTGTGCTCAGAACTGTGTATCATCTAAGCTCTTTTAAAGATGAGGAACTGGAGGTTTGGAAAGACTGAGTAACCAATTGAAGGTCAGAGCATTCACAATCCAGGTTGTTCTAATTCCCAAGCACGTGGCCATAGCTTAATAGTTTATGCAGCGAGGACCTGAAACTACTAGATGAGTGGGGCCCAGTCACGGGACTTGCCTTGGAGGCTTTTCCACTATGCCTCAAAGCATCTTTATCACTCTTCTTTTGAAATTGCTTTAAAACCCCAGGCACATTCTTTTAAATATTATCAATGGGGGTAGATCTTCCTCCTTTGAATGTCGATTTGAGTTTTGGATATAGCCAGGATTCATTCAATACCCTGTGGGGGATTAAAGAACTTATCAAGCTGGGTAAACCAGTTTGGGTTGAAAACCAGGCATGACAATGTAAAAAGATTATATTCATTCTCCAGTATTTTCTGAAAGTAATGGAAGATAGTCTTTCAAATTGGACTTGGAGGTATTGACTTTTTGGGTTCCAATCCTCACTTAGCCACCTGAAGGCTTTGTGACTCTGGACAAGGCATGTAATGATTCCTAACCATGGTTCCCTTACCTTTGAAAACCAGGCCTACTTCAGTGTGGTTATTTTGGGATCAAAATTTTTCATTTGTCAAAATATGTAGGACTGTTTCTGAAACATAGTCCTTTCTCAATAAATATTTTCTGAATTATCAGATTATTATTTTTCTCTGTCCTTGTTCTTCAAATAGGGTGAGAGATGATAAGCAAGAGTAGATACGGTCTGCGACAATGACCAGATCCCATGGTCTGAGTGCTCCTAGGCCTGTGATACCATTTATTTGCAATTATAGTTTAAAAACCAAGAGTACTCTTCCCAGCTCCCTGATGCCAAGAAAGTTGGATTTAAAGTAGACTGTGTTGCAGTTTGAAGTTTATAGGCGGCAGTTTGTATCTCAAGGTTACTTCTAGGTTCTTCCTAGAAAGGTAGGAAATTTAATAGCATCTCAAGCAACTGTACCTCCATAAATATTTACAGAGCACTTGCCCTATGCCACTCCTTGTGCTCAAAGTGAGACAGGAGCAGTGAGGACAGGAACAGTGTCCAAAAGGGTGCTTTGGTGACAGACATAGAATGATGCTGCCCAAATGCTTACAATTCAGAACATATCAGAACCCACCAACACAAACAGTGTAGGTTATCTACTGAAGAAGACGTTGTCACTTCTCAGGCAACAACTGAGTGCCTGCTGTGCCCAGGAGATATAGTACGAACAAAACCAATGATATTCTAGTGTGGAAGAGAGAGACAGGACGGGGAGTGGGAAGGGAAAATGAGGCAATAGCTAATAGAAACCTAGAGCGTGTGCAGTGTTGTCCTGAGGCCATCAGCTTGCCAGTTTGTTCAATGAGGTCGGAAGGGTGGTCTGATAATTCTAGAAGCCTTGCAGGAAGGTTTTTATCAAAAGAAGGAAATGAGGAGTGTGCAAAGCTTTTCTACAGTCTAGAGTCAATCAGGGGTTTGTAGAGAGGAGAAAGGATGGAACAGCCTCCAAGGAACGCTACTGTAGAGCTTTGGCAGCTGGTCTAGAGCCACCTCTGCCTCTCCTCGGCAGCACCCAGCAAGCCTGAATGCTTTGAGAGATATATGCCCTTTCAAGCTGGCTAATGTCCACTTTCACATCGTAACACTTACTAAGCACATTAACTCATTTGATCCTCCTAATAATCCTATATTACAAGTGTAATCTTGTCTCTGTTTTACAGATGAGAAGACTTGTGTGCATAGAGAATAAATAAATCACCCAAGGTCAATAGCTTGCAAGTAACAGAGGCAGGATTTGAACCTAAGAAATGTTGTTCTAGAGCTTCAGCTTTTAACCATGAATTATACACAGAATTTTTCTTTACCTCTGCACCTCTTTCCTCATCCTCCCACTCAACAAAGTGGCTTATACCCACCCTGGAAATCTCTTCTCCTTCCCTTAGGGCTCATTCTAGTTGCTTAGGGCTCATTAGAATCTCCTTCCCTTAGGGCTCATTCTAGGCCCCACAGCTCCCTAATGGGGGAGGTATATCATGGGCAACTTCATAGCTCAACTACACTACACTAAAGTCTCGTCAAGACTTAGTCACTGAAGAGAAAAGAGTCACTTCAGCAGCCTTGGCCTAAGACTTTGGATCCCTAAAGAGTGAGACTCAAGTGATTGCCTTGTCTCCCTTCCTGTGCTTTAAAAAAATAAATTGTGTGGTCATACCATTGAATATTATATAACAACGAAAAGAACAACCTTCTATATAATGTGTATACAGAAGAGTATACATCATAAGCGTATAGGTAGATATATTTTCCATGTCACCACCATCAATATTAAGAAATGAAAAACTGCCTTTCGGCTGCAACAGCCATCTTCCCATAATTCGCCAAAATGACCAACACAAAGGGAAAGAGGAGAGGCACTCGATATGTGTTCTCTAGGCCTTTTAGAAAACATGGAGTTGTTCCTTTGGCCACATATATGCGAATCTGTAAGGTGATATTGTAGACATTAAGGGAATGGGTACTGTTCAAAAAGGAACGCCCCACAAATGTTATCATGGCAAAACTGGAAGAGTCTACAATGTTACCCAGCATGCTGTTGGCATTGTTGTAAACAAACAAGTTAAGGGCAAGATTCTTGCCAAGAGAATTAATGTGCGTATTGAGCACATCAAGCACTCTAAGAGCCGAGATAGCTTCCTGAAACGCGTGAAGGAAAATGATCAGAAAAAGAAAGAAGTCAAAGAGTAAGGTATCCAGGTTCAGCTGAAGCACCAGCCTGCTCCACCCAGAGAATCCCACTTTGTGAGAACCAATGGGAGGGAGCCTGAGCTGCTGGAACCTATTCCCTATGAATTCATGGCATAATAGGTATAAAAACAAAACAAAACAAAACAAAAACCTCTGGACTGTAAAAAAAAAAAAAAAAAGAAAAGAAAAGAAATGAAAATTTACTGGCAATGCAGAAACCATCTCCCAATTTCTGCAAATTACAAGCCCTAACATCCTTCCCAAAGACCACCACTGTACTGATTTCTAACAATACAAACTTGTATTGCCTAGTTTTGAAATTTACATAAGAAAAAGCATACAGTATTTACTCTGTTATATCTGAATTATATTGTTCAGCCTTTCATGTGAGAGTCCTCCCTGCTATTGCAGTAACAATGTTTTGTTTTGTTTTTTTCCACATTGCAGTTTGGAATTATATTGTATGCCTACAACACAGTTTATCTATTCTATACCCAACAAACCTTGGGTTGTTTCCAATATATTGGCTCCAGCCAATATAAATACTGGAGATATGAACATTGTCTACATGTTTTCTTGTATACATACTATGCATTCTTTTGGGGTATAAACCTATGAGTAAAATTTCTGGATTATAAAGTATGCCTACAGTAAATTTTAGTAGATAATGCCAAATGCATTTCCAAAGTGGATGTAGTAATTTATACTCCCACCATCAGTATATCAGTTTTGTTTCACATCTTTATCAAGACTCTATACTCGTTTTTATTTCCAACATATAGTAATATTTCCATGTGGTTTTAATTTGCATTTTTCAAATGACTGATGAGGCTGAGCTCCTTTTCATCTGTTTATTGACCATTGGATATTCTCTTTGAAATGTCTGTTCAAATATTTTGCCCATTTTTAATTGCACTCTTCTATGTTTTCCTTGTTGATTTGTGGGAGTTCTTTGTATACTTTATATCTGAGCACTTTGCCAGTTTATGTCTGTTGCAGATTTCTCTTCCTACTTTGAGGCTTATAATTTCACTCTTTTAATGGTGCAATATTTAAAAAAAAACACATTTATTGAGATGTAACTGCCATACAATAAACTGCACATGTTTAAAGTGTACTAATTGATAAGTTTTGAGATCCGTATACACCCACGATACCGTTACCACGGTCAAGATAGGCAACATTTCTGTTAACTCCAAAAGTTTTTATGTGCCTCTTGGTGATCCCTCTGTTCTGCTCTCCCTTCCCTGCAACCACTGATCTGCTTTCTATCATTATAGCTTGATTTGCATTTTATAAAATTTTATGTAAATGGAATCAAACAGTATGTACTCTTCTCATCTGACTTCTTTCTTTCAGCATAATAATTTTGATATTCATCCATGTCATAACAATAGTTCATTTCTTTTTATTACTGAGTAGCACGCCTCTGTATTGTATAACACAATTTATCTGTCACCTGTTGATGGACAATTAGGTTGTTTCCAGTTTTTGGCTATTACAAATGAAGCTGCTATGAATATTCATGTACAAGTCTTTGTATGAACATATACTTTTAATTCTCTTGGGTAAATATCTAGCAATGGAATGTCTGGGCATATGGCAGCTGTATGTTTAACTTTTTAAGAAAATGTCAACATCGTTTTCCAAAAGTGGCTGTATCACTTCACGATTCCACCAGCAATGTATGAGCGCTCCCATTCCTCCACATCCTCACCAGCACTTAGTATGATCAAGTCCTTTTATTTTTAGCCATCCTAATAAGTATGTAGTATATCCCATTATCACTTTAATATTTGTATTTTTAATAACTAATAGTGTTGAACATCTTTTTGTGTGCTTACTTCTCATTTCTGTATCTTCTTTGGTAAAATATGTATTCAGATTTTTTTGCCCATTGAAGAAGCTGGGGTTGTTTTCTTACTGAGTTTTTAAAGAGTTTTTCGTATATTGTGAATACAAACCCTTTATTAGATGTTTGATTCACAGTATTTTCTCTCACACTGTGGTTTTGTTTTTCAGTCTTTTAACAGGTTCTATAGACGCGCAGAATTTTAAAAGTTCGATGAAGTCGAAATTGTGGATTGAGCTTTTGGTTTCATATCTAAGCATTTTGTTTAATCCAACATCACGAAAGATTTTTTCCCTCCATTTTCTTTTGGAATTTTTATAGTTTTATCTTTTATATTGAGATCTATAATCCATTTTGAGTTAAACTTTGTATTTAGTACAAGGTATGAATTGAAATTCATTATTTTTACATGGATATCCAGTTGTTCCAACACCATCTATTGACAAGACTTTTTTTCCTCACTGAATTGACTTCATATCTTTGTCAAAAGTTAGTTATCCACATACATATGGGTCTATTTCTGTCCCTCTATTCCATTTCACTGATCTATTTGTCTTTACTGCTGTCAATTCCACACTGTCTTAGTTACTATTGTGTCATTATAAGAAGAGTCTTGAAATCAGGTAGTGTTAGTTTTCCAGATTTATACCTTCAATATTATCTTTGGATGAACTCTTTTAGTGTTTTGTTTTGTTTTTAACAAGTTTTCTCCAAGAAACCTTGAATCTGCTCAGACAGACACTATTACAACTTGGAGCTGCAATTAGCACCTGTGGATTTTAATTCCTTCATTCCTTTGGGCATAAAAGTCATTTTTATTCAAAGATATGTTTTTATAAATGTATGAGCCCTGAAAGGAGTGGGATTGTGGTGGAATTTAACCAAATTGTCATCAGCTGTTATGGTAACTGACCACCAGCTGAGCATGTGACCTTTTTGGAAAAAGACTCTACAGACTAACCTCATGGGCTTGGGAAAACCCAGGTGGAAAGCGGGAAGGAAGAGAGCCTTCTATTTATGATAATGCTTACAAGTGGGCATTGCTGGGTGTTTTGCATATAGCAACTCATTTTTTTCTAAGATACTTACAATTTCATTTCTAGAGATATGCTCTAGAGCTGGCATCCATAAGCCTTTTCTGTAAAGGACTAGATATTTTAAGCAGGCCCAGCTTCATGGGCATGGACCTGAGAAGTGGCACAGAGCCTGGGCTTAGAAGGCTCCTGTGCTTGGTTTAATGCTCTGTAGTCACCACACTGAAACACTTGATTTTGTTTTTTGTTTTGTTTTGTTTTGTTTGCTTTTTTTCTTTTTATTTAAGAGGCACTGCTGAATATTTCAGTTTAAACTGGGCATCATGTAACCATAATGCCCAGATTCTAGGTTTTGCAGGTCATACCATCTCTGTTGCAACCACTCAACTCTGCCATTGTTACATAAAAGGAGCCACAGACAATATGTAAACAATGAGCCTGGCTGTGCTTCCATAAAACTTTATTTATGGACACTGAAATTTGAATTTCCCATAGTTTTTACATGTCATGGGATATTATTATTCTTTGTTTTTGTTCTTCTAACCATTTAAGAATGTAAAAACCATTTGTAGCTCTCAAGCCATACAAGAGCAGTTAGCAGGTTCTATTTGGCTTGTAGCTGATAGTTTTCTGGCCCCTACCCTAGGGAGACTCGTGCACATGTGCAGCAGGTAACATATACAAGAAGTTCTCAGTAGAATTGATCATAAATGCTCCAGAGGAAAAACAACCAAAAGTTCCCTCAACAGCAGAATGGATAAATGCATTGTATTTATTTATGCACAACATACGGTTGAAAGAAAGACAAGTCATAAAAAGGATACATGCAGTATGGTTTTATTTACATAAAGTTCAAAACCAGGCATACAGAAGTGCTGAAACCAAAACAACAAAGCAAAAGCAAGGAAATGATGGTGAGAAAAATCATGATAATGGTTACCTCTCAGGAGAGGATGGAGTAGGGGCTTGGCAATGTCGTATTTCTTGACTTGGGGTCATTATTACATTGGTGTTTGCTCTACAGTCTTTGAATTAGGCATCTTATGTGTATTCTCAGAAGCGTACATCTCATCACTTTAAAATTTCAGTTCTCAATTTCTAACCCTGAGTTGGCATTTGGAGCCCCACTGGGGTGGCGGGAGACACATGCCCAGGCCACATGTTTCCAACTTCCTAAAGCTCCTTTGATGTCATTTTGAAGACCTTTGGCATCCATCTGGCCTTGGGCTCCACATTTCCCAAGAAGAGTCTTGGCTGTTATACATTCAACTGGTTTTCTTTTCAGTTTACTTTTGTCTCAGACACGGATGCTCTCTGCCAAATTCCCTCAAGGTCAAATCCATATTATTATGGGTTCCATTGTCTAGAAACCTTTCTTGTTTGTGAATTCTATTTCTTCTAATTTCAAAATGTAATTATATAATTTAATTACATTAGACTGGGCAGTAAATGCATGTACTGGCCACTCTCCTTTTGTCCCTCTGTTCCTCGGTGTAGCTTCTCTTCTAATATTTCTACCTTCTGGCTCTATGAGTAGCTGTATGTTGCCATTAACCCAGGCAGGGATAAATTGAAAGAAAAGAAAATATATATTTGTGGTTCGAAAGAAAATGAATTTAGGAGTAAAACAGCTGGAGTTTGAATCTCTATGCAACCTATCAGCTGTGTGTTCATAGCCGGTGATCTAACCTCTGAACTTCCCTTTATTTTATCTACAGAAGTGAAGGCTAATAATGAATACTAGAGAGAGTCATTGTGAGAATTAGATCAGCAAAGATTAAACCAGAAAACACGTGAAATGTACCTAGCTCATCACCTTGTGCTACTGTGTGACTTGTGGTAGACATACAATACATTAGGGTTTTCTCTTCTTTCCTTTTCTTCCTTCTTATCTTCCCTTCTCCCCTCATTCTTTCTTCTTTCCCTTTCTGTTATTTTTTTACTTTTTTCCTTCATCCATCTATCTATCCATCTCCCTCTCCTCCTCTCTCCTGCCCCTCCTTCCCCCCTTGGTTCCCCCTCCATTCTTTCCTTTCTTTTTCTTTCTTTCTGAACATTTGCAAGAGTTTTCCATCTACCGTCACCAAGCATGTTAACCCAGAAATTGCCTAAATAGAGAAAAGGTGGTAGCCAGGTTGGGGATAGGAAAAGTAAAAGATGGAAAGATTTTGCTCAGGAGTCTGGGAAAGAAGACACACCACGTTCTCCACTTTACTTGGCCATCCCATTTTAAACTTCTTCTTTCCCCTAAAACTCACAGGTTTGTTCACATCTAGAAATTCCAGATCTGTAGCAAGTCTCCTGTCAGAAAATGTAAAAAGCCTAGAATAACTGAGTCATTTCAGGAACAAAAATTGCTTCCATATAAATCACTTGGAACCCTGTCTGACCTGTTGTGAGCACTCAAAACTGTTGGCTATTATTACTGTTATTGTTGTTGCTGTGTTTAATATTGTTCTTCAGGACAGCATCCCAGTATGTGCAACAGAAGTTGTAAGGCTATTAGCTGCCTCGTTTGCTAAATGCACACCCAAGTTACAAAGAATGGCAATAGTTGATTCTTTTATCATTTCCCAATTTCCCCTGTCGTTTTCCCCGTAAACATTTCATTCTGCCTTTTCCAGAACAAACATCGCTATAATCACTTCTTGTTTACATCTCTGATATCCCCATGGCTCTTGCTGCTCTCACTGGTAGTAGCAACACCTCTAAATGTACTACCATCTGCAAATATCATTAGCTATTGTTTATTCCCTCTCCCACACTATTAATGAAGATGTTAATTAAGACCAGAACTAACACTGACCCCAGCAGCAATCCACTAGACATTTATCCAACTGGATAAACTTCTGTTAGTCATTACCCACTGCTCATAGACATTACCACTGCTCCATTCTCTTGATCTGCTAATTTGTAAGAGACTAGGGGAGAGAATTAAGGGAGCCCAGGATTATTTAAAAATTAACACCCTGATATTTGGGGTTTTGGAAAGGGATTTGGTAGAACATCAGAAAGACAGTTGTCAGTGGCATGCAGGAATCAGTGAGCCAGCCTCCAAAGTATTTGGTAATTGCCTGGCTACGCTTATGGGTTTCTGAGAATTTAGGAATGCACCATATGGCAGGAATATATGGAATTTTCAGTCCAGCCACTTTTTTATACAGATGACCAGATTGAGGCCCAAAGAGGTCAAGTGAGTTGTCCAAAGCTCACCTTTCTAGTTAGTGACAGAACCTGAATTGGAACCTGGGGCTCTAACTTTCAGTCCTATGCTATTTGTAAGAATTTAGAGGCAGTCAATCTTGCTTCTAGAGGTTCTGTTCTGACATCTGCACATTAGCATTGGCCTACTAAATTTTAACTTAAGGAGCCCAGGGCCTACTGACTTCATCTTTTTGTCTTCAGCAAACTGTCTCCCATAATAGGAGTTCATTGCATACTTAGTAAAAGAATGGGGGTTTTTCACCAAGATGCACTATTCTCTTGAACTATAAATTAGAGTTCTCAACCCTAGCTAAACATTTGAATCACCCAGGGGAACTTGTGAAAAAGAATACCGATGCCCACTGCACACTCCTAGCAATTCTGACTTAATTGGATTGAGGAGAGGCCCAGGCACTGGTAATTTGTTAAAACTCCCCAGATGATTCCAATGTGCCGCCAGGGTTAGCGGCCACCTCAGAGGATAAAATGTTTTTCCAAAGACTCCTAAATTGAGAGGTTTCTTGTTCTATAGAAGGGGTCCATACAGAATGGCTGTAACTTAGTAAGCAGAGCAAACTTTTCTCTTGAACAGGAAACAGACTGCTCTTCAAACCTTTTCCTTGTGCAGGATGCGAATTACATTGCCAGCTCAGAATGATGTGGTTTAGAACCTATTAATCTGGTGGTGGTATTTATGCCTGGCATTTTTTCCAAACTTAACTTTCGTTCTTTAGGCAGTTATGCCAACTTAAGAGTAGTGCTACCTCTCAGGTGGTCTGGAAATGAGTTACTGGCTTAGTATAAAAACTAGCCTACTGGAAGTAAAGTCATGGAAAGAACAGAGGACTGACCAACATTGGAGGTGGCGGGGTGTGGGGGGGGGGGAGTGGCCGTGGCAGCGGTGGTTCTTATTTACACATTAATACTCATTGTACTCATTGCAGTAAAAAATGCCTTCCTGCCATTGGTATGGCAATGAAGCCTTAGTAGATGGGGAATGTAGGTCAAAGTCAAAATAAAGAAACACAGTCTCAAGCTTCTTCCTGGACAAGAGCCCAAGATGAATGCAAGACAAGGCTTTGGAAGGCTTCAGAATCTGCTAGTCTTCCAGCATCACACATTGTGGTTTTTTCCATTTGAGGGGAAACATCCCTAAATGACTAAGTGCCCACTAGCACTCACAGCTGTCAGAACTGGGGAATTTAGGGTCCCCATGCTTAATTGTACAGGTTGTGGAGTGCCCATTGGTGCCTAGTGCATGGGAGTTGAAATCTGCAATAAAAAGAGGTGCTTCCCAGAAGGATGGACAGCTCTCTTTGTAGTTTACAGAAAGGTGCCACATGGAAACTGGAATGCCTAAGGAGGGAGAAAGATGAAACAGGTTTCCACATCTGTGTCATTCGTAGCAGAGGCCCTCAGTGAAAACCAGGAAGTAGCAAGACAAGCAAAGAGAAGGATCAGAAGTGCTGAGAATGGTCTGTGAGGGACTGGTCACCTCCCAGCACAGGCTCCAGTGTCAGTGCCGCTCACTGGTTGCCAAGGCTCCGATAAAACAGGAAAATAGGACAGGAAGCCAGTGAGATGTGGAAATGGGGTATCTGTAGAACAGACAATAAGACCCATGGAAAAGGAAGTCTGAGGTGGGAACATTTTTTATGTGTTCACTCTCCCACCAATTGAAGTTGGGGGCTCATCCATGGCTCACAGGCTTGCCAGTTGCTGTTACAACCTGGTTCTGCTTCTGGGGGAAGACAAAGAAACAGGGAATCTCAGCAACAGTTGGGCCAGGACAGGCATCTCCATCAGTGAGTGCTTCCAGATGCACTGAAGTCTCAACCCCAAACCCCACTCAAGAAACATTGCTTAGCTAGAGAGTGATGCCTCTAGAGGAAAAAAAAAAATCAGTCATTTTGACAAGGTCAAAATACCAAGAAAACAGCATTCCCAATTGTAAAGTTATGGGTCAGGACCAGAGTTCATTGAAACATACTCTCTTCTGTTTCTCCCCTTCTTAAGCTTTTTGGCCATGGGGTAATTTTTAATACGTCTCCAAGAGCAAAAGTTCTCTGGGCATGTGAAAACACGTAAATGGTTGGATATTGGATAAGGGTCTCTCTTATTAACTGTTTGAAAATAAAGAACCTAGATGAGGGGGGTAGAATAATGTAGACAAATAATCCCACCCAAGAACAAATTATTTCAGGTAGTATTTGGCTTAGAAAGAGTAGACTACTGTAGGGTCTGCAGTGTTCCAATACTGGGACTCAAGGAGCAACAGAGTTTCCCTTAGGAACTGAAAACTGGGGCAATTTGCGTGAGTCCCCTTTGTTTACACCTTTACAAAGATCGGGGGAAAAGCCAGTGAAATGAGAAGGAAGGAAGGAAGATGGGAGGAAGGGGAGGGGGGAAGGAAGGAAAGAAAGAAGAAAGAAAGGAAGGGGAAAAGGAAAGATGGGAGGAAGGAAGACAAGAGGGAAGGAGGCTCATTTATTGAACACGGGCTGCATGCCAGGCATTGC
This sequence comes from Ateles fusciceps, assembly GCA_036589455.1. Lineage (NCBI taxonomy): Eukaryota > Metazoa > Chordata > Mammalia > Primates > Atelidae > Ateles > Ateles fusciceps. The sequence goes on along the minus strand of JAZHEH010002789.1, from coordinate 6,796,796 downwards.
TTTTGGCTTTTTCATATATGCAATGCCACTTAGTCTTCAGAACCCCACTGTGAGGTAGGTATAGTGAGCTACCCATAGTCACCTAGCTAATAAGTGGCCAATTTTATTCAAACCATGTGTGTCTGATTTTAAAACTCCTCCCTTCCTCTCTTGACAAGTTGTCACTACCAACTAAATATGCATGCATATACACATGTGTATATGCATGTGCATATGTGTGTTTTATAACATCAATGCTTCTTCATACTGCCCTTATCACCAAGCAACCAAACAATGAGGGTACATTTCCTATTTCTGTTTTTTTTCATACTCTTCTCAGACTAAATGAGTTTTCTCCCTTCAGAGTTGCCCCTTATGTTGTTTTCATATGTTTTTGTCTGTATATTATTAAAGAAAGCAGAAAAAAGAAAAGGGGGTGAGGCCAACGAAATAGTTTGTCCTGTTTCTGTTGCCTAGTGAGCATGGTGAAGGGGGCGGGTGGCGAGGGGGATGCCACCATTTTGCCAACCCTGCACCACCTGACTGTGGGAATTCTCAGATCTGCTTTAGATAAACAGTTTAGTCCTGTTTTTCCCACAATCTTCTGACAGTTGAAATTTCCCCTTTCACTGTAAGTCAACCATCCTTGGAGAAGTTTCTTTTCAAGTAGCCATGCTATACTTCTCTTGAGGAGGAATCGAAGACCTCTCCGCCTTGCCAGAGAACCCCCTACTCTCTCGCTTTTCTCTAAGAAGACGTAGAAATGGGCTGGGGGGTGAGAGTGCTGTGACCGAAGTTGCAGCTGCCCTCCCTATTGGACACTCAGCCTCACCCCTGCTGCCCAGTTGAGAGACATGGCCAGGTTTCCCCTGTAGCAGACACAGATGCTTCAGAAGGAGATGCTATCACAAAGGGTTTATTTAAAAAAAAAAAAAAAAGTGTGAAAGGGATGTGGCTGTTGGCAGGGATGCTGGTTCCATGCTACAGCCTCTGCTGGCTGCAGTCTCCACTCTCCTTTCCTCCCTTCCCACTTTACAAATGTTTAGGTTCACTTTATAAAGAAAAGCCATCCCCAGGCAAAAATGTTTACGGTATTTTATTAAAGTTTGGTGGAGGAAGGAAGAGGGAGAAAAAGGCTGGATTGGGAGGCAGGGAGGAGGGGGCTGGCCTCAAGAGAGAGGGAGTAAGAGAAAGAGGGCAGGCATGCATGAGAGTCCCAAGCAGTGCCAAGAAGCAGAGAAAGGGCTGCTTGGGGACAAGGGGGGTGGGGGGAAGTGTGCCAGAAACGTTATAGAAAGAGAGCAAAGAACTGAGCATGAAGAATGGTTAAAAACCGAAGTGCAAATGGACTTCAGCATCCTCCTGGCAAAGAGTGCTGCAAACAAAATACAAAATAGGCCACCGTGACAACTGGAAGAAACAGAAGTTCTGAGGAAGCAGTTAGGAGATGCTACAGAAATGGCCCAGCAAATAAGTAAATAAATGCCAGAGTATGCTAATATGCTGAGGACCTTTAAAGAGAGGGAGAGAGAAAGAGAGACAGAGAGAGAAAGAACACTAAGGTGCCTGAGACAGAGAGCGACATCAAGTGAAAGCAAAAACAACAGACAGACACACACATCCATAGCCAGACCCCAAGAGAGGCACACACAGAGAGAGTCACACAGAGAGAAAGACAGAAAGGGCTGAGAGAGGGGGGCGATGGGGAGCGAGAGTAGGGTGAGAGAGAAAGTCTCCAGCCAAATGCGGGAGACTTGGCAGGTCGACAGGAGCCGCCGGGCCAGGCAGTAACTGCACTTGCTGTGTCTAGTCTATTGTTGTCTCAGGAGGCGGGGGAGGGAGTTGTTTGTTTGTTTTGTTGTTTGGCCTCTTTGTCTCTTTTGTTCCAAGCAGTTAGTTTGCTTCTTTCCCAGACACTGGGTTGATGGGAAGAGCTTTATGGATTTTTCTTAAAGGGACAGAATTAGCTAGTTCACCAGTATTATCGATTTCTCAGTCCTAACCAGCTCTACCTAAATGACTGTTTTTTTTTTTAATAAAAGGATCCTATTAATAATTGAGAGTCAGTGTTTATACTGTTCTGTGCGTGATTAACAAGAATAAACAGGTCAATTTCATCCTCCCCACTGAACCTCCTCCTCCAGGCTTGCCAAGACTGCAGAGTGAAGAAAGGAAGGAGAAAAAATCCTACAAACAAAAGCAAATGAAGGACATACATACTAAAAGAACTACCAACCTACATTGCTACTTTCAAAAAAGAACAACATAACCATCAAGATTAGAAATACAAACTTGAGGCTTTAAATAACCAGCAGAAGAGGGGCTTTGAAGGAAGGGGGTAGTTGGGGCACTCTTCCCCACACCCCTACAGCCTAGGCACTGCAGCTTCGCCTTTGGCCCTTCCCAGGCTCTGTCCTAGAGAATAAAAAGCCCAGCTCTAGGGGTTCTGGCAGCCTGTCTTGGGTCACTCTCCTGAGCTTGGCCTCCTTGGGGGGAACTGGCCTTTAACACACTCTCGAAGCAGAGGTGAGCATGTTGAAGGGTACAGTCACTAAACTGAAAGGAGAGCTGCTTTTTATTTATTTGAGTAGAGGTAGGAGAAAAGGGTATCTCCAAAGCCTTTGACTTTTTTGTTCCTGCAGAGACTCTAGCTTCCTTCTGTCTCAATAATTTAAATAGGTTCTGGTGCAAAGGAAGTAATTTTTGTGGGAAATGAAATTCTAAAACACCCCCAAATCCATCTACCCTCGATTTTCAATTCCTCTCTAGCCTTGCCCTAGAACACAGCCAGCTCTTTTTCTTAATCCTATCTTTCTCCATTCTTGCATTAAAATCTCCCAGTGAAATCTAGGGTGCCCGAGCTTAAAAATAAATAAATGCAATCAAAGGGCCTGAGGCTATGCGAAGGGTACAGAAGAGTGGAGTAGAGAAAGGGAAGTGGGGGCTCCTTTGTGACCGGGATCCTTTATATTCGAAGCAAACGGCAAATCAGAGCCGCGCTGCTGCCCTCCGAAGTGCGGCTGCCACTTTCGGAGAGAGCGGGCGGTAGCTGGCTCTGCGGATTTGGGGGTGCTTCTCCATTGGCCCCTCTCCGTGAGATTTGGGACTTAAAAGCCCAGTGTGTCAACTGCTCAGACATGAAGGTGGTCAGGTAAAGAGTTTAGCGAGGCAGCTTACACCCATAACTTTATCCTCACCCTCACCGGCATTTTCCCCCCCCTCACACCCCCGCCCCTTCAAACAGTCTTTCAAACATGACTTAGGGGTTCCTAGAACACCGCGGCAGGCAGGGTTTTGCTTCTCCTTGGGTGCCATTTGGAGGAGCCTAGAAACTTCCAGCCTTTCGAGTTGACCCTCCGCAGGGCTTTCTCTGACACCGCCGTGGTGGCAACGTGGGCCAAGTGGTGCATGGACCAGCCTAGCGGGTGGGAGGCATCGCCTGTGGGGTGAGAAGGCGCGACCCTGGTCCCCGGCGTGACAGTCGGAGCCAGGCCTGCGCGTGAGCCGCGGGAAGGAGGGCGCGCCGCGGGCGCGTGGGGCACGTGGGGCACGTGTTCGCCCCAGCACTGGAAAGAGACTTGTGGTGGGGGCCGGAATAAGTCTCCCGTTGTTCAAGCTGAGGGGGAGAGGATTTGTAGCCATCTTTGCTTTGGGTAGAGATTTCATATCCGCAGTCACGCAAGGATAACCGACACCCCGCTAACCTTGAGTTAAAGGCAAAGGTGCTCCTGAAACCGCTTGCCCCTGGGAACGTCGCTCAGGACGGGTGTCGTCTGCGACCTGCCACAGGAACTCACTGGCCATGTGGAAAAATCTAGGTTAAGTGCAGACCACGAGTCTGGCGGGGCCAAGTCCGATTTCAAGCCCACCCCGATGGGATTCAGAAAAGCCCGCCCAGCGTCCCCAGGCCCAGCAGTCCGCGCCACACCGTCGGGAACGGATTTCGTTTCTATTCCCCGCAAGCGTCCCAGCAACGCAGAAGATCCGGTTTCACCGAAACATTCCCGTTGGCTTGCTGGTTTGAAAGTTGAAGCCCCGGGGTAGTAAATTTGGCTACAAAATCTCAAATCTTGTTAATCCTAAACAAAATAAAACCATAATAGGCCACAAATTAACCAGCTGGGGCTCTTTCTGTGATGATCACCTGGCTGTGCGCAAGGAGTTATAGAACCTTGAGGGAGGGGCCTTTTCTGTCTCTATTTACCTGTATGTGTAAACAACTCAAGAAGGTGTCAGAACAGGGTTTCCCATCTACTGCTGTCTCTCAAACATCTCCCTCAACCCGTCGACAGCTTCGCGTAAGAGGCACGGAAGGCCGAGCTCCCCGCACGAATTAGCCTCGCAACAGGACCTAGGTCTCCTAGGGAGACGAAACCAGGCCAGAGAAATCGCGGTCAGGGAGCCCCTCGCCCCGACTCGGGAGACAACTCGCCCGGCGCGAAGGGTGCGTCTCCCGAGCCCACACCCGGAGCTGGAAGGCAGAAGACGCGCTAGGCTCGGAAAGGGTGGGATCTTTTAAAAAATCTTTAAAAAGAGAAATAAATTTGAACAAATTAAACTACAAGCCCGCAGTTCCCCGCCGAAAGCGAGGTGGGGGGAGGAGGGGGGCGGGGAACGACCAAGGCACAGAGAGTGGGGGATGAGAAACGAACTCCGTCCCCTGCACAGTCAGTGCCTTCGGGGACTCCACCGCCGCGCGCTCCCACCCTCAAGGTTTGGACTCCTAGGGGAGGGAAAGGACGGGAGGGAGAGGAGGATAGGTGGAGGGGAAGAGGGACTCCTTTTCTCCTCCTGCCAGCGCCAGCTGGGGCGAACTTGAGCTGGCAACAAGCAGAAAACTTTACTTTGGAAAGTTTAGGTAGCGCAGTTAGTGGCGGAGGCGCTGGGCAAGCTAACAGTGCTGGGGTGGGTGTGGAGGGAGCGAGCTGGGTGCGATTGGGAGAGGGGACAGGGAGAGGGTGGCCAGGTTCCCAGGCGGTTAGAGATCCAAGTCTCTTCCGTCAGGTCTGCCCACGGCCCCAGAGTCCTTGGGGGGTCGTGTGACTGTGTGGAGTGTAAAAGACATTTCTTTAGGAAACAGACATGGCAGGGCCAGGAGTTCGGTGGGTATTGTCCGTGCGGTAAGCACTACCCGGTGACGGCTCAGAGCGGTAGCGAGAAAGTCTTGTCTGCCAAGGCGGGATTAGATCTGCCTGCCGAGGGGCCCAATATCCCCCCTGCCCAGCAAGGGCCAGCGCGCGCCAGTTTGAAGCGACGCGCGTAGTTTCGCGTCGCACGCGGTTTCTCCGCGCACCACGTGCGCCCGCGGCCCCTGGCGGGGACGTTCCAGCGAGCGACCAGACAGAGCAGACAGGACTAGGTTTTTGCGATGCCCTAACCTGGTCATTTATGCAGGGGGCGGAACGAAGTGGCCCAACCCAACTTCTCCCTGCTCCCTGGGAAGGAAACGTGGTGCACCCGCTGGGGCGCGAGGCCGCCGCGGCCCATTCTACACACCTACTGGCATTCCGCTTTTCCTCACTACGCGCCAAGGGAAGGCATAATTCAATTATATCGTCCAAGTGCAGCGTACTCTTTTCCTCTTTTGCTTTTAGGGAATTTTCCAATTCCCAAATAAATACCTATGGTTCTAAAGCCGAGTTGGGTTCTGTAGTAACTACCGGGGGGTGAAAAAAAAGACCCCAAATTGGCTGTGAGTTTACAGCCTGAAACAGCTTATTTAGGCTCGCTGAGCGCCGTTCCAAACGGCAGGGCTCACGCTATTTCGGGAGAAGTTGGAGAGTGGAGAGCAAACAAGGTTATTTAAAGGGACTCCCAGAACGCGGCTTTCGTTCTACGACTCTTTAGGTGTCAGTGCCTCGGCTCCAATTTAGCACGGCACAGGCGGCCCAGCCTTTGATATTTAAGCCAAGCCAGGCCAGCCAACGGGTGAAACTACCTGTTGGGGGATTCTGCCGCCTAGAGCCCTTCTTCCCCTGCGCAATACTGGCAGCTGTGAGATGGCTCTGGGGGTGGCACGAGAAGGGAGAGGGCGGAAGAGCCGGGAGCAACGGACAAAGTCAGCTGCATGTGGCAGAGCCCAGAGAGCTGCTCCCGCGCCTCTGCTCGCTCTTTGAGAACTGGAAACAGCCTCCCGGGCTCTGTGCTGGGCCCCTGGCTGCAGGGATGGGCCCAAACTCGGCACGACTCTCTAAGTTCGGAAACCACGAAGCTTGCTCCTTCATGCGTGTCTAACATTAAAAAACAAAAAGCCTCCTGGCGGCTTCCTGGGCTCCCGCCCCCCACCTTGCGCTCCAACAGCCGGCACTTTTCCCTGCACCGAAATTCACTTTACTACTTCTTGAAATTCGGAAAACTCCACCGACGCTTGGACTCGCTGCAACCCAGGGGGCTGCCTAAAGCTCTCGCGCGAGTCCCTTGAGGGAAATCACTCTGCTCTTGCGAGCAAACAGATCTCTGTATTTTTAAACAATCTAACTGAATGAGGGAGTGAAGCTAGCGAGGACAATTTGTGCAGTCTTTGTAGCCTGTTGGGAGAATTTTTGGAAGCTAGGAGGGTGGGGGTTTGGTCTCTCAAACGAACCTGTGAGAAGGACAGTTCAGGCAGGGCCCCGGGGCTGGAAGTCTCTTTGAGAACCGCACAGCCTGAACCTGGCAAGTATTTAACAACCTTTTTTAGGGCAAACTCTGCAACGGAGCCCGCCCGACTTTCAGTTTAGGGGGTGTGAAGGCGTAGACTGGGCTCAACCAGGAAATTTTCCCGGAGACGCCAAGGCACTGCGCGTTGTGTTTCCCATGCGGGTTTCTGCTTTTTGATAGCGAACCCCACTCCGTTTTGGGAGCGGCGAAATTTCGGAGAGCCCCAAAGCGGGGCTTGCTTGGGATCCAAAGGGACGGAAGACTTGCTCTGTGGCTGTGAACAGCGGCACTTTATTTCTTGGGGCATGCGCTCACATCCCCCACGGCCACAAAGCACCCGGCTGAAAACGAAATGTGAGCAAATATTAGGTAACTATGGAGAAGGAGGGAAGTAAGCTTCATCTTCTTTAGGATACTCGTTTTAACAGCGAGGACTGACGGGCTACGCGGAAAAAAGAATCTATTAGTGAGAATTTCTTGCATAGGGATGAGGGTTGAGACTTCAAGCTAAAAGACGGCTCAGAACGCTTTCCGCGCGGCAGTCCCCCGCCCTTAAAAAAATCATCCTGGCAACATTAGCCTGTTCGGCCCTTAAGTCACACTCCTATTCCCGGTCCTCAGTGGCATTGCCCTTCCCTGTGTGCCCCTTTCCTATGCCCACCCATCTGAGCTTTGGCTTGCCCAGGACCTCTCCCCCGCCTGGAAGAACTCGTGCAAACTTGCCCTTTACTAGGCTTGCACGCACGGGTGGGCTCTCCCCAAGCGGGTCGTTTGGCGGCCCCAGGGACCCTCCTGGGCCTGGGAAACCCAGAGTAGTTTCCAGTGCTCAGCCTTGGCGCTTCTGTATTATTTCGGTTCAGTCCCAGGGGCCCTGACCCAAGGATAATAAACAATGCTGCTTATTAGAGATACAAACGCGCACAGAAAAGACCCACACGGAAAAGCAAGCACAGAGGCATTTTAACAAGTGGCCAGGTATTCAGGGCTGCCTACGAAAGTGACGCATAATGTACAACAAAGGGCATTTCTCTAAGAAAAACAGACTTTCACAGAATGCAGATTTTGTTAAAATACAATGGTTGGAACTATTTTTAGTTTGGTTTTGCCTCTGGAGATCAGGCAGAGTTGTTGCTACCTGCCCGTGCCTCACTGCAAATTGCCACCCCCTACCCCCCAACTCCTCTACCTCCTTAGGGCGAAAGACCTGGGCGTGGGGAAAGGAGGGGTCCTCCAGGTGTCGGCATACTCTGATACCGTTATTCCAGATCTCTCAAGAACTGAAAACACGACCTTCTCTATAGGGAGTGACAACAGGGGCTTTAGCGGAGATGTAATTGTATAAGAACAGGCGCTGCCAGATAATTCAGAGATACAAAAAATTCCCCTTTGCTTTTAAAATGTAAACGCAGATACCTTATGGGTGCTGACCGTGAGAGTGGGGGCTAGGGATTCCTCCCGAGTGCTGGTGTAACCAATTTCTGCTCTGCCGATGGCCTTGGGAAAGGGCCTCCCATCTGCTTCCAACAACCCCAACCCCCTTACAATGTCAGAAAATCTTCCTGCCTGCAAATATTGGCACGAGCTGTTACGACAGGCGGTGCTGCTTTAAATAGGAAGGAGACCACGGGGCAAAAGGAAAGTCACAACCTTCCTACCCACTAGACTACCTTCCTCCTGTCCCCCCAAAGGCCAGGCTTTGGCAAAGGAGACTTGGAGGAATATCTCCCTTTCTGAGTAGGGTGGGAAATGAAACAGCTGTGTGTTCCAGGAACAAATCTTTAGTTGGTTTTCAGGAGTTGGAGTGCATAAAAAATAGGTATCTCCAGACCAGCTGCTAAGCAGGGAGGGGATCGTGCCTGGATATCTGCACCTCCTATGGCCCAGTCTCCCCACTTTTTTTGGTTGTTGTTAAGATAAAGTTCATGCTGGAAGAAACTTCAGAGGTGCTTTAGCCCAATTCTTGTGAGCAGTGGGTTCCTTCTGACTTTGCCGAAAGTAATTTGTCCAAAGGGCAGCTCTGCTCCTGGATCTGCCTAGGGAGGCCTGGTCTCAACTGTGCTGTGCCAGCCCTGTGCCCCATACAGAACTCTCATCCTAGGGAACTGGGCTAGGGCTGGCTCTGTCTGGGCCACGGATGCCTGGACCTTGAGTCACACCCCTTCTACCTACCAAGGGCATCTGTCCTGGCAGGAAATAATCATGGTGCCAACTGCACTCAAGGAACAGCTCAAACTTTCTTTTCCCACCTCCCACCCTAAGCCGATGGCACTACACAGTGTTCACACATTATTTGTTTCCTGATTGAATTTCTGTACTTGCTTTAGAACTTCTTTAGTTGTCTCCAGCCCTTTCTGTCTATCCTAGATGGCGACGTCTCCTAGAAAGAGTTTCTGTCTGATTAACTCAAACTTAAGAAGCCTCCTCTTGCAAAGACTGTGACTGAATTTTAGAAGGTGCCTCAGGCATTTTGGGTGGTGAGCATGTTGTCCTGTCTGTCTCATCATTTTCCAAATCAACTGGCTTGTGTCTCATTGCTTTATAGGTAAAAAAAATACTGAGGCACAGGGTCCTTCCTATGCAGGCCTTTGAACAGCAGCTACTATGTTGACATAGAGAGATTCCAAGGGACGTGACTTACTAAAGGGCATGCATGGATCTGAGAGCAGAGTGTGCAGCAGACCCTGGGTCTCTTAATTTGAGGTCCCATTTGTCCACAGTTCTGAGGGAGGTATATAGCTAACAAAAAACTACTGTTTAGTGAGCATCAACTGTGTGCCAGACCACGTACCATCCAGACATGTTACATAAGTCATCTTTGCAGCAACGCTAAAGAGTATCATTAGCCACAGTAAAATTTTAAAAATAAAATTATAAAAGGAATACATGTGTAATCAAGATACTTCAAATAATACAAAACAGCATAAAACGAAAGTAAAAGTCTCCTACCCTGCTCTGTCTCCTGGAATTATACTTACATTTTTCATTTCTGTGTTGGTGTGCTGTATGTCTAATAGACGTTATCATTATTTTATGAGTGTGGAGTTGGGAGGTTCACCATCAAGATAACAACCCATGGCTACCTGTCTCCAGGCTCAGCACTTCCCAGTACTCTACATTAGCTAAGATGCATGTGGAAACAAAGCAGTGACTGAGGCCACAGGTAAAAAGAAGAGTCAGGTCAGAGTTGACATCACCCTTTCTTTTCCACTGTTCCTCCTGCCCCTGCCTGGCTCCTGAGACCACAGGCTTCTTCTGTGCATGTAATCTGACCATCTTCTGTGGTGGCTGCTTTTCTTTTAGGCCTTGGTACAACTGGACAAGCAACTCTCTCCATACTCTGTCCCCCAGGCCCCCAGTGCTGTTTCTACATTGTGCTAGGTCTGGTCCTGAGGCAAGCCTCTAAGCTTTAGATTTCACAGAGTATCTCTCAGGGTTGAGAGGCTCCAGTGACAGACAGGGAAAGAACTGTGTAAACTTGGAATCTCTCTATGTAAACATATAGCTGCTTTTCAAAGGCCTGCATAGGAAGGACCCTGTAGCCTTTCAGCATGGAGCAGAGAAGTTTCAGGAGTCTTTGCGAAACGGTACGTTTTTGACATCTGAGGGTCTGCATTGTGTGCATTTGTGTCTCTTGGGGCAGGATGAGGAGTGTGTCTTAAAGTAGAAGAGGATGCTCATTTATTACTGAATCTTTGGAATTGGGAGACTTTGGCAAGGGTGAAATGGATTTCTTTCTGCTGGAGGGCACACAGAGCCAAGCTGGTGAGGTCACAAGGAGGCAGTTATCCTGCCTGGTGTGCACCGTGGGTTGGTGAGAATGGCAGAGGTGTAGTGAAGGCACTGAAGCCTGTCCCTTTGGGTAGGTAGCCACTACCAAAGGCAGTCCTTAGACCGTAGGGGCAGACAGAGGGTGGTGAGGGATAGGTCCTGGCCGCATGAGCTTCCCAGAACATGTTATTTAATTTGTTTGTGACTGTTTTTGTGCATGGAAAGGGGAGGGATACTAGAGGATGGATGCACCAGTTCTTCCTCGAAGCTGGTCCTATTCTACGGTGTCCTTCATTCAGGAAGAATGGCTGAAAACATCCTGAATTCAGAGGCCTGCAAATAAGAACAAATGGTAGGCCAGTGCTAGGGTTTCCTCCGCAGAGAGGGGTCTCTGAACTGCTGCATCCCTGCACCCTGAGCATCTGAGCATGAGGAGGAAACAGAAGACGGCTTTAAGGAGCTGAAAAGGGGTGGGGAGTGGACTGGTTCCAATGAGAGAAACTGAAAGGAGGGAAGTCTGATTTTTCTCCACGGGCCAGTCAGGCTTGTCTTCAATGCCTGTCAGGACAAAGGCTGCTGCGCCCCCTGGTGTCCGATTGGCCGCCGATGTCAGCGAGCTGCCGTGGAGACCCGCAGGCGGCGAGACCCCGGGACCAGCTGAAAGAGTCTGCGGGTCAGATGCCTTTTCTTCCGTTTGCTAAGGGAGTTGAAGTTGAAATAGCCGTTGCTTTCTCAACTCTAGAATAATCAAAATAGAGACTCTAGTGGAGAATGAGAGGGGTTTTGTCTTTTTTGCGTGCAATCGAGGCGGACAGACAATGCCTGTTTAGAAGTAGCCTGGTGCGGTGGGAGGTGGCTGACCTGAAAGAAAAGACCTGCATTTTAGGTGGAATGCTGGTCGGCGGCAAATCGGTTAAAATTTCCAACCTCCCCTTCCTTGTCTAAAAACCAAAGGAGTTACAGTAAGATGTTTGTAAATTCTTTTCCAAACTCTAATGTTGACTGGGATTTATTAGATCACCAATACGCTGCACCCTATTTTCTCAGAGCCTTGCAAATTTGACACGATTTTTTCAATCTACATGCAGGTACAAATGTTATGTTTCAGCATCACGAGTGCCCTAATTGTGAGCAAAGATGTTAGTGTTCCTTTCCTTTTAAAAATCAAAATATGCCTCTTTTCAGCACAGAACCCCCCTCACCACCACCTTTTGTGGAGCCTCCTGCAAGAAAGCTGCAGAGTGAGCAGGGCTTCAGTCTCTGCTCTGTTTCCTTTAAAAATAAAGTACTAAAGTATTGTGCTGGAAATTCTGCTACTAAGTGTTACATGTAGTAGGTGTGAATATATGCTTCAATAGTTCCAGGCACAAGACCAAAATCTTCCCCAGAATTAGCAGAGTTTTCAGCTATAATCTGGCTAACATTTTCTACAAATAGGTACAAAAGCCAATTTGGGAGTACGTTGTCTCTAAGGGGCGACATGGTTGGGTTTCCACTGAAATTTAAGGCCATCCCTTGTACAGTCAGGTGATTTTTTTAAGTGGGATCAGCCCTGGGGAATAATGATGTAGTCGCTGAGGGTTTTTGTCTCCTAAAATCTCCAAGTCTAGTTTCTGAGGTGAGCAGTCAGTTATGCCTCATGGCAGTTTCTTCCTTCAGAATTGCATTTCAATGGTTATCTCTATGTAATGCGTACATTGTGTGTGTGTGTGTGTGTGTGTGTGTGTGTGTGTGTGTGTGTTTTTAAGAAATGGATTATTGCCCTGGATCACTGAACAGCAACCTCAGCTTTTCAGCTGTGGAGGGAGTGTGTAGCCCTTGTCCTGTTGTGAACACTGTCACTCTTCCCTGTGCTGCAAGCGGGGGAACGGGTCTCTCTAAATGAGAGAAGTGAACCAGAGGAAGAACAGCAGCACAGATGAGATGACCTATAGCAACTGAGCCCTGCCTCAGGGACGGGGACACAATGTGTGTGTGAGCATGCATTGGGTTGGAGCGAGCACAGTGACTTGGAGCACTGCATCCCTCCCCAAAGGGAACAGCTGTGTTACAGGCTGAACTGTGCCACTCCAAAGTTACCCCGGAACCTCAGAATGTGACTGTATTTGGAAATAGGGCCTTTAAGGGGCTACTTAAGATATAATGAAGTGGGCCCTAATCCAATATGACTGGTGGAGTCCTTGTAAGAAGTGGTTAGGACACAGACACGTATAGAGGGAAGACCACGTGAAGACACGGGGAGAAAGTGGCCGTCTACAAAGAAAGAGCCCTCAGAAGAAACCAACCCTACTGACAACTTGATCTCAGACTTGAGCCCCTGGAATTGTGAGAAAATAAATTTCTGTGTTTAAGCCACCCAATCTGCAGGATTTTGTAATGGCAGGCACAGCAAACCAATACAAGATAATACTCCACACCAACCCATTACGTACTGCCATTTGGAGATGCAGACCCAGGGTTGCCAGATTTCTTTGGTTTAAGAATTTTGTGCTTCTTAAATATCAGCAGCAGGGCTGGCTTCCCGGGTGTGTGACCTGTGCAGTGACACAGGATCTCATACTTAAAAGTGCCCCATGTTGGCTTACAGGCCCTGCTTGTAATTCTTAAGTTTTCAACAAGGGGACTGCATTTTTGCATTGCACTGGTCCCTCACAAACTGCGTAGCCAGTCCTGGCTGACAACTGGTATACATTTTAAATAAGGTGCATGTTAAGATTATGGGGGCCCAAACAAAATGCGCCTGAGGCTGGGACACTAGGGGCAGCATGAGACACTAATACGAACTTTTTGTCACTAACTGGATTAAAACTTCCCATTCTCTGGTAATCACTAGGAGGGAACTTATGGATCCCCAGAGGTTTTCCTGAAGTCGGAAAAGAAAGCACAGAGACTTCCCAGGTTGTTACTTCCTGAGATTCCACATGAGCTAGTGAGGCTCTGACCGAGATTTTCTTTTCCCAGGGATGGATACTGAGGATGTCACAATAAGAATATCTTGAGAAAAGGCCCCACATGAGGAATTAGTGTTTGGGGTTGAGGGCTGAGTTTAGCACTGCACGTGGCTGACGCTGGTGGGCTTTGGGAAGCTGGAGCTGAGCATGCTATCCAGGATGGGCAGCAAGGCCCTGAGGGGCAGTGCAGCCCCGCGGAAAAACAGCACCGAGACACAGCAAGAAACCGCAGTGAGAGCACGACTGATTTTGTCTCCAGTTTTTTGCCTGGCGTTTTACCAGCAGGACTCCTCCTTCACATGGAGCCAGTTTCAAGATTAGTAAGGGGTCCTCAGCTGGGGTGAGTTAGGAGGGCGGAGGTGGAGAGTAAAACTGGATGGTTTGTCTGAGGGGTCTGGGTGATCCTGAGCACTTAATTATGAATAATGATATACTTCAGTTTTGTAGTTCATGCCATACCAGTTGATTCTAATTTGGAAAGGAAACTTTTGCTCTTGCTGAAAGGAATGTCAGTCACCAGTGAGTGGTCATGGGGCTATTATGAGGAGATCCTGTTTTTAAGGATATGCTCTGATTTATAGAAGCTCCCTGAAAATGTTATAGCGGAATGTTTGGTCAGGAGGTCTGCTTTTCTAGTTCTATTTCTGCTCAGTACTGGCTAACTGAAGAGTGTAAATTTTAAAAGAAGTAATTTCTTATGCACACTATGCAAACTCCCTCAGGGAAATGAGTGAAAGACTGTTTGAAATGCTCTGAATTTCTTGGAAAAGAGTCATTATATAAATTAATATAGGGCCTTCTTTTTCATTGCAGGTCTGCAGGACACACCAAAGAACTCCTCCAAGTCACACAAGGGAGAAAAACTAACTTCACTGGCTTCTATCAGGAAAGCTATTTTTTTTCCTCTTCTTTCCTGCAAATTTCCCAAACCCCATGACTCTGATTTCCAGGTCAGGTTTTATTTTTCTTATTCTGTATACTTTACATATGGAGTCTCCCCGAAGGAACATTGTAATGGGCTGATTATTGTGAGCCAGTTGTGGGCCAGATCTGGCCTCAGGTGCTGCAAAGGGATTTCAGTTAGCCCTGTGCAGTGATTGGTGAGCCCCAAGTCTGCTCCTACTTCTTCCTGACAGACAGCACCCTCCTCCTCCCTACCAAGGAGTAGCAGAGTTGGGGGTGATGACTCGATATTTAAGAAGTTTGGAATTCTTCATGAGACATTTCTGAGTTAAGTCCTAAATAACAGTTTCCTTAATCATGTGGAAAGTAAGAACACTTGCTAAAAATTTTGCCTTAAAGACCATTGGTTTAAGAGAAATGGAAACTTATGTCCACATAAAAACTTGTAAATGATGTTCATAGCAGCCTTTTCATAATAGCCAAAGAGGGAAAGCAATCCAAATGTCCATCAACTAATGAATAGATGAACTTAATGTGGGATATACATGTAATGGAACACTATTTTGTGATGAAAGAAATGAAATATTAATACATGCATTAACAAGGATGGACCTGAAAATATCATGTTAAGTAAGAGAAGCCTGTCACAAAGGAATATGCATTGTATCATTCCACTTATACAAAATTCCTAGAATAGGCAATTCTGTGGGGACAGAAACTAGACTAGTGGTTGGCTAGAGTTCGGAGAGAGTTTGGGGAGCCTGGAGGATGACAGCAAAGTGGTGCAGTTTCTTTTTAGGTTGATGAAAATGTTCTAAAATTAATTGTAGTGATGGTTGCATAACTTTGTGATTGTATTAAAAACCACTACATTCTGCCCTTTAAATGGATGAATTGTATAATGTGTGAATTATATGTTATATATATATATACTATAAATATACTGTAAATAAATATATACTATATAAAAATAAATTTATATTTCTATAAAATGTGGATTATATATAAATAAATAAGACTGCTAAAAACGTTAAAAAAAATAACTTTAAAAAAAAGACTGTTGGTTTCTCTTGCATTTTCTGAGCCCAATCACTTTGGGATAAATGTGTCCAGTTTTAAAAAAAAATATTTTATGAGCTAACCAAAATGAAAATGTGAAAAATTGTGTTTTTTCTGTAGAAGGAGAGAGTCTGATTTGCAGGTACATGCATACCCATAGTACCCATACTTGTAATTCTTTTAAACTTTACTGAAATTTTTTCCTTAGCCTGAAATCATTAAAATATATTTAAACAATGACACTGAGGTGGATTTGTTGTTTCTGTCTTCCTAATATTACTTTCCCCTTCTTTAGGTAAGAGCACCTCAATTTTCTCTAACGGAAACCACACACCCTATTTCCAGTTCCTGTGGTTTGGCTATTGCCGACCTTACGTCCTAGGCTCTATGACTCAGGCCTCATCAGTCAGCGTACTTTATCCAGTGGTCTGTTGGAGCCAACTCATGCCAAGTCATCCAAACCAACTGGTAAATGTTCAGAAATTCCATGTGCCAGTTGTTAAACAATCACCATTAAAATTTAAAGCACATAACCTTATAATTAAATTATGTTAAAAATGAAGGTAATGATACATCAACCTTATCACTTCCTAATCATTTGACTGCATTTTACAATTATTTATGCTCTTGAGGTTACTTACATCCACTGGATCTGATAGTGGAAATACTGGATAACGGTGTGCGGCTATACACCCCCTCCCGTTCCATGTTCTTTGTCTTCCCTTGATAGCTTGAAATTGGCCATGGTAGCAGTATTTACACTACAGGGCTGCTACAAGGTCAGGGTATACCCTTTCTTGCCAAAAAGATTATTAAACATTTGGCAGTTGTAGTGGGTTGAATGGTGGCCCCTAGAAAGATATGTCCAAATCCTAACCTGTGGAACTTGTGAATGTGACCTTATTTGTAAAAAGGCCTTTGCAGCTGTAGTAGGTTAAGGATCTTGAGATGAAATCCTCCCGGATTATCCATGTGGGCTCTTAATACAATCGTATGTGCCCTTATAGGATAAAGGCAGAAGCAATTTGACACAGACACAGCAAGGAGACATAAAGATAAGATGAGGAAGCAGCGTGACCACAGAAGCAGAGATTGGAGTGATGTGGCTGAAAACCAGGGAATACTTGGAAGCACCAGAGCTTGATGAGAAAGAAACAGAATCTCCCCCGCAGAGCTTCCAGAGGTAGCATGGCCCTGCTGACTCCTTGACTTAGGACTGGTGGCCTCCATAAATGTGAGACAATAAATTTCTGTTGTTTTAAGCTACCAGTTTTTGGTAATTTGTTATGGGAGCCACAAGAAACTATCAATAATATACCAGCTCAGCACTGAAGCACTAGTGTATGTTCGGGGGATGGGCGTGTGATACAAGCTAGGGAATGGGAAGTCAGCTTCTATCGTAAAACAAATACTCTCCTTTTCCCTGGGGTTGCTGAGTGGTTCCATCTTTGCACTATATATGCCTAAGAATGAAAACAACACAGAAAGTAGTAAAGTTTAGATTTAAAGAAAGACATTTCTGTCAACATTGTTTGAGAAACTGGATCTATCCTACCACTGGATTTTTAAATATTACATATTATATGAGAAAATTAATTTTTTTCTTTTTAAATCAAATTCCTATCCAATATAGATGTGTTAATTTTTGGAGAACTTCCCAAAGTGCTCGTCTGCACACGAGACCATTTTAAATATATACAGTTGGTATCACTTGCTCAGTTACTATTTAAATGAGGCATAACTAAGAAAGACAATCAGGAAAATACATACCAAACAGTCAACAATTTAAGACCTCGCTGAATTCAATCATGTTTGTGCTACAAACACCTATATTAAGCCCAACCCTTATCTAAAGCATTTGACTCAGGACAGATATCCATATATTTAGGAGCTTACAATTTATTTGCCAGTAAGGAATTTGGTATAGCTCACATACTGAGGTCACTAGCAGTATTAACTTTTCATTCTACACTTTATAATTTTCTGAATAGCTCTAAATTCAAGTAATTTTATTATTTTTCCTAAACAGAATTTGGTTAATGCACAATTAAAATACTTTGAATTTTTTATGAGATTACATTTAACTACATCCACAAATTATACCAAAGAATCTTTTGGCAAATTGAATGCTTTGGGTGGAAAAATATTCTTAAGGCGATTTTTGATGATATTGTACCTCTGGTTAATTTTGTACCTTTGGATAATTTTTATCGTTAGTGTGGAAGAGCACTTTTCTGAAAGGAACATGTCACAGAAAACCCCAGGGATAGACATATTGTATTAATTATTGTTAAAATAAAAATAAAATGCTTTACATTCAGCATTTCTATCTTTAATGATTTTTCCAGGTTTAAGAGATTTCAAATTAATTTTGTTGCCCATAATCCTGTTTTTTTTCCTGCACTTTCAAATACCTTTGTTTTTTGATGAGCACATTTTGGATGAATTCCCAGTCAACTTTTTAATCTAATTAAATTCAGATAAGTTTAACTCAGATAACATTTACAGTGAGCTCCTTGATAGTTGATTAACTGGGAGTCCATCTTTCAGAATTCTTAAAAAAGAAAAAGACATTTGAGGATTGCTTTTTACTAAAAGAGCCCATTACTAATGCTGATGTCACTGGCATCAATAAACTAACACCCACTTGTCTTGGTTTAAAATAACAATAGGCTTTCAAATGCAAATATTCAAATATTATATTATTCTTTAGCACTTCTGTATTTGCTAGCAGCATTACTTATCAAAAAGGGAATTGTTTTTAATATTTTCATGAACAAGCAAGAAAACCATACCACATGGCACACATGCACGCACACACACATGCACACACACATGCATGCAAGGAGCATAAATGATTTCACTAATGACATATAGCATCCATTACTCATCTTGTTTAATTCAAGTCTACTTCCTTATAGTCTAGAACAATCTCCCTCTTTGCTACACAACAGTAGCCACTGAAATCTTTTGGAAGGTTAGGATCCTTCAATATGAAGTTAAAAGAAAATATGAAAAAAACGAAAGCTTAGTTTTAGGATTCTTTGGGTTTTTTTTTTTTTAGCCCTATAATAGCCTAAAATAAAACTTGGAAACAAATGAGGTTTACCAATGACAGGAGTAAACAGACTCAAAGTAAATGTTTATAGGAAAGGCGAGGAAGCTACTTCCTTTCCATTAACAAAAAGCAGCTTTTAAATCTTACTCATTCGTGATCATGCTGGCTAAGGAGAAGCCCAGCAAGTTTGCTTTTCCTTAAAGCTAAAACAAAACTCAACACAAAAGTTGAAATCTAAGGAACCAAAGAAAATCAGTGATTTGTTCTTTGATGACAGCTTTATGCCAGCAGTACAAGGGCATCTCTACATTAACTGTTTTCTTCATAAGGAAACCACTGTAGAAATCTAGGTGAATGGATATAATTAAGTAGTTCTGTGGATCCAACTCTAACATGTCTTTTTAAAAAGAAAAAAATCACACACCCCAACAGTTGCCCAGGAACCAGAGGAGAAAAATAGCCTTCTAAGAGGCCCTCAAGATACTTCAAAGCTGCCTGGGCAATAACTTGGAATGACTATAGTGGTGAGCCATTCTGCCTTGGACCTGAATCTAGACTGATGACCTAATATATCTTTCCCAACTCTGCCTGCCATAGTTTTATGAACATCAAGGACTGGGTGTCTGCCATTGCCAACAAATAGAGCTTCTCCAGAGCATTTCCATCCACAGAAACTCGAGTATCCCCAAAAGAACATAGATCACAGTCTTCCAAGGCTGCCTTGGGATGCCTCAGGGTGCCTCTAGCCTTCACCACAAATGGTATGGAAACTGTTTTGGTACAATAATTCTTCAAGAAAAGGAAGAGTACCTGTTACTGCCCTGCGTTTCCTTGGTCAGGCCAGGTGCAGTGGCTCATGCCTACAATCCCCCCTAGGAATGCTGAGGCAGGGAGGATCTCTTAAGATCAGGAATTCGAGACCAATCTGGACAACACAGGGAGACCTATCTCTACAACAAATTTAAGAATTAGCCAGGCATGGCGCTGTGTGCCTGTAGTCCCAGCTACTTGGGAAGGCTTAGGGGGAGGATTGCTTGGGACCAGTGGTTGAGGCTGCAGTGAGCAGTGATCCTGTCACTGCACTCCAGCCTGGTTGACAGACTGAGACTCTGTTTCAAAAAAAAGAAAAAGGTGGAGGGTTTGGGTCAGAGCAGCAACAATTCACTGAGAAGCTAATGAAGCTTAGCTTAAGGGCTTCTCCTTTTTAGGGTCGTCTTCCAAAATCTTGTGCCTAATTTTATATTTGTAATTTTACCTTCATTTTATTAAGAGTCCCTTTAATATAAGCTATACACTCTACAAAATGGGGATCTGCTAGAGAAATTGCACCAAAACTGAGCTAGAGACGTTGCACCAAATCTTAGCTCAATAAAAGAGTAAAATTTAAACACAGACGCTTTGTCTTTTACGGACACTGCGTGCCCCCACTCCTGGCAAGTCACCGCCGGGACTAACACTGCTCAGGGTGAGTCCCTACTTGTCAGCTGCCCTTTCCTAACTGTGGCAGCGCTTCAAAAAATGGCTGCAGTTTTAAGTTTTGCCCCTCCTTGGAATAACACTCCATTGTGGGCTAATTATTACAATGCCTTATAGACTCTAGAGACCAGATGAGTTTCCAAGTGTGGTCCTCCTTTTGGTTAAGTGGTATCGTTGTTCCAATGTCAACCAAGTTTTTGTTTTACAGTAAAGTTGATGGATTTGGACCAGGCTTCCACGCTTTCCTGAGAGGTCTCTCAGAAGACCCAGCCATAAAAACATTTATTTTTTTCTGATTACAAAAGTAATGGCATATACATATACATATATATATACACACATAAACATGTTGAAACTTTATAATATGTAGCACAGAAAGTAGAAATCCCCCATAATCCCACACAGCTGAGAAAAGCAGTTAAAATTTTTTCAAGGCCTATATTAATATTTCACTTATTATTTTACAAAAAATGGGATTATACTCTCCACACAAAAGCATGCTGTTTTCCATCTAGCAATATGTCTTAGACATCTTGCCATGTCAGTTGGTAAAAAGTGATTTTTTTTTAATCTTCTATTAAATAACTCCATGAAATTGTATTGTATGGCTGAACCAACTCTCCTTAACCAATTGCCTGTTAATGCACCTTTGAGTTCTTTCCAGTTTTTCCTCTAACAAATATTCTTGCAAATATCATTTTACCCTTAAACATCTTGGAGCAGTTGTAGGAGTCCTTCTCTACAGTGAATTCCCAGAAGGCGAGTTATTATTGGGTCAAAGGGTATGAGTATTTCATTTTTAACAGCTATTGCCAAATTGCCCTCCAATAATTTTATACCCATTTATACTCACAGCCACACTGTAAGAAACTGTCTGTTTCCCCCACCCTCTTAGCTACACTAAAATCATGCAATTTGGAAATGTCTGATGTGAGTTAGAAGTTAACAGGTTCAGCCTGTGGACTTTTTTTCTCCCTTTGTGAAAAACCAACAAAGAGATCAAAAGTCTCTCCCTTTCCTTGATGAACTCCCTGCTCTGGGTGAGCCAACTGCCCAGACAGACACCTACTTAATGTAAGAGGCAAAAATTCTAGTGCTTAATACTTTCGTCTGGCTGGATTTATTAGAAACAATTTGTCTGTGAATGTATAAGAAAACATGTTAGTGAGATAATACTTAATAACTTAATGATTAAAGAAAGAGAAATTGGTCCTTACATTTTAGCATTGCTGTTTTAATATAAACAACACATTTTATCTTATAGCATCAGAACGTTTACATCTGCAGAATTCTTTGATTTCATTCCTATGTTTATTGGATCAAATAGTTTTAAAAATCTAGTCTTCAAACGTGTGTGAAAAGTGACCCTGAGCCAGCCCTTTAAGGAAGAGTAAGGTTTGCCAATATTCAGTCTTATAGAGCACATTTTGACGGTTACTATGGTTTATAGCTCCAGAATTAGGATCACTGGGCATCAGAATAAAAAGAAATTTTAGAAGTTTTCTTAGTAAAAAGATTATCAAACTCTGCTCCCCATAAAGCCCTAGGGTTGCTTCAGAGAGATGAGAGAGTAAGGGAGGAACAAGCAGCAGGGAGATTAAAGAGTTCTTGGTAATCTAGCCACATTTCCACTGCATCAGCCCCGTTTTGATCTGTGTCATATAGTGGGTTGTGTACTGTGTTATCTGAAGCACACTGATTTCTCGTTTCCCTTGTCTATAAAATAGACATAATAATAGTGCCTATTTTAGAGTAGTGAAGATTAAACTCAGTAAGACTACACATGTAAAGTGCTTAGCCCAGTGTCCTGCATATGCCAAGGGCTCAGTAAATGTTGGCCATTTTATCTCAGACTTTGATCAGAAACAGAATTCTGCTGCTAAAAATTAAATTTCAAGACCATCATTTATTTTTGTCATTCCTAAAATAAGATGATTATTTCAGATAAAATGGTTTTAAATTTTGTTTATTTCCTGCTTCCCAGTCCAATGGTCATTTTCAGGCCCTCTCATTCTCGGCCCCCAGTCCAGTTTTGCAGAGAATGCTAAAGGCTCTGAGGACAATGTGTCTTCCCACATCCCAGGAGGCTCCCCCTCACCACCAAGTGTGGTCAGACCATGGCGACTCTGTCTGTGTTCCTGCTGATTTTTAGAAGAAAGATGGTAGTATGAAAGTTTTCCTTGCCCTGTGGGATAAGTTCCCTGGAGGTCGACCAGGAGGAAAAGCAAGAAAGTTGTAAAAACTTAGAAATATTACTTAGTTTCCATCTTTTCCATAATGATGAGTAAAATCTGAAGCAGTTCAGAAATAGATGCTTGTACCTTCTAAGACTGGCTGGATTTTCTATTCTTGGCCAGACGTTTGTTCCAGGAAGAATTCATCCAACAAACACATGCTCTTATCAATTATTTTCTTAGGAAAGCTTGTCTTAGTGTAGGGGAAGTTTTTAAGCTTTTCTAATGAATCACAGACATGAGGCTGGAGACAGCATCAGCATGTTCCTTTCTGACTGGTCTAACGTGAAACCAAAAACTATGGAGTACAAGCAAAACCTCCCAAACTGTACATCTTTTCTACCCAGGAACTCCTTTTATGCCAGTCACTGCTGATGCCTGAGAGCCAGACGTGGTTTAGGGAACAAGTTTCTCTATGTCAGGGCCATTCAGAGTCTGTAGCTGACTTAGTAACAAGTAGATGTAAAAACTAGAATTAAAGTCTGAAAACAGCATTTAATGAAACCCCTCCCTCCAGACGCTCCTGAACAAAGTCTACCCTTGCACTAAGACAATTGATCTATAGTTGCATATATAAAATTCTGGCAACACTCTGTCCCCATTGCTTTCAACAGAGGCTTTAGGCCCCTGAATCTGGGCATCGTCCCAGAATTGAGATCCAGTTGCATTACGCATACCAGAAGACACACCGCCACAGCCGAGGCCCGTGCAACCACTTTCTTTTAACCTCGCGTCTGTGAAAAATTACTTTCCAAAAAATAAGTGAAACCCGATGTCTTCTCCGGGTGGTTATTTTTGCGCCTATGAAGTCAATAAAACTCTCCAGATTTATTAGACAGCCCTGTTGCTGAAGACAAGACCACTTCCTGTTCCCTAGCGGATATGTGTCTTTCCTTTCTGTAACCTTCTGACCACAGATTTTTAATTTTATTCTTTTTTTTTTTTTTTCTCGAGACAGAATCTTGCTCTGTCGCCAGGCTGGAGTGCAGTGGCATGACCTCAGCTCACTGCAAACTCCGCCTCCCGGGTTCAAGTGATTCTCCTGCCTCAGTCTCCCGAGTAGCTGGGATTACAGGTGTAAGCCACCACACCTGGCTGAATTTTATTCTTTTTAAAATTTTTTCCCAGAAAATTTGTCAGAACCCTCTAGGATAAGTGGTTTGGCCTGCACTAACATTACAATCTCTTGCATTGAAGAGTGATAAAATTAACACATTTCAGGCTCCCCTAGCTTTCCTTCTTTACCTCTTTATTTAAGAGAGCCCTCTTTTCTTTGCACCAGAATCAACAAGGAGTTTTGGCTGTCTTTCCTTCCATCACTCTAAATGCTAAATGTAACACTTATCAACAAATTATACTCCTGTAAGAGTCCACTAACCCTGAGTTGATGACCATGATAATGACAATTGGATTCGATTCTACTCAGTACAACAGTATTTACTGGGCCCCTACCCTATGCAGGTGCTCTACTGGGTATGGAAATGCAAAAATATAGAAGATAGTGTGCATTCTTTCAAGGAGTGTTTGGTCTGCTAGGGGAGACAAACATGTTAACAAGTAAACGTTATTTATTGTGACAGTTTCTATAATGAACTCAGAGTCTTGTGTGGGTACAAAGATTAGAATTTGGAAAGGCCATGAAAGGCTTTTCAGAGGAAATGTCTCTTGAACTGTGTGCTTAAAGATGAGTAGGGGTTCATCAGGTGATCCTGGGGAAGACATGCCAAGCAGAGGGACTAGAAAGTGTAGAGGGATCAGAGGTGTGAAACAGCCGGGCACATTTGAGACCTAACGAATTGTGAATTGGGAATGAAGGTGGAAAGGTTGTAAGCAACCTGTGTTCCTCCATGAATACGGCTGTGTATTTTTGGTGATAGGGAAATGCTGAGGGAGTTTAAGCCTTAGCACAATTGTGGTATTATGATAAAAGAGAGGGCAAAGACTTGGAACCAACCCGAATGCCCATCAATGATAGATTGGATAAAGAAAATGTGGTACATATACAGCATGAAATACTATACAGCCATAAAAAAGAATGAGTTCCTGTCCTTTGCAGGGACATGGATGAAGCTGGAAACCATCATTTTCAGCAAACTAACACAGGAACAGAAAACCAAACACCACATGTTCTCACTCATAAGAGGGAGTTGAACAATGAGAACACATGGACACAAGAAGGGGAACATCACACACCGGGGCCAGTTGGGGAGTGGGGGGCAAGGGGAGGGAAAGCGTTAGGACAAATATCTAATGCATGTGGGGCTTAAAACCTAGATGATGGGTTGATAGGTGCAGCAAACCACCATGGCACATGTATACCTACGTAACAAGCCTGCACGTTTTACACTTGCATCCCAGAACTTAAAGTAAGATAAAAAAGGGTGGGGGGGGGGGGACAAGTGGTTGGATGCTGTCCTGAGAGAAATGAAGAGAGCTTGATTTAGGCCAATGTTGAGGGAATGAAGAGGAAGATGTAAGATGACAGCCAAGAAGCAGACATAAAGAGGTAATAGAATGCTAAAGATTTCCACCCCAGAATGACTTTAAGTAGTTGTATTTCATTAATTATGTGTAAAAATTATGCCTGAAATGCTTTTGATTTTAAGATGTTCACTTACTAATATTTTTCTGTACTTACTTCCAAAAATAATTTGAGGCAGGATAAAAACTCTGTAGCTATGGACAAGGCCACCGTGTTTGGCCGTCCAGACTGGTTACAGTGCAACTACACACACAACACCGTGGAGTGGTGCAGAGTGGCAGCCTTGGCCGTCCTGAGACCGATAAGCATTTCTCAGCCATTATCTTTAGTTTAGTCATCTGAATAGCATTTAAAGAGATTTATACCAGTGCTATCTTGACTAACTTCAGTTTTGATTATCTTCGTGTTATTAGGCCATATTATCTTAATTTAACTGGCATCTTCTTTGGATGATGACTTCTACTCCATTCACTCATATTTTGGTGCTTCCAGAGAAAGAGAAGGTGCTTATGTCTGCATAGCCCATTTAGTTTGACAAAGGAAAGGAGATGTAGTATAGCGTTTTGGGAGTCAGATGATCCTTATTGTTCCCTGTGAACTTGTACAAGGTTCCTGAACTCAGTTTCCCAATTACATAGGGACAACATCAATGCCTACCTCATAGGTTTGGTGTAAAAATTAAATGAACCATGACTAGAAAGTGACGGGTTTCGTAAGTGACAGGTTTTTGGTACTCTGTGTCATGCACTACGCCTGATACATAATATCTAGTTGCAATGTAGTAGTTTTACAGAAAAGGAAATTGAAGCTCTTTGAGGGCAGGGTTGATTTATCATTATATTCCCAGACCCAGAATAATGTCTGCCTCCAAGCAGCTACGCAAGGTTGAACAGTAACTTTTCCAAAGTCAAAGAGCTAGCAAGTAGTATGAAGATCAGGATTCAGACTTGTGTCTGCATCATTTCAAGCACAGTGATTTCTCAATCTTATTGTATAAAAGAAGATGACGTGGAAGCTGGACAAAGTGCTGTCCTGTGCCTTCTTTTACTACCAGTTTTCAAATTATCTAATTATTATCAGGTTAGCCTTCTCAAGATAATGAGTTTCCATCTATATCATGAAGTCATTTGGAGAATATTTCTACAGTGGTCGATCTCATGGCCCCTGCTTCTTCCTTCTGGAGCCATGGTTCCATGTTTTTGATGCCTTCTGGGTAGATCCAAATACCAGAGTCTTTGGAAGGTGCTTCAGCTTTAACATCTCCAAGCCAGAACTCATGAACCAGCCCCACCTCTCCCCTGCCCACACACACCCCCCCAAGGCTCTGCTTTCCCTCATATCTGGATAGATGGCATTTCCACACATCTGGCATTCAAGTAAGAGATTTTTGGACTCAGCTTCTACTCCTCCTTTTCTCCTAATCTAATTAGTCACCAAGTTTTATTGTTTCTATTTCAAAAAAGGTTTTAAATCTAGCTTTTCCTTTTCATCACAACTTCTACTCCCTAATTCAGTACTTCACCATCTTTGGCCTGATGTATTTGGACGGCTTCCTAATTGACCTCCTTACCTGCAGTCCCTTCTATCACCAGCCCACTGTAGGTAAAATTAGGTTCTCATAACTCAGGAGCAGATCGGACATTCTCCACCTCTAAATCCTTTGGGGGCTCTTTACCTCCAGGGTAAGAAAAGGTTATGTCCTACTGTGTACGACTATATTTAAAACAAATCCCAGGGCAGATTTTCCTATCATTCACCCTGTGTGTTCTTGGCTTTAGCTATTTTGAGACCATTCACTATCTCCAAACACTCAGCACACTTTAGGACTTTGTGCCTCTCTTTAAGCAGCTTTCTCTGCCTAGAATAACCTTCACCTCCTATTGGCTCCTTCCTGAAAGCCCAGCCCAATATCACATCCTGGGTGAAGCTTTTCCACTCTTACCTGCATCTGACTCAAAGACAATGAACGGCTCCCTCTTTGCATTTATCATACCACTTTCAGTATTTTTATCAGAGTTAGTTATTTGTATATTAATGGTCTATGGAGCCATAAGGTCAAGGAATACTTAATTAATTGATGTAACCCCAACCCCAACACAAGGATAGTTAACTGTTTTTCTAATCAAGAAAAAATGGTACGCTGGCTTTTTAAAAATTAAATGAATAAGAGTGTAAGTGATAAGAGGAAGCCAAATCACGTAGAAGGTGGGATAATAACAGATGTTTGAGAATGTTGGTCTAGCCCATAGTGTAAATATGTGTTAATTTTGTGAACATATCGACTTTATAAACGCTTGACTTCACTTTAGGCACAATCTGGCTCCATAACAAAGGTAAGAAATAATCATGAAAAGGACAGATTCATCTCAGGATCACATGACACTGGAACTCCATCAAAATCAGATCACTCCTAATAATGAGGCTCCTTCAGACTTGGAGACTTTCTTACCCTGCTATGGGTCACCTTTGCCATAGGACTTTTTTGACCCCTGCTCGCCTGGAAATGCTATCAATTTGTTTGTTTAAATACTAATGTCCAGGCAGGGCACAGTGGCTCATGCCTATAATCCCAGTACTTTAGGAGGCTGAGGCAGGTGGATCACTTGAGGTTGGGAGTTCGAGACCAGCCTGGCCAACATATTGAAACCCTATCTCTACAAAAAATACAAAAATTAGCCAGGCATGATGGTGGGCACCTGTAATCCCAGCTATTTGGGAGGCCAAGGGAGGAAATGCACCTGAACCCAGGAGGTGGAGGTTGCAGTGAGCTGAGATTGTGCCACTACGCTCCAGCCTGGGTGATAGAATGAGATCCTATCTCAAACAAATGAACAAACAAACAAACACACACACACACAAAAACTAATGTCCAACCTGCCAGAGAACCAACCTTTTCTTGTAGCTGTGTAAGGCCTCAGTCATCTCTGAAACTTTTCATATCTTTTCCATCATTATATATCAGCTTTGGAAATGAGGTTTTACTTTTATGTTGTGGGAGAAAACACTAGTGTAAAGAATTGTAATACTAAAAGTAATATAAGTTCCTGCTTCGTAGGGTAGGCAGTCTAGAAATCCTTCTTGAAGGGTTTTCAGTGGTATTATAGGATTTGTTTTGAAGAAAGTCAGATCTCACTGGCTGGGGAGTCAGGGGATATAGGATCTCATTCTAGCTCTGCTACTAGTTACTTGAGTGATCTCTGGGCAAGTCACTTAGACTTCAGTCCTCTCCTATGTCTCAGAAATAAATAAGGTTGCAAACTGGGAATACCTAGGCTACATTTGGCCCATAGAAACACTTAGTTTGCCCATAATAGTGTTTAAACGAGTTGACAATTTAGTTGGGAAACTTTACATAAGAACATAGGTTTTTACTTTCCCTTGAGAAGTCAGAAGATTTGGCCACAGGAGTCTCACATTCCTACTCAGTCGGTAGTAGCTACCCCCTTTAACAGGGAAGGGGCTCTCCAGGGCTCCAGTGACCCCATCAATTCCTATTACCCTTTTGGCTTGGCCTAAACAGACAAAATACCAATTGCTATTTGTCAATGTACTTGTTCCTGAGCAATATTAAAAATATTTAACTATTAAGGCATGGGAACTGACCGATCAGAACAGACACTGACCTTTGGGCTAGAGCAACTCCTGGATGCCCCCTGCTCTGCTTCAGTTGGTCATAGGGAGGTCCAAGAGCTCTTGGAGGAGAGGCTGAGGATGGGCCTCACTGGGTGAGCTTACAGGAGTATCTACACATGAGTTGGTAAGGACCATGCTAACCTCAGGTGATCACCATCTGAATGTCAGCCCTGCCAAAACTATTGTGTTCTCAGAGTGGAGACAGATATTCCCATACTCATGGCTCTTACTGAAAACAAGAAAATGAAGGAAAAAGAAAAAGCAGAACGATTTTTCTTGCTCTTGCTTGCTTTGTTCATTTATGAACAGGCCTCTATAAGCATCTGAGTTTGATTTACTGGTACTAACCAACCTAAAACTCTGTTCCAGCTTAAGCATAAGGAGCCTCTAATTTTATCCATTTTATAAATGGAGTGAAAATTTTGCAAAAACATGTTGAAGAGAGGGCATCATGCTGAATTTATATAAGATCTAAAACACTGATCGAAATAATAAATCACCAATAAATTATCTCTGTTTTCTTATCAAGCTTTTCAATTTTAAGAGCACTTTGATTTTTTTTTTTTTCATTTTTAATTTAGCTGTGGCTATTTTTCAAATGGAATTAATGACCAAAAGGTAGTCTCATTCTCTAATTACAGAAAGAGACACTGGACAGGAGTTATTCCAGACACTGACCCATCTTGGCTCAGGGAGAGGCTCTGGGTGGTTTTACTATGTGCTGGCTTAGTACCTGGGACCAGGAAACATCTGTTATAACATGTGGTCCAGCGGGTGCCCTGCTTAATTATAAAATGGCGTTGTAGTGTCCCTTTGAGTTGGCTGGCCATAACTTCTAATGCTATGCTATCAAGCAAAATGTAATTCTTGATGTCCTGTGAACTGAATCTCTAACTCAAGTGTTGACAATCACTCAGAGAAGAATAAAAAAAGTTAAACCTTTGCCCTCAGGAAAAAGGTATAAGGAAAGATAAAACAAAGAAATGCTTTCTAACAGCAATTGAGAAACTTAGATATGAACGGTATCCCTTATACAGGGAATGGGGGAACCGATTCCAGAATGACTCACACTTCTAGAATGAGCTGTTTATGTACTGCTTCCTCCTCTTCCTTCCAGGGATCCTGTTAGGAAGGTCAGGGACAATGACAATCAAGAAGCAAAGGGTACACTGGCGAAGGGTGGAGGGAATGCTTGGAACACCGAAAGATTCATTCACCCTGAATAAGAGGATAGATTTCTGCAATGGGTTATACAATCAGTTATGGGCCAGGACTTAGAATTTATTATTGGAACATGTACACCCAGGAATTCTTTTTACAGCGGTGTGAATCTCTTATTAGCATTTATGAGAACTTACCTTCCCAAATCCTCTTATATGCTGATGGGAGTATAGAGCCCATTGCCAGCAGAGTCTGTTTAGGAATATCTTTTATCCCATAGCCTGTTGTAATCACTTCCAGACCAGTGGTATATTTATGATTTACATCATGTTACAGAAGAATAAGTCTTAAGGATTCTTTTCTCTAAATCTTTTTGAATTATTATTTTAGATTCACTGCCAGGTTTTTTTTTTTAAAGGGGGAAGTTGATGAACTTTTAAACATGTCATTACGTGCTCCAAAATGGCAACTCTTTGTTCTTTTAGTTTCTCATAGAAAGACATTTAAACAGCTGTGTGTGTGCGTGTGTGTGTGTGTGTGTGTGTGTGTGGTGTTTAGAAACAGGTAGATAAAGGAAATGAGTGAAAAGAAACACTTGAAATGCATATTTTGTGTTTCTGTTAGAATAAAATTTGGCAGATTTGGGGGAAATCTTACCTAACATTTGGGGTGAGTTTAGAGGGGCAGCTCCACATTCATTTTTAATCATGTTTCAATAGCTAGGGGCAGCAATTGAAGCGTTAAGCCCTAAAGCAAGGAAATATCTCTAAGTCAGAAAACAAAGGGAAACTTGCATATTTCTGAAGATGACATCGGATCAGCCTGTGGATTTCAAGCAATTATGCGATATGATGATTCCCACTGAGTATGTATTAGTTGCAATACTGTTCTTTTTATTTCTCCATGTCTCAGGGTTGTACACTGAAAGAGCCCTGTTCAACTTCGAATGTCAGGGTTTTGAAGGAAAAATTATAGCAAAATATGTTTAAAATGGTGGGGCCTTATATGAGTGAATATAACATTTTCCAAGGCTTTCAAAAATCCTTTTGTTAAAAATACGGTTCTTATTTTGTTTCTTCTTTCCTTTCTTTTTTAAAATTATTTTCTTTTATTCAGGCTTTCACCTCCCTTCCTTCCCAGAGAAAAGAAGACAGAAGTTTCAAAGGCTATCCATAACATAGCCTACATTTAGGGCCTGGGAACGTATAATGGAAGTATTTTAAATGGGACACCCCACATGGAAAATAAACAAGTGAGAAGACTTCATCTGTTTCGATTACTTCAGTACTAGCAGCAATGGAGACAGTCATAGTATCTGAGTAAATGTCCCCTAGAGTCATCTTGTGAAAAAAATGATTATTAATTGAGGTTTCTGTGAGTTGAAAGATGGATTGTTTATAAAGGAGAGAAATTTTTTTAGAGTGCAAGGAACTGAAGACTCAGCTCAGGAGTTGTTCTAAAAGAAGAAATGTCTTTTAAAAATTGAATTAATTAAAAACAAGCCTGGGCACGGTGGCTCATGCCTGTAATCCCAGCACTTTGGGAGGCTGAGGCAGGTGGATCACTCAAGGTCAGGAGATTGAGACCAGCCTGGCCAACATGGTGAAACCCCGGCTCTACTAAAAATACAAAAATTAGCTAGGCACGGTGGCGTGCGCCTGTAGTCCCAGTTACTCAGGAGGCTGAGGCAGGAGAATCGCTTGAACTGGGGAAGTGGGGCAGAGGCTGCAGTGAGCCAAGATCATGCCACTGCACTTCAGCCTGGGCAACAGAGTGAGACTCTGTCTCTAAATAAATTAATAAATTAATTAAAAACAAAACAAAAAGCAGGCGCAGCAAAAGGCATAGTTTAGGAATGATGATGAATGAATGTCATGTTTATTTTATTACATGATATGCTTTCTCCTAAAGGAGAGAAGTAGTTTGTTCAGTTTGGACTTGTATTTAACTGCCAATAACAGAGACTGGATTTCAACGTCTTAAACATCCAAGACTTATTTCTAACATAAGAGAAACTCTACCTCTGGCTGCACAGGGCTCATAGGGTGGCTCCTCAAAGTCATCAGAGCCCTAGGCTCTTTCTAGCTCTCTGCTCTACCAGCCTTAGACCATGATGTCCTTTTAGTTATCATTTATTTTCTCCAATCATGAAAAGGAAAAGAGGAAGGCAAAAAGAGAACCCCTCCTAGCTTAGTTAGTTCCTTTTAAGGAGCTTCTCCGGAAGTATCTGGGAACATTTTCACTTACAACTCATTGGCCAGACCTTTGTCACATGGCCACACTTAGCTGCAAGGGAGCCTGGTGAGGAAATCTTTTAAGAGGAAAAATTACTGTCCCAAATGAAGTCAGGGTTCTGTTACTAGTAATAACAGAAGAGTAAATATGGGATGGAAAATTAAAAGTCCTTGTCATACTCACAGATAATGTCCTTAGAGCTAATACATCATCCAAGGCTTACTCATTGCTTCCTTTTGAATTATGTAGTGTTTAAGGCACTAGCTTGAAAACCCAGTCTGCTGTGCCTTATCTCAAAGTAAATGGCCAAAATAAATACTTTCACATATCACTGATTGTTTCCTCATTTGAGTAGTTTAAGCTATGAAACTTTTTTTTTAAGGGGTGGCTCTGGCTAAGTTGTCCATGCTGGAGTACAGTGACTATGCACAGGCATCACTATAGCACACTAGAATCTCAAATTCCTGGGCTCAAGTGATCCTCCCACCTCAGCCTCCTGAATGGCTGGGACTACAGGGGATGCCACCATGTTCGGTTTAAGCTATGGAAATTTTTGTGTCAATAACTGAAGAGCAGATCATTCCACATTGTTGTTGGACCTAGCAATCATGTTTTAAAACATGATTTTTTTAAAAAAGTTAATATTTTGGAATATTTTTGGGCTTAAAAATGAAAAAAAGGAAGAAATTGTAAAGAGTAGCTTCAACTTAGAAGACACTATTTTCTACAGGGATGACCACTCTACCCTCAAGTATCTTCACTGCTTGAACATCTTCACTTCTCTCATACTGCTTAACATTCCACTGGTTAAAGAGCACTTCTAAAAATGTCATTTTTTTTTTTTTTTTTTTTTGAGACAGGGTTTCACTCTGTCATCCAAGGTGGAGTGCAGTGGCATGATCTTGGCTCACTGCAACCTCTGCCCAGGTTCAAGTGATTCTCCTGCCTCAACTTCTCCAGTAGTGGGGATTACAGATGCAAGCTACCACACCCGCTGGCTGATTTTTGTATTTTATTGTAGAGACAGGGTTTCACCATGTTGGCCAGGCTGGTCTCAAACTCCTGACCTTAGGTGATCCGCCCGCCTCAGCCTCCCAAAGTGCTGGGATTACAGGCGTGAGCCACTGGGCCCAGCCTAAAAGTACCATTTTTTAAAAAACAGGTAAAGTTATTACTCATTCAAAAATCTGTGCCAATTACTTTAATCAGATTGCCTTCCTACAGTGATACGACTTCACTGTGTGAAAAGTATTTATCTGTCTAGTTTCTCTTCTCACTTAGAAATAAAATATACTCAAGGCAAAACCTTCAATCTTCAAAACCACAAAGATATACTGTGTAAAACAAATCACCTTTCACCCCAGATTCTGAGATACTTTCCCTCCATGAAGCAATAATAAGTCAACATTTTGTGTGTATTATTGAACAGATATGCTCTGCATGCTTAAGTATGTACAAGTGTTAACACACATACCCATACACACAGTGCAAATAAGTAAAAACCCTTTCGTTTCACCCAGATGAGCACATCTGTGTATACTATTATGTGCTATTTAAAGACAGAGTCTTACTCTGTGCCCAAGGCTGGGGTGCAATGGGATGATCAAAGCTCACTCCAGCCTCAAACTCCTGACCTGATCCTCCTGCCTCAGCCTTCTGAGTAGCCAGGGCTACAGGTGCACACCTCCATGCCTGTTTATTTTTTCTTTTACTTTTTTTTGTAGAGATGGGGTCTTGCTATATTGTCTAGGCTGATCTCTAACTTCTGGCCTCAAGTCATCTCCTGCCTCGGTCTCCCAAAGTGCTAGGATTACAGGCATGAGCCACCATGCCTGGTCTGGAGAATGCTTTTTATCAGCACATATACTTGCTACATTAAAAGAAAAGACTTTGTTTAAGTAGAAGTTTTTGGTAGGTGAAGAGAATACTATATTTTGAAAGATGGAGCATTTTGCTTCCATGTTTTATTGTGAAGGTTATAGCAGCCTAGGGCTTATAAAGGAAAATTTTAAGAGGAAGGGAAAGGGTGGATTGACCTGGGACTCTATTGACCTAATAGCTAGGTTGACTACACATCTGAACTTCCCTAAGACAATCCCCCATTTATGCCTACTTTTTTAATGATAGTTTTTAATAGTCTCCAATTTCATCCTCAAAGTGGTCCCAGTTTGGATGACAAATATGTGATCACTCTAGTAATAACAAATGGACAGATAAGTTAGAATCAGCTGCAAGGATTAAAGAGGTGTTCTACACCACCTGACAGGCGTGCTTATCTGGATGGGACATTGGCTTACATTTTTATGAGTGTCATGATCTGATTAAGTTAATTAACTACTGTTTTCCTCAGTTTTCTCTGATTTCTAAAGGGAATAATATTTGCCTCAGAATGGTATTATAAACATTTCATAAAGGAATGCATGTGAGGGCTTTATCTGGTTCATATTTAGGTTCAATGTCTGGTTCTTATTTAGGGCTCAATAAATGTAGCTATGTATATTACTTATTATTTTTATATCTCTCCTCCCAACTACTTTTTTTTTTTTTTTTTTGAGATGAAGTCTCACTCTGTCTCCCAGGCTGGAGTGCATTGACGTGATCTTGGCTCAATGCAACCTCTACCTCCTGGGTTCAAGCAATTCTCCTGTCTCAGCCTCCTGAGTAGCTGGGACTACAGGCACGTGCCATTACGCCCAGCTAATTTTTGTATTTTTAGTGGAGACAGGGTTTCACCATATTGGCCAGGATGGTCTCGATCTCTTGACCTCATGATCCACCTGTCTCGGCCTCCCAAAGTGCTGGGATTACAGGCGTGAGCCACTGCGCCCAGCTCCAACTACTTTATTCTTACACAGCACAAAATGTCATTGATTAGGATTTGTTTAGGTGAACAGGAATCACCTACAAAAATGGGTCATGGTGCAGCCACTTAACAGGAAAAAATGAGACAAGTGTAGGACTGGGATTATTAACTCGACGGACCTATCCCATCCCTGCCCACCCTCCAGCTCTGCAGAAGAGAGGAATCAGGCTGTAGTTTGAAAACATAGCAGCGCCTCATACTTTTGATTTGACTTGACCTTGGTTTTGATGTTAAAAATTTTTAAAGTTCAATCACATTAGAGAAGGATGCAAGCCTCCCACAATTAACAAAGAAGAAAGGCATTTGAGGTGATAGGCACACATTGTCGCTATCCGTTTTACGCAAACAGAGTTCACAAGTATTCATAACCTGTTGATGATAGAATTACTCCAAAGAGAGGGCTCAGGAGAACTTATAACCAATCAACTCTCAGTATATCTTACCGTCCGTACAGCTCAGTATCTCTCTGTACATTTATTACTTCACCCCAAATCGTTCCTTACTGGCTCTCTCTCTAATACCAAACAATGAATGACAATTGTTTGCTGAGACAACCTGGAAACACCGAGGCCTTTTAGGGAGGGATAAGGAAGCTGGATGGAGCAGGAGTGGGAGCAGGAGGACAGAGCTGTTGAAAGAGCAGGAACAGGTATTTTATTTCATATTCATTTTCTTAAAATTGAATTATGTTTCTGTGAAACGCTGTTTTGTAGAATAACAACCTCTTTATGGTTTCACCAGCTGAGACATAAAAGGGTATTTGTGGTGTGCTGTAAGAGCTGAATGCAGGTGAAAATTCCCCACTTACTGGCTATTTTAATGAAAATAAGAATAATGTTTTGTAAATAACCTGACTCATAAGGATCTCAAAGTCCTTATGTCACCAATGGTATTATATCTCCACTTTGGCTCTGCATGAGAGGGTTGCCAGAGAGCTTGATTTACATTCACATTGCAGAATTCCCTTCTTTTTTTCCCCTTAGGTTCTTAGGTTTTTTTTTTTTTTTTTTTTTTTTGAGTCAGAGTTTTGCTCTTGTTGACCAGGCTGGGGTGCAATGGCAAGATCTTGGCTCACTGAAACCTCCACCTCCCAGGTTCAAGCAATTTTCCTGCCTCAGCCTCCCGAGTAGCTGGGATTACAGGTGCCTGCCACCACACCCTGCTAGGTTTTGTATTTTTAGTAGAGATGGGGTTTCACCACGGTGGCCAGGCTGATATGGAACTCCTGACCTCAGGTGATCCGCCTTCTTCGGCCTCCCAAAGTGCAGGGATTACAGGCGTGAGCCACTGCACCTGGTCTGATTTTTTTTTTTAATTAAGAAAAACAAAGCCTTATTTGACCTTTTGGGAACAGGATATAAAAATGCTTCTGGCTTCTGCCATTATTTCTTATTCAAATAATGTACAATTTTCTAAACATATTTAAAATAATGGACTCAATCCAATACGTAGACTCACCTCTGCTACAAGTGAATGGAAAATTTTGAATGACAGGCAGCACCACAAAACTCCCTTTCACCAAGGTCCACAATGTTTCTGGGTCTTCCACCACGAGAAGCCCCATGGAAGCAAGGAAAAGCCAGTTCAACCATAATCATTGAAGTGATGAAGTGGGTTACAAAAGGGGAATTCAGAGCTAAGGGCTAAAGGCAAAATGTAAAAACAAACTAGGGACTGATGCTTGCTTGCCTAATACTTTTGCCAGATTTGGCCCAATAAAATGGTGATGTGAATAGAAAAATGTATTGGCACAGGTTGAAACTAAAGGGAAATGTCTTCATTCACTTTGCATCAATTCTGAATTTATCCATATAGAAAACAAGGAAGCCACATCATCCTCCTAGGATCAAGACCATAGAGTATATGTGGGAAATGATTAGAGAGAGCTCTTCATTTACGATAACAGATTACAGGAAGCAGTTGTCTAATAAATGAAAAAAAAATGCTGTTCTTATCTTGCCTGGACCACCCCTGCCTCTATCCTTATGCCAGCACATTAAACTATTTGGGAGAGTAGCAATGACCGGGAGCATGGCGCTTTTTATTCCTTATCTCTCATCCACACAATCAGCTCTGCAGAGGAGGTATTACCATCCCTGTTTCTTTGAAAAGGAACCTCACTCACCGCACAAAGCCACACAGCCAGGAAGGGGCAGAGCAAAGATTCGAACTCAAGGTGGCAGAAGCAAGGTGCTGTCCCTAGTCCACAATCACTCTGCAGAGGAGGTATTACCATCCTTGTTTCTTTGGAAAAGGATCTCACTGACCGCACAAAGCCACACAGCCAGGAAGGGGCAGAACAGAGATTCAGACTCAAGGTGGTGGAAGCTGGATGCTGTCACTAGTCCAGCACCCCAGATCTCCTCCACGCTGCATGGAGGCCCCTGTTCCTAATCTTAGACTTTCCTCCTTCATTGTTCATCTCATTTCCTGTGCCCTAGATTATCACAGCACCTGCAGAATGAAGCTCTGCTCAATGGCTTTGGGTACAAACTGCAGTGGTGGTTTAACATTACCT
Organism: Ateles fusciceps; assembly: GCA_036589455.1. NCBI lineage: Eukaryota > Metazoa > Chordata > Mammalia > Primates > Atelidae > Ateles > Ateles fusciceps. The sequence continues at coordinate 6,759,837 of JAZHEH010002789.1, read as the reverse complement.
AAAACAGCAAGTATCATGCCTTTGTGGCCACCTCCAACTTGCCCAAAAATCCAGTTTATATCCAATTCTGTTTCTGTTGCCTTTTTTCAGGATCAGCCGTCTTGGCTCTTTGCTCGTGTTTAGTTCACTTGGGCTACTGTAGCTGAATACCATGGACTAGGTAGTTTAAAGAACGAACACTCATTTCTCCCAGTTCTAGAGGCTGGGAAGTCTAAGATCAAGCTGCCAGCATGGTCATGTTCTTGATGAGGGCCTCTTTCTGGTTCACATACTGTCATCTTCTCCTTGTGGCCTCACATGGTAGAGAGATAAGTCATTTCTCTCATGTCTCTTCTTAAAAAGCACTAGTCCCAGTCACCTCCTAATACCACCACATTGGGGATTGGGTTTAAAATACAAATTTTGGAGGGACACAAACATGTGGACTCTAAGAACTCTCTTCCCCATCCCTTTTATTCTCTGCCTGCAGCTTCTCTTATTTGTTTTTACTATTTTATTGTTAAACCCATGGGCCTTAGTTTATACAACATATGTTTATGACTCAAACCCATTTATGAGTAGGTAGTTGCCACATGAGTACCAATAGGGGTGTGGGGGATGGCTGTCACTAGCACTGTCCAATAGGGCATGCTCTGCAATCTGTACTGTTCCCAGCAGCAGCCAACTGAAATATGGCTAGTGTGACTGAGGAACTGAATTTAAATTCAATCCAATTTTAATTTTAGTTTAAACAGCTACATATGACTAGTGGCTATTGTATTGGATAGAGCAAGGGTGGGCATCCAAGGAAGGTTGAAAGATGGCTACATTTCTGGATGTCTCAGGATATTAGGAAACCCCGCATATACCAGGCCATGCCTGGGGCTCTCTCCTCACTGCTAGGAGGCCCACACACCAATTACTGCACTGGTAGATGGTCTCTAAAGATTCAGAGTCACGTTTAAGAATAAAGATTTGAGTAAGCCTGGAGATGGGTGGGGTATTAGGGCATTAGGTATTAGGTATTAGGTATTAGGTAGGTCAGTTAGGGCTAGAATATTCTGTGGGTTGGGAGATGGGGTTGTATCATAGAAGAAAACATGAAGGGCAAAACCTTGACCTTATGACTTCTTAGCTGTGTGATCTTGGGCAAGCTACCTATCCCCCTCTGAACCTTGGATTCCTCATCTATGAAATGAATAATAATATAATGATGATAATTATAATAACACCTATTTGTGTACCTTCTAGATTTGGTGTGAATCTGTACACCATCATGGATGCAAAAAGCATTTTCTTGTATTTTTTCCTCTCTTCTTCCTCTCTTTCTTTGTTTCTTTCCTTTCTTTCTTTCTTCTTTCTTTCTCTCTCTCTCTCTATCTCTTTCTTTCTTTCAAGACAGAGTCTCCCTCTGTCACCCAGGCTGGAGTGGCTCATTGCAACCTCTATCTCCTGGGCTCAAGCAATCCTCCCACCCCAGCCTCCTGAGTACCTGAGACCATAGACATATGCCACTATGCCCAGCTAATTTTTTATTTTTGTAGAGATAGGGTTTTGCCATGTTGTCTAGGTTGGTCTTGAACTCCTGGGCTCAGGTTTTCTGGCTGTCTCAGCCTCCCAAAGTGCTAGGATTACAGGTGTGAGCCACCATGCCTAGTCTGAAAAGCATTTTCTAAACTGTAATGATTTTGTAAATAGTAATTATCATTACTTTGGACCAATCTCTGGGAGACCTAAGGAAGTCACAGACATACATGGTGCAAATACATCCAGGCAGCTGGTGTCGTTTTGTGGCTAAGAGCAAGTGTGCACTGTGTGGAAGAGGAAATTTTTATCTAGGGCCTGGGACAGGCCAATAATATAATTGGGATTTGGAAAATGAAGGCAACATCAGGCAAGAACAGCATCTGGAGAAGCAATGAGAGAACCCAGTGGAAATTCATGTTTACTAGAATGTAGTCTGAAAGTGCAGGGTACCAGAACATTGCCTTGCACATAGCGGCAACTCACAAAAACATCTGTTGAATGAATAAGTAAGGGTGAAACATTTTGACTGCTCCTAATTCAAGTCCCTTACAGAGAGCAACTTAGACAGTGGTACAAAGATGTTTTGCTTAAAGCATCAGCCTTTCATGCCTGGTTTAGCTGGAAAAAAGTCTAAAAAAACTAAGGATTTGTTTGTTGGTTTGTTTCTTATAAGGGGAGCTGAAATAGTAGTTTGCTTTGACTAGCTTGCCCCCTGCCCCCACATCCATTAAAATCTAAGGTCTTTGAGGGCAGAGAAAAAGACAACTGGCCTCTAGTAGGTACCCAGTCACTACTAGCTGAATTGTTGAATTAGCCTCGTAACAGAGTTATAAAGTCTTAGAGACGCCCTCCCAAAGGCAATCCCTCTCAAAGCAAAGAAGAGGCTTCTTGAGGAGTGGATGAATAACTACCTCACATTTGAAAACACAGCAGGGAATGTGCAGCTTCTGTACAATAGTTGACAGCACTAGGGAGGCAGAAAGTGAGCAGAGTGTGTGTGTGTGTGTGTGTGTGTGTGTGTGTGTGTCGCGCGTGCATGAGAGATTGACAGAGAGAGAGAGAGACACAGAGAGAAGAGATAGGAGTCTCTCCATTTGGGGTTCTTATTTATTTGGAAAATGACTGATCCACTCATCTCAGTAGAATATAAATAAGCATTGTTGCACTGTCGGGGGAGAGAAGTGATTGTATTTTTCTGGCCACAGGGTCAGCTCAGAGCCTGACATGCAGCCTGGCTCCATAGGGAATTGTTTGGAACTATCGTTTTGGAAAATAGTTTGGCATTATGTAGTAAGACAGGCATACCTCATGGCTCAGCAATTCTACTCCCAAGTAAAAATCCTCAATAAACTCTTGCATGAGGGTAGCAGGCTACATGCGCAAGGAAGTTCCTAGCAGCACTGTTTGTAAGAGCCCCCAGATGGAACGAACCTGTGTCTATCAATAGGATAGCAACAAAAAAATAGTCATATATTCACCCAAGGCACTATTACACATCAAGAAAGATGATTGGAATAAATGAACTTTAGCTGTTTTATTAGAGAAATGCAACAAATAGAGAATGAAAGTCCAGGGGAAAAAAAAAAGCAAGCAAGAAAAACAAGGGATGGTAGAAGATTTTGCAGAAAAGACCATCCTGGTGATACTATATGTCCTGAACACTGAGTTCCTCAGGCTGGGTATCTGGAAGCTCTCAACAGTATATGGCACAATTTGGAGAGAAGTAGCTAAGTAATATCAGCTTAGCCTTGGCCTCAATAAAACCAATGCGAAACTCTTAAGAAGAGGATTATTAGGCAAAAGGAATATGACAAAAAATTGAAAATGAAAGGTGATAGGTTCTCTCGGTCTTTGAAACTCTTACCTACAGTTTAATAAAGAAAACTCGGTAGGAAATCCAATGAGAAATAGCTACAACTTATCTAAAATGTGAAGTTCAATTGCTTAGTAAATCTGTTTACAGTTTTATTCATAGGATAGTTATTGAGTAATTCTCAAATTAATCTGCTTTTTAAGGGCCCTGATACTGAAATACAGGTATATCCTAGTACACTATTGATTATGTTTTTGGTGCCCAGAAAGGGTGAATCTGTTTTCCTCCTGGGTTGAAAAGAAGGAGGTATTCTGAAAAGTAATAATTCAAATAGGGCTGTTACACCAGGAGGAGAGAAAAGAGTGTCAAGGCAGTGCTAAGAATCTGGGAAAGCTGCCAGCATGGTTTGCATGACGAGTGTGGGTAAAAATATAAAGAGAAACATGGTCCAGTGGTTGATTTGTTTCCTCTTCCTTTATAAGGGTGGTTTACTTTTAAACCAAATTTTGTGATTTTTTTGAAGTTCCTTTTAGAACATAGTCGATAACAGATCTCTTTTAAGACCAGAGTTTCTACAAGCCTCATGCCCAACCATAAGAGAATTTGATCACTATGCTTTTTCCTGCACCTTTCATCATGGCAGAGATGTACCCTGAAGATTTACATGGGATCATCTCTTCTCTGGCCACCTTGTGGAATGCCACCTATATCACCATATCTAAAGGGGAGCCCATTACAATTTACAAATTAAAAGTCAGTGGGAAAGAACATAATCTTGGCAACTGCCTCTTGGGAAATCTTACAACTGCAAGAGCGCCATGGAAGAGTGCTTTAAATACCATCGTGTTTCATCCAATCTCCTCACAATTGTATAGGAGGGCACGTGGCCAAGGCCTTGCAGAGAAAAGGCCGAGGTGCCAAGCTTGTGATTGGCTGGGGGGCGTGATGCTAAGCGAGCCACTTAGCCTGCTCTTGCTTCATGAGGAGCACGCCACATGCTTCTTTGCACATTCTTTTAAATCCTTGTGTGGCTGGCATTTGGAAAAATATCGACTGCAACCAGAAGTCGCAATCCTGATGACAGCTCCTGAAATCTCATCTTTCTTGCAGCAACATCTACTGTCAGCTCCCCACCCCTGTTACAAGAGAGCTTTCCCCACCCCAAGTTGTGCTCCAAATAGAAAGCATTTCAGATGTACATGTTTGGCTGCCTCTTCTAGAGGCCTTGACAAATATTCAGGTAGTAAATAGCCTGAAAGAAATGCTGCTGATAAAATTAGTTCAAATATTTCCCAGAAAACAAACCTGACACCACCATGATACTTGATAGCTCAGCCTCAGCACTATCAAATCTTTCCAAACCCCTTTGCCTTCAAAGCCGAATGTCCTGTTTTAAATTGCTTTTATTTTTCTCCTTTCCAAACCTGGTCCTTGCCACTTCCTTCTCTCAAAAAAGAACCATATGGTAATAGGGTAGATTGTCTAACCAGGGATTTTACATTACAAATGACTACCTTGAAGGTTAATATCCAAGGTCAGGTGTCATTAATATCTATTTGAGTTTTGTTCTTCTGGTTTATGATATCATCTCAGTCACGCCATTGATTTATAACATGGTAATCCCACACCATCATTCATTTTCCTGAAATTCTATTCATGGCCTGGTATCAAACCCTCTCTTTCATACCATTTTTGGTTTTGTTTGATCAGTAGCTTTATAGTCCTTGCATTTATCTCCTTCCCACAGGTCACACTACACCTCCTGTCTAAGATTGTTTGATTGATTTTTACCCTGTCACCTTCTCTTTTTCCTAAATCTTATAGTAGAAAAAAAAAAGTTAACCCTTCTCTTGAGTATTTTACCGTACTTCTCTCTCCAAAGCCAGTTCACATCTTGATTTTTAGCTAAGTATCCTCTGCAAGTACATAGGCCTGCTGATTTGTCTGTATCAAATATGAGGCATTCGCTCCAGCTTAGCCAAAGGTCCTGGACTCAAACTCCTCTCATGAGCTATCAATCCTCAGGGCTCACTATGTGCTAACACCGAGCTCAGGGCTTTGATGGCTTCTCATCTGATCCTCACAAAACTCCTACGGGGGTTGGTGTCATTATTTTACCCACTCAGCAGGTGAGGAAATGAACATTCAGAGAGGCTAAGGAAATTAACCAAGGTCAGGCAGCATAGTAATTGGCAAACTTGGAGATCCAAGCCCCACAGTCTATTTCCAAACCTTGTGGATATCACTACAAACCTTCTGGATATCACTAACGTTCAAACTGCCTTCTTCTAACTATTATAGTGAAAATCTGTGGCCAGTTATTATAGATGATACAGACATCATACAGAGGGGGGTTGGGAGGCCTTTGCGAAACACATATTAGTTATAAAATTATCTCTGCATCTGGCATACTTACATAAAAACATTTTTCTTGTACTTCTAAAAATAAAGTTAACTTTAAAAAATTATTTGAAATGTCACATATGTTAATATGAATAATATAGACAATTCTTAATTAGAAGGAAGGAAAAAAAAAACCCCACCAATATTCCTAGCAACTCAGAGACCACCATAGTTAACATTTACGTATGTATTGTTCTTGCCATTTTTCTGAGTCTGAGCACAATTTATATATTTGTAATCTTTTGCAAATCACTTCCTCATAGGTATTTCTACTTTTATGGTTGTCATCATTTTTAATACGGGATCAGAGACACAGGGGAATCTCTTTTTTTTTTTTTTTTTTTTTTGAGACAGTCTTTCTCTGTCACCCCAGCTGGAGTGCAGTGGTGCAATCTCAGTTCACTGAAACCTGTATCTCCTGGGTTCAAGGGATTCTCCTGCCTCAGTCTCCTGAGCAGCCAGGGTTACAGTCATGTCTCTACCACAGCAGCTAATTTTGTATGTTTAGCGGAGACAGGGTTTCGCCATGTTTGCCCAGACTGGTCTCGAACTCTTGACCTCAGGTGATCCGCCTCCCTTGGCTTCACAAAACGCTGGGATTACAGACGAGAGCCACCACACCCAGTGACACAGTGGACTTTCGAAAAATGTGCTGAGTAATTAGATGAAATCTAGTTATTCATTAATAATTTCCTTAAGTCTTTGAGTATATATTACATACACTTGTTCAAAATTTAAATGTAGAGAAATATATGTAGCAAACATCTGCCTCCTAGTCCTGACTCATAAGGATACCTTCTTCTCCAGAGCTGGAAAACCCAAGCTCGCAACTCTCAGTACCCACTTCTTAGGAGCATATGCTTGGATGAGTTTGTTTCTTCAATTCTGAACCCAAAGAACAGAGTCCAGCGAGAAACTCTGCCCCTAGCAAAGGTCCAAATTCTAGTTCCTGTCTCCTGCCTTAGGACTCCAGGTCCTCTGGCGAGTGACACACCCTTCTAAAGAGCCCTGTTTTACCCTACAGGACCCAAGAATGGATCACAATATCATGCATCACAATAATTCCCACATTATTTAAGAGATGCACATAGAGGACGGGAGAAATATTTTATCACGGATTCTCATAGAGTAACTCATGAGACCCCACAGGGGACAAATCAGTGTTATTATTTCTCCTTGAAACCAGCGGAATCTCTTAACTATATGCCAGTGTTTAAAGTTCAGTACAATGAATGTCAGTGCTTCTATTTTTATATGTTTGTTAGATTTTATCGACAAAGTACCAGCCCAGAAGAAGACAACCTCAGAGACTGAAGAGGAATATTTTTAAATGTAGAGATTCTCAAAGTCCATTCCACAGAATATCAGTTCCTTGTTGTTTTATTAGGTGCTCCATAGCAAAGGAGGGTTCCACAGACCGGTATGTTTAGAAAATGCTTGTTAAAGGAAAGTTGGTTGTGTTTTTCATTGCAAGACTTAACAGACCTTTTAATATCACACTGTAAAGTCTGAAATTTTAAGAGGAGAAAAAAAATGTAAAATAAAATTGGCCACAGAACGCTTTTCAAGGACTAGGGTTCCACAGAGCAAACTTTGGGAAATGGTGTGAGATTCTGACAGCTTTGGCACTAACCAGGTGTATGACTTGGGGGTTAGGTGACTAATTATTCATCACTGTGCGTCAGTTTAATCAGGCAATTAAGTAACTAATGTGAACAAATTATTTTTTATACTGGCTTTTGCCAGTAACTGTTACAAGCAGATGTAGAAGACCTGTGTAGTCTTGGGTTCAGACAAGTGTTCTTTTCAATCTTGCTGTATTGCTTTAGAGCAGCACGCACGGTGACATCATATGGTACTAAAATATTATTACCATGTAACCATGAGCCTCACATTTCTTCACTTTAAACACAACTAAAAAATAAAAACTTTTAAGAAAAGTGATTCTAAAATAAAGTTAAATGTAAGCCAGATATTGGAGTAAAATATTTGCAATGCATATAACCAACACAATATTAGTATCCAGAATATATACAGTCACTACAAATCAGTGAGAAAAAGAAACACACAACTCAATAGAAAAAAGTGCAAAGGATAGAAATTGAGGATTTATAAGCTACAGACATATGCCAGTAAACATAAGGAAAGACTTTCTAACTTATTAGGAAAATGCAAATTAAGACAAGATATCATTGTACATCTATCAGACTAGCAAAAAATTTTCCAGTCTGACAATGTAGGCATGGGGATTGGTACAATAATTCTTAGAATAATTTAGCAATTATTTAGAATAACTTACAGAGTTAAGTGTGCTTACTCTACAACACAGGATGGCCACTTCTAAATATATTTCTTGGGGCAGTGTTTTCCCACCTTTTCCCCATTATGACACACATAGAGAAGGATAATATTCACAGAGCACAACTGGATAAGCTGAGGAGGCTGTTCACAGCAGGAGGTGACCCATTGAGGGGCTGTGGTCACTTCAGGTCCCACTTGGCTTCCCTGAGGGCTGAAGGGCTCCATCTTCTACCCAACTGCGAGGCACTGCTTTACAGAATTGTATATAAGCTCTTCCCTAGAGAAGCTTGTTTCTGTGTGCTCAAGAAGACATGTACAAAAATGTCCACCATACCATGTTTATCATACCAAAAGCCAAGCAAAACAAAATGAGAAAAACAACTTAGATGCCCATCAGTAAGGGAATGCATAAAAATATTATAGGATACTACAGTTAAAATTAATGAGCTTGAATTACAAGGATGAGTTGCAAAAACATAATGTTGAATAAGAGAGCAAAATGTAGCCAGGTGTGGTGGTATGTACCCGTAGTCTCAGCCACATGGGGGAGGCTGAGGTAGGAGGATTAATTGAACCTGGGAGGTTGAGGCTGCAGTAAGCTGTGATCATGCCACTGCATTACAGCCTGGGCAACAGAATGAGACAAAAGAGAGAAAGAGAGAGAGAGGAAGGGAGAAAAAGAAAGAAGAGAGAAAGAAAGAAAGAAGGAAAGAAGGAAGGAGGGAAGAGAGAGAAGGAAGGAAGGAAGGAAGGAATGGAGGGAGGGAGGGAGAGAAAAATGCAAAAGAATATATGTACTATGATACTATGTATACAAAATTTTAAAACAATCAAAAGTGTATATACCTATATAGTAAACATATAAAAATTGTGAATGCGGAGGATATGACCAACTTCTAGATAGCAATTGCCTCGGGAAATGGAGGAGAGGCAATGGGATTTGATGGTGGATGAGAAAGTCTAAGGATATCTATGACATTATATTTCTTGAAAAACAAAAATAAAACTAATGTGGCAATAAGTTTATGTATTCAATCTAGGTAGCAAATACATCATTTAAAAATATATTTTCACTATTTGTGTATTTGAAATGCCTTGTAATGTAAAAAAAAAGGAACAACTAGATCAATGGTTTCAAGGCTAGATGTACGTTAGAATTAAAAGGAAGGTTTTAAAAATTTTCATGCTGAGGCTGTGTCAAAAACCAATTAAATCCGAAACTTAAGGGTTGGCACCTGGACATGTGTATTGTTTAAAAGCTTCCCCAGTGATCCTAGTGTGTAGCTTAGGATCAAGAACTGCTGAATTAGATGATCTCGAAGCTGTCTTTCAAACAACATTTTCTGTTTCTAAACATTTTAATTGCCGTGTCTTCATATGGCTTCATGTGAACACAATTGTGTGAAACATGAAGTCAGGCCCTGTTAATATTTACTGAGAACTTTGCTTCTATCAAAACCACTTATCTTTTCCTGGTGCTCATGATTCTTTTGTTTTCTAGTATCACATGTTTCTCCTCTCCCATTCGAGTTGCTGTTCATCCCTCCCCCTTTCTCCTCCCACCTTTCTGAGTCCATCCCAACAAGCAATTCATCCAAGCACCACAAACTTAAGCTCTGAGTCATTCATATGCATTGCTTTTGAACATATTAAATAGATCCATATGCTTATCTACACTAAGATATAGATTTTTCCTTCAGAAAATAGAATACAAAAAAATCATTCCAATGTGTACACTTTAAATATTTTAAGCAGGCATCTAAAATGAAGGAGAAATTAAAAGTAACTTGGACCAGAATTTTGAACATTAAAACATTACAGCAAATTGGTAAAACATAAACCAAATATATAGATGTCTACTTTATATCCAAAAAAGTTACTCTTTCCCTGCCATACATACAGACAACTCTTATAATGGGTCCTCCTCAATCAGAGTTGGATCACAAGCAGAACAGTAATAAATGTGGCCTTTCCCAACATTTCCACCCCCCAAAGACTTCATTATCCTTCCCAACTTCAGAAATTTCTATGACATCATCATCAACCAATCAGAGCTTCTAATTGTTTGAAATAACTGATGTAGCCAGACACATTGAGTTGATATAGAATCAAAGAAATGTGACATTCTCCTTAGTCTGGGCAGTTGTGTCATGGATAAACATATGATTTCCATTAGATTTCTCAAAACATGGAAAAATCGCTCTCAGACCTTAGCACTACCTCTGAAGATACTTATTTTAGATTAGAACCACTAACTAAAGTGCCATTGTCTTAAATAAACCCTACCAAAATCTGATCTCAGGAACAGTAAGAAGAGGAATGCTGAAATACAATACATGTCAACAGACAAGGAAAACTTCCAGCATTTCTTAAAGTTCATTGGAAAGCAGACTGATGCCCCAAAAGGAAAAAAAAAATAGGCAAGAAGCCATGCCACGGTTATAACAACAGACAGATCTGAGTTTTACCTGGATTCTGTAGTTTTCTAAGGCATGACCTTGGGCAGATTACTTTACCATTCTAAGCTTCAATTTCCTTGTATATAAAATGGAGAAAATAAAAATACTTCCATACCTGATCCTCAGATCTTGACTTTTAATACCATTCTCTAACAAAAGGAGCCAGGACTCCTTGAAGAAATAGCTAATTTCAAGACCGGGGCAAGGAATATACAAGAGGAGCCTGAAACATCTTGCAATGCCAGAAAGTAAGGAAGGGCTACAAAAATTGATATGTCAAAGGAACGTAAGAGTAAACTAAAAGAGCCTCAATGGACAAAGTTGTGATAATTTGAATTTTAAAAACTTTGTACCAGATGCAATAGACTGAATTTTTGTATCCTCCAAAAATTCCTATGTTGAAACCTAATTCTCTATGTGATAGTATTTGGAGGTGAAGCCTTTGGAAGATTATTAGGTTATAAGAGTGGTGCCCTCATGATTGGAATTAGTGCCCTTTTGAAAGAGACCCTAGAGAGCTCCCTTGCTCTTTCTGTCTTGTGGGAACACTGTGAGAAGATGGCCATCTATGAACCAAGAAGTGGGCCTCACCGCACCTCAGATCGGCTGGCACATTGATAGGGGGCTTCCTGGCCTCCAGAAGGAACTCTAAGAAATAGATTTCTGTTGTTTAGAAGCCACCTCGTCCATGGTATTCTATTACAATAGCCTATACAGACTAAGACTTTGGATTATAACCAAAAGTGGAACACAAAATTTCTTGAGTTTATACTATAACAAAATGATTGAATATATAAAGAAATGGGGGGGGGGGCAGGGAATAGACACATTTTACATACAGAAGAATATCAGTTTATACAGATACTTTCCCCTCAAAGAGGTGGAATATAACTCCTATCCCTTAAGCCTGGGATCTGCTTAGACATTTTCTTTTAAAGAGTAAAGTATAGAGAGAAGAGAGCAGGAGAGTAACTTTTCAGTGGAGAAACCTGACAAATACTACCTAGTCATTGGTTCAAACTCAATATTATCAGTGATAAGTCATGGTGGTAGTAGGAATCCTTGATATGATGTGATGGGCACTTTATCTCTGTGGTCTTGTTAGAGTAGGTAGTTAGGCAGACATGACCAGTGCAGGAGAGGCCCCCTTCCAGGAATGTCAGGCGACCATTAGGTGATGGTCAGGCAGTTGTTAAACTGTCTCTCTAAAATAATAGTTGGTCAGAGCTGGGGCCAGGGAAAGGCAGTCTCCCAACAGATAGGAAACACCTGAAGCTGGTCATCAGCAGCTTCCTGGTAAGATCTAAGGAGTTGGGTGAGCCGGCTCAAGCATATGCACTAAGAGGCAAAATGGCAGTTTAACTGAAATACGACTTTCCTCCAGTAACTATTGACTGGTAAGGAAAAATTCCTAGAGTGGAGCATGAATACAACTTCAGTAAACACACTGTGCTTGTGGCCCATCCAAAGTGCTGGCAGGCCACTGTGCATGTGGACAGGCCACCCCAAGGGAAGAATCAGGGCAGAAAAAACACAAACCCTGGAACCATGCCAATGTTTAAAACCCCAAGTCCAGGGCTCAACAGGGCACTGAGATCTCTCAAGTTACCTACTTTGCCCTCTTCCAAGTGTACTCTGCTTCCTTTCACTCCTGCTCTAAAACTTTTTAATAAACACTCACTCACTTCTGCTCTAAGACTGGCCTCAGTACCTCCCTATACCTTACACCTACTTCTGGCCCTCAGTTGAATTCTTTCCTCCAAGAAGGAAAGAATTGAGTTTGCTGAAGACCCAGGTGGATTCACTGCTGGTAATAGGCTTCCCCCCCAAGAACCCATTGCCCAGTATAATCATGAGAAAAATTAAATTAAGAAACATTCTACACAATAACTGACCAATATACCTCAGTACTTGCAAGGTTATCAAAAACAAGGAAAGTCTGAGAAATCGCCACTGCCAAGAGGAGCCAAAAAAGACATAATGACTAAATATAATGTGGCATCCTGGATGTGATCCTGGGACAAAAAGGGGTATTAGGTAAAAAAAAAAAAAGAAGAAGAAATTTGAATATAGTATGGACTTCAGGTAATCATTATGTATCAACATTGTTTCTGAACTGTGAGAAAATGTACCATACTAAAGTAAGATGTTTTTAATCAGGACAACAGAATGGAGGGTAAACCTTTATATTATCTTCACAACTTTATATAAGTCTAAAACTATTCTAACATAAAAAGATCATAGGCTGGGCACAGTGGCTCAGGCCTATCCCAGAACTTTGGGAGGCCAAGGCTGATGGATTGCTTGAACCCAGGAGTTTGAGACCGACCTGGGCAACATGGAGAAACCCTGTCTCTACAAAAATTTAAAAAATTAGCCAGGTGTGGTGGCGGGCACCTGTAGGCCCAGCTACTCAGGAGGCTGAGGTGGAAGGATCGACTGAACCCAGGAGGCCGAAGCTACATTGAGCTGTGATTGTGCCACTACATGATCACAAGGTGGCAGAGAAAGACTTTGTCTCAAAAAAAAAAAAAAAAGATTATTAAGAAAACTGGTTACCTCATAGGGTGGTTATGAGGATTAAACACCAAATTTAAAGCATTTAGCACAGTGCTTGACACATAGTACATGCTAATACCCGACGACTATAATTGGTTAGCATTATTAAGCAAGGGTAATGCATGAGCTGCTTAGCAATCCATCTCAAAAGCAGAATACTCATATTACTCTCATATTACTTGGGGAGCGTGAAGGAAGATCTGATAACTCCGCCACCTTAAGTGTTTAATCGTGTGTTTAAAAAGCAATGATCTTGGGAATCCTATCATTGTTATTTTTGCTGGGCAAGTCTATTTTCATCACCATCATTTTTCCAGCATTATTCTGTATTTAAGGTAAAACTCCAAGGAATGAATTGCATTATGCCTGTGGATTATTAAACTCTTTTACCTTTCTATGCAGAGCGGGGTAATGTTTCCTCTAACAACTTTCTTTCAATCCTGTCTCCTTAGCCAACAAATTTAACTTGAAGTCATTTGATCAGAAATGTGCTGTATATCCTCCCAGTGCACTGGAACATCTTTGTCACACCGCAACATTGGCTGTGGCCTAAAAAAATACATTTCACCATCTGGTGTTTGCTCACCACAATATCTCCATGTCTGGTTCCTACTTATACGTGCTTTCCTTCTATTTCATAGATTAAGCCTCTTTGATTCTGCCCCCCAACTCAAATTGGAAGTTGTGTCACCCTCTTCTGAGTGCTTAATTCAAATTTGCTGTTGAGTACTGGAAGCACAGTCGTGTACTGAAGGTTTCTGCAGGGATTCTGTGTAATCTCTCCCAGTTTGTCAACTCCCTCTAGGCTAAAGCCAACTCCTACTCCACCTGGTAACCTTTCCCACATTTAGCACTGAGTTCAGCACATCTAGGGCTCCCAGTAAACATTTATTGAAGTGATGCTAATTTGGATGCCATCCAAAAAAGTAACTGAAGCACTCAATTGAGCTTGCCTACCAGGAGGATTTATCTCACTTAGCAGAGCACTCCAGAATAGGCTTTACTGGGTTGCCTGCAGAGACCATTTCCAAGAACTGATAATAGAATAAAAATAAAAATAAACGCCACTGGTGACTGCCTTATTTTCCTATTGGTTTGTTTTTGTATAATTATAATTCTTCTGCTTTTTATCAGAGTCAGTCATCTTTTCTTTTTCTTATTAATCACAGTTACAGTATTTTTGGCACATTAACAAATACAGAAATGGTTATACCCAAACTGTTCCTTTTCTGTAAGGTCATGAAAAGGATTGCTAAATCAGACAAATGGGGGAAAATGAGACTTTTATCATCTGTCCAGCCACCTATTCATCCATCTATGTATCTATTAACTTATCCGTCCTACTTCAATAGTCATTTACAGATGCCTACCACATGCTAGGTGTTACCCAAGGTACTGCAGATGCAGGGGTGAACAAGAAAGGCCTAGCCCTCAAAGAGGTCCCAATCTAGTGGAGGAAAACAGACAAATAAATAAGTACAAATGCAACATAACAAGTGCTATTATAAGGGTAACATAGGATAGACACTCTAGTTGGACACATATGCTCATAGAGTAATGATTCTTGAGCCAAAACAAGCAAACCCAAATATTATTCGTCTGTACTCACACTGCTAATAAAGACATACCTGAGACTGGGTAATCTATAAAGGCAAGAGGTTTAATGGACTCACAGTTCCACATGGCTGGGGAGGCCTCATAATCAGGGTGGAAGGCAAAAGAGAGGCAAAGGCGTGTCTTACATGGTGGCAGGCAAGAAAGCTTGTGCAGGGAACTCCCACTTATAAAACCATCAGATCTTAGGAGACATTTTCACTACCATGAGAACAGTATGGGGAAAATGCCCCTTGATTCAATTATCTCCACCTGGCCCTGCTTTTGACACATGGGGATTATTACAGATCAAGGTGAGACTAGGGTGGGGACACAGCCAAATCATGTCACCAATCATGGGCTGTTTCATAGATTTCGTCAAATGGCTTCCATGTCTTGTAGAGGACTTGGAAGACTGGGAATGAAGCCTTGCCTCTGACATTTCCTAACTCTGATCATAAGCAAGTCACTGAACTGCCCTAAGTCTCAGCTGCCTTCTCTGTACAGCAGTATTATTGCAGTCTTTGTTTAAAAGTTCCTGACATGGGAGATGTGTGTAAACTCTAAAGGGCTCTTAGAATATAATTGATTAGTAAATTAATTGAAATTATTATTATTATATTTATTACAAGGCAAAGAAAAATATTTTCCCCTTACAGCCTCCTCTGGTCCACTCAATCTCTGCAAGAATTGGAACTTTTTGGTATAACTATTTTTTTCTCTTAATCTATTTAGTCAAGCTCTACTTTTCTGCTTCTACTAGACTGGTGTCTGGTGGCTTCCTCAGACTCCTGGGTGCTGAGATGTCAGTGTATGCTGTGACAGAGCACCCGGCAGGTCGACTTTAAGCCTCCATATGTGTGCTAGCTACCCCATTGCTGCTCGGAACAGGAGTCCCAGACTGCAGATTTGGATGCTGTGATTTTTTAGAATTCAGTTTTTTAGTCTAGTCAGATACTCACTCATATTTGGGGACAGCCAAAAAAAAAAAAAAAAACTAATAAAAAAATCAAGAGATGTGACATCTTAAAGAAGAAAGTTTGTATCTTGTTTGAAAAAGATAGTAGTGATGGGGGGGGGCGGTAGGGAGAAGGGCAATAGTCTCCCAATACGACCTCTGAGAGCTGGCAGGGGCGTTGCGGCCTGGATGAATTCAAAGCAATCAGGCCTGTAGGACATGAAGCCACATGTTTTTCTCGTGAGCCCCACAAATATAAAGCTCCCTTAATCCATACAAAAATAAAACTGAAATGTAAGCCGGCCCCGATCTGTGTGCAGCATGACCTCTTCCACCACCTTACAGCTCATTCATTCTCCAACCTACTGGTCGCCTTGCCACGCTAATTTCACCTCCTAAAATATTCTTCCTTATTCCTCCCCCGTCCCCACCCCCATATTCTTTTGACATTTTTTTTTTTTTTGCCACCCAAACAGCATCCCAGAATGCCTCATTTGGTGACATCACAGATAGCCATGGGTTGCTTCTGGTGTCCCATCTGTTCCTGCAGGCCTTGCCTCAGTGCGGGTGAGATATGAAGGGAGTGTTCAGTTGAGGCTGGGGTGGGGGTGGGGGTGGGGGTCGGGCCTTTGAAGCTGTTTTCTATCAGGGCACTGCAGCTGTCAGTGTTGGCTGCGGAAGCCAGTGATTGTCCTTGTAGCTCCCTGTTGCCGGCAGTGCACTGTGCTTGCGGATATTAATTGGGCTTTCATTATGTGAATGTACCCAGAGGCTTTTACAGCCAATTCCTATATCTATATTGATTTATTAAAAATGCCAATAAATAACAGCTCTCTCAAAGCAGCTTTTAATGTATTTGATAATTAGTTGGTTTATGTTTTTTTCTCCATTTTTCTTCCTTTTTTTTTCGTTTACACATCACAGCATAATAGATTACAGAATCTTTGGGACAATGAACAGGCACGTTGGCTAAATCACCTTATTACAGTTCCATATAGTTGAAAAGCGGCTTAATGCTAAATTATCAGATCCCAGCCATTGTGGAAACCAAGAAGCAGAATGCTCTAAAATGACGACTGTGGCGCCTCTGTGCCACTCATTGTCCCAGGAGCTATTGGCACGCCTCCCATGGGAGCTCTCCATTGAGTCAGCAGTCCTCTGAAATGAACAGTGGGGCCCAAATTCAGGCGGGGAGGGAGTCTCTTTACTTTTTGGTGTATTATAGGTTATAAGATATCTTAGGACCTGGGGTTTGGGAGGAAAAAAACCCTTATATTGCGTTTGTGTGTAACTGTGGGCAAAATTATGCTTTAGCACACCCCAAATTCAGCATGTCACAGGATATTTCAGCACCCAAGATACCATATATTATCCCCCCCCCCAAAAGTGGAGATGAAAGGAGAAATTGCTCATTTGTTTCATTTCACTGAAACTTACCAAAGGAAGAAAAGATGTTCATTAAAAGTTAAGAGTGATGCAGCTGTGCTGAACTCCCCACAGAAAATGTCATTGTCACAGGAGCCTGAGTGTGACCCAGCATAATTCTCTGTAGCAGCATCTAGGGTTCCTGTGGTCTTTTGAGCCATTAATGATATTGAAAAAGAAGAGAAGTGCCCCAAGAATGTGGGGATGCAGATGGATCGGGAGGACCATTGCTACAGCCTGCATGCCATGACTTCATAGGAAGTAAATATAATTTTGATTTTAAAAACAAGGTAGGATAAGAGATCCTAATGAAGCTCTTCCTCTCAGTTCTGGGAAGATGAGTTGAACTTTATTTCTTTATAATAAATGATTTATGTCTAATTCTCTCTCTCTCCCTCTTTCTATGTCTGACTCTTTCTTTCTCACTCTTCCCTCTTTAAATAAAAGCCCACTGATATTAGATGGGCAATAGTGGAAATATAGAACAAATGAGAAAAACCAAAACTGAACCTTAACAAAATTGCTGTTGTCATGTTCAACTATAGGTTGTTTCTGCAGTGTTACACATGGTTATTTCTAATACGGTCTCTGAGTAAAACAAGCAAACAACAGTGTTTCAGGTAAATATGCAAAGGTAACTGTCTGTGCCATCAGACAAATTCTTCTTGAACGGCTGCATGCAGTTAACAGTTCAGTGATGACAATGAAACTTTGGGTAGCAAAGATGATAACTAAGTGCTAATTTTGGAGAAAACAATTCATATTTCTGACTTCTAAGTGATCTAAAAATATTCAATATGACTCTCTTTATAAATTGTAAATTGGGTGGAGAATAAAAGTAACTTTTTTCTCCCCCCAAAATTTCAGAAATTCTTCGCAAGTCTTTATCTGGCCAAAAACAAAGGACCCAGGGTCATTTTAAAAAAAACCATTACATTCCTATTCAAGACCATATGAAGTCATGTTTATTACTTTGTACCAATATTCTATTTCAACTTAATAAGGAAATAAAGAGAGAGCCAGCAATATCAGGCCAAACCTTTATCCCACTGGAGTGTTCTGACATAGTAATTATACAAACACACCTTTATTAATTAAGGTTTGTGAATAAGGAAGAAATAATATTCCATTCAGAACGGCACAAAGAAGATAGAATGGGTATGTGCTACTTTTCATAGAACCAAGATAAAACAGAAAAGTGACACATATGGAAGAGATGGCACCATACTGTCATTCTGGTTTTCTCATGTTGCCTGGGTGGTTTCCTCAGCAATATAACATTTGTAGTAATGGCCTCCATTCATTTAGTGCCCACTATGTTCCAGGCTCCATGTAACATGCTTGCATAATGTGAATGTTCCCCATACTACTGAGTTACATTATTGGAAATGTCAAAGACCAATGGCTGCTTATTTATTTTTGATAAGGGCTGAGAGTGGGGTAAAATAGTAGAGCTATGGGGAAAAAAAACAAAGAAAGATACTTATCTTCACGCCATGGATTATTTCTCAGTTTTCAGTTTAATTTCTCTCTTGGCTAACCTTGCAACAATTTAGGGCCAATGGGAAGGGGATTAACTTCAGAATACCTGTGCTGTTTCTTCTCCCTGAAACATCTACAATTTTTCCTCCAGTCTCTGTATTCTTTCTGGTACCATTTCCAAATAATCCTTATGCCGGCACATGTCAGTTCACCTCAGTAGTCATTCTGCCTTGGAAAACTAGCCCTGTAACAGGAGAGACCTTCTCTAGAGCAGCCATAGTTTCTGAACCCCAGACTGGACACACTGTCTAAGAAGTTGGGACCTCTTTGAAAGAAAAATTGGTTAAACTTGTGAAATTTAGACTCTCACAGAAAATCTAAAGTCTAGAGTTGAGATTCTTTTAGGGATCCCAGGGTTACATTTCAGAACTGCACAGCAGACAGCCCAAAAGTCTACAGACACCGGGATTCTTTCCACACTCTGAACAGATTCCCGACAAGAAGCCTGTGGGCTCTACTTCTCCCAGTTGCATGGTTTTAGAACGTTTGCTCCAGGTCACTAAGAGTGAGTACCTTAGCAAACGCAGCTTCATAGGCATGAACAGGCAGAGGGTTCGTAGAGTTTGAGGGTGACCGATGGATCTTTATGGAGCAAAGCAAGCTGTTAAAACCAAAATAGCACAAGAACAAAGGGGTCCTGTACACTCGAGGAGTTTACTCCACTAACAATCTTGCTCCAACACGTGAATCTTTTGGATCGGTGTCAGCTCAGCAGTGATATTCTATAAAGTCCTTCAGTGTAGGCATTTGATCATCTAGACCTGTACTGCCCAATATAGTAACCACTAGCTACAGATGACCACTGAGTACTTGCAATGTGGCTAGCATGAATTGAGATGTGCTATAAATGCAAACTACATGGGGATTTCAAAGACATAGGACACATAAAAAACAACACAAAATATATCATGTACAATTTTTTATATTGATTACATAATACTATTTTGGATGTATATTATTGGAATTAATTTTACCTTTTCACTTTTAGAAATATAGCCACCAGAAAATTTTAAATTACAGGTGTGGCTGTTCTTTAAGGCTCACATTATATATTTCCATTGAACAGTACTGGTCTAGATAGTTGGATGAAATAACAGGACACGACATTCTAGGCCAAGACAGCAAGTATTCTAAAATTACCTTTGCTTTGTTCTTAATTTTACAGCTGACATTAACATAGGAATTCTAAATACAGTATAAAAAGATGTTTTACATGCATACTCTTTTTTGGTATAAATGTATTTTATTAGCAAGTCTCTTTCTTAGTTAAAAATAGGCAAAAAATTTGTAGGAAATTAAAATAATAGCTTGAAATACAAAGTTACAAATACTTTCTCTTTGGTTTTTAATTTTTAACATTGCAAAGAATTATAAATAATGATTGATTTGGTTCCCCTGCCTCCAGAAGAGTATTAAAATAAGTTTATTTAGATTAGATTTAAAAATTCTTGAAAGCCAGACATCATGTTCAAGTGAAAAAAAAAAAAAGAATTAGGCATCTGGTTATAATAGACTTTACTTTGAAAGAAATAAAATACTGCAATATTCAGTGAGAGTTGTTTAAGAGTTGCATATATATTCCAGGTTGTATTGCTATTCTTAATAAATCAAGAAAGTTCTTGTTGTTTGAATTAAGCACCCTGGTAAATAAGTATGTAACATTTAACTTAAGCAACAGAGTATGGCCCAAATGCAATCTTGTCCCTGGCCATCTCACAATGTTCAGATTATTTTATACCATGTTGAAATCATCTTACATGACAATTTTACCTTGGAGTATGTAACAGCTAATCTGCTATAACAAACAATACTAGATCAAAGGCAAAAAAACACATTTTTCTTCACTAGCAAGTCCTGGAGTTTAAAATTTCAATAGCAACTTTAAAGTATGCCTTCATAATAAATAGTATATTACAAATAGCAGAACGCATTATAAACGGTAGCTTTATATTCTGTTTGCTTAAAATCATTCCCTATGCACTTATGATAAATTACTTAATCTTTAAACATAAAATGTTTTAACTCAAGGATAAGATTCCCACTCAATAAATGCAGAGGGACACTATTACTTCTTAATCAGAAAGCTAAAAATATATGCATTCAGAAACGATGCTTGCCGAAGTACTTGCAAGCCTAAGCTTCTTCATTCTAAAAGGGATATATCCAAGGCTGATACCAAGGAGATGAGTTTGCAGAATAAAAGCTACATGTTTTCCCCCATTAAATTTTTTTGTTTTATTTTGTTTTTTTTTTTTATCCAACTTTGGATTGTTGAGGCATCAGGTAAGAAGCTGTAAAAACATACATTCTATCCATGCTGAGTAATATACAGATCACAGCTGTAACTCAAGTTAAGCCACCAGCTAAGAATAAAAGCACAAGAAAACAAACGAACCAAAATCGAAAGCAAACAACATGCTTATCACATAATAACTATTGAATAATGCAAATATTAACAAAGCAAACCAAGCAGGGGGCCTCCATCTCAGGAAGAGGAAAAGCCAGCAAATAGAAGGCAGTGACTGGGAAAACGATAAGCTCTTCCTCCTCATTCATTATTGAGAAAAAGTGGATCAGGACTGACATCTGCTGGCCTTGTTAATGGGATATACCCATTGAAACAAGGGTCTTGAGAACAAAACATTCTGGTGGGGTGACATTGCATCACTAGGGTAGGGAGGAGGCAATGGCTTGGCAAAGGCCTTTCTGGTGAACCACTTCCAAAGTAGCCAATCAGCGACCACTCCTTGGGCCAGAGTAGCCCAGTTTTTTCCGCTCTTTGGTATTTCACCTTCATAACCAGGAATGTTTTTCTAATTATCCCAAGAAGAAACAGAATATTATGTAGGTGGATTTCTACTTAGGATGACACAAGTTCCAAGAAGTAGTGGTTAAGTAGATATTCAATAGATGTTACAGACAATTCCAAGTCTTTATCAAAAGGCTCACTGGAGAATAAATTACTTGAAAAGGCTAATCGTGTGTCCACCCATTGACACCCTCAGTAGTTTTCAGCAGCACCACACTAGGGTATCAGCTTCTTGGACATTCACTGAGTCATTGTCCTGAATCTATTCGACTTTTGTCAATCTCTCTTCCACCTGCTCCATTTTCTAACTGAAACCAATCTTGCGGCACAGACATTGGGTTTGTGAAATCTTGTCCCCATGAGGCCTTGCTTCCAATCTCTGGGGTCTTAGTTTTCTAAGCACAGTACTGTCCATCATTGGGAAATACCAGTTCCCCACTGGCCTGGAAGCGACAAGAAACCTGAGGCAGTGTCTATCTTACTCAAGTCATCTCCTTGGCACCTAGCACAGTTCCTATCATATACATAGTTACTCAACAAGTATTTATTGACTTATTTTGGAAGTTAAGTATTCTGTATCCCTCCACGTTGCTTTTAGGGATGCAATTTCTGTACCATGGATCTAAAAAGAGCCTAGTGTTCTAGTGTTTAATTAGAAACACTTGTTTTAATTAGAAATAAGCAGTGAGGCCGAGTACTTTTTGGGTCTCCTACCAGTGCCTATCTCCAAGTCATTTTAGTCTTTATCTCTTATGGGAGGTGCAGTCCTAGGCTTTGTAATGGTAGGCTTAGGTCATGAGTTACAGAAATTCTTTTCCAGAACAATCCCTTACATGCTTCATTTCAATAACAAAAGTGAGACTGGTGGGCCAGAAATCTTTTTCCCTGCACCTTTTGCTTACATGAATGTAAAAGTACTGTCAAAAGTATATATGAGTGCTGTCTCTTTCAGTTAAGTACATATGTATGCATCTTAGTGGATGTGTGCTTGTATCCCTGGACACAAACAACTAATTTAAAAAAAATTCTTTTTACAAGGCATATGGAAAAATTGAAGCCTGGAAAATTTTTCCCAGAGACAGAAGGGGGAGAAAGCCTGAAACTTTGACTGCCAGAGCATGAAAGAGACATACTGATCACACACTATCTTTAAAAACACTTGCAAAAATCATCCAGCCTAGATGAAGCTGGGATGAAATTGATCCAGCAAAGCTGAATTACATTGCCACCTCAAACTACATTTTGGGAGGCAGAGGCAAACTAGTGCATATAAATCATTAGCTTTAAAGGAGAAAATTATTAGCTTATGTCAAAAACTCTGCAAATCCCATTTTCTCCTTCTACCTGCTTTCAGCCTCTGTACTTTACTCCCAGCTTAAACAAAAGAAAAACGAATAGTTTCATTTTTCTTAAATACAGTTGAGGTAAAGGCCTTTTTTTTCAATTCTGAGGAAATAATTCTGAGTATTTTTTGTAGTCATTAACATTGTTATGGGGTTAATAGTTTATAGATATTTGAAAAATTATCTAAGCCGTAGGATTGTTCTCAGATTTAAAAAAATTAAGATTGTAAAAGAAAATATCAGCCGTAAATTATTGGGTAGTATCATCTCAATATTTATAACTCATTTCAACAGTTTTGTTGAAAACATGTTCATTTACATTTTGAAAAAATTTGAAGGGGGAAATAAAAATCATCCTGCTCAAAAACTTTGCAAAGCATTTTGCTTTTTATATACCATGGTAACCTAATAAAGACACTGTCACTTGGCAGATGGCATGGCACATTAGCCTTGAAATGAAACACTAGATGCCAAAACCATTAACTCCAACGTGCTCAGAAATTTTAAAAAATAATAATTTTTAATAATTTTTAAAAACATTTATCTTGTCCTTCATCTTATCCTGCAACAGAAAGTAGTCAATTTGTAAAAAGGAAGAAACCTCCAGTGCCTATTCAAACACAATTTGAAAATACAGTACCAGGAGGTATTTGAAATACTGAATCTGGACCGGAGCATCCAGGCTAATAGTCTCTAGTCCTATTTAAAATCATTTTGGCCGACATGTACAGACTTTCCACTTATGCACTGTTTGAGCAGAACATTTCTTTTGTCTTGTTCTTGCACCTTTATCCCAGCCCCTTTTCAAACACATAGTTTAAACAGGCACCTGGCTCTGCACTCCTAAAATCTAAGCATCCGCAGTTATGAAACGTTGTAGAAGGGGTCTGACTCCTCAGGCCGAGATGAGCCGTGTTCAGAATACAGCCTTGTCTCTTTAAGAGATGATAGGTTTTTGCAAGCAGCCTCAGCAGGCAAGGCAGGGCATCCGTGCCAGGTGGCCATGCTCCCCGGATCCCCTGTTTTAGGGTGTAATAGAAGAGGCAAAACACCCCTTTCCCAGAAATTTCCCTTTTTTATAGTGTCCAATATCCATATTTTATAATTTTCAGACTCTTAATTCTAAATCTAAGTTATACTGGAAAAGAAGGGTAGATTGCCTCTCCTCTCCCCCTCCCCTCCCCTCCCCTCCCCTCCTCTCCCCCCCTCCCCCCTCCCCTCCCCTCCCCCTCCCTCTCCATCCCTCCCTCTCTCCCTCCCCTCCCCTCCCTCTCCCCTCCTCCCCTCCCCTCCCCCTCTCTTCTCCTCTCCTCTCTCCCCTATTCTTTTCTTTCCCGTTTCTCTTTCTTCCTTAAGAACTCATTGAACACATCACTTTTTAACCTTGTCTCAATCAGGGCAAATAAACTGAGACATGGTAATGCATGCCATAGTTTTTCTTATAAAAATAATACAGGATAAAAGGAGATTTTCTTGTTAGAAAGGAAAGGATTAAACATCTTTACCCTATATTAGCCAGTTGTCTTTTAAAATATTGTCATGTAATTTTAGTGGCACTTAAAACATCTGGAAAGTTACACCATTCTCTATCAAAGAGATGCCATAATTCACATTCCCAGAAAGGAATTCTATAAGATAAGGAAACAAACACAGATTCTCATGAGACATACTCAAGGCCACTAACCTACTAAGGAAAAAGAAGTACCTCAAAGAGATCCTTCTAAATATATGGACCAAGAAGATGAATCTCTTTGGATAAAAAAAAATTTTAATTTTCAGATTTAAATTTCAGTATATCCTTATGAAAGATAAAATCTAGAAAAATAATTTTTGGCAATGTTTACTGGTCTTTCCTCCTATCTCTGATTTTCATGGGCTCTATTATATAATTAAAAGAATACTTCTATAGTCAGAAACCAGGCAGGAGACACTCCTGTGGTATGGTCCATCTATCTAATATTGAAGCTCTTTTACTCTTATTCTTGTATTTAGGTTTAAACCACCCCTACTGGCCATCAAAAAATACAAGAAGGAATAGAAGCATAAATGAGCATATTTACCACCCCAAGGATTCTTTGATTCTGTAACTATTTACTGAGTGACTACCAAGTACCAGGCACTATTCTAGGCAGTTGAATGCTGTAGTGGGCAAGACAGCTCCAGATGAAAGCAAACCTTCAGAAATCTTGATGAACAGGAATCAAGACCACATGCATATACATATACAGAATAAAGTAGGCCACCTCCTACTTGTTCAAAATACTATTTGCTACCAGCTTGCCATTGTTGCTGAAATTTCCATCATGAAATTGGTTCCTTTGATTTAGTTTGATTCCCCATGTTTATTTGGAGATTCTCTGACCTTATGAGATACGATCAGGGGCAGAGTCTACTGCTCACTACCAAAGTTTAAAATGAAGACTTGTTTTCCCAGCCTTTTGTGCAAATAAGGGAGTAAGCCTATAACCTAAACTCTACAAATCTGCTTTGGGCTTTGACTTGGGAGCTAGTGAGTTGAAGAGACTAGGACCATGGAGAACCCATTCCAGTGTGGATGGTGTGACAGCAGCAGCAACATTGTCTTCTAAGGGGCAGCAACATAATGACAGTAGCCTGTTTGATGCTGCAGGCATTGGTGGTACAAGCTTTAGTGTTCAGCCTTCAGCTGCCAAAGGGGTGGTGTCCTTACTCATCTGTTGTTTGGCATGATTTTGGCTGAGGTTTCAGTTTATGGAAGAGACTCTGTGCAGTTTTTTACCCATTTTCTTTTCCTTCTGGGCATACAACTGTACTATATTTTTTAGTCTCCCTTTTGAGTTAGGTTTGACCTTATTACCAAAGTTATGGTTGTGGTCGAAGAAACAGATACACTTCCAGGTCTGATCCATAAAGTCCTCCACCAGATTCTCCAAAATCTCTCTTCCTTCAACAATCAGCTGGCTTGTGATGCCCAGTCTAATCTTGAAGTCACATTTAAATATGGCACAGCCTTCGTCAGCCTGAGGCCCTGAATGGTTATAGGGAGCAGAGCCTCCTCACCAATTAGATTTCAGTGGATGAGAAAAAACTTCTATTGTTACTATGTCATTGAGATTTCAGGAAATCCAAATAACAGCTAGAATTTCCACAACTAATGTGCACATTCATTCCAGAGAATGGAATGTTGCCGTAACAAAAACCTAAAATGCCTGGCATCGGCTAAGCAACGAGGATGTGAATGGCAGGGAAATTGACTTTGGAGGCTAGAAACATGCAGTGGCAAAATCTTTGATAAAACTGCCTCTTGCTATAACTCAAAAGACAGGCCAAGTACATGCTGATTCTTCAGCTCTAGGGTAAAGGGTTGGAAAACAGAATGTTAGTAGCAATTTCCAAAGAAAATGGATGAACTCAGGGAAGAATAGGCTTGTTTTCAAGCAAAAATGAAATGGAATGTCAGAAACTAGAGGTGTTGAAAAGTTGGAAAAATTGACTGCCTCCAAAACTGGAACAGCAAGAAATCAGAATGAATAAGACTCAGCCTTGCAGCTAAGAACAAATCAAAGGTGAAATCTTCCTACTTAGACTCAGCCTCAATACAGTAGATAGAGAATGAAACATGAAGACCTAGAAAGCAAGAATATAAATCAGGCCTAAGAATTATGACTAGGAAAGAACCTTGGATACGCTTACTAGCACATGATGTTGATTGAAAGTAAATAGATTAGAAATCTACTAGGTTTTTGAGGGAATTGTACTGCCAAAGAAATCATAAAGTTAGACTAAAACATACCTTTGATTATTAAAATAAACCTTGGGCCACCAAAGTTATGCAGCCTCCTAGGAGAGTACATTTTCCTTCACTGATACTAGAAGTGGCCAAGGAGGAAAAGGAAAAGGAGAAACTTTTAGATAGTGGAACTAGGAGCTATGAAGACCAACGGACAAGGGAGTGTCTCCAAGAAAGCAGATCTAGGATCTATTCTAGAAACTTTTCTTACTCCCAGAGCAGGGTTTTCATAATGCCTTTCCTCCAGTAAAACATGACACCTTCACCAAAAACGGCTGTGAGTCTTCTCTTTTCCACAAGCGTTTACTGCAATTATTTTGTCCTTGTCTCACCACTCTAGAAGGGACATGTTGGGGAGGAGGCTATAGGTAATTGTCTTTCTAGTTATAGGTAGCTGGGCCATGGTGAGCCATGAATCGAGACCTGATGGGGAAGATGGCATCCCTGGAGAATCTGGACATAAAGCCAAACTCAGTGACTGGACAGTGCTTTGAGTTCTCTTTCTCGGGGAGTGTGTGATTGCGCTGTGTGCAGAAGGAAGCATGACACAGAAGTTTGGTTACGGATACAGAAGGATAGGCTGAGGCAGGGACAAGCTAGCTGTTCCTTTTTCTTACTGGGCTGTATTTCCTCTCTCATAGCTAAGTGTGGTCATGAGACTGAGTTCTGACGAATGAAATGTGAACAGAAGTAACATATGCTGCTTCCAGGCTTGACCTACAAAAAAGGACACATGTACTGTGTCTCCACTCACTCTTTTCCCCTCATCTGCTGACCGAATGTTCAGGTCAAGGTAATCCTGGAAGTCCAGTGTTAAAAACATTTGTAGTCTCATCATTTTGACCTCTTTAGTGATTATGTAGAGCAAAACCTCACTTTCTTTCTCTCAAACACCAATTGAACTGTAAGTGAGAAATACATATTGTTTTAAGCCATCAAGATGTCATGGTTTATCTGTTAATGCAGAGAGTGCATCAGTATTAAAATTAATACTGGGGCTGCCTTATCTTTATTTCTGCCCATTTTCCAAGCCTCATTCTGTGGCCCTTTTGGCAACCCTGTGAGCTCCTAAATGAATATCCTTTCAGTTTATTTCTTTTCTGTTTGTTACCCAGAACTGGTTTTGCTTGTTTGCAACTAAAAACCTCCCTTGATACATTCATTGTAAAAGGTAAGCTAAATAATGCCCTTAGCATAATGCCTGATATCTAACTAAATATTCCGCAAATATTAAACTTTCCTTGGTCTTAACTGGAAGAGCTAGTGTAACACTTTCATATGAGTCAAGAATAGAGTCCATAATAGAAACAAATATTGTTTCAATGGAAATCAGATTGCTTTGATTAACTGGCCAGTTATTCAGCATTGTCTCAAGGAAAATCTTATCTTATTGGTAAATTGTTATGACACAATGAGAGAAAGTCTGTGGTGTTACTGAATTGGGAGCAGGTCTGAGGAGGGTCCATCAGGTGCATGCTTTTGCTCAAATCAGGAGCTTAATTCAGATAAGAATGAGCAACAAAGAAGTTAGAAAAGAAACAAACTTCATCTATGCAACTTTTCCCAAGGAAAACATGAATTAAAAATAATATATAAAAATCCAGATAGTGTGGAATAAGCATTTCCAAAGGAGAAGGCCTATGGTGTAAATTTATTTGCACTGAAAAATACTTATTTTTTTATTTTTATTTTTGGAGACAGGGTCTTGCTTTGTTGCCTACGCCAGAGTGTGGTGGTACAATCATAGCTCACTGTAACCTTGAACTCCTGGGCTCAAGCAATTATCCTACCCCAGCCTCCTGAGTAGCTGGGACTACAGTGTGCACCACCACGCTCAACTAATTTAAAAAATTTGTTTGTAGAGATGGGGGTCTCCCTGTGTCACCCAGGTTGGTCTTGAACTCTTGGCCTTTAGTAATCCTCCTATCCCTGCCTCTCAAAGCCCTGGGTTTACAGGCATGAGCCACTGTGCCATCCCAACAAAAAAATTTTAATGCACAAAATATGCCTGTAAGTAAGTAGAATTATACCTTCACATTTGTTTTGTAAACCAAAAAGGTCTAGTTAATTTCAGGCCTAGTTTCAAGGAATTGCCAATTATATTAGCTCCAGCAGTGAAAGTATATTAT
Source organism: Ateles fusciceps (assembly GCA_036589455.1). NCBI lineage: Eukaryota > Metazoa > Chordata > Mammalia > Primates > Atelidae > Ateles > Ateles fusciceps. Next base: position 6,731,228 of record JAZHEH010002789.1, on the reverse strand, counting down.
AAAGATGCATACTGCAGTAAGAGACACGGAATTTTCCAAAAATCCAAGAATATGAGCCATGGGAGCTGGGCCTCATGGATCTGGAACTGGAAGATCATTAAGAGTCTAAGTTTAGCTCTCAAGCCTCTAACACCTGAATCTGTATGTCTTTATTTTAATTCTAAACCATGAACCTATTTCAGCCACTTTTTACATCTTTATTGACATCAACTATGACTGGTTCTTTACATATTTGTATGTTCAGATTTCCTTTATCCCTAGGATATGACTTCCCCTCCTTATGGTACAATATGGTGACGAAAGCTCCAGCCATCACACCCAAGTTTCAGAGACCACGATAGAAGAAAGAATAAAAAAAACGGGGGACAAAGAGAATTTGCCAACTTAAAGATTGTTACTTAAAGATTAATTCCTGGATGTGATTACATGATGCTTTGGTTTATATCACTTGATCAGAATTTATTCATGGGAGGCTGAGAAATCTTATCTTTATTTTGAATGGTCATGGGTACAACAAAAGTTGGATGTTTTATTAGTGTGGAAGAAAAGTAGAATAGATTTTGAGAGATGAGAAACACTTGTGATAGAATTAAAATGGGCACTGTGGTTCTTAGGATAATTTTTATTTTATTTTATTTAGCAAATACATAGTACTTACCAGGTTTCAGGCACTTTTTAAAAGTGCTTCATAAATATCATTTTTTAAATCCTCATAGCAACCCTGTGAAATAGTTGCTATATTATCCCCCATTTTACAGGTGATAAGACTGAGGCACAGAGAAGTTAAATGATATACCCAAGTTATATAGCCAGTAAATGGCAAAATCTGGGTTGAAACCCAGCCAGTCTGGTTCCAGCACTGCCACAAAATTGAGAAGTTATAGAAGTGTGTGCCTACTGATCCGCTGGCAAACGTTTAACAACTGGTTCTGCAGCGGGGGAGAAGCTCAGATTTTTAGTGTTTGCTGACATGCAGGCTGTAAACACTTCCGCCATGGATAAATAACCTCAATAACATGAATAATAATAACGTACAGCCAAATAACTAGGAAGTGATGAGTTTTGAGTATCTATTAGCTTGCTTTTTGATATAATTTATTTAATTATAAGCTTATACAATCTAATTTTTAATAATAGCTAGGTTTAACAACTGGCTGGCAAATTTCTTGAAAACTGAACTATCTGTTCTTATGAGCAGGTGCAAGCCAGCCTCAGCAAAGAGCTGGTGCTCCCTGCCTAGAGATGAAGGGTGTTGGGAGCAGGGGAGGGTTCACAAACAACCAGCCACAGGGCTGGACTACCGTGCTAAGTAGGACATCTAGGAATGCCAATGCCTGCCCATGCCATCCTTCACCCCTGGCCCAGGCAACAGCAATGGGGGATGGGAGGGGGCCTCTTTCTTTGAAGGGAGCACTTCTAGGGTTAGAGAAGGGAGGGCAGTGCCCCATGAGGAAAGGGGAGTGGCAACACTCTGAAGGCCAGCCATTAGAATACCGACTATGACACAGCTCACCTTTCCCCACTTACACTGAAAAAGTAGAAAGAAAAGTTAAGTAGCTTCTTCCTCTAAAACAACATAGCTGGGAAGGAGGAAGGCAAATCAACAATCACAAAAAGAAAAGAGCCTACATCTCAAGAAACCACTTAATATATAATTAGACTTGAAATACAATTAATATCTTTAGTCTGATAAGAGAAGGTCTTATAAACATTTAAAAGAACAGATGGTTAAGAAAAATAACTAATTAGGGATTTAGGATATGAAAAATTGAGGTTCATACCTGATTTTAAACAAAAGAATGAATGTTCAAATCATAATTTGGAAACACTGATAAGTTTATCACCCAAACTTAAGTACTACTAACCTTTTCATATACACTGTATCTTTTACAAGAATGTCTTTTATGTCCTCGGATATGAGAGGTGGGGCCAGGTTTCTAAAGTCTGTAACAATGTCAAGTCATTTTAACATTACACCATGTATCAAAATACAGTAAGTGACATAAGACAATCCTACCCTTCTCTGAGTTTCTTTCTTGATACCTATCACTTTTCAAAAAACACTTCCCCCCCCTCAAAAAAATCTGTTTTCCAAATGACCAAGCAGATTCCAGATATTGTATGTCTGCAATCTTTGCATTTTACGTCATAGCTCCATATTTTAGTACTTTGTCCCATTGTAGCCAATATTTCCGTTACCTGAGTCCTACTGTTGGGCCCTGTTATACCGTGTATCAATCGTCTTACATTTTGAATCATTTATTGGAAAGTATGAACAAAGGTAGACAAGGTTAGGAGATCTGGGAAGTTACAGGTCATCAGAGCATGATTATCTTTACCTCTGGTAATCTCCTAAAAATAAAAGGGAAATGAAAAACTACTTTAAAATCAGCCTTGCCTTCGATTGTCGTGGCAGGAACTCAAGACTGACTCAGAGAAAACAAGGTGGTTGAAGGTTATGAGCAGAGAGAGTGCACTTGGGTCTTCTAGTAGCTGCTTTCCCGCTCTCCTGGGGGAGCACCACCCTCCCTATGCCATTATTTTTGACACAAAACAGCTCCCGCTTTCCTAAACATGAGGTCTGTCCTGTGCTCTGGAGCCTACAGTGCTTGGCTCAGTGACCACAGACCCACACCACAAATGCACACAGAAAATGATGAATTTAAAATTCAGACTCATTCATTTCCTTCTCATTTCTATTGATACAGGGAATATAACTGTGAAGGATAATCAGTCCCTGAGATTAGTCTACTGTCAGAGTTCTGTTATCTTTGACGCCTTGCAAAGGTCAGTGTCTTCATGGACTATGGAAGGATACTAGGGCTTGAACTCTTTTCCTCCTGTGGCCTTGGTTTCTGTTGGGGTCCTTCTCTCATGCATCTAGACTGGATGAGGATGACCGTTTCCATGGCGGTCCCCAATAAACCCCCATCCCGGTATTTATGCCTTGTGTAATTCCCTCCTGCAGTGTATCAGGGCTGGTCTGTTACCAACAGAATACAGCAGAATTGATGGGAAGTCACTTCTGAGGCTAGGTATGAAAACACCGTGGTTTCCCTCTGTCTGCCTCTCTCTCAGATTGCTTGTTTTGGTGGGGAGAGTAGGGCAGGGTGTGTTGTGAGCATCCCCAAAGAGAGGCCTATGTGGTAAAGAACAGAGGCCAACGGCCACGTGAGTGAGCTTTGTTGGAAGCAGATCCTTCAGCCCCAGTCAAGCATCCAGATGACTGCAGCCCTGGCTGACACCTTGACAGCAATATTGTGATCGACTTTGAGCCAGAACCGCCCAGCTACACTACTCCCTGACTCTTGACCTTCAGAATCTGTATGAGACAATACATATTAATTGTTTTAAGCTACGAAGTTTGGAGTTAATTTGTTATGCAGCAATAAAGTACTTATATGTGGTCTTAGATTGTCCTATGCGTTCCCACATAATGTATTGTTCTAGATTGTAATCACTCATCCTTGTGTCCAACTCTTTCATTGAACAATTTATGCTTTGAGGAAAGGGATCCAGTTGACTGTTGTACCCCCGATACCTAGAGTAGTGCTTGGCACACAGTAAGGACTCAGGAAATGTCATTGAACAAATGCATAAAGCAAAATGAGACAATGGGCATGGTTTCAGAGAGCGCCAGAAGACCTACCAGCTAAGGAGTGAGTTAGCAGTGTTCAAATCGGGTTATTGTCTCGCGTGTGAGAGATTCAAAATGAAGTTTCGTTCTTCTCCTGCTGCGACTGACCTTCCTACCATCCTCGCCAATTCCCCATGAGTCAAGTCCTACGTTCTTCTTGGGGGCTGTGGGGCTTCCAGAAAATGTGATCTGGAATGTGGGGCATGAGCAGGACTCAGAGGAGAGTTGCAGCTGGGGTGGCTTACTCCAGGCCGCCTCTGGGGGAGAAGGAAGAATTTCTCCAGTTCCCCAGACACAAGAGACACAGACTGTGGAGATACTCCCCAGAGGGGAGTGCTCAGGGCATGGGATATATAATTAAACTAGACCCAGGGACAAAGCAAAAGTAGAGGTGGGGGATAGGGGGCTTTTATATTTTGTTTAAGAGCTTCAAAAAAATGTTTGTTCAGAGGAGGCTAAAAGTTCAGTTACTCCTCTAAGTGGGATGGTGTCTGGTTACAAGGTTCTAGGAAGGGCATCTCCACCTCAAGGCTCAGCCCTGCCTACTCCAGGAGAGCCACAGTACAAACTTCCCCCTCCTCTTTCCCTCAAATCACACCTCTTTAACTGGCACTGCCATCTCTAACTGGAAGAATATACGCAGGAGGCTTTCAAAGAACCCCTGGGCGGCTCTGAACTGCCTTCCCATCATGCTCTGTGCTCTCTCTATCTGTTGGATACACAGTGAAACTTATGAGGAGCACAAAGACTCCAGATCCAATGGAATAAGTCTCCAGTGGCATAGATGGCAATGGAGGACACACTTGGGGCAGCGGGAGCCTTCCCAGTGAGCTTAAAAATCGCACCATTTTGGGGCACACTATCAGGCGAATTTAAATAATTTTACTTCATTTTCTGCCTGCTCCACAATGAGGAGTGGGGGGAAGCATGCATGGTCTAGCTCATGATCATTTGTCATTAAGAACCTGTTTAAAGGGAATACATAGCATAGCACTCAGTTTGTTAGATAGTCAACAGGGCCTTGAGCATGAACAGGATAGTCTGATTTCAGGTCCCTCATTGGTTACTTCTAATTGTTTAACCACAGAGAATTTTGCTTTTCTGAGTCTCACGGTTTTTTTATCTATAAAGTGAAGACACTAGTAATTACCTCCTAGCATTCACTGAAAACATGTTGGCTGAATCTGAATGGGGTTCTTAAGGCCAAAGGAAATAAAAAGGCTGCAAGTAGAATTTGGGAATGCTTGATTACATTTAAGGCCTGTAGAAAAAAGGTAAATCATAGGCTTCCTACCAGCCTGGGACATGGTGCAGCTATTTTTCCAAAGGTAATTTAATATCATTCCAGGATGCATAAGAACAGCACGACCTAAGATAGCCACAAAGTGGTGCATCCATTGACCATGTCGGGCTCAGTCTTTTGTTTCTACTTCAAAATAATATTAACAAAATGAAAAATACAGTGAAAAAAGCCACTAAAATAGAGACGAATAGAAATAACATGCAAATAACTTGTCCAGTTGAGTGTGCCTGTAGAAATCCTATTTGGCTCAAGGGTTTGAACATCTCCATTTCCAGCTTTACAGATTTACTAAAGGATTCACTTATGTCTACTCGGTACTTATTGTAATTATTAGTGAAAATAGCTGAGGAATTTATATAGCCCTCTCGGAAGTCTAATGAGGCACATGCCATGTCCCGTTTCCATAATCTCTAGATAGAATTCTAAAAATGAAGATATGGGCTGAGCGCGGTGGCTCATGCCTGTAATCCCAGCACTTTGGGAGGACAAGGCGGTGGATCATGAGGTCAAGAGATCAAGACCAGCCTTGCCAACACGGTGAAACCCCATCTCTACTAAATACAAAAATTAGCTGGACGTGCTGGTGCGTGCCTGTAGTCCCACCTACTTGGGAGGCTGAGGCAGGAGAATCACTTGAATCCGGGAGGCAGAGGTTGCAGTGAGCCGAGACTCCATCTCGAAAAAAAAAAAAGAAGATACATGGAAACGTAATTGGACATAACTGGATACCAAAAGGCCAAAAGCCTTTCTCACTTCCTAGCTTTTTTTGGAAAATTTGTTTAATATTTTATGATCATAAGTAGATGGCCTCATTTCTCGGTGCTTCAGCTTCCTCATCTGTACAACAGAATTCATAATAGTGCCTATCTCCGGCCAGTTAAGAGGATTAAATGAATTAGTATACACAAAGCACTCCAAGGCATACAGAATGTGCTCAGTAAATGACAACTGTTCTTACATTTATTATTCATTTTAAAGGGAAAATAGCTTTTATACAAATGTTATAGAAGGTCTTAAGCATGGTCCAAAATATTTACAAGTATATAAATATGAGGTCTTTTATTGAGCCTGACACTGAGGCTAAATGTTTCTTTGGAGGACTTCTCTCAAAAAATCTTTGTATACTTCCCTACACACTTCCAGGCAAGCCAAATCAAATGGCCATTCTATTAGTTTTCTCTTGCTGACTAATAAATCGCCACACATATAACAGCTTAAAAAAACACCACACAGTTACTATCTCACAGTTTCTGTGAGAGAGGTGGTCAGAACACACTTCAGTTGGGTCTTTAGCTCAGGATCCCATAAGGCTGTAACCAGGTTGTCAGAGAGGCTGCACTGTCATGGGCAGGCCTGAATGCGAAAAAACCTGCTTCCAAGCTCAGTCAGGTTCTTGACAGAATTTACTTCCTTGCAGCTGAACTGAGGGCCCCACTTTCTTGCTGGCTATTAATTAGAGACCGTCCTCAGCTCCTAGAGGGGCCTACAGTGTTTGGCTCAGTGACCACAGACCCACACCACAAATGAACACAGAAAATGATGAATTTAAAATTCAGACTCATTCATTTCCTTCTCATTTCTATTGATAGAGGGAATATAACTGCTAAGGATAATCAGTCTATACTGGTTGCTTGCCACATGGACTTTCTCATCATGACCACTTACTTCATCAAGCCAGCAAGGAGAGTCTCTGGGGCAATTTTGCTACCAAGACAAAGTCTTATATACGAGGCATAACATACAACACATGACTTATACCGTATACTATGTTACAATGTAACATAATTACACGAATGACATCCCATCACTTTTACTATATTCTATCAACTAGAAACAAGTCACAGGTCCTGCCTACACTCAAAGGCAGGTGATTACACAAAGTGTGAATAGCAGGAGGCCACCTCAGAGGCTGTCTAATGCTGTCACCAAGAGGAAAAGGCATTGTCCAATTTCCCTTTAAATTTTCCAATTCATTTTCTGTTCTAGCCCAAGAGCTCTAGAAGTTTTATAGTCTGTTAATGGGAGACATGAAGCTTAGGGAAAATGAAAGGATGTAGAAAGAACCGCATTTAAGAGAAGGTCAAAAAGATACTCTCTCCATATGGACTGTGGAAATGGCGATGTCCGTGTCCAAAAATAGCTCCTTAAATCCCTCAAGTCCCACCAAGATGGTTTTGGGGAAGGTAATCGGAGGAAGCACCTACATATGGGGCAGGCCTAATTCTGCCATCTTTGGACCTAATGGTTTGAAGCCTTACAGATGGAAATTGGCCACTGAGCCATAAGCAAATCTGTCTGCCTGTGGGTTAATAGGGAAGATAACGCTAATGTCTTTTAAATACATACAGGATTATTATTAAGACACTATCTAGTCACATAGTCTCTATCCCTTCTGAAGAAGAACCAGAGAGAAATGAGCTTGAATTTTAGCGAGAAGAAATTTGTATAAACCTAAGAAGAAAAAGTCGTAACAGCAATGGTGATTAAGCACTAAAACAGGCTATAAAACAAAGCTATGAAATACAGTCATGTACCACGTATCAACTTTTAGGTCAATATCAGACCACATATACCATAATGGTCCCATAGATTATAACAGAGCTGAAAAATTCCTATCGTCTAGTATTTACAATACTTCTTATTGTTATTTTAGAATATATCTCCTTCTACTTACTTTTTAAAAGTTAACTGTAGAATGGCTTCAGGCGGGTCCTTCAGGAGGTATTCCAGAGAAGGCACTGCTATAGGAGGGGACGGCTCCAAGTGTGCTACTTCCCCTGAAGAACTCCCAGTGGGACAAGAGGTGGAGGTGGAACACAGTGACGGTGATGACCCTGACCCTGTGTAGGCCTAGGCTAATGTGTGTGTTTGTGTCCTAGTTTTTAACAAAAAAAATTACAAATAAAAGAAAAAAATTAAAACAGAAAAAAGCTTACAGAATAACAATTATTTTTGTACTGCTGTACAATGTGTGGTTTAAGCTGTGTTATTACTAAACAGTTAACAAGTTTAAAAAATAAAGTATACAGAGTAAAAACATTACAAGGAAGCTAAGATTATTATTGAAGAAAGAAAAAATTTTGATATAAATGTAATGTTGCCTAAGTGCACAGTCTTTATAAAGCCTACACTAGTGTGCAGTAAAGTCCTAGGCCTTCACGTTCACTCACCACTCACTCACCGACTCACCAGGGCAACGTCCAGTCCTGCAAGCTCCATTCATGAGAAATACCGTATATAGGTAGACTATTTTTTAAATCTTTTTTTTTTTAAAAAAGAGATGGAGTGTTTCTCTGTTGCCCAGGCTGGAGTGCAATGGCACGATCTCAGCTCACTGCAACCTCCGCCTCCTGGGTTCAAGCAATTCTCCTGCCTAAGCCTCCCAAGTAGCTGGGAGTACAGATGTGCGCCACCACACCCAGCTATTTTTTTTATGTATCTTTAGTAGAGACAGGATTTCACCACGTTGGCCAGGCTGGTCTCGAATTACTGACTTCATGATCTGCCCACCTTGGCCTCCCAAAGTGCTGAAATTACAGGTGTGAGCCACTACGCTCAGTCTTAAAGCTTTTATACTGTTTTTTTACTGTACCTTTTCTGTGTCTAGATATGTTTAGGTACACAAACACTTAACATTGTGTTATAATTGCTTACAGTATTCAGTACAGTAACATGCTATACAGGTTTGCTGCCTAGAAGCAACAGACTATACCATAGAGCCTAGGTGTATAACAGGCTACACCATCTAGGTTTGTGTAAGCACACTCTATGATGTTCACATGATGATGAAATTGCCTAATGATGCATTTCTCAGAACATATTCATCATGACTGTATCTGTCCCCTGAGTTTTTAAAAAAATAAGCTAGACACCTACCAAGATGGTGGTCCAAATGCAGTGAAGTAGATGGGCTGGAAGACATTCCCCTATGCTCAGCACATGGTAACACCTCGAAAACAAACATTTATTAAAGATATTGAAGTTTCTTTGCTCTTGTGGATGACTAACCAGATAGAAGTATCTTCTAAACTGAGATCCTTAGACTATCTCTGTCAAAATCATCTGAGGTATTATTTAAAATGCAGGTACTTAGGTGTAGTTCTGGGTATCATAAATTAAAATCTCTTGAGGTAGGGCCTAGGAACATTTTTTTTTTTTAACAAGCACCCCAGGACGTGTGTATGTACTCATTAAAGTCTGAGGGGCACTGTACATGAAATACAATCTACATCAGAACTTGAATTTCTTTATTCACATCTTCTTGTCCCTACACCACTACCCTCAATCCTACATTTCAAAGAAATAAATATTGCTTCCTCCTGTGAGCAGCCAAAAAAGCATCTCACAGCCCCCTGGCTTTCATGCCTGAAAAACAGTTCAGCAACCAAACTACAGGAACATCCACAATGGTTTCTACCATGGTGTTTCCCCAGGGAAATTACATAATAGGTTTCTGGCACATACCACTGTTACTAGAATTACAAATGAACTCCCACCCCCATCTCTCTAGGAGTCTTGTGTGTTGAGCAAAACCACAACAATATATCTGCTGCTTAGACCCGGGGTGAAGAGAGTAGGGGTGTGCCTGGAGAAGTGTGTGGTTTGCCGCATGGAAACTCAGTGCACCATCCTACCCACTGCAGAGTCTGTGTGTGAACCCTGTGTCTCTACAGATGGGACTTGAATTTTTGCAGGACCCTATTAGGTCCCCCAGGAGAGCTCTCACATGAAGTCCAAGAAATCTGAGGAAAACGTGGAGCTTACATGATGGACTAATTTCATTTCAATAAAATTCCCATATTACATTCAATGTGCCTGGCTTTATTAAGTTTTGTCATAAACGCTGGGAACACTTCCAAATTTAGGCTTGCACAATTATTTTTATTGGTGCGTTAACTAAAAATGGTATATGCATAAGTCAGAGTGTACATTTGACTTCATTTGGGGAGCTAAAATGAGCTTTAGGTTGATTTATAGTCATTTTACCCCAGTAAATGAGATACAGGAAATAGGGGTTAGAGTTTCTGATCACAGCATTTCTAAATCCATCCCGGCTCCATCCACAGCTCTGCCATGTATCTAATGAATTTAAATTCCAAATGTCTATCGGCAACCCACAAAGTCACCAAACAAAGAGGCTGGCTTATTTTCAGACCCAGAGCCATCCAAACTGGGCAAAAAAATAGAGGTTTGTTGCACTAAAGTGGGACTGGGGAGCTCTCGGTGCTTTGAAAGGTTTTAATTGCTATGGAAAAAATCCTTTCAAAGATTTTTTCCCTCAACATGGGCCCCTTGGAAACTTTTCATAGGGGGAACTGTAAAATATTTATACAGCTAGCAGCACTGTTAAAAAAAAAAAAGCAAGCAAGAAAGAAGCATAGCTCTGAATGAAAAGCAGACTTGAAGTGAGCCTTGCAGATTCAGGGGACCAGGGAAGGAACGTTACTGTGATTCCAACCCCTGGAAACAGGATTAATTCCTACCAACCATGCCCACAGACAGGGCCCACTTCACGGGCATGTGACCTGGCACTTAGAAGGGTCCTGCATTTGGTTGAATGCTCTGTGCTGTTGCCATTTTGAAATTTTTGATGTTTGAACAAGGGACGCCATGTTTTAATTTTGCATCGAGCCCTGCATGTTATGTAGCTGGCCCAGCTCACAGAACTTCCCCACGACCACTTCTTCAGACATTTCAATATGGTCCTCCCACCCGTTCCTCCCTGTTAGCTTTTCTTTTGCTTTCTTTTTCTGGAGGCATCCACAACACAGACCCTTTGACAGTCCTCGGGGGCATCTGTTCTGCATCCCATCGGTGTGGCTGGCATACACACTGCCCACGAAGCTTTGTCACCCCAGGATGTATAACAATAACAATCCATATTCAAAACCCTAGAAAACATGAACCTGAGCTTGTGAATCGACCAAAAAGTCTAGAATTTTGTAGTTTAAAGGAACTGCAGTGTTCTTGTTTTATAGAGTAAATTAGTTGTGGAGAGAGGAAGGAAATTTCCCAAGGCGAGTTCATTTATTAATATCAGATTGGGGACATGATCTGATATACATGCTGCTAGCTCACTCTGCAGCCTCTATGAAAAGGGGTTAACATGAACAATTATAGTCCCCAAACAGTCCCCAAACTCACGTGAACTCTGGCTTCAGTCTTTTCTCAACACTTCAGTCAACAATGACGTTATTAAAGAGCTGGGCGAGGTGGCACACGCCAGTAATCCCAGCACTTTGGGAGGCCGAGGAGGGCAGATCACTTGAGGTCAGGAGTTTGAGACCAGCCTAGCCAACATGATGAATCCCTGTCTCTACTAAAAATACAAAAATTAGTAGGCGTGGTGGTACACGCTTGTAATCCCAGCTTCTTGGAAGGCTGAGGTGGGAGGATCACTTGAACCTGGGAGGTGGAGGTTGCAGTGAGCTGAGATCACAGCACTGGACTCCAGCCTGGGCAACAGAGTGAGACTCTGTCTCACAAAAAAAAAAAAAAAAAAAAAGATGCTATTGAAGAAAGGCTGGAAAGCTAATCATTTTCTCCACATCAACCCCCTCAAAATAGTTTCACTTCCTCCCACTCCTTATCTTTTACTGATGAAGACATTTGGTAGTAAAAACAACCAATGTAAATTAAATTACATGGCCTCTTCATGGCTCCAGCCTACCATTATTGCTGTCAACCGGGTAACCTTGTAGAAAGGAGGAGAAGAATCCAAGGATCCAGAAAACCCACAAAGTAGATAATTAACACCAGAGAAATCAAGATTTGGCTACCCCATCATAGCTAAAATACTAAGGGGCAGGATGAGACACAGTCCCGAAACTTTCTATCAGGGGAAATGGGTTGCAGAATTACCACAATCTCGTCAATCAGAAGGGACCCTCTTGTCTCAAGGCTGACTTAATTGCCATAATTCAATTAACATGCTTCCACTAATTATATAAGCTTTTAGATGACAGTTCAACAGCAGCACCACTGAGAGTAAGTCATTTTTTTTTTTCATTTTTAAACTTAGTCTTAGTTAATTATAAGTCAATTGCATTGGTTTCTTTTTCACATCTTGCCTTCAACTATTTTGTTACAAAATTATATCACATAATTTAAAAGCTCTGGGTCTTTGGCCAAAAAAAAAAAAAAAAGCATGTATACCATGTGAAAAACTGTAGCATTCATAAAGAGACAGGTCCCTTCTTTCCTTGCTTCCTTCCTGTTTTTCTTCATTTCTTTTCAGATGGCAATTCTTATCAGACATTAAGTGAGATAAATAACAATCACATTAATTGAAATGAACATCTATTTTCTAAATTCTAAGACCTAGAACAGTGTCTGGCTCGATACAGATTTGTTAAATAATTATCAATATTAGTTACTGGATGAGATGCTTTGGGGCGTGGTAGAGGAAGGCTTAGGAGGGCTAGAAGCCCTAGGATCTAATTTAACGGAGTGTATATGTTCTTTCATGAGATAAGATGTAAAAGCAGGAACACAACAAATCCCTAAAAAACTACCTGGAATTGAAGATACTGAAGAGGAATGCAGAACATACATCATGAAAATGGTAAATCAGATTAACTCTTCCACTGAGAAAGATAAGAAGATGGGCTTTCACTGTCAGTTATCTTATCTACATACAAATGAAAGTTGACAAATGTAAATTACCTGCTACAAACCAATGGACAGTGGATCCATCACAGTTGGATACATTTCAACAAAGCAAAGGATGCCACACTAGAATTGGCCCAGTGCTAATTTGCATAGCAGCACAGATTCACTTTGATACACCTTTATAGAATTCACTTTCAATGAAAGTGCATATTCTTTGTACAAAGCATACCCAATTCTTCTATATTTTCATAATTTATGATTGAGCAGAAATCTACAGATATGTCAGGAATTTTAATAGATATTCAGGACTCCAAGGATAATTCATGAGAGAAGAATTAGAATTGCTGTTTTTTTTCCCTGAAGGCTATTTTTCTTGCTTTTCTACCTAGCACTTCATTTCACTCTGACCAAAAGTTTCTCTTATGCATTTTAATGTGGTCACAAGAAGTTTAAAAAGTACTGAAAAAGTAATTATATTCCCACTAATATAATCATATAAACAGGTTAGTGTTAGCTCAGTTAGTGAGAAAAAGACATTTTAAAATGGAAGCCGCCACCATGCTATGCAGGGTTAACATGACAAAGGAAACCTTGACCCAGGAAAATGAAACTAACAGCTCCCCATCAGGCCTCAGACTGTCAGATCCTTATAGAAACTTCCCTGCCTTTTCCCCAGAAACTAGGCCTCTGGTTATTGGCTACTTTCCCTTATAGAATATTGATCAGTTGAAATTCATTAATTATTAGCAGCCCATGAGTGCTGTTCTTTCCAAAAGGCCATAATCTCCCTGAATGTCCCTGGAGCCCATGTTTGCTCACCATGATGTTTCTGGCCTGGTGCTTCTGTGCCTGCTCTAAGTATTCTTATGGAGTCAGAAAAAAAATGTAAGGCTCCTTTCTCATTCCTCCAAGGCCCCTGTATTAGTCGGAAGTCTTTCAATTGGACATGATAAGCATCTTGCTTAAATTACTTTAAGAAGGCAATAAGGCTTAAAGGCCAACAGACTTAGAAAAACCAAACCTTGAAAGGGCCGGTCTTGAGACAATATCCTCTCACTTTCCACTCAAGACCCTCCAAGGAAGAATTCAGATTGGCTCAGCATAGGTCATATACAAAATCCGCCCAACCAGAATCCAGTGACCACTTCTGCGACTGAGGGGGTTCAGAGTGCTGTGTTCCTAGCCCTGCCAGCCATAGCCCTGCGCTGTGGGGAAGTTGAAAGGGGGAAGAAGGGTGGGGAGGATGTTGGGCACGTAAAACAATGACGCACACGGAGGCTCCCGGCCTCCGTCTAGAGGAAGATGAAGTGTTTCTACAGTTCTGGATTTTCAGTAACAAGAGCCTTGATACGGGTAGCTTTTATTTTTATTTTTTCAGAGCTATATGGAGTCATAACAGTTCAAATGATCACTTCTATCTCTATTAGACTCTTTTATAAAAAAAGTATGCCACATGCCAGTAGCAACATTTAGCGATTTAATTCAGAGTGCTACCATTAGTTAATTTTGATCGACTTGGAAAATAATGCGTACATCATGTTTTATTTTGAGGAAAAGTCTGAGAGTGGTAATCAGGTGAGAGGCAAAAAATATTCTTCGACTTCATTCTTAAGGATGGTTTACTGCTCCTATCCATGGGAGCAGGGAGTGGCCAGTAATATCTGATCCTTCTGGGACCCCAGAACTCCTTGCTGTTTTCCTGTGTGCTCAGATGTTTTCTTGTGCTAAAGCTACACATGTAAATCAAGCCCTCTTACACAGAGATGTGAGCAAGAGGACTGATTTTTTGCTCTATGAGTTACACTTTCAGCCCACATGTGGCTACACATGAAATATCAATCTTTTCCTCTTTTTTACTTTGCATGACATCAGGCCTCTTCTCTATTAACACAGGACAGAAGAAAAGTTTGAGGAGGTAAAAGAGTCACTGGGCCCATTATCCTGGCTGTCTGTAGTTTTCTCCTGCCATTTCCTCTCATCCATCATTGTCCTCCCTAAAAACTCATCTATGTCCCTTGAGTTTTGATTATTTTTTCTTAGGTAATGCCCCTTTTAGGGAACCTACTTGAAGATCATTATATTCTCTGCAAAGTAGTTTGGCCGGAACTTTTCCTGTTGATCCCAATTTTCTGTCTACTCAGATTCTGTTTTCCTTGTTCCTGCCATGCAGGGAATATTTGCATTCTTTCTGATTGTGGGGAACTGTGCAGTAATCTTACACCATATGTATTTTTATATTGAAAGTCATGAGATCTTTATTTTGCATTCCTTAACCATGACCCATCATCCACTTCCCATCCTTCACGAGGGCAACCCGGGTCGGCATGCATCTCCACCAGAGAATTCCCAGAGAAGCTCCGGAATTTGGTCCTTTTATCTCTCAATTTTTTGGCAAGGGGTGGGGACTGGGTATGCTAGCTTGTTTACACTGAGAGAAGCACTTTTAAGTTCTAGTCTCTCCAACTGTCTAATCCCCAGGTATTCCACGCTCATAACACCGATGCCATGGCAGTTTAAGTTAAAAAATAAGCACAGACCCAAGGGAGTAAAGAAAGGGCCTAGATGGGAAACAGATCAGATCCAGCAACACTTGTGCCCCAGCCACTTGTCTTTGCTCCCTTACAGAAGAAGAACCGTAGCAACGGAGATTCTAGGGTCAAGGGATTTTCAGCCTTTTCTATTGCTGTATTCTGCGGAACACTGTTTCTAGGAGAAGTGAAAAAAACATTCCAGGGTCAAATAAGTTTGCGAAACAGCATATCGGAATTCACAGAACATATTAGCATATGAAAGGTTCTGATGATTTCACATTGAATAAACCTATTTACCTTTGTTCAACTCAGCATTCCCTAAACATATTTGAGCTTGGAACACTTGCCACAGTTTACCGAGGGCGACCTGCAGAATGACATTCCTTGGACTACCCAATTAGAAGACAAAGAAATACAATTCTATTATCTTAAAAGTGACGCACTCTTTGCAGATATTAAGGACATGAGTTTAATTTCTTTCCTCAGTTATTGTTCCACTGCCCACTCTCAGAGGCTGGAGCCATGGGTCTTACTGACTCAGAGGCAGAGCTCTGAGGGCGGGTTCTTCACATTCTGAGCAAGACAATAGGCAGGCGAAACAGGCTCTATGGAGAGGGAAAGGATTTCTCAAACTTTCTTTAGCTCCAGTCCGACATATCTGGTGGATCAGACAGAATTTTACATGAGGGACATCTAGGCAGGAAGAGGAAGGAGGAAGGGAAGCCCATTTCTTCTGTGCTGGCAACATTAGGAGGATTATTATGGCAAGAAAAGGTGGCAAGTGAATTGATGAGCTCTGTTCCAATTTCCCCTCCTTGGTCTAGAGACGAGGAAGAAGTGAGTAAATGTGGAAGTACTCAAGTGCTCGATTCCTACAGGAGGCCTTGGGTTTAGCTGCTGGCATGGACAGTCAAAGTATTTGGAATTTCATTTTACTGCTCAGCTGTAGGTTTCTCTATGGTGTGGCTGACACCCAGGCATTCCACAGCACTCAAGGGCCGATGAATTGTCAACTAGTCTTGCTTGGGGACAGACAGGTCTAATGGTACTGCTCTACAAGATTCTCACAGAGAACCAGAATGAGGAGGCTGAGTCAGCCAGGAAGGGCCATTAGACCCTGACCAAGGTGAGAGAAGCCAGCACACAAGGTCTGCCAGTCCCGCCTTTAGTATTTGTATCAGCGGAAATCGAGGGCAAAACAGGGGCACTGTGTGGTCTCTGACCCCTCACTTCACTCTCTACAAGATCATGTGAGCTCCGCTGCTTGCCCTAGCTGTGCAGCTGATGCCCTCTTGTAGAGATTTAGGGAAAAGAGACAGAAATGATTGAGACATATATAAAAATTAAAAACTACATTTTATCTGCCTATGTGAATTTTAGTGATTGAAATTTCAGCATTGCTACATTTTTTTTTTCTTTTTTTGTATTCACTGAAGCTTAGATGGGACCACTTTAATCTCCAGGCATTTGTTTTCCTTCAAACTACAGGACTGCCACAGCATACAAAAACTGTGGTACTACCACACTATTGTGTGGTACTATGATTATTGGTTGATTGCACCATGGGCTACTTCACTATAGAAGCATAGTTTCATTCATCTTCCTCCCAACAGATAGAGTAGCACCTTAATATAATATGCATTCAATAAATGATAGTTGAAATGACTGACTGAATGAAATATGCTTAGGTTCTGCACCTCAGTGGATGCGCTAAGGGGAAGCTCACCAAGGTTTCTTTTTGATTAAAGGAAGAAAAATGAGTCTTCCTTGGAGAGTTTGATGAGAGCTACCTTTCTTCATAGGTCTATGTCCTTTCTTCTTTTCTTCACTTCTTCCATCTCTATTCAATTACTTTCATTTTACTCTGCCTTTTTTGGAAATGTGTGGGAGACACAGGTAGCTGGCAGAATGAAGGCGTGGTCCTGCCTTTGAGTGTTCCCAAACCCTCCTCACCTGTTACTCAAGAAGATTCTAAAATTTCTATGGCAATTCTTGGCTTAAAGAAAGAAACAGAGCCCTCTGTTTATAGCATGATAATCTTACTAATCACTCCATGATTTTCCCTGTCTTCATCTGGCACTCTGTGCCCTTCCACCATTGTGAGCTCTACAGGCCAGATGTATGTGGCATGCCTTTGAAGTTTTCCTACTCTCCTCTGTGTTCCCATGAGGCTTTTCTCATACCTGTAGGACGCATTTTGCTGGATTATGACAACTGATTTGCATGTCTATTTTCTCCTATAGACTGCAAGCTCATTGAGAACCTTTGTTTTCATTGCTGCATCTCCATGTTTTATGGTGCTTCATACAATGCGAACATGTAATATATGTTTGATAACTGATCAAACTGGATGTCTTATGATTCCTTAAAAGCAGAAAAAAGAAAACCTTGCTTTCCCAATGTTCATTAAGTGTTTATATTTTTCTGTCCCAACCAGCTCATCAAGCCTACCAAACTTCTGCCCTTCCTCCAACCATTCCTCTAGCTGAAGACATGCCTGAATATTTCCATGAGCACCTGGAAGGATATTCAGAAATAAATTCATTTGCATCCTCCTTCTCTGACTGCTTTGATATATGCCCCTCTCATGTCATGTTGCTCAGGAATAATCCTACTTCCCCGCCTGGGGAGCCTCTTACAGCTCCTGAAGATGCAAAGCTCTCAGGTTGCAAAACGGAGCTGAGTTCCCTTCAGATATCACTGCACGGGAGCCATACTGAGATCTAGCAGAAATGGGAATAAGATTCCCTCCTTTCTGCTTGTGCCCATCCCACAAAAGCCAGAAGAGATGTGTGTTTTGCTAGCTGTCTCTGAAAAGGGGCTACTCCATGGCCCCTTTCGGGTCTCAGTGTCAAAAAGGAGTGTTCTCTAGATTCTCAACTAGGGGGTAAATGTCTATGTATACTTATTATACTTGTACCTTTTTTTTTCATAATCTTATCATGATGAATTGCAAGTACCGACTGACTTAACCATTTCATGAGCCTGACAGCTCCACGGAGACAAAGATACTATATTGTTCATTCTTATATTCTCTTTACCCATCTTTATGTGTGGCATACAATAATAGTAATAGTAATAATAATAATAATACTCATAGTGAGTATTTGTAAGGTACTTTCTCTGGACCACTCTTTTACGTGCTTTGCCTATATTAGCTCATTCAGTCCACATGACAACCCTTTAGGTAGATACTATTATCATCAACATTTTACATGAGAATAAACTGAGGTACAGAGAGGCCAAGTAACTTTCCTAAAGTCACCCAGCAGGTAACTGATGGATGTTAAATTTAAACACAGGAATTGGGCACCAGAGTTCATAAGCTCAATCACTGGACTACACTCCACTATGCAACACTACACAACTTGATACATTATTACTCTGGATAAGGACCTCATTCTTGGAAGCAGACATAGACTGGGCGGTGGCGATCACCCTCTCCAAGGTGCCGAGAGTATTCCGAGCACAAGGAGTAGAGAGCTTATGTTCATGGATGGGGACGGGAGTGTGAACCGATGCAGGAGTAGAGACGGCTAATTGAAGAGCCACTTGTTGGAGAACTCAGAGGAGAGTAGGCACCTCACTTAGCAGCTGGTATAAGTAGGAAAATTGAAAGAGACAGAGAAATATCTAAAGGGGATTTTTAGATAACTTTCTTTGTGGGGCAGTCTCTAAAATTCCCCTGCCACTTCTTCTAGAAAAGGTATAGATCTACATTAATCTTTCATTCAGCCTTTTTTTTTTCTTTTTTTTTTTTTTTTTTAATACAGGGTCTCACTCTGCCACTCAGGCCAGAGTGTAGTGGTGCCATCATGGCTTACTGTAGCCTCGACCTTCCCAGGCTCAGGTGATCCTCCCACCTCAGCTTCCCGAGTAGCTAGGACTACAGGCACATGCCACCATGCCTTGCTTTTATATATTTTGTAGAGATGGGGTTTCACCATGTTGCCCAAGCTGGCCTCAAACTCCTGGGCTCAAGTAATCCTCCCACTTCAGCCTCCCAAAGTGGTGAGATTACAGATATAAGCCACAGTGCCTGGCCTAGTATTTTCTTTAAGGAAGATATCTTGTTAAGACTGGGCCAAATGGAGTTCCAGAATTTGAATCCATTTTATAAGCAATTAGTGAGGTGTGTGAGTTGACTGCTACAGCCTCAACTCTCGTTGAATCTCCTGGGGGAAGAATGAGGAGAAATGGCTCAGGCCAGAGCCTGAAGCTAGCTGTATCTAGGATTTCTGATCAAGTTCCCTTATGTTTTGGAGATTGTGAGTAGGTGTATTCAAGAAACTGCAAAAGAGAAAGAGGGAAGGAAAGGTTGAGATGGTGCAGAAATAAGAACAAGAGAAAGTGAGAGCGGATGTAGAAAAACCTGCTTCTTTGATTTGTATGGTGTGATTTCTGAAATTGCTCCAGCCTCTACGGGATTTATGTGGCTTCATTAATCACACTTTCTTTTGAAATGGAATTTTCTGCTTCAAAGCCTTTGAACGTTGACATTCAAATACAACATATTCTTTTAAAATCACCTCTGGATAAGACAACACTGTTGAGGTAATTCCCCCAGATTGTAGGTGGGGTCTTTTTGGTCCTCAGATCTTGATAATAAGCTGAAAATAGACAGGTCTGGTAAGATTAGGATCCCTGATGCTGACACCCTGGGCCAGGATGTGGAGGAAAAAAAAGGAAAGAAAGAAAAAGCCTCTGGTCTTTGTGAACGACAAAAAGCAGTGCCACCTAGTGGCAATTTCGCTTATCCTGGAGCGTCTTGACCAGGACCTCCTGCCTGGCTCTTTGGACGGGGAACACACAAGTTCACCCTTGAAGTGGCCTCATGACCTGCAAGCAAATGACAGAGCTTAGGTGAAGACATGCACGTCTTACAGCTGCTGCCAATCAGAGTGGCTCAACCCAAGGCATGTTATTTTTGGTTGATTTTGGTATGCTGGGAAGTCCACACAAACAACATAGAACAAAGATTATGGCTCTGGGAAGGAAAGGAAAGGAAGGGGAGTACCGGTCATCAGGATTCACACCAGATATACATCCCCTTATCTAACCCATGTAATCTCCCTGCTTTGCTAAGAAACCAAAGCACAAAGAGGTCAAGTCCAAAGTCAAGGAGTCAAGCGTGGCAAAGGCAGGATCTGAATCCAGGTCTCTTTAGAAAAGCTTTTTCTCAGATTTAGCTTTTGTCAGAATGTTCCTCCATGGAAGGCCCATATTTCCAGGCCATGCCAACAGATCTTCAGCCTTTAAGGGTGATGTTATTAGATAAGTGATAACACCTTATAGCAGGTAGGAGCACTGGCAGAATTGTCAGTGTCTCATGCTGCCCATGGCTGAGCTACAGAGGGAAGGAAGAGCCCCTTCATCATCCCTCAATGCTCAGATCCTGAGCATGAAATGGCAGCAGCCGTTGGTGGGTAAGCACTTCCTTTTCACAGTCACCACCGGCTGACACTCCTGGGTCCACTGCTGCTCCAAGAGAGCCCGCTGCCCACCACTACTACCGTGGGGCCTGCAGCAGCAACCTCTCTGGCCAGCAGAACTCCCTGAAAGTGAATTCCATCCATTCAGATTCTAGTGTAATAAATCATTTTCTATGCATTGGCATATTTATTATTGCCAAAAAAATCACTTAACATTCTTCATAATTTGGGAATAGATGTTGGTTTTTAAATAAGAAAGTATTCATTTTATGACAAATTTACTTTGAATTCAATTTATGACTTAATCAGAAAAATAAATGTTAATTTCTTTTATTTATGAAAGCTCACTAAAATGTAGGCATAGGAAATGTTGGAATATAAACCCTCCTCAATTCAATAGGTTAATGGTGGAGATTAAGGAGATAGCTCTGACCCACTATACCGCAGAGAGCAAGCAAGAAAGAGGCATATAGGTAAAGCCATAGCTTATGGTAATAAAGCAAGCATATGTGGTTCCGAAGTTTTAATTCAGGTACTCAATTACAGTTACACGGGTAAAATTTTCTTGTTTTCTTAAACTCTAGTAGATCACTGACTGCAGCTATACCAACATGAGGGACATAAAATAACAGGTGAATTAAGACTTCCTCTTGCCAGTGTAGTTGACTCCTAGGAAGAGAAGAAAAAAGAGCTTTCCTGACTTTTCAATGAGCAAATGATATTATAATTTGAATAAACAAATCCAGGGTATGACAATGTAACTGGTGAAAACTACAGTTGTCAAAGCCATGTGATCAAAATCAGGATTCTGTTCTTTTTCTAATGTTTCATCATTAAAGAGTTGTCAAAGAACCAGTTTGAGAATGGCTTGACTTTTCCCTGCAATGCTTTATTTTTATTTATTTATTTATTTGAGACACAGCCTCACTGTGTCACCGAGGCTGGAGTGCAGTGGCACGATCTCGGTTTACCACAACCTCTGCCTCCCAGGTTCAAGTGATTCTCATGCCTCAGCCTCCCAAGTAGTAGGATTACAGGCGCTCACCATCATGCCAAGCTAAGTTTTGTATTTTTTGTAGAGAAGGGATTTTGTCATTTTGGCCAGGCTGGTCTTGAACACCTGACTTCAAGTGATCTACCCACCTTGGCCTCCCAAAGTGTTAACATTACAGGTGTGAGCCACCACGCTTGGTCCTGAAATGCTTTATAATTGATATTTTGGAGAGACAGTTTTTGAAAGATTATATCATAGTCTCTCCTGATTTTTCCTGAGCAGGTATTGGCTTTGTTATAAAATACAGGCAATAGGGGCATGGAAATAATGGGGCCGTTGAGATATTTGTCAAATGATTCTACAAAATTTAAAAGCAGATAATTTCTCAATGTAATTCAAAATTAGAATTTTTTCTCATAACTTGTGTTTTAACATTTCTGAAAACTAACTCAATGTTGTGTTGGTTTTAGAGTAAAAACACATTTTAACAACAGCAAGAAGGAAACCTAATGTCATCAAACTCTTTGTTGATGAAAATAACCATTGGTTATTATGACACTCAGTCACATTAAACTCATGCAGAGTGAGGCAGGCAGGATTGCACACTTGAGCAGGATCTGGTCATTCAGTAGGACCTGACTCTTCTGCTACCCCTGGCTTGTAGTTTACTTGATCACATTTTTTTAAACTTCTGAAATCAATGATGAAGAGTCCTTTCCCAATGGAAAACGTACTCTACAGAGTCCATCAGTGGAGGGTGGATACTGGGTGAAGGCATGTGTCAGCCTTAAAATAGTAAAAATAAATCTGATTTGCTGCATGCCTGCTAGGCACCAGTGTTGCATTTCTGCTATGTACTCCTGTGCTAAGTGGCTTTTGTTTGTTTGCATGTTATTCTTTTAATTCTCAAGGTAATATCTCCCCTCTCCCCACTTTTTTTTTCTTTTTAACTGTGAGAGCTTAGATAACTTGCCCAAATTCAAGTTGATTTATCTGGTAGAGTCAAGAAGATTTTGTGCTCTTTCCTAGCTAAGTTGGGAGCACTGTCATCCAGGGGAAAAAGGCCTCTCTTGGTGAGACAGAGGAGAGAAAACAGGAAGTGCTCCCCCTGGTCCAAGCAGTTGCCCTGTGTCCCTATGCTCTAAGTTGAGTCCAGGCTAATTGTCGTATTCTGACCTCCCCTCCTCCACTGCTTTTCTTTTTCACCAGGCAGTAAACATGTTAGTAGTTTGGCAACTAAACTCATGAGTTGGTGGAAGTAGACAGCCACCAAATGGTGTGCTTGAGTAGTGCAGTGGGAAAAGCTCCCTGAGGGAGACAACTGAGGTGTCTCCAGGACTAACCATGCCCTCACTCTGAGACTGGCCTCAAGATAAGGGAAGGGCTCTCTTCTATGCTACATAACTGTATCCCCATGTACACAGCTGATTGGTCCAGTGATGGACACCTGACCAAAGCTAAGCCGATCAGATCCTTCCCTAGTATTTTTTGACCAGTAACTAAGGGAATCTCCTGCTGGAGGCAGTGATTCAGATATAAAAGGCAGGAGTTGCTGCCAGCTGCCATGTTTCTTGCCATGTAGAAGTCAGTTTCAGAGAATAAAGGCAACATTCAGAAAGAAATATGGGGTGAGATGTAGACAGTCTGTTCTGGTCCATCTTTCATTCCTTAGTTCCAATTGTTTTTTGAGCCCCCACTACACCCATTCCCTGGGTACATGACTCTCTCTAAATCAGTACATGTTGTTTCGTTAGCTTGTAACCAACACAATCTCCATCTTTAAATGAGAAATTCATTGCACTTTCAGCCTCTTAATAAAATACGAACAACCATGGATGGGCTTATTCTGTTTTAACGTAAGAACGACTGCAATTCATCTGTCTTCTTGAAGCAGTCATAATACCAGGCAGCTGAGAAGAACTTGCAGACTTGAGGCAAAACCTAGGTTAAACTCTGGAGAAGGGGAAGCAGAATTTGTGAGAGACATGGGGCAAAGAGTGAGGATTGGGGAATTCGCCATATTTAGGAAGAGGAGACCTCAGAGTAGAACATGGTCTTGAAAGTGAGTATTAAAAGAGGAAATAAGCACATTTCACTTACTTCATAATACTCCAAGGCCAATATTTTTGGGTCTGTAATCAGAGACTGATCTTTTTTTGGAAAGGGAGAAGAGATATTTATTGCAGTTTTTCTAGAATATTACTTCTAAGAATTTGCTGGCTCTGAAAGAAGTTGATAGATTCGGTTTCTACTCTGCACATACTTTTATTTGAAAATATTTTTAGTATTACATAAATAACAAATATGAATTTTTGCTAGGCTGTCTGTGAGATGGGGGTTAGGGGCATTAAAAAGCACCTTCTAGTGACCCCTTATTTAAAACATAGTGGGCTATAATTTTAGAGCAGTAAAACCTCATTATAACATACTTACAGTTGACATTTGCAGGCTGTATTGTTCATGTTTTTAAGTCCTGGAGAAAGGCCCATTAAAGCTGTGTTTCTCACATTAATTCAACATTTAACCACTTATAATACAAACCCCAGTCTTTTGGAAAATGTCATTAAAGTTTTTTTGCCATATATGGACATTATTTATTGTTTGAGCCCCATTGTCTACTTATAATATGCCCTTTATCAGACCCAAATGCCCACTTCAGAGATTTTCGTTCTGAGCAACAACTGGCTTCGTACATTATCCAATGATGCAGGAAAGTTAAATTACAGCCAGTTCATATCATAGAAACAAAATGTTTCCTGCAATTACTGATAAGGGACAGTTCATTTTCTCTCTGTCATCCTGAAAAAACCCTCCTAACAACAATTCATGCCTGGTTAAACAGGATTTCCACATCTACTGCTGACATCTTTCCAAATAATTCAGGGTTGTTATTACTGTATAGCCCTGGCAAGGCTCAAAAGCAAGCAGAATTGACGAGTCTGCTCAAAGCAGAGTTTAAGTAGTTGTAATTAATAATAATTACATGCCCACTACACTCCAGTTTTATCATATTACCCGTCAACGCAAATAAAAAACCCCACACACAACACACTTGCAACAGGATTAGTGCATTAATAAAGTCACTCTGCATATGTCATCTCCCTAAAGTTGAACATACTCATAGCGGTTTCTGTTTTATTGATTTTCATGATTGCAAGTCTGGTTGCAAATGTTGTTTAGACGCAATACAGCTCGGGATCAGTCTCTTTCTCTTCCAAAAACCTTCTCCCCCTCCTGCCGTGACTCGGATTCGAACCGAGGTTGCTGCGGCCACAACGCAGAGTACTAACCACTATACGATCACGGCAAGCTACAGAAGAACTGAACACTAAGCTTTCTCTAAGAGCTACTGCAATATTAAAATTTGTGGAAACACTGCCACCTATTGCCTAAATACGTACACTTTCTTAATATTGGGAAACAGAAGCTGTGTTCCCATAATTTCTAATTATTCAGAGGAACAATAACAAACTCCTTGAACATAAAACTAACATCATCTTCACGGCTGATTGGGAAAATTGTGATAGGAGAGGATTCACTGGGTCCACTGTCCAGGAAATGGTGACGAAGGTAACAAGACTAAGAGAAACCAGTCTGTTGACTAATGGTTCCTATGTTTAATCAATAATGAATATAGATTTCGCAACCCCAACCACCACCACCAATAATGTTACATTGAATAACATGAGTCTGAGTCTGAGCCTCTTCTGTGCATTTTTTCACCACTAATCTTATTCCCGTTTGCTTAGGCAGCACAACCATAAAAAATGTAGCAAGAACAAAATGGCCTGAGGACTGCAGAGACTCAGAAAGACTTGCTTTTCCTATTAAAGGAAGCCAAAGTCAGTACATCCTGACTGAGGAAAGGCTCCCTTTCAAACCCATTGATCCTTGAAGTGATTTTTCTCCCTGCCAGAATATAGGCCTTAAAGCTACAATAATCTCATCAACAAAAGCTTCCCAATAACATTAGCAACCTAACAAAGAAACTGGAGTGTTCTATGCTAGTTAAGTTTCAAGAGAAAATTTATTTTCGATTTCTTTGTTGTAAAAATTCAACTAGCAGTAGTCTACACAAGATATTCCAAGGGCTGAAAGTCTTAAAACAAAATGCACAGAAATATCTATTTATAATCAATGGATTGCTATCAGGGTGCCCCCTTTAATTTCTCTAAACAGAGAGGGCCTGGGAACATCTGGAGCTAGCTGGCACTGTATATGGGTGGCAAGAGCCTCACGCAGGTATTGATCGGCCCACAGCTCCACGGCTTCTAGGAGGAAGACATCTCTGAAGATAAACATTTCAGACACACATTTCACTCACTCACTCCCATGTGATCATCTATAGCCCCTTCTCTTTTCTTCAGTCTCTCACAAATACATCTGCACTCTATGGCCGCATAGAAGACTCTTGCTTGGCATTCCCGCTCCTGAGCGCTGCATGCTCTATGCAGGAAGCAGGCAAGGCACTCTCTGGCCTGAACAGAAATACATGTGGGCTGGCGAAAGGTCACCCTGGGACCAGGGAGCAAACCAAATCTCCTGATTAACAAAAGTGGACATAATTGTTTCCCAGACTCCAGTCATTCGTGTACCACCTTCATAATTTTTGCTATGGGCATGTAAAAACTGAACCACAGGAGAAATAATATTTTTAAAAGATCAACCCACAGCATACAATTTTGGAATCAGACTATCTGGATTTGAATTCTGGTTCTATCACTTACTAACTAGGGGAACTTGGGCTGCTTATTAACCTCTGTGCCTCTGTTTTCTCATCTATTCAGTGGAGATAAAAGTAGCGACTTTGGAGGATTGTTATGAGGGTTAAACAGATAAGTACATGTCAACAACCTAAAATAGATCTGTCACATAATAAGCACAGTAGAAATGTTAGTTACTTTAATTTCAACATATATATTTTCAAAGGAAAGTTTATAACATTCCATATATTTAAAAAACATAGTATCACATTCCATAAATAGAGGTCACTCTGAAACAAAATGTGAAAACAAACCAACAGAATGAAAGCCTAGCAGACACTCTGAGCTCCAAGCTCAAGTTCTGCTCTCTGTTTAAAAGGAAGGTGGGCAGGAGACCTGTTAAGGCCTCGTCAGCCTCAGAACTAGGCTTCTTCTGGACTCTTCTGAATGACCACAAAAGATCTGAAGAAGGAATAACTTTCTCCTACAGAATTTAATACCATTAAATGCCACACTCATTAACCTCATTAAATTACTTCACACGTTGGATCTGGCAGCCTAGGTCATACTATGTGGCTTGGAATACGGTAGCCTTTCCCTCTCTTGCGCTGATCCACATTCATTGCATGGCCCTGCCCTCTGTCTCCTCACTCAGGGAACCAGGCTAAGTAACAACCACTGTCATGAACACTGTTTATTGCTTTGGCAAATGCAAAGAGATCTCTGCAGATTCCGGAAACAGCAACGAAAAGCTTGTTGTACAACTCACGGGCTAGATCTGGTTCCATGACCTCAGCCTGCTGTAAAAGTACCAGGCAGGGCACCCCTGCCATATGCCAGGAAAGCAGAGAGCTGGGAATCTTAGGTGAACATCACTCAGGACTTCCAGCCATGCCACAAGTGGTGAATCTCAGCGTGGAGAAGTCTACGAGGCTGCGAGCCTCATGATACTCATGACCAGGGAGCAAAACCCTGACACGCGGCAGTGTTCACCGGGTGAGGCTTTCATTTGGCATCTGTACGGGCTTCTCCTTTACTTGATGTTAGTCACTGTGTGGATAGACTGAAAGGTTCTTGCCTGTTAGAGTGAAATGGGCTTCTGAACAATTACCAAATTTCTCCTGTCTACTCCCTGTCTTCTTAGGATATGCATTCAGATTTCTTCCACAAGCACCAATACCTGTGACTCACTACAAAGGGAAAAATCCATGGAACCGAAACCTGGTTTCTGATGGCATTTGCACCGTCTTTGCAACCTACCACCTGATTATTCTTTTTCTCTGATTGTGCTATGTCAGTAGTGACATTATTATCACTCTCCCCCTAATTTATTCACGACTCACGAAGACTTGTCGAGCTCCACTATGGTTCAGTTATTGTTTCTGAATCTTAAGGATTCACTGGAGAAGAAAGCAAATGGATCATGATTTCACACAATTTATAGTCTAGTGACTGAGATACAGATGAATAGAGAGAATATATGAGCGGGCACCCCCAGAGGGAAATACATATTTCCTTAAAGTTTTCAGATTAGGTTGAAGTTGAGAAAGGCAGGGAAGGCGTTATGAAAGAGAGGGAGGAGAGAGAAAGAGACAGAGGAGAACGTGGCCTGCTTTGTCTGGGTTCCAGTCCTTTCCCTAGCCCTTCTCCCTGTGTGACCTTGGACTAGGCTCTTGGCCTCTCTGAGTCTCTATTTCCTCATCAGAAAGGTAAGGGAAATCGGGCTACATGAGCTCTCAGATTCTTTACACCTCTGACATGCCATACATTTAATATAGGGAAATACATTTACAAACAATGGTCAAATGTAAAAAACGTGGAGGAGAAAACACCTATTCAAAGCAGGAGAATCTTACAGCTATTATAATTATCTTTTATGTTTTCTTAAGTTCACAGAAGCTGTCCCTTTGTCAGCTTCCAAATGTTGTCAGCCTTATTTCCCTGCCTATGGCAACACATTTTAAATAAATAGGGATCAGTATGTTACGTAAGTGATTTAAGTTGGGTGTAAGCAAGAAGTTTGTGCTTGTGTCGGGCATTCAGCTATGGAATTCATTCCCAAAGAAGATTGTTGACTTCCCCTTTCAGAGTTTTAAAAATAAGATGGATGTTTACCAGGGGCTCATTGTTCCACGTGAGAGAGCCCGGCTTTCCTGCCTCTCCTCTGGCCTCCTGGTGCCGTCTTCTGATGGAGTCGTTCCTCTCCCTGGCTGTTTATAATGGATTCTAACAGAGGAGCTGGGAGCTGACAGGCGGGTCCCCCACCTCCCCCAGCTGAGTCCTATCTCCAGCGTTGCCACTCCTACCCCTTTTCCCAGGCCAAGCTCTGTGTTCTCCTGCTTGGCCCTCTTCTCAGTGTGCCTCCTGCCTCGCTGGGGGTAGGGAAATGACAGTCAGATCCATCACTGGGCTGGAGGCCAAGAGTGGCAATCCGTGGGGCTGAGGCTGGCCCAGTGCCCAGATTTCAGACAAAGACAGGTTGGGAACCCCCCTGCAATGAAGGCTCCACGGTTCCTTCCTCCCAGAGTCCTGTCTCTTGTTTCTTGGGTACTTTCTACAACACCACCCCCATCGCAGTGTGTGTGTGTGTGTGTGTGTGTGTGTGTGTGTGTGTGTGTGTGTGAATGTGTGTGAGATAGAGCGAGAGAGATTGGTGTAGGGTAGATGGGGGGGGAACTGAGAAGCAGGGAGGGAAGGAGAGAAAGGCTGGACAAATCTCGTGCTTGTAAGAGTACCAAGGATTGCTCATATGCTACACACATTCATGGAAATAAATCATATTTTTAGGAAAAAATATAAGATAGCTGAAAACACAGGAAGCCCAAGTAAATGGCAGCTCCCAGATTTCAAGTGTCCAATATATCCCCCATCATAAAGAAATGCTGGGCACTAAATGGTCTTAGAAGTGACCTCTCAATACTTCCTGTGTATATCAGAATATCGTTGATCCTGAGAGAGCATGAAACACCAGAGAACAACACATATTTTCAGAATTCTTATAACCACAAAATGTTTTAACAGTTTACATTTTCAAGAGTAAACTGCCTGGAGTGATTTTCCCCCTTGCTTATTAATGAATTCTATTTAACCAAGTCAGAAAGCTTGCTGTGGGAAAAGCTGGAAAGGGGGTGGTAGGGGGTGGGGAGGGGTTGTTGGTTGGTGGTTCAATTTTAATTTTTTTTTTGCCTGAAGGCACCATTAGAAAACTCCAGATGCAAAGCTTTCTAATAGAATTCCTCATCTGACACAGCCCCCTGGAATACATGGGCCTAACCTTTACGATCTGGCAGGCCAGTCCTGTATTATTTGGAAACCTTGTAAGAGGGGCTGATGCATTAATGATAATGTGTCAGAGCCCAGAGAACAGCTGAAGGCCTGGGGCAGAGAATGAGCGCTCTGCATGTACAAAGAAGGGTGGCAACAGGACACCAAGGAAGGGACATGGGGTGGGGGAGAGGGATGGCTGAGTAGTGGAGAGCCTGGGAACACCCTCAATGACCACATTTTCTCTTCTCATCACATTAAGATTCTGAGGTTTTAAGAAAGAAAAGTGTTGGCAGGACGCGCCCAGTCAGCATTCTGGGTTTATGGCCAAGAGGGTTCTAATCAACCACTGTGGAGCTACTTTTCTTCAAGAAGTTTCAGACCGGGCGTGGTGTCTCCTGCCTAAAATCTCAGCACTTTGGGAGGCCGAGGCCGAGGCCGAGGCAAGAGGATCATTTGAAGCCAGGAGTGTGAGAACAGCTTGGGCAACAAAGTGAAATCCCCTCTCCGCAAAAAATAAAAAGACAGCCGGGCACGGTAGCACAGGCCTATAGTCCCAGCTGCTTGGGAGGCTGAGGTGGAAGTGTCCCTTGAGCCCAGCAGGTCAAGGCTGTAGTGGATAGAGCTCACACCGCTGCACTCCAGCCTGGGTGACACAACGAGGCAGAGGCTACTTGAAGCTCTGGGGCTGATAGCCTTGGACAAATGATTTAATCTTGCTGTGTTTAAATTTCCTTTATAAAAAGGGGATAATAATAACAATTACTTTCTAGGGCTGTTGTGAGGCTTGAATAAACATACAATGTGCTTAAAAGAGTGCCTAGTACTTGGTAAGCGCTTAATAAATATTAGCTATATTTCGGCCAACCCAGATGTGGGAGTGAGCTTCTCTGAGCCTCAGGCCAGAAAGAGAGGGTGACAGGAGAGCTGGTATATGCCAGGACCCAGGAGTGGCCTGAGGTTTAGGGACTGGGCTCTGTTTATGAGAAGTGGTGAGCTGGACACCAGAGGGGCCAGAGTGCCTCAGGGTCTGGCTGGGTGTTTCCAATCCCAGAGATGGGGTGTGACGGGGGCCATGTGAGGAAAACAAGCAGGGAGGCAAAATCACTGGGTAAGGATTGAAAACACCCCCAAGGCAGAAGCAGCTTGCCCCAGTTTTAGGCTGACATATTGCCCTTTCGGTCCTATATGAGCCAGTATCTCAGTCAATTCAGTCAGGAACTAAGTGGGCAGGGCAGGAGAAGAACTTTGGGGTGGGAATTAGAGGGAGAAGGGGTGGTTGAGCCACGTGGGAGTTGGAAGTCCTTTCTCAAAGCCCTTCTGTGTAGAATTATCCAGGCACTTGGCTCACCTACTGGACCTACTCTTTGTCTGGATTTGTTCTTATAGTGGTGACAACGAGCTTGCTCTGAAAATGGCTGAGCCCTTACATGCATGAGGCACCTGGTGTGAGCTGGGGTGGGGCTGGGGCAGTCCACTGCCACAGAGCTCTACAAGGGGCTGGCTATGCCTTCCTCACCTTTCTGTCTCCCACACACTTCACCTTAGCACCTAGGACAGAGCACAGGCTGACTAGATTAAAATACTGAATTGGCCTGGGTGTGACTCAGAATCCCTAGCGTGGTTTCATTTTAGACTTGCAGAAGGAGCTGATACCCAGTGAAGGGCTCTTTGATTGGCCTGTTTTTCTTATGGTTAGGTGTTTTGTTATTGATGATTTTAATTTTGCCTCTTCTAAAATACATTTCACAAATATACTTGTTGAATTGCTCAGGGTCGATGTCCAATTTTGACCTTCTCTGTGATTGTCAGAAATCACTAGGGCCACAGTACCTCCTGATTGAAGTGGGGCTGTGAAATAAACAAGCACATCACAGATCTGGAAGAGACTGCTGTTCAGTTGATCACACCTTGATAATCTGGTGATTCAAAATACAGGAAAATATTATTTGCATCCCCTGATAACAATGCCTCAGCCACTTGAGAGTGAGAGAGAAACCAGGGGAACTGGATAATGCAGGGAAATGAACACAGAATTAACATCACATTACCTGTTCATGTTTCCTTCTGCTTTGTTCATGATGAAGTTTATAATCTGGGAACATTCATTTATCCTCCTTTGCCTCATTGACTTTAAAAAGAGGAATAAACCTGCTCCTCTTCTACTACACAAAGGTATTAAGAGAAAAATGTGAAATATTTAGAATGGTTTGAAAGGTGTTGTGTAGAACATATAACTGCAATTTTTCTTACTATTATCATCATGATGCCAGCCATTCCTGATGTGGAAGACAGATACTAGGTTTACAAGGTGAAACCAGAGTTTTACCCCAGGTAACCCTAGAACTATAAAGATATCTTGGATAAAAAAACCCTGGACCCTTGACAGCCTTCCCTTAATTATCATCAATTCTTTGAGTGGGTTCGAAAAAAAAAGGAGAGAGAAAACAAAAAAAAAAGAAAAGAAAAGCAGGGAAAACCAGCCTAATTGAATGTAGGATAAACTATTCATTAGCAAGCTAAATAGCTACGACATTTAATAACCTGTAGTGCCTCATGGAAAACCAAGACATTGCCAAAAGTAATTGAAGTTTGTGATTCTCCAAACTGTTATTTAAAGCAGGATTTGGCAAGGCTCAGTGGGTCTGCGCCGATTTTAATTGCATTTTTAAAATTCAGGATGGAGATTTCGTTCTCTTCTTGTTATTTGTGTAGTCAAGTCCCTTTATGGTGAACATGCTTATAGTGAAACCTTATGTGGTGATTTTTAAAGTTCAAAGCATGTGGGATCCATCTATATCAAAACCCATATTTCATTTTCTGACCTTTTAACTAATTCCCAGTTGCATATAACCCATTTTTCTTTCTTTTTTTTCGTGCCTGACATCTAACAAGGCAGCTTCAACCCTTATTACTACGACAAGCAGCTTCCTGTGGGGTCAAGATGAGCCTGACCTCAGGAGAGGGCCTTCCCCAGTGATGAGTGAATGGTCCCTGGAAGAGAATCACCAAGTGACCATGTCTGCTTGTGGAATAAGCAGTAGTTACTATCCATCCCCACCCCTAGACACCCAGAGACCATTAAATATATACAATGCATTTATTACAGAACCTTTGTACAGTACATTTATGAGAGGCAACTATGATTGTATTACTTTCAAAATTACTGTAGGGCGTCTCTGGTCCCTTGTAATTTCCCATGAATGATTATTTTAAAATAGCTACCATTCATTGAGTACATAGTAATACAGCAGGCACTGTGCTAAACACTTCACAGGAATTAGTTCATTTCATCCTCAGGAGAACCTCAGATATGATTTTCTTCATCATACCAAGGTGCAGAGCTGGTGAAGGAGCCTGCTCAGGACCACACAGCTGGAGCTGCCAGGGCTGGGACTGGAGCCTAGGAGGCTGATGCTGGGTCCCCCCTCGCTTAACCGCCACCCTCTTCTACCAGGCTGGTTAGTGTACTGGGCCCCAGGTGTGAAATTTCCTGATGTTCCCCCCCCATTAAAATTTCTGTGTCCTGTGTCTTATTACACAGGAACATGCATCTCTGATTGTTTTAGTTTGCTACCTTGTAGGAGAGGTTACCTAATAATGTCTTCCACAAGGGGTTGCTGTGAGGATCAAATGAGTGCGAGCAAAAAATGCATTTGATCAAATGTCCAGTAAAACATGGCCCTGTATTAGTCCGCTAGGGCCGCCATAACAAAGCACCACCACTGGGTGGCTTAAGCAGCAGAGATGGATCGCCTCACAGTTCTAGGGGCTACAAGGAGCCAGCGGGGCTGGTTCCTTCTGAGGGCTGGAAGGGAGAATCTGTCCCAGGCCTCTTCCCCCAGCTGAGGGTTTGCTGGTCATCTTTCGTGTTCCCTGGCTTGTTATCACTCTAATATCTGTCTTGTGTCTGTGTGTGTGTGTGTGTGTGTGTGTGTGTGTGTGTGTGTGTGTGTGTGTGTCTCCTTTCAAACTTTGCCTTTTGCTAGGACACTGGTCCTATAAAACTTGATTATCTTTGTAAAGACACTATCTCTGAATAAGGTTATGTTCTAAGGATCCAGGGGTTCCAGTCCAACATCTCTTTCTGAGGGGGACAAAACTTCACCCATAACAAACCATGAGTTGCTGTTTTATGAGTAACAATGGTATTACTAATGTGTATAACTAGAACATGCTGCTTCTATCAGGTCTAGCGTTTGCAGTCTGCAGAAGGCTATCATGCACAATGCTTTGACCCAGGGACACACTTGCAACACGGCCAATCCCAGGTGTGATGGCAGGCAAACCTTTCACAGATCCTTAAATCCTCCCATTCCATGACTCTCTTCCTATATGTGGTGTTGTTTCTGTCCTTTCCAGAATGCAGGACAGTGGGAGGCAGACTCACAGAACTTTGGGAAAGGGAGGTCAAGGTTCACAGCTAGCTATGGCAGTGCTGAGGCTAATCAGTTGGGCAGGGCCAAAGTTTTCTTCTTGTGTGTCATTTGAATGATCACCTCGGCTCTCCTCCTTGGCAGTCTCCATGCTACCTGCCTCCATCCTCCATGCTCAGCTATTAATTCCTATAGGTGGGCTCCCAAATCAATGCCTTCATCTGAAGCTTTTCTCCTAAAACATGACGCAATATTTCTAATTAGCTACTCAGCCTCCTTGCAAACTGTTTCATAGGCATCTCAGGTACACTGCCCAAACTGAAGTCAGGTGTCTCCCACCCACCTGCCCTTCTTCCCCTTCCACATCACCTATCCCAGGTAAAGGCACTGCCATTCCTCAAGCTTCATGAGCCAGAGGAAAACTTCGATGCCATCCTCAGTCCCTTTCTAAGCCACACTTCTCCATTCCATTTATTCTAACCTGGCCCTAATTGCAATACTTCGTTCTCTTAATACTCTTGGGAATACCTCTTCATCTTTACTTTCCAATTATTTTAGTCCAAGCATTCAGCATTCTTGCCTTCCTACTTTTGCCTGTGGTTTCACCCTTTGCTTTTTCACATGTACAAAGTTATCATTCTAAAATGCAAATCTAGTGGCATAAATCTCACAATAGGCTGTAATGTCCATGAAGACAGAAACTGACTTACAGATGCGGATGTATTCTCACTGCTGAGCATACTATCTACCTAACATGTGGAAGGTCCTCAATTAATATTTACTGTATGAAAAAAGAACAGAAAATAAAAATTCCTCTGTTACTGTCCATTGTCCACAAAGTCCAAACTGTTAAACAAAACATCAAAGGCTCCTTGGTGTATGTGCCCAAACTATTTTTCTGGTAACATTTCTTAGTATGTTCAGTCCCTCATACTACGACCAGCAAAGCAAAATTATTTGTTATTTTCTAAGCATATTTATGATTTTCATGGCCCTAATCATGCAAAATTTGATGTGTCAGTTTGAGAAGGCAATGAAAGATCCAAATTGAGATATCAAATATGCTGTTGGATACATGAACCTGGAACTCACAAGAGAGGCTTAGGGTTGGAATAGGAGGTTTGGAAGCTGTGACCATGGCAATGAAAGACCACACCTAGGGGAGAGAGTGTAGATTTCCTAAGAGTACTCATAAGTAGATCATCATACCAGATCATCAAAGCAGACATAAAGTTTCAGGTAACAGTAGTTCATTCAAATGGCACTATCTAGAAAACAATGGCTACAAAAAATTGAGACTTCGGCTGGGTGATGGAAAGCAATAAAAATAGAGTTTTGAAAGTCATGAGCATAATGGTAATTGTTGAAACTCTGAGAATGGATGACCTTCTAAGTCAGAGTGAGTTATCCCTTAAAGTGTTACTAACCTCATGCCAGAGAGAAATATTTGTTTCCGTTATTAGATGTTGAAAGACACAGAAATGTATCAGGGGAAAAGAAAACAAAAATCTTAGATGATATAGCCAACGTTTCCTTATCCAGGCATTTAACATTTACCAAATTTTGTCCTTATACCCGTTTACTCTTTGACTTTAAAAAAATTGTTAAATATGTCAGAAGAATATAAATACATATATACATTATTAATAATTTAGGCAAGAAAATAAGCTTAACCGACTTAAAACAAAATATTACAAGGACTGTAAAAGCCCTTGTTGTGCACTATCTGCCTTCTCCAAGAGGCAACTAATCCTCACTTACAAGATAATCATTTCCCTGTTTTTCTTTCTTGGCTCACCACCTATGTATGCATTGCTCAATCATAAACTGTTTAACTGTGCTTATTTTTGAACTTTATATAAATGGAACAATACAGTATGCCTTCTTCTGTGGCTTGCTTCTTATACTCACGATATATCCGTGAGCTTCATTCATGTTGATGTGTATAATTGTAGTTTATTTATTTTCAGTGCTGTATGGTGTTTTTTGGCCCCAAATGTTTGTTGCTGGTATATAGGAATGTCGTTGATTTTTCTGTATTGGTTTTTATTTGGAAAACTTGCCAAACTCTTTTATTAATTCTAATAATTAATCTGTATGTTTTGGGGGTCTGTTTTTATAATCATACCTATCATCACAAATAGTGATAATTTTAATCATTTCTTTTTTTTATCATTGTGATGGCTAGAATCTACAGAACAAGTTTGAATAAAAGAGGTGAGAGCAGGCATTTTTATCTTTTTCCTGGTCTTCAAGAAGGCATTCTTATCGTGACTAACATTAACTATAATATTTACTGTAAGGTTTTATAGATGCCTTTTATTGGGTTAAGGAAGTTACTTCCTATTGCCAGTTGGCATAAGAAATTTTGATATTTTTTAGCATTCAGATCATAAAATGAGTATTAAATGTTAGCAAACACTCTGGCTTCTATTTGGATGATCAGTTTTTCTCCTTTAATCTGTCAATGTGTACATTAATTTTCAAATTTTCAAATATTAAACCAACCTTGCATTTCTGAAATAAGTCTAATTTGGTCATTATGTTCTATTGTTTTGGAGTATTGCTGGTTTGGTTTTATGAAATCTTGTGTAGGATTTATGCTGTGTTCCCAAACGAGATTAGCCTGACACTATGTATTGTTTTATACAGCCAATACTTATTTTGATTCACTAACATATTTATCACTTTTCAGGCTCTTCTTTTCTTCTTGCATTTTTGATGTTTGATTGGAGAACATTTTCTTGATGCCTAAAGAACATCCTTTACAATTGCCATTAGAGAGTTTTCTGGTAACACACTGGCTCAAATTTTGTGTGTATGAAAATGTTTTGATTTAATCTTCATTTCTGAAGTACATTTCCACTAAGCATAGAATTCCAGGTTCTCTCAGCATATTGGAGATATAATTGCACTCTCTTCTAGCTTTCCTTGCTGAGAAACGTGCTTTCAGACTGTTGCTCAACTGAAGAGAGTGCCTTTGGTACTGTCTCCTCTTAAGGTCATTTATTTATTTTGGTTCTGGTTTTGTTTGTATGTTGTGTTTTCTTTCTGTTTTTAGTTTTACAATAGTGTGTGTAAGTATAGATTTCTTTTTAACTATACTCTTTAGGATTAATTGGGCTTGAATCTGTGGGTTGGAACATTTTATCAATTCTGAAAAATCCTTAGCCATTATGTCTTCAGATACTGTTTCTGCTTAATTCTCCT
Source organism: Ateles fusciceps (assembly GCA_036589455.1). Taxonomy (NCBI): domain Eukaryota; kingdom Metazoa; phylum Chordata; class Mammalia; order Primates; family Atelidae; genus Ateles; species Ateles fusciceps. The sequence goes on along the minus strand of JAZHEH010002789.1, from coordinate 6,694,167 downwards.
TGTCTTATCCTTCTGGGACTCTAGTCCAACCTACATTACATGTTCTCCCCACATGTCTCTGTCTTTGTTTATTTTTACTATTGTTTTGTTTGCTTATGCTTCTTTCTGGATAATTTCTACAGATCTCTTTTACAGTTCACCAATTTTCTTTTCAGCTTTCACTACTCTTCTGTCCAATGCACCATTTCTTTTCTATGTAACATCTGCTTGTGGTTTGTAACAACCAGTGAAAATTTATGTGTGTTACACATGTAATAATATGACTTGAAAACAGTATAATCATAGATTTTAAAATCATGCCTAAAAATTATGTAGTGAGAACTAACAATATCTGGGCCCATACTAGCTAGGTAAATATACTCTCTCTTAAATAAACAAACTTGTTATCATATAATTTTAAAGACATCACAATAGTACAGAGAACAGTATTAGTAAAAACAACTTCTGCCCATTACTCAACTTTAATAATCATAATTTTAACGATCTTATTTTATCTTTCTCTACCTACATGCTTTAAACACATTTTTCTCAGAAAAATTTTCAAACAGATCTTAGACATCACATGATTCCATCTGAAATAACATTTGCCCTGAAAATACCTTAGTGATCATCTCTAATAAATGAGACCATCCATTTTTTATGCAGAACGAACATGCTTTTATCACATATGAATAAACCAACACAGAAATTCCTTAGATGCCTGAGGTATTTTTATCATAAAAATATATCAAACTTATATTTCATAAGTTCAATGTAGTTCTTTGAAAATCTGTTTGGTATGTTTTATAGTTTATTGCTTCTATTTCACATTTTCAAGTTTGCAGTTTATTTCTTTAATGCTATTACACATAATTTTTTAATAGCCTGTGTCTGAAACTTTCATGACCTGAAGTCCTTATGAATCTATGTATGCTCTGTTTGTTTTTAGTTATTGCTCATGGTGCATTATTTCCTTGTGCATTTGGTAACTTTAATTGCAATATGATCCATGTTCTTGGAATTGCATTCATGGGAGTTCTTTAGGGCTTGGAAAGAAGATACGTTCTTCAGAGAGGATCTACATTTGTTTCTATCATTCACCCGGTGGTACAATTAGTCTGGGGTCACTCTCAATTAAATTCTTGGCTTGAGGATTTTAAAACCACTAAGTGAGTGTGAATTCAGGCTGTAAATCTCAGATAAGCTGCAACTATAAGTTCTCAGTAGTGATTTCTTCTTTTTTTCTCACCTTCACTCAGCATCAAGATTAAAAGCAATATATTTTCTTTGTAGTTTTCTGGTTGAGAGTAGGAGTGAAGAGAAGTAGTCACATTATTTCTAGTTTACTTCTACTCTGAGAGCGTAACTCTTTGGGATACAGGATTGTGGACTCTCCACCTTGGTGGGCTCTGGGATTTGTCTCCCATTCTCTGTACCTTAGAAGTAATAAAAACAAGAGTTCATGCTCATTTGTTTCAACAAATTACCCCAGTTTCCAGGCTGAAAGTTCTTTCTTTTCTTAGAGTTCACTGATCAATTTAAGATAATGATTTTCATATATTTAAACAAGTTTTAAAATTATGAATAGAAGGAAGGTTGATCAAGGCACCTACCCTGAAAATGGAAGTTTTCTATTGATTCTTTAGCCTATACTGATCTGGCCTTCTATCAATGAAGTTATAGAAAACTTGACAGAGAAGCAAAAAAGTATTTAACTTGTGGTTTGACTATATATGTAACCATAGATGGGATTGAGAAAAAGCCTGGTTCTTTGCAAACATACAACGTGAAAATACGGATCACAGAAAAGTAACTATCAATAAACCAAAATCAATTCTTGGGGACTGAGTTCATTGTACAAAAAAATTAGTCTCTTGTATTATGTATAACTTAACTATGTCAAATAAATCTATCTTAATGTCCTCAATAAACTGAGTCTTCCTGGAATATTTTTCATCTATTAAGTTTGTATCTTGCAGTGTCTATGGTGGTAGGCATAATTATTGACTGAAATAAGGAACTAAATGATTGTATCTGAAAAAAACATTTTTATTTAAATCTGAATTTATTTAACTATTTATAAATTCTAAGAGTTGGAAAGGGATTATTGTAATTCCCATGAGAGTGGTAGTAATATTTCTCCAGTGCTTTCTTTTCCTTAAAAAATCTAGTTGGTTGGGATACCATCTCACGCCAGTTAGAATGGCGATCACTAAAAAATCTGGAGACAACAGATGCTGGAGAGGATGTGGAGAAATAGGAACACTTTTACATTGTTGGTGGGAGTGTCAATTAGCTCAGCCATTGTGGGAGACAGTGTGGTGATTCCTCAAGGACCTAGAAATAGAAATTCCATTTGACCCAGCAATCCCATTACTGGGTATATATCCAAAGGATTATAAATTGTTCTGTCATAAAGACACATGCACATGTATATTCATTGCAGCACTGTTTACAATAGCAAAGACCTGGAACCAACCCAAATGCCCATTGATGATAAACTGGACAAGGAAAATATGGCACATATACACCATGGAACACTATGCAGCCATAAAAATAATGAGTTTGTGTCCTTTGTAGGGACATGGATGAATCTGAAAACCATCATTCTCAGCAAACTGACACAAGAACAGAAAATCAAACACAGCATGTTCTCATTTATAGGTAGGTGTTGAACAATGAGAACACATGGACACAGGGAGGAGAACACTGAAATCTGTTGGAGGGGGACTAGCAGAGGGACAGTGGGGGGGTAGGGAGTTGGGGAGGGATAACATGGGAAGTAATGCCAGATATAGGTGATGGGGATGGAGGCAGCAAGCCACATTGCCATGTATGTACCTGTGCAACAATCCTGCATGTTCTTCACATGTACCCCAGAACCTAAAGTACAATAAAAAAATATATATATATATACACACACATATGTGTGTGTGTGTGTGTGTGTGTGTGTGTGTGTTGTGTGTGTATGTGTGTATAGTTGGGATGGAGAAGGTGCTATCCCAAGGGAATGCTTTATTGTCTAGTAAAGGACACTAAAGAATCATTAGATATGCAAAGGAAATACCAAAGCCAAGTGTGGGGGATGAGGCTGGAAACAAATGGAGTGCTCTGTAGGAATTTTTATTTTCTCTTAAAAGAGGGGCAGATAAGAAACAGAGTGAAAGCACAGAGGTGTGTAAGGTGGTAGCAGTACAGCAAGCAAGGTGGGCAAAGAACCTGTCATCCCATGGATATCTGATATGTAATATACTCTACTGATATCCCATGGATACCTGATATCTAATACTCTAAATCTCATTAAGGTTTTTATGTTTTTGCAATATTCCCATTCATTTTTCCAACCTCCAGCAATGTCTGCTACACCTGCATAGTCTTGCCCAAGTGAGGGTTGGGAGATAGAGGGATATGCATACAAATCAAAAAAGGGAGTTGCTCCCTAATGCTCGGGTGGAATAAAGGAACAGCGCTATGAGACAGTGAAGAAAAGGAAGTTGCTGGGATGGATGACCAAAGATGAAGGTTGCCACGAAACTTTAAGTTTCTGAAAAATTTGATGCAATTTAATTCCAGACCTTAAAGGGTAGGATGTTTGCATATAAATACTGTGTCTTTGTTAATATTTTCTACTAATGTTTAGCAGCATTTGAAAGTTGCTTCAATATTCAAAAGTCAGTAGTTAGTGTCAGGGTCTAACCAAAGTCTTATAATTCCCCAAAGTTCTCAAGCTTACATGTACATTGGAATCGCTGAGAGAGCTTAAACTTACTGACGCCTATGCGCCACTCCTGATACTCTGATTTAATTGGCCTGAGATAGAACCTGGGCTTCAGGACTTTACATGTCTCCTCAAATGAGTCTAATTTGCAGGCAAAGTTGAGGATCACTGGCATAAAGCTATAATTGCATTCTAAAGACAGTCTCAAATATTCAGATAAGACAGTAAAAAGCAACAGAGAATTCGTGAGTTGAAAATGTGATATAAAGGAAGTTAATTTTATTGAAATGCATTGTTTTTATCATATAATCCCTGTTCATGATGGGGCTGAAAAATAAAAGTCAAAACAGACAAAAATACTTCTCAACTGGGTGCAGGGGTTCAAACCTATAATCTCAGCCATTTGGGAGGCTGAAGCGGGTGGATCAATTGAGGTCTAGAGTTTGAGAACAGACTGGCCAACAAGGTAAAATCCCATCTCTACTAAAAATACAAAAAAATTAGACGGACACAGTGGTACGTTCCTGTAGTCCCAGCTACCTGAGAGGCTGAGGCACAAGAATCGCTTGAACCCCAGAGATGAAGGTTGCAAGTGAGCCGAGATCACACCACTGTTCTCCAGCCTGAGCAACAGAGCAAGACTCGGTGTCAATAAATAAATAAATAAAATACAATTCTTAAAGCCCTCTGTCCAACTGAGAACAGAAAACATCTATACCCACTCAACTAACTGTTTACATTAATACAACTTTACTCTTCAAACTACATTGACCTAACATTACTTTTCCAGGAAACTCTTGCCCAAGAAGCTGAAGTTGAAGATAATATTATAGTTGTTTCAAGAACTTTCCCCAAATCTATTTCCTGTCTTTATTTATCACCCTTTCTTAGAATAATAATTTCAAAAGATCATTTGTTCTTTACTTTGAAAACCTTTCCACTCTGTGTACTCCAATCTTTATTTATAATAAACCTTGTCCAGTTCTAAGTGCCCTCCTGCACTGCATTGAAAGAACCCCCTTAAATCAGATGTTACAGTGCCCCCCCCCCCACCCCCACTCCCACCACAAACTCACAAATAATAAATATTCTAACTGTGTCCTCCTGACTCCTGGGAACTACTAAAACACTTTCAAGGTGATTTCCTTTTTTTTTTTTTTTTTAAATAAGTGGCAAAAACTGGGCTTTATTTATCAAGGGGCCATAAAGTATCTATTTACTATTTGTTCAGAGATTCTCATACATTTCAGCTGGGAAATGTTCAAATGTCTTATTTTAAAACATTGAAGAAAATAGCTACACTTTACCCAGTGCCAGCCATGTGATTTAAAGACACTGTCTGGCGTGCTTTGAATACATTTTCAGGGTTGGTATTGCTAATTATATTTTTCACAAATGAGACTCAGAGAAATTTTGGAACTTTACAGGGGGGTCACACAACTATTTAGAGCAGGGATTTGGGTCCAGGTGCTGGCACCACATTGCCTCAGAGAAGCCTGAATCCAGATCTGCTCTGGCCAGCTGGAGGAAATATTTGAGGTGTTACCAATTTTTCTTGAGTCAACACCAGCTCCTACCCTCCCAGTGGGACATCACAAAGGTAGCCAGATAATTGAGGTAGAAGAGTCGCTTTATAATTTTTTCAACAACATTTATATGTTTTAAATATTCAGCTGCATTGTGGGTAGAGAGGTGTTCACCAAATTATTCTTTATTACATCGTTGTATACTTAACATTTCACAGTATTTTTTTCTTTCTTTTGGAATTGTATTATGAAGCATTTTAAAGATAGAAATATAGAATAAAATATTGAACCTTAATGTGCCCACCATCCAGCTTCAACATTGATCAACTCTTGGCCAATTATTCATAAATAACTTAGTTTGTATCTCTAAAACACAAGGATTTTCACAGTATGTATGTGTAAAAGGTAAGCACTTAAAAAAATTAAAAACCCACAATAGCATTTCAGGCCTAACACGAGTTTGACAGTAGTTTCTTAGCATTATCACATATCAAACTAGTGTCCAAATATCTAGTTGCCACATACAAATCGTAATATTTTAGAGCTTGCTTGTATAATCTGATTAAATTTCAGTGACTTAAGAGAGCTTTAATCCCCCATTTAGCATACAGTACGAAAACTTGTCCTCATGGGGGATATTTCGATTGAAAGCAGCTTGAGTTTCCCACCATGGTCTCAGTTCTTAATGTTTTGATTTGGATTTTCATGAAAATTTTTATTTTCATGAAGTCCCATTTATTTCAAGCATGACTACTTTTTTTTCAAGTTCTGAACCTATCGTCCTGTTTTAATTTGTACGTCTGGACCACATAATATCTTCAGGGTACTCAAAGCCCCTTGGGGAGCGGGGACGATGCAGTTAAGAGGCATTATCAATACAAGTTAATCTGGGATGTCTGCTCTCATTTTTCATGTTTTCATGTTTAAGTCAATAACTACTTTGACATATAGATCTGACTTTTTCTCTAGCAGCAATTTACATTTCTGTTCTCATAAAGCCTTTCTTATTCCTCTGTGGTTATCTGTGTGTCTAATGAGTAACAAAGGAGCTGTCAACAATGACATGAACCAAGAGGTAACACACTGAGGGTTACACGGAGGTATGAGCTACCCAAATTCCCCAAGCAGTTTTAATCAAAACCCGCCCTTACTGTTTCAGTGTATCCATGATATTTTTTACATTAAAAAATAAAAGAAAGAAGAAAGATGAAGGGAAATTAGGAAGGAGAGAGAGATGGAGATAAAGAAGCATGGAAAGAGGGGACAGACAGAGGGGGAAGGAAGGAAGGAAGACAGGCAGGCAGGCAGAGGTGCTTTTGAAGTTAGGTAGTGATACATAAGTCTCGTGTTTCCTTCTTCAGGAGTGGTAGAGCATGTACAGGTCATCTGTCAGAATATAATGAGAAAATCTCAACCCTGGGACTTTATATTTGGCCCTATTCCCTAGTAGATATGTCTACTTGGTAGTAGCTCTGTAAGCTAAACAAATATCTGCCAAAACATTAGGCAGATGGTTATCAAATGATTTTCACATTTCCTATATGAAGATCACTGTGCCCTGCTGATGACAGGATTACATAGGGACTAAAACAAATTAACTGGAAGCAGGGAGGAAAAGGGGGAGAATCCTATTAGTTTGGACCACACATGTGGTTAAATAAAAGCAGAAACGATCATGGCACTGGGTTTTATTTAGATCAGTATGTGCTTTCTCAAAGGGACTGGAAGTATTTGGGATGTGATTTGTCCCTTTCCACTTTGATTGCTTTGTAGCATGGTGCCTGTTAAGAAGCCTCATGGGTGCATAAGCCCAACACAGTGTGGCATTCACTTTAGAACTCCCACTAAGGTGGGTTCGCACCCTAATCTCAGAATCTTGCTCAGGGTGTCTTTTGCATGTAAAAGACACTTGATCTTCTCTGACTATCCCTGCTCAAAGACAGGATCACTGAAACAACTCCTAGCAAAGGCTAAAAACAGACATGATCCAGTGTGTGTATTGTGTAACAAACATTGGCAGGTTTCTCATTCTGTGTTTAACTTTGACATGAAGCTATTCTGTCATGTTTGAAGATCAAATGAGATTTCCGCCAACCCACTACGAGATAGGGAGGATTTATCTGCAACCATACTATGATGTTCCCTTAATACTTTTCAAAAATACAAGTACTTACATCCTAATAGGTTTTTAGCTTAAGATCTAATCATCTACTCTTGAATTAAGATGCTTGAATGAAGCCAACTCATTTGGAACTAAGCACTTTAATGTCAACAGAGACATATGGTATGGAGACGGAATTACAAAGGCTCTCTTCTGAGAGGCATCCATTAAGAAAACAAGACTAAGAACCTAGCATCATTAATAGTTTACTCATTTAATTTTTAGTAAATCATTGAGAGTAATATTGTCTTATGAAAGTGGAAATGGTCAAAAAATTACATGTTAGGGATAAGGTACATCCCGATTTGAAATGGTGACATTATTCCCTTGCTCCATAATTACTGCCCACTTCTTTTGCAAATAGCAGTAAACTTTTATACCAAAGAAAATACATTATAGGCTGGGTGCAGTGGCTCACGCCTGTAATCCCAGCACTTTGGGAGGACAAGCTGGGCATCACAGGGTCAGGAGATGGAGACCATCCTGGCCAACATGATGAAACCCCATCTCTACTAAAAATACAAAAATTAGCTGGGCATGGTGGCACCCGTCTGTAGTCCCAGCTACTCGGGAGGCTGAGGAAGGAGAATCATTTGAACCCAGGAGGCGGAGGTTGCAGTGAGCTGAGATCATGCCACTGCATTCCTGCCTGTTGACAGAGCAAGACTCTGTCTTAAAAAAAAAAGAAAACACAATATATATTACACATATTGTGCAAACATATAGGTAGTGTAAATATCAAGACTCATATGTTGCCATTTGTAGGAAGGCACATTCCAGTCCAAATACAGAAGTTGTCATTTAGGACTCTTTGAAACCAATAAAGTTGTCAATACAATAATGTAATTATAAAGTTAGCCCTACTTGTCAAATGAGGAAAACATATTAACAAGGAATTGTGGAACACTGAGCCTCTGAGAAGATTATGTTGTTATTTAGCTGCAGACAATCTGCAAAATAGAAGTGTGCTAATTCTGCTTATCTTGGTCAAATTAATGTGTCCAAGAGGTTTGAAGGATGTCAAATTATTCAAAGCATTTGACCAGGAGGTAACTCTCTCTCTTCCCTAGATTTTGTTAATTCTCAAATATTTCTTGGTTGTGGTGAAAACAGGGTCTTTTAAGCCACGTAGACTATGTTGACTTACTCATTTTATGTTTTCTTAACATTTTCTCTTATCCTTTTGAAGCATTTGTCACAACTGTGTAATTATTTGGCTAATATTTGCATTTTCTGCTAGTTTGTTAGCTCTGTAACATCAATCCTATATTTGCCTTTTCCACCACTTTATTGCTGTGGTAATTGTTCTATTTGTTAAAAATAGTTTGTACCTTTCATTACAGAATTCCTCCCTACCAGAATGTTATATTTCCAGTCCCAAAGCTTAGTCACATGTCTTGCTTTGGCCAATAAAATATAAGTGGAATTAACATGTGTCATTCTGAGCAGAAGCTTTAAAGGTTTTCATATGGTCTCCCCGTTGCTCTTTCCCTATGCCAAGACACCAGCATATCCCAGACAGGGCTGCTCCTCAAACCTGGAATGAATTGAACACTGAAATGAAGATTTAAAGCAGAGTCAAAGCTGAGTGGGGATAGACATGTAATATGAGAAAAAATAAACCTTTATGGTTGCAAGCCCCCATGAATGGGGGTTATTTGTTATTGCTGCTTAATTTGATATAAATGTCTGATGACTGTCAGAATGCCTGGCACATGGTAGGCCAGCAATACATATTTGGTGACAGATTGAATGAATTAATGGACATATATAATGGAGACACACAGGAATTTAAGGCATATGCAGGTGCAACGTAATAAAAATCTGAGTATGTGTCATTATTTCAACCACAGAAATTTGGGGTTTAATGTAATAAACGTGTAATTATCTGCTTTTGAAACCTAAGCCACTCAAACACCATACATAATTTAATACTAAATGATGCATGACTTTTGTTACACCACACATATTTAACTTGAGTGAGGTGGAGCAGTGATTCATGGAAGGGAGGGAAAAGTGGTATGTCACAATAGCCAGGTGAGAGTTCACTTGAGGATGTGAACTAGATGAACAAGTGGATTTATCAAGGCTTTTAGTTAGTGGAGGGGTGAGAGGAGGACAAGGCAGATTTCTAAAAGGAGAAAGATGAAAACAAAACGTGTGGATTAGGGAAACTCAAGGATATGATTTAATGATGTTTAGGCAGATTAGTCAGGTGGCAGACTGTAGAATGAACAGATTAGAGAAGAGAACTGTGAGGCTAGAAATAGTTAAGAAACTAGTTCAGAAAATATATCAACGAAAAAAAGGGCAATTAACTCTCAGGTAAGCTATAAATTCAAAGTGACCTTAACAAAAATGTAAACAAGATCATATTAGCTTTTAGGGAACTAGACTAGAAAATTCTAAATTCACTTGGAAAAATCTTTTAAAAAGAGGAACACTCTAAAAAAGGATTATGAGATATTAACACACATATTTCTAAATAATTAACACAACAATTTGAATGGGCAGTCAGATCAATGGGAGAGTTTTGAAAATAAAAAACATATACAAGTTCATTTGGAAAATTAGTATCAAGAGGTATCATTAATAGTCAGTGGGAAAAGATGGATTGGCATCTGCAAAAACAACAAGCTGGGCCTGACCTCATATACTGCAGAATAAATTCCAAGTGGATCAAAGCATTGAATGTACTAGATTTGATCATAAAATCATTTCTGTAGGTCAAAAATTATCAAATATTGGGAATTTCATATGATTCACCAAATAAAAACTGAAGTTACAAAAGTATTTGGAGAAATCACTTGGCATTTTTTAAAATCATTTAAGGCATGAAAGTAGAAACCACCTGACTTTTAAAAATATTCTTACGTTGGGAAAGACTTGTAAAACTATGATACGGAATCTGAAGGTCTGTAGAATAAGAGATGGTTAAATTCAACTACTTAATAATAAACATTTTCTGGAAGGCAAAAATCACCATAAACAAAGTAAAAAGACAAATGGCAAACTTGCAATAATGTTTTCAACTCATATAGAATATGATTAATTTCTCTAATACCTAAAGAACTTCTACAAATCAATCCACAAAAAGCCAACAATGCACTAGGAAAATTAAAATAAAATATCAATCTATAGTTCAAAGGACAAAGTATTAATTGGCTCTTACTCACATGAAAGGATGCTCAGCCTTAGTTATAATGTGCAGCCTCACTCATTTAATTTGAAAATGCAAATTAAAATAAGATAAAATTGTTTCAGCTATTACATTGCAGAGATCCCCAGAGTTTGATAGCACATTATATTGGCAAACTGTAGCACTTCTGGTAGGGGTATAAATTGCTACATTTTCAATAGGGGACAATTTGGCCATATCAGTCAAAAGCACTGAAGAACATAGGCTGACCCAGCTATCCCATTTTGGGAAATTTGTCCTAGAGATGCACCTGTACATATATGAAATTGCAATGGCAATATCATTAATTACAGAACTGTTTGCAAAATCAAAAGTCTTAAAACAACTGGAATGCCCATTTTTGGAGGATGGCTAAATATAGTACAGGTCCATAATTGAACCATGTACAACCATAGCAATGAATGAGACAATTCTAAATACTGACATAAAAAAACATTCAAATACAATGGTCTTGTGAGAAAGAAAAGGCAAAGGGTGATGTGTATTGTGTGCTGCCATTTACCTGAAAAAGGCTAATAGAGGATATATGAACAAAACTACAGCATTTCCATGGAAGAACATACAAGGAGCTAATAACATTGGCTGTGGGAAGATGAACTGGAGAGCCAGGGAACGGGGTGGAAGTTATACGATTCACTGTATACCTTTGCACATTTTGAATTTTGAGCCACTTTATTACCTATTTACAAAATTACATTTAAAAAAGATAGTTTGGTTAGAACAAATTGATGTCAACACCCTTTGACAGAAGAGGGCTATTTCTGTTGCCGATAGTTAGCTCTTATCTGATTTGAAAAAAGAAAAATACACACACACACAAATCCTGAACTCAATGTAATAAATGACCATCAATCATATTCTATGTATAGACCTATATGTAATTATAATAATGAAATTTTAAATAAATGAGTATTCAGATAATCCATTTCCTACATTGCAATTAGAGTGAACTTTCTAAAACACAAATTTGATAATATCTCTCCCCCTGCTTTCAGTCCTTCCATGGCTCCTCATTGCCCTAAGGATAATGAAATCCAAATTCCTTAGTGTAACATACAAGGTCTTCCATTGCCCAGGCCTCTGCTTGTTATTCCAACTTCACTTCTTACTCTTTTCCCTATCTTGTTCCATTTATCCCGAATTTTCTATAGTCTTTAGGACCCAAGCTCCACACCAGACCTTTATATGTCTTTGTTTATCTAAGCTTTTCTTCTGGCTTAGAGGATGGTACCTTCTTTCCCCTTCCTCTGTGCACCCTCTTGTCCTTCAGCAATTAGATATCAAGTCTCCCTGACCCCCAAGGCTGGATAAGCTCAATCTTCTCCACAGTCCCAAAGCATCCCACGCTGTTCTCTGCAATTGTCTTTACCCCACCATTTGGTAACTGATGTTTCATTTTTTTCTCTGTCAGTAGATTGTGAGTTCTTGAGGGAACTGTGAGCTTGGCAGAGCAATCAGCACAGAGTTGATTAAATGTTTACTGAATGAGAACATAAATGAATCAATTTGTTGAAGAAATCCAACTATAAGGTGGCAATGGGAATGGAGGAACACAGGTGATAGGAAGAAATAATCCAAAAGAAAAATAAACAGGATTTGGTGATAGATGTGTCACAGCCGACTAATCGACTTTGTAAAATTCAGCCCAGAATTGATACTCTCTGCCAAGCCTAATCTTACAAATCAGCCTCTATCAGCAGCAGGCAGGAGTCCTTCTGGCTCAAGTCTTTCTTCCACTGTGGAACTACTTGCAAAAAATGTGTTGCTTCCCCTCCACATTTCATCAATCAGCTCACCCATTCTGGATATAGTACTAACACAGCACACAGGAAACCAAATGCCATGCTCTGCAATCCAGCTTTGGCACCCCATTCCATCATCTCTTTTATGTATGGTAAGAATCCTGTGAAGTGGGCTGGATATTTTAATTCCATCTATTCAGTTTATTTTGCAGGTAATGAAGGAGGGCACAGAGATCTCAAATTCTAAACCCTAAGTTGTGGAAACTTTGGCTGGGGCATTTATTCCACCAGATCTTAAGTGGGTGCTCTAGGATCACTGGAGCAGGTGCAAGATATACTAAAGGCATTATGGTATCTTCCTGAAGAGTCCAAAGAGAAACTAGGGAATAGCAAAAGCAAGGGGAGAACTGGATTCAGATGGGTCACACATACACATGTTATTGATGATTTCTCCTGAGGCATCAAAGACATTTCCCCTGAAGATACCAAAGGCAGAGGAGACTGATTGGGAACCTCCTGGGCAGAGTGTCCTAGTACCTTTTCTTAAATAGAAATGGAAATGGTTTCTATTTAAGCATTTCAGCTTATGAGGTATCCTTAGTTATCTTAATATACGTGTTTTAAATTATTTGCAAGTTAAATTAGTCAAACCATTTTCATATGCAATCAGTGTTTCAGTCTAATGCACAAAATATATTCTTTGGTTCTGCTGATCAGCCCAGTATACTGTGCTGAATCACGGTATGGTATTCTTAAATCCATCACTGGAGTCTTCCAGAGTTTTAGTAACCAGCAAGAGAAACAGCAGCCTATCGAATTATTATATTTGGCCTTTAGAGTTCTTAAAGTGACTATCAACTGGGAGAATTTTTCACACTTAAAAATGAGGCATTCCTTACCACCGGGACTACGGGGCCTCTAGGTTCATATAATAGGTATTCCCATTTATAAGAAAGTTCTGGGATTCTAGCACAAGGCCATAGCCAATGAGTTTACTGTACTAATTATGCCTTTAGATATCATCCTGTTTTAAAGTTATACAACACTTCCCAAAGGCAGAGACAATGTCACATTCACTTGTTTCAAAGGCTGATCGCAGTGGTCCCTGTGTGCTGGATATGTGCTTCACAAATGTCATATATCTTCAGACAATGGTAGAGCTTTCACAAAACACGGAAACTTGCCCTTATTAAGTTGAATTTAATAAAATTTAATAATAAACAACTATAACCTAAATTAAATAATTTAAATAATATATAATGAAAATTAAAATTTGATTAAAGAATTAAATCATAAAATAATTAGATTATTTTATGTAATTGAAATAAACTTAATTTAAATAAAAAACCACCTATAGTAATAGCAAGAAAAGCTGCAGCTACCTAACAATAAATGTAACGAAATGTAAAATACTTTATGGTCTTAATTACTAAAAGACATAAAAGAACGAGTTGAATAAATAGAGAGCCATACTTTATTAGATGGAGAGATTCAATATGTAAAGATGTCAATTCTTTATAAATTAATTTCTAAAGCCAATACAAATTCAATGACGATTTCAATACGATTTTCCCTTATATATTTAATAAATACCCTAGGAAAAAAAAGCCATTTCTGTCACCCATTAATGTCATGATGGTGATGCTGCTGATAGCAAAGGAGATCTTTCATTCCTCTCCTCCTGGCAGAGTGGCATCGTTAAGTGAATTTTCCCACATTTTATTAAAATCTGCATTTTCTGGGATGCAAGATGCTATTCAGATCATTGACACGACTGAATTCATTTGGTTTTCTCCCTGCTTTTCTAAAAACACAATCTACGATGGGGTCTGAAGCTGCTTGTAACGTGTAGCACTTTTGCAGCTGAAAATTCTGAAATCAAGAAAAGAAAAACCACTTTCTCTCCAACCCTACCACTAGTGACTGGCTCTGTATGACTGAACAAAATCTGGGAGTTGACAGAGAAAAGAAAAATGAAAGTAATAAAAATTTAAGAAAGAGAGACAAGGATAATAATCAAACAATGCCTAAATTTACAAAGAATTTTCATTTCCATCATCTCATTTATGAAGAATCTTGTGAAGTGGACTGGGTATTTTACTTCCATCGATTCAGCTTATTTGTGGGTAATGAAGGAGGCACAGAGACCTCAAATTGTAAACCCAGTGCACGACATAGATAGATTTTATTATCTCTTAGGCCATGCTGTGTGTGGAAGGAGCCAGGCTTTCATCCAAACCTAGACAGTGTGCATTTCAACATGGAAAACATTAGGGAAGGGTTTATGGTGGTGGTAGGAGGCAGGCTTTGAACAAAAACAGAACCTGAAGTGTTGGAAGAAGAACGGAGGGTGTTTCTCATGAGAAAACAGGTATACACACCTCACATTGAGGAGGAGCACAGCTGATAGAGCCCAGCAAGGAAGTGGCCTCAGGAGTGAAAGCTTAGGAGGAAAGGATCAGAAGAATCACACTGGGATGGAGGAGGTGGGGTGCTTGGCCGAGACCCCCAGGGCCCCTTAGAGAGCTGTTCTGATGGACCAGAACCCTGAAGACCTCAGTGGGATAGTCAGCATGCTTTGGAACCTGGCCAACCTTGACTCCTGTCCCACTTTTTTACTTGCTGGCTCAGCGACCTTGCAATTATTTATCTTTTTACATCTCCAGTCCCTCCTCTGAAAGATGCAGCCGTATTTTCCTATACAACTGCTGTGAGGAATGAACGAGTTAGTGAATGTGACACAGTACCTGTCATGCGGAATGTACTCAATAGATATTATTCCATGAACGTGGGAGTGGCATGATGACAGGCTACAAGATAAATGAGAGCGGTCAGTTAAATTTTCAATAACCCATTAAGAATGTTGCTTGGTTGGAAAACCAAATAATGAGTTATAAACAAGGTGTGCTTTGCAAAGCCTTTAATGTGGAGACATTTGTAGGAACATTTAAGATTTGCTCTCAATGTGGTTCATATGATCATAATTGGAATCTTAAAATTACCCTCTCACTCCCCTATCCTCACCCCCTTCAAAAACGTTAAGTGGAAGCATTATCTCTGAGCCGTCCATCCTGGAACCTTCTTAACCTTCTCTTTCCAAAAGGAGGACTGGGAAACCTGAGGGAAGCCCTTGGAGTTTCCATTTAGGAGGAAAACAAACAGAAAGAAATCACACAAATTCACACTCAAGTGCTTCTCTAAATGGGAAGAACATATTTCAAAAAATAAACACTCTGTTTGACTAATCAGAAGAAAATCTGCTCTCTCAATTCAAAGGCCTCTGCATAGATATTAACAACATAGAATAAAATGGCTCATTAATGATTTATGAAAATTGCTGTCACCATCAACCAAAGCATATTTTGTGATGGATGAAATGACTTGTTCAACACACACACACACACACACACACACACACACACACACACACCCCTACCCCCTGCAGCTATGGGCCCTTCTTGGCTGTCATAGTGTGAATCACCACTCGAGGGAGCCCAAGTTTCTTTGGTCCTGGGCTAGCTACAGTCACCAGGATGCAATGGAACGTGCTGAGGAGATGCGCCCTTCTAAGCTACTTTACTGCAGGGTGGACGTTTGCAGCCGAGGCAATGCTTGGTGTGGGGTGTCATCCTGTGCACTGCACGACCCCCGGATGCCAGTAGCAACAATACTCTCCCTCCCAGTTGTGACAATCAAAATGTGTCCAGACAGTGCCAAATGGCCAAATGTCCCTTGGACAAGCCACTGCTCTAATGAAGCTCACGGAGGTCATGGGCCCCCAAAACTTCGGCCTCCAACAGAAAAGCATGGCAGGACTGAGAGAGAGTCCCCCAGCTGTATTTGTCTCAGTCTTGTGCGAGCAGCCCAGTGAGAAGCAGAATGCAGGAAGGAACGAGCTGGTTCGCGCCGGCCTCGCGGGTGTCAGGAGAGAGCCCGCATCTCAGCCAGCCTTTCTAAAGAGAGGAAACCCTGTCAAGGCCTGTCTGGGGTGGTGCGAGCGGAGGCAGGGCTGTTATCTTCAGGCTTTGGTAGCATCTCAAATGATTAGTTAATTATTCATTACTATTTGTCATAAAATCCTGAAGGGCTGCCAAGTGGTAGCATGCAGGCAATACTAAGGCAGGGGACATGTCTTTTCTTATCTTCCAGTGAAGATGAGGCATGGAAAGCCCGGCCCGCTCTGGAAGCACACTCTGCACCGGCGCTGGGGGTGTGCAGATGGAAGGTCTAGGAACACGGCACTCTGGATCGCACCATCCTCCGGGCTCTGCGTTTTACATTCTCTCCTCCATACTTCCTGCTCTGTTGGCTGCAGAGATCAGGAGGCCAGAGGGAAAAGCAAGGGAGGCGGGGGCTTCCGGCCTGGAAACAGTCGGCAGCTAGGAGCTCCTGTCTGGCAGCCTGCCCTCCTCCTCCCCACCGCGGTGGAGCACAGCTCTGCCAGCAAGGGGCCCTCTCTGCCCTTTCTCCTCTCTTCTCTCTCCTCTGCCTCCCAAGGCCCCCTTTGTGATGTCTCCTCCCTCTCTATTCTTCTTTATGTCTGCTTTTGATATTCATTTTAACCAGATACAAATATGTGGGTTATGGCGGGGGAGCTGGGGCTGAGGAGACTGCAGGCACAGTGCCATTTGCCCCAGGTTTTGAAGACACACAAGGGATGGCCTGGCTTTTAGCCCCACTGAAAGGAAACCGGCCAGGCTGACCTCTACCTGCCTGACAATGGGCCAAGGCTGGGGTTAGAAAGTTAACATCTAGAGTCCCAAAGCTTCACCATTCCAGGACCACAGCTGAGGCCTCGCTGCTCTGCTGTGCAGGAGGGGGCTGTGGGATCCTGGCATGCCAGGGCAAAAGGGCAGGAGAACCAGCAAAAGTCGGGCCTCACTCTAATGAGACAGACTTTTAGGTTTTCTTTGTGAGGTGTTGGGTGGTGGGGGAATAGTGCCTGTTTCCTTGACAACTGTCATTTCAAATCCAAATAAGGTTCATCATTAGATGAGTTCAGGGCACCATAGGCTGTCCCTGCTGAAGGCTATTCCATGCTAAAGGGAACCAGCTTCACTTTTCTCCTTGACCTGCACCCCACGTGAGTCACTGAGAGTTGTTCTTCCCAGCACAGCCGGCACACAGGGGCTGGCCAGGTCACAAGTGGATCCAGGCACATCGGCAAGGTTAAGAAGCCTGTACAATTTGGGGATACATGAGTGGGTGAGACACTGATTCGAGTAGCCAAGGAGAAGATGGAAGAGGATGAAAATAGGCTTAGGGCAGCCAACTAAGCCACCTGTGGCTGCTGATCTCATTAACAGCTCTTACCTGGGTCAGGGGATGTCCTCTGTCCTGGTGCTACAGGGTTTTATAAACTGTTCATCCATCCAATATTTATTATTCATTTATTCATTCAATTGGCATTCATTCAATATGTATTCATTCATTCAATATTGATGTACTCATTTAATATTTATTGATTTGATATTCATTCAATAAATACTTATTGAACACCTACCACAGGCCAAGCTCTGTTTTAGGTGCCCTGAGATACACCAGTAAAGAAAACTAAGATCTATATCTGCAGATCCCTTGCAGGAGGCCAAGCACCTTTCATTTGATTCGATCCTCACAGTAAACGTATATGGAGGGCATTGTTGTCCCCATTTTACAGATGAAAAAAACTGACGCTGAGTGAGATTCAATAATGATGTGGGCATTAAATGGTGGGAGTGACATCAAGCCCTGGTCTGTGCAATTCCAAGTCTGTGTTCTTTTCCAACATGACTTTAATCCTGTGGAGATGCCACTTTATCCAAGGAAGAGTAATTAGCTTTGCATTAGGAATTAGTCTGTTTCTCCAGAATTTATGTGCAGAAATTAACCCCATAGAGGAACAAACCAACTTACATGCAAAGTGCCAACTGTAGAAATCAACGGATGTTGCAAGGCCACTCAACAAGGATGTATGTTTGCTACAAAGCATGGGTATCAGATCTCAGTTGTGTAAGACAGTATTTAGCAAGACTTTAAGAAGAGGGAATGAATATGGAGCTTTCAAGAAGGACTTATCAAACTTGTAGTAAAGGTAACCAATGCAGACAAAATGCTTGTAAAATGCTAATTAAAGTAAACCTCTTCGCCAGTAAGATAAGGTAGGAGATGGTATGATCTAAGGCATTCAGGGCAATGAAGGGGGTCATTTCCAACATTTAGCATAGCATAGGCACAAAAACACCCACTTATTGGTGAATAGTGATGCATTCTTTGTTAGCGGGTACCCAGGTTGGGTAGAGGGGGTGAGAGTGGGTACTCTATTCAGTTTGGAGGCTTTAATTTTGTTGCACTGTTTCTGAGTGTGTAAATATTGCTGCCCAAAACAATTTCTGAGTGCTGTAAGTATTGCTGCTCTCATTTTGCTCCTCTTTGAGCTTCTCTCAGGAAAGATTTGAAACATGAGATGATATTCTCCACTTGAATAAGATGCTGGCAGGAACTGGATAGAAGACTGGTGGAGATACAGTGGATGTATATGAAGAAGGAACTATCTATTACTTGTGAGGCATTTTGCATGCTAGGTGTTCTACATACATATTTCATTAAATTCCAAAACAATTTCAAGAAATAGAAATGATCACGAACTCATTGATAGATGAGGGAACTAAGATTCTCACAAGTAAACTGCCCAGAACTCACAGCTGGAAAGGCACAGAACCATATCCTCCTTCTCTATTGTTTCTCAAGGAAATCACAGGTTCTTTTCACTACAAGTATTCACATTTTATTGCTAAACACTCTGATGAAATAGGCAGGAAGTAATTCCTACAAGTGTGGGGAGTCCAGCTCATATAAAGCCTCCCTCTTAAACCAGAGGTATAGATGGGACCACCGTTTGGAATAAAAATAACTCTAGCAATACTGGTGGCTTCTCACTCTCATATCCTCTGTCCTCCCTCATTCTAATCCCAACCATGTGGTCCACACTGACATATCCAGGTATTGTAAGTGGGACTGGGACAGGCAGGCAGGCACAACAATGCCCACTTCTTCCATTCCACACACTCCGGGTAGAACACCTGTTGTCCTGTGCTCCTTTCCTTTAGCTGCCTTTGTCCCAATCAAGACTATTTTTTGATGTCCACTTCTTTTCCAAAGCAGAAAGGTATGAACACATTGGGACTGGGGGACAGAGCTGTGCAAGCTGAACCTAGCAGGGCCCTAGAACCCTGTAACACACAGTTTTGTCATCTGGTAAAAAGATAGAAGCCTATTATCAACTTGAAAATGTTAGCGTGAGGATGATGCGGGACAGTGATGATCACTGTGTGTTTCACAAACTTCACTGGTGATCAGTAGTGCCCAGAGGCTTGTTAATGTATAGATCTTCTCCCTAGAAATGTGGACTCGGAAACTGTCTCTGGATTATTGCATTCTTCTCATTGGTATGACTTAGGTATCAAATCAGTCAGTTAGCCTTTGCCTATCCTCTAGTTCTAAAATCAACTCACTTCCAAATTTGGAAATAACATAATCTTGTGTATTTTACTGGTTTCTTCCCTCTGCATGCATGCCCCTAAATCATTCAGCAGGTGCCTGAGACAAATTGCTTGGAAGCAGGGCATGTGGGCTCTCCTGCATTTAACTAGCTACGTTTCCATTTTCCCTCCTCTTTCTACTGCTGTCTTGTATTCTCCCTTTCAGACATTAATGACAAGAACATAATATCCAGCCTGCACTCTTTATAAAGGCCTCTCCCCTATCATTGCTAATGGCTGTCCATCATGGTTCTGCCTGGGGAGGTCTCCAACTCAAACTAACTCAAGGAAAGTATTGAGGAAGAACATTAGAACCAGATTATAGAAACGATTCCACTATTCCTAGATGAGTTTTTAATCACGGGTTTGAAAATTTCAAGTCCGATTTTCCCCCAAATATTCTCTTTTTGTTGTGGTTAAATAACTACATTTTCCATTGTGTGTGTGTGTGTGTGTGTGTGTGTGTGTGTGTGTTTTTAAAGGACTACTACAGAGATCACCACATGGGATGCAAATAGACTGGCAGATACTAAAGCAGTGAAGTGAACTGTATGAACTTCGGCAAGTTAATTAACCTCTCTGTGCCTCAGTTTATTTATCTGAAAAAAAGATGACATTAATATTCACCCCATGGGTTGTCATGAGGGCTAAGATGAGTTCATGCAGGTGAGGCGCTGAGAGCAATGCCTGGCACAGGTTGGTAGCAGCTGTTATTGTCATTGCAGCAGAGCCATGTTGCAGAGTCTATGTGCAACTCTGTATGTCTGCTCCATTTTCTTCTCTCTTTACTCACTGGCTTTCCCTGCTTGCTCCTGGTTCCTGCTCTTACACAACTCTAAATTGCATATGGTTTTGGTTTGCCTTAGTTGTGAGCTTTCAACTTACTCCTATTTCAGCTTCATGATCTCACTTCCAAATAGCAACTCCCTTCTGTTCCTTGGTTTGCCCCCTGAAAAATAGAATTTGAATTGTCCTATCTACCTTTTACCCTTCTATGGATGAACTCCATAAGGGCCAGATGGTCATCTCTGGACTAATTAACAATGGTGGGAGTAGAGGAGTCACAGAGTACAAAATCAGGCTGGCAACAGGGGCTTGGGGTAGGGGGATTTCCTTTAGAGAGGGCACGAGCAGACAGGCAGACAGGCAGGCAATGATTAGTATCTTTTAGTATAAATTCGAGACCACATGTCCACAGCAATTACATTCAGAGTTTCTTTCATGAACTCTGATTTCTGCCAAAACTAGGAGGAAATACCTAAAAGAACACCGGACAAAGAGCTAAGGGAATGGAACCTAGACTTTACCCACAATTTGCTGTAAGACCTCAGTGTGACTCATTTCACCCCCCACAGGGCTCCGTTTCCTTATCTGTCAAGGGAATGGGATGGAGAAGGTGAACTCTAAATTCTTTTCCACTTCTAAGATAAAAAAAGGAACAGAAATGAAGAGGCATGGTGCCTAAAATCTGACCGTGGACCTGAAATTGTTAGATAATTGAACTTGATGCATAGTTTAAAGCATTAATGATCTGAAAAATTCCATATGTATTGATATTCTTGGAGACAATTATCTCTACAGTAAGCATATGTTGAATTAGCATAAGGTTACTATTAAAAAATACTGTGGAAATGAAATATAAACTTCTGTAATCATAGGAAGCAACAAACTCGAAATCACTGATCCAGTCTTTCACTTAAACAGGATTGATGACTCAAGCCCCAACTTCCTTCCTCACGTCGCTGATGTTATGCATGCAGGACATGAAGTCTGGATGGAAGGTGAATGGCTTCTAAGTGGATTTGCCTCCTTCCTGAGGTCAGGCACCAGCTGGGCTTTAATCACTGTTGTCCTGTGCCTGGGCTTATTTATAAACAAGCTGCAGAGTCAAATGTGTACCACATGTGGGATGCACCCCAGAAGTGTTGTCATCATATGGGCCAAATACTGGTTTTATAGGAATAAGAATGCGCAGTAAGTAACACGTGGAAAAGAAAGACTACATTTCTTTCCCAATAACCAAGTTAGTAGAAGACTGCAAAGCTTCTAAAAACCATAGCCACTATTTAGAAAGAACTGATCTCTGGATGGCAGATGCCTTCGCCAGACCTTATCTACATAGTTCTTTTACCAGCTGGGTGTAGAATTTAAGGTTTTTCTGGTTCTACTTTTTGCCATATAAGTCACCATCTATTCCCTGTTTTTGCCTGTCACAGGGCCTTGGAACTCATCTGGGAAATTCAGTCTGCCACTTTACCAAGCCAATCTGTGGCCCCACAGAAACCATGCTTATTTTCAGTCCGAGCTCTCTCCCAGTTGGGACAAACAGGAATAATTGCCCCTGGAGAGGCCACTGAAGTGATTGGTCCACCTGTGTTAGGCAGGCATATAGCCCAGGTCTCACTGCCCCAGCTACTTGGCACACCTCCAATCTCTGCCTCCATCTCTGACCCGCATGTTACATTTTTCCTTCAGTGAGTTCCCTTGCCCTTTAGGCTGCCCTTGGCACTCCTGTCATAGGCATTTTCACAAATGTAGACACAGTAAAGATGAGGGATCATGAGGAACAATTTGTCTTGGTCAATGGATTACCTGTAGATCAGCAGGTTGAAATTTTGAGGTCTATGTTGTGTCCCTTGCAATAAAATTCTAACACAGTATCTTTCTGATGATATGGTCATTTAAATGAGCACTAACAATGCACATGTCGCTGTGTGTTCTGAAATACTCCCAGAATAGGTGCAAGTCATGGACGAAAGTGCATTGTCCTCAACGACCTCTAACATGGTGCTACTCCAAGTGGTGATCCATAGACCAGTGTCCATCTACAAAATTTTTATTCCGTATCCACAGTGGGACAAGAACAGAAATTAAGAGCTAGAGTTTGGGAACATTAAGGAAATTTTATAGTGATTTTATGTCTATTGAACCTAGTAATTAAAATTTGTAAAATTAAATGTGTAGCTTGTATTCTGTAAGGCTTTATTTAAAATTCGTTTTTCTAGTAATTCGTTTTTATTACAATTTATAAAAGGATTGGTCTGCAACAGGTTGAAAACAACAATAACCAAACCAAACCAAACCAAAGCTAGTTTTTCACCACAGATAGTTTGAGAAGTACTTCCCTAGAATTATTTTAGCTTTCATTTCTAGCTTCCACAAACCATACTAAGTGAAGCAACTTAACATCCAGGCTCTAAAACGGGAATCCAATGTTCAGCATTCCATGATGCAGAATTTTCTCAAACCACACACCCTACCTAAGGACAGGGGCATTGTAGTTCTAGAGGTGAAGGAATGAACACTTTTTAGCTCTCAGAGGCCTGAAGTATGTTGCAGAACCTCCCTCAATATTGAGCCGGGGGAGACACTGAAGGACAGGCTATGTTTCAGGAGTCATCCCTGGGATAATCCCATTGTATAGTAAATGTTATACATACAACTTGTTATCCAGGGATACAATTTTTGACCTGGGGGTAGAAAATCAATGGTCATTCGACACATGACCAAGATTCTAAGACTTGAACAAAAAGTATTGTTTTGGATTTTATTACTGAATTATTTTCAGAGAAGAAAACCATGAAGAAGTCCCTAGTTTAGTGAAAAGTCAATTCAAGCTTGTAAAATGTGCTATTTACAGATGTTGATACTGTTTATTCACAAATTCAACAGGCCTGGAGGAGCAAGTTTCTCACAAATGGATGTTTCATCACTCACCACTGTGTTACTTCTCACAGATTTTCATCATTTATCTAGGCCCACAATTATTTTTTTTATGTCTCAACTTTTGCTGAAAAACTCATAGATTTGTTTTCCGGTTATGTAAAGGGAAGATTTCCAACATACAAATGCATAGCTTATTTTCAGAACCGTGACTGTGTTTCACCATTGCCTCCTAAGTATTGGCTGTGGCGCTGGCTCCAGTTCACATAGAAGGCACTGTGGGGAGTCTCTAGGAACCCGGCAGACATGGTGTGAGGAGGGAGAGAAGCTGCATAACCCTGATATCAACTCCATACTACAAGGATTTTATAAGACATATACTGAATAAATGTGTCACGTTTTCAAGGAGGATTTTTTCCCTTAACATTTACTGAGCATTTATCATGTGCCTGTCTTACATTGTTCAGGTGGCTGTAACAGAATACCATAAACTAGGTGGCTTATAAATAACAGAAATTTGTTTATCATAGGTCTGGAGGCTGAGATGTCCGAGATCAAGGTGCTGGCACATATAGGGTCTGGTGAGGGCCCTCTTCCTGGTTCATAGATGGCTGTCTTCTTGCTGTGTAAGGGTCAAGGAAGTTCTCTGGGGTCCCTTTAATAAGGGCATGAATTCCATTCATGAGGGTTTCACCCTCATGATCTAATCACCTCCCAAAGACTCTGTCCCCAAACACCATCACATTGGGGATTAGGTTTTAACATACACATTTTGGAGGAACAAAATATTCCATCTATAGCATGCACCCCTGTTCCCTCAAAATTTATGTCTGCCATGCAAAATCCATTTGTTCCATCCTAATAGCATTTCAAGTCAAGCATCAACTTTAAAATCTAAGTTCAGAGTCTCATCTAAATATTGTCTAAATCTGATCTGGGTAGAACCTAAGCTATGATTCATTCTGAGGCCAAATTCCCCTCCAGCTATGAACCTGTGAAATAAAATGAGTTATGTACTTTTAAAATGCAATGGTGGGTCAGGCATAGGATAGACATTCCCATTCCAAAAGGATGAAATCAAAAGACAGACAGGACTGGCAGGCCAATTCCATTAGACCTTATGGCTAGAAACTGGGGTGGGGCCTAATGGTGTAAGTCCCAGTTCAAATCTGTTGGCTCAAGAACCAGGAGCAATGATATTTGAGGGCAGGAGGAGATGGATGGCTCTGTTTAAGCAGAGAGGGAATTCAGCCTTCACTCTGCCTGTTTGGTCTATCTGGGCCTCAATGGATTGCGTGCCGCCCACCCACATCAGTAAGGGTGATCTTCTTTACTCAGTCTACTGAGTCAAATGCTAATGTCTTCCAGAAACCCTCTCACAGACACACCCAGAAGTATTGCTTTACCAACTATCTGGGCATCACTTAGCCCAGCCAAGTTGACACCTGAAATTAATCATAACAGTGCTCAACAGCTAATTTAATCCTCATAAAATCTTGTAAAGATACTAGTATTACCATCCTAATTTTTAAAATGAATCTGGGGCACAGAGTGCTAAGTGACTTGCCTACGGCCACACAGCAGGGAGTGGTAGAGCTGAGATTTGCACCTGGGCAGGATGGCTCCAAAGTTCTGCTTCTCAAGTTTCCCCCCAAGACACAAATGCAAAACAGGATAAGAGCCTTTGACCACTGGGGTGATAAAATGAAGAGGCTAGGGAGCCTGTGTTTTTAGCCTTAGTAAGTGAGGAGAAGCCTTCCATGATGAACAGTACAGTCTAGGAACTTAAAAACATGTATCAGTGAAGTGCAAGAGAAACTGTGAAAAAATGGAAAAAAGGCCAGCGAGTCTTGAATGCCCACTGCTTCCTGTCCTCCGTTGCTCTTCTCCCTGACCCTGCAGCTGCCTGCTGACAGCCCCTATTCCCCGCACACACATTAGCTCCCACTTCTTCCTGCTTTCCCACTCAATGACATGTCCCATCTCCTTGACCTTCCCCAACACTTCCCAAGAGTATATGTTTCAGGACCTGTCAACCCACCTATCAAATTCACACGAAGTGGGGAGCATCTGAGCTTTCCAAAGACCTCTTCTCATTCTTTTTTGGCCAAATGATACAATTTCTCATAAAATTTATGGTTTTTACATCACCATCCCCCTCCACCATGTTAAGGATTTTTTCCCTTAATATTTACTGAGCATTTATCATTTATCATGTGCCTTGTCTTAAATTGTTCAGGTGGTTGTAACAGAATACCATAAACTGGGTGACTTAAAAATAATAGAAATTTATTTATCATAGTTCAAGAGGCCGGGAAGTCCTAGATCAAGGCGCTAGCACATATATTGTCTGGTGAGGGCCCTCTTTCTGGTTCATAGATGGCTGCCTTCCTTAACATAGAAGGCAGCCATCTATGAACCAGGAAGGGGCCTCACCAGAGGCCTAATAATATAATTAGCGTGCTCCTTTTTCCAGCTAGAATACCACTGGGGAAAGGAATCCAGTTTGGTAGATCTTCCCACACTTCACTCACACTAACTCCCCGAGTTCCAAAGGATCTAGACTGTTAATCAGCAATGATATCAGGACCACTGACAATAAAAAAAAATGCACTTAATAAATCCAGACTCAGAAAATACATTTTCTGGACTTGTTAGAACAATAAGTCAATGCCACGTGTCAATAGGAGGCAAATTTGAAACAGACAAAAAGGTGAAATCAATGTTTTATCTGTGAGACTTCTAACACTACTCCCTAAATCAAATACTAGAAGTTCAAAAGATTTTTTTTCTGATTGATTTGCAAATGACAAGAATAAGGTCAATTTCCTAGAGTTTTTCTAAGCTTTTTTTTTCTCCACGCAGGAAGATTAAATGGGAAAAACACTCAATTTTAGTTTATCTAAAAAATATTAAAAAACAGCTCAATTTTGAATTTATCTGTGCCCATCAGATAATGGGGTGGATAGATGATGCCTAACTGAAGCATCTTGACTCACCTTCTCAAACTTGGATAGTGATGTGAGCCAGACCAATGTTCACGATCAGGCATTGGTTGACTTGTCAGCCTCTCATGCTTTGCATTAATAAGCTGTATTAATAGAGCATGTGGTGGGATATAAAATCCCCATGTGCTATTCCATATAGTCCTTTGGCTATTTTCTAGTGGCTTTTTATTCCTTCAGGATTAAGATCATCATGCAAAATTCCTGACTTCTTTCTTAATATTAACATTACACAGGAATTTAGTCATCTGTACAAACACTGAGAATTAAACTTTCGAATAAAAAACCAACAACTAACCAAAAGACAGCAAGAAAACCCAACAATCTCAGAGACTAAAACACTGGGGTGAGATAGGCGCCCATAGTCTCTTCAATTGTTGAAAGACCAGGACCATTTCTCAGAGTTAAACCTGGAATGTTCTTAGAAGAAATAAAAATGTTTCACATTCAGAATGATAGGAAGAATAAACATTTGTTAAAAATAGCATGTTTCATGGATTCCAGCTCATAATGTTTGAGCTGATAAAGACTAAAGCTACTTCTTATTATATAAGGAATTTGAATTTCTTAGTACTTTAAATAAATACCAGAATATATATGATTTCTTTGCTTCTAGGAATACTTGTAATTGTTAAGCGATCATCTTGAGTTCAATGAAAAGGCAGAGGATGTTTAAAATTTCTTAAAATAATAGCATCTAGCTGCAAACAGTTCCCCATATGACATCCCATTCTGCCTGAGGCAGTGTGTACGGGGTAGCATTCCATGAAGGTGTGGCAATAGGAGAAGTGGCTGCCTACCAAGTATGGGACAGCAAAAGTTACATTTTCTTTCCTTGATTACAAAATAACATACGTTTATGATAAAAAATAAAGAAAATAACAAAGTAGTATATAAAGTGAGAATTAAAAGTCCCCCTCTGAAGTGCTGGTAGGTATTCCAAATCTTTTTCTGGGTATATATAAGTGAAGGTATATCTAAATAACAAAATGTCACCTATTCAGATTTTTCAATATCAGAACCATCGACATAATGAGATTGGCCTAAAAGTATTTTTTGAAATGCTTATCCATTTAAACTATCATCCCAAGTAAGAGCTGAAGAGTAATTTCTCATGGAGTGGGGCATATGGTGGGGACGTGCTGGTTGGTTGCAATGGAGATTCATTTGGTGGTATATTGCAAAGTAAAGTTGGTGGTTCTGGTAATGCATGAGTTGGGCTGCTTTGGCGTTATTTCTATGTTGTAAAAGCAATAAAGTTTAAAGTACTGAAATGAAATTATGCAAATATATTACAAATCCCATTCTTACTCCATAATCCATATAATGGAAAGTGGAGAATATATTCAGAAGATACATAGATTGGATCAAGGTTTTCTTTTGTTGTTATCATTGGGTTCTTTCGTAGGTAGAATATCTAGATTGGTTAATCTAGCCATTTTGGAAGCATTTTGGCAAAAAAAAAAAAAAAAAAACAGTTCTTTTACTATATTTCCAATCCTGATGTTTGCTGATGTCTTTCAGATCCAGAAGATCTAGATAAACAGCTTGAACCTTCCCCCACATTTTATGCCCCGAGGAAATCTAAGGCCCTCCCTGAGATTTCCACATCTTTTCAGGGATTTGATGTGTTTCCAAAGCCAAGAAGGGCTCCTTATTCTCTGGCTGCTGTCTCTGTTTTGCATTGTTGACTTATATAGACAACTTGGCCCCTTCCTGGATTTTTGCATGCACACACACGTATTCACACAAAGCATTAGTCATTTTAGTGATAATTTGAGGGTTATTAACCAGACTTCCTATTATGAAGCACACAGAGAGCTATTTAAAATCACTCATTAATGACTTCAGTTCTTAAGTCCTTTCCTCCATCTTGCTTCAGGGAGTACTACGCTTGCTTCTATTTCAGAAGCTGCTAGCCCCTCACCTTCTTTCTCTCTCTTCTCCTTATCTTTCCTGCTGTCCCGTCCTTCCTTCAAACATGCAGAACAGGTTAGACTTCTTCACTTCCTTCTGCAATATCTGCATCTCCAATCCCACTAAAGTATTGAGTAGAACACCATTTAACAGAGTCCACCCTAGAAAGATCTTGTATAAAAACGGGAAAAAGTTATTACATTTATATAGAAATCACTTGGGTATTGTTATATTTTATAAAAGGGAACCATATAATACATATCACTCTGCACTTTGCTTTTTCAGTCTCTCAGCAGCATATCATGAATAACATCTCAGGGAACTTAAATCAACCTTACTCTTTTTAATGGCTGGCTAGTATTCCATAGTACATTATATTTAGGAGTCCTTTCTATCAGTATATATTTAGCATTTCTCTACAACTTTTCACTACTATAATGATGTAATGAATATCCTTGCATATGCGCATTTTCACATTGCTATGAGTAATTGCTGCAGGAAAAGACCTGGAGGTAGACTTACGGTCAAGAGATCAGCATATTTAAAATTTTGATAGACTCTCTCAAATTGCTCACAAAATAGCATGTGTATGCATTCCCATCAACAGGGTGCGCATTCGCAGAGGATATTTGTAAAGCCTTTTAGAATAACTTTAAACAGTTGCTGGCATATTACATCATCCCTGCAGATGTTAAATAGTTGAGATTAGACAAAGAAATTATTTCTAAACACTGCCACCTAAACCCACTGCAAATCTACATGACAGGGAAAACATACTGGAAATAAAACTAAACAAAGATCCCAGGTCCCTCACCCAATGAATAAAAGAGAATCTCAGGCTAGTTAGAGTTTGAGTAGGAAGTTAATCTTAGAGACAATCACCAATCTTAGAGACAATCGATGAGGAAAGGCACAGAAAAGCCCCCTTGTGGGGGATTGCAGGAGGCTCTGGAGTGCATGCAGATACCAGCAAGTAGTAGAGACATCACCCTCTTGTTTTTATGGGAAACACCCTTATGGTACTGAGACCCATACTAGCAGATTTCCAAATGAAACTTCTGCGAAACAGCTGTGGGTTTCACGAAGACCTGTCCTTCAATCTATAGGCTTGAGGATGGTGGAGCTTTTGGCCACACTGCTTGTGACAATCTGTCCATGTCCCCAACCCTGAGACTTAATGCTAGAAGCTACAACCTACTTCACACACAGGACAGTTCCTTGCTCATGTTGGCAAAGTTTCTAGTGTAAAAATGTCACCACTGAGTGCTATTTGGGGAAAGGAAACCAGATCTGAGACCTGGCTCCAATATTGCCCCTCACTCATGTTTTGTCCTTACGTCACCTCTCCTGTCTCACTTTCTTTATCTGTAAAATGGGTCTTACAAAGACCTCACATACCTTCCAAGTAAAGGCCATGTGAGTTCACACGTATAAATGCTGTTTGTAGCACAAATTGGATTTCAAAGGTAAGGCTTTGTTAGTAAAGAAGATTCTCTTACAACTCTTTGTAAACACTATGGGGAACAAATAAACCAACAAAACCCATGTCAAACAAATCAAAAGAAAAAGAGACCTGAACTTAGATAGCAGTGATGGGTTGCACAACCCTGTGAATATACTGAAAATCCCCAGTTGGAAAAAAAGAAAGAAAACAAGAGAGAGAGGAAGGAAGGAAGAAGGAGAAGGAGGGAGGATGGGAGGAAGGACGGGAAAGAGTTTTTTTTTTAATTGCAAAGACAATCAAAAGTGTAGGGAAATAACTTTTTTGGAGCACATTTTATAAGTCAGGCCCTCTTTAATTCTTCGGATATGGGGTCTTTATTTCATCTTACCCACAATTTGAGAATGTAGAAATTATTGCCCAGATTTTTTGGGAAAATTAGAGTTTCAGCACCTTGAGCAGGTCATAGGGCAATTACCTGGCCCAGAATTTGAATCTAATCCTTCTCTGCTCCTAGGTCTGAACCGCTTAACTGTACCATGCTGCTTCTTGACCCAGGCAAAAGCTCAAAGCAAGCATAAGATTTGCCAATGACATCAGACTCTCATATTCAGACTCCCGTCAAGAGATTCTATGCAAAATAACTTGAGGGCTTTCCGATGTTAACCTCAAAAGTGAAGTGAAGCGCCCCCGATTGAGAAAAACAGTGCATTATGTGTCCAGTATTTATACACTCATCAGAGCCTTCCTGGATCTATTTGTATTTTCAGCCCAAAACCTTGTCTTGGGTTAATGAGCCCCACAAGTTCTCTAGCCAAACGTTTATTGGCTTCCAGCTTAACATAAGCTTGTACCTAATCAATGTAGCCGTTGAAACAAGTTCCATGCTGGCAAATTCCCAAAGCAAAAGGAGGTAAATGAGAACAACATGAATGAGACAAACAAGGGAGCCACCACGGAGGAACAGTTTAATCAACACTTAGAGAAACATGGCTGCCTCCTGCTGAGATGGAAATAAATCTGTTTTGTAGACATTCTGATGCCTTTAACCATATCCTCTTTCTCTAGTACAAAGCCTTTCAGCTTTTGCATCACTTCTGTTGGAAATCACTTCATAATAAGAGAAGTTGAAAAATTTCAGATCCAGGTTTTAAAATTAATTTCTAAAAAATAGAAAACAGTAGCAGACACAGTTGGTGCATTATCTATAACCCCTTGGACGTTTATTGTGAAGCCCGTGATTCACTGCCTGAGGATTTTGCCAGACTAGGGAGCATGGCAGACCAGTGTACAAAGCAAGTAGTAAGTGCTAAGCTGTAAATTCCTCCAAAAGCTGCTCTCATCCAATGGCTGGATTCATGGATAACGAATTTGATGGATAAACAGTCAAAAACTGAGTTGATATATATAAATAAGCAGCTCAGCATCCCAGCCCCATGGTCGGGATAGCCCAAGGTATGTTCTCCTCTGTCCAGAGTTCTCAGAGTTCTTGAGCTCCAGGTACCTAGAGCAGCAACTGGTTAAAGGGCTTCCTTCGCTGGCATCCTTCCCTTCCGTGTCTCACTTCCCCATTTCCCTCCTGCCGTTTCCTGGGATTATCTCCCAAAAAAACCTCTTGCATTAAAATCTTTGTCTCTGAGTCTCCTTCAGGAGGAACCCAAAGCAAGACAAGGGTGACTCATACTCTCTGGATGAAAAGGAAATGATCATTAAGAAA
This sequence comes from Ateles fusciceps, assembly GCA_036589455.1. Taxonomy (NCBI): domain Eukaryota; kingdom Metazoa; phylum Chordata; class Mammalia; order Primates; family Atelidae; genus Ateles; species Ateles fusciceps. The sequence continues at coordinate 6,662,579 of JAZHEH010002789.1, read as the reverse complement.
ATAAGCTTTCAGCCTTTCTCTTTAGTCCTGTTGACTTTGGATTTCTTTCATCCCTTTAGAACTTCTCCTCCATCGACTGATTTCCCAAGGTCTCAAAGTTTGCCTGACCACCTGCAAACTGTTTCCCCCTCTCCATGGCCACTCCTGGTTCCATTCACTAGTTCTCTCCAGGTATTACTTCCTGGAAAGTTAAACCTGCAAACACATAGAATGTTAGAACTGGGCAAGAAGGAAGCTGAGAACTGTAAGGCCTTGTGAACCGTCAAAGAGACTCACCCAAGGCAGAAACCATGCTTTTTGGTCCTCAACGCCTGGTGCTATGCAGGTTCTTCCCTCTGTTTCCCGGTTCTGACATAGTGTCTCCCCCTCACTCCATTCCCTGCATTGGCACCATTTTCACCTTTGGTCTCTTCCAGTTATTGGCCGGACTAAATGACCTCCAAAGCCCTTGGAAGTTATTTACCTTCAATGATCCTTACCCTCATCTTCTAACTAAGGGTTGAAATACTGAGACAAGGCTCCCCCACCACCCTAAATGACCACCACTAGACCTTCCTGAAGTACCATGTTCTAGGAGACCTCTTCTTTCTCCCAAAAACAAGGTTTGTTTTGGTCCTGAGCTGAACAAATTATTTTTCTTAGTTCATGTATCCCATTTTTGCTACACGTTTTCTCTGTATCAAAAGTAGCTCCTCTGTTTTTCTCCTTTCAAACAAATCCCTGCCAAATACAGTGCCCTGACCAAGGGCATAGTTAGCCATAAAATCACCATGTATCTGTCCTAAACCCATTCTAATGGCCTGGGGCAGGAGGGGGATATGGTGTTAAGTCCCCCTCCTCCTCAGCCATGCATCCCCCCTCTCTGGAGCACTGCCAGCTTCCTTCACCAGTCCCCATTTGCAGAGCCCCTCACCCACTCGCCATGTTCTTAGGAAGATGAATCAGGAGTGAACAGTTCAGACATTATTTAGATTCTCTTTTGATCACATAGAACACAAGTAAAGAACTCTTGGGACGAGTGATACACTGCATTCCTCAAGTATGTCAATCCATGCAGAGCACTGAAGGGGCTGCATTGTTCACCTTAACAGTTATAGCCCCTTCTAATGATTACGAAGATGCTGTTTATATCAATATTTAAATATGCTGTTTCTCTTAAATGAACCACAACAGCCTCATTTAAAGTTATTTTATTATAATGAGCAGATATTTGGACAATGTAAACCTGTACGCCACTTGCAATATAAACCTCTCCAATAATGCCTCAGTTTAGCATCTAAATACATATTTAAACAGTTTAAAAACACATTGACTGCATAATTTGTATTTGTAACTGCTCAAAATAAAGGACTTTTTATTGAGTGTGCCAAATAATGTGAATTTGGATGCCTTCTGAAAGGATGCATTATTCATGTGGAAGAAAAACAAAATCAATAAATGAAAATTCAAATAAAAATAAAACCCATTATGATACTGAACTCAGACAAAGATCATCTTGTGCATTATTTACTCAAGGAAAAGAAACAGGAAAATGGCCCTCTGGAACTGAATCATAACCTCCTGCTTAGGCTGTTTGAAAATAAACAGAATTGTATGTTTCTCACAGAAAGAACTGTTAAATTTCTGAAAGAAAGATTCAATTTCTTTCAGTTTACAACTAAGATTATTTAAAAATTTAACAACAAAATGCGTTCAGACGATTGGTAAGATGTGAACATGATTACATTCTATTGTTAACACATCACTTATCTCGTTGCTACCAGGGTATATAGAATACATTAAAGTTCATAATGGGGTTCTGAGGAAAAGCATATCTTGGCATATAGAGAATACTGAATACACGTGTTTGTGCTTGGTGGGGAGGAGAAACATCTCAGCTTCCTTAATTTTCACAAAGGCATCAACGTTGGTCAAGAGGTCAGGCTTCGGGGTCAGACATACTGAGTTAAATCCTGCCTCTTAATGCAACTAGTTCTGTGATTTTCATTATTTAACCTCTCTAAGCTTTGGTACAACGTGAGTTTAATGAGAGTACCTACCTCCTAGGGATTAAAGGAAATTCTTAGCCCAGTACCCAGCACATGTAAGTTACCCAGTGAGTGTTAGCAATAAGAATATCTAGGAGTAGCACCATCTTTCCTTACAGACACCTGATTGTCAAAGCACGTCTGTCCTTCCTCAGCAACAATGCACAGGCGCACATTGATTCTTTGCTGAAGAATATTATTTCAGACTCTCTGCTGCCTATTTTTTATCAAATGTTATGAGAAGTAAGCTTCAATGTTTCTTCACGGAACACTTGCCTGAAAATACATTTTATTCTTGGCACAAGGCAGATCATCAGGAAGCTACAACTGATAAACTTAAGAAACTGATATTATACAATTTAATTTTGTTGAATTACATTTCACACCAACAGTTTATATAGAAGGGCGGAAAGGAAAGAGCTCTAGGGAATTAAATAGTTTGCCGATCGTAGGGATGTCTTGGGGATGTTACCCACTTTATTACATAGTTTCTCCTTTTTGGAAGATCCTCCAGTGCCTACACCTAGGAAAACACTATATTTATTAATTCACTTAAAAACTGTACCGTACTCACTCAGTTTTTGCTGAGCACTGCTCTGGGGCACTAGACATAGAACAGTGAACTAAACAGACAAATATCCCTGCCCTGAGTAGCAGCATTTACCTTCTAGCTCCTTGGCGACTGATTTACTTTTATCTTACAGAAACTGCAAATGTTATAACTGAATTGGTTTAACTCTTTCCTTTGGATTCTAGCAGGTTCAGCACCAAATGATACAGATTCTTACGGCATATATCCCTGTGTGCTAACTTAACTTGCGGATTTATCTTGCCCTTATACCCAGTCTTCTCATCTACTTCTTTATTACTCTGCTGCAAAATATGTGTTTTTATAAGTAACCACAACATTTTTTAAGAGAAACGAAATTAAGAATTTATAAATGCATCAGGGAAATAAATACAGCAATACAAACATAGGTATGTGTGAATTCAAGTAACTATAAATCACAGCTACTGGCATCTTGAATGGCCATTTGCTTTTCATGTTTCACTTCCAGCCTCAGAACAATGATTCATGAAAGTTCATTAATTTAATAGATAACCATTGACCATCTGCAATATGCCAGACTCCATTCAAGGTGGGGGATTAATGGTTAACAACACCGATTAAGTCTCTGGGAGCTTGTACCTGCATGGAGGCTGTATTCGTTAGCTCAAGCGGCTATAACAAAATACCATAGACTGGGTGGCTTAAACAACAGAAATATATTTTTGTCAAAGTTCTAGAGACTGGAGTCCAAATCAGGGTGGCAACTTGGTCAGGTTCTGGTGAGGGCTCTTTCCCTGGTCATCTTCTTGCTGTGTCGTCACATGGCAGAGAGAGAGAGAGAGAGATTCCTTCCTCTTATAAAACCACAGTTCTTTTGGATTAGAACCCTGCCCTTAGGATCTTACTTAACCTTAATTACCTCCCAAACAGGCATTTGACCCCATCCCTAGATACAGTCACATTGGGGATTAGAGCTTCAACGAAAGAATCTGGAGGGGACACAATTCAGTCCATAACAAACCTCACGACATCTTGTCCAAGATTCAAAGAGCTCTAGCGAAGGGATATTACAAATGTATTCCATAGGTAGTTCTTGGGTTGAAAGTCTCTCACTTATATTTGACCTAAACCTCAAATTGCAGATAAAGGGCAATTTACCTGATTTTGTCCTCCAACAAGATTCAACTTTTAAAATCAAGTTTATTTTGATCATAAAATGAAGGAATGCAGCTGATATAAGATGGCATATCAGTCTTCACTGATTTAACTACACATTATACCACAAAGAATGGTGTTAGTAGTTGTGTTGGTATCTACTTATTCAATAAACATTATGAGTCTACTAAATTCCAGACACTGCCAGGATCTGGGATGTAGTGATGACTAATTAAACACAGTCTCTGGCTGGGCGTGGTGGCTCACGCCTGTAATCCCAGCGCTTTGACAGGCCGAGGTGGGTGGATTATCTGAGGTCAGGAGTTCATGACCAGCCTGGCTAATATGGTGAAACCCCACCTCTACTAAAAATGCAAAAATTAGCCAGGCATTGTGGTGGGTGCCTGTAGTCCCAGCTACTCAGGAGGCTGAGACAGGAGAATCGCTTGAACCTGGGAGGCAGAGGTTGCAGTGAGCTGAGATTGCACCACTGCACTCCAGCCTGGGTGACAGAGTGAGACTCCATAAAGGAAAAGAAAAGAAAAGAGAGGAGAGGAGAGGAGAGGAAAGGAAACCACACACACAGTCCCTGTCCTTACAATGGAATGGGACATACAGACAAATAAACATATATTATATATATATATATATATACATACACACACACACACATATATATTATAGTAATAGTACTACAAGCAGAGGAAGGGAAAGAACACAGTCTTATGGACACACACAGGACGCACACTGACGCTGACCTTGGGTGTCAACAAAGGCTTTCCAAATGTAGTCATGTCTAAACTGACATCTTAGAGATAAGTAAAAGTTCTCTTGGTCAAGTGTATATGTGAGCAGGGATACAGCAGGGAAAGCATTCTAGAAATAAGAAGAATATAGAAAGAAGTCTTGGAGATTAGAAAGGACATAACTCCTTAGGAAAACCAAATGTCTGGAGAGTGAGGAGAGGGAAGATTCTAGGACAGAACTCTCAAGAGTAGACATCTTTTAAAATATTGGGAAGGGGAGACTAGATAGTCCATGTCATCAACAGAGGCATGGCCAGGGGGGCAGGAGAAAGCCCAGGAGGATTCGTTGTCATGAAAATCGAGGTAAGAGACCGTTCTAGAAGGGGATAGTGGTTATCGGGATTAAAAACTGCTAAGAGGTAAAGTAAGTAGGGAAATGTGTCTAGGGATTGAGCAAAAAGCAGAAGGAAGTAGCTGACAAACTTGGTGAGACAGTTTTAATGACTAGCAGGGAGAAGAGCTATCGTTACACCTATTCTCATTTACCTTGCAGGCCCTGAGGAGAAGGAATTGGATTAGATAGCAGGCCTTCCCCAGGTGATGCCTTCCATGTTCAAAATGATAGCAGGTGTGTAGTATGTATGCATGTAAATACACACACACACACACACACACACACACACACACAGTTAAGTCTGTATAAGACAGACCACAAAATATTGACAGTGATTTTCTCAGCATGGTGGGGTATATCTGGATGGTGGGACAATAGGAAATTTATACTACTTCATTACCCTTTTCTATATTTTATTATTTTCTACATTGAACATCTAGAAATTATAGATTTCTAGACGTTTAAAATTATAAAATTATAATTATTTTAAATTATAAAAATGATAAAATTAATTTTAGAAATGGACTTACATAGGGGATGAAGGCAGATATCCCAATCTGAATTGCTTTACCTATGAACTAAAACAGTGTATCTTAACTTTTTTGTCAGGTTATCTAAATGCTTTTTCCTTTTCTTTTTTTTGCTCTCTAGCCATCAATGTTTTACGTGCTTGGATACCAAGGAAGGCTTTGTCTGGATAAAAACCAGCTGATTTTTTGAGCCTGAAAGATGTCTTCCAATTCTGGGTAATTCTACTGAAAATTTGCCCTGGATTCAGACAAGCTTTGGGCACACACGCAAACCATCTTTACCTTTGCCTTTCTTCCCTCCATGCAGAGCCATAGACTTAAAAAACAAATGATTAAGGTAACATTTATATTGCTGCCTTTCAGTCAAGATTGGCAAAGGGCAGAAAAACCAAAATAATCAGTTTGTATCCTGGTTACCCTTTTAAAATTAATTTAGGGAAAGCATGTAACTGGCAGAGAGAAACACTTTTCAGACCTCACGGAAAGAAATCATCCATTAGAATTTAAGGTCTTTCGGGAAGCAAACTGGTAGCACACTCAAGCTTGTGGAGCACAGGTAGTTAGGCCCCTGCCGACTTAAATGGCCATAGTGATCAGAGCCCAGAGTCCTTCCTAACCCCACCCCAAACTCCTAAGCAAATTCTCAAAGAGAGATGACAACTGGGTGATTCCAGCTGAAAACAGAAAATCAAAGAACTTGAGTCCCTTGCTCAAATCCATCAGGGATGTGATTAAAAAGGAAACTAGATTTCTTCCTTCCTTCTCTCTACACCCCACATACCTCCCACAGCTAACGCAGCAGCCAGCACCATGGCTTTCCAAGCTAATCATTAGTTCCTGCAAACCTTCAGACAAAAATATCTTCCTCTTGAATTTTCATTCACAGACAACCTCCTCAGCTGTGTCAGTACATGCTCCAGACAGAGGACAAAGGAAGCATGGGCAGGCACAGGAAGACAGGATTAGTGGAGACTCAGCTTCCATGATATGGGTTAGGTCAGAAGCCTCTTGTTCTGAGGCCAGAGGAAGTCTACAGAACATGACCCAGGCCAGCCTTTGGGGCTTTTAGATTTCCAGGTAGGTTCAGAAAGGAGCAGTAGGTTCAGGAAGACTTGTATGTATCTGGATTTTAACTTACAAAAGAATCACCTAGGCTGGGCGTAGTGGCTCATGTCTGTAATCCCAGCACTTTGGGAGGATTGCTGGACCTCAGGAGTATGAGACCAGATTGGGCAACATAATGAGACTCCATCTTTACAAAAAATTAAAAATTAGCCAGGCATAGTGGCCCAAGCCTGTAGTCCCAGCCACTCTAGAGGCTGCCGTGGGAGGATTGCTTGAGCCCGGGAGGTCAAGGCTTCAGTGAGCCATGATCACGCCACTGTACTCCAGCCTGGGCAATAAAGTAAGACCCTGTCTCAAAAAAAAAAAAAAAAAAAAATCACCTGAAAAGTTTGTTAAAAATGCTGGTTCCCAGTCATCATCCCCAGATTCTGGTTCAGTTATGCCTGGGATGGGCACTACAAATCTGCTCTGCAAAATAGTATCCTGGGTTATTCAGGAATGTGTTCAGAAATGCTAGCTTAAAATTTTCATGCCACCCTATGTTGGCACTGCTTTCATCAGTGGGGTCTGGGAAGCAAGCATAACTATTTCCCCCAGGCTCTGGCTGGGGAATATGTACCTCTAGGTGGTGTGTGTGGTGTGAAGCAGGGCCACCCACTCATAGGCTACACAGCCTCCACCTTCCTTGAGTAATGATTCTAACTGGGGTCTATGGGGCAACATTAGTATTTTTATTAAAGCAAAGATGGATAAACGATGGAGTAGAATACACGATTTGAAGGAATATCAAAGATGAAACCTGAAACTTCAAAAAAATGAGCTTATGGTAGGCTGCTTTTTATTGCGTCTCTCAGATTGGAGATGCATTCTCTGTTCTCTGCCTCCAGTGGAAAGTTTGAGAGGCTTTGTTAGCGGCTAGCAATCAGCATACCATACAGTAGTTTCCTCATTTGAAAATGGTATAACAGCTGTCTCTTGAAATTGTGGTAAGCCATAAAGAAGATAACACTATTTAAGCCCTAACCCAAAGTCTGACATTACAAAAATGTTCCATAAATGTTCATCTTTCCTCCAGTGCAGAGAATACTCCATTTGGTATCCCAGATATGTGAGGAATTGCCTCTTTCTCTTCAAGATCTGAATTGTAGAAGATCTATAGATTTTTCTTGGGAATTGACTGAAAAGGGTTGTAAGCAAAACTAGCTTCATGTAAATGTTCATAACAACGAGGAAATATAACAGATTGATGGTGGATTTAAGTTTATCTAAACATAATACTGGACAGAAACTAAAAAGAGATATGTAGTACATGTAGAAGTCCAGCAAGAAGATATTTTTCCTCTCTTGGAAACTTTCCCCATCACATGCCTTCTTATCTTGTGGGTATTTGTGTGCCTTTCTTTGTATCTTTTAGGCTATAAACTCCTTGAATGTGGAGACCAAAGTTGTTATCTTTGTATTCAACCATTTATTTTTTTCATTCAACTAAGATGAAAACAAGCTACAGGTAATGCATGCATGTGTTAAAAGAAATGAAGCTAAAACAAAAGAAGAACATTCGGAGGAAGAAAGTCTCCTTCCAGTGTACTAGCATCCCGGTTCTTCTCCATAGGGACAATCGCTATTCACATTTTTGTGTACATTTTCAGAGAGAGTCTATGAAAATAAATCACATTTATAAAAATAATAGTATGCCACACCCAATTTTTGGTAGTTTGCTTTTATATTTTACAAAATATATTTTACATGTCTATACACATATATTATTTTATACATATCTATTAAATATATTTAGAGAACATTCCATCTTAGTGGCTTTAATACTGTTCTTTCTAAACAGGTGCATAATATGTACCATAGTTTATCTTACTTCATTGATGAATATTCAGGTGGTTTTCAAATTAGCTGGTTTTGTGTCAATGAATGCTCAAACAATGCTAAAATGAATATCTTTGTACATAGGCCTCTGGGCATATTTGAGATTGCATCTATGGGCAAATTCCTAGAAGTAGAAATGGGTCATTTGTAATTTTGATACATTGCCAAATTGTTCACTGTAAGGTATATTGTCGAGTCGAAATGAGGAAACTGAGGCCAGTATAAGAAAATGAAAATCCGATTTATTCAGCTCCCGGGCGAGGTTCTATGGTCCAGGTAAGGGCCAGAGAAGTCGCACTTAACTTTTTAGGGCAAGGGGTTTTATAAGGAGTGAAGACATTTGATTGGATATAGGGGAGACAAAGCATAAGGCACTTGACTGGATATTGGGACCCAGGAAGTGGAGTGAAGGCATTTGATTGACATAGGGGGAGACAAAGCGTAAGGCACTTGACTGGATATTGGGACCCAGGAAGTGGAGTGAAGGCATTTGATTGGATATAGGGGAGACAAAACATAAGGCCCTTGACTGGATATTGGGACCCAGGAAGTGGAGTGAAGGCAGTTATTACTGGTAGGTAGGTGGGATCTTTGGTGAGTGGGCCATCTTGGGGAAGAATGACCTAAACGGGACAAAGAGTTATTGGGCAGGGTTTGGTGTGGCTTTTTTGAAATTTTTGGGTGGGGTTTTTCAGCAGGGGCTAGGTGTCAGGTACAGAGTGGTGACGTAATTCCCTGTTGCCGGGAAGGATAGGCATGTCCGAGCTCCCGGCGAGGCAACCGGCCTTACATTCACCACTAAAATTATAATTTACTCTTCTGCCAACAATAACTATTAACCCCAAATTTTAACAACATTTGATATGTTATCAAAATGTAACAACCTAATGAGTGAAGCATTTGCATTTCATATGAATCAAAGTGTTTTGATTGATAGAGAAAGGAAGGACTTTTATTAGTTCTGGGACAATTGATTATCCAGTTGGACATACACATACAAAAAACCACATCCAAATAGATTTTGAACTTAAAAGTTTTTTTTTTTCTTAATTTATCATATTTGAGCTCTAGGGTACATGTGCACGTCCTGCATCCTGCAGGATTGTTGCATAGGTACATACATGCCATGGCGGTTTGCTGTCTCCATCCCCCCCTCCCCCCCGTCACCTACATCAGGCATTTCTCCTGGTGTTATCCCCTCCCCATCCTCCCCACCACCTCCTCCCCCGCTATCACTCCCCATCCCTCCCCCTCCACACCCCCTCCCCCAGCCCTGTGAGTGTTGTTTCCTTCCCCTGTGCCCAAGTTGAACTTAAATGTTAAAGACAAAACCATAGAAAAAAAATGAGAAAATGTCTTTCTGACTTCAAAGTAGGAAAACGTTTCTTTAATATGGCCTCAAATGTACTAGCCATAAAGGAAAAGATTAATACCTTTAATTATTTTAAATTAAAGAACTTCTGATTGTCAAAAGATACTATGAAGAAGTGAAAAGATGCCAAAATCTGAAAGAAGAGATTGCAAAATTTATAGTTGAAAAAGGCTTAGTATTCAGACTATATAAAGACCTCTGCAACTCAATAAAAAAGACAACTCAGAGAAATGGGTAAAAAAACATGAACAAGCATTTCACAGCAAAGACAATGTGGATATTGAAGATATATATGAAAATAATCTCAATTTCATTAGCATTTAAGGAAATGTACATTGAGATATCAATGAGATACCATCTTACTATCCAACACTACCATACATTGGCAAAAATATAGGCTCTTTTACACTGCTGGTAGGAATGTATACCACTACTTTGAAAAGTCATTTGAGACTATCATTCACAATACCCTGTTACTCTCTCTATATATATTGTAACCCTAGTTTTATGCCCTGGAGAAAATCTCCAGTGCAAAGAAGGTTCATAGCAGGACTAGTGGTAATAGCAAAAACTGGAAACACCCCACATGTTCATTGACTAAAGAATAAATGATTGTTATATTCATTCAATGGAACACTATGTAGAAATTAAAATAAGTCCAAACGTGGGCTTGTAAGCTAGTCCATGTGGTTTTAAATCCTGGCTTTCCCACTTACCAACTGTGTAATTTTGGACAGTTACTTAACTTCTTTTCATCTCCGTTTCCTCAACTATAATTTATATTCCTGTGGTGAAGATTAAATGATCAAGTGCATGTAAAGCTCTGAGAACCATATATGTATACAGTAAGCACCCTGTGATAGCTATCATTATTGAAAGAGTGCAGATAGAGTTTTGAGGGATCTAAAAAAAAAATCAAGAAACAGATTTGAACTAGATGGTGAAGGTGCAAGTGAACATATAAATTGAGGATAAATAGGATGAATAAGGGCAAGAAACTTCAGGAAGTGAGAACAAAATGTAAATGTCAGGAAGTGTGGAAGAAAATGATGTAACAGGACAACTATAACCGTTCTGGGGTGGAGAACGTGGGCAAGAGGAGAGACAGTAGAAGATAGGGCTGAGAGAAAGTCAGGGGCCTGGCCTGAGGCAGCATCAGTGATGGGTGGGAGTCCTCTCAAAACCCTCACCCTGTTAATTGCATTGTGGCATTCTCAAGACACTCATAGCTTTCTTTATTTTGAAGTGGGACCATCTAGAAGTTTCTCCTTACCTTGTGGTAATTACTTCTTATCTACTGAGTTTTCTACCTTCTTGACACGGCAGTTTAATTATAAATTCAAAGCCTCCCTCTCCCCATTTTTTTCCTTAAATTCCAAAATAACGATGAAATGTGGCTTCTATTTGCCCTACAAAATCTATACCAAGTTTTTCATGAAGGAGACCCAAAATATCAAAATCATGATGATGAAGGGATAAATATAACCTGAAACATGTTCTATGATTACTTATTCATGGTATTGCAGAATCTCATGCATTGGCACCTCACAGTTTATACATCTTTTTCAAGTTTGTTATCACATTTAAGTCATTCTTCCCCAACAATGCTGTGAGGGAGGGTATTAGGCTATCCTTCTGCTGCTATGAAGAAATACCTGAGACTGGATAATTTATAAAGAAAAGAGGTTTCATTGGCTCAGGGTTCTGCAGCTATACAGGAAGAATGATGCCAGCACCTCCCCAGATGCTCTGCTTCTGGGGAGTCCTCAGGAAAACTTACAATGATGGTGGAAGGCAAAGGGGAAGCAGCACTTCACATGGCCAGAGGAAGAGAGAGAGCGAGAAGGGAAGGCGCCACATGCTTTTAAATGACCAGATCTCATGAGAACTCTATCAGGAGAATATCACCAAAGGGATAGTGCTAACCCATTCATGAAGGATCCACCCCCATGATACAATCACCTCCCACGAGGTCCCACCTCCAACACTGGGGATTACAATTGAACAGATTTGGATGGAGAACACAGATCCAAACCATATCAGGGAGGCCTGGCTGGGTCTGTTTTATAGGTAAAGAGGCTAAGGGCTATGATGTGAAAGGGGGTGTGTCCACTGTGGAAGAGCTTTGAACCTGGTCAGTTCTGAGTTGAAATCTTGAATCCGTTACTTAGCTGGGTAAACCAACCTCTCTGAACCTCATATTCCTACTGTTTGATGAGGAAGGATAAATAAGCTTCCTTCATGAAAAAATTGGGTTTTGTTCACATTTCAATAAGACTTTAGCCCGTGACACTGTGCTCTAAATGGTAGCAGTGATTACTATTGCTGCTCAAGGGTAGAGCTCAGGTTTAAACTCACTCAGTTCTTACTCTAAGGCAGTGCTCTCTCTCCTTTGTTACAACACAGATGTTCACAAGGCAGGAGTGGAGGGCCTCCCCGCACCTCATTGGTTAATGGCCTGGCTTCCATTCTTAGGACTTATACTTTCCCACCATATTCAGGAGATATTGTCATGATCTTGACATAAAATGTCACACCACATGATATGAGTGGCTAGCAGTTATAAATTGTGAGTTTTTGAATTACCAGGAATAAGCACTGGTAATTGAGGCAGAAGCATTTTTTTTTTTTGCATGCTAAATGTGATTTCACAGATTGTTAGAAAAGGAAAAAGCATTTTTCTCTGTAACTCTATCATTAGATCTTTTAAAAGAGGAAAATTCCTGAATATATTCCACTGTTAAATTCTCCCATAATAGTATCACCTTGATGCTTAAATAATTTATTTCAAGGCTTATTAGATTATGAAATAAACATCTTGGGGGGGCAAGGATGTCATAACTGCTTCATCTGTTCAATGCTAGGAACAGACACGTTGTGCTTCTAGTCCGCTCAACGTAGGAGTCCATAACGGTTTCTTGCATGAATATCAAATCTTGAAGAAAAACATGGCTGAATGGACCTTTCCCGGGACCAGAATATGCTTTAATGTGTCTGGCACAAATGACAAAATATGAGAGACTTTCTTTAATCTCCATGTGAAGCTATTTTCCTTCCTCCTTCCTTCTTCTCTTTGTAGGTAAAGGTTGTTTCACAATATGGGGAAGGTCTTTTGAGGCAAAACAATTATTATTTATTTCTCATTAATGGAAGTGGCAGAATCAGAGAGGACTCGCTTTTCCTTTGAAGTAGATCAGTTCTTTTAAGTTAGATCAGATTTCACATCAATTAAAGACACCATCCCTGAGCATAACTGTGGAAACGTATCTCTTCTTCAAAAAGGTTTAGAGTTTGGCTGATACATGAGACATATTCTTAGGCGAGGGGGTTTTCTGGTTTGTCTTTTATTTTAAGAGTTCCTGGTGGGATGTTGGAGTGAAATTCACATTTTCAGTCCTCCACTCATTAGGCAAATGGTATTTGTCCATTTTCCTATGGTTTAAATTCAGCAAAAAGTAAAAACAAGAACAACAAACATTTCTTCCCTCATGCAAGGAGTTTGTATCCAAATAATAAACAGCAATCTTGTATTTGACTCAATAGTTTCAAAGTTACTGTTACAAAACTTTGAATTTCTCAAATGTTCTCTGGGCTCATTGCCAGATTTCTTATTTCCCCTTTTGGCTCTCTATTGTGCTATATACATGTCAAAGACAGAAACATGACCTTTCTATTTTCCACCAACACTATAGATCCATTAAAGGGTCTTTTAAATGCTGCTGTATCAGGAGTCCTTCTTAGCCTGGATTGGCTTCCTGAGGCCTCTTTTCTTTTGCCAGATCCAGGGGATCAGATACTTCTGGCATGAAGGATGTTACCAACATGGAGTGCTACAAAGCTGGCAGAGCAGTTGTCATAGAGTGTAGTTCCATGATCTGACTCCTTCTCTTATGGCAATTGAGATTTCCACTTCTGCTTTTATTTATGAAAGAGTGTTCAATATACCCATTCCTTCCCATCCAGTGATTTTACATTAGCAAAAGTCATACAGGCCCCAAAACTACCTGGGTTCTTTCTTCTAGGTGTAAAGACTTCTTGCAGAAGAATAGGCGCTCCCCTTGCTTCTGCTGGATGTTTGTACCTCTGAGATCCTTGAGACTGGCCACTCTCAATTGCCTAGGTCTCCATCCAATCCAAAAAACCATCCACTCTGCGCCTTTCCCCCACTCACTGCACTCATTAACTCACAGAACCTTCCTTAAAATTGCCATAACTGCAGTACTTTTGTGCTTTAGTTTTCTCATTTCAAATTCTGGCTGTGGCTGTCAAATTTTGACAAGCCATTTACTCCGCTTATTCCAAACATGTTCTTCTTAAATCTTTAATTGGAAAAACATGTTTAAAAACTTCCGGTGGCACTGATATAGTACCTTTCAGTGTCTTTGGAGATGTAGGCAAAATGATCTGCTACCTGGTCCTTTCTCTATTCACAGCGTTCCTGTTTAATCCCTCTTCCTTTGGAGTAAAATCTGGAGGAGAGGGAAGGAGGTCTACGGAAGGTCACCCTTGCACGTAGACCACATCTGCAGCTTCTCGGAAATAAATCCCAGAGCAAATCCTCCACACCCATGCTTCTGAGAGAGTCCAGAAGAGCACACTGAGGTTGAGGTGAAGGACAAGTCAAGCTAATCTTGCACACTGCAACATATCTACAGGGATTTCAGGAGCAGCAGAGCTACTCAGTGCTTCTGCCATCGCCATAGCAGCAATAGATTGAAGAGAAGAGAAATGAACTTCTTGTGTCCAAGAGAGAGTTAGAGACCAATTTTAACTGCTGGACTATGTGGACTGGTCCAAGGCCTAATTTCCTGAATTCTTCACTAAAGACCTCTTGTCCTTTGAGGGCAATGCCAATCATTTCAAGCATCAGCTGGGAGCTAAGGTTTCCAGGTGCAGTGTAATTAAAAATAAGAAGGTCTGCTTGAACCAAGGTGACCCTAATTATCTTTGTTAAAAACACAGATGGGAGGCAATAGAAGCTAGTGTACAAGAAAAGCCTCTTCCTAGACCAGAACTATATTTAAAGCAAAACCAAGAAAAATGGAAATTTCCACTATGGGTATATTCCCCTGTATTTAATTTTCTCACAGACCATCTTAAATCTATTCTGCTCTAATCCGGAAATGATGGTGTAGTGACTAAGTTTCTAGGATCAACTACCTAAGATTATGTTCCACATCTTCCAATTACTAGATGTGGAATGTTGGGAAAGTTACTTCAACTTTCTAAGTCTTCATCTCTTCACCTGTAAAATGGCAATAATAAAAGCTACTTCATAGGGCTGTTGTGAGATTTAAATGAGACAATGTGTCTAAAGTGCTTAGTTCAGGGTTTGTCAAGCAGTAAGCACTCAATAAATACAATCTATTTTTACTCTTACACGTTGAGTATCCCTTATTTGAAATGCTTAAAACCAGAAGTGCTTCAAATTTTTATCTTTGGATTTTGGAAAATTTGCATGTATATAGTGAGATATCTTGGGGATGGAACCCATATCTGACTTTGAAATTCATTTATGATTTATATATACCTTATCCATATAACCTGAAGGTAATTTTGTTCTTCCCTTGGAGACAGTGAATAAACTGTGTTGTGTACCTACATTGGGACTGCAACCCATCACATGAGGTCAGGTGTGGAATTTTCCACTTGTGGCACCATGATGGTGCTTGAAAATTTCAGATTTTGGAGCATTTTGGATTTCAGATTTTCAGTTGGAGGATGCTCAACCTGTATTTAATTTGGGTGACTTTGGTTGCCTTCAGCAGAAGTGAACTTCCAAGAACCTCATCTTCAGCATCTGTGAGCTATCTCTCGTCTTTGCACCATCTTACTTGTCATTACATTGGGAATCCTTGACATCTTGCCTTTCCTAGTTCATCTAAGCCATTTCCTTGTTCCCTAATAAGTGAGGTGCTCACACAATTCCTATGGCATTTGCTGTTCCCCAGCAAAGAAAATGTCTAAGCAAAAACACTTAGGACTTCCCCCATCAGAGCCAGATTCCTCCCCCAAGAATTGTCCTCTTAGCCAATAAACACTGGCATGGACTTTATGAGGCACTTGGGAAATAAAATATCAGCCATTGCATTTTCATTTGTTTTCTGTGAATATGAAATGGTCAACACTTCCTGCTTAGTTTGTGACACCCCATAATGAGTCTGTGCATTTATTTTTCTACAAATTGTTATGGTCACCAAATCAGCAAGGCTTAGTTCATTGTAGTCTTTTAGGAACAAACCACACAATGTTTCACACATTCAGATCTACTACTAAATTTCATAAGTTACAAAGTACTCACAAAGTCACGAGAACCTGCCTGTGAGCCCAAGCTGCACTATTTGAATAGAATGCCAATTTCTACAGAAAGACAATTTGAGGATCTTAAGTTATATTCCAGGTATCTATGTTCTTGCTTTTTATCTTGTTAGAAAGAAGTGATGTTGTCAGATGTTACTTTGTTCAGATTATTTTATACTTACTAAATTCTATCAATGTCACCCAATTACATTTTTTTTTTGGTAATACCATATAAGCTGAACATGAGACAGGTGCCAAGGGGGCTCATATGTGTAAATAAAAGTTATTACAAGCAGTGCCTTAATGTTCAAATCATTTTGGCCAAGGCAGTCTTGGTGGCTCTGCCTAAATGGCAGTTCATCAGTATCTAGGAGGTCATGTCTTAGAGTGACTCAATTATGGTTCATTGGGGTCCTATAGCTGAGATTCTCTGATTTTAGGAAGGAGGTAAGGAAAGGGAGGAAAATAACTAAAGTCAAACATAATGTGTTCATCATTGTTTAAAACACTTTTCAAATGTCATCTCATAGCAAATGAGGCTCTTTACAAAATGCCTTATAAGGACCCACTGAGGGAGTTCTATAATGAGCCTGATTCGTCTTCCAGGATGCTTTCCACAGGGTAACTATCACTGTACATGTGCTTTATCCCTGGAGAGCTATCCATAACCAAGTTCCAACTCCCTGGCCACAGAGGTGGGTATTTGATCCAGGCTGGACAGAGTAGATTTCTTCTGTCAATGATGCTTACAGGAAGAGTGAGGATCTTTATTTTAATTTTTTTGATTGGCTGAGTAAAAGACCTACCAAGACCTACCATGCCATTTTTACTGTCACCTTCTGACAGGCAGCCTCAAGATGAAGTAATATACAGAGAAAAGTAGAATTCAGAGATGGAGGAAGTCCCAGAAGTTTCAAAGATTGTCTGAACTCCCGGATCTAAACTTGCCTGAAGCTGGACAGACTGCCATGGATTTCCCACTTTGTTTTTGGATTAAGCCCATTTGAATTGGGTTTATGTCACTTGCAACTAAAAGAATCCCCAGACAAAAAGGAGAGCTATTAAGTTCATTTTATGAGTAAGCAAACTAAGGCTCAAAGGAAGAAACAATTTTGCCCTGAAAATAGCAAGGCTAGGACTTAAACCCAGATCATATTTTCTCCAAAGTTTGTGCTCTTTCTACCTTGATGCCTCCTTGGAAGGTCAAGAGAAGCTATGGAACTCTTTCCAAATGTCTTAATTCTCCAAGACTTGTAATATGACTGTGAAACAGACAAGGGTTTGTGTGAATCTCACATTTGGTTTGAGTCAATACAAGCCTGATCAGAAAAGTTTACCAACAAATCGCTCTGGAGCGAGTGATTCCAACTGTCCTACTGGGTAGCGTGAACAAGCAGTGAGAACAGAGACTAGCAGAACACTAAGCTGCAGCTGAAAGGAAAGTGGATACAGCTTCTCTTTGAATAAGATGGACAAAATAGTACCTTAACATACACTCAAGAACAACGTCACATAAGAAGAAATAGCATGGGCCATCCAACGATGCAGATTATTGATGTACAGAGGAGTTGGGAGATAAACTTCAGAGGAAATTTGGGTTGAAATTCCAAATCACAGGGAGTCTGATGGGCTTCTTGGTTAGGGGAGAGATACTGGGAAATAGTGGCTACAGTAGCTAGTCTAAGAACTGTCTGCAACCATGCACAACTGAAAACACTCATGACTGCCCTGCTCATTTCACCCCCTCCCTCCCTCCCTTTTTTCTTTCCTTCCTTCCTTCCTCCCTCCCTCCCTCCCTTCCTCCCTCCCTTCTCTTTCCTTCCTTCCTTCCTCCCTCCCTCCCTTCCTTTGCTTCCTTCCTTCCCTGCCTCCCTCCCTCCCTCCCTCTCTCCCTTTTTCCTTCCTTCCTTCCTTTTTTCCTTCCCTCTCTTAGCACATATTTACTAGTCTCTTATTATGGGTAAGGCTCTGTGCTGAGCACTGGAGATTCAGTGACCGAGATGGGGTTCCTGTCTTCAGAGCTTTACAGTTGAAGGCTGTATATGGAAGTCATTGGCAATTTGTGTGTGTATGTGTATGTTGTGTGTGTGTGTGTGTGTGTGCCCGTGTGCATATGTGACAGAGAAAGAGAGAGAATGAAGCAGAGATCTGGAGTTTTAATACTGAAGATTTCAGAACCACCATTTATGCCAACAAATACGTTTATTCTTCTAGTGAGCTACCTACATGACAAATACTTCTAGGAGTAAAGCCTTATTTAACTGCACCTGTGCAAGGAGAAATTCTGATGTCTGGCTGGAAGGCTTGGGAATGAGGACCGGGATGGTGGAGGTAGCAGGAGCGAGGACCCAGCCCAAGGAGACAAAGGGCTTCTTCAGTGGAAGCTGGGAAGGTGGTCGGGGCAGCTGTGGCTCCTCCCCCTCCTGTGTGAGGTGGCGTCTCGCATGGTAACAGTTCTCCTTACTTGAATGGGGTGTTTAGCTTGGGCCCTGTGAATTGACCAGAACAGGGGGCAGGCAGAAGTCAACTCTCAGTGAGTACTGACTGGTCCCCAACATTGCGTACCGCCTCATGGATTGTGAAAATGGTTTCCATGTGCATTATTTCACCTGATCTCTATAGAAACTTGAAGAGGCAGCTGAGTATTGTATTCTTCGGTGTGGAAAATAATGCTTGTGAAGGGAAATTGACTTGTCCAGGCTCACACAGCCTGAAACATGGCAGGTGTGGGACCTGAGCCTCAATCTTTTGAGTGCAAAGCTCATGGTTTCCAACTAACTGTATTCATTTCTTCTGCTCGGACCCAGGAGACTCTGCCATTGGAAATGGCTGAGCAAAGAGATTACTTAACAATCAGAGAAGCTATACAGTTGGCACAGTTCCTTTCTGAAGAAGACTCCTAAGCTAAAGGCAGTGTATTCAATCACCCTTAAAATAGCACAATTGCATTTTACTCACTGAATAGTTTGGTTAATGAGTATTTCCTTGAAGAGAAGCAACTCAGCTGAGATAACATGTATAAAGCTTCCCCGTAGTACCCGTTGCAGAGCGGACACTCAATTCTTGCTAAATTCAAGATCTGCAACCTGCCTACCTCTTCAGCTACATCTCACACAACTCTCCCGCTGGTCACACTGGTCTGCTTTAAATTTCTCCAGCATAGGTAGGTCCTATCGTACTCGTGTTATCATAGACGAGGAAACAGGCACAGAGAGGGTAGCTAACTTGCCTGAGGTCACACATCAAGTCAGTCAGGCAGTGAGGATTCAAACCTAGGAAGCCTGTCTTCTTAGCCTACATTCCACACCACTGCCTTTCCCTGAAACATTAAGTGGGTGGACAGGAAAGAAGTATATTCCAGAAAGAGGCAAGAATACATGTTTACCCCACAGTGTTGTCGTGAGGTTTGCACAAAATTATATACGTAAAACAATTAGAAGATGGCTGGATCGACTCACGTTAGCCAAGGTTATTACTCACCACAGAGTTCACATCTAGTGAGAGTTGCTCAGGGAAACCTCAGTTTCCATTCCCTCTTTACACCCTCTTCTAAAGAGTCACACTGTCCTTTAGAGCACTTAGTGTACAATTATACATACATTTGTGACTTATTTAATATTTCATTTACTTTAGAATCTCAGTGCCCAGTCCTGGTAAAAGCAAACAAACAAACAAAAAGTCCAACTCGGTAAGTATTTCTTGAATGAATGGATGAGTGAATGAAACATTCCTTGCCGCCCTAGAGTCCTACATTTTTTTCTCTTCTTGGTGGGAGGAGAATATTCGTCTTTGTTTCTCTTCATGCCATCTTGGGACTCTCACGCATTTCCCACAACGAATCTACATGGTGTTTACAGGTGCCTTCTGAAAACCGCCCACTCCCTGGTTTCTAAACTCAGCTAAGCTATGTCTCTGAAATGTCAGCCTCTCTCGTTAAGTCTCCTTCTCAAAAGAAGCGAGAAATGCAGACAAGGAAAGTTTTCAGTTCCTCTCCTAGTCGTGCCAATTGTATAATGAATCTGTGGGATTGAGTTTATTTCCAAATTTAGACCCACTCTGAGCACAATGGAGGCTTCTAACTCATCCCAGTGGATCTCAAACCCACTTTTGACTTTTAAAGCTTACAGACTTTTCTGGATTTTGATGAGTGGTGAGTGGGAACAGAAAGTTCCAGAAGATACAGTCCCGTAGTTTCTGTTCATCATGTCCTATTTTCCTATTGTCTAAATGTGGTTCTTTAGAATCTGCCCTCTCTTTCCGCTCCTGTGATTATACTATTTAGAGACAAATACTTTCCCTGCCCTTCAAAGAAGCTGTTTTATTTCTGGCTTCTCATAAAATAAAGAAACACGGAGTCCTTCAAATTCACTTTTCTGGCCTCGTTGGTATACAGATTCCTCGTGCTCTTTGCTGCCTTAATCTTAGTATTTTAATTTTCTTTCTTTTTAAAGAAATTTAATTTCCTTTCTTACATGCATGAATTAATGTGATTTTTAATCCCCATTTTGCTGTAATACCTTGGCTTTTTCATCTGTAAAATTGGCCATTCCTATTTCACGGGTTAACTATGAACATTAACAATGAGGTAATGGGATGTATAACAGGATAATCAATAGGACATTTTTTTGTTTCTGTTGGGGCTCCAGAGCTAAGAACAATAGGTGGCCAGGGCCCCCTCATTCTACACAGCGATGTTGGACCATCTAGGCAGAATTTGCCCCAGCGCTTCTGTGCCTTTAAGCCCATTTCCTCCTGCAGTGGTGCAGTAAGAGCGTCCAAGGGAAAGAGTACAGAGGGCACCAGACCCAGATGACAATAGCACCACAGACTTTACCTTCCTCCTTCCTTCTCTCCCCCTGCCTTGGAGGAGTCAGCAGCTCCTGGGTGAGTAGGGGAGAATGAGAGGGAAAAGCAGATGGAAGAATTATGACAGAACTGGCAGGGCCCAGGGTCGCCTCCACCCTTCCCAGTGCTGTTCCACAGAATGAACAAACAGACCTATGCTGGACAGGGAGAGAAGCTTTGAATTGGATGTGAAATGAAAGTTTTAATGTTAAATGTTAAAACATTAGATATTAGTCTCTAATCTCTTATCCAAAACACTTGGGGCCACAAAGACTTCAGAATCCAGCACTTAATTGTGTTTTAGAAGCTGGTATAGGGCAGCACTCTGTAATCAAACACCTTAGTATTTCTGCAGCAAAATGAATTATTCTCCATACAAGGCAAGGGTATATAAATGACTACACATAGCCTCACATAAGTTTATGTACAGTTTTTCCACCTAATGTCTTTGTAGCAAACTTGTAGAACTGTGGAGATCTCAGAACTGAGGTTCGAGTCCTGAAAATAATTGTGGCTACTGATGCCTGAAAGTGACCTGAAAACATTCAGAATCTGCCCAGATACTCTCCAGGGACACGAAATATAACAGAGTGAGTTGGAAAGAAAGTGGTGCAAAACCTTCTGCTCAAACATCACTGAATTCCACTTGTCAAGAAATCAGTTACTTATATAAATGGGTATGTATGTCATCTGCGCGTTTCTTACACAGCAGACGATTAACAAATGTTAACTTTCCTTTTCCATCAGGTCCTCTACATCTTCATAAATATGAGCAGATTTGCTGATAAGGAATCCATATTGTTTCCTAGGGGGCAAGTTTTATTTATTTATTTAATTTTAAAATTTATTTCTATTTCAATAGGTTTTTGGAGAACAGGTGGCATTTGGTTACATGAATAAGTTCTTTAGTGGTACTTTCTGAGATTTTGGTGCACCGATCACCTGAGCAGTGTACACTGTACCCAGTGTGTAGTGTTGTAGCCCTCACCCCTCCCATCATTTCCCCAAAGTCCGTTGTATCATTCTTATGCTTTTGTGTCCTCGTAGCTTAGCTCCCACTTATGAGTGCAAACATACCATGTTTGCTTTTCCATTTCTGAGTTACTTCACTTAGCATGATTGTCTTCAGTTCCATCCATGTTGCTGCAAATGCCATTATTCACTCCTTTTTATGGCTGAGTGGTATTTTATGGTATTACAAAATTGTTATAATTCAAAGAGGTAATAAAACAGATGCAGCCAAATATAAAGAAAAAGTCATTATAGAACAATGCTAGGCAAAATAAAAACTATTATGCAATTTTCTGGATTTTGCAAAGTTTGTGGTATTTATTAACAAAATGTTTGAAATTTGGTGTGTAAGCTTTACATCCTACAAAGTCTGAACACACTCAACTTCCCATCTTTTATTACCATTGACGTAAGTCTTACATCTTTTGATTTTTGCTGCCCACAGAGGAGTTTTAGTGATTCACCGTCTGAAATGCATGGACCTGTCGCCCATGAGAACACCTACCATGCGGGAGACATGCTAGGTGTTCAGGAGGATGGAAAGATTTGCTAAAGCTTCAACTTTTAGAGAGAAACCCCTTGGCTCTAGAAGAAAGGAAGATAGGCTACTGCATGAAGTTTCGTGGTCCTGTTTCCTAACTCTTTCTTGAAAAGAAATGAGCAGATAAGAATCCCAGAGATGGTAAAATAAAGGTTTCATAAGGATAATATAACATGAAACAAATAATTAGGAGAGATTATTCTGGGAGGAGCTGTGAAGGTAAATAAATATGGAGAGATGCTGGAAGTACCTATTTATTGAAAATTTGAGTATGTAAATCAGGTTTATTCTAAATAGCCTCACCTTATCTTTTTCTCATTTTCCAACCTTACTGTACCCCTAAAACTCCACCCTTAAAGGTTTGGCTGAACATTTTAGCTGAACATTTTGCAGTAAATAGGAGAGAGTGTGGAGAGGTGCTAGGCTGAAAGGGGAGAGCAGTTTTCTGGGAAGGTACGTTTCAGCATGGTAGCCGTTGATAGGAGAAAACATACAGGCTTATTAGGTTTTCTTTCTCTTTTTTTTTTTTTTTGGAAAATACCTAATTTATTATATGGACTTAAAAATCAACACAAATCAACTTTTAGCAATGTTCTGAATACAGACTATGAGTATTTTCTACCAAAGAACAGGATACCTACCAGGCAATACCATAAAGATTTAAACTTTTAAAATCATTTTTAAAGATTTTTAAATATTTTAAAACTTTTTAAATCTTTTAAAAAAATTTGTAGAGCAATACACAGTAGTAGACAATTGATAAAGAAATATTGCATAACTAATCCAACTGTGTCCTGTTGCATTTCTTCACAATTCCACATGATTGTAAGGTTAAACAGAATCAGTTGCTTTTTAGCATCCAAAGTTCTGAATTCTGGCTTTCATTCCTTTACTCCACTATCATGATCTTAAAATATCTGTCATACATTTTTTGAGGGAGCGTGATATAAAAGTTTTTATTTTTGCATAAGTGGAGCTTTAAAGATGTATTTTCTATGTTACATCTCTTTCTTCACAGTCAACACATGATAGTTGATTATTTTGATGCCTTTAAAAGCACCCATTTCAGTAGGTCTATTTTGTAAACTTAAGCTTTCACTACCAATTCATTTAGATATATAATGTTCATCTTTGTTCTTTAAGTAAACATAAGAAAAATAATCAAAAGTGGGCAATTGTTTTAAGGACGTCCTTAGGTTAAACACTACATATAGGTTTAGTTTGGCATATTTTTCCAACTCAAACTGTTTTAAATGGTATTCTCCAAAAAATAACCATTTTTGGTAATGGGAAGATAATTCACATATATCTTAATCTTCTCCATGCCTAAGTAGCACCTCAAGGAACTGGCAGAGCATTAGGTTTTTTGGGGAGAGTGAGAAGAAAGATTGAAATGCTGAAACTCACTCCTTGATTGGAGGTCAAAGAGAAATAAAGGAACCACCAAACCTCTGTAATAGACATGATATTCCTGAGGCTGAGTGTCAGCCTCTATTACACAAGCTGCCTACATCAGAAATAAACAAGTGATAAAATTTTTCTTTCCATGTGACACAGTTTCAGCACATGAATCCAAAGAGGTACGCGCGCACACACACACACACACACACATTCATGTCCTGAACCTGTGTCATACAGAAAGGACATGAATATTAAGCACATGAATCCAAACAGGCATATATATTAATATATAAATATTATATGTATTCATATGTGTACATATACAAGCATCACAGAAAAGCATCACTGCTTTTCTACATAAACATTATATATACATATATGTGTATATATATATAATATATGTGTATGTACGTGTATGTGACGTTTATGTAGAGAAGCAATGATCACCTCCCATAGCAGGAGCAGCAGTTGAGTGTAGTGGACACTGATGGGATGTTCTGCCCAGATGCCCCTCTTTCATTTCTTCTGGAAACTGCCCACTTTTTGTCCATGTATCTCCTTTGGGAAATTTCAACATCTCATATTACCTCATCCTTCTAGAAGCTGTTGTTTGATTTAGGGGTGAGGAGTTAATTAAGGCAATCTAATGAGAATCCTTCCCAGCAATTTAAATACAATCTAGAACTGACATCAACAGTTTCTCTTAGAGAGTGAGAATTATATGACATAAAGTCCAGGAACCACTGTGTCTTCTGTCCCACATCATGGAGAAAGTCTATCTCCAGGGAGTGTAAATGAAGCAAACACTTGAGCTGGGATGTAAGCCTGAATAGGATGTGGTGCTTGGCCTCTGGTGCCCGGATGGTCCAGCTACATGCCTCTCACTCGTACACTTTTGTTTTACACATTTCCTTGGACTCCGTAAACCAAAAAGTCCTCCCTTTTGCCTGTGCTAGTTCAAGCTGGTTAGGATCCCTTGTTACCAAAGGAGCCCTAGTTAACATACTGCTGAATTAAAACATTTGATTAACTGAGAACTGAATTTTCTTCTACCCTTGTTCACAAACTGGAATTTATTTGTTTAACATGCTGAATATAACCATATGTTACTTCCTCTGGGTTGATACTCAGTACATCAGTTACTTACAGCAATGAGAATGAAGGTGTAAAGACATGGACATACTGACCCCAGGATAGAGAATAAATTCTGTTTGTAATAAATGTTTGAAATGAGTTACTTTCTTTTTATTATTATTATTTTAATTATTATTATTTTTTAAAATATATTTTATTGCACTTTAGGTTCTGGGGTACATGTGCAGAACATGAAGGACTGTTGCATAGGTACCTACATGGCAATGTGGTTTGCTGCCTCCATCCCCATCACCTATATCTGGCATTTCTCCCCATGTTATCCCTCCCCAAATCCCTACCCCCCCACTGTCCCTCCCCTAATCCCCCCCCCAACAGACCCCAGTGTGTGATGCTCCCCTCCCTGTGTCCATGTGTTCTCATTGTTCAACACCTGCCTATGAGTGAGAACATGCAGTGTTTGATTTTCTGTTCTTGTGTCAGTTTGCTGAGAATGATGCTTTCCTGATTCATCTATGTCCCTACAAAGGACACAAACTCATCATTTTTATGGCTGCATAGTATTCCATGGTGTACATGTGCCATATTTTCCTTGTCCAGTTTATCATCAATGGGCATTTGGGTTGGTTCCAGGTCTTTGCTATTGTAAACAGTGCTGCAGTGAACATACGTGTGCATGTGTCCTTATAGTAGAACAATTTATAATCCTTTGGATATATACCCAGTAATGGGATTGCTGGGTCAAATGGAATCTCTGTTTCTAGGTCCTTGAGGAATCACCACACTGTCTTCCACAATGGTTGAACTAATTTACACTCCCACCAACAGTGTAGAAGTGTTCCTATTTCTCCACATCCTCTCCAGCACCTGTTGTCTCCAGATTTTTTAATGATCACCATTCTAACTGGCGTGAGATGGTATCTCAATGTGGTTTTGATTTGCATTTTGAGATGAGTTACTTTCTTAAAATGAGTTGTTTTATTCAGCAAGCATTTCTTAAGGACATGCTTGTGGTGGGCACTGAACTTGGTGGTGACATTGTGAGCAAAACAGACCAAAATCCCTACCCTTGTAGAGCTTATATCCTAGTTTCTCTACAGGAATAAATCAGACACTTCATGGATGATTTAGAATGCCAGTTAGTTGTGTGCTAATTAATTTGGAAGCTTAGGCATCTTTGTCATTGGCCAGCCACAGATGTTCTGCAGAAGGTGAAGGATAATCTTTCTCCACCCACTTTCCCCACCCAAGATAATATGGCAAAATTAGTTCCTTAAGTTCTATCAATGAAAACCATACCATTTCTTGCTTCTGCTAAATTGAACTTCATTTCATCAAAACTTCGATGGTAAAAAACTTAGATCTCCCATTTCTTTTTCCTCTGGTATTAAATACTTCCTAACACATACTTTTATCAACATCATACTACTATCATAAGCCAACAAAAGTCTACCTGGCAAGTTTCAAATATAACCTGTACTTTGTAGGGAGTAAATGTATCAACAGTAGTCCCTGCTCTCTCCTTTTTTCCAGTTTATGTCCTTGGGTCCATCTGGAAGTTATTCTGTCTGTCACAAGGGCCAGGGAATGATGAAACAACCCTCCCACCTCTGAAGCACCAGGACAAAATGGAAAAGGAGAGAATAGAGACAGAAGGACCCAGCCTGCGGTGAAAATGGCCCTTCCGGGTTAAAAACCAGCAGCTGTGGGCAGTTCTTGGAGCATTTTTGAGAAAGCAGCTTCTCACGATGCAGTTTATGAAGACTCATTTTATTTTTTACATTTTAGTTTCGTTTCATTTTTTAGACGGAGTTTTGCTCTTTTTGCCCGGGCAATGGTGCGATCTCTGCTCACCGCAACCTCCTCCTCCGGGATTCAAGCGATTCTCCTGCCTCAACCTCCCGAGTAGCTGGGACTACAGCCTCCCGCCACCACGCCCCGTTAATTTTTGTATTTTCAGTAGAAACGGGGTTTCACCATACTAGCCAAGCTGGTCTCAAACTCCTGACCTCAAGTGATCTGCCCGCCTTGGCCTCCCAAAGTGCTGAGATTACAGGCGTGAACCACACACCGGCCTTGACTCATTTTAAATTTGAGATATGGATTGATATGAGTTAAAGGCTTTAAATTATTTGCAATTAGTAGTAAGAACTCTGACAGTGAAAAGCAGTATCTTAGGGCAGATGGACATGGGCTGGGATAAAAGTAAGGGGAAACAGAAAAGCTTAAGAAGCTGCCCAATGAGAGACCAGAAATCCACCCCATACTAGAATAGACTCAATTTTCTTCAACACTCTTGACTAAAGCATCTGTGTGTGTGTATGACAAAAGTGTTGTTTTAAACCAAAGTCTTGGGGAAGTAATTGTGTATTAATATCAAAACCACATATGTAATATCTGTAGCATTTTTGCATATATTATAACTGCAGTGGAAACTGTATATAGATTTCATTTCACAGAGTGGATGCAACTATTCTCTCTTTTATCTTTATATCCATTTAAAAGTATTTTTTATTTTAAAAGGTTAAAGACATTTTTATTATTTTCTTGTATGAAGTTGGAGAATTCAAAGAACTACAAAAACCTCAAAATCACATTTTAAGAAACCAGAAATCTTTAACCCATAATTGAGAAGTGACCACTATAAAATATTTGGTGTACATCTTTTCAGCCTTCATTTCTATGTGTTTTTGTACATTCTTAGTGATTGAATTGCAATACCGAATTATAACCTTTTCTTTTTACTTAGTGGTAGTACACATGAAGATCCCCCACCTTCAAGTATTAATATTTCAGATGTTTTCCTCTTTGATGATGCTGCTTCAGTTCCTTGTAACTAAATGTGGGTCCCACATTAGGGATAATTTCATCAATAAATTGTGAGGTTAAGGTTAAAAGATGTGCCAGTTTTGGAGATTTTTGATCAACATTGCCAGTTTGCCTTCCAAAGGGTTTGTGTTATACCTTCCAATTTATACTCCCACTAGCAACGCTTTTTTATCTTTCTGATAGTAGGAATCATGAATGTTTGCCAATTTTATCGAAGAAAAAAGTAACTAATTGGTTATCAGCACAAACTTTCTTATATGTCCATGCTTCATTTATATTTAGTTTTTAGTGTATGTTTTTTGTTTTTTAAAATTTTTCCCATATATTTGAGGATTTTAGACTTGATTACCTTATAAAAGAATCTTTATAATCTTATTATGTAAATCTTTCATTTCCCTATCAAATTTGTTTACATAATTTTAATTCTTATGTAATCAAATTTATTGATTTTTTTTTCTTAATCATAATGGCACATATTTATTGAGGGCTTATTAGGTACCAGTTTCTGTATATTTTGAAAACATTATTTCATCACTGTATGTTAATTATATGAGTTAAGTACTAGGGTTACTTTTACTTTTTTACACAAGAAAACTGAAGCTCAGAGAAGCTAAAAGGCTCTCCAGAGATGACACAACCAATAAGAGGCAGAGTTGAAATTAGAACCCATAT
Source organism: Ateles fusciceps (assembly GCA_036589455.1). Lineage (NCBI taxonomy): Eukaryota > Metazoa > Chordata > Mammalia > Primates > Atelidae > Ateles > Ateles fusciceps. Next base: position 6,634,171 of record JAZHEH010002789.1, on the reverse strand, counting down.
ACTGTGGCTGACCTTGGCCGCTATGACATACTGCTTCAAATGTATTCTGAATGCTTATAGGTATTTTGGTTCTAATTCTGAAATTTATATTCCACTACTTGATCTGTCTGATGTCTTATCCCAAAGCCATACTGTCTTAATGAGTATACATTTATAATATATTTTAATGTCAGAATACGTTTCCATTTTTTCTTAGATCTTCCTGATTATTTCTTTTACCATATAAGGTTTAGAATCATTTTGTCCAGTTAGAAAAAAATAAGGCCTCTTGAGCTCAATATAATTAATTTATAAGTTAATTGTGGCAAACTGATAGTTTTGCACAATTAAACTGTTTTATGTAGGAATAAAGAATGAGATTCTCTATCCTCAAGTCTTTAAAGAAATTCTCAGTAAAATTTGCACTTTGCATAAATGCTGCATATTACTTGTTTGGTATATTACTAATTATTTTTTCTGTATGTTACTATTGTGAATGGAATGCCTCCCGTTGTATTTTCTAACTCTGTGTTTCCCAAGATGTCCCATGGGTAGTACTGGCCCCAAGATATGATTTCGGCAAAGGGTTCCAAGGTCTACAAAGCTGAGGAAACACTTCTCAGACCCCATGTACATGTGGCTGGCGAAACTTTTAGAGAGGTTCAGAGTATGAAATGTCCAAATGTATTTAGTATAGAAATGTATTTTTGAGGAGTATTTTTAGATTTTAGAGGGGCTGTTCTTTCAAACACACGCTTCGAAAGTCTGTTCTGCAGACTCTCATTATTAAGTGTGATTTTTGCCTGTTTCTTTGGGACAGATATTTATAATCATATTAATAAAGTATCTGCATATTTCTAGGCATATCTTTGTTGGCATATAACTAGATAATTATATGGGGTTTTTCTCTTGAATTATTGATATAATGGATGAAATAATAGAAGTCTTAACCCAATATGCATACAGAAATTTAAATAATGTATTTGATCTGTCAATTTATTATGTTTTTAATATAGTGCTCGGTTCAATTTATTAATATTTCACTTAGCTTCTTGTACCCTTATTTATAAATTAGAATAATTTTTTTCCTTTCTTCCTTCTTGTGTTGCTTCCTTCCACTCCCTTTTCTCTCTTCCTCCATCCCTTTTTTCTTACCTTCCTGCTTTCTTTCCTCTGTCACATTTTTAATGAGTTAAGCTACCTTTATAAAATCAATTGAATAGCTTTCTATATTTTTTCTTTCCAGACATGGAACTTACTTGAAACTTCAAAAGAATTTTTCCATAGAGTCAAATGGTACAAAGGTTTTGAAAAAAAAAGATTAGAGAAAATTCGATGTTAACTTTTAAAAGAATTTTCATGACAATGTAACTGCTTAGGTTTGGTGTTTCTAGACCCAAGTTTTTGTAGCTTATCTATTACTTATAAAACATTTATTCCATCTAGATTTTTAAATATGCCCACACAGAGATGCAGAAAGTATTCTTTTATTACTAAAAATATATCTTATTCAGCTATATTTATGTATTCAAGTTTGCTCTTTTTTCTTCCAAAGATCAACTCTTATTTTTTACCTCTATTGCTTTTCTTCTTCTACCTCATTTATTTCTGCTTTTTATAAAAAAGAAAAACTTGTTCTTTCTCTCCCTAGGTTTGTTTTCCTCATCTTCCTGTGTAAGGCTTAATTATTTTCATTTTAAATAAAATAGAAATGAAACAAAATGAAAAGCTATAGTTTTTCTTTAGTTATGGTTTTGATAATCCTGTAACTTTTGATATGGAATATAGCATGCTGGCATCCAGTTCCCTCACTTACTCTCTTTGTGACCTTAAGCAAGTTACTTCACCTCTCTGTGTCTCAGTTTGTTTAAACTAAAAGGAAATATTAATGTCCACTTCAGAGTGTTAACAAAGATTACATGAGGTAATGTATGCAAAGTAATTATAATAGTGACTGACAGATAGTAAGTACTGAACAATGCCTATGATGCTACTTTTTATTTTCTTAATGGTCTATAATTTTGGTCTGAATGCCGCTTACCTCAGTTATCAGAGCTTTAATAATTTTTATTAATTGCTAGCTTTATTACACTGCAGCTAGAGAATTCAGCATGTAAAATCCGTGGCTATGTAGCTTTGAAGTAAATGAACGAATGAGGAAGGAAATTACATTTATTGAACATTGTTTGATATTGTATTACACATTTGTTTGTTCTCAGAGCTCTATTATACGAATGCAAGGATCTGATATATGTTGATCTGTTATCCAACCCTGCAATTTTTTCACTGTGATACTAGACTGAAATTCCCTAACACGTATTTCATCTTTGGAACACACACACACACACACACACACACACACACGTCCACCACTTTCTGGGAATGCATACCCACTGGCTCTTTTCCAAAAAGTAGTTTACCAAAAACAAGAGCAAGATGTTGTGGAATCACCTAGATACTAAAAAGATATTCCTATATTCATAGATTTGGTTTTGGAAGAAGTTGTTTTTTCACAGGGTGCTTAATGACTTGACAAAGAAGGGAACCTTCCCTCTAAAGCTAATTACAGGATGCATTTATCATGAAAAAACCTAAAATGTGGTATGCTATAGAACTGAATGAGTTGTGGATCAACATTTAACACCCATATTGCTTGAGAGATGGCTGAATTAATCTGGTGTGTGCTGAACAGTCTTTTTCAGCTAAAATATTCTTTTTACTGGCCTCCTTGGTTACTTTTGTTAAGACACTAATTCTGAGCTGCTCAGTGAGCAGCACAAAAGTTGGCTGGGAATTTTAAAAAAATATACCAATGTATGGGTTTTATCCCAACCAAATGAATCAGAATCACGGTGAATTTGAAAGGCTTGAGCATCTTAAGAAATGACCTCCAGACGGTTCTAATGTGTAGCCATAGTTGAGAACCACTGAGCTAAGATATTATCTCCTTAAAGCACCCAACAGAAATGGCATACTTAAACCACTGCACAAAATCTTAGCTATTAGCTTTGAGTCATCTGCCAGTTTAGCAGAGAAGAGAGACTAAAAGAATAGGGAATGGGACAGATACACTTTGTTGCACTGCAGCTAGAAATGGGGGTTGGGATGGGAGTTGTTAGGAAAAACTTGGAGAGGCCGGGCGCAGTGGCTCACACCTATAATCCCAGCACTTTGGGAGGTTGAGGTGGGTGGATTACAAGGTCAAGAGATCGAGACCATCCTGGCTAACATGGTAAAACCCTGTCTCTACTAAAAATACAAAAATTAGCTGGGCGTGGTGTCGCACACGTGTAGTCCCAGCTACTCAGGAGGCTGAGGCAGGAGAACCGCTTGAACCCGGGAGGCGGAGGTTGCAGTGAGCTGAGATAATGCCACTGCACTCCAGCCTGGTGAGAGAGTGAGATTCCAACTAAAAAGAAAAGAGAGAGAGAGAGAACTTGAAGATTGGAGACCTAGCCAGAAGGATAGAACTAGACTGGTGCAAGCGTAAGGGGAATTGGGAGGCTATCACTAAGGCAGGAACGCTGGGGCAGGGAGTCAGATGGAGAAAGTGGGTTCCAAAGTGGAGAAGGAAGGAAAAGAGAAATAATATCTTAGCCGGGGCCTAAAATGCACAGGATGCTGTGTTAAAACCTTCTGCAGACCTGAGCTCTGTCAGTCCTCACAACAAACCTGTAAAATAGGAGCCCCATGTTAAAGTGGGGGAAATTGGGGTTTAGAGCCATTAATCAATTTTTCCACTAACTCAATAGGCAAGGTGGAAACACCTCTAGCCAAGTGTTTCTCTAATGTGGTGCCAGCGACCCTTCACATCAGAGTCACCTGGGGCCTTACTTCACCTTCCCCAGACCTCCTGAAACTGAACCATGGGCCCAGGAATGTGAGTTTTTGACAAGTTCTTGGTGTGATCATTCATTATGCCTCTGAATGTCTGAGGCCCAATGCCCTAGAGCTCCGCTTTCCTCAAACTTGAATGAGCCTATGCATATCCCCCGGGGCCATGTGAAAATGCAGATGCTGACTCAGTGGGACTGGGGTGAGGCCTGAGTTTCTGCACTTCCCACAAGTCTCTATATGATGCCAAAACTCTGGCCCTCCAGAACACAATTTAAGCAACAAGTTCCTGTACCATGCTGCCTGACCTCATTCAGGGTAAGGCCAAAGCCTGAATCCCAAACAGTCAGGATTCTGTGAGCAGCTAGACTGGCCTGGACATTCAAAGGCTGTGACTGCTAATGGCTGCTCAGCTGGCTTCCCTCCAGGGGGAGCGGCTTGGCTCGCTCATCTGTCAGAGGGAGAAGCCAAAGCCATTGGTGAGCACCTGCTCCCAGCCCTCAGGAAGCCAGTGCTGAATTTAGCCCCACAGCAGCCAAGCTGCCCAGAGACAGGATTTGCAGACAATTGCCTGGAACCACAGTTAGGCGCAGCCTCCAGCACACGGCCTCTAACCAATTCCACAAACGCCAAATGACTGGACCTGGGAAACTGCAAGGAAAATAGCTAGCCACCAGGAGGTGGGGGTTGAATCTTTTTATTATTATTTAAATCAGTACAACATTTGGGATCTATTACCAGTGATTTTAGGTTTGCCCAGTGTGTGGGCTTTATGGGATTTCCCCTTTAGTTGGAAGTATCTCAGATTTAGGATTTTAATTCTGTTATCTTATTTCCTTGATCACAAAAACAAAGTCACTGACCGATAACTTGTATTTACTCCATAAGGAAAGAAATTGTGTTTCTCTGTTATCTCAAAAAATAGGCTTGGTTCTGTCTGAAAAATTAATCACCCTATCCTTTACACATTTAAGCTCCTTGGCATTGCATGGGAAATTATCTGTTCCACACTTGAATCAAGCAAAAGCAAGTCCATATGCCCGGTCCTTAATCTCTCTTAGTTTTCTTCCAATTAGATGCAGTCTTTTTCCAATACTCTAATTAATACTTCCACATTAAATATTAGGCCTTGTAAGAGAAAAATCATCTGTAATAGAGTCCTACCAAGCCAAACAGGATTTTGAAGCTCTTGCCCTTAATCTTTCTTTCAATTTTCTGCCATTTAGAAACAATTTTTCCCCAACGCTCTAATGAATGCAAATGATATTCGTGATTAGTTAGTATTATGCTAATCTGAGCCTGGAATTTACCTAAATCTGCATGGTGTTGTCTGAGCACCAGATTGCTTTGGGTTTCTGAGGAAAATTACATTAGCCTGCCAGATGTACAAAACATGATAGAGTAGAAATCTGAGCAAATAATCAAGATTACATTAGTTTTGTTTCTTAATGAACAACTGTTGGCATTAGGGATTACAGACAAATTATGGGTTTCCTCTCTGAGCTCAAGCAGCTAAGCAGCTGTTGTGAAGGTCCCCTTTTTCTGACTACCCCTAAATAGATTGGGAGCCACTAGGGCAGGAGGAAAGCATCTAAAATTTCACATAATTTAATTTGTTCCATTACAAAGTAATCATCACTCCAAGGCCCACAGCTAACCTCCATATTTCCCCCCACCAACCTCTCTCTGGAATGCAGGAGCAATTCAAGTGAATATCTGGGGCAGAAACTCAATGTGTTTTTCTTCTCTCCGACTTGCAGGGATGTGGGTTACATGCCTCCAAGGCGTACCTGCTTTCTGTATCCTTTGGGCCACTTTCCAAAAGGGTGCCTGCTAATTCCTGCTACTTGGGTGACACAGATGGAATGCTGCTGATAAGGATTATGTAGGTAACACAGTACATCTGGCCACAGTCTAATAGGCTGGATAAACCAGAAACTTGCAGAAACAGCAGCCATCTGAGCTTAGACCCTTGTCCTATGTTACTTAATCTATGTCTGTGAAGTTTCACTATAATGAAGTCCTTGTCCTGCAGTGGATGTGGTGTGTGTGGTAGTGGTAGTGGTGGTGGTGTGTGCATGTGTGTGTGTAGGTAGGGTGATTTAATAACCCATTGCCCTGTTTTTGGACATTCTTTCTTTACATCGTCAGCAAAATAGCAGAGCTGTTGGTGTGGATTTTTCTGCCTAATTTAAGTGTCCTCGCTTGCAGCACAATGCCTTTTTCCATGCGCTATTTCCCAGTTCAGAGTCATGCTCTCTCTTGCCACTGGGCCTTTGCATTCGCTCATCCCTCTGCAGGAATTAATCTTCTCTTTCTTATTTGCATCTGAAGAAACTGCACCAACTTCAAGATGAGTTAGGTGCCTCTATTATGTAGTTCCAAGACAGCCAATACCTCAGCAACAAAGGACTCATTGCATTGTATTCTAACTAGATGTAAACTCCACAAGGAAGAGCACTGAACCTGCCTTGTTCAAACAGCATGTGTTATAAATACACTATAAAAAATTTTGGATAGAATGAATATATTTATGCAGTTACAAATGGAGTGTTGATAGAAAAGTTTGGGGTATATGTCATTGGAAATATGGATGGCCTAAATGATAAGACATTAGCAACAAGGTCATCATAAACATATTTTTCTATGGAGGTCAGCGACTCCTCCATCTATGGTCATGGCCCTATGTTTCAAGGCAAGGTAGGCAATAGAGGAGTGTCTATGGATACAGGCAGCTCCTGACTTGCTCCAGCTGGCTGAGCGAGGCTACCTTGAGAACTAAGCTTCTTTTCCTGCCTCCTGTACCCATCCCTGTCACCATGCCTCACAAATTTATGGGTCCATTGCTGTTAAGAGTCTTCCTGATGAATGCTACCCATTATTCAAATGATAGCCAGGTTCCCCAGCTGTCATGATGATCTAGTATCCAGTAGTGAGACTGGGGATAGCCTTGTGGGAAACAAAAAATAGAGTGGCTACGAGAAAGAGGAGTAGGAGGAAGTTACCTGTTAGGTCAACCTTCCATCCTTACTCCTAACCCCACTACTTTTGTCCTCCAGGTTCTGGGCTCAAGACCATGGGAAGAAACTCAAGAAAAAAGAGAGAAGGGAAACCAAGTTGTGGAGGAAGGGAAACTGAAGAACTACTCCCTCCTTTCTTTGCCAGTAATGGGAAAATGAAAGAGAAATGGGTTGGAGAGGACAGAGAAGTAGAGACCTCTCCTTCACCCTCTTTGCACTCTCCAGGAAGCTCAGGCCATATTTCCAATTCCAAACTCCCCTCTCTGGACTGGAGCAGTGGAATCTGTGCTCATCCACTGGGAAATGGGGGGATTCCCACTTCCTCCCTGGAAGGAGGAAGGGGAAAGTCCAGGCCCCAACTGCCTGGAGCCCTTATTGCACCTGGTGCACTGTGGGTGAAACTGTCTTTGATGGGTCTTTTTGGACCCACTACACTTATCACAAAATTTCCAATGAATGGCTTCTAATGAGCTTTTAAAGCACAGCTCATTTTTAAGTTGTATGTATGGTGGTATGGTGGGGTACCTTTATGAAAAGTAGGATTGGCTTTATGTGTAAACTGTGTATCCTGGGCTCTCAAAGCACTAATGATGGCCTAAGAGACTAGAGCTTAAGGCAAGCTCAGCCTCATTCAACAAGTCTGATGTGATGGGCCCTTGCATAAGGATACTGAGGAAGAAATATAAGGCTAAGTAAGATTGGATCTCTGCTTTGCAGAAGTTTACCACTGAGTTTAGGGGAAAAATAAAATTAATGACATAAGGAGTAAATACACTGAAATGAACAGGAGCTCAGAATCTAGGAGAAATCATTTTCTCAGAAAAGTAAGCAAAGTCTTTGTGGAAACTGGTTGAGCTTATTGTTTAGTTGCTCCTAAAGCCACTGACGTAACTGCTAAGAATTATTTCTCCTAGTTGTAGTTTCTGTTGTGATTTTTCTTGGCAGGTGTGGGTAGGTGGGGAGGCAGGGGTTGTTTTTGTTTTGTAACCTTATTTTGTGTCTTTCTTTATTGGTGTACCTTACTTACTTTATGGCATTTTACTGAAGTGCGTTGTGCTTATGCCCTACTTAGAGATAATTACTATTAGCCTGAGGACTCGATATACGCCTGGCAAAATGGTTTATGAGTACAACTCATCTAATCCTCACAACAATCTTACTAAGCAGATCCTGCTATGACCCCCCACATAACAGCCGAAGAAACTGAGTCACTGAAAGGTTAAGTCATTTGCTCAAGTTTGCCTAGCTGGGCGATGGCATATTTGGGATCTGAACCAGACAGTCTGGACTTGGATGCCTCGGCCCTTACCCATAATGCTATTCTTCCTCTCTACGTAATCTAAAACACTCTCCAAAAGGTATTTTTATATCCCATACTCTCTCCCATTTTAATTTTAGCTTCCCTTCAGTTCTCTACTTTATAAACATCATAAAATTCAGATTGGTGAAAATATGAAGTCCATATTCTAAAGAAAACATTTATAATGTTTAACTTTCCTTCGTTCACATGAGGATATGTAAAGCACAATAGATATTATCTTACATTGCACCTAAGATTTCCTTCTACTAAAAATTTCAGGGAAAAAAAATAACTGTTTAGGAAACACTCATTCTATCTATCTACTTGAATTTTTACCAAAAGGCCATTTCTTTATGTTTTCAATGACCAATTAAATAGTATTTACGAGCTGTACACATTTTTTTTTTTTTCCCTAAAACTTTCCAATTTCATTCCATGATCTTATTTACAGAATAAGGGTCTGTCTTAATAGGTGCTATTTTCCTAAAGATCTAAGATAAGAATTCAACATGCATTATGAACACAGACCCAGCCTGATCGGCGTTACTTACTCTGTACCCAACCTTTTCTTCTTCCAAGGGCTGACTGACTTGTACTTAGAGCAGCTCAAAGGAGAAATACCTCAGTGGAATGTTGTGCAGTGATGCCACAGACCAAGATCACATTCTGCAAAATAATCACTCTCTTCCAATGAGTATGAAATTCCTTTAAAAGGAGGGGCTGAAATAATGAAAGAGCTCTAAACACAAGAATCTGTGAAATAATGAAAGACCTCTAAACACAGGAATCTGAAGCACTTCTGTGCGGATATTAAATTCTGCTTCTACAGAGAACTTTTGCATTCATTTAGTACTTTCCAAACCATGTGTCATGACCCATTAGCAGGTCAAGATATCAATTTAGGGAGACAGCACCTTCATTTAAAAAGATGAAATAGCATAAAATAGAAAACTAGTAAATGTGCACTTCAGGTACTAAGGGTAAGAATGTTTCACAAATAGATTATTTTAGTTTTATGTATATATGATGGAAGGTCCAAAAAGTGAGAAACCACTGCCTTTCCGTTGCGTCATTTATGGTGGTTTAAAAAGTAATCAGGATTCAGGTGAAATGGCTCACTTATGATTACAGACCAGTTTGGGACATCATTCATCTGTTTCTTTGGATGCTTAGCTGTCATGCCACTGCCCCCATTGATTCAGGACAAGAAATTGAGGCTAAACAAAAGCAAGCAATGACACCCTGTTCACAAAGCGGTGGACGATGCTTCTGCATTGACAGGAACACTGACTTTAGCGAGCAGGACAAAGAAGGATTCAGAGGTTTCCCACCCTTTCAAATTTCTTGAAAGGAAATTGAATAAAATTATGCAGGAACTATTTTTTTTAAATACTTCACAAATACCGTTCAAAAATGGTAGGTTTATTCAGAATAAGGCTTTGTCCTCTAACTAAAATATCAAATCTCTTTGATATAGGCTAGAAGTACATCAACTCCACGTGAAAACATGGGTTGTAATGTTCTGTTCAGAAGTCCTTTGATGTCTTTGGTTAATCATGGTGTTATGGGAAGTGCCAATAACCTGACTTTTAATCCTGGCACTGCCCATTATCAGCCATGTAAGCTTGGACAAACTATTTAAATCCCCTGGGCCTCAGTTTTTTTCTGCTGTGAAATGGGAATTACATATATTTTACTAGGTTGTTGCAAATTGTCAGTTAATAAGGTAATATATGCAAAGTACCTAGCAGAGAACCTGGCACATAGGGGTACTTTGTGGATGGTGACACCTGAAAAATGCAACAGCAGCTCACAGTATAATAAATGCAATTTGTTCAGTTAATGAAATCTTTCAAAATATAAGCTTGGGTGGAAAGATAATCAAAGAAGCGCTTTTTGGGACAATGTTGAAAACTGTTACATTAGCAATCACTCTGTTCCTAAATGATGCCTGTTTGCCGAAAGATTGAGGTGCTATTTCCCTATCCTTTGCTTGGGGAAAAGGCTTTGGCCAAAATGCTTTGAACGCTCGATAATTATTCACTCTACCCATTGGCAGTCCTATGGCCAGGAGTTTAAAGGGCACTGACCAATACCTCAGCAATACCTCCCCACACCCATGCTATTGTTTGGAAGTTTAGGAGAAAGCTAGTCTGGCACAAGCAAATGTTTTCAAAGTTTCTGATAAGAAGAGACATGTGAGGGAAGTAAAGTGATGGGAAACAGCCCAATCTGACAAATGTGGCTAGCCTGCCTGGTCTCAGCTGATTGATTGATTTTTTAATTAATTTATGATGGCACAACAATAATTACAAGCTACTGTTTGTCAGCCAAATCACTTGTGATGAAGTCAAAGGTTCACATCTGTGCGAAGGTCCCAAGGATCAATGCATCAAATTAGCTTTGTTGGCTTTTTTCCCCACTACAAACTAACATGTGTCATCAATATTCCAGCATTTATGTGTGTAAACTAATTGATTGAACATTCCTGCTACATAAACATGTGGTTTGTATTATGTGGGGTACCATTACAAACATCTTTGGTGCCAATAAAATGAATAGCCTCACATATGATAATTAATGTCTTATTGGAAAAATAAAATGACAATTTAGTGTTATTCCTTCTATGTATGAATAAAAAAACCATTGCTGTCTCTTTTAAAGTCTTGGTTATTATTGTATTACATAGCATTCCATGATTCCACCTAACAGGAAACCAAAGGAAATATTGGAGAAGGTGAAGAAAGTTTGTGTGAGGTCATTGAGGACTATCGATAATAGCAAACTACCTGCAATTCTGGAAAATTACTATAACTATTATCCTGTGCAGTGCCTGCTACAGCATATGTGATGTTACTTTGAGTCTCATATTCTCCCATCTTCATTGTCCAAAGTCCAAACTGGAGTAATGAAAGTTTATTTCCCCTCTGCATAATTTCCACCAGATTAGCTGCCCGTATCAGCATTGAACCTTGAAATAGTAAGAACTGTTGAAGGTGAAGTGAAGACTGCTTATCTTATAGACACAGCTCTTTCCCTCCTTCAAACCAGAGGCTCTGCTCTAAAGGGTGAACAGTGTTCCTGGCTGTAACAGTGGCTGGAGTGCTTGGGAGCAAAAGTAATAATCCACAATCAATTTTCCCCCTTGTGTCTCTACCATCATTTCACTTTAAAATATCTGAAAATAGGCATGAGAGAGGGGAGGTTTTAAAAAAAGTTTCTGCTGGTATAGAGGGGTAGTGTCCTTGTCAGGTCCTTCGGCTGAGAGGCACCTGATTTCCTCACGGGCCTCCAGAATAGTCTCTCAGATTTACTTCATGAGAGCCCTAAGGAAAAGTGGGCTATAAGAGCAGGACGGTGACTCTTCGGGCTCTGGAGATTGGGCCGCAGAGTTTATAATACCTGAGCACACTTGGTGTTGGCTCAGTTTTCATTCAGACACCAACTTACAGTGGTCAAAGCAGGGCTGAATCCAAATAGAGTATTTTTTTAACTTTAAATATCTCTTTCTCAAAATTATGTATCAGCAGGTACTTCTTCACAAGTGATTGGATACTTTCCTTCCCACTTTCCCACAAACCCACACCCCTCCACGGTCCACCCATTGCACTTTAGGTTTCTGTTATGTCCGTGTATGCCTCTAACTCTCACCCAAACACTAAATGTTAAAATGCCAGTCCATGACAGAGACCTTCCCGACATCACCATAAAGGTAGCAAACATGGAGAAATGACTGCAGCCTTACACTGGAAAAATAATCAGTCTTCTTAAATGAAACTTATTTCATCAAAAACAGGAAAATATACCAAAAGCTCACTTATTCCAACGTCACTTTGCCTTGATCATTTATCCGACAAATATATTAACCTTTGCCAAAATCTCTAACTTATTAGACCCCTGAAAGATCTCAGTCCATCGGATAAAAGAATTGCGGCAGTTAGAGATGATGGTTGGACGAGGGTGGAAGATCCATCTGCTGCCTTATCACTTACCAATGACCATGAGCCTGTCTGCTTGCAGAGAAATACAAACTTGCTGCTTTTGCTATGGACCTGCTTCTTACTCTTACCTTCAGTTTTAAAACTTGGCTGCTAATTTCATCATAATTCTAACCTCTAGTACATTTAGGTTTTATCCTGAAAAAGACAGCATAGCAATTCATAACTCGGGTCCACAGATCTGAGTCCATTACCATTGATCAACTCAGAACTTGAGTGCTCATTGGATTCCCCCTCTCTGTTAGTCAAATGGGATAGTAACAGTCTTGAGGCAATTTAGCAATTATTCATTAAGGGCCCTTTATGTACAAAATGCTGTTCAGGGTAAATAAATAAGATGTGGTCCCCATCCCCTTGGGGCTTATAATTTTGGTTGCACACTTGAGCAGCTAAATAGAAGGTAAATCTTATATTCATGCATAATAAATGCCATATAATATAGTAGATCCATTTATATTAAACATTCATACATACAGTATAAAAATGTATCAGATGTGCTAGGGTGTTTTCTCTCAAACAGTTGCTGATAATATTATCTCACAATCTTGAAAATAACAGAAAAATTCCATTTACAACATAATGTACTGTTCATGTGATCAGGTAACTCTTTCCCATTATAGCACAAGCTAAGTGTGAGTTAAAATAATAACTTCATTTACGAATGATTAAGAGTCTTTTGTGGTATAAAGAAAAAAGCAAACTTAGATCAATGAAAAATGTGAGTTGAACGGCAAAATGGCACAGGTGAAATTTTTAAAAATTTCATGCCTTCTCATTAAATGTACAGAAAGAGGTGGTGGACATTATCAGTACTGTTACATGGGATGTTGGTGAACTATCAGTGCATTGTTATATGAAAGATTAATACCTTTGAGTTTAGCAGTAGAATTTGCAAATAGCGTCATACATTGTTTTAGCAGCTGGCATTTTCTCTGTTGCCTGGTGAGAATTTACCATTATATCACACTCCAGAAAATCAGCGACATTCTGGAAAGCTTTTCTTCACCCACCCATGTTTTACACCACTAGATAATAACATGTATACCTTAGATTTGTTTTGCATTTTACAGTTTTCAAGTTGTTGACTGTGTATTATCCCATTGGAGCCTCACAAGAGCTCCATGAGGTAAACATGGAGATATCATCAAAACCTGAAAATGGAAACACTTTGCTTGCCAATTTCTTTCCAAAAAATTTCCCCCCAGATGGCTTATGACTATAGCGAGTCTAATTGTCTCGAGGAAAGATGAATGGAATCACATTTCCAAAGAATTCAACCACCTCCAATCCCAGGGCTCTACAGTTCTCAGACATAGCTCTGAAGCCAGTGTCCCAACCCATTTAATGCAGAGGGAGACTTGAGGCCCAGAAAGAGGCATGAAATGGTGCTGGAGGGAAGACTGAGGTAAAGCAGGCAATGGTAAAACACCTTACCATGGTCACCAATAATTAGTTCTAACCCAGATCATATGGGTGAAACAGTTGATGGTTGGGTTCCAGGGAAGGAGCAGACAAACTTTATTTAAACTTTGAGGGTTTTCATGTTCTCACCCCCTTCTTCCCTTATCAGTGGAGTGCATTTCAGCACGTTGCTTAACCTTGAAGCTCAGTGACCTCCCCCTGTAAAGTGGTTCTGGTAATGCCAGTGTTATTGTTCTGTGCTGAAGACTGAAGGAGATGATTTATATAAATTGCCTCCCAAAGTACCAGGCAAACACCTGGCAAAGAGGAGGCCCTCCATAATCATTGGTTTCTTTTATCCTTAAAATCATGGTATTTAGTGTTTAAAATTAAGCTAAGGTGTAACATTAGCCATTGGATCTTGTGAACCTTGAGAAAATATTTCAGGAATCTCTGTTTTTAAGAAATCTGCTACAATTTCAAATGGAAAATACTGAATTTTTATGATTCATTTAATGTACGCAGTTCCCACAAAAATGTTCATGTGAATTTTTAAAAAGTCAACATGGTGATGAAAGCCCCATAGGAAATGTTATGGTTCCATTCAAATAACACACCGTGTTATCTGTGTGTATTTTTGGGCACCTACTAAGTGCTCAGGCCTGAGCCTGTATAAATAGCCACAATTTGTATTAGCCCCTTTGGGTATGTGTGGTGGACCTTGTATTTACAAAGCATTCACCAGGTGCCTCGCAGACTCCATCTCATTCATCCTCACGACATGTTGGATCGACATGTAATGAGTTTGATTATCTGCACTTTACAGCTGCTTCCACCAGCCGTGAGAGGAGCAAATTCATTTGCCGGAGGTCACCAAATCTACATTTCCCAGGATTCAGCCCTGTGCTCATAAACATCCATTATGCTCTCACCTCAGAAAGTGAACATAGTATGTGAGAAGTTAGAAAAAGGTCTCTGAATAAAGTCATATTTTTAGGGAGGTGCTGGGGTAAAATTTGTGTCAGAACAGTAAGAAATGGAAATCATTATTAAAGCTGTCTATTACATGATATGCTAAATCTGTTCCATGTATAAAGCATGCTTAGTGTAAGCTGAAATAATAATGATCACAATGAACATTTCCTGAGTACTTTCTTTTCTCCTGGCTCTTTGCTAAGCCTTTAAAATGCAATAAAATTTAGAATTCTTAAAAGTTAATAAAATATGTAGCTACATATATCCCTTAGCAGAACTTCTTGTGAAAAGAACTTTTGCACTGAATATCAATAGCCTGACTTTTTTGCACATTGAGATGCAACAGGGGAATGTAATTCTCTTTTCCTGCCCTGCTACATTTTCCTATATTTGAGCAGACTTTCTCACCCCCTCGGAACAATATATACTACAAATCACAGCATAGAAAATGTCACAAAATAATCATCTCAGGGAATTTAAAAATGCCTAAAAATAGTGATCGACATCATTCAGCCATGTTACAGAAATATGCTGGAGTTTCAATGACGTCGTGAGCATCAGATATCTCCCTTTGTTGACTAGTCTCTAAACTGGAAAATCAACACCAGCTTTCCCATAGATAGAGGAGATAACACTCCTTGAGAACATGACCCTTTGCTTCCAAGAAAGAACTGGAGAAGAGGATAGGCAGGCACTTGTGCTTCCTTGCTCTCTGATTAAATTAATAACCGTCTAATCACTGTTTATTAAGATAGGATCTAAGGATACATTTTTAATCCAAAGTTTACATGTAACATTTATTATGCAAGCCCATAAGTGAAAATAAATCATGGAAAATGAAATAAAAGTCATTCCCATATAAGAAAGTATCTTGGAAGAATATTAATGTATTTTACCATATCTTTCATACAGTTCACTTTTATATAAATGTGCTAAAATGGTACTACAAATGAAAATGCATCACTAAAGAATATAGGTGGGGAAGACATGAAAGAAAAAGGTATAATTTGTCTGCGACAAAATTTGAAATATTAAAAAAGCATTACTATTATTCACAGATGCTAAAATTATTTTTACTCAGACGTCATCATCATCATCATCATCGTTGTTGTTGTTTTACTCAGAAACTAGTATTTAATAAACCATTATTCTTTATCCATGCCATTAATTCTACAGGAAATAGCTTAGAAGTAATAGTAATGTTAATATTCACCTATGGGTCGAAGATACAATACTGAAAACATGTACTAACTACTATGATATTGAGTGATAAATCTACAAATTTAATAACTATATATTTACCAACATTTTAGAGAAAACAGAAATTATTCAGATGTCTTTTCCTTAAATATTGGTAAATGTCTATCCCTCGCCACCATTTTAGAGAACATGTGACATGGGTTTGATTTCAGAATGGGGAGATAGGATTGGTCTCCTCTGCACCTTTGAAAGAGACTGGCATATAGTATGTTCTTCACAAGTATTTGTTGAGTGAAACATAAATTTTATAGTTTCTAATTCTACAAAAAGATCCACTATTTAGACATAACATCTCTAGGCAACTAGTTGATAGGGTTATTACATGTAGGGTATGGTATCTATTAGTTTCTTCCACATTTCTATGTTTCCATATTCAATTACATTTCTAGAAATAAAATAAAATTTGAAATAAAGTAAATATTGAATTTTGATTTTCAGATATACCTTTACATGGCTGGTAGATTGCCACAGGAGTATAAATGTGGTTATTAGATTAAGCAGAAGTTTTCTAATATGTGTATTTTGCATATTTATCAGACTCTTTAGAAATGTTTTTGTTTTCAGTAAAAGAAAAATGAAATATAGACTGTAACATATACTAGTTTCAGCATTTTTAAGAGGATATATTAATTTTAGGATTTTCAGTTTAAAATAGTCAATTATAAATCTTCCACTTCAACTTCTCAAAGGCTTTAGAGAAATATTTGCCGTGAAAATGATATTTTCAGTGTGGTCTACATATACTGATACTTATTGACAAGCTGTTTAATTAAAACTAACATCGAGAACAAAATTTGATTATTAAATCAGTATAGCAAACAATTGATGGATTTGTCACTTTTATTAACATTGTCTTAAACAAAATGATAAGATTATGTAAGGGTAGTTGGTTTGCTATTTTAACACACTAACTTCTCAAAAAGTAAAAATGATTTTCTTTTAAGACAAATGAAAAGTACATTACAACTGAGCAGACTGATTTGTGTTCAACCAAGAATAACCTTGGATAATATAAGATCTAGCTTAGTTTTTGTGCTTATATGCCCATTCACTGTGGTTACTATTTACAAGACTATGAGAATTTCAAGTTGCATAGACTGGCAATTAGTTTTTCAAATGAATTTTACAGATTAATATTCAAATAATTACCCTTCATGATTAAAGAAAATTTAACAAATATTCTGGCCTGGTTCTGATGGGTTCAAGGATTAGACTGAAAGTTAGAGAAAAAAATAATGTCTGGTGCATGCCTGCTACTCTAAAGTTCCACATAGCTGACAAAGAAGTTCTACTAAGTCTTACAGAAAGCTTTAAATATGCAGTACAAAATAGAATGGAAAGTCCAAAAATTGTTTTTGTTAGTTTATGAGTGGTTTAAAGCATCACCAATAACCATTAATGAAATAGTGCAATTTAGGAGATATGTCTTTAATATATTCCAAGCGATATTTTTAAGTAATGTGAAAGGTCATTAACGGAACTCTAAATATAGCCAAGCAACTGTAATTTAAACTGCTTACATGATTTTTCTCCTTGAAAGAAGTCACGTACAAAATAATCTAAAGAAGTAAAACATATAAGGATGCGTCATTTTAAAAACTGGATGTAGGTAGATGATATTTAACATATACACACAGGAGTTTACTCTTCGTGTACTTGTTTATTTTTAGCTGTCTCAATAAAATGTTTTTCCTCCCCTCTGTTTTGCTAAAACATGCCTGTCTAGGAAGGAAAACAGATGTAGAATTGGACAACTACGTCTTGTTTGGGCTTTTTCCCTGTCAAGTAGAATTTATGATCATTGTCACACAATAAGAGAATCTAACTGAAACAGACAATAAGTCAGGAAGCAATTGCCTGGGCACTTTAACACTGCAGCTTTGGAATTCAGGATCTGCTTACTAAAATTTCATTTGATTAAGCCAAATAAGGACACAATATCCTTTCTCACACAAAGACCCCAGAGTTATTGTAAAAATAAAAGAATCAGTGTCACGGCGAGAGAAGAATCACAATAAACAAGTTTGTAAGAATAAAACACATTAAAAAAAAAAACTCCCTTACATCCAAAACAGGGGAACCATGTAAAAGTAGCCCCCATGTATTCTCTCTCTCTTCTAAATTCTCTCTTCCAATGTATTACTAAAGATAAGCAATCATTTAGTTTGATTAATTAGGTTTTCCACAAAGCATCTGTCATGCCAAGTTTTCAATGACACATTAAATAATAATCCCTTAAACACTTTGGTGCCAAATTAACAAAGTTCATTAAAACAGGATGGCCCCAAAAAGAAACTTACATATTGTTCATGTAACCGAATGAAGATTAAATATCAAAATAAATTATGCAATGATGGTTAGCCTAATATTTTACCTCTGAACTTGTCCCTGTACATATTTGGCATTTCCTCAGCAATAAAAGACCACAATCTCTAAAAATGAAGAATCAGCTTACGCAAATCTTTAATAATAATATTCATAGCAGATTTCTCTGGAGAAGCTGCAATCTGACTATACAGAAGTAGAATGATGAAATTTAATGGCAAAATATTAATTGTGATTAGCTTATTAGGCCCATATTAATCCCAGCTTTTCAGTAAAACTGTATAGAGTAAACCTTTTGACTTTTCCCCCAACAGAAAATGTTTCATTTAGTAAGAATATTGATTTTAAAACTCTTCTTAGAACAACCAAAAATGACAGTTAAGAGGCAGGGTAACTATTAAAACATCACTTCCAAGCCTTGGTATTGTCACATAAAGCAAATCTTTTACACAAACATTTCACAGCGTTTTCCCCCCAAGCATCTGCCAGTTGATTTCACCACGTACATGCACAGTACTAAAGTATAGTTAAGAGATACAACCATAAATAACAGTTTGCCACTTGAGAGTTTATATCACTTGTAAAATATATTTCATCAGGAATAAAACGGGGGTGAGGGGAAAGAGAGAGAGGGAGAGAGAGAGAGAGGTTTCTGTCTCTCCTTGAGGAACTGGCCTTTCTTTCTGAGTCAGAGTACTCAAAACAGCAACAAGTAGCAGCAGCAGAAAAGTTTTCCTGCAGGTTTACACGTCTCACATTAATGAGAAAGGGTGCGGAGAAGGACTCAGCTTGCCGGGAAGCCTCCCCTGAACACTGAGCTTTCAACAGATGCCTAGGAGCAACAGCATAACATCCACCTTTCAGGAAATTCAAACACATTCAAAAGAAACCCTCCTGCCCGGCAATGCCAGAAGCCAGGACTAATCGGACCAAGCTCCTCTCTGTCCGGGCAGAGTGGATGGGCTGACCACCAGGGCTGGCCATACCCCTCCCCCACCAAGAATAAAGTGCCCATTGTCTTCCACTGTACTAATTGTGAGAAAAACAGCCCTTGTAGTAAGCACAATAATTATCGAAGCAAACAAGTAAAAGCAATCAAGACGGAAAATGAAAGGGGCAAAAAGAAGAAAAAGAAAATGTTCCGATGAATGAACCCGATGATAATTTAATAGTCATATTAAATGCTCGCCTGCGGAAGGTTTCCCCATTCTTGTCACAACTATTGCATACAAGAGACCATTGTCCACACAACAGAAATCAGTATATTAAAATTTATCATGTAGCACTTTTGGGATGTGAAAGACGTTCTCTCCCCAAACTACCACCTCTCATCCCAGCACTCTGATTACAGAAAGTTACAACTTCTCTCTTCCCAATATTATGTTAAAAGTTGAGTCACAGGATTCACCAATATCCCTGAATTTTTATGCTCCTTTCCTTCTTCCCCACATTTGCAGCTGGACACATATAAGGGGGGGGAAAAACAGCAACAAACCCACACACATTTGCCCGAGCAAAGAAAAATAATGAACTGAATATGCATATCCTCATTAACTAAATTTAATTACGCTGAGTGGCATAGTAATCAGTGGTTGCTCCAGTTACAGTATTCATTGAAAGGGAGGTGGATTCCAAATTAAGGCAAAGCGTGGGGGACAGTCGCATACTGATGAGGGAGCCGCACACAACATGATACAATACACTATCTGAATCATTATTCAGAGGAGCCGAACAGAGAAGTACATTACTCTGTTTTAAGACCAATGCAAGAACAATTAGCCAAGAAGGCTCCAATCCCCTACTGACTGCCCCACCTCCATATATTTCACAGCAGCCGGCCTGGGATCGACCGTACCATTTGCATTTTTCTTTTTTAAAAAAAAAGAAAGTGAACAAAAACTCATGCTGCCTTTTTAAAAAGAAGGCCTATGGCCTCGGCCACAATAGCAGGGAAATCCTATCTAGCACACTGGTGTGCAGAGGCATCCCAGGGTCCCACAACTTGAGCTTGAACTTTCCACAGGCAGCGAACTTTATAACACGTGCATGGAACAACAAAGGAGGGGGCTCGAAAGAAAGAAGGGAGGGAAGTTTTGAGGGTGGGTGAAAAAAATGTTATTACTCCAAACTTACCATCCACCAGGTCCTGGCTGACATGTCATAACATAGCTGCCATTTTATGGAGCTGTCCGACGTTTTCCCAGCCATTATGCTGTCAGCAACCTTCATCAGATGCAGCTCAATGGAAGATAAGACACCTAATCAAGAAAACATCAGCGGTGGCTTGCTGGACTACATGTAGGCCAATCCTTATCACACTGCATCATGGGAGAAAGCTCCTTTATTAACAGGAGGAACTGCAACCTCACAGATAGAAAGACAAGGATCAGTTCTTTTGCCTTTTTTTTTTTTTTTTTTTTGGTCTAAAGGGATTGGTGAAAGTAGCTAGCGTTCTTTGTGTATCATGTGTACAAGAGTTAAGTATCTTGCAAGTGGGCGGCTAACTGCTTTGCTGGGCGATGCAGACTCAAGTTTATTTGCATTCTTCTCTGTTGTATATTGTTTGACATGGTCCATGGTCCTTGCTGAGCAGATGAAGGGAGGGGAGGGGGGTGGGAGGGAATGAGGAGAGAGGGAGCTGTAATTGCTCAGAATTAATATCTCCCCCAACAAAGACATAACAGTTTCATTGACACAGTCAGAACACGGTTCAGATGTCACTGCACACACGGGTGTGCGGGTGTGTGTGTGAGAACACTCGCACGCACACACACACAGTGGAACACACAGGTAGCAGCTGCAGCTGGATTCAGCTGAGGTTGCCAAAGGCTACAAACTCCATTCTCATGCTGGACATATGGAAGCAGTTTAACTCTTTGAAATCACTGTTCAAGAAGAGCCCTGCAGTCTGGAAGGACAAATCAGCCTGAGAACATTTTCTCAATCAGGAGGCAATGGGCCTGGTGCTCACTTCCCTTCTGAAGATGGCCTAGGAATATTATTTCCTTCATCTAGAGAAGTGCTGGTCAAAAATGAGATGGGAGGAGCAGGGTGTGCCCAGAGTCTGAATCTGGATCTGGTCCCTCAGTCCGTATCTGTCATACTCTCCGGAAAAAATTCTTTATCCTGTAAGCACTGATCATTTCTGTTTCTTCCTGGACTTTGAACTAGTCCTTCCAATAGGCACACACAGAAGTCAGGAACTAACATTTACTAATAAAATAACTTGCTCTGAACAGCCTTGTTTTTTTTCTTCCAAAGAGTAAAAACCTGAATACTTCAGGGAGAATCTTAAAGAATCATGCCACTATAATTAGAAATCCACGCTAGGACAAGTATATTTATTCCTGCTTTTTCTTTTGCTAAAATACAAAAAGGCAAGCATATCTCTACAAATGGTGCTGTTGATTATCGGAGCCCCCACTGTACCCCACAAAATCCAGGCAACCGTTTTTAATCGGTATGTTGTCATTCTGCCTTCCGTATGCCCTGCAGTATTCTCTGAATGACTTTCAGGCTTAGAATTTACGTTTTCTGCGGACAATTTAAAAGGACACACTCTTATTTGATTCAGTCAAAGTGAAGGGAAAAAAATTGCTGTATTACGGGAGTTTTCTCCGTGTGTAAGGCTGCAGATGCAACTTGTTTCAGCCTGTGAACTTCAAAGATGAAAACCAACTGCTGCTGAAGGGCTCTGTCCTTTGGGTATTTTTATATTCACCTGGGGAGACATGTCAGCCACAGTCACAGACAGGACAGGCACTTAAGGTAGCCTGACTCTGGGCTGGCAGCAGAAGAAACTGCCCTTCCCCGACTAGCTTATACCCTCATGGCTGGTGATTCTTCTGTTTCTCCCTCTTCTAGGCTTTTGTTTTTGTGTTTTTTTTTTTAATTCTCAGGCAGGAAGGGGATTGAGGGGGACTGGAATGCCCCACCCAGGTCTCTGCCTTTGAAGTATCCCCTGCTCAGGGTGTCTCCTTCTCTAAACTCTCTCCCTACTCCATTCTTCAAGCATTGTTTGTATTCTGAGCCACGATTGGGCAGTAAGCCTGTTAATGGTAATCACATTTTCCTGCTTTAATTTTCTCAGATGGCAGCAACGATGCTGAATGCCTACTATGTGCCAAGCATCACCATAAACACTGGGGCTGTGAAGGGCCATGAGATAAGTCTGTGTCTCACCAATCTCACGACTGTATTCAGCCAACGTCGTCACAGGCAGGAGGAAGTCCAGTTGCTGTGGGAGCAGCCAGGGAAAGAGATGTGCCCAGATAGAGACCTCCTCGGGCTGCTCAGGGCCAGCAGGTCCCCCGGAACCCAGGGCGTACTCCCAGGTGCTCCCAGAGCTGCCTTTGGGGCAGCTCTCTGGCCCAGGGCGAGGGCGGCGTGGCTACACACTTCCTCCTCTCCCTGCAATCAGTGCCTGCCTGAGCCCCGGCTCCCTCAGGTGCTCTAGGTGGAAGGAGAGACTCCCACCTACCTGCTGTTCCCTCCTGCGCAGCCCTCCAAGAGCTCTCAGGAAGCAGAGGTCAACTTTGGGGTGCTGGCCTGCGAGCGCCCGCCCACCAAGGCTTTAGGATGGCCTGGGCCTCCTGTCCCCATCAAGGCACGCTGTGCAGCCAAGACACAGGCGGACCCGTGAGAGGCCGGTTATCACGGTCATCGTGGGGGACCCCTCCTTTTGACGAATTGACACAAGCGGGAGATGCCTAAAGAGGACAAGGGAAGAGGGGGACGGAGCGGCCAGGGAGAGAGGCATTTATGGACAAAGGTGGGATCCTTGGGGAACAAAGAAATGACTCATCTGTGCCCTTCCCCTGCTGTGAGGCTGGGGAAGGCCAGAGGACTGCTGACCGGGGGTGTCACTGGCAGAGCTAAAAAAGGAAACAAATTCAGAACTGGGACCAGCACTCCCAAGAGGCATGCCCGTGGGCTCAGCGCTCCTACCTTGGGGGCCTGTGGGGCGTCTTTCACTGAGAGTCAAGCTTCTGAGCAAGCCGGTGTAGCCTGTCACCTGGAGATCAAGCCCGGGGCTCTCAGGTGGACGCCAGTTGCGATTGGCTTCATTGACTGAACTCATCTCACCTGACACCGTTCTACCGGCTAACTGGATGCTTAAAAACACGAAGCAAACTTTGAAAGCACTAGTTAGGGCTTCACGGACACTTTGGGGGGTGATTACATCTCACCTTGCTTAAATCCCCCAAATACCCCAAATCTCAGCTGTTCCCCTCCAGTTCCTTTTCCACAGCATCTGCCCCTGCCTACAGCTCCACTCCCCCCCACTTCTGCAGCCTCCCCCTCCTCCCCTTTAGCCATGCTGCCTCTAACTGCCTTTTCCAGCTTGCACACCTCACTGGCTAGAACAAATGTTCGGGAAAAGCCAGGTCTGTAGCCCAAAGCAATCACCCAACTATTGCTCAGTCATGCCCTGGCAGTGCTTTAATTTCTTCACCACTGGCAAATAAACTAGTGATCTGCCTAGAGCTGAGCCTGAGGACCGCAACCTTCGCAGAGAGGCTACCATGTGTTTCTCACTGCTTTCACCTATTCACAGTCACCGCCTCCTCAACAAGCCTGATGGACTGCAGTGAATGGGCACGGTCTGAGAAGCCAAGGTTCAAATCACAGCGTTGTTCCCTACCAGTTGGATGACCTCTGGGCAGGCCGCTTAACTTCTGTGCCCATATATAGCCCCAAATCATATTGCTAATAACTAAGGGAGAATAAGAGAGAAAGCATATGGTGGGGAGAAAGTCTCACTCCACCACGTAGAAGGGAAGGGGAGATATAAATATAATCAGAGAGGAAAACAGATAGATCGAGAGAGAAAAATAGGAAAAGCAGAGTGAGGAAGTGAAAATGAAGCCATTCAGATGTCCTCACAGTCTGCTCTCTCTGCCTCTGCCCAGGGCTCTGGCTGGCTTCTCGTCCATCCCTGGCACTCCCCCAGGGTTTGGGGTTGCCTTAACTCCCAGCTCCATGGATAGGAGTGATCAGTGCTCAAGATCTTGACCCATGGAGCCTGCAGGTTTAGATGAGATTTGGGGGATCATTTTATTAAGCTATTTTATTGTGATTTAATTTTAGCTTTTTAGCCCTGTCAATTCCAGTCTAATCCTGTACTGAGTGTATGAGCCCTGTGTTCATGAACATAGTGATAGGTCACAGCACAGCAGATAGAGAAACGAGCTCCCCCTTTGGGAACCAGTCCTGAGTTCTAGTGTGCCACTTGCTAGCTAAGGGAGCATGCACAGGTTACTTAAACTTTGTAAACTTCAGATTCTTTACCTATAAAAGGGGGCTGAGAATAGTATCCCTCCCCACGGTTGTCGTGAGGATGAAATGAGGTCATGCATGAATGTGTTTGGAGCCTTGATGGCGGTGATGGTTTCATGGGTGTATACTTATTCCCAAATAAGTATATCATCAAGATGTATACATTAAACATGGATAGCTATTTATATAGCAACCATATCTTGATAAAGTGCTTTAAAATTATGCAAAGTTCCATTCCTAGCTGTAGCTAATGATTAGAATCAGTATAAATTTTAGCATTGGTGTTATCTGCTCCAACGCCATTTTTAAAGTGAGAGAACTGAGATTTACCAGAACTCACACAGATGATGAGCAGAAGAGTTAAAATTAAGCCTTTGCTCTTTTGCCTCTTCATATAGTGCTGCTTCTGTCTCCATACCATCAGGAAGAAAGCTGAGATTAAGACTTGGGTTGCAGGGTTGGGGGGTGTTTTCTTTTAATGCGCTGGAGACTACATGGAGGATGAACTGAGTTAGCAAAGCTGAGAACAGAGCAGTCCAGTCAGAAAGCTTAGGAAACACAGATGAAGACTCTCGTTCCCTAAGCCACAGGCACCATGAAGGCAGAGACAAGAAGGGCTGAGTTTGCTCATCATTCATGCCTAGAGGCTGGCATACAAACACTCGAACATCTGTAGAGTGAATGAATGACCTCAGACCACAGGGGTGACCATGGAGAGTCATTGGAGTACAGAAGAGCGGGCCTTGGGTGTGCAGGCTGATGCAGAGAGGAGTCTGCAAAGACTTCCGGGTTACAGGCTGAGAGGTCCTGGTGGAGTCAAAAGGCAACATATGGGAGGATGGCAACTCCAGCTAACAGTGACAAGTAAATATTGCCCATTAAGAGCCTGCTTGGAGGAATCAGACAGGTTATTCAATCATTTCCCCTGGCAGAAATAAAAGAGTGCCAGTCACGGGAGTTTAGGTGAGCCTTCCACTGGGCCCACGGTCAGCATGGGGGTAGCAGAGAACGTGTAGCAAGCCAGGTGATAAGACAGAGACATCTTCAATCAGTCTGATTCTCCTCCAAGGGAAGAAGTCGAGTTTTCCATTCTTTCTGAGGTTCAAAGAGAGACCTGTGGCTATTTTAACAGCTATTTCCCGTCAGCCTCTGGCGCTGCTGTCATACTCCGCAATCCCCTCCAGCCAGTGTCCTGAGGGGTCTGAATTTTGCAGAGACAAGACGGATCCAACATGAAGACAACAAGGGCTTCCTGCTCCTGGAGCCTCATCTCCAGGTCCTGAGCCCATCAAAATAGCGAGGAGCAATCCTCAGTGCTCCACCTTCACTTTCTGCCCTTGGTGATTCTGTCTGGAGGGGGCCTGGAGCGAGCTGGCCTCTCTTTTAAAAGCAAGTCTGTACTGAGCAGAGCGCATGCCACGGACAGCGCCTACCCACTAGGGAGAACTGGCTTCCCACCCACCTGCGCAGAGGGTTCCAGTAGGACTTCCCACGGCCTCCCTCAGGACCTCCTTAGAATTGATCTCTCCCATCCCTAAGGACTCCCAGAGGAAGGCCCTGAGTCTTGTTCAGCATGCTGGACAAAAGGCCATTTTTGAGACAAGTAGCAGAATTTTTACCTTCCTAAACAGGAAGGTTAAGCACTTACAGGAATGGGAACATCCGATTACTAAAGTGGAAGACATACCAGTGATGACACGATTCACCTCCAGCTTCTCCTGGAGAAGGTGTTTGTTTGCAGACAAGAATAATTTGATTAAAACCCGGAACAGAGTCTGAGAGTCTGAGCTTCCCTTAGAAAATGTTTTCTTTTCCCTTTGGAGAAGTCTGGAATTGCAGTGTGCTCATTCTTATACTAACTTTTCTTTAGCAAGTTTCCAAAAAAATGCCATGTTTCCTAAAAATAAGGGTTTGAAACATTTTCTCTCTGATTATGTTGCTGTTTACAAGAATATGCGGCAGCTATGGCTACCATCACAGAAATATTTTTTACTTTGATTCTGGGTAAAGAAAAGGAGTTTGCTGCACAGCATGATCCTGTTTTTGATAAATAAACCAACCACATCCATATATTCATTTGTGCATAGGAAAAATATTAGAAAAATATTGACTCAATTATTAATGAGGAGGAACATGCACTTTTGTATGCTTTTGTACTCTGAAATTCCATAATGCTCATACATCGCATCGTAAATAAAAACAAAAAGTAAGACGCAAGGTGCGTGACACCTCCCTGTACCTTTTTTTTTCTTTGCAACTTCCTTTGAATCTACAAATGATTGCAAAATACAAAGTTGAAAAAAAGTAAATAAATATACTTTTCCATCTAAATGTTTGACTATCTGAACACTAAAGCCGGTGACAGGTGGACTCTGTAGAGGACTGCCTAGTGCTACAAGCTGTCCCAGTCCATGAGATCTCAGCAGTATTCTCCCTTCAAGGCAGAAAATAAGATAAAAAATAAAAGCGCTAGTGAAGGCAGAGTAACAATATACTGCCATGTTGCCTGTTTCTAACAAGGCAAATCTTGCCAAGCGATAGGCGGGTTTGACAAATAAATCTCCTAAAACCACTCAGAGAGGCCGGTGCAAGTTCAACACATGAGTAACTCAGATAAACATGAAACCCCCAAGCCTTGATGGCAGGCAGCGATAGGTGGCCTGGAGTGCCCTCCGGTGTGAAAGTTCTTATGAACGAACAAAGGCCGCTGCAGATTTCTTAATGACTGACAAAGTCTCTTACTGCTGGGCTCCTTAAGGGCAGGGTTATCTCTTTAAAGCTGCCATTAAGAGGCAAATCTCCCCATATGCCGACCCCCAACCCTCCCAACCCCACCTTTCACTCTGCTTCTCAATGCCTTTGCCACGCACACATGTTGTAAGACAAGGAAAATCTGGTACCAGTGAATTCAAGGAATTAGAAAAAAAAGAAGCCTCCCCCCATCACCCCCCCACCCCGCCTAGGTAGTGTAAGGTGTGTGTGCATATCTTTGGAATTAGAGGAGACAGGGAGGAATGGATAGCAGAGTTTTATGGTTTCACCTGTTTTTGTCAAAGTGGGAGAGGAATTGAGTACAATAAAAATTTTCATTCATCAGGCAGTCTTCATTCTTTCAGCAAATATGTATTGCTTACCTGCCCTGTGTCAGATATTGTACTAGGTGCTGGTGAGCAAAAATGCACATGTTCCTTGTCCTGGAGGAACTTACAGTCGGGGGAAGGGGTGGGAAATGACATTAATCACACATTCATGTTGAGTACATACAAAATTACATCTACAGTGGATGCTTTAAAGAAGTGCTATGAAAATGTGTAACTGGGAAGGCAGTTGATTTGTAAGGGAAATTGGGAACGGCTTCACAGAAGCCACTAAAGGAGAAAGCTTGGCACTGCTCCTCACAGTCACACTCCATGCAAGAATGATTATCTTCATTTTACAAAATTGGAAGTCAAGGCTCAGGACAAATTAAACAATTTATCCCAGAGTAAGTCGTGGAGCTTGGGGTCAAAACTGGGTCAGTCATATTCTAAAATTAATCATTGTTCCTGTAGGTCAGACTGCTTTTATCTCAGAAGCTGATATTATGTCTCAGCTTCTGGTCTTCCTTAGAATCAGCAACAGGGTGATCAGATTCTGGGACTGGAAGAAGGCAGGATGAGAGCACCCACAATTCACCATGTTCTATGGATAGTTCTGGCTCAAGAAAATAATGATTGAATTAGAATTATCTGCTAAGTCCTCCATAGCTACTCCTTCTAAAATGCACACAGGAGGACTATAACCTATAAAGATAAGGCTGTTGCTATTTTACTATCTCAATAAAGTTTTACTGAGGTAGAATTTACATACAGTGTCCTGTATAAATTCTTCAGGGATAAGTTTTTACAAATGTATCCACCTGTATAATCTACACTCCTATGAAGATATAGAGCATCTTCTGTGCCCCAAAAAGTTTCCTGTTGCCCATTCTAGGTATACCCTCTTTCCCTCAGGCCATCCACAACCACCACTCTCATTTCTATCCCCATATATAGTGCTTTTTCTAGAAATTCACACAAATCATATAGTACCTATTCATTTGTGTCTGGCTTTACTCAAAACAGTGTTTCTGAGATTTATCCATGTTGCTGTGTATTAGCAGTGTGGTTCTTTTTATTGCTGAGTCACAGTCTATTTTATGACTATACCAAAATCTGTTTATCCATTCTCCCGTTGATGGACATTTGGGTTGCTTCCAGGTTTGGGCTATTATGAGAAAAGCTATGAACATTCGTGGGCACATCTTTTGGCGGGCCTCATTTTCTTTCTCTGGGTAAATACGTAGCAATGGACTTGCTTGGTTGTGGAACAGATGTATAATTAACTTTAAAAACACACTGTCATATAGTTTTTCCAGAGTCGTTGTACTATTTTACACACCCATATGAGTATGTTCCCGACTCTTCACATTGTCAGTCTTTAGAAATTTTATCCTTTTGGTGAGTGTATAAAAGCATCTCATGTGGTTTAAAATGCATGTTCCTAATGGCTAATGGTGTTGAGCCACCTATCAGGCAAGAATTGGCCATTTTAATGTCTTCTTTGTAAAGTGTCTATTTAAGTCTAATGTCCATTTCAAAGCTAATTTCTCTACTCTTGAGGTGTTGTTCTTTATAAATTCTGAATACAAACACTTTGTTAGACATCTATAATGCGAATGTCTCCCAGTCCATAGCTTCTTTATTCATTTTCTTAATAATGTTTTAATTTTGATGAAGTCCAATCTAACCCATTTTTCCTTACATGGATATTGCTTTCTGATTCCTGTCTAAAAAATCCTTGTTTACTTAAAGGTCACAAAGATATTCTACTGTTTTATTCTAGAGTATTATTATATTAGTTTCTATGTTTACATCTATAATCCATCTTAAATTAATTTTGCTTATGACATGACATAGAGATCAATGCTTTCCATCTGTGATCTGTCTCAAATTAATTTTGTATATAATACAATGAAGAGATCAATGCTATTAAAAAAAAATGGATAGCTTATTGTTCCAAAACCTTTCGTTGAAAAGAATTTTCATTCCCAATTGCATTGGTTTAGTACCTTTGGCAAAAATTATTTGGCCTTATACACATAGACCAACGTCTGGACTCTCTACTTGTCTATTCTTTCCAAATTTCTTTAAATTTATTCCTAAGTATCTTAAGTTTTTGAATGTTGTTACCAAAAATGTTTTATTTTTATTTTCCAATTCTTCATTGTTAGACTGTAGAAATACAATGATTTTTGCATATTGATTTCTCATTTCCAGCAGCTTTACTAAATTTACTCATATGTGCTGTACTTTCTTTTCTTTTCTTCTTTTTTTTGGAGATTTTTAAGGATTTGCTTTGTACACAAGAATGTCATCTGTGGAGAAGAGAGTTATACTTCCTCCTTTCCAAGCTGCGCACTTCTCACTTCTTTTACTTTCATTATTTCAATGTCCATAATCTCCATCTACAATGCTGAATAACAGTCGTAGAAAATACATTCTTGTTTGTTTCCCATCTTAGGTGGAAAACCTTCAATATTTCATCATTAAATTTAGTGTTAGCTGTTAGGTTTTCATAGTGGTCTTGATTAAATAAATTACCTCTATTCTTATTTTGCTTAGAGTTTTCTTTCTGAAAAAGTCATAAATGTAAATCTAATGTTTATTCTGCATCTATTGAGATGATCATAGACTTCTCTTTCAATCTCTTAAGGATGTGGATTACTAATTAATTTTGCAATGTTGAACCACTCTTGCATTCTTGAATCCCACTTGGTTAAGTATTTATTATTCTTTCTATGAATTGCTGAATTTGATTTGCTAATATCCAGCAATTTGATTTGTCAAGGATTTTTGTGTCTATATTCATAATGAGTATTTGTTGGTAATTTTCTTTTCTTGGAATAGTCTTGTTTGGTTTGATATCAGTGTAATGCTGGCCTCAATAAATAAGCTAGGAAGTCTTCCCCTCTCTATTCTGACACAGCTTGTGTGGGAGCATTATTATTTCTTCTTTAAATATTTGATAGAATTTACCAGTGAAGCCATCTGAGTCTGGAGTTTCTTTCTGGAAAAGTTTCAAATTATGAATTCAAAGTCTTTAGCAGCTATTGGCTAATCAGACTATTTCTTATCATGTCGTATTCTAAAATAGTATCCATTTTATCCGTCAAATTAACTGACATAAAATTGTTTATAATATCTTCTTATGTGTCAGTGTCAGTGGGTTCTGTCATGCTAACACTTCTTTCATTCCTAAAACTGGTAATTCTTTTTCTCTTTTTTCTTGATCAGTCTAGCTAAGGTTTTGTCAATTTTATCGATCTCTTAAAAGCTCCAACTTTTGACTTTGTTGGTTTTCTCTATCGCTTTTCTGTTTTTTCATTTATTTTACACCTTATTCTTAAAATTTCCTTTTTTAAAATTAACATTTGATTTAATCTGCTGTTTTGTAACTATTTAAGATTGACCATAGATCACACATCTCATATACTTACTTTGTTCTGATAAAGGCACACACTGTCTTCCAAGCCAGCCTCCTCTCTTTTCACATAGAACTCACTATTCTTTATCCATTGCTCTCCTCGTGGCCACTTTTGGTTATATAGAAATCTGATCCTTTTGCATAAAATTGCCTTTTCGATATTTGAAGTTGGCTATTACAATATCTCCCAATATTCTCTTTTCAGGCTAACCTCACCATGTGATCTTGGGGGGGGGAAAAACTAGGAGCAAGTCAAATATTCTTTTATATCTGAACTCAGGTATTCCTTTAAATTTTAAATCTTAATTTTGCAAAAACGTGAACCAAACAAGACGTTTCTTATAGAACACCATTCTGTGACTGAAAGCATCAGTTCTGTATTCCAATAGGCAGGTCGTTCCGCAATACTTTAAAATGTCACAAATTGCAAGACCAGAATGCCGTGAAGCTCAGAAAACTGACATGGTAGAGCAGAGCACGATCATCTGCAGCTGTGCTCTCCAATATGGCAGCCACTGACCACAAATGTGATTAGAGTCAGGCGGACTGTGGTTTCAGCTCCTATTCTGCCGCTTGAAAACATTACTCAACCTCGTAAAGTCTGGGGTTTTTTCTTTTGTAAAGTGAAAGTAGTAGAATTCACCTTATATTACCCATTCTTGTAATGAATCCATGTGATTATGTGTGTCTAATAACAGTAAATACATATTCCTAATCAGAAGGTGAGAGATTAAGTAACAGGGCTAATGAGAAACATAAATGTGGGGCAGACCTTTACAAACCTTTGCAATTTTGTCACCAAAGCACCAACCAAAGCAATGATCACTAGTAGCTGGGGGACAGACCTTGCTGCCCAGCAGGCTGCCAACATGGCCAGAGACTCTCACTTTAGATATTGAAAATGTACAGAAATAATGGGGTAGAAATGCTGAAAATTAGAGCAAGGCAGACAAGAGATAAACTAGTGCAATTAGAAGTGAAGTTGTGAGTCAGCGGGGCCACCCATGAAGGTGGGCATGCAGGCAGTGCAAGTGGCCACGAGCCAGAAGGCACACAGGCCTGGCCTGACAGCACCGGGGTCAGTTCCTATTTTGAATCTGTACAAATACAGTTAACAGGGACTCCTGATGCCAGTGCAGCAGCCAAGCTAAGGGTTTCTCTTTCCCAATGAATATTTTCATTCTACTGTCATTGAGACCCCTTCAGATAAATCATGTATGAGCCAACACTATGTCCTCCTTATACCAACATCATTTATCTTCCACCAATTGTGCATGAACTAATTCTCATTTACAGAAACACACACGATAGCAGGCCTGAACACCGAGGAAAAAGAACTGGGCTTAGAATCAAAAGAACCAAAATTCAAGTCCTGGCTTTGCTATTTACCAGCTTTGACCAAGGCACGTATTCAGCCTCTGTACACTGCAGGGTCCTCACCTGCAGGAGAATGTTACTGATCCGCACCTGCTCCTGCTGTGTGGTGCCGGTGGGAGGTCTAGATGAAGATGCTGCATAGAGCTGCACAAATGGAAGGGATGTCCCAGGAGGATGGCATTTGAACAAGGTTTCTTTTTCTTTTTCTTTCTTTCTTTTTTTTTTTTGAACAAGGTTTCTGACAGGCTGCCCTTCAGCCTTCAAAGTTCCAGCAGGCTGTAGGAAGCACAGGTGTCCTCCTTCACTCAGCCCCAAGCGCCACCACCCCTGTCCTGTTCTTGCTGCCTTCTAGGGGTCTCTGTAGCCTTGGAAAAGTACAAGGGAAGCTTATCAAAGAACTCCACAGATGTCTGGGCCAACAGAGGTCCATTTTGTTTTTGACTTACGCACTTTACCATAAATTCTGCAAATGAAACAACACTTGAAAAACAAAAATCCCAAAACCTTTTCTCCCCCCCCCCTCATCAGTGTCCCTTCAGGCCAAATCCATTCATAAGTCCCATCTGGACCTCCTGCCTCTAAACAGAACCCCCGCCCCATTCACTCTGAAAGTCAGTGTTTCAGACCGGACCCACTTCCTCTCCCCTTCTCACCCCACCACAAGGAGATGGTGGAAAAGAAAGATGACTCAATGCTACTTTAAGAGCTTTGGAGACAACAGGCCACTTTTAAACTGAGTTTTTAGTGTCCGTGGCTGGAGACAAAGGGCCCTTTCTCTGATTCTGCTGCCCTTCTGCCCCCCATCCTCCTCTCTCCTCCATCTCCTCCTCTGCTTTCTCCACTTTGCCCATCTCAGACCATATTCACAGAGAAAGAATAGTAACCCTTTGCCCTACCGGGGAAAGGTCATTTCCACAAGTGCAAAGGCAATGTGGCCATTCGTTTGTTGTTCTGCAGAGTGGCACAACCTACACAAAGTCTAAAAGATGCTCAGAGAAGCCTGGCATCTCAGTGGGCTCAGCTTCCCAGGTGTCATGGTGCAACTGAAGGAATGTGGACAGAGAGTTTGAAAACCATGCTCCTGCTCACACAGTGGCGTGCACTGAGATAACAGACTTCTCCCCCATAGGCTTCCATCAGTCTCATCTATTATGTGAAGGTGGTGAGCAATATATTAAGAATAATAAGACCTACCATTTGAAAAGATTTTACTATGTGCCAGGGATTGTACTAAACTTTCACTAGTATTGTCTATTACATTTCTACTGATAAGGAAACCAAAGTTGAGCGTAGATGAGAAAAGCTGCCCAAGCTCATGGAACGAGTGCTCTGTAGAAGTGTGATTTGCATCCAGCCCTGCTCCAATGCCTGCATTGGAAGCCTCTGTGTCTATGATCACTATTTCTTCACTGAAGACCCCTCTGGCCGTCGCCCACCTAATTTGGCCAATACTTGCAATGCATCCTTTCCTCTACGGTCTTCACGAATCACACTGCAATGCAGGTATGCTTGCCTGCCTGTGTCTCCAGCTAGACTCCAGCCACATCTTCGTGAAAATGGGGCCTAGGGCATGTGTATTCAGAGCACCCAGCACAATTCTTGGCACATAATAGGTTGTAAAGATTTGAGGCACAATGAGTTTCTGATCATCTTATTTGAAAGCACTAATCTGACTTAGCAAACTGGTGTACCGCTCTCTCTTTGAATCTCAGTACTGACACCCACCCAGTCCCATAATGCTTGTAATTCAGCCTCCAAACTTCTCTTACAGGGAAGAGTGGAAAAAAGGGGCGTTTACAAGAGCAGTGAGACAATTTCTACATGATTTAAAAAGAGAGTGTTTAGCGAAAACCCACATTATTTTAGTCTTGCTGTCATATCTATCTGCTCCTTCAATATGCTTAGACTTAAAGGTGATATTATAATGATAAACAACCAGAAAAAGGCATAGGCCAATATGATAGGAATTTTCAATGAAGAATAGAGAGTCACGTACACAGTTTAGAGCACACATTGAAGAGAAATGTGCTTCAGTCTGATTATATATAGCTTAGAGGAATTTATTCCCATACTTACTGCCTGGTATTAAAGAATCCAAGATAAATCTTTGGCGACTCCAAGAAAGAGGTTCAACTGTAATTATGGATTAACACACACCCACAGTTCATAGTTGCTTCAGTTCAGCATCAGTGCAACCATTTACACTGATAATATATTAAACACTACTTTTCCCAGGCACGGTGAATGACTACCAGGGCAGGATTACCTTTCACTAAGCAGATTTCATAGCTCCAAGCCTCTAATCATTTGTAACCATTAGGGAAAACATGGGGCTGAACCAATTAAAAAAATAAAAACTATCCTCAAGCTCACAAAACCACATAATTATACTGCATCACTTAGCATTTTGATTGAGTGTTTGGAAAACCTGATACAAAGGCTCACAGGCTGCCTCAAATGCCTCAAAACATGGTAACTTTACCTGTGTAAACCCACCTAAAAAAATGTGTGTCCACATCATGTATGGAGGGAAAGGTGAATAAATAGTGACATAGAGAGATTGGTAAAAAAAATAAAATAAAATAAATTAAAAAAGTAGAGATAAATTCCATTGTTATTTTCCCAATCTAAGACTACTTGTTACTTTTTCATCAGTGGTGTTTAAAATGTTCCTTAGCAAAATGATATTTTACTTGTGGAAACACCATCGGTGTGGCCACGCCATTCCTTTCAGAATTTCTAACTGGGGAAGTTTAAAGTACTTGGCTCACTAGTAATAATCAGATGACAGAGTTTAAAACTAGGTTTTCCTCTGTCCGAAGACGTATCACCTGATCATTCCGGGACTGTTTTTCCATCCCTGAAAAGGGATTGTCTGTTTATCTCAAGATTAGTCAGAATTTTACAAACATTCTGGAAAGGATATTGAGCTCTTTAAAAAAAGTCATAATAAAAATACTAAGCAGGCACTGGGGAGAACGGGAAGTGCAACATATTATCATTGCATTATGTTTACACATTGAGCCAGAAGGCATTTTTTCTCATGCACCAATTTTGCCATCTCCCGCCACCCATATCAATACTATCCCCTCGGCACTTGTAACATTCATTCCATCCTAGGTCTTCTCACATTACTTTGCCTCCTGAGAAGACAAAAGTATGTCTGCAGCCAAGTGCTCTCAGATCTCATTCACAAACACAGATCCTTCATGGGAACCCGAGTAGGATAGAAAGGGGCTGTGACAGAGACAAAAAATAAAATAATAATGAACGTTTCATGGAGGCCAACAACCACAGAGAGGAAAGCGGAGAGAGAGACACAGAAGCAGAGCCCTTGGGCAGGGCTGCAAAAGCAGTCTCAGAAAGCGGAGGTGAGGGGGAGAAATGGAAAGAGGATGGTGCTGGGAGCGGGGTGTGTATGGGGAGCGGGATGTGTATACAGATGATGACTTTTTAAAAAGCTAGTTCTCCAAGAAATGATAAATGGTTGATATGCTAATTACTCTTACCTGATACATACATCACATATGTCAAAACATCACTATGTGCCCTATGAATATGTACAATTACTAGTTGTCAATTAACATAAAATTAAAAGTCAGTTAATTAAAATCTTACTTATAGAAATCAGACTGGATTCAGTATTTCTTCTATGAAAAAAATCCACTCTTATTATTTCTTTTAATCCAAGTAGACAAATGAGACAATAGATATAAATAAAAAATACTTTTAAAATTTAAGAAATCATCAAAAATAACCACTGTTAACATTAGAATATAAACACGGAAGACATATGCATAGTTAAAAAAACAAAAAGAAATCATATTCTACATACTGTTTCATAATTGTCTTTTTTTCACTTAGCACATCAAGAAGATTTCCATGTCAGTAAATATGAACCTACATCATCATTCTTAATAGCAGTCTTATATTTCATTTGTACTAGCCCACTGCTATAACGGAATACCTGAGACTGGGTAATTTATAAAGAAGGAAGTTTATTTGGCTTGTGGTTCTGCAGGCTGTATAAGCATGGCACCAACACCTGCTTGGCTTCTAGTGAGGCCTCTGGAAGCTTTTACTCATGATGAAAGGCAGAATAGGAGCAAGCATGTCACATGGCTAGAGAGGGAGTAAGAACGAGAGGAGGGGGAGGTGCCAGGCTCCTTTAAAAGCTAGCTCTCCTGTGAACTACCAGAGCAAGAACTCACTCAGCCATTCATGAGAGATTTGCCCTATAACCTAAACACCTTCCCCTAGGCCCATCTCCAACACTGGAGATTACATTTGAACACAAGATTTGGAGGGGATACACATCCAAACTATATCATCATGTCCCTGGTCCACAAAATCTCACGTCCTTCTCATACTGCAAAGTACAATCATCCCTTCCAATAGTCCCTAAAAGTCTTAACTCATTCCAGCCTCAACTCAAAAGTCCAAAGTCCCATGTCCAAAGTCTCATCCTGAGAATGAAGGCAAGTTCCTTCCACCTATGAGCCTGTAAAGTAAAAAACAAGTCATCTACTTCCAAGATACAATGGTGGTACAGGCATTGAGTAAACATTCCCATTCCGAAGAGAGAAATTGGCCAAAAGAAAGGAGCAAGAGACCCCACACATCTGAAACCCAGCAGAGCAGACGTTAAATCTTAAAGCTCCAAAATAATCTCCCCTGACTGCATGTCCCACATCCAGGGCACCCTGGGCAAAGGGTGGGCTCCCAAAGCCTTGGGCAGCTCCATCTCTGTGGCTCTGCAGGACACAGCCCCCATGGCTGCTCTCATTGTTCGAAGTTGAGTGTCTGCAGGTTTTCCAGACTGCTTGTGGCTCTACCATCCTGGGGTCTGAAGGGCACAGCAGTGTCCTGATGGGGACTCTGTGTGGGGACTAGGCAGTGTCTCAGTGGGGATTCTACATTTCTCCTCAGCACTACCCTAGTACAAGTTCCCTGAAGGGAATCTGCTCCTGCAGCAGGCTTCTGCCCCAGGCTTTCCAATACATCTCTGAAATCTAGGTGGAAGCTGCCAAGTCTCCTTTAGTCTTGTATTCTGCATACCATATAGAAACCTCCAAGGCTTACAGTGGCTCTTCAAAGTGGCAGCCTGAGCTGTACCTTGGGCCCTTTGAGCTGAGGCTGGAACTGGAGCAGGCAGGATGCAGGAGTAGCCTCCTGAGGCAGCACAGAGCAGAAGCACTCTGGGCCTGGCTCCCAAAATTGAAGGGCTGCCTCAAAGACTTCTGAGATGCCTTCATGGCCTTTTCCCCCATTGTGTTGGTTATTGGCACCTGGCTTCCTTTCAGTCATGCTAATCTCTTCAGCAAGTGGTTGTTCTGCACTTTCTCTATCACATGGCCAGGTTGTTAATTTTCCAAATGTTTACACTCTGCTTCCCTTTGAATTATGAGTTCCAATTTGAAGTCCTTTGCTCCACATCTGAATGTAGGTTGTAGAAGCAGCCATGCCACCTCTTGAATGCATTTATGCTTGGAAATTTCTTCCAACAGACACCCTAAATCATCACTCTTAAGTTCAACCTTCCACAAATCTCTAAGGCATGGACACAATGCAGCCAAGTTCTTTGCTAAGGCATAACGGTGACCTTTGCTTCAGTTCCCAATAACTTGCTCATTTCCATCTGAGACCTTGTTAGCCTCGCCGTCACCATTTATGTTTCTAAAAGCATTTCAGAATGCTTCACAACCATTTAACCAGTCTCTGAGAAGCTCCAAACCTTCCACCGTCTTCCTGTCTCCTGAGCTCTCCAAACTCTTCCAACCTCTGCCTGTAACCCAGCTCCAAAGCTGTCTCCACATTTTCAGGTATCTTTACAGCAATGCCCCACGCCTTGGCACCAGCTTTCTGTGTTAGTCAGTTTTGAGTTGCTGTACCTGAGACTGGGTAATTTATAAAGAAAAGTGGTTTATTTGGCGCATGACTCCGCAGGCTGTATAAGCATGGCACCAGCATCTCTCAGCTTCTGGTGAAACCTCAGGAAGCTTTTACTCATGGTGGAAAGTGAAGAGGGTGCAGGCATGTCACACAGTGATGAGAGTGATCAAGAAAGAGAGATGGAGCCAGAGAGAAAGAGGGAGAGGTATAGAGAAGAGGAGGAGATGCCAGGCTCCTTTAGACAACCAGCTCTCAAATCAACTATCGGAGCAAGAACTCATTCATTACCATGGGAGTCATTCATTAAGTCAACATCAAGTCATTCATTATGTTTGCCCCCCACAACCCAAACACCTCCCACTAGGCCCACCTTCAACACTGGAGGATGTATTTCAACACAGCATGAGATTTGGAGGGGACACACATCCAAACTTTATCACCATTGTATGAATTTAATTAACCAACGTGTATTTCTGGTAAACATATAGGTGGATTATTGTTTGGAAGTTACAAATAATGCCTTGTCAATTAGCTTTCATTGTGTAATGTCATCTCACATTTTCATGACTTAAAAGAATAACATTTTTTTTTTTTTTTTTTAGTTCATGATTCTGTGAAGCAACTGGGGGGAGCTGGCACAGCTGAAATGGTTGGGTCCTCTCTCCGTGTGGTCTCTCATCCACAGCGGTCCAGCCTGGGCTTCTTCACCAGCGGTTTCAGAGGCTTGGACAGCAAGCCCCAGTGTGCAAGTGTTTGTCAAGCATTTGTTTCTAACATGCTTAGTAATGTCTTTTTGTCCAACCCAAGTCACCTGTCCAACCCAGAATCAAGGGGTGAAGAATAGACTCCATTGCTTGGTGAGAGAATCTGCAATGTCACATTACAAGAGGTATAGCATATAAGAATAGAGGAATTTTTAGACATTTAATCATTACCCACAAATGCTATACCAAATATCCTTTCAACTACTACTGTGCACACTTACCTGATTATTTATATGAGATAAATTTCTAGAAGATAAATTGTCCAGTAAAAAGTATGACTATTTTAAGCTATAGATTAATACTATCGCAATTGGAATTTATACTCTCATCAAGTAGTCTTTGAGCAATCAGAACTCAGTGCCTGGCATAAGGTACACTGTATTACATAATAAATATTGGTTAAATGAATGAATGAACAAAACCACATACATAAATCAACAAAAACAAGAATA
This sequence comes from Ateles fusciceps, assembly GCA_036589455.1. Classification (NCBI taxonomy): domain Eukaryota; kingdom Metazoa; phylum Chordata; class Mammalia; order Primates; family Atelidae; genus Ateles; species Ateles fusciceps. Next base: position 6,594,811 of record JAZHEH010002789.1, on the reverse strand, counting down.
AATCAGTGACGTGACTAATACCTACGTTAACCATTCTTTAAATATTTGCTCATTGACAGGTAAAAATAGAACCCTATTTTAATGCCTACTTTTTGCATTACTAATATCTATTATGTTTAATGGCTATTTGGTATTCTACTTTACTGAATTTGAATTGAGCGTATATCATTTGGTCTGTTTCTGGGCTCTCTGTATTTTGTTTCAGTCATTTTGTCTATTGGGCCTTAAAACTATTATATCTAACTTATTCTCTTCATGACTATAATACTCCATTGCATGGAGGTATCCTAATTTACTTAACGGATCTTTTATTTATGGATTGATATTACTAGTCCTTTGATATTAAAAGAAAGCTGAAATAAGCATCCTTTATACAGTCTGTACATAGATGCCTTTGCTGTCAAGTGAAGGTATATCTTTAAGATAAAACCCTGGTTTGATAATTACTGGATAAAATAAATATTAATTCTATTTTATCCAGTAATTATCACATTTATCCACTGATAAGAAAAAAAGCAAGAATTGTTACAACTTCTTCTTTGGAAGGCCTTTATGCAACAAATATCAATATTTTAAATGAACATTTAAAATATTAAAATTTTAAAATATTGATATTTGTTGCATTAAAGCCTTCCAAAGAACCCTTTGCTTCCCTGAACTCTTACTAAAACAACATAGCCAATCTTATCTGATGTGTAAAATGGCATATCACTTTTTAAATTTTGTATTCCTATTTGAATTACAATAAACATCTTTTTATTAAGCTTATAAGCTACATTTCTTTTTCTTGGCAAACTGATTCAAATTTTTTGTTCTTTTTTTTATTTGGTTGTTGGTTTTTTTCTGTGTTAATTTTAATAGCTCCTTATATCTTAAGGAGATTAGTTTTAACATTTTCTACTGATGTTGTCCATGGTAAGTCTCTGCAGAAGTGTTTCATTTTGATACAGTCCCATTTATTTACTATTTCTTGATTGTTTCTGGCCCTTGAGTCTTTATTCTTAAGGCCTTTCCACTCCACTCTCATAAAAAAATTATCTCTTATATTTTTAGTTGGTACTTTTATTTAGTTAATTACAAACTTATTTTAAGTTTACATTCTTGAGCTCTCAGGAACTTACTTTGGCATGAAAAGCAAAGTCTTAGGTTTCTTTTTTCCAAAGAACTAGCCAATGCCGTCATATAATTTTTTTTAAAAAAAATACATCAATTCCCCCCAGTGATTTGGAATATACTTTTATCATATAGCAAATTCACATATGCATTTAGCTCTATTTTTGAATTGTGTTTTGTTCCATTCATCTGTCTGTCTACTCTAGCAAAAGTACCAACCATTTAAAATTAGTTTTGAGAATACATTTTAATACTAGAGGTACCAATCTTCTTTAATTACTCTTCTTTCTTTTTTAAAAGACTTTTTTGGGTATTCTCACATATGTATCTTTGATACACACTTTGGAATCAATTTATCTACTTTTGCAAAGGAGTACATTAAATTTATAGATTTTGAGACAACAGTTTTACACTTTGAGTCTTCATATTTAGAACTACGCATGTCTCTCCAATTATTCAAATTTATTTTATGTCTTATGTAAAGTTTTAAGCTTTCCTTCACTCAAATTTTATAAGTTCTTGTTAATTTTATTTCTAAGTATTTTATTTTAAAAGTTATATATAAGATTGGTATTTCCATTACATTTTCCGAGTAATGTGTACTTATAAGAATGCTCTATCATTTAAAAATCAATTCTCTTACCAGATACCTTATAGAATTCTCATCATGTCATCCGTAAAGAAGTAATTTACTTTTATATTTCCGATTTTATGTTTGACTTTTATAATTAGGGAAAAAAGATGCTCCCAACTTAAATAAATATATGGAAGTAAAACAGACTTTTCTGTATTTGTATAATATTAATACATTGTCTCTCTTTTAAATTGTGGCAAAATACACATAAAATTTAACATTCTAACCATTATCTAGTGTACAGTTCAGTGAAATTAAGTACATTCACATTGTTGTGCTATCATCACCACCATCTACTCTTTCCATCTTGTAAAACAAAAACTCTACTCATTAAAAAATAACTTCCCATTCTTCCCTCTCCCCAGTTCGCAACCACCATTCTTTCTGTCTATGAATCTGACTACCCTAGGTACTTCACATAAGCAGAATCATACAATATTTGTTCATTTGTGACTGGCTAACATATCGTCTCTTAATAGAATAGAGAGATATTGGAGGAAAAGCATTTTACAATTCATATTAACATTCACTATTTCTTAATTTTTTTACATTATCAACTGCTAATTGTCTCAGAAGTTAATTTTTATTTTATAACCAAAACTAAGTCACTACTGTATTATTCCACTCCTTGTTAAATTTATATGAATTTGTCATATCAAGCTCAATTGTTTATAGTTCCTTTATATTTGACAGACCTTTTCACATCTGTATATAATACAGAGTTGTTCTTAATGTACTGTTTTAGACCTGAAGGTAAATTAGAGATAATCTTCTTTAATTGTCTTTTTCTTTTTAAGACAGAAATGCTGATTTCCCAAAACCGGACCAAACTTATAAAGAGGAAACTGAATCTCACCCAGCCCCAATGAACTATATTTCAAGGACATTGAGAGAAGTGGAGAATATGAAATCCAAATCATTGTCAACATTTTCTTGTCTTTTTGATAAATCATAGAAACGGTTAGCACTCTAGAACACTTGGTAAAGCATATACCCCCATAATAAAACAAAACAAAAGAATAAAAGAGGAAAAAAATAACTTTGTGGGCAATTGTGTTGTAAATTTAAGGCTAATCCGGATCACTTTCTTGTATTTTAAAAGTTGTGAAAACTTGAAGCCATCATATGGTCACCCAAACATGTCATGTCAACTAAATTTAGCTATTTTATTAAATTTTAATTATGTTCAAGTTCAATGGGAAAAACGTAAAAAGCAAGGAACTGTTAATATATTTATAATAATATATATAATTACATAACAATTTCCCTCTCAATCTTTTTAGAATGCATGCATATATTACACATAACTGTAATCAGGTTTTATACAATTTTGTTTCCTACCCTTTCAGCTTGATGTCAATTAAAACACATGATCACTTCTCTACATAAATCAGATGTCTTGTGCTGAGGGGTCTGTGTTTCTCAGAGGGAGGATCTACTGAATGGGCAGACGAGGTATACAGAATTAAAATGAATTACATGCATAAATCCAGGCCAAATCACACAAGTCTCCTAGGCCTGTGGAGAAAGAAGCAAAGCAGGGAGAAAAGCCACGAGCTGGGGATGCTTGGCTGCTCCCTGGCCTCAGGAGTGAGTTCACAAACACAGTAGAAGCTCAACTTAGTGAAGTTCAAGTCTCCAGAAAGGCAGAAACTGCATATGTCTCATTTCTGGTTCCCTGGTTATGTTAATTGATGTATGATAATAAAAACTGCATGCAATCTGGTAAACAGTATCAGAGGTAGAGCCACAGCTTGGTGGAGGTCTGAGGAAAACTTTGGAAGGACTGTGCACTGAAAGCTCCCAAGGCTGGGATCCCAAGCTCCTAAAACAGGGTCCAGTACCTACAGGGCTCTCTGTAGACATCTGTTAAATGAACAACTTCTAGTACTAGACAGGTAAGAGGAAGAGGCCAAAGACATTGTATCCTTAATTTTGATAAACAGCACATAAAGGTGTGATTATATCCTGTGGATAAATGCACAGCTTGGGTAATAGTTCCATTACGTGTACTTTTACCTGATTGACAAAATATATCAAAACAGTGTATTAATAATTCAAGGTACATGTCATAGGCTTTGTCTGCTTTAGTATTGTCAATAACAATTTGAGATTGTAGTTCTCCAAATTGATTCCTTGACAGACCCCCAGTGTTTGACTTGGTATTTTGTTCGTATTATTACTTAAACATAGGCACACACAAGATTATAAATATTGCTTATGGCTTTTATACAATCACAAATCTAAAATTTAAAAATAAAATGCACATCTTATGAAAGTCCAATTAACAACTTTAATGTAACAGGTGATGATCTTTGGTTAACATGAAATCACTGATTTAACACATGTGTCATCCTGACCTCCATGGGGCAGGTGCTTTTAAGCTCCCTGTGTTCCTACTGTGAAGGGCCTGGTGATGTCTGTGCAGTTATCATTCCATAGTCTGACACTGTGCTCTTGGCCTTAGCCTAGCACATATACGTCAGCTATATTGTCTAGTTTTCTTTTCTCATTAGCCTGTGCCATTTGGTGAGCAGTCTGCAAGCTAATCCAAACAAATACACTAAAATGCCACGTCAGTCCCAAGATGTCTAGAACGTTTCACTTTTTATATCAACTTTAAAAGAAAAACCAAAATTTTGAATTCCTGTAGAGAATTCATTCAATAAATAATGACTGAGCACTCACCAGGCACGGGGCAGTTGCCAGATGTGGCAGATCCGGTGATGAACTAGACAGAGCCCACCCCTGCCTGCAGGAAGAACTTAAGGATGGCTACTTGAATTTGCAGAAAACACCAGACTAGGAAGGAGATGTAACACATGGAAATAGGATCTGGATTATCAAGAATTTTTTGTTTGTTTGTTTGAGACAGGGTTTTGGTCTGTCACCCAAGGCTGGAGTTCAGTTGCACAATCACAGCTCACTGCAGTTTCGACCTCCTGGGCTCAAGTGATTCTTCCCACTCAGCCTCCCTAGCGGCTAAGACTGCAGGTGTGCCCCAGGCTAATTTTTTGGTATTTTTTTGTAGAGATGGGGTTTCACCACATTTCCCAGGTTGGTCTCAAACTCCTGAGCTCAAGCAATCTACCTGCCTTGGCCTCCCAAAGTGCTGAGACTACAGGTGTGAGCCACTGTGCCCTGCCATAAAGGATCTTTATATTTGTATCTTCATTATAATATTTTGAAATTCCTAAATCACTACATAAAATGTAACTCTGAGTGATACAGAAGGCTATCCACTAAAAACTGAAAGTTTCCCCCCTCCGGATACACAGGACCTAGTCCCACTCCCCCAGTGGTCACAGCTGTGCTAACTTGAACCTTCCAGAGCTTTCCATGAGATTGAAAAACTAATTCTGAAAAAGTTCACTCGGTGAGCACAATTCCTTATTTAACCCCTAGACTCTTCCTCACCTAGTGGCATTTTCTAAAAGGTGTCCTTATGTGAGAGAGTCCTCCTAGACTGACACTAAAAGGGGTCACAGAGACTGGACTTAGGAAAAGGCTTCACTTACGAAGATTCATTACCTTCTTCTGAGTGTTCTGAAAAGGATTAATGATATTGTATGTACAACACCTGGCACATAGTAGGCACTTAATAAATAGCAAGTGCTATTATTACAATTTAGTATTATGTGTGTTCTTGAATGATTACTGGCTTTTCCAGTATACTGTGTTTTGTTTATGAAGTGTTGGCAGTTCTTTTTTTGACAAACTTGAAAAAAATTGTCCTTTAATGTGGCTGCCCATTGGGGATTATAGCTTTCCATAATCTGTGGAAAAAACACTTCTCAGTCACCCTCCCAGCGAACACAATATCCCCCTTGTCTTCATGGAGGAGATGTCAGAGGAGAGGTGGAGGTTTGGTCATTCGAAGCGAGACTGGGTGTTAGTATCAGGACCATATTTCTTTTCCAACTCTAAAATCTAATTTCCTCCGAAACTGAGTTTAACAGTTCTGCATTTACAGCTCAAGTTCCTGGCGTCCCACCCCCTCGCCTGTGATACATCACTTAGGTCATGCTTGGAAAGTGCTTTGAAGGAAATGGGCCCAGAAGTGCTAAGCAGAATTACATGATGTGAGCGGACGGTGGGGAGCCACATGAACAGATACAATCTTCTGTCTCTGCTAGGTTTCATTTTCTCTGGTGGGTTTTATGGAAACTTCTCTGGTAGATTTCATGTTACACTGGAAATAAAGCAGGAAGTCACATTTTTATGAGTAATACGTATGTTCAATACTGAAAAGAATAACAAAAGAGCGGAATGGAATATTTGCACTCAGTTGAGTATAATCAGAACAGTTAGAAATTCAGAGTCAGCCACTTTCCACTATGCAATATTTTAAATAACAACAACAACAACAAAAAAAATGAATTTAGGATAAGGTAAACCATGGAGGGAAGAGTTTGGGGAAATTTTCTTAACTGGAGAAAATTGTTCTGGAGAATTGCAAGGTTCTTGTTCTATGGAGAAAGTTTACTTAAGAAAATTCATCATCCATTCATTGATTTATTTGTCTATTCATCAAATAAACTTTTACTAAATACCTTCAGAGGTCCAAGAACTGCGTTAGACACTTGTAAAGAGAGCACTGATTCATGCTATAGTGGAAGCAGGATAAATGGTGTCCCTGCAGAACATGGAGAAGGAAATCTTCTGGGAAAGTCAGGGAAAGTGTCCCTCCAGGAAGTGATAACTGAATTGTCCTAAGAAGTGAACAAATGTTTTCTAGGAAGACATGGGGAGGGAGTCCATGGCAGTGGAATAGCATCTGCAAAAGCACAAAGACGCGGCAGAGTGAGGGAATGACTACAAAGTCTGAAATCCTGGGACATAGGGTGTGCGCAGTTGGGTCTAGAAGTGAGACCAGAGAGAAAAGTAACAGTATTTTGTTACTCTGCCTGTTGGTACCACACCCAGTATGTCATTTCTAAGGTTCCGGGGTGGTACGACACAGAGGAAGGTATGGGCTCTCCAGTCAGACTTCCTGGGCTCAACTCCTGAGTCCCATAAACACTATTTGTGTGGACCTAGGCAAGCTGCTGGCATTTCCTCCTCTGTAAAATGAGAGTAATCACAATTTAATCTCTAGGGCTGTTGTGTAGACACAGCAGGCTGATTGCTCCTGTTCTGTGACTGCTCCATGTCCTTCGCAAGATCAAAACAGATATGATTTAGAGATATTTGAGCATTATCTTCCATAGGGTCATTATCACCTTCATCAACATTGTCATCATCCCACAATACATTGATGGAAGAAGCAATATTTTATTTTATTTGTATTTATTTATTTATTTATTTTGAGACAGGATTTCACTCCAGTTGACCAGGCTGGAGTGCAGTGGCATGATCTCGGCTCACTGCAACGTTGACTTCCCAGGTTCGAATGATTCTCCCACCTCAGCCTCCCCAAGTAGCTGGGACTATAGGTATGCACCCACCATGCCCAGCTAATTTTTTTTGTATTTTTAGTAGAGACAGGGTCTCACCATGATGCCCAGGCTGGTCATAAACTCCTGGCCTCAAGCAATCCACCTGCCTTGGCCTCTCAAAGTGCTGGGATTACAGGCTCAAGCCACTGTGTCCAGGAAAGAGGCTATTTTTATAAGTGCCTTCCAGCTGTGTGTAAGTAACAATGAACTAGTCAGAAAGAAAACACCAGGCCATGTAGCTCAAGAAGAGATGCAATACCTTAACATAGGAAATAAACTGATTTGATGACTTTTAAAATAAAGTAAGTGGGGGTTGACATCTGAGGAAAAGTGTTTTCTCTTCCTTCCAAATGCTAGAGTGCTGTACTTAGTATTTTGTTTCTGAGTGTCTTCTCCTAACCTCATCTTCACTCCCTTCAAACTGAAACATATGAGGAGATAGAGAGATTCAGGAGACGAATTCCAAGAACATAAATAAAACAGATGGATTACCCCCACCTGTGAATATATTGAGAGAATGTTTTAACTTCTGGCAACCAGCTTAGGACTGAATCACTGATTGGTATACAGAAAGCTAAACAATTCAAAAATCATGACAATTATTAACGCATGGGAAAATAAAGAGTTGTTCAAGGATGGAAACGTAGTTCTTGATTTAAAACACGGCTCAGTTGTGAAAAATATTCACAGTTATATTAATGCAGAATTTGAATATATTTCTGTCAAAACTTACTCCATAATTACAGTGTGAGGATATAGAAGGCAAAGTGTACGTGTGTGAGTCAGATAGGCAGGAAAGGACAAAATAAGTGTAAATGCTAAATCTGAGAACTCAAAAGAGAACATTTGAACATGTTATTTAGAAATATGGAGGCAAACACCACAAGAAAAGAAAAGAAAAAAGAACAAGAAAAACAGCAGAAAGAGTTGAAAATGGTTACTTCTAAAAGGAGTAGAAACAGAGGTTATTGTTTTTCACCATAAACCTTGCAAAATACAATTTTTTCACTATAAAAACTATGCATATGTATGAATTTGACAGAAATAAACATGAAATATTTCAAAAAGCCTGAAGAGAACAGCATTCAGTTTGAAGTGTTTGAATCAAGGGCTGCATAGAAAGGAGGCATTAAACCAGTGAATTTTGGTTGAGCCCATTGTGTAGGGCTTCAGAAGGCAAGGAAATCATGCACATTTTTAAGCGAAGGAACAACAAGATCAGATTGTACTCTGGAAAACTTTGGAAAAGGAATTAGGAAAAGTTTAAACACAGGGAGGTGAGTGTGCAAACTTTTACAAATAGTTCTGGCAAGCAATAATGACTTTCAGAACCAAAGCAGTGGATATGGGCACTGAGAAAACAAAACAAAACATAGATCTGACAGATATGTATGAGATGGGCTTGTCTTGCCTATTTGAGGAGTGAGGAGGGCAAAATGAAGCCAGGTTCTTGGCTTAGCAGACTGGGAGGATGGTGGCGCCAAGACCAAGATGGAACTTCACAAAAGCAGGTTCTTAGAGGGGAAGCCAGGGAGGAAAAAATGGTGAGTCTGTTTCTGTACATATGAGAAGTGCCTGAGGGACATCCAGAGGAAGAGCTAGAAAATGCCTACCAGGAGACCAGGATGGAGAAAGGGCTGTTATCTAGTGACCTGGGAGTCCCTGTTTTTTTGTTTTGTTTTGTTTTGTTTTTTGTTCATTTGTTTGTTTTTGACACAGAATTTCACTCTTGTTGCCCAAACTGGAGTGCAAAGGCATGATCTTGGCTCACTGCAACCTCTGCCTCCTGGGTTCAAGCGATTCTCCTGCCTCAGCCTCCAAGCAGTTGGGATTACAGGCACTACAGGTGTGTGCCACAACACCCAGATAATTTTTTATATTTTTAGTAGAAACTGGGTTTCACCATGTTAGCCAGGCTGGTCTCGAACTCCTGACCTCAGGTGATCCGCCTGCCTTGGCCTCCCAAAGTGCTGGGATTACAGGCGTGAGCCACTGGGCCCAGCCAGAGTCCCTGGTTTATATTGGTGATGGCTGGGGAGGCCATCACAATGCCCAATTGGAATGTATGGTGTGAATCAGAGCAAAGCCTTGGCCTGGGGGATAAACATTTTAAAGAAATAATCAGTAGGGCAAAGGCCAAAGGCCAAAGAAGACCATGAAATGTCAGCAGAGAAACAGGAGAAGTAGGAGAGAGTGTCACCACTGAAGCCAAGGCAGATGAAGGGAGGAGAGTGTGAATAGGTCCAAAGCCCTCTAGAGAAGTCAAAGATGGACAAGGAGGACATCAGTGACCTTAACAAGGTATTTGTAGAGATGGAAGGTGAGCCTGAGTGAATTGGTTGAGTGACCGAAAGTTGATTAAGTAGATACACAAAACATGGCGGTGCCTTTAACACATTTGGTGGAAAAGAGAAGAAAGAAAATAGAGCATGTAGTGAAAATTCATTTATTTTTGCTGCCCAGGGCCACTTCTTTCCTTCTGGTTACAGCAAGCCTGCCTTCCTTTGAAGAACTGCTCTACCCTCCACACTCAGCACAGGGGTCTGAGAATGTTGCAATCATGGTACTCATTGCAGGGTGGTGTGTGGCCCCAGAAAGGGTGATTGGAGTCATCCCTGAGGATTATTCCATTGGAACTAAAAGTTGGTCATTCCTTTCTGGTGGCAATACTGAAGAGATATGACCCTGAGAGACACTCACAGCCATGTTTCCAGCTTGGTGGAGAAATAATCCAGGTAAATGAAGCCACACAAAGAAAAGCAGAGAAGTATAACACAGAGACAGGGCATCCTCTGGAGCCCCCTCAGGGGCCTGAGCCATCCTCAGCCGTCTTTCCTGAAGCCTGGCTGCTTGTTTGGCTTTCATTTCAGCTCTCTGAGCCACCCAGCGGTCCATCCTACCAATCCCTCTTGGGACTTAAATTCATTCAGGTTGCTTTTTCTGTCACTTGCTACCAAAATAAATAAAATAATTAAAGTCCTAATAGAGAATGGTAACTTGCAGGAAAGGCAGGTTGGAAAGATTAGATAGATAGATAGATATAGATAGAAAGAGAGATGATAACTCAATCAATAGCTAGACAACAGACATATACTATTACATGAAAATATTTATATCTGTCTATCTATGTGTTTAGGTAGCTATAGTTGTATTTAGGGAAGCAGCATTGTTTGAAAGCAGAGGCCAATGACTCAGAAGATGGAAAGACTGATCACATAAGAAAAGAGGATGGCTGATGGAGCCTCCAGGGAAAGTGGGATGAGATGGGACCGCAAGCTCAGATGGAGGGAGTAGTCCCTATGAGACAGAAAGCAAGGACAGAAGCAGTTTAGTATGGTTTGGCTGTGTCCTCACCCAAATCTCAACTTGTACTATAGTTCCCATAATCCCCATGTGTCATGGGAGGAACCTGGTGGGAGGTAATTGAATCATCTGGGCAGTTGCCTCCACACTGCTGTCGTGATAGTGAGTTCTCATGAGGTTTTATAAGGTGCTGTTTCCTTGCTTCTCTCTGCACTTCTCCTTGCTGCCACCATGAGAAGAAGGACATATTTTTTGCTTCCCCTTCTGCCATGATTATAAATTTCCTAAGGCCTCCCCAGCCCTGCAGAACTGTGAATGAATTAAACCTCTTTCCTTTATAAATTACCCAGTCTCAGGTATGTCCTTATAGCAGTGTGAGAACAAACTAATGCAAAGGTAAATTTAGTTGGGGAAGAAGCTTGAAGAAATTCTGCCCCATGCTACATTTTCTGCAAGGTCGTTTCTGAAAAGTAAGGGATGGTTTTAAAATAAGGGAGTCTGAGGAGAGCAGAAATCACTTCAAACCACTGCCCTGAGCCATGAGAATGGGAGCCAGCTAGGAACAGGAATCCAAGTCTCAGTTTCCTCATCTTTAAATACCATACCATGGCACAGTGCAGCAACGTGTGTGAAAGTTATCATCTGTAAAACTGTGTGCAAGCTGTTATTATGTATATGGTCTATTCATTTTAAACAAGAAGATAAGGGAATTTACATAACAAATTCTTGCTTATCTGAAGCAATTTGGCAATTTTTTTTTCTGTAAAGAACTACACCATAAATTTTAGACTTCGCAGCCCATATGAACTCTGCCATTGTAGCCCTTAAAAAGAAAGGAAATCCTGGCACATGCTACAGCATGGATGCAATTTTGAGGACATTATATTAAGTGAAGTAAGCCAGCCACAAAAAGACAAGTGATGCAGGATTCCATGCATAGGAGTACCTCGAGTAGTCAAAATCATAGAAACAGAAAGTAGAGTGGCAGTTGCCAGGGGCTGGGGGGAAGGAAGATGGGTTTTTTTTAATGAGTTTCAGTTTTGCAAGATGAAAAGAGTTCTGGAGATTGGTTTGACAACAATGTGAATATACTTAACACTATTGAATTATACACTTAAAAATAGTTGAGATGATACATTTATGTTATGTGTATTTCAACACAATTTAAAACAAAACAAAACAGGCCACTGGCCACACTTGGCCCTCAGCCTAGTTTACCAACCCCTAACTGAGAGATTCAGGGGATAGTGACTGTTGAAAAGTATAAATGACAATTTCACCCACTCTAACTGCCTGTGAGTGCTTGAAGGGCAGGGCAATTCTTGGGCCTCCCTGCTTCTCTAGGACTTAGTCTTGTGGGAGATAAATCCTGGGTGCTCAATACATGCTCACAACTTGAACACGGTTTCTCTACAGCACAGGTGTCAAATTTTTTGGCCTCTTTGGGCCACACTGGATGAAGAAAAACTGTCTTGGGCCACACATAAAACACATTAACACTAACGATAGCTGATGAGTTGAAACAAAAAAAAAAAAAATCACAAAAGTAAAACTCATAATGTGTTAAGAAAGTTTATGAATTTGTACTGGGCCACATGTGGTTCACAGGCCACATGTTGGACAAGTTTGCTCTACAGCAAACTCCTAGAGAGGGCTGAGCCTGGAGCAAAGCAAATGGGAGGAAGAGAAGGAAAGGGGTAACAAACGTTATTTTCCTCAAAAGAAAACTAGTTGCAATAGCACCAAGGCTCTCCCCAAAATAAAGGTTCTAATAGGTTAAAAGTATCCTAAGTCCTGGGAGCATTTAAGGAGCCTCTGAAAAGCCATTGTGTATGTACCCTCCAGGGAACTCTTTCTTTTCAGTGTTGTTTTTTAAGGTGTACCTAAGACGATATTACAAAATCTTTTGATTGAGTTTGCAACTGTCCTGCTATGCTGTGAATGTAAGGTTTCTACCTTTAAAATAAAAGAACAAATTTGCCTGTGATCCGAAGGTCCACATTATATACACTCTCCTGGGAGCGGGCTCTCTGAGGTGGGGTGGGTGAGGTAAGACAGGCGGCTGCACTGCTTGGCAGTGACTGTCCTCAGAGATGGCATTGACTCCTGTCCATTTATGCCAGTTCTCTGTGAGGTCTGCCTAACCGCGTGGTAGTTTCATCCAACCCATTTCTGGAAAGGGTATCGCCCCCTGAAGTCTGGAAATGGCTGTAGTGAGAAACAGAGGGCAACATAAGGTCACCAGATTACCAGGGGGCATCATAAAGGGATTTCTGGAGCTTTCAGAACCAATGGCCAGTTCATAGCCTTCTTCTCAGAAAGCCAAACCCTGGGCAGGGTGCTGGGAAACTCTCAAATCCACCTTCAAAGTTAAGACCTGCTCATATTTTACAAGGTTAAATGTTGAAAGTGAAGGTTTGATTGTTGGCTCTGTAAAAATGGGAAAGGAAGAAAAGGAACAAAAAAATGTGGCTTTGCAGGGTAAGACTTTTATCTAAAGCAGGTACACTGTATGACTCCAAGCCAAGAAACAAAGGGAGCCTTGTGTACCTTCCCTCTGCAGGTCGTTGTAATGCTGCGATGGGAGTAAAAGGAGTCAGGGAAATGGTTTTTGTGCTCCGTGGAAAAGAAAGAGCAATTCATGAGAGCTGCAAACAGGGAGCTTGCTCCCAGGCGGACCGGCAGGCCTGGCTTGACCAGCGGTCATGTTTCACAGCAAGGAAAGGAGGCCTGCCACAGCTGGGACCTGGGGGAGGGGAGGGTTCTCCCTGCTGCTGATCAGCTGTGCACAGGAGGGAGGATGCAAGCTCTCCTTGAAAACACAATCAGAGCAGGAGACCAGGAGGCCCCTGCCCAGTTGGGCCTGGTGCCCTGCCTGGAGGTACAGGTAATTACAAAGCCATGCCCCAAGGCTTCACTGCCTGTCCTGAGGCGACTCCATTGCAGAGCCCTGTCCCATACGGCAGCACCGGCTGGCAGCAGCTACTGCAGACCTGAAATGTGGCTGCTCTGAACTGAGATGTGTTGAAGGTTTAAAACACACACTACATTTCAAAGACTGAGTCCAAAAACAAGGTTAAAATGTCATAAATAATTTTTGCATTGATAACATGTTGAAATCATAACATTTGGGGTATATTAAACTGAAGAACATATACAATTAATTTTACCACTGCTTGTTACTTTTTAAAAATGTGACTGCTAGAAAGTTTTAAATTATATATGTGGCTCACATTATATTGCCTTTGAACTGTGCTACCTTGGAGAATACAGGACAGCTCTGATATTCTCAACTAATTTCCTTTCTGGTGTTTGGATAGTAAGACTGAGGAAATCAATCCTAGGAATGAATGCATTTATGGTCCCAAAGCCTGTAGCTACTGCTGTGAGGTAGCTAGTTCCCACCCTAGCTTAGGGATGCTATGGAATTCATCTACTCCCTTTCTGGTCATCAAGTCCTTGGGTCTGATTTACATTGTGTTCCTGGCACCTAGCCTAGCACCAAGTCGGCCCTGCATTTGTCCACAGAACAGATGCGGCTGGATAGGTGAATGACCGTGTTCATTTTGCAGAGATTTTCCTGAAGTTCTCCACCTCTTCCAAACCCAATTCGTAAAGAAAGAAATTTGAAAATGAATGGGCAGTTACAATAACATATAATTACTACACACCAAGTCCTGGGAAATATCTGTGTGGGAAAGACTGAAAACACAGGTAGATATGGGGTGTCACCTCTTAGGAGTGGCTTCATTTTTGAAGTGATGGAGTGTGGTGTCAAGGGCTCCAGTGAGGGAGCCAAAGCTCTATATTTTTAGTGCAATGTCACCAACACTAGCCACATGACTCTGGTCAGTGACTTAGAGCTGCTACAGGTTACTTTCCTTTTCTAACAAAAATGCTAACCTTTGTCCTGATTTCCAATTCGGGTAAAGAGCAAAGGAGAAAACATATCATCCCAAAGCTCATGCTGGCATTTGGAATATGAACAAATTAATGTTATTTAGTGTTGAGTCGTATGAATTAAAAAACAAAAGGTCTCAGTGTTTCCCTCTGAAGTGAGCAATGGTACCCAGGACTGGTCAGAGGGCAGGGGGAACCAACCCCAACTCTACCAGTCAGGCAAGAGCCCTGTAGATGATCTCACAGGGTTCACAGCCTCACCAGCTGTTGGAGGACTGGAGAGGTGGGAAAATCAGAAGTGTATTCACTTCGCAAATGCTGGAGCTGAAACAGCTCTGAGACCATTGGTGCTACACCCTTCTATGTCAAGAAGAAACACACACGAGAGGAAGGGAGGCTAAAAGAACTATCCTGGGTCAGTCTGCCAGCAGGTGCCCATCCCTGTGTAAAATGCAGTCCTTCCAGTACAGAGCAGAGCCCACAGACCTCCTGCTGCTGAGCTTACAGTAGTGTGAGGGAGACAGGATCCGCAGGTCATACCAAGAGGGGTGTGAGGCCCCTTGAAAGGCAACAATCTGGCCACCAAGCTGGTTCATCTGCAAGCTTTAGCAAGGCTTCATCCAACGACAGGGAAGGAAGCTTCACTCACGGCCAAACAATGAGAAGACCGAGTTTGCTTTAGTTTTAAGTATGAAAAAGGCTACTTTTATTAAGATAAGATTATGGTGAAAAGGAAAGACATTTTTAACAGGTTATTTCTTTGACTGATGCTGGCTGAGTTCACAGTAAGTGGCTGCACGCTCCTGAGCACATTATGCTGAATGTGCATTATCTCATAAATCACCCTAGCTTCACAATAAAAAAGTTAAATTAACTTTATTGACCCCTGCTGGTTTTTAAATCCTAAATAGGACTTAAAACCTATCTGCAAATCGTCCAGATTTGCTAATTACTGTAGCTGGGAGGAGCTGACTCCCCCAGTGCAGAGGGGGAATCCAAAGAGACGAGTGTGTTTAGCGCCAGACAGGGTCAAACTTTCAGGTCACCCAGCAACAACAAAGGGTGTCTCTTTCATCTCCCTGAGCCTGGCACTCTCCACCTCCCAGGAGGCCTGCCTCTTGCAAACCCCACCCACTGTCCTAAGGCTGGGAACTACTTAGGTTTTGCCATCTGCCTTACAGCTTTTGTCTGATGTCCCAAGATAATTTTTTTAAGGGATGAGGAGGGGGTATACAATATGGATGCAGTTTAGGAAAAATATTCCATCTTCTCACCCCTGCCCCATCACACTCACAAACACACATGCACGCACACACACACACACGCGCACACACACACGCACATGCACACACACACACACACACACACACGTGGCTGGAAAACAGACACTAAGACTTTGACTAATGCTTTGTATCTGATTCGAGAGATGGCATTACTGTTATTCATGGTAAAGCTGTAACCAAGGAAAAACTCTAGCTGGGAAAACCTGGTCCTAAGGGAGGAGCATTCCAGATGGAAACAAGCGATGTCAAGGGCAGAAGACTAGGTCTTTTAGAAAAACTGGTTCTGAGAATGCAAGAAAACAGCCAATTGAACAAGGTATAACCCCTACACGAGGCTGCCAAAGGATACTGGAAACGTGCAGTTGATTACTGGAGAATCCAAAAGGCTATGGAATCAGTGGTTTCCCTTTAAGATTGAGGAATAATGCCCAGATAGAATGCCCTTTTCTTTATCAATCAAAACAGTTCTTATAGAGCTAAGAAGCAGATGTGAAATGAGTGGTAAAAGCAGAACTATCACTAAGTTACACGACTGGTAACAAAGCTGGAGTCTGAGCCTGTGGGGTTGGGGTGGGCAGGGAGAGCAGGAAGGTGGAAAGTGATCCAGCCCCAGTGGTGGGAGGCAGGCAGGGGGCACATTTTGAGAAAAATCCTGGCACCATGGTGGAGGCAGAAAAACAACATCTAAAGCCACAGCAAAAGCCACAGAAAAGGGACTTAAGCTCACAGAATTATTGACCCGAAGGGACCTGGAAGCTCTCGCGGCTGTCAACCACTGGGGTCTGGTATGCATGCTGGCCTGGCTGCAGCAGAATCACCAGGGAAATAAAGGAAATTATAGATTTTTCAGATTTATAGGATTGAGGGCAAAAGGATTATTTTTAACAAGCTCCTAGAGGGTTCACATATGCAAAGAAGCTTGAAAACCACTTATCTGGTCCACCTCCCAGTGCCTTTAACTTACAGATGGTGAGGCTGAGATTAAGTGACTTGCCCAAGGACACACAACTGGTTGGTAGCAAAGGAAGGACTAGAATCTGAACATGTTGTTTTAACCAGTATTATTTTCTTGGCTCCACACTGCCTCTTTAAATTTCTATTTGAGGACGAGATTGGTTAGTGCCAGTTGAGTAACAATCAACCCCAAAACGTAGCCACTTCACCACCACACATTTAGCTCATAATTATGTGGGTTAGCAACTCAGCTGGGTGTTTTTTCTTGTCTCAGCTGGGCTCCCACATATGTGCGGTCAACTACAAGTCAGCCAAGTGACGGCTCTGGGTCTGACTCTCAGCTGGGGCAATGGGGAATGACTGGGTCATATGTCTCTAACTCCCAGTGACTGAGGTGAGCTTGTTCTAGCGGCAGCTAGGCAGGTTCCAAAACAGCAAGTTCAAGATGCAAGGCCCCTTGTGACCTAGTTGGAACTGTATATAATTGATCTTCCATATCCTATTGGCCAAAGCCATCACAAGTCCAGCCCAGATTCCAGGGGTTGGGGAATAAACTCTCCTTCTTGATGGAGAATGCTGCAAGGTCACATTACAATGAGCATGCATGGAGAGAGGAAAATAATTTGAGCTGTTCTGCAACAGCGTTGTCTACTTTCCTTAGAGTCCCCCTTGCCATTATACCCCATGCTTCGGCCAAACTACAATCCCTATTTCCTAAATGTGGTGCCAGATCCTTTTAGAAATCTACATTTTTGGACTTGCTATTTCCTTGAACCAAAATGCCCTTTTCATTCCCCCCATGCCTCTTCATCTTTAAATTGTCCTTTAAAATCTAACTTATGATTCCAAGTTCCAAAAGGCAAATTGAAGACGCATTCTTCTACCTCACAAAAAATTAGTAAAACGATATAAAAGGAAATTTTTTTAATAAAGATTCATAAACCCACAAGGGCAGAGAGAAGAGAAGAAGACAGGTGATAAAATATTTCAACAAAATCTTGGGATGTGCAAAGCAGATATGTGATATCCAACTTAGCAGACCAAAAAAGGCTGAGTACCTGCAGGTGTTGGGGAGCAAGGCGTAAGGTGAATCTCATCACAGAACCCAGAGGACTCAGAAACTAGGAGTACTGGATGCCTAGGAAGGCAGGGGTGGGTGGTACGAAACAGAAGGATTTGTTTAATGTATAAGAAGTGGTTGACACCCCTGGATCTGCTCAACCTCCCCCACCCAATCATGTCAATATCCTTCTCCACCCAGAAGCCTAGAGAGATTAACCCTGAGGAACCCTGCACTTGAAAGAGCATCCACAGCTCAGGATAGGGGTGGCGTTCAGAAAACAGTAAGATAAAGGAGAAGTCTACACACTGGAAAGTGAAACTCCTATCTGCATGCCCAGCTTGGTTCTGGGAAAGCTGACAACTAGACTTGTATCTTCCAAGCAAGAGACTGTAAGATTCCTCTTTAGGAAAATTAATCAGCCCGGCTGGGTGAGGTGGCTCATGCCTGTAATCCCAGCACTTTGGGAGGCTGAGGCCGCTTGAGGCCAGGCGTTTGAGATCAGCCTGGCCAACATGGTGAAAACCCATTTCTACTAAAAATACAAAAATTAACCAGGCATGGTGGCATGTGTCTGTAGTCCCAGCTACTGGGGCACTGAGATCGGAGAAATGCTTGAACCCGGGAGGCAGAGGTTGCAGTGAGCTGAGACAGCACCACTGTACTCCAGCCTGGGCAACAGAGTGAGACTCCATCTCAAAAATATGAAATGAAAAGAAAAGAAACAAGAGGGGAGGGGAAGAAACCTCTCAAGAGAGAAGACCTGAAATTATTGACATTTTTGAGCTGGACAGTAAAATGCCAGAATAACTGCCTGATTCCCCCCATAGTGGGAATCAGGTGAAAATTATAGAGAAACCTCCAGTCAACAGGCCTAGCCCTTCCATACAGAGCTATCAGGCAGCTTTATACAGTAACAATCTGCCCAAGGTCATGAGACCTTGGAGCACAGCCTCTGCTCTAACAACAAACCAAACCCTGCCCTCCCCCCTCAATGGCAGTAGGTAGTGGAGGTCCAATAATAAGAAAGGGAAGTCCATGTTTTTCATAGAGATAAGTCAATACACAATATTTACCTTTGAAAAAAATATCAAGAAACAGCATTATAGGCATCTTATTTAGAAAACTATTGCTAGCAGCACTAAAACCTAAAAGTGCTGGAAATCGTTGTCTCTATGTAGTGGGACTCTAAGGAGGAGAGAATGGAGGTTGGCTGCGCAACTCTGCAACAGTAACTTTTTAAATAAACGAAATCTACTTAAATCTTCTCTCTTTGTTAAAGACTTTGTCTCCCCAGCAAGTCTATGGCTCGCCTGTATGTGTTTTTACATAATTGTGTTCATAGGACTGGCTCATTGAAACGTGCATAAGTTAACACATTGATAAGAAAGCATTCATGACATAGCCTTTAACTATACTTATCTGTATTTTATTTCGTTTAATTGTCTGTCTTTCTTACTGGGCTTTAAGCTCTTTGCAGTCAGTACTAAATCTTAATTTGGTGCTAGACATTCAGAAGATGTTTCCTACATATGCCTGAGATGGGGTAGCAGGGAGTGGAAAGAAAATTACAGCCAACTCAAAAGGCAAAATTTTCTCCCTTTATTTAGGGTCTTTCTATTCTATTTATTTTACATTTTTCTGTTTTTAATCAGCCTTGTTCCTGAATAGATTTTAAGTAACCTTACAGAAGCATATCCAAATTGAAAAGAAATAAGTGAAGAAATTAGGGTAAATGGAAGCCTGTTTTTTTAAAAAAAAACCACACCAGCATATTATTCAAAATGAGAAAGAGAGAGAGGAAGGAAGGAGGGTGGAAAGAGGGAGGAAGGCTTTGATGTTTTTAATATAGAAATTTTTCATTTTAAAAATAGAATTGAATCTGTAGATTTTTCACTTGTGATTCCTTCTGCCCATCCATTTGTTGCTTTGGATCTCTGGATAGTTAGATACAAGCATCATTTGCTTTGTTTATAGTGGAGTTAATGCCAATCATATTCAGTTTATCATTTAAATAAACAGCATTCTAAAACTAGGGAAACCAGTTCATCCAAAAACCAGAAGTTTAACTTAAGCCAATTCTAAAGCTCCAAGTTAGAATTTTTTTTTTCTTTTTTTTTTGAGATGGAATTTTGCTCTTATTGCCCAGGCTTGAGTGCAGTGGTGAGATCTCAGCTCACTGCAACCTCTGCCTCACGGGCTCAGTTGATTCTCCTGCCTCAGCCTCCTGAGTAGCTGGGATTACAAGCGCCTGGCTAATTTTTGTATTTTTAGTAGAGACAGACACCATGTTGGCCAGGCTGGTCTCGAACACCTGACCTCAGGTGATCTTCCCCCTCGGCCTCCCAAAGTGCTGAGATTACAGGTGTGAGTCACCGTGCCTGGTCTAGAAATTATTTTAAATGAAGTGATGAAAACATTTCATAATGAGCATGAGTGATGCTGGGGTCAACAGCAAAAATACATGTTATAAAGCTGCTAATTAGTTTAATTTTTTAAAATCCCATTTCTTTTCCAGATTTGAGGTTCAGAAATTTAAAATGCAAGACTGATCCATGACTCTTTTAATATTGAATTTGAATTTAATGGAGTCAAACTCATCGTATGCATTTATATGTAAAAACCTAAATACTTTACAAGCTTGGGAATCAAACTCCAAAATGTTAGAATAAGAATTTGAAGTGTTCTCAGACAGAAACTGAGAAGAATAAAAATAGAGAAATTCATATAGCCAACATAATTCTAAGCAAAAAGAACAAAGCTGGAGGCATCACACTACCTGACTTTAAACTATACTACAAGGCTACAGTAATCAAAACAGCATGGTACTGATATCAAAACAGAGATATAGACCAATGGAACAGAATACAGGCCTCAGAGGCAATGCCACACATCTACAACCATCTGATCTTTGACAAACCTGACAAAAACAAGCAATGGGGAAAGAATTCCATCTTTAATAAAGGGTGTTGGGAAAACTGGCTAGCCATGTGCAGAAAGCAGAAACTGAACCCCTTCCTGACACCTTACACTAAAATTAACTCCAGATAAATTAAAGATTTAAACATAAGACCTAACACCATAAAAACCCTAGAAGAAAACCTAGGCAAAACTATTCAGGACATAGGCATAGGCAAGGACTTCATGACGAAAACACCAAAAGCAATGGCAACAAAAGCCAAAATAGACAAATGGGATCTAATTAACTCCAGAGGTTCTGCACAGAAAAAGAAACAATTATTAGAGTGAACCGGCAACCAACAGAATGGGAAAAAATTTTGCAATTTACCCATCTGACAAAGGGCTAATATCCAGAGTCTACAAAGAACTAAAACAGATTTACAAGAAAAAACAAACCAATCATTCAAAAGTGAGCAAAGGACATGAACAGACACTTTTCAAAAGAAGACATATATGAAGCCAGCAAACATGAAAAAATGCTCATCATCACTGTCATTAGAGAAATGCAAATCAAAACCACATTGAGATACCATCTCAAGCCAGTTAGAATGGCGATCATTAAAAAATTTGGAGACAACAGATGCTGGAGAGGATGTGGAGACATAGGAAAGCTTTTACACTGTTGGTGGGAGTGTAAATTAGTTCAACCATTGTGGAAGACAGTGTGGCGATTCCTCCAGAACCTAGAAATAGCAATTCCATTTGACCCAGCAAACCCATTACTGGTATATATCCAAAGGATTATAATTCGTTCTATTATAAAGACACATGCACACATATGTTCATTGCGGCACTGTTTACAATAGCAAAGACCTGGAACCAACCCAAATGCCCATCGATGATAGATTGGACAAGGAAAATGTGGCACATATACACCATGGAATACTATGCAGCCATAAAAAACAATGGGTTTGTGTCCTTTGTAGGGACATGGATGAATCTGGAAACCATCATTCTCAGCAAACTGACACAAGAACAGAAAATCAACACCACATGTTCTCACTCATAGGCAGGTGTTGAACAATGAGAACACATGGGCACAGGGAGGGGGAGCATCACACACTGGGGTCTGTTGCGGGGGAACAGGGGAGGAACAGTGGGGGGTAGGGAGGTTTGGGAGGGATAACATGTGGAGAAATGCCAGATATAGGTGACGGGGATGGAGGCAGCAAACCACATTGCCATGTAGGTACCTATGCAACAATCTTGCATGTTCTGCACATGTACCCCAGAACCTAAAGTGCAATAAAGTGTGTGTGTGTGTGTATATATGAGTGTGTGTGTGTATACATATTTTTTTAAAATGGAGCAATTCACCTGCATCACATCTTCCCCTCCTTCCTTCTGCATCTTATTTCCAGAATATTCGTGATTATAGGTTTGAAATACAATGGGAACATATAGGTTGAAGTAGAAAACATGTCAGAGAGAAGGAGAAAAGACTGAAGAAATAAATGGGAGGAAATACTCCAGCCTTGTTCATATGACCAGCATCCAGCACAAAGCATGGCCCACAGCAGACGCTCAATAAATGTTTGCTGAATATAAGAAGCTGAACAGCCCTGCTGGCAATGTACAGCCAACACTGGATTCAGTGAAACCTTATATTCTTATTTTCTAAGCTTCTATTATCAGTGATATCTTTCTCTGGTTGACAATCTTTCTTTAAAATATGCTTACACATTAAATATGGTTATTGGCAAATTTTGCTATTCTGTGAGTTATTCTGACAATCTCAGGTTATATGTTGATTTCACAGCTTTATCCTCTGAAATAATTTTATTTTCCTAATTTCTAAGTTTGAGTGGGCACCTCACTTATGCTCTCCTGTACTGCCCATGTGAGAAAATGGTATCTGTTTTCTCATATTGCTATGAGGAATATATCGTGTAATGTGAACAAAGTACATGTAGGCTTTAAATATTTGTCTAAAAGGATGGTAAATCTTAGCCATGTGTGCTGGAAATTTCTCCTTATGTCTGAAACAGGAGATCAATTGCTAAATGATCATGATACTCTTTCTTACTGAGATGAAACACACCCAGATTTCTATTCAGTACAACCACTGCCAACTACGAAAAATAGAAATTCAAACCTTATTTGCCTTCCTCATTCCAAACTATGCAACCCATGGCATGATTCTGGGCTATTGCTGAAGTGAGTGGTCATCCCAGTTCCAACCTTGTTTTTAGTGAGTATACGATAGTAAGTCTAGTAATCAGGCATTAGAGAAACAGGGTCTCACTCTAACACCCTGGCTGGAGTGCAGAAGCATAATCATGGCTCTCTGCAGCCTTGACCTTCCTGGCTCAATCGGTTCTCCTGCCTCAGCCTCCTAAGTAGCTGGGACTACAGGTGCACACCAGCATACCCAGCTAATTTTTTGTATTTTCTGTAGAGACACTGTGTGGCATGTTACCCAAGCTGGTCTTGAACTTCTGGACTCAAGTAATCTGTCTGCCTTGGCCTCCCAAAATGCTGGAATTATTGGCATGAGCTACCACTCCTGGCCGTCATCTTACACTGTACTTACATTTATACCCTTTATATACCATAACATAAATTCTTTTCAGATTTCTGGAAGATGAAGGAACTAGCATATTGTTGAAAACAGATAAGTAGGCCTTTTCAAGGGTGACACAGCCTCCGTGTTTTAAGGGACTAGAAGAAATGTAACCAGGCTACAGTTGGATTAAAGTCCAAGCAACCAGTGTGTTTCCCTCAAGAGTGAATTGGTAAATATCAGTCTCCCAGTCAGCCTTCTTGACAAAGTAGAAAATCTTTGTATCAGTCTCTAGGATGAGGCATGGAGAGTGAATGTGTGCTTTAGATAGAAATTGAAGTGAAAAAGAATGCAAAGTTGTATTAGACTATGAGTATGATTATGTAATGAATGTGCGTAACAAAAAAAGGCTGGATGGAAATACATTAAAATAAAGACTGTGGTCTCTCTTAGGATGAAGTTATAATCTTTTTTTTTATTTTCTATAATTTTTAAACAGTAACATTAAAAATAATGAGGTAACTGTTTCACATTCTATACTTTTCTAAATAAACAGAACACAAGAATACAGCAAACAGGACTGTCTCAATTTGTAAGGGACTGAAGTAGAGAGAACAGGCAAGTGAGCAATGAGCATTTTATTCATTTCCTGATTCTTGACTATGTACAGAAAGAAAGACAAACTCATCTAAAGGCAGCCACATGTCAAAATCATAAAACAATGAGACTTCCATATCGCCCAGGAAGGGAAGGGCTTGCTACCTCCAAAACAGAACTAAGCATCGGTTCTCTAACTGTACTGTTTTAGCTTCTCTCTCTCTCCTTTCTCTTTTCTCTCTCTCTCTCTCTCTCCCGTGTGTGTGTGTGTGTGTGTGTGTGTGTGTGTGTGTGTGTGTGTGTGTCATGTTTTAAACTCAGAGGTAAGTATGAATGATCTGCAATCAGAGTCTATTCTTTGCAAAATCTGGTTTTATCCAGAGGTACATGATAAAGTTATCACACCTATGAAGAACTGGAAGTTCGTGTATCCTCTTCAAATATTCCAATACTGACTGTTTTAAAGACTCATTTTAATCTGGCCAACACTGTAACATGTTACAGAGATCTCAGCTTAAAAATAATAATAATCATAAGGAAAAACAAAAGATTGTTGTCCTTTCACTGTAATCTGTTGGAAGAGATGTATGCTTTGAAATGAATCATTTAATAAGAGAACTCTGAACACTGTGTCACCATGAAGAGCTGCCTTGTTTATTTACAAGATAAGGCCGCTATGTAGCCAGGTGCATTAATAGCTAGTTCCAGAAACTTGGTGTCTAGATTGGAAATAACTTAAGGATTTTTTTTCTCTCAGAAGCTATAGTTTTCTCTCCTCTAATTACCAGTAGAATGTTGTATCAAAGCCAAAATTGTGATTTTTTTCTTAAGTTGCAAGTTTCATTTCCATTCCGTGACATTGTATTTTTTCATTCATCTTCTTTAGAAAAACTGCCTTAGAAATCTCCCTCACGTTGACTTTGAATAATTTTCATTTTCTCCAAATCTTCTAAAAATACAGATTTGTATATTAACACAGCATATATCCCCTTTGACTTGCATGCAGTATGCCATTTGACACTGCAAAATGGGATTGAACTGATCTTGTCTCTTGATGAGAGTTTTACTGACAGATTCCTGTGAGAGCGGCACATTCGTTCTGCCTGGTCCAGCTCACTCGCTTCTTAATCCTTTGCTTTCTTGGTTTCCCTATTGCCAACCCCTATCTGCTCACAATCACTCTGAAATCAAACTTGCTCTTAAATTTTTTGCTCTGACTTCACCTTCCTTGACTATCTGTCACATTTCTTAATGTTAGTCATTCCTTTTTTTACTTCCTTACCTCCTTTAAGAACTCCTTATCACCTGCCTGTCCTCTAAATATAAAAATGCTCAAAAGCTGTGTCTTGTCTTTTTTCTTTACATGCCTGCTTCCTTGATAGCCTAAGCCACTATCACCTTCCTCTGAATGCCTCCCCTAACTGTATATTTGGTTGCATTGTTTTTCACTCGTGGTTGATGTACTTCAACTTTAATAAGTGGCTTCACTTCAAAGTGCCTTATTCCAAAATGAGATCATTATCTCCTCACCTAAATTAACTCATAATCCTAAATTTCCTATTTTCATTAGTGACAACACAATTTTTTTAGGGATCTAGGCTCAAACATAAATGATATTTGATATCTCGTTCTTTCTGGCCCCAAACATCTAGACAGTTGTGAGGTACTGCTAATTCTATATTGTGTATTATCTGAATTTTCCCCTTCTACATTTCCCACACTGGCTTATATTTTCCTTCTATCCCAAAGGTCATTACAATGAGCTCCTCCTAGTCTCAGTGTTTCCTGCCACAAGAATCTTCTTAAATTGTGGCTTTGCGCTGGTGCCTGCTCACATCATTCATGGGTTTGGGGATCGACCTGCCCCACTTGCTGCATCTGCACCTGCACCTGCACACACCCCTTTGGGGCCTGAGTAGAGGCCTGTGCTGCCCACTACTGCCAGTGTTTATGATGTCCTCCAGGGGCCTGGGGATCAACCTGCACCCTGCCAACCTGTGTGCAACATTGGGGGATGAGGACATGCTTGTCCCACCCATGGCCACTACTGCATGTGTCATCTGAGTCCTGAGAGCAAGCTTGCCCTGCCCACTACCACTGACACCTATGCCTGAGTGCACTGTCCAGGGGCCTGGGAATTGATCTGCCCTGCCCACTACCATCAGAGGGGTCTGAAGTCACCCTCCCAACACTGCCACCAGCACATATGTGTGTTATCTAGGGAGCTGGCAATGGACCTGCTCCATCCAACACTGCTAGCACCCATATGCACCAACCAGGAGCCTGAGAACAGGCCCATTCCCCCCCACTACCACCAGCACTCAAGTGCACTATCCAGTCTCCTACAGATTGAATCACCCTACCTACCACCACCAGTGCTCATGCATACAATCTGGGGGTTTGAAGACAGGCCTACTCTGCCCACCATCACCAACAAGGGCACCCAAGGATTAGCCCACCTGGCACCCTTGTCCCTAGCACAGCTTCACCAGAGCATCCATAAATAATTGCAGTCTAGACCACTGAGGAACTCACAGACACCACTGATACTGACTACCGCCAGAGAAATCATACAGAAACTATACTGCTATGTTCACTCAGAGTCAGAGTCAAAGCCAAAGCACCCAACCAAACCAACACTATACATATAGTGTTGATTTTTTTCATGTATATATATATATATGAAAAAATCTTCCCCTACAAAAGCCAGTCCATAAAATGGAAAGAAGCTACTGTCACACCAAATGCATAGATTTCATGTAATCACACACACACACACACACACACACACACACACACACAAGCAAGGAAACATGAAACCTCCAAAAGAACCCACTAAGTCTCCATTAACAGATCTGAAAGAAAAGGAAATTTGAGAAATGCTCAGAAAAGAATTCAAAATAATGATATTAAGGAAGGTAAGTGAGATACAAGAGAACACAAGTAAATAATACCAAAAAATCAGAAAAACAATTCATGATCTGAATGAGAAATTCCACAAAGAGGTAGATATCATAGCAAAGAACCAAATAGAAATCCTGGAACTGAACAATTAAATTAATAAAATACAAAATACAATTGAGTGCTTCAACAATGGACTAGATCAAGCAGAAGAAAGAATGTCTGAACTTGAAGACAGGTCTTTTGAAGAACACAGTCAGACAGAAAAAAAAATGAAGAAAGCCAACATTGACATATGGGACCCTATAAGGCAAACAAATACTTGAATTCTGTGAGTTCTAGAAAAAGAAGAGGAGGCCAAAGGCATAGAAAACATATTTAATAATATAATATAATAGCTAAACATTTCCCAAGTCTTTCAAGAGATCTAGATATTCAGATACAAAAAAGCGAAAGAATCCCTAAATAGGTTAAAAGGACTTCTCCAAAGCACATTATAGTCAAATTGTCAAAAGTGAGACAAAGAGAAGATTCTAAAAACGGGAAGAGATAAGCATCAAGACACATATAAGGGAGTCCTCATTATACTAACAGTAGATTTCTCAGCAGAAATTTTACAGGCCAGAAGAAAACGGGATGATGTTTTCATGGTGTTGAAAGGAAAAAACTGTCAACCATAAAGTTTCTCAGACAAGCAAACAGAAATTCATCATGACTAGAACAGTCCTCCAAGAAATGCTTAAGTGAGTCCTATATTTGGAAGTGAAAGAGAATCTCTACCTTTATAAAAACATATGAACATATAAATGTCACTGGTAGAGCAGACACACAAATGAGACGTAGAAGAAATTCAAACTTTACCACTACAGAAAACCACCAAACTGCAATGATAAGCATATGAGAGGAAGAAAGGAACAAAGGATATACAAAACACCCAGAAAACAATTTATAAAGTGACAGGAATAAATCCTCACCTATCAATAGCCTTGAATAAAAACAGATTAAAATTTCTACTTAGAAGATATAGACTGGATAAATGGATTAAAAAACATCCCAACTATATGCTACCTATACAAAAACTCACTTCACTTGTAAAGATACATATAGACTTAAAATGAAAGGACTGAAAAAGATATTCCATGCAAATGGAATCCACAAGCCAGCAAAAGTAGCTATATTTATATCAGATAAAACAGGCTGTAAGTCAAAAACCATAGAGTGACAAAGAAGTTTATTATATGATGATAAAGGTATCAATTTAAAATAACAATTTTAAATATAAATGTATGCAAGCCAGAGCACCCAGATATATAAAGCAAATATTATTAGATCTAAAGGGAGAGATGGATGCTAATATAGTAATAGTTGAGAAATTCAACACCTCACTGTGAGCATTGGACAGATAGTCTACAGAGAAAATGAACAAAGAAATACTGGATTTAAACTGGACTTTAGGCCAAATGGAACTAACAGATGATTACAGAACATTTCATCTAATAGTGGCAGGAAACACATTCTTCTCATAAACACATGGAACATTCTCTAGGACATGTTTGGGCACAAAACAAGGCTCAAAAAGCTTTTAAAATCAAAATCATATCAAGGTTTCTGTTTGTTTGTTTGTTTTTGAGACAGAGTCTCACTCTGTTGCCCAGGCTTGATTGCAGGGGTGAGATCGCAGCTCACTGCAACTTCCACCTCCCATGCTCAGATGATACTTCTGCCTCAGCTTCTGGAGTAGTTGGGATTACAGGCATGCACTACCACGCCTAGCTAATTTTTGTATTTTTAGTAGAGATGGGGTTTCACTATGTTGACCAGGTTGGTCTTAAACTCCAAACCTCAGTTGATCCGCCCGCTCTGGCCTCCCAAAGTGCTGGGATTACAGGCATGAGCCACTGTGCCCAGCTCAAGTATTTTCATATACTACAATGAAACAAAACTAAAAATCAGTAACAAGAGGAACTCTGGAAACTGTACAACTACATTAAGATTAAACAACATGGCTCTGAAAGACCACTAGGTCAAGGAAGAAGTTAAGGAGGAAATCAAAAAAATTATTGAAACAAATGAAAATGAAAACACAACATAACAAAACCTACGATACAGCAAAAGCAATGCTAAGAGAGAATTTTATAGCAATGAATTCCTACATCAGAAAAGTAGAAATATTTCAAATAAACAACCTAGCAATTTCAAATAAACAACCTTATAGAACTAGAAAAGCAAGAACAAGCCAAAACCAAAGTTAGGAGAAGAAAAGAAATAACAAAGATTAGTGCAGAACTAAATGAAATGGAGACTTAAAAACAATACAAATGATTAACAAAACAAAAGGTTGATTATTTGAAAAGATGAACAAAATTGAAAAACCACTAGCTACACTAAGAGAGAAGATGTAAATCATAAATGAAAAATGAGGCATTGAAATACAAATGATCATTAGAGACTGTCATGAATAATTATTAATACACACTAACAAATTAGAAAACCTAGAGGAAATGGATAAGTTCCTGGGCACATACAACCTACCAAGACTGAACCAGGAAGAAACAGAAAATCTGAACAGATCAATAACCCGTAACGAGATGGAGTCAGCAATAAAGTCTCCCCACAAAGAAAAGCCCAGGACTGGATGGCCTTATTGCTGAATTCTACGAAACTCATAAAGAAGAATATCAGTTCTTCTCAAAGCATTTGAAAAGGTGAAGGTAAGAGAATTCTTCCTGTCTCATTCTATGAAGCCAGAATTACCTTGATACCAAAATCAGAGAAAGATACAAAAAGAAAAAAGGAAAAGAAAACTACATGCCAAAATGCCTGGTGAAAATAAATGCAAAAATCCTCAACAAAATACAAGCAAGCTAAATCCAACAACTCATCAGAAAGATAATACATCATGATCAAGTGGAATTTATTTCTGAGATACAAGTATGATTCAATATACATAAATCAATGAATGTGATATAGCATATCAACAGAATGAATGTCAAAAACCATATAATCATATCAATAGATACAGAAAAAGTATTTGATAAAATTTAACATCATTTCACAATAAAAATTTTCAAAAGTTAGGAATAAAAGGAACATACCTCAACATAATAAAGGACATATATAACAAACCAACAGCTAACATCATACTGAATGGACAGAAGCTGACAGCCTTTCCTCTAAGGAGTGGAACAAGACAAGGATGTTTATTTTCACTACTATTATTCAATAGTTCTGGAAGTCCTAGCCAGAGCAATCAGGCAAGAGAAAGCAATAAAAGGCATCCAAACTGGAAAAGAAGAAGTAAACTGTCCCTTTTTGCAGAAAACATGATCTTACATAGAAAAACATAAAGACTCTACCAAATAACTCTTAGAACTGATAAATGAATTCAGTCAAGTTACAGAATACAAAACCAACACATAAAAATCGGTAGCTTTTATATATAACAAATACAACCTGGCTGAAAATGACATGGAGCTGTCCCATCTACAACAGTTACTCCCCACCCCTAAAATACTGAGGAATGAATTCAATTAAGGAGGTGAAAAACTTCTACAAGGGAAAGTTCAAAACACTCATGAAAGAAACTGAAGAGGACAAAAATAAATGGAAATAGGACCCATGCTCATGGATTGGTATAATTAATATTGTTAAAATGACCATATTACCCAAAGCAATGTGCAGATTCAACGCAATCCCTAACAAAATAACAATGACATTCTTCAGAGAAATAGAAAAACAATCCTAAAATTTGCACAGAACCACAAAAACCCCAAATAGCCAAAGCAATCCTAAGCAAAAAGAACAAAGCTGAAGGCATCACCTATCTGACTTCAAAATATACTACAAAGCTATAGTAATCAAAATAGCATGATATTAGTATAAAAATGAACACATAAGCCAATGAAAGAGAACAGAGAATGAAGAAATAAATCTGTGCATTTACACTCAACTGATTTTTGACAAAGGCACCAAGAACATACATTAGAGAAATTACAGCTTCTTCAATAAATGTTTCTGGGAACTGTATACTTTTATGCAGAAGAATAAAACTAGATCCCCAGCTCTCACCATATACAAAAGTCATTAAATTGATCTAACTGAATTAAATACTTAAATGTAAGACCTGAAACTATAAAACGACTAGAAGAACATACTTGGGAAATGCTTCAGGACACTGATCTAGGCAAAGATTTTATAGCCAAGACTTTTAAAGCACAGGGAACAAAAACAAAAATATACAAATGGGACTATGTTGAACTAAAAAGATTCTGCACAGCAAAGGAAACAATCACGGATTGAAGAGAGAAGTTGTCAAATGGGAGAAAACATTTACAAACTATTCATCCAACAAGGGACTAATATCCAGAATATACAAAGAATTCAAACAACTCAACAGCAAATAACCAAATAATCACAGTAAGAAATGGTCAAAGGATTTGAATAAATATTTCTCAAAAGAAGACATACAAATGACCAACAGGTATATAAGAAAAGTGCTCAACATCCTGAATCCTTAAGGAAATAAAAATCAAAACCACAGTGAGACACCATCTCACCTCAGAATGGCTACCATCAAAAAGACAAAAACTAACGAAGGCCGATGAGGATGTGGAGAAAAGTGAACTGTTATACACTGTTAGTGGGAATGTAAATTAGTACAGTCATTATGGAAAACAATATAGAGGTGTCTCGAAAATTGATCCAGCAATGCCACTATGTATTTTTTCAAAGAAAATAAATATATCAAAAAATACCTGTACTTTTATATTTACTACAGCATTATTCACAATAGCCATGATATGGAATCAACCTAAGTGTACATAAGTGAATGAATGAATGGATAAAGAAAATATGGTATTTATACACAATGGAATACTGTTCAGCCATAAAAAAATGAAATCCTGCTTGTCATCTGCAGCAAGATGAATGGACCTGGAGATCATTATGTTAAGTGAAATAAGTCCGGCACAGAAAGACAAATATTGTATGTTCTCACTCATATGTGGAAGCTAAAAACGTTGATCTCAATGAGGTATAGAGTAGGATGATGGATACTAGAGGCTGAGAAGAATGAACAAAGAGAGATGAAGAGAGGTTGGTTAAAGGATACAAACATACAGTTAGATGGAAGAAATCAGTTCTAGTGTTAGATAGCACAGTAGGCTGACTATAGTTAATAATAATTTATTGTATATTTCAAAATAGCTAGAAGAGTTGAAATGCTCCCAACACAAAAATATGATAAATGTTTGAGGTGACGGATATGCTAATTATCCCAATTTGATCATTACATATTGCATGCATGTATTAAAACATTACTTGTACCCTGTGAATATGAACAATTATGTATCAATTTTAAAAACTGTTTAAAGTGTGGCTTTGACCATGACACATTCCTTGCTCAAAAACATTCAATGGCTCCCCATTCTCTAAGTGCAGGAGCTAATACTTCAGACTTGCACAGAAGCACACACAGCTTTCTAGACTCATGTCCCAACACCCTATGTACACCACATATTGTGGTAAATTAACACTAGCGTATTTTTTGTTTCTGAACTCTCCATGTCTTCTCATTTTGCTAAGCCTCTTCCATTCATCTAAAATATCCTTCATGGTTATATCTATTTCTGGAAATCTTATTCATCCTATTAGGTCCAGCTCACGTTCTTCATAAGCCTTTCCTGACTTCACTGGACCACATACCTGCTATTTTTCCTATGTTGTTTCCTATTCTGCCTTTTAGTATTGTTGTTTGCGTGCTTTATTAATCAGAAGTGTGTCATGAGAAGATGGGGGCTTGATTCCCGGTCTAACTGTCATACTTAGGGCAAGCCCATAACCCCGTTGAGCCTTGGTTACTGAATTAATTAGATGCACATAATATAGTATAAGAGTGATTAAGATTTTGGGATTTGGAGGGAGATAGACCTGGATGTGAGTTTTGATTTTTGCACGGCAGTAATGCTGGTAGTGGCCTTATCTATAAAACTGAGATGCGAAAAAGGATCTACCAGCTCTGCTAAGGATTAAATGAGACAATGTGGAAAACTCTTAGCATAGTGCCTGGCACATGGTAAATGCTTACTAAATATTGCCATCACTAGGATTGCCATCAATTCCTTCATAAGACTGTCATGATAAACATGTGAAGATAAAATCTCTAAATACTAAAAATACTAAATACTAAAAATCTCTAAATACTAAAATCTCTAAATACTAAAAACATAGTATGATCAAATCTGTAAACGCAGGCTGCAATACAGGATAGGGCAGCAGTTCTGGGATCTACATCCCAATCAGAATGCAGACTGTAGACATGCATGCTGTTACAAACCACAATATACTATGTAAATATGAAACACCATCATTAGGTCAGACTCTGTTCCATCTTTATCTTTGAATCTTCTCAGATGGTGTGGTACAGTGGAAGAGGAGAGCCCTGGATTTTATAAATGTCAGGGCAACAAACTCTGAGTCTCAGGGTTTTTATCTGTAAAATATCTAGTTAACCACATCCATTGCAGATATTAAAAAGGGTGATTATGAAATTCTTACTATAGTATTTGGCATAAAACAGCTGCTCCGGAGAGATCCAAGATGGCCGATTAGCAGCAGCTCAGGATTGTAGCTCCCACTGAAGGTGCAGAGAGTGAGTGGACGCCACACTTTCAGACGAATTTTTATTGCCCACGGACCAAGAGATTCCCGGCGGAGGAGCCCCACAGGTCGCCAGCATGACTCTTTTGGCCAGCGCTGCTGTTTTGCAAGCGCCCCGGGCGGCCCTTTTGGTTGGCGTTGGAGCTCCGGGAAGGCAGAGTCTCCCATTCAGCTGATTGAAAAGCGGACTGAAGCGGGGGAACCAGACCGGGAGATTCCCGGGCAGAAAAGCACCATGTATCTTAACGCCGCTGTTTCAGCCAGCATAGTGGGTCGCCACAGGGGAAGGCTGGTCCCCCCACTACAAAAAAAAAAAAAAACAGCAATTGGAACTGCTGAGGATTGAGAGTTTCACAGCAAGTACAGCTGAACCCGGGAAGGTCCAGCTCTGTGGGGGGAGGGGCATCTGCCGAAGGAAAACTAAGAAACAGAAAAAACTTTACCACCAACAAGCTGGACGTCCACTCAGAGACCTAATCTGAAAGTCAGCAATTACACAGATGACAGGTGGATAAATCCACAAAGATGGGAAGAAACCAGCGCAAAAAGGCTGAAAACACCCGAAATCAGAATGCCTTACCTCCTACAGAGGATTACAGTTCCTCATCACCAATTGAACAAGGCCTGATCGAGAATGAATGTGAGGAATCAACAGAATTAGGCTTCAGAAGGTGGATAATGAGAAACTTCTGTGAGCTAAAAGAACATGTTCTAGCCCAATGCAAGGAAACTAAGAACCTTGAAAAAAGGTTTGACGAAATGTTAACGAGAATGGACAATTTAGAGAAGAATGTAAGTGAATTAATGGAGCTGAAAAACACAATACGAGAACTTCGCAAAGTATGCACAAGTTTTAACCGTCGAATTGATCAAGCAGAAGAAAGGATTTCAGAGGTCGAAGACCAACTTAACGAAATAAAACGAGAAGACAAGATTAGAGAAAAAAGAGTAAAAAGGAATGAGCAAAGTCTCCAAGAAATATGGGACTACGTGAAAAGACCTAATCTACGTTTGATAGGTGTACCTGAATGTGACAAAGAGAATGAATCCAAGCTGGAAAATATTCTTCAGGATATTATCCAGGAAAACTTTCCCAACCTAGCAAGGCAGGACAATACTCAACTCCAGGTAATACAGAGAACACCACAAAGATATTCCTCAAAAGAGCAACCCCAAGGCACATAATCATCAGATTCACCAGGGTTGAAATGAAGGAGAAAATATTAAGGGGCAGCCAGAGAGAAAGGTCAGGTTACCCACAAGGGGAAGCCTATCAGACTCACAGCAGATCTCTCAGCAGAAACCCTACAAGCCAGAAGAGAGTGGGGGCCAATATTCAACATCCTTAAAGAAAAGAACTTTCAACCCAGAATTTCATATCCAGCCAAACTAAGTTTCATAAGTGAAGGAAAAATAAAATTTTTTACGAACAAGCAAGTACTCAGAGACTTCATTACCACCAGGCCTGCTTTACAAGAGCTCTGAAAGAAGCACTATATACAGAAAGGAACAGCCAGTATCAGCCATTCCAAAAAACCCATTGGTAAGCTGCATCCAGACCCATCTCACATGCAAGGATATACAGAGACTCAAAACAAAGGGATGGAGGAAGATTTGCCAACAAATGGAGAGCAAAGAAAAAAAAAAAAAAGCAGGAGTTGCAATTCTCGTCTCTGATAAAATAGACTTTAAAGTAATAGAAACCAAAAGAGATAAGAAGGACATTGTATAATGGTAGAGGGATCAATGTAATGGGAAGAGCTAACGATCCTAAGTCTATGTGCACCCAATATAGGAGCACCCAGATACATAGGGCAACTTCTTGGTGACTTACAAAGAGACTTGGACTCCCACACAATAATAGTGGGAGACTTTAACACTACATTGTCAATATTGGACAGATCAATGAGACAGAAGGTTAACAAGGATACCCGGGACTTGAACTTAGACCTCGAACAAGTAAACTTAATAAACATTTACAGAACTCTCTACTCCAAATCCACAAAACATACATTTTCTTCAGTAACACATTACATCTATTCTAAAAGTGACCACATGGTTGGGAGTAAATTACTCCCCAGCAATTGCATAGCATTTCATAGGTTTAAATAAAATATTGGTTGGCTGTTTATTTTCCTCCCTTATTCCTCTCCTGTCTCCATGGCATAACACAATTATTAGTATAAAAGAGCTTTTCAATACCCATTTTTAGACTGCATTCTAGCCTGGGCAATAGAGCAAGATTCCTGTTCTCTCTCCCTCTTTTTCTTCTTCTTTTTCCCTTTCTTTCATTCTTTTTTTTCTTCCTTCTCTCGTTTTTCTTTTCTTTTTCTTTCTTTAAAAAAAAAAAGAAAAATACAAAAATTAGCTGGGCATGCTGGCAGGTGCCTGTAGTTCCAGCTACTTGGGAGGCTGAGGCGGAGAATCACTTGAACCCAGGAGGCAGAGGTTGCAGTGAGCTGAGATCATGCCATTGCACTCCAGCCTGGACAATAGAGCAAAACTCTCTCAAAAAAAAAAGAAAACTTGTTTCATATCTGTCTCACTGAATTGTGTGTACACGCACACACACACACACACACACACACACTTTATTTGTAAATATTACAAATTGACAAAGTTTCATACATTTTGTTGTATAATTTTAACATCATCCCAGGTAACAATCCACTTTGCTTACAGTTTTGGAACTTTAAAATCTTTAAATACAAACTATTTGAAGCAATGAAAATGAAAAAAGACACAAGAATGAAAACTGAAAGCATCAGGTAATTAAAACCAACATGAGAAAAACTTAAACATTTCCTTAGTCTCTGATAATTTCTGCTAAATATATTGAGTAGATTGGCTATATTAATTTTCCTCTCCTTATCAGACAAGCACACAATTATCTGATTGCAAAAAAAAAAAAAACCAAACAGCTGCTCCATAAATATTAGATTTATTTCTATTATTTCCTCTTTTCCCAAAATTGCCTCACATCTAGTACATATTTAAAAAATATTTGTTGAAGCTAATAAAACTAAAAATGCTAAGAGTATTTGCCTAGAATAAGTGTATTTGTCACAGGAGGATTGGTACCTTTTCTGCTATCAGACTGACTCCTGGAGAAGCCAGAGTAGTCCCTGTAGATTTACTTTTTATTTTTAAATAAATTTGATTTGAAAATAAAAATGTTTTATAAAATCTGGGTTGTATAAGAAAGTTTATTTTTTAAAGGAGAGACATAAAGCAAGAATTAGGGAAAAAATATACTGGCATTCCAGGGTGTTCAAAATGCTCTTGCTGTGTAATGGCCAGATGTAGAGCAAGGCAATTTTCTGTTTTTCTATGTGACTCCAACAAAACAAACCCCGAAGCAAATGTATGGCCATTTTTTTCTCTCCTCTATAGACAAATCATAACAGTGTATTGAGGGATTGCTGCATCCTAAGTGTTTCACATGTGACAATTCATCTAACCTCCAAACTGCCCAATGAGGTAGATACTACTATCCCCATATCAGAGATTGTAAAAATAAGGCACAGAGTTTATAAGTGTGTTGTCCAGGGTCACACAGCTAATAAGTGGCAGAGCCAGGGTTGGAATTTTAGTTCTAAACTTTCTTGTGGCTGTTACATACAAAGGATATATTTAGTGACATATTTCAGAAAGCACTAATGCAGTGGTTACATTGCCCATAGCTGAATATCTCAATTGTCTATGGATTGACATATGGATGCAAATTCCCATTTGTCATCAAGCCCTAACGAATCAAATTCTCCCGGTGAGGTCTGGCTGTGGACACTTTCAGAAGCATCAGCGGAAATGCTGTAAGGGTGGAAGAGAATGGCCCTAAAGCTTGGCATGCTCATGCTAGAGTAAAAAGAGTCTGCGGTCTGTGACCACAGTTTATCTCTAAAGACGGTTCTGCAGAGCCCCGTTTCCTGTTGTGGGCTTCCCTAGAAACATGAAGGCATCTGAAATCTAGACCAACTTACCACATGCCTGCATCCTGTCAAGGTGCAATAGTCAGGGGCTCTGCAGCACTTGTAAGGGACTGAGGTCACTGTGCACAGAGTGAAAGGCCACCTTGAGCATGCTTATTGTGCCCGCAGAAACCTTCTACTAGTGCTGTACCAGCCAAAAAGACCATTCCGGGTCCCTGCGAAATTCGCAGAATTCAGTAACGGATTATAGATGCTGTGAGATGTACTGCTACAGAGGGCTGCCACCAGGCAATCCCGCTCCTTGACTGTCTTTTCAGCTAGACGACTGCGAGTGCTTTTCTGCCGGTTTTGGTGTTTTTTTCTCCTTGGTGGGGGTGGAGAGGTGAGCAAAAATGGAAAGGGTACTCATTTCTATATTGCTGCTTGCTGCTACAAAGAGGCAAAGTTGAGGGTAACTGCCAACAGCTTCCCCTTTCTCTTCTTTTTGTTCACTCCATCTGTCTGGATCAATGCACAAGGAAAAAAGGCAGCCAGAATGGCCCTCCAAAGTTATACTCCGATTTAAATTTGATGAAGGATGTGTTTTCCACAGCTTAAGAGAAAAATATATTATAAAGTGCCTAAGCAATTAAACAAATGGTATTTGTAAACATCTGCCGTCCAGTACTGTTGCTGTGTTCAAACAAAGCCTCACAGTGTCTTTGGCAAACCAGAGTGAGAAAAGCTGGGTGCCATTTGCTGAATGATCTCTCCCATATTACAATTCTGTGGCCTGGGGGGAATTAATTCAAATCCACATTGGGAAATTAATTCCCAGAGAGGCGGTTAGTTCCTAAGAGAACAACCAAAGAAACAAGGACCTAGAATAAAGTTGGCAGTAATTCAACAAGCATTTTATTAACCTCTGCTAAACCTATTTATTATTTATGGCCAAATCATACAGAATCCTGACGTTAGAGACTCCAAGGAGAAAATGGGACTCCTGGCTGAGAATGGCTTCTGTCTCGCAGCCACAGTGTGTCCTCTCCAGTTCCTCCAACTGATATCTGTGAAGATGCACCTAAAGACGGAAACTCAACAGTATCAATGCCCCAAATGCACACTCTGGGGGAAGAAACACCACCTAAAATACTGCCTAAAAATACAGACTCCACGTTTGAATTCTGGGTCTACTACAGAATAGCCAAGTGACCTTAATTTTCTCATCCGTAAAATAGAGATAATAAGGGATGATTCATAGTCCTGAGGATCTGCAAAGGTAATGCCTGTAAGACTCTCAGTACCATGCATGGCACTTAACAAGTAGTCAGTAAATGCCAGGTACTCGTAGTATAGTTTCATGGTTATTATAAAACAGGATTTCCCCATTGTCCTGGAATTGCAGCAAGTGCATAAAGTGATGGCACAAAATGTTCTAGGTTTACTGCAAGGTGCCAGTTTCCATCTTCCCCAACTCCAACCCGAGCCATTCTACTAAAATAAAGAACTGGCAAAGATGTGTTGCCTGTGAGTGAACATTCATAAGAAGAGGCTATAACCACCCCTTTCCATGGGGGAAGATACCTGATGCTGTTTCTCTCCAAAGCTAAGGGAGAAAGACGCTAAAAGAAATTCTAGCTAAGTCTTGTAGGTTCCCCAAACCCCTCACTTTTCATTAACCAAGAGATCTTTCCTTTGAAAGCTATTAAGGCAACAGGCCTGTTGAGTATTTGTTGTATTGTTTGGTCTTGGAGAAATGAGTGAGGAAGAGATGGTGGAGTTGAGAGAGGGGGCTGAGAAGCTGCTTACATTTCCACTGTTTTCGCAGAAAGAATACAATTTTCCATGAGTTGGGTCGATACCACCTAGGGGTGGCTCAACATTTTTCATTTCACCTATACCTCAATAAAGAGCCTCACCTACCATGCAAAAGCATATCAGCTACAAGATGTTGCTAGGTGGACTGTCTTTCACTGGAGTCAAAGGAGAGGAAAGAGGTGAAGTGGAAGTCTGATCCCTCAAATCAAGGAATCACTGAAGTATCTTTTGTCTCTCCCAGCATTCTCCAGAGAGACTATTAAAGACCAATAAGAGAAAACTAACCAAACAGAAGATGTCAACAGCCAGCTGGTGCCGGCAAGAGAAGCAGGAACAACCAACAGGGAAGAACGTGGCTCTTGTCTTTTGGCCTCTTCCTCTTTCCTACTTGAATCTCTGGATGAGAAAGCAGCTCTGGAATCTCAACCCTAGCCTGACTTAGGTGTAGGGGTGAAAGTAGAGCTTCAAACTGTAGAAAAGATTAAAATAAGGCTGGGCGCGGTGGCTCACACCTGCTATCCTGGCACTTTGGGAGGCCGAGGCAGGTGGATTACCTGAGGTCAGGAGTTTGAGACCAGCCTGGCCAACATGGTAAAACTCCATCTCTACTAAAAATACAAAAATTACCTGGGCATGGTGACGGGCACCTATAATCCCAACTACTTGGTAGGCTGAGGCAGGAGAATCACTTGAACCTGGGAGGCGAAGGTTGCAATGAGCCGAGATCATGCCATTGCACTCTAGCCCAGGCGACAAGAGCAAAACTCTGTCTCACATAAAAAAAAGATTGAAATTATACATGAGCAAGGCTTAAGTATCAGCATAAATATTTTGATAAACAAAAGTGACTGAAAAACATTACGGAATCTGGGCAAATGTCATTAAGGGAGCCATCATCCGGTAGTGCAAATGGGAGTTAACAGGCCATAATTATTTACAAAAAAAGCTGTATCTTTGCTCCAGTGGGTTGAGATTCCTCAAAAAAATATAGACGATGGTGGTGGTAATGATGATGATGATCAGTTATGAGGCTGATGGAACAAGATCTTTTTAAGCATCTACAGAGGCTTCAATTCACAATCAACTCTGGCTTTATTTCATGCAACAGAAAAAGCATAAAGGATTTCAAATGTTTCCACAATGAGCCCACCGCCTCAGATGATCAAGTCGATATCAACAAGGAAAACGGGAAACTATCCCTTGTGACCCATGGGAAATTGCTGTATAAAAACAAATTTTTCCTATAGTAGTCCTCCTCATCTTCTTGCAACCAAGCAGGCAATACAATGCAAATACCAAAAAAAAAATCTGGCTCATAAATTGGAGAAGCAGCTGTGATGCTGTACAACACCTGCAGCAGGTATTCATAAAGCACTGGGGTAGGGGTAAATGAATGAGCCTCAACAGCAATGCTCTCCAGTCACTGGACTTCTCCATGTTCTCTCTTGGCTCAAACTGCCAGAGATACACATAGTGAAGAAAAGAAGAGGCAACCGCAACTGCATTACAGTTTCAAAAGTAATGGAGGCTCCTGCAACAATGAAAGAATTGGACGAAGTGTATGAAACAATCGTTCTCACACAGTGGCTGACAGGCAGTACAGTACTACTGTGATCCCTGAGAAAAGGAAAATAAATGAGGTGACTCCTGAAATTCTCTTGGATTTCTGCTTGAAGTCACTTTGTAGACTGTTGTATAAAAGAGGGGGAATTCAAGCAGAGCATAGTAGTTTCACTGAATTGAAGAGGCATAGGTTGGAGTTTTCAGGGCACAATACCATGAAGGAAGGTACTGTGCAGAGCAAAAGCTTCAGAAATCATCATATCTCCCAGACTGTTGTTGAATACAGAGCCACACCTGTGTAGGATGAGACTGCATAGCTGAACAAAAAAATTGGGAGCTGAACAATTTTCAGAGCTCACACAGGGCTAGGGATATTCAAACTGAACACATGACTTAGTTCTAGGATAAAACTAGAACTAAGTTACATTATACTTAAAGTAGCATAGCCTTTTCAACAAAAGTTAAAAACAAGTCTCACAATGATCAAGCTGATTTGCAAGTAACTCAACTATCAGAACAAAGTCCAATACTTTTAAAGGAAAGCAATAAAAGCCATCACTCCAGAATGCTAAATTTAAAAAATCCAGCATCCAACCAAATCTGACTAAATACGGGAAGAAGCAAGGATATGTGACCACGATGAAGAAGAAAGTTAGTCAATAAAAACAGATGCAAAAATGACAGATGATGGAATTAACAGACAAGGAGCTTAAAACACAGCTGTTATAACCATTTTTAAGTATTAAAAGAGAAACATGTATATAATTAAAAGAGAAATGAATGATATAAAGAAAAACTAAATATGACTTCTGGAGATGAAAAGTACAATATATAAAATGAAAATTTCACAGTTAGCAGCAGGGTTAGCAGCACATTAGACACTGCAGAAGAAAAGATAGTGAACATGAAATACAGAAATAGAATCTATTCAAACAGAAAGACAGAAAAAAAACCCTGAAAAATACAAAATAGCCTTAGTAACCTAGGGGACAATACCAAGTGATATTACATGTGTTTAGAAGGAATTGAACAAAATATTTGAAGTTATAATGGCCAAAGTTTCCCAAATCTGATGAAAATAACAGACTCACAAATTTAAACTCAAGTAGATAATCACAATGAAAACCACACCAAGACACAGCATACTTAAACTACTGAAAACCAGAGATAATGGGACTATTTTTAAAATGGAGAAAAATGACATATTGAATAAAAGAAAAAAATTTCACAGACTTCTCACCAGAAAATATAAATACCAAAAAATAATAGAATAGAAGGGGCTGAATGTGGGGAGGGGACAACTCCACCATCCTCAAATTCTATATTCAACAAAAATATCCTTCAGAAATGAGGGTGAAAGAAAAATTTTTCAGACAAACAGATGCTGAGCAAATTTATCATCAGCAAGCCTGAATCACAAGAAATGTAAAAGGAAATTCTCAGACAGAAGGATAAAGATGCTACATGAAAACTAGGATCTACAAAAGGAATGAAGAGCACCAGAAATAATAAACATATGGGGAAATTTGAAAGATATTTTTCCTACTTTTAAATTTTTAAAAAAGATAACTGACCAGCAAAAGAAAAGTAATAACAATGTATCAGGAAGTTTATA
This sequence comes from Ateles fusciceps, assembly GCA_036589455.1. Taxonomy (NCBI): domain Eukaryota; kingdom Metazoa; phylum Chordata; class Mammalia; order Primates; family Atelidae; genus Ateles; species Ateles fusciceps. Next base: position 6,552,603 of record JAZHEH010002789.1, on the reverse strand, counting down.
ACACACATATCAGAAAAATACATGACAACAATATGCAACAGGACAAAGGGGGGAAATAGAAGCAAAATGTTGTGTGTTTTACATTATACTTGAAGTAGCATAGTAACATCTAAAGGTAGACTGTGATATGGCATATTGTAATTCTAAGAGAAATCATCAAAAATTAAAAGAGGCATGGCTAATAAACCAGTAGTGGGAATAAAATGGGGTAAAGGAAAATACTGAGTTACTCTAAAAAAGGCAGGAAAGGGGAACAAAGAACAGATAAAATGTCATAATTTGAACGTTTCTGTCCCTTCCAAAATTCATGTTGATATACAATCCCCAACATAATGGTATTAAGAGGTGTGACCTTCAGGAGATTATTAGGTCATGAGGGACCTGCCCTCATGAATGGATTAGTGCCTTATTAGAGGGCTGAGGGAGTAAATTTGGTCCCTTTAGCACTTTTGTCCCTTCTGCCATGTGGGGGCATAGTGTTTGCACCTTTTGGCATTGAAAATGCAACCAGAAAGTCATCACCAAACACTGAATCTGCAAGAGCCTTGATCTTGGACATTCCAACCTTCAGAATTATAAATACGTTTCTGTTCTTTATATATTATCCAGTCTCAGGTATTTTGTGATAGCAGCAGACATGGGACAAACAGTAAACAAATAGCAGGATGACAGATTTAAACACAAATATAGGCCGGGCATGGTGGCTCATGCCTGTAATCACAGCACTTTGGGAGGCTGAGGCAGGCAGACCACAAGGTCAGGAGTTCGAGACCAATCTGGACAACACAGTGAAACCCCATCTCTACTAAAAATACAAAAATTAGCAGGGTGTGGTGATGCATACCTGTAATCCCAGCTACTCGGGAGGCTGAGGCAGGAAAACTGCATGAACCCAGGAGGCAGAAGTTGCAGTGAACCAAGATCACACCATTGCACTCCAGCCCAGGCAACAGTGCAGAACTACATCTCAAAAAACAACAAAACAACACACACACACACACACACACACACACACACACACACACACACAACTATAATGATAATTATACGAAATGTAAATGGCTTAAGTCAGCAGTTCTAAAACTGTGGTGCATAATCCCTTCATACAAATTGAGACACAACATCAATCTGTACTGGTAATTATTGTGTTGTCCATCATGAAAACTGCAAAAAAATAAAAATCAATTTCACCAACAAAAATACTTCATGAAACAAAAAAAGTTACTTATATTACCTCCTAGCTGGACAGGGCATCTCTGAAAAAAGTCAGCAGCACCTCAGGAACTTATAAATAAAGCCTCACCTTCCTAGGACAGAGCACCTGGGAAAAAAGGTGGTTATGAGTTCTGCTGCAACAGACTTAAACGGACCTGCCCAGCAGCTCGAATGAAACAATGGAGCTCAAAGCTCAGCACTTGAGCTCCTATAAGGGTCAGACTGTCTCCTCAAGCAGCTCCCTGACCCCTATATATCCAAAGAGATACCTCATAAAGGAGAGCTCAGGCTGACATCTGGCAGGTACCCTTCTAGGCTGAAGATAACAGAAAAAGAAACTGGCAGAAACCCTTACTGTTCTGCAACCACCGCAGGTGCTCCCCCAGGCAAGCAGGGTCTGGAATGGACCTCCAGCAGTCCTACAGCAGAGGGGCCTGTTAGAAGGAAAACTAAAAAAAAAAAAAAAAAAAAAAAAAACAGAAAGAAATAACTTCATCAACAACAAAAGGATGTCTACTCAGAGACCCATCCAAAAGTCACCAACTACAAAGACCACAGGTAGATAAATCCACAAAGATGGGAAGAAACTAGTGCAAAAAGGATGAAAACACCCAAAATCAGAACACCTCTCCTCCTCCAAGAGATCACAACTCCTCAATAGCAAGGGAACAAAGCTGGATGGAGAATGAGTCTGATGAATTGACAGAAACAGGCTTCAGAAGGTGGGTAATAACAAACTTCTCTGAGCTAAAGAACATGTTCTAATCCAATGCAAAGAAACAAAAAACCCTCAAAAAAGGTTTGACGAAATGTGAACGAGAATAAACAGCTTAGAGAAGAATATAAATGACCTGATGGAGCTGAAAAACACAACACGAGAACTTCAAGAAGCATACTCAAGTTTCAACAGCCAAATCGACCAAGGAGAAGAAAGGATATCAGAAATTGAAGATCAACTCAATGAAATAAAACGAGAAAGCAAGATTAGAGAAAAAAGAGTGAAAGAAATGAACAAAGCTTACAAGAAATATGGGATTATGTGAAAAGACCTAATCTACGTTTGATAGGTGTACCTGAATGCAATGGAGAAAATGAATCCAAGCTGGAAAACACTCTTCAGGATATTATCCAGGAGAACTTCACCAACCCAGCAAGGCAGGCCAATATTAAAGTCCAGGAAATACAGAGAACACCACAAAGATAGTCCTCAAGAATAACAACCCCAAGGCACATAATCATCAGATTCACCAGGGTTGAAATGAAGGAAAAATGCTAAGGGCAGCCAGACAGAAAGGTCGGGTTACCCACAAAGGGAAGCCCATCAGACTCACAGTGGATCTCTCAGCAGAAACCCTACAAGCCAGAAGACAGTGGGGGCCAATATTCAACATCCTTAAAGAAAAGAACTTTCAACCTAGAATTTCATATCTAGCCAAACTAAGCTTCATAAGCAAAGGAGAAATAAAATCCTTTATGAACAAGCAATTGCTGAGAGATTCCTCACCACCAGGCCTGCCTTACAAGAGCTCCTTAAAGAAGCACTAAACACAGAAAGGAACAACCAGTACCAGCCACTCCAAAAATGTACCAAATGGTAAAGACCATTGACACAATGAAGAAACTGCATCAACTAATGGGCAAAACAACCAGCTAGCATCAAAATGGCAGGATCAAATTCACACATAAAAATATTAACCCTAAATGTAAATGGGCTAAATGCCCCAATCAAAAGATATAGACTGGCAAACTGGATAAAAGCCAAAACCCGTCAGTGTGCTGTATCCAGGAAACCCATCTCCCATGCAAAGATACACAAAGGCTCAAAATAAAGGGATGGAGGAAGATTTACCAAGCAAATGGAGAGCAAAAAAAAGCAGGAGTTGCAATTCTCATCTCTGATAAAAATAGACTTTAAACCAACAAAGATCAAAAGAGACAAAGAAGGACATTACATAATGGTAAAAGGATCAATGCAACAAGAAGAGCTAACGATCCTAAATATATACGCACCCAATACAGGAGCACCCAGATACATAAGGCAAGTTCTTAATGACTTACAAAGAGACTTAGACTCCCACACAATAATAGTGGGAGACTTGAACACCCCATTGTTAATATTAGACAGATCAATGAGACAGAAAATTAACAAGGATATCCAGGACTTGAACTCAGATCTAGACCAAGCAAACCTAATAGAAATCTACAGAATTCTCCACCCCAAATCCACAGAATATACATTCTTCTCAACACCACATCACACCTACTCTAAAACTGACTGCATAATTGGAAGTAAATCATTCCTCAGCAAATGCAAAAGAATGTAAATCATAACAGTCTTTCAGACCACAGTGTAATCAAATTAGAACTCAGGATTAAGAAACTAACTCAGAAGTTGTGTGGGATAAATGTTGACGGGATAAACAGTGAAATGAAGGCAGAAATAAAGATGTTCTTCAAAACCAACGAGAACAGAGACACAACATACCAGAATCTCTGGGACATACTTAAAGCAGTGTCTAGAGGAAAATTTAGAGCAATAAATGCTCATATGAGAAGCAAGGAAAGATCTAAAATCAACACCCTATCATCAAAATTGAAAGAGCTAGAGGAGCAAGATCAAAAAAACTCAAAAGCTAGCAGAAAACAAGAAATAACTAAGATCAGAGTAGAACTGAAGGAGATAGAGACACAAAAAACCCTTCAAAAGTACAATAAATCCAGGAGCTGGTGTTTCAGAAAGATCAACAAAACAGACAGACCTCTAGCCAGATTAATAAAAAAGAGAGAAGAATCAAATAGATGCAATAAAAAATGATAAAGGGGATATTACCACAGATTCCACAGAAATACAAACTACCATCAGAGATTAGTACAAACAACTTTATGCACATAAACCAGTAAACCTGGAAGAAATGGATAAATTCCTCGACACTTGCACCCTCCCAAGCCTAATCCAGGAAAAAGTTGAAACCCTGAATACACCAATAACAAGGGAAGAAGTTGAGCCAGCAATTCATAGCCCACCAACCAAAAAAAGCCCAGGTCCAGATGGGTTCACAGTCAAATTCTTCCAGACATACAAGGAAGAGCTGGTGTCACTCCTTCTGAAACTATTCCAAACAATCGAAAAAGAGGGAATCCCTCCCAAATCATTTCATGAGAACAACATCATCCTGATACCAAAACCCAGCAGAGACTCAACAAGAAAAGAAAACTTCACGCCAATATCCACGATGAACACAGATGCAAAAATCTTCAATAAAACACTGGCAAATGATTGCAACAGCACATCAAAAAGCTTATCCATCATGATCAAGTAGGCTTCATCCCGGGGATGCAAGGCTGGTTCAACATACGCAAGTCTATAAATGTAATTCACCACATAAACAGAACCAAAGACAGAAAACACGTGATTATCTCAATAGATGCAGAGAAGGCCTTTGACAAAATTCAACAACCTTTATGCTAAAAACTCTCAATAAACTAGGTATTGACAGAATGTATCTCAAATTAATAAAAGCTATTTACGACAAACCCACAGCCAATATCATACTGAATGGGTAAAAACTGGAAGCATTCCCATTGAAATCTGGCACTAGACAAGGATGCCCTCTCTCACCACTCCTATTCAATATAGTATTGGAAGTTCTAGCCAGAGCACTCAGGCAAGAAAAAGAAATAAGGGGTATTCAATTAGGAAAGGGGAAAGTCAAATTGTCTCTATTTGCAGATGACATGATTGTGTATTTAGAAGACCCCATCGTCTCAGTTCAAAATTTTCTTAAACGGATAAGCAACTTTAGCAAAGTCTCAGGATACCAAATCAATATGCAGAAATCACAAGCATTCCTACACACCAATAACAGACTTAAAGAGAGACAAATCAAGAACGAACTGCCATTCACAATTGCTACAAAGAGAATAAAACACCTAGGAATACAACAAAGGATGTAAAGGACCTCTTCAAGGAGAACTACAAACCACTGCTCAAGGAAATAAGAGAGGACACAAACAGACGGAAAAACATTGCATGCTTATGGTTATGAAGAATCAAGATTGTGAAAATGGCCATACTGCCCAAAGTAAATTATAGATTCAATGCTATCCCCATCAAGCTACCTGTGACCCTCTTCACAGAACTGCAAAAAAAACCACCTTAAACTTCATATGAAACCAAAAGAGAGCCTGCATAGCCAAGACGATTCTAAGCAAAAAGAACAAAGCTGGAAGCATCACACTACCTGACTTTAAACTATACTACAATGCCACAGCAATCAAAACAGCATGGTACTGGTACCAAAACAGAGACATAGACCAATGGAACAGAATAGAGGCCTCAAAGGCAATGCTACACATCTACAACCATCTGATCTTTGACAAATCTGACAAAAACAAGCAATGGGGAATGGATTCCCCTGTTTAACAAAGGGTGTTGGGAAAACTGGCTAGCCATGTGCAGAAAGCAGAAACTGGACTGCTTCCTGACACCTTACACTAAAATTAATTCCAGATGGATTAAAGACTTAAACATAAGACCTAACACCGTAAAAACTCTAGAAGAAAACCTAGGCAAAACCATTCAGAACATAGGCATAGGCAAGGACTTCATGACTAAAACACAAAAGCATTGGCAACAAAAGCCAAAACAGACAAATGCATCTAATTAAACTCCAGAGCTTCTGTACAGCAAAGCAAACGATCATTAGAGTGAACTGGCAACCAACAGAATGGGAAAAAATTTTTGCAATCTACCTATCTGACAAAGGGCTAATATCCAGAATCTACAAAGAACTAAAACAGATTTACAAGAAAAAAAAAAAACCCATTCATAAGTGGGTAAAGGATATGAACAGACACTTTTCAAAAGAAGACATTTATGAGGTCAACACACATAGGAAAAAATGCTCACCATCACTAGTTATTAGAGAAATGCAAATCAAAACCACATCGAGATACCATCTCACACCAGTTAGAACAGCGATCATTAAAGAATCTGGAGACAACAGATGCTGGAGAGAATGTAGAGAAACAGGAACACTTTTACACTGTTGGTGGGAGTGTAAATTAGTTCAACCATTGTGAAAGTGTGGTGATTCCTCAAGGATCTAAAAATAGAAATTCCATTTGACCCAGCAATCCCATTACTGGGTATATATCCAAAGGATTATAATTCATTTTACCATAAAGACACATGCACACGTATGTTCACTGTGGCACTGTTTACAATAGCAAAGACCCGGAACCAACCCAAATGCACACTGATGATAGACTGGACAAGGAAAATGTGGCACATATACACCATGGAATACTATGCAGCCATAAAAAACGATGAGTTTTGCCCTTTGTAGGAACATGGATGAATCTGGCAACCATAATTCTCAGCAAACTGACATAAGAACAGAAAATCAAACACTGCATGTTCTCACTCATAAGCGGGTGTTGAACAATGAGGACACATGGATGCAGGGAGGGGGAGCATTACACACTAGGGTCTGTTGTGGGGGGGAATAAGGGAGGGACAGCGGGGATAGGGGTCTGGGGGAGGGATAACATGGGGAGAAATGCCAGATATAGGTGACAGAGGGATGGAGGCAGCAAACCACATTGCCATGTAGGTACCTATGCAACAATCCTGCATGCTCTGCACATGTACCCCAGAACCTAAAGTGCAATAAATATATATATATATATATATATATTTTAAAAAGTTACTGATATTAAATTATAAACTTTCAGTATATCTCTTATCATTATAAAATATTCTTCTATCTCTAGTAATATTTCTTAGCCTATAATCTATTTTGCCTGATATCAAGGTAGCTATTCTAGCTCTTCTGATTACTGCTTGCATGATATATGGTTTTTAAATTTTCTTATTTTCAACCTATTTATGTCTGAATCTAAATTTTATCTTACAGACAGCAAATAGTTGGATCTTTTTATACAGTCTGAAAATGTTTCCCTTTTTGTTGAGGTTTTTACTCCATTTACATTAAAGTATTATTAGTACAATTGGATGTCTGCATGCCATTTTACAAATTGTTTTCTGTGTCTTACATTTTTTTCTCTGTTCCTTCCTGCCTTTTTTATTAAACATCTATTTTTAGTGTACCATTTTAATTACTCTATTGATTTTAAGCATATTTTACTGGCTTATTTTCTTAGTAGTTAATGTAACAATTAGAATGTCCATTGTAACTAATCACAGTCTATTCTGGATTTATACCTATTTAATTCAGTAAAATACAGTAGCTTTGTTTCTATATAATTCCATTTCCTTCCTTCCTCCTTCTCTTTTAAAATATATATGTTTATATATATTTATCACTTAATGAAGGATTTTTTAAAGTGATATTGACTTGTACATGTATTCTCTGTTATAAACCCAACAGTACAGTATACTGTCAGGACCATATAGCAATAATAAATCTATAAACATCTAACAATAGTGCTCTAAAGTACATAAAGCAAAACCTGAAAGAATTAAAAGAACAAATAACAATTCAACAATATTTAAAGATTTCAATACCCCATTCTCAATAACAGAAAAGCTAAATAGAAAAGCAGTGGGGCTAGAGAAGACTTCAACAAACATGTCAACCAACTGCCCTAACTGACATTTATAGAATGCTGTAACCTACTACTATCAGAATACATGTTCTTCTCAAACACATATGAAAAATTGTTCAAGATACATCATATGCTAATCTATAAAATGAATTCTAAGAAATTAAAATGGCTAGACTCATACAAAGTGTGTTTTCCAGCCACAATGAAATTAAATTAGAAATCAACACCAGAAACAAATTTGAAAAATCTCCACATTTGGAAATTAGACAACATACTTCTAAACAATCTTTGATCAAAGAACGCATCAAATGGGAAATTAAGACAGTTTTAATTGAATAAAAAAGAACACAACGTATCAAAATTTATGTGGCACAGCTAAAGTAATGAAGGGAAGTCAATTATAGCTTTTAAAATCTATATTAGAAAAAATAAAGGTTTCAACCCAATACCTTAAGCTTCCATCTCAAAAAGTAAACTCTAAGCAAGTAGAAAAAAAAGAAAGTGAAAATTAGAAATTATAGTACAAATAAAGGAAATGGAAAATGACAATAATAAAGAAAATCAAAAGTATGTCTTTAAACAGATTAACAAAATTGACAAATCTTTAAATATACTAACTAAACAAAACAAAAAAAGAAGATAGATTGCCAAAATTAGGAATGAAAGAAAGGACATCACTACTGACACTACAAAAATTATAAGGATTTTAGGGGACTACTATGAACAACTATGTCAACATATTAGATAACATGGATAAAACAGACAAATTCCTAGCAAAAAAGCATAAATTTCCAAAATAGGCTTAACAAGAAATAAAAAACCTGAATAGATCTGCCCCACACTGTGCTGGCCAGATGTCACCCCCTACTCAGTGGTGGTGAGTGAGATGGAGACAGTGGGCTGGGCAGGCAACCTCATGACACACAACATAATGTTTGCTCAAGGACTGAAAAGGAAATGCGCTGACAAGGAAGACATGAAAGGCACCCTGGCCAGCTTTAAGAATGTCCTTTCCTATAATCTGCAATGACAGTCACTTCTGGACATGTCCCTGGTTAAGCTACAGCTCTGTCACATGCTGGTCCAGCCCAACCTCTGCCACTGGGTCCTCATAACCAACACTGTCCTGGAGATTCAAGAGAGATGACCCAGGATGGAAAACGGTGCATGGCAGTGTTCCAGGGTGAGGGGCAGGTGCTTCTAGACCATCTGGTCTCCTCAGAGATCCTGAGCCACTAAGAGGGAAGAGCTACCTGAGCCATTAACTGGGAGCAGGAGGGGATGCACCCTGTTGCTGGCTTGGACACAGTTATGCACAGGGCCTAGTTTCTGAACTTTCCCTGGTCACCTCAGCACAGGCACCAAGGAACCCACAGAGCAGCATCTAAGAAATGGACAGCCCTCAAGCAAATAGAGGAAGCTTTCAAAAGTTGCTACATAAGATATTTGAAAACCTGGAGAATAAAAACCCCAGTTCCACAGAAAAGCTTTTTTTCAGATGTAGACAGTTCCTACTATGACCTGGACGTGGTGCAACGGGCACGGTGAGTGGTACCAATTAGGATCGAATAATCCTAAAATTCATATGAAAATACAAAGGACCTAGAACAGGTAAAATAATTTTGGAAGAAAAGAACAAAGCTGGAGGATTTATACTACCTGATCTCAAAACTTAATATGAAGCTACAGAGCGGTACTGCTATAAGGGTAATGACAATGGAACATAATTCAAATGCTAGAAATAAACATTAAATTATGATCAATTGATTATCAATAAGTTTGCCAAAACGATTCAGTGGGAAAAGACAGTCTTTTCAGCCAACGGTACTGACACAATTTGATTACCTATATGTAATGAAACAAAGAAAACTAAGACCCTCACTTCACAGTATACATAAAAATTAACTCAAAATGGATCACAGAAGATATAAATATAAACCCTAAAACTGTGAAACTTCTAGATAAAAACCTGCATGACCTTGGGTTAAACAAAGAGCTCTTAGATAATACCAAAAGCATGATCACTTTTAAAAACAATAATTGGAATTCATCAAAATCATAAATTTTGTGCTTCAAAGGACATCATTAAGAAAATGAAAAGACAAGCCACAAACTAAAAGAAAATATTTGCAAATCATGTATCTGATAAAGCCTTTGTATCCAGAACATATAATTCTTGTAACAATAATGAGAAGTAAACAATTTAACAAATGGGCAAAAAATTTGAATAGACAGTTCATCAGAGAAGATATCCAAATGGTTATTAAACATACACGTAAAAATATACACATAAAAATATGTTCAATATTATTAGCCATTTGAGAATTTCAAATTAAAACCACAATGAAATGCTACTAGTTATTCACTAGGATGGCTATAATCAAAGAGATAAGTTATTAGTGCAGATGTGGAAAACTGAAACCCTCATATATTTCTAGTAAGCAGATAAAATGTTACATACACTTTTAAAACTAGTTAAAAAGTTAAATATAAATATAACATTCAATGTAGATTTCCACTCTTAGGTGCCTACCCCAGATAAATAAAACATATGTCCACACACTTTTATGTAAATTCAAAGCGGCATTCCTCATAATAGCCCCAAACCGAAAGCAGTCCATATGTTCATAAACTGATAAACGGATAAGCAAAATACGGCATATTCATAAGATGCAGTTCTTTTCAACAATAAAAAGGCATAGATTACTGACACATGGTACAACATAGATGAACCTCAAAAACATTACATTAAGTGAAAACAGATATAAAAGACTACATATTATATGATTCCATTTATAGTAACTGCCTAGAAAAATCAAATCTATAGAGAATAAAAGCATATCAGTGATTACCTGGGTACAAAGGGTCTTTATAAGGTGATGGAAATGTTCTAAAACTGAATTTTGGTGAAGGTTGTACAACTATACATTTACTACAAAATATTCAATTGTGCACAATACAACAGGTGAATTTTAAAGCATGCAAGTAATAAACAGGAAGAAAATATAAATACATCTGACAAAGGAATGGTATCCAGGATATATAACAAACCCTTTTGACTCAGTAAGAAAACAACCCAATTAAAAATGGTCAAAAGATTTGAAAGGACATCTCCATTGGCTGCAAATGCCACAAGGAAAAATAAAGAAAAGACATCTCCAAAAAAAGAAAATACAAGATTAGTCAATATGCACATGAAAGATGTTCAACATCATTAGCCATCAGGCAAATGTAAATTAAAATCACAACCAGATATACTAGAATGGCTAAAACTTAAAAAGACCTACAATGCCAAGTGCTGGAAAAGACATTGAGCAACTGGAACACTCGTACATTGCTGGTGGGAGTGTAAAATGGCATGACCGTGGAAAATTTCGCAGTTTCTTATTAAATCAAACAAACCTACTGTTCAACCCAGTAATTCTACTTTAAGGCATTTATCCAAGGGAAATGAAAACATGTCTTTACAAAGACTTGTGTATGAATGCTCATGGTAGTTTCATTTATAGTAGGAAAAAATGGAAAGCAACCCAAATGTTTATAGTAAATGAATAGATAACAAATTGAGGATTGGTAACACAATGGAATTTGGCCTAGCAACAAAATGGAACAGCAGAATGCGTATGACACCCAGTGTCTTCTCATTTCCTCCTTCTGTGGCAGTGGTAGCTGCAGCATCATTCTTCAGTGGCAACCTGAGGCTGCACCCCACAAAAGCCCCTAAGGTGTTGGTATGATGAGATGGGGCCCAGTGCCCTGAAGGAGTGTGTGTAAGGTGAGGACAGCTAGCTGGGAATAGGTGGTGTCCCTAGAAAACCTTCCACATACACACACACAGCTTTTGTGTATGATAGGCTACCTCTCCAAGAACAGAACACTGAGAGTATGCCCTGGTCCTTCTGGGAAGAACAGTGGGGACTAAGATCTGGTACCACCTCCTGGTCCTCACCCCAGAGAAAATAAGAAAACTAGCAAGAGCTTGACCAACAAACGCCTGGATTCAGACAGGAAGACTTCCTTTGTCTATTGCTTCATTCCTGGAAATTGCATTGGAACTGTTTGATTAAGAAAAAGCAAAGAATTCTGAAAAAAACAAAACAAAACCCAAAAAAACAGAAAACAAAATATCCCAGAATTCCTAATAGAATAAATTACTGGCTGGTGGCTAGAGGTACCTGGCACTTGCCTCCTCCAGAAAGGACCAAAACAGTGAGTAGATGATCACACATTGAATAGAGTGCCTTAGAGAGAACACTAGAATTCGGTAAGGCAGTGTCAGAACTTCTGAGGCACAGAAGGAGAGAGAAGTGAAGCAGCCAGCCTGGTTGAGATAGGCTCATAGCCAAGAGAAACATTCCAGTTCAGGAAAAAGGTAAGTGAGAGATCCTCCAGTAGTTCACTTTTCCACTGCAGACTCTTGCAATCTTAGCCCAGGGGAGAGCCCCTCAGCCCTCACAGGCCCTGAGACTAATATAGGGAAATGCCTGGAGTCCATGCAACAGCATTGTTCCAGAGAGGGAGTTTTGGATGGGTCCCACACACCCCTGAGACCCAAGCGGAGCTCAGCTCCCACCAGACTACATTCTTCCCTGGGACCCAACACCCTCTTGTGTCTCCACATCCCTGGAGCCTTGCTGCCATTCTACCACATCCACCAAGAGGATTGCAGCAGCTCAATGCTGGCTAGACTCAGCAGTGTGGCTGGGTACTCAGCACTCTAGCCCAAGCAGTGTCCTACATCCCAAGGAACAGACAGTGCAGTGCACCAGAGAGGCTGCTCTGGGACAAAGGGAGTTGAGCACACACTCCTCAGAGTCTGAGAGCAGCTGGCCTTGGGCCACTGCCACTGACAGCAACCCACTGACTCCCTTCCCTAGCAGCAGAGTCGCTGCACACCTGAATGTGCTTTCATGGCATCTAGGGACCAGCTTGCCCCAGTGCCACACAGGGGCCTGAGGACAAGTCTGCCTCAGCCCTCACTGCTGGCACCTGCACATACCATCCAGGGGTCTGAGGTCAGGTCTGTCCCACCCACTGCCACTGCTGTCTCCATCCAAGCTCACCATCCAAGAGCCTGAGAATTGATCTGCCCTACCTGCCATGCCTGGCAGTCACACACAGCAACATGGGCCTTGACAACAGGCCTGCTCTGTCCACCACCACCACCACCACCTGTGCCTACCTTCTGGGGGCCTACCTTCTGGGGACCCATCCAGCCTGCCAATACCCAGACATGTTAACTGGGTACCTGAGAACTGACCCACTCTACCCACCACCATTAATATGCCCTCCCTCTCCACACAACTTGGGGACCAGAGAAGTTGCCTTCCCAGCTCACTGCCACCACAGCTGATGCCCATACATGCTGCTTGGGTCCTGCTTGGCCCACCGCCACTATTGGCATCATCAAACACATACATACTGACCAAAGGTCCACGGGCCCACCGACCTGTCTGACCCACTGCCTCCACAACCAGCCCAGAGCAAGCTGCCTGGAGGCTCAAGGAGTAGTCCACCCAGACCTTCTCTTCTACTACAGTGTCCATTTATGCTGCCCAAAGACCCAGGGGGCCAACATACCTGGCCAACTGCATCTACCACTGTTAACTGAGTACTAGCCTACCTGGTGTCCTCATCTCCAGCAAAGCCTCACCACACCCTTCACTAACAACCATCACCTAAGCCACTGTGAACTCACAGACACTACTGATGCTGATTACACCCATAGAAAAATACAACTACACTATTGCACCCACTCAGAATCAAAGCCAAAGTGCTCTACTCAACCAACACTATAGATACATCTATAGGAAAATGTCTTTCCCTATGAAAGCCAATCCATAAAAAAGGAAGAAGCAACTATTACATGAGATGTGCAGATACCAACGTAAGGACACAAGAAACATGAAAAAGCAGGGAAATGTGACACCTCGAAAGAACACAATGATTCTCCACCAAAAGATTCCAACAACAAAAAATCTATGAAATGCCTGGAAAAAATGCAGAATAATGATATTAAAGAAGCTCAGTGAAATATAACAGAACACAAACTATACAAAATTTAGAAAAGCAATTCATAACCTGAATGAACAATTTATTTATTTAATGTTTTTATTTATTTTTAAGACAGGGTCTCACTCTGTCATCCCAGCTAGAGCACAGTGGCACAATCATGGCTGACACTGCAGCCTCAACCTCTCCCAGCACAGGTGATCCTCCCACCCCAGCCTCCCAAGTAGCTGGGACCACAAGCACGTGCCACGCCATGCCTGCCTAATTTTTTTTTTTTTTTTTTTTTTTGTAGAGACAGGGTTTTACCATGTCACCCAGGCTGGTCTCAAACTCCTGAGCTCAAGCAATCCTCCCGCCTTGGCCTCCCAAAGTGCTAGGATTACAGACGTGAGCCACCTCAGCCATCCCTGAGTGAGAAATTTAACAAACAGATAAACATAAAAAAAGAACATGATTCTTCCTTGCTGCCGCCACGTAAGAAGTGCCTTTATGGGGCTGGCAAGATGACTAAATAGGAACAGCTCCAGTCTTCGGCACCCAGAGATTAACGCAGAAGATGTGTGATTTCTGCATTTCCAACTGAGGTACCCGGCTCATCTCACTGGGACTGGTTAGACAGTGGGTGTAACCCACAGAGAGTGAGCTGAAGCAGGGTGGAGCATTGCCTCACTTGGGAAGCACAAGCAGTTGGGGACCTTTCTCCCCTAGCCAAGGGAAGCCATGAAGGATTGTACCATGAGGGATGGTGCATTCCACCCCAGATACTATGGTTTTCCCATGATCTTCACAACCCGCAGACCAGGAGATTCCCTCGGGTGCCTACGCCACCAGGGCCCTGAGTTTCAAGCACAAAACTGGGTGGCTGTTTGGGCAGACACTGAACTAGCTGCAGGAGTTTTTTTTTTTCTTTCCATACTCCAGTGGTGCCTGGAACACCAATGAGATAGAATCATTCACTCCCCTGGAAAGCGGGCTGAAGCCAGGGAGCCAAGTGGTCTAGCTCGACGGATCCCTCCCCAACAAAGCCCAGCAAGCTAAGAGACTACTGGCTTGAAATTCTCACCGCCAGCACAGCACTCTGAAGTTGACCTGGGATGCTCAAACTTGGTGTGGGGAGGGGTGTCTGCCATTACTGAAGCTTCAGTAGGCAGTTTTCTGCTCACAGTGTAAACAAAGCTACTGGGAAGTTCAAACTGGACGGAGCCCACTGCAGTGCTGCAAAGCTGCTGTAGCCAGGCTGCCTCTCTAGATTTCTCCTTTCTGGGCAGGGCATCTCTGAAAGAAAGGCAGCAGCTCCAGTAAGAAGCTTATAGATAAAGCTCCCATCTCCCTGGGACAGACCACCTAGGGGAAGGGGCAGCTGTGGGCACAACTTCAGCAGACTTAAATGTTCCTGTCTGCTGGCTCTGAAGACAGCAGCAGATCTCCCAGCACAGTGCTCAAGCTCTGTCAAGGGAAAGACTGCCTCCTCAAGTGGGTCCCTGACCCCCATGCCTCCTTATGGGGAGACACCTCCCAGCAGGGTTGACAGACACCTCATACAGGAGAGCTCCAGCTGGCATCTGCTGGGTGTCCCTCTGGGATGAAGCTTCCAGAGGAAGGAACAGGCAGCATTCTCTGCTGTTCCACAGCCTCTGCTGGTGATAGCCAGGCAGATGGGTCTGGAGTGGACCTCCAGCAAACTCCAGCAGATCTGCAGCAGAGGGGCCTGTTAGAAGGAAAACTAACAAACAGAAAGGAATAGCATCAACATCAACAAAAAGGACATTCACACAAAAACCCCATCTGAAGCTCACCAACATCAAAGACAAAAAGTAGATAAATCCACAAAGATGAAGAAAAACCAATGCAAAAAGGCTGAAAATTCCAAAAATCAGAATGCTTCTTCTCTTTCAAAGGATTCCAACTCCTCACCAGCAAGGGAACAAAGTTGGACAAAGAATGAGTTTGACGAATTGACAGAAGTAGGCTTCAGAAGGTGGGTAATAACAAACTCCTCCAAGCTAAAGAAGTATGTTTTAACCAATGCAAGGAAGCTAAGAACCCCGAAAAAAGGTTAGAGGAATAGCTAACTAGAATAACCAGCTTAGAGAAGAACATAAATGACCTGATGGAGCTGAAAAACATAGCAGGAGAATTTCTTGTTTCAAATGGGAGGGGATACTAGCAGATACCATGTCTTAAATGAATATTACATGAATATTACAATTAGAAAAATATGGGTAAATGCTTCCAAAATTTTTAACATAACCATTAGAAGAAGGAAATGTATGCCATACTTCAAGGACACAAATAACACTGCAAATGAGATATGAAAAAATGTGCTAAACAAAAAATTGCTGTGACATTTTTCCACACTGTGGGTTTTACTCCTGTAAAGACCCAGTAACAAGCACATCTGTAACGTGAAAGATTTGGATTCAACCACTTTTACATAAATGCAACCAAAGCTCGTTAATTTATCCTCATATGATATATAAATTATTGAGCTAATCTTGATTTGCTAAACAAAACATAAAAGTATGCAATCTCAACAGGCAATACATACTTTTTTACAAAGTCTTTACAAATTAATTCTACCTATGAAAGATAATGAAATGGAATTACTACTCTTTATTAAGGAATAAATATAGTCAAGTGGACCCTGAACTTTAGGGTAGGGGTCAAACTCTAAGTATTGTTTAATGTGGTTTACCTCTATCTACACCTCCATAAGAGCATAATTTTTGCTTCATATTTACACTCTTAGCTGTTGACACATCCCTTATCTTTTTAAGAAAATATATCCTTCATGAATTATTGAATTCTTAGAGTCATGTTTTTATTCACTTTTTCTCTTGATATTTACAAAGACTTTTTCCAGAAAATTACATTAGATTCCTGGCAAATGATTGGATTGGCAAATGATGCAAAAATATATATCAATAACAAATTGGAAAAATTCATTACATATAAGGTTATCAAGGGTTAGTGAGGATGTAGAGGAAGATGAAACGATATATATGTTGGCTGGAGTACAAACTGGTTTGACTACTTTAAAGAGCACATTGGGAAAGCTTTTACAGTTGAAGATGCACATACCTTACCATTCCACTATTTCACTCCTCTTTGAACAAGTTAATAACAAAGGAAATAATCCTCTTAGTGAATGATATATAAGCTACAGTTTATTCAAATAATTGTTCTGTGGGATTTGTAATGAATGGTCCAGATCTACATGAATAAAGATATTTTGTTTAAAAAATGTGATGCTGATTAAAATTTATATAAATGTAAAATTTTAAAATAGTATCATTTATGGATGCTATATACATTGTAAAAGTACAAAAACATTCATGAAAATAATTCACACTGGCTTTAAGATGGTGGATAGTTCTGGAGAAGAAAATTGCAGAATGAGGATTTAGATGTATCTGTAATATTTCATGTTTTTAGAAAACAAAGTGAGAAAACCGAAACAAAGCAAAATATTAATATGTGATTAATCTTGGTATTTTTTAATTACACAAATTTAGTATTAAACTCTTCAGATCTTATTTTTTTTTTTTTAGATGTCAGCTAAAAAACATGCAAGGAGGCATGTGATTATTCACAATTATTTTAGTGAGAAAAAGTCTGAAGACCACTGAATCTTCCACTTCTCTTCAAATCAGATCTTATTTTTTATACTTCACGTTATTTTGTACTGTGGTAAAAAGCACACGAGATCAATCCTCAGTAAATTTTTAAATATACAGTATTGTTAAATTTGAAGTGTAGTGGAGGACTATAAGCATATACTGTTACACAAGAGAGCTCTAGAACTTCTTAAACTTCCATGACTGAAACTCTATACCTTTTGAACGACAGTTCCCCCATTATCCCTCCCCACAGCAGCCACCATTCTACTGTTTCTATGAGTTTGACTACGTTAAATATATTGGTGAAATCATGCGGCATTTGTCCTTCTGTGGCTGGCTTATTTCACTTAGCAAAATGTTTCCAAGGTTCGAGTTGTAGCATCTAACAGTATTTCCTTCCTTTTCTATGGCTGAATAACATTCCATTGTATGTATATACCAAACTTTCTAAATTCATTCACCCATCAATGGGCATTTTGGTTGTTTCCATCTCCTGGCTATTAAGAATAACGCATCAATGAACTGGGGAGTGCAAATATCCCTTCAAGATCCTGATTTCATTTTTTTGGAAAAATATCCAGAAGTGGGAGTCCTGGATCATACAGCATTTCTATTTTTAATTCTTTGAGGAACTTCCATACCATTTTTTCAAAACAGCTGCACCATTTTACACCCCCAGTAACAGTACCGAAGTGTTCCAATTTCTTCACATCCTCACCAACATGATTTTTTCAAATGGCCGTTCTAACAATTGTGAGATACCTCGTTGTAGTTTTACATTTCTCTGTGAGTGATGTTGAGCATCTCTTCGTGTACCTGTTGGTCATTTGTGTGTCTTCTTTGAAGAAATATCTATTAAAGTCCTTTACCTATTATTTAATCAGGCTTTATATGGATTTTTTTCTTGCTATTAAGTTGTAGGAGCTCCTTTTGTATTTTGATTAACCTCTTAGTAAATAAGTGGTTTGAAAATATCTTCCCCCATTCCATAGGCTGCCTTTTGATTCTATTAACTCTCCCTAGCTGTGCAGCTTTTAAAGTTGATGTAGCCCCACTTGTCTATATTTGCTATTATTGCTTGTGCTTGTGGTGTTATCTCAAAGAAGTCAACAATGTTACGAAGATTTCCCCCTATGTTTTCTTTTAGGAGATTTATACTATCAGGTCTTATGTGTTGTTAATATTTTGTTCATCTGAAATAATTTAGTTTCTCACTATACACTATTATAGAAACAAAAGTTTCCAAAAATATGCAAAACATTGACGTTTATAAAAATAAAGCTACATTGGAGTTTATGAAAATAAACTCCAAATGGATTCAAGAGCATAATATTTAAAAAAACAAAAACAGCAAAGTTTTTTTTTTAAATGAGGGAAAATACATAATTTTGATTTAGGAAGGGCCTTTCTAAACAAGGTAATAAAACCCAGAAGCCATAATGAAAACTATTAAATTTCAAGGTAGTTTAGTTCTTCCATACAACATAACGATTGGGCAAATTTAATTTTCCAAAGATGTCCTCAACAGTATCTTCCATCCTACTATTCCTGTGAAATGTGACTCTGACACTATTCCCATGAAATAGAGTCTATGTTTTCTCCCACTACTCTGGACAAGCTTGTGACTGCAGTAGGCTTGTGATGTCTTAAGCTAGGTGATAAAAGGGGACATAGTTTCTTTGATTCTCTTGGACCACTGTCTTCTAGAACCCAGCCACCATGCTGTAAGGAAGCCCAGCTACATGGAGAGGTATGTATACGTGTTCTGGATGATAGCCCAAGCTGAGCTCCCAGCTGACAGCTAGCATCAACCAATAGTTATGTGAGTAAATGAGGCTTCTGTTGACTGCAGTTGCCAGCCATAGAATCTTCCATGATCTTTCAGTCTTCCAGCTAAGACCTCAGACCCTATGGAACAGAGAAAAGCTTCTGTGCCCTTTCTGAATGCCTGGCTCAGAGAAACAATGACCATAAAAAATGGTAAAGCTCATCATCACTGGTCATTAGAGAAATGCAAATCAAAACCACATTGAGATACCACCTCACGCCAGTTAGAATGGCGATCATTAAAAAATCAGACAACAGATGCTGGAGAGGATGTGGAGAAATAGGAATGCTTTTACACTGTTGGTGGGAGTGTAAACTAATTCAAACTTTGTGGAAGACAGTGTGGCGATTCCTCAAGGATCTAGAAATAGAAATACCATTTGACCCAGCAATCCCATTACTGGGTATATACCCAAAGGATTATAAATCATTCTATTATAAAGGCACATGCACACATATGTTTACTGCAGCACTGTTCACAATAGCAAAGACTTGGAACCAACCCAAATGCCCATCAATGACAGACTGGACAAGGAAAATGTGGCACATATACACCATGGAATACTATGCAGCCATAAAAAACGATGAGTTCGTGTCCTTTGTAGGGTCATGGATGAATCTGGAAACCATCATTTTCAGCAAACTGACACAAGAACAGAAAATCAAACACTGCATGTTCTCACTCATAGGCGGGTATTGAACAATGAGAATACACGGACACAGGGAGGGGACATCACATACTGGGGCCTGGTGGGTGGGTCCCTAGGGGAGGAATAGCAAGGGTTGGGGGGGATTGGGGAGGGATAGCATTACGAGAAATACCTAATGTAGATGACGGGGTGATGGATGCAGCAAACCACCACCATGGCACGTGTGTACCTATGTAACAAAACTACACGATCTGCACATGTACCCCAGAACTTAAAGTATAATAAATTTTTAAAAAATGGTTGGTTGCTTTATGTCATTAAATTTGGGATTGTTATACAGCAAAAGTAACTGGCACAATCACCATAAAGAAAAATAAGAGACTGGGCTAAAATTTAGAAACCTATTAAATAGATTAAAAAATAATATCCAGAAAATATATTAATAAAAAGTTACTAACATTCGACAAGGTAAACAACCTAGTCAAAAACCATAAACAAGGAATATGCAAGAGAAAAAAAAAACAGATGCTCACCTCCATTACTTTGCTACAAATTTTCAAGATTAGTAGTATTCATTTGAGAATGTGTGTAAAGAATTTTGGAAGACATTTTGGTACTTCCTATCAAAATCAAAAATATGTACATCCTTTGACTTGTCAATTTCATGTCTAGACTTTACCTATAGAAATACTAACAAATGGGCATAAAGATTTCTGCACAAGACTGTCCTCCAGAGCACTGTTACTAATAGCAAAAGAAAATCGATATGATGTCCACTACAGAGGCATGGTTAAATATAGTTTACTGATATGATGAACTGTACAGAAAAGAAGAGGCTGGGCATGGTGGCTCATGCCTATAATCCAGCATTTTGGGAGGCCAAGACGGGAAGATTGCTTGAGCTCAGAAGATGGAGACCAGCCTGTGCAACATGGCAAAACCCCGACTCTACAAAAAATAAAACAATTAGCTGGGTATGGGAGAGCGGTTTGAGCCTGGGAGGTGGAAGCTGCAGTGAGCTGAGATTGCACCACTGCACTCCAGCCTGGATGACAGAGGCAGACCCTGTCTCAAAAATAAAAAGTTACTATGTGTTAATAGGGATAATCATATATCATTATATGACAGGAATATATCATATAACACATATGATAATGTGAAAAAAGGGGAGTGGAATGATGCACACCAAATTATGGCTAGCAGCTACTTTTGGGAAGGAGGGTGGGAGTGAAGATTTTGGTAACGGGAATTTTTTCCATTTTGTTCTAAATGGTCTTAAGTGCTATGGGGACGGGGGGAATGTAGGGACGAGAGATCAGGGCTGTTGTAGGAGGGGTTATATAAATTTAAAAAAACGATCAAACAAAATATTTTTCATGTTTACCTAAAGTATGAAAACATGTTATCAGAATGTTACATACCATGTTTAAAACAGTGCTCACCTCTTAGGAGGGAAAGAAGATTCTACAAGGGTCTGAATACCAGAAAGTGGGGATCACAGAAGACCTTTTTGGAAGCTTCCTACAACAGTGATCACCCAAATTATTGGAGACTTTCAAATATAAAAAATGCACATGAAAAGTAAATGACAAAAATTAGAGCATTTCACAGCACAGTACTGTACTGACTGGATCAGTATTTTCCACATTGTGGGTACCTTTCCATGCTGAGAATATCTGAAATGCTTCTTAACACTGAAGAATTCTCTAAAAGACAGACATCAAGTTACAAGTGTAGACCAACCAAAAAACCCTGATATTGGTTACTTCTAGATAGCATTAAAATATGAACCTGTTTAACATAATGAGGATATCTGGTCTACAGTTACAAAGCTTACACAGGCCACACAACAAATTTCATGAACTTGTTGGGCATGACTTCATCTAGGATTACTCACTCATAGTTTCAGTGTGGAACCGTAAAACCACCAGCTTATATTAGGTATTTAAACATTCAGTTATGACCAGCAGCTACTTTTGGGAAGGAGAGAACACATCTAATTTTTTAAAGTTGTAAATTTCAATACTAAGAAGGATAAATATCACCCAAACCATGATACAATTAAACCCTACTAAAGACACACTCAAATGCATATCTACAGTAGTAACTGAGTGCTTGGAATTGTATATTTCAAGTTCCTAATTTCCTCAATAGTCTGGCTTTTTAAAAAATGCAAAACACATTGCTATTTTTATGGTGTTTGATCTTTAAGCAGAGGTGCTTTCTTGTTTCAAGAAGGGGCCTAATTTGAAAATACTAGTCATCCAGAGGACATACAAAGAATGTGCTGTGACTGATACAAATATTTTTTTAAGTTAGCTTAGTTTTTTTCCAAACTAACACATATCCTCTATCCTTCCTCAGTACTGTTTGCTCAGCTGGATGTCCACAGGGTCCAATTTTCCCTCCAATTGCCCCTGCACGCTAATATAATTGCTGCTCATATGGGTAATTGGTCAGCCTAGAGCAGCATTTGTATGCATTTGTTCATCTACAGTACCTGGCGGCTTCTCAAATGATTCTGTACTCATAATACTATCATGTATTTTTACTTTTTGCCTCTTTATAACAAGGCTAAGTAGGTGTGAATCTGTAAAGGATACATATTTTAAGTGTTCAAAATTTGTATCATCTTGCTGGAATATGTAGATACAAATTATTTTTATGCAGTGGATGTTTCTTCTCACTTGTCAGAGTAAATGAATCTAGTCTCAAATGTATGTGGTTCTGCTCTACCTTCTCCCATTGTTTTCCTCCCCCAAACAGAGCCAAATTAACTAGATTAAAACACACTTTAGCTTAAAAAAAGTGACAAGCCATTTTTCACTTAGTAATAATACTGATGAAACAGTAAAAACCATTAATTTTACTAAAGCTTGTTTTTGAGCACATTTTAAATATTCTGTTTGACAAAATGGAAGTACACATAAAGCACTTCAGGTAAATTCCAGAGATTAATTGTGTATGACTAAAGAAAAGAATTCGTGTGTGACTATCTGAGTTGCAAGCTGAACTAGCCACTTTTTTTCATGGAACACCATTTCATACTTGAAGGAATGACTGACAAACCACACTTTTTCAGACTTGGGTATTTGGCAAGCATTTTCTCAAAAATAAGTGAAGGTAATCTGTCACTTCAAGACAACTACTGACAGTATGTGGTTGCCACTCATAAAATTCAAGTTTTCACATGAACATTAGTATTGTGAAAAATATAATCTGTAATCATGAACCTAACTGCCTCCCAATACTACTTTTCTGACAAGCCAGTGGTAATATTAATGAATTTAATTTTATTTTGTATGGCTAAAAGAACTTTCCAAAACAAAAAAGAGACCAGTGAATTTTAAGAATATAAAAAGTTTCTTGGTATTGTTTCTGACTCCACATGGTAACTAACTAAATTTTAAGAAGCCATCACTTGAGCTTTTGTGTTGTACCAGAGGAGAGTATCTAGTTACTTGAAAAGATTATTAGAATACTACTTCTTTTTCCAACTACATTATCTGCATAAGACCAGACTTCTCCAGATACTTCTAACAAAATAACAATTCAACTGGTGTAATGCAGCAGTATGAGACCCAAACTACTTCTACGAAGGCAGCTATGAATGCTTTGCACAACATAAAATCATGGGTTTCCAAATAAAAATATCTGTTATTTATGTTAACATGCAATGAGTTTATGTTTAAATAAATTAGCTGCTATTTAATTTTTTCCCCCCCCTTTTTTTTTTCAAATTCTCCTAGGTCCTGATCAGTTTTATTTTCTAATACAATAAATACTGATAAACACAACTTACATAAGCAAAAATTCTTTGGGGCCTGCAAGGAATTTTATGAATGTAAAGGAGTCCTGAGACCAAAAAGTTTGAGAACTACGGTAACTTATCATCACTAAGAAAGCATTATTATAAATGCTACTTAGAATCAAAACAAAGGAAATTGCAAAAGACACAAGATTAAAGATTTATAACCCTTAAAAATTTGTCAGAAGGAAAACTTTCTGACAAATCTGCTTTGACTTACCAATAAAGCAAAATTTATAGTTCTATCTGCAAATCTAGCTAATAAATTTATTTACTAATCTAGAACATTTTTCAAAATTACTTTTCTGGTAACAAAAATTTTTTAAAGAATTTAAAAAATAAAGTTAAACCCCTGTCTTTCAATCTCAGGGCAGTTTCTACTAATTTACTGTTTGTAAGACCTACTGATGGTCTTTTCAGAGCTAATGATTTTTTTTTTTTCACCGACTCATGTTTACTTCTTTGTTACTTCCTACAAGTAAAGCATTTAGTTTAGGCTTAACGAAAATTTGTCAACAAAAAGCTACTGGAATATCACTTCATAGGAACAAAGGCTTTAATTCAATATTCCCAGATCTAAAATAGTGCCTAGGTATAAACAAAGTCTCTGCATTTTATTGTATGTAAATTATTCCCCTAAGAAAAATACTTCTATACAATAAATGTTAAATAAATTGGGTGACTAAATCCAGCCATCTGGGTCATCTCTAAGATAAATATGCCTAACTAGAAATACTGTGTTTGTCAATTTCAACCCTAGTAGGTACATCTAGTTCTTTTTGAATACTTAATGAATTTTGGGATTATGGTAAAACAATATCCTAAGGCTAGTAATCATGAATAATTATCCACACTGCATAAAATTTTTAAAAGTGTCCTATTACATTGGTAGTGCTGAAATCTAGAATTTGGGTTGATTTTCATAAATAAAAAGGTAATGGGAGAAAAACAGTCCTATGTTTTTAAAAAATATTTATTTAAAAATAAGATTTCAAAAAACACAGTACGCAATACATTTTGAGAAGTAAAAATTTCACAATTTAAATTAAAAACAATCTGCAAAGAAAACTGAAATATTACATGAATAAAAAAACTAAATCACTACAATAAATTAAAAACAACAACATTGTTCTTCAGGTAGATATATGGTTTGTTTTTCGTATTAAGAACCAGTGTAGACTTTTCATCTAAACAAATATCTCAGCTACATGGTTCCCACTTGTCATTTTCACCCATTTCACTCCCCCTTCTCAATCTATTCTTATTATCTCTCAACTACTATTTTCCTAATTACCATTAGCACTAGAAATGTTGGTGAAGATTTTCTTTAAATTCTCTTAGGGGAAAGACAAGGTAAAAAATAACAGACAATGCAAGGAAAACAGCACTCAGATCTATACATATTATGCACTGAATTATAAAATGCCTGACAAATTTAAAAACAGGATCTTCATACGGCACTTGGAATATACCACTATTAAAATAAAAGTATTTTAGGAATATAATGCTAGGCAGAACTTGGGGTTCACACGCAATTTTAGGAGCCTCAAAATAACACAGATTTTGGCTATTCGTTAAACTTGCCAGTGAGATCATACACAAAAAAGACTAATTCCAGGGACACAAAGTGAGCTCATACAGCATGATCCACGTGTGCTCTGCCCTTGCAAGAGCCTATCTTTGTCCCCCCCATGTTAGATTTGCAATTCACTTGTCTGAGTATCTCTGACTCTGATGAAAATATTTACTTTTGTATCATTTAATTGCTTTATTCTTACACATGGTAGTAGAATTTTTTTTCTTTTAAATGTTCATCTCTGGGAGACAGTGAATAGAAGTGAATTTTCTACTACCCAGTAACTTGAAAAATTACTACATTCAGCCACATTCATTTAAATCATGCATAAACAAGCCAAATTACTCAGAATCAATATAGTGGCAACACAATCTAGGGAATATTGCTGGCGGATTCAAGAGAGACAATGTTGCTTCATCTCATTAGGCTTTCAAACAAATTTTGACTTCACCTCTAATGATATATTCATCTCGATTTCTACATATTGCTCAAATGACCTGAAGCCACATTTCACATAAATTTAAGACTTGATTCTTTTTTTCCATTCAGAATTCACTGCAAAACCACATATTGTATCTACAGTCAAGGAGAGGCTGATTTTAGCTGACTAACAATAACGTGAAATATATTCAAATGTGATTGTCTACTTTTCTAATACACACACTGTCACCTTCTTGACAGAATCATTAACCATTTTAGCTGCAGTTGTAAGGACACAGAGTGTTGTGAGAGTTTTAAAGGGAAAAATTTGGAACCAAAATAGTATACATAGCAGTATTACATTTGGACAATTACATTTCAAAGGTACTTTAGAAGTACACTTAAAGGTGTTTTTCATTTTCGTAAAATAAACTACTGAGCAAAATTAGTTTTAAAAGTAATCTTACTCTAACTTTCTACGTAAAGTGAATGACAATATCCAGACTTTTTTCATAAAGTTCAATATTCTGTTATCAGTTTTGCTTAAATCAAGGTATATATTTCCTCTTGGGAAAGCATCTCTCTGTCTCTCCATATGTCTCTCTCTCTATACATATCTATACACACATATATGTATATATATATGTACACATACATATATTTTAAGGGTGTTCTTTTACTTTATCTTTATTTGCAAAGTAGACAAATGACAACATTATTCTTTAAAGCCACTAAAGATTATACACATACACACATATGCTGAATTCTTGATTTGTAATCAGAATGAACCCTTAACTCTTCACTTTAGTATTTTGTTTCAGTATTCATTAAAGTGCCCAATAAGCTATATTGTTCATTTATATAAATAATATTAGAGTTCTTACGTTTTTATTGTTGCAGAAATAAAAACTTGTGAAAAGTGCTTCAATAATCTTTTGTAATTTCAGCCTATCAAACTACTTTTTAAAGTAGCCAAGCTATATTAAAATACAAAATTAAAATCCATACATGCCTAACTTAAAAAAGTCCAAATCAGAAACATTTAAAATCCATTAAATTGTCCCAGCAGCATGCAAAAAATAAGATCTGCTAATCAAACTGTTCTTAGTAACATTAAATTCTACTTTATAAACACACAACAATGTGAGAAGAAAACTCAGTCAACCAAAAAGAAAACTAACTCTTTGGTACAGGAATTAAAAATGTCACTCAATGCTAAAGTGAATAGCACCAGGATGTTTTTAAAAGAGTTGTTGAGGTTGTAAGACACTAACTTCAGGCACCAGTAGGTTAAAATATCATCCAATGGATACTGGCAAGAACATATAGCTTGCAAAACGCAGATAAGCTTTCCTTTTAGGTAACAGCCTGCAAACAATTAAACCTTGTATTTAGTCAAACAGGCAGGCAAAGCCACAAAAAAGCCCACAACTTTTGTTAAGCTATTTGTCCACATCTTTGTTTATATGTAAAGCTATCAATCCCCAAAAAATCAATGTTGAACTGTTGTAAGCACGACATTACATGTTACAGGTATTCAAAATACCAATAGAAATGGAGACCTTCAAGGTATCAAGAACTCCAAAATATCTCAAATGTTAAAGTGAAAGCCACCCTTATATGCATATTGTTTATTTTTCCTCCGGTGACAAAATTTTCTATACACTCAGTATCTTTTCTTTGCAATAAGAGATTTCCAGAAAAGGTGCCAGTTTTTTCAAACTTTGGGCAACCTATTCATTTCTCCTCTGCATTAAATAGCTGCATTTTCAACATTATTTTTAACACTTCATGTTAACACACTCTACACAATTATGATATTTAAACGTAAAATATTTCTCAAAGTCATCTGACCAACTGAAGAGAAACAGCAATATAAATTCCTTAAGTTAAATAATTCAAACTAAATATTTATATGTACTAACAACTCTTCCAGTAAAAATGGTATAAATAAGAGATAAGGCTAAAATGATTACAGCAAAGAGATTTTCTGATGTCAGAAACTGGCTCCAGTCAACTCTGTTGCTGAGATGGTGATTATTCATGCACCATCCAGTCTTCTCTCCGTCTTAGTAAGTTTTTAGACACTCCCTACTCATTTGTACCTATTCTCTAGGGTAGACAAGGCAAAAAGAACTTCATAATAGTAAAAAAATAATGATACTGGAAAATATAAGTAATATCAATGACTTTTTAAATACCACTGTTATTTCTGTTTCAAATTAGCAGGCAGTATTGCAACATCTGCAGAACTAACAAAGATGTAGTAAGTTTTGTTGTTAAAAACTGCACAGTGATAAAGAAGTCAGAGAAATGTCACTTTCCTGAAGTTAAACCATCATCACCTCAAAAGCAGCAGAAATGTTAAATACTGATTAATATATAGAATTACAACATTGGTTCAAAATACTTCAAGCAAGTTGGTTCTAATACTTTCTCACATGGTACTGTAGAATATTCTAGAATTCAACTGAGAATGACTATAGAGCACAATGAAATTTGTGATTTATAGATAAATTCAGAGGATGATTTCTAGAATAAAAGTTAACAAACTTGGGCATTAAATAACACATTCATTAATTATACAGTTAATAATACCAGCAAGTAGAACACATTAAGTGTACATGGCTTATTAGCTACATTTACCAATACTTATATACTATTTTTTTAAAGCAGCAGTAGTAGAGTTGTGTGAAAATCTAACATTGGTATCTATTAGCAAACTACTTAATGTTAATATGTGTGAATTTTATCAAATAAATTCTAGATATATCTATGTATATTAGAGGTCATGTCAGAAACGTATTTAATAAAGTAAATATAGGTTATTAAACTTGGTAAACTTGAGCTAAGTAATCTATTGACACAGGAAGCACAAGAGAAGCAGAGACTAGAGCAAGCTCCAGAGAGAGACTAGCAGCTCTGTTAATTAATATGAATGGCATATTAAACCAGAGCTTGATGCATTGTGATTTTATAGCAATACACGTGAAAACAAACTGCCCCATGATCTAACACACAGAAAATTGTGTGGCCATAATCTAAATCAGTTCACACTTCCTCGTTGGAAGTGTTGTCCTAAGTCTTGATTATTAGCATACAGAATTAATACACCCTTTGGAGTGAAACATATTGCCAACTAGTTACTTGTACGGAAGTGACTTGAATGTCTAACAAAGAACAGTTATCATTAGCCACCATACTTAGAGAAAAATGCCTCTATGCATTGGCAAAAACACACTGATGTTAATTCTGACAGGCGTTTTAACTCAGCTGTTATACTGAACATTACGTATTATGTTCTCTATTTCATTAATACTAAAAATAAACTATACTTTTTTTTCTGAAAAAGAGGTTAATATGCTAACTACAATTTAAAATAGCTATTTCTTATGTTAAGCACAAATATTTTCAATACAACTCTTAAGTAAAATAGTACTTTTATTATAATGGAACATCAGCTGACTTGATATTTTTAAACTATAAGTCTGGGTTACAAAGTACCAACTGCTCTCTAACTGAATGCCTACTGGTTGAGGGGTCCTGAACTCAGTCCATTTTTGCCTAAAATCTTAAGCCTATATGAAGCCCATAAACATTTTTGTTTGCAGAAAACAGCAATGACAAATATGATTGTTCAGGAGGTGTAACTTATAGTATCTAGGTAAAAACCTCCCATTTCCTGAAGCCCCATAATGACTTTACTAATGTAAAAGCATCCTTTAACATACATTTTGCTTAAAATCAAACAATGTTTATAAAGAAATACTTCAGTCCAACACACATATTACATCAGTAATCTCACTGCTCACAATTATTTTCTAATGTCCAACATCTTGAGTTGTTTTCATAGTTATCCAGAATACATAATAAATTGATTGCTAAAACTACAGATATAACTCTGGGAAAGCTAAAAAAAAAAAAAAAAAAACAGAAAAGAAAAGGAAAAGTATACAAAGAATCATTAATTTCTGTGTTATTTTAAGGTAATAGAGCCAGTAAAAACAAATCATTTCAAAACTGAGTAAAAAAACCTAAATATAGTTTTTTTAGATATTCATTAAAACACAGTAGATGCTTGGTTGTCTTTGTAGCTACAATAAATTTCTGTTTTATAATAAATTGGTAAAGGTAACAGTGTTTCCTATTCTAAGGAATTACTCTGCCAAAATGAGGTTTAAAATAAAATACATGAAATGGCTTAGTTTATCCTAATCTGATATAAATTTGTGATTGATAGCAAGAATTTAATGAGAATATACATAAATGAAGCAAAGTAGTCATCACATTCTTACGAACTAGAAATATCATAAAAACAACATGTTCACTTTCATAAAATTTTACATTTTTGTACATACACTCCTCATAAGTTTGTACTTTTGATATATTCAGAATGTGGCTATACTATTTACTTACAGGGCAGTAAATCCCTAGTGCCAGTATAATTACATCAATTAGCCAAAGAGGGCGCAGAAAGAACACCGGTAGATAACGCTTAGGAAACTGTCAGTTGGTTTCTCTCTAGTAGTCTAACAAGAATTAATTAACAAAACCCACAGGAGGGTGAGGTATGCTAACTTGGGAATACTGAAAGTTAATATACTTTCTTATGTAAATATAGTGATAGCATTTCTGCCATTCAAATAAAATAAGCATATGCTTTTCTAGTATATTAGTTTCTAGTTCAATCATTTAAGGTTGAGTTCAGAGGGATCAGGAACAGGGAAGGTAAAGAGGAAGAGGGCAAAGAATATGCCCTAGAAGTGGTAAATCTAGGAAAAATAAGAACACATATCATCAGAGTGGGAAAGAGACCCCGCCCAGTACCTTTCAGTGCACCTACTGCTACCACATAAAGTATAAATTAGCCACAGAGATCTTTAGGGGATGTTCATTGGCTCTGCTGTTTTCTCAAGGTCCTTATTTGAAAGGAATGTATACAATATAAGGCATTCAACCGACCTCTACCTACATTATTTATATATTACTTCCTTATAAACAGTTCTGTCACCAGGCCCAATGTGGTCAAGTAGCTTGCACAAAATGCAACCCATTTGCCTGACACGAACATTCTAATTTTGTGTTTCACTAAGCTTTATAAATATATTTCTTCTATTTAACTTACTACATCTTTTTTCAGTACCAATAAATACGTTCATCTGCCACTTCTGAGTTTTTAAGTAATAAAGTATTCTAATTAGGACATGAAAAACATAATATTAACATCTCTGAGAAGAACTTACTCTATTATTTCAGAATATGCTATAAGATATTTACAATTTCTGAAAGAACTAACCACAGTACAGCCAACTGGCTGACAATGGTAACGTTCTGTTTAATTATTTCCCAGGTATTATTCCTTACTTCCAAAACTAACTAAAAGGAATATTAGCATGGTTCATGAACAGTAGACTTTTTCAATCTTCTCTTCAAGGGAAAAACTGTGAGTACATAAATTCTTTTAAAAGATATATGAGTTTTGCAGTATTCTAATGGAAAAAAATTAAAAGCTGAGTTTTTCTCAAAGCATACTAAATGTCTTTTCATACAAATGTTCTATGCCTTGCAAGAGAACATCATTATTAGTAATTTAAATTTGTGTAAGGATAACGATAAACCCAGATCATTATATTTTCTTATTTTAGGGTCACTTCCTAACATTAGCTACTAGTAAAAGGTCTCTCAATGCAAATTATAGCCAATTAAAATTTACTTTTAATTTAGGTGATTCTAGGTACACAGAAGTTCATAACTTCTTTTAGTAGTAGCTTCTTATAAATAAAATTTCTATATGAGTTGGTCAATATCTGTATCTAAACCTTCAATGTGGAATTTTACATCTACTAGTACATAAATAAAAGTAAAAAGTATACTCTTCAAAAGCACAATATTTCTCTTTCTACTGTACATTATATATTATCTAGTTATACTAGCATTTTAAAAACATATGCATTCTAATGTAACTGCACTAGAAAAGGTAATTGTGAAGTTATTGCAAATTCTCTCCCCTTTTTGCTCATTAAAATCTTAGGGTAAAATAGGAATACATGCCCACTGGTCAGGAGTTCTCCTGGGGCGAATATTCTAATCACAATCAATAATTACAACAGTAATGGTGAAAATGGAAAAATTATTGCGAAAAAAGTTTTACCATTTCCTTTACAGTCAGGTAGGTAGTTGGGTGTTTTACTTCAGTGATACTTTTATTTTGGTTTTGGTGAAGAAAAAAGAAGAAAACATTAGCCACTCCTAAGAAACCACTGCCCTTTTTTGTTGCTGTTGTTCACTTCTTTGCTGCTGCATTTTTAAAAATGTTGCAGTACATATAAAAGGAAAGGTTATTTTAAATTGGATTTGAAAAAGAAAATTTATCTATAAGAAGGTGTATCAGCTTTTGTAAAACCTGAATAATTACATTTAGATTTGGTTAGTACTGTTTAAAAGTGAAAATTTTAAATTAACATCTGAAATTTACCATAAATCAGAATCTGTAACATTGTCAGTACTAAAAGAAATTATGTACAATTATTTCATCCCAACCACTGCCTTTTGAGTTTAATAACAAAAGCATTTAAAGAAATCCCTGTGGAAAGCTAATTTGAAAGTAAACATGCTTTAAAACTTAAATATAGATCTTGTATTAGTCCCACAACAGGATCAAGATCACTATTAAAACAAAGCCTGGGGCACATTATGATGCCTAAGATTGGTGGGTGGATTTTAATTGACTTGAAGACTGTCATAGTTCTATTATCATAAAACCTGTAACGCATTTCCAGCATGGAGGACCCATCTGTGCCCACCATCCATCTGTTTAGACATGATTGGCAAAGTGGTAGGGAACTCGCAGTGGTTGCCTCTGCCTGAAAGGAATGAACCACAGGATCTTCCAACGAGTGCCAAAAACTTCTGAGAAGGTCTGCTGCCATGGCTTTCGGGGCCTCGATCTACAGAAGACAGCATTATTAGTGAAAGACAGCACTCCCATGGTGCACTTCAGTCAGCTAAAACAATACAGGTTGGCTGGGGATCCATTACTGGACTCTGATGAATTGTGTCCCAGCATCATAAATACAGCTTTTCTTTCATTATGGCATGCAGCTGAGTTTTAACTCTGGATAACAGATATTGTATCTGTGTCGTCAATCAACCTAGCGCAACTTTTGAAGCAGAGGAGAATCTCAGGATTAACAGAATGTGTGTCAACAACACAGTAGCAAATCTCTTTTGATGTACTTTCAGGACAAATCATTTAACTTACTTTAGTTAGACAAGGCACAAGAATGATCAGCATTTTAGTGTGAAAACTATCATGGCTGGAAGACCCCTACTGTAAGACTGGGGTATGCTTGTCTAGCACAGGCCTCAGACAAGGCAACAAGAAAAAGCTGTCATTATATTACCTTTCTACTATATGCACATATTTCTCAAATATGTCCAGTTGTTTCCATTTTTAAATAAGAATACCACACACTTCAGTTTTATACTTACACATCTTCACAACAGTTTGACATCTTTTCAATAGATGTTGTATCCTATTAAAAACAAAAAATTATTTTCAGATATAACAAAGTTATTAAGTCTTTATTCTGTATCTATTCTATGATGTTTTTAATGTTATTACGAGAATATTCTAAAGATTTAAACCATTTATATATGAGTATTATAAATTTTAAATTATCTTTCACACATTGCTGGAATCCCCTTGGAAAAACAAAATCAACATTATGCAAAAAAAAAAAAAAAAAGATTTGGTTAGTACTGTTTAAAATACAAAAACCTCACAAAAACTGTGGGAGTAGCACTTCATTAAAATATAACCTTTTATTACACTTGCTTTCTTCACAATTCGTTTGAAAGTCTACAGTCTACTTTCAATTTAACTGTCAATGAATATGCATTAAAAATAAATATAAAAATGACATCTAAAAGAAACTAATGAACAGAAAACTGCCTAAGAGTCAAAGAGTGCTACTGGTTCTAGATTTCTGTAACCAACAACAAAACTCAATAAAACGGTCTATGAATTTGCCATATTACAACATCTATTACTCTGAAAACTAAACTGACCAGAGTTCTTTTTAGCAGAAAAATAACTTTTTTCATAATAATATAATTTCCTAATTGCATGCTTTCTATAAGGCTCTAATGCAAATACGTAAGAAAAACATTTCAACAAACAAAAGATTGCTTCTAGAAATGCTGGCTTAATTTGTGTTATCGGAAGACTTATCATTGGATTGGCAAACTGTTATGACAACAGTCAAATAATAAAAACACAAATTACACGATCTTATTTTTAGAAATTTATTTGTATTTTAAATATACTTTGAAATAGTGCAAAAGAATATATTCATTAAAATATACCAAAAGTTGGAGAAGTTTTCTTCTTTTATCCCTTTACCTTAACACTTCGCTCATACATAGGTGAACTTATTAAGCAGTACTATTTATACAAACACTTGCAGCTACAAGTAAAATCCCAAGAACTTACTTGGCTGTAAAACTTTTTTCCAATGATGCCAATAAACAGCACCTTCACTCAAAAGCAACTCTTTAGAGATGTTAAATAGCTCATCATATTAAATTCTCATTATGAATAGTTGCATAACTACAGTTAGCCTATACAAGACGAAATTAGAGAAAATGGATCTACTTTTAAGATAACTAGTAACCAATAACAGAGTTTCATTTACAGATTTTCCAGGAATTTTTTAAAAGTTATAGATTAGCTATATATTCTATATTCATTAGTTTTTCTATCAAACATTATAATTCATGGTATCCAATGATAATTCTATTAATAATTAACCTTTCTCAGCTCTGTTGTAATTTCCTCAAAATGTTTGACTTTATGAAAACACAGTCTACAAACATATAACACTGATTAGGGTCTTAGAGGAAATTTGGGCCTCAAGTTCCACATCTGTAAAGGAAGTAAGTGAAATCATTTTAGTGGTTTCTTAGAGTTTTGATGGTGACACACTGTTCCAGAGCAATTAAAACAGCTTGTGCAAAGAAAAAGATGAAATAGAAGTCAAAGAGAAAGATTAAACGGAAATGCTATTAGGAAAGGTATATGAATGGCCTAAGATCACAGTTGTGGGCAACACTTAAAAACCAGAAACTATTCCATGGCATATAAGGCAAATGCAAGGTCTGACAACTATCACCAGCTAAGATTAAGGGAAATTTTTACTATGCAGAAACTGCAACTTGCTTATAATCCTGAGAGATTTATTTGTGGCATTAAAAGAATCAACTTTAAAGATTTCAGATTTAGATTTCATACAGAAAAAGTTTTATTTTCAAATGTTTTGATACCTTCCTTGAATCTGTTTCGGGAAATAACTAGAAGACTATCTACTAAATCATCGTAAGCATGGTTATTCTTTCAAACAATGTGATATTTACCATTATTTTAGGAGTAGGATTTGTGAGGCTGGCCAAAATAGGCTATTTTTTTCCTCTGGAAATGGCAAATGCTCATCTTGCTGAAATGCTGCTATCCAGAATACTGTTATAAGTACACTTTGTATTTGGGCAGCTGAACATGTCATCAAGTTTTTGCACTGGTGCTTACACGTAACATACCCAGAGCAATACAAGTTAAGTTATCACATCCACAAGCAGGACAGAAACATCAAACTACAAGAGAACAGGGGTTACTACCAGCAAGAATACAAAAAACCACGTTATTCTCAAATGTCAAATTAAGTTTAATATACATTTGGCATTTTAAAAAACACTAAAATAATTAAAATATTTTGGTGCAGATAACTTCATTCAATACTGAAGACTCAACATGGTTAGTGCCCATCATGAAAGGACCGATATGTTAACTATTATCCTCAAGGAGTTTAAATACAAAGTATAAGTTCTTAGTTATATGTAAAACTCAGCATTTCAGAGAAATTCATTTGTCCAGGAATAACATTTTCACCATGTGTTGTCTATGAGAACACTTCATTTATAGAGAAATATTTATGCCTTGATTACAGTCTAATGATCAAAACATCTAAGACTTTCATCAGTCTATATAACTAAGAGATATATAAGAATAATTCATTATTTTAAAAACTGGAAGTTTTTAAAAAAAATAATGAACTAGAAACAGCAAGACATACAGAAATACAGACCCTACCTATGTTACCTAATATTTTATATTCTGATGGGTGATCCCACCTAATAAATTATTTTTATTTTTCAGGTCTAGTCTAAAAAATTACGTTGACTATTAAAAAAAAAACTGCACCCTAACTAATAAGATTACACCTGGAATGGGGGAAAAACTCCTAAGAGAAAGGGAGAAAGAGATATCTACTGGCCTGATGTTAGAAAAATGGGAGGTTGCGGGGTGCGGGATAAAGAGCAAGAATTTATCACCAGAGGCTTCCTGGTAAACAGACCTGAGAACCCAGTCCTCTTGGCATAGAGAGCTTGATGATACAATCCATCCAACTAACTCATCCTGTTTTGAGTTCATTCTCACCAAGCAACACTTTGCCACATATGTTGTTATACAGGTGAAAGAATGTGCTGAAGAGTCCTTTGACACACCCGACAATCGCACATACAGGAATAAACAATCTGTTATATGACTATCTTGACTATCTCTTTTGAGTCTGGAAGTAAGAGCCACTGCCTCCGGGCCTGTTTAACCCTGCAAACAATTTCAAAATGGAGTTTCTAGACCTGCCAAAGTACAGACCTGATGAAAGTAAGAATATTCTTTCGTTAGCCTCCTTAAAGATAATTCAATCTAACCTCAATTATCACCTGCATTCTTTATTATTATAGGTCCTGTTGATGCTTCTAAGTCTGCTATATATAGTTACCTAATGACTCTATGGTGATTTAACCTAGTTTAAAACACTATTCTATATAAAAAAAATGAACTCAAAATAGATCAAAAACTTCAATGTAAGACCTGAACCTATGAAACTACTGGAAGAAAACACAGATGAAATGCTTTATGACATTGCCTGGATAAGGATTTTTTTGATAAGACATAAAAAGCAAAGGCAACAAAAGCAAAAATAGACAAATGAGATTACATTAAACAAAAAAGCTCTGCACAGCAAAGGAAACAACACAGTGAATGGCTGGGTATGGGGGCTCATGACTGTAATTCCAGGACTTTGGTGGACTGCTTGAGGCTAGGAGTTCAAGACCAACCCAGGCAATAATATAGTGAGACCCTGTCTCTACAAAACAAACAAACAAAAACTTTAAAAATTAGCAGGCTGGCATGGTGGCATGTGCCTATAGTGCTAGCTACTTGGGGGACTTAGGTGGGAGGTTTGCTTGAGCCCAGAAGTTCAAGACTACAGTGAGCTATGATCATGCCACTGCACTCCAGACTAGGTGATGGAGTGAAATCCTGTCTCTTAGGGAAAAAAATACAGTAAAAAATCAACCTAAATAATGGAAGAAAATCTCTGCAACTATAAATCTGACAAGGGGTTAATACCCAGAATACATAAGAAACTCAAACAATAGCAAAAAAAAGAAAAATCTGATTCTAACATAGAGAAAAGATTATACAAATGACCAACAGGTATATGAGAAAATGTTCAACACTGCTAGATATTAGAGAAATGTAAATCAAAACCACAATGAGAAATCACATCATCACAGTTAGAATGGCTATTATAAAAAATACAAATGGTAAGTGTTGGCAAGGATGTGGAGAAAAGGGAACCCTTATACACTCTTGAGGAAGATGTAAATACATACAGCCGTTATAAAAAACAGTATGGAGACATCTCAAAAAATTAAAAATAAAACTACCATATGATCCAGCAATCACAGTACTGGGTACACAGTTAGCCCTCCATATTTGTGGGTTCTGTAGCTGTGATTCAATCAACCATGGATCACAAATATTTTAAGAAAAACAATTTTAAAAACAATAATAATACAAATAAAAATAATATTTAACAACTATTTGCATAGTATTTACATAGTATGAGGTATTATAAATAATCTAGAGATGATTTAAAGAATAAGGGAAGATATCCATAGGTTATATTCAAATACTACATCATTTTACATAAGAAACAGGAGCATAAGTGGATTCTGATATCCCTGTGGTGTCCAGAAATCAATCCCCCATGGAGAGTGAGGGACAACTGTATATCCAAAGGAATAAAATCAGTATGTCAGACTCCCATGTTGATTACAGCACTCTTCACAATAGCCAAGACATGGAATCAATCTGTATCTAACAGCAGATGAGTAGATAAAGTAAATATGATA
Organism: Ateles fusciceps; assembly: GCA_036589455.1. Taxonomy (NCBI): domain Eukaryota; kingdom Metazoa; phylum Chordata; class Mammalia; order Primates; family Atelidae; genus Ateles; species Ateles fusciceps. Next base: position 6,514,644 of record JAZHEH010002789.1, on the reverse strand, counting down.
TACATACATAATGGAATATTAATTGGCCATAAAAAATGAAATATGATCATTTGCGATCACATGGATAAATGAAACAAGCCAGTTACAGAATGACAAATACTGACTGTTCTCACTCATATAGAGAATCTTAAGAAAGTTGATCTCATAGAAGTATGAAAAGAACAGTAGTTGGCAGAGACTGGGGAGGGTAGAAAGAAGTGAACAATGGGTAAGATGATGGTCAATGGGTACAAAGTTACAATTAGAAAGGAGTAATAAATTGTGGTGTTCTATTGTAGAACTGTGTGATTACAGTCAACAAGAAGGTACTGTATATCTCAGAATAGCTTGAAGAGAGGATTTTGAATGTTCTCACCACAAAGAAATGATAAATGTTTGAGGTGATGGATAAGTTAATTACTGATTTGATCATTACATTATGTATACATATATTGAAACATCACATTGTACCCCATAAATATGTATAATTATTATATAACAATTAAAAAATTAAAGACTAAAAACACTACTCAGGTAAGTTTTTCACATTTAGAGATTTGCCTGCTTTATCTGTTACTAATTTCTTTTAATTCTAAGGAAGACATTCATTTCACTTCTTAGCACCTCTGAACAGTAGCTCATTTAAATTTAAATTTTTCCATAGCACTTAGCAGCATATATGGTACAAAATGGTCAACTTAATGTAAATTTTCAGCACTAAACTAATTGGACATGAACAGAAATAGCATGATTCCTTGTTTTTAGTTTTGTTTTCAATCAAAAGAGGAAAATGTCCTGTTAATCTTAGCTCGGTCTCCCTTCCTTTTAAGTCAGAACTACTTTCCTCATTTGAAATGAATGGTTCTTTAAGCACCCATTTCCAACAAAAGACCAGCTACATCTTTTATTAGGGTTCTGAAGTTCACATAAACATCTAATCTATCATAGAACAAAAGTGAGAAGGTAACAGATCTTACATTTATAGCCACTGAAAATCTCTTTCCAAAAGAATCCCTACATTTCTCTTCATCACACTACTTTCTGACTGTATAACCTAAAGAAAATTGCTAAAACTCTAGACCTCAGTTTCCAAATAATAACGCTTACCTCACAGGTTTTTGTGGGGATTAAATGAGTTAATAATGTCAAAACCCCTTATAACTCCTAAAAAAATGGTACTCCTAGATTTTACTGATATTGCCTACTACCTACTTTCTGAGAAGGCTTGGAAATAAATATCTCGATTACCTCAAAATGTAACTTTCAAAATTATGTTTAAACAAACAAGTGGTTTTGTAATGAAAAATAAAATAATAGGGACAAGAGACTACACATATAAAATTCTACGCTAAGAGCTTATAAACCAGTTGAAAAAACAAGTCCTAAATACACAAACTATGATTTATTTATTCATTTATCCATCTATCAAAAATTTACTAAGTAACTACTATGACAGTCCTTAGCATCATGGAGCTTACAGTCTAGTAAAAGTATTCAAGTATACAAGAAATAATTACATAGGAATATAGAGAGGAAGCCAGCAAGAAAAATTATACACAACAATGTTTTGTATAAATAAGTCTTGCACTAATTAGAATATTTGGAACAGCTGAAAAACTGTTTATAATCAAAACTCAAATTTAACTACTCTTACATTTTTAACACCAAAATTTTACTTTGATAAGATTTTTAGTTATTAGTAGAAATAAGATGGGCATTTAATATGCCCCTTTGGCTGAGATTGAGGGAATAATAATGTATCAATAAAATGTACATAAATTACATTGTGACAAAATATAAGCAAACCATAAATATAAGATTCACTGCTTCCTGCAATTCTATGATGTTTTACTGTCAGATTAAATATTTGTGTAGATTCAGATCAAGAAATAATAAAACGAATATTTAGGGAAAATTGCAAGTAAAAGGAAAACCCATAAATGTTTAGTTTCCTTACCAACATTTTTTTAAACATCTATTTAATCACTAAAGCAATTAGTAGTGATTTAAGAAAATGTAAATGCACTATCCTACTGAAAAAAATGTAGAAAAAGATGTTTTTAATTACTTTTAATTTTATCAAAAATACTTCCAAGCAGTTTATTACACTGAGCAGAAATTATGCAATATAAATAAGAACATATGTATGCTGAAGAGTAGTCCAATTCATTCCACACAATTATCACAATAAATTTTGATAATTCTTTTTTTAAAATAGTATTTCATACAATTATGTAGTGTAACTTAGTATTTAAACAAATATTTTTGGGAAGGAGGAACCTAGTTTCTATAAACTTCTTTATCATATACAAAATTCTAAAAAATATTATACCCAATTTTACTACATGATGTTAAAAGCATGTTTTAAAAAAGGGACATTTTAAATTTTAATCAACTTTCTAGGTTTTAAAAAAGCTATAAAATCTTTCATATAATATTACAATTGGAAATACTATATTAGAAATACATTTATTTTGTTTCTATTAAGCAAAAACTCAAAGAGGAAAATAAAAATGATATAGAGAGTTCCCTTTATTAGAAGTATAAGTGAGCTGGGGTCAGCATAATTAGCAATGATTTTCATGTCTGCAATGCTGACCTGGAGTTGAGTAGATGAAACCTAATTTTTATAAAGAGTGTACTGAATGCTGCTAATTCACAATGATTTGGCAGAATACTAGGCAAAATTTAACTATAGGGATTAATAATTTCAGGACTACATTTCTGTGTATAGATTAAAAGGCAAGTAAATCAACAAACTGATTAGTAAAATGATATCTTTACTAATGATGTAGATAGTCTCCTTTAAACTGATTTAACATTTTGAACATAAGATACTTTTCATTGCATAAGGTAACCTAGTTAAAATTGTCACCCCTGCATTTGTGATTTCTCCAGTATTTATTTAGGTAAACATTAACTTTGTGAGTTCAGTATGAGCCAGTATTCATGGGGGAAATATTTTCTTCTTAATTTGAAAAGCTTTGATTTAAGCTATCTTTAGTAATACAAATAGAATCCAATAATAGTACCTGTGAAACCAAATGCAAAAATCACTATTTTTTTTGAGAATTTAGTCTTTTACAAAATTGCAACTAAATACACCTGTCTCACTCTACCCCCAACCTCATCACAACTGAGAAAAGCTCCAGAGACATTATCAAAAGCTTACACTATTATATAAACTCCACAGAGCCTAGAAAACAAAAATGCTTGTATATAAAATTTAGATAAACTGTCACAGCAGTGTCATGGTACACAATAGCTCACTGTCAGAACCTCACCAGAACGCGCTGTACCAGCTGTTACAGCACTTCTTGATTAACTCTCTCCAAGCCCAGTGACTGAAAACATGACGAATATAATCACTCAGCACTATTAGTACTGGTGGTCATCAGAATGGGTGTTATTGTTGGCTATGTGTAAAGCACTGCTCAATCATTCAGACAACATCAGTTACATTAATAACAACATCACTATCCACTTCATTCAGAAACAGCAAAAAAAGAAGAAGAAAAAACAGGCTAAACAGCCTGAAGTCTAAAAAATAATTTGACTAACCTTTTCCCTTAATAAAAAGAATGCCTCGAAGTAGATTGACTTGAAAACATTTTGATTTCAGTATAAATTGTAGTAAAAATGCATAAACGTGTATATTTAAATCCTTTTTAAAATTAAATCGAAAAATAATCACAGGTAATCCTTTTGAATTGGGCTTCAGATTAGTCTATTTAACAGAAACATCTGGTTGTGTTGAAATATTTTAACCCTGAAAATGAGATTACAAATCCACTGTTTTTAAGTTAAAGTAATTTCTAATTGTTTTATCTGGGTCACAGATAATCTACTCTTATTAGGTCTAAAATGACATCAGATTATCACTGCTATGATTATCCTTCCACTATCAACAGGAAGATGAGATTTTTTTCTTCCTATACATGAAATAAATGATTTATTTATTCCAAGGAAAAATGAATAATGGTAAAAAAAAATTACTGAAAACTGATACACTGGTTCCCTGAAACCTCAAGCTAAACTCCAAAGAGACAGCACTTATTTTGCTTGTTTGATGTCTAGTAGGTCTATATTCAAGTTATGCAATAAAACAGTTTATGTAATGAAATGATATCTATACCAGTAGTTTCCCAAAATGCCTCTAAGATATTTAGTGTGCAAGAGTAGGGGAAAAAGCAAGACTGCAATGGAAGGATTAAATTTTCTGCGATTCCTTCTCCCACTTCTTTCTTATGCTACCCGAGAAATTCACCACTTCTTTAACACTGTAAAGAGAGATCCATGGATTCAAATTATGACAAAAACATGTCCAGATATAAAATTTCTTGTTGGTAATCTTAATTTTATCACAAAACAGAAAACGTATTGTATAAACAAAGTAAGCATAATCTATATTTTAACTTAATTAAAACATTAAAAACTATTTTATTTAAATGTTAATAAATCATTAGATTTAAAATTAAACACTGAATGCATTATACTTTTAAATAAGCCTCAAAGAATCTTAAACCGATGTGAGGAGCAGTAAATTCTGGAGAGCCTTTTAAATTTTTTTTAAATCCAAAAAGGGTAATGCTTGAAGTTCACTAGAAATCCCAGCTAAAGAGACTTAAAAATTTACTGTAATTCTAAAAAGTACTTGTATTCAAGAGAAAGTAAAGTGACTAAAGGTTAACAAATATTTCCTCCCTTTTGCTTTCTCTTTAATACTTAGCTCTTTTTTGAATATTTCACAGATGTATAATTTTTGTAGATATCAGCAATGTCTGGTACAGTGTTCTGAGAGGGTACTACATATATGCAGAAAGAGATGAAATTTTTGGAGTGAGCATTATTTAACAAATGTGGTTTCTACTCAGTTTTAGAAATATCACATCATAACTCAATCCCTCTAGCTTAATAAAATGTAATGTTTTCAATATTACAGAAAAAAACCCTTGCAATTTGAGAATTAACATGTTGATAGAAGAGAGTCAGAATCAAAGCTGATATACAAAAACCATAAATAACTTACAGAAATACCTCAAAGATATTGCAGGTTTGGTTCTCTACAATGAAGCGAGTATTGAAATAAAGCCAGTAACAAAAACGTTTCAATTTCTCACTGCATATAAAAGTTATGTTTATGCTATACTCTAGTCTATTACATGTACAACAGCATTATATCTAAAACAATGTACATACCTACCTTAAATTAAAAGTACACTGTTGCTAAAAAATGCTAATGATCATTTGAATCTTCAGGGAGATGCAATATTTTTGCTGGTGGAGGGTCTTGCCTCCAAGTGGATGGATCCTGACTGGCCAGGGTGGTGGCTGCTGAAGGCTGGGGTGGCTGCCACAACTAAAACAATAAAGTTTGCTGCATGGGCTGACTCTTTCTTTCATGTAAGATTTCGCTGTAGCATGTGATGCTGTTTGATAGCACTTTACCCACAGTAGGACTTCATTCAAAAATTTAGAGTCAGTCCTCTCAAACACTGCCACTGCTTTACCAACTAAGTTTATCTACTCTTAGAAATCCTTTGTTGTCATTTCAATAATATTCACAGTATCTTCATTAGGAGTAAACTCCATCTCAAAACACCACATTTTGTGCTCATCCATAAGAAGCAATTTCTCATTCATTCAACATTGATCATGAGATTGTAGTAATTCAGTCACATCTTCAGGCTCTACTTCTAATTCTATTTCTCACACATCTGTAGTTATCCCCTGCACTGAACTCTTGAACCCTTCAAAGTTAGCCATGAAGTTTGGAATCAACTTCTTCCAAACTCCTGTTCATATTGCTATTTTGGTCCCCTCCCATGAATCAAAAATGTTCTTACTGGCATCAAGAATGGTAAATCTTTTCCAGAAGGTTTTCAGTGTACTTTCCCCATACCCATCAGAGGAATCACTATCTATAGCAGCTATAGCCGGTGAAATGTATTTCTTAAATAATAAGACTTAAAAATTGAAATTATTACTCCTTGATCCATGGCATGCAGAATAGATGCAGCAGACATGAAAACAACATTAATCTCCTTGCATATCTTCATAAGAGCTCTTGAGTGACTTGGTACATTGTCAATAAGCAGTACTATTTTGAAAGAAACATTTTTCTGAGCAGTAGGTCTCAAAAGTGGACTTAAAATATTCAGCAAACCAGGCTGTAAACTGATGTGGCTGTCACTCAGGCTTCGTTTTTCCATTTCTAGGGCAAAGGCAGAGTAGATTTAGCATAACTCTTAAGAGCCTAGGATTTTTGGAATGGCAAATGAGCACTGGCTTCAACTTACAGTCACCAGTTGCATTAGACCCTAACAAGAGAGTCAGCCTGTCCTGTCCTTTGAAAGTTTGAAGCCAAGCATTGACTTTTCCTCTGTAGCTACCAAAAGTCTTACATGGCATCGTCTTCCAATAGAAGGCTGTTTTGTGTACACTGAACATCTGTGGTTTTGTGTAGCCGCCTTCATTAATTATCTTAGCTCTTTTGGATAATTTGCTGCAACTTCTACATCAGCACTTGCTGCTTCACCTTGCATTTTTAATGTTATAGAAATGTCTTATTTCCTTGAGTCTTAAGAATAAACTTCTGCTAGCTTCCATCTTTTCTACTGCAGCTTCCTTACTTTTCTCAGCCTTCATAAAACTGAAGAGAGAGTCAGGGCCTTACTCTGGATTAGGCTTGGTTTAATGGAATGTTGTGGCTTGTGTGATCTTCTATCCAGACCACCAAAACTTTCTCCATATCAACAATAAGGCAGCTTTACTTTCTATTGTTTGTATGTTCTCTGAAGTAGCATTTTAAATTTCCTTCAAAAACTTTTCCTTTGCATTCACAACTTGGCTGTTTGGCACAAGAGGTCTAGTTTTAGGCCTATCTCAGCTTTTGACATGCCTCTCTCATGAAGTTTTAATTATTTGTAGCTTTTGATTTAAAATGAGAGACACACAACTCTTCTTTTAATCTGAATACTTAGAGGCCACCATAGGGTTGTTATTTGGCCTAATTTCAATATTATTGTATCTTAGGGAATAGCAAGGCCCAAAGAAGAAAGAGAGAGGAATGGCTAGTGAATGCAGCAGTCAGAAAACACACAACATTTACCAATTAAGTTTGCCATTTATATGGGTGCAGATGTGGTGCCCCCAAATAATTACAATAGTAACATCAAAGATCACTGAACTTAGACCGTAACAGATATAATAATCATGAACACATTTGAATTACTATGAGAATTACCAAACTGTGGCACAGAAACAACAGGTGAGCACACACTGTTGGGAATATTGTACTGAAAAACCTACTTAATGCACGGTTGCCACAAACCTTAAACTAGTTTAAAAAAAACAACACTATCTACAAAGTGCAATACAACAAGTATGCCTGTATGGCAAATTTATTTAAATTAAATGTTTTTTCCTGAATATATTCTCACATTCTCTTATATTTTCACTTTATTAATAGTGTCTTTCGAAGCATAAAAGTTTGTACTTTTTATTGTCTCAATTTACCTATTTTTTTCATTGATAGTGTATGCTTTTTGTGTCATATCTAAGATACCATTGCCTTATCAAAGGTCAACAAAATTCACTCCTGCATTTTCAGTAAAAAAAAAAAAGCATGAAAAATGTATCAAAACTACTATCAAGCAACAATAATTAAGAAACTGTGGGGGGGGGGGGGGGGATCCAAGATGGCCGATTAGGAGCGGCTGAGGATTGCAGCTCCCAGTGAAAGCGCGGAGGGTGAGTGGACGCCGCATTGCCACACAGATTTTTATTGCCCACAGACCAGGAGATTCCCAGGGGGAGGAGCCCCACGGGTCGCCAGTGCGGCTGGTTTGGCTGGCGCAGCAGTTTTTGCCGGCGCGACTGTTCTTCGCCGGCGCTGCTGTTTTGGGCAGCGTCCCGGGCGCAACGGTCCCCCATACAAAATACGTGGGTCCGGGTGCCGTTTTAGCTGGCAATTGGAGCTCCGGGAAGGCAGAGCCGCCCATTCATCTGATTAAAAAAGGGGACTGAAACAGGCAGCCAGGCCGGGAGATTTCCCCGGGCAAAAAACGCCACGAATCTCCGCGCCCCGTGGTTTCAGCCGGCGCAGTGGGTCACCGCACGGGAAATCACACAGATCCCGGCGCCTTTTCAACAGGCGGCTGGAACACCTGGGAGACTCTGAGGCAGGGAGCCAGGTGATCAGGCTCGGCTGGTCCCCACCCCCACAAAAAACAGCCATCGGAAATGCTCTGGATCCAGAGTTTCACAGCAAGCACAGCTGAGCCCGGGACGGCCCAGCTCTGTGGGGGAGGGGCGTCCGCCATTACTGAGGCAGTCTGCCACTACAGACGTAGTTTGCCATTGCCGAGGCAGTTCTCACTACACCGGTATAAACAGGACTGCAGGGAAGTTCATAGGCAGCTGGCTGGAGCCCACAGCAGCTCAGCAAAGCCTCTGTAGGCAAACAGTGACTAGGCTGCCTCATCGCTGGGCAAGGCAGCCCTGAGAAAAAGGCAGCAGCACCAGGGAAACTCATAAATAAAGCCCTAACTCCCCCGGGACAGAGCACCTGGGGAAAAAAGGGGTTTATGAGTTCTGCTGCAGCAGACTTAAACGTACCTGCCCAGCAACTCTGAATGAACAACGGAGCTCACAGCTCAGCACTTGAGCTCCTATAAAGGAAACTCTGCCTCCTCAAGCAGCTCCCTCATCCCCCGTATATCCAACGAGTCACCTCACAAAGGAGTGCTCAGACGGACATCTGGTGGGTATTCTTCTGGGACAAAGATAGCAGAAGAAGAGACTGGGCAGCAACTGTTACTGTTCTGCAGCTGCTGCAGGTGATCCCCCCAGGCAAGCAGGGCCGGGAGTGGACCTCAGCAGCCCTACAGCAGAGGGGTCAGACTGGTAGAAGGAAAACTAAGAAACACAAATAAATAACTTCATCATCAACAAACGGGACGTCCACTGAGAGACCCCATCTGAAAATCACCAACCACAAAGACCACACATAGATAAATCCACAAAGATGGGAAGAAACCAGCGCAAAAAGGAGGTAAACACCCGAAACCAGAACGCCTCTCCTCCTACAAGGGATCACAACTCCTCACCAGCAAGGGAACAAGGCTGGATGGACAATGAGTGTGATGAAATGACTGAATCAAGCTTCAGAAGGTGGGTAGTAAGAAACTTCTGTGAGCTAAAAGAACATGTTCTAACCCAATGCAAACAAACTAACAACCTTGAAAAAAGATTTGACGAAATGCTAATGAGAATAACCAACTTAGAGAGGAATGTAAGTGAATTGATGGAGCTGAAAAACACAACACAAGAACTTTGCGAAGCATACACAAGTTTCAACAGCCGAATTGACCAAGCAGAAGAAAGGATATCAGAGGTCGAAGATCAACTCAATGAAATAAAACGAGAAGGAAAGAGTAGAGAAAAAAGGGTAAAAAGGAATGAACAAAGTCTCCAAGAAATATGGGACTATGTGAAAAGACCTAATCTACGTTTGATAGGTGTACCTGAATGTGAAGGAGAGAATGAATCCAAGCTGGAAAATACTCTTCAGGATATTATCCAGGAGAACTTCCCCAACATAGGAAGGCAGGCCAATATTCAAGTCCAGGAAATACAGAGAACACCACAAAGATATTCCTCAAGAAGAGCAACCCCAAGGCACATAATCGTCAGATTCACCAGGGTTGAAATGAAGGAGAAAATGCTAAGGGCAGCCAGAGAGAAAGGTCGGGTTACCCACAAAGGGAAGCCCATCAGACTCACAGCAGATCTCTCAGCAGAAACTCTAGAAGCCAGAAGAGAGTGGGGGCCAATATTCAACATCCTTAAAGAAAAGAACTTCCAACCCAGAATTTCATATCCAGCCAAACTGAGCTTCATAAGTGAAGGAAAAATAAAATCCTTTGCGAACAAGCAAGAACTCAGAGATTTCATCACCACCAGGCCTGCTTTACAAGAGCTCCTGAAAGAGGCACTAAACATAGAAAGGAACAACCAGTACCAGCCACTCCAAAAACATACCAAACAGTAAAGACCATCAACACAATGAAGAAACTACATCAACTAACGGGCAAAACAGCCACCTAACATCAAAATGGCAGGATCAAATTCACACATAACAATATTAACCCTAAATGTAAATGGGCTAAATGCCCCAATTAAAAGACATAGACTGGCAAACTGGATAAAAAGCCAAAACCTGTCTGTGTGCTGTATCCAGGAAACCCATCTCACATGCAGAGATACACAAAGGCTCAAAATAAAGGGATGGAGGAAGATTTACCAAGCAAATGGAGAGCAAAAAAAGCAGGAGTTGCAATTCTCATCTCTGATAAAATAGACTTTAAACCAACAAAGATCAAAAGAGACAAAGAAGGACATTACATAATGGTAAAAGGATCAATGCAACAAGAAGAGCTAACGATCCTAAATATATACACACCCAATACAGGAGCACCCAGATACATAAGGCAAGTTCTCAACGACTTACAAAGAGACTTAGATTCCCACACAATAATAGTGGGAGACTTGGACACCCCGTTGTCAATGTTAGACAGATCAACAAGACAGAAAATTAACAAGGATATCCAGGACTTGAACTCACACCTGGATCAAGCAAACCTAATAGACATTTACAGAACTCTCCACCCCAAATCCACAGAATATACATTCTTCTCAGCACCACATCACACCTACTCTAAAATTGACCACATAATTGGAAGTAAATCACTCCTCAGCAAATGCAAAAGAACAGAAATCATAACAAACAGTCTCTCAGACCACAGTGCAATCAAGTTAGAACTCAGAATTCAGAAACTGACTCAGAACCACACAGCTTCATGGAAACTGAACAACTGGCTCTTGAATGTTGACTGGATAAACAATGAAATGAAGGCAGAAATAAAGATGTTCTTTGAAACCAACGAGAACGAAGACACAACATACCAGAATCTCTGGGACACATTTAAAGCAGTCTCTAGAGGAAAGTATATAGCAATAAATGCCCACATGAGAAGCAAGGAGAGATCTAAAATTGACACCCTATCATCAAAATTGAAAGAGCTAGAGGAGCAAGATCAAAAAAACTCAAAACCTAGCAGAAGACAAGAAATAACTAAGATCAGAGCAGAACTGAAGGAGATAGAGACACGAAAAACTCTTCAAAAAATCAACAAATCCAGGAGCTGGTTTTTTGAAAAGGTCAACAAAATAGACAGACCACTAGCCAGATTAATAAAAATGAAAAGAGAAAATAATCAAATAAATGCAATAAAAAAACGATAAAGGGGATATCACCACAGATTCCACAGAAATTCAAACCATCATCAGAGATTATTACAAACAACTCTATGCACATAAACTAGTAAACCTGGAAGAAATGGATAAATTCCTGGACACATGCATCCTCCCAAGCCTAAACCAGGAAGAAGTCGAAACCCTGAATAGACCAGTAACAAGGTCTGAAGTTGAGGCAGCAATTAAGAGCCTACCACCCAAAAAAAGCCCAGGTCCAGATGGGTTCACAGCCGAATTCTACCAGACATACAAAGAGGAGCTGGTACCATTCCTTCTGAAACTATTCCAAACAATCCAAAGAGAGGGAATCCTTCCTAAATCATTTTATGAGACCAATATCATCCTGATACCAAAACCTGGCAGAGACTCAGCAAGAAAAGAAAACTTCAGGCCAATATCCATGATGAACATAGATGCAAAAATCTTCAATAAAATACTGGCAAACCGATTGCAACAGCACATCAAAAAGCTTATCCACCATGATCAAGTAGGCTTCATCCCAGGGATGCAAGGCTGGTTCAACATACGCAAATCTATAAACATAATCCACCACATAAACAGAACCAAAGACAAAAACCACATGATTATCTCAATTGATGCAGAGAAGGCCTTTGACAAAATTCAACAGCCCTTTATGCTAAAAACTCTCAATAAACTAGGTATTGATGGAACGTATCTCAAAACGATAAAAGCTATTTACGACAAACCAACAGCCAATATCATACTGAATGGGCAAAAACTAGAAGCATTCCCTTTGAAATCTGGCACTAGACAAGGATGTCCTCTCTCACCACTCTTATTCAATATAGTACTGGAAGTTCTAGCCAGAGCAATCAGGGCAAGAAAAAGAAATAAAGGGTATTCAAATAGGAAAGGAGGAAGTCAAATTGTCTTTATTTGCAGACGATATGATTGTATATCTAGAAGACCCCATCGTCTCAGCCCAAAATCTCCTGAAACTGATAAGCAACTTCAGCAAAGTCTCAGGATATAAAATCAATGTGCAAAAATCACAAGCATTCCTATACACCAATAACAGACTTAAAGACAGCCAAATCAAGAACCAACTGCCATTCACAATCGCTACAAAGAGAATAAAATACCTAGGAATACAACTAACAAGGAACGTAAAGGACCTCTTCAAGGAGAACTACAAACCACTGCTCAATGAAATAAGAGAGGACACAAACAGATGGAGAAATATTCCATGTTCATGGCTAGGAAGAATCAATATTGTCAAAATGGCCATACTGCCCAAAGTAATTTACAGATTCAACGCTATCCCTATCAAGCTACCAATGACCTTCTTTGAAGAACTGGAAAAAACCACCTTAAACTTCATATGGAACCAAAAGAGAGCCCGCATAGCCAAGTCAATTCTAAGCAAAAAGAACAAAGCTGGAGGCATCACACTCCCGGACTTCAAATTATACTACAAAGCTACAGTAATCAAAACAGCATGGTACTGGTACCAAAACAGAGATATAGACCAATGGAACAGGACAGAGACCTCCGACGCAACACAACACATCTACAACCACCTGATCTTTGACAAACCTGACAAAAACAAACAATGTGGAAGCGAGTCCCTGTTTAATAAATGGTGTTGGGAAAACTGGCTCGTCTTGTGCAGAAAGCAGAAGCTGGACCCCTTCCTGGCACCTTACACTAAAATTAACTCCAGATGGATTAAAGACTTAAACATAAGACCTAACACCATAAAAACCCTAGAAGAAAATCTAGGCAAAACCATTCAGGACATAGGCGTAGGCAAGGACTTCATGACCAAAACACCAAAAGCAGTGGCAACAAAAGCCAAAATAGACAAATGGGACCTCATCAAACTCCATAGCTTCTGCACAGCAAAAGAAACAGTCATTAGAGTGAATCGGCAACCAACAGAATGGGAAAAAATTTTTGCAGTCTACCCATCTGACAAAGGGCTGATAACCAGAATCTACAAAGAACTGAAACACATTTACAAGAAAAAAACAAACAAGCCCATTCAAAAGTGGGCGAAGGATATGAACAGACACTTTACAAAAGAAGACATACATGAAGCCAACAAACATATGAAAAAATGCTCATCATCACTGGTCATTAGAGAAATGCAAATCAAAACTACATTGAGATACCATCTCACACCAGTTAGAATGGTGATCATTAAAAAATCTGGAGACAACAGAATGCTGGAGAGGATGTGGAGAAATAGGAACGCTTTTACACTGTTGGTGGGAGTGTAAATTAGTTCAACCATTGTGGAAGACGGTGTGGCGATTCCTCAAGGACCTAGAAATAGAAATTGCATTTGATCCAGCAATCCCATTACTGGGTATATATCCAAAAGACTATAAATCGTTCTACTATAAGGACACATGCACACGAATGTTCATTGCAGCACAGTTTACAATAGCAAAGACCTGGAACCAACCCAAATGCCCATCGATGATAGACTGGACAGGGAAAATGTGGCACATATACACCATGGAATATTATGCAGCCATCAAAAACGATGAGTTCGTGTCCTTTGTAGGGACATGGATGAACCTGGAAACCATCATTCTCAGCAAACTGACACAAGAACAGAAAATCAAACACCGCATGTTCTCACTCATTGGCGGGTGTTGAACAATGGGAACACATGGACACAGGGAGGGGGAGTATCACACACTGGGGTCTGTCAGGGGGAAAAAGGGGAGGGATAGTGGGGGGGTGGGGGAGTTGGGGAGGGATAGCATGGGGAGAAATGCCAGATATAGGTGATGGGGAGGAAGGCAGCAAATCACACTGCCATGTGTGTACCTATGCAACAATCTTCCATGTTCTTCACATGTACCCCCAAACCTAAAATGCAATAAAAAAAAAAAAAAAGAAACTGTGGTACTGACATAAAGATATCTCTGCCATAAAGATAGATATATAGATAAATAAAATAGAGTTAAGACTCCAGAAAACAACCAATTAATTTTCAACAAAGGTGTCAACACTATTCAATGGCAGAAAGAATTGTCTTTTCAAGAAACGGGCTGGGACAACTAGATATCTACATGTAAAAGAATGAAGATGCACTCCTACTTCACACTATGTACAAAAATTAACTTAAAATGAATCACAGTACTAAGTGTAAGAGCTAAAACAATAAAACGCTTAGAAAAAATGCTGGAGTGAATTTTGTTGACCTTTGGTAAGGCAATGATATCTTAGATGTGACACAAAAAGCATACACTATCAAAGAAAAAAATAGATAAATTGAGACAATAAAAAGTACAAACTTTTATGCTTCAAAAGACACTATTAATAAAGTGAAAATATAAGAGAATGTGAGAATATTTGCAAATCACATATTTGCAAATTATATATCTGCAAAGGGACTTATATCTAAAATATATAAATAACTTTTCTAACTCAACAGTAAAATGGCAACCCAATTAAAACATGGTCAAAGGATCTCTCCTTTCAAAGAAGATACACAAATCTTTCTATCTTCTATCTTCTTTCAAAGAAGATTTGCAATCAACAAAAAGCATATGAAAAGATACTCAACCTCATTAGTTCATCAGAGAAATGAAATTAAAACCATGAGGAGATACTACTTCTAAACCACTAGGATGGCAACCATTTTTAAAGACAGGTAATAACAATTGTCACCAAGGCTGCAGAGGAATCAACCCTCAAATTCCGCTAGTGGGAATGCAAAACGGTACAGCAACTTCAGAAAACAGTGGCAATTCTTTAAAAGTTAAATGCAGTTTCCATTAGACACAGCAATTCTGCTTCTATATACCCCAGAGGAATGAAAATGTTATGTCCACCAAAAACTTGTAGGTGGTGTTCAAGATAGCTGACTAGAAACATCTGGTACTTACCTCCTCCACAAAGAAGAACCACAATAGTGAGTAGATAATCACACATAAAATATGTCTGAGAGGAAAGCAAGGCAGCCTGGTTAGCCAGAACTGGCTGAGAGCATGGAGAAGCTCCCCAGTGCAGGAAAACGGTAAGTGAGTGACTCGCAATGGCCAAAATTCCCACTGCAGACTCCTGCATCCTAGCTAGAAAGCCCCTAGACCCTCTCAAATCTCAAGACTAACACAGTGAGCTGCCTAGAGAATGCATGAAGGCACTGCTCCAGAGAGGAAGCTAATACTGGGTCCCACACAGCCTTTGAGCCCTAAGCACCTCCAGGAAGGTATCATATTAAGATTCCAGCCCCACCAGACTGTATCCTGCCAGGGAGCCCAACAGCCCCTGCATCTCCACATTTCTGGAGCCCCATTCATATTCCCTGCCCATAGCCACTGGAGAATGGCTGCTACCACCAAGGCTGAAGCATAAACCATTGGCAAAGACCTTGCTGACAATAAGCATAAGAAAAGCAGCAAATCCAGGGTACATTTTCACATGCCCCAAGGACAAACCCCCGCCCACAGCAGCCATTGGGAGGTGGCACTGCCAGGCTGAAGTACAAGCAAAGTATGCAATCCCCAGCCCACTGCATACAGCTGCAGCCACTGAAAGCAATCCAGTAGCAGGGCTGCAGTGGATACTAGCCCCACCAAATATTTTGCCTTGGGCCTGGAGATGACCTCACCACTGCCTACCACAGCCAGCAGGTGAATGTACCACCAGGGAATCTGAGGCTAGGTCTGTCCATCCCCAAACTCCAGTACCCAAGCACACTGTCCAGGAGCCTAGGGACCATCCTCAGCCCAGTCCACTATTGTTGGCACCTGAACATTCCTCTCATGGGCCTGAGGTCAGGCCCACCCAGCCTGCTGCTACTACCACCACAGCTGGCACCCACATATGCCACCTGTGGGTCTCAGGGGTGGCCCACCCAGCCCATCGCTGATACTGTCAACACCTGTGCAAACCACTTAGGAGCCAGAGGTTTGTTCTGCCAATACTATTGCCATCACCCAAGACATGCCCATTTCCCAGGACCCGAGAACCTGTCCACCTGCCCAGCTCATTGCTGTCACTATCTGCACCTGAACAAGCCACCGAAAGGCCCAATAATTGGTCTGCATGGACCTAACAGTGCCAATGCCACCCTGGTGCCCAAAAACAGGCCCACTTACTGCTGCCACCACTAAGGACCAGGGACAGGCCCACCTGGCAACCCAGTCCCTAGCAAAATTTCACCACAGCATCCACTAACAACCACACCCTAAGCCACTGAGGAAATCACAGATACCACTGATGCTGTTTATAGCCAAAGAAATCATACAGCAACCATAATACTGCATATTCCAGAATCAAAACCGAAGGGCCCTACCTAACCAACACAACAGATACATCTTCAGGAAAAAGTCCTCTCCTACAAAAGTAAATTCAAAAAATTAGAAGAAACACCTGTTACAATGGATGCACAGATACCAACATAAGGACACAAGAAACCTAAAAAAGCAAGGAAATATGGCACTCCAAAGACATACAGTAATTCTCCAATAAAACATTACAATCAAAAAGAAATCTATGAAATCCAAGAAAAATAATTCAAAATAATATTAAAGAAGCTCCCTGAGAGATAAAGAGAAAACAGAAATTATGAAGCAATCAGAAAAACAATTCCAGCTCTGAATGAGAAATTTACTAAACAAATACATATAAAAAAGTACCAGACAGAAACTGAAGAATTAATTAAATGAAGTACAAACTACATTTCAAAGTTTCAATAACAGAATAGATCAAGGAGAAGAATTTCATGACTTGAAGACAGGTATTTTCAAATAACCCAGAAAAAAAAAGAAAAAAAGCATTTAAAAAATAAAGCCTACGTGACATATTGAACACCGTAAAGTGACCAAATAATTTTTAGTGTCCCAGAAGAGGAAGGGAAAACAAAAAACCTACAAAATCTGCTGAAGGATATAACAGCTGAAAACTTCTCAAGTCTAGCAAGTGATCTAGACATCTAGGTATAGGAAGCTAAGGGATCCCCAAACAGATACAATACAAAAAGGTCTCCTCTGGTACCTCACAATCAAACTATCAAAAGTCAAAGACAAAGAGAGAACTGTAAAAGCAGCAAGAAAAAAGCGTCAAGTCACATATAAGGGAATCTCCATCAGACTAACAGTGGATTTCTCTGGAGAAACTGTATAGGCCAGGAGAAAATAGGATAAATATTCAAAGGGCAGAAAGAAAAACACTTTCAGACAAAAATACTATTTCCAGCAAAATTATCCTTCATAAATAAAGGAAAAAGGCAGGTGATAACAAGCAAAAGCTGAGGGACTTTATCACCACTAGACTCGTCCTACAAGAAATGCTTAAGAGAGTCCTATACCTGGAAACAACAGGATGATGGCTACCATCATAAAACACACGGAAGTATAAAACCCACTCGGGAGGCTGAGGCACAAGAATTGCTTGAACCAGAGAGATAGAGGTTGTAGTGAGCCAAGATCACACCACTGCACTCTAGCCTAGGCAACACAGCAAGACTCTATCTCAATTTTTTTTTATAAAAAATAAATTTAAGACCAGGCACGGTGGCTCATGCCTGTAATCCCAGCATTTTGGGAGGCCAAGGTGGGTGGATCATGAGGTTAAGAGATCAAGACCATCCTGGCCAACATGGTGAAACCCCATCTCTACTAAAAATACAAAAATTAGCTGGACGTGATGGCGTGTGCCTGTAGTCCCAGCTACCCGGGAGGCTGAGGCAGGAGAATTGCTTGACCCCGGAGGCGGAGGTTGCAGTGAGCCGAGATCATGCCACTGCACTCCAGCCTGACGCCTGGCAACAGAGCGAGACTTTGTCTCATAAATAAATAAATAAATAGTGTAATCACTATCAAAGTACCAACATCATTTTTCAAACAATTAGAGAAAACAATCCTAAAATTTGTATAAAGTCAAAAAAGGGAATAGTCAAAGCAATCCTAAGCAAAAAGGACAATGCTGGAGGCATCACATTACCTGACTTCAAAATATATTATGAGGCTATAGTAACCACAACAGCATGGTATTGGTATAAAAGCAGACACATAAACCAAGGGAACCGAATAGAGCATCCAGAAATAAATTCACATTATTTATAGCCAACTGATTTTTGACAAAGGTATCAAGAACATACATTGATAAAAGAACAGTCTTTTCAATAAATGGGAAGTGCTGGGAAAATTGGATATCCATATGCATAAAAATGAAGAATGAAACTGGACCCCATCTCTCACCATATACAGAAACCAACTTAAGATATATTAAAGACTTAAACATAAAACCTACAACTGCCAAAGTACTAAAATAAAACTTAGGAAAAATATTTCAGGACATTGGTCTAGATGAAAATTTTATGGTTAAGACCTCAAAAGTGCTGACAACAAATACGGACAAATGGGACTCTCTTAAATTAAAAAGCTATATAGTAAACAATCAACAGAAATGAAGATACAACCTGTAGAATAAGAGAAAACACTTGTAAACCATTCGCTTTACACGGGACAATATCCAGAATATACAAGGAATTCAACTCAACAATAAAAAAATATGATACCATTAAGAAGTGGGCAAAGGACATGAACACACATATTGCAAAAGAAAATATACAAATAGCCAACAAGTATATGAAAAGTACTCACCATCATTAACCAACAGGGAAATGCAAGTCAAAACCACAATAAGAAAACATCTTGCCTAAGTTAGAATGGCTTTTATTAAAAGGACAAAAAGTAACAGATGCTGGCAAACATGCAGAGAAAAGGGAACTTGTACACTGTTGGTGGGAATGTAAATTAGTAAAATCAATAAGGAAAACAATATTGAGAATTCTTAAAAAACTAAAACTAGAACTACCATAAGATCCAGCAATCCACTACTGGGTATTTATACAAAGGAAAGAAAAAATCGGTATATCAAAGGGATACCTGCACTTACATGTTTATCACAGCACTATTCACAACAGCAAGGATATAAAATCAACTTAACTGTCTATCAACAGATGACTGGATTTTTAAAAATGTACATATACACAATGGAATAATACTACCAGCCACAAAAAGAATGAAATTCTGTCATTTGCAGCGACATGGATGGAACTGGGGTCATTATGTTAAGTGAAACAAACGGGAAACAGAAAGACAAATACCATATTTTATCACTCATGTGTGGGAGCCAAAAAGCTGATCTCATGGAGGTCAAGAATTGAATGATAGATACCAGAGGCTGGGAAGGGTGCATGGGTAGATGCAGGGGATGAAGAGAGTATAGTTAATGGTTATAAACATACAGTTAGAAGAAATAAGTTATAATGCTGAGTAGCACAGTAGGGTGACTACAGTCAGCAACACTGTATATTTTAAAGTAACTAGTAGAGAGGACTTGAAATGTTCCTAACATAGAAATGATAAATACTCAAGGTGATGGAGACCCCAAATACTCTGATTTGATCATTATATATTGTATGCATGTAACAAATACTATGTACCCCATAAATATGTAAGATATCAATAAAAAACTACAAACATGATGCTTACAGTCATATGAAAATACTCGTGTTAATTTTTTAAAACAGGATACAAAATTGTATGTACTTTGTAACTGACTACAACTACTTTAAAATTGCATAGGCATATGAAAGTATTAAAAAGCATGGGTAATTTTCTCCTTTGATTTCTAAACTTCCTATAACTTTTAGAATTACATTCAGAATTAGGTAATATATTCATAAATGTTACTTTACATTAAAAATATACTTACTGTGATGATGCCAATTAGTTGAGTGTAAAAGAGTCCAGTTATTCCAACTAACATAGTAATGCCCATAAAGGCAGCTAGTCTCATTATGGCCAATTCATGTCTAACAACAAAGAGGTCCTATAAAGGAAAATAAAAAGAAAGCCTTAAAAACAATTCAGAGTTGCTTATATTGCTTACAGTTGCAATAATAATCAAGAATTGAGCCATAACACATCTTCCTTATTATCTTAAAAGAACTGTCTCTCCCTCTTTTAAACTTGTTCTATTTAAATCAATGTAAAAATACTTGAAAATTTCAAAAATAGGTATTTTAATTTACAATAGCAAGTTGAAAAATATAGGCGTTTACTCCTCTATTGCATCCAAACTCCTCTATCTTAGAATTGCAAGTCAGCCTTGTTTGTTTTTTGAACCTATTTTAGCCAAAAAAAAAAAAAAGAAAAAGAAACCCAAAACAAAACACAGATGGCTATACAATCTTTGGTCTACAAAATGAATTTTATTATTTTTTTGCTAAAAAGTTTGCATACGCAAGCATGATTCATATTATTAAAGTTCAAGTGACCAAGAGATCTAGAAATTATTAACATAGTCAAAATGAAGGGAAATCATACATAATAGGATCATAAGAACAGCTCTCTTCAAGCCTACTTCATGCATTCTTCCATCCAGTCACCCAACCACTACTGCCAAGCACTGTGTTATACAATAGAAATGTATAAATGATAAAAATATGGTCCATGCCTTCAAGAAGTACAGAGTTTATTTAGAAAGAGAGCCCAACTTTGCAAAACTCCAAAACAATATGATCTATTCTATAACAGCGATGCATGCAGAGTACTGCAGAAACATAAATGAATGCCTAGATAGAAGGGAGGAATTGAAATGCTGTGAGTGAAAGGCAGGTCTTCTGGCTCAGAGATTGAAAATGAGGGTCCTGAAAGTAAACCAAAGATACTGTGGTAGGAGGACAGGAAAACGAGAAGCATTTCATTCACCCTCACTGTTACCAACCAACCACACTAGAAGAAGGAGAGAGAACTGGAGAACTGAGACTTCTCCTGGAAACCTGCTCTTGCTAAGATGTGGAATAAAACAACCACAGAAAATAAAAGCACCAAGTGGATGGGGAAGGACACCCAAACACAACCACCCACATGCTTTCTTTTATACTGATTCATGTTAAGGATTAAAGTATCCTAATAGCAACTTCAAAAATAGGAAGGCCACCAGAGGATAGCATGCTTGCTTGAAACAAAAGAACTGTTACTTCTCTGTGTGTATACTCAGGTAAAAATCTGATTCCACATCCAATTACTTATTCACTAGTCTAGAGAAACTTAGAATTCAGCAAGACACTTAAAATATTATGCAGCAGACAAATATTAGGCAATAATTTCAAAATTTCAGTAAAAAGAACCCAATTCAGAATCCTTATAAAATATATAAAAACAAAATGATAGGCCTGTAGATGATATAAAAAATTAATTAAATTCTACATTAATGCTATTCAAAAACACAAATTGGTTTCAATATAATTGATACATTAAACAACAGTTTGACCACAGCAATAATTGTTTCTTATGCATGATTTTATCTGTGAAAAAAATCCTAGATAAACACAAAAAATTGTACCCAGATGAACCAAAATATGTAGGAATATACAAAACACACTCACCTGTCAACCATCTACCAGCCACCTCAGTTTATCTTCCATGCTATGAGCCACACCCACTCACATCTACTATTACAACTTTCCCCTCCAATTTCACACACCCTCCTTCCATCACTTCACAATAATTCACATTCTGTAACTTTTCTGATGCTCACTTCCATAAGAAAACTTCAGGTCTTTTTCCAGGTAAAGCGCCATGTTTATCACAGCATGATTTCTTAATCATTTAACATTTATAAAAGAGTGCTGCTGTTTTTATTAGGTTCCTATTCTCTTAAGTGTCACAGACAAAGTTTTTGAGTGCTGTGCCCCCCCTTTCCCGAGTAAGCCCTGTGCTTTTAATGCATGGTTTTACAGAGTGAAGTGATTTTTAGGAATGCACATATTGCATTATAGCAGAGCTTACTGTACTAAAATTACCATCTATGACCAACTAAAATCCATCCACTCTTCTCCCAGTGAAAAGATTTTAAAATAATTTTTGGCCAAGTACAATTTATAAATGTCAAGGATGGAGATGAGACTAAAAGATCTACTTATAATATTACATTTATTCATTTGGGTATACATTTATATTTAAAGTATTTATGTAAAATACAGTAGTAAAAAACTTTAATCTAGAAATTGCTTTTTATCACTTTTACATTTTCAAAAAAACAACTGTATTCCAAGTTCACACATGCATAATTAACATCATCAGCACTAAATCCATATTTTGAGTCACTTAACACTGTTCTCTAGAGTACATCTTTACTTCTGTCTTAGATTTTTTTAGATTTAACACTTTTTGAATCCAAAAATTGGCTTCAAAATTTTTATCCAAATCACAGGAACCCATTTGCTATCCCAGATCTTTACTACATAATCAGTGTTATGGGTCCCCCAAAATTCATATGTTGAAGCCCTAACCCCTATACCTCAGAATGTGACTGTAGTTGGAGACAAGGCCTTTAAAGCAGTGACTAAAATAAAATGAAGCCCTTAGAACAGGCACTAATCCAATCTGACTGGTGTTCTTCTAAGAGGAGGAAACTTGGACACACTGAAGACACCAGGGATGTTCCCAGAGGAAAGACTATGTGAGGACAGAGAGAAGGTGGTTATCTGCAAGCCAAAGACAGAGGTGTCAGGATAAAACAAAATTGCTGACATCCTGATCTTGGCATTGTAGCCTCCAGAATGTTAGAAAATGAATTTCTGTTGTTTAAGCAACCCAGTTTGTTATATTTTGTTAAGGCAGGCCTAGCAAACTAATATAATCAATAAATGTATTTATTGTTTACATTTCTTCCATTTTTGTTAAGAAATGTGCTTATATGCAGATAAATTCATAAAACATATGTTCAATTTAAAGAAAAGTAACACTGGGCCGGGCACAGTGGCTCACGCCTGTAATCCCAACACTTTGGGAAGCCGACGCGGGTGGATCACCTGAGGTCAGGAGTTCGAGACCAGCCTGGCCGACCTGGTGAAACGCTGTCTCTACTTAAAGAAAAAAAAAAAATACAAAACTTAGCTGGGCATGGTGGCACATGCCTGTAGTTCCAGCTACTAGGATGGCTGAGGCAGGAGGATCACTTGAACCTGGGAGGCAGAGGTTGTAGTGAGCTGAGATTGTGCCACTGCACTCCAGCTTGGGCAACAGAGTAAGACTCTGTCTCAAAAAAAGAAAAAAGAAAGAAAGAAAGAAAAGAAAAGTAACACTATCCTCTCAAGAATTAGAACATCTGAAACCAAGCAGAGGCTCTGATGTATTCCTTCCCCATTGCTAGCTCTCCCTTATCCTAACCTAAAATAAAGGTTACTAACTATTCTTCATACATTTTGGATATGGCTATGTTTCAGTTGCATATTGCAAATATCTTCTGCTGCTCTGAGACTACCTGTTCACTCTCTTTATGGCATCTTTTTATAAACTCAAGTCTTAATTTTAAATAGTCCAATGTATCAATCTTTTCCTTGAGTGCTTTTTATATCCCATTTAAGGAATCTTTCCTGATGCTAAAGTAATAATGGCATTCTCCTATATTACCTTGCAAAGCCTTTTAAAAGCTTTATAAGTTTTGTCTTTCACATTTAGGTCACTAATTCCCACAGAATTATTATTTAATTTTTTTGTGCACAGTAAAAAATAGAGATCTGAATTTACTTTTCATATATGAATATTCAACTGTTCCAGAATGATTTTAAAAAAGCTGTCGTTTCTTCAGTGATCTGAGAGCAAGCATCCACACGTGCATGGGCTCTCTACTCTATTCCCTTGGTTTATTTGTTTCTCCCTGTAACAGTGACAAATGTCTTAGTTATTACGGCTTTGTAAAAAGTCCCAATACCTGGTAGGCCATATAATCCGAACTTACTCTTTTGCAAGAATGTCTTGATTATTCCAGATAATTTGTATTTGCATAAAACTTTTAAAGATAGATTTTCAAGTTACAACACATACTCAGGCATACATTCACATATAATATATTCTCTCCATTATCTTTCATTAAAATCCTCCTAAAGGCCTTGCACTTTCTTTGTCAGATTTAATTCAGTAATTTCCTGTTTTTTGATTCTATTATAAATGGCATTTGCTACTAATTTCATTGTCTAAAGGTTTGTAAGCATATAAAAACAGAACTGATTTTTTAAAATATTGTTTCATAGTCACATTTTTTTATACTTCCTTAAAAACCCAAAGAATCTATAGATAAATCATTTACACAATTATACTATATAACTGTAAAGACAATTTTATTTCATTTAGCAGTTGTACCTTTTCTTTCTTTCTCTTGTCTTACTGCATTGGCTAGAATTTCTAGTACTATGTTTAATAGTAACAATGGTGATAGTGGACATCAATGCCTTGTGCCCCAGACCTGGAGGGAAGAAGTCAACATTTCATCTTAGCATGCTACAGTTGGTTGATATTGTTTTTTTGTTCAAGGGGGTGGGGGGGGGAGAAAGACCATTTATCTGATTAAGAAAGTTCTCCTAGTTCTAGTTTACTAAGAGTGTGTAACATGAATAAATGTTGAATTTTATCTTTGTCTTCACACACTGAGATGCTCATTTGAATTTTTTTTTTTCTAATCTGTTAATGTGGTAAAATATACTGACTGATTTTCTAGTGCAAAAACAACCTTTCATTCCTAGGATAAACTCAACTTGGTCAGGTTGCTTATACATAACCACACTAAGTTTGCTAATATTTGTTTAAAAGTTGTTCTTCTATGTTCATAATCAAATTAGTCTAAATTTTCTTTTATTCATAATCAGATTAGTCTAGATTTTCTTTTCTTCTTTTATTTTCATTGATAGGTTAGGTATCTAAGACATACTGTACACATAAAATGAGCTGAGGAGTATCCCCCTCTTTTTCTATGTTTTGAAAGAATTTATGTAAGATAGACATTATTGTTTCCTTACATGTTTGATAAAGTGAGAACTCAATAGTAAACCTGTATATATTCTTTGCAGAAAAGTTTTTACTAATCACAGAAATCCATATGTCTCTAACTTCTTCTTAAAGCAATTCTCCTCTTGAAACTGTACCATGTTTGCAGACCGGGAAACTCAATAAAGATGTCAACTATATAAAACTGACCTACAGAATTAATACAATCCTAATAAAAGTTCTCCCACCAGTAATGTATGCATATACTATATACACAATATGTACATACATACTATATACACAGTACATACTATGTACTCTACTGCTATTTTTTATTTTGCTTTAGTATGTAGAAATTGCTAAGTTGTTTCTATATTTCATAGGAGAAAACAAAGAATACCATGATGCTCATATAAACAGAATAAGGTAAGAAGGTCTGTTCTACCGCATGTATTCTCGACAGGACAAGTTTTGCTCCCAAGGGGGAGAAAACTGCTTCTTAGAGGGAGAAAAGAATTCTAAGCTATTGCTGTCGTTTATGGCCCTACACAAGTCAATCTTATCTGACAAAATCTTGTTCCTTAGTATTTAACTTCATGGGAGTGGTGAGAGGAGAAAATTTCCATAGGAAGGCAATAGGAATTAAAAAAAAAAAAGGTTAAAAACTACTGCTCTGCGAGATAACAACATTTATTATAAAACTATAGTTATAATGACAGTGTGGTATTCTCTCTCCACAAGGAGAGACAAATAGATCAACAGACTAGAAACAGAAACACACATACACACACACACACACACACACACACACACACACACACACACGAATCATGATTATGAGAAAGATGGCACTACAGAACAAAGGGGAAAAAATTATCTTTTTAGTAAATGGTGCTATGTCAATTGACTATTAATCTGTGAAAAACTGAAACCCTGACTTCTCTCTCAGAAGAATAATAAAAAATCAATTCCAGGTAGAAATGTCAAAGACAGAAAAATATAGTACCTAGATGATAATAAAGGAAAACTACATTGGTTTTAGAATAGAAAAATATTTTATAAGTTAAACCCAAAAAAACACTACTCAAAAATGAAAAGATTGATAAGGTGGAGTACATTAAAATTTAAAACCTGTTTACCAAAAAATACCATTAAGAGAGTGAAAAGATAAACCAAAGAGTGAAAGATGTTTCCAACACATACCAAAAAAAGACTAATCTAAAACACCCTACAATTACCAAGAAAAAGTCAAATGGGCTAAATACTTAAACAGGCACCACTTCTCCAAATAGGCCAGTCATATAGTCAGTAAATACATGAAAAGGAGCTCAGTAACATTAGTCATCAGAGAAATGTAAATTAAAAACACAATGAAGTACTGCTCATACATACCAAAATGTTAAGAAGACTTAACCAAGTATTAAGAAGACTTAATACTTGTTAAGGCTAATGTTAAGAAGACTTGAACAAGTATTAGTAAGTATATGAGGCAATCTGAATGTATATACTCTACTGGTAGGAGTTTAAATTGGTATAACTATTTTGGAAAACCCGTTTAACAATATCTAAAGGAACATACACTTAATCTTTGAACACCAGCACTTCCAGCTATACATCGTGAAACACAGGCACATGTACAGCTAGAAGAATGAACAAGGCTGCTTACAATGGCATTATTTATAACCTCCAAAAACTAGAAACAACGTAAATGTCCATTAACACAATGAATGGCTTTATGTTCAATATTACAAATATTTATAGCAATATTCATAACAACAAAAATAAACTATATCTAAATCTTCCAAATGTTGCCCAAAAGAATCAGGATGATTCACTTAACTGTTTTTATTTTCATGCACTCCTCCACGTGTGTATTACATTTTACAATACAAAAGGTACAAAAAGTTGTGATAGTGAAATACAGAATATACAAATACTTTTATTAATTTTAGAACGGAACTCTTAAAATACATATAAAACATAGAAGTTAGTCGTAAATGGCCTATAAAAAGAGAAACAAAAATATGTCAAATGAGACACAGAAAAGAATGTGAGAGACAGGAAAAAGAGAGGAAGAGTCAGACCAGCTCTATGATCGCATCTACTACTTTCTTCCTGGCTCATCTCCAACTACACTAACCTCCTAGCTATTTCTCAGACATATTTGCAAACTCCCAAATTGGGACTACTGCATTTGTTCTTCCAAGAAAACTCTTTCCCCCAGACAACCACATGCATACTCCCCCTCACTTTCTTCAGGTTTCTACTTAAATATCACCTTATCAGATACCTTTTCCTTGACCAAATTACAAAAAATCCAAGTATTCCCTATTTCCTTGCCGTATGCTTTTTTCATAGTATTTATCTCCATCTGATACGAATCTATCTCTTGTTTGTCTGTCTTAGCAGTATGCAAGTTTCTTGAAGATGGGGACTTTTGCCTGTCTTGTTCAACGATGAGTCCCTGGAACGTAGAATCAGTTCCAGCTCAACCAATATTTATTAAATGAATGAATGAAAAAGAAGAAAGTTGGACAAAGAACTGTCTCCTCCCTTAACATGTGAAGAGATACAGAATAATATCTACAAGGACTGTTTCACACATATAATAGCAGCGATAGACAGAAAAAGAAACATATAGGCAACATGTACATAAACAGTTATGTCCTTACACACAAATCAGCAGAGGAGGAGAGGGTCACTCTCATGAAATATTAATAATATTCCTATACTCCTATCTGGTAATCTTTTAGAATTATATAATTTAAATTGTTTTTAATGTTGCAAAACTAGGCAGTAGTGGGGCACCACCTCTTAATGCAAGCTAAAGGAAAAGAAGAGTCAGATTTGGCTATTTAAGAACCAGCAGATAATTAAATACTTGATCTGTGAATTTCTTGAGTTCATTTCTTCCTATCATCTTATCTTCTATCCTAATGTCAATTCAAATTCTAAGACTATATACTATACCTCATCATTTATAATAACTGTAACCCGTAACATAATTACAATGTCAAGTATGTCACCTTATAAATACCACATGCTTTCTTTTGAGCTAACTCCCTGTAAACTGTCAATGCTAACAAATTCTCAACCTCAATGGGACCTCCAATTCCTTGGTCCAACCACCATTTCATTGGCTTCCCCCCCAATACATTCAACTCCCTACCTGTTTATATTCCACAGCCCATCATAATAATTTCTCTTTCAATTTACGACCAACTTTCTTGACCCTCTCTCACCACTGTTCTGTTTCACTGGCTGCAGTCTTAGTTACCTTTCTTGTTCCTTTCATCTTTCTAACTTCAAAAACTGAAGAGTGCCTAGAGTTTGGTCTTCAATTCTCTTTTCTATTCATAATTACTTTCTAGAAAATCTCCAGTCAGTTTCCATGTCTTTAAATACCATCTTTATGCTGAAAGCTCCCAAATTTATTTATCTAGCTCAGACCACCCCATTGAAATCCAGATTTTTATATCTAGCTGCTTAGTTAACATCTCCCCCCTGGATGTCAAATAGGTAGAGTAAACATGTATAAAACCAAAATCTTTAACTTCTTCCCAGAACCTATTCTTCCTCAGGCTCCCCTCTCAGTAACTGGTCTCTCCATTCTTCCAATTGTTTGGGCTGTGAAGTCTTGGAAATATCCTTGACTTTTCACATTCTATCTCATAGCCCATATCCAAATTATCACCAAATTCTATTAGCTCTTCAAACTATAATAGACCACTTCTAAATGCTTCCACCACTACCATAATCTTTTCATGTTTGGACTATATTCTAACAGCCTAGTAGCTGGTCTTCTTGCTATTATCCTTGCCCCCTCAGTTTATTCTTCATAGCAATCAGGTTTTTTTTTTTCCTAAAATGTAAATGAGATTGTGTAATGGCTCAAAACCCTCTAACAGCTTACAAAATCCCAACCACTAACTACCTTAATAAAACAAAGTCTCCAGTCCAATCACAGCCCTAACTATTCTCATCATCTCCTATTGCTCTGACCCTAACTCACTCCACTCAAGATATACTGGTCTCCTTACTGTTTCCTTGAGAATGTCAACAGTGACTTGCTTGAGTTCCAGGTCTCTGCTTGAGTGTCACTATGAGAAAGGTCTTCCTTGACTATATCCATCCCTGTACCCTGCTTTATTATACATCATAATACTTACGCTGTTTACCATGTTTTTGTTTATCGCCTGTCTTCTCTAGTCAGAATGTAAGCTCCTTAAACAAAGGAACTTTGTTTCAGAGCCTAGACAAAGGGGAAGTGAACATAGTAGATACTCAATAATATGTACTGAAAGACCGAATAAATGTTCTTCAGAATTTTTTTTTTTTGAGACAGAGTCTTGCTCTGTCGCCAGGCTGGAGTGCAGCCTGAAGCTCACTGCAACCTCCACCTCCCAGGTTCAAGTGATTCTCTTGCCTCAGCCTCCCAAGTAGCTGGGACTACAGGTATGCACCACCATACCCAGCTAATTTTTTTTGAATTTTTAATAGAGACGGGGTTTCACCATGTTGGCCAGGATAATTTCCATCTTCTGACCTCACGATCTGCCTGCCTCAGCCTCCCAAAGTGCTGAGATTACGTGTTTTACAAATAAAATTTTATATATAAAAATGACAATTGTCCTATCAATCAGTTTGAAGCAATGTTTATTTATAAACAATAGCTTATAAGTAGTTTTTTGTGTTTTTATGAGACTACTCTGAAAAGTAAAGAGTAGTCTTTGTGATATTCCTCCTACTGAAGAGTTTCTCAACCTCAGCACTACTGACAATCAGCTGGATAATACTTTGTTGCAGGGGACTATCTTGTGCATTGCAGGACATTTAGCAGAATCCCTGGCCTCCACCCACTAGCTGCTAGTAACACTTCCCTAGTTGTGACAACCAAAAACATCTCCAGGTATTACCAAATGTTTTGTGGTGGGGAAGTCAACCTCCTCCCCATTGAGAACCTACCCAGTGGTAAAGGATTTTGTTTTTCTCTTTGTTCAATAATAGAAACATCTGGAGGCAGTACAGGTCATACAATTAAAAAAATAAAAAGAACAGAAACAGTTTAGATCATATCTGAGATATCTAAAGCATACAGATATGAATTTTCAAAATAAATAACCAACTTTACATGCTGAGGGTAGGTTCATAAGGCAAATACTCTGACATTAAAATAAGCAATCTTAACTTAATCCTAAAATAAAATCCTACGATATCTGTATGATTATAAGCACTTTTTGGAATGAGCCTTACCTTATGTTTATTGTATTCCAGAACACAGGCAAGGAAGTTACAAGCTTATTCTACATAAAACCCTTCCACACTCCCCCAATCCAGCCCTCAGGTAAAATGTACTTTTTTCAGTCTTATTACATCCTAATGGCAATTGATACCCAAAGTGAAAAAAATATTTATACCTCCCTAATCGCCATCGAGTGTTCAGAATTATCCATTAAATTCTGGTACACATATGTATGTATGCAACTGTATTGCAAAGCAAATTTCACTAGCAACTGACTGTCAGGTTCATGGCTGCGCGTGAAGTATTTCAGAAACATTATTTTGTCTGCCTGACCATATTTTAGCAGTAAAAATTTTAGAAAAGTTGGGGCAATCCAATAAGAGAACAGGATAACACACTTCCTTACTATATTTACCATTTAATGCAGTGCTACAGAGTAAGACAATAAAACTGCTGCCAGGTTTTAACCATTTACATTCACAGTAACTGAAACAGTCTTACAGAGAAATTATGTTAAATGCTATAATATTTATAACTGACTAAGGAAACATGTCTAGTGAAGACATATTTTCAGTCAACCTGGTACTATAGGACAGGATTAAGATTTATTATAAGGTTTCTGTGTTCCATCTCTCACTAAAAGCATAGAGATACACTGACAAACAAAACTGGCAATTGTTAGAATAATAGTGTTATTTCTTTATAAATATAAATGGTATATCTACATTATGCTTTTCAAGCAAAAAAAAATGTTACTAAGGAATAATATCTCTACTAGCATTTCAGAAAACAGGAACAAAAAAAAACAAATTACTTTTACATTAGCATTAAAAATAATTTTCATCTCATATCAATTTTAATTCCACAAAACTCTTGGCTATTCTTGACTCTTGGCTATTCTTTCCAAAATCTAAAAAGCTAAATGTATATTTCAGAAATTTTTTTCCCATTCTTCAGTGAAATGACCCTTCTAGATATTAAGAAAACAAAAGTTATTATTAAGCCTACAACATTTTTTTAAATAGCAGAAGTACTCAGGCTACTTTAAAACTGATTATAGGAAAATACTAAAATAAATTATGAAAAGATTTACCAATATTCAAAGCTACCTGCAGCCAAGTCTTCTGCCTATTTCTATTTCTTGTTAGCCAAAAGGCTAGGCAAATAATTCTGAGGCACAGTTCTGACATCAAACCCCTAGCAACACTATTAGATATCAGCCAATTGGAATAATAATAATGTATCTTCCTAGCAGAAGAGTTGGCTAGGTTACTAAACATTATTTATTTTCCTCTTCTGAATTTTGGCAGCATTTCCTTTATTGAAATTCTCTCTCCTCTCTTCCCCTTCTGTCACCCACTGCTCTCATAGCCTTAAATGCAGTTAGTATGCTTTTCCCCCTTCACATAAAAATGAGTATACAATAATTAGAAATTATCTGAATACACTTCATCTAAAAAGAAGCTGAAAGACATAATTTTAGAATTAAAGTGGTATGCCATCAAAGATTAGCTGTATAATCTCCGACACTAATAGCCACAAATTATTTATTTTTTTAGAAAGCTTGTATATTCTCATGTAGAGAAACAGTAAACATTGCCTACATCTGATTTCCAGCAGGTACATATTTTAAAAAATATTTTTAACCCACTATGATGTCTTTATAAGATATAACAGACTGCCTCAATGAAAAATGAAAACAGTCAAGATTATTCTACCAATCAAGAGGTTCACTGAGTTTTCTCTCTGAAGAGCAGATATTATGAAGTTTAGTAGTTTAAAATATATTTAATACTTTTTAATCCTACAATAATATTGCTAAAAAATTTCTTGAGGGAAAAATGCAAAAAGTAGTATTGAACAGGAGCTTGAATAGGACATAGTAAGAGCAAGAACATGACTTAGGGACATGGGCCCAAACCACACCTCTGCCAAGTGGTAATTTTGTGACTGCACAAGGTATTGAACTTCTCTGAATTTCAGTTACTCTATCTGTAAGATGGCAACCATACTATTTATCCTTTCAGGAATATTTCAAACGAGTAGACATTTTCTACTAATCCAAGTAATAAACAAATCCAGAATAATATAAAAATAAAAATGCTTGACCAATAAAATATTCATGGATAAACATACAATAAATTTAAGAAGGTATACTCTTTAAATATAGTGGTACTTTCCTTCATATTTAATTAAAAAGCCACAATTTTCTAGTATTGGTTTTGGTAAATAACCAGTATGCAATAAAATGAAATACATTATTATAATTTGATAATAAACCAAATGACCAGGCATCAGCTTATAAACATTTAAAGTAACTGTGAAATAGTCAAATATGGACCTTGGTCAAAAATGAAAGTTCATTTTCTTCAATATCCATCAATTTTATTCACTTAAAATGACAAATCATTCCCAATCTACAGGTTTTAGAACCTAGACAATGATTTTCATGCCAATAAATATTTAAAGTGAAACATTAGTTTCAAGAGGGGGTTTTAAGTAAAATTCAACATTATACTGGAATGATAAATGCAAATGATGCAAACTAATTTAATGTCTAACATCTGAAAAACTTCTCCAAACATCTCGAAGTTTATAATCTTTATTGATTTTATGATTCTAACAAAAAAATGTTTAATATATCTCCATTTATTTAGAAAACAAAACTATTACTCAAGTTTCTGCAATTTTTCTAGATACGCATTTTTTACACTTTGAGAATTTTGGGATTTTTAAGTTACTATTTTTGAAGAAGATAGTAAATACTAATTCTTTTTAGGTTCATAGTCCTTTTTTTAGTATAAGACTCAGAATATAAATCAATATCTATATCTTAAAAAATAAATCCTAAATTTGGGCATTGATTCATGATAAACTATAAATTCCTTATCTCCTGCACGTCTTAGTCCTTCCTTCCCTCAACAAAGGATAAATTCAAATATTTCCTCAAAACTTCACATGGTAAAAACACATAAATCTTTGAATGTCCATGATAAAAGGATATTTTAAAAGTAAAGATTAAGAAGAAATCTAAAAAGCATTAAGTTACTATAAAAAACAATGGGGCACTTGCAAAGAAATTAAAATAATCCAGCTCAGAAAGAGCTCTCCTGAAAACAGAAGGCGAGGAGAAGAGAGAAATGGAAGAAAATCAGGCTCCCAATCTGTTCATTTCCCAGAATTTGTGAACAACCTGCTTTCTCTCAACTGTCTTTACCATGAGCATGAGCCTAACCCACAATGTACCAGTTTTCTACTGAATACAGGTTAAGTGCCATTACAGCAATGGTCAAAGGGCAACTCATTTTCATTTGTTTGTTTGTTTAATGAATAAACACTTCGCCTTAAAAAACAAGAAAGGAAAACAAGAAAGTTAACACTTTCTTTTCCAACCCAGACAATTCCTTTCAGCTTTGGAATTTAAAGATGGGCTAGAAAAAGATACTATGCTGCCACCTATCTACCTGAAAGGGTAGAAAGAAAAAGCAGACTACAGCTTTCCTTCAGTCTAGCTGACAGGACACAGAGTCAAAAGACAGCATGCTTTAACTGAATCATTACTCTCACAAAAATTATGTATAACAATCATTAATGTAATATCCAAAGATAGAGAACTTTGGGGATCTCTTCCACATCCTGAATATTAGAAAGGATAAGACGAATAAATAACGTTCCTGATACCATCTTTATGTACACATAGGTTTATATACATAATCAAGAGCTGGATATAGATTTTTGTTTGTTTTAGAGAAAAATGAAAGAAACACAGGAAAGGACTTGTAAAAAACACTGATGGGGCAGGAGGTTTTGGAGAAATATTCTACCATAAAACATTAGTTTTTAAAAATGTCAATGGTAATAATGGTGACTTTTGTTCTGAAATTATTGGTAAATTTTTTCCCATCCAAGTACTAACGAGGCTGAACCCTGCTTAGCTTCTGAGATCCAACGAGATTGGGCACGTTCAGGGTGATATGGTCGTAGACAAATTTTTTCTACATTTATGAAAAAACAGTAAATATCATTTACAAAAGAACTGCTAAAGTAAGAACATTATTTTATTATTTAGCTTTACAGAGTTTGTTATACAGTTGGAATTTTACAACAGATTTGCCCCTTAAAACCAATTATTCCAGTTACACCCTCAAGCCTTTTGTTTTTTTGCCCAGCAATGACTTCCTTCATCTCCCAATTTGGTTGACCTCTATCTCACCTATAAAGTCTACCGTGAGTCTCATTCCCTACAGTACAGCAGTTCTCAAACCTTATGGCCACAGAAGTTCTGCACTGCACGACTCCACAGGATACTATTTACACAGACTATGATGTGAGTGTTGCCTCCCGGAGTTACGCAATTAGGCAGCAATGATTAAAATCACCTGGGAAGAAATTTTTAAACAAAATGCTATTGCCATTGACACCTATGAGGAAATAGTTTGTATGAAACCAACCCTCACACCAAGAACACTATGAAAAGCCAGATAAAATCCGATTAATTAATAAATACACAGCTGTCTGAAGATACTGGCAAGTAGCCAAACTTTCCAGAACTTACAAGGTCAAAATCTCAGAGAAAGTAGACAGACATTAAGGTGAGCCATATATTCTGCACTGCTTTTGACCTGAAAGTACTTGCCCAATTCACACACAGTACTGTATGAAAGGCCAAGTAGAAGTGGAGACTCAGAACATCCTGCAAAATCTCCAAGGGCAGGAAAACAGTAACTGTAGGGCACATTCCACAATAAACACCTCAGTTTTTCAGCTAAGACCCCGAAAGACTATACTATTGGAATAAAGGCAAAGTGAAACCAGTCTTTCACAAAGACAAACCCAGCAATCCAGATTCCTTTCAAAATATCAATAAATGCAATAAACAGCATCTTCCCAAGAACTGCTGTATTAAGACCAATGTTCTGTTATTTAGCATTAGAAATATTTGTTATACAAACCCCTGATTGGATTAAAATAAGCCTTCTTATATATCTTATCAAAAAAAATAAAAGAGTAAACCAAATCTGAGGAAAGAACACCATCAAACACATTTTCTACAATTCGTCATATAAAACACTCAGTATTCTGACTTAAGCATGTCAGAAGACAGAACCAAATAGCTGGAAATTGAGAGGGAAAAAGATCAACAGAAACAGACCCATAAGGGGATCTCAAAATTGAAGTTATCAAGCATAGACATTAAAATAATGTATTGAAATGTTCAAAAAAGATGACAAAATGGATGATTTCACCAAAGAAATTATCAATGAAAGAAAGTATCAAATGGAAATTCTAAAAGTGAAAAATATAATAACTGAATTAAGAACTCAATAGAAGGATTTAAGGGTAGATTAGACATGGCAGAAGAGCTGATTAGTAAACCAGAGGATAAATAGGAAATATCTAGAATGAAGCAGAGAGGGGGAATAAAAAAGGAAGGTGAAGAAATAAATTCAAAACATATGCAGCACAATGAGAATTCATGTACATGTAAGTAGAATCCCAGAACTGCAGGAGAAAAAAATTGAGCAGAGGTAATACTTGAAGTAATAAAGGCCAAGAAATTTCCAAAACCTAAGAATGACATCAAGCCACAGATTCAAAGTTACATAAACTCTCCAACAGAAAAAAATGCAAAGAAAATAAGCACATCATAGAATCACAGAATAACTGCTAAAATATAAAGACAAAAAAAAATCATAAAAGCAGCCAAAGAAAAACACACATTTCATTGGCGTAACAGTAAGACCAACAACTGATTTTACAATAGAAATGATGGAAACCATAAGACAATGGAATAACATCTTTTAAAAACTAAAGTAAAAACCAGTCTACAATTCTGTGCCAAACAATAAATCCTTCAAAAATTAAGGAGAAATAAAAACATCTTCAGGGAACTAACACTGAGAGAATTTGTTCCAACGGACTTGCACTAAAAGTAGAAAAATTAAGCCTAGAGGAAGCTCAGACCTAAGGAGGACTAGAAAAAGCACCTAAGTAGATAACTCAAAATAAATAATGACTATCGATAACACATAACTTATATATATATAACAATATAACACATAATGTATTTGCAACAATGACAAAGTCTTGTTACCATGTGATTTTGTTCCGCATCTACTTTCTACCCCACAATGCCAAAAATGATGATGATAAAGGGTGTTCCAAAGCCACTGCTTTCATTAGGTGCACAATGGTAAAGTACTAACTTATATTAGACTTCAAAAAAAAAATCAGAGAACAATGTTTTCACTTTGGGGCAAACTATAAAAAAGAGTAAAAGTAAAAGTCATTAGAAACAGAAAATTGGAAATTTTTTAAATTAGAAATTCCAAAACAGGCAAGAAAATGAGAAAAATGGGACCACAGAACAGATGAAGTCAAATAGTAAATAAATAGGAAGATGACAAAATACCAGTTATACTGAGTAAAAAGTTAGTAAATACTTCATATTAAAAGACAAATATGTTTTTAATGATGAAATATCTGCTGTCTATAAGACACATACAAGACATAGTAACCAAGAAAGGTTGAAAGTATTAAAGACAGAAAAAGACATATCATGAACACTGTAATTAAAAGATAACTGATAGAGCTAAACTAATAACAGAAAGAAAATTTAAGGCAAGAATCATTATTAAGAATAAAGAGGCATATTTTATAATGATACAAGAGTCAATCCACCAAGATGATATAACTAAGTTTGTATGTGTCTCTAATATAGCTTCAAATTCTCAACTTCTAAATCAATTAAATGACTAGAATTCATTTCAATGTATATTGAGTAACTACTGAACATTCACTTGCTTCAGATCACTGGAATATTTAGAGCTACACAGATTATAAAATACTTTCTCCAAGTTTAGTTATAATTCTGGTCCTAGAATTTAGCTTTTCTCTATTAAACTTAAGTAGGTTAGAACAGTGCTAATAAACATTCCATTTTATGTATTTATATTTGTCTAACAAAACTGTCTTTCTTACAATGGGAAATATGTGATAAAGTTCTCTCCATACACCTAACTTGATAATATATATTATTTACTTCATCACTGAGATAATATATCATAAAACTAAAAATTACTCGATTCCTCAATAGGAAACAAAGTGATCTTGAAAATTTCATAACCTCTGATTTTTCATTTCATTACTGCTAATACGGTGGTAATTACAAAGTACCTCACTTGATACAAGGAAACTTGTAAGACTTAGGCTAAGAGAACAATTTCTGCTCAGCACTACTAGACATAAATAACTTTGTCAGATCCCTAGAACTGCTTTATTCCTAGCTTTCTTACAACCAACATAACTATTTGATTTTCATTTGGTAAAATGCTACTAACACATTATTATGATTTTTATTTCAAAAATCACCTACATTGTATCTGCAATTGGTTGCTCTAAGGAAAATCTGGTCTGACTTTTCAAAACCCACTTTTTATACTCACTTTTTATATATTTTCTTCTTGATATTTTTAATCTCTTAATAAACATTTACTATGCTGATCTTTTTCCAACATTTGTTAGCATGTAAATATATATATATATGTAGTATATATATTCAAATATAACCTATATTTGATAATCCATTTTTCCATTTTCCAGTTTTAAAAAAGGTGACTGCTATTTATTTCTCCAGTTTCTACCTTTCATTTGGGGAAGAAAATTAGTTGTAATTTCAAATACCTTAATCCTTCATTACCGGAATTTCCTTAGTTGGTCATCAATCTTCTAGTAATAAATGGTTACTGTAAAATGGTCTCAAAAATTAATAAGCCAAAGAAATATTGTTTCCTCCCTCTGAGAGCTTTCACTAAAATCAAATGTAAAATAAACTGAATGTCTATTATATGCCAGGTAAGTTTACATATATTATCTCATTTAATCTATTATTCACATTTTCAGAAGAAGAAAATTACAAATCAGAGAGGTTAAACAATGTGTCAAAGCTTATATATGTAATAAGAAAAAACAGGCTTTAATAGGTATGTCTGTTTACAAAGACAAGATCTTTCCACTACCAGAGGCTGGCAAAGTTACTGTAAGGAGCCAGGCGGTTAATATTTTAGCTTTACAGACCATAGTCTCTGCCACAACTATTCAATTCTGCTGTTATAGAACAAAGGCAGCCATAGACAATATATACACAAAAGAGAGTAGCTGTTTTCCAGGAAAAAACAGGCAGAGGGCTGAATTTAAACCAAGGCCCACAGTTTGCCAATCCTGCATGATACTACAATGCATTCATTACCTCTTAGACAGCCTCTATTAGTTTTTCATTTACACCACTAAATTCTTCTTCTCTGCCACTTAAAAAAAAAAATTATTACCTTAATCCTACTGAGGAATTTTATTTTAATGTTTTTCTTATTAGGCTCTATTATTTGAAACATTACTCTAGGGAATACGTACATTCTTTTACAAGATCTAACTTTAATTCCAATTATATCAGAAGTTTATCTATAAAGAAGAAGAAACATTTCTACAAATATAATCCTAGCATGCATTATATTCTCAGTGTGAAATGTCAAACACCTCAATTTAAAATTCCCCCTTTTCAACTTTTTGCAGTTATTAGTCTCTAATTTTAATTGCTCAAGCTAAACATAATGAGCATATTCACAAGGCCCCCCAATATATACAGCCAAACAGCGATAGCAAGCGATCATGTATACTAAAAAGATCCAAATGCCTTAGACATTTTCTCCCTCTCTCCTTTATTCCAAAATTTAATTGTATGTACCTCCAATTAATGTGTTTTTTCTAATATAAAAGATTTAAACAGTATAAACTTGTGTACACAGGAAAGAAAAATTCGCTTCTCCATCAAGGGTTTTATTCTTTCCTCTTTTTCTCCTTACCATGCATTCTCACATGAGTACTTGCACACTTCTGTCTGTCTGTATCCCCTCCCACACACACACACACAGTTTTTTTTAAAAAACAATCCAAGTCCAAATAAAATAGAAAAAATAATAGTCAAAAACCACACAAGATCA
The DNA here is from genome assembly GCA_036589455.1 of Ateles fusciceps. Taxonomy (NCBI): domain Eukaryota; kingdom Metazoa; phylum Chordata; class Mammalia; order Primates; family Atelidae; genus Ateles; species Ateles fusciceps. The sequence continues at coordinate 6,475,345 of JAZHEH010002789.1, read as the reverse complement.
GATTCAAACCCCAGCTCTGTAACTAAATCCAGTTGAATAATCACTTCCTAGCTTTATGCCTTCAATACCTTATATAATAGTCTCTTTCTCATCTATAAAAATAAGTGGGGATTATACTCACCTCATAAGGTTATTCTGGGCACTAAAGTGAGAATTAAAATGAGATGTCCATAGCACAATATTGACAAGGAATTAAAAATTCTAACTGCTGCTATCATCATCATCATCACTACTATTTTGTGCAAGTCTTAACAGCTATTGCAGTTCCTCTACCAAGTGGGAGGGTATTGCCTCAAATGGTATACATATGGTAACTTTTAAAGCATCCTGCAAATTCATCTTACCATTACTGTTGAAAGTCAGGGAGAAAAAAAGTTCTCTTTCTCAAGAACATAACTATTTGAGAACCTTTTAAAATTAAATTCTACATTTTTATTCCTGAAAAAAGAACACTTCATCTTTGTTTTTAATTATTTTAGATATTTTTAAACCAAGTCACATATATTAAAAGATCCAATGTGTTGCTTTCTAAAGAAAGCCACTCAACACTAATAAATAATCATAAATGAATTTCATTAAAAGGACATTTCAGACTAGGGACCATTTTCTCACTCCCAACATAATTCAAAATTCACCAATTTGAGGGTTTTGTTGTTTTGTTTCCAATCTTTTTTACTTAAAGGAACCACATATTAATAACTGCATGCTAGTATTAGTGCTCTAATGTTAGTGGATATAAACATTTCTTACCAAATTACGCTTTTTAGTGGAAGAAAATAGTAATAGTGGCAGAAAGAAAACATCAGTGCGTAGCAAGTAAGAAGTTCAGTGTAGAAACATAACTGCAGAAAGAGCCAATGATTATCTTCACCAACACAATTGTTAATCCTAAAGAAAAAAAACGAAAAAGATATTTTAAATTTCAATAAGTTTACCTCAGGATCAGTAAGACTAAAATAAAAACAAATAATATCACATATGCTTAACTTCATGGAGATACGCTAAGGCCACTCAAAGGTCAAAACAAACTATGCAAAGAAAAGTATAAATACACCATTTTATATACGTAAAGCACTTCACAAAGGAAGTCCACATATGTTATCCTCCTTCAACTCATAACAACTCAGCGAGACAGGAAGAGCAGACAGTAGCCTCCTGTGTCACTGATACGGAAACAGGAACAAACGAGTTAAGTCTCTAGCCAGAGGATGTACAGTTAGAAGAGACAGGGGCCAAGAGAGCAAGAACCCTGCTTCCCCTGTATATTGCTCTTCCTTTATGGCATTCTAGCTGTGGAAAGCAAGCTGAATGACCTGAAGCACAACAGCTAAAACTTGCCACTCTGGCATAACTGCTAAGCATTCACCATTTTTTTTCACTTTAAAAATCTATTCCTGGTTGCTGAAAATAAAAATGTATTCAAAACTATTTACAGATACATAGAGCTATACTTCCACCAATACAACAGTGAACCCTAACCAGGAAAGACGATTAATGTTATAATCAAAAATTTTCAAGGCTATTTAAAGCTGAATATTTTATTACTCCAAATTTCTTGTATCCAAATTGTCAAAGTATTCTAAAATTCTAGCAAAAAAACCCCTAGTTCAAAATTATAAATTACTTTGCACAAATGGTTTCACTTCAAAATAGTATTATACTGTCACTGAAAAAGAAATGATGTAACAGGTTTCAGTCCTAATTTAAATTGTTCTTTTTAACTTGTCATTAAACCATTTTTAAAGACAAATATAGAACTGAACTGAAAAACCTTGAAGAGGCATTTCTTAGACTTGAGAGTGCATGCTTTGTAAACATAAAAATCTACTGTACTTTGTTATTTGCAAGCAAGACCATAAAAGAAGTGTGCTTATGTATTAATATACACTCAGAAATGCTCTTCAATACCTGTTGATTGAAAGATGACTTATCCTTGTTCCAACCTCCTGTCCCCCAGGAAGTTGAGAAACAGTGTCTGTGATCACAGCATTCTTCTTTATCAGAACAGCTTTAGCAAGCATTAAGGTCCTCAATCTATATGAGTTCTTTTTGGAACATTTAAACTACTTAGAAAGAATGATCAGGCCAGATACAGTGGCTCACGCCTACAATCCCAGCACTCTGAAGTTGAGGTGGGCAGATCACCTGAGTTCGAGAGTTCGAGACCAGCCCAGCCAACATGGTGGAACCCCGTCTCTACTAAAAATGCAAAAATTAGCCTCGCATGGTGCATGCGCCTGTAATCTCGGCTACTTGAAGGCTAAGGCAGGAAAACCAGAGGCCAGGAGGTAGAGGTTGCAGTGAGGAAGAGGTTGAGATTGCACCACTGCACTTCAGCCTGGGCAGCAACAGAGTGAGACTCTGTCTCGAAAAAAAAAAAGAATGATCAGAGCCAGAAATACAGAAAACCTTAAGGCAATGTGAAAATTGATCTCCAAACCTAAAACTCTGTTAGGCAGTTAAGTAGTGCAATTACCGGAAACCTCAAAAATCTTCCTTGCTTCCAATTTACACTGTACAGTTCCCCCTCTCTCTGAACATTTCAGCAGTGCTCCATCAGGAAATTCAATCATAAATATTCCTGAATCTCTTTAGGTCCCTTGTCTACCCTCCTTTCTGATCCTGCAGTCCTTTCTACTTCTCCCTCACTGCTACCAACTTCTGAAAACCTGACTAAAACTATGGAAACAAGAGGCCTAGAAACAGAAATCACCCCAAGGTTAGAATTAAGGTTAAACAGCACCTTATTTGGTCACCAATAAGTGAGTTTTTCCTAGTTGATTATTTTTCTAAACTACTGTATTCTTTTGGGAAAAAAGCATCAATATCCACTTGTATCATAAACATTTATATTTTAGTAAGAAACACTATTATAAAAAGTGCTTAAAAACTGACCTTTTCTGTATGATTAGCAATTATGTAAATACATGTCTCACCCAGCTTTTCTCGAATCTATTACCATTGTGATAGCAAATATCAGGTCACTGAGCTTTAGAAAATTACTTGGGAATCTGTTTAGATTCAAGGCACATTTCTGAGTATCAACTACATGCCATATACTATTTCATCTTGTTGACAGATCTAGAAAATTTTTAAATTTTTATGTAGTTACCAAGTGCTTTTATCTAAAATGCTCTATTTTTTCCTATTTCAGGAAATTATCTTCTATTTAAATAATCAGTCTATGCAAAAAACCTAATTTCCACTGAAAGTTTGCTGATTAACTGTGGTATCAAAATAAGTTATCAAAAATAAGGAAAACTCTAAAGTGACTAACATTAGAAAAAGCTAAATTCTACTTGAATCAATTTTAAATAAATGCAATTACAAATTAAGAGGCCCACTATGTAGCTAAATTTGCATATATGCATGTGTATACAAATATAAATACTACATGTATGTGTACAGATATCTTTGTAAAATTCTACACTATACCAGTTTAAATATTTATACAGAGAGCCAATGCTAAGAAAACAGAATTAAATACAATATACTTGTTCACAGATTTTTGTGACAGCTTTAAAATGAGATACAATACAGTATTCACATAGCGTTTGTTTTCAAAAATTCTATTTCTCAACTGAGCATTTTCTTTAAATATTACAAGAGAGCCCCCTATTGACCAAAACTCTTGGCAGTTCTGCTGAATCAGCTAATTATCACTCACATACTTCCAACATGTATGTAATGGTAGTAGCTATATCCAATACATAATGCTTAAAAAGCTTTAAGGGGTAAGGAGGAAGTTATCAAGTTATCTGATATGTGTTATTAATTAAACAAATGAAAAGGAGATACAAACATTTGCATGTACATGGTTTATTACAATTAGAAATAGCTACCGTTTAAGTACTTCTTACTTGTCAGATATTGCACTGAATGTTTTATATACACTGCCTCATTTAAAACAATCACCTGAATCCTTTTGTATATTAGGTTGCATGTTAATTCTTAGTTTTTTTGTTAAAAATCTCTCTTTGTTACAAAAAATAGGATTTCTATGGAAAAATTACTTTGAGAGTTGATAGAACCATATAATTTAAATAAAGATATCCTTATTAAGATACTATAAACCTGTATAACTTTAACATTGCTTTTGTTTAAAGCTGCTAAGTTGTAAGATTTACACTACCCATCTCACTTTTTTTTTTTTTTTTTTTTTTTGCTAGAAGTGAATTATTCTTACCATGGACAGTGATGATCCATTCTCCTCACACAGTGGCCGCAGCGGCTGCAGTGATGGGAACGCTTTGGTCTCATCAAATTACATTTGTTACATAATTCCCAGAACTCCCTTTCTAGAGAAGGAAATTAAAATCCATTTAATGAAGGCAAGTAGGTAATGCTGACATTTAGCAACAATTGTTTAGAAGATTTTATGGGAAGCCTTCAACATATAACTCTAAGAGATTTTTCTTCTTCTAAGCCTTCAGTGTAAACGTGTTTGCCATAAATGTTGCTGTTTTCTTCTATATGTCTTATTTTGTATGTTCCTAATTTAAAAGACTATAAAAATAAGACGCTATTAACAATGTGCTTGTATTCTGGGTATATTGTGAGAATGTAAGTAAAATCCAATGACAAAACCCTAAAGCCCAACCAGATTATTATACTAAAACAATTTTATTTAAACAAATTGATTTCTAGAAATTTTATTTTTAAAGGCTCTAAAGAAGAAATAATGCTGACCCTGGTTTCAGTTGATTAGTAAGTTGAAATCAATCCTATAAACTCATTTGAAAAACGGAGATAGCATACCCCCTCCACATACACTTTCCTTAAATCATTTAATTTTTTAAAATATCAGTAGATTCATTTAAGAATATGTATGGGACAGGTTAGAGAAGGATGTCATATGGGTTTGGGAGGTTGTCAGAATACTTTTAGTAGTGAAAAATGTTGCAAGATGACTACTATTTTTAATGAAAAGAAAGGAGTTCTTCACTAAACACCGAACTACCACCAAGTAGCAATTCCCTCTAATCTGTAGTGAAAAGGCACACAATTAAGTTATGTGCTAAAAACACAAGTTTACATAAGAGAAAAGGCTTTTGTTTTCATTAAAAACTGTCCTCATCAGATCCATGAAAACTATGGAAGAGTCAGCGATCTAGAAAAGATAACTGCCTTATTATACAAAAATGTATCTTTTAAACATATGTTGGAAAGGAATTTTACTTTAACAAAATTCTTTTAATTTTCATCTTCTGTGTTTATATTATCCCATAACCTCATTAAAAATATGGCCATAGTAAGATTAACCTAACTCCTACATTCAGAACGAGTATTAGTATATGAACAATGGGACCCTAGCACACAATAGGTAGTCACTAAATGCTTGCTGATGTATGAAAAGTCTAAAATCAAAAAATGAAAGAGTCTAAATAAAATGAAAGATAATAGTAGATAGTATTCAATTTTCTAAAAAGATTCTCTACTTGAACTCCATTATTTTAGTTTAATGGCCAGGAGCAACATCAACATGCTGGACTTTTATATAGCGAAGCGTTGGGAAAATACTCCCACTACAGATATCTCTGAAGAAACAAAATATGAATAAAACCTATATCAAATTAATTGTTTCAATAATATGAAAATTGAGAAATTATTTCTTACACTTGAAATCTCGTTGTAAAACAAAATCCTTTTTCATTTCTTATTTTAATGAAAATAAATGTGAGAGCAACAATATTAACGCTTAATTTACATAGTTAAACTAGTATTATTTACCTGTAAGTGAAATAAAAACTCATTTAATATGTAGCACATTACAATGTCACAAGCATATATCCCACTCCCCCACTTACTCAATGCTCCCAAACACCCCAATGTTAAAGCTTCGAATTCACACATTGTAAGGAACATAGACATGAAGGAGGCTCTCCACAACGAGTCCATTTTCATTAAAAGGCAGTATGAAAACTTTTTTATCAGCCCCTCAAAACATAAACATGGTATATTCATCATTGGTAATTTCTGAGAAATCAACATATAATATCATACAGAATAAATTCTTCATTTCATACCTAAAATGTATCCTCAGAAAAGAGAGCACTTGGCTATAGTCAGAGAAAGCCTCTAATTTTGTAAGCTAGACCACAGATACAAACTACAGTCTGCAGGCAAATCCAGTCTACCACCTGTTTCTGTATGAACTATTATGAGCTAAGAATAATTTTTACAATTTTAAATTATTGAAAATAATCTGGGACATGTAAAAATCATATGAATTTTAAATTTCTGTGTCCACAAACAAAGTTTAATGTGCCCATCACTTACATATCGTCTATGGCTGCTTTTGTGTTTCAATGGCAGAGCTGAGTAGTTGTGACAGAGACTGTACAGCCCATAAAGCGGAAAATATTTACTACAGGTCCTAAGAAGAATTTATTTGCTAATTTGCTAATCTATGGTCTGGACCATAAACTAATTTAAAGAAAGAACTTGAGTCACTCCTTTGATAACATAAAGATACCACATAAGTATCTAAAACGAGAAATACCTGTAAAAACTCAGTTTCACAAACCTATATGAGAACGTACATCCCTATATGTTTAAGGAACAAAAGAGAAATCAGTATTGTAAAAAAATCTAGAAATTTAATTGATCATCTAGAAGGTGTTTTTGCCTTATGTAGCAAAAAAAAAATCCAGCCATTTTAATATACCCTACATATCTCTAAAGCCTTTCTTAGTCATTTCCCTTTCCTCCCTTTACTCACGCCCACATAGGATCTTGGTGACTGATACATTCTGATATCTGATGATTTTTGTGCTAGCCATGTAATGATATAAAATAAAAGCCTATGAGAAAAAGAATTCAACTGAAAATTTATGATAGCTATAGAAAAATTAAAAGCTAACAGATACATTTTTAAGGGAGAGAGAAGTCAAAATATAAAACATAATGAAAAAAAGTGAGTAAATAGCATCATTTTGTTTAACCTGGATATTTATTAATGCTGTAAATGCTTGAATGAATATAATGCAATGCTTGGTTTGGTTTTGTTTAACCCTCAGAAAGGAAGGAATCACGCTCTACTTGAGTCTTTTAAAAGACTCACATTTTAAGGGGCCTTCTCCCAATTAATATATTTATAATCCAAAGTAATGCTTTGAGGAGAAAAAAAAATTACCTAAATCAATACAAATTTTGAGTCATAACAGAGATTCCCTGACAAGAATCAGCTGTCAATGTAGGAAATAAATGTCAATAAGTCTCTCAAAGATCACATTTAAAAAGCAATATAAGAGGGAGGATAAAACCAAAACTATGCATGAATACATGACCCTGATCACTGAGTACAGGCATCCTTATAGCTTGGCGTAAATTTTCCAAGAGACTGTATCAAAACATGATGCATTTTCTTTAACTTCAAAGAATTTCCTCTGTAACGCTATGACAAAAAATGGCTCTAGTAATGACAAAAACACTGATGTCGAACATGCAAGTGAAAAACTTGATTAAAATGTTCTAAAGTTGATTGCGGCGATGGTTACACAACTGTGGGTATACTAAAACCCACAGAATTGTACACTCTAACTGGGTTAATTATATGGCATGTAAATTATACTCAATAAAACATTTTTAAACATAGTTAAGAGCTTGAATAAAATTTCATAAAATATGAAAGTGATAAAAAATATTTCTCACTTGAGGTGCTTATATTTTGTTTTTCAATTTCAAATATACATGTGAATAATTCAAATAATATAAACAAAGTTGTGAAAATTTCATTTGACTGTTTCATCTACATGCTTGAAAGCTTATAAAGTCAAATTCCGGGAATCTTTTCATGGCAAAATGGAACATTTCCTTATATTCAAATTGCCTCATATATTTAGGGGTCACATATATATTAAAATCATTGTGTCTTAAAAAAGCAGAAAAGCATGTAAAATATTTCAGAGTAATTCAATGTAAAAAAACAGTTAAAATCACCAAAGTATTAGGGCTTTAAGTTTCCTTTTCTGAAGAATTAATTAAATGAAATTGTTCAACCTTCAAATATTCCTGAATAAATGTCACTATTCTATAGTTTCAACTCTCTAGGCATTTAATATTATTTTTCAGTGTTAAAATTTTATATATATATTTTTTTTTTTGCTAAATTAAAATCATATTTACAAAAGAATCAGGTAACCAGCACAAAAAGTACATGATGACTTAAGTTTTCCCTAGATTCATAATAAAAAGCTAAAATTATCAATCTGTATATAGACCCATGGTAACAAGATGACAGAAACAAGGTTCTGGGTCTCTGGACTGGGTCTCACACCAACAACCAGCTGTTTAATCCAGGAAGGACAATGTGTTCTCCTAACTACCTACCTCATACAATTACCATGAGGATCATGTAATATGTCATACCAGAAGACTTTGGAGAAACATTAAAATATGATAAATAAGTGTACTTTTGTCAATGGAGTGAATGGGAAGTTTTTTGGACTCAGGGAAGAAAAATGGGTCACATGTCAACTGAAACAAGATATAATGCAGACATCCAACAGCAAGATGCCAGGGTGTTGTACATCACTACAGTCTAGACATTAAAGACAACAGAGTTGTTACATGTGGACTCAATTCAGTCTAAAGATACAATTTTTGTGGTAATACGATGTTCTTAATATTTTAAATTACTTTCCACGATCTTTGTTTTTATCACAAAATTTTTCATAAAAATTGGGACTCCCTCTGTTCTCTTTAAGATTTTAAGAGCTAGTAATCTAACTGCATGACAATTCTACTATAGCTAAGTAGAGACGACTACTTTCAAATAAGGTATGAAATTTTTAATATGAAATACTTCCTACCTGGCCCCTCTCATTGATTTGCAGTGTCTGGAACATGTAGGCATTTCATTCTTTCACCACTGCAAACTAAAGAGTTCATCAGAAACGGGTCTTCAAGTTAGAAAATACCTGTTTCTTTGATTTTCATGGGCCACTGGACTTAAAATTGAAGTAGATAACACATGTATATAGTATTTTAGAGAGCTTTTGGCTAAGCCAGGTGGGGAAGAAAAGTGATTCTACACAGATTGCAGAGTGCCACCCTCCCCCACCTGCCCCACTGCAAAACACATATACATACACCAACTTCTAATGACAGTCCTACTGCCTCTATACATTAATAAAAACTAATATTTAATGTAGTGTTCAAAAACTTCTACAGCAATATAAACATCAGTGTAATATTCCCATTTAATCTCTAAATTTTCAAAGCCAGCTAACCCTCTAAATGATGGGTATCGAAAAGCAACTATCAGAATTCAGAGAAGGCTTTATAAGTAACCTGTCACTTAATCTAATTTCATAAGAAATTACTGCACTGGTTCCAAAACTTTGCTACACACTGGAATCACCCAAGATCTTTCGAAAATACTGATACTTGGTTCTTATGCCCCAGATATTCTAATTTAACTAAATGGGGTATGACCTGGACCCTCAGATTTTTTGAAGTTCCCCAGGTAATTCTAATATGCAGCAAGTTGGAAGCTACTAACTTACTATAAAAAGTATTTTGGTTCTTTAATGTACTACACAGACATACACATTTCTTACTAAAAGAAAGTTCAGAGAGTTCTCAAAGCTTATATAGCAAACAATCAAAAAGTGAGCCTCAGGAATGAAGATAAATAAGGCTGTACTATATATACCCAGTAGGTAATACAACAAGCAATACATTTTTAATCCATTTTTTACATCTGAATAGTTATTATGCAAGAGTAATCAAAAATCACCTTCAACTGAAACTAGAATCCTTGCCAATTTTTTCATTAATTGTTAGAACTTGGAAGAATACAGACAATAGTATCCTTAATACTATAAATATTTATTCTAAGCAATATTGTATTTATAATATGACATAAGTGGCACCATGAAGAAAACTCCTTTATAAAATTAAAATATAACTTCTCAGATAATCATTTATCAATCAACAAATATGTACCAAATATCTTAAATGACAGAGGCTCTCTGAACACGAGGGATATAGAAGTGAGTAAATGAAGAAAACAAAAACAAAAAAAAACTACACTCTCACAGAGCTTATGGAGATCTAGAATGGGAGGAGGAAGACAAATAAACAAGTAAACTGAAAAGAAAGCCAAAAGACAGATGTGGTATAACTGCAGGGGTACAGAGGGAACAGGGTTGCAATTTTTAGTAGAAAAGTTTGGAAAACCAAAACCTAAAATGCAATAAAAAATATATTAAAAAAAAAAAAGTTTGGAAAAGACACATACAAGCAAATAAAGTGGTGTCAGATGACATATATAACCAATATATATTAAAAGCAAGAAAATATGTAAATAAAGACAATAATTCTGGAATCAGCAAAACTGATAAATGCAGAGTACCATACCTCCATGTGGGATCTTAGGGTTCTCAGGGAGTCTTCCTGGATCAGTTATTGAGGCCCTCACTAAGGCAACCAGACAGAATATGGCAATGCCATAGAATACTTTAAAATAAATTAATTAAATAAATTAGTTCACTTACCCTTCAAAACATTTTATCAACAATCATATTTAAAGTTTAAAATGTATAGTTTAATAAACACTATCAGGAGAAATCATTTTCAAAAGATTAAAAAATAAATTAATTGATTTCACTCACCAAATAATACTGCCAAGAGGACTATCTTAAATAGTCCTAATTTTAATTATTATTTTGCATGATAACATAAACTTATTTTATAAGACAGATTCTTTAATAACACAGACTTATATAGGCTCACTTTTAATTACTACATGTTCCACATTTGAAAGGATCAAAACACCATTTTAAATTCTACAATTAAACTTCTTCATTAACTAATTGGGTATCTTCAATATTACTCTGAATTAGTGTTGTTCAACTGTCCCTTTTGATGGATCTTCAAGTAACTAATTTGAGAATTAAGACTTGGAAACTTTTTAATTTTGAATTTAATAGCCAGAAAACAAAAATGAGGGAAAATAGATACGGCCACCATAATTCTACATTTTTAAATAATAGGAATAGAGGAATTCTGCTGGAGGGATAAAAAAAAATACACTGTACATGTAAAAGGAAACAGTCTGAGCACTCAATCCAGGACTGACTGTATAGTACTGGTAAGTTTTATCATTTGTATAACAGAGATTGTATTTCCCACAGTTTGTGTGAGGTCAAAATGAGGTAATGTACATGAAAATTGTAAATGCCATGTACATGCAAAATACATAATTTCAATTTGATTATTTTAATCATAAGCAAGCCATCACCAATTGGCTAATAACCATCCAGAGTTCAAAGTGTTATCATAATAAACTTCATAATCAATATTTCTCTTATCATGAAATTCTCACTTCTCAGTAATGTATACTATTCTCTATTCTTAAAAAGTCTACATTTGTAATTAAGTACAAAACTGCAATATTAAAAATACACATAGACATATAAGTTATCATTGCTGTATCAGTTTTCCATTTTTAACAAAATGGTCTTTACATACTTTGCAGTTAAATATGGAGATATAACTTTTATCTAACTGCAAATCTATAAAGGCCATTATTTCTCTAAGTCCATAAATTCATAAATAACTGAATATTGACAGCACTGCTAAAATATTAAATATATTAAAAGGATGGTTATCATAGTGGCACTACATTCCGAAAACATTTACAATGAGAAAAATAATTATACAAGAAAATAAATAAAGATCTAGAAACTTACTTATTATTAATATGCCTGGAATATGTCCTTCTTCATAGTGAGGAAAGAGGACAATTTTGGGAATTATAACAATATTGTATAACCAAACAAAGACAATCAAACCCATGCAGCACCAACCATGTGGGTCAACAACAAAGTGAATCCGGAGACCCATTTTGCAATCTTATAACTGCCTGCTAACCCACAAGAAAGGATGATCCTAAGGAGAAGGAACAAAGAAAACAATTACTTACATAGAAATATTTGACTAAAAACTGTATTTCTGGCAACTTTTATAAATTGACATTAAGTTTTCTTTGCATATTTGATATTTTCTTCATATAGCTGATATGTTTATTGACATTTCTTTGTATATATATTTTTACAGTAAATACTTGGGAAAACAGAGAAGTTTCAGGACATTCAAATTTTATCATAAGCTTCAAATAATTTCAATGTTTCATTATGAATGCTATCACAGGTATAAATTGGAATCATCTACTGAATTTAAAACGCAAGTTTGTCCTTAACCCAGGCCACCAAAAGATTATGTACAAAAATTTTTAGCAGCTTTAATCAGAAGACTAACTGATTCACACCAGTCAAAATAGTGGTTATCTTGTAGTGACAGGGGTGTGTATTAAATGAAAAGGAACATGAGAGAACCTTTGAGGGGTTGGAAAATATTCCATATTTTGACCCCGGTGGTACTTTATGGGTATATACATATGTAAACATTTACTGAGCTATATACTTCAGATTTGTGGACTTTAAACTAAATACGACATTTTAAAGTATTTTGAAAAATTACAATAAAAAGTGAAAAGTAATTACGAATTGTGAAAAATATTAAAATTCATAGAATGAAGCCCAAAAATCTCATTCTGATCAATTCAAGAAGACTCCTGTTTAAATAAAGCTTTTTTTAGTTGAGAGTTAACAATATGCCAACAGATCTCTCAATGAGACACTTAAAAAGTTAAGATACTTATATATACAGGGTACCAAAAAAGTGACTTAAAATACATCAATACTTTGGTAGATAGAACTTCCAAGGCTTAAATAATAAATTGCTGTATAACGTCTAGGGGGCACCTTTTACATAAAATATAATGGTATAATAATAAACTAGGACAATGGTTCTCTAGCCTGTAAGAAAACGGAAAACACCTTGAGAGCTTTTGAAAAATACATGTCCCCAGACCCCACTCTACATCTACTGAATCGTGATCCTTCATAAAGCTCAAAAAACAATAAAATGTTGTAAAATGCTCTGCAAGAGTCTGGTAACAGCTGACTGGTGCCTAGGAACCACTGACCCATGTGCTTCACTAACACCTCAATGTTACCACAATGAGCAGAACGTACTTAGTTCAACAAATATTCACTGAGCCTCCACTATACACCCACCACTTGCTAGACACTGCAGATACAAGGAAGAAGAAAACACGGTCTTTGCTTAAAGGAACAGTTTAATAGGAAAAAGAATCAGAGAAAATGTTTAATATGGTACGTTCCAGATTTGCGGACAAAATGTTAGTAATGGCACAAAAGATGGGAATAGTTCAACAAGGATTCTAGTAAGACTTCCTCTAAGAGGTGAAACCTGAGATGAGTCTTAGAAAGTTAGTAAAAGTTATCCAAGCAATAACAAGTGACAACAATACTGCACACAGAAGGAAGAGCAAGGGTATACAAGAGTAGAAATTGTGGGAGGTATTACAACCTCCCATCACAAATCATAAAGCTTTCTGTGGAGAGTAAGTGGTAAGAAACATGGGCCTACATCATGACGGCCTTAAAGATGCCATGTTAGAATGCTAAGACTGAATTCTTTGGCAATGGAAAGCTATTGATGCAGGGGATTAACAAGACAAAATGTGTACTGTGAATAAATTATTGAAGCTCTGGTGTGAAGGATAAAATTAAAGAAGAGATCACTTAGGCTAAGAGAAGACAAAAGCCAAAATTAGGTTTGCAGAAAGAACCAATTGTTAGACTCAAACCAGTGTGTCTTTCTGGTTGATTAGATATGAGGTGTTACAGAGGAAAGTGTCAAAGGTGACTCCCAGATTTTCAGCCTATATCCCAGTCTACTTCATTCTAAGAATAATTCATCATCAATTGAAAAGCCTCAGTGTACCATCCTTTGGAGGCCTTGCCAATGTTCTTCAAAGCTATAAAGCTACTGAAACAAACAAACAAAAAAGAGATTAAGGAATACTTAATTTTAAAGGAATACCCCCATTTTCTCATCCCTAGATCCTGCAAATATTGGAGTAGCAGGAAAAAACAAAAAACAGAAACAAGAACCCAAACGCAATACCACCCAATCAATGGTTTAAATCAGATATGTTCTAACTTGTGTATGAATTTTAAAACAGAAATAGTGCCTAGGTCACTAAAAAAGTGTCATTTTATTTATCTTTTAATTTAAAAATCAAAAGACAGATTGGTATCATTAAAATGAATAACGTCAGAGAGATAAAGCATGCTATTTAATTTACTAAGTGTCATTTTAATAAAGGAATCTCAAACACAAATGGTAAGCTATCTACACAGCTAAAAAGAAAAACATTTAAGACAATGTTAATTTTTTGGTCTTGCCAATGATCAAGTGGTAAAAGAAATGACAAGTGCTCTGTCTCGCAACATGTTTGATATTATTTTTATGTACCTTTCTTTCTTTTAATGTTTCAGTTCTATTCAAGACTAAAAACAGAACATGAATTTCACTAAGTATATGAGAGTAACTTCATTACTTATTTCTAAATTTATTAACATTAGAAACAGAAAAGTACATGAGCCAGCAAAACAAGTAGCAAAATTATCAAATACTCATTTTCGAACTCTATTTTTATTCTCCTCTACTAGAAAATAACAAAATTTTCCTTATCACTAGATGAGATTTCTCACTCTCCTCTACCAGAGAATAACAAATTTTTCTTTATCACAAGAAGAGATCTCTCACAACAAAATATATTACATAGTGAAAAGTATAGTTTAAAATATGTCCATTCTTCCTGGATGTAAACATACAGAGATGACAGTCTCTAAAAGAGCAAGCATCTGTAAGGAAAAGTGAGCAAAGGATAGAAAAGTAAAACAACAAACAAATAAGATGAATATATTTTTTAAATACCTGATTGGTAACACTTAGCGCCACATAGTCCTTTCAACTGGGTTGTAGAACACAAAACAGTGATCTTCCAAGAGCTCCTAATCAGATGACAAACCACAAATGTGTAACTAGAAGAGTTGCAAGATCACTCCACTCAAGTAACATCTACCAGGTGTGGCTTATGGCTGAAGAGAAACTATTACACATCGTGAGCAACAACCAAACTGAACACGGTGCTGTTACTCGGTCTTAAGGACAGCACTCATAAAATACTTTCATTAGCAGGAGATTCCGACATACTAATTTGTATATTAAATGGTGAGCTCATAACTCAAAACTCTGATTAAGTAACTAGTGGATATACTGGTACTTCAACATTTTTTAAGATTGCCATCTGGTAACTATAGTTGACTACAGTGACTAAATGATGTAAATTACTACAGCACAAACTTTAAAAACAAATATAATTTAACTCTAATAAGCTAGACTCAGTAAATATTTATAATGTTTAACTTATTCCAATGGAATACCACTATTTTTTGCCTTTTCAGGCGACTGTATTTCACCACATATTCTCCTCAAGAATACTCAAGTCACCGTGAAAATGACAGGAAACTATTATTGGACAGAAAACTATTAACATCAAGATGTAGATTTTAGAGAATCATAACAATTAGCCAAAATGATTACCAAGAAATCCATCCAAACATGTACGTCTACGCTTACAGTTTTATACGACTCTTCACCTCAGCCCAAGTGGTCTCATTACTGTTCAACCATATTCCATCACTCATTCCTCCTGTCTGAAATGTCCCTACCATTCTGCTTACTCCATCTAAATCTGACTCAGACTTCAAGGCCAATTTGAATCTCACTCTCCATTTGAAATTTTTCCTGGCATCTCAGTTCACAATGATTTGTCTTTTTCTTCTAAATTTCATTAAAAGGAAAGCTATTAGAATAGCAAGTGGTTTTATATTCTTGGAATAAGAAGGTCTTCACAATGAAGACCCATCGGCCATGTCTGTCCATATAAAAATTAACACATCTGAAGCCCAAAACACATGAAAAGCAAAGTTAAGACAAAGCATTCCTGGAAAAAATACTACAACACATGACCAGCAAGAGGCATATAATGTAAATATAGAAAAAAGCAATTCACAAAGCGAAAAAAGGCCAATGGCTAATCATTACTGGTTAGGAAATGTGAAATAACAAGGGACATTTTTCATCTGTTGTATTGAAAAACTTAGAAAGATGATATCCAATGTTGAGAGGGCACAGAAAAAAAGGACACTCTCATATGTTACTGGTGAGCATATAAACTGATACAATCATCTTGGGAGGGCAATTTGGCATTATGTATCAAAACGTAAAACCCTTTTACCGAGCAGTTTTATTTTAAGTATTACCTATAAAAGTGCTCCTGAGACTGTATATATATATACAAGGATGTACAAGGATATAGCACTTTCTATAATCAGAAATATGGCACAATCCAAATGTCCATGTAGAGAAAAAGGGAATGATCAAATAAATTCTAATGCACCCATGGTGCAGACTATTTCCAAGCTATTGCAATTTTTTTTAAAGGCAGAAAAGAAGGCAGATTTAGATCTGCATATAACTACCCACAACATACTGCTGAATGAATAAAGCAAGTGATGTAGGCAAAATCCATTAGCCGTGGAGAGGGAACAGATCTTAACCAGTTTTTCTGGAGAGAGACAGGGATAGGGAAGACTAGGAAGAGGCATGAGGGAACTCTCTGTGGTGCTAATAAATATGTTTCTATTGATAATGGAGTCTGAGTTACAAAGATCTATGAATTTCCCAAAACTCAGCAAATGTACACTTAAGATTGTTGCATGTCATGGTATGTAAATTTACCTTTAAGAAACTGTAAACCAATATTGCGCTCTAGTTAGCAGTATGTATACTGAAGTATGTAGAGGGAAAGTATACTGATGTCTGCAACTTACTTTGAAATGAATCCCCAAAATTAACAACAAAGTAGACAAAAAGATAGATGAGTATGTGCTGAAATTTGGTAAAATGTTAGTTAAGAATTTAAGTGACAGGTATTCAGATGTTACACAATCAAATTCTGTCAATACTTCTGTTTGAAATTTTTCAAAATAAAGTACTGGGGGAAGCAAGTTATAAAACAGTTTATATTACATTTTTGTTAGAAAAATATGCAATGTACATGCATAAGTAATTTCTGCAAAAGTGCAGAAAAAGTCTGCAAGAAAGCAGATCAGCCAAACTGTTCTCAGTGGGCTGAGGGAGAAAGGAGTAGTGAGAAGGAAGGCTTTCAAATATTTGTGTCATCTAAGTTTATCAATAACCATGTACTTCTAAATTCTTTTCAATTAACTGAAAACTAAAGACAGCCTAAGAGACACTAAACTTACAAACAAAATGTTTAATTTAGACCTCTCTGTCACTATATATTATCCTTATAGTAAATGCTTTTAAAATTCATGTTTTTAAAAATGAAGTGCAGAAGAAAGGACTCGCTGTAAAGCCATACAAGACTTAAGATTCAGAAAGATGTTTACAAAACTCATATTATTTACAGATTATTTTTCTCTATGGAAAGACTCTTATTTAAGAAAACAGGGTTAGTAAAAACTTAGTATGAAAACTTTTAAATAAACATAAAGTAACTACATTTGCTAATTGACAATTAAGTGCTTCTAAGCATAACACTCCAAGGATACCACGGCACATAATTCAAAAATATATTATCATGTAAAATCAAAAGCAAACTTACCACTTGCAAATTCACTGAGATGTGCTGTAATCTTTCTGGCATCTGCATTTAGAGATTTTCTCTTGATTCATTCTTTTTTTAAATTATATCCCACCAAATGGATCTCTCTTCAATAACAATTCTCCATGAGAACCTATTAATGGTTTAACAAATAATGATTTCTCACAAAGATTACAAACTATAAGCAACTAAATATTCTAATTGTGAAAATGCCAATTACAAACGTCTTAAATTTAGAAATAAGAAAAAATAATTCAACTCCATTTGATTCTGTGTCTTCATATCCCACCCATCTCCTCAGAATATGCATTTGATTACCATTACACATGAGAGTCTCTCTTTTAACATCACCCACTTCCCATAAAATCAAATAAGCATCAAATGTCCAGTATCTGGGCTTCATCACACACTTCCTTGACCACAAATCACAAAATAACAACAGATTCTGCTAGAAGTACCTAATCACAACTCATAAACAAAGATAAACAGCTTAATATGGAAGTTTTAATTTAAAATGTTTTAAGAAAGTAATCCTCCTATAATGAAACCATTAAGAGAGTCAAACATAAAAATCAGTTTCTACAATTGAAGCTTTAAAAAATAATAATACTGTAAAGTGTTGTATATAACATATACTGACTCATTATTTTATTAATTGAATCAACACTTCTTAACTACTATACATACTATGCTTTGACACAGGATATAGATGAAAAAGAGAGGCTCTATCTTCAGTGGAGACTGACTAGCAAACAGACAAGACCAGTAAGACAAGACAGAGGGCAAGGGGGCAAGACTGTATCTCATATGCTAGGGATACTGGTTCATGGATTGTATTACAAAATGTATTTCTTACAGTAAACAGCCATCAGGAAAAGATTCCTGAAGACAATAAAGCCTGTGAGTTAGCTAGATGAAGACTGGAGGCTCTTTGACCAAGAGAACAGAATAAGCAAAAGCATGAAAGCAGGCAGAGAAAGTCTAAGTAAATTGAAATAACAAGAACTACTGTATATAGAAGGGTAAGATATTCATCCTTTTCACTACAACCAACACTAAGTAATAAATTTTATAACATTACTAGTAAAGACAGATATATACAAATAACTAAAAAAGTTTAATGAAGTGATATTTACCCTTACTACATATGACACACACTGATATTGCTATTTTACTTTTTTTTTTTTAGATTGGGTCTCACTATGTTGTCCAGGCTGGACTGCAGTGTTTATTCCCAGGTGCGATCATAGCACATTGGGCTCAAGCAATCCTCCTGCCTCAGCCTCCTGGGTAGCTAGCACTACAGTTGAATACCATTGCAACCTGCTAATTTTACTTTAATAAAAATGTATAATGCTGGTCACGGCCTACTAAATTGATTTCATGACGCATAGGTAGATCCTCAGATTGAAAAACACTGTTAAACCATGCCAATTAGTTTGGATTTCACCTTGAACACAGTGGAAAACCACTGAGGGATTTAGGCAGTAAAACGCCATGCTCAAATTTGTATTTTAGAAAGAACAGACACAATCTAACGGCTGGATGTGGGCGGATTGATAAAGCACTAAGACTGACTACATGCAACCAGGTAGGCTAACTGTTACACTGGCGAGAAATGATGAGGACACATGGGGTAAGCACCCCCAAAATGGTAACTTATAAGGGGAATGGTGTGTGTGTGTGGGTGTGTGTGTGTGTATGAAGTGGGTGGGGTAGTGACACTTGAGACAGCAGGCATACTAAAAAGGGCAGATCTAGGAGAAGTTAGGTAAAACTGATAGGACTTAGTGATCAATTGGGAGCAAAGGGGCAGACTCTACGCTCCCAAGTTTCGCACTTACGGTCTAGGTGAAGGGTGGAACCATTCTCTAAGACAGAAAACAAAGGACAAGACACAAGTGTGTTAAGCGTGCTGGTTACCACAGCAACAGCAAACTATTACATACTGAGGATGTAAAAACCACATCAAAATTATTACTATTACATTTCTGTTCCCTTTATATATTTGCAGGGGCAGGGAGCCTGTATTTCCTCCCAGGGTCACCTTTTCTATGGTCCATGATTGTTAGATTATCAAATGAACTTTGATTCTACTCTAACTTTGTAAGTTAATTTAAAGGGGGCTCCTTGGCTGCACCTTTGCTTCTTAGAGACTAAACATAGAATTACAAAGTTAAAGGCCAGGTGCAGTGGCTCATGCCTATAATCCCAGCACTTTGGGAGGCCAAGGTGGGAGGATTACTTGAGGTCAGGAGTTCAAGACCAGCCTGGCAAGCTTGGCAAAACCCTGTCTCCACTAAAAATACAAAAATAAGCTGGGCATGGTGAGGTGTGCCTGTAATCACAGCTACTCGGGAGAGTAAGGCATGGGAAGCACCTGAACCCAAGAGGCAGAGGTTGTAGTGAGCAGAGATTGCACCACTGCACTCCAGCTTGAGCAACAGGGTAAGACTCTACCTCAAAAAAATAAAAAAATAAAAACAAAGTTAAAGAGCTGCTACCCCAGTGGAAAATAAATGAATTCTTTCAGAAAAAAATCTCAAGCAGAATTAAATGTGGTACAACAAAACGTTTTGAAACATGGCCAAAACCAATAATGCTGCTAAGTCTATGACTCGAGAGTGGCTTCATAATGTTTCAGCAAAACAGTAATTTCTGTCAGTAATGTTAGGAGGTAATAGCATAGGCCAATCACCCATAAGTCAAATCCAGTTACTCACTGTCTTAAAATCTAAAAAAAAAAAAAAAAAAAAATCATACTTTACATTTATAGTCATCAGAACTACACTGCAGACACAGCCTCTGAAATGACATTAGTATTTAGATCACGATCACCACCACCACCACCACCACCATCACCACCGAGAAATCAAATCTCATCTATGTGGTAACAAAAGTAATGTTGAGTTGGGCATGGTGGCTCACACCTGTAGTCCCAGCACTTTGGGAGGCCAAGGTGGGCAGATCATCTGAGGTCAGGAGTTTGACACCAGCCTGGCCAACGTGGTAAAATCCTGTCTCGACCAAAAATTAGCCAGGCATGGTGGCACCTGCCTGTAATCCCAGCTACTCAGGAGGCTGAGGCACGAGAATCGCTTCAAGCTTGAACCCAGGAGGCGGAGGCTACAGTAAGCAGAGATCATTGCGCCACTGCACTCCAGCCTGGGTGCCAGAGCAAGGCCCAGTCTCAAAAACAAAATAAAAAGGTAATGCTGGGCCTAAACATTCAAAAATTTGAATAACAAAACAATTTCAAAGTTTCAAAACTATAAAATGTCTTTAAATATTTTTAATATTGCTACACCTGAAAGAACACAATCAATAATTTACAGGCTAAGCTTTCAAACACACCAAATATTTTTTTTCCATAGTGTCAAGAGGAAATGCTTATTAGATGAATATATGAAAATTCAAACTTATTAATTACAGCTAAAAATGAATTTAGAAAGCAGTTACAGCTGTATACCTTTAAACATATTTATAAAACTTTTTGACTTCTGATATCATTCTACTCTGAAAA
This sequence comes from Ateles fusciceps, assembly GCA_036589455.1. Classification (NCBI taxonomy): domain Eukaryota; kingdom Metazoa; phylum Chordata; class Mammalia; order Primates; family Atelidae; genus Ateles; species Ateles fusciceps. The sequence continues at coordinate 6,454,244 of JAZHEH010002789.1, read as the reverse complement.
CTGGTCAAGTGTGGCAGTTAAATAATTCTTCACATAAATCAAGCTCTCACTGCCAATTAGAATTTAATTTTTTAAATATCACATATTCACTTGATTATCAACATGTTAAAAAATAATCTACAGATGTTAAAAGAGAATAATGTTCAAATTATGATGCAGTCTCTTATTCACTTTCCCAGCTTATGTTTCTTTTCAAGCTTCAGTTTGACCATCTGTAAAATGGAGATAAAAATGTCAACTTACACAGTTGTTGTCACACTTAAATGAGAAATTGCCTGGCAAAGCAGCACCTCCAAAATGCTAACTTTACAGGGGGAGTGAAGGAGAGAGGAGAGGAAGAGAAAGTGAAAGATAAGTTTTACTTCTGGTTTTACAAACCCCAGAATGAAACAATGTTTCTGGGTCCCAATCATTTAAAGTAATGATACAATTTAACAATACCCCAGGACCTACTCAGGCCTGTAATCATAACACTTTGGGGGTCCAGTGGGCGTAGGATTGTGAGTTTGAGGCCAACCTGGCCAACATGGTGAAACCCCATTTCTACTAAAAATACAAAAATTAGCCAGGGATGATGGCAGTTGCCTGTAATTCTAGCTACTCCAGAGACTGAGACAAAGAATCACTTGAAGCCGGGAGGCAGAGTTTGCAGTGAGCCGAGATTGCACCACTGCACTCCAGCCTGGGCAACAGAGCGAGACTCATCTCAAAACAAAACAAAACAAAACAAACAGACAGAAAACCAGTCAGGTGTAGTGATACATGCCTGTAGTCCCAGCTACTTGGGAGGCTGAGGTAGGAGGATCACTTAAGCCAGGGAGATGGAGACCAAGGCTGCAGTGAGCTGTGATTGCACTACACTCCAGCCTGGGCAACAGAGTGAGACTGTGTCTCAAAACAAACAAACAAACAAACAAAAACACAAGAACAACAAAAAATGACCCAGTTATCTACTTTTCTAAAGTTAAAGTCCGAGACTAGTTTAAAAAAAATTCAACTATTACAGTCCTGCAGCTAGTATCATACTACCACAGGGAAGTTGTATTTCTACATCTTGGCTGGGGGGGCTCCTTAAGCAGAAAACCAAAAACAGAGACTTGATCTAAAATAGAATGACTGAACTAAAGCCCCTAAACTAAATCACTTTCAAGTAAAAGCAGGACTGGTGGGCAAAGGAAAAAAGTGTGAAAGAAAATCAGTACTTGATTTCAGAAGCTAATGAAGAATGTATAATGCCAGCAGGAAATTCTGAACCAACTGCTGAGTTTTCAGGAAGACTTTGTAAAAATGTGGGTGGACAAAATGTCAAAGCATAACATACTTGCACCATCAATGATTTCAAGAATCCTCTCCGTAGACTAAGTCTTTAAATTACATTGTGGGCAAAACTGAGCATAAGCTGTTGCTCTTCATCATAAATTTGTTTTTGTGTGTATCATTCTCATGAGTGAAAAATAAATGCATATGTCTATTATTAGTAGTACTACACTGCAGTATTATTAGTAATACTGTTAACACTATCCTACATTAGCAGTACTAATACTACTAGTACTGCTAATACAGTCATTTACATTTATTTTTCCCTACTTGCATTAACTTGTTTTAACTTTAGAGAAAGTAGACAACTGGGGCACTGCTTTATTCTGTGTGTGTTTGTCTGAGACAGGGTCTCACTATGTTGTCCAGGCTGGAGTGCAGTGCTGCAATCACAGCTCACTGCAGCCTCAGTCTCCATTCTCCGTCTCGAGCTCATGTCATCAGAATCTTCTAAGAAAAAGTAGAAATAACTTGGGAGGTGTGGGACAATACAAATTAAAGACCACCAAATGCTGTTTCAGTCAGTACATAATGTCTCTGCAGGAATTTTCATTCAGGGAGGTAGGAGTCGGAAAAGGGACTAAAAGGGCAAAATTAAAAGTAGGACAGGGACAGGCAGCAACAGGTAACTTTTGCTCCAAAATCAGCACAAGGGAAAACCTTCAGATACAGGAAAAGCCAGAAACGAAGAGGCCCAGGTTTTTCCTGGATATGAATCAAGGAAGTTCTTCCAAGAAGGAAGGAAAGCCTGCTACTTACCTTCTAGTACCCACTGCACCAAGAGAGATTGGTGGAGGGGGGGAGAGGGTGGAATAGGAGACTAAATTAGATTTCCTTCACACCAGGCTTTACCAAAGCAGACATGATTTAAGAACACTAACACCACAAGAAAAATCTCTCCTCACCTGCTTGCTGAAGCTGAAAATCCTGCAGTAAGTGAAAAAGTTCTTCATTCTGTAATTACAGACAAAAGGCTTAAAATCAGAAGCCTGGTTGACATCACACTTGAGCATTTTAAATTAGAATTAAAATGAAATTCATGAGTGAATGGAAAAATACCAATTTTACCCAACCTGCCCTTTTGTAGTACGAACAACAGATAGGTAAAGAGAGTCTCTGAAATGGGGAAAAGAGTTAACCTACCCGTGAGAGAAATAGCACAGAGGAAAAAGAGGCCTGAAAGGCAGAAGGAAAACTTCAAAATGTCACAACTTTGCCCAGGATAGATCTAAAAAGTGAAACAAATACAAAAACTACCATCATACTAAGGTATTTTTGTTCAGGGAGGGAGCTATCAATGACCGCAGCAATGATTCACATGCCTATGAAAATACGCTTTTTAAACTAGTCTGACTCAATTTATCAAGAATTCTTAAACAAATCACTATTTCAACAATAAAAACAACTGTTTTTCAATTTATTCTTGTCTTTCACCTATATTTTTCACTTTACTAAGTTATTTAAGCACTCATTATTCCACTAGATGCTAAATTGCCTGTTATATCTAGCGCATCTGAAAAGTTGAATCTGAGCCCTAATGTTTTACTAAAACAACGTAAAATGTTACATTCCTTAATATAAAAGTAAAACTCGAATTTAGGGAACAACCTCTTGGCAATTAAAACAGCCTCTTCTCTGCCTTTCCTATTTTGCTGGGTAGTATTGATACTGACACTGTGTTGCCTTCTATGCTGAAAAAAAGTTTTCATTGACTCACATTCAATTATATCCAGAAAAAAAAGCTCCATGGAGACATTACTAAACTTCTCAAGCAGTTTCTTCAGTAAACCACAGCATTATTTTATTCATGAGCTTTTCCACAAGTTCTCAATCGGTCATTACGAATTAAAGAAATGAGGCAGTAGGCAAATAATAAGCAAAAATGTTATGATTCATTAATTCTTGTCTCAGATCGACCTGTTAAGCTGATGATTACGTGTATGCATTTTTAAATGCTTAGATTTCTCCCATTAAACAAAGCACCTCATAGGCAAAAGTGACACAGTCCTCATCATTTTCTTTAAATGATGCTGTATTTATTCCAACTACAGCATCTCAAGTATGCTAACAGAAATCTCAACAGTGTGAAAGGATCTAATATAATTGTTTCCATCGAAAATGATGAATTCTGGAACAGTAGCACACAAAACAATTAAGAAATTATACATTTTTAATATATATATAAGTATATATATATTTGTATTTATATATATATATATATTTTTTTTTTTTTTTTCTTTTTCTTTGAGACAGAGTCTTGCTCTGTCGCCAAGCTGGGGTGCAGTGGCTAGAGTGCGGTGGTGCAATCTCGGCTCACTGCAACCTCCACCTCCCGGGTTCAAATGATTCTCCTGCTTCCGCCTCCGGAGTAGCTGGGACTACAGGTGCGCGCCATCAGGCTCGGCTAATTTTTGTATTTTTAGTAGAGACGAGTTTTCACCATGTTGGCCAGGATGGTCTCGATCTCCTGACCTCGTGATCCGCCCGCCTCAGCCTCCCAAAGTGCTGGGATTACAAGCGTACGCCACCGCGGCCAGTCTTAAGTTGTATTTTGATATAAATTTACAAATACTTCATAAATGTTTTTAATGTACCTTCAACAAGTTAAAGGGTCGCATATTATTCAGAAACAGAATATTTTCCAAGTAAGCACGGAGAAACTAATATAAGCCTTAAAGAATTTAGTCTGACTCCCCTGATAGTACAGAGAAAATAGCATGGGTCACTGCCCTACCCACGACCACACAACTGGATAGTGACAGAAATGGGACTAGAATCTAGTTTTTCTTTCCACAACACCAAATCTCATTTGGCTCTTTCTTTCCAATTGATTTCTCACCTCAATTCTTCAAATATCTTTTTGCCTTTTTAAGAGATGGCACGACTAAGGAAAAATAGAGCATCTCTTAGAATTTTATCTTTAAAATAAGTAAAATCTGACGAGTTGGAAGAAATTTAATATTACACCAAAAGCTTTTTAATCCAGGAATGGCGCATACTAAACAGTCATCAAACGGTGTTATTATTTTTACAAGGAAAGCAGTGAATTTTTTAAAGTGCATATATTAGCATAGTAGGCTGAGGACCTATTTAACACATCTTTTTCACTTGCACTTAATTATCCTTAGTCGCCTTTATTTTAGACTGTAACTTTACATTATAATTTATAACCTGCCCACAATGACCTTGATTTTTTTTTCTCTTGTACTTTTAGGGACTGCTATATTACAGTATTTCAAAGAAATAATTGGTCATGTCCTTTCAGCCCTGGTGATACAGACATCTTGCCTGACTCTCAAGGGATCTTAAAATGTGACCCACATAGAGTTTGAAAAAGACTATAATTTAAATGGTCTCTGCAGTTAAAATCCAGCGACCTATTATACTGAATAATAACAAGTGCAAACTGCTGCCATCCATAAGACATTTTCCTGTAAACCTCTTTGGATTGAGAGGAGAGGAGTGAGAAGGTCAATAAAGGAGCAAACTGTCCTCCTGCTAGTCTGCAGGTTCACACCAGAGGTCTGGAATGAATGAAAAGCTCTGGAATAGCACAGAGAACCCTGGAGCCCAGTGCAGGTCTCCAGGCGGGGGTGCGGAGAGAGAAACTGTGGTTTACAGGCGAGTCATTCAGGATACAGATTTTTTTAAAAATCATAACTAACATCGTCTCGTCTCGACTCGAGCAGGAGCTCCCCACCCCCAGTTGAGGGGAGGGGCACTTAGCAGGTGGCTCCAGCTCTAGCAGAAAACGCTCTGAGAAAGGCCAGGCCGGGGGTGAGGAGGCACCGAGACGGGTTCCAAGCAGGGCAGGTGCGGGGGGCGTGCAGGGACAGGTGAGGACGGCCGGGCACGGAGGAGCTGCGGGCTGGCGCGGTTGGGCGGGGCGGAGCGGAGCTGGGGCCGCGGGTGGGGGCGGCCGCTTCGCCCCCGCGCCCGCACACTCACCGTCGCCGCTGGCTCGCCTCTCGCCGCCGCCGCTCTCGCGACCGCCGGCAGCTCTTTCCCCTCCTCCTGCGGCGCCACCTCCGCCTCCTCCGGCGCCGCCGCCCAGGCCGGGCCGCGCTCCCCTTCCGCTTCCGGGAGCCTGAGCGCCTGGACCGGCCGAGTGGGTGTCCGCATGCCCGCGCACCCGCGCGGGGAGGGGACCGACTGCTACCGTTGCCGTCTCCCCTTCGCTCCCCCGGAGCCGCGATGGCAGCCGCTGAGGGCCGAAACTCCTGCAATCGCGCCGCGGCCGCGAGCTGCGGGCCCCGTCGGACCGCACTGGTCTGAGCGCTCGCACCTGGCGTGCAAGGGCGCCCCTGCCCCTCCCCCAGCGCTGTTCCAGCCGTCCTTCTCTTTGCCCCCCCATATCCTCACTGCTCCCCCCCTCCCAAGAGACAGGATGGGGGCCTTAGCTGAAAAGACTGCAAGTATCATTCCTTCAGGGAATGTGGCCAGCAGGCCTCTCTCCCCCGCTGGCGTTCTGGATGTCCCATGGTACCTTGCTTCAAAGCGCGGTCTGCAGCATCAGCATCCTCTGGGAACTCACAGTCTTAGAAATGCACAATCTTAGGCCTGCGGAATCAGTAGCTGCACTTCAGCAAGGTCACCAGGTGACTCCTAGGGGTGCACCGTAAAGGTGGAAAAGCACTGCACTGTAGTGCATGGTCTCGTCCACTTCAGACCCTCTATGGGGTTGCCTCAGACAGCCCAGGATTTTTCCTGTTCCTGTCCTCAACCTAAATTCACACCCAAACAATCTTTTCTTGTATTTTGGGAGACCTCCAAAAGTTGCCCATCCCTGCAAAAGCCGTCAACTTTTGGACTCAGCGATGCAAGTAATCCACCTCGGAGTCCAACCTGGTATCTTCACCACCAGAGATCTACTAACTTTCCCCACCTCACCCCAGGTGAACAGTGTTTGAGGAAGGTTAAACCGTTTGCAGTAAAGTGGAGCTAGATCTTTGTGCCCACGTGCCACAGGAGGAGGTAGTGTGTTGGTGGAAGAAATATTACCTGTTGTATAAAATCTGTACTCCTTATAAGATGTGATTAAAAGTCCTCCACAGACACATCCCTACCTACCTTTGCAGTCTTAGCTCCAACTAATTTGGTTCATTTCCCCCATCCTAGAAAGGCCTGCTCTCTGATGATCTTACCCCTATCCAGATTTGAGAGTGGAAATCTTGCCAACCCAGAGTTCTCTCACCTCTGCGCTTAGATAGCACACATCGTTGCTTGTTTGGGACCTTATATTACCTTGTATTGCTAGGGATTTTTAAACATGTTATGTCTGGTTTCTCAACTAATTACAAACACCTTGTAACCTTAAAGAGTTTGGTTAGTGGTTATCAAAGTGGGATCCCTAGACCAGCAGCATCAGCATCACCTGGCAACTTGTGAGAAATCCATTTTCTCTGGTCCCACCCCAGATCCACTGTAGTAGAAACTGTTTAGGAGTAGGCCAGCAATCCGTGATCTAACAAGCCTTTTAGGGGATCCTAATACACACTCAAGTTTTAGAATTACTGACCCATATTACTAAATATCCCCAAAAGAACCCAGTGGTAGGAATTGATTTATCTATAAACAGGTTTTATTGCCTTTCAGGTTAACAAATACAGTCCCCCATTTATGCATAGCTAGGTTGAAAGACTAGTTGCAATTGCTTTTCGTAGAATTACCTTTATTTTTCATAAATCATTTGATGTAGTAGAAGTTTTGTAACTGTTTGTTTGAAAAGAAGGAAATATTACATATAAAGAATCACTTTGAAGGAAGAGGAAATGTGGAATCTCCCCCCACCTGAATCCACCTTCCCAATTGCATATTAAATGTGGAATCTGACCCCCCCCCACCAAAATCCAGCTACTTGAGTTGCATATTATTTTGCTTTCTCTTCAGATAGCCCTGTGAGAGGGAATAATTTGTGACAAGTGATCTCAAAACTGCCAAAATAAGAATTCGTTGACAGGTCCATGAATGCACCTGACAATTGGAGGTGTATGGATTTTTCAATCCCTTTTTAAAATAAGTTAACCTGCCTTTTGTCAGCCAAATCAACTCCACAGAGAATTTTCAAGGAAGGGAATAGAAGGATAGAAGAGGCAGGAGAAAACCTTGAAAACATGAACCTTTTTAGCCTGGGCATTTCAGAAATATAATCAAAGGCCTGCCTATCCCTTACACTGAAGGTCAAATCATCTAATTCTATCATTCATGCTAAGCATTGATTATATTGTATTGCAACCCATATATTCAAACACCTGGGTAACCATAAGGGAGTGAAGGAGATGTGGCATCAGGTAATCTTTTGAAGAGATTTTCTATTTACTGGGTATATTATGAAAAGACACTACAGATCGTACCACATTTTTTCCATCCAGAATTCTAATCTACTTCACGGGGCCTGTGACAAACTGAATGTGATTATTAATCAAATATTTATCTGGAAGTAAAAAAAGTAGACAAGGACAAGTAGCATTGCTGCCACTGCCAACCAAGCTTCTAACAAAGGCACAGTCAGGACATTTATGAAGGTAAACACAGCCAACTCCTGTGCTTCTGTGCCATGACTGGGGAGGATCTGGATTTTAGTGCAATTTCCAAAAGTCAGTGCAGTCCAGAGTTTAATCAGTACTGGCTAATAGCCCTTGGCAGCTTTGGATGGATGGCATCCTCCACCTGCCCAGCTGGGTACCATGCCTTAAGCACCCACATTTGATGCACATTCATGATTTCTTGGTTGCCTGTAGTTGTCTCTCCCATCTGTTTGAGTGGCAGAGTGCCTGTGCCACAACAATCTAATATTCTAAAAGTTGTTCTCAACCTCTTTTGGGTTACACATCTCTTTAAGCATCTGATGAAAGTTGTGGACCACAGCAAAGTGCACACACACACTTGTGGACTGCAGCAAAGTACACACACACACACAAATATATACACGTGTGTATATATATATACACGAACATACATATTTATATATATGATGTTTCACAAGTTGCCTCATCTTCCTATGTTTTCAAGCGATCACAGTGAAGTCAGGAACTTTAGGCTAAGAAATATCCCTAGGATGTAGAGAGTAGGTAAAATAAACATTTTTCCCCCAAATATCAAGGGAAACTAAAAGAAAAAAAACACTGCGTGCTTAAGAGAAAAAAACAGTATCAATGCTAAATAGAGTTACAAGCAATGTTCTATGGAAGTGCTAATAAAGAAACTACTAGTTTCAACGGGATGGTTCAAGGATGTCTTCTTGGAGAATGGTTCTTGCATAAGGCAATTGAGAATAGGATTCTGATTGGGGAAAAGGAGGGAAAGAAATTTCAGGAGGAAGGAAAGTATGAGCAAAAACATAGAGAAATGAAAGTGCAAGAATCCCTCTGGTGTGGCTCAAAGGTAGGATACATGGAAAGAGAGAGGGCAGGAAAGGTAGAACAGATTCCAAGTATGGTGAGCCTCAAAAACTATGCTATTCCCAGTGAAGAACCCTTAGGCTTTTGGTGAAAGGTGATGACCCACTCCAAGCTGGAAAAGACTATATTAGTGAGGACAGTGGCATTATCAAAAGGTAGAATAGGGCATCTGGAAAGATTATAAATATTCTACATTGGAACCTGTTAGTGAGGCCACATTGCTTTAAAGGCCTCAACTTTGGATTGTTTGATGTTGGCTCTAGAAGTTTCTATTAAATCACGATGAACCTGAGATTTTTACACTCGGTTAAGTGCTAGTAGGGAAATGCATCCTAGTGAATGTTCTGATGAGTTAGGAGTCCAGGATACTGAAAGAGTTAAAATCTGTTTTGGATTAAAAGAGTGAGAATCAATTTGGACTGAAAAGAGAAAAGAAGCCCTGCCACTAATCAGACAGGGAGGACAGACACAGATAAAGCCAGCTGCAAAATTAACAGGAAACACTTTCTGCCAAAGTCATATAGCAGTTATAAAATGCCATAATAACCCCCTCTTTGGGTGATTGCTGACTTCTTACCAATGATGCCCCAGACTGCTGGCTATTTTCATTTATGACTAGAGATACCCAATTGCTCAGCCATCATCCCCTCATGACAGCATCCAATCTAGTTAAATCTCACTTTTCCTAAGCCCGCCTCAAACAACCAATCCAAAATGGATTCCTGCTTCCCTTAGATGCTCTTCAAAATTCTTCAATGGAAGTTCAATTTACAAAAGACACCTCCTTCCTCCCTCTTGCCTAGAAGTGACATCTCTTCCTGTAAGGCAATAAATCTGAGTTTGTTAGGCTACAGGCGTAATCCTCTAGGTGTTAATGCCCATTTGATGATGAAAGTTTTCCACTGTCAGGACTCAAAGTCAAGAAAGACTCTCCCTTTCTGAGTCAATAGCACAATAAAGTAGCTGCCATTTCAAGTAATGAGACTCATAAGTTCACACAGGGACTCTTCCAATATGGGAGGAAGCAATAACGCTTTGAGTGGATCACTCTCATCCCTCATCCTTTGAATAAATGTGGATTGATGTAGAAATCAGGGGAAACAGGTGCTTTCTAAAAAAAGTTTCTGGGTAGAATCTATTTACAACAGCTTAATTTAAGTAAATAGAACTAACAGAGTCCCAAGACAATAGAGAAGTAAAATGGGTCTAGAAAAAATGACTTTAAAAGTCCTTCCCTATCAAAATGTAAATAACATATTTAAAGTAGGACAATGTGGATGGTGCCAACCTCTTTGCATGAAGGACACAGATTGAGTGAGATTTTTGTTGAGAAAGTTTATCATAGAAAAAATAGGAAAAAGGAAACAAATGTCCTCACAATAGATAAATAAAGTGGGCCTCTACGGCTGACCTAGGGAAGCAAGTTCAAGGTTGCAATATGGCTTCAGGGAATCTCTGCCAGCGGGGAATAATCAAGAACATAAGTGTGGATTCCTACAGCACTGACTGAGTTTTTCATTATTTTTCACCTGTACCTCAGCAGTAGTCTTCCTATCTCCAGTCTTGCCCCCACCCCATCCATTTTGCACAATATCACTCACGAACTCTTCCACAAAAACAAACCTAAGCACTCTCATCACTCTGCCCACGTAAATAACATTTAATTGTTGCATGGCCATGTCCATTCATTACATATTGTCCATGGCTGCTTGGCAATCCATTGACAGAACTGAATCATTCAACAAAGACTGGAGCACAAAGCTAAAACTATGTCTGGCTGGGTGTGGTGGCTCATGCCTGTAATTTCAGCACTTTGGGAGGCCGAGGCAAGAGTTCAAGACCAGCCTGGCCAACATGCTGAAACCCTGTCTCTACAAAAAAATGCAAAAGTTAGCCAGGCGTGGTGGCACATGCCTGTCGTCCCAGGTGCTCGGGAAGCTGAGGTAGGAGAATCACTTGAACCTGGTAGGTGGAGATTGCAGTAAGGTGAGATCATGCCACTGCTCTCCAGCCTGGGCGAGAGAGGGCGATTCCATCTCAAGGAAAACAACAACAACAACAACAAAACTAAATCTGATCCTTTAAAGAATGCATCCAAAGAGCCCTGGACCCCTAATTTGTGATTTTTCCCTTCATGTGTGGAAGTAACAAGGATAGATGTATGGCCTTTGGTCTTACAGCCACACCTCTGCAGAGACGTACTTGATAACTTCTCAGTCAAGGCGAAGACTTCTGATCCTTTTTTTTTTTTAATCATTTACTCTTCCTGTGGCAGAAATTGTGAGCCAATGATAAAACCACTAACAACTTCCTTTGCTTTATCTGGGGTACAAAGTGACAACTTTATCCCTAAGTAATTAACGAAGACTTAGATATACTTGAGGGGCAAACAGTTTAAAAATAAAAGGGGCATTATCCAAGAGATATAACTAGTAAGATTTAGCATCCAAGAGATTAGTAGGTATTTTTTATTTTCCTTGCAAACAAACAAGTAGTAGTCTCTCAGAGGAAGGGAGACAGAAAACCTTAACCTGACATGTATAAGAACAAAAGTACTCTCTTTTATTTTTCATGATTTGTCCTACAGGCTTTGCACCCATCTGAGCCCTCATAACAAGCGTCCAGTGGGGCTTCTAGAATTTATGGCTCTGGAGCCCAGTAGAGTGCAGGGTTGCATATATTGACTTGGAAGTAATTGGAACATAGGAGATTCCTGAATCATTTCTTTCTCTATCTGATCCTTAAAGGTACTGTAGTTGTTTCTCAAGGTTCTGCCCTTCGCTTTCCTCTCTTACTACATCCCATTTCTTGGTGACAGAATCCACTCTTATGTTCTTGATTATTCCCGCTGGCACAGATTCCCTAAAGCCATATTGCAACCTTGAACTTGCAATATGACACTGAGCTCCATGAAAGAATAGATTCAGTCTTATTTCTGTCTTTCCATAGCTTCCCACAATGCTATATCCATTATAGATATTCAGTGGTTTGGTTGAATTAATACACAATGAAACACAAGGGCCTGTGGTTGGCCGGCCCTTGGAGGAGGGGTCTATATCTGGTCTTTGATACTGAAGGGTTTGCAAAAGTCCAGGGAGGGGGAGGGAATTGGTGGAGGACAGGCAGGGGGATGGTCAAGAATCTGAAAATCTGAAGAAAGGTTGATCATAAGGCATGAGAAAAGACCGCTAGATTTAGTGACTAGGATTTTCCTGGAAAACCCAAGAGTAGATTTTTAATAACTAGGTAATTTAAACTGAGAAGAGAGATTATTTAGAAACAGAGACAGTAGGCATAGCTATAAGAAGCTGGTTTTGAAATGTTAATTGATTGTCTCCTGTTTGTGTTTTAGAATGAGGAAGACTGAGTTATCTCTGAGATCATAAAAAGAGAAGAAAGACAAGTTAGAATTAAGAGTTAAAGTATGGGGCAAGAGCACCAGTAGAATCAAGAGTCCAAATAAGAGGATTCTCTTTGCTAGGAGAACAGTTACCTATTCTTCAAAGTCAGAAGCAAAAGAAGAGCAAGTGAGTACACAAGAGGGAGAATTTGAAGGAGTGGGGAGGAAAGCTGAGACTTTAAATATAATGGCTACCCTCAGCTACATGTGCACATAGAATGGGAAGTGCTGAGCTCTCAGAAAGTGAAAGGAAAGAGGAGAGTGCTGAGCTCCAGGAAAGAAAATGAAAAGGCAGAAGGAGACAGTACTTCCTCACTTCGCTCAGGTGAAGAGAAAGTTGAATACAGAAATGAATCTCCAAGTCCTTCAAGGAAAATCCTGGTACAAAAAGTAATTTTTAAAAATAATGCTTTCTGTTATATTTTATGGCTCCAAAATGCTTTGGAGATTTACCTTTTCTTGGTTTACAAATATACTATAATAATTCAACAGACCTGCTCTGAGTTCATTGTATCTACACCTAATAAATGAGAAAATGTAGGCCACCTGGAATTTCACCTTTTGACATATCACGGGAAGCCTCAGCCTTCGATGATAAAAATGTGGTTCACGTGGATGCAAGAGCAAACAGAGACGCCTGAGAAAATCCCAATACACGCTCAAAATGTCATGATGAATAGCCCGGGGTAAGCAAACACATTCAAGGAATTCAGTGGAATCAATGGCAAAAGATTGACCTACTACTTAGAAGACACTGACCACATGTGGGATTTACTAACTACCTATGCTGCTTCAGATAGCAATACTTACCAAACTCACACACATGTACATAATATTTGTCAAGGAGTAACTTTCACTATGACTGCATTACAAAAAGTCGCTCCCAAGCTCATACCTGCTCTAGCAGACAACCTCCTTACTCACTCCTCCTTCTGCTTTCCCACTTTTTTTAAAATTAACATCTGCCATTTTATTTAAACACTTTTTTTAGGTTATAGCTAAAATGATATTTATCTGAAGTTTTAGGAAAGAACAGAAGCTGAACATACAAATCTTGTTCACATTGGCCACTTAAAAATGCAGCAAAAATGAAAAACAGACATATAACCAAAAAAGATCTAAATCTCGTAAGGAAAAAAAGAATAAAGCTGCCAATAAGTTATTTTATAATACTTTAGATGTAGACAACACTTATAATACTGGCTTTCATAGTATCTTGTTTTATTACTTCCTAATGCTGACGTTTTGCTTTTAAAGTAACAGATTACTTCAAAATCAACCCGAAGCATTTAGTGTTTTACAGTTTCATTCTGTAAATTTCAGACACCAAGAAATTCAGATCAAGGGTTACAAAACAGGCATCCTTCAGAATATGTTTTGTTTGGCGGGCAGAATGGCTTGTATTCTTTTGAACTGGAAAGCCTTCAGGAAGTACTTACTTGCTATCAATGACCCTATCAGCTTCCCACATTGTTACCTGCTGGGTATGTGAAAAGAGTGACACCCCCATTTTTCATATTATAAACCCAGTATTTACTTATAAATTTAGTTGTTGTCATGGAGCAAAACCTTTAATATTATAAATGATGCTAAATCTTACTACTTATATCTCTAATTTGGGAAAAATGCATCAAACAAAAAAGTCTCATTTTCATAATACTTCCTTACATAAATTGTGAAAGACATTTGTATATATATCCTCTTTAAAAGAATGCTGTTGTGAGTAACCTGCAATCTGAGCTAAATAAACCATTCACATAGAAACCTACTATATACAAGTCTTAGCTCCCAAACAGTGGCTTTCAACTTTATTCATATATGTAACATAAAAATTCTCAACTATTTGAGTTAAAGGGAAGGTGACGTGAATAAGGCTAACAAAATAACAAGTGGCAAATGTTTTCTTCAAATCCTAAAGAATGAAGCAAAAAGGGAGATATCTTGTAAGACAGATTTAAAAAGAGGAAGAATTTCAAGTACATGTGGCCTTGGACCTTGTACAGTGCTACTCCCTAAAATTGCACAAGGTAAAGGCCACAAAATGCTTGTTCCTTCAAGGAAAGCAAAGTCGAAAACATAAAAGGAAATATAAACATGTGTAGTTACGAGAGAAGTTAAGACATGATGATACTAACTCCAGTCCGATGCTTAAAAAACACCAAAGAATAATAAATGAATTAAAAAGGCAGTAATCTATTAGGTCTTTTTAAAGTTATACACAAATTAAAAACTAATCTCTAATTCTTTAGAGGTTTAAGTTTGACAGAGAATATCTATTTACCTTTGAATTTGTCTCACTTCTTTAAACAACTGAATCCCATCTAAATAAATATTTGAAAATTCTTAATTATTAAGGCAAGCTTTTTAGCTATGCTTTGGTAAGGCTATATATATTAATAGTAAAGGTCCGCTGCATTAATCTCATCAATACCGTGGTTACTGCAATCTAGTTCATTTTATAAGCATTAATTAATTTGGCCTTCACCATACTACATTATTGCAATGCCAACAATATTGGGTAAACTCCTTCAAGACAAATTACATTGAAATGGTTATTTTGAAAGTTTTTAGTAACAGGGGAAAGGGGAGAATTAAAAACATTGAAAATTTGTTCCAACACAAAATGTCCAGGATCCTATATAAATGAAAGTATCAGCAAATAGGGTACTATCTTGGTTTATGAATGATGCTCTCTACAATGGATTCACAAGTTTTTTAAATTCCACTAAGAAAACACTGGTTAAAGTTTATCTCTGGCATATTTTTAAAAGCACCTGTTAGTAGCTTTGCCATAAAACTGATGTGAGGTAGTTATGTTTTTCAGTAGCATTTAGAACAACCCAACGCTTGACAGAAATACTCAGTTCAGCACACTGTATTAAAACGTAATTGTACAACATTGTATAAATTAGCTGCAATTTTCGGTAGCTGCGTTACCAACCATGTAACAGAATTATAATGTTCTCCTAAACCATATGCATGTCTCATATATACGAGTCTGAGTGTTTTTTTTTAATATTCTTCTCCAACTATAATGGGAGGAGAATCTGCCTATATTATCTCTATTGGTGTTTGTAAAATGTGAAACAGAGCTCTTAGCTCAAGCTGACCTCCCCATACAGCTGTGTTTACAATATCATCACGGTACTTCTGAAACTATTCTGGAGTATACATATCTCCTGTATTAGGGTTTGTTAAAAATGGCAGAAAGACTTCCACATGGCATTGCATATACTCAGCGGTCTGACTTCTTAAGGCAACCACAGTCAGAGCACAATCCTTTCAACTGATTTTCAATGACTCTATACATACAGTGGCCATCAGATGGACTCTGTTTAATTTCTAACTGTCTAGCTGCCAGTATTTGAGCAAGTTTTTCACTTTCCATATGTCCGGCTCCTGGTAAGTTTTCAGTTTCAGCTTCAGCTTTTTCCAATGCAGCTTTCTTTTCCTGTCTGTTTTGTGCTTTTGATATCCAAGGTGGCTGATTCTCAAATACAAAGTTTGAAATGTTAACAGCAACAGAATCTATCTTACTCTCGTTAGTAGTCAGCTTTGATTGTGCCAGTTCCTCTCTGTTTCTGTTCCATTTCTTTTTCCAACTTAGCCACATCTTCAGTGAGTTGCTTCCTCTGCTTGTCATTCTTGGGAACAGCATTCTTCATACCCTGAATTTTGGCTTGCAACTCCTTCTCTTTGTGATGCCTTCTTACCAGCTGCTCTTCCTCATCAAGCTCTTCGGTCAAGACCGCCTCCACAACGACCAGGTAGCCCAGCACACACGCTGGAAGAAACTGCACCATCGGCTCCTTTCCTACTTTTTGCTATTTGGGAAGAACCTGTAGATAAAACTCTACAAAACCACATAGGCAAATAATAAAATGGGGTCAACCTCAGGTTTAGAAAACCCTTTACCCAGAAATCATACCCAGGCCTGGATTTGTGAAAGCCAGCATTCTGAGAGAGTCTTTCCTGAAACCATTTGATCACAGTTGTACTGTCATTTATTAATTACCACGGGAACCACCAGCTGTCATCATGAAATCTTTTATAGGCACACTGTAAATATTAAAAGAGCATATTAAAATTATACCGTATGCAGCAGCAGCTGATGCTATTTTATGAAGACAATATTAGAGAGTATGCAGAATTATCACACTACAACTCCCATGATTTCTATTCCTTACAGCTGCCCTGAAGCATGACGCTGGGCCACAATTTTAAGTCTTTAATCACAGAGGGGAGTAATTTGATTGATCATTTACACTGAAGCAAACTTTATTACTTAAACCAGGTTATATAGTCAATTGTAGAGATGCCTTTTTGTACATTCGCCAGTCAACTTTTTACTATAAAAATGAGGGCAGGAGGATTTCTCTGAAGTTTCCTAGGGCAGGAAAAGTGTTTCCCTTGTCTTATAGTTGAAATCAGTGTGTAGGAGTGGCTCCTAGGAGCCACGTGACCTATCTGGCTTAGTTTAGACTGTGTGTCAAGTGCAGTGGCCATTCTGGCAAGATAGGATATTTGTCTGATGTACTTTGTGACGTCAACCCCACGCTAACTTGAGGCTTATTTGGGTTGTCTCATAAGACCTGCTGCTTGCTCCCCCAAAATCTTCTCCATCGCCCCATCATAATGTCTGAAACTTGTTCCACTGTACTTAAGACAGAAAACAAGATCCAGAACCTTCTGTTAAAATGCAAAATATAGATGATATTTTAGAAATATTGTTAATTATGTTAGGAGTGATTACAGTATTCTTATTATATAGGAGGATATTCTTATTTGTAGGAGATGCATGCTGGAGTATTAAAGCAGAAGTGTCTTGATATTTGAAATTTAGTTTCATGTGTTCAAACAATACAAAAATATGTAGTGAATACACATATACACTCATTCATACAAGTTGAGATATAAAGCAAATATGGCAAAATGCCAACCAATTGTTGGATTAAGGTAGAACACGTAGAAGTATTTTTAGTACTTTTTTCCAGCTTTATTTTAAAATCTTAATAATGAAAAAGTGAAAAAAAATCAGATATCTGAGCATACTCCCAAACCCACCAAATCAGCATCCTTGGGTATGGAACCCAGAAAGAGGCATTGCTAGTAAGTGCCTAAAGTAAGTTTTAGGCCCAATAATAGTTGAAAAGTATTGAATTACAATGCTAAATACTGATGGAAGAATAAGTGTAATGACTATGTGATAAAAAGTGCAACTTAGAAGAAGGATGGAGCAAGATGGTAGAGTAGTACTCTCCAGTGATTGTCTCCCTACAGAGACATCAATTTGAACAACTACCTGCACTGAACTGCCCACAGAATACCTTCACAAGAGCTAAGAAAAATAGATAGGAGATCACAATAATAAGAAAAGATGCATTGAAAAGGATAGAGTGTACAAAGAGCAATTTACATTACTTGTGTCACCCCCTTCCCAACTCTAAGCAGTATAGCACAGAGACAGATACTGTCCACTGAAAGGAGAGAGAAGGGAGTGAACTTAGGACATTCTCTTGGGCTCCAACACTGGACCCACCATTGTAAAATTCAGTATCATGAAAACTGCCCCTCCCCACAGTCTTTTACACAAGACCATTACCTACAGAATGAGTCTCAGCACCAGTCAGGTCTGTAATACCCCAGGTTTCAGGCTTCCATGGTGGACTCAATCTCTTTACCACCATCAGGCTAACTTTAGTGGTTCTGGGCTCTATACAGCTCTCAGCAGCAGTGAGCCCTCAGTGGCCTCAGGCTTCTGGTGTGCCCCAGCACTGCACCAACCACAGCAGGCCCCAGGCTTTAGGCAAAGCTGCCCCAGCCACAGTGGGACCTGGATTTCTGGCAGGTCATAAGCCTGCTATGCCAGCTGCATCTGTCCTGGGCTTCTGGTACACTCTAGCAGTGTGTCTGCTGTAGAACTGTCTCAAAAAAGCCAGTTTGTGAAGACTGTAATAAGCACATACTTCTTCAAATGCAAACACATCAACACATGACTACAAGGATTAAGAATAATCAAGAAAAGGCTGTACATGGTGGCTCACACCTGTAATCCCAACACTTTGGGAGGCTGAAGTAGGTGGATCACCTGAGGTCAGGAGTTTGTGACCATCCTGGCCAAGTTAGTAAAACCCTGTCTCTACTAAAAATACAAAAATTAGCTGGACATGGTGGCTCACACCTGTAAACGCAGCTACTTGGGAGGCTGAGGCAGGAGAATCGCTTGAACTCGGGGAGGCGGAGGTTGCAGTGAGCCAAGATCACACCACTGCACTCCAGCCTGGGTGACAAGAGCAAAACTCCATCTCAAAAAAATAATAATGATGATCAGGAAAACATGACATCAGCAAATGAACAAAATAAAGGGTCAATGACTGACCCTAAAGAAATGAAAATGCATAAACTGCTTGACAAATAATTCAAAATAATCATTTTAAGGAATCTCAGCAAACTGCAAGAAACAGAGAATCAATGCAATGAAGTGAGGAAAACAAGTGATTGGAATGAAAAATGTAATACAAAAACTAAAATAATTTTAAAGAATCAAACAAAATTATACAAGTGAAAAATACAATGAATGAAATGAAAAATGCAATAGAGAGCAATAGGTCATAGACTTGATCAAGCAGAAGAAAGAATCTGTGAACTCTAAGACAGAGTACTTGAAATTATGCAGTTCCAGGAGAAAAAGAATAAAACAGAATGGAAAAGCTTATGGGATTGATGGGACATCAAAACAGCAAATGTTCTAGTCAAAGGAACTAAAGAAGAAGAGTAAGATAAAAGAGCTGAAAGCTTGTTTTAAAAAAATCATAAAGGTAAACTCTCAAAATCTGGAGAAATATATCCAGGTACAGGAAGCTCAAAGATTTCTAATCAGATTCAATCAAAATAAGAATACACTAAGACATATTATAATCAAACTATCAAAATCCAAAACAAAGAGAGGATCTTGATAGCAGCAAGAGAAAAGACGCAAATAACATATAAGCGAGTTCCAACATAGCTAGCGGAGACTTCTCAGCAGAAATCTTACAGACAAAGAAAGACTACGACGATATATTCAAAATATTGAAGAAAAAAAACCTGCCAATCAAGGATAATATCCCCAGCAATGCTCTGTTTCAGAAATGAAGGAGACATACTTTCCCAGACAAACAAAAGCTGAGGGAGTTCATTGTAACCAAACTTGTCTTACAAGAAATGCTAAAAGAAGTTCTTTAAGCTTAAATAAAAGAATGCCAATGAGTAACACAAAAACACATAAAAGCATAAAACTCACTAGTAATAGTGCACAAATTCAGAATACAGATGCTCCCCAAATTATAATGAGGTTATGAGATGCCCATTGTAAGTAAAAGACATTTCAAGTTAAAAGTACATTTAATGCTGTCAACATAGCAGACAGTCCTTAAGTAAAAATAGTTTGACTTACAATTTATTGACTTTGCATTGGGGCTAAAGTGACACACATTCTGTAGAACCCACAACCCCATTATAAGTCATAAGAAGATCCTAAACTTATAATGAGGTTATATCACAATAAAACCATCAAAGTAAAAAAATTGTTAGTTACACCATCGTAAGCTGAGGACCATCTCTACTCTAATACTGTAATAGTGGTGGATAAATCATTTACATCTTTAGAATGAAGGCAAAACCTCAAAACTATTAAAAATGATAACAGCTGCAATAATTTCTCGAGAGACATAGAGTACAAAAAGATGTAAATTGTGACATGAAAAAATTCAAAATGTTGGTGGGTGGAGTAAAAGTGTAAAGATTTGTTTTGCTTTGCAATCGAAGTTAAGTTTTTATCAGCTTAAAATAACCTACTATAGCTACATAATATTTTTTGTCAGCTTCATGTTGACCACAAAGCAAAAAACCTATGGTAGACGCATAAAAGACAAAAAGCAAGGAATTGAAACAAACCACTAGAAAAAATCACTTAGCCACAAAGGAAGTGAGAAAGCCACAAAGCCACAAGTGAGGAAGGAAAAAATAAAAGATCTAGAAAACAATTAACACAATAGCAGCAGTAAGTTCTTACTATCAATAATTACATTGAACGTATATGGATTAAATTCTCCAATTACAAAACATAGAGTGGCTGAAGGTATCAAAAAAAGCAAGACCCAGTGATAATGTTGTCTACAAGAAACTCACTTCAACATAAGGGCACACATAGACCTAAACTGAAGGGGTGGAAAAAGACATCAATAACAGGGGAAACTTCAGAAAATTCATAAATATATGCAAAATAAACAATATAATCCTGAACAACCAATGGGCCAATGGTAAAATTAAAAAGAAACTTAAAAAATTTCTTGAGACAAATGGAAACGAAGACACAACATGGGATCCAGCAAAGACTGTTCTAATAAACATGTACTTAAAGAAATAAATATGTACTTCAAAAAAGAAGCAAGAACTTAAATAAAAAGCCCAACGTTATAAAACAAAAACGAACAAAGCTCAAAGTTAGTAGAACAAAGTAATAAAGATCAAGGCATTATGAAATGAAATTAAAACTTAAAAACAATAGAAAAGATCAACAATATTGAGTTGGCCTTTTGAAAAGATTTTTTTAAATCTATAAACCTTTATCTATACTAAGAAAAACAAAAAGAGGACTCAAATAAATACAACCACAAATTAGAAAGAAAATATTACAATTGATTCAGCAAAAATACACAATCACAGGAGTCTATTATGAACAATTATATGGCAATCAATAGGATAATCTAGGAAGAATGGATAAATTTCTTGACACATAGAACACACCAAGACTGAATTATAAAGAAATACAAAATCTTGACAGACCTATAATGAATAAGTAGACTGAATTGGTAATAAAAAGTCTCCCACCTGGTTTTTGTCATTAGTTCTGTTTATGTGATGAATTATGTCTATTGATTTGTGTATGTTGAACCAGTCTTGCATCCCAGGGATCAAGCCAACTTCATTGTGGTGGATAGCTTTTTATGTGCTGCTGAATTTGGTTTGCCAGTATTTTATTGAGGATTTTTACATTGATGTTTATCAGGGATATTGGCCTGAAGTTTTCTCTTTTTGTTGTGTCTCTGCCAGGTTTTTGTTATCAGGATGATGCTGGCCTCATAAAATGAACAGGGAGAAGTCCCTCCTTTTCAATTGTTTGAAATAGTTTCAGAAGAAATGGTACCAACTTCTCTTTGTGCCTCTTATATAATTCATCTATGGATCTGCCTGGTCCTGGGCTTTTTTGGTTGGTAGGCTATTTACTATTGCCTCAAGGACCTAGAATGAGAAATAACATTTGACCCAGCAATCCCATTACTGAATATATACCCAAAGGAATATAAATCATTCTATTATAAAGATACATGCACATGTATATTTATTGCAGTACTATTCACAATAGCAAAGACATGGAACCAACCCAAATGCCCATCAATAACAGACTGATAAAGAAAATGTGGTACATATACACCATAAAATACTATACAGCAATAAAAAAGAATGAGATCATGTCCTTTTCAGGGACATGGCTGAAGCTGGAAGCTGCCATCCTCAGCAAACTAACACAGGAAGAGAAAACCAAATACTGCATGTTCTCACTCATAAGTGGGAGCTGAACAATGAGAACATATGAACAAATGGTCAGGCAATAACACACACTGGGACCTGTTGGGGGGGGGCAGGACGAGGGAGAGCATCAGGATAAATACCTAATGTATGTGGGGCTTAATACCTAGGTGATGGGTTGATAGGTACAACAAACCACAATAGCACATGTTTACCGATGTAACAAACGTGCACACTCTACACATGTATCCCAGAACTTAAAATAATTTTTTAGGTCTTCCATAAAAAAGAAGCCCAAGATCTGATGGTTTCACTGCTGAATCTTATCAAATGTTTAAAGAACTAACAACAACTCTTCTCAAACTCTTCAAAAAAATCAAAATGGGACAACTACTTTTGAAATCATTTTATGAGGCCAGCATTACCCTGACACTAAAGTCAGATAAGAACACAAGAAAAGAAAACTACAGGCCAATATCACTAATTATATGGATGCACAAATCCTCAACAAAATACTAACAAAACTAATTCAACAGCAAATCAAAAAGATCATTCACCATGATCAAGCTGATTTTTCCCAGAAATAAAAGGATGGTTCAACATACATAAACCAATAAATATGACACATAATGTTAACAGAATGAAGGACAAATCCATGTGATTATTTCATTAGGTGTAAAAAAGTATTCAATAAAATTCAACATCTTTTCATTGATAAAAATGCTCAAAAAATTAGGCATATGAGCAATGTACCTTAATAAAATAAAGGCCATACCTAGCAAATTCACAGCTAACATCACGCTCAATGGAGAAAATTTGAAAGCTTTTTCTCCAGAGAGCAGGAACAAGACAAGGATAGCCGTTCTCACCACTTCTACTCAATATATTACTGGAGGACCTAGCCAGAGAAATTAGGCAAGATAAATAAATAAAAGGAAGAAATTATATGATTTTTGTTTGCAGATGATGTGATCTTACATATTTAAAAAAACCCTAAAGATTCCATAAAAAGCCATTAGAATTAATTAACAAATTCAGTAAAGTCGCAGGATACAAATCAACATACAAAAATCAATAGCATTGCTATACACTAACAGCAAACTATCTGAAAAGGGAATCAAGAAAACAATCCCATCTGAAAAAGCTACCACAAAAATAAAATACTTAGGAATAAATTTATCCAATGAGGTGAAATTTTCTACCTTGAAAACTGTAAAACACTGATGACATAATTGGAAGAAGAAAAATAAATGGAGAAATATTCCATGTTCATGAATTGGAAAAATTAATGTTGTTAAAATATCCATACTGCCCAGAGATCTACAGACTCAACACAATCCCTAACAAAATACCAACGACATTCTTCACAAAATAGAAAAAGCAATCTTAAGATTCATCTGGAACCTCAAAAGACACCAAATAGCTAAAGCAATCTTGAGCAAAAAGAATAAAGCTGAAGGCCTCACACTACTTGACCTCAAAATAAGCTACAAAGCTGTAGTAACCAAAGCAGAATGGTACAGGCATAAAAATAGGCACATGGACAAATGAGGCAGAATAGAGAGGCCAGAAATAAATTCATGCACTAATAGCCAACTGATTTTTGACAAAGGCACCAAGAACACACAATGGGGAAAGGTAAATGGTGTCAGGAAAACTGGATATACACATGCAGAAAAATAAAATTAGACCCTTATCTCATATCACATACAAAAATCAACTCAAAATGGATTAAAGACTTGAATGTAAGACCTGAAACTATAAAACTACTAGAAGAAAAGTGAGAAAAACCTCTATGATATTGGTCTGGGCAGTGATTTATTTTGAATATGACCCCAAAAGCACAGGCAATAAAAGCAAAAATAGAAAACTGGGATTATATCAAACAAAAGCTTCTGCATAGAAATGGAGCAATCAGTAGAGTGAAGAAACAACCTACAGTATAGGAGAAAATATTTGCAACATATATATCTGTTAAAGGGTAATATTCAAAATACGTCAGGAATGCAACAACTTAATACCAAGAAAATGAATATAGTAGTCACGCCTTATCCGTGATTTGGTTTTCTGTGGTTTCAGTTACCTGTGGTCAGCCACAATCTGAAAATATTAAATGAAAAAATTCAGAAATAATCAATGCATAATTTTTAAGTCATGTGCCATTCTGAGAAGTGTGTTGTAATCTTGCACTGTTTGGCTTCAACTGCCCAGAATATAAAGCATCCCTTTTTTCAGAATAACCATGTTATATATGCTACCTTCCCATTAGTCGCTTAGCAGCCATCTCTGTTGTCAAACTTATAAAAATAGCATAAATAGGGTTCTGTACGATCTACTGATTCAAGAATCCACTGGGGGTCTTGAAAAATATCCCCTGTGGATAAGGGGGAAGCTATTGTAATCCAATTTAAAAATGGGCAAAGGATATGAATAGGCATTTCTCTAAACTATATATACAAATCTTCAACAGACATATGAAAAAATGCTCAACATCCCTAATCACCAGGGAAGTGCAAATTAAAATCACAGTGAGAAATCACCTCACACCTGTTAAAATGGCTATTATCAAAAAGATGAAAGATAAGTGTTGGTGAGGATGTGGAAAAACTGGCACACTATTGGTGGGGATACAAATAGTATAGCCATTATGAAAAACAGTGTGGAGGTTCCCTAAAAAACTACAAACAGAAATACCATGTGACCTAGCAGTCCCACTACGGGTTATATATCTAAAGGAAATAAAATCAGGATGTCAAAGAGATATCTATATTCCTATGTTCATTGCAACATTATTTACAATCGCTAAAATATGGAATTAAGCTAAGTGTCCATCAATGAATGAATGGATAAAGAAAATGTGGCATATACACACAAGGAACACCATTCAGCCTTAAAAAGGAAGGAAATCCTGTCATTTGTAGCAAGATGGATGAACCTGGAGGACACTATGTTAAGAGAAATAAGGTAAGCATGTAAAGATAAGTACTGCACAATCTCACTCCTGTGGAATCTAAAACAAAAAAAAAGATCCTATGGAAGTAGTAGAATGGTGGTTACCAGGAGCTGGGATGGTTACTAGGGACAGGTTGGGGGATGTTGGGGAGGCATGGTCAAAAGACAAAATTTCGCTTAGGAATCATTCAAGAGATCTATTGTACAACATGGTGATACAGTTAACAGTATACTATATTCTTGAAAAAATGCTAAGAGTGAAGTGTTCTCACCACAAAAATGGTAATTATGTTCTCACCACAAAAATGGTAACATACTAGCTAGTAGTATGTTACCACTACTAGCTAGATTTAGTCATTTCACAATGTTATTTACTTCAAAACAATATGTTATAAGCAGTGAATGCATATAATTTAATGTCAATTTAGAAAATTGTTTAAAGAGCAACTTATTTTAAGGAGAAAAATCAACATAGGTAAAGACCCTATTTCCTTTGAGCTAAAAATGCAATTAAGTTAATGGGTAGGAGTAATGTCACTTCTTAATTGTGTAGAACTGAAATCTAAAGAGCCTGGAAGAGAGTTTCAGTGGAAAACAACAGGAGGATCAAAAAGGGTTAGGAGAACAGCACAGTATTTTCTTTCTAGAAAAAAATCTGCTCAAGAGTTCAGAATTCATGTGATGAGAATTTATCAGCGACTCCCTACCTCCCCATTGTCTGACCTTGCAGCAAAATCACTTGTGGAGGTTTAAAAATATACACACTAACGCATGCTGACCCCCCAAACTCCCATCTTCACCCATTAGAACAGTCTGTCTGTATTTGAAAAGCTCATAGGTAGTTTTAATACACAGACAAGGTTCAGAAGCAGTTGCCTAGAGAATGAAACCCAAACTCTCAGCCAGGAAAACTGTCTTCTCTAGGGCACGAGCCTGTCAGCCATCTTAGTACTCCAACAGACACAGTGCTTGACACTTAATAGACGCTAAATAAATGATAATTAAATACATCAGTGGGCTGGATGGATGAGTGGACTTTAATTAGGAGCCCTGGAGGCATTAAAGATAATTTGAATATCCTGAAATGAGGGTAAGAAAGGGAAGGGAGCCCAAGGGGGAGACCAGAGGCAGGAAGCAGGAAAAGTGATTGCCAAAGAAAATTCTACCCAACTTGCGATTTTTCTTAGGGCTATGACAGGATTTATAATCTCCTGTAAGGACAAGCAGGAGAATTGGGTATAGGGTCTTATTTTGCTCGTATATGCACATTTGGGACCCCCTTCAATGATAGGCTTACAATATGTTCTCAGAAGCCTGTAAAGCTCCAGGATATTATTTTTCAAGGCTCAAAGACACTATTAAATCTCATGGATCCCAGGCCTTTTGAAGAGGGCATGCTTTCAGAGATTTACCTGAGCTGGAGTGGGATGGTGGATCTGTCTATCCATTTAAGTTTTCACCTATTTCTTGTCTTAGATTTGGGCAGGATGCAGGTTTCCTTTTAGTAATGTCATTGTTACTTATTGGAAATTCTTGTTCTTTGTATATGGGACGTGAAGAGGCGTGTTTCCCTTAGCTGGCAGACAAGGAAAGGTTGTCATATTTCCTTGAAAAACATTATTAACCAAGTCCCCACCCATAGGTGGGTCCCTGGTGAGTGTTTCTTTTGGAAGAAGGAGGAGGAACAAAACAGAGTAAGAGGAAGGAAAGCAACAAAATGAAAATCTGACTCTCCCCTGGAAATGTGGGTGGATAAATGAGGCCTTGCTTTGGAAAACTAGTATTACAGGAAAGTCCACTCCTTTGTTCAGGGTACTATTACTCACTCATTTCACCACTGCAAACTCCTGCATGTGGATATTAGATTCAACAAGGTGAAGAGGACCCACTAATGTGTATTTAAAATTCATCCTCTGTTCTCAAAATAGAAACCCCACTTTTCTGAGATCCAGATGAAGAGGTTTATGCACATGCTTTCCAAGGTTTCCTCCAGCTCTCTGGCTCAGCTGGACTCCAGGCTTTCGCTTCCATTTATTATACCTGCTGGTAAAACATTTGGCTCATGAAAATATTTGAGAGGCTCGTCAAAATTTCAGACCTTCTCCCCTGAAGTATGCCCATGCATACATTTGTGTACACTCCAAGGGGTTCATGAGCTCCTCTGAAACTGCTCTTATAAACCCATACTGGAAAGGTGTGGTAGCTCACACCTATAATCCCAGCACTTTGGGAGGTCAAGGCAGGCAGATTACCTGAGGTCAGGAGTTGAAGACCAGCCTGGACAACATGTCGAAATCCCGTCTCTAATAAAAACACAAAAATTAGTTGGGCGTGGTGGTGCTTGCCTGTGATCCCAGCTACTCAGGAGGCTAAGGCAGGAGAATCCCTTGAACCCAGGAGGCAGAGGCTGCAGTGAGCTGAGATCATGCCACTGCACTCTAGGCTGGGCAACAGAGCAAGACTCCATCTCAAAAAAAACAAAACAAAACAAAACAAAAAAACTCATACTCTCCTAGTCTGCTCAAAAACTCCCCATACATTCTTAAAATGTGTTGGCTGCTATTCAAAGCTTCCCACACTATGTACACTAGCCTAACCTTCTAAGAGTGGCTCCCAAAATTCATTCATTTGGCTTACATGTATTGAGCATTTACCCCTTGTAAAACATTAAAATCATGTTTTATGTATATGTATATATGTTTATGTATGTAAATATAAAACATGCAACATTATATTAGGAACAGAAGGATAACAAAGATGCACGCTTTGGTAAGGTATACATTAAGTTATTATATAAACACTTGCTGTTAAGGAGTTGATAATCTAGAAGGAAAGATAAGACAGGTAAATAATGATAAATTAAAAAGTGGGTTGGGCGCAGTGCCTCATGCCTGTAATCCCAGCTTTTTGGGAGGCCAAGGCAGGTGGATTACTTGAGGTCAGGAGTTCGAGACCAGCCTGGTCAACATGGTGAAACCCTGTCTCTACTAAAAATACAAAAATTAGCCAGGCGTAATAGTGCGTGCCTGTACTCCCAGCTACTCCAGAGGCTGAGACGGGAGAATCACTTGAACCTGGGAGTTGGAGGTTGCAGTGAGCTGATATCATGCCACTGCACTCCAGACTGGGAGATGGAGAGAGACTCCATCTCAGAAATAATGGTAGTAAATTAATTAATTAATTAATTAAAAAGTGGCCACAGCTGTGGCAGACAAAGTGACTTAACTACCCAACAGCCATTTTCTCTTTATTCCTTGCTATCAAAACAAAGATTTTGTTCCACTGTTTAATTATCCTAGACATAACTGATTTTAGCTTTTTAAAAGGGATGGAAGTGGGAGAGACACTGGTGTGTGAATAGCAAACTATGATGTCTGGAACTGCAGCAGCCATGTTGTGACTGAGAGGAGTTTTAGCTTGTGGAGGACATGCTGAGAGTAACAGACCAGAAAGATGAAAGGAACCTGAGTCATTGATGGATTGGATGGCATGGATGGAATGGATGGAGCTGCTGATTTGACCAACCAAGGAACTGATTACCTTCCAGACTTCTTGTTACAGACATAGTACATCCCTTCTTAATTTAATACATTCTGAGCTGTGTTTCCTGCTACTGAAGTTGGAAACATCCTCAATGTTACAGGTGCCTTCAGACAGGCATGAATAGTGGGCTCTGGGAATCAGAGAAGGGACGGACTAGTATTAGGTGTTTAATTTTGATCTCTATGTATCTGTATGTGTGTCCATATTTATATGTGCATATATTTACATATATGTATATTGTTTCTTTCATGCAGACAAAAAATATTTATTGAGTATCTACTGTGTGCTGGCCCCTTCCAGACACTGATTACAATGGTGAAAGAAACCTCCTGCAATATGATACCTGTTTTCATGGAGCTTATAATTTAAGTAATGATGACCAGATAAAGATATAATTAAAAGCTGAGATTAGTGCTATAAAGCAAAGGTTTTAGTGTCTTGAAATCATGTAAGATAAGAAGTAGACCTGACCTTGTCTGAGGATCAAGGAAGGCTTCACTGGAATAGTGGTGTTTGAACTTGGGGGTAGGGTGTGGTGAAGAGATCATCGTTCTAGAATATACGGAAGAGTTAACAAGTAGCAAAACCACACAGTGACTTCTTAAAGTCAGAGATTATGTTTAGATAAGCATATACTCATTTATTCATATTCTTTGTCCCCAGCACAGTGACCAGCCTCATCATAGACACTCATAAAGTATTTGTGGACTGAATGAATGAACTCCTCTCTCATTCTCCTTGTCAAAAAAAAAAATGAGTATAAAATGTCTACTTCTAGCAGATAACAGATAAAAAGCATCTGAGTACATAGTAAGAACTCAATAGTTAGTAGTTCTTGTAAAAGCACTATTATCATTGTCTTAAAATTTGCATACATTATCTCTGCTATTACACTGTAAACTCCATAGTGGCAGGAAAAGTATCTTATTTGTCTTTGAATATCCCAAGGTTCTTAGCACAGTGTCTTGCATAGAATAATTATCTGTAAAAATTCAGAGGATAAATAAAAGTCTTATTGAGGAATTAAATTGACAGGTTAAGGAAATTGTGCAGATTGAGAAAATAAAGTATCAAAGCTAGGTTAACTACTCTCTGTAAGGACTACTTACTTTCTAGAATAGAGATAAAATATATATAGGAAAGTCCTCTAAAAACTTTGTAAAAACAAACAAGAATCATGTGGTGAAAAATGCCACTATAAAACAATTAATACAGAATATTATGCGTATAATTCTTTTTTTCTTTTTTGAGATGGAGTTTCACTTTTGCTGCCCAGTCTGGAGTGCAATGGCATGATCTCAGCTCACGGCAACCTCCACTTCCTGGGTTCAAGCAATTCTCCTGCCTCAGCTTCCCAAGTAGCTGGGATTACAGGCATGTGCCACCACGCCTGGCTAATTTTTTTTGTATTTTTAGTAGAGACGGGGTTTCTCCATGTTGGTCAGGCTGATCTTGAACTCCCGACCTCAGGTGATCTGCCCACCTCGGCCTCCCAAAGTGCTGGGATTACAGGTGTGAGCCACAGCACCCAGCTTAACGATTAATAGAGAATATTATGTACGTAATTCAAAGCACATAGCTTGAATGCCACCATCTCAGAAACCACTCAATCTAATCAATCCTTAGCATATTTTAATTATTTGCATACCACTTATAGCCATCTGGTATTTTTCCCTTTGAGTTGATTGATGAGTTGATTGATTTTCAAATTCCATGTCTCCACCAATAGAGTGATCTTGTCCGTGCTCCCTTTTTGTATTCATGGCACCCAGAGCTGTATCTTGTACATAGCTGGTGGACAAAGAAATACCTGCTGAATGAAGTAGTGCATATACACAATAATACTACATATTGTTTATGGAAGTACACATAAGTTTGTAAAAATATAAAAGGGAATTGAAAGTAGAAGCAGGAATTTTTAGGGGTAGAGTGTTTTATAGGCAAAGGTTTGTGAAATGACACTCAGCATGGTGGTTGGAAGGAACTTATATCTGAAATGGCTTATTTAAAAAACAGACTAGAAGCAAAAGATGACAAAATAGTAACTATTTATTTTGGTGATGGGAATTTCAGCTTTATGTTATTCTTTGCGCTTTTCTATGTCTTTTCCATTTCTCAAAACAAATTAAAAAATAGAAAGTCTGAATGAAGAAGAATAAATTAATCCCTTGTAGTTTTACAGGATCTGAAATTCTCTGAAGTGTTGTTATGTACACTTGATCATCACAACAATTTTGAGGTTGTTATTACCAGCCGTGATTTATATGAGAGGAAAATGAGACCGAGATTTATGAAAAGGCGTGCCATGAGGACCAACCGAGTCAAGGAAATATTTGGCTGATAACCTGACCTAGAGACGATTTCTCTTTTGAGATATAACATCAATATTCTTCAGATACAAGAACTAGATAGGAAGTAAAAAGAAATTAGCTTTGAGGCCTAAAGGCAAGAGACCTAGAAGAGTTCAATATAAACTGACAGAGAACAAATGAGTAAATATTTTATTCAAAATAGAAAATATTCTCCAAATGCTCTTAGGCAAATTGCTGATACCTTTTATTATGTGTTGCATAATATACACTAAATATAAGGCTTGCTTTTCTTACCCATAAAATGTGGTGATTAGCTACCTTATGTGGTTTTTGTGAGGATTAAATTGTTTACTTTTTGTAAAAGACAGCACAGTATCTGGCACTTAATAAATGTGCAATATCTGTGTTCTTCTTCTTGGTTTCTTATGCTTCTAGATATTATGCTGAACCATTGCAAATTGCCTTTTTTTATAAGTAAAAGGGACTGAATGTGAGCAATTTTCTTGTATTTCATGCACTTATTCTATGAATGTAAAGTCTGATACCACTATCAACTATCCCGTCTAGAACATGTGTGTGAGGGGAAGGGCAGACCAAAATTTGAATAAAACAGATAGTTGTTTCAGGTTTGGGCTTGAGAGTTTATTTGCAAGGATAGATGAAAGAGATTTTACAAGTGTGTAAGGAGGTGAAGGAGAGTCTAATTGGCAGAGATAGGTTTACATAGTCAGAGTCAGGCAACTGCAATCATGACAGCTGTTTGATAGCTTTTGGCACCAAAATATATTGACCAGCTGAGATATCATTAATGCTTAACAATTTTATCCTTATGTCTATATCTTGGCCAAGTAGGTTGCCTTTGACCACCAAAAGGTATAATAATATATTCCAATGTAAATGTCACGTGTGTATCAGTGTAACTTATATTCAAGTTGATGTGTTGCAAAATATACACTAAATACAAAAGCATTTGCTTCTTTGTAATACCACGTTAAATGGTGTGATTAAAGAGGAATAGAATTAAAATATAAATTGATTTATTATTCCAAGTTATTCTGAAAAATGTGTGTACTGAAAATAAATGAAACGTAATTATTAAAGTAATTTTTTTTAAATAAAAAATTGAATATTATAGAGAGAGTAGTCTGGCTAGAAAAAGGCAGTTCTATACCGTATATGTGTAAAAATTAATACAGGCAGGAGAGAGGTGATTGAGAGACTTAAACAGAAGGCTTCTTAGAGATCAGAAGAAAACCTTGGGCCAGTGGTTTAAGTCTGTGGAGATATACCAGAAATGCTTCAAGCTAGGTAATCTCCCCCATAGTACCTTTCAATTATGAGATAAAACAAATAAGGAAAAAATATAAGAACATTTTCCAGAATGCTTCATATACTAAAATTTAATGCATTAAAATATTCAGAATATTTTCAGAACTTGTTATTTTGGCATTTGCTGAATAAAATTTACAATACAAAGTTTTATGAAATAGCAAAAAGCAGCCATTCAAACATGGAAACCTTACTACCTATTTCAAAATGCATGTGAGTAAATCATTTCACCTGAATATTGAAGATTGAATTTTTCTGAGTTACTTTCATTAGCATCTCTGGATGGATCTTTAAACCTGGTAGTCGTTATATATTTTTCCTTCCTCATAATATAAGTACTCGTTTGGCTGCCAGTGATTGTTCCTCTTCCCTATATTAACTACTAAAAGTAACATCACTGTTCCTTCTTCAAAGCCAGAGACCTGACATTAAATACTTTATATGAGGAGTATTACTAAAAAGGAGGCAATCAAGCAAGTTACTCCATACATCTACAGAAAGACTTAATTATCTGATAGAACTCAAATAAAACACTGCTTGGGTTGCAAAAGTAACTATGAGAATCTTTTTTTTTCTTTTGAGACAAAGTGTCTGTCGCTCTATCACCCAGGCTGGAATACAATGGCACAATCTCAGCTCACTGCAACCTCCGCCTCCAGGTTCACCCGATTCTACTGCCTCAGCCTTCAGAGTAGCTGGGATTACAGGCGCCTGCTACCACGCCCAGCTAATTCTTTGTATTTTTAGTAGAAATGGGGCTTTCACTATGTTGGCCAGGCTGGTCTCAAACTCCTGATCTCAGGTGATCCACCACCTCAGCCTCCCAAAGTGCTGGGATTACAGGAATGAGCCACTGCACCTGGCCGAGAATCTTTTCTAAAAATATTTCACCTACCTACCTTCTTTCCTTCCTTCCTTCCTCCCTCCCTCCCTTCTCTCCTTCCTTCCTTCTTTTCTTCCTTCCTTCCTTCCTCTCTATCTTGCTTGTTTGCTTGCTGATGATTTGACACGCTGTTAAAGAAGCCAATTTTTATTTTGTTTATTTCTTTTCCTTCTTTAAATAGAGGGCTTTTACCCAAACCTGGAGAAAATACGTCACGGAATATTAGTAGTGGAAAGCATTTTAGTAATCATCTAGGTAGGGTCCCTCATTTGTAGATGAAAATATTTAGATGGAGAAAGCTTTTACAACTTAACATTCTATGGCCAGTTAGTGGCAGAGCTGAGACAAGGTCCCAAACATATACCAATAAC
Organism: Ateles fusciceps; assembly: GCA_036589455.1. Classification (NCBI taxonomy): domain Eukaryota; kingdom Metazoa; phylum Chordata; class Mammalia; order Primates; family Atelidae; genus Ateles; species Ateles fusciceps. Next base: position 6,421,167 of record JAZHEH010002789.1, on the reverse strand, counting down.
TAGACTAATATCATTTCCTCTATCATGCTATCTTAAAACTCCTTTTCAAGCCATCTTTTCCTGAAAATATTATATACCCACTTAACATTTTCAGACTGAATAATCAGCATCTTTGCTGTTGTGGTTTTGCTTTTCAAAGGTAATAGTGGGATAGCTCTTTAAGTCGAAACTCCTGGGATAAAGGAATCCTGGGCGCCAGCATGTAGGAAATGTCCATCTCCATGCTCAGTTTTCACCTTGCACTGGCACTCCTCCACCAGCATCACCACCTTGATCACGGAGGAAAGGCCAGTGCAGTTTAGTGGTAAGTGCATCATGGTGAACTTGGCAGGTAAGCAGTGAGAGCAAGAGGCACGAGAGTGCTGTGCATCTCCAGGAGAATGAGCAGACCCGCATTTCCCAAAGCAAAGGTTGTTCTGAATAACTACCTTTTCACAGTCTTCATGGGTTATAGTCTAAAAAGCAAACACATTTCCATTACGTTATTTTGAATTATTTCTTTAACATACATAATGCAGAAGCTATGAACTGTAAATCTGAAGATAATTTACACTAAAAATCTCAAAGCTTTCCACTTTTGGATACAATTTGCAATATCCAAGTGATGGTATCTATAAGGACATAGAACCACCTCAAGTAAACTTTATTGAGTAAATTACTAAATTAGCCTTTAGGAAATCCCTAAGTTAACATAAAAATATCTTACTCTACACAATTTGTGCCAAACTTCGAGAAATTTTGTCTAATTGGATGTCAGCAATTGAAAAATTCTAATGGTAATGATCTTATTTAAGTAACATGCCCTACTTTTTTTTTTTTAATTTGAAATGGAGTCTCGCTCTGTTGCCCAGGCTGGAGTGCAGTGTTGTGATCTCGGTTCACTGCAACCTCCGCTTCTCAGGTTCAAGCAATTCTCCTGCCACAGCTTCCTGAGTAGCTGGGATTACAGGCATGTGCTACCATGCCTGGCTAATTTTTTTATTTTTATTTTTAATAGAGATGAGATTTCACCATATTGGCCAGGCTGGTCTCAAACTCCTGACCTTGTGATCCGCCCGCCTTGGCCTCCCAAAGCGCTGGGATTACAGGCATGAGCCACTGCACCAGCCCAGGCCTTACCTTTTTATTCCTCACAATACTTTGTGCATAGTAGGCTCCCAATACATATTTGTTAAGTTGATTGTAGAATAGATCAGAACATTACGGTTTTAATCCTATCCTATTTTGCAATACCGGTGGTACATTCAAGTCTATGAAGTTCTGTGCAAACAGAGTTGCCATGCATATGCCTGCAAATCATTGTGCATTACATCACCTTTACCTCTCATAACGCCAATCACCTAGCTTTATGTTCCTTTCAAAATATGTAAGAGTCAAACATCTTAATTTTAATTTAATTAGCAATAGCATTCAAAAGAAGTATTTCAAAGGAAATTTGATTGCCTGATCCTTATGAGTAATTTTCTAATTGCACATGGCCAACAGAGTAGTCATTATTATTTGATAATTGACCTGTCATTGCTACATATCCTTGCTTTTTCTGGCAGAATACTTAACTGCCTTGCACAGTCCATTGCCCTATACTACTGCTTGCTTACTGGGTAGCATTACTGGACTGTAAAATGTTACTCTGCCCTGCATTGTTTTTGGTTCAATACCTTCATGTTTTAGGATCTGATGCAAGTTCTCAATTTTAATTTAACATTTGGAATGTAGATATTGCCAGAACCGGAGGAAGTAGACAGTAGGATGCCCCTGTGTCTTAATAGCGTGGAATTGATCATAATAACTACAAATCAGCCAACACAACATGAATCAGGATAAAGGTCCTTCTAAGGGGAAGAAATATGATCTCACATCAAGATTGATTTTTTTGAAAGCTCATATGAGAAAATAAGTTAAACAAAATCATTTTTTTTTGCTGTTGTAATACTAGAAATGAGGTGGTAACTTTTGCCTGAGAACCTCAACATACTTTGAGGTTGTGGTATAGCTTTAACAAGCTATTAAAGAAGCCCCTCATAAACCTATAAAGTAGTTAAGTATGAAATGTGGGGATTAAGGCCATGGTAAACGGATATGAGAATGTTTGGGGAGGAGTCCAATGAACCCCACCTCATCAATGAATGGAACTGACCTGCTCATCCACATATTAATAGAGTGCAGAAAGATAGCTACAGAGGAGTTCTGGTGATTACTCTAAATTCGCAGTTTCCTAACTGAGGGTACAGTATGATTTATCTCTTTGAGTAGATCACCTCCAATGCAAAAATAAATAAATAAAACAAAGCTCTGTGTCTTCAATGTGAATGATGACTGATGTTGACAGTATCCTCATATCATTCTTGCAGCATTTCCAGAATGCCAAGAAAAAAATGGAAAGGTTAGATGAAAACTTAACCTTTGCCAAATCCTATGATAAATGCCCAATGACCAAATCTGTAGTTAAGCTAGACTCAGGCTCCTGACAGCCTTTTGTCCTACTCTCCGTCCATCCCAGCTGTCCACTACCACCTGCAAACCCTTATCTGCTCTCCCCCTCAGAATACATACCTGGCTGAAGGGCACTGTCCTGCAGGTCTCCCAATGTATTTCATGGCTTTTGATAGGCAAGATGACCCCCTGAGAAGCCGGACTTTTCTGAACATGAAGTGGTGCCAGAATTTCTTGGCTTCTTCCCCACGAGGAGATTTCTCCATTTTCATCCCATCTATTGGCTGGATGAAGGACTGGGTCCCCGGTGGGAAGTACTCACTATCTGAGTCCCTGGATGGGCGCATGTCTCTCTCAGGCTTCTTCCAGAACCTGCCAAATCTGGACAGCATCTTCTCTCTCTGCCTCTGGCCTTCCGCTGCAGGGCTGGTGCCTACAAGGTGTGGCACTGCAACAAACAGATCTGGCTTTTCCTCAGCTTCCTCATGGTTACCTGCGGGGGAGCTCTCTTTGATTCCTCTGTAGGAGCACAGGGGAAAGAGAACTCTGATTCTGGTGGCCATCCTGGTGCCGTGTGGCCTTTCCTAGAGGCAGGAGTACCAGCAGCTGAAATAAGAGGAGATGCATGCTGTCAGGAGTCCAGGCTTCTTTTGTAGATAACACGAACCAAAGGAGAGGCTCATTCTCTGCAGGACTGGGAACAAGGAAATTGTATATATAGATAACCTGACTGGTGGGATGGGAAGCCAGGTGGTCAGTAGCCTGTAGAGCAAACACATTTATTGTTTGCTTGAATTATGTAGTGCTAATGGCCTCCTGCCTTCACTTTGGTTTCGTGTATTTTAAAAGGCCCCAGTGAAAGCCTGTGACCCAGGGGGTAATTAACTGAAAGTTTAGCTGTGTCTGAGGCTTAAAGAGCAGTATTAGCAAAGACAACATATTCGTTGCCTAAATTTCCCATGGCTGTTGTCAGAAGGACTAGAGTCAATTCACATTTGCTGTGCATCTGCATTGTGCTGGAATAGAGTAGACAAGACATGTTGCTGTGAGAGAAGTAGACTGGATGAAAATTATACATTTAGAAAAAGCTCAGGTCTTTAGGAAGGCTATACACAAACACACACACACCCCCATACACATCTAAAGAAGTATATCAAAAGTGTAAGGAAGAGAAAGGAAGAGCTAGAAGGATGTTAATTTTTTTGAGCAAGGGATGTATTGCCTCTTACTTACATGTGAATTGGGGTTCTTGATTTTTGAACATTAACTGAGGGAATACAGTCTCCTTTCCACACATAGAAACTCACAATTCCCAAGTTAGTCCTCTCACATTAAGAATCAATTACTGGGTGCTAAATTTCACAACTGGTCAGTCATCAGATAAACTCTTCCAATTGTTCACCTATTTCTCAGCAGGATACCACGTAGTAGATTGACAGCTCGTCAGTCCTCAGTGAGGATGGGGAAATGTCTCCCTCCAGCCATCCTATTGAATTTTTTTTTTCTTTAAAGAAAGAGCTAGACATGAGAACGTGGATTCTAAAAACCAGGTTTGATAACTTTGGGCATGAAGCTGGCTAGTCAGTTTCTTACCTTATTCAATCCACATCATCTCCCTTATTTTACACTAATTAATGACCAGGCTAAACAAAGATTGAGACGAATAAAGATCCTTAGGAATCAAAGGAAAAATTTAAAAATAACTAGTATTCAAAACTTTCATGAATCAGCCTAGGATACAAAAAAGAAACAAGTCGACAAAACTGAAACCCAGAATGGAGTCCAATCAGCCTACCACATGATTCAAACAGTATTTCCATTGGGAAGCTATGCAATATCTGCTTTTATTTCTCCCTTTTTAATTCAATCACTATATTCCTTGCTTTCAGCAAAACAAATAGTCGTGGAACATGTTCCCCTTTCTTTGTCAATACTGATTAAGCTTTCTTTCCAAGAAGTGACCCACTGGAATATATTTTCCAGGCATTTCTGTTCTTCTTGATAGCCATGCCTGATTTTTATGATATAAAGCATTAAGTAAGTCCCTTTACCCATGATAATGAGCTATTTTTAACATGATGGTCTCACTTTACCAGAATTCTGTGAGAGGAGATATATTTTACTTGTATCAAATATCTACGGAACATGTGCTAGTATTAATGAAAGGTGATGTTGATATATAATAAATGACCATTTGTATTTAACATTGCTTTTTTTTACTTTAGAAAGAGGGCTCTGCTCTGTTGCCCAGTCTGGAGTCCAGTAGTGCAATCAGAGCTCTTTGTAACCTCAAACTCCTGGGCTCCAGCAAGCCTCCTGAGTAGCTGGGACTACAGGTATATTATCACACCTGGCTATTTCAAAGTTTTTGTTGTTATTGAAACAAGGCCTCACTATGTTGTCCAAGCTGGTCTGAAACTGTTGACCTCAAGCCATCCTCTTGCCTCTGCCTCCCATAGTGCTGAGATTATAGGCCTGAGGCACTGTGCTATGTCAACATACTTTTTTTAATTGACTGCTATTTGAATTTCTTAATTCCCCTCAGCCATCCAATGCAATAGACTTTCCAGGGCCAGTCACTAGGACTCCTGGTATAAATATGGTGTGGAAGCCAGCCATGATACCTTTCCTGAGACCTTTACAATGTTACTTTTCAGTAACGGAAATTCCATTGTATTAATCAGAGAATATAGTATTTCCCCAAACTAAAGACTATCTCAGAAATTCTATCTTGGTTCTCAGTTTGCTTGGCTCTGGAATTACTGAACATAAGATACAGTTGAGATAATTCCTGTTGAACTGAAATTTGTAGAAGACTCACTTTGTGCATCAAGAATCATGTAAGATACTGGTAGATGATTAAAAAATGAGTAAAACTTCGGCCCTGCCCTCAAGTAGGTTAGATAGTCTAGCGGTATTTATTATGCATCATCTAACTTTATTATATAAAATCATCTATAGGAATGTCAGTTATCCATTTTCCACTTTCCTGTAGTCCTAATCTTCCCTTCTTCTGATTCTAATTTTGGTCCTTGTAAGTGCCATTTAAAAATCACTCAGAGAATATCTTTTTGCTGTTCTGTCACTTATTTTGAAAAAATGTACAAATATCTTGAAATATTCTCTCTACCCCCATTAGTAAACACTATCACTGAAAAGTAAATCTAGTAAAGGCAAACCTCTGAGATGGGAACCATGAAACATAAGCCTATCTCCAACCTCTGTCTTTTTCAGCTGAAGGCAATGACTATCACCTTTCACCACCATGTCTGTTCATCAACTCTAAAGCCATTGATATGTTATATGTGCATAATTATGTATGTATAACATGTAATACATGTATCATGCAATACATTATAATCTACTCTTAAGAACGTAAATGAATATTTTGTAGCTTTTAGCTAAAACATGCTGCCTCTGTTGGTCTTCAGTTGATACAGGCATCTGGTTACCTCCCAATTTGGATGAACCAAATGGAAATGGAAGTAGGTCTGGAGGATGTCTCCAGATAAAGTAGGGAGCTTCCGTGAGGAGACAGAATCACCAGTTATTAGTGCACTCATTACCAGATGCCACAGTGAAGGGTAAGCCTGAGCTTATATGAGTGAGCCCAAGCCTGCTAAGCCCACTTCCTGGGCCAATCCTAGACGTGCATGAGAACCAGAGGGGTCAATTCCAGAATCCATTCATTTCCATTTACAGGTCAGACTCTCAGCATTAACTGACTGTTTTCAACTTGACTTGGGTTTCTTAGGCACTAAGATGTCTTCAGGAACTCTAAAGGACCTCAAGAAGATACCTAAATTTAAAAATGTTTTCATATGCCAGTGACACTTTTACAAAATGTACAAGAAAAGAGGGCCATGAGACCCAGCCACTCAAGACACGTTGCGATGGTTTGTCTCCTTTTTGGAGCTCCCCCAGTGTGCCTGTGAGAGGACAGCAACAGCGACATTTTCTGTCTCTCTTACAGACTCTCAGAAGACAGTTAAAAAGAAGGCTGGTGCTCTCTAAGGGCGAATAGAGAGGCTAAGTTCTTCCCCGAAAGCCCGTCTTAAATCAACAAAAGGTGAGAAGCAGTGTTGAGGTGGGGGATAGACATTAGCGTTAAGAGGAAAACTCAGAGCTGGAAAAGGACATTTGGTTGAAGGATTCTGTGACAATCTGTCTGGGAAGCAGGCCACTGCCTCACCACTACCTCTCTTTTAAAAACGCAGAATAGCAATCACATCATGGAAGGTTAGATTATTTTTTTAACTCAAAAGAAGACAGGTTCTTTTTTCTTATTTTCCAAGGAACAAGAAAAAAGGAAAATTAGGATATATGATTTCCCCTAAACCTTTTAATGAACTATTTAGTTAATTATTCAAAATGTAGACTTCCTCCTCTCCTTTCCATGGAAACACGTGAGGAAGAGCTGCATTCCCCAGAGCTGCTCCTTTAACTGGACTAATTCATTCATTTTTGCAGTGCACATCTGAATGCCAGCTCTGTGCTAGGAAATGGAGATAAGTGGTGACAGTGTCTTTGTTCAGGTTCAGGTCTAGTGGATTTTGCAATCTATAGGGACAGCCTATTATATTCAAAATAAGTTTTACAAAGAAAATTCAGGCCAGGCGCGGTGGCTCACACCTGTAATCACAGCACTTTGGGAGGCTGAGGTGGGGGCAGATCACTTGAGGTCAGGAGTTCGAGACCAGCCTGGCCAACATGGTGAAACCTCATCTCTACTAAAAATACAAAAACTTGCTGGGTGTGGCGGCCGGTACTTGTAATCCCAGCTACTCGGGAGGCTGAGGCAGGAGAATTGCTTGAACCTGGGAAGCGGAGGTTGCGGTGAGCTGAGATTGCGTCACTGCACTCCAGCCTGGGAGACAGAGGGAGACTCTGTCTCAAAACAACAACAACAACAACAAAAAGAAAATTTAGGCAGGCATCATTCCTGTACTAATCAGGGACCGTCAGGTAGATCCAAATCCCAAAGACGTGGTGAACTCTATGCTTTCTTTGAGCTAATTTTATTTAATAATAAATATTTGTTGCATTAAAGGAAGCACTGTAGACATGCTGCAGTACATTTCTCTTATTTTTGAGTAGGTAATAAATACGCATAGTAACAAAAAAATTAAATAACACACAAAAAAAATGCACAATGAAAGGTTGCTCATCCTCTGACTCCACCTCAGGAGGCCTGTCCTTGCCATGGAGAGAACCATTGCTATCAGTTTCTTTATTCAATCTTTTAAAATTGTCACCCAAAGTTACCAAAATGTGTGACCAGTGGAAAAGGACAAATATCAAATGGTGTAACTGCAGACAAAAAAATCCCCATTTCCACTTCAAGGCACTGATGCCTAGATGTCTTTTAAAGATTAGATTATTCTGTCTGTAGTTTCAGTGCTCCCACTGCCCTCTGTCCAAAACACTCCCAATACCATTGAGAAGTATTTTGATGTATTAGGGGTATTTTATATTTTGCAACTGAGGATGTTTCTAGTACTGTACACCAGTCATGAACAATACCTACATGTGTCTAATCAGTTACATACCAAGAATGCAGAGAGGGCTCCTGCAAATCTGAGAATCAGGCCAAGGCAGCATGAGCTGTCCCTCACCATGTGCTCCACCTTCCCATCTGTCCATCCATCCCATGCCTGTGCCTATACTTATAGTCAGTTCAGGACGCAGTCACTGATGCATTACCTCTGTCGTTCTCCTTTTTCCTCAACTTAAAATTTACCTTGTCTGTTTTTCCTTCTGTAGAAAGCTGATCTCAGAGCTAAGTAATGTCAGTGGAAGTATCTCTGGACTTGAGGCCCAAAAAACTAGATCTGATTCCTTGATCCGCAGTACAGCTTGTAAACTCTATGACGTCAGGCACTTAACTTGATGCCCCTGAACGTCTGCAGAGACAATTTACTTGCCCTGTCTTCCTCATTTAGGCCACTGTCTTTCTTTTCACCCTGAATCTTACTATCATCCTGGGTGGCTTCAGTGTCCATGTGGTTGGGTTTGACCATTAGCATGCCATCAGTATCCCACGGAAGTCCTATTCAATACCCTGGCTGAAATCTGACCACCCTCAGGTCAGTTGGCCTCCCTACACCCGTTACATTCTGATCCCTGTTACTACCAAGAACAGCTCCACTCTAAACGGTGAATTTCACATTCCGCTCTTTCATAACATTTCGTTGTTTCAGTTCCTATAGCATCTGACCCTACTTTATCCCTATGGTACTACTACCACCATTGTCATGAAATAATTTTTGACTGAACATTTAACATCTATCTCCACTTCAGATTTTAAAGTCCATAAAAGTAGAATCTGTTTAGTCATCAGCTAAGACTTGTAGCACAGCCTTTCACATAGTAAATGCCCCAAAATATTAATTTAATAATGAATGAATTATGTAATTAATTGACTACCATATATAAATTCTTTGTCTTCATTTTCTTTCCTACCCAGCTTGGATTCCATGGTCCTTCACTTCAAACTTTTACAATATTTCTAATTCCCTAGTCCCTTTTTTGTTCTCTCACACCCATCTAATAAAAGTCCAACACTGGGCCAGGCATGGTGGCTCACTCCTGTAATCCCAGCACTTTGGGAGTTTGAGGTGGGCAGATCACCTGAGGTCAGGAGTTCGAGACCAACCTGGTGAACATGGTGAAACCCTGTCTCTGCCAGAAAGACAAAAATTAGCCAGATATGGTGGCACCTGCCTTTAGTCTCAGCTACTTGGGAGGCTGAGGCATGAGATAATCTCTTGAGCCCAGGAGGCAGAGGCTGAAGTGAGCCGAGATTGCACCACTGTACTGGGCAACAGTGAGAGACTGTCTCAAAACAACAACAACAATAACAACAACAACAAAAAGTCTGACCCTGTTCCATCTTCTCTGGGCCCACACCTAGAATAGGGGGATGCTTTCAGAGACACAGACAAAATGGCCAAAAATTGATTCTATACAAATTGCCTTCTGTCTCAACAGAACCCTCAACTCTGCTTAGCAATCTTTCTCATTCCTCTACTCAACTCACCTTCATTTTCCATGTAGGTTAGTGAAAATCTTCTCTAATTATCTTAAACCATTGACTGCTCTGCCTCTTCCATTGTTTTCAATAAATGACCCCTTTTTCTGCAGAGAAAGATAGAAGCTATCAGATAAGTGAGTCTCCTCACATTTGACCATCAAACCGTACCGGTTCATTTCTCCTCTCCGCTCTGCTCTTGGAATCACATCCTTTCCAACCAACTTTACTCAATAGTCTACCCAGAATTGTCAAACCTTTGCATTCCACTGGATGCTTTTATATAATGTTTGATCATTTCAAATTTTCTTAATTCCATAGAAGCCATCAGGTTCTGTACTTCAGTGTTGTCTTCTGCCTTCACCAGTCAAATATTGGGAAGCTTTGTCCCAACCCACCCCTACTTTCTCACATCCACGCTGGATCTACAAGGGAGACATCTCATCCATGATACTGAGATTTATTTGGGACTCTGAAAAGCCAGGTTCCTTCTTGATTCAGCCCTTCAGTGATTACTTAGACTTGGCTTAATTTGGGTGCATGCACATCTTCCTAACAAGGAGGAGACGACTTCTCAAGGGCAGGGAGTATGTCTGCTGGAGACCACATTGTCAGCCACTTTGAGAAAAGGGATTTTGTTTAATGCATTTTTCTGTTTCTTTTCCATTCCTGGTCCCTCAGTCTACATTTAGGAGGTGAATCAATGTTTGTTTTAACATACTGAATCCGATAAAAATGTGAGAGGAGACTTCTGACATAGGCCCTTGTTACATTTCACTTTCTGAGAAGTATCTCTTTGTCCCGGAGAATTTATCCTTAATTCTCTGTTTAGATTCTATTTTAAAATCAAATTTCCATTGAATCTGGGACTAAACCATTCTTCATTTCCCAGCCTGGCCACAGTCTCAGAGCAGGCCTTTGAACATTGTCACACCAGCCACAGTTCCCAGGCATGTCTCCCCTGAAGGATAATCACACTCCTAAAAGAGGTAATTCATGCCAGAGGACTATATGTCTGTTGGGTAACTTTATGCAGCTTGTAAATTGTTTTACTCCAGTTGGAGCATGGGGGTGGTGTATCACCAACAGAAATGAGTGTAGGGGGCATCTGTCTGAAAACTGTTCCCCCACTGGCCACCTTGCCAGTTTCTGCTTATACAATGCAGGCAGCTTGGGGGAACCATATTGTCCCTATAAGCTCATAACACATGGACAAATGATTAAAAACACATGGAAAACAGTTCCACAGCTAAGCTAAAATTCAGATGGGAATGGAAAATCAACTTGCAAAGCTTTCAACTGACTCAGGGCCAAATGTAGGACAGAATGTGAGGAGAAGTTGCCAAAGAGAGGAAAGTTGGGGGGAAAAAAGCAAGTCATGGATAGGAAACCTAAAACAATGACGCCTTGTATTGACAACGCTTCTCTAAGGCTCTCCAAGAGCAGTACCAAATTCAACTCTTTGGAAATATTAAGGCCTTCATTTTGTGAAAGAGTTTGGACAGATTTATATTTTCTACCCTCTATAAACAAGAGTTGGCTTGACTATCTTGGCAACACCTAGGCAGAAACATAATCTTAAGTATCTTAAGTAAGTAACATAAATATTAAAGGGTTACACATTTTTCCTCCAAGGTGTGGGAATTAAGTAACAAGGTGGCATGAGGCAAACTGTGAAAAATTGTGACAATAAATGAAAAGCAAAGCACAACTTTCCAGCCAGGGTTTGCCTTCTGCTGGTAGCTGATGCTGGGCCCAGGTTTGCCATCAAGCTGGCAGGCCTTAGTCACATTTGCAAAAGTTCAACTTGGTTCAAGTCTGAAACTCTAAGAAGCCTGTTATTTGTGTCTAGTAGCTAAAATGACCCCAGTGAGTCTATTGGGTAGGAAATCTGTAAGCAAGAAAATAATTTCCTGGGAGCCAATCCCTGCTGGGCCATTCTGTTTAGCTTCTGCCTGAATCCTTACTAACTCCAACATACACTGAACCACCTTTCTCTCTGACGAGCACCACTTAGACCTTTAAGTGTTGATTTGGGGCATGATTTGCAAACACAGGCCTCCTCAATATATGCAACAAATTTGTTCCTTCGATGCTGAATGTAAAAGAAAATTTTGAAAATGTGGCTCCATAGAGAAGCTATGCTGTTTGGGGATAGAAAATAACTATCACCCAAGTCCAATCCATTAACAAAGCAAATCGGGTCATCCTTTCTGTCATGTGAAAAACTATTCCCTAATTTATCTCTCTTTAGAATAAGAGTTGTGTGTCAATGATCACAACTCTCATTAGTCCTTTAGAAAGGACTCCCTTAGTCATCTGGATTCCTCTAAAAACTGAAAACATTTCTATATTGAACACAAATGTCCCAGCCCACAGCAAAGTTCTCACTTGTGATATGGCAAGTTAAAACCCTAATTCTCCCCACCCCCAGCTCCTTCTTCCTGCTGGGGTTGGTTACTGGTGAGAACAAGCACTGCTAAAAGTTGTCACCCTATTCCAAGTGTGGTCAATACTATTCCGTTGTAGTCAAAAAACATATTTTATATGACTTGAATCCTTTAAAATTTATGGAGACTTACTTTATGTCCCAGAATATGGTCTGCCTAGTAAATGTGTCACATGCACTTGAAAAGAATGTACATTCTGCTGTTGTTGGGCAGAATATTCTATAAATTTCAATTAAGTTCACTTTGTTAATAGTGTCCATACTTCCATACTCTCACTGATTTTCTGCCTACTTGTTCCATCAATTATTGAGAAAGAGGTATTGACATTTCTGACTGTAAGTAGAGATCTATCCATTTCTCTTTGAAGTTCTACCACCTTTTGCTTATGTGTTTTAAAACTTTGTTATTAGTAGGGTGGGCACAGTGGCTCACGCCTGTAAGCCCAGCACTTTGGGAGGCCAAGGTGGGCAGATCACCTGAGGTCAGTAGTTCACCAGCCTGGCCAACATAGTGAAACCCCGTCTCTTCTAAAAATACAAAATTAGCCAGGCGTGGTGGCAGGCACCAGCTACTCGGGAGGCTGTAATCCCAGCTACTTGGGAGGCTGAGGCAGGAAAATCACTTGAACCTGGAAGGCAGAGGTTGCAGTGAGCCAAGACCTCACTATTGCACTCTAGCCTGGGCAACAAGAGCGAAACTCCATCTCAAAAAACGAAACAAAACAAAACAACTTTGTTATTAGTACATAAATGTTTAGAATTATTATGTTCTCTTGATGTATTGACCCACTAACACTATGAAATAAGCTTCTTTCTTCTTGGCAATATTCTTTGCTCTAAAATTTGCTGTCTCTGATATTAACCTAGCTTTCTTTTGACTAGTTTTAGTATGGTATATCTTTTTCCATTCTTTTACTTTTAACGTGTTTATTTATATTTAAAGTATGCTCCTTGTAGGCAGCATATAGTTGGGTTTGAACATTTTTTTTCTGTAGGATAAACTGAGATTGATTGCTTTTGGAAAGCAAAAATACAGATGGGGATAGAAGCAAAAGGTGAAGTCGTACGTCATTGCTTGGAAAAAGTGTTGCAGGTTACCATGAGGCCTTTAGTGGAAGTGTTGGTTGATTTTTGTTCCTTTCCGTCTTAAGATAAACTAAACTTTATTGCATAGCAGAGTATAAGACTTATAAAAACTACTCAAAATGAAGTTATATGTGTAAGTTATAAGGATAGTATATTCATGTCCCGCACAATCCTGTTCTAAAGGCTTGTAAAATTAATTTTGAGAAAATCATGGTGTTCTGCACATTACAGACATCCAGACACACTTTGCCATTAGTAATAGTCCCCCTGTGATTGATGGAGAGAAGGGAGAGGAAGATAAATAAAACAGTACTATAAATTTAAAATATGTCAAATCAGCATTTCATTCCCCTTACCCAATTATATAAACAAATAAACAAAAACCCGGGGTGAGACATGGGGCAAAGACTGAGGAATATATGTTGGATGAGCAAGATAAACATACAGTTACATCAACCCGTTTCTAGCTTTTTAAAATACATTTTATATGGTGATTTTAATCACATTTTAATTGAGATACACTTTACATAAAATTTACCATTTAAAACTGCATACATCAGTGGTTTTTAGTATAGCCACTGTTTCTGTAATTACCACCACATAACTCCAAAATATTTCCATCATCTCAAAAAGAAACCCAGTACCTACTGGCAGTTAGTCCGAATCCTCTTTCCCCACCTGCAAATCACTAATCTATTTTCTATCTTCATAAATTTGTCTATTCTGAACATTTAATATAAATGGAATCACAAAATATGTGACCCTTTGTGTCTGCCTTTTGCTTATGATAGTGTTTTCAAGTATATGGTGAATGTTATAATACTCATTATTCAAAGACGAGTGTATTTTACTTGAATATAATAAAACCATCTGCTCAGAATGCTAATAGATATGTGGAATAATTAGAAAAAGTTCAGGCTAAGATTTGGAAGACCTCAGTTCTAGTGCTGATTTCTTCACACAGTAACTTTCTCTGTTGTAACATAAGATTATTAAGTAAGATGATATCAAAGTTATCTCTCTTTAATTTCTGTTACTCCAGGAACCCCTAAGATATAAAGACATGTACTCGTCATTTTGGAAAGAGTAATTGCTACAAAATTAACTAGATATAAAAACTTTAGTTCCTAACTTGATTCTGGAGAGAGAAAATTTGGGACAGTTGCTATCAATTACACTTTGACCTAATTAAAATTTAGGAAGTTAATATCAGTTTCTTAACCAAGAGAAAAATACAAACTTCGGCCTGAACTGTTTTTATCTGGAAAAGGGATAATGCAATCACTGATTTTCACTGTGACTTCCTCCCTGATAAAAACCTTGAGGCGTTTCTCCTCTCTTCCTTTCTTCTCCAATGTGGTGTGTGCAGTTTCTCGCCATGTCTTCTCACAAGACTCTCAGGATTAAGCGATTCCTGGCCAAGAAACAAAAGCAAAATCATTCCATTCCCCAGTGGATTCAGATGAAAACTGGTAATAAAATCAGGTACAACTCCAAAAGGAGACATTGGAGAAGAACAAAGCTGGGTCTATAAGAAATTACACATGAGATGGCACACATATTTATGCTGTCTGAAGTTCACAATCGTGTTACCAAATCAAGCTGAGAAATGTTGCCGCTATCTGGAGAAGTTTAAACAGTTTCCTCTCTGGATCTGTTATGAAGGCATTAGTTAGTACAACCCACAGTGCTTCCATTATTCATGTTAAAAAAAAAAAAAGAAGGCTTTGGTTGCCTAGGTTCAGTAATAAATATGTGAGACCTTTCACTTAAAAAAAAAAAGCTTGAGGCATAAAATGCTATTATAAATTTGCATATATGCGGTATGCTTTTATACTTTTATGTTTTTATCTTATTCCCTACAATATCTCCAGTATCTGGAACAATGTCAGTATTTGTTCAGTATTTGTCAAATGAATGGTGGTCACATGTAGGGTTACATGGAAGCCATACAACTAAAGGCTGGTCTGACCAGTAAAGATAAAAGACATGTTGACTTTTCTCCTCCATTCTTGCTAAGTAGCATCATTAAAATCTAAAATTCCATGTGTCCCCAGGAATAAGATAAAATGTTAAAAGCTAAAGAAAAGTGTCTCGGAATTTAAAACGAATTTCTTTTATTAATTTTGATACAACACTAGATACATTTAATATGCTGCTTTGTTGCAGAAATTAATCAGCACCAGTTTATGGTTTAAATTATACAGAACCATAGTATAAATTAAAATATGTGCATATCTTTCTGGCTGTATTAAAAATAAACAAAAACAAAAATCAAATTAATGTCACCTGGTTCATTTTCATCACTTCTTGGAAGGAGATGAAATGATTATTCTTTAAGTTTATTTTTAGCAAATAGATGCTGTATGTTTGTTAAATACCAAACAATCAAAAGATTTTGAAAAGTTAGGTACTATTGAGCTGGATTGATGCCCCTGGATACAGAGGGCCTTTTCCTGAGTTGGTATTGAAGTTTGGAGAGAAGAGCTGGGTACCTTCAGCTGGGTCCTTCTTAATGCTTCCCTTCCTAGCTACCATCAGTTCCCATCCTTTCTTTTGAACCCTTCTCGCCTTACTCTCCTTTTCTCTCTTGTAATCTCTCATTCCCATTCTATCCATTACTCCATTTCCTTCCTTCCCATTTCCATCAGAAACTATCAATCAAAGCAGAGGGAACCTTGACAATCATTTACTTCTTTTCCCTCCGAGTCAAAGTTCATTTGTAGGAATAAAATGAAGGTTTGATGAATACTGCCCACCACCCAGACTTTTCCAAATTTCTATTTTTACCTGTTTAAAATGACTTGAATTTGACATCAACGTCACTTAAAATGATATTAATCAATTTTTCCAACTTGATTAATGCTTTCACGATCAGGAATATTTTTAAATATTCTTGTAGTATTTCTAATTGTTTTAAAAATCAAAACACTCGCTCTTTTTGCTAACATTTGCAATTAGTTCAGGTGTCATTTATCATTTATATTGCAGAAATATATAATAAATCTGCCATGCTGACCACATATTACATAGTTGACATACTTCTAGATTTCCGGTTATAGACGGTTGATACAGTTTTAGAGTTCCAGAGGAGGGAGTGGCCCGTGAATCCCTCATTTCCCAAACTTCCACTTCCTTCCTAGGACTTAACCCTTTAGAAAAATAACTCTTTGTTCTTTAGCCCAAACCTCAAATTTCGGTACGGAAGGAGCCAGTGGACCAGAAGGAATTTGACTGGAGCTGGTAAGAGGATGGGTGTAGTATGTTTTGATTAAACTTCCAGAAACTGCTTGTATCTCACAGAGAACCTGTACATTATGCCAGTCTGGAGCCCACCTGTGTCATCTAAGGTAAGGACCCTCCGACATTACAATTATGTTTAGCTTTAAGTAATAGGCAGAATGTCTGAATCATATTCCAATCTCTTTGTAAATTTTTCTATTAATTCTAACCTTGATAAATGAACTGAAATAAAACAAGCTTGTCATGTTTTTGTATCCAGAACTTGAACTGACTTTCTTCAAGCAATTTTAGTGTCTGCAACACTCAAGGTATTTTTATAATAAAACCAGCACCAGAGCTCCCGTCTACGTGAGAACCCCATTTTAATTCTGAAGTTACATCAGTGCTCATAGAGCAAGTGACATTTGGCACAACCACATTTCTCAGTGGTTATGAAAAGAGAAAAACTTTAAATAAATGTTTCAGACATACAGTTCTAATTTCCTATAATTAAAGCTTGATTTCAGAAGGGAGTTCTGGTAAGGCTGCAACATACTTCATTGTTACAAAAATGTTCCACTCTGGTGAGATTATAAATTTATAAGGTACCTTTCCATTAGAGAATCTAGTTAACGTGGCATTTCTGCAAATATTAAAGATTTAAGGGCTCAAAATTGCCTCAAAATCCTTTCCGAGAATGTAGGCTTTCAAAGCCTCTGTTTTCAGTATTATTTTTCTCTGTTCATCAGGGCAGTTCATCAGGACACTTCTGAAAGAGCAGAATTTTTCTTCCATATGTCAACCGTCATTCATATATACTCTTTATCCCAAATGTCCTTGAGAAATGCTTGTCAGTACAATAAACACAGAGGAAGAGGAAGAGATTATGTTACTTGAAATTTCTCATGACTCTGTAAGGCTGGGGAAACGCAACCATTAGCTTTGGGATGGTAGAATGCCAACATGCAAATTGGAAAAGGAGATCTGTTTCATGAACAGTGATGGGTAGAACTCTGAAGTACAGGCAGCCCCCTGAATTCTTACATGAACTAGAGCTTTGTAGGTGAGCCTCCACCTATGAGATTCTTTCATCTAAAGTCTTTCTTTTTCACCATAGAAAATTCTTTTCACCCATAGCCTCTAATCTTAGATTTCTCATTTAAAGGGCTCCAAAGGGACAACTTTGCAGTTCGGCTTTGGTTAAATGAACTAGTAGTTAGCCTCACTCAAACTAAAGCGGTAGGAGCACCTGCAATATATATTTCAGAATGAATGTATTAGAGGTAAGGGGACCAAAAAATTTTTTTTAAAATCCAGGGACCATGAGACTGGTACTGCCTGAGATTTGGAGTAGGGTAAGGGTGGAGGTCTTCTGGAATAAACAAATCTTATGCTTTATAATACTGCTGGCATTTATTGTAAAAGGTATTGAAATACAAAAATTGTATCTTATCTTGTAAAAAATATTCATTTATCAATCTTTCTGGCACTATTAAAAACGTTCTATTTTTACTAGACAGAATCACAAAGGTATACCCAGTCAATCATTTAACAGTTTGTTTTCTATGGAGCAATAGTCACAGATCCTGTAAATAAATAGGTGACAAATTCCAGCGGGGGCACCTGTAGGGCCTGTTATATTTAGAGTTTTCTGGAACACACATAATTGTGAGGTTTGGCTCTCCTACAGTCTTTTGTTTGCCATTTCCCTCGTCTTTGAACCAAAACACAGCTCTTTCCAGGCTTGGAGCGTTGAGAGGGCCCTCTTCTCCCATTGAGGAAGGCAACAGGTTCACCACCCATCCACGTCCAGTGGCCAGCACGCACTTGATCATTCAAACCTAATGTGAACCAAAAGAACGTGATTAATTTTATTGCATTTATACTTAGATATCATCGCCAACTATTGCTCTAAGCTCAGTTATCACATGCAAATGTGGGCCCAGGTTGTAAAACAAGGGATAGGAACTGGGAATACTCTAAGACACAGGGGTCAAGTAAATCCCAGTCCAATTCTAGCTGTACCATTTACTTGCTAGATGAGTATCTCTGGGCAGGTTACTTAACCTCTCTGAGTTTTAGTTTTCTCATCTAAGGAATGGGCATAAAAACAGTAACTCTAGGGTTGTTTTGAGGATTAAATAAGATACTGCATGTAAAGTTCCTGGCATATCTAAATGTTTAATAAATGGCAGCTATTATTAGTATTCATATCATCCTACATGCAGAAGTCCTATCATAGGGAAACAGATATTTTTTGCCTATTGTTCTTCTCCTCATTATTTAAATGTCCTGGTTTTCATATTTGAAAGTAGCTTACTATGTATTATTTTGAGTCTGGAGCTTAAGATGTTTCAATCTGCTACAATTCCAATAAAAAGCAGATTTTCTTGACTTGCCTCTCTACCCCCATTGGCAAATTTTGCATATTACACTTTAATGTTATAAAGCTTCTGTAATATTTTCTTAAAGAAGCATTCCTCCACTTACTCTCTTTCATAATAGAAATAAACAAAGAATAAAATGAGAAAGGAACCCCCTGCCACAGCATGATCCAACATTCCCCAAATCAAATTTGACCATGAAAACAGTCCTAGATACATAGCATTTTACCTTCCCCCAACTGATTCTCAGTCAGTATTTTTGAGTGGAATCAAACGAAATACTTTTGGTTAGGAATGCCCTATCTTCTTCTGGATTGCTTCCTTGAATTATTGATTAGATGACATGATGCCTAAGCATATTGTGAGGACACAGCCTTACAATGAGTCATTATGGATGTAGAGAAAACTTATCTTCCAGCCCTGTCTCTTCATACTCAGATCATTTCAGAATTTAGGGACCCACTGAGTACTACAGAAATATTGAAAAGTTAAGAGAGGGAACTGTTATAGATCGTTCAAATACAATGCCTCTAAAGAGAAGTAGTGGGTATACTGACTTTGACATGCCCTGAAAATTCTATTTCTAAAGTGGTTTAAAAAGATTTGTTATTCCGCTGGGAATAGTGGCTCATGCCTGTAATACCAGCACTTTGGGAGGCTGAGGCGGGTGGATCACTTGAGGTCAGGAGTTCGAGACCAGCCTGGCCAACGTGGTGAAACCCCATCTCTACTAAAAATTCAAAACTTAGCCAGGTGTGGTAGCGGGCACCTGTAATTCCAACTACTAGGGAGCCTGAGGCAGGAGAATTGCCTGAACCCAGGGGGCGGAAGTTGCAGTGAGCCGAGATCATGTCACTGCACTCCAGAGCAAGACACCATCTCAAAAAGAAAAAAAAAAAAAAAGAAGATTTGTTATTATTGTTAAAACTGTAGAACATATTAAGACTTCAGAAAAGAAGAAATAAAATTAAAATCACGTATAATTTTTTTTTTTTTTTTTTGAGACAGGGTCTTGCTCTGTTGCCTAGCCTAGAGTGCAGTGGCACAATCACGGCTCACTACAGCCTCAGCTTCCCAGCCTCAAGCACTCTTTCCACCTCAGCCTCCCAAGTAGCTGGGACTACTATTAGCTGCCACCACACCTGGCTAATTTTTAAATTTTTCATAGAGACAAAGTCTCACTATGTTGCCCAGGCTCATCTTGAACTCCTAGGCTCAAGCAATCCTCCAGCCTTGGTCTCTCGAAATCCTAGGATTACAGGTGTGAGCCACCATACCCAGCCTACCTATAATGCTTAACTGGAGTTAAGTCCTTTCTAATTATTTGGAATATATATATAATTTATTTATATTTATACATACACCACACGCATATAATTTTTTAATTCTGAATTATTTCATACTTTATATGAATATAGACCCTGCATTTTTACTTAGCACCTTGCCGTAAATGAAATACATTTTACATTTTATATGTAATATAATGTGCATCCAACATATATTTGTTAAATGAATTAATAAACACAAGGTAATTTTCATGTCTTATTTAATGGATTGCAAAATCATTAAATCTTACATATTTCTTCATATGGCTATACCATAATTTATTTAACCATTCTTTAGTTATAGTGATTTCTAATTTTTTACTTTTAGACATATTATTGCATTGAATTCTCTTGCTTATCAATCTGACCACATCCCTATTTATTTCTTTGGGATAGATATCTTAAAATAAATGTATTGTGTCAAAGGTTTAAGATGAGTTTTAAAATTGGTTGCCTATGATGGTAAACCATGATCATTTGACCCACGGAAGTGAGTAGCAGGGTGGTGGTGCTTGTCTGTTTCATGTCCTTGCCTCGCTCCTCAGTGCAGCACAGATACTTGCCTATCCAGAAGGACTTTCTCCCCACCAATGTCCCAGAGCCATCGCATGTGCTGCCTGGAGAATACAGTTACAAGGTTGCCCAGGTATCTACATGCAGATGAAAATGAGAGCATCAGCAACAAGCAGTTAACATTTCTGCTGACATGAAATGCATAACAGAAATAAAAATAAGTTTAAAATACACAAAAATGTATGTATGTAAAAAGAACTTTCTAAGATTTTAGTACTGTGGTTTTACTTTAAAAGTATCTGCAGGGTAGGGGTAGGTGACATCAAGGAAAGAGATCTTTTATATATATCTGGGCTTTCCAGCATAAAACATCAATAGGTTTTAAAACATGAACAATAGGTTTCAAACATCTTTCTGGAAATTCAGCAACTGCCTACTTATAATGATTATTTATTTAATGCCAAAATACTATTCTTCTCATAAATTTATTTCTAACTGGTATACATTTGGCAAATATCAAGTTAATTTGATCAGTAAGGTAACCCAAACTAACTAGATAAAATTACGTCAGGCTTAAATTTGGAGCTTAGCGTGTTTAGTCAAATAAACATTTAATTATGCCTCCTTCATTATACTCAATGAAATGAGTACAGACCCAACTGTCAAACCTTCTTATCACGTGTAGAAATTAAAGCGCCTGTTTTTACAAACATATATAAAATATTTGTCACAAAACAGAATTTTTTATGAATTACTTTTGCAGCTGGCTATTTTTAGAAGCAATATTTGATTGTGCGTAATTCCCCCAGCGGGGCTCACTAAAACCTCTTCAAAAATGTTTTAAGTAAAAAGCCAATAAATAATTCTTTCTTTCTTCTTTAAGAAAAAAAACAGAAAGTTTCAAACCAGAAACAAATACATCATGTATACATGTATCCTAACATTACATTGTACCCCACAAATATATACAATTATTATTTGTCAATTAAACATAAAATTAAATTTTAAAAAATAATTTTAAGAATTCAAATAAACAAGGAAAAAAATTAAATCACCATGATCTTTTGCCTAGTTCATATCCATTGATATGAAAAGTAGGAAACAAAATTAATAACACATTATTTTAGATAGCTATTGAATTTAATTTAATTGTATTTATTTTGCCTGTCTTTCGAAATTCAAAACTATTTCTCTGCTTTTCCAGATTAGATATGGTGGACATAATTTGTCTATTTTTAAATGATTTTTCCCCCACTAATAATAGTACTTGGCTGCTATCTGATGCAATGATGATTTCTAGGCCTCTTTTACTTAGATATATAAGGCACTTTGTCCCTCACTGAAGGGCCTTAGACCGCTGAACTAGGTTTTGTGACTTGGCTCTAATAGACCTCATTATCGACTCTCAGCTCCTGCCTGACAGTTACAGCAGGTATGATGAGGCAGCTCCTCTCCTCCCCTCCCCATCACATCCAACGTGGTCATTCTAATGTGCTGTAGGCTTAGAACACACAATATCAAGCTTGTGTTAAACATAAGCCAAGGGAGGGCTTGAGGGGGTGTCCTAGTCACTATGGCATTTTGTACAGAGCATGAGAGACCAGGGTTCCACTTCCGATTGCCCCTTAATTCTCTCACTGAATTCCCTAATTCTCTTACTGAACTAATTCCCTTACTGAAGTTTCCTCACTTCGCAGCCTCAACTTCATCATCAAAATGTAATGGGTTTTATTCAAAGATATTTAACATCTTCTCTAGCTTGAATATTCCTAAAGCTATCTTTAAAACAAACTTGGTAAAATCCATTTTAGCTGCTCAAGTACAGTTTCGGTTTTCTCTATTGACTCTCAAAAAGCAAGAAATTCCAAAAGAGTGAGATGGAAAGATAGCTCTGCTTTGGAGAGGTAAAATGTTAGAGCATAGTTGTTCACAAAAGAAATATTTAGGTATTCATATGTTGATTATTTTATAAAAATATAATTCCTTTTATTTTATGCTCACATACATAGAAAATATGGTAGGTATTATCTGCATAGGTATACATATGGATATAAAACTAGAATAAGTAGGTATACATACACAAATATTTATATTATAGAATTAGAAACAAAAGCTTTAATTTTTCTGGTTCTAGAAATAAATGTCTACTTCTCTGAAAATTTTTGATTAAGTATAGGTATTTTCAGGGTAACTCTAAGGAAAGGCCGGCAGGGGTACCAGACACTCCTGTGGGAAAACAAAATGGTTTAATAGATAATGACCTATAATAATAGAATTACCAAATGTACAATGACTGCCTAAGGAAATGAGCAGATGAGATTACAATATGTAAATTCAAGAAGTGCATAATCTAGGAGTCTGGCTCCCTTGATTTAGAAAAATAATAAAAACACCAATGGGGAGGAAGAAGATTGGAGATAAAGATTGAGTTGAGTTAGCAATCTGGTTAGGGAAAAAGGATAAAGTAAAATTTGCTATCCTTATGGAAATATAGGTGTTGTGAATGACCTTCTGTAAAGGAGTTTCAGAAATATTTGTTAAATGAATGAATCTATAAACTAGGAATTTGATCATACTTTTAGGTTTCCCTTGAAAGGTTAGTTTAATTCAAATCCAAAGGAAACTTAGGGTCCATAATTTAATAAAAATCTTAATATGGTTTGCAGTGAGAGAAAACAATTATTAACACATAATTTTTAAAATCTACTTTATGTAACCTCAACACAGTTAAAATAGACATGCTAGTAGTACATGTGTGACGAGAAACCCACTATACTTAGGGGATGTATTTAGAGAGTATAATGATGAAACACTAAATTCTGTCTCTTTCATTTACTTCCATGTATGACTGTGAGCAAATGATTTTGCTTCCTTGAACCTCTTTTTAAATAAATCTGTAAACTGTAGGTAAGAGAAGTGATGGAAGGATCAAATAAGCTAATACATGTGAAACAATTTCACATACTATCAATACAAAAGTAAGACATTATTGACAAGGAGGTACGCAGAAAACTACGGTCAGGCTAATTAAAAGGGTCACAGGTGAAGGTGCTTAAAAACCAAGCTGCAGATGAAATCTTAGATTAAGTGCATGAGAAAGTACCTATGGTTTTAAATTAATTTGGGCCTTGAGTTTATTATTGTGATGATTGAATGATACAGTATTAACAGATATGTGAAGAACTCCTTGCTACTCACTGATAGAACCTACCTATAATTATTAACAGGTGCATCAATAAAATGAAAACAAAAGACGATGGGAGACTGATGTAGATTTGTCTATGTGAGTGCATCAACAATGTTATTATATTGATATTCTTTCATAAAAAGTGATTTTTGACAACAAAAGCTAGACTATTATAATCTCAGGATAAAGAACACTTCTTTAAAAAAACCCATTGGCAATCTGACACCACCATCGATGACTGAATGGAAAGATATATCTCAATACATACTGTCCTTATGTTTCTCATACATTAAGAACCAATTAAAGCTTCATTATAGACCAGTTACTTGCACTGTCCTTTAAGAACCACTGGAAGATGAACAAAAGGTTGCTTCTAAACTTACGAGTTGGGAAGTTCTGCTCTGTTGATCTACATTTTTATCAACAAATCAACCATTTAATCTTGATAACTTTGGCTGGAGTATAACTACTCTTTCCCTTAATTTTGTAAGCAGAGACACCAGAGTATTCTCCATTTGTTGCATACTGCAATCTTCTTCTTGCTAGCTTAGATAGCTTTTAGATCAACATCAAAGTTCTTTCCTCAAGGAGGAAAAAAGACCAATACCACTACTCCTACTGGAGCTTTCAATGCATAAAGACAAACTAAATGACATCTAGTTAAGATGTCATTTTTACATCTTAACCATCTTAATGATGGAAAATACTCTTCTTTTTATTTAACTTATAGCACTATGGAATTATATGTATTTAAAACAATTATAAATGTAAAAATGTTACCATTTTATATCTTATTGATATCACCAATGTAACAACAACAACAAACTCCTGAAAGCCACTGTTTAACCTCTCTGGTGACTCTACTCACAGTTAGAACATGAAATATACCAGTGAAGAAAAAGGTGGTTTTGCCAATTTTTAAACACACTTTTAAAACATTTTATTAGCTTAAAAAAAATCTAGGTATAATTTACATATAATAAAATGAATAGATTTTTAAATATACAATTTGATGAGTGTTACCAATTGTATATACATCCATTTAATAACCACTTAGAATAAGACACTGAACACTTCTCTCACTTCAGAACGTCACCTCGGTGCTATTTTCTAGTCATTCCACAATCTTACCAGAGAAAACAATTTTTTATTTCTAACAACATAGATTAGATTTTTTTATTTATATATATATGGAATCATATAATAAGTATTCTTTTGTGTAGGGCTGTTCTATCTCTACATTCTATTTTTGATTTATCTACGATTATTGGAGATTTGGATAGTTTATTCCATCACTTATAAAATAATTTATCAAAAAAACCCCAATTTATTCTATTGTTGATGAAGAAAATATAAAGTACTTCTAAACATCCATAACAAAAAATAACCCAAATTAATATTATTATGAATAAAGTTACTATGCGATACTTTATAAAGCTTTTTTAGCTTATATTTTTATTTTTTTTGGTTAAATACCTAGGAGTAGAATATGTTAGGTCATAGGGTAGATGCACATAGCTTCACAAGAAACTGCTAGACCGTTCTAAAAAGTGATTGTATTATTTTACACTTCCACCAACAACACATGAGAATTCTATTTGCTCTACATCTTTATCAACATTTGGTATTGTCTACCATGGAATACTATGCAGCCATAAAAAAGAACAAGATTATGTCCTTTGGAAGGACATGGATGGAGCTGGGGGTCATTATCTGCAGCAAACTAATACAGGAACAGAAAACCAAATGCTGCATGTCTCAAAAGTGTGAGCTAAATGATGAGAACACATGGACACAGAGGGGGACAACACACATTGGAATGTGGAAGGTGAGAGGAGGGGAGGGATCAGGAAAAATAACTAGTGAGTACTAGGCTTAACACCTGGGTGATGAAATTATCTGTACAACAAACCCCCATGACACACATTTACCCAGGTAACAAACCTGCACATTTACCCCTAAACTTAAAATAAAACTTTAAAAACAAATTTGGATTGCCATATTTATAATTTTAACTATTCTGTAGGTGTGAAGTGGTATTTCATTTTGGTTTTCATTTACCTAATATCTAATGTTTTTGAGCAACTTTTCATTTATTTATTGACCAACTGTACATCTTGCAAAAACTTCCAATCATTTACTATTGTTTGAATTGTCTATTTATCATTGATTTGTAGAAGTTGTGTGTATTTTCTGGATTTGAGATTTTTATTAGGTTTAAGAATAGCTTTTCCTGAATGTGGTTTGCTCTTTCATTTTCTTAATGGCGTATTTAACTACGTATAACATTTTAAATTTGATGAAGTACAAGATCTGATCAATAATAACCAGAGACTTCCCTAGTCTCAATTTCCAGGCCATGGGGCATATTAGTCTGATTGTGTTGTTTGCATAATATCCAGGTTGACCAAAAAAAAAAAAAAAGAAAAAGAAAAGGAAGAGGCAGGGATAGACACATATGCATTTTTAAAGTCCTGGACTACAGACATTTGGTTGTCATTATCTGACCACAAGTCATACTTTATTGAATGTTTGTTACCCAGTAAGCCTTTGTCCTACTTGTCCAGCTTTATAATCATTTCTATATAATGGCATTGCTAAGGCCCGATGCTATAAGGCTTTTCATTGCTATATACTTTCAATTAAATGGGCACAAATTCTTATCACATAAAAAAAGATATCAGAAACGGCAGTGCTGCTGACTCAGAAAATCTCTTCAGATTTCCTCACAAAGACTGAGATGAGAAAGGAAAAAAGAAAATAAAGAGAAACATGGCAATGGTGCAGCTTTAACAGAAAATAAGTCAAATATTAGGTAGGTACAAAAGTAATGGCAAAAACAGCAATTACTTTTGCACTAACTAGATACATTATCAAGGCCACTCACAAATCCATTCTGAGCTACAGAACTCCCTCGGGGCTCCTAAAACAAAGCCAAACAGATATTAAGCACTAAATACTTGTTGAATGGTGAAGCAACTCTTGACTTCCATGAGAAAATAGAGATACAGTGGGAAAAGAAAACATCAATCAAATGTGCAAAAGGGTTCCTTACTGTTCCCTGCAAGCTCGGGCAGCTGTAGTCCAGGTGCCTTTCTGCTCTGTGATCAAGATGTGACAGTAGCCTGAGTGATGGTGCCACCCGGCTGGGCAGGATTTGTCCTCCACATCCTGAAAAACAATTGTCTGTGTTCACACCATCATGGTCTTTACGATCTGGAGTCAGCTCAGAATAAGGAGCCCTACGAGTCCCCTAACTTCAGTCAAGTAGTTTTATTACCACAAAGGGAGTCAGCCCTAATCCCAATTCTCTGTCTTGAGAGATGCAATGACTTCTTACAGAAAACACTATCACAGTCAGCAAGGTTTCAATTTTACAACACTGACATTCTGATAACCAAACAAAACAAGTAAACATCTTAAATGACATTGATTTAACTAACGTATTTTGTGATTTTTTAAAAAGCCACTCTGGGCCAATTTCTCCTCTTAGCCTTCAAGTTGTAACCACGGCAGGAAGATATAGCATGAGCTGAGTCATGCACCAGATTATTCTCCTTTATTAGCTTGTCATAGAGCACACTGCAAGTAAAGGTGCTTGGCTGCTCAGCCTGTCTCCCACCTTGCTTTGGGGACTCCAGGCTTTCCAGGCAATCCCATTGCACTGATACAGCTTCTGGATGCCTTCTTCATAGTGGAAGAGTCCCTTTAATTCCAGAGTGCAATTCTTTGGAAATGAGGGCAAATGGTCCTTTGAGAAGAAAAGGCAATTTAGCAATTTAGAATTGTCTTAAGGAAAGTTGCTCACATATTCACCTCCTTTGGGTCTTCATTTGTTGAGAAGCATTTGTGTTGAGTAAACTGTCCCCCCAACCAACCCTGGAGGCTATTTTGTGAATTAAGTGTGTTTATGGCCCAGCAAACAACTTGTTATAAGGTGAGTAGGAAGGAGAAAAGATTTTCATACCTGTCTGGGGAAGTGTGAGCCAGTTGTGGATTCCACCTTATCTGCCTGAAGCAGTTCTGCCACCTTAATTGTCTTTTGGGGCTGACTAATGATGGATACTTTGGCCTTCCTTTTGTGACTTGGAAAACTGTCATCCTCCAGTTTCAAGGAAAGGATCCCATGATACTTGAGGAAATCAACAATCAACAACAATAAGGAAAAAAGAAACACCAAGATAGCAAACAAAAAAAAAAGCAATTCAAAAATTTGGTCAAAGCAAAAAGATAAGAGCATTTGTTTTTCTGAACACCTAAGCCTCTAATTTCAAAACAATTTTATATAAATGTAAAAAATATAAAATAATGGTTTCACTAAATACTTGCATCCATAAATATAAGAAATTTAGCAATTCTGTGGCTATGCTTACATTATAGATGATGTCTGTTCCATTTCTATAAACAGAGGATGGATGAACCTGAAATTGACAGAGAACAAAATATGAACAGAATTGGATTGACTAATAACTAGCAATAGGGTAAAACCACCCAGTAAGAGCTTGCTAATGTCTGAACAATTAGTATCTTATGTACAATATGTATCTTAAGATTTTCCATGTCCAAATCATTGGAATTTCAGAAATCAGTAGGCCTAAACAGAATTTGTGATTGTTGTATGGATTCATACATACACAGTTCTAGTCAGGGAGGAAATACCTCTTTATTTTTTGGTATATCTATAGTACACAGAGGTCCAAGAACACATACACACACACGTGCACACATGAGTGTGTGCAGTGGTTAGAATGCTGTATTAATAAGGTCAAAGCCATGGCTGCCACACCCAGTTGCATCATTTAATCTCCCTCTGTTTTAGGGTCACTGGTCATTCCCTATTTGTCCTAGTCACAAAAGGAATCAAAGCAGAAGTCATATGGCTAAATCAGCATTATCTATCACCTAAGTTAGTACAATTAAAGAAGCACGGCAGCCTCATGATCTTTGTAAACAGAAGGCACTGCATAACTGTGCAAGGAACCATGGCCCCATGGCCCCACTGACTATGAGAATCAAAACAGCTTCTTCAGTGTTTCAGAATACTTAATTCTTTTGATTCGTTCAGTATGTATTCTGCACATCAACTCCCAAAAGTCCCCATCCTTACTGTTTTGCCATTCCCACGGGTCCTAAGCTTCCTTTGAGAAAAATCTGTAGAATCAAAGCCCCACAGGGTGTCTCCCCCTGGTGACTGCTAGCTGCATGGAAGATGGAAGAGGTCTTCTTTCCAGATGAAAGGAACCAGAAGTGGTAGATGAGGAAGACCCTGGGGGCAGCAGATGCCAAATGCCCTTCTCCCATGCTCTGTGCTTGCTTTGGTTGGAGGAATATGAAGGATGGCACTGTCCTGGAGGCATGCAAGATGGCAGGCGGTCAGTTCATTTTACACAAACAGATAAGGGATCACATTGACACAACTCCTGGAGCAGCTTGTCATTAAACCTAGATGGATAGTTTTCCCACCAGATGTTGCCTTTTTGCCATTTGCCAAAAATGCCTTTATTCTTCATCAGTTTACATCCAGGAAAGCTGTGCCCGTCTGCACAACTATTGAGTGATTAGAAAGTCATGAAATTGATTCCATAAACCCCAAATGAAAATCATTGTTATGATTTTATAATCATGCCATATACTGGGGGGAAAAGTCTCACTTCTCTTATTATAGTATTCCCCAATATACAAGTTTATTCATTGATCAAGTAGTATTCCACAAGCACTTTATTCATTTCCTAGAGGTAGAAACTGGAATTGTTTAAAGATGTCATAGAATTAAGTCATATTTATAAAACTTTGCACTTAGTTGCAACAGAACAAAGACCCAGTAAATCTTAATAGAGCGGCTTCTATTGGAAACCTCACCAATTGGTATTTCTGGGAAGGCATAAAAAATTTGAGGGCAGAACCCTTGTCTGGGTAGTGTCTATTTCATATATAAGATGTGTATATCATGTCTTTTGTATACTTCACATGACCAGAAGATTCTACTGGAAAAGAAATAAATTCAGTGAGGAAAGGTAGGGGGGAGATGTTGCAGAAACATAGATATTACAAAGAAAAGAGGAGAGGGCCCATTTTTATTATAGAGTAAGAAAGATAATAGATTTCAGGCAAGAAAAAATATGGACCATAGAGCATGACAGGTGTAAAAATGGGGGTATAAGATTGAGTATGGTATGGAACACTTGTCAAATGCTAAAAAGACAAATAACTGGAAGGCATTTGGCAGAAAAAAATCAGAGCGCCAAAGACTTTGGCTGGTCTTTATTTTATTTAGTTCACAGGTTGTTCTTTAGCGTAGACAATCCAGGATTGTCTGTTTGGCGCTGCCATCCAAAGTCATTCATTAATATTCTCCAGCTGCTCCCAAATTCCCAAGCCAGCTGCATCTTTCACATCTATTTTTCTCCAAATCCTTCCTCTCTTAGAATTTTCCTGGTCACACTACAGTGGGGGGCTCAGATTTTAGGCATTAAGAGCACTCTTTAACAGAGGAAGATAATTACAGCTCTACAGACTCTGGGGAAAATAATTGTCGATAGATTCTCACCAACACTGTTTCCCCCTCGGTGAGAACAACAAATGGGTAGAAAAAAAACAACTCCGGCACTGACTTGTTGCTTTTCTCAAGCGATCGTTCTTAGCAGGAGGAAAACCACATGAAGCAGAAACCAGAATAAAGGGCCTACATCACAACTGAGGGTGCTTTCTTGACAAGAAATTAAGCATTTTGATTTGAAGGTGTTATCAAGCACATTGGCTGTTGAAAGCAAGAGCTACAGCGCCAGGACCGCTCCTGATTTCAAGATGAGGATCAAAAGAATACCTCCTTTTGAGTCCAAAATTTTCACTGCAGCTTTTGTCTTTGTGCCAAGAACTGCATTCACAGGGGGAGTTCAGAATTACTTCAAAGACCTCATCATCTTCCTCTAATCCGTCATAGGTAATTGCTATATTCCACATCTTAGTTGACATTCCTACAAGAAGTAAACATTTTAATTACTCTTTAATTGCTATTTCAATCACCTAGGTGTCAGAGAAATATATTAATTAACATGTCTACGGCTAGACTGCAGTAGCCCGAGTGAGCTATTGTACTGCTACCAACTCACTGAAGTCCTGCTGTCTCCCAAATAATATGAAAAGACCGCATTTGTTCCTGGACAATGATGACTCCGTTTAAATGCAAACACTGTAACAAAAAAGTAAGCTGCATTATGTGAGGGACAAAAAAAAAAAATGGTTATTAGATGACATCCAAGACTTAATTTTTTTCCCCAACCTGTCCTTTATCTTCTTAAGAATAAACAAGTATTGCAATCTTAAAATCTTCATGGTTTAAAAAAATCTTAAGCTGTTGATGCAGACAGAAGTGATTATTGGATGGTACTTCATGCTATTCATGGAACCCTTGAAATGACTGATTTCTTAATCATTTCTAAAGACAGCTGCTTGCATCAGCTTCCTCACTTCCTGAGATCTTTCTAGCCCACAAATGCTTTTTCTGATAATGTAATATTCAGTAGTTTGATATCTTTCTAGAGAGAATTTAGGGGGTTGGGCATTCTAGAAATAGACAGAGCCATTTTTTCCCCCTCTTTCTATCTCTGTTCATGAAGTTACAATCAAGCTTCGTTCACAGTAACTTTGTGAACTTAATATTATACAAAACAGTGTTGACATTACAAACGTATCCCAGCCATCCTGTCACCACCAAGATGGAGAACAAAGCAAGCCCAGATACACACAATATTAAGGCTGGAAGCAACTTCTGAGATGATCTCATCCTGAGCAGTTTCCACGATGTGGATCACAGGATATCCCCTGAGTTTATTTAGAAGAGCAAGTGGTGGCAGGAAGTAAAGAGAATACTTTTTAGTGGAGAAGAAGGCTCAAGTTTAAGAGGAATAAACACAGTAAACTCATGGTTTAACTTTTCTGAGCTAACTTGGAAAAGCTTACTCTGCCATTTGCTCATTGGCTATTTGAGTGCTTTTCCTCCCTTAAGTCCCCCTGTATAAAGCAGTTACACTTTTTAAAAAGGCTTCTGTTAAAAATATGACTCTTGGCTGGGCGCGATGGTGCACACCTGTAATCCCAGCACTTGGAGAAGCCCAGGTGGGTGGATTACTTGAGCTCAGGAGTTTGAGACCAGCCTGGCCAACAGAGCAAAACCCCATCTCTACAAAAAACAAAAACAAAAATTAAGTGGGCGTGGTGGCACGTGCCCGTGATCTCAATTACTCAGGAGGCTGAGGTGGGAGGATCACTTTAGCCCAGAAAGTCAAGGCTGCAGTGACCCCAGAATGTGCCACTGCAGTCCAGCCTGGGTGACAGAGTGAGACCTTTTCCCCAGCTCCAAAAAAAAGACCCTTTTTTCTTGCAGATTGCTTTCTACAGACTTATGCACCTCAACTGTCCATCTATATGATGGCCTCATTCTTGAAGGTATGCCTCATATAGATCTCATGATCTAATCGGTCTCTCAACCCTCAACAGAAGCCAATGGAAAGGTGAAGCTATCCACTTCTACTTTTGGCTGGCTACACTTAGAGGGAAAAAAATATGTGTATTTGGAATAATTTTATTTTATTAAAAAATAGGCTGACAGCTAATTTATTAAGTTTTCAGCACTGAGTTCTGAAACCAATTTCGTTCACAGTCTTTGCAAAAGCAGAAGCTGAAGCATCTAGTATGTATAATAATACCATGTAATTCCAATCTCATGGATGGATGAATCAATATATCAAAATATATATTTTGTACTTATGATATGCTTATCTTTGCATTAGATGCTATGGAGAGTACCAGAAGTATAACATAAGCCAAGCCCTGATCTAAAGGAGCTTAAAATCTTTTGGAGGAGGCAAAGGCAAAATCAGAAAAGTCAAATAATTATTGAAAGCTATATATGTTTAGCTTCCAAAAGAGACAGAAGAGATGGTAGATCCTATGTAAATGTGGGTTCTAGAAGTGAAAGGATTAGGAGGGAGGAAATGGGAAAACAACAGCAAAGATAGGAAGATAGTAAAGTAGAGCTCTTGATCAGGGAAGGGTGAGTGGATTAGCTGGCTGGAATAGAGGTTACATGGGTGGACAGGAGGCCATGAGGTTGCAAAGATGATTTGTAGCCAGACTGCAGAGAGCCCTGGACACCAGGTGGCCAGATTCAGACTTTACAACATAGGCAACAGAAAAGGTTCTTGAACAAAGAAGTCACATATTGAAAGTGGATGTTTTAGCAAAATAAACCTGAGAGTGTTATATGAAAAAGTCTGGACAGCCAGACAGATAGATAGAGAGGCTAGAAGTTGGGAGATCACACAGACAGCTGCTGCAATATAATCGGCATGAAAAGATAAGAGGTGGACAACGAAGAAAGCATGTGAATAATATGATTGCTAGTATTTGGAGAGCTGTTTTGACCCTCAAAGACCATAAAATTAAGCATTATGTCTAATACAAAAATATTTCCAACTCCCAACCAAATCCCTTATTTTAAGATTAATTTTTAAAAATTATAGTAACCCCCCCAAAACAAAAACAAAAACAAAAACAAAAAAACCTTACGGTTTTTGTTGGAGCTTATAGAGTAGAACCAAATGGTTAGGGGTTAGAGAAATATCTTCTCAGTTTCATTTAAGTGCTTCTGATTTATTTGTCTGCATTCCAACTTGGTTTCTATGCCTACCAGGTGTGCACAGAGGACCAACTCTTTAGGTTAATGAGACTGGAAGTAAGAACTTTATCATTTTTTCCCTTCCTCTTTCACTTTCAAGGTGCAAAGTGTTTGCTAAGTCCCTGTGATACACAGTCATTTTCAGAAGGCTTGGACTGACTCCCTGTCCCCGCAAAACAAAAGGTGCTGAAGAGGAAAGAGAGGTGTCACTTTATGCAGATATACTCCACTTTACAGAGTAGGTAAGTTCCTGGATATTTTCCTGAAAAGCAGATTCCTCCACTGAAAGACACTGTCTCAATATTTTTTAGTAAATGCCACATTAGAGATCTGTTGTCCTGGGAAACATTTTGACCCTAAGGAATGATGAAATTTCAATTAAGAATGCTGTAAGCCTTTCAGGAACACATATTTTAAAGGAAAACAATCATTTTCTTAGGAGTAGTTTTTATCCACATAAGATAAGCCCCAATAGCTGAATGCAAAGTGGTCCGGACTTGCTTTCGTTTGGTTGGGTTTTTGGTTTGGTAGCATAGTTGCAGCTTCAAGGCAAGCTTCCTCCCAGCTCCCAAGTAAGAGTTCTCGAAGCTTACAACGTCCCACTGCCTTCAATCGCTCACTCTGCTTCTTCACCCAATCATGGAAGCTGCCATTTTTTAAAGGAACAAATTGATTTCCCTTGGTAAAAGGGGTAGGTATGGGGATGGGGACACCAGACCCAGAAGAGGCAAGGATTAACAAGACAGGAGTAAATATTTACCGGACCTGTGGACATGGAGAACTTCAAAATTCCCTAAAGCAAGATTTCAGTTTATAAAACTTCCTCTGGGTTAATAAAATTCCAAAACAATGAACAGCCAAGTGTTTTTTATTTTTCTGAATTTATAAGATATGCTTATATTATTTCTTAAATTATCTAAATAATATCTAAAATCATAAGATTATTTAGAGTCCCCAGAAGTCATTAGTATCTACTCAAAACAGCATGTAAGCTCTTCTAGACAAAAGAATATTAATCTTATCCAGTGAAACCTCCAAGAGGTAGATTTCAGAGTCTCATCTAGTGTGATACATTGTAGCTATTAGAAATCCAAATAGAGCACCTGAGGGGCTGCTTGAAACCTACTAGCATACAAAATTACTCCTAATCTTGTAACAAACAGACCTCGAATAATGAAGATGACATATGGCAAAGACTCTTGACTCCCAAGAAATGCAAGGTTTGGACTGCCTTAACATGAAGTAGGAAGGGACACAGTGCAAATCATCTTACTCTTTAATTGTAGGATTGATCACAAGAGCCTATGGCAGCGAAGGAGTAAACAGCACATACATAACAGGAATCTTTCCTGTATAACACAGGATCTCTTCCCACAAAGGAGGTGAGCCGGAGGAACCAGCTTATCTGAGTTAGAAAATTAAATCTCACAGGAAGGAGGCCAGAAACAAAGATGGATTTTTGCATGTCAAAGTGAAGGCTCACTGTTATAGGCTGAACTGTGTTTCTAAAAAATTCGTATGTTAAGTCCTCACTCCCGGTACCTCTGAATGTGAGCTTATTTGGAATTAGGGTAATTACAGGTGTAATTAGTTAACATGAGGTCATACTGGAATAAGGTGGCCCCCTCATCCATTACGACTGATGGTGTATAAAAAGGGGGACTCGGCCAAGCACAGCGGCTTACGCCTGGCAATCCCAGCACTTTGGGAGGCCAAGGCGGGTGGATCATGAGGTCAGGAATTCAAGACCAGTCTGGCCAATATGGTGAAACTCCGTCTCTACTAAAAATATAAAAAAATTAGCCAGGCATGGTGGTGCGTGCCTTGTAGTCCCAGCTACTTGGGAGGCTGAGGCAGGAGTATTGCTTGAACCCAGGAAGCGGAGGTTGCAGTGGGCTGAAATGGCACCACTGCACTCCAGCCTGGACAACACAGTGAGACTCCATGGCAGGGGGCACTTTATAACACAGACATGCATACAAGGAGAACACTATATGAAGATGAAAGCAGAGATTGGGGTGATGTAGCAGACACTAAGAATGCCAAAGTCTGCCACCCAGCCACCAGAAGCATGGAAGACAGGCATGGAATAGATTCAGAAATAACCCTTCACACTGACACCTTCATCCTGGACCTCTCCCCTCCAGAACAGAGATACTCGAAATGTCTGTTTCAAGCTACCCAGTGTTTGATGCCGTGTTATGACAGCCCGGGGGAAACTAACACAGTCCTCAAGCATCACGCTACTTGCAGTGAACTGCAGAAAGCCATTCTTTTCTGTGTTTGATATTAAGACAGGCAATTTTGGGGTGGTGCTGGTACTTAGGCCATTTTCTTTTGCCTTTGCTCAACGCTTTATGAGTTAGTGGCAGATGATGTCAATGGTTTACTCTTAGAGGAGTGTTCTCAGTGTGCAGAACATCTGCTTGGCAGGAAAGCACAAAGCCACAGTCCTGTCTGCTTCTCTAGGCCCGTGGTCTCTGGTGCCCCCAAACCCCCACATTTGATTCAGATCCATCTCAAACTGCAGAGAAGAGAACGCCATGCAGTGAGTGAGGTAGAGCTACCTGTTCCATCCACAGAAGTCAAGAGAAAGATGGTGCGGCTCCAGCCTCAGCTTTAGGCACACTTCCTCAAAGGTGAGTTGGTGCTTTTGTGTTAGTCCTTCATCCTGGAATTTTCTTCTTCATCTACATGCTAGAACACTGCCTCCCCCCGGGAAGTCTTCCAAGATTTCTCTTAGCCCAAACAACAGCTCATATTTTGGGTCCCAGTGTAATATCAGTGAGTGTTTTTCTGTCTGTGTTTCTCACACAATAGAACACCCTTGAAAGCAAGTGCCAACCTTTTTTTACTTCCACTTGCACCTAGCAAAATTTTCCCACATATTTGAAACAAAATAAGTGCGACTTAACTAAATAATGATTTCCCCTGGAATCTCCTAATATCAACCTATTCCATAAGGGATCATTTAGAAATGCCCTTTAGGAATCCATATAAACATTCTGAAAAATTTCATCAAAAATCTGAGGCAATAAAATTATAACAGCTTTGTGTCAGAACTTTAAATAATTTCTAAATGACCGAATATTTTTTCTGGATTGTCTTGGATGTTTGCTTTGATAGCTTATATTTGTTATAACTTTTCTTCTCATTTGAAATCAAAATCCACTTGTTATAAAAAAAAAAAAAAATAAGGGCAAAACCTCAAATCCAAACACCTCTCTTTCAGAGTGGGGTACTATGGCTCCCTGAGGAGTTTCCAGTTGGCCAAAGTTGTGTAATATTCTGTCTTCTCTACAATCTCCAGACATGCTTACGAAAAAAAAAAAAAACGGTAAAACAAACTGCAGACACAAAATGTACCTGGGTCAAACTGTATCAGTTTAGATGGAGTCACGGTGAAATCTTTTCCAACTGCAGCTGACACCTGGTTGACCTTAGGAAGGAAAAAAAATCTTTTTAAAATAAAAATATTCTACAATAGAGAAACATCTATTCTCCCTCACACTAGACTAAACTCATGCTCTTAATCTGTTTTAATATTAAGTAGGGGTTTTAAAAATGATATAAACCATTTGGGGATCCAGGCAACATGGATTTTCCCTAAAGTTGACTTTTTGCTAGACTAATATCAATGGAAAGGAAAGCTTTTTGTTTTGTTTGGTTTTTCCTTTATAAATGATTTAGTTATTGAAGGAGCATGAATTTTAAACTATACTTTTGTCTTTGTTGAAAGTACGATTTTATTTTATTACCTTCCTTCTACCCCGATTTGGTTTTAAAATAGTCCCTCAAAGGAAAGGGAGGGAGGAGAACTGAAGAGGAGAAGAAAAAGCAGGTACTCCTGACAACCCGTGTGATGATCTGTCAGCTAGCTTGGAGGTATCCTGCAAGCTCCAGGGCACTGAAAGCCTTTAGACCAGATTAACTCAAACATATGTGGTTCATTTTCTTGTCTAGATGAAGCCATCACTCTTCACAAACATGAAGGAGAGCTCTGTGGGACTGGCAGAACTGGTGAACAGCCAGACAAAGGAGATCCACAACCAAAACCTAGGGCTTTCAAGGACCACGTCAAGTAGGTTTTTAACACAAAAAAACATTGCCCTAGTCTAAGGAGTCTATTGATAGACCCCTGCTTTTCAGCTCTGGCTCCAAGGCTAAAAACCAAAGAGATGATTTTAGCGCTCTGAAGTCATGGCCTTGAATTCCACCCAAAGGGTGCCTAAACACGTGTTAGGAAGTGTCCTTGGGCCAGGAGAGGAGGCTCATGCCTGTAATCCCAGCACTCTGGGAGGCCGAGGCGGGTGGATCACCTGAGGTCAGGAGTTTGAGATCAGCCTGGCCAACATGGTGAAATCCCTTCTCTACTAAAAATATAAAAAATTAGTTGGGCGTGGTGGGGGCACCTGTAATCCCAGCTACTGGGGAGGCTGAGGCAGGAGAATAGCTTGAACCCGGGAGGCGTAGGTTGCAGTGAGCCGAGATGGTGTCACTGCACTCCAGCCTGGGCAATAGAGAGATTCCACCAAAAAAAAAAAAAGTGTCCTTGGCTGATTTGAAAAATAAGTCATCAAATGAGAACCCTGTGCAAGCATAACAGGCAGCTGTTACTTGTGCATATTTTTTAAATGTTTAAGATGATTGGGAATGTGGCATAATATATTCCTGCACCTTCTAAAAAAGAATGAAGTGCATAATGAAAAGCTGAAAAATTCCTCCTTCTATGGTCTCAGACAATATGTCCATTTCAAATCAAAGGCCCCCTCATATATTAGTTGGTTAGCAGTGGAAACATTTTGCTGAAAAAGGGTATTACTTCCTAAGCTTCCATTTGCTCTTTGTCTACAATGCCAAGGCTCCTCCAGAACCACCTTTCATTGTGGAAAGCCAGACCACTGTACACCTGTATCCACCATATGCTGGAAGTTGCATTTCCCCACATGGTTCCTGCACGTGTAATTACCTGGTATTTACCACCACTGAGTATACAGAATCCTATGTGGGAGAAGAAATGGTCTGAGGCAAGGTGGTTGGAGAAATCAGTCAAGTGAAGGTGCATTATTCAAACCAGGGCAATCCACATGGGGTGAAAGTACCACCTCTTCCCTGCTCCCAGTCAAGCAGCCAAGCAGCCAAGCTCTAGCGTAAGGCTGCAGGTTGTGCTTAGGGTAGAGTTGTCCTGAAAGACTCTGTCTCGGACTGTGCTTGATGAAGGCCTGCACACTCAGCTGCCAGGTTCATTGTGCACTCTCAGCATAAATAAGCATAAGGCTCCACGTAACACCATGCCTGTTCTTTCTACCTGGCAAGGTGAATGGTGGTGTGGCCCAAAACTCCAGACTAGAGCATATGGTGCTTTCTGTGGAGGACTGGAGGATTATTAGAAAACCTCCAGGCAGAGTCTTCCTTATTCCATAAGCAACATTCTGGAAAATTATAGGGCATACTAAGCTTTTCTGCTGTCTTAATAACAAAAAAGTAACCAACAGATCTGGGAAAAAAGAACCTGTGTCCACCGGAAAGATAAATACTGAGCATAGATATGGTCAAATTTTTGTTCCCAGGCTTCTGAGGGTGATTTGAATTCATTAATAAATCGAGACTTAACAGAAATGCCCTTTCCCCAGAAGATAATATCAGTGCCCTTTTCATCAGATGGAGAGGAGGAGTCTTTACAGCTCATTATTCATCATTAGTGTGTACAAGTGTTTCATGCTCTCATTCTCTTGAAGCACTCTTGTTATAATGACTCCTAAAATAAAAGTATTCAATTCTAGAAGCCATAGGTTGTGCTTCATGGGTCACACAGATGAAAAGAAATAGCAAGTTGACTGATCTAGAATGGTTACCCGAAAATTCTTCATATTTCAGGGTGCCTGTATTAGTATATGCTCTCCTAATTTTGTAGGGCTTGGACAACTCTTAAGATAGACAGGTTTAAGCTGTCTATTTGCCTCATCAACTGAGCTTATGCGAAGTGACTGAGGTACATATTAAGAGAAAGCCTCTCAGGACTGAAATTTGCTCTGGGTGCCCCACAGAATGTCTTGCATACAATGTCTCTTCTAAAGTAGAGTTAGCCCACGTTCACAAACTTGAATATAGCTACCTGTGAAATAAAACCTCAAAGTCTAAAGAGTTTATAGAAACAAATGCCAGGTCTCAAATTTAAAAACGAATTAAAAAAAATAATATCTCTTGTGCTCACTTCAGCAGCACATACACTGAAAGAAATCGTATCTCTGAGTTTATGAACCTAGATGATGGACGGAGGGACAAGGAGATTTTGTACTTAGAATCTTCAGAATGGTGGGATCTCCGTGCAATTTGAAATTTCCTTGGTCACTCTGAATTTTTCTAAAAAAATATAATGAAAGACACCAACCAGCAACATAAGTTTTAGCTTGATAATTTGCATTTTAGGGTCGTTACCTTTATACCCACAAAGGCCGAGTCCATGGAATATCCCCTTCTGATAATTTCCAAGGGCAACACACCCACGTTCTCACAGACTTCATATTGAGTCTGTGACCACTCGAATATGAGACCACTTCAATTCCAAACTGTGCGTAAAAGGAAAAGAAAAGAGAAATCATAAGAACGCAAGGTATATGCCTACCGGGATTCTCTGCTGAATGGACTGAGCCACTGATTCATACCATGGTGGCAAAGGTGGTTTGTAGGTGATAAACCTACACTGATGATGAGAAGTTCCTTACACTTGTTTGGTACATTTTAGTTCACAAAGAATTTTTACTAACATTCGCATTTGATCCTTACAACAACCCTGTAAAGCAGACAGAGCAAGGATTAGAATTCCATTTTACACATGAAGAATCAAATGTTAAAAGACTGTTGAAGGTGCCACAGATATTTACAACTCAAAGGGGACTCAATGTTGAATGTTTCAAAGGGAAAGGAACCAGCAGTTGTTAAGTTCAAGGAGACATTCCTTTCTGGAAAAGACACAGATAGGAAGTCTTCTATCTTGTCCTTTAGATAAGGATAATTGGTACAACAAGAACAATTCCAGACAGAGATCTTCTCTGAACTTGGGTTCAGTTTAGTAACAAAATATCCTTGAGGATGTGCCTAGGAATTAAAATGTACATGTGTTTCCTAAGTGTCATTGGTTTCTCTTTCTGTGCATGTAAAAGGACTGTACTGGTATGAGGCCTGGATGCGACTATACGACTACATAAATCCAATAAATAGAGGATGGCCTTTTTTTTCTACAATATATTTAGTGTGTCCAACATTTGGTGGAAACTGTCTTCTTTAAACTTCATCTAGAGAGGAACTTTTTTTTTTTTTCAAAAACAAAAACAAAACAAAAAAACCAAGCCTTAAAGAGGTTAAGTAACTAACTTAAAGGCAAAAAGTCATGATAAAGTTAGTAGGTAGCAGAGATGAAATTCAAGCATAAGTCATTGCCAAATCTTTTATTCATCCTCTACCATTTCTCTTCCCAATTGAGTTCTTTGTGACTCCTGCTCAAGCAGAGCGATGCAGTTTTACCTTTTACCCAGAAACATTTTCGCTTTTGAGGTCTAGCCTTCTTTTGCTATCTATAACCTTACTATAGAGCAAGATAAAAGACACAAGCAACCTTCGCTATGATTGTTAACTGTGCTTCGTTGTTTTTCTTTTATTCATTTCCCTTTGATTCTAGATTTACAAAACCCTCAGTTGTTGCCTTACATGTACTTCCCAAACTTCTAATCAGAGTCAGCCTCTTTCCTCTCAATTTTTAAGTTTATTTACTGTAATTTCTTTTTTTGGTGGAACTAGAAATTCTGGGTGCTACCATATGGAACACAAGTTCACGTATTTCACAGACTCTCCAGGCTTTCCTGGGGTCATTCATATTAGGGAAGAAATCTGTCTTCAAATAACCACTGTGCCCACACTGATTATGTGTCAAAATCACATTCTATGGATTAAGTTCACCAGCCAGATATACTCAATAGCACAGGTTCATAACTGAGTATCATGGGCTAGGGGGCAGGGGTAGGTGAGAACATGGATTATAGGGGTTCATGAATCTATATAAACATACATGTTTATTCAATCAGATTTGAAATTCATTATTATTGAGTTTATTGCTACTTCATATTAATAAAATTTTAAACATGAAAACAGGATCCTTATATTAAAAAATATTGGAAACGTCATGGGTCTCTGATGCAACTGAATTCAAATCTGGCATAAAACAGATCAAGAAACACAGAAATAAATGATTATAGTAATTCCTCTTATTCACAGTTTTGCTTTTTGAAGGTTTCAGTTACTTGTGGTCAACCGTGGTCTGAAAATATTAAATGAAAAATCCCAGAAACAAATAATTCATAAGTTTTCAACTTCATGCTGTTCTGAGTAGTGTGATGAAATCTCACATCATCCCCCTGCTGTTCCACCTGGGCAAGAATCATCCCTTTGTTCAGCACATCCACGCAGTAGATGTTACCTACCCATTAGTCACTCCGTAGCTGGCTTGGTTATCAGATTCACTGCCACAGTATCACAGTGCTTGTGTTCAAGTCACTCTTATTTTACGTAATCATAAAATACACGATACCTACACATCTAGAACTTTACAAGAGTAGTGATGCTGGCATCCCAAGCTAGTTGTTCTATTTTATTATTAGTTATTGTGATTATCTCCAACTGCCTAGCTTGTACATTGAACTTTATCATAGTGATGTATGTGAAGTATAGGAAAAAGCATAGTGTACATAGGGTTCAATACTATCTGCACTTTCAGACAGCTACTGGGGTCTTAGAACGTATCTCCCACAGATGAGGAGGCATCAGTGTGTGTTTAAAGAATTATAAGATAACAACAAGGAAATTATAAATGCCAGTAGAAATATGTTACAAAGAATCCCAAAAGGATCCAGGTAAATGAGAAAGGGGAAAAAAAAAGTCAGCAAGACAGATTAGGGAAAAAGAGAGAAAGATAAACTGGGAAGGAAAGGAGGGCAGTGGGAAAGAGTGAAACAAATAAATTTGCATGGATTTCAGCTATCATAGGGTTCAAACGAGTTTCAATGTCCAGTTCTTCTGAGAATTCATCCATTGCTAATGCTAATCATGACAAGCAAAAATCCATCAATGCCATTCTGTAGATTCTAGTGACCTCAAGGCCTAAAGCTAAATGCAATTTGATTGCTGATCTAGATCCAGAAGGGAACCATTCAGAGGGCTGTTCAGCTTCAAGGTATAAAGGGTCTTAGTGTTTGGGAATGTGCATGCATTTCCCTGATGCACCATTTGTATGCTGCATAATGCTTATAGGTCAAGGTTGTCATTACACAATGTTCTATTTTATTTTCTTAAAACTATTACCTACAAATAATAAAGAGCTATTGAAAAGCCATGAAATTTAAGTCAGGCTATATATTTTCAAGAAAAATATCCAGCAAAGCACCTGCATACCTACTGAATGTGTACAATACATGTTTTGAATGTGATTTTTTTTTTTTTTTTTTTTTTTGCTTTTTGCAGTACTGTATTTGAGAAGATCTCTCTATGCTGAGACTGTGAGAGCTTAAACTGTACACAAACACCTGGAAGAAAAATAAGAGATGTAGTCAATCACTCGGGAATTTTCCCTGCAAGAA
This sequence comes from Ateles fusciceps, assembly GCA_036589455.1. Classification (NCBI taxonomy): domain Eukaryota; kingdom Metazoa; phylum Chordata; class Mammalia; order Primates; family Atelidae; genus Ateles; species Ateles fusciceps. The sequence continues at coordinate 6,378,233 of JAZHEH010002789.1, read as the reverse complement.
GCCACACAGCTATATGCCTGGCATCATGTAGGTGTCCAGATGCAGGAGCCCAGAAGAGAAATCTGTAAAGTTCTAGATGTGTAGGTATCATGTAGATAAAGTTGATTCATATCTTTCCATTTTAACAATGCTTCCATTTTCCTGTCACCTTTCATTGAAGCTCTTTCTATGGTCAGAACTGAATGCCATGAACATACTTCATGTGAAACCCATATGGCAATAGCTTCAAGTCATTTAGCAGGAGGAGAAAACTCCTTAAGCCTCTAAATCAGGCTTTCCCATCCATTTTGGAGCAGACAGTTCTTCGCTGTGGGAGGTTGTCCTGTGTGGGAAAGATGATCAACAGCATCCTTGCCTGCCTCGCAGTAGACGCAGTAGATCCCCTGCCTGCCTTGCATTAGATGCAGGAGCACCACTTCCCTCTAGTCACAACAACCAAACCTGTTTCTGGACCTTGACAAATACTTTCTGGACCTTGACAAATGGGAGAAAAGTCACCCCCACTTGAGGACTTCCTCCATATGTGATTTTAAGGTGTTTGTCACAATAGAAAAAGCTGGTTCACCAGGAGGAAGAGGTTGCAGTGAGCCGAGATCACACCACTGCACTCCAGCCTGGGTGGCAGAGCAAGACTCCATCTCAAAAAAAAAAGAAAGGAAAAAGAAAAAGCTGGTTCAATGTGAAGCTAAACTGGGATCCCTGAAAACCATTGTTGTATCTGGAAGACATGGCATAGAGCAGTAAAAATAAAATTGGATTCGAACTTGTGAGGCTTCAGGTCCCTCTGTCACTCACCAGCTCTAAGCAGTCAAGTATAGGAAATGTTTAAACACCCAGTTTAAAATCACAATCTCTTTTCCAAACACAGCACCTCTGATCCCCCTTATCATGATCAAGTGTTTCATTTTCCAGAGCATGTACCACGTACAGCAAGCATACCCTCATTGATTTAGATCCTACGTATGCACCAAGGAAGCACAGGTGTTTGGTTCACTGTGATAACACAGGTGTCTTGCAGAGTGTCTAAAACATGGTGAGTGCTCAATAAATGTTTGTTAACTGAATGAATGAATCTTGTTTATCCCACTATTTCCTGAGCTAAGTTGACTATTGATATGGTTTGGTTGTGTCCCCCACATCTTGAATTGTCCTCATCCTGAGTTGTAGCTCCCATAATTCCCACATGTTGTGGGAGGGACCTGGTGGGAGATAATTGAATCATGGGGGCGATTTCCCCCATTCTGTTCTCGTGGTTGTGAATAAGTCTCACGAGATCTGATGATTTTATAAGGGGTTTCCCTTTCGTTTGGCACTCTCATTCTCTCTTGCCTGCCACCATGTAAGATGTACCTTTTGCCTTCTGCCATGATTGTGAGTCCTCCCCCAACTATGCAGAACTGTGAGTCCACTAAACCTCTTTTTCTTTATAAATTACCCAGTCTTAGGTATGTCTTTATTAGCAGCGTGAAAATGGAGTAATACAACCATCAAAAATATTTTTCTCCCCCAACCTTACTAACGTCATCTTTCACATACTTGGAAAAAAATGCTAGGCTAGATGATCCTCACATGTTCTCTCTAGCCCTGACTTACTCTGGATTCTTTGACTGTTGTTAGGCTTTATTAGCATAGAGAGAAAGATGGCATTGATAAATGAGCATTCTAACATAATTCATAATTTCTTAAAACATATGTATGCTATGTTCTAAGGCATATCTGTAGTTCTTAAGATTTGGCATTGTCTGGAGATGGTATTAACTGCCACAATTGGGAAGAGGATGGTGCTGGCCTTCAGCTGAGAGAGGCCTGGGGTGCTGCTGAATGCTCTGCAGTGTCCAGGACACCCTTATACAGAATGATCTGTCCCAAAACGCCTACAGTGCCAAGGTTGAGACACCCTGTCTTGGAGTAATAAATATGTTTTTTCTGATATTTTATTTTCTGGCTATTTGATTCACTGATGAAGAAACAATAAGCTGAAAGAAATACCTGGAGTTAAATCACCAGTTTGGGAATTGGGGCATTAATCCAGGTTAACAAGAGTCTATGAAAAAGAAACATAGACTCTCTATGCCTCAGTTTCCTTGCTTCCTATAATAATGTAATTATGACACATTAAAAATGTAATAATGATGAGTCTGTACTTCAAAGGGGTTAAGTGAACCTTCATGAATTCTCATTAAGTATTTTGAGCTTCTCAGTAAAAGGTTTATAGAAGCTAAAATTGTGATTAAATTGCCATCTTTATAACTATATCTTCATTTATAATCAAGTAGCATATGACAAGAATTCCTGGAAATGTTAAAAAACATTTTTTCAAGTATTCAATCTAAGACTTATCAATTCAAAGATGATGCTATTAAACTCCATAATCGAATGCTATGAACACCTGTGTTTTCATTTTTCTCTTTTTCTCTTGATAATGGGGAAATAGTGTTTAGCCAAGAGGTAGCATAGTGAGTACCCAAAACAAGTGCTTTGGAATCAAGCACACCTTGTAACCACTGATTAGTGTGTGATTACGGTCAGTTACTCAGTCTCTCTGGGCCTTGGTTTTCATTATCTTAAAAATGAGGAAAATTACACTCATGTCAAATGATTAAAATTAAAATTAGTTAATATGTATAAAGCACCTGTACACAGTGGGTGCTTAATAAGTGCTATTTTCCTGCCCTTCCTCTGTACTTTCCTAAGATCTAATCTGAAGATAAAACCTTAACTCCTGGCTTGCAGGTAATGTGCAGGTATTAGCCAACAGTTTCAACCTCTTCCCTTACCAGGTGTTTCAGAAAAGCTGCTAAACATTGCAAAGTTTGCCTGATGGAAATTCCTTTTATTCTTCTGTCCCTTCTCTTTTAAAGAGAATGGAAGACAGAACAGTTAGAATGTGGGTTCCAGAGAGAGGGGAAGATTCAGAGTGCTGAACTGGAGAGAAGCCACTGAGTTAGCGAGGACTTCTGCATTCAACTTTGCTTTTGAAGTTCACTTTTCTCCAGTGGGCACAAGAAAGAGGTCTGCGTGGAAGCTGTATTAGAAAAACCACCTTGGTCAGAAGTTGGCCACATTTCGTGGTCCACAAAGGTGCTTTTGATGAATGATGTGGATCCTGCATAACTTAGTTTGGGACTTGTACAGATCATCTTGGAGATTCAACTCGCACTAGAAAACAGTAAGGAGCCTGTGAGGGGTGTAGCCAAGGTGTGAGCCAATAAGATGAACACTCACTTAGGTCTGGAGGTCAGGGTTCACTACTCTCCAGTGACTTTAGGATAATTACTTGAACGCCTTGAGCCTGATTTCCTTATCCTCAGAGGACTGTGTTTTTCAGATAAAATTAGACAACTCATGAAAACACCTAGTATAGTGCCTGAAATTTAGGCACTTAGCGAAATCTAAATCTTTATGCAAATTTCCATGGATATCAGCATTATAAAATAATTTCTATTTACCATAAAGTGACTCCCAGATGTATTCCATGAAAAACCTGTTCCCTGAGCTACTCTGCGTGTGAGTGGTGTGGTGCGTAGAGAGGTGATTCTATAGCCCGGTTGGGTTGAGATTTGCTGCCGAGGCTCCATCTCTGAGAGATTCCCAATCCACATGCACACCTCGATGATTCTAGGCTGTGATGCAGCTGAATGAGCATTCAAGCTAGCTAGCTGCCAAAAACTTGATGAATCTCACGAAACAGGCATTTCCTAACGCTTTTTACAGTGGAGCATCTATTCATCCTTCAGGAATGATCCTCCACAGGAATCCCGCAATAGCCAAAACTGACCAGCAGTCAAGATGTTGAATTTCCCACTAAACATGGGTCCCTCCCATGCTCCAAAACAGGCCTATTTCTATTCCAGATGGCACCCCGCAGTCCCTTTAGCTTTATCTCTAAGGTTTCACCCCTTCAAATATGAAGAATATTAATCCATTAATCCTGTCTAAGCCAAAGAACAACACGAAGTTCCACAGCATTTAGCTAGTTGATTAATATGCATATTGATTGTTCACTTTGTGATTCATTCCAGGATCAATTTCTAATTAGAGGCAGGCTTTCTAATCCACCAAATGTTTCTGGGATACTTCTTCAGTCATTGCTGTTCCTACATGAATTAACTACAGTAGCAATCACCACCACAAGTTGCATTTGTTAAGGACTTTAAATACACAGGATGCTTTCATATACATTACACGTTTCATTTGTTTCTCTAAACAAATTGTAGTATCTTCCCCATTTCACAGAAGAGATAACTAAGGCTTGAACAGTCACTAGATGAAGGGCAGAGCCAAAGCTCAAACCTTGTCCTGTAGCTCCAAGTTTAGTGGTTTATAATCTATAGTATAAACTCTAGTGTGTCTGATATAAAGTTCACACTGACATAGAGATCAATAATTTACATTTAGAAAACCCTGGCCAGGCGTGGTGGCTCACGCCTGTAATCCTAGCACTTTGGGAGGCTGAGGCGGGCAGATCACGAAGTCCAGAGATCAAGACCATTCTGGCCAACATGGTGAAACCCCGGCTCTACTAAATATACAAAAATTAGCCAGGCATGGTGGCAGGTGCCCGTAATCCCAGCTACTCAGGAGGCTGAGGCAGGAGAATCACTCGATCCCGGGAGGTGGAGGTTGCAGTGAGTCAAGATCGTGCCACTACCCTCCAGCCCGGTAACAGAGCGAGACTCCGTCTCAACAACAACAACAACAACAACAGAACCCCAGGCCCTAGATGAGTAAGTATTCCTTCTTTCTTGTTTGGATGGCCGAAAGACAAGCCTGCTGCTGTTCCCTTTCCTTCAGGCCAGATGGGCACGGTCCTTAAAAGGGGCAAGAAGTTCTTTAATGCGCTGAGAAAAATCATGCACTCTAAAGCTACGTTTCCTTGGGCCTGAAGCCCAGCTCCTTCACTAATTAGCTGCATCCGCCTTAGAAAAGTCACTTTCTAGCTCTGTCCTCAGTTTTCTCATCTATAAATTCATCAAAAAAGTGATGTCAACTTATTAATTTTTTTGGAGCAGTTTTTTTTTTTTTACATTCTCTTGAGAATTGGAAGATACTTGTCTGACCTTACAAGTAGTTGACATATTTTTCTGTAAAGACTGTGACCCTGAAGAATTATTTCTGTTAGGCAGAGACGGTTTAATGGGTGAAGGTCATCTGTTTCACGTTTTGTAATCTCAAGATTACATTTTAATATCAGGGGTCAGGTCTACTTTGTTCTCACCTATTCCCCAGCTCCTAGTCCTGTGCACCTGACATATAGTAGCCACTCGATAAAAGTCTGTGGAGTTAATAAATCTGGGCCAGGCTCTACATTTTATCAGGTAACAGAGTGGGACCCTGGGAATGTGTTTTGCTAAGAAAAGGATGCTAGCTTTTTTCTGACAATGACTACAGTGACCTCTGCTGGTCAGTTTTTCGAACTTCAATTCAGGATCGGAAAGAAAAGCAAGAATTCTGGACTGCAGAAGAGTTTCTCAGCTTTCTTTCCTTCATCTATACACTATCATAAAAAGACCATAACAGGGCTGTATCACTTATGGTGCTTAGTATGCCTAGGATATGGTGACTACTAAAACAAGGATAAGTAAACAACTTTTCTTTGAGGTGTCTGGAAAAAGCATCAAAAACAAAAACAACGAAAAAACTGCGCAGTACCAGAAGAACTGCACTCTGACAGAGCTTTCTACGACCATCTGTTAGCTGGTAAGCTGTTCAAGTTCTACATTCAAGAAAAGTCCAGAACAGGGACCTAGTCAGTGAAATTGCTATGGTCTGTTAATCTTGTTAATTTTCAAGATTTGTTACTCTTGCTATTTTGAGGGTTAAACCCTCACACAACTTCCGAAATCTATTTTCCTCTTTACAGTATCTTCATCTTACCTAGGATAAGTTTATTACCTTATAAACGTACTGCCAAGTAAGTGTAATTTTCTTCACAGAGAAAGAGAAGATGTTTGGCTAACTCTGCTTGACTATCTCATTCCTCTTGACAGCAGATATTTTAGAAGGCTATTGTTACTAACATGGTCCTAGAGTGACCTCTTGCTGCACAATTGCTGCATGAACCTGCAAACTCAGTGTCGGATGCTAGTGAATTGTTAAGACAGAAACCTCCCTGTGTATAAAAGTGTATACACTGACATGCATAATGTGAAGGTCAACTTCGCTTTTTAATGTTTCCGTACTCTGTAAAGCTATTCGCTTTCCTATCATAAAGCAGTAATTTTTTAAAGTTCCTTCTCCAAATAAATTCTATGAGCTTGTGAAATGGTCTATTAATTTATCTTCTTAGGTTCTGTTTTAAAAAGAACATTTCACTTTCCTAATATTCAGATACATTCTGGCTGTAACACATAGGACTACTGAATAAGCAAGAGAATTTACATTTGAGGAGTGGCCGAGTTCCCTGTGGGATCCATGATTTGAAATTCGATGGTATCTGAATTTACTTCCAAAGATGGGTTTATGATGTAAAGAATGGTCTTACTGTTTAAGTCCTTTTGGCTAAATTTCTCATGGATAAATTCACCTACAAAAAACATATAAATGAGTATTATGGGTAACCAAAACATTAAATAAGAGCTAATAAAATTGTACAGCTATTTTATTTTAAACACAGCTTTAAAAGCAGCTAAAGTACATTTTAAAAAGAAATGAACATTACTGTAACTATCTTAAAACTCAAATGCAATGAGCTTAAATTAGGCATTAAATTGACTACCTCAGAAATATTTGTCTTAAAGAACATATAAAGAGAAGGGGAGTAGGAAGATACAGTAATAAAAATCTATAATTTTGTGCCATCCTGTTTAATGATGTATTATGATCATTGTGCTCAGAAAGTAGAAATAACATACAATCCAGAGAAACCATTAGGAAAAAATAAAGAACTTAAAGAAAATGATCTGACATCATTTAGAATCATTTAGAGTTCATGATAGAAGAAAAAAATTGTCACAAATATGAAATTTGGTCCTGACACTGTGTTCCTTTGAATATATTATAATCAGCTGTTGAGAAAAAATTATAAATAATCAACAGTTATATATCAGTATTTGTTTCTTCCAGTCAGGATAAATTTAGGAAGGCTCAGACTCAAACCCTCTTTAGGACCAATATTGATTTATAAACTGCATCTATCAGTAAGCCCTGGGGAGTGTTTACCAAATGGGCCTGCACTTAATTAAATTACTCTCCAGCCCTGCCAGCCACTGGGTATTTTAAAATGAGCAATTATAAAGATTAAGGAAGCCAGTACCTGTTATTGTGTTCTCCAGATGTCCATGTTTTGGACCTTGTAAAATTTTAAAGATGATCTGATCGTCCTCAGTGTCAGGGTCTGATGCCTTCAGCACGCGGGAAGTGATGTAAATCCCGTAGCAGCCATTTTTCAGGAGCCCCACTTGAGAAGGGGAATGCAAGAGTGTGATACGGGGAGCTGTTTTGTCCAGCTGGTCCACCTGGATCATCAACAATGACATTCAATGTTATCCAGAGGCCCCTCACCCCCATGCAACATTGGGCTTTATTGGTTCAACAATGACACACAGTCCCGCATTTCAGATTCTTTATACTCTTCATTAGTGGATTCCTGCTAAAGACTGTCCTGTTCACAAGAGCCTCAGCAACTATCACAGTGCTTGGAACAGAGGCCAACTTTCCACTGTAAACCTTGATCCCACTTTATCAATGTGCCTACTGCCTGACTCCCACTTAGGATACACATTTTGACAAGGCAGGCATCAGGTCTTTTACGCCTGTGGATTCCCTGCACTTGGTACAGTGCCTGAACCATAACAGAAGCCCAGGGAATGTCTATTAAATGAATACACTAAAATTGACCCAAGAATTCTAAAGCAGACTTCATGTTAACTCCGCAGAAGAACTGCCCCCATTTTCCTGGTGTTTAGTGATTTACAGACACAAAATTTTAAGAGTTTACAAATACATAGAATTTTGGGGGGGGGCAAGTCTTTTTTTCAACTGGCAAAAATGCTAAATAAAAATAGAGATACCTCAGTAAGGAAAAAGTGAAAGGTGATTATTTCTAGATATTTGCATATTTGTTTCACTGAGGATGAGAGCCAGGTACCTGAAGAGGTGGATTCGATTTGTGAAGATGGTGATGAGCAGAAACTCATAAGTGAGAACAGAAGTGTAGGTTCAAACACAACAAAGGACCTCGTTCAGTCTGGATGGAGCTCAGCCCGTCTTGCATTTGCAAGAGGACTGTTGTAGGTTAAGGACAGAACAGGTTTGGATGGATTAGAACAGATTCACTGCTGATACTAACAAACAGGTACAAGAATCTTAATTCCCGTCACTCCTAATCTCTCAGTTCTTGACTTCATTTACCATAAAATGATATTACTGTAAATCTTAGTTTACCCTAGCAAAATAAAAAATTCATGTCAATGATAAGACCAAGCAGATTTTTGTGTATTATGATACAATGAGCTACTCTGTAGCTATTAAAAAGAATAAGGGAGAAGATGAATTAACAGTGAAAATTTTCCACAATTTTGCGTTAACTGAAAAGCCCCAGAAAATTGCAGAATAGAATTAGAATATAATTACAATACTATTTTTGTTAATATATATATATTTATCTATACATAATGTTTGTATAGACATAGGCAAAAGTCTTGGAGCATTTGCACAAATCTGTTCATTTGTTTTGGGGTGGGGAAAGATTACACCTCCTCCTCTGTTTATTTCATAAGAAAATTTGTCACAACCAACCATTTTTTACTCTCAAATTGGCAAGATTCTTTAAAAAAAAAAAACAGAAATAATTATAACACATGATGATCAATATGTGAAGAAACAGATATTTTTACATTTTGCTGGTAGGGGTGCAAAATAGTAAAAAATTTTCTGTATTTTGCAGAAACAGATACGTATGCAAAAATGATTAGATACATATTCACTAAAATATTACTTATAATAGCAATTCACAAAAAGCATGCAAAAGTCCACCAGGGGATTTATAAACCATCTCCACCTGAGACTGAATTCCATGCAGCCTTTAAAAATCATGTTATCAGAAATATGATTAGTTTTCAAGTACTATCAGGAATACTTAATGACATAAGGAAATGTTCAGAATACATGAAGATGGAAACAGTCAATATGCATAATAGTATAAATAATATCATCCCATTTTTAATTGAACAAAATAAAAGAATGGAAGAAAGCCACCATCAATAGTTATCTTTGAGTGGTATGGTTGTGAATAATTTTTTTTTCTTACGGTTTATAAATTATTTATAATACTTAGTTATTTTGTAAACTGAAAAAGCAACAGACATTTTCAAAAGTCACAGTCATTCTTCTCCTCTCCTGAAGAGTATGGGCGGCATCTTGCAGAGCAGTGAGGTTGGGGTGTCAAGCTGTCATCGTGGCCTATGAGGGAAGAAGCTCCCACAACCATGTGGCCAGTAGGAGACATGGTCAATGGAAGAAGAGGAAAATTAAAGTACTTCCAAGCTATGTAAGAAATACCCAAAGTGGACATTAAATAAATAGCTGAATGTAGGATGGTTGTTTTATTTTGGTTATGGATGTTATAATTCCTTAAAAATGAAAGTGTTACAAAAGTAAGACACGCCTGTTGCGATCTTGTGTTTTTAAAAAAGCTACCATCTAGGCTCTAGCAACACGGTTCCTTGTCGTGTCTCTGTTCACATTAAAATATACCCTAGGTCTTATTCAACTTCTAGCTTCGTCAAAAGTTGATCTTCTGGCCCAGTATACCAGAAGCATTTTAAAATATTGGATCGCAAGATTGTTTTTTTTTTTAAAGAAACCTCTATCCTCTGAAAACTTGTGTTGGACTTACTGAAAATGTATAGAAAGTGTAACGTGACTTTTTTCTCCCTCACCTGAACCCTTTAAAGAAGAAGTACAAATTACATCAGTTGCAATAATCTTGATCAGACATAAAAGATTTCCTACAAAATGAATGTCAGGTTGTACCTGCTGGTGTCAGTCAAATACACCCGTGTTTTGCAGTAGTTTTGCCCTCAATTACTCAGGTACCACCGAAGAAGTCAACATCCATATTGTCTCGGCAGAAAACTCTCTAGAAGGCAAGACACTGATGGCGTCATCTCTCCTACACTGCTGGTGGGATCAATCACTTTTTAAAGCCTCTTGATTTCTCTGCTAAAGAGACTGAGGGTTCTGGGGAATTATGGGAGAAAGTTTGAAGCTTACCTTGTGGAGTTTTTACACATAATGTTTTTGTCTTGTTTTGTTTTGTTTTGCAATGAAAACCTCATACGTTTGACGAAAAAGCTTTATAATACATGTCCAACATTTTCCTATCAGTAAATTCCACAACTTCCAATAGATAATTCTCTTATTAAGATGAGTGTTGGCGTTGGGAGATACCTAATTTAAGTTCCGGTACTTTCTCCAATCTCCACCCTCTTTTCCATCTGTGCTTTGGAGTGTAGGAAGGAACTCTGACATCTGCACTCAGAATTTAGAATTCGTATAAATTTGCAGCCAAAGAGACCCAGAAAAGTATCCCTGGCTGGACAGTACAGAGACATGTCTCAACCCAGGGTGAGGAGTCAGGAATCAAAAAAAGACACTAACAGACTGAAGAGTGGAATGGGACTAAGATCAATTAAAACATACGATAAAAATAAAAATAATAATTGTAATACAAAGTGCTTCTTACACACTGTGTCCATGATGTCAATATCTTCTTCCTTCTCCCAGTGCCGCATCATTTCATTGTATTTTCCAGACCTCCCAACTGCCAAGGACTCATCCAGCACCCACTCTATGCTCTCAAGACTTGTCCCATACACAGAGTCTGGGAGGCTTCATTTTATGTATCAACTTCCCACGGTGTGTTTTAGATGGAATTAACATTTACATCAGTACATTTTGAGTTAAAGAGATCATCCTCCATAATGCAAGTGGGCTTCAACAATCAATTGTAGGCCTTAGGAGAAAAGATTGAGGTCCCCCAAAAAGGAAGGAACATTGCCTCCAGACTGCCTTTGGGCTAAAGATTGCAACATTAACTCCTGTTAAAATTTGTAGCCTGCCACCTGCCCTGTGTATTTTAGACATGTCAAGCCCTACAATCACATGAGCCAATAAGTCAATTCCCTAAAATAAATCTCTCTCTCTCTCTCTCTTTCTCTCAGCAAGGGAAAATGTAACTATTTTACTAGTCAGAAAGTATTCTAAAGTAAGAGACAAATTTTATCTATTTTGTGTTTGGTGAGAGTGTGTAGAAGAGGGTGAACTACTTCCAAGGAGAGTAGATTCAAGGGTTTGAGAGCCAGAATATACTTGATGTGTTTTGACTTAAAAAAGAAAAACACATTATGCCCTCCAGGAATCCTTGTAATAGTCAACAAATGTGGCAGTGTGGTGCCATAGAAAGGACACAGAAATTGGGATCAGAAAGACTTGAGATCTTTGTGTGTATTTGATCAAATTATTTAACTCCTGAACTTGTATCCTCATCTATAAAATGTCAATAACAAAACTTGCTTCACAGGAATTTTATGAGAATCAAATGAGATTTATGTGCAGTGGGTCTGGCCTGCAGTTAACACTAAAGAAACTGCAACTGCTGCTATTAATACCCTCATCATTATTACATGTGTAATAGTGTAAAGACGCTGCCTTGTAAGTTTCAACATCAAATATGTTTCAGGCCATATGCTACTGCTTTGGATACCTAATCCTGCTGAATTCTCACCACAATGCTGTAGGCATGTTTTTCAAAGAAGGAAAAGTAGATTCAGAAGAGTTAACGAATTCTTTAAGGTCACACAGCTAATGCATTGCAAAGCAGAAATTCAAACCTGGGTCTGTCTGACTCCAAAGCCCGTGGCTTTTGCTCCTTTCTGTGCTACCATCAACACTCACAGTCAGTCATTAGCACAAATGTGGGGACCACAGTTCTTTCATTCATATTAATATTCTGTGTGTGCTGTAGATGCACAATCTGTATTTGAATGAAAGAAGAAAGGAAATTTAAAAAAAAAAAGTTCTTGGCCAGGCACGGTAGCTCACGTCTGCAATCCCAGCACTTTTGGAGGCCGAGGCAGGTGGATTATTTGAGGTCAGGAGTTCAAGACCAGCCTGACCAACATCTCTATTAAAAATACAAAAAAGTTAGCTGAGCATGGTGGTGCATGACTATAGTCCTAGCTACTCGGGAGGCTGAGGCAGGAGAATTGCTGAGCCCAGGAAGGGGAGGTTGCAGCGAGCTGAGATCACACTGCTGCACTCCAGCCTGGGTGACAGAGCAAGACTCTGTCTCAAAAAGTAAATAAATAAACAAAATAGTTCTCGATGTCACTGTTTTCACATCTCTGGCAAATGAACTGTGTTTTTCATACTTACCTGAATGGCGAATAAAACAGGTTCTTCCCGCACTCTCCCATTCACAACAAAGCCTTGGTTTGTCCTGTCTGTGGCCATGAAAGTAAAGCAGTCAGTCTGTGAGTCCCCTCCTGAGTGTCGATAGGCCACATTCCTGCTGTCCACATCCTGCTGGGTGAAATTGTGTTGAAGCAGCCCCGTCCCCCACAGGTAGAGCTGGCCATGCTGGGGAAGCTGAACCAAGAGGAAGGTGAGGTTCTCCGCAGGTGTGTCAGGGTCAGTCAGCTGAAGGAGGTCAGGGGAAAGCAGGCCCATGGCCCCTTGGGCCAGTCTCAACCCCTTGTTCCTGGTTACCACGGGCCGGGCTCTGTCCACAGTCTCCAGTGTGATCTCCAACACCCCATGCTCGGTCTCGCAGTCCATTGCTGATGATGAATCTGGCAAAGAGAGGCAAGGCAGCCTTCAGCATGGATTCTTGTGTCACCATCTACTGGAATGAAATGATAACAATACACACCTTTACTAAAGGATATGTTGTGTTGTGACTCAAATGAAAAATCAAGGGCAGATCTTGCAGAAGAATACCTATCATTAAACCAGTCACTGGAGTAACACATAAATGGACCATTCTACACCCAAGAGTATTTTCCCAATAACACTAATGACAGACCTATGTGATAGAACAGGCAAATTCTGACAATCATATTCCTCAAGCTCATTAGTGCTTAATGTGGTTCCTTGAGCCAAATAAAAATTTCACATCCAATGAGACTCATCATATGAATGCGAAGAGTATACCCTCTTTATTTATTTATAACTTCTCAACCGTACTTTTTTCATTGGAGTGTAATAAACTGAAGTTCTAAGTCTGATAACTGGGAGGCCAATACAATAAAGTGCTGAATGGGCTGAATTTAGCTAATAGCAGATCACATTTCTCAGACACATAATCTCACCTAACTCATCTTCCCCTCCAGGCCTCATTTTCACTGCTCTGAAAAAATGAAGGGGGATGAACCAGAAGATGATAAAGTACCAACCAACTCTAAAATATTACGGGAGGCCCTAATCTCTCACAGTTTACAGGAGCTTCTGCATTTGCTCCCTAGAAGACAGGTGACAGTTATGCTACACAAGGATTATTTCCCTGCTTCAAAGAAAGGGTCAGTAAGTTGGTGGAAGATCATAAGGCAGGTAGGAGATGAAGCTGAGACTAGAACACAGGTCTTTTGATTCCTGCATCCTCTACTCTTGCAGGATTTAAAATAAATGCTGGTTTAGCAATCCACCACAAAAAAATTGTGATGCCTGAGCACCATTGCAAAACTATAAAAAGAATGCTGAAATGATACACTTCTGAAATAAGCAAAATCTTTCTTACAATCTTAGCTTTATGATAGTATACTATGCTTCTGATTATATCGATCATAAAATCACATTCTACCTACTGAAGCGAATTTCATAATAACACTGATTTAAATGATCTTTGTAGCATTTTAATATAAATATATAATTTTTATCTCAATAAGAATTAAGAGTATTATGAAATTATGCAAACAAGGGACAATATTAAAACTCTAAAAAGTTAGGAAATCATTACTACCAAATGGTACTGACAAATTCACTATACACCAAAGAAATATACTTAGAAATAATCACAGAGCTGTGTCTTATTAGCTTTTCTCCATGTACCACAGTTGCTGGAAATATTCATGGAGGATACACTCTTCTATTCCACTGATACAAAAAACTCTACAAATAATATTTTTGTAGAATACATCAATTATATATAACATTTTTAGATATAAATTTTATATACACATATAAATTATATATTTTCTTTGGAGGTTCTTTTTTAATTAGGTATGGAGTTTGTAATTATTTTACAAATCTGGCAGATTTGACTAACAATCTCTTTATTCTTTGTGAAAGATGTCTTGTCCTTCAGGGTTTCAGCATTGATCCTTTTGAGCATGAAGAGACCTGCAATTAGGTAGTGTGAGAGCAACGAGTCAACCATCCTGCCTGAGCCCACGGACTCGGGGAGGGCAGTTAGACAAAAAGTAAAAAGAGATGAGTTTGGCTAAGTACTGATTTTGCTTTGAAGGCTAGGCTGAAGTTTTCTAGTTTTCTAATTATCTAGTTAATAAGACTGCGAACAAGGAAAATATGTCTGATGTGATACAAAGAAAAAGAAATCTATGTCCAAAAAGTTAAAACTGCTAAGTAAAATACAGCAAGTAAATTTTGACATTTCACACAGCTAGACTTGTAAAGAAGGAAACCTGATTTATTTCTCCCACAGCATTATTTTTCACAGTTTGAATAAAGGTATTTAACTACCTTTAGAATTACAGATTGAGCAAAATCACATAGTTTCCTTAAAACAAACCAATCAGTTTTTCTTTCATAAAACTAAACCTTTGATAAGTATATTTTTAGCAAATTGGGCAATTTCATCACTGGATCATGAGGTGTTTACAAAATCAATTATTTATTTTAAAAAGAGGCTGGTGCAATGGCTCATGCCTATAAACCTAGTACCTTGGCAGGCTGAGGTAGGCAGATGGCTTGAGTCCAGGAGTTCAAGACCAGCCTGAGTAACACAGCAAAACCCTGCTGCTACAAAAAAATACAAAATTTAGCTGGGTGTGGTGGTGTATGCCTACAGCCCCAGCTACTAGGGAGGCTGAGGTGGGAGGATCACTTGATCCTGGGAGGTCGAGGCTACAGTGAGCCGAGAACGTGCCACTGCACTCCAGCCTGGGCAACACAGAGAGAGATCCTGAAAAAAAAAAAAAAAAAAGAAAAAAGAAAAAAAGGAAGGAAGGAAGGAAGGAGGGAGGGAGGGAGGGAGGGAAGGAAGGAAGAGGAAGGAAGGAGAAAGAAGGAGAAAGAAAGAAAGAAAGCAAGGAAGGAAGGGAAAGGAAAGGAAAAGAGGGAGAAGAGAGAGAGAAAAGAAAGAGAGAGAAAAGAAAAGAAAGCAAGAGAAAAGAAAAGAGAAAGGAAAAGAGGTCAGGCACAGTGACTCACGTCTGCAGTCCTGACACTCTGGGAGGTTGGGGTGTGTGAAGCACTCAAACTCAGAAGTTTGAGACCAGCCTGGGCAACATGGCAAAACCCCATCTTAAAAAAAGAAAAAAAGGAAAAAGAAAAAAAAAGGAACCTAGAAAAATATGTCTGTTTTTCAAACTTTTTACTTAGTCACCTCCACAGTTTCAAAAGTCCATTGATATACATTTTAGGTATAAAATTATGCTTTATTTCTCAGGCACAGCCTTTCACAGAATTATGCCTTTATTCTATTGTTTTTCTGTTACTTTTTCATATTTCCCTTAGATCTTATCACCTGATCCACGATAAAATAAGGAGGAGGCTAGGTGCTCCTTCAGTGCCTCCAAGTTCTCTTTTTCCCATTTTCCCCCTCCAGAAATATGTTTCACACCTCTCATTCTACCCTGTTTCACAAATAAACTGGCTCTCTATTCCTTACCAGATCCCTGTATCAAATGTGCTCTGTGGAGAGTGTTAAATCAGCCATTGGTATGTTAGTGCAAATGTAAGCCAAAGGACGTGTATTTTTAGCATTAGCGTTAATAGTAGAGTTATAGACATTGTGTACTATTAAAAGTACGTCAAATAGCAGAAAACGAAGAAGAAAACAGGGGAGAGATGGGAACAAGAGCAACAAAGTCAAACGCGAGCTCTAGTGAGTGCCAGGGACTCCATTAGAGACGGCCATCTTGAATATTGAATTCTGACTTTCCTCTCTGGAGACTGAATTGCGAAAATGCCTGACGGGGTCCTCAAAGCTTATCTCAGGACGGCCACATCTACTCGATGCGTGCATGACCTCCGTGAGGTCACTGAAGTTGTCTTATGATCCGGGCTGTCCATCTCAAACCCCTCCCTGCGAGATGATGGCGATCTGCCCACATTGGAAACAGGCAGCCTGCCATCAGACAGATGGGAGCGAGGGCACACAGGCCACAGACCACAGAAGAGTAAGAAATATGTTTTCTGAGGCCACTGCTCCCATCTGGGACACCGAGGCAGCTGTCTGTGCTGACCTAACGCTAATAAGCCAGGGGTGAAAAGGATGCAATTTCTAAACATGACTGGATCAAATACATCATTCCACTTTCATAAGTAGCAGTGCAAACTACTCACAGGCAGAGAGACATTGTCAGAGAGAGACAGAGTGAATGGTTATGGTTGGGTTCCCCAGTCGAAATAAAGCTAGCAGAACAAGTGAAACAAGGTCAGTGCTGTTCATGTCTGCAAAAGCTGACCGATCAGAAGCTCTTCCAAATACCCCCTCCCCCCAAATCCTCCAAATATATTCTCCAGGTTTAAAACCATAAAGTCATTGCTATGTTGGTATCCATTCTGAGGTGAAGAAGTTGGTGGTAGCAGCTCCTTCTGTGGGTCCATTTTGTTTAATTTCCCTTAATACATCCCCCTGAGAAGAGAGGCAGCCAAGATGACCACCGTTCTCATGAAATTTGGGGAATGACTCTCAGATTTGTCTGGGGTGCCTGCCTGGTCTGATTTCACCATTACCACGGTGCTTTCAAGCTTTCTGCATTGCCTGGCAATAGAGTTGGCTGAAGAAGCTGCCATCTGTCATGGCATTTAAGAGATAAAAATGGAATCATAAATAGCGCCAGCTCCTCAGAAAAAAAAAGTCCAGCCGGCATGTCAAAATGGAGGACATTAGCATGTTCTTTTAGTACCCGGCTGCCAGCCGCTGAAGTCAGCTTGCTAATCACTCGGTGTCATCTGTCCTAGAACATGCTGCCAAATCTTCTTCCAGGCCAGCAGCACCAAACAATGCAGGAGAAATTTATGATTCACAAAATATTTTTGCAGAAGGTAAAATCTGACTATTAAACTCCCCCATTTAATTAATGCTGCCATAGCTTACATTAAACAGGGAAGGGGGAAAGATCCTCTGCCACAAAATTTATCTCTTCTACCCAGCCAAATTCCTTGCCAAATTTGACAGTAAGCAACATAAATTTAGGTGATTAGATTGGTTGCATATATTTAATTTTTAAAAAGCACTATGATCACACTTTCATTAAAACAGGCTTCAGCTTTGGTTTAGCGCCACTTGACAAACAACACAGCAGTCCATGATTGGGTTAGTGAAATGACAAGATTAAAATTTGGGTCTTGGGCAGATGCTAGGCTCTTCTATTATAAATATGTAAAACTGCTGGCCAAATATCAGAATGACACATTGAGGAGGTTCCTTCGCACAAATGCATCATATTCTCCACAAACTTTTGGTACAAGGAGGTATAATGGAAAGACTTTCCCCTGGAAATGAGCTCGGAGCCCCAAATTCAGCAGTGATACTCAGTTATGTGAGTGTAGATGACTTCCTTTGCTTCTTGGATCCTTGGTTTTCTCATATGTAAAATGGGAACACTATTGCATCTCTCGCAAGGTGGTGGCATAAGGTTTAAGAAAAATAACATACAAAAAGAGTCCAGGACTTTCTCTGATGCATTGCAGGTGTTCAAGCAATGCTAACTTTCCTACGTGTAAATAAGGGATTGGACCAAATCAATGCTTTTCAGTCTTTGTTATTTGTTTTCTCCCTAAAACCATGTTTCCTAACCTTGAGTCATTGAAACACCACCATATTTTTGCCATATGCCTGTACTATGTGTACACTTATTATTTACTAGTTTGCTTTCTATCAATTCAATTTTTAATTTAAATCAATGTATTTAAAGGAAACATTTTAACTACTAAAAACTGAACAGTATAAATACTATTAAACTAAATATAAGAAAATAATATTTTTCATGCTTGCTAAATATTGTTGCCCAATGGCTTGGGGCCTGTGGTTTCTACTTTCTCTGTTAGGAAAGGAAAATAGTACATATGAAGAGCTGTTAGAAACATATTAATACCAATGTGCTAAGGCGTCACAGCCTTTTTGCTAAAGGATCACCTTGCCTGGAAGCCCAGCGTGCAAAACAAACTAGAAAACAAAGCATTAACATCCACACACACTCACACATAAAACACACACCTACGTTCCATTAGTACATTGGGCTGAAGGCCCTAGAACCTCAATTCAGTTCTTCATTTTATCTCTGGGAGGCCCTAAAAGGCTTCCATAAATTCTTAATTCTTTCTTCTTATTTTTTTGTGATGGAGTTTCGCTCTGTCACCCAGGCTAGAGTGCAGTGGCATGATCTTGGCTCACCGCAACTTCTGCCTTCTGGGTTTAAATGATTTTCATGCCTCAGCCTCCTGAGTAGCTGGAATTACAGGTGCCCGCCACCACTCCTGGCTAATTTTCTGTATTTTTAGTAGAGAGAGGGTTTCACTATGTTGGCCAGGCTGGTCTCAAACTCCTGACCTAGATGATCCACCCACCTTGACCTCCCAAAGTGCTGGGATTACAGGCGTGAGCCACCACATGCAGCCACAACTTCCATAAATTCTTGAGGTTCCTCAGAACATATTCAGAACAACAGACTGGACCAGACCATTGATGGCTAGTCCTGATTCCATCAGAATTACCTGAAGTCACCTTTCAAAAACACAGATTTCTGGGCCTGAGACTGGACTTACCAAAGTTGCCCTCTCTGGGGTAAGGCCCAAGAATTTGCATTTTGTAGTTCTCTGGCAATTCTCCGAGGATCTAAAAATGCAGAAATTCCTGGGATAAATTATTTCTAAAATGCCATCTAATATCACTTTCTCTGGATGTGGACTAGGAAATTTTTACAGTATCGCCAGTCCTTACATGTGAAGGTTTTGTTCTTCATTCTCACCATTCGATTAATACCTAACCTTCATTTCTCAACATCTTTACGCATTCATTCCTGTGTTCTCCAACAAGGTCACTGGTTTGTTCAAGACAGTTACTCATGTCTTCAGCAGACTGTCCTGTGGGCATTGACAGAGGGAAGCAGGAAAGGAAAGAAGCTACAAGTTCCAGAAATGAGTGTAAAATTAAAAGCCCTGGATCTGATACAAATGTATTAAGCCAAGAAGCACCCAGCCTCCATTAGCAAACAGGAAAAAAAGAACAAGCATTGCTCCTCTTGGTAACTCCTTTCCTCCTTCAAGACCATGCCTGCTGTTGTAAATATTGGAAGTAAGAAGGTCATCAAGGCAAGAATATAATGACAACAACAACAACAATAATAGTAGCTAACACTTATTTAGTTTTCCTACGTGTGAGGTGTTGTTCTACTAATGCTTTATGTGCATAAGCTCATATAATCCTCCCACAACCTTGTGAGGCAGGTGCTGTGAGCATCAATCCATTTCACAGAAGAGGAAACAAGAGCACAGGAGGTTGTGTAACCTGATCAAGGTCACAGAGTTGTGAGTCACTCAGGCAGTTCTTGCCCCCCAAGCCTGTATCTTAACTTTGCTATTCCACCTCTCAAACGAAAGAGCTGGCTTGAAAAGAAACCCCCACATCTCACTTTTTAGTGAATGCCTAGCAACACTCAAGGACTGAACTAGTTAAGATATTGGTCAATTAAATGATTACCTGCTTGTTAAGGGACATTTATCAAGAGAAAAAAAAAAATAAGATATTAGTTCCAGCTTTCTGGGATTGTTTGTTTTGTTGGATTATCCAAATCAGCTTTCAAAAATTATTTTAAAGCTAAAAAGGTGAGCAGCATCCTCTTTCCTGACATTTAACCAGTGTTTGTCAGAGCAGATATACCGAATTTAGAGAGGTAAAAGTGAGATAGAGGACAGTGATATCTGAACATGGGTGCGTCAGTGATACTTGATGGTTTATGGGAACCTACTGAATAATATAGGAATATGCTCCATTTATGTCATTTTATAGTGCTCTTTAGAAGACTGTATTGTGTCATGGTGAAAACTGTACCAGGAGCCAAAAGCGTGGGTGTACAATAAACCAACCAGTGCTCTCAGGGCCTCCTTCTGAATTGACAAAACTCAAAACTGGATTGTGTACAATGGTTTCCTCAAAGTCCAATGCTTCCCAGTCCTGATGCCCGGCGTGGTGACCTGTGTTTCTCTCCAGGACCTCAGGTTCGGCCAGCTTTGAGAGCCATGAGATTATAATCTTCCAGAGTTGCTCTTGCTTTATGTGACTTGAAACAAATTTCCATATTTTAAATGAATGTAGATTTTCATTGATGTTGTATCTTTACCTTTTCACCAGATTGTTATTCATTCCAATGATTTATTTGATACAGAATTCTAGAACAGGTGCACAGCCCCCAATTATCACATTGTTTCTAGGGGAAAATATGATTTACTTTATGACAACATGATTTATGATATAGTTACCAGAACACATTGTGTCAAAAGGCAGTGTCTGCTTATGCCAAATGTTTACTAATAAATGCCTTTTTGTCAGACAGAAAAACATACTCCCAAAAGAGGGAAATTACTTTTCCAGGTCCATCTTTAGCTGGGAGCCTCAGTGCTTCATATCTCTCCTCGTAGCAGAACTTGCATTAGGATCTGTTTACTGTGTTTATTTTTCGATAACAGGTCCTAATTTCTTGCTTTGCTGCTGTCATTTTAACTATGTGGCTTCACCTTATATACAGCAAGGCAGTAAAAGAAAAACATAGCTGCACCAGAGCTGAAATGACTCATTTTTTCCTCCTTTTCTTTCCTTTTTAAAAAAAAAAATAAATTTCATTCTATATATGTAAGGTATACAACATAATGTTATAAGATACACATATTTTGTAAAATGGTTACT
This sequence comes from Ateles fusciceps, assembly GCA_036589455.1. Classification (NCBI taxonomy): domain Eukaryota; kingdom Metazoa; phylum Chordata; class Mammalia; order Primates; family Atelidae; genus Ateles; species Ateles fusciceps. Next base: position 6,357,142 of record JAZHEH010002789.1, on the reverse strand, counting down.
ACAGTGAAGCACATTAACAGATCTCCTTTCTGTAAGTATTAATCCAACTAAGAGGTTTGAAAAGTTTCCATGGGGCTCACCTGAATCTGTCGCTGGAGACAGTCACCTTGCTCTTGTGTACGTAGCAAACTGTCTGCCCCACTATATCCATTTGGCTGAAGCTTGTAATGGGAACTCCAGGATAGCGGGCATATTCGACCTGGCCATATCGTGGAGGGGAGGTGATGACATATTGCAGTTCCTCAGGCTTGTCTATTCCGTCTACAGCCAGGAGAGTGGTGGTGGTTAAGAAACCTCTGTCACCTTTAGACACCACAAGCGGTTTTGTAAGGATGACAATATCACCTACATGACATAAGAGGTTATAGTCAAGAACCATATTAAAAAATATATTATATCCAAGGCAAAGGCAGAAGACAGAGGCCAAAACTGTACAAAAATCAAAACTAATATGACCTAGAAAGGTTTATATAATTATTATGAATAAAAATAATTAACCAAAAGACATGAGCAGATATTTTACAGAAGAAATTCACACGGCCAGTAAAGATAATTTTTAAATGCTCAATCTCATTAGTAATTATGGAAATACAAATATCATGATAAACTGTCATCTCATAACTTTTTGATTGGCAAGGATGTAGAAGCCTGACTGTACAAAGTGTTTAAGAAGACATAGATCAAGAGAATCTTGCATACAATTTTGGAGACAGTGTAAATTGGTACAAGATTTGGCATTATTTTGTAAAGAGCTGAATGTTCACGTATGCCTTAACCCAGCAATTCCACCCCAGCTGTGTACTTGAAAGAAACATTTGCCCTGCTACCCCTGGAGACATGCACCCAAGTGGTCAATGCAGCACTGTCTGCATTGAAAACATTACACACACTGTCTGCATTGAAAACATTACACACAATCCAAACGCCTTTTCAAAAAGTGAGTGTATATACAAACTGTGTTCTATTCACACAACTGAATTTCATGCGGTAGCAAAATGAATGAACTACAGCTGCATGCAACAAGACAGATGTAGTTTATTAACATTCATTAGTTATATGAGGAAGCCGAGAAAATGATAAACAAAAGTAAGAAAATAACACAAAGTTTAGGATGGTATTTTTTTCTGGAAAATATAGGAAGATGTCTATTATTAATATTCCAGTTCTTCAATTGTGTGGTAGTTGCACAAATGTTCATAAGATACTTTAAAATGTATATTTATACAACCATATTCATAGCAGGATTATTCACAATAGCCAAGAGATGAGAGCGACCCAAGTGCCTCTCAACAGAGGAGTAGATAAACAAAATGTGATATACACATGCAATGTAATATCATTCGGCCTTAAAAAGGAAGGGAGTCCTGGCACATGCTACAACATGCATGAACCATGAGGGCATTATGCTAAGTGAAATAAGCTAGTCATGAAAAGAGATATACTATATGATTCCACTTATGTGAAGTACCTAGAGTAAACTCATAAAGACAGAACATAGAACAATGGTTGCAAGGAGAGAAAAATGGGGAGTCATTATTTAATGGATATAGACTTTTCGTTTTCTGAGATGAAAAAATTCTGGTGCCGGGCGCAGTGGCGTACGCCTGTAATCCCAGCACTCTGGGAGGCCGAGGCAGGCAGATCATGAAGTCAAGAGACCATCCTGGCCAACATGATGAAACCCCATCCCTACTAAAAATACAAAAATTAGTTGGGTGTGGTGGTATGCACCTGTAGTCCCAGCTACTTGGGGGGCTGAGGCGGGAGAACCGTTTGAACCCGGGAGGCAGAGACTGCAGTGAGCTGAGATCGTCCACTGCACTCCAGCCTGAGTGACAGAGCAACACTCCATCTCAAAAAAAAAAAAAAATCTGGAGATTGTATGGACAACAACATGCATATATTTAACACTATGAACTGGTACACTTAAAAATTGCTAAGACAGTGTATTTTGTGTTATGCATATTTCATCTCTATTTTTTTTTAATGTATGACTGATGAAGGTAGAAGTGGGTCACACATGGACCAATGATACAGTTTCACAAACTAGGGATTATAATTCAATTTTGTTCACCTGAGGTCTATTAAAAAATGATCATATAGAGCTTCCACTCTGTGTCAGGTACAGAACTAAGGGCCCTTACACCTTCACACCAATCTTGTGAGGTATGGTCTTCTCATATCCCCAGATTATAAATGGGGGAAACTAAGGTATAGAAATGCTAACTGGCTGGTGTTACACAATTAATAAAAGACTGAGGGAGAATTTGTACTCAAGCCATCTGACTCCAGAGCACAAGCTCTTCAACACTGCATTATTTTGTTCCCTGTCTTTAATATCTAGGGAGTTCTTATGAACTAATATTAAAAGAATGAATATCCAAAAAGAAAAACTCATGATGTAAATGCAAAGCCACTACTGAATTTAAAAACACAAGTGGCCAAAAAAAATTTTTTAAAGATATTCAGTCTCCTGAGGAAGTAAGAAATACAAAGAAACCATCAAGGTGGTATAATTTTAACCAGTGGTTCTCAATGATGGGCAATTTTGCTCCCCCAAGGGACATCTGGCAATGTCTGGAGACATTTTTGATTGTCATAACTGGAAGTTGCTATTGGCTTCTAGAGGGCAGAGGTCTGCGATGCTGCTAAACATTTTACAATGCACAAGGGAGTCCCCTGCAACAAAGAATCTTCCATCCCAAAATGTCAATAGGGCCATGATTGGGAAACGCTGTTTCAGATGACTAAATTGGGTCTTTTCGTACACTACGCTTTTATCTCAAAATGCTATGCAACTTCAATCCTACATAGAATCAAAGACCATTCTAAATTTAAATCAAAACCTTAGCCACAGATGCTACAGAGAGAAGCAAGATGAACACATTAAGGAAGTAAGAAGAATGAACTAGGCGGGGGGAAACAAAAAGCACCCACAAGACATTTCACCAGGAGCAGGAAATAGATCTGAGGAGAGGAAGAGCAACTGGCTCTCGCCGTGATGCAATTTTTCAGCACTGTAAGGGCAGAGTATAGGCTGGAGTCAACTACAGACAATGTCCTCCTAAACTTCTCTGAAAGATCTCAACATCATTTGTGCCACTGTGCAAATCAAAAGACACAGGAATTGGGAAGCTTAATGTTATAAATAACAGCTCCCAAATGGAAACACTCAAATGCTCAATTTTAAGGTTATGCTTAAATTAACTATTCAGTACAGTCTTTAGAGATAAACAATTACGGCTACAAAGTTATGCAGCAACCTGAAACAACTCATGTTAAAAAAATACAGTGATAAAACACCATTTTGTAAGAAGACACAAAGAGGAAAAAATTTGAACTGAAAATGTTTATAGGTTAATGTGTCTACTTTGTATAAGTTTTCAAAAATCCTTTTAGAAAATAATCACATGTCAAATGCGGCAGAGTCTGGCAATGCACTGGCAAACCTTATTTTCTTTCTTCCTGGGTGCAAAGCTAAAGTTTATTGCCTGGCCTCTCTTAATGTGGCATGTGACTGTGATTCAGCCACTAGAATGTGTATAAGAGAGGTATACAACCTTCACACCTAGAGCATGACATCCCCCAATTTTCTTCCATATCTCACTTCCTGTGTGACTGGAACACCTTCAGAATAAGGGAATGTGTAGATATAAAGAGTCCCCAGATGACTATGTGGAACAGGTTCTCCCATATCACTGTAAAACTGTGTTGCGCTGAGCCAATGAGAATACACCAGTTGTCTGCCCTAATATATTACTTGTATTACATTTTGCCTAGACATATATTTACGATGAACATAGTAGTTTTGCAGGGAGAGATAAATGTGTACAGTAACATCTAGCTTATCTGAAATCATTTATTAGACTTCTTTAAGGAACACATTTTACAACCAGGAAATAAGCAAATAAAATATGTTATTACACAGCTCAGAGTAAACATCTCAAAACGAATCAAACTGACTCACTTTTTAAAAAGTTTAGGACAATTATAATTCTGCCACACATAATTTTTTTTTACTGCAGTGAAGCATTCAATTTACCTCTGAGCTTTCTGGCAGCCAACACAAAAAAAGGGAAGCATTCAGTCAATCAAGCACGTACTGAGGATCTAAGATAATGCTTCATCCTGGGAATATATAGATCCTGGGATAATATGGATAAATAAGATATGATCCTCATCCCCTCACATAAGCTGAAGCAAACTTACAGGGTAGTGACAGTTAGATATCAAGGGCTTATACTCTCCTTTGCTGAGCTTTTTTTAAAAAACTCTCCTCATCCACCATTTAACTCTCCCCCATTCACCATTTATACAGCGGATTCTGCTTAATTAATTCATGAGAAGCTTATCTTATAGTGTCTTTCCTTGTTCCTAAAGAGTATGTGTTAGTACTTTCTTTCTTCTTATTATTATAATTATACTTTAAGTTCTGGGGTACATGTGCAGATCTTGCAGGTTTGTTACATAGGTATACACGTGCCATGGTGGTGGTTTGCTGCATACATAGCCCTGTCATCCACGTTAGGTATTTCTCCTAATGCTATCACTTCCCAATCCCCCCCACCCCTGCTAGTCCTCCCCTAGTCCCCCACACCCCAAGCCCTGGTGTGTGATGCTCCCCTCTCTCTGTCTGTGTGTTCTCATTGTTCAACATCCACTTTTGAGTGAGAACATGCGGTGTTTGGTTTTCTGTTCTTGTGTCAGTTTGCTGAGAATGATGGTTTCCAGCTTCATCCATGTCCCTGCAAAGGACATGAACTCATCCTTTTTTATGGCTGCATAGTATTCCATGGTGTATGTGTATTACATTTTCTTTATGCAGTCTGTCATTGATGGACATTTGGGTTGGTTCCAAGTCTTTGCTATTGTGAACAGTGCCACAATAAACATACATGTGCATGTGTCTTTATAGTAGAATGATTTATAATCCTTTGGGCATATACCCAGTAATGGGATTGCTGGGTCAAATGGCATTTCTATTTCTAGATCCTTGAAGAATTGCCACACTGTCTTCCACAATGGTTAAACTAATTTACACTCCCACCATGTGTTAGCACTTTCAAAGTGAAAGAAGCAATAACTCCCAGGCTTTCCAATGACAAAGTTTATCCTTATTATTTTTAAATTTTAAAATGCATTTTTCATTTATTATTACCATTTAGAAGTACTTTCCTTTGCAACTCCATTTTCCAGTGATAGATCACTTCCTGAATATAAAACTAGAGTTATCACATCTATTTGGTAAAATTTTACTTAAAGCTAAAACTCCTAACAGTTAAAGTAGCCTGTATAGCCATATTGTGTGCAATGCTGAATTTCCAATAAACTTTTTGAAATAATGAAAATAACAGGCCAGGTGCGGTGGCTCACGCCTGTAATCTCAGCACTTTGGGAGGCCGAGGCGGGTGGATCACGAGGTCAAGAGATCGAGACCATCCTGGCCAACATGGTGAAACCCCGTCTCTACTAAAAATACCAAAAAATTAGCTGGGCGTGGTGGTGCGTACCTGTAGTCCCAGCTACTCAAGAGGCTGAGGCAGTAGAATTGCTTGAACCCGGGAGGCGGAGGTTGCAGTGAGCCGAGGTCACGCCACTGCACTCCAGCCTGGTGCCTGGTGACAGAGCGAGACTCTGTCTCAAAAAAAAAAAAAAGAACATAACAAATGGATTGGCTACTCCTGTGAACCTCATAGGTTCCAGCCAAAGCATGTGAGAAGCCAAAGGATCTAAATATAAATGACAGAATTTCAAAGATGAAGAATGGAAGGAAAAAAGGAAAGAAGGGAGGAAAAGAGGGAGAAAGAAAGAAATGTTGAGTGCTTATACCAAAGATAAAAGTTTATCCCAATAAACCTTGATAGATCTGCTTTTACCTTTTTCCATGTCCTTGATGGTGATTTGACAGTCAAGAGCAGGGGACCTGTTGTTGCCGTCCCAAAGGTAGAAGGTAAAGCTATCCCGATTCTGGGAATCCATTGCCCCAGTATGTGTATATCTCAGCAAGTTCAGATCCACTTCCTTTTGAGTGCATTGCATGCCAGGGGAGAGAGGAACCCAGTCACTCCCTATCTGAAAAGAGCCAGAGTTAGTCAGCTGCCTATGTTTTTTCTTTTCCTCCAACGCATGTTAGTGGACATTTTCTGTATCCCCTGAAAACCTCCAATAGAAACGATATGTCAGGAAAATTCCAGACTACTTTTTGCCACTCTACCTTATTTTTTTCTTTTCAAAGAAGTGTATCAAAATAATCAAAGTGTATCAAAAGACCTTGGAAAAACACTGGCTTCAACCAAAGGGTTTCAGACAAAGTCAAACAATACAACAGCATTGTTACTTCAGAGGTATTTATCATAAGCAATCATAGCTGATTAAATATTCCAATTAATGAGAGCAGGTGGGTAATCAAGCTCTTGGAATGGGTTCTTTAGAAATTAAATTGTTTCTTTTAGAGTTTCTATTTTTTCATTGTTCAACTAATCAAATATATATTTTTTCAACATGGCTCATTACTGGGCTTATCTGAAGTAGACAAAACAAAAATAGAACAGATGCATTTACTTGCCAGTATGTTTCCAGCCTTACTAAAGAAAGAAAATGATGGGGGATCACTATCACTCCCTACATTTATATCCTACGTCATCAAAAGATATAAACTGCAAATATATGATTTTTATCAGAATCTTCTAAAAGGAAGCCAACATTTGTTAAGCATATATTTTGTACAGAACATGGTACAGAAATCGTGGCATTTTCAATTTAAAAAGGTTTTTATGCTGAGTGGGTGGCTAACATCTGAGAGTATTATAAAATGTAATCATAAATCTGTATTATTAATAATCCTATTATTATTCATGTAAGGTACACAGCTTTCCCTGGGAATGGCTCATAAAAAGTCATTAGACATATTCTTTTAAAAAGTCATCTTAAAATTTATTATATGATATTATCTTGTGGTTTTACTGTCTAATTTAGGAGTCTAAAACAGACATTTAAATCATTTCCTTTTTTATTACCCTTGATACATTATTCCACAGACTCCCAGTTCCTGGCAAGAGAGTTCTGTCCTCCTCCCCACTGATTGTGCTACCACTTGCCTTTATGTCATTCTACTTGATAACATTTCTTTCTCTTTAATATGTGTGTCCATCTGACGTTTGTAGACTTATGTTCTGCGTAAAATTAGTGTTTGTTTCCATAAGATCTATTTGCCAATGTAATTTTTAGAACAGTCTCTTTCAGGTTTTAAACGGGAAAGCCTACAATTCTAGTTAACATTTTCTCCTTTTTGTATCTTGTCTAAGGAAGTAAGTACAGAAGAAGACATCTTTTCTTTTCTCTTGTCTCCATGTAATTCCTCACTGCCACCGCCAAATGTGAGATTGACTTAACAGAATCATTTGAAGACCCAGAAATAGAAAGAAAATAAAAGTCAGATTCAAGATGGGGCATCTAAGAAAAGTCAACAAGAAAACAAGAACTTGGGAGAGTCCAGGAGGGCTGGAGTCCTGGTCCTTGGTCTTGGAAAGACTCAGTGAACTGCTAGAGAGCTGGGAGAGAACTGTGTGGAGCCATACTGGGAACCTGGACCCATCTGCATTTTCACATATCCAAAACAGTTCCGTTCCCAAGCCACCCAAATGTGTGAGCTTTCACTGCATTTCTGCTTCATTACTCTTTGAAATAAGGACACAGCTGTACCTCAATTTAAATCAGTGATTGCTCTTCACTCTGATTCTCTATAGTGCCTACAATCTATGACAATCAAGCTGTTCCACACGGAATGAATTCTTGCTGCTTTTCTAGGACTGTGCCTGCATTAGATGAAAAGTTAAGCGTTCCGTCAAATAATTGCACTGGGGACGGTTGGTGGTTGTGGTTGCTAGTCTTAATCCACCATTGAAATAAACATTTGGACGGATGACTCAACCGACCTTCTCAGGTGACTGATCTATACAATTCGTGTTGGGCTGATCCTTGGGCATCATGCACACAGTTTGAATCAGATTGAAATTTTGCTATTCTAGGCCTAAAGTGAAACAAGGACATTTTACCAAACCACAAAGCAAGCTATTGAAAGAGTCAGCAGTAGAACCCAGGTGACCTTACCCCTAGTATCCCTTATTGTTTCCATGCTTATTTGCTTTCCATTAAAGCATTCAATTTGTAGAACATACACAATTTCAGGAATGTTAATTTATGGTGTCATGCAGTTCACGGGATTCACATTTGGCAGGTGTTAAAATCTGTTAGATGCTAGCAGGATGGGATGACTCCCACATGAAGTTTCTTCCCACACTGACTTTTTCATTCAAGACTTTGCCCATCTGAACCTAAACATAAGGGCTCTGGTGCTGAAAGGGGAGGTGGGGCTGCAGTGGGACCAAGACACCAACCTTTCACCTTTTAAGTTCATGTCAGATAGAATGCAGAACAATTTGGTATATTGTTTGTAGAGTAAGCAGTCTCCCTGGGGAAGACATAGGAAGGAAGGAAGGAAGGAAGATAAGAATCAGAAGGAAAGAAAGAAAGAAAGATGCTCACTGTGGCAAATCATTGAGAAGGCAGGAGGTGATAATACTCAGATAATTTTTTTTTTTTTTTTTTTTTTTTTTGAGACGGAGTCAAACTCTGTCACCCAGGCTGGAGTGCAGTGGCACGATCTCTGCTCACTGAAGCCTCTGCCTTCTGGGTTCAAGCAATTCTCCTGCCTCAGCCTCCCAGGTAGCTGGGACTACAGGTGTGTGCTGTCATACCTGGCTAATTTTTGTATTTTTAGTAGAGATGGGGTTTCACCATGTTGCCCAGGATGGTCTTGATCTCCTGACCTCATGATCCGCCCACCTTGGCCTCCCAAAGTGCTGGGATTCAGACGATGTTTTAACAAGACCATCAGGGACAAAGGAGCTAGAGGCAGCCCTCCAAATTTCCCTGTACCTGACTATCGCGAAAGAATAATGAAAGTTTTCATGTTCCTGAGAATGATCTCGAATCTAGCTGAAATAGAGCTAGCGATTGAGAGAACGACAGAGACGGTAGAACTAAAGGAGTTTTATCATTGATGATGGATATTAAAGAGTAAAGTTACATGAATCACAAGTCAAAACTCTGGTAGAAATGAAGAAATCTTGGAAGAGTCTGGATTATCCTCAGAAAGCTGACAGCTTGCTTTACCCCAGCAATTTCCCTCCTCAGAATTTAGGGATAACTTTATGGGAGAGGGAGCAGTGAAGAATCTTAATATTTGTTGAATTTACCCCATGTTAACAAAGAAACTTTAGAATACCATGAATTTACTCTGAACTAATAAAATTAAATCTTTTACTTCTGGGAAAATATATGGCTATCAGAGAAGAAATTCCATCATAGAAATGTATATATTGAGAAGATTTATACCTGCTACATTAGTTTTGAAAAATAAAAGTAAAAAGTCACTAACCTTAAGCTGAAGTTGCCCATTTTGGGGAAGCCTTTCAAATACATAGTAAATCTTCTCCCTGGGTGAGTCTTCATCTACAGCTGAAAGAATAGCACTAGAAATAATACGAGTTTCCCCCATATTCATTGCAATTTCAGCCTTCCTGTAAAAAGGAAAATGTCTGGGTTGATATAAAAATAGAATATGTTCCTTTAGTAGGGGACACTTATATTGATTCTCACAGTTTCTAATCTTCAACAATTAAGGAATGATATTCAATATTCAAAGCACTGGAGGTGACTAGTGAGAGGCATGAAACAGGCTCTCTATCCTCACTCGTGAAAATCTGAAAAGACAATGGGTCAGCCCCAATGAATGTGGGAAGAGGTAATTAGGCACCTCTAATTGATTACATGTACCGAATTTTACAATATTGTAAGTTATAATTTATTCTATAAAATAATCTTGTTTCCAGTATTTCATTTTAAACTCACAACAACAGCTCCATGAAGTAAGAGGACTAGGTATGAGTATTCTAATTTTACAGACAGATACTCATTTTAAAAATTTAATGACTGGCCTACAGATGTTCCAGTGCCATTGATGGTATGTCATTCTGAGTTAGGTGATATTTAGGTAATCTAGGACCCTCCCTGCAGAGCTGTGAGTAAATTAAACCTCTTTTCTTTATAAGTTACTCAGTCTCAGATATGTCCTTATAGCACTGTGAGAACAGACTAACACAGGGAGATACTGAGAAAGTTTACAATTAATAATGTCACCTCAGAATTTTAGCAAATGATTACTTCGATCGTTGTGAGGTGGCAGGGGGTGTTGACCCATATGGAACATAGTAGAGGACTGGTGAACAAAAAAGCACCAAGATAATGAAAGAAGTGGGTTGATTTATTTCCCTCAAGCACACTTAGTTAAAAGTTTCAGCAAATCTGTTGTAAGGACTGTCTGCAGTTAATGTTATTAGACTTTAGTTGAATCTATATATTAGTTGCACTTTGGTATATGTGCAGTTATGTTTGTGTATGTGCCTGTATTTATAAGTTTAGTAGACTGTTCATTCCATACTGTATGTTCACTCATTCTTATTCTTTACAACTAATTAGTATGTTTAGAAGAAAATCAAAGGGCTGATTGTTAAGGAGAGGTTACCTTAACTAACATTTGCACCAAAGGCTCCTCATGCCTGAGTGGCAGGAGCAAGCTGTGACAGGAGCTAGTGAAGACTTGCTTCTTTGGGAGACACACGCCACATCTGTACCTAGTATTGTAGATTTCATAGAATTGTATAGGAATCTGAAAGGGACTCTTTTCAGGTAGCTTACTTGCTCAGCATTGGTTTTTCATCATTAACTGGGGTGATCTCTACTGAAATGGTTTTAAGTATCTTATGTTTGCCATCCGACAACTGGATTGTAAAATCATCAGCAAGGCTCTCTGAGTCATCGTGCACATATGTCAACCTCATTCCTGCAAGAAGGAAAAATGTAAGTAAATCTTCCTTATGACTGAACCATCATGACATATGTCACAGATAATGTCTTAATTTTCAAGGCATGGGTATTAGCAAGAATTCATTTATCAGTGCAGTAGGGTGAAACTAAACTAACTTGTTTTTTGAAGTAAAAGAGTGCCTTCTTAGTTTATTAAAGACTTTTATTTAAATAATTTAGTATTTGATTAAGGATGTTATTTAAAACCAGTTAAGAAAGAATATATTTTTAAATAAACTATATAAACAAATGTGCAGGGCATTTAAATAAAACTGAGAAAGTTAATTACTTGGGGAAAATTAGAGAGTTATATCCCTACCTCAAACCATTCACCAAAATAAATTCTTAATAAATCAAAATTTAAATATTAAAAATGTAACTATTTTTTAAAACCGACCTAACATTTATATGGAAGTTCAAGAGACTTAGAACAGCCAAAACAGACTCAAAAGGGAACAAAATTGGAAGCCTAACATTTTCCATTTTCAAAACTAACTCTAAAGCTACTGAAATACTAAGAGATGTACACCCAGATTTATATAATGTGTTTATTGAAATGTAACTTTTAATACCAAGAAATGGAAAACTGTCTGGATATTTTTAAATGGGAGACAGTTGTATAAAATTGTAGCACAGGCACCAGTACAGTGGTGAGTGCCTGTAGTGCTACCAACCCGTGGGGCTGAAGTGGGAGGATGGCTTGACACCAGGAGTTCAAGGCCAGTTTGGGCAACATAATGAGACCCTGTCTTTAAAAGAATTTTTTTTTAAAATACTAGCCAGGTGATGACTGTAGTCACAGCTGCTCAAGAGGCTGAGACAGGGAGGAATGCTTGATCCTAGCAATTTGAGGCTGCAGTGAGCTACTATCATACCACTTCACTCCAGCCTAGGTGACAAAGTCATCTCTTTTTAAAAATTACAGCATAATAAGTCTATATGATGATTTTATAATGTAATTATCAAAAACTAAGTTTTCAATAATAATAATAATAAATTTTTTTGAGACAGAGTCTCACTCTGTTGCCCAGGTTGGAGTGCAGTGGCATGATCTTGGCTCACTGCAACCTCTGCCCTCTGGGTTCAAGCGATTCTCATGCCTCAGCCTCCCAGGTAGCTGGGATTACAGACAGATGCCACCATGCCTGGCTAATTTTTGTATTTTTAGTAGAGACAGAGTTTTGCCACGTTGACCAGGCTGGTCTCAAACTCCTGACCTCAAGTGATCCACCCGCCTTGGCCTCCCAAAATGCTGGGATTACATATGAGAGCCTCCACACCTGGCCTCAATATTTTAAAAGTAAGAAGAGGTCAGGTAGGGTGACCCACTCCTGTAATACCAGCACTTTGGAAGGCCAATGCAGGAAAATCACTTGAGCTCCTTTGGACAACATAGGGAAACACTGTCTTTACAATTTTTTTTTTTATTCAGTCAGTCATGTGTGTGGTGGCTTGTGCCTGTAGTCCCAGCTACTTGGGAGGCTGAGGTGGGAAGATTGCTTGAGCCCTGGAAGTTGAGGCTACAGTGAACTGTGATTGCACAACTCTGCACTCCAGCCCAAGTGACAGTGCAAGACCCTGTCTCCAAAAGAAAAAAAAAAGTAAAAAGAAAAACAGATTATACAATATGGTGGAGTTTTATAAACTTTGTATATTTGTGTGGAAGGATGATCATGAGAATAAAGCTTTTTAAAAAATATAGCCATAAATCGACCACAAATAAAACAGAGGTGAAAATCTAATTTCTGAGAAAGTCACCAAAATATTAAAATACTAATTATTATGTGGGAAATTTTTATTTTTTCTTCAAAATGACTATGTCCAAACTGTACACAATGATCATATAATTCTTATTTAGCTGGACAATAACCAACAAATGTTATTTTTTAAAAATTGACTTTCTTGAGAATAAAATTTGAATTATTATTTTTTCCTTGGTCAAATTTGAAAACAAGTATTTTAAACAATATATTCTATTATTTGCAGCATGTGGTTATTGATTTGATGATATCATCTTTTATGTTCTAGACTGTATTTCTTTGCAATTGACAAAAGCTAGAAATATATAAATGCACTTTTCTTTCTTTTCTTCCTTTTTTTTTTCTAGATGGAGTCTCGCTCTGTTATCAGGCTAGAGTGCATTGGTGCAATCTTGGCTCACTGCAACCTCCGCCTCCCAGGTTCAAGCAATTCTCCTGCCTCAGCCTCCCAAGTTGCTGGGACTACAGGTGCATACCACCATGCCCAGCTAATTTTTGTACTTTTAGTAGAGACGAGGTTTCACCATGTTGGCCAGTATGCTCTCTATCTCTTGACCTCGTGATCTGCCTGCCTTAGCCTCCCAAAGAGCTGGGATTACAGGTGGGAGCCACTGTGCCTGGCCGCACTTTTCCAATTTAAAACTGAGATAATTTTTGCAACAATTTACAAAAAAACCTTTGGAGCAGAAAGCTTACACACTAGTTGGGGAAACAAATAACTAAAAGACAGTTGGGAAAATGTTGAATAAGTGCTAAAATGAAGCAAGCACAGAGAAGGAGTGGCTTTGAGACCTTGGGTTGGCTTCAAGGGGGGAGGTTAACAGAAAGCTGCATTCTGAAGGCACAGCCTTGGCTAACCTGGCAAAGGAGCGGGAAGGACCTCACAGGCTGGGGAAAAGAAAATACCTAAGGAAGGACAATGGGAGGAGGCAGTCATTCAGGAACCACACACTTTCTCAAATTTTTAAAAGCATTTTCATATGTGAAAAATGGGATGAGATCAATATTTTTAAAAGAGTAATTAAAAAATAATTCAGGCTGCTATGTAATGTGCCATTTCTCTAAAGAGCAAATTATCCCCCTCAGAGAATAATGAGTGCTATTCTATGTGGTTCTATATTTGTTTCAACTGTGGAAATTTTGGCAGACAAATCTCTTAAAATGTAGTTTCATGATCTCAATAGTTTTAAAAAGGAATTTTTTTTATTATAGCATTAAATGTTTGAGTGAAAATATAAAAATCTCAAATATCGTTTTTAATGGGAATCTAAAAGTGAAAGAAAACATGTTATTGCCTTTTCAGTTACCTACTGTCTCTACCTAGAGCTTCCTGTCCTACATTCATCCAGGCCTAGAGACAGCCCTTGATGGGCAAATGAATAAAGCAGGTGAAAGCTATTTCTTCACCCCCGATTTCTGTGATTTATTATTATCTTTCCTAGGTCAAATTATTTAAAAAATTTTATTTTTTAATTGATAAATTAATATTGTACATATTTATGATATATAACAGGGTGTTTTGATGCATATATACATTGTGAAATTGTTTGCTTGTTTGTTTGTTTTTGACAGTCTTACTCTGTCGCCCAGGCTGAAAGGCTGGAGTGCAGGGGTATGATCTCAGCTCACTGCAACTTCCACCTCCCACACTCAAGCGATCTTGTGCCTCAGCCTTCCGAGTGGCTGGGATTACAGAAGCGCACCACCACACCCCGCTAATGTTTGTATTTTTAGTAGAGACAGGGTTTCGCCATATTGGCCAGGCTGGTGTCAAACTCCTGATCTCAAGTGATCTGCCTGTCTTGGCCTCCCAAAGTGCTGCGATTACAGGTGTGAGCCACCACACCCGGCCACATTGTGGAATGATTAAATCAAGCTAATTCACATATGCATTACCTCATATACTTATTTACTTGTTTAGTGAGAACTCTTAAAATTTACTGTCTTAGGAATTTTCAAGTATGCAATATATTGTTAACTATTGTCACTATGCTGTACAATAAATCTCTTGAACTTTCTTCTCCGGTCTAACTGAAATTTCATATCCTTTAACCAACATCTCCCCAATCCTCCCACCCTCAGACTCTGGTAACCACCATTCTACTCTCTGCTTATATAGGTCTGACCTTTTTAGATTCCACATGTAAGTATGGGTTAAATTATTCAATCAACAATAACAAATGCATAGAAGTGGAACATGCTATACCAGTCTTGAGGAGTTCCATGGAAAAGTTGTGGACAGGTGTATGTTTCTGGTCAGGGTTGGCTGGCTGCTTATTCTCAGAGAAGTCTTTGCTAAACCCTCCACTGATGAGGAGGCCATGGCGTGGCTTTTGAGTGATGCTGAACAGCAAGGGATCCTGGGGAATGTCCAGGTCCACGGCGCTGATAATGGAAGAGTCCAGCTCTTTCATCTGGCCCTCGCACACCTGAGCAAGAACACATCACAAAAGTCAGTGACGCATGAAAGAGAACTTGTCTTTCTTTGGAAAACTGCTCAAAGGAAATTATTTGAATATATCCTACTTCAAATTTTCTATGAGACTTGTATAGGATGAATCCTACAAAGAAACTGCTGGTTTACTAGGAGTGTAAAAGAAATGACAAATCTATTAATCTCCCTTACTTTTTTTTTTTTTTTTTTTTTGAAGGTTTCAAAGCACTTTATTCATTTCCATGAAGGAAAAAAAAATATGATTTTTAAAATATGTATTGTTCATAATTCAAAGGTCAGGGGAAAAATGCAACAAAGATGGTGCTTGCTTTGAAGAAGTCAGAGAAAAGTTCAGTTGTAAACTGAATCTAGAACTTTTACCTTTATAAACCAATCCTCCTGGATCTCCTTGCTTCTACAAGTCTTATGCTTCTGTCTGCTTTATAAGTGGCACAAATATCTGCTACATACACTCAGCATATTAGGTGGTTTTTATTTTTGTTATTGCAGTAAAAACTTCTGTATTTCTATTGAAATCAACAACAATTACAAAGGATGCTACTGGATGCATAATTATGTATATTTTCATTCTGGGTTCCTCATCTCCCTCCAGTTCTCATACTTCCAAATTTCCTGAACTACTCTTCCCATTCCCTCTCATGCCTACTTCAGGTTTTATAATCCTTTAAGCACAAATACAAGCACATGTTTATCATTTCATGTAGTATCTAGTCATTTAGAACTTGACAATGTTACTCTGCTGATTCAATCTTTTTTTTCTCACAGTGAGGATTGAGAGAACAAAGAAGTATTTCTGCTTCCTACTTTGAAATATAGCAAAAGCTAAATAATAAGACTGTATAAATTCTACACATGCCTATTGGTAATCTACAATGTTACCATGCTACATGCTGTGGGGAATACAAATATTCTCAACAATCCAAGTCAGGTGAGACTGCAAAGGCTTGTCCATCAATAACTATAACTCAAGGAAGAATATGTCTAGTGTTGCTAGCTATCCATAAACAAGAATCACAAAAGGGCAGAGATCAGGATGTTTTCATGACTGAGAAGGCAATTAAGCCCTGAAGGACATGTATGGTTTGGATTTGTTAAAACACCCTCCCTCCCTCCCTCCCTCCCTTTCTTCCTTATGGTTTGGATTTATTAAAACACCCTTCCTAACACCCACCCTCCCTCTCTCCCTCCCTTCCTTCCTTCCTTCCTTCCCTCCATCTGCTTTATGAGTGGCACAAATATCTGCTATATACACTAAGTATATTTGGTGGTTTTTATTTTTGTTATTTCAATAAAAACTCCTGTATTTTCCTTCCTTCCCTCCTTCCTTCCCTTCCTTTTCCTTCGCTCCCCTCCGTCCCTTCCTTCCTCCCCTCCTTCCATTTCTCCCTTCCTTCCTGCCTTCCTTCTGCATGCTCTTCTCTGTTGCCCAGGCTGGAGTGTAGTAGCTCAATCATAGCTCATTGCAGACTCAACCACCCAGGCTTAAGCAATCCTCCCACCTCAGCCCCAAGTAGCTGGAACCATAGGCATGTGCCACCAGCCTGGCTCATTTTTAAAATTTATTTTTATTATTTGTAGAAATGGGGTTCTGCCACATTGCCCAGGCTGGTCTTGAACTTTGGGGCTCAAGGGATCCTCCTGCCTCAGCCTCCCAAATTGCTGAGATTACAGACATGCAGCACCGTGCCTGGTCTAAAGCATCCTTTCATTTCAGCCTCTCTTACTGACTTTGAAGGGTGCCCTCCTGCAACCACGTTTTATTGAACATGTGTTTAAAAAAAATCACTTGGTATATATGATACTTGGGCTAAAAGGATACTAATTTTCTTTTATTTAGCCCTACTTATTAAAGATTAAGGTGGCATCATAGTTCAACTTACAATGATATACTTATGAAAACATCTTAAATAGGACCTTGCCTTTTTTCTCCAAGAACTTTAATAAAGCAACTTAAAATATGTTATAATATCCTTCTTCATAGAGCTACTAATGTGGGTTGTTTCCTGCAGATTGAATAGTTTATTGGGATTAGGACAACAAAAATTTTGGATCAATATACATAAAATGCCAAACCTTATTAGTAGAAGGTTTGGAATGGATTAAAATAACTTAAACTAAAACCTCAAATCTTCTTGCAACACTAACTTGATGTAAGCTCGACTATTTATAAACTAAATACATTCTCTGACAAGAAAGCAAAATACGGTTATCTAAAAAAAAAAAAAAAATGTGAAGCTTAAAGTCTGCTTGCCCATAACACACGGGGCTTCATATTTTTCACACTCCAATAGTCTCTCTGGGGAATGCAGATAAAAGCATGACTACTTCCAGAGAAGAGCAAGGGACAGCTTCCCAGTGGTCTAATTACTTCAGAAGCCCCAACCCTAGGCAAATACAAGACAATGGAGGTAAATATAGGAGGAATCATCTGAAGATTTTTTTCTCTCTTATAATTACTGAAGGGCTCTCCAGAGAAACCCATGTGCCAACGAAAGTGAAAAGGCAGGAGCTGGCTCTCACATTTCATGCTGAGCTGAATTTCGTGTTCCATTAAGATTCAGCCGAAAATTAAAATCAGATAAATATTTTCACGTTTAGAATTTGATTATTTTTGTGAAAATAAGGCAAAATAATTCTCTCGAAATAGCTAAGATGTGCTTTGGTCACTATCAGAGAAAAGATGACAAACACAATATTAACATCAATAATACTAATGATAGCCAGGCACAGTGGCTTATGCCTGCAATCCCAGCACTTTGGGAGGCTGAGGTGGGCGTATCACAAGGTCAGGAGTTTGAGACCAGCCTGGCCAATATGGTGAAACTCCGTCTCTACTAAAAATACAAAAGTTAGCTGGGTGTGATGGTGGGCGCCTGTAGTCCCAGCTACTCGGAGGCTGAGGCAGGAGAATTGTTGAACCAGGGAGGCAGAGGTTGTAGTGAACCAAGATCACGCCATTGTACTTCAGCCTGGGCGACAGAGTGAGACTCTGTCTCAAAAATAATAATAATAATAATAATAATGACACTTATTTATTAAGGGTCTACTCTGTGCTTGACTACCTTAATCATCACGGCTACTCCTTAAGAAAGATTTGATGCCCATTTTGGAGATGAAGAATAGAAAAATACTTTTCCTAAGACCCTACAATTAGTAAAAAGCAGCACCCAAGTCCCTCTGATTCCAAAGCCTGTGCTCATTTCATTTCTCAGGATTGGTTACAACCTATGTCTGGGTTAAATACTCTTGTGAAAAAATAGAACTGCCTAAAAAGAAGTATATATTGATGTGAAAAGATTTCTTTTTTTTTTTTTTTTTTTTTGAGATGGAGTCTTGCTCTCTTGCCCAGGCTGGAGTACAGTGGCGTGACCTCGGCTCATTGCAACCTCTGCCTCTCTGGTCCTGTCAAGCAATTCTCCTACCTCAGCCTCCCAAGTAGCTAGGATTACAGGCACGAGTCACCAGTCCCAGCTAATTTTTGTGTTTTTTAGTAGAGACGGGGTTTCACCATTTGGTCAGTCAGGTCTTGAACTCCTGACCTTGTGATCCGCCCGCCTCGGCCTCCCAAAGTACTGTGATTACAGGTGTGAGTGCCCAGCCTATGAAAAGATTTCCCCACTCCTCACCAATTAAATGCATTAAGTGTACTTGGACCAATGTAAATGGACTAGTGAAAATAAAAATTAAAAACGATAAGAGAGAAATTGAACATTTGGATATGTTTCTTACAGTAATATTCTGCACTACAAAGTCAGGAGCTTCATCATTTGTGGGGTTGATGATAATAGAAAATGGTATTGCCATGGAGTGTTGCTTCCCATCTGTGACGTATACTGTGAACTGGTCGGCAGTTGGTTCTGTCCTCAGATGCCTGGACTGCACATAGTTAATGTGCAAAGCGTTCATGTCTTTCCACTGAAATGAATCTAGAGCACACCAAGATGGAACAGATAAATAAGAAAAACATTTTTCCAAGTTATTGGTCCTTAATCCTTAACCCAATAACAGCCGATTTCTCAGTAATGCAAATAAGAGATCACAGCAGTTGACCTAAGTATCTGCTATCAAAGGCTGCTACAACAGCCAACCATCAACATAAAAGCAAATATCCACGGATCATAAAGAAGGATCAAATTTGCATGGAGAACAGAAGAGTGATAATTACTAACCAGTATGCACAGGGACTTCAAGACTACTTCAGATACTTAGAATAAATGTCAGAGACCTTCCCTTGATTAAATGACTACTTTTGCAAGAATGGTTCTCTGTCACGCTTGAATAAAAGAGACCACCTCCTTCATGTAAAGGCAAAACAAGAGTCAATCAATCATCTGTCTACTCTAAGACATACATATCAAGCAATGGGTTGGATTGAGTGGAATTAGCTAACCCGCTGTTTTGATATTTTGACATGACTTAAATCCAAAGAGAAAAATGCTCTAAGATGTGCATTAAGTCACAAGAGAAATTGGGTAACATTAAATGCAATTAATCTTAAATTCAGTCTCTTTCATATTTAAAATGGACATTCTTCAAAAGAGGTTTGGAGAGTCATTTATATGTCCTTGGAAGATTTTGTTTCTGCTTCTGTTTTTGTTTTGGTTGGTTTGTTTTTGCCTGAAATACAAGAGCTATTTAAGTATCTGGGATACATTTTGGTTTTGAAATCAATGTCATCTGCTTCAACATTTCAGGTGTTCTCTCTGTTATACCCATGGTATATTTCCTCATCCTTTCCTCCAATACCTATTCAAAGGGCTAGAAGGTTGTGAGGATGAGACCTTGTGAGCTCCCACTAGATTTACTCTATCATGGTATCCTGTGTGGCTATGAGGGCCTTTTAAACCATTATCTCATCAGTGTTTATTCTTGGATTTTTCATAAATAAAATTCCATTTATTTTGAAGTAAATTTGCATGCATGGGGAAATTCAGAATAAAAATTAAAATGAAAAATAGTAAGATTCAAAAGTATCAGCTATAATAGTAATAATAATAATTCACTGAATATATATGGTGCTTTAAACTTCTGTTTTTTTTTTTTTTTTTTTTGAGATGGAGTTTCACTCTTGCTGTCCAGGCTGGAACGCAATAGCGAAATCTCAGCTCACTGCAACCTCAGTCTCCTGGGTTCAAGCAATTCTCCTGCCTCAGCCTCCCAAGTAGCTGGGATTACAGATATGTGCCACCATGCCCAGCTACTTTTTTGTATTTAGTAGAGATGGGGTTTCACATGTTGGTCAGGCTGGTCTCAAACTCCTGACCTCCAGTGATCCACCCACCTCAGTCTACCCAAAGTGCTGGGATTACAGGCATGAACCGCCACACCCAGTACTTTAAACATTTTGAAAGTCCTTACCCAGTTATTAAGCATGAGCTGGCCAATCACATCCATAAATATAATGAAGGGAGTCATTGCTGGTCATGAAGCTACAACTTACCTATGCTAATGCCCATATTGCTTTTTTCAAAACCCACAGAAGGGAGTATATTTTCGAGGTAGCCAAACTGAGGAGGAGACACTAAAACAAATTCCAAATCATCTGCTGCAGTGTCAGGGTCAGTAGCAGACAAATGGTTAACAGTAAGGACTGTTGAGCAGCCCTCATCTACAACAAACATGGGACCTGCATACAAATAAAAACACAATTACAACTTAGCATGAAATCCTCTAAACAGACTAGGTAGGACTAAATGCAGCGACTGAAATTCTAGTTCAGAGAAGCCTCCCATGTGCCAAAACATTTCCATGGGAGATGTTCATTTTCTCTGGCATCATTCTCTTTAAAGTGAAAATCCTGAGTGGTAATGAGTGAATTTACTTTGACTTATGAAATTATATTTTTTTCTTATACAGGTAAGCCAGATAATAATGGAAAGACAGCAGAAATACTAACTGATTAAGCACAGCCCTTTAGTCATTCTCAAGGAACTCTGATTTCCCCCTGTGTCTCTATGGAAGTGACAAATGAAAGTAGGAATTGCCAAACTGTTTTACGGTTAAGCCACTAAATGTAGTTTATGTACTCTTCAAGATCAGTTGTTACCTCTGTTTGTCAGAGCGTTAATTGCCTGAGAGCTATTATGAATTGCTTATAACGAAGATATTTTTCATGCCTTGATGCTTAATTATTCTGCTGGGATAATGCTTTCTTTCCAGAACATTGCTTGGGAGATAGTTTGCAAATTACAATAACATTCATACATATGCTTATATTTTTTTCTGAGAGACAGAACATATACATAATGCCTATGAAGAGATGACTTTCTAAAAAGCAAGTAAGGTTAAATGTATATAAATGGTCTCCCTGGTATACTCATTCTGTTCTAATAGATATTGTTATGGATAAAATAAATTACTTTCTCTTCAGCAGGCAAATTATATTTTCCCATGTGAAATAAAATCAGAATATTTGAGGATTGCAATGTTGTCCTTGTCCCAACACACACACACACAAACACACACACACACACACACCCGACACACATTCTCTATCCATACAGAAATATTTACATTTTTAAACATGTAAAGTCTTTTGCCCTGTAATCTTAACAGATTTGGGTTTTCCACAAATTTGTGTTGAGGCAATTACTGAAAGACAATTCCGTATGGTGGTTTTCTTTTAGATTACAATAAAATGTATTATTTCACTGAACCATAGATATGACACTAGGTAGACAATAGTGCAGTAACAGAAAAACACATTGTCACCTATTGCAATGGAAGGTGGCTGGTTGTCTACTGGATATACTGTGATGTTGAGATTATACACTGGAAAGGACTCATGAAGAGGAACGGATGGATTGGGTCCATTGTAGCAACAGCCATTCACAAAAAGGGCCAGCCTCTCCATCCGAAATCACCAACGCAATGGTGTCAAAACAAGGCATCATGCCAATCTCGCCACCTGGAAGACACAACTATAGCTGAAACCTGACTTTTTAAAAATATAGAATACTAACATGAAATCTACTCACACCTCTTCTACAAGCGTTGAAATGGCAAGGGAAAAAAAGTTAGTGGATAAATATAAATCCCAATTTTATCACCATGAAATCAAATATAGTCATGAAAATGATGCACAAATTCTTGCCCATCTGTTGCCTCTGGTGAACTCCCTACCAGCCATGTATCACCATAAGGAGGGACAAAACAGGGCTAGCAAGGGTCTGATGGTTCCTGAATGAACAAGGCAGAGACCCGAAACTTCACTAGTGAAGGTTTCATTCTTCCCTTATAATTGTCTCATGTTAGGACCAACCTCAGGGAGAGGGAGAAGGCATCTGCGTTCCTTTTAGAATTGTCTTTCCATTTGCAGTAACCATCTAATATGAACAACCATCAACCACATAGCAGTTATGAGAAAAGAGGATGTTGGATAGGTGAAATACAAAAGTAGGCCATCTTTTTGCCACTTCTTTCAATATTCTCCTTATTATATATTAGCCAGGATGTTTTTAAAAATAGCAGTTGTGCATGGAAAAAAAGAGGCATTTACTTTCATTTTCTCCTTTTCACTCTGTAGGTCTTACACCTGTGGGATTCAAAATGCTCCCAGCTTAGACAGTGAGAGGAAGAAGGAAAAAAATGTCATGATTAGATAGTTATTAGCAACAGGGCACTCTGCTCTTGGGTTACCCACTAAGGGCATGGAGTAAGAGTGCTTGCTATCCAGGACATTGAAAAGTTTTGCACATGCGCTGCTGGTATTTCTCATGCATCATCATGAAAATCCTAAGAAGAGACTGATATGTTTGGTTGTGCCCCCACTCAAATCTCATCTTGAATTGTAACTTTCACAATTCCTACATTTTGTGGAAGAAACCCAGTGGGAGGTGACTGAATTATGGGGACAGGTCTTTCCTGCCCTGTTCTCATGATAGTGAATGAGTGTCACGAGATCTGATGATTTTAAAAATGGGAGTTTCCCTGCACAAGCTGTCTTTGCCTGCTGCTATCCATGTAAGATGTGACTTGCTCCTCCTTGCCTTCTGCCATGATCATAAGGCCTTCCCAGCCATGTGGAACTGTAAGTCCACTAAACTTCTTTCTTTTATAAATTGCCCAGTCTTACGTATGTCTTTATTAGCAGCATGAAAACGGACTAATACAGGGAGCCATTAATTCTTGGAGTTTTGATGAACCTAGGGTATAAAGATCAGGGACATCCTCTCTTTTCACTAGACACTGGTCAAATTTGCAGAGCTCTGTGGTTGCCATTATTTCCCCTGTTTAAAAATGACAAGGAAAATCTAGAGATGATATTATTGAGCAACCAAGTGATCAAAGGATGAGAAAACTGGGCATAAAAGGAAAAACAGAATTGAAGTTGAGAGAATTAGAAAGAAACAACCAGCTTTCAATGTGAGGAAGAGTCAAAAATAAGAGATCTCTCACCTATTCATGTATCTAAAACACAAATTGGCTTAAAACATTTGTTCATTAGTTATTCACTCAATAAATATTTATTCAATACCTACTATGTGATCATTAGCGTTTCAGGTGCACAGAGAAAAGGGCAGACATTTTAGATTTGTCAAAAGACATTTCAAAAGAATGTCAAATGTCAAAAAGACTCACTATGCATCAGGCACTGATACAGTCTCATGGTAGAGAAGAAAATGCAGTGTGGTTAGAATAGCACAGATGTATATATATACTGTGTAGAATCCCCTACATGAAATTGCTACTATTAAACCATTTTTTTTACCTGTTACGTAGCAATTTTACATATTTCAGCCTGATTGTGTGCAAGGTGCTAAAGATGAAAGAAGATGAGTTTAGCTGACAATGGCGTAGGGGCAGGGCGTACGTGCCAAGGAAAGACAGCAAAGTTTCCAGATGCCTTTGCTGGTTTTGTGCTGAGCATTAAAGGATGAGTAAGAGTTTGCCAAGCAGATAAGCAGATTGGGGGGATGGGACAGAAGATCTGTAGGGAGAGGCAATGGGGGAGAGAAATGAAAAGTCACTACAGAAAGAGAAGACAGCTTAAGAAAAAGAAGGCAAATAGCAAATTTCTCTGTAATGGAACCGTAGGATATTTACAGAAATACCTGGGAAAGTAGGCTGAATATTAAGCCACTAAAAAGCCTACAACATAGGCAGAGAAATTCTTTACCTTGAAATGGTATATAGCCTAAGGACATGATTTGTACTTACAAATGTTAATCATAGTGTTATTTTTTTAAAAATTTGAGGGAAGACAGGGTCTCACTCTGTTGCCCACGTTGGAGTGCAGTGGCATGCTCATAGCTTACTCTGGCCTCCACCTTCTGGGCTCAAGTGATACTCCCATCTCAGCCTCCAAGTAGCTGGGACCACAGATGTGTCCCACTATGTCCAGATAATGTTCGTATTTTCACAGAGATGAGGGCCTCCCTATGCTGCCCAGGCTGGGCTTGAACTTCTGGGCTCAAGTGATCCTCTTGCCTCAGCCTTCCAAAGTACTGAGGTTACAGGTGTGAGCCACTATGCCTTGCCTCAGAAAAAAATTTTTTTTAAATTACTTCATGTTTATTGTTTGGAGAATAGCAAACTAATAATGAACTTTCATATAGTAAAATGTTATTCTGTTACTAAAACATTTATAATGACTTTCTAACATTTAATATACATTTTAATCAACATTTTTAGGTGATAATCTAAATGATAAAAGTAAACTGCAAAACTGCATGTACAACATGATTGCAACTATGTTAAAACTATGGTTAGAATAAAGAGAACAAAATACTGTAATACTGAAATGTGAACAGTGACTATCTTTTAGACTTCTAATAAAGTGATTTTTCAAAACTTCATTGTACTTTTCCATTCTTTCCAAGTTTTCTGCAATGAACATGTATTATTTTTATACTTACAAAAAGCAAACAAAATAATGCTAATAAAATTATTCTTAGGTGGCCTTTAAATCAACATGTAGAAGCAGGAGAGGGGCTAGAAAACTCACTGAAACCTCAGATCCCACAATACTGTGGTTCTTTATCCTGATCCCCAACACAGGGCTGGGTAAATACCAATTGAGTAACAGTAATCATTACAAGACAACATAACATTCAAATACCAAAATACCCTTCAAATTCAGTATTCCTTCCAATTTAGTAACATAACCATAAGCCATCTATTTGAAATAATTTGCTCAAATGTCCTACTAGTTTTTATTTTTTTAAAAAATTAGTTAACAGTCCTTTCCATGGCCGTCACACTAGAGGAGATGCAGAAATCTGTATACCTGTTGTTTAGCACTTAGAACAAGGCACTGGAAAAGAAAACAGATTCTTCTCATTCCTACTTTACCTGTGCTACATGAGCCTGCCAGAGATGTTAAATAATTAAGCAATAAATAACAATCATTGGTCTTTGGATCCCTTTTCTTCCAGCCTATTTCACTTCTATTGGGAAATAAACATATACTTAGTTTGTAAACTCCTGAGAGACATCAAACATATGAACTATGCTCCCCAGGACAAGGAAACCACACACGAAACCTTTCCTAAGACTAAACACAGATAAGAGGCTAGGGAGATACCACGTAAAGAAAAAAGATGTCTGATGAAGTGATTAAACTGTCCCTTATTAACTACTTGGCCACAAGACATTTATTATTTCAATAAATCATTGTTATCCAAAGTATTTAGGACAAATATTTCAAAATGTTTTCTCCCATTTCTGAATTACTTTTTCGCTATCTCTATTCCTCCTCTTGAATTTCTTTAATGCCTCACTGCTGAGTGTATGATGGACTACATTGTTTGCCAAGAACAGAGGCAAGGAAAACCTGGCCGACCCCCACCCCCCAAGTGGAAAACTGCTTGGGGCATTCTAAAGTAGCAAAACAGTATATGTATATCATACACCGGTTAAAACAATTCTTTAAGCACAGGTTACGTGACCCTGCCCCTGTGGTTCCCTCGTGGAGAATACTTTCTAGCTTGTCTTTGATCAGTGGTAAGCAGGCACCAGCTGCCTACCTAGTTCATCTTGTTGCTATGAGAAGACACAGAACACCTGTTTGTTAATAATAATCACCTGTTCAGAGAAAATAACGATATGGCTCAGAATCTGCTCAAGGCGCTCAGCCTGAAATGCTGTCAGCCCCTGAGGCTCTCAGCTAGGAAGGCTGTTGGTCCCTAGATAGTCCCACTTTGCTGTTCTATCTGGGTGTCTGCTTCTAATTCCTTCAGTGCTGCCTAGGTGGGGAGGGTCTCTATGGCCGAGCTGGTCTCGGGACCTCACTGCTTAAATTCTCTTCAAATAAGAAAATGATTTGAATTCTGAAAGCTCTTACTATACCACTCACCTGGCCTTACATACGTGATCGTACTTCCTGCATTGGAATTTGCAGTTTAAAGAGGCATATGGATGAGTAGTCAGGAAATTGCACTAGAGCACAGCAAAAGCCAGCAAGACGAAATATACAGCATTGTTACCAAGGAAGTGTTCCCAACCCAGAACTCAAAAGACATGCAACGGGAGATGATGTGTAATGCGTCAGTCACACTGTCATCTGTGCATGCAAATCTGCCCATTTAAGTCAAAGTCTTACACAGGTCTAGGTCATATTCCTGTGTACCCCATAGTGCCTAGTGCTATACCTTGCAGATATCAGATGTTGATTTAATACATTTTTAGTGGAACAATTGCCACTTGGGTGACAACATAAAGCAATGCCAGAAGTGTAAGGGCAATGCTAATAAACAAACATTTTCTGTACCTCTAACCTGTGTTCACGCTGTCATTTGCTGTGGACAAGTCATACACAGGGTAAGACATTATTGTTGCTTTTCAGGAACTCAAAAAGCAGACCAGTTACTTCTTAGGTGCTAATTGGTGATCAGTAAGCTTTGAAAATTAATAATGTAATTACCTTAGGAGCTTGCTTCAGGCATTCCTGTCTTGATTTATAGATCCACAAACTGTGATGGTCAAATTGACCAAAAAGTCTGAGGAACATTACAGGGTGAATGGAAGGTCTGTGTGGTCGTGTCAGGAACAGAGCAGCAAATAACATCTGCCCTTTCTCCACTGTTTGAAATTCGTTATAATAACATAATCAGAAATACTTCCATGTATGGTGATGATGCTGGAAAAATGGAGACCAGGCTGCAGTTGCTTCTTGTTTTTTTTTTTTTTTTTTTTTTGAGACAGAGTCTCACTCAGTCACCAGGCGCCAGGCTGGAGTGCAGTGGCGCGACCTTGGCTCACTGCAACCTCCGCCGCCCGGGTTCAAGCATTCTCCTGCCTCAGCCTCCCTAGTAGCTGGGACTACAGGCGCGCGCCACCACGCCCAGCTAATTTTTTTGTATTTTTAGTAGAGACGGGGTTTCACCATGTTGACCAGGACGGTCTCGATCTCTTGACCTCGTGATCCGCCCGCCTCGGCCTCCCAAAGTGCTGGGATTACAGGCGGCTTCTTGTTTTTAATGGAAGCAAGCATGACGACTGATTATGGGAGCCCACACTAAGGAGTGGAGACTCTCACTTTGCTTGCATTCCTTCACTGGTCACCATGCTGCTGCTTACCTGTGTGTTTGTATGTCACAGCCTCTGAGATAACATCTCCCTGAGAGAACTGATGCACTGTGACTCCAGCTCTCCTCACCACCCCATGCTGAGGTTCTCGAGCAATCACAAACATCAACTTCAAGTCATCGCTGTCCACATCAGTAGCAAAAATGTATTCGGAGGTGATGACCACCTCTCCTCCCTCTGAGCAATTCATGACAGGCATGAGGTCTGCCTTTAGGACTGGTGGTTCATCATTGACAGGGAATACCTAGGCAATGAAAAAAAATGCATGTTTTCAGAAAAAGAAAGAAATGACAAATTGACTGATAATCCATTGCTCATAGTCAGAATGAAAGGCATTTTTGATCTTACAGACACATGAAACAATAGCCATAGAATTTGGCCAAGCAATCTGAATCTTTTAACTTTTCCCATGTAAACCACCTTGCAAGGGATGCCCCATGTGAGAGGCGTTTTAGGTAGCAATGGAAGAATATGGTTATGGTTCAGGACTCAAAACTCTCATTTGTTTCTAGACAGACAAAATATAAATGTAATATAAGGCATTCTTTGCCAAAGCCCTTATCCTCTTTCATTAAATTCACACATTCCAGAAGAGTTCTGGTCCTTGTGGTCTGAGGCATTTACATTTACTGCATCAAAGTTATTTTTGTTTCAAATTACTTGGTGATTACAAAGCTTTCTTCCACCCTCAACTTCCTGCCACCCAGGAAGTTTCTCTGGACTTATAATAAGCAGCAGCTGCATTTCAAAGAGTTTGAGTTAAATATGAAACTCCGTAACTATTCAATCAATGCCAGGTTTCAACTTGACAAAATGTTTTTCTCTCACTGTCACGAAAATAAAACTCCAAGCAAAAAGGAAAGAAAAGCAACATGGGATCACGCTGGCTCTCTAAATTTAAAAAGATCGTGTAGAAATCTGGAAAAGTATATCTTCTAAAAGGCAGTGAAGACAATCCCCCTCTGAGTTCACAGCCACAACTTGGTGCGTGCCGCAAGTCCACCATGTCTGCCCTGCGAATCCTGTCAACCCTACACCTTCTTCCCTAAAGCTGAGCCAAAGTGATCTTTTCAACGTGTGGATTTTAAGTCACTGCCTTACAGAGACCTTCAGTGGCTTCCCATTGATTCTGCTAGGATTTCTCTGACCTTATCTCATGCGATGGGGTGCCTTTGCCACTCCACTCCAGTTTTATCCCAACACACATTCCTACCATCACAGGGTCTTTGCACCATCGGTCTCCCCCACTGCCCATCTTTCCTCCCCCCCCAGAGAATTCGGTTCCCATCTCTTTGCTTGGTTAACTCCTCCTTCAGTTTACATAGGGATTCCTCAGGAAATGCTTCCTTGACTATTCAACTAATTTAGGGGCTTCTATTATTGACTATCTTTTAGCATCCTATTTATGTACAGCACCATCTAAATTTTAATCAATTAATTATCCTGGTGATAATCTGTTTAATGCCTGTCTTCATCGTTGGCCTGTGACCTTTAGAAGAACAGTGACTTTGTCTTATTCATCATCATATTCTAAACATCTAGCCTAAGACTTGGCATAGAGAAGGCACTTATTAAATATTTGCTGAATAAATGAATGAGTGAATGCAACTATGCATATATGTCCTGATTACTTTGTTATTTAAACAGGCTAGCAACTCTAAAACAAATATACATTAAATCGTTTGGACACTTTCTTTAACGGATAGAGAAATTGGATAATGAAAGCTCCAGGCTAGTTATTTAATTAAACATTTTAAAAGCCTACAGTATTCTCTACTTTTCTATTGGCTTAAGAAAAATCATCTTTGTTCAAGTCTGCTGAGTGAATTCATTTAAGACCTTCTCCAGTATTGTTCTTGACTCTGAGGAATATCACCAACAAATTCAATGATGACCATCTTGCAGCAGTTCACAAAAGAATCTCAGCTTTCAAATGAATAATAAAGTCCAAAGGCAATAGAATTAAGAATATTCCTTCTGGGTAAAAAAAGAAATCACAAACACTTGTCCAAAAATTGGCTGTGCCTCTGTTTGGCTTTTAAAGACCATACTCTTGTGTTTAAAAAGAAACAGTAAACAGATTGTTTTCCCAAAATGCATTGCCTATTGTCATGGGGAGAATTTAGGGCTGGGGTTTTCTCCTCACAGATTTGCTTTGCAGACAAGAAAAATAACTCAGAAAAGCTTTGTCTGTCTGTAAGTCTGCCAACAAAGAAAACTGTCCTTTTTGAAGCTACAATAGCATACTGCTCTTTATCCAAACCTCAAAGGCCATTATGAGGACTAAGTGGGAAAATGAAAGGAAGAGATTGCCTTGTTCCTGGCATAGAGAGGTGCACAGGAACTGCTGGCCAGTATAATTATTATAATCACCTAGTGATGTAGAAGTGTGGCAGGGTGAGGAGGCAAAAACACCGGCCTAGGTAACAAAGCGTGGAGATGCCAACCCAAGCCTACTCTGTTTAGTCAATGATTTGGGGCAAGTCATTAAACATTTTTGGACCTAAATATCCTTAGCTATAAAATGGGGATAACTTCTTCACTGAACATTCTTTATTAGTCACTAAAATATCTTACAAAGACATTATTATTACAATATAGTAATGATTTCATATCACAAAGTTCTGAAAAATTCCAGCAGAAAAAGAACCTAGTACAATGAAAATAATTAGTGGCTCTTCAGGGAACATGGTATATTTTTCTTCAGACCTTCTTTGTCACCAACTATAAATACCTGCAAAACCCTATGAGTTATGTTCTTGGACTTGCATTCCACTCAACAAAGAAACTCAGGGGGTTCCTGTAAGTCCCTTGGGCATGCACTCAACTTATTATTATTATTATTTTTTTTGAGGTAGTCTCCCTGTGTTGCCCAGGCTGGAGTGCAGTGGGGTGATCTCAACTCACTGCAACCTCTGCCTCCCAGGTTCAAGCGATTCTCCTGCCTCAGCCTCCCAAGTAGCTGGGACTACAGGCATGAGCCGACCACGCCCAGCTAAATTTTGTATTTTCAGTAGAGACAGGGTTTCACCATATTGGCCAGGGTGATCTTGAACTCCCAACCTCAAGTGATTGGCCTGCCTCGGCCTCCCAACGTGCTGGGATTACAGGTGTGAGCCTCCACACCTGGTCTGCACTCAAATTTTATGTGCAGATTTTTCTTCATTTGTCAAAAGGGGGAAATATTATCTCAAACACTCATGCTAGGATTAATGGTACAGGAACTCACAGAGGCACCACATACACACACACATATACATGGCTTTTTCTGTAAACAGAGAAACCCCAATGATACTAGTCTAACCTGCACTACTGCAAAATAAATATTTCTGAGTTTTTTAGTTCAAAGATATTAGAAATAATGTATACATAGAATCAGTTACTTTTTAAATCAAATATCTATGTTTGAGACCAGAGTAATTCTATCTTTAAATAGATTGGAGACAGAGATGGTATAGTTGGCCATTTCACCATTATATCTTTGGTCTCTATTGCCAGGCCTGAGACATACAAGGATCAAAGCAGGTAACTTCTCACTTTGGAGGCTGTAGGTTTCAAGTTCTGTCAAGACCTGAGAGTTTTCCAACCAGATGCTCTATTTCTATATGACTGCTATGATTTTAATGTGTCCCCAAAAAGCATGCACTGGAAACTTGCAACAGTGTTGGGAGGTGGGGAGGTTTACAGGTCACAAGGACTCCACCCTCATGAATGGATTAATGCTGATCATAAAAGATTGGGAGTTCAGTATCTGGTTCCATCTTGCTCTTTTTTGCTCTTCCATCATAGGGTGATGCAGCAAGAAGGCCCTCACTGGATGCAGCCACCCAATCGTAGACTTCCCAGCCTCCAGAGTCATGAGCCAAATACATTTCTGTTCATTATAAATTACCCAGTCTGTGGTATTGTGTTATAGCAGCACAAAACAGACAGACAATAACCCAGGGGAGGAAAGTTTCACCCACCTCAACATGTAGAACAAATTCTGCTGAATTTGTGCCATCGGTGACCTCCAAGAGTATGTCATCCTGAAGAACCTCAGATCCATCATGTTGATACCTGTGGGAATAATATTTGTCACTAATCTCTTAGGAACAGTGTGAGAGTCAATTGAGATGCATGACACATGACCTCTTCCAAGGATCTCAATGAGTTATGTATTGCCTCTGACTGTCATTCTTCCTCTTCCACTGCTTAGCTATCTTCCTCTCAATCTATATAGATTCTTAAATCTCTTCCCAACCTAAAAAATACCTTTCCTTTGTCTAGCCTTGGCCCTATCTTCCATTAATTCTCAGCCACATTTCTTGAAGGCATTGTCTAATTCTAGGCTCTCCACATGTTCTCCAGCCCATTGCAGTGATGTTTGGAAAGTTCTAAAGAGCTGCTGAAGTGAATTAAGCTAAATTTTAAACATAAGTCCTAGGAATGGAAAATAAAAGTTGTGTTAAAAATAGTATATTAAACACATATAATCTTTAACTATAGGTAAAATATCAGAGCTGAAAGACACTTTACTGAGGACTAGTTTCACCCATAGGCTGGGTAGAAACTCAGATTGGGGATTCCCTTCCTGTGATGGGGAAGTCCCACATCCTCCCCACCCTCCACATTCCTCCCATGCACTACCCGCTATGCTTTATTTTACCATGCTCCCCGCAATTTTCATCAAAAGTATATTGGTGAGTGATAATGTGCTAATTCTGTTTTAATATGATAAAATACCTGAAAGGATGAAATGGTCCTAAGAGTATACATCCAAAGGACGACTGGAGTCAAGCAGATATTCCTTCAAAATCTGACCCCTCCATATACTAGCTGAATGAAGTTGGGCAAATTCCTCAACCACTTTGTACTTAGTTCTTCAATTAAAATACGAGAATGGATACCCTGTCAGACTTAATTACTATGAAGATTAAATTTAAAAAAAAAACATAATTGCAAGCTCTAACAGTATGTTTAAACGGATATTTCCAGCAAATACTGGTACTGTTTTTCCTACCCATCTTTCACTCCCTAGTAAGAATTACCTAAATAGAGTACTCTGACAGCTGAGAGTTGAAATCTAAAAAAGAAAGTTTTTTTTTTAAACAAGGATAGGAGTGCAAGTGAAAAGGTCAAGATATCGTGGACTGTAAATCAATGATGGAACTAAACTGTCAGGATCAAACTGGTCTTCTTGTGCACAAACCTTAGTTTCTGGTCAACTTTCTGGTCAAATGCAGAACTAAGCATTTGAAGTATAATATCTCCTATCATACTTTATCTAAAGGGCCAATGCTCCCGTTTATAGCTTGAATCTACAAGTGAGAACTTAGTGTGTGGGTCTACCTGACCATTGCTTTTGAAGAGCTTATATTGTTTTCCAGAGAAGTTTCACTCGATTTTGTAGAGAAGTTTCTTACAGAACTGCATTAAGTAGAGGAAATGAAAGAGGTTAAGGTGAGGGCAACTTCTCTAGGACTATGAGGCCAGGGATTGTGCCATCCCTGCTGGAGACTCAAGTATTGCTTTACACCCTACCTACTCAGCTCACCCTGCTTGTTTGCCTGTAGATCCCTGCCCTAGTAGAATGGAATAAGATTACATTAAGGACATTGATCAACAGAGTTCTATCCCAGAGTTTCCAGGTTATGAAATTCGTTTCTCTGGGAGACAAGTTCAATTATGTACATTAGCCTCACAGATTATTTCAGTCTCTCTTTATCTAGTTTGACTATTACCTCTTGCGATATGTGCAGTTACCACAAACTTAATATTCATGGCAATTAAATTTTACCATTCAAATGTACATAAAATTATCTCTACTGGTATAGCAAGCCAGATGGAAAGAAAATGTCTGGAGAGAAAGACAAAAATTGATCATTTGTAATTTTCAACAGACTCATTGAGTGTGTTAAGTGGCATGCTGGTATCCTTGAAGGAATTGGACAAACTTCTTTCTCTTACTCTGCCTCAAAACTGATCTAAATAAGGAAACAAAACATTTAAATTTAAAAAGCCATAAAATATTCTAACCTAACTTTTAAGGTATGAAGATCACCCCAAGAAAATGTGCCTCCTGCATTTAGAGGAAATCCATTCAGCTCCACCCTTCCATGCCGAGGCAGTCCCTGCAGGGAGAGGTCAATATTGTCCAGCTTCGTATCTGCATCAGAAACCAGAATGTGCTCTGTGCTGATGACACATTGACCTCCCTCAGTCACTTTCAGAGGGTTGGTGAACACCTAGAAAGAAGAAAGGAAGGAAACATTCAAAGCCTTGTTCATGAGGAACCCCTGAAGACAAAGCTCATTACATCACTAAAAAACTTTCAGTATTCATTACTCCATCATCTACATTAGGTGTTTCTCCTAATGCTATCCCTCCCCTATGCAGCAAACCACCATGGCACGTGTATACCTATGTAACAAACCTGCACGTTCTGCACATGTAACCCAGAACTTAAAGTAAGAACAAAAACACAAACAAAAAACCAAACTTCCAGTATTATCTTCACATGCCAACTAATTTTTCAAGAATGTGGTAAAGGGTAAGTTCATGGCTAGACATTTTGACTGAAAAATATTTTTTTACTATTTCTAATTCTAAGCATTAATATGTTACAAAAAAGCAAGGCAGATCTGTAAGTCTGAAAGTATCTGCTTTTCATTTATTTCATAGCCTATATAGTGGAATCAGCAATTATTACTACCCATGCTGCTAAACTGAGAAAAAAATAATTTTCATCCTCATTTCCATTCCCAGCACTGTTCTATACACATACAGCTTAGTCTAAAAAATAAACAAAATCTATGTCAAATTCCCCTGAAGAAAAGGTTTCATCTACTTTTCATCCTAAAAATTCTTAAAGTCTTGGGAAATGGATTGGAGCTTTAAAGCTTCAGTCATAGTGAATATTTTAGAAATGAAAGTAATGCAGTGAAATTGAAGATTCTAGAGGAAATGGATTTATTAAAATATTAGATTTAAATATTAAAGCCACAAAGATAATTTGCTGTAATAGAAAAATAGTCACTGCTCGACTGACTAATAATTCATTTGTAAGTAAAAACCAAGTTGAATGGCTTGGGATAGTTTATCACCCCTTTGGGAGAGGGCAAGAAGCGTTCTATGGTCAAATAAGTCTAGAAAAAAGTTACATACAATATCCTCAGCATGGAGGTTTATAAGGGACATAAACATATCCAAGGCTCTGAGATCCTGCAGGAGGAAAATCTGCTAATTTGTTTAACCTATCATTTCCCCAACGCTTGTATTACTATGCAGAAGTGAAAGCAAGCAGATACAGTGGGGTACCAAATCACCGGCTCTGAGGGCCCCTCCCAGGTGGTGTCGGGTAAGTGCTCTGCCCATGGGAAGATGCAGCAGTTCTCTTAGGAAGCACCTACTCTTCTCAGAGCAGCTGCTCCCAGCAGGGAGGATGTTCCCTGAACAAAGAGCTGGTCCAGGAGGATGACAACATATCGGCAGAGGAAAGGGAAAGAAGCAAGTGAAGCTGCAGCCTCCACTCAAGAGCCGGTTCTGTCCTTCTGCACACCAGGGCACAGCATTGGTAGCAACTCCAGGCCACAGCCACCTGGGGCATTCATGGTGCCAAAGTCCAGCCCCTTGGGTCATGGAAATTATGAGACCTACAGTTCTGAGACTGCTACCTTCTATTATTTAATCAACTACATCCTACCTACTTTACTTTACATCCTACCTACTCAGCTTACCCTGCTTATTTGCCTGTAGATCCCTGCCCTAGTAGATCTACAGGTAAACTATTATTCTATTATTTAATGTACTACCGCAAAAATGAACAAAACAACAACAACAACAAAAAAAAACACAATAGAAACAATAGACTTCTCTGCCTACAACTATCCCCACCCAGGCCCCTCCCAAGTGTCTTACTTTCACTTTGCTAAACCTACATTTTCACTGTTTGTAGGCGAAGAGAGAGAGGGGAGCTCTTACTCAGAGAGGTGTTGTCTTTGAATGAAGGTCCATGATTGCCAACCTCATTTTTCTGAGCTGTATTGAATTAGTATTCAATATGGAATCTTTAATTTCCAGTGTTTCAAGGAATATACTTTGCTACATTCGATGATTCTTTAAGTATATATTTTAGGGCAACTTTCAAAAAAAATAAAAGCATAAGGATGATTTCTCCCCCACTCATTAGTCATTAGCTTTGTAGTTCTTATCCCAAATCCAGTGCTCAGGTTTCTGGGACTCAGATTAGTATGGTGTCAACATTCTCCAATGATTGTCACTCAGCCAGCTCTCTGCAGGAATTCTACATTAAGAAACAACTCCTGTGGTCGGTCTCACTGAAGTGGCTAATTTAATTTTATTTCTAACATTCTCAGTTTTTTTCAGGAACTATTTCATTTGCCCACATACTGTAAAAAATAAAAAAAAAAAAGGGAAGCTACCCTGCCATTCTTGCCCCAACTCCTCATAACTATTCAATAACGTTCACTTTTCCCTTTACACTTTTTAGTTTCCTCCTCAGATCATCCTTCAGGAGCAAGAGGCTTGAATTACTTTGCATAAAAGAGCATTTCTCCATGACTGTTTTAGAGAAAGCTTTGTCTTCTTTAGTGTGAGGCTATTTCATGGCCTGTATCTCATACATAGAAAAGAACGGTCTGAGTAAAATCTAATCAAGTTAACTTCATAGGCATTCTAAACAATTTCACCACCCAGAATATGATCGGGTTCATGATAGGAAAGGTATCAAAGAATGCAGTTAGTTTAAAATCCTCTGTGTGAGCCCTTTGGCAGGTCTTCTACCAAAGGTGGCAAGTCCACAGGTGTGGGAGGTCAGGCCAGTGACAGAAATAAGTGTGGTGAGTTGGGTGGGGGTTTGGTGGGCTAGAGAACACGCCCTACGCAATGGCTGCTGTGGGGTGTGCGGGTTCAATTCTATTAGAGCTGCCAGAATTTCAAACTAAGAATCAGCCTTAATAGAAAATCTTCTGATCTTTAAATGTTGGCAATTCATTATTTTAATATATTGTTGATATCTATTGATGTGGTTTGGCTGTGTCCCACCCAAATCTCACCTTGAATTGTAATAATCCCCCACATGTGAAGGGCAGGTCCAGGTGGAGATAACAGAATCGTGGGGCCGTTTTCCCCATGTTGTTCTCATGGTAGTGAATATGTCTCACAAGATCTGATGGTTTTATTAATGGGAGTTCCCTGCACAAACTCTCTTGCCTGCCACCATGTAAGACGTGACTTTGCTCCTCATCTACCTTCTGCCATGGTTGTGAGGCCTCCCCAGCCATGTGGAACTGTGAATCTATTAAAGTTCTTTCCTTTGTAAATTACCAAGTCTCAAGTATGTCTTTATTAGCAGTGTGAGAACAGACTAATACTCCCATTAAAACTTCTGCAAGTTGGGGCAACCCTTTCAGGCCCTCAGGGTAAGACCTCTGCCCCACAACCTTGGGCAGTAATAGAGATGATGAGGTGTGACCAGGAAAGAAAACACCAATGCAGGCTATAGCACAGGTAGGCACCTGGAAAGGTGACCTCTTTCCTTAAGGATGAGGCACGAGTAGGCTTTGGTCCTTTCTGGTTCATAATGAATGGGTAATGCTATTTTGTCTTCCTGCTTTTAAGGGAAATAATAAGAACAATAATGACTATACTAATTACGTCTAGCACTCTGAAGGTGGGTAGGGGAACTGGGTGGGTATGGGACAAACTCTCAGTGTAAATCCCAGCTTCACAAATAAAATGCACAAGGTAGCAATGCCTTGGTAGTGCAGTTTTAATGAAAGACTCAAGTCCTTTAAGGCGTCGATAAACATTGGGCAGTAAGACAAAGTACGACAGAAGGGTTCATTTTAATTCATTTTGGAAAATTAAAGAGCTTCTTTAGATTACAGAGCAGCATAGTTGGGCTGCAGGGAGGGTAAATAAGCCCTTCCGGTTGCTAAGAGACCCATAATTTAATCCCCTCCCCCTGATCAACATGTGAAACTCAGCAGAAAGAAGAGTGAAAAAGAATTTGATAAAGCTTTGAAAATAATGTTAAATTTAGTAACTGGAAAATCTCACCTTTTACATAGAAAGTCCCATGGGAGGTAAAACATTCTCTTCCCCCTGCTTTTTTTTTTTTTACTATACCATAGATGGAAATTTCTTTTGTAAGTTAAAAAAACTAGCCTAAATGAAAGTTACCATTTCCAGTAAGTCTTCAAGACTCTTCTTCTTTCCCTCCTTTCATCCTCCACATAGAACATTGTACATACCTCAGGAACTTGATTGTCCACTGGGAGGACTGTAATGTTAAAGCAGATCCCATGCAAAGTGCCACCATGTTGGTTACTGATGGAAAATGTGAACTGGATATCTCTGCAGTGGGGGCCAATGTCTTGCATAGGGGGCATGTAGGCCACTTTCATATAGTTTATAGCATGCTGCAAAGTAAGTTGAAATGAACATGTGGGTGCTGATTTGCAAGGATAAAAAGCTTTTAGAGGTCAAAAAGAATCATCATGTTAATTGATACTGGAAAATGTAAATGCCACCATCATGACTTTGAAGATTACCAAAAGCTCTATTTTTACTTCAGTGGCAAAAACTGCAATAACTTTTGCACCAACCTAATAGAAGCAAGGAAGAATTCTCCTACAGAGTTTCAGAAGGAGCATGAATACCTTGATTTAAGACTTCTAGCCTCCAGGACTATGAGAAAATAAAGCTCATAGTTCTTTATGTCCTGGTGGTTTATTTTAAATTACCCAGTTCATGGTATATTATTGTTGGCCCCTGAAAACTAATACAGTAAGATATTGAATGAATTGAATTTTGTGGAATAAATACGTATACACCAGATCCCCAAATTAGAGTCCTACTGATGGCAAAACAATGCAAGGGTCTGTTTTGTAAAATTACTGAAAAGATTATGAAACCATATTCAACTTGATCAAGTACTTTGAAATAGATGCCACATGCTTAATGGAAACATACAAGCAGCAAGTATAAAGACATCAAGCCTTTGTGGCAGGTATCAAAGGCCAACATTCTCAGGCACAATACTAGGCATGCCACACCTTCTAAGAGCACATTTACATCATGTTTGTCAGCATTTTAGCATATCCTCATACCTGAGTGAATGACCTCAGCTCCAGGGCCGTAGGATTTTTGACTACCTTTGGTATGCTGTCTACCATGAATAATTTCCCAGCATCCAAGTGTCTAAAGACAAATACAGAAGAACACATCAGCTCATTTTTAGATAAGAGAAATGAAATCAAATAGCCCACAATCAAAAACTGAAAGACCTCATTATGAGAAGAAACCAGGTGCTCTATATTTATATTCTCTCTTTATGGGGATTCTAGCATTAAGTCCACTTTCATCAATGTCATCCCTGTCATTACGGTAAAAGGAATGTACACAATTTTTTGCTTGGCATTATGAAAGGGAATTGTTACACTTATGTTAAAAATGCTTTCTTGCTATCATGCATATGATACTAGCCTAAGGTATATTCATGCCACTTTTCTGGATTGAGATCATAGAATGTAACCATTTTAGAGCAGTAATTCACAAAATTAATGTTAGGAAGATCTCAATAAATTGTACTAAAAAGAAAAATAATCACTGTCTTTCAAAAAGGGGATTAAAGACTGTTTTAAGCCTACCAATGCTGAAGACACTACAAGCTGCAGATCACTTACCAACTAACACGGCGTTCAAAGGGAGACAGGAGGTAAGTTTGAGAGAAAAGTAAATGCCTAAATGAGTATAACTTCATGTCTGACCAATGGAACAAGTGAACCACAGTACTATGTGTTGCCATATATTGACACTTCCAACTTTTTAATCCTAGAACTAGTAGCCCAAATGCTAACTTTTCAGATACCTGTGGCTGAAGGAGAAAAATGGAGGAGTAGTTATTGTGTAGACCAGCTCCCTGTCATATGATTCTGTATCTATAAAATGTAGATGTTTCTTAGTTATATAGGCCACCTCAGTTTCCTTGACAACCAAATGCCGAGAAACTCCAGGAGCCTCCTTTGGAAGCTGGTCATCCACTGGAGTGATATGGATTGTTGCCACCTGGAATAAAAATATCCATACCATTAATTTGAAATACCAGAAAAACAGCAAAGAGAATGCCCCACAATCACCTAGTCACAGTTAAGATAGTTTCAAAACCTGTCATTTATAATATACTTCTGTCAAATGATTCAGGAGCTATTGAGAGTGTGAGCCAAAAAATTGAAATTCTTTATTCATTAATATTATATTTTAAGAGTATAATTATCACAGGCCAGATGCGGGGGTTCATGCCTGTAATCCCAGCACTTTGGGAGGCTGAGGCAGGTGGATCACTTGAGGTCAGGAGTTCAAGACCAGCC
The DNA here is from genome assembly GCA_036589455.1 of Ateles fusciceps. Classification (NCBI taxonomy): domain Eukaryota; kingdom Metazoa; phylum Chordata; class Mammalia; order Primates; family Atelidae; genus Ateles; species Ateles fusciceps. Next base: position 6,317,099 of record JAZHEH010002789.1, on the reverse strand, counting down.
TGGCCAACATGGCAAAACCCTGTCTCTACTAAAAATACAAAAATTAGTCGGGTGTGGTGGTGGGTGCCTGTAATCCCAGCTACTCAGGAGACTGAGGCAGGAGAACTGCTTGAATCCTGGAGGAGGAGGTTGCAGTGGGCCAAGATCATACCACTGCATTGCAACCTGGGCGACAGAACGAGACTCCAACTCAAAAAAAAAAAGAATATATAATTATCACAATTATAGTGAATCCAGTCATGAGTGCTACAGAATGGGAGTATAAAACACAAAATATGTTCCTGGTTTTATTTTTACATCTCTCTTCTACCGACAACCTGTGCTTTCTTTGATAATTCCTATACTTAGTCATCAATCTTAGAAACCTTGACATAAATTTTGGTTCTTCCTTTTCCACCCACATACAACACATCACCAAGTCCCAGAGTTTCTACTTATAAAATTTCCTATGCAGTGACCATACTCCACATCCCACGCCCAAGTGTCATTCCCATTGCTACCAGCCTACCTTTCATAATTTCATCCTTACATTATTGCATCCTTTCTGTTAGCCCTAACTCCAAGAGCTAATCTAGATTTTTCATACCTCTAGTGTTATCTTTCAACAAGTACAAATCAAATAAGTTAATTCACCTCTTCAAAAATCTTAAACAACTGGGACTATAGGCACCCACCATCACACCCAGCTAATTTTTGTATTTTTAGTAGAGACAAGGTTTCATCACGTTTGCCAGACTGGTCTTGAACTCCTGACTTCAGGTTTGCCCTCCTCAGCCTCCCAAAGTACTAGGATTACAGGCACGAGCCACCGCACCTGGCCACCTTTCAACATCTTTTGCTGCCTTTCAACATTAATCCAACACTAATTGCACACAATGCACTGACCATGTTCTGGTCCTTGACCACACTTCCACGGATCATGTTGCATCTTCAATCTAGAATGCTTTTCTCCTTATTTCTCCAGCAATCTGAGTGTTTCCTATCCTTAAATGCTCTTCTTAGATCTTTCCCCAGTTTTTCAGTTGGAATTAATTGTTTCTGAATTTTACTTATCCCTTGCTATGGTTTGAATGTTTGTGTTTCCTCTTGAATTTATGTTGAAACTTAATCTCCATTACAAGAGTAGTAAGAGGCAGGGTTGTTAGTGGTGACTGGACCACGAGGTTGAATTCATGAGCATCTAATTACCCTCATGAATGAACTAATGCCTTATAAAAAGGCTTGAGGGAGTGAATTCATCTTCCATTCCTTTTACTGTGTGAGGACACAGCATTTGTCTCCTCTGGAGGGTACAGCAACAAGGCACCACCTTGAAAGCAGAGAGCAGTCCTCACCAGACACAAAACACGCTGGCAACTTGGTCTTGAACTTCTCGGCTGCAGAACTGTGAGAAATAAATTTCTATTATTTATACATTACCCCAGTCTCAGGTATTTCACCATTGCAGCACAAATGGACTAAGGCAGAGATAGCTACTGAAATACCTGAAAATGTGGAAGTGGTTTTAGAACTGGGTAATTGGTACAGACTGGAAGAATTTGGAGGAGCAGGCTAGAAAAAGCCTATATTGCTGTGAATAGACCATAAAGGGCAATTTTAGTGAGGGCTCAGAAGAGGTGTGCTATAGACAGAGCCTCAGTCTTCTTCGACATTACGTAAGTGGTCATAATCAGAACACTGGTAGACATACAAACACTAAAGGCCCTTCTGATGAGGTCTTAGATGGAAATGAGGAATATCTCATCATAAACTTGAAGAAAGATCTTCATACTTGTTATAAAGTGAGAACTTGGCTGAGTCGTGCCCCTGTTCTAATGCTTTAGGTAAGGCAGGACTGAGCAGGAATGAGCTGGGATATGTGGTAGAAGAAACAACTCGGCAAAGTGTTGAGCATGTTGCATGGTTTTTCTTGATTTCTTATAGTAAACTACTAGAAGAAAGAAATGAACTAAAGCCAGAATTTATCATCAAAGGGGAATCAGAACTTAAAGATTTGAAAATTCTCAGCCTGGCCATATATAGAATAAAAAAGCATGTTTAGGAGAGACCACAAAAGGTGTGACCAAGTGCCTATTTGACAAAGAGATTAGTATGAATAGAAAGAAACCAGTTGCCATTTATCAAGACAATGGAAAAATGACCCTGAAGATATTTTAGACATCTATCAGGCCACCATTCCCATCACAGGTTCAGAATGCCAGGGCCTTCAGGGCAGAATGGTTACAAGGGAATGACCTGTGGGCTCTCTGCCCAGCACTGCCTCGAGTCTCTGCTCCCTGCATTCTGACGCAATCCTCCTTGGCCATCCCAGCTGTGGCTTCAGCAGGCCCAGGAACTGATTGAGCCACCAATCTAGAGGACAGAAGCGGTAGTCCTTGGCACAAATACCAACTCTGCAGGTGTGCAGAGGGCAAGAGCTGTGAAAACACAGCTGCTTCCACCTAGATTCCAAGAGATGCCTCAGAGAGCCTCGGGACTCAGGCAGAGAGTTGCCTCAGGGGCAGGGCTGCTGCAGACAGTCCCCACTAGGGCAATGCCCAGCAGAGCCATAGGGTCAGGGCCACCCCAGAGACCACCAATGTGTAATCTGCAAAAGCCTCAGGCACCTGATGCCAACTCTGACAGCTGTTGCATGGGCTGTACCCAGAAAAGCCACAAAAGTGGAACTGCCTGGGGCCTTGGGGGGCCCAACCCTAGCCCTAGTATGTCCAGAAGGCAGGACATGGAGTCAAAGTAGATTATTCATAAGCCTCAAAACTTAATGTTTCTTGCCCTTTCTTCTTTCCTATTTCTTCCTTTTGGAAGAGGAATGTCTATCCTACACCTGTCCATCGTTGTATTTTAGAAGCATATAACCTGTTTGATTTTATATGCTCACAGCTGGAGGGGAAATTTGTTTCAGGATGAATTGTACCTGAAGTCTCATCCATACTTGATTTAGTAGATAAATATGTACTAAATGAGATTTTAGATTTTATTTTATTTATTTTTTGCATAGATGCTGACATAAGTTAAAACTTTGGGGGCTGTTGAGATGGAATTAGTGCATTTTGTATGCAAAAAGAACATAAACTAGGGGGACAGGGGGTAGAATGTTATGGCTTGTTTGTGTATAAATTTATTTATGGAAATAAATTTCTATTATTTCTAAATTACCCAGTCATTTATCCTGGTATAGGATATTTAACAAACTTAGGCATCCCTCAACTAGCATATTTATTCCATTATTTTGTATTAGTAGTTAGTTTACAAATGAGTCTCTCTCCCAGACTGAAAGTTCTATGAGACCAGCATTACAATATGGTGTAAACCACATGGAATTTGACAGTACAGTTACAGTCCTGAGCATACCACTTACTAGCAGCTATTTGACCTTGAACAAGTTACTTAACCTTTTAGTGTCAATTTTCATATTAGTAAGTTAAGCATAATACTAACAATCTCACAGAGTTGTTATAAGGATCAGCTAAAATAGTCAGCTTTGCAAGCAGAAGAGAATTTTGGAGATAAGCAAAATGTCTCCTACAGTAGGCCAAAAGGGAAAAGGAAAAATAGGGAAGGCAAAGAAAAGTTCTTTTCTTCTCAGTCAACTGAATTATTTTTCTCCATTTTTCTTCTTACCACTCTTACTGCATGCATGAAAGGCTCTAAGATAACTTCTGGTAGCATGAGACTCCTTGGGAAAACCAGACGAGGTCCTACGGATCCCGTTGTGGGAAAAAAAAAAAAAATCTCTGGTTTCCTCATAAATCCCCAGGAATTAAAAGGAAATGATCCCTCTCAAAATCAAAGACTCTGTTCTGTTTTGCATTGTGTTATCTGATGATTTTGAGTTTTGGGGGCATCAGAAATTACTTCGCATTATGAAAGAGCTTTGGTGAGTAATAACTAGGTAGAAAATACAGGTAAGGGATGGCTGATAGTAGTTGTAAATCAGAGAAGCATGCTCTTAGCCACCTGGAAAATAAGGAAACATCCCCACCCATCACTGGGAGATGAGACTCCCATCAGGGATGGGCTGATTACAAAATAAGCCAATTGGCTTTGGGTTGCCTTGTGATGCAACGCATGGTAGAAGCACTACACTGTCATCTCCCATAGTATCTATATGGTCTTTTCATGTTTAAGCATTGACATAAAAGCATAGCAAGGAGGTCTTAAGACACTGCTCTGCCTTTTAGTAAAAGGGTTATAAAAGGTTTGCAAAGATTTCACCTCATGGTCAAATTGGTTAAGATAAAATGGAATAATCTGTAAGGTTTGATTTAAACAAATAAACTAATGCAAGGGTAAAATTTAGCTGTAAACAGAATTTTCATGTCATAGTAAAGGCTAATAAAAAGTTTTTGCCTTTTGAGTCATCATTTTGGCAAAATAACTTATGGCAATATGGAAATTATCCTTCCTGATTCCTGGCTTTTTTAATGGTTCAGAGGGCCCCTAAACATTCAGAAAAGAGGTAAACAGTATTATTTGACATGTTTAGTCACATGAGATTGCCAAAATGATGTCCAATCTTCTTTAAGTTATATTTTGGTGAATACTAATATATGTTCAAAAATTGTATGGCATTTCTAAACTTCTAATGCCCAAGTATATACTATCAATCACAATTAAGGGTAAAGTTATTGCAAACCAGGAAAATAAATAAACTTCTTTGCCAGTCATGTTTTTAAATGTAACTATCCTGGAAATGTTGACATTCGCAGACAATTGTTGTCTTGCTTTGTTCCTTCTCAAAAGACACTTTATAATCAAGCTATATTAAGGACTTTAACAGGTGTTCTCAAATGCAGGTTTTTAATAGCTTTTAATATTGTAACATTGGAATAGAGAAAGAATGTACGGGACTCCTAAAAAAACTGACCTGTTCACAAATAACAAGCAAAGCAAAATTTAAGTGGATTGCACTCAGAAAGTTAAAGCAAACTTTTTGACTTTTGTTTGGAATACTGCTAATTCTTGTTTTGTTTTTCAGAGTCAAGTAAACTTAAACTATTTACGGCCTTTAAAAATTCAGTAAGGTATATTCCTGTAAACAAAATTTGGAGCATATTCATTTTCCTCCACCTGGTTCCTGTAGAATTTGGAGACTCATGGCAATGTAGTTGTTTGCATCCATGCAATAAGAATCAATTTTTCTTTGTTAACAGGACACAATTGGAAAACTGATTATTTTATCAAGGCTTTGACTGAAAGGTATGTTTCCCTTTAAGTAAATAAGCTTGACATGCAGAGCCAATAAAAGCCTGCTGGGGAGAACTGACCCCATACCTTGTCTACACAGTACCCGCACAGAGTTCCTAACCTGTAGTCAGTAAAGAATGTCACTTTCTAACAGGTCTGGAAGTTCTGAGTTTATCTTGGGACCTCAAGATGAGAAGAACACCCAACTCACAGGTATTAGAGGATACAAATCCATTGCTCGGCTTTAAAAGTCTTATCTGAAATTCCTTGTGAAATAGAGTTTCATCAAAGCCAATCCAAAAGGCCTATGTAAAAATAACCATTCTTGATCCATTTTATGCAAATAATCAGGCCAAGTATAAGACTAAAGTTTATTCATAATTGGTTTTTACCAAAAATGAGGACTGAAGAGAAAAATTTTGCTCCAAAGCTTATCATATATTTGTCATTAAATCTTAGTCTCATTAATTGTTTTTAAGTTTTTGCCTACATTTTAGACTAACCTTGCTTATTCCTGTGAATCAAGCGGTGATCTTCTGCAGCTTGGGAAAAAAAAAAGGATGAGTAACGTAAAAATGTGAATCAATATGCCAGTTCTGGGCAATTATCTTGCAAATTCTGCCAGATAATCCAAGTGAGTAAGGTGCCCATAACCCGGAATTTTCTTTGTTTGGGAAAATAAAACCAAGGAACTTCATAGATCTCTAAAGGAGAATTCTATATCTTGGCAAGTAAAATTTTAGATGGAAATTATTTACCACACCACACTTGTGGGAATTGCTGTCCTCACTCTACTATTTGCAATAGGGTTATACACAGTAGCACCTTCTAACTGAAATATTGGACAGAGAGTTTCCATTGCTGTTGTATTTCACTTAATTATCCTTATAACTGGGATAATCGTTACTGACAAAAAGGAAGCATAAAAGTTTTACTATCACTGAGTCTGCTAGGACTTTTTATTGGATTTAGTGATGCACTTTTAAATGAAACATGCTGCTTTTGGATTAACACCTAGTAAAGTAAAGGAAAATCTATAGGTACTTAAAAATCAAATCAAAACTGTTAACAGGCTCAGGGAAAATGCCAGCTTCAGCCCTGGGTGGCTATAATCCCTCTTTAATAAATTCCAGTCTTCTTTATGGAATTGGTTAACCCCTTTATTAAGCCCTCTCTTGGTTATATGTCTTGTATTGACATTTGGACACTGTATACTCAGTACTATAACTCACATTGTTTCTTCTTGCCCAGAAGCAATCAAACTCCAAATGGTGCTACAAACTGAACCACACATGGACACGCCATTCTTCCAAGGACCCATAAATCAACCCCAGGAGGAGGCCTAGCTGCTGTTCAATGACCCTTTTCAGGAGGAAGTAGCCAGAAAGAGTTGTTGCCCAAAGCCCCCTAACAGCAGTTAGTGAGGTATCACCATAGGGAGGAATGTGGTAGGAGTTATTAAGAAAAAGAAATTATTTTAGGCAGATAGAGAGGAAAAGGGGTCCTTCGGAAGTTTTCATCTTTTAAAGCATCTCTGGAAAAGTTTCTGGTAAAGCCCCAGCTCTTAGAGCCAGGTCAGCAACCTTTGATATACAAATGTAGCCCATTAAGAAACTGGGTCCACCCAACATGGCGATTTGTGTGCCTTCTAGCCCTTGTCCCACGTGTTCTGGCAACATGGTCGTTCGTTCCCACATATACCCACGGTAGAACATCACAGCGCCCCACATTTGCATATTAAAAGGTTAGGGTGGGAGGGCCAGCTTCCCCCCACCCCTCCAACTCCCCCCCACCCCCCTCCCCATGTAAATGACATGCCTGGTCAAACCAATTCCCTGAGCTCTATGCAAATCAGACAACAGCCTCCTCCAGCCTCTGCATATATACGTGGCTAGTCCACCACACTTAGGGACCTCCTCTTTCGGCTTTGGAGCCCCCCCCCCCAACTCTGTACAGGGGTAGCTTCCTTCCATCTTCTCCCTTCCTTCTTGCCCCTTCTTGCCTATTAAACTCTGTTCCTTAAAACCACACACATACACACACAAATGTGCCTACCAAGAATTACTACAAGGGTATAAGAAAGCCTTCTTTTTACACAAAGAACACATTGGAGAATACATTGGCATGGAAAACGGTCTCTTTGAAGGCACAATAACTATTGTTTCCTTATTAAATCCAGTTTTCCAATTAAATGGAGCCTCACTGATCTACACTATGGCTGGGAGGTCCCACAGAGAATTTCTGAACTTCGTAGATTAGCAAAACACTATAATTGGTGGGAAAAAATCATGACACAGACTCCAGAAAAATAGAAAAATGACTGCCATTGTGTTTATTTTGATAACTGGATTTAATTTTTAATTATTGAAATGCTTCATAATGGATAGTAAATATGGTGTAAACTTTTGCAACAGTCGTGAAAGATAGAGACAAGGAATTAATTTATTGATCACCTACTAAGTACTGGGTACTCACTGTGCTACTAGCTATCTTGTGTGATCCAGATAGCACTTTACTAATAATAGCCATGGTTATTATTCTCAATGCTCAGAGATAAAAACCTGAGCCCCAAATGGGGTTAATTGATTTGTCCCAGGGAGCACAGCTTGTAGGTTGGTGAGCTGAAGTTCTAGTCTTTTTCATGTCATAGAAAAAGCTTAACAATATTTTGGTTTGTGTGTCAATTTCAAAAAGAATTACCATTTTCAAATTGGATATTCTGAACACCATTGTTGTAGTCAAAATTGGCATTGCTGATCTGTGCTTCCATCACAACATCAAAATAAATCAAAACCATGGAATCTGCTGATCGCAAAAGCAACCATCAGGTAATCATCTTATCTGGACTTCTAGCTGAGTAGCTGAAAGTTACGAATTTTGTTGAATATTTTAAATCTGTTTTTATTTGTAGGATATAATTAGATACTTGTCCAAATTGAGGATGTAAACATCAAACAGGCCAGGTAATCATTTGAGTTCCTTAAAAAGTATCACTGATAATATCAGAGTTTTAAATATAAAAATGCTTGCACACACACACACACACACACACACACACACACACACACACACACAAATACTTGTTTTACTGGCATTCACACACTTATCTCTCTGAAACTCTGAAGACACAGCTTTACACTTATTACCTCCTCATCTCATTCCCTCCCTAGTCTCTACCAAATGTTTGGGTCTTCTTATTTCCTCCTAGTTTCAGTAAAAGTTGAAAGTACCAAAATTCATTTTGTGATCAATAAGCATTTCATGAGTGTCTACACTGAATCAGATACCTAGGTCTAGAAACATTGAGATGAATAATTCAGGGTCCCTGCTATCAAGGAGATAAGAGTTGATCCAATAAGAGAAATAGTGGTTTCACTTTATAGAAAGTTCAATAACAAAGGTATGTGTAAACAGATGCCGGAGCATGTAAAAGGCCAAGCTGATCCAGCCTGATGGTTTGTGGAATGGGGTCATCAGAGGATTCTTGGAACAGGTGATGTTAGAGCTGAGAGCAAGTCCATAGTCTGGAGAGGAACTAAGCCAGAGCTACCACCAACCAGAAGAGAGAGAATGGGGAAAAAAACAGATGCTAGATTAATTTCACTAGACTACTGCTACTGTATCAATGAGTTTTAATTTATCACAACTATAAGGATTTGGTTAATCACCTCTATTTGTAAAAGGCCATGGGAGGGGTTCTAAGGATGATCTAGACCAGAAAAAAATGAAGGTTGAAGCTGAAGCGATGGTAGTGAGGTGGAGAGGTAGAGATAGATCCAAAAAACTCATCAAGCAGATTTAGTAAACCCGCTGACTGATTGGTTGTGCAGATATTACAGAAAGGAGTCAGGGATGACTTCAGCAATTCCAGCTACAGTCATTTTGTGCAAGTTTTTAGGAACACATGCTAAATGTATTTTGGTCATAATAAATTTAAAATGCTGATGAGACATACATGTAAAGATGTCAGGTAGAGAGGCAGGTACACAAGTCCGAGCTGGATAAATACTTAGGAGCCAAAGATACATGGTGATGAAGAGAGAGTAAATGTATAGATCTCCCTCTCTCCCTCTCTCTTTCTAACATAAATTAAGAAGATGAAAGCAGAGAAAAACACGATAAGCATCTTTAGAAACCCATCCATTATAGGGAATAAACTTATACCTAGATCTACAGAGTTTAGTTTGACCAATTTGCCCAGATTCAGAAATAATTATGCTGTACTGAAGTTTTCATCTATATTTGTGTATATGAAGAACATGATTTATACAACATATAACAATAAAAGAAAAAAAAAAGAAGTCCTGTAATTTCCATTTTTTAAAAGGTCTATAGGCTGCTAAAGTGATAGGGTATTCTAGTCAGAAACACAACTCAGATTGTATAGACACAGAAGATTTAGAGGTAAATCCTATTAATCGTTACCATTTTGAACTATCAAATCAACTAAGGTTTCAAACAAAAATGTAATCCAGAAATGGCATATAATACATTGATAAAAAGAGGGAGATGTTATTTGAAAAGGAGTTGACTTGTTAGTCAAAGAGTAGATGAACTGAGTTTTCTCATTTGTTCTCAATTTCTTCTTAATAGGGATCACCTACTGCCTTCCATTTCCAAGCTCTCTGGAATCATTCTTCCTGATCATCTCTTTCTGTTATACTTTTCTTAGCACACAGATGAATAGCTCAATCATCTAAGTATTAACTAACGTCAGTGTCCATGACATTATGGGACGGCATTATGTAACAAATAAGACACTTGCTTTTAAGCAATCATTCTAGAAAAGGTTGAAGATTTGCTTGGATCCATATGCATGCTGTCTACAAGATAATAGGTACAAAATGCCTAGAAAAAGTACTGTACATGGTAGGTGTATTGGCCTGTTCTCACATAATAAGACATACCTGAGACTGGGCAATTTACAAAAGAAAGAGGTTTAATGGATGTACAGTACCACATGGCTGGGGAGATCTCACAATCATGGTGGAAGGCAAAAGGGATCAAGTCATGTCTTACATGGATGTAAGCAGGCAAAGAAAGAGAGCTTGTACAGGAAATGTTTTTAAAACCATCAGATCTTGTGAGACTTATTCACTATCATGAGAACAGCATGAGAAAGACCCACCCCCCATAATTCAATTACCTCCCACTGGGTTACTCCCATGACACATGGAATTGTGGGAGTTACAATTCAAGATGAGATCTGGGTGGGGACACAGCCAAACCATATCAGGTGATCTTTTTAAAAATCTCTGTTATCAACCATTCTCTCCTTTCAAAGAGTCTATTACAGTAGTCCAGACACTCTATGGATTCCACTTTCTGCAATTTCTATATGGCAATGTTTGCTTAGACATATTTCTATATTCTATACATTTAAATTATATCCTTTAGTAGTAGTAAGAAACTCTTAGATCTTTAAAGACAACAATAAATGGTAGCTAATGTATTTATTGAGTGTTTCCCACGTACCAGAACATTCTCAGTACTTTATATGTATTAATTCACCTTCACAATAACTCTAAAAGAAGGTTCTACTATTATCTGTTTTACAGATGAGGAAACTGGGGCATGGGTTGACCAGTTAGTCAGTGTCAAGATCAAGAGGGAAACTCAGGCAGCCTAACTCTAGAACCTACAATTCAATTACCACATACAGAATAAATGTTTTGAGTGTCAGGAGACAAGAAAATTTTCTGAGGTGCTCTATATAAAAGGGTCCCATAGTTAAGTGACCTTGAAACACTGAGTACATAGATATATGTAAAACTCTTTCAAAAAGTAAGTATCTTAGTAGTCCTATTCCAAAGAAATCTGCTTAATTTTATTTAATTCATTGTTTTCCAAACTTTAAAGCTTGAAACCTGTTTTCATGTGGTTTCTAACCACATCTCCCAGAATTGATACCTGTGCACAAGACTTTGGGAAAGTATTCAGAATCTGCCTCTTACCTGTGGCACTGAAAGATTTGGAGGTTCATGGCTGTCCCACAGGACAAATTCAAAAGAATCTTCAAAGATTTCTCCACCAAAGTGATGATAATAAATGATTCCATTAAACAAATCCCTCTGAAGGAAGCCAGGCACAGGATAGCCTATTGGGCCCATAAAACACCACATACTTTTGTACGAGTCTATCAAATATCAAGGTAAAATGATATTGAACTTATCTTCAAAAGTCTTATCTGTCTAGTATGTTCTATGTACCCAAGGAATCTGCATTAAATGTTTTCATCAAAGGTAAATAATAAAGCAGAAAAATAATAAATAATAGAGCAGGAAAACTAAAGTCACTACATCTGTCTTGATATATGGAAAAATTGGCATTAGAAAAATATTTTCAAGAAACTTACTCTTATTTCAAATATACAAAGTAACACTAACTACTTACTTGATCCCTATTTTGTCAACTCCAGATCTACTCACTTTAAGAAGTAGTTATGAAGTGATTCTAACAAAATGTAAATAAATGTTTTTCATGAAATTATCAATAATCTAGACTAGTCCAAACATCTCCTTTTAGACTAATTTGTTCTATCACCTTGCTTGGCTGACCTAATTTTTCATAGTGTAATTGTTACTTTGAGGCTCACCTCTGGAAATCTGTAGATGTACACGCTTGGATAGATCAAATTAACTTTCCTAAATCTCAGACTTCCTCATTATAAAATGAGAATAAAAATACTATCTTACTTCAGAAACTTGGTGTTCACCTTAGTGCAAACTCTGACACAATTTCAGCAAACCCAGAAGGGTGCATAGAAGGTTCTCCATGGAAGAGTGAATGCCATTCAAATGATCTTAACTGCCCAGAACTTACCTATCAGTCCTGGCCCTGGCTTCTTCATGATCTCCCCAGCCTGTGGAGGTTTCGTGATATTGAAGAAGATGTAGTCATCACTGGCATCCACATCTGAAGCTCGAAGCATGGATCCCTGGATCAGGATGGTCTGCCCCTCCTCCAGTTCTATCACAACATTGGTTATGAGGAACGGGGGACTATCATCTTTGGGTAGGATGTTGATGGGGAATTTGTGATGGATGCTGTGATGGCAATCAAATATCCGGAAGACCACGAAGTCTTTAGTGGAGTCACTGTCATCATGGTGATAGCGAACAACTCCAGCCTGGAGGTCAGCCACGGTGAAGAAAAATCCTTTTCCCCCCTGAGGGAGAGAGCAGAGATGGAGCAGATTGAGCGAGAAGGTACAGGAGCAGCAGCTGTGGGAAAAGCATCACTACAGCAGAGGCTGCTATGGAAAATGTGCAGCCTGTATTTCCCTCACCTGGAAAAACTACAGATTTTTAGTGGGTTCTGGGACAATATATATAGTTTTGAATACTGGCTGCAACATGTATTAGTTGTACAGATTTGAGCAAGGTATCTAATTTATGAAACTCATCTGTAAAACATGGATAACACTATGGTGATGGTTTTAACTTTTTCCATCACCTTGACTGGGCTAAGGAATGCCCAGACAACTGGTAAAACATTATTATTGGGTGGTTCTGTAAAGATGCTGTTTTTTGAAGTGATTAGCGTTCGAATCAGCAGACTGAGAAAAGATCACACTCACCCTTGTGGGCAAGCATCATCTAATCCATTGAGGAACTGAATAGAACAAAAAGACAGAGGAAAGGGGAATGCTCTCTCTCCTTCCATCTTCTGCCCTCTGACACTGGAGCTCCTGGCCCTTGAGCCTTTGAACTCTGGAACATAAACCAGCCACCCTCTAACACCCCCATGTGTCCCTCCACCCTCCACCTCCCTCCACCCTACTCAATCTCTCCATTCCCCTTGCCCAGCTTCTCAAGCCTTTGGCTTTGGACTGGGAGTTACATCATCAGCTTCCCTGGTTCTTAGGCCTTCAGACTAATACCCATGACTTCATGGGCTTTCCTGGTTCTCCAACAGCCTAACATGAAACCTCTCAGCTTCCACAATTACATAAGTCAATTCCCATAATAAATCACCTCACAGATAGGTAGGTAGGTAGGTAGGTAGGTAGAGAGATAGACATTCTGTTGGTTTAATTTCTCTGGAGAACCCTTACTAATATAAATACCTTATAATCCATGGCAAGAATGAGAAAACTTAAGCAATAGTAAGCCTACAATAAATGTTGGTTATTCTTCAGCTAATTGCTACCATTCTACATGGCAGCAGTTCTTAGAGGAGTGGTCTCAAACCAGCAGCCTTGGTGCCATCTGGAAAGTTGTTAGAAATGCAGATTCTCAGGCCTTATCCTGGACCTCCTGAATGAGACATTCAGAGGTGGGTGGGAAGGAGGCAACAACCAGTGTTATCAAGTCCATCTGAAAATTACTGGCTCAAGACCAAGAGCTAGAGCTCTGATATGGAACATACTGAGTTCAAATCCCAGGTCTGCCATTTTCTAGGTGTATGACCTTAGATACGTCAGTTGTTCTAAGTCTCAGGTTAGCCATGTGTAAAATGGGAATAATAATAGTATCTAACGTCATAAAGTTGATGTGAGATAAAGGAGATAAGGTATACAGAATGCTTTGCACAGTATCTGCCACAAAGTAAATGCTTAATAAATGGTCATGTCATACTATTTTCTATCTCCTCTGAACCTGGAACATCATTGCATTATGGGCTCCCACTCCCCATTTCATTTCTACAGTATTAATAAACATGCTTTGTTTTCTTCAGAGACTTACAATTCTTTTTATTTTTTTATTTTTTGAGACAGAGTCTCCCTCTATCACCCAGGCTGGAGTGCAGTGGCACAATCTCGGCTCACTGCAACCTCCACCTTCCAGGTTCAAATGATTCTCCTGCCTCAGCCTCCAAAGTAGCTGGGACTATAAGAATGCACCACCATGCCTGGCTATTTTTGTGTTTTTAGTAGAGACAGGGTTTCACCATGTTGGCCAGGCTGGTCTTGAACTCCTGACCTCAAGTGATCCACCCATCTTGGCCTTCCAAAGTGCTGGGATTACAGGCATGAGCCACTCACTGCGCCTGGCCAGAGACTTACAATTCTTAATGGCCATCACTCTCTTCACACCATGCAGCTGTGTTAAAGACCTTAGAGGAATAAACAATTTAACACTTTCTTGCCCAAGAGCCACGTTATGCTTCTTTCTTAGTACCAGAATCCTAGTTGCATTTGCATAGCAATACGGTCATTTAAAAATACTCAGTCTTGCAGGGCACAGTGGCTCACGCCTGTAATCCCAGCACTTTGAGAGGCCAAGGTGGGCGGATCACAAGGTCAAGAGATTGAGACCATCCTGGCCAACATGGTGAAACCCTGTCTCTACTAAGATATAAAAATTAGCTGGGCGTGGTGGCACTTGCCTGTAGTCCCAGCTACTCAGGAGGCTGAGGCAGGAGAATTTCTTGAACCTGGGAGGCGGAGGTTGCAGTGAGCCAAGATTGCACCAATGCCCTCCAGCCTGGTGCCTGGTGACAGAGCAAGACTCTGTCTCAAAAAAAAAAAATACTCAGTCTTCCCAACTCCCTTGCACTGAGGAGTTGTATGTGACATAGTTTGATAAGAAAATCTAAGTGGAAATTGTTGTATTGTGCTCCTGGGAAAACTTTTTAAATAGAGCAAACTTCTTTCACGGCATGACTTCTTTCATTGTTCCTTCTGTGTCTTCCAACTTCAAAGACATGAAGAAAATAATTAATTTTCAAGCCACTGCACTTGGATTTCTCTTACATACAACTGCACACCCACCCTGACTGATACACCCAGATTTAAACTGGCTTCCCACTATCCTGGGATTAAGTGGGAGGATTTATCATACATTTATCATTTTGCTTTGATTCCAGAATTCCCTAATCACAAATGACAATGAGACCTCTCTTTCTGCTTTACAGTTAGGCAAACTAAGAAGATAATTGAATTAAATCCTCTGAGCTCATTATAAGGAATGGCTTATTTTATCATAAAGTATATTACTTTTATTAGAATTATTACCTTGTTAATTATCATCCTATAGAATAATTATAAATTCATTGATTTTAAACTATGACAACTATTTCTAATAACATAACATCATTATTACTAAAGTATTCATTAAGCATTGATTTCTTTCTTTTTTTTTTTTTTGAGACAGAGTCTTGATCTGTTGCCCAGGCTGGAGTGCAGTGATGTGATCTTGGCTCACGGCCACCTCCGCTGCCCAGTTTCAAGCAATTCTCCCATCTCAGCCTCCTTAGTAGCTGGGACTATAGTCTGCCGCCACCATGCCCAGCTAATTTTTGTATTTTTAGGAGATGGGGTTTCACCATATTGGTCAGGCTGGTCTTGAACTCTTGACCTCAGGTGATCCATCCGCCTCGGCCTCCCAAAATGCTAGGATTACAGGCGTGAGCCACCACACCCAGCCTAATTTTTCGATATACTTTTTTGAAGTAGAAAAATAAAAAACACTGTCTTCCAACTGGGAAAAAAATAACTGGTTAAGGAATAAACTTAGAAGGAGCCTTGCATTGCATCCAGAAAGCAAAAACTGAGGTTTAAACAACGAGCCACGCACAAGGTACTGTTTATAAATGGTTAGACATTGATCTGAGCATTTGAACACAAAAGTCAATGGTTTCAAGATCTCCAGATTTTCTGCATTTGACAATTTCATTGAGAAATGGGACCCAAGAGATGCCACATATCATTCACCTCTTAATGTCAGCCATCCATGCTGCAGGCCACCAACAGTGACTAGCCGGACAGCACCAATGTCGTTATTGTCGACAACCTGAAACTGTTCCCAAGTGATGGCTCGAGACTGCCCCTCCAGGAGATTCAGACCTATGAGAGAAAGGAGAAAAGGGTGTTGGCATGACAGATTGGATAAAGAAAATATGACACATATACACCGTGGAATACTATGCAGCCATAAAAAAGAATGAGTTCATGTCCTTTGCAGGGACATGGATGAAGCTGGAAACCATCATTCTCAGCAAACTAACACAGAAACAGAAAATCAAACACCACATGTTCTCACTCATAAGTGGGAGCTGAACAATGAGAACACACGGATACAGGGATGGCAACATCACACACCAGGGCCTGTCAGGGAGGTGGGGGGAATGCATGCGGGACTTAAAACCTAGGTGACGGGTTGATAGATGCAGCAAACCACCATGGCACGTGTATACCTATGTAACAAACCTGCACCGTTCAGCACATATATCCCAGAACTTAAAGTAAAAGAAAAAAAGAAAAGGACGTTGGCAAATTCTACAACATGCCAATGTGCCTGCTTAAGAAAAGATGAATGAATTTCCACTCATGAAACCATCTGAATACTGGATCTTTAAAAGCTTTTCAAGAAACTGGAATTTGCTTTTATTTTTAGTACTATTTTTATTTTTAGTACTATTAACTCCAATATTACAACAGATTGCAGAGAATCCTGAAAGGGGCAGAGCAAGCTGGTCGAATCGCAAGGCAGTGTGCTGCTGGACCTATCTTATGCTTCCCTCACATCTGCCAGCTTCACCCACCACCCTGGCTGCAAACAACTGCCTGTTCTCTAGCTGCAGCTGCCCCAAATGGGTTCCCAGTCTCTAACATTGTAAAGCCCTCCTGCCTCCACTGCGTCATCTTCTGATGCAGCTGCCTACCTCCACTGCCCTCTGGTGGCGGCAGGACCAACCTTGTGACTGGTCAGGTCCTGCACCAGGGGACTCAGGGAGTGTGTGCAATGGCTGCTAAGAGGGGCCAGGTAACAATCTGGGCATGTGGGGGGGTTAACATCCAGTCAAGTAAACTTTAACCCATTAAACCTTTCCCATTAAATGGGAAAGAACTGATCATTAATAAATTGTTGAACTTTTCCCCCACCCTACTTTTTTTTGGT
The DNA here is from genome assembly GCA_036589455.1 of Ateles fusciceps. Lineage (NCBI taxonomy): Eukaryota > Metazoa > Chordata > Mammalia > Primates > Atelidae > Ateles > Ateles fusciceps. The sequence goes on along the minus strand of JAZHEH010002789.1, from coordinate 6,300,069 downwards.
TTTTCTCTCCCCTAACTCTTCCCAGATACAAAGGTTCCATCTCCTCCCTGGAGACATCAGCACTGCAGCGAAATCTGCTTTATCTTATAAAGCTGTAACCAGCTCAGTCATACTACGTTTTCCCTTACTCTTGATTTCAGCATAGGGTTAGTACATCTAATCTGCCTCAGGGTCTGTTTTCTAGGGGAACTGGGCTAATACATATATAAATGAGGGGGGAGAGAGAAAAGGGAAGGAAGGAAGGAAGGAAGGAAGGAGGGAGGGAGGGAGGGAGGAAGGGAAAGGAAAGAAGGAAGAAAGGAAGGAAGGAAAGAGGGGAGGGAGGGAAGGAAGGAGGGAGGGAGGGAGGGAGGGAGGGAAGGAAGAAGGAAGGAGGGAGGGAGGGGGGAAGGGAGGGAGGGAGGGAAGGAAGGAAGGAGAGAAGGAGAGAAGGAAGGAAGGAGGGAGGGAGGAGGGAGGGAGGGAGAGGAAGAAGGAAGGAGGGAGGGAGGGAAAGAAGGAAGAAAGGAGGGGAGGGAAGGAGGGAAGGAAGGAGGAGGGAGGGAGGAAGAGGGAGGGAGGGAAGGAAAGAAGGAAGGAAGGGAGGAGGAAGGAAGGAAGGAAGAAAAGTGCATAAGAATCTCTGTGACTGGCAGTAAGAATTTGGAAGCCAGAAGTGCACAGGACAAGGTGTCACAGAGCACAGCAGAGGAACAACTGAGAAGCCTATAAATGTATACAACAAAATATTAACACTGGTTATATCTTCATGATGAAATAATAACTTTAAATGTATTCTTCAAATTTCAATGATGACGCAGATCAAGTTCATAATAAGCAAACATTTATTTTAAAAAGGATTCTTTTTAAAGAATGCTTTGATGTTCAAAGCAGCCAAAATGACATTGAACACACCTGGATGTCACCGATCACACATACACATACAGACTATTCTGTCTCTACGCTCAAACAGGAGTCCATATAACATGTGATTATTCCTAAACTTCAGCTTACCAATTCCACCTTTTCTCTCATTACCCTTCTGACAGAGGTAGAGTAGGATATAGAGCCAGAATTATAAATCAGGGCTGCTCACCTGATGTTCTCTATCTCTACTGAAACTTGCATACATACAAACACATACTCACGTGTACATAGGCACCAAGCAGCTTGTTTAAACTGCCACCTGAGGATTTGAATCAGACACAGATATTTACCCCTTAATACAATCTATCACCACTGCTTATAAGTATGTTTCAAACAGTATTGATGGGATCCGTGAGAAAGGAAAAAAATCTCGATTTACATTCCACATTTACATCTGACCACATAAGTCCACTCAGAATTGAGAGGCATAGAAAGGCATATTTTAAAGCAGTTAAAGCTCTTATTTATGTATTTTAGTTTCCATGCAACCCAACATAAAAATAGACTATGGATTACAAAAGCTAAACCTCTCTCCAATCCCTTGGAACAATTTGAGTTGGAGATTTCAGTCCCACTACAGCTCAATAGCACAGTCACTTTTTTTCTTCATTCAGTTGAAAGGTGTCCTTTTGTCATATCTCCAGCAGGGGAAAGAACTTGGACTCAGGACACAGGAATCCTGGATTTAAATTTCTCACACTGCCAGTAGGAATAAAAAAAACCCAAAAGCTACTATCTGATGCCCTTAATCTACCTGGGCTTCAGTTGCCTCATGTAAGAAATAGGAATAAAACTACCTTTCTTTCCTGACCCATCTACTTTCTTGTATTCCCTTCAGGGCTATGTTGCTTGATGCCTTATATCGAGCTTTACCTGTATTCCAGGATACACGGGGGGCATTTGTATCTGCTGTTCTGATGGAGATGTGGACTGTCATAGGTGCGCTCCTTTCAAAGAAGAAGTCATATACCTCCAATTCTACCTGTAAACAAACAGATGCAAGTGAGCCACACACTGAAACGTTACAGGGTAAAGTGGTATCAATTCTGGAGTATACCCACACACAGAGGCAAACAGCGATTCAGGTGTCTGCTGTTCGCACATCTCATTTTTGACAACCTGATTTGAATTTTTCAGGTTCTGGATCTTGTTCCTTACTTTAGCAGTATTTTTAAATTTTCTTCTACATGAAAGTATTAATCTAAAATTGGTAATATGCTGGAGAGGTGTCTCTGCACTGGCTCGGGAGACTAACTCATTCCCACATTCAGTCACTTAAATCTCTCTCAAACGTAGAGGATCTATAGAAGTGATTTTCAACTAAGGGTGATGTCCCCTTCGAGGACTTTTGGGAATGTCTGCAGGCATTTTTGGTTTCAGAAGTGGGTGTGTGGGAGAATGCTATTGTCATCTAGCAGGTAGAGGCCAGGGATACTAACATAGGATTAGCCTACACAGGAGAGCCTCCCAAACAAATAATTATCTGATACAAAATGGCAACTGTCATACTGCCACTATCAAGAAACTCTGATCTAGAGACATCTATCCCACTAGACATATGTTTAAATATTTATTTGCTTTCATGAAATTCACAACTGGTAAGTAGCGGCTACGTGGTGCGTTTTGATCTTTGTTAGGTACTGTGTCTATATTGCACCAGATGTTGACAGAGAAGAATGAGGTATAACACAGAAATGCAAGGCATACTCCCTACTTTTGAGGAACGTGTGGTTGGTGGGAGAGGATATGAGAAATATTGAGACAGCAATATATCAGCAAATACTGAATAACAAAGAAACTGATTCAAGGCTGCCAAAGCAACAGTCTGAAAATGAAACTCCATGGGCAGGAGGTGTCTTTTTTGGAGGTGTAATGTAAATGTGTATTCAGCTGGGCCCCTGGTCCAGTCCACACAACCTGAAAACTGTGTGATCTCCACTGAAAAAATTGAGTTACCTTCTAACAAAAAAAAATCACACATCTGCACAGGTTCTTCTTTAATAGCACATTATACAATGCCAGGAAGCCGCCAGAAACGCGGTGCTCTATTTGTGAGCTCCAAGGAGGACTGGACGCACAATGAGAAATTACTTCCTAACAGGGAAGACATGGGAGGCCAGGGACTATGATCAAGAGGAGGAAATAAAAGCAGAAGGCAAAAGCATAGCATTTATAGCCTGAAGTCTTTTGTCTCCTCTTGAAGCTGCATGCTGAAAATGCCTACATTACAATAGAAGACAACTTGGTAACCCCAGGGACACTCATTTTCCTTAATAAACTTGAACTCAAGTCTGTATCAGTCTGCTGGTTTAAAATTTCCATCCTGTTTGAATCAAGTTGCTGGTAGGTCTTTAAGTATGTGAAGCACTGTTATGTGGAAGACTTTAACCAGCTGTCCTCCACTCCCATTGAGTTCAAAACCAGAGGAAAGAGGTTGAACCTGAAGCAAAAGGGATTTAGATAGAAGTAGCACCTTCCTGATGGACAGTGTTTCATCGTGAAATTAGTTATCAAATGAGACTATGGGATCTCCTATCCTGAGTCTGTGTTATTAATTAAAATTAAGAATTCCCATAAAAAATTCTCACAAAAAAGAGTAAAAGAATTGATTAATAAAAGAATTGTGGGCTGGGTGCCATGGCTGACACCTGTAATCCCAACACTTTGGGAGGCCGACGCGGGTGGATCATGAGGTCAGAAGTTCAAGACCAGCCTGTACAATATGGTGAAACCCCGTCTCTACTAAAAACACAAAATATTAGCTGGTCATGGTGGCATGTGCCTGTAGTCCCAGCTGCTCGGGAGGCTGAGGGAGGAGAATTGCTTGAACCCAGGAGGTGGAGGTTGCAGTGAGCCGAGATTGTGCCACTGCACTCCAACCTGGGTGACAGAGCGAGACTCCATCTAAGAAAAAAAAAAAAAGAATTGTTTGCTTGCTTCGGCAGCACATATACTAAAATTGGAACGATACAGAGATTAGCATAGCCCCTGCACAAGGATAACACACAAATTCATGAAATGTTCCATATTTTGGGGGAATAACACACACTGGGGCCTTTCGGGGTGAGGGGTGGAGGGAGGGAGAACATTAGAAAAAATAGCTAATACATGCTGGGCTTACTACCTGGGTGATGGGTTGATGGGTGCAGCAAATCACCATGGCACATGTTTACCTATGTAACACACCTGCACATCCTGTACATGCACCCCAGAACTTAGAAAGAAGAAACACACCAAAACATTTTTTTTTAGATAAAAGAATTGTAAACATAAGCCATCTCTAACTTCAGTGGTCTCTGTGATGCAGGAAGGCTGTGGAAGGCTGCTGCAGTTCTCAAACTGGTCAGCCCTGGGCCGAAGGTGGCCCTCAGAAATATCTGGTAGCTGGCACAATACATTTCACTACAATTTTCACTTGTTTTCTATATTCAACAATTTAAGCATTTTACCAAAAAACGTATCATTCTCCAACTTCTCTTGGCACATGAGTGCTACAGCAACAGTGGGCACACTTGTAGCCTTACAGGGCAGCGGTGGGCACAAGCTGAGTGGCAACTGCTTCCTGAGGGGCTGGCTCTTGCTTCAGTTTGCCTCAGTGCCCCTCACTGGGGTTTGCTCATTGACCCCACCTGCCTGGCTCCTCTGGGCAGTAAGTTTGTATCCTGATTTACAGTGATTGATTCTTTTCTGAGGCAATGAATGTACAAAGGAACCTGAGGGTTCAAGGTAGGGGCTTCTTAACTAACCCTGTGACTCCTGACTAGGCTGGAACCTTTGTCTCTCCTCACCTCATCATGTCTCCTCTCAGAATGGCTGCTGTTTGGTGGCTGATAGGCGATCTGCATGTCACTGAGATCCTTCCAGGTGAATGAGGAGATTGGTTTGGTGTGATCCAACAGGTGAGTCACATAGCCCCGAAGCGGGGCTTTAGTAATGTTGAACACCAGCAAGGGTTTAGGGGTCTCATCTTCTTCACAGTCCAGAACTGATGTAGTCAAGGAGGTCAGGATGAACTGATCCACTTCCAGAATAAACATGGCCATGAATGCAGCCTTTGGAATCTGATTCGGAATTCCAGCTCTGATATAGACAGGCAGCCACGCACTCTCTGACTTTTGAAGGAGAAAGAAAATACAAAGGAGGAAATAGTATGAATGAAGCAATATCATGCAGGGCCAATAGCATAATATTCAATACAGCCACAGCCTAGAGGATGTGACCTCTAGGTGACCTGAAACCTGGCTGCATATTGGAATCACCTGGGGGAGCTTTAAACACATGCTGGTAACTAGAATCCGTCTCCAGAGGTCCTTGTTTAATTGTTTCAAAAAGGGGACCAGAAAACCAGTATTTCTCAAGATCCCTGGTGACTCTTACATGCAGCCAGGTGAAGAAGGGAGCACCTACTTTGGCATCAGAAGGAACTGTGCTTATCATTCTATCTCCAACACTTTTAATTTGTGTGAATTTAGACAAGTTACTTAACTCTTAAGTCTCATTTTCTTTCCAGCTGTAAATGAAAATATTAATACTAGACTTCCAAGTATTAAGTGAGAACAAATGAAATAGCTGAAGTACACACTTAGCAGTCTGGCACCCACCAACAACTGGCTCCAGCCACCTTCGTCACCTCCTGTCATGTAGTTTTAAAGGGGCAGGAGAAGGATGAAGGAAATATGTCTTTAAGATTTGGTTCTCATGCAAATGAAGAATAGTTGCTTGGTTATCTAGTTAGTTAAGACCCCAAATCTCCAAGCAAGGGCTGGGTATTGGGGATTGCAAGTGACCACTGAGAGTAGGAATGCATCCTCCCAAAATGAGAGCACTATGAGCAAGAGACCCTTCAAAGAAACCATGAAATTGTGCCACAAGGTCTAAGATCTCAACAAGTGCTATGGGCAGAGAGAATCCTCATAGGGCAAGGTGTGGTAGCTCATGCCTGCAATCCCAGCACTCTGGGAGGCCGAGGTGTGAGGATTGCTTGATGCCAGGAGTTTGAGACCAGCCTGGGCAACAGGGCGAGACCCTGTCTCTACAAAAAAGTAAAAATAAAAAAATTAGCTAGCCACTGTAGTGCACACCTAGTCAATTACTCAGGTGGCTGAGGCAGGAAGTCAATTACTCACTTGAGCCCAGGTGTTTGATGTTATGGTGAACTGTGATCATGCCACAGCACTCTAACCTGGGCAAGAGAGTGAGACTTTGTCACTAAAAAGAAGAAAAAGAATCCTCATAACAGTAGATGCCAGCTCTTATGGGAGCTGACCTATTTCATTGCTGAGAGGACCAGGCTCAGTTATCAAATTCACATTAGTCCAATACTGCTTAGCACTGACCATTGGGCTAGGAGTTGTAATCTGTGTATAACAGAATGCTAAAGTTCCAATAAAAGAGATTAGATTTCCAAGTGAATGTAAGACAGGTAGTAAAATATGCAGAATTTACAAAGCAAGTTGTCTGGAACTAGTTCCAGACTCCAGAACTTTCTTGCCCATATAAGAATACAAAAAGATTGAGAAAGGTAAAAGAAACATTGATCAGGAGAGAGGAGTGCTTTGCTGTGTTGTGTTCAGTTACTTCCCCAACCTTCAACACCACATGCTGGTACAGACCAGGAAGAGCAGGGCAATGCCATATCCCCTGTCCCTTAATGTGTGTTTCTTGCAGTTGAAGCACACACAGAGACCTGCTGCAGGGCTCATATCTGAGGAAGCTAAGTGGCTGGAAGCAGAAAAATAATGATAGCTGTGCCAGAATCAGTCTGTTCTTGTTGTGTCAGCAAGGGACATATAAATGCTCCCAGATATGGGCTAAGTGGGCAGAGGGCTGGTCTGGGGTTTTCCTGGACCCTAAACTTCAGAAAGCTCTCTTGAGAGGCCAAAATCCAGTAACAAAATGCTGGAGATGGAATCAAATCCTAGGAGCTATAGGAGAAATTGCAAGTGCCGACTCAGACTAAAAATACATCCTCTTAAGAGAGCTATGAGTGATAGACCAATGGGGCTCTCCAGAGAAACCATGAATTTGTCCTTATGACAAAGATGCAGCTTGAGACATCTACCAGGCTCAGAGAGCAAGATATCATATCTCATCAGTGCCTGATTAAGTAAGATCCCCCCTCCCACTCTCCGAAACCACCCCTGCCACCAGCCTGAAAGTTCAGAAACTAACCAGCAATGCTCGGAGAAAAGAGAATTGCAAGAAAGGAACAGAGAAGACCATCAACCCCTCCCCCTTCCCACCACATGGTTGATGAAGCCAGGTGGACAATATACTGAGATGTCCCAGGGTTTAGAGTATCTACTCTTCACGTGCCACTGGGAAAAAAATTATTTGAAGATGCATAATTAGAAAACTCAAGAGTGGGTAAATTGTGATTTAAAAGGACTGGTGCTGAACACTAGACTAATTGAGTCTAGAGTCAAGTCTAAATAAGTACGTTATTTTAAACATGTTAATAAAGTGGATACAAATGTTGAAAGAGCCTACTGCTCATAATAAGGTATAAAAATCATATGCTAGAACTGAAATTGCAAATTATATAAACAAAGCAATTGCCAGGAGAAAGGATCAATTGGATCCATTCTCACCATACATAGGAAGGAGCCAAGAGAGTTCACTTCATTTTTTGACATGTATTACAAATGTAGGCTTAATAATATTTTTAAGTTTAGAATTAAGTCCAAATGAAACATAAAATGTGATAAGGAATTGTCAAATAAGGAAAGATAAAGGCAAAAAAAAATCTATTTTGCAAGACAAATTTTTTTAGTTAGCAAGAAAGCATAAAACATGATAGAAAAAAGTGTATCTATTACTACCACAAATATAAACTTTGCATTTCCTTATTCAAGACAAATATTCTGAAATTCCATAAAAATGTGCAATTATATGTACCTTACAAGAAAGTCACTTAAAATAAAATTACATGGAAAGATTAAAAGGAAAAGGGTGATACAAATTTATCACATAATGGAAAAAGCAGAGAGACCACATAATTTCAAAGATGAATTCAATGTGGACAGTTGACATTAGTAAAAAATATGAGACAATATGCAACAATCTTGCATGTTCTTCATGTGTACCCCAAAACCTAAAATGCAATAAAATATATTTTTTAAAAAATGAGACAAAGATTCTTATAAATAACATTATATTTAATATTGTTCTGCTCAACCCAGTGGGGGAATAGAGCAAAAATAAGAAGAATAATTACAGAAAAAGAAAGAACAAAATTATCATCATTTGTGAAAGATATAATTATGGTCTTTAAAAGCCCAAAGAATTGAGAATTTCTTAAAATAACGGAATGTAGGAAAGAAGCCAGATACAAGAAAATTATTCCAAAAATAGCTTTTCTGTTTATCATTAATAACCAATGAGAAGATAAAATGGGAGAAAAATATTCTATTCACAATAGGTTCACAAAAACAAAGGGCCTAGGACTGGACTTAATAAGTATGCTCAACTTATATGAAGGAAACTATAAACTTTACAGAATCATATAAAAGAAACTTTGTCCAAATGAAGTGAGATACTTCATTTCTGGATAAAAAGACTCTATATGATAAATGTTTCATTATTCTAATTTTCTCCAAATAATTTATAGTTTTAACTGGATACTAACAAAAATCCTTAGGGGCTGCATTTTTTTGAAACTAACATAAACGATTTAATTACATTTATTTGGAGCTAAGTCTAGGTAACAATGGCTATGAAAATTTTGAAGAGAAGTGATAAGCAAGAACTTGCCTGTAAAATAATTATAGGCCTATTAAGTTTAGAATAATATGAGACTGACAAAGAATAAGTAGGTAAATCTAAAAAGCAAAAGAGCTAGCCTTGAAATTGTAAACATTATATCTTTCTATACAATAGAAGATCATCTAAAATCAATGGGAAACAAGTTAATTGTCCAGTGAATGGTGTTGAAACTTTGGGCTGTTTGGGAAAATCTGTTCCTTGTATTTCATCATGTAAAAAAATTTTATTTCAGGTAGATTAAAAAGGCAAATGTAAGGAAGGAGACTTTTAAAAATCTAGAAGAAATTGTGTGAGTGGTCATTTGATCACATGATGAGAATTTATTGTATAACCATAAAAATAACAAAAGAACAAGATGCAAAACTTCACATAGAGTATAAATTTGATTTCATAAAATAAAACCAACTCTGGCATGCACGTGTGCATGTGTGTGTGTATGTAAAAACGGTAGAAATACAGCTATACTTATTTTCTTCTTATCTTGCTTTCTGTGTTTTTTTAATATTTTCTGCAGTGAGCCTATTACTTTTATATTCATAAATGAATCTGTTTTATGACATGCCAAATAAACTATGGAATAGGTTAATAATAAACAAAGTAAGAAGGTAAAGGGATAAACTCCCAATAAAATAGATTTTAAAATATAAACAAATAAAGCCCTATTCAATATAGCAAGGAAAAAAATGAGAAAATTTGGTCAAAAAGAAAAATGGCTCCAATTTTTTCAATGGACATAAGAAATCATTAAAAGTGAAAGGAGTTTTTGTGTTAAAATAAACAGAAAACATCTCATCTAATAGTTGTCTGTAGACCTAGTGTGCAGGTCTGTCTGAACAAAGTATGTCACTCTTCAGGGCCACCACTATAAAATAGGAAGCTTGAATTAAACCCAGCCTGATTTTGCAAACCTGGCTGATGAGTTTTTTACTGGGTGACTTTTAAAACCAGCAATATGCATAGTGCTACTATGTGCCAAGTTTTATGTCATTCATGTAATAAGTATTTTCTCATTTAATCCTCTCAGTTACTCTAAGAAGTAGGTACTATTAACCCCACTTTAAGTGGAAGAAAATCAGACCAAAAGTCACACAGCTAGCTAAGTAGATGTTTGAACCCAGGCAATCTGTGCCCAGTGTCCATGCTCTTAACTATTAGCTGGACTCAGAAATTTATCCTTGAAAAGCTACCCAAGTGATTTACCTGATCAATTTGACTAGTCTGCCTCACAGTTTTTGCCAGATCTCAATTCTATGATTTTGTTTCATCATTTCTTTATGATTCCTTGTCGTATCAATTCCTTGGAGTAATAATGTTCAATACTTGACCAGACCCCTTAGGAGAAATCCCTGTGAGAAGCCAGATTGTGAAAGATAGAAGTATTTCCAAACTCATCCTGGATCATCTTTCATCAGCACAAAATCTGAGCTGTTTCAGCAGGTACACAGTTTCCCCGGTTTCCCAAATAAACAAATTATAGAGTGCATAAATCAGCAGCACAGCATGTTAAATATTTCCAATAAATGGAATCCAATTATTTCAATATAGGAGATCAAAAGAAGGAAAGACAAGAGAATTAAAAGCAATTGGAAGATGCAGGAGGTCTTTGGGAGCCTGTCTCCTTGATGAGCCAGCCCTTCATCCCAAAGCCTGGAAGGGTGACAAGTCTGCGACAAACGTAAACATGAGACTGAGATTCTCCTCCCCCACTAGTTTCCTGTGACCTTGCAGAGTGGGCTCCCTGATTTCAAGAGGGACAAAAGGAAGCAACAAAGAGAAGCATCAAATGACAGGCTGAAGAGTAGTGGAGGTAAAAGGAGGAAGAAGGTTAGCATATAACTAGCCCGAAGAAGGTTAGCATGTAACTAGCCCCACTTCTTCCCAAATCACTGTAGTGATGGTGGACCTAGAAGAGAACCACAGAAGGGAAATTTTATCTACAAACTACTGTTTTAAGCACTTACTAGCAGAACCAACAAGCCTGCAGTTCCAATGAGTCACTGGCAGTTTCACCCTCAAAACACAGGAACTCTCCCTGGCATGAGAGCTGGCATGAGCACCCCCCTGTAACTGGCTCTCTGTGAATCCTGGGGGAACCCACACATAAACCCAAACTCTACCTTGTACACAATTTTACTCCTGCTATCTGTGAGGTCCAGTTGGATGGAGATATAATCGATGTTGGGTGAAGGGGGGATCCAGATGCTGATAACGAAGCCCCATCAGCAGGAACTCCTCACAGCTCACTTTGAGGCTTTCTATTTTCTTTAATCCTGGGGTACAGCTTCCACCTGGACACTTCAGTTTTGCTCCCAGTCCTAGAAGGTACCGCATTGGATTCAGATAGTCACTTAAACATAACAATTGTGAAATTTAAAAACCAGTGCTCCCTCCCATGAATATTTATTCCCTCTCACTGCCTCAAGAACACTCGTGTGCCCTCCAGTCATTCACTGGGTGGCTTGTCATGGTTCTGAAAGCTTGTAATTTTCTTTACTACAAAACAGTTGATCAGGTGTCTCACCACGCCCTCACCCACCAAAAGTTAAACTGAAAGAAAATATAATAAAATGTGTTTTCTGAGGCTTGAACATCTCTGACAAATAGACCAGTGACTCACTGCAGGCCTTCCACAGTCTAGCTCCAGTCTTTCCTCTACGGCACCAGCTTCCATGTCTCCATCATACAATCTCTGCTAGACTGTCTGCTCACTGAAACCCCCTACCCCTGTGGCTCTCACTCATTCAAATCCAGCATATCCTCCTAGGTCCACTTAGTCTTTTCACTAAGCCTTCCTTTAAACATTCTTCGATCACCCGAACCAACGTGCTCTTTCTCACTGAAAACTATAATTGTCTCTCTAACAGTCTTCACATCTCTGAACAACTGTAATTTTTACCCTTGTTTGGTATGTAATAATCATAAGTCACTTTTAAATTTAAAAAAATTTGTAGAGATGGGGTCTTGCTAGTTGTCCAGGTTGGTCTTGAACTCCTGATCTCAAGTAGTCTTCCTGCCTCAGCCTCCCAAAGTGCTGGGATTATAGGTGTGAGCCACCACGCCCAGCCACCCACTTCTTCTTCTTTTTTTTTTTTTTTTGAGTCTCATTTCTCTGGTGTACAAAATAGAATAAATGTGCCTCTAATTTGTCATTCTGTCCAAATTCAAAGTATTACTACTATTACTCTGATTATCCTTTATATTTCTTGGTTTCTCATAGTTTCTAGAGAGAACAGGGAGGTGCCCAAAATATATTGACTGAGTGAATAGCAGAAGGAGATGTTATCCTTCAGTTCTTCCTAATTTAATCTATCATTGCTACCAACTAGCTTTACTTCAAACTTGCTCAGAATCCAATAATAGTCCCTAAATGCACCAACTGCTACTGTTGCTATTACTAATAACAGTTGACAATTAATGAGTACCTACTGTGAGCCAGACACTGTGTTAAGCACTGTGTATGTGTATAACCTCATTCACTCTTATCCTTACCCAACACTACAGGGCAGCTATTATCCTTTCTCATTTTAGAGAGGCTTAGACAGGTTAATAACTAAAATTAGACAGAAAATAAAGAGCAGAGGAAGTTCTCAAAACCAGGTCTTTCTGATTGCAAAGTCTGTTCTCTTAACTACTAACTGTTCAGCCAGCTAAAATTTGTACTAGTTAACTAGAACTCCTCATCATGGTGGAAGGTGAACATGCATGGATATTTTTGTCAATTTTAGTAACACCCAGATAAGCATTAAAAGACATACGGGACTCTGGGACAAAACTGTGTGGCTGATCTCCACGAGGTTCTTCTGGCCGAGGCTCCCCCAGAACCATCTGACCATGGGCTGGCAGTCGAGTTCTCGCAGTGTCCAAGCTGACCGTGCATTCCAGGCTAGCCATCCTATCATAATCAAATCTGAGCAGATTTTTATCAATTGCTTGGGACAGTCCATTGAATTCAGGCACCTCCAGCACATTGTTACCCATACGGATGATGTTGCAGTCTGGTTCCAGGAGATAGACCCGCAGGATAAAGGTTTCTATGAAGGTATCTGTTTCAGTAAATCTGTGAAGAACACAGGCAAAAGCAATATTAATTGGTGCTCAGAAATTTCTGATACTTGTATACTCAGTTGGACGCTTAAAGATTGGCCTTCACAAAATTTGTGCCACAGATTGAGTTTGGATTTTGTTTAGGCTTTACTCCCAGCCTCTCTGTTCTCTTCCCTTCTTCTCTTTACCCTGGTGTCAACACCTTTTCCTGCCACTTCTTCCTCCCAACATCTTTCTTTTAACACCTGCTCACAAACTCATCATGCATATGGATATTTAATGACTGCTGAGACCTCAGAGTCTACTTCTAGCACGTGTGTAATTTAAGAGTATTAAGCATGTATAATTTCTGGATTGAGTTTTAATTCAGGAGTGTAGTGAGTGGTCTCTGAAGCATTCAGGCCTTTTTGTCCTTCAGAAATACCAGTACATGGGTGGTCATTTGCAGCCTAGTTTGGGGTGCCCAGCTCAGTGCTTGGCATGTAAAGCATATTCAGCAATTGCCACTTCCATTCCCTCCATCTTTTTAGCAACTCTAATCTCAGGGTGTTTGCAGAGTCTAAAAGAGAGGGGTCTTCATTTTTTTTGAAGAGGGAAGATTAATGAGTGATTAGCATGCATCAGTAATGCAGCTTCTAATTGATGTGCTCTTATTATGGCTGAGGCAATATGCTAAATTCTTTACAATAGTGTATAATTCAATCCTTATAAAAACCTAGGATAGACATTGTTAATTCCATTTTATGGAGGAAGAAACTGAGGCATAACAAGCTCAGGTAACTTGCCAAAGGGGCTGGAGAAGGAGAAGTGGTAAGAGGGGGAATAAGCATGCTCTCTCATCTTCTGCTGCCTACTCCACTCAATATTTTATTTTAAATGTGCTTAAGACCAAGAGTAGAAGCAGCTCCTCTAACCCCACCTTTCATGTGTACTCTTCCAACCTCCTAGCAGCCTAGAAACCCAAGGCAGGAGTGGGAGCAGCAAGAATCCATCAGCTTTTTTACGTTTTTTAAATTTATTTTTATTTTTAATTTTTGTGGGTACATAGATGTGTGTGTGTGTATATATATATACATTTTATGAGGTACATGAGATACTTTGATATAGGCATGTAATGTATAATAATCCCATCTTAATAAATGAGGTATCTATTCTCTCAAGCATTTATCTTTTTTCTTTTCTTTTTGGGACAGAGTCTCACTCTGTTGCCCAGGCTGGAATGCAATGGAAACAGGACAGGGCTAAAAACTGGCTACAGAAGAACCCTAAGGAAGATGACACAAATGGAAATAAGTGGAAGTTGGCTACAAAGCTTGCCTCATCCACTCAGGCCTCCAGTTTCTGTTGATTATTTTGTCTGGAATCTATTAACTCCCCTCATGACAATACATATCCATAGGAAAAGCCCTCAAAAGTACACAGAATGGTTACTTGGCAGCAAATGAGCGATGTTCTTGTGCCACTTACCTGTAAAGTCTGAGCTTCACTGTGTCTTCATCAAGAATTGGACAACCATTGTGAACATACTTGACTTCATTGGGAAGGAAATGGCAGTCAAAGACCTAGTTCACATGAAGAATTGGATAAATACTTATGAGAAAATTGGTACAAGATTTACCATTTTGGCAGGAGAGTACTGCCTGGAGAAAATATGGTCTGTTAGCAAAATGTGTATGTGTGTGTGTCTTCACCACCACCACCTCTACCCTACCCACAAACCACTCACCATCCTACTTATACAGCTGTGTCTTGTTTTGAGAATATCTAAATTGTGAAAACCAAAACACATCAAGAAAATTAGTTAAAGGACAATTACCTCTCTAAATAAGTGTCTTTTTACCATCTAGAGTGCATTTAAAACATGGTTTCATTTTTCAAAATTTTATTTACCCTCTTCAGGGTTTCACAGCAATTGAGTTAGAGTTCTTTTCTGTGTGTCTGCATGAAAAGGTGTGATTTAACCCACCCTCAGACACACTGTATTCTTTCTGTATATCTGCATTCTCCTTTTATTTCTTTCTTTTCCAAATGGTATTCTCATATTCAAAGATGAAGCCACTGACTATGGACACTACTGTGGTTAATCAGAGTCCAGCATGACCCACAGTTGTGTCTTATGTACTTGCAAAAGACACACAGTTGTGTCTTATATACACAATACTTGTGTCTTATATACTTTTATTAGTTAGGTAATAGCAGAAATGGTCGATAAGACAAATAGGAACCTAAAAGCAATTTCTTCTATTAAAATAAAATTATAGTGAACTGTCTCACCTCACTCAAAATTATTAAGGACATTGCCAACTGCTATATTTTGGGAACCTGATTTTTAGAAGAAGAATCATCTGTCCCCACCCACATCATGCCCCTCATTCTGCCCAATCTGACTTTGGTAGAGTTCTAAGAAATACCCTTGAAGTATGCACGCAAGTTCACCATTGGTGTTTTGTCTGTACTTTTTCACAGGCTCAAACATTTTCAGACAACAGAATCTACTCAGAGAAGACTTTAACACTAATACAAATGAGTTTCTTTTCCCATAGATATCACTGGTTCCTCTTTTAACGGACAACTAGGAAGGAGATAAAGCAAAGACCTTCCCCATATCATTGACAAAGAGTCATGGTAATAAAGAGACAATCTGCTTTGTTAAAAGAAACATCTGTTTTATGTTTCGTAATATGTTTTCCTTTTATAAAAGGCGACAACCGTAATTGTCCATAAATTTACTAACTAAAACAAAGGAGAGCTAAATCCTTTTCTAATTACTGTCTAGCTTTGTTTTTTTCCACTTCAACTGCTTTTCAATTACAATTTATAATTAAATTGTCACACATTCCTAACTCATTACTCACTTTAATGACAGCAAACTGGTTCAAACGAGATACTTTCTTACTGCTATATTTCCTATATAAAAAAGCAAGTTGAGCACTAACCTGGGGGGCTTTTCCACCCAGCATATTTCTTGCTTTGGGTTAGGCGTGAGGAGTGCCATGTGTAAGGGAGTCTTGTCCTAAAACATGAGGAAAACATATTGCTGTCGACCTCATCTAATTGACTACAGCAAGAGTGTTATCTAAACAGAAGGCACTGATGTGCACCAATTGAAATCCCTTTCCAAATATTCAATAGGAAAATGTACCTGTTGGTCCTAAGACAAACTTCAGTAATGAAATGAAAACACTAATTGAACAGATGTTAAACCAAACATTTTCTGTGCAAATGACATGAAACTGTTCATTACACAGCAGGGTGTTGTTAACACAGTCGTCTCACTAGAAATGGGTTCACATAAGCTTGGCTTTCAGCTTATTACCAAGCTCTTTAAAGAATAATGTTTAGGCTGTGTGTTCATGTGTATGTTGTGTGTGTGTGTGTATACACCTGTGCACGTGCATTTAGCTATGCTTAATTTCTAAAACTCCATAAGAAATAAACCCCTAGGGGAGGGCTGAACCATCCTGGGTTAAAAATCAAGCACAAATTCAACAAAACAAAACAAAACAGACTTGACTTGGGAATCTTGTTTTTGTTGAAATCATGAGAATAACAAATAGCAATGATCACCTGGCAGTTTGAGGAACAAAGTTTTCCCATGATACAGATTTCTCTAACACAAAGTTCTAACATTTGGCCAAAAAAGGTGATGAAATCCCATATTTTAATGAACTCCTTTACCGTAGAATAAATATTAGAAGATAGAAATCACATACTGACTTTAGAGGCTATAAATCCATTTGAGATATCATATTTGCCTCAGGAAATACATACACTAAGTATTCATGACTTGATTCTACTTTTTTACAATGAGCAACAGCAGGCTAGGGAATCAGCATATTCAGAGGTGTTTCTCAGCAGCCAAGAGTTTCCTAAATCAGCCAGGCAACTTGTTGTTTCTTCTCTATATTGTCTTTCTAGTAACTGGAGTTCTACCTTAAAATCAGAGAGTGTGAGATGGAGATGACTTGCAGGTCTATTCCAATCCTTGATTCTTGTAACCAAATGTTTTTTACCTAGTTCTAGTCACTTGGATCCTTTTTTGCTCCTCAGTGCCTTGGAACAGGCCAAGCAATCAGGACCATTCAAACATTACTAAAAATAGATACTTTTATTTTTTTCAGAGAGGGTGCCATATATGGTAAGGAGTCAGAGGCCATTTGGGATAGAAAGAGGAGAGCTCTCAGAGGCTGGCTTAGGTAACAATAGATCCTCCCCAAATTGCCTACTAAGGAGGAGAATCTGGTCATCTGCACAGCTTTTGTTTTGCTCAGTTGGGCACGCATGCTTGAGGTCCAAACTGGAAGACAGCTTAGACAGCTTGCTCCTGCAAGCTACTAATGGAAATTTTGCTTCTTCTCTTTTTTCCCAAAATACTCAGCCCCACTTCTAAATAAATGTTGAATGACTTTTCAAAATATATTGATTGGAAGAGGTACCATATTATCAATAATCAGTCTTTATAAGACACTCATGTGCCAGCACAGCCCTGGGTTCCTGCGTTATCAAAGGCCCCAGTCCTCTAGGATCAGGGCCCTAATTTACCCCAGTCCTCTAGGATCAGGGTCCTAATTTGCCCCAGTCCTCTAGGATCAGGGTCCTCATTTACCTCAGTCCTCTAGGATCAGGGTCCTAATTTATCTCAGTCCTCTAGGATCAGGGCCCTAATTTACCCCAGTCCTCTAGGATCAGGGTCCTAATTTGCCCCAGTCCTCTAGGATCAGGGTCCTAATTTACCCCAGTCCTCTAGGAGCAGGGCCCTAATTTAGCCCAGTCCTCTAGGATCAGGGTCCTAATTTATCCCAGCCCTCTAGGATCAGGGTCCTAATTTACCCCAGCCCTCTAGGAGCAGGGCCCTAATTTACCCCAGTCCTCTAGAATCAGGACCCTATTTTACCCTCTCTCAAAATTCTACGGGCTGCATTCTCCATTTGTCTGTCTGTCTGTCTGTTTGTTTTTTGAGAAGGACTCTCACACTGTTGCCCAGGTTAGAGTGCAGTGGCACAATCTCGGCTCACTGCAACCTCCGCATCCCGGGTTCAAGTAATTCTGGTGCCTCAGCCTCCTAAGTAGCTGGGCTTACAGGTGTGTGCCATTACCCCTGTCTAATTTTTGTATTTTTAGTAGAGATAGTGATTCACCATGTTGACCAGGTTGATCTCCAACCCCTGGCCTCAAGTGATCCACCCGCCTCAGCCTCCCAATCTACTGGAATTACGGGCGTGAGCCACTGCAACCAGCCTGCATTTTCCCTTTGACCCCAGTCCCTGTAGTTGGGTCTCTGTTGCCCAGTGCTGAGCTTATTTGTATTGCTTTGTCACCTTATTTAGCACATTGAGGTTCCAGTATGAGCAATCCCAGGTGTCTTCTTTTTCCCCTGACTCATAAATGCCAATCAAAACACATTCAAAATACAAGTATAATTGGGAGTAACTGAGGAGATGTTGCAACTGCCAAACACTTGGGAATACAATGACTAATACGTGGGGCCATTGTTGTATTCTAACATTTTTAGATACTCATCTAAAGCTCTTTGACTGACAATAAAATCTTGTAACTAGGCAGAGACATTTGGTTACTATCACATCAGAAATACTATCACATCAGAAATACGCGCAATGTGAGACCCTCTTCCATAGAATTCTGATGTATTTCAGAATGGGTCTCTAAGTGTGGTAACTGAAATGTCTAGAGATACCAATTGGCTAGTATCCATCTAAGTCTTTTTATTCTTTCTCTGCAATAACTAGTACCACTTTTGAATAACCTCATGGATTATGTTTCTTTAGCCAAATGAAAAGAAAATAATGTTCATGGTTCAGCAAAAGAGAATGGTCCATTTTTCCAGAAGCAGCAGAAGCATCTAGTGTTGAATATTCTCAAGATTGTTTGCACTGGGAGCAAAGTTACAGGACAGTAGGAACAAGTAATAAAATCAAATGCAATTTTT
Organism: Ateles fusciceps; assembly: GCA_036589455.1. Classification (NCBI taxonomy): domain Eukaryota; kingdom Metazoa; phylum Chordata; class Mammalia; order Primates; family Atelidae; genus Ateles; species Ateles fusciceps. Next base: position 6,281,408 of record JAZHEH010002789.1, on the reverse strand, counting down.
AAAATTATGTATAGTGGTAACTCCTGCTTTAAGCAAAAACAGTGTAAGAGAATACAGACTTTTCAAACCCAATGAATTAGGAGGTAACTCTTCACTCTACAAAAGGATTTGCCATAGAATACCCTTAAATATAAAGGTCGCCAAGATTTTGATTAAAAGGAAAAAAATCATGCAGATATTTTCAAAGAACAGTGAATATTTTAAATAAAGTATCTTCACATCTCTTTTCTACTTCTTTTCCCTCATTCAAAAGAATGTTTATGTGATATTAATAGATGAAACATCAAGTTTTACCTTTGCTATGCTAAGGTCACAGGTATGTCCTAAAAATGTCTTGAAATCTTGACCTCTTATCCAAAGCCACTCTGACTGGCAATGGATGTGATAATTTGGGGCAAGAATAACTCCAATGTAATTCTCTTACATTATGCTTTGTGCTTTTTTTCTGTATAATTAGCTACTCTATAATAAGGTCAAGCAGCTGGTAAGATATACCAGAGTTATCTTCAAGAAAGAGGAGAAATTGGAAAGACTTACTGAAATAGTGCATTGTTAAGAAAAAATATATGCATTCATATTAGTTTGAACCTGCTTTCCTCCACAAGAGTTATTGTAATCAAGATTAAATCCTGCTGGTTTCAGGCCTGTAATCTGACATCAGCCAGGAATGCTTTAAAAATAGGTTTCACTTCACATAGAAAAGCAGCGCAATGCTATGCCTGCTAAATGCAACTATACCAATTCAAATGTGAACATCTTCTAATACTCGTCTGGGATGGATTGAGGGGAGACCTTTTACATCTCTGTTCTTTGCCCCCCGCACATTTTCATACACTTGCATTCATACACATGACTGAACAGAAAATCACAGATAGGACCTACCTGTGGAGTGAGTTTCCCAACCCTCTGGGTTATTGGCTCATTCATCACAACTTCCACTTTGCAGGCATCTTTCTCTTTGGGGATGGCAAACTTCAGGTCATGTCCTGACAGGAAGGCGGAGTGGCCCTTCATCACCCTCACTCCACGGTTGATGCTGATGAAGGTGGGGGCTGGCCCAGGACAGGAGGAGCAGCAGCAGGGCATTCACCGCCCCCCAACTCAGAGAGTTCATGCTGACAGGGCCCAAATCCCTTCCGTCCACCAGCGAAATCCCTTCAACAAAGGAAGGCTTCTGTGGTTCCTCCTGGAGGGTCAGCTCATAGTCCAAGGGGCAGGGCGAGGGGTCCTGACAATGTGTCCTGAGATCTTAACATGCCCCTTTCATTTCAAAGTCAGACAAGGAGGCCTTTCAGGCAATCCCGGGGCTTTTAATAAACTCGCTGATCACTCCTGACAACGCCAGCAAGATTAATGTGCCTCCCAAGTGCTTTTCTAATCCTGCAAATGGGAGAAGGGGTTGGAGTAAAGCAAGAGAGAGACCGAAAGGTTTGTGCGGCTATTCAAAAGATTGCTACCAACAAAGGGATCTTTCAACCAGCCTATGAGTTCAGCTAAATTAAAAACAAATAAACTAACTTGACCTCCAGACCCATCTGAAAGGCAATGCAGCCACTTCATTACCCTGCTTGTAGCTCCTGCTTCCGGACTGGACTTATCCCAGTCGGGATGTCAATTGTGTGGTCCGGGGAGGAAACAGCCAGCCTCAATGCCAACAAATGTGCTTTTGGTCCCCTGAGTTCACAGACCATTGTCTAACTCTTTTTCTTTCCTCATTTGTTAAATGAGGATTATAATCTAACTTTTCTGAGAGAGCTGATAGGATTATTAACACATTAATTGAAAACATGATTAATTCTGCATCAATGCTACCCCAATAAGAAAGAAATTCAACGATTTGTCACACTGGGCACACTTCTAACTTTGCTGGGCAATGAAGACACCTAAGAAACCCTTGAGTGGAAATTACAGAAAATATGCCTTTTTTCTAAGTGAACATTCAAGTTTTCGTTTATTCATGAAAGAGACTATGAATGGAATGACATAGCTTCAGCACACACGCTAATGACACGGTGTATGGACATGAGTATTTATACTATCTACAATGCTAATTACATTCCCATGTACTCAACATGCACAAATAGAGTCTTTGTTTCCACTTTATGCACTTAGAATTTCATGAGGATGTCTCTGTGTTCCATAAGAACTGAAAAGATTTTATCTAAGGTAAAATGCATTGAAATATATCCTCAAATTCAGAGTATAATTAGGTGAACAAATGGTGAATTGTTATGCCCAAAGAAAGACCTTCCATCTTAATAATTTCATTAAATAACTGTGCATAACCAGTAGATACCAAAATGAATGTTTGTCAGAAGGTTGTAGAAAAACAAGTGCCTCCCTTATCCACGTCTAATCCATTTCCATTCCCATGTCACTGTTTGCAGCCTTTCACTTTTGAGGCAGTGCCTGACATGTGTCACCTGATACCTGAGGGGGTGTATACTTTACAGAGCAGCCTGGTTTTTTCTGTTTTGCTTTGTTTTGTTTTTGAGATGGAGTCTCGCTCAGTCACCAGGCTGGAGTGCAGTGGGGAGATCTCGGCTTACTGCAACCTCTGCCTCCCAGGTTCAAGAGATTCTCTTGCCTCACCCTCCCAAGTAGCTGGGATTACAGCCGCCTGCGACCACACCTGGCTAATTTTTGTATTTTTAGTAGAAACGGAGTTTCACCATGTTGGCCAGGATGGTCTTGATCTCCTGACCTTGTGATCTGCCCACCTCAGCCTCCCAAAGTGTTGGAATTACAGGTGTGAACCACTGCGCCCGGCCAGATCAGCATGTTTTTTATGGTATCAATCCCAGAATAAAACTGTTCACACACTCCCACTGACTCCATTGCCTACAGTCAGGCTAATTTAGGTTGACTTATTTAGGCATGAATGCATATTTGCTTGTTGAACTTTCACAAGATACATTATTTTTTCCATTCACATTTGGCGTCTAAGACCACTCAAGACAACAGCGCATTCAGGGAGAGGAGAGGGAACAGGATAGGTAGGTGTCTCCCAAAACTGGGAAGTAAGAGGAAACTTTGCTTTCTGAGATTTAAACTAGTTAACTCAACACATAGATGCTGCAGGGACTCCACATTCCTGCAGTCCTCTTATCTCACTCCATCTCACTTTGTCTCCTTACCTGGTTCTTTCTAGACTCCCTGACTTTTTAATGCTGGGACGCTAGAGTCCAGTCGTAGGACCTGTTTTGTGTCTATACTCATTCCCTAGTGATCTCATTCCTTGGCCTTCAATACCACCTATATGTCAATAGACCTCAAACTTTTACCTCTAGCCTGGATCCCCCTGCTTAACTCTTTGCATATGCAACTGTCTGCTTGACATCTCTGGGTGGTGTATAAAAGGCATCTCACACTTTATGCAGCCAAAAGTGAGTTCTCAATCATCCCTCCCTCAGTCTTCCTTATCTTAATTAACAGCAACTTTTCAGTTGTTCCTTTCTTCATCACATATTCTACACCAGACAAAAAAATCCTGTTGTTTCTTTATGGTAGACAGATCTTAGGTGACTCTCCAAATAATTCCAGCCTCCTAGTATCCAAAAGTACCTTCTCCTTGAGTGCCAGCAAAACCTGTAACATTTCCAACCAACAGAATTAGACAAAGATGATGGGTGTCACTCCAATGATTACATTTTGTCATACGGGAGACTTTCTCTTGGCAGACTGGAACTTGGTAGGCTGTCCTACTGAACATGAAGAAGCAAGCCTCCATGAGTTCTACAGCCACAAGGAAACGAATTCTGCCAACACCCTGAATGAGCTTGGAAGTAGCTTCTTTCTAAGTCAAGCCTCCAGAGAACAATGAAGGTCATCAACATCTTGATTGCAATCTGGTGGTAACCTGAAGCAGAGAACCCAGCTAAGCCATAATCTGACACCAGATCAAGGGAAACTATGAGATAAATTTGTATTATTTTAAGCCACAAAGTTTATAGTGATTTGTTACACAAAAATAAAAAGTTAATATACTCTTCCTTCCAAACATATCCAGAATCCAGCTATGTCTTACACTTCCATTGTGATCACCCTGGTCCAAGTCACCACCAAGTCTCTGTTGGATGATTGCAATAGCATCCTATATGATCTCCCTACTTCTACTCCTGCCTTTCCTTTAGGCATTTCTCAGCATCACAGCCAAGATTTCGATTAAATGTTACTTATACCAGGTCACTTCTCTGCTCAAACTTCCAGTGGTGTCTTATCTTAAAGTAAGGCTGAAGCCCTGGTGATGACCTAGAAGACACTCTGTGATCTGTTTTCCTCTTATCTCTCTCAGCTCATCTCCCATTTGTCTTCCCTTTGCTGACCCTGTCCCAGCCACACCAATGTCTTTGCTTTTCCTCAAACAAATCAAGATCCACCATTCCTCCTTCCTCTCTCCCCCCACTAAAGCTTCTCGCTTCTGTCATCTCTGACTTGAATGTTCTTCCCCCAGATACCCCTCCTTCCACCTCTCCACTCTCGAGTTCCCATCAAATGTCACACATGCACTGTGGTCATACCTAACAACCCCATTAAAATTATGTTAGTCTCATCTCCTAGCATCCTTTACCACTTTTCTACTTTGTTTTTAACTCAGTGCTTTCTAACTACCTGATATAATGCATTTGATCATTTATAGTAGGTTGGTGCAATAGTAATTGCAGTTTTCACCATTACTTTCAATGGCAAAAACCACAATTACTTTTGTACCAACCTAATATTAGTCACTGCCATGTCCCTCTAGAAGATGTGAATTTTTATAATTTTTACTATGGATTTATCCTCAGTGTCTAGAACAATGCCTGATATACCAATAAATATTTGTTAACTAAGTGAATAAATTGGAGAAAACAATTCCTTAAATTCCCTTATACTGATTATAGTTTAAACCAGGAATATTAATGTATCTTTAAAAAAAAAAAAGGCTAGGCACGGTGGCTCACACCTGTAATCCCAGCACTTTAGGAAGCCAACGTGGGCAGATCACCTGAGATTAAGACCACCCTGGCCAACGTGGTGAAACCCTGTCACTACTAAAAATACAAAAATTATTGTCTGGTGGTGGGCGCCTGTAGTCCCAGCTACTTGGGAGGCTGAGGCAGGAGAATCGCTTGAACCCAAGAGGCAGAGGCTGCAGTGAGCCAAGATCACGCCACTGCACTCTAGCCTGAGCAACAAGAGCAAGATTTCATCTCAAAAAGAAAAAAAAGAACTGGCATCATAAGTGGGCACCATTAGCCACGGATCAAGATGCCACATGAATTCTATTATTGAGAATCTGTCACAAAAAGGCAGATCGTCCTGAGATATATGGACAAAGTCCATTTTCTGTGCCCATAACGCTGAGGCTGAGACGCCTGACTCTGGAAAATGCCACACTCTGAGACTTCCTGATGACTGGCCGACTAGTCTTTCCCAGGCAGCACCTCCAGTCAAACACCAAAAGAAGAAGTGCTACACAATCTGAGGTAAAAATCAAAATCCGTCAACGTTTGTTTCATTATTGCCACACAACACTGAGACTCTATCCACCAGAGTTAAAAGCAACCTCTACAAGAATACATGAACAAGAATGTTGATTGCAGCAGTGTCCACAGTAGGAACTGTAAGCAAAGCATGGCAAGCAAAGCAAATCCCTGTCAGGAAGGAAATGGTTAAATAGTGTAGGTATATTTATACCACGGAAGGGAATGTCACTTTTAAAATTTAAATCAACTTGAAGGGATTTCTACAAGGTATTAGGGAGTCAGAAAAAATAAAATGTAGAAAAGTATGCTTCCATTTGGTAAAGTAACTCTAAAACTGCGCCTGTGTATATGCATATATGTATATGGAGATGTATGTTGTGTTAACATACAATTAAATGGGCATGAAGAAAAATATGGACAGATAAGCATTGCGTTTGTTGGTAGAGACAATCTGAACGGAGCAATATAGAATACATAGACCAAAGAAAAATGAGGAAGGTGCTATGTCTAGATGTTTGTGTCCCCCTCACCAAATTTATATATTGAAGCCCTGATTTCCAATATGATGGGATTAGGCCTTGTGGAGGCATTAGGTTACATGAGATCATGAGGGTAGAGTACTCATGATGGGATTCTCAGAGGAGGATGAAGAGATTAGAGCACTCTCTCTCTGGCCATGCGACGCTTACAACAAGGTTTCCCTTTGCAAACCAGGAAGAGGTGACCTTGGACCCCCAACCTTCAGAACTGTGAGAAATAAAGTTCTATTCTTTAAGCCACCCTGTCTACGGTATTTCTGTTATAGCAGCCTGAACAGACTACTCAAACAGCAATATTAAAAAAAACAAAAACAAAAAAAAAAAAAGGAAAAGAAGAACATGCAATAAAAAAAATGCAACAACAGGCCAGATGCAGTAGCTCATGCTTGTAATGTCAGCACTTTGGGAGGCCAAGGCAGGTGGAGCACCTGAGATAAGGAGAGATCACCTGAGACCAGCCTGGCCAACATGTCGAAACCCCGTCTCCACTAAAAATATAAAAACTAGCAGGACCTAGTGGCACGCATCTATAATCCCAGCTACTCAGGAGGCTGAGGCAGGAGAATCACTTGAACCCAAGAGGCAGAGGCTGTAGTGAGCCAAGATTGTGCCACTGCACTTCAGCCTGGGTGACAGAGCAAGACTCCGTCTCAGAAAAAAAAAAAAAAGGTACAAAAATTACATACATAATTTATGTAAAATTGTATGTGTGTGTGATATAAAGAGAAATGTCAAAACAAATTTATTCTGTTTAAAGCCTTTTTAAATGTATGTAGATAACTTGAAAATAAATATTTTTATGAACAGAATTTTTATGGACAAAATATAAATATATTAATTCATTAAAGATGCATCTTCTGACATCCAGTGCAAAGCAAGCCTATGTCAGAGGTAAATATGTCATCATGTCATTTTGTTGCTTAACTGAAAATAAATTGAATAAAATTATCAATATAATTAGTTCCCTGGTAACAGCCTATCAAGGTATACAAAGAGCAGATATATCTTTCTTCTTAGGTGTAGCAATCCACCTAGTGGGAGGACTATTAATTCCAAATGAAACTGAAGAATGCAGCAAAATAGAAAGGCACTGGTAGGATTTCACCAAACAGTTATCTCCAAATGGTTGGTCAGCAGTGTGTTTCAGGCTCTGCAAGAACAGTCCTTGGCAGAGGCAGGCATATGTTTGCTGTCCCAGAACTCTGTTCTCCTGCCACCCTCTCAGCCAACAGCTGAAACAAATCTCCTTTCAAACCCCACAAACATCTTGTATTATGCAAAGGCACGTAAAACGAAGACTTTGATTAGAGTCAATTTTCTGGTCTTTGTACATGTTGCGTATCACTGGTCAGCCCGTCTCTAGACCAGCCACACCCCTTACCTTTTATAATAGATCACAGCTCAGTTACTGTCCCACACTTTTACAGCAAATCTGGTTATAAATGGGAATTAACCGATCTCAGGGAAAAAAAACTATCTTGGAGGCTTTGCCACATTTTACAAATTTGTGTTTAATGATTTCAAATATGTTTTAGTTTAGCACTGACTTAATAAGAAAGGCAATATAGACCAAAATGGAACAACTTGATCAAAATCTTCTATTTAATGTAAACAATTTAGAATACCAAATAAGCCCCTCTTAGATTGTGGAAATAATATAGCAAATGTTTCCTTCCTTTCTCTTATGATAACTTAGTAACTCTCTTCCAGTATCTATGTCTGACAGGAATGTCTATTTGTCCCACAACATCCAACCTCACCTTCCTCTATAGAAATAAAAATTTTAACTAGGTATATAGTCACCCAGAACAAAGATTATATTTCACAGCCTCTCTTGTAGCTATCTGCAGTCATGTGATCAGATTCTGGCCAGTGGAATTTAAGAAGAGTGGTCACACGGCTGTTCTGAGAAACCACCTTTAAGAGGTAGTTATGGTATGCCTCTTGCCCCTTTTTCTTTATGCATCTCTTCATCTTGTTGCCAAAATGGAAGGTGCTGCCTTGTACACAGAAAAATGAGACTATAGCATAGGCTGGTGGAGCTGTGAGCTAGAAGGACCCTGGGTGTCTGGGGCATTTGCAAAGCAGAATCACCATACGAGTCCATTCATCCAGAATTTTACACGGCAGAGAATGTAAACTTCTTTCCTATTTAACTCACTGTTATTTTGAGTTTTTTGTGGCTCACGACTGAACATAACTACACCTTTAACAACCACCTTCTTCCTCAAGTTTCTGTATTAATTTACTTTAGTCACTAATCAGCTAAAGATTTAACTTCCTACCTAACAGCTTATGAAACAATAGATCATTCTCTAATTATATCATAGTAAACCCTTAACTGAGAGATAAGGTCAAAGTCCAAGATGCTAATGTTTATCTACCAGGAAGAGACAAGAGAGAAAGAGGAGGAGATCTAGTCTTACGGCTCCCTGCACCACAATGCTGTGGAAAGAATAGGCTTGAATTTTGAAGATCTGGATTCTAATCCTGATTATTTTTATTTATTATCTTTTTTTTATTTTTTTTGACACGGAGTCTTGTTCTGTCACCCAGGCTAGAGTGCAGTGGCATGATCTTGGCTTATTGCAACCTCCACCTCCTGGATTCAAGCAATTCTCCTGCCTCAGCCTCCTAAGTAGCTGGGATTACAGGCACCCACCGCCATGCCTGGCTAATTTTTGTATTATTTTTGGTAGAGACAGGGTTTCACTATGTTGGCCAGGCTTGTCTCAAACTCCTGACCTCAAGTGATCTGCCCACCTCAGCCTCTCAAAGGGCTGGGATTACAGGTGTGAGCCATCACTCCCAGCCATGGATTCTAATCCTGATTTTTATGAACATCACTTTTCTCTTTCCAAAATGGGAGGCTGAAGTTCGAGAATCGCTTGAACCTGAGAGGCAGAGGTTGCAGTGTGCTGAGAACACACCACTGCACTCCAGCCTGGGCAACAGAGCAAGACTCCATCTCAAAAAAAGAAAAATGAAATCACCCATCCTGCCTCCTCCAAAGTTCCTCTGTCAGACCAATAATCTATGTGGAAACATTTTCCTAATTATAAACCCCCATACAAATGTAACATTATTATTACAAAATATATCAAAGAGACGGCCAGGTACAATGGCTCACGCCTGTAATCCCAGCACTTTGGGAGGCCGTGGCGGGTGAATCACAAGGTCAGGAGATCAAGACCAGCCTGGCCAACATGGTGAAACCCCATCTCTACTAAAAATACAAAAATTAGCTGGGTATGGTGGTGCATATCTGTAACCCCAGCTACTCAGGAGGCTGAGGCCAGAGAATCGTTTGAACCAGGGAGTCGGAGGTTGCAGTGAGCCGGGATCGTTGCACTGCACTCCAGCCTGGGTGACAGAGTGAGACTCCATCTCAAATACATACACTTATATATTATATATATCAAAGAGACAAGAGAGTAAAGCTTTCTCAGGAAAAACAGAATAGAAGGAATTAGGCCTGGATGAAGGTGACAAGGTGGCAAAATAAGGTTCAATAAATGTCAAATAGAGTGTGTTTTATTTACATTCTAACTTTCTCTTTCTCATAGTCTTAAGACAGAACATCTCATAAAAAACTGAATTTTGATATCTCAAAGACAACCTGAAGAACACAATTAGGAGGGGAGGAAAAGTAGAAGAGCAGCAATTTCCAAATTCGAAATCAAACAAAACTCATCCTTCAATCAACTGAGCCTAGACTGAAGGCTGCAGAATTTGGAGCAATAAAGATCAAAAAGGGTATGCTTTGTTTGGTTTTATCTGCATTCTAATTTTGCTCTTGTATTTTTCTCTTGGTGTTGGGAAACACCAAGTATGTGGATATTCCATGGAAAATACTGCTCTGATATTTGGCTTCAAGAAGGTGGCATGGAAGGAGAAAGAGAAAAGAATTCAGATGAGCAGACCAAGAAAGGGCCAGAAGAAAAACAGAACAATAGCAAAGCAAAGCAAGATGCTGAAGTAAACAAGATTTCACAGTGATGATGGATCTTTTAATGCCTCAAAATGAGATGGTAATAACTGTCTTGTCTCTGACGCAAAATTACTATGTCCAGTGACAGCCAACTTCTACGTGAAAAATAACACCCTAATGGGAAGCCTAGTGTATCTTGAGAATTTTGTTTTCTTGGTCCCAGCATAGGGCCAAGTTAGATTCTCAGAATCCATTTGTCCACAGCTTGCTCTGATTGCTAGTATAGGTACCCTCGGAGTCAGCAGAATTACTGGGGGGAGCTGGGGGTGGAAGTAGAAAAGGCACCTGGCTATTTCCCCCAAGAGAGCTTGTAAACTGACTTTTAGCCACCTCGGACTTGATTCTGCAATAGAAACAAATCCTGGCACTTTGGGAGGCCGAGGCAGGCATATCACAGGGGTTCAAGACCAGCCTGACCAACACTGAGAAACCCTGTCTCTACTAAAAATACAAAAATTAGCTGGGCGTGGTGGCGGGTGCCTGTAATCCCAGTTACTTGGGAGGCTGAGGCAGGAGAATTGCTTGAACCTGGGAGGCGGAGGTTGCAGTGAGCCAAGATCGCACCACTGCAGCACTCCAGCCTGGGCAACAGTGAGACTCCATCTCAAAAAAGAAAAAAAGGAAAAAAAAAAAACGAAAGAAACAAATCCTGTCTTGGCTTGCTTGTGTGGTTCAGTTGTTTCTCAGCATTTCAAAATCCTCCTGTCATGCCTGCAAATCAGTTCTGCTCTCCCTGACCATTTTCCCATCATTGCCTTTTTTCTTTACATGATAATCATGTATTCTAAGTACAGTATATCTGTAAAAGCCAATGAATGCCAATAAAACTGTGTGAAAATTCTTTCTGAAATGTGAAAAACCACCCTGTTTTGAATTCTTCCTTATGAAAATTCATAAAGATTTCCTCAACCAAACTTTCTTGGGAAATTCTTGAACAGAAGAAAATAATTTAGTAACATAATTGGTGGAAGGGAAACGTGAGGTAGTATTCATTTCATAATTACACATTTGGCTTAACTACATGAGCATGTATTCTTCATGTTATTATAAACATGATATTCCTGTCTCTAATCTGAGATAAACTCTGCACAACATGAAAAAAAAAGGATCTCAGCTGTACAGCTCTCAATGCAAAGGAAATTCTTAATGGTCAATGGTAATGATGTGCCCAGATGAAAATAATCTTTACTATTCTTCCTCTCTTCAATTTTGCAATGGTAGCTACACAACATAAGGCAAGTGCTTTCTCCCTCCTATGCCCAGCATAGTTATCAAGATATCAATAATTCTTCATAGCTTTTTATTTGCTTTGCTTTTTGTGGAATTCATATGTGGCCTAACACTCTTCTCATCAGTGATCTAGGTAGTTATTACCATTTGACTAAAGATGACATAAGCAATGGAACATTTTTGTCTTCCCTGGGCTTGAAGTTATTACCCCCTGACTCACAAAATTTTTAATTTTTACTTATTTTTGATTGAAAAGTAGAATTGTATATATTTATGATGTACAACATGATTTTTTTGTTTGTTTGTTTTAGAGACAGGGATTTCACTCTGTTGCCCAGGCTAGCATGCAGTGGTACAATGATAGCACACTGCAGCCTCCAACTCCTGGGATCAAGCAAGCCTCAGCCCCAGCCTTTCAAGTAGTTGGGACTACAGGCGTGCACCACCACACCTGGATAATTGGTTTTTTAAATTTTTTGTAGGGATGGCGGTCTCACAATGTTGCCCAGGTTAGTCTTGAACTCCTGGTCTCCAGTTATTCTCCCATCTCAGCCTCTCAAAGTGCTGGGATTACAGGTGTGAGCCACCGGGTTAATGACTAGATTTAGCAGTTTTGCAATACATACATATACAAAATATCAGTATGTCATGATGTTTTGATATACGTATACAACGTGAAATAGTGAAATCAAATAACATATTTATTACCTCACATATCTTCTTTTTATGAGGAGAACACTTAATATCTACTGTCTTAGCAATTTTCAACTACTCAATATAATGCTGTTAACTACGGTAGTCACATTGTACAATACATCTGCTTCCTTTGGACTAACCGAAATTTTGTATCCTTTGATCAGCACTTCCCCAACCCTCCCTCCTACCCAGCCCCAGGTAACCGCCTCCTACTGTCTACTTCTATGAGAACAACTTTTCCACAACTTTAGGTCTTACAGGTACTCTAAAGTCATTAAACAAATAAAATTAACTAATAGAAAAATGGCATTTTAAGTGAAAATAGCCAACACAGGATCAAGCCACCCAGACGGAAGAGATTTCTGAAATCCTCAGCAAGATGGTGAAGAAAGCCTATGAAGATTTTCTGACTTCTACTCCACATGAAAATCTTTAAAATGCTAGTCAGAAGCTAAACTTAGAAGTTATCAATGGAAGGTACAGGTGCAGTGGCTCACTCATGTAATCCCAGCATTTTGGGAGGCTAAGGCAAGTGGATGACTTGAGCCCAGGAGATCAAGACCAGCCTGGGTAATGTAGTGAAACCCCATCTCTAGAAAAAATTTTTGAAAATTAGGTTGGTGTGGCGGCATGTGCCTGTGGTCTTAGCTACTGGGGAGACTGAGGTGGGAGGATCACCTGAGCCTGGAGATCGAGGTTGCAGACTGACACTGCAGTCTGGGTGACAAAGTGAAACAGTGAGACCCTGTTTCAAAAAAAAAAGAATGTATCAATTGAATTTTTATGATGTATTTTTAAATTATCAAAATTTAAATACAAATGGATTTCCAAAGTTATTCATATAAATCAAATTCGAAGTTTCAAACATAAACTTGTAGCTGAATATAATTATCCACAGGACAACTGAATTGAATCCAAATCACATGTGCCATAAATTGATTCATCAAGGAGCAACAAACTGGAAATCAGGAGAACTGTCTTCAGGGAACAACCAGCTGTCTAAACTTAGAGAAAGTTGTTCTCTTCTTTATGTTTTAATTGAGGAAATCAAGACTTGGATAGTCTTTACCAAGACCGCAGAGCCATGGCACCCACTGACCTTATAACTCCCAGAGGTAGATAGAAAAGTCAAATTGCTCCTTGTTACAGGCAATAAAAAGGAAACATTCAAAGTGGCTTGCCTGAGGTCCTGGCAGGAGAGCAGAGCTGTGGGAGAAACAAGCCTCAGGCATCCTGGTCAAGTGCCCTTTCTCCTCTATCCTGACAATTTCATGCCATTTCCTCGGCTGGCCCATACTACAAAACAGCATCGGGAAGACACAACCATAAAGCAGATTCTTCTCTTTCAAGAAGGCCATAACCTCTTAGGGAGCTTTAATTGTTCAATGACCCCATAAAGACTGAAAATCTTCCTGATCTTGAAAACACATGGAGGTTGCAGTGAGCCGAGGCTGTGCCACTGTGCTCCAGCCTGGTGACAGAGCAAGACTCTGTCTGAAAAAGAAAAAAAAAAAAAAAGATTTTCGAAGTGAATGCTCTCAGACAGGGATAATAAAATTATGAGAAAGAGCCTGTAACTTCTAAGATTTTTTTCTTTCATAAACAATTTTTAGTCTCCCCTGTGTGTAAATTCCTTCCTTTCTACTTTGCTTATTAGTGCTTTCACTTACTACACAGAAGCACTGGGCTACATTCGTCCTATGCATCTTTTCATTTATTTTTCACAAGAAACCTAACTAGTTTCTATTGTTATTTTAATTTCATACATAAATACACAGTGATTTAAGTGACATAAGGGAGTGCAGTGGCACAATCTCAGATTGCTGCAACCTCTACCTCCTGGTTTCAAGGGATTCTCCTGCCTCAGCCTCCTGAGTATCTGGGATTACAGGTGCTCGCCACCACGCCCGGCTAACTTTTATATTTTCAGTAGAGATGGGATTTCACCATGTTTACCAGGCTGGTGTCCAACTGCTGACCTCAAGTGATCCGCCCTTCTCAGCCTCCCAAAGTTCTGGGATTACAGGCGTAAGCCACCACGCCCAGCCAAAACCAACATTACATGTTTATTAAATAGTAGGTTTTCTTCAAGGTATTTTGCATATTTTACATTGTTTAATCCCTACTATGGTTTTAGGAGGTAGATAATTTTATAGATTTGGAAAATGAGACATAAAGCGGTTAAGTAACTTGCCCAAGGTCACCAGCTTGACCTTGTCATCGCAATCAGAGCCTGTTTTTGCCCAACTCCAGGACCCTTCCCCTTAACCACTACTGTTATATATACTGCTTCACGTTTCGCCAAAACCTTGTACTCTTTGCAATCGCTTCACTAGCCCTAAGGTTTTATTCCTTTAGTACGAAGGAAATTTCACAACTCCCATTATGGTTCCAGACAGCAATAGATACTATGACAGAAGTTAATGTTTCACTGGAAGCAATGTTCTCTAAAGAAAGTAGCTGCTGCTTTAAGAGTCAATAATTAAGGGGATGCCCTGTCTGCCAGCATCTTCGTTTTCCAACTGCTTACACTACAAGCACAGTTTAAAGGTCGCAAGTCAAATAGACCACTTCATAATCCCAGGCTATTAAATCAATAAAATGTGTGTTGACTCTGTCTATAACATTCTGCTTCCTCTTCTCTACAATTTTTCTAAACCATAATCTACATCACACAATGTATGGTTTTAAGAGAAACTAGAAATCAACAAGGCCATATTCTTCATTTGTCAATATATTTGCTTTTTCTGAATATAACTTTTTTCAAAACATGAAAGAAATGCATGCTCATTAATTAAAGGAAAAAAACACAGAAACCTATACAAAAAGAAAACATATTTCTCAATACCCCCAAAAAATGCTTTTATGCTTGTATATGTAAGTACATATGGTTTTCAAAATTTTTTGGAACTGTACTATAAAGAGTTGTGTATCATCCCTTTTTATTAATGTAATGTTCTATTGTAAGCATTTTCTGTATTACTAAGCATTTCTTGCAATTGTACTTTTAATTTGTGCATTATAGCCACTAGATGGGTGTACTATAGTTGCTATAATCATCTCACTGCCACACTGAAGTAGTTACTATGTCAAAAGATTATGATAAAAAAAATCCTTAAGTATAAATCAGTCTATTTCTCTAGTTTATTCCTTTCGATCCATTTCTAGATGTGGAATTGTAAGGCTGAAGGGTTTGAGCTTATTTTGAGGCTCTGGATATGTATACTTTCTGGAAACCTGGTACCAATTTCTATACTCACCAGCCTTCCTCATTGACCACATTCAACATTGTCCCTTTAATCTTTATTCATCTCCCAAATGAAATGTATCTGACACTGTTTTAATCAGCACTTCTTTGTTTATGTGGAAATTTTAGTTTTTTTTCCCTTTTATCTTAACTTCCCTTAGCCATTTGTGTGTTCTCTTCTAGGAATTCCTTCATTTACATAAGAGAGGAAGTCCCATGGCAGTTAAATGCCTACCAAGATTACACAGCTATCTGGAAACCAAGCCTGGATGGGAATCTCAGTTCTGACACTAGAACAGCACTATGTCCATTATCCCGGGTGGCTTCCTTAAATCACAGATGCTCATTCCAGAAACATTCCTTTCAGCATTTCCTTCCCAGATCTTTAGGAAGCTGCCAGACTCAGAACTCTGGAGAGGGAGCCCTCCCTCAGGCTATGCTGTCATGACTAGAGGGGAGGGAAAATCTTTTCCTTCTACCATCTTAGGTTCATTGGCTGGGGTCTTGTAAATTAGACTGAAAAAAGACACATTAACAAGGAAAAAACATAAAATTTCTTGAATGTAAGTGTTATGTGACGTGGGAGCCTTCATTAAAAAAAGGAAGACAGAAATAAACATTAAGCATGGGCATTTTTATCCTAAGTTTGATGAAGAGTGGAAATTATGGAAAAATGCAATAGGACAAAGATGTGTGAGCTGAGGGCAGTAAACTGCCGCAAAGTGAGCAAGACCTGCCTGTGCAGATTCCCCACAGCGTCCCTCCATCCTTGCAGTTAAGGATACTCCTTTCCTGTGGGTATAGGGAGGGTACTCTCTCAGATGAGGGTACTGTAATCTGCTGTTCAGGGGAGAAGGTCAGAGAGTCTTTCCAGCACATGCCATTTCTCAAATTCCTTCAATTCAAAATATTCAGTGTGCCAAGTCACCCTATTTGGGGATACCATATTCTGAACCCCATGATGATCAAGGCTGCAAAGACAGACAAACCTTTGCCTACAACACAAACTCATTAGGTTTCCTTTCTTAGATTTTCAATAGTTCAAACTCTACCCTGCCATGTTTTGCAAATTGTGCTTCTGGATATGAATATTTTGGAGATGTTAAAAGCTTTCCACAAAAAAAGTTCACCATATCCAAATACGTTTGAAGCATAGAATGCTAAAATCACCTTCTAAAAATTCACTATATAATATGAGTATATTAAAGGTTCTAAGAAGTCTTGCAGAAAGGAGACTTTTTAAGCCCAAAGTTTCCAAACTTAGGGAAAACTTTTTTGTTCTTTTTCATTAAACAAAACAAAACAAAACAAAACCACAGCTTTTTAGAGAAATCATTCAAGAGACACAAGGTTAGAGAATTAAAATGACTAAAATATAGGATGGCCAGATGGTATCTAAAAAATTTTCTGGCCATGCCTGATAAATCTATACCTAGTAAGTCTACTTCAGAAATTCAAATTCTAGTATATCCCTTGGAAACCAGACATCTGCCTGTTTCTTCAGAGGCCTTCCACTGAAACTACCTTCAAAGGTAGAGAAAACTGATTGCAGAGGGGAAAAAATGTGTGCCCTCAACTTACAGTTCTGTTTTTAATAACTATCAAAGCCTCTTAAACCATCGAAAGCATTTCCCTGAAGATTAGTTAGGAAGTGGCCATAATTTAAAATCATGTTGCTTTCAGCCAGAGGGTTATATCGTACAAATTTTCACAACAGGTTGCTTTAATTGAATAACGAAAGCAGAAGCAGAGTAACAAACACTCACTCACACTCACTATGGTGTACCCCATTCTTCATCTGGGACTTACTATGGGTATGTACCCAAACTCACACCTAAGGCTTTCCCCACCAGTGTCACACCAACTGAAAGGGAATTTCCTCTTCTTGAGTGAAATCATTTCTTAATTTACAACGGAACACCACCAAACTGTCCAAAAGTGAGATTCTGTTTAAATTCACATTAAATCATGTTCAGGAACTCATCTTTGAGCCAATTACATTTTCAGAATGTATCTTGGCTCTTTGAGTATGACGTATCATTTATTCATTCATTGTACAAACGATTGCTAAGTACTCACTTAGGGACAAGTGCTATGTTAAGTGCTGGGATTGTGAAGATAAAAATGACCAAAAAAAATTCTTGCTCTTAGAGAGTTTATAGTGTAATTCAGAAAGACAAACATATAAACTAATGATTCAAAACAGGCAGTAATGCCAAGCACAGGGGAACATGTCTGTAGTCCTAGCAAGTAGGGAGGCTGAGGCAGGAGGATTGCTTGAGCCCAGGCGTTCAAGGCCAGTCTGAGCAACACAGCAAGACCCTGTCTCAGAAAAACAAAACAGCAAGGGTGGTAAGTGCAGTAATGGTGAGATATATTTTATGCTATAGGAGAGCAGCGTTTGACTCAAACTGGGCCCAGGGTATGCTTCCCAGAAAGGGAGAGAGTTAAATTTGAAAGAAAAATTAGTATCGAGAAAAGTGAATAGGAGAAGTAAAAGCATGTTTGAAGATGGAGAGAAAGAATGTAGATGTTATGTTAGAAGCAAGGAGTTTTTGTGAGAAAAAAGCGGAGAGGCACTGTGCAAGTAAAAGTTCAATAAGAGGTAACTCTGTCTTTGAGAGATTGAGGTCTTGTGTGAGGGAAATTTATAATCAGGTATTTTACAATACAAAATGGTATTTGCTACCTGTTCTGTCTATGGAACAGCCATTCTTTTATTCTTTTACTTTCTTAATAAACTTGCTTTCACTTTACTCTATGGACTCACCCTGAATTCTTTCTTGCATGACATCCGAGAACTCTCTCTTGGGGTCTGGATTGGGACCCCTTTCCTGTAACATCTTTTTGGCCACTACAGAAGGGACAGTACTGAGGAAACCCCCAACCCAAAGGCTAACTCTGGGTAGGTGGTAGTATCCAGTAACATTATTCTGGCAAATTGCAAAGGGATGATACTGAAGAGACTTCTAACCCAAAGGAAAATTCGCTTGCATGCACAGACTGGCTGACTTTGGGTAGATGGGGTGTATTTACCTGAGTAGATGATGGGATTGGGTTAGAAGCCCAACTAAGGAGAGTTAGTCTCTCCTAAGATAGAGTGGGTTAAAGGCCTCTCTTAATAAAAGGCAGGGACACTTGCCCAAACCTGGGTTTGAGACCCAACTTAGGAAGATTAGAGTCTTTCCTGAGATTTAGAGGGTTAGAGGCCCCTCTCAGTAAAGTCTCTCTCAGCTAAGAACGGGTTTGGCACTATAGGATGTTAACCACTATTTTCTTTGGGTTAATCTGTCTTTCACTCTTTGTTGATAGGTATGGGTGACCGAATTAGGCATGTACAGGATCACGGGACATGGAAAGCTTTTTCTCCCTAAAAGGGGAAACTTGAGAGCTGATAGGACTGCCGTGAAAGATCCCTCCTCTGCTGACAAGCTGCCCCCTGAGCTTTTCAGTGTCACTGAAATGGGTGGGTTTTTCTCTGGCCTCCCTGAGCACTTCACCTTCCCCACCCTGCCACAGGCAACGCTTTCTCTCTCTCCTTTCCCTTTCCTATCTTTTCTTTCTCGGGGTGACCATCTTGCCCAGAGACCACAAGTTGAAATTCCTGGTCACAGGTTGGATTAACAATGACAGGGCCCAGCTGGGGGCACGTTTGAGCCTTGCCAGTTTGATACTGGGTGCTAAGCAGAAGGGCTAATGTCTGTGTTTTGTCACACAGTTTTACTCTGGCCATAACAGAAGAAGATAATTCTCCTTCATGTTGCGGCTTGGCCCCCAGGGCTGTGGTACAGCCAGCTGGGTCACTAGGGCCACCCAGGGAAAGGAAACCCAGAAGCCTGGCATGCCAGCAAAAGGGTAAGAATTTCTTACCAGTCAGACTTCTGGCCACTCTCTCTCTCTCTCTGCAAATTGGTTGAATGAATGGTAAAAATTATGGTTTATCTCCTCTGTAAAGTTTTGATTAATGGGAAAAAGAATTCATGAGGCTAGTCTTAAACTGTAGTGAATCTGTGGTACTTTGTGCTATGAATTTGTCTTTCCATATCTTTCTGTCAGAAAGAGGGATACTTTAGGATTAGAATGTGGACCTAGGACCTTTGCCTGCTGTCCAAGACAGCCCAGCACACTCGTCAGTTATGTCCTTGGGAGCTTGACCTTGTAACCATGTGGCCCTGCTTTTCTCTTTTCACAGTGGTGGCCTGGGTTCAGGGTTCATTCCCAGATCAGGAAATGAGTCCTTTATCTTCTATCTGTGTATTTATATGTGTTATATGTGTAATATAAAAGAGCTTTTGTTAATTGGCTTAAAAATAACAAGAGCTTAAATCAAATATTTTGTTAGGAAAGTGTAGTGCCTTTTAGTTTGTGTGACTTAAGTAATCTTTGGGAAATAAAAACAGTTTTACATGTAAGGTATGTAAAGAAAGTGAAATGTGTTTTTGGTAAAAGATTATAAGAATTCATGGAAATATAGAATATTTTGCCTAGATTAAAAGGTTAAAGAGTTGTTTTAAGTTAGATAGGATAAAGCTGAAGGTTTAAGGATGTTGTGAAAGGTTTGTAAAAAAATGAATTGTAAAAGAGATTCTGTGTGCGAATATACTGGCTAAAGCTAACGGGGTATTATTCAGGTTTTCTATAAATTGAACATTGAAATAAAAGCACAACAGGTTTTTCTTAGAGCAGTGATCTGTGCTTTCACAAGTATTTTAAAAGGTTATAAAAGATTTATGAGAACCTTACCTTATGGTCAAACTGGTTAAGATTAAATACATTTGTCTATAAGATTTTACAAAGAATTGGATTTAACATTAATAGTACATTAAGACAACAGTGACATTTGGCTTATTCAGTATAACAATAATACAGAAAGCATTGTCAAATGTAAAACAGTGTTGGCTTTCTTTGGGCTGTGTTCATATAAATACGTTATTGGTATGTGTTCCAAAATAATGGAAAAATTCCTACAATTCTAATATGACTTAGCATATGTTATTAATAGTTATAATTGTTATATACAATTGTTGTATGCCACAGAAGTAAACAAAATTTCCTTGCCAACTGTGACTTTAATAGGGGCTGCCCTAAGGTGTTTTGTCATCCACTGACAATTATTGTCTTGTTTCAATCCTCTTCAAAAGCTAGCTTATAATCAGCTATAGGACTTTGACAGGTGTTCTTAAATGCCGGTTTCTAATAACTTTGGCAATTGTTACATTAGAATAGAGGAAAGCAACTTTCAGGACTCTCATGGAAAGCTGAAATGTTCGTAAATATCTAGCAGGACAGGAATTAACTGCATGGACTGAACTAATAGAAGACCTAAGCGATTTTTTTACTTTTTGCATAAAATGTTGCTGATCCTTTGTTTTCTTTTTCAGAGTCAAGAAAACTTTTCTTTTGAGCTATTTATTGCTTTTAATAATTGAGTATACTCCTATGAAGAAAATTTGAAGCATATTTGTTTCTCTCTACCTGATTTTGCCAGAATTTGGAAACGAGTTGTAAGTAGTCTTAACTTATGGCAATATAGTTATTTGCATAAGTGAAATAAGAATCTGTTTCTTTTGTAAGAGGACACAGTTGAAGAAATTGGTTATTTTACCAAGGCTTTGACTGGAATGGTGTGCTTTCCTTTAAGGAGTCAAACTTTGAAAAGCCACTAAAAGCCCTCTAGGAAAATTGTCCTCATACCTTTTCTACACAGTTTCTATACAGGGTTCCTGACCTGGTGGTAAGTAAAGAACGTCACTTTCTGGCAGGCCCAGGAGCTCCAAGTTATCTTAGGACCTCAGGAGGAGGGGAATTTACACAACTCATAGGAATTTGAGGGTACAAACCCATGACCAGTCTCAGCTTTAAAAAAGTCTTATTTGGGATGCCTTATGGAACAAAGTTCCATCAAAGCCCATTTTAAAAGCCTATGTGAAAAATAATTCTTGATTTGTCTTTAGTAAAAACGGGAAACTAGAGAGAGAAATTATGTTTCAAAAACTATGGTACACCTGTTATCAGAGTCTAGCCTCATCAGCTGTTTTTGAGGGTTTTTTTCCGGCAATTTAGACTGACTGCTTATTCCTGTGAACCAACCAGTGCTCTCTGGTTGCTGCTCAGAAGAAACAAGAAGGATGGGATAATGTAAAAATCTGGATCAGCTGGGTGCAGTGGCTCATACCTTTAATCCCAGCACTTTGGGAGGCCGAGGCGGGTGGATCACAAGATTAGGAGATTGAGACCATCCTGGCTAACACAGTGAAACCTCATCTCTACTAAAAAGACAAAAAAAAAAAAAAAAATTAGCCAGGCATGGTGGCATGCACCTGTAGTCTCAGCTTCCTGGGAGGCTGAGGCAGGAGAATCACCTGAACCCAGGCGGGGTTACAGTGAGCCAAGATCGCGCTACTGCACTCCAGCCTGGGTGACAGAGCAAGACGTCTCAAAAAAAAAAAAAAATCTGGCCAGGAGTGGTGGCTCACACCTGTAATCCCAGCACTTTGGGAGGCCGAGGCGGGTGGTTCATGAGGTCAAGAGATCAAGACCATCCTGGCCAATATGGTGAAACCCCGTATCCACTAAAACATACAAAAATTAGCTGGGCATGCTGGCATGCACCTGTAGTCCTAGCTACTTGGGAGGCTGAGGCACGAGAATTACTTGAACCAGGGAGGCAGAGGTTGCAGTGAGCTGAGATCCGGCCACTGCACTCCAGCCTGCTAGCACCTGGCAACAGAGTGAGACTCTGTCTCAAAAAAAAAAAAAAAAATCTGATCAATATTCTAATTTTGGGCATGTATTGGAATCAGCTAGCAACCCCATATTAGCTTGGTTCCAACAGTTGTCCAGCTCATGAAAAATCTTCTAATTTAGTTTACTTGGCTTGATTTTACTTATTTTGCTTTACTGTTGTGGAATATATTGCTGTTGTACTCTTTGTGTGGGAATGCAGAATAAGCCTATTCAATGTTTTCTTAAACATGTATTAATCTTCTAGATATCACCTTCTGTTGGAACTCAGGAGTTATGAGTGGCCTTCAACATACTGACACTTCCTAACTGAGCTCCTCTCTACCCCAAATACAAGCGATTCTATAGTTAGGCAGGAATATCATCACCCCAATTCAGCATGAAGAAGTTACAGAATATAGATCTGTCCCTCTACAACTCTTAGGATTAAGGGTTCTCTTATCAAAGGGAGGGGGGGAAGCATCAGAGCAACTCCATCTTGAATAAGAGCTGGGTAAAGTGAGTCTGAAACCTACTGGGCTGCATTCCTAGACAGTCAGGCATTCTTAGTCATGGGATGAGAGAGGAGGGCAGCCCAAGATACAGGTAATAGAGACCTTGCTGGTGAAACAGTTTGCAGTAAAGATGCTGGGCAAATCCCACCAAAACTAAGATGGTGGTGAAAATGACCTCTGATCATCCTCACTGCTACACTCCCACTCCTACCAGCACCATGACTGTTTACAAACAATGACAATGGTCTACAAAAGAGAGACATTAACAATCCAGCCTTTGGTTAGCATATAATTAAGAAATAGCCATAAAAATGGGCAACCAGCAGCTCTCAGTTCTGCTCTGTCTATGGAGTAGCCATTCTTTTATTTCTTTCTTTTTTTTTTTTTATTTTTACAAATTTGCTTTCACTTAAAAAAACAAAACAAAACACAACAAAAAACAAAATGGTATTTGCTGTGATAGCATAGGAGCAAAATGCTCTCATGATTCCATCAAACTCACCAGCGTACACTTAAAGAAACTTCCACTATTCAGGGTGAAACACTTCATTGTGAAAAGGGTTGCTGAGACATTCAGAAAACTATTCAGCATCGCTCCTCAAGTTGTGATGTAACCTTGATCATCTTCATCTCACTTGGATACCTTGCTCATGATAAAACTCAAACTCACAGGTGTCTGTAGTAGAAAAGGGATCAACCACCATGAATATTTTTGTGAAGAAGTCTGATGTAAAGATCTGCTTTTGATGACCTAAGAAATTTTATGGTAAATGATAAAAAGTGCAATGTTGTTTGTTGGAGCCTACGTTACAATATATGAAAAATCATAGAATTCTAGAGTTAGAAGGAGCTCCTCCAAAGTTTACATATAATAACCATAATAAGCATGTATTAATGTACTTACTTTGTGCTGGCACTGTTGCAACTCATTTAACCTTCACTACAATGTATGAAGCCAATTCTATTATTATTCCCATATTGCAGTTAAGGAAATAAATAATTTGTCTAAGCAAATTCTCATAACTAGAGTACCTGGTATTCCAATCCCAGCAGACAGCTTGGAGAGCTGAAACCATGTTTATTGCTCTAGCATAGGGTGATCAAGATGAGGAAACGGGGGCCCAAAGAGGCAAAGAGATTTGTCAAAGGTTAGACAATTGGTTGTTGCTTTACCCATTAATTCAAGTAGAGTGAGGAATGTAAAGCATACTATCATATGCTGACATATAGTAAAGTAAAAAAAAAAAAAAAAAAGCAACACTTAAAACCAACTAAGAGGTTTAACAGAACTCTAATGAGATTTTTTTTTTTTTGAAAGAGACAGAGTCTCACTCTTTTGCCCAGGTTAGATTACAGTTACTTGATCATGGCTCACTGCCACCTCAAACTCCTGGCCATAAGCAATCCTCCCACCTCAGCCTCCTGAGTAGCTAGGACTACAGGCACTCGTCACCATGCCTGGCTAATTAAAAAAATTTTTTTTTGTAGAAACAGGGTCTCATTATGTTGCCCAGGCTGGTCTCGAACTCCTGGCCTTAAGTGATCCTCCTGCCTTGGCCTCTGAAAGTGCTGGGATTACAGGTGTGAGCCATCAAGCCTGGCCAAGGAGTCTAATGAGAGTCTTTATGTTCTTCCCTGTTGAGGACCTTAGCACAATTTTGATGTCTTCAACAATGACTTACACACACTTCATTTTTTATAATTTTTGTTTTTTACAAATAACTTTGTAAATAATTTTATGATTCAGTGGCACTAAAAAAGGGGGATGAGAGAGTTTAATTCTTTGATGCAGGATTGGAGAGGAAGTGAAAGAAAATCAGAGGCCACCCTATTAATCAGCTGTACCAGACCTGTGTACCTATCTTGGTTCCAACATTTCTTTGAGCATGGTTCCTATTCTTCCTTGGGCTCTGTTTGTTTCCTCATTTATAAAATGAAGACAATAACTGATACCTTTCAGGGTTGTTACACTAGTTAAATGTGACACTATCTGTCAATGTAAATCAAAGTTGCCAGCACACACACACAGCAAGGCTCAGCCAAAGTTAGTTCCCTTCCTGCCCCTTTCTATCCCAGGCCTATTGAAGAAAAATTTTTCTATAATTGATTTTAAAACTACCACTGTGATGGTGGATACATATCATTAAACATTTGTCAAAACCCACAGAATGCAACCAGGTGTGGTGGCTCACACCTGTAATCCCGGCACTTCCGGAGGCTGAGGTGGGCAGATCACTTGAGGTCAAGAGTTTAAGACCAGCCTGGCCAACATGGCGAAACTCCATCACTACTAAAAATACAAAAATTAGCCAGGCATGGTGGTGGGCATCTGTAATCCCAACTACTTGGGAGGCTGAAGCAGGAGAATCGCTTAGACCCAAGAGGCAGAGGTTGCAGTGAGCCAAGATCATGCCACTGCACTCCAGCCTGGGCAACAGAGTGAGACTCCATCTCAAAAATAAAATAAAATACCTAAAATGCACAACACAAAAAGTGAACCCTATTGTGAAATATGGGCTTTAGCTAATAATAGTTGGTCATTTATTGTAACAAATGCACCACACTAATGCAAGACATTAATAATAGTGGAAACTAGGAGTTGGGAGGTGAGAAGGTATATAAGAACTCTGAACTGTCTGCTGAATTTTTCTATAAACCTAAAACTTCAAAAATTAAAGTCTACTAATTTATAAAAAGTTGTGAATTGGCTATCTTTTGACATGCCTCATCGTTCAGGTTGAATTGACTTTTCCATGACACCCACACACAGCTAGATAATTTCCTTTAAAGTAGTGCAGGACCATTAGTAACAAAAAGGAGCAAGCCAAAACACAGTGAGTTCTTGCTCATCACACTAACTGGCTTTTGGGGACTGTCTCTTCTGGGGGATCTCCTGACCCCCAGCTGCTCAAGCGCCACTCCAGTGGCTCACAGGCCATGCGCCCACAGTGAGACGTCACATGTGACTGCACACCCATGCCAGTGTCCATTTTGCGGTACATGCCGGAGTCTCTGATGCAGTGTTGCTCACAGAACTTAATGGCATTAAGAAAAGTGAAACTTGATCTGCTTACTTTGGCAGACTTTGGGGTGGGCTGTGGAGAATGTGGGTGGGAGGGCATTCTCAGGCAGTAGGATTAAAAGTGCTTCAAGTACTGGTTTAAAAACAAAATCTCCATAAACATCACAGGCTGCAAATAAAGTATCTGAATGTCTGATTAGATGTCTCATTTGTTGGAAAAAAAATGTGCAGAAAGATACGGCAATGTAGAAAATTACATCATATAAGAATTACAAACACCAGTAAGTCAGAGAAACATTTTAAAAGTGAAACCAATATGGAACACACAAGCAGTCTTACCTAAAACACCTTCTTAGAGTCTCCAGACACAAATATTCAAAATATTGGGCAAGAAATTTGTCTAGAAGTAGGAACGTATTTACTGTAGGTGCAATGTCCAGACAGGCTGGCAAGTACAGTTGAAACTGTGATGTCCCTGAGCACTGCAGAAACTCATCATGGTGGAAAATATTTCTGTGGAAAACATACTAACTTATCTGTCCTTCACGGTGTTGGCCAAAGGTGAGGAGACTGCTTTATTTGTTTTGCTCAGTTCAGCACACCAAATTCCAGGGCACCACTTAGGCTGTTTACACAGAACGAAATGTGAACAGTGTTGCTGGAGTTGTGCGATGCGTGGGCTGATTCCCTGGGCCTGGGAAAAAGTGCTAGCTGCAAATAAGCTTCACGCTCACGGCTTCATACCTACTCCTCTGTCCTAGAAAGGAGCAAACCATTCTTATGAGGGATGACTGGGTCTGCGCTATTAATGAGAATGGGAAACACGCCAAGATAAAGAAGTTGCCTCTACTGCCACCCCTACGCTAGCCGGTCCTCTCTTTAGCTTCATATTACCATCACCCAATCACCACTCCCAGAGTTTCTGACTTAATTTGTCTGATGGGGCTCAGACATCTGAATTTAAAAGTATTCCAGGTGATTCTAATGAGCAACTAGGACGGAGAACTGCTGAAAATATTACATGCATTAACAACTGCATTTTATTTCATTCTTCTCTAAGTATGACAACAGGTAAAAGGAGCTTAATTAGGATGTTTGGCATGTCTAAAAAGCCATCAGACTCAGTAAGTCTCTTAGGGTAGAGCGCAGCGGTGGGACTAGAGCTGGGGATGCCACCTCCAAGAACAGCACTAGGAAGAGCCTAAAAGGAAGACCCAGTGTGGAGGTGGTTGGTAGGGGAGGGCTGGGAAGAGGAGAGGAAGATAGGACGGTCCTAGATGGAGAGAGGCTGACACAAGGTACGGAAAGGCAGGAAGTTCCAAGGGACGCATCATGAGCTAACCTTTCACTGGCAGCCTAGCTGGGATGGCCATCCCTGGAACACCAGTCCCATGTGTGAGATGTAAGTACACAAGTCAGTGGCATAGAGACATTTCCTGATCTGTGGCGTTATAAGTTGCTTTGGTGCCAGTCTCCTTACAGTGCATGGAAATCACAGGCTATGGGATTCATTGGTGGGAGGACTCTGGGGTCCTTGCATATGCCTTCCCCCACTTTAGTTTTTTCCTATGTTGACAAAAATCTTTGCTAAATTAGCAAAATTGTCAGAAAGGAAGCAAAGCCTAAAATGAAAGAAATTAACATAGTTTAACTAGTAAAATTTTGTGTTACCACTAATTTCTGTTGCATTTTCACTTGGTTCCTTGCTGTGAATCTTTAAAGACAAAGATAAGTCTATATATTATAACAATAAATTGTATTATTCACAAGGTTAATGTTTTTCATGCTTCTTTATAGTATGGTATTTTAAGACAAGGTAGAAATGGGTATTTAAGTTTAGGCAGTATGTAATAGAGCTCTCTAAAATCATAAAATGCAAAATCATTATTAAGCAGATTAGAATGAGATTTGAGGCTATCTGCTTAATTATCTGCTATAAAGAAGAAAAATTTAAACATTCTGGTCTGTAAATTAAAAGTCTCTCACATCATTCTACAAGTGTAATTCCTCTCTGTGTTCCTAATGTGTCAATTACTTCTTCTTAATTTTTCAATGAAACAACGGCCCTTATACCATACTGCTTATAACACTCTTCAACATATTTTGTTCATTTGAGCCCATATTACTGTCTCCAGCTTTCTCCATGGGATAAACAATCTGGCTTTTTCTACTCAATAACAAAAAATAAAAATCAATTTTTTAAAGGGAAAAAGGAATCGACTCCTTTTTTAAAAAATAAAATGGATTTTTTATATAAAGAGACAGCATGATAATGCATAACACAGGTCATCTTTAGTTCACAGTTCTCATTGTAGGAAGACCTCATTTAATCATCTGAACTAAAGATAAACACTTTAAACTACTCACTTTTTGAACACTTTAGTGTCTGCGGAAAGAAACTCAATCTACAATATAATTAAATTTGCTAAAAATTTCTCAGCCTTGAATTCATCATCTATACAGTGGGGATTCATAATATTGACTTCACAGGGTTGTGAAGATAGTTTTTATATACATTTTTTTAAAGAGATGGGGTCTCACTCTGTAGCACAGGCTGGAATGTAGTGACTTGATCACAGATCACTGCAACCTTGACCACTGGGGCTCAAGGGATCCTCCCACCTCAGTCTCCTGAGTAACTGAGACCACAGGCACCTGTCACCATGCCTGGCATTTTTGTTTGTTTGTTTGTTTGTTTTAGAGATCCAATCTCACTATGTTTCTCCGGCTGGTCTCAAACTCGTGGGCTCAAACTATCTGCCTGCCTTGGCCTCCCAAAGTGCTGGAATTGCAGACATGAGCAACCACACCTGGCTGTTGTTAATTAATAAAGAATTTCAGCTTCCTTCACTCCTGGACAAGTTTTAGCTTTTAAAGTCTTAATTTCAGATCTCTCTGGCCACAGAGCTAACAATTCAGACTTGATGCCTCTGAGCATTGTGAATGTTCGAGCCTGTCTCGAAACACTATATGATCTCTGACTGTATCTCCATTAGCTCAAGTGGTTGATACCATTTACCATTCTTAACAGACGAAAAATCTAAAGTGGGGGGAAGGGATATGTAAGGACCCCAGAGTCTTCCTACCAATGAATCCCATGGCCTGTGATTTCCATGTGCTATCAGGGGACTGGCATCAAAGCAACTTACAAAGCCACAGGTCAGGAAATGTCTCTACTGGGGTAAATGAAGACCAGTAGTTTCCAGTAAAGCAATTCAGCAACAATCCACGAGTGATGGTGAGGCAACATAGCATCTTGAATGCTAAATGGTACACCCACACCCAGCACACTGCCACCTCCTAGCTTGAATGGTCAAATCAGCACTACAGAAGCTTTATGGACAAATGAGAAAGACAAAATGGGCTCCATCTGGGGTTTTTAAAAGATTCTGTGAAAGTGTAAAGCTAGTCCTTTAGTCCTGTCTGAGGAATTTTGTTTGTCACTCCATTCTGCCGCCCAACTCTAAGTCCAGTGTATATTATGAACTGATGTTTAAATATGGGTTTATGCGGCTACATATTTTATTCTATTTCCTTTTGCTACAGTAATGTCTTAAGAATTTGGAAGATCAGTTTACTGACACCAGGAGGAAATCTTAACATGGTTACATGGTAAACAAGATTATGAATAGGATATAAAATGCAGTGTTAAACTTTCTGTGTACAATTTAATGTAATCAAACGGCCATTTAACTCCTATTCGTCTCTCACTGACAAATCACCCTCGAATGATCTTTTAATCACCAATCAGTATCTCCAGCAGTAGCTTTTTTTTTTATTGTTCCAAAATTTTTAAGGGCTTGAGACAGACTATTTTTCAAAATTTAAGTACAGTCATTTTTATAAAATGCTGTGTGGTCTCACTCAGATCTAATGTGTGAAAGTAGGTAGTGGAGACCACAGTCATTGATGACACCAAAGTTACTGAGCCATGATATTTGGTCAGCAGGGTCTGATCTTCTTAAGATGAAGAAAATATTAAAAGGAAAGAAAAGTACCAAGAATTGCTGATGAGGAAAGCAAAAGGTAATTGCATCTGTAATTTGAAATGGATGGTTGATGGCTTGACTGCTGGGGAAAAGTGGGTCATTATATCACAGTACATTAAATGACAATGGATTCATGTTAAAAGGGGCTATTTTATATTGCCTGAAATGTCTTTGCTTCCATCCTTATTAAGATCCTTCCCATTTACTAACCCCTTAAGAAATGCCTCATCCAGGATGCCCTAAGACCTCATCATTCCATCTGGAAAGATTTCCTTCCTCCGATTGCAGAAGAATTATGTATTATTGAAACCCATCACAGGGCAGTTATCGCATCCTACCTGGTAGCGCACCTATTTGCCTGTGTTTTGAAGGCAGAAGGACAACACTGTCTGCTGCATGTGGATGAGTTCAACTTATGTATCAATAAATGAAATCAGTAATTATTGTGCCTTAAGCAGCCTCATAAAAAACAAGAATACCAACACACATTGATACCTTTGAGCTCTTTATATTAAAACTTAGACATTTCTGTGATTCTGGGTTATAGAAACTAGTGACTAGTTTTGTCCTTAAAAGGAAACAAAGGAGAGGTTAGGGACGTCATTTTCTCATTAGAAACATTTAGAGTTGTGCCTTAGAGCTCGTTTTTGGATCTCTCTGGTTAAACATTTTTCTAAATCTTTAAAGAAAGATATAGAAGACAAGCTTTATCAAATTCACAGACAGCACAAATCCAAGAGGGTTAACTGTTATCACTGAGGACACAATCAAGATCCACAGCCTTGATTATCAGAGCCTGGAACGATGTACTGAGCCAGTGAGTTAGCTTCCAATAAGCAAAACTGTGTAACTCTACATGTCCCAAAATCAAGTGCATATGTATGAGAAAGAGCAGATCTGCTTTGGCAGCACTGTATTTTTTAAAATAGTCTGTGTTCAGATATTTGAAGAGGAGTTATTTGATGGTTCCAGGGTGCAGAACCAGGGAGAATGTGTGAAAGTCTCAACTTAACTTTCAGAAAAGACTTTTCCTCAGTGTTGTCAAATAATGGCAAGAGCTGAGGTACAGACACAGAACAGGGTTCTTTGCTTCAGGGAGAGAGTGTGGATTAGGTCCTTTCTGGGGTCGGCTTTAACCGTGCCCGACTGTCCTCTCCAACGTCTTTGTGCATGACTCTCCTCCTTGCCATTGACATGCTAGTCAAACTGGACTTCTTCCCATCCTTAAACTCACCGCATTGCCAACCCCAGCTTCCAAGCCTTTTCAGGTTTCGTCCATGCTGTTCCATCTGCCATGAATGCCCTTCCTCACTGCCATCAACCATCCCGTTTGTCTGGCTAAATTCTACCCATCCTTCAGGCCTCGACCTCCCAAACCAGTTTTATCTGTTCACATAGAATCCTCAAATACACTTTGCCACATGTTGCACATCTGAAAGCATTTTGTTAAAAAAAAAGTCTGCTGTTTCTCCTGATCTATAAACTCCTTGAAGATAAAAACCAAGATTGTTCTGTTCACCCAACTTTCTCTAGTGCTGATCACTGAACCTTTCACAGAGAAGGTCAATAAATATCAGTTGAGTGACTGAGTAAATGCCAACACCAGATCTATTTTTTTAAATGATGAGAGAGAGAGAGAACACGCTCCTCCACATGTTTGAATGAATATGTCCTTCCTTTGGTGATGGTTTGCAGGCTCACTATGGTGCAACCCCAGAGTTTCAGGTTCTCAAATAAACAAAACCCTGAGGAGCCCCTTGTCACAATGGAGCAAAATCTTGAGAAAAATAAAACGATGCCTCTCCTTATGCATTTATCAGAGACATCTATATAAGGAGGATCAGGAAAAAATGAAGACAAAATGATTTTCACATTGCCCTTGTCTCTCCATACCAACCAATTTCATAGTCTGTGAGCTCACGGATCTGTTTCAGGCTTTTGGTCTATAAGAATTAAGTGAGGGCCGAGCACAGTGGCTCATGCCTATTATCTTAGCACTTTGGGAGGCCAAGGCAGGCAGATCACCTGAGGTCAGGAGTTTGAGAGTAGCCTAGCCAACATGGTGAAACCCTGTCTCTACTAAAAATACAAAAAAATTAGCCAGCTTTGCTGGTGGGTATCCATAGTCTCAGCTACTCAGGAGGCTGAGGCAGGAGAATAGCTTGAACCCGGAGGCAGAGGTTGCAGTGAGCCGAGGTCACGCCACTGCACTCCAGCATTGGTGATAGAGTGAGACTCCATCTCAAAAAAAAAAAAAAGAATCAAATGAGAACTGGGCTGCTCATCAGAGTATCAGAGTTAAAGGCCAGGGACTAGTGGGTTGAACTCTGTTCTGCCCAGACAGTAGGATCTGAAATATAACTTTATTTCCAGTTTCTCTTTTCTTTTCATCTATAAATTAAGTTACTTGCCACGTGTTTGTTTTCTTTTCAGCCATTACACCTGTATTAGCCATCTTCCAAAGAAGAAATGTTTATTAAA
The DNA here is from genome assembly GCA_036589455.1 of Ateles fusciceps. Lineage (NCBI taxonomy): Eukaryota > Metazoa > Chordata > Mammalia > Primates > Atelidae > Ateles > Ateles fusciceps. Next base: position 6,249,507 of record JAZHEH010002789.1, on the reverse strand, counting down.
CACTTGTACATCATGTTCCATATACAAACATCTAGTGAGGTAAATATCAATGCCCTCATTTTACCCCTGAGGAAACCGGCTGAGTAACTTGGCCAACACTGCAGAACCAAAGAACGTTGTAGCCCAGGATCAGAACCCAGATGAAATGTTTTCAAAGGCCATGATTTTTTCCTGCGGCACCTCTCTAATTTAACATTAGAGCTCTTGTATCAATACTACCTTTTGGTTTTAGAACAATCACTAAGGCTTATTGGATAAAATAGAACCATCCTACCATGTGATAATAAAAAGGAATATTTATGTAAAACAGAATTAAAGTATTGCTGTTGTGTTGCTGCTCTGCTGTCTTTCTAAGGTGCAGGATCACTTTTACAAAAAAAAAAAATCTGTACTGTGAATGAGATTTGATAGGAAACGTCTGACAAATTTTAAAAATTTGGATGAGTTTTCCTCTGCGGTATCTATCCTTTCTGAAATCTTCCTAACTTTACTGTGGTTTGAGTTTGTAATTTACCAAATAATTTTTGTGCTAACAAGAAATGTAGGCCTTAGAATAAAGCTGCCATGGCACTGGGTATGACCTAATGAGACAAAGTTGTGGCTTACTTATTTTAAGAGAAGAGTGCAGGGAGCATCTGTAAGTACTAAGCAGCTGATAATGTTTGACAGAAAGCAGGGAAGAGTTCCAGGGAAGCAGAACACCCGATGAAGGACTCAAGTCTCAGTCATTCCTGGAGCGTTTATCTGTCCTCTGTCACTAGGGAGGTATAGACACAGAACAGGGTTCTTTGTTTCAGGGAGAGAGTGTGGAATAGGTCTTTTATGAGGTCAAATAAAAAGAAAGATAAGAAAGTTTCAAGGATAAACTTGAGTGAAAAGTGACATGCAATCTTAGCAGCCTTCAGATGATGCACAAAAGGAGCATTTTTGGCCTCATTTTTAAATACACATTTCCCCCAAATATCATAAACTCCATAAATAGGCAGGTTTAAGGGAGAAGCCAAAAACCATTTTTGACTTCTGTAAAAACTTACCCATGACAGGCAAAGAACATTTGTTTAAAAATATCCTAATTTTGCAAGATCCCTGTCCTCCAGTCACTAGTTTTCCACTCAAACATATTATCTTCAGACAGCTAAAGGTTATGTTGTTGAAAAGCACATAGATCACAGCTATAATTTCCTATCTTGATGATCAAGTTTCAGAACCCTTTGAAATGGTGCCCCTGTAACTGCAGTGAGAGAAGCTGCATTACAGACAAAATATAGTAAGACAGGATTTCATTAGGGACTGGGTTTTGGTTTTTTTTTTGGTTTGTTTTGCTCAGCCCCTCAAAGACGTCTGTGTAAGCCTCTCACCAGGTAGCACAAAAGCTGCTGAATCACTTGAATGAAAGGGTCAGGTTGCAAGCTGTGCCTGTGTGGAAGCTGTCATGCCCTGTTCAGACCACCCAGCTCTCCAAAGGAGGAGTGACATTAGATTCAGACAAGATAAGAGGCTGCCCTTTTGTGTAACCTGGCCCAGGGAAACAGCCTTTCTAGGGAGTTACAGGATCCCATTGTAAGGAATGGCTACATGCCCTGAAAAGGTCACACTTGTCTAACTCAGTATACCTGCAGCCATGGTTCTTTATGAGAGAAATAAATATATCTAAACAGTTTTGAAGAAAAGCAATTAGCCAGATCCTCAGGCCTATTCTCAAAGTAAATGCTGAAAAGCTCTCATATCCCATATCTGTGTTTGGAAGACTGAGTCATGTCCACCAATGTCAGAATATCAGAGCTAGGAAGACACCAAACCTCATTTAATTCAACTCATTTTACTGATGAGGAAGTGAAGCTTTGAGGGTTAGATGGCTCTTCCAGGGCTGGTTAGTAACAGCTAAGATTTGAAACACCATGAGGACAAGGACCCTGTGCGTGCCATTCCCAGTGGGCATTTTGAAAACCTTAGAAACTAGCACTGAGCCTGCACACCTAAATAATTGGAATGAGGAAAGGGAAGAAAGGAAGGGGTTTTGATGGCCCTGTCCAGTTTTCTTTTTAATATAAATATTAAATGCCATAAAATGCAAGGATGGGGATGGAGGCTGAATTCGGACTTTCATATATTGTGAAATCAGAATTTTAACACCATCAAGGAATCACTTTCTTTTCTTTCCTGTGGGATGGTGCAATCCAAAATCATTTTCAAAAAATGAGACTCCTGAACTGTTCCATGAAATCCAACTCAGTTTACCCCAACTCAGCCTAGCCCAACCGCAGCAGCCCAGCAACCCCAGCAGGCTGGGAAAGAATTAAAAACAGTCCTGGGTTTAAAGTTTCTAAAACAAACATTACTTAGCGATGAGGGGGCAGATCAGGCCATATAGCCCAACATGTAAAAGCAGGGAATATGGTAGTCAGGTCGCTTTGCCAACTCCTTTTCTTCCTCATGGAAATGAAAGGGGAGCAAGAAACAAAAATGAAGAGATTGGTGGAAAGCTGATTCAAAAAGCCCTAGTTTGTCAGCCAAGCATGCAAAACCATGTTACACATAAGTTATCCTCGACAACAGCTCAAACTCAGGTTTCTTATTTAGATAAAAGGTTTAATATTAACCAAGTACGTGACAAGAATTTCATTGCCAAGGACAATGAAATGTTTACCCAAGTGTGACCCACCTGCTTCAGAATCAAGAGAAGATTTCTGGCACCAACCCAGGTTTAAAATCATTTGGGGCTGGGGACTGAGAACCTGCCTTTCACCAAGGAAGTAGGGGGTTCTTACTACACACATTAAGTTTTGAGAATGCCTGATGGAGAGAAACAGCAAAGTTTCCTAGAGTTGCACCAAAGGCATTTTTATCAAGGGTAAGTAGGGGGCTGAGGAACTGCTCTTCAAGCTTTACCTAGAGTCAGAAACAGCGGGTGTCAGTTTCCAGAGCAGAAACCTGGAAAGCATTCGAATACTTGCTCTAGTCTGTGAAGCAGCCCTGAAGAGGTTAATCTCTCCAGCAAGATTCCCAGGCTATAAACACCAATCAGCTCCCGGAAATGCTCTTTTTAAGCTTTGTAATGCACACCAAGTAACAAGACTGGGTGCAGTCATAAAAAAAATCAGAAACTAAAACTAAATACCTTGAAAACAATTTCTGTAAGCCAGAAATTGTTTCCTGGATTTCCAGATAAAATGAAAAGAAACTCTTTACAATAGCACCAAAGTCTCTGAACCAAATCTCAGTACTGAGCAGAGAGAGCCTAAAAATCAGTCTAAAACTTCAGAACAATGCCATTTCTTTGCCTCCCCAGCACTATCTCTCTTCCCCACAATGAAATACAAATCACGTTTGAAAAAAAACTTGTCTCCAAATATAACCAAACTAAAGCAAAAGTATCCAGAAATTATCTCATCCAAATTTCTCTAAGTTTGTACCATAAGGACATTATCTGTTTCGTTCATTTTTGTGTCTTTTCCCTTTGCCATTTCCTTTAGCTGAGAAGAAACATTCTAATTTCAGAGGGAAGAACTACACAATTAAAAAATGGTTATTTCATTGGCAAGTGCCACCGCTGATGGATTGAGAGAGAAATTTATGTCTCATAATAAAAAAAAACCCCTCAATTTTGGCATTTGGTTTGTTAACACTGCAAGTTGCCACCTTCTGAGTTAACAGGAGAATTAAACTTTTGCAAGCATACTCTTGCAGATGTCTTGCATTGTTACTTGGCATTAATGATATCACACTAACAATCTCTGGGGCATTCTGCTAACAGAACATTCATAGTCACAATGAAAAGAAACACATAAAGCAGATACTTACAGGTAGTGGTTTTCCTTTCCAAGCCAAAAAAGCTAGAAACCCTTGGAACTGGCGGGCAGGATAAGAGTCACTGACCCGGCAATCTGGTTTAAAGAGCTTTGAGAGGAAGGGGGAGGATAAAGAACCCAGGGAAGGAAGAGAGCTGAAATTCCAGTCTTTCAGGTCAGCTGTGTTTGAATTTTCTTTGTACTAAAAATCCATTAACCTACCCCCACAGAAAATATAGAATTGAAGTTCACATACACACTCCGCTCTCCTTGCTGGTATTCTCCAACGCAGCTGCTGCAGCTTTGAAAACTTCCTGAGCACCAAGCCTCAGGACTCCCCCTGAGAAGGGCAAGATAAAGATGCCTTCAACTGTTTGCAGGGAGCCTGACCTGCCTGGCGGACAGCCACCGGCTCGCCCCGTCTCTTCTGCTGGTTGGGTCCACAGGGACAAAACTGAGCTTTTGTTAATGAGGTCGGTTGCCTCTTCCCAGTCTCTCCCCCAGCTTCCTTTCTCACTACTAGTTATGTACTAACTGCTCTGCCACTCGCCAAGCCGGAGCAGCCTCTCTCGCCTGCAGCACACAGGCACACGCACACTCAGACACAGCCACACACACATTCACACATGGGCATGCACACACTCACATACAGACATGCACTCACACACAGGCGCACACGCACGAGCATGCACATACTCACACAGGGACACACACTCACACATACACACACGAGATACACAGTCACCACACACAGACACATACACCGGCAAATGCATTCACATGCATGCACACAAACTGACATGCCCCACACATGTGCATACATTCTCACGAGTGCTCCACACACACACAGGAGCACACACATACACACAGGCCGCACATGCCCACACCCACCCGTGTACATACTCACACAGACTCTTCCAACACACTTTTTTTTCTGCCCTTCTTTTCTTCCAACACATTCCCATGTTGAAAGGTTTTTATTTAAATTCAGACTAGGAGCCTGCCATTCAGAAGGGACAGAGAGGCAGGACTGGCCCCTTTTAACTTTTGTCATGGCATTTAGGGGAAAAGATAGGATGGAACTAGATCCCAGGGTGCTGTTTTTTAAGTACCATCTTAGTTCTTCCGTTTATAAGGCTTTTTGTGTGTCTGGCTCTTTTTGAAAATCCATAAAAATCCCGTTAATCTGATCCATTTGCATATAGTTCACGATCCCAATAATTCAGATATATCACAGGCAAAGAACTATTCTCTCAACAGAGACGCATGTAGTTAACTTGTCAGTATTCACTGGTCGGTGAAAGTCTCTAATAAAATGCTTGCCTGTATTTCATCCCCACCAGGAAAAAAAAACAGATAATGGCATACCATCTGGCCTAACTTTTAAATTAACCATAAAGAGAATTTGAAGTGTTATCTCACTTTGGGGGAACTGTTTATATTGACACATGTCTGGCTATCCTAAACCTTAGCCGAAAATACAGGACACTGTGAATCCAATTCAACCTGGATTGTGGTTTCCCCTAACAAGGTCACAATACCATATACCTTTCTTTAGAAGCCATAAGGAATAGAGAGAGGAAAATGAAAAAGGAGAAGAAAATTACATGAGGATGGAAGAAAGAGAAGAGAAAAATGGAAAGAAGGAAAGAATGCAAAAGAAGGGAGAAAAAAATTTAAGAACATGCTTTGTGGATACTTTAGCAATGAATGGTGCATGTATACTTACTCCAAATCTTCAAGAATCTCTTGATTCATTTCATTTGCTCTGAGAATAAGTGGGTGAAAGTTAAGAATACTATGGCAAGAGAAGAGGATCAGTTCAGGAATGGAAAGGTTATACATACCACACTCAAAATAGATAAACATGAAAACGAATAAATAAAGAAAAGCAATACAAACACCTCTGTGTACCAGAAAAGAGCAGAAGCACAGCCCAATGAGAGGGTTTACAGGAAGAGCCTTGTTGACCTCAGACTCGGGAGCTGACAACATGATGAGAGGAAATCAGGAAATAAAACCATCCCAGAGCAGGGCAGAAGAGCAGCATGCTCCACTTGACATGAGAGGGCTATATGTCAATTTGACTTTTAACATAAATGTAAAATCTTAAATAACTTATTTACAAATTAAATTCAGCTCTGCATTTTAAAAGATAATATGACCAATAGCAAAGAATTTTTTTTTTCAGGATTGCAAGGATGGTTCAAAGTCAGAACACCTAAATTACTTTATAGGTAAATAAATACTATTTACTAAACACAGTTATTATTAAATATAGTGACAATGTGTGAGTTATGTATTAATCTTGAAAAGGCAAGAAATAAAGCCTTAATAATGATAGTTAATGCATGTTCTCACTTATAAGTGAGTGTTGAACAACAAGAACACATGGACAATGGGAGGGGGAACATCATACACCGGGGCCTGTTGTGGGTGGAAGGCTAGGGAAGGGATAGCATTAGGAGAAATACCTAATGTAGATGACGGGGTGATGGATGCAGCAAACCACCATGGCACGTGTATACCTATGTGACAAACCTGTGCGTTCTGCACATGTACCCCAGAACTAAAAGTATAATAAACAAAAATAATAATGATGGTTAAGAAACACAGCATAATCGACAATATTATTCTCAAACTTAATTTTAAAATTGCCCAGGTTGTGAATATCTCTTTAGAAGCCGTTAGTTGAAACTCAGAATCCATTTGACAAAGGAATTGTGTACTATGTATAAGTGGTTGCATTGACATGCTTCTTCTAACATTTGGGCTAAATAAAGTTTATGATTAGTCTAGAAACAGAGATAAATGTTTTTATATCACTTCTATGGGAAAAATAACTTCAGCATGCTAAGCAATAAATAACAAACTCAGATTGCAATGTATCTCAAAGTGTCTGCAGGAAATATAATCTTTGCAAAGTTAATTATATACATGAAGCTTGGCCTAACTGTGCTGAACATATTCTAAAATAAACAGATCAGTTAAAATGTCCTGAAATCTGAAGTACCTGTTTAAGCAAATATCATTCTTTCTATCTGTCACAAATGAATAAGGGCCTGGAAATAATACAATTATCAACTTCAGTCAATAAAATACTCTTTGAACAGGTTGAAATGCCAAGCTAGGGCTTTTAAAAAGAACTAGTCAAAGAGACAGGGTTTCAGACAAGGTTTCAGGATTACAAGGTTGGTTCAAAATCAAAACATCTAGCAGTTTAATATATTAAAGAAGGAAAAAAGACATGACCATCTTAATAAGTGCAGAAAAGAGACATTCAGTAAAATTCACTACTCATTCATTAAAAAACTAAAAACTGAAAGCTATCAGCCAACTAGGACTAGAAGGGAAGTTTCTAAATCCAATTAAAGACGTTTTGCTCCAATCTCCACAATTCAACATTGAATAGGAGATACTAACCAACACGATAAGTCAAGAAAAAAAATGAGGCATGAAAATTTAAAAGGAAAAAATAAACCTTTCATTATTTGCAAAAGATAGGAGTCTCTGTACAAAATACACAAAAGAATGTATTGTTTAAACTATTCAAAGAGTTCAACAAGTTCGTTGGGCATAAGGTCAACATACACAAATCAATGGCATTTGTATATACCAGTAACAACTAATTACTGAAAATGCTTTTTAAAAGACAGTTTTCATAATAGCAACAAAACTTTAATGACCCTGGTAATTTATCTAAATTAATTAAATTTGGGTAAAATTTCAGGAGGAAAATAAAAAATTAATAAAGGGCATAAAAACATCTAAATAAATGGGAAGATATATCTAACTGGATAAGAGACTTAATAATGTAAAAATGTCAATTCTCCCCAAATTAAAATTTCAATGCAGTGTCAATTGGAATGCCAACAAGGAATTTTATATATATGTGTGTACACATATACACATTATGTACATATATGTTATGTGTGTGTATTACATATATTAAATATGTAAATTATATATTATATGTAAAATGACAAGCTGATACAAAAATGTATCTAAAAGAGTGAAAACCAAGAACGGCCAAGACAAATTGAAAGAGATACATTTAAGGATGAATTTGTCCTGTTAAAGATTAATATTTTTATATTATAAAGTTTTAATAATGAAGAAACTGGAATTTTTATAGTGATAGAAAAAAGGCAAAGAAAGAGCATACAAAAGCTTGGAAGTAGCTCACTCACATATAGCAACCTGGTATATGACCACGGTCAGAATAGAAGTCAGTGAAGAAATGATAGACAATCAAACACATGTTGACAGGACAATTGATTATCTATATGGAAAACATAACATTAGATCTTTACTTCACATCACATATCAAAAACATTAGATCTTTACCTCATACCATACATCAAAACAAATTGCAGTTGATTTGAATATCTTAATTTGATAACAAAGCCTTTAACTTTTGGCACCAAGAAATAAGGGACTCTCTTCTTCATATCAAGGGAAAATTTCTTAAGTATGATAAAATAAGTAAAAAAAGAAAAACTTGATATATTTTATATAATAGTTAAAATTTTCCACAGAGCAAAAAATTAAAGATTTTTTTAATAAAAACACAAATTGGGAGAAGGTACTCACAATGAAAATAAATTACAAAACCTTAATGTTTAAAATGTAAAGAATCTTCAGAAACCTATACATATCATTAAGAAAAAAATCTTAATATTCTCCTTTTATTAAAGGAGAAAGTACACAAATGCCTAATACATACATGAAAACATCCACAATTACACAAATAATCAGGGAAATGAAATTAGAGACTTAAAAGGAGATTCTCTTAGATAAAAATTTTAAAATCTTACAATATTAAATCTGGTAAAAGATGAGAGGGGGAAAAACTCTTACTTGCTACTGGAAGTTTTAAATAGCTACAAACAGAAAGCAATTTGACCATTTCTAGTAAAAGTGAATATTCAAAAAACCTTAAATTAGGCATTTAAATTTTAGAGTTATACTTAGATTCTCATATGTGTACAAAAAGTATTATACCTCACAGTCTTCACCACTGCAATTGAAACATATTGAAATAACCATCATCTAAATAAAAAGATGTTGAGTAAAGAAAGCAAATTGCAGCCAAGTGCAGTGGCCCACATCTGTAATCCCAGCACTTTGGAGGCTGAGACAAGTGGATCACTTGAAGTCAGGAGTTTGAAACCAGCCTGGCCAACATGGTAAAACCCCATCTGTACTAAAAATACAAAAATAATTAGCTGGGCATGGCAGTGGGCTCCTGTAATCCCAGCTACTTGGGAAACTGAAGCAGGAGAATCACTTGAACCTGGGAGATGGAGGTTGTAGTGAGCCAAGATTGCACCACAGCACTCCAGCCTGGGTGACAGAGCAAGACTCTGTGTTGAAAAAAAAAAAAGAAAAGAAAAGAAAACTGCAAAAATATAGGGATAGACTTTAATAAGGATTACACTGACTCTGTAGATTACTTTGGGTAGTATGGACATTTTATCTATATAAGTCTTCCAATCCATGAGCATGGGATGTCTTTCCAATTATTTGTTCCTTCTTTAATTTTTTTATCAATGATTTGTAGTTTTTAGTGTACAGTGTACAAGACTTTCATCTCCTTGATTATATTTATTACTAAGTAAAGAGGACTTCAGAAAGTTCATGAAAAATGTGTGTTATGAAAAAAAATTACATGGATTTCAAAAATTCTTTGCACCAAAATAAACTTGTACTAACTAGTTATAACATGTCTGGACAGCATCTAGCTTGAGGCACTAAGACGTATAAGACATCAGTTTGAAAAGAACTGCTATCAGAGCAACATGCAGGTGCTGCCCTCACAAATCTGTTTCACAAAGCATTGATCAAGGATATGTCTTCTGGGTCATCCCAGCTGGGATAAGTAGGTCTAAAATGACTATTCCACTCTACCACCCCAATCTCCCTAAGCCTTTGGATCCCTTCCTCTACCTTAAACCAAGGAGATCAGGAATTTCCAGCTTGCTCATAGTGGGCCATCTTTTAATCCATATTTCAGCTAACCAAGCAAATAAACTATTAGAACCTTTTTTAACTCCCTGAGCTACAACATTAAATTCAGAATCCCTAATTAGTGGGTCCAAATCAATAAATTCAGCCTGATCCAACTCTATGTTCCTTCCACCATTATTCCACACCCTTAATTCCCATGCCCATGCCTCTTCTCTAGATTTCTGCTCACATAAATCAGAAAACTCAAGAAGTCTTTTTGAGTGTAGTGTACCTTCTCATGTGTCACACTCTGAACCTTGCCTCTAGGGGCCTGTTGGGACTTTAGTCTAGTTACAGGTCTAGAAGCAAACAGGAGTGTTGGGGGGTGGCCCCTGAGGAGAATCAACATTATCTTGCCTGGCAACTGCCTCGGGGGAGGGCATTACTCTTGCCTCAGGCAGTGCAGGTTTACCTCCTCAGACAAAGGTGGAAAGACTAATGAGGGTCCTCCCACACATCCCTATTTCAAGTTTCAGAGTCCCATTCTTTTCCAATCAATGTCCTCAATTTTACAGTAGACATCTGGCAAGGCTGTGCATGCACCTTGCATTGCAGGTCAGCCACTTGCATGATAAGAGCTTGTGTCTGTTTTTCCACAATTTCAGCTCTTTCTCTTATAGGAGATAAGACTCTCACTCAGGGCAATCTTAGCAGATTTGAGGGTCAATATATGCTTCTGAAGCTAGGAGTTAGAATCCCTGAGTTCATCGTTTTCTTTCATCACTTTGTCCAATGATGTTAGGAGCAACTAACCAACTTCATTATGTTCCTCGGCTCTGCACATATAGTCAAAAATATTATGTATAGAGTCACTAACCTCCTTGCCTCTCACAAGTGGTGAATCAGGAGTGTCAAATGCATTTATTTTATGTAACTCTCTAAACAGTTCACACCAAAAACCAACAGTGTTTTCTATGAGAACCCTGACTAATACCGGGGCTAATCATAAGAAGCAGCCAACTCCAGAAACCTCAAAACCAATTAAAGAACTCCATCCTTAATATTCTGCTCCTCTAGAATCACTCCTGGTACCAAAATCTGTATTAGTCAGGGTTTGCCAGAGGGACAGAGCTAATAGGATAGATGTATACAGAAAGGGGAGGGGGTTATTAAGGAGTATTACTCACATGATCACAAGGTCCCACAACAGGTCCTCTGCAAGCTGAGGAGCAAGGAAGTCAGTCCAAGCCCCAAAGCTGAAGAACTTGGAGTCTGATGTTCAAGGGCAGAAACTATCCAGCATGGGACAGAGATATAGGCTGGGAGGCTAAGCTAGTCTGATCACTCTTCTACCTGCTTTTATTCTGGTCAAGCTGGCAGCTAATTAGATAGTGCCCACCCAGATTAAGGGTGGGTCTGCCTTTTCCAAACCACTGACTCAAATGTTAATCTCCTTTGGTAACACCCTCACAGACACACCCAGGATCAATATTTTGCATCCTTCAATCAAGTTGACAGTATTAACTATCACAATTATCAAAAATAAAAGCAAAAAATAAACGTTGATGTAGATGTGGAGAAATTGGAACCCTTGTATACTCTTAGTGAGAAGGTAAAATGATGCAGCCAGTATGAAAAAAAAGTGTAGTGGCTCCCCCCAAAATTAAAAATAGAACCATCATATGATTCAGTCAATGTATATCCAAAAGAATGGAAATCAGGATGCCCATCCCCAGTAGTGGCAACATCCCCCTCCTTGACCTATGCTGCCATCAGCCTTTCCACCTTTGTTGAAGGAGATAAACCCTGCACTGCCTGAGGGAACAGTGATATCTGTACTACAATGTTTATTGCAGCACTATTCACAATAGCCAAGATATGGAAACAACCTAAGTGTCTATCAACAGATAAATGAGTAAAGAAAGTGTGGCATATATACACAATGGGATATTATTCAGCCTTTAAAAAGAAGAAAATCATGCCATAGGTGACCAGATGGATGAATCTGGAGGAAATTATGCTAAGTGAAATAAGCTAGCCATGGAAGTAGAAATGCTGCATGACTTCACTTATATGAGGTATATAAAATAGTTAAACTCACAGAAACTGAGAGCAGAATGGTAGCTGCCAGGGGCTTGGAGGAGGGAGGAACAGATGCTGTTCAATGGGTACAAGGTTTCAGTTATGCAAGATTAATAGGTTCTAGAGATGTGTTGTACAACATTGTGCCTATAGGTAACAAAGGTGTATTGTACTTAGAAATTGTTAAGATAGATCTCATGTTAAGTATTCTTACCACAAAACAAAATGAAGCTAAACAAAAACTAAAGAGGCAAAGGAAATTTTTGGAGATGGTCAATTTATCTATTACCTTGATTATGGTATATGCATATGTTCAAACTCATCAAATTGTATACGTTAAATGTGTGCAATTTTTTGTGCATGAGTTATTCCTCAACAAAACTTTTTTAAAAAATATGGACAGGATAATATGTAACTTTTAAAAACAAAAAACCAACACAACCATTGTTTATTTGTACATCTGTGGTTAAAAATAAAAGCATAGATGAAAAAGATACATAGCAATTTCAATTAAGCAATTACCTCAAGGGCTCCCAAGCTACTATTGATTTATTTCAGATAAGAGGCAGGCTTTAAAGGAATGGTCTGAATGAAGGCTTTGGAAGAGGATGCTCCTGACTGGAGAGACGTTGAGGAGACAGGCTTCCAAACACACACCTGCACACACTGTGCAAGCATGTAGCTGTTAACAACAAAGGAATCCTTCTCCCAGCACTTTGTTTTATGTCTGGAGCTAATGGTCCAGCTGCAGAAAGGTTGAAGGATTCAGGTACTCTAACTTTACAAGGGCTCATACTCAAATCATGTGCTTCAGTGAATCTATTTGAGCAAACATTTTCCATCCTCTATATTCAAGGCTATTGTGTATAGACATGGAAACTTCAGGCTAAAAATTCTATTGATCATGTTATCATTTCCACATTTGTCCACTAAATTCAGTGAGGAAATCAGAACAAACTGACAGCTTCCATTCCACTCTGCCTTCACAACTGAAAATCAAACAGGCAATGCATTTTTCTCATTAATAATTAACTTGAACACAGCTTCAAACGCTAGCATTCGACATTAGAATTTTGTGCATGTGTTAAAAACATGAAAAACATCATCAGGAATCCTTTTTATCTCCAGCTTTTACAGAAAAGAGGAAGATGCACCAAAGGCAACAGAAAGAATTTAATTTTCAGATGTTTTCCATTTCAATGATCTGTGTGGGGCTTGGGAGTGATTTGGTCACTTCAAAGCTTAGCACCAGGAGCAATTTTATTTTTCCAAGCATAACTCAAGCAGTTGGGAGTCTTTGCTTACTGACCTTCTTAATTCTTTAAAATGTGACTCTAGAAAAATGTCCTAACTCCAGCTTTCTCAAAAGACATTTTGCATGAGGAAAAATAAAAATAAACATAGTTGTCGCATAAAAACATCATGGCAGCTTAGCCTAAGTCAGAACACAATGAAATAAACAAAACCAAACCACAGGTAAAGATTCTTTCCACATATTAGGAGTAAATTTCAACATTCTACTGACAAAATCACAGACTTGTTTGGAAAGCTGAAGCTGAAGCCACACACACTGGTTGTGCCTCACAGAAATATGCTGATCCCTTCAACAAGGGTTATTGAACCTTAGTACAAGCCAGGTGCTGAGTAGGACCTAGTGCCTGCTCTCAAAAACTTTACAATATAGTTGGAGAAGTAAGACTTGTAAATGTCAAGTGTCTAATGTATAATAACCACTACAAAGAGTTCTCTAAAAATTTGTGAATGAATGGGTTGAATACTAATATTCATTACATTTCTGGCCTTATGTTAAATACTGATTACAATGGAGAAAGGGATACACATTATGTGGCCTTCATTCTCAAAGAACCTGCAGTGCTGTTGAAAAGATTTATACACTATCCCCTGACACACAAAATAGAGAATAATACCAGATGATAAATACAAATTATACCAAGAATTTGTTAGTCAAGTAGGGTCTCTCTGAGGAGGTGACACTTTATCAAAACCCTGGATGAAGTAAAGATTCTAGGGGTAAGGACAGCCTAGGCAGTTAGCTGCTGAAAGGAGCCTTAGAGATTTTCCAATTTAAATTATGAGTTTTGAACACTTTTTAAGTATTGAAATCATTTTGTAAATGAACATTTTGATAGTATCCTAACACATGAAACAGCAATAAGTAGATCTCTTTGTTTGGAAAGTAGGGGTGGAGGACTGAGGGCCCCAGATCTTGGATTTTTTTGCATTCTTCAGTTCAGGGCGCCTCCTAGAAACTCCAGGATCCCAAGTAACACTGTCTGGGGAAAAAAGTGTTTAAATATGAAATCGTAATTTGACAGATGAGTAAGCCAAGGCCAAGATACTAAGTCAATTGCCTTAGAAATCACAGTTACTTAGTAGTGGTTCTGAGTATAGAACTCACATCTTCTCCCTCAGCAAATAAGACTCTTTCTACCACACTTAATTCTTTCATTTGATAAGTATCAATTAACTTCCAACAATGCCCCAGACACCAGATTTATCAATGAAGAAAATGCAGTGAGGAAAAAAAAAAAAATGCCCCCTGGCCTTATGCTGTATTCATTTCCTATATTAAAAAATAATCACAAAACTAAATATTAATTATATATTGTGGTAAGTCCAACAAATAAATGTGCCCTAAAGCATTATAACATGCCCTTCATAAGACTAAGACCAGAAAAGAGTTTTATCATACGGGCTATAAGAAGGTTTTGCCTTAAGAATTTACATTCTTAGTAATATGCCTCCCCCATGTGACATATGTTGACTCTTTGTATTTTAATAAAGTCTTTTCATGATTGGACTCATGCTCACACATCTGCTTTGGCCATCAGACTGAAAAGACCTTAACGTAAATCTAGCCACCAAGTCATGTGCATTGATTTGAACAAATGATATGTACTGAAACAACTTTGTTTTCCTCCAGTATTTACCAAACATCTAACTATTGACATTTTTCTCCACTTAACAGATATGGAGATGACCCTTCTCTCCTCCCTTCCTTAGGGAGTACACACTTTGCAATTCGAAGGAAAATTACATTCTTCAGCCAGATTGAAAATCAATGACATCACTGGTCATAATCCCCTGGTAGTTTCTCAAGGAGAAAGACAGTCTTAAGGATTCCACAAGAAGAAATTGGAATAACTGTGCATTATTAGTGGGATTATAAAATGGTAAAACTGCTGTGGAAGATAGTATGGAAGTTCCTCAAAAAATTAAAAATAGAACTATCATATAATCCAGCCATCCTGCTTCTGGGCATATAGCCAAAAGAATTAAAAGCAGTCTTGAAGTGATGTTTTAACACACGTATTCATCACAACATTAGTCACAATAGCCAAGACATGGAAGCAACGTAAACATCCATAGATGGACAAGTGGATTAACAAATGTGATTTATTCATGCAATGGAATATTATTCGCCCTTAAAAAGATAGGGAAGTCTTGCACATGCTACAAAGTGAGAGAACCTTGAGGATATTATGCTAAATGAAATAAGTCAGTCACAAAAAGATAAATACTGTTTGATTCCATTTACATGAAGTATCGAAAGTAGTCAAATTTACAGAAACTGAAAGTAGAATGGTGGTTACCAGGGGCTGGGGGCAGGGAGAGGGGGGTTTTGTTGTTTAATAGGTATAGAATTTCAGTTTTTGCAAGATGAAAAAGTTCTGGAGATCTATTTCACAACAATATGAATATACTTAACAAACCTGAAATCACTTAGGATCTGGCATCATTTGAAGAATGACCAGGTATGCAATGACTTTTCCTTATTATTGTTTCTTTAAAAACATGTCTGTACTTACAAGTTACAGTTACGATAGGTTCTCAACTTACTTACAATCAACCCACTCAACCAAATATGTTTAAGGTAGGTGGTGGGGGTATAATAAAAAAAAATTTCTAAAAGTTTATTTGTTCAGAGTTTCAAATTATCTCTCATTACTTCTAGATCTCAAGACTAGTGGCACTGGTTTAAATTTTTTTTAATTAAATATTTTTTTAAATAGGTGACACTTCCCCATGTCTAGGAATATTTTGGAGGTCTTCTCTGGAATTATATCAAAAATACTTCTCAAAATTTTTGTTCATAAAGTGGACTAGGCTCTAAACAGGAAGTAAAAAATTATAAGGTAGCTTCTCTGGAGTCTACAGGCCCTTTCTCCAACTTTTTAGCTATAAGCACTTGACCTTACATATTTTATTTCACCTCTTAACTTCATGACTAAGTTTTCCAGTATTAAATGAGAGTGAAAAAAAAAGTATACAATTTCAGAAAGTCATACCAGCATTTCAGACACAAATTATATATACTAAGTCTTGTTCACAAGAGGCTGCAAATATTTAGTTATAGCCTTTCCTTAATTTCTGCACTGTATACTCCTGTGTTTTGCACAGCCCATTTAGTACACTATGCTTTTAATGCTATCGATTTTTTTAGCCCAATAATTTACAGGAATTATATAAACTATATAACTTCAATTGTATGACACTTACCACTGCATCTTGCCCTGGTAAGCATGTAAGAAATGGCATTTATGATGGTGCAATTTGGGTTCATGCTCTAAACAATGTCACAGAAATATCTGAGCTCTCTCTGCTGGCATCAATAAAAATGTAGTTAGGAAATAAACTCTGGGAGCCACACTGGAAAACCATGGAAGACATACTGGAGATGGCTAAGCAGAAGCACAGGTGCCATTGAAAAGACATGGTCTAAGCGGACTGATCACTTTGGGCTGCTTTTCTTTGCTGTTATTCTGTAGCATTAAATCAATTCATTCATTTATCTAACATTTACTAAACACTAAGCATATGTTGACCACTACTTTGGTGCTGGAAGTAAAACAATGAATATAACACATACAACGAACTATAAAGAGCCTGGGATTTTACCCTGCCTGCAAGCTAACAAATTAGCTTGCCGCACTTTCATGAACGCTGGCAGAAGACACAAAACTTGTGAGTCTGAGACAAAGAACAGTTTATCATGCATAGCAATAGTAGCAGTAACCAGTGTATTAACATGTGCACCACTTACCTAAAATTCAACCACAGGATAATGTAAAGAAGGTCATATAATACCTGCATCTGCAGTGGTATGCGTTATAAGATACTGTGGGAGGATCAAGGATGGGCTAAGAGGAACATTCAGAGAAGGCTTCTCAGAAAACCTAAATGCCAGGGATGACACTAAAAGGAGGAATAGGAAGGGGCAGATATAGAAAGACAGATGAGCCATTTTAACGAGCAGTCTTTGTAAGACCACAGGCATGGGGCGTGCGCATTTTGCTACAAGTAGAACATCACAAGAAGTTGGGTTTCACTGAAGCTTAAAGCAGAAGGCCAAGGGTAAGGGAAGATGAAGTGAGACAGGCAAGCAAGACCTAGAGTTTGGAGGGTCTTTGATATCTTGCCAAGGAGCTTAGTCTTTGCCGTGTTGGCATTGGAGAGCCACTGGAGGACAAGAAAATAGTTAGGCTTTGCATTGGATAGATAATGCTAAACAGAAAGGCATCCATGTCTCTGGCATATTGTTGTGATTTTGATATGATACAGCAAGTCCCCAGCAATCTCCAGCAACTTCTGATAACACACAGCAAACAATGTGTGTGGTTGCCATCAACCATCCTTGTGCATTCTTTGATAATTCAGTAGGGCTGTTTGCACTTCTCTCTGAATCCTGACAAGTGTGCTCTCACTCTCACATTCATCCTATGACTCCAGCAGTGCACAATAGCTGTGTTTCTTACAGTATACTTATCAACCCTATTGTCTTCAGAGTAGTTTTATCTTGTTCCGTGGGGTTTTAACAGTCACTGATAAAGATATCTAATTCAGCATTTTCCTATAATCTAATTTCCTCCTCTGACAAATGCTGTCACTGAAAAATGATGGAGAATTTCCTGACGCCTTCTGTTTTCCTTACCAAGGTCCCTCTGGAGCATTTCGGCACATGTTGTTGATGGGACCCCTGAATACTGGGAAGAGTGCTGATACTACAGTTTCCAATCATGGATAGAAACTAAAGGCTGGGGGTAGGGAGATCTTTTTAATCATCTTTTCCCATATATGTATATATTGCCTATTGATTCTGTTTCTCTGGAGAACGCTGATTAAATACATGACTACAACAGTGAGCAAGGCAGATGTGAGCTTGTCTTCATGAGGCTTACCATCTAATTGGAGGAGGAAATCTAACCAGAAATGGGAACATGCTGAGGGTCATGAGGGGGAAATGAAAGCCACTATGGGAGCATATAACAAGCATTCTAATGTGCTCTTAGGTTGACCACCTTTCCCTATTTTTAATACAAGTTGAGTTTTCCAACCAAATGGAGAAGAATGAGTTGTGATCAAAGCACTTTGGATTCCATTTGCAGTTTTCCCATTAGGCTGCTGTGTGACTTGAGGCAAATCCCCTACCTTCCCGAGTCTCATCTGCAATATGAACATCATCTTACATTTGTTACAGAGCGAACTGCTCCTCTTCAGTTGTTTGAAGAAATGACTCTGGTTTGTTACAAACCAGACAGTAGAAGTCAGATGAGGAATCCTGATGCTTTTCTGTCTACAAAAAGATACTTAATCCTTTTACAGTCAAGTGAAGTAACAGAAAACTCAGTTTCTCTGAAAACACATGTGTATCTTTAGCTATAAGAATAATTGTTGGGGCCAAGTGCGGTGGCTCATGCCTATGATCCCAGCATTTTGGGAGGCTGAGGTGGGCAGGTCACGAGGTCAGGAGTCCCAGACCAGCCTGCCCCACATGGTGAATCCTTGTCTCTACTAAAAATACAAAACTTAGCTAAGTGTGTTGGCGCTTGCCTGTAGTCCCAGCTACCCAGGAGGCTGAGGCAGGAGAATTGCTTGAACCCGAGAGGCAGAAGTTGTAGTGAGCTGAGATCACACCACTGCACTCCAGTCTGGCAACAGAGCGAGACTCTGTCTCAAAAAAAAAAAAAAAAGAATAATTGCTGGGTCAGACACAGCGGCTCATGCCTGTAATCCCAGCACTTTGGGAGACCAAGGCAGGTGGATCACCTGAGGTTAGGAGTCCGAGACCAGCCTGGCCAACATGGTGAAACTGCATCTCTACTAAAAATACAAAAATTAGCCAGGCATGGTTGGGCGTACCTATAATCCCAGCAAATCAGGAGGCCAAGAGGCAGAAGTTGCAATGAGCCAAGATTGCACCATTGCACTCCAGCCTGGGCAAAAGAGTGAAACTCCATCTCAATACATAAATAAATTTTTTTAAAAAAGATTATTATTAACTCATTATGTCTTTAAATGATAGCCTAGTCAAATCTGTATGATTACTAAATCAGATTCAGGTATCATTCTTTGAGGAGGTACCCTTATCACAACATAAAATGCAATATGTGTTTTTATTTTTTTAATTTTTTTATTTCTTTGAGACAGATTCTCACTCTGTCGCCAGGCTAGAGTGCAGTGCTCCAATCTCAGCTCTCTGCAGCCTCCCTCTCCCAGGCTCAAGCAATTCTCCCACCTCACCCTCTGGAGTAGCTAGGACTGAGCACAAGCCACCACATCTGGCTAATTTTTATATTTTTTGTAGAGACAGGGTTTTGCCAAGTTGCTCAGTCTAGTCTCAAACTTCTGGGATCAAGTGATCTGCCAGCCTCAGCCTCCCAAGGTGCTGGGATTACACTGTGAGCCACTATGCCCAGCCTCAATGTGTGTTTTTAGTATCTTCTAAGCCTGAAATCCTCAAAGTAGTCACAGATGCCTGGTCCCTGAGACCATTTCAGGGGATGCATGAGGTTAAATTATTTTTATAATAATACCAAGATATTTTTTCCTTCTTCGCTAACATGCTCTCATGAGTATAGAATGTAATTTTCCAGAGGCTACATGACGTGACATCACAAGAGATTGAATACAGAAGCAGATGTGAAGATCCAGCTGTTTTCCATTAAGTCAGACACTAAAGAGACTTGCAAATGTATAAAACACCACTTTTTCACCCACTTTTTATTTTCAAAAATATAGTTATTTTTCATCAAAATAATGTTTACATGTCATAAAGGTATTTTTTTAAATAAATATTTCTCAGTTTTAATTTCTAATACAGTAAATATATAGTATAAATCAAATATATAAAAGCTCTTTGGGGTCTTCAATAAGTTTTTAGAGTGAAAAGTAACCCTGAAGTTAAAAAGTTTGAGAACTACTAAGCAAATGTCTTGCAAACTGTCTCAATCTCTTTATGCAACAAGCTCCTGGATTAGCAGTTTCTATCTCCTTATGTAACAAGATCGCCTGTCCGTCTGGCTTTAGTCATGACTGTAGCGGCCGCAACTGAATCAAAGAAAACAGGGCTTATGGAAACTAAGAAACAAGGGAGGGCGTATACAATCCATCAAAGAATATTGGGAAGATATTTATTCTGTCTCCATAAATTGTGTCATGCTTCACGACTATATATTTACATTCATGATTTTACTTAATGCCCAGAACTCAGGAGATAGAAAAGGTGTTAGTCCACCTACTTAAGAGGCTGAGGCAGGAGAATCGCTTGAACCCGGGAGGCGGAGGTGCAGTGAGCCGAGATTGCGCCACTGCACTCCAGCCCCGGCAACAGACTGAGACTCCGTCTCAAAAAAAAAAAAAGTAAAGTGTTAGTCTCCTGATTTTACAGGTGAGGAAATTGATCCACAGGGGCTCACTGAATTGCACCAAGGCCACAGAGCTAACAGGCTGGACTGGGATTGGAATGTAGGTATCTGTGACGCCCTGTCTAGTGTTCTTTCCACACAGCAGAACGTAACAATGTTATCTAAATATTCTCCAAGTTAACTTTGAATCTCATTATTTTATAACTCCATTATTCTTAATCACTGTTATCCTTCTGCTTTTTTCTAAAAAAAAAAAAAGCCAACATCATGTTTTTTCTCTAAAACTTACTCTGGCCAAACCTGAAAATAGCTTAAAAGAAGCTAATTTTCTGGAAGCATCTTTATACTTTAACGGTAGAAAAGTATCCATCTTGTCTTCACATTCACTAAAAGTAAGCATAGTCTAATGGGAACTAGAAGCAAATATATCTTCTGAGAAACAAGAGTTAATACATATTCCGTAAAAAGGCTGGAGACTATCTTTAACACAGCAGACTGATGCACTTAAGTACCTTAAGAGAACCAAGTGAGTCTAAAAAAACAAAAAACAAAAAACAGCTTTCTGCAAACCTTTCCTGAAACCAGATGTTGAACAGTTGTCTCGTGATTTATTAATAATTTTCGGTTTTCTCTAAAGCTCTGCACAACTTGATGGATTTTCCTCCACAATTTGATTTATTTCTTAAACCTATTATTAAGTAAAGTCTGACACTTCTGTTTCTGCTTGAGATTATGGCACGCCAAATTTAAGGAATCAACTAAAATGTCGTATAAAATGCAAAACATTAATTGTTTACTGAGTAAGGTGGTCTGGTTTTAAGGAGATAAAGATCATAGTTTCCATTTGGGAGTAGCTAAAGAGATTTGAATTACAAAGACAAATTCTGTTATTGCTATATTCACAAGAATATCAATAATGTGAAGTAATTGAGCCAGATACTTAGAACCAGGAGTACTTTTAAACATGGTTGTTAGGTAGGCTTCAAAAATTTATAAATGTGAAAGCATTTTAATACTTATTAATGAATAATCAAACACTTTCAAAATATGTCAATGCCTTGGACTAACAAGGAGCTTTGTTGACCTCTCCAAATAAAGCTTAAACAATTGAAGTATAAACTTCCAACTTTTCGACCCAGTACAGTGGCTCACACCTGTAATCCAAGTATTTTGAGTGGCTGAGGTGGGTGGATCACCTGAGCTTGGGAGTTCAAATATCCATGTGAACCAACATGGATACCCCATATAAAACACCATCTCTACTAAATGAGAAACTCCATCTCTACTACAAATACAAAAAAAAAAATTTGCTGCCTGCGGTGGTGCGCACCTGTAATCCCAGCTATTTGGGAGGCTGAGGCAGGAGAATCTCTTGAACCTGGGAGGTGAATGTTGCAGTGAGCTGAGATCGCACCATTGCACTCCAGCCTGGGCAACAGAGTGAGAGACTCTGTCTCAAAATATACATATACACATACATACATACATACATACATAAACAAACTTCCAACTTTCATATTTGAAAAAAATCATATGGTATTAGTCATTTCAATATTTGTATTAAAACTGGAATTAGGGAGAAGGAGCTGAGTTTGAGGGCTGGAATGGAGACTGAAGAAATGGTTTTTCTTTTGAAACTACCTCCTTAAATTTGACTAGAGAATTCTAAACCATCCACCCAATGACTAAAATGAAAGATCACAAATTTGCCAACTTTTGGTGATTTGGAGCTGTTTTTAAAACAGAAGGATGGAATGCTATACTTGCCAAAACAAGAGAGTTAGAAGGGAGAAATCCTTCCATTCTAAATGACGACACTTTAGCGTTCCTGGGAATGGGAAATCAACACTAAGTTGTATTTTCTCCTAAGCAAGTCATCACATTTCAGCAACAATTTAGCTTTAGCAAAAACAATAATAAATTCCCTTTATAAAAAGACCAACCACCATAGTCAGAGGTTGGGCCATATGATCATCAGAGAATTCGAAAAGCAAGCTTTGAAAATGTGACCTGCTGTGCTTTTGTACACCCCCAGACTACTGCTTCAATAAAGCACTCCTGGACAGTTGCAGAGTTAGGGAGGCAATCTCCCCCAGAATAGCTGACAAAATGCCCAATCTATTTTCATAAACTCCTGCAAACCAAGGCCATTGACCTGTATTTTCAGGCATCACTGAGTTTACCTCTGCATTAAAAAAAAGTGATCATCAATGTAAATTAATGGCGCCCTATTACACAAATTGAAACTTCGGAATTTCTTTCTTTCTTTCTAACATGGGAATTTTAAAAAGAGGCAACATCCAAGAGGGTTCAGAATGTCTTTTTCTTTAAACCAAGCTCTATTTCTATGTCTATGCATCCATGAAATGGCACATTGCCTTACTACTCCATATTAGAAATTTATAGCATATGTTTTCAAATTATTTACTAGTATACATAAATATTAATTAAATGGATGATTTCTTTTAAGATTATGCTTAATAGCAATGTAGCATAAATCTTGGCCAAGTAAATATCTTGAGACATTTATGGCAGATTCTGCCCCGTAGGCAAAGGTTTCTTGAGCTCTGTTTTGTGGGAGTGTAGCATCTGCTTACTATCAAGAGGCAAGGGAAAGCATTTTATGGTGACTGTTTCCTGGAGAAATAAATAGGGGGAAAAAAACCTTAATTTTTCAACATCCATTGTTTTAAACCTTAAAAAACCTTAAATCAGCAGCACTTTTACAACTAATAATCTAGTTTTACAGTAAGAACCTAGAGCTGGGGAAACTATTTCCTTTATAGCCACTTAAAAGTAGACAATTGTTCTGTTAAGAGGTCTTTTGGCAGTGGGATATGTTAGATGTCTTTTCAATCAAGGCCAAACTGATTTAAAGAATCTTGAAATGGGCACATCTCTTCAAACATGTCTGATTCACAGGTAATCTAAATACTGCTTTACAGTATGTTTTATGCTAAAAACTTGATTTTGTTACCTCTAGAATCAAACCAAATAAATGTTCTCCTCTCTAAAAAAAAAATCTCAGTTCAAAATCTAATTAGCAGGGGCTGTTCTTTGGTGGTCTCCTGGGCAAATGTAGGAATGTAATCAAGCATTTAGGATGCAGTCATCTGGCAAACAGACCTATGGTTCAGTTCATTACTAAACTACAGTCACTGGAGTCAGGGATTCTAATCCTAGGACAACTTTTAACCTCCCACAAAATTTGCTTTCTGGGGGTTATACTTTGGCAATACTTTTCTCTTGACTTACATTAAGGGACACTGTGTATACATGTAGGACACCCACTGTTTATTTATTGTTAGGATTGTAGTTTAAAAAATATTGTTAATTACATTAGGAATTTTTTTAAACTAATATTTATAAGGCATATAGTATGCTACCACTTTGTCTGCTTTACCTCATTTAAAACTCCCAACAATACAATACTGTGAGGAAGGCACTTTTATTCTCATTTTTTCCATAGAAAATAGAGGCTTCGGAGCTAACAAATGAAAGAACAAAGAATAGAAGCCAGGCCTATCTAATGCCAAAAAAACCAGCTACCCAGCATACGAGACTCTCATGGAAAAGCTATCTCAGGTCTAGTCCCCCCAAGGAGGCTTCTAATTTTTCAGGGTGCAGTATGCTTTTCTTTGTGGACAATGAAGACCATGCAATCTGCATTATATTCGGTTCCCTTATTGCTTTGGCCACAACTAAGCTCTTCTTTTTTTTTTCTTTTTAAAATAGAGAATAGTACGAAGTAGAAAGTTTGTAAAACTAACAAAATTCTATCATCCAGAAATTCCTGAAAATCAGCTCTTTCTGAAGATTAAAATAACTGATGAAATGCTGTGTTGGTGAGAGAGATATAAGATGGTCACATTTATATCCTGCCAGTGCAAAAGAAAATAGGGGAAATCTTTTGGAAAGTTATTTGGCAGCTAATTAAAGAGCTTTAAATGGCTGGTCCTTTGGCTTAGCAATATCACTTAAAGGGCCCTGTCCTACACCATTAGGAAAAGGAACAAAAATTTATAACTTTTAGTTATTTTATGAAGGTATAAATAATTTTATATATAATACTCTGATCACCAGGTATTATTTATTTCTAAAAGAACAGAAATAGAAACAACAAACACCTAAAATTAGAAAATTTTAAAAATTATGATATATACAAAAAATAAACTACCACACCTCTTTAAAATTCAAATTACTAGGCAAGGTATGATGACTCACACCTATAGTCCCTGCACTTTGGGAAGCTGAGGCGGGAGGATTGCTTGAGGCCAAGAGTTTGAAAAATCAAATCACTTATGGTATAATTTAAGTGAAAAAAGCAAGCCATATATAATATTATGTAATTTAAAAAATAAGTTACTTCAATAGGTAATACATTGGTACTACATTAATATTAGTATAGGCCAGGTGCAGTGGCTCACGCCTGTAGTCCCAGCACTTTGGGAGGCCAACGCAGGTGGATCGTTTAAGGCCAGGTGTTTGAGATCAGCCTAAGCAACATAGTGAAACCCTATCGCTACTAAAAATACAAAAATTAACCAGGTTTGGTGGCACACACCTGTAATCTCAGCTACTCTGGAGGCTGAGGCACGAGAATCTCTTGAACTCAGGTGGCAGAGTTTGCAGTGAGCTGAGATCGCATCACTGCACTCCAGCTGGGATAACAGACACAGACACTGTCTTGAAAAATATATATAAAATATATAAATATATATACGCATTATATCTGTATTATAGATATATATGTATTTAATATGAATGTATTGATGCTATTATTGATATAGTAAATATATTGATCAAAAATTAATGTATTTTGATATCAAGTATTTTGATATATATGTGGATAATATGTTTAAACAAATTAAATATTTTTAATTTGTATATCAACATATTAATGTTTGATTTATATAAAGTATATTTATATAAATTACAATTATATAAATAAAAATTAATGTTGATATTATATTCACAGTATTATTAATAATAGCTAAAAATCTGAGTTTTTTTCCTTCATGCCAGGCTCTGTTTTAATCCCTTCTTACAGATTATTTTATTTAGTCTTTGTAACAATACTATAAAATAAACACTCATTTAAAAAAAAACTTTTAAAACTGTTTTGAAATAACTTCTCACTTATAGAAAATTTGTAAGAATACAATAAAGAACTGTTCTACAATGTTCACTTGGATTTACCAATTAACAATTTGCCATATTGGCTTTACGTTTCTTTCTGTTTCTCTGTCTCAGTCTCTTTCTAGACACACACACATACACACACACACGCATGCACGCACGCACACACACATTCTGAACAAGTTGGGCAAGTTGCATATATCTTGCTCTTTTATCCCTAAATATTTCACTGAATGGTTTCCTTAGAATAAGGGCATTTTGTTATATAGCCACAGTATAATAATTAAAATCGGGAGATTTCACACTTATACAATAATATTTTTATGCCATATTGTCTCAATAATGTCCATCATAGCAAATTTTTTTGAGATTCAGGACTTAATCCCGGATCCCTCATTGCATTCAGATGTTGTATCTCTTTAGTCTCTTTCAACTGGAAATAGTTCTTCAGCTTTTGTTTTTAATGACAGTAAAATTTTGTAAATGCTTGGGCCATGTATTTTGTAGATTTCCCCTACATTTGTGTTTGTCTTCATTTTTATGGTGTTTGCAAATTGGTGATCTTCTAAACTCCATCATTCCTGACTTTCTCCTATAATAAAGAGATTTCTTTTTTCTTTTACTTATTTGTTTGTTGTCACTATGGACTCACAATTCTTATTTTATTCAGTGAGTTATAATCCCGTATTGTTGTTATTTTTTTTAATAAGTCCTGTGATGGTTAATTTTATGTGTCAATTTAATTGGACCACAAGATGCCCAGATATTTGGTCAAACATGATTATGAATGTTTCTGTGAGGATGTTTTTGGATGAGATCAGTATTCAAATTAGTAGGCTGAGTAAAGCAAATTGCCCTTCATAATGTGGATGGGCCTCATTCAATCAGCTAAAGGCCTGAATAGAACAAAAAAATGCTAGCTCTCCTTCATGAAAGAGAGCATTCTTTCTGCCTGGTGGCCTTAGAGCTGGGAGGTCAATTTTTCCTGCCTTCAGACTCTAACTGAAATATTATCTTTCCCTAGGTCTTGAATCTGCTGACCTGCTGGCCTTTGGACTGCAACACCACCATTGATTCTCTTTGTTCTCAGCCCTTCAGGCTCAGATGGAAACTATACCATCAGCTCTCCCGGGTCTCCAGCTTCCAAACTCACCTTGTAGATCTTGAGACTTGCCAAGATCTTCATTATTGCATGAGCCATTTTTTCACAACATGTCTCTTTTTATTGATCCATTCATCCTATTGGTTCTGTTTCTCTGAAGAACCCTGTTACAAAGTCCCATTGTTTTTTAAGTACATCTTTACTTTTTAGCCAAGAAGATGTTCCAGGCTCATCTTGGTTTTTCTCTTCCCTGGCCCTGGAATCAGTCATGGATTCTAGCACCACTATCTATTGTTAATGAGGCATGATATTTGTAAACAAAAGTGTGTTGTTGTTACTTTTGTTGTTTACTTCTAAGTCTTTTCAGTGCACAGTTAGGAAATGTGTGTGTGTGTGTATAGATACATAAACCCACAAATAGTGTTAATGAGTATATATATATACCTATAGGTAAGTGGATATGCATATATACACATGTGTGTGTATATAGATATACAGATATTCATACTAATACCTCTAATTGCAATCCAACACCAAACACTACCGTGTTCTTCACAGTCTTCCTGCTTTTTATTTGTATCCCTGTTCTCAAACTGTGAAAATCTGGTTGCCAGCATAATCAATACATTTACTCATTTGCTCAGTTCTACCATATACAGAAAGTAATTTCAGAATAGCTAATCCGCACATTGTGGAAATCAAACCTAATATATATAGTTCAGCTTTGTCTTTTGATGGACAATAGCCAAAGTACTACTAAGTTTGTTCTTTTTCACTGTTCAATGTGGTCATGTTATTCATCTGAAGGTTAGGTTGATCTACTTCTGTTTGTATTCCATTTTAGGGTTTTTCCCCTACATCTTTGTTGACCTAATTTTTTTCAGAGTGAAAAACATTAGAATGATGCCAAAAGTCAAAACTTCACCTTGTTCCTATCCTTTACCTTGTTCCTAACCACATCCTGTAGGTAATCAATCTCATTAGTTTCCGATTCATCCTTCCTGAGATGTATATTATCTTATCACTTTTGTTTCTTACAGGAAAGATAGCATACTATATGTACTCCCTTGCCTTTTGCTTTTTTCACAGTAAGTTATTTCATCTTTGTTTATGAAAAAAAATTTTTTTTTTTTTTTTTGGGACAGAATCTCCCTCTGTCACTGAGTCTGGAGTGCAGTGGCTTAATCATGGTTCACTCCATCTTCAGCCTCCTGGGCTCAGATAATCCTCCCACCTCAGCCTCCTGAGTAGCTGGGACTACAGGTGCATGCCACCATGCCCAGTGGATTCTTAATTTTTTTTTTTTTTTAGAGACAGGGTTTGCCATGTTGCCCAGGCTGGTCTCGAACTCGTGAGCACAAGTGATTTTCTGCCTCGACCTCCCAAAGTGGTGAGATTAAAGGCATAAGCCATTGAACCCAGCCTGGAGATATTTTTGTAGTTTTTCATCATATGGATGTTCCATATTTTATTCAATAAAAATTTCCTATATTTTGGGATTTAGGTCATTTCTGATATTTTAAAATTATAAATAATACTACCTTGAATAACCATGTGTATCTATATTTTTATATTGTTGAGATCAATCTTCAGAGTAAATTCCTTAAAGTGGGATTATTATATCAAAATGTAAACACACTGTGGTCTGATTGGGCATCGTCACATTCCACTCCATAAGGATGTATTATTTTGTGCTTTCACTAGCAATATGTGGACATGCCTGTTTTTTCCCTGCCTCCTTGAAAAAATATATCATCAAGCTTTTAAATTTTTTGCTATTTTGCACTTTTCTTATGAGTAACACGAAACATTTTGCATATGAGTAAAATTAAATATTTTGTATATGTTTAATGGCCATTTCAATCTTTCTTGGTGAGTTATCCCTCATGTCTTTTATTTTATAATAAATCTCTGGTAGAAAAAATGTTTATCTCATAGAAAAACATTTGCCAATTTTTCTATTAGGTTTTTGCTGTCAACCTCTTGAACATATGAGGCAACTGACTCAGAGAAGAGTAACCCAGGGTCACCCAATGGATATCAACTATATACAGAGAAAATTTCATAAAATAATTTTTATTGTTCTTTGGACTTTTCTACTTGACTCCCCCAAATTTCCTCCCAGAGTATATATACATTACTTTGATAATTAAGAGGAAAAATGAGGTAAATTTTTTTTTAATGAAAGAAAAAGAAAACCCAGCTGCTCCTTAAGTCACAACAGTTTTCCACAGTGCCAGGAGAATCTGCACCTGGAAGGTGGGAGCAGCCAAGCATGCAGGCAATGGGGAGAGGATTCCCTATTTAATAAACAGTGTTGGGAAAACTGGCCAGCCATATGCAGAAAACTGAAACTGGACCCCTTCCTTACCTCTTATACAAAAACTAACTCAAGATGGATTAAAGACTTAAATGTAAAACCTAAAACTATAAAAACCCTAGAAGAAAACCTAGGCAATATTATTCAGGACATAGGCATGGGCAAAGACTTCATGACTAAAACACCAAAAGCAAAGGCAACAAAAGCCAAAATTAACAAATAGGATCTCATTAAACTAACGAGCTTCTGCACAGCAAAAGAAACTATCATCAGAGTGAACAGGCAACCAACAGAATGGGAAAAAATGTTTGCAATCTATCTTACAAACTGCTAATATTCAGAATCTATAAGGAACTTAAACAAATTTGAAAGAAGAAAACAAACAACCCCATCAAAACTTGGGCAAAGGATACGAACAGACACTTCTCCAAAGAAAGCATTTATGCAGCCAACAGACATATGAAAAAAAGTCATCATCACCAGTCTTTAGAGAAATGCAAATCAAAACCACAATGAGATACCATCTCATACCAGTTAGAATGGCAATCATTAAAAAGTCAGGAAACAACAGATGCTGGAGAGGATGTGGAGAAATCTTTTACATGGTTGGATGGAGCGTATTGTGGAACACAGTGTGGTCATTCCTCAGGGATCTAGAACCTGAAATACAATTTGATCCAGCAATCCCATTACTGGGTATATACCCAAAGGATTATAAATCATTCTACATAAAGACACATGCACACACATGTTTATTGCAGCACTATTCACAATAGCAAAGACTTGGAACCAATCCAAATGTCCATCAATGACAGACTGGATAAAGAAAATGTGGCACATATACACCATGGAATACTATGCAGCCATAAAAAAGATGAGTTCATGTCCTTTGCTGGGACATGGATGAAGCTGGAAACCATAATTATCAGCAAATTAACACAGGAACCGGAAACCAGACACCGTATGTTCTCACTCATAATTGGGAGTTGAACAATGAGAACACATGGACACAGGGAGGGAAACATCACACACCAGGGCCTGTCAGGGAGTAGGGGGTTAGGGGAAAAATGCCATTAGGAAAAATACCTAATGTAGATGACGCATTGATGGTGCAGCAAACCACCATGGCATGTGGATACCTATGTAACAAACCTGCATGTTCTGCGCCTGTATCCCAGAACTTAAAGTATAATAAAAGAAAGAAAAAGAAAGAGGAAGAAAACACTAAAAAAAACCTAAGAATTTTTAAAAATCCACATAGAAAACAATGATAAATCTTCTGAAAGGGGCAGAAGTAAAAAGCGAAATGTTGTAGGAAAGAGGAGGGAGGGGAAAAACAGGTCAAACTCACCAGAATGAGACAGCATTAGGATGACATGTCTTCCTACCATCCATTGACAAATTAGCAAGCCAACTGTTAATACAATAGCAGAAGCAGTTTTTAAGAAAGACTGACAAAACAAAGAAAGAGAATGGAAAAAATAAACAAAACATAATTACCTAAGCTCCTCCAGTTCTTCATCCCACACTTTCTTCTACTCCAGAGGGGGAAATAGAAACTGATATTTTAATAAAGTTTGCCTGTGCTGCCTGGCTATTCCAACCTCGTGACCTTTGACAGAACTTAAAACAGCCTCCACAGCATTTGGTCTTTATCAGGGCTTCAGTGGATTATAAAGCAAACCATGTGTCCTATTTCATATCTAATCACAACTCACATGGGTCTTTGAGCTAAATCATAGTATCTTGGAAACTTCCAATTGGAAACAGTCATTTGAACACCTTGTCTGAGGGCAGGACAAGGTGTACACACCCTATATAGTCTAGCTGTTTGCTCTGTTTCATTTTAAATGCCTCAGGGGGTGTGATTTTTTATTCTTTTTTGTTCTCTTTGAGATATAGTCTGTCATTATTTAGGACCCACTGTCAGGAGATTCTTTCTAATACTTGCCTTCTGCTACTAATATCTAATATTTCTCATTAGTGAGTATCTCCACCACTCTTAAGGGGAGGAGTTTCCCCACCAGGAAAGAAGAAAGATTCTGTGACAAATGTGGCTAGAGATTCTGGAGAGAACTTAGGAACTAGAGGCCAAAATATGCTTGGAAATAAATGGGTTAGGTTTCCTCCTTGTTCTCTAGACACCTTAAATTGACTCTCCCATCTCCCAGGACTTCTCACTTTCTCACCTTGCATTCTATTTTTATGTTTATGTTCCTATCTCTCCCATTATAATGGGAATATGCAGCACTCATAGTAGACACAGTATATGATAAATGTGTGTGATTGTGAAGAGAAACTTAAATTGCATTAGTATGGGGTTTTGCTGGGCAATTTTGGTTTCTAGACATGGAAAGGATAACTCATGTCATTATAGAATCATTATAGGGCCAGGCACCAGAATGATCCTTAAGTTACCCAAATATCAAACAAAGAGTTGTGTGTTACTCTGGCCAGAAAGCTACAAGCAGCCATTGGGACTGTAGTAGCCCCAAGCTCTGACTCTTCAGACAGATGGACCAGGAAACTCTACTGAAACTTACTGACATGCTTCAATGGGAAAAGCTAAGCCTTCCAACATCCTTTCACCACCAAATTCCCAGCCCATCTGTGTCCATGGCTACCTCTTGTTACTTCCTTCCTGTTAAGAGAATCAAAGGCCATTTCATGCTTTGGGCCAAGATCCTACTCCCTCTCTCCCTACAGAAAGCTCATTCCTTCATTTTCTTGCTCCACATCCAGCAGAATCCTCTTTGCTTCCCATCAGCATTGCATGTGCTCCAGTATCTCCCAGCTCAAAACACATGCAAACCACCCCTACTTGACTCGCAGTCCTGTAAGTGCACAGTCTCATCATCTGTTCTCTTTCTCAGCCAGTACTCTCACAACATGTTGTCTGCAAAGATTTTCTGCACTTCCTCTCCTCCAATTCACTCTTCAGTCCTCTGCAAATCACCAAAAGGCACCAGAGACCTCCATTTTGTCTAATCTAGTGAACAATTATTTTCTTAAAAAACAGCTTTCTTCTTCATGAAACACTGTCTTCACTTCCTTGCACTTATCAAAGAAAAACCAGAGCTGGATAGTAGTTGAAGCAGTAAAAACAGCTTTTATTCAGGATTATTGCAATAGGGGGAAAGGAATCTTGGTGTAAAGTTGGGCTCAATTCCAAACACAACATAGGGAACCGGGGAACTCACAGTCAAGGAGCAGGGTGAGGATCTCAGGACAGAAAATTACTAACAGGGGGAAAGGGGGACTCTGGCTACACCTAACTAATAGGAATCTTGCTAAAGGCAAAGCAAGGTGATCAGACATCCCACTGTAAGGCTGGTTGCCTCGCCGGGAGCTCGGACACACCCATCCCTTTCTGCGCCTGGAAATCCGCACCAGGATCTGCACTCAACACTAACCTCTGCACTCGACACCCACCTCTGCACTCGACACCTGCCTCTGCACTCGGCACCTAGCTCTGCACACAGCCCTCCAACAGCCCTGGCTGATGCAACCCTGGCCGGCTCTTGCACCAGAAAAACCTGCCCAATACCTGCCAACCAATAGCGGACTGCCCTGTCTTCATCCCACTCCCCCCGCAACCAATAAGATCACCCGGCCACTCTTTGCTCTCCCAAAGCTATAAAAACCCCTCGTTCCGGGAAGCCAGCGCGACTTCTCTGGCCCCCCTTTCCCGGACCACAGAACCTCACCCCAGGAGCTTAATAAATTGGCATTTAACTTTCCTGTGCTGGCCTCAGTTTCCTCATTTTAAACTCGGCAATAACACTTACATTTGGTGCTAAAAACCCGGGAGGAGTTGTAAGATCCCTCCTGGGGGAAACTGACTCCTCCATCGTAAGCTGGACCAGGGAACCACTCCACCATAAGGTAAGCCTTCTGTTGCCCACAGCCCCTCCTGCTGCTTGCCTCGTGGACTCCCTGCTCATAATCGCAGCCGCGTCAGGGACTCCTTCTCGTTTCTCACCGTGGGCCCGGGGCCCCGGCCTCATCTCAAGGACCTGAGCGTAGAGACATCCCTACACTCTTGTCTTCTCCCCGTGACGGGTTTCTCAGGGTCAGGATTCTGAGGGAGACATCCCCACCTTCCTGAACCTTCTCCTATCCTCCGGTGTTTGGTGGCGCGGCCTGGGACGCTGAGCCGCTCTTCCAACCATCTCCGCAGCAGTGACTGAGGTTTGGGTAGTCAGAAGCCCCGTTTGCAAACCCGGGCCCTGCCTAACAGCAGGACCAAATCCCCGGCTTACGCTACTAAAATGTCTATCTCAAATCAGCCCTTTGGCATATAAGCTCCCATTAATTAAGTAACTGTACTTTCAGTTTCTCTTCCTACCCCCAGCACAAGTGAGTGAGTGAGTGAGTTTATGTGTAATCCCACGGCCTAATGGCTATGGGGCTTGTGTGGGCCTCAACCTGTGGTTCCACGGGGACGTCATAAGGCATAACGGTGATTCACCTCAGGACTGACTGAAACTTCTGAGGTGACCAGGCCCGGGGGTTATACGGGTACACCTTAGCCAAGATGCCCTGAAACATCCCTTCGGGGACGTGGCTGGTAAGGCATCAGACTGGTCTCACATCTGGGGGCACCCATCCTTTGTCCATCAATCCTATATGTGGTTCTGTCTTTATTGTAGATTCGCCAGTTTTGTTAGACTCCTGCTCACTGATGTACAGTGGTCTAGGCCTGCTTCCCTTGAAGTAACAGATATTCTACAGTGGGTAACAGACCACTGGCTGCAGGGAACCTTTACTGAATTCATGCCCCTAGAAATAACTCTGTTCTCCTTTTTCCACCTACTCTTCTTCTACCACTAAAACCTCACTTCCTAGCTCTGTCTCTTTTTCATTTCCCCTAATTCTTCCATGTGGCAAATAGTTCTAGCCCTGTCTCTTTTTATTTTTTTCTCATTATAATCATTGCAGCCTGTAGGTTCTCTCAGCCACCCCCCTCCGGGAAAAGAGTTCTTCTGCCCGTGTTGGGTATAATAGAAAAACAAAAAACAAAAACAAAAAAAACAGAAATATGGGTAATCAGAAATCTCACCCAGACCCCAAGTCGCCACTAGGATGCCTAGCCAAAATTCTACCCTGGGTCCCTCTATAAAAAAGAAAAGGCTACTCTTCCTCTCCACCGTGGCCTGGCCACAATATCCTTTAGACAACCAGTCCAAGTGACCTCCAGAGGGCACACTCAACTTTAATATCCTAATAGACTTAGACAACTTTTGCCAAAGAAATGGCAAGTGGGCAGAGGTTACCTACATTCAGGCCTTCTGTCATCTCCGCTCCCACCCCAACCTCTGCTCCTCCTGCAATACTGCCCAGGTACTCCTAGCAAAAAACTCCCCCATACTCCCTTCGGCCCCTTCACCAACCCCCTCCTCCTCCTTCTCCGACCCCAATCTGGCTGAAGAGCTCTCCCTACCCCCCACCCGACCCACTAATCCCCCGCCTTACACGGGCCCCCAACCCCCTCCAGCTCCTCCTCTTCCGGGTTCCAACCTGACCTCTCCTGTTAGTGCTCACACTTGCTCACACTGAGCTTCCAATGATGAAACCTCTCTCCTTTGTCCTCTCCTCGAGGTGGCTGGAGTGGAGGGCGTTGTCCAAGTGCACGTTCCCTTCTCCCTCTCTAATCTATCAGCCATTGAAAAACGCCTAGGATCATTCTCCACCAATCCTACTGCTTACACCAAAGAATTCGTTACGTCACCCAGGTGTACGACCTTACCTGGCATGACACCTATGTAATCCTGTCTTCCACCCTTACTCCAGATGAGCATGACCGCATTCTCGCAGCAGCCCGAACACACACTGATCAGGTACATCTCACAAACAATCAAATGCCGGTAGGCATGGTGGCGGTCCCCGAGGCTGACCCTAATTGGGACTATCAAGCTGGTCAAGATGGCCGCCTCCGCCGGGACCAAATGCTACAGTGCCTCCTAGCAGGCATGCAGAGCGCAGCTCAAAAGGTGGTTAATTATGACAAGTTAAGGGAAATAACTCAGGGTCCTGATGAAAACCCAGCCACCTTCCTTGACCGATTAACTAATGCTACGATCCTCCATACCCGGCTAGATCCAGCCTCCTTAGCGGGGGCTACAGTCCTAGACACCCACTTCATCTCCCAGTCAGCGGCTGATATAAGGAGGAAACTTAAAAAAGCTGAAGAAGGCCCCCAAACTCCCATATGGGACCTGGTAAACATGGCATTTAAAGTTTTTAATGGCTTAGAGGAAAAGGCTGAGGCCACCCGCCAGGCCCGTTTATAGCAAAAGGTAGGCTCCAAACCCGAGCTCTTGTAGCAGCCCTGAGGTCGGCAGTCCACCGAGCATCCAGTGGAGGGGGTCCATCGTCCAGTGGAGGGGTTTCATCGAAACTCCCCCAAAATTCTTCAAAGGCCCCACCCAGGCCCTGTTTCAAATGTGGCTAAGAGGGACACTGGGCATGGCAGTGCCCCGTCCTCGCCCACCTCCCGGACCCTGCCCGAGCTGCAAGCAGACTGGACACTGGAAGCTTGACTGCCCATCCCGGACTACAGGCTCACCCCCCCACACCTCTATGTGAGGGGCAGGCTGGTCCACAGGAAGCAGTCCCTTCACTTGAACTCCTCGGCCTTCTGGAGGACTGACGCAGCCCGGACTCGAGGACCCCCATCACCCTTGCCGAGTCCAGGGTAACGCTACGGGTAGCGGGTAAGTCCATTTCCTTCTTAGTAAATACGGGGCTACCTACTCTGTATTGCCTTTCTATTCAGGACCTAGCATACCTTCCCAGGTTTCAGTCATGGGAATTGATGGAAAGCCTTCCTGTCCTAATCAAATTCATCCTTTAGCCTGTGTCCTCGAAGGACACCTTTTTCCCACTCCTTTTTAATCATGCCCTCATGCCCAGTCCCCCTTTTAGGATGAGATATTCTCCAAACTGTGGGGGCCACTCTCCAACTAGCCCCCACACTCAAGCCCATCACCAGCCCACCTCCTCTTACCACTCTTAACCGACACCACGCCCTGTCTTAACCCTTCGCCTGAACCCCCTATTCCTCCTGAGGTAGTTAATTCCTTGGTATGGGACACCTCCAAGCCTGTAGTGGCCAGACATCACACGCCAGTTAAGATACTTCTAAAAAATCCTACACACTTTCCCTCACGTCCCCAGTTTCCTATCTCAAAAACCCACCGCCAGGGCCTAAAGCCTATCATTACCCGACTCCTAGCCCAGGGACTCCTTATCTCCACCAGTTCCCCTTGTAACACTCCTACCTTGCCAGTCCAGAAGTCGTCCGGGGACTACCGCCTAGTTCAGGACCTATGCCTTATCAATGAGGCAGTGGTACCCCTCCATCCTGTAGTCCCCAACCCATACACCCTATTATCCAACATTCCCTACACTACCTTCCATTTTATGGTTCTTGACCTCAAGGATGCCTTCTTTACCATTCCCCTACACCCTGAGTCTTACTTTCTCTTTGCCTTCACCTGGACCGATCCAGACACCAACCTGTCACAACAGCTCACCTGGACAGTCCTGCCCCAGAGATTCAGAGACAGCCCCCATATTTTCGGACAAGCCTTAGCAGCTGACCTTAGCTCCTGCCCCCTTCAACCCAGTCTCCTTCTTCAGTATGTGGATGACCTGTTACTTTGTAGCCCCTCCCTCTCTCTGTCTCAACAGCATACCGCCACTCTCCTTAACTTTCTGGGATCTCAAGGGTACCGGGTGTCTCCCTCCAAGGCGCAATTGTCAGCCACCTCGGTAGTCTACTTAGGCATTCACCTCACCCCTACAACTAAAAGCCTAACAACAAATCGCCAAAAGGCACTCCTTTCGCTGCAGCCTCCAGAGACAGCTGACCAAATTCTCTCCTTTTGGGGTTTGTAGGGTTATTCCGCCACTGGATATCTAATTTTGCTTCTCTAGCTAAACCTCTGTATACAGCTGCTAAGGACACACCCCACGGGACCCCTCTCCCATCCTGGGGTAGTGAAGCAGGCTTTTAAAACCCTACAAACTGCCTTGTCCACAGCCCCCCCCTCTCCAACTACCAGATCTCAACCGCCCCTTCCACTTGTTCACTGACGAAAACAGAGAATTGCGGTTGGGGTCTTAACCCAACCCCTGGGCCCCCGCGTATCGCCCAGTAGCCTACTTATCAAAACAGCTCGACCCCACGGTCAGGGGGTGGCAGCCTTGCCTGCGGGCCCTGGGAGCAGCAATAGAACTCACAAAGGAATCCCTAAAACTTACCTTGGGCCAGCCCATCTCAGTGTTCTCGCCCCATCGGCTAACCGACCTTCTCTCTCACAAATCTCTCGCTCACCCAGGACCCTCTCGCCTACAGGAGTTTCGTCTACTCTTTATTGAAAATCCTTCAGTCAGCCTTCATCCTACTTCTCCACTCAACCCAGCTACTTTGCTTCCCCTTCCATCCCATTCCCCCCTCCCCAGCCCATCCCTATCCTGAAACTAATAGAGGCACTTGCTAAACCTTGGGAGGGCCTGTCTGACCTTCCCCTGTCCAACCCAGACCTTATCTTTCATGTAGATGGAAGTTCGATAGTGACAGCCGAGGGGCGGCGAAAAGCAGCCTATGCAGTAGTTACAGATTCAGCCACCCTCGAGGCACGCCGCCTCCTGGATGGAACCACATCACAAAAGGCAGAGCTCATTGCCTTAACCTGAGCTCTTACGCTAGCACAGGGAAAGGGAACAAATACTATACTGACTCAAAGTATGCTTTTCTTCTCACCCACTGCCACTCTGCCCCTCTGGAGAGAGCAGGGATTCCTTACTACAAAAGGGTCCCCCATAATCAATGCTACCCAAATCTCTAATCTCCTGCAAGCTCTGTCACTGCCCAAAGAGGCTGCTGTCATCCACAGCTGAGAGCACCAGGCCCAGTAGGATGCCATTTCCCGGGGCAATGCAAGGGAAGACACGGCAGCAAAATCCTTAACCAGTAACAGGCTAGCCCCCACTCCGATCCTGTTCCTCACCACGGCCACACCTCCAGTTTACTCGCCATCAGAAAAACAGGCCCTCATATTAAAAGGGGCAACCTAGTCTAATCAGGGCTGGATCTTCTTAAACAACAAAATCGCCCTTCCCCCAGGAACAGGCCCCTAAAATTATTGCTGAAATCCACCAATCCTTACATATTGGGCCCAAGGCGTTATATCGCTTTGTGCAGCCCCTCTTTTTCTCACCAGGTCTACAACAAACAATTGAGCAGGTACACAAAGCTTGTGTCACTTGCTCTAAGGTCTCGCCTCAGGGAAGCTTAAAGCCACAGTTTCCTACCCACCAAATGTGTGGCAACCTGCCAGCCCAAGAATGGCAGACTGATTTTACTCATATGCCCACTCACAAAAAACTCCACTACCTTGTAACCTTTGTAGATACCTTTTCTGGATGGATTGAAGCCTTTCCCCACCTCCAGGGAAACCGCAGACACGGTGGCCTCCCTCTTAATTCAGGAAATCATCCCTCGTTTTGGCTTACCTGCAAACATCCAGTCAGACAATGGTCCAGCGTTTACAGCTCAGGTGGTCCAGCTGGTCGCCAAGTCTCTCAACATCTCCTGGAAACTACATATCCCCTACCACCCTCAGTCATCGGGTAAAGTGGAACGGGCTCATGGCATCCTCAAAGACCATTTAGCCAAAGTCACCATCGAGGTAAAACCCTCTTGGCCCACACTCCTGCCCCTTGCCCTGGCCCAGGTCTGAGCCACCCCATGGGGGCCAACGGGCCTCAGCCCCTTTGAATTGCTGTGTGGACAGCCTTTCCTGGTCTCTCATAATCTCCCCATATAACCACCTCCTCTAGCCTCCTACCTCCCCTACCTCTCTCTCCTCTGCCACTTACTTAGGGAACACGCGGATCGTACTCTCCCGTTGTCCCGGGACCAGAGGACCCCCATACAGCGGCACTCCTCCAGCCAGGCAACAGTGTTCTCCTCCGGGAGCTCAAACCAGGATCTCTGCAGCCTATGTGGTCAGGACCCCACGTAGTTTTCCTAACCAGCCCTATGGCCGTCAAGCTCCTGGGTCATACCCCGTGGTATCATGTGTCCCGCCTCAAACTGGCCCCCCCAAAATGATCAATGGAGATCCAAGCCCTTGGGCCCCATTCGCCTCCGTCTCACCCGCGGCCCCTCCCCGTCAAGTCCTAACCATTCAAATTCTCCTCCTAACAATACTTCTAGTGTCCCCTCTTAAAGCCAACCGCTACTATGTCTGGCGGTTCTACCTTCAGGAATCCTGGACGGAAGGCCCCACCACTAAAACCCAATGCATTGCTCAAGCAGATTGCCAGCCCACAGGCTGCCAATTAGCCATAAAACTTGAATTCCCAAAATCCAAGGCCAACTACCTTTTTCCTCAGGTTTTTACAAGCCTGCATAAGGGAAATTTCCAGGGTGGCCGTAAACCAGATGCTGCTTCACCCATGTCTGAATCCCAACCGAGGCACCAGCCAGCTGACCCTTCCCCTCACTCCGCCCCCTACTCAGCAGGAAGTAGCCAGAAAGAAGCCGTGTCCTATATCATCAAAAGGGTCGGAATGTAAGGCCGGTTGCTTCGCCAGGAGCTCGGACACGCCCATCCCTCTCCGCACCGGGAAACTCCGCACCAGGATCTGCACTCAACACTAACCTCTGCACTCGACACCCACCTCTGCACTCACACCACCTCTGCACTTCACACCCACCTCTGCACTCCACACTTGCCTCTAGGTGCACTCGGCACCTAGCTCTGCACACAGCCCTCCAGACAGCCCCGGCTGATGCAACCCTGGCCGGCTCTTACACCAGAAAAACCCGCCCCACAACCTACCCACCAATAACAGCCCGCCCCTCTCCATCCCACTCCCCCGGAAGCCAATTAGAACACCTGGCCACGCCTTGCTCTCCCAAAGCTATAAAAACCTCTCGTTCGGGGAAGCCAGCGCGACTTCTCTCACCCTCCTTCCCCCGGATCACAGAACCTTGCCAGGGAGCTTAATAAATTGGCATTTAATTTTGCTAGGCTGGCCTCAGTTTCATCATTTTAAACTCGGCAATAACCCTTACACCCACCACTTCGGGGATGGTGGAGGATAGGAGGATTAGATAGGTATCACAGAGAGGGAAGACAAGGTGGAGGAGTCTCTTAATAAACTGGCATAAGAGTAGTTTTGCTA
This sequence comes from Ateles fusciceps, assembly GCA_036589455.1. Classification (NCBI taxonomy): domain Eukaryota; kingdom Metazoa; phylum Chordata; class Mammalia; order Primates; family Atelidae; genus Ateles; species Ateles fusciceps. Next base: position 6,209,259 of record JAZHEH010002789.1, on the reverse strand, counting down.
AAATTGGATTTTAAAATTACACAGATGGATTCAGAAAAAGGTTCAGGAGCTGGATTTAAGTTTGGTCAAGCATATAATCTTTTCCACACTCTTCTTTTTTTTTTCCTCTCGCAGATTTTTTGTCAATCTCCATTGCTGGCCCCACCCTTTCCACCCAAACTATTGGAGTGGTTCAGGACTCAGTCCTATGTCCACTCCTTTTCTTACACTACCCCATGCATAGGAAATTCCATTTAATCCCACAATTTAAAATAAATATGCTGATGCCTCCAAGAGTTCTGTCTCCAGTCCTGATCCTCTGGTCTCCAGAACAATCTATAACTGCTCATTTAACATTTCCATGACTGTATCTGAGAGCTATCTCAAACTTTAGATGTCCATAACAGAACTCCTAATTTTCCAAGTCTTCCCCCAATGTTCACCCAACCAAGCCACTCCCCAGCCTTTCCTTAGATGCTACTGCCTCTCCCCAGTTTCTCAAGCCTGAAGGCTGAGTCATTCTTGATGCCTTTCTTTTCCTACTCCCCCACATCTAACTCAACTTCATATAGTGTTGATTCAATATCCAAAATATATTTTAAAATCTGTCAACCTCTTTCCATCTTATATCTTATAAATGATCTTCTTGCACACGTTTCTGCCCCTTCTGATCCATTTCCACACATCAGCCAGGTTATCTTTCAAAACCATCTGACAATGTTAGTCCTCTGCTCACCCTTGTATTCCACATGGAATATCAATTCCTTACCTCTACAGCTTTTCATGATGCAGTTCTATCTGCCTCTCTAACTTCCCTGTGGCTCCCTGCACTCTGGCTTCACGGGGTGCACTGCATGGCAGGAAAGCTAAGAACCACATTTCCCCCCAGTCCTGCTTGCAGCTAGAGACCAGCATGTGATTTAATTCTGCCAATCATAAGCACTTGTGTGAGATGTGGCTTTGGGCCTGAGTTAAGCAGGGGAAAGAGAGAGACAGGATGATGTGTACATTTTGCTGGCTAGAATCAGTGTGGATCTGCAGTCATTGGCTTCCAGATTTGCTGGTTTGCTGCAAGATCAGCAGCTCTTCCAATCACAGAAGAAACAGTATGGTTCCAGGAAAAGCTAAAAGCAGGTTTTCTGCAAGTTCTGCCTACACTCTCAGCTTTAGGGTCTCCCCTCCAGCTCTTGCAATGACTTTGTAAACCACTGAGGTCCTGATAAATCTCTTCTTCCTGAAACTAGGTAAAATGGCTTCTGTTTCTGCAGTTGAACTCTAATAGATGAACTGACTGACTCAATTATTTAACTGAACCAAGACTATGGTTTAGAATGTGAGGTTTTTTAATCATTCTGCCTGAATTTGAACCCCCATTCTAGTACTTACATACTATATGACCTTAGATAAATTCCTTAATCTCTCCATCTTGGGTTTTACTCATTTGTAGAATATAAATAAAAATAGTATTTTGGATCAAGCATAGTGACCCATGCCTGTAATTCCAGCACTTTGGGAGGCAAAGGTGGGACAATTGCTTGAGGCCAGGAGTTTTGAGATCAGCCTGGGCAACATAGGGAGACCTTATCTCTGCAAAATATTTAATTTTAAAAATTAGCTTGGTATGGTGGTGTGCACCTGTATTGCTGGCTACTTGGGGGACTGAGATGGAAGGATCACTTGAGCCCAGGAGTTTGAGGCTGCAGTGAGCTATGATTGTATCACTGCACTCCAGCCTGGGTGACAGAATAAGACCCTATTTCTAAAAAAAAGCACAACATTTACCCCAGAAAGCATTTGAGAATTAAAAAACATAATACTGGTAAAGCACTTAATATAGTATCTGGCATATAATAAGAGTTCACTAAATGTTAATTTTTATAATTACTATGATTAAGTATTATTATTTCCTTACCCTGCAGGGCTCTTGCAATTTGCTTTTCCTTATGCTGGGAGTGTTTTTCTGCCTGAACTGCCCAAGTTTACTCCCACTTATCCTTCAAGTTTCAGTTTACCTGGCATTTACTCAAAAATTACTTCTTAGTTATTTCTTGTCTTCTGCTAGCTTTTACGTTTTTTTGATCTTACTCCTCTAGCTCTTTCAATTTTGACAATAGGGTGTTGATTTTAGATCTTTCCTTGCTTCTCATGTGGGCATTTATTACTATAAATTTTCCTCTTGACACTGCTTTAAATGTGTCCCAGAGATTCTGGTACATGGTGTCTTCATTCTCGTTGGTTTAGAAGAACATCTTTATTTCTGCCTTCATTTCATTGTTTATCCAGTCAACATTCAAGAGCCAGTTGTTCAGTTTCCATGAAGTTGTACGGTTCTCAGTTAGTTTCTGAATTCTGAATTCTAATTTGATTGCACTGTGGTCTGAGAGACTGCTATGATTTCCGTTCTTTTGCATTTGCTGAGAAGTGATGGGGCTCGGGGGAGGGAGGGGGACTCCCCACACCCCACCACCGCTCCCATCCACTCTTGACTGCCAGCCCGGTATGGGCCCGATGCTCCAGCGCCATCCATTTTCAGGGCTAGTTGATTCAGCAGATGAATTGTTACACACTCCTTAGCAGATTCCGACATCCATGGCCACTGAACTGAAGGAGATAGAGACACAAAAAACCCTTCAAAAAATCAATTAATCCAAGAGCTGGTTTTTTGAAAAGATCAACAAAATAGACCACTAGCCAGATTAATAAAAAAGAAAGAGAGAAGAATCAAATAGATGCAATAAAAAATGATAAAGGGGGATATCACCACAGATTCCACAGAAATACAAACCACCATCAGAGATTACTACAAACAACTCTATGCACATAAACCAGTAAACCTGGAAGAAATGGATACATTCCTGGAAACTTACACCCTCCCAAGCCTAAACAAGGAAGAAGTCAAAACCCTGAATAGACCAATAACAAGGACTGAAGTTGAGGCAGCAATTAATAGCTTACCACCCAAAAAAAGCCCAGGTCCAGATGGGTTCACAGCCAAATTCTACCAGACATACAAAGAAAAGGTGGTGCCACTCCTTCTGAAACTATTCCAAACAATCCAAAAGAGGGAATCCTCCCCAAATCTTTTTATGAGACCAACATCATCCTGATACCAAAACTCGGCAGAGACTCAACAAGAAAAGAAAACATAAGGCCAATATCCATGATGAACATAGATGCAAAAATCTTCAATAAAATACTGACAAACCGATTGCAACAGCCCATCAAAAAGCTTATCCACCATGATCAAGTAGGCTTCATCCCAGGGATGCAAGGCTGGTTCAACATACGCAAGTCTATAAACATAATTCACCACATAAACAGAATCAAAGACAAAAACCACATTATTATCTCAATAGATGCAGATAAGGCCTTCAACAAAATTCAACAGCGCTTTATGCTAAAAACCCTCAATAAACTAGGTGTTGACGGAACGTATATCAAAAAAATAAAAGCTATTTACGACAAACCCACAGTCAATATCATACTGAATGGGCAAAAACTAGAAGCATTCCCTTTGAAATCTGGCACTAGACAAGGATGCCCCTCTCTCACCACTCCTATTCAATATAGTTCTGGAAGTTCTAGCCAGAGCAATCAGGCAAGAAAAAGAAATAAAGGGTATTCAATTAGGAAAGGAGAAAGTCAAATTGTCTCTATTTGCAGACAATATGATTGTATATTTAGAAGACCCTATCATCTCAGCCCAAAATCTCCTGAAACTGATAAGCAACTTCAGCAAAGTCTCAGGATACAAAATCAATGTGCAAAAATCACAAGCATTCCTATATACCAATAACAGACTTAAAGAGAGCCAAATCAAGAATGAACTGCCATTCACAATTGCTACAAAGAGAATAAAATACCTAAGAATACAACTAACAAAGGATGTAAAGGACCTCTTCAAGGAGAACTACAAACCACTGCTCAAGGAAATAAGAGAGGACACAAACACATGGAGAAACATTCCATGCTCATGGTTAGGAAGAATCAATATCATGAAAACGCCCATACTGCCCAAAGTAATTTATAGATTCAACACTATACCCATCAAGCTACCAATGATCTTCGTCAGAGAACTGGAAAAAACCACCTTAAACTATATATTGAACCAAAAGAGAGCCCACATAGCCAAGTCAATTCTAAGCAAAAAGAACAAAGCTCGAGGCATCACGCTACCTGACTTCAAACTATACTACAAGGCTACAGTAATCAAAACAGCATGGTACTGATACCAAAACAGAGATATAGACCAATGGAACACAACAGAGGTCTCGGAGGCAATGCCACACATCTACAACCGTCTGATCTTTGACAAACCTGACAAAAACAAGCAATGGGGAAAGGATTCCCTGTTTAATAAATGGTGTTGGGAAAACTGGTTATCCATGTGCAGAAAGCAGAAACTGGACCCATTCCTGACACCTTACACTAAAATTAACTCCAGATGGATTAAAGACTTAAACATAAGACCTAACATCATAAAAACCTCAGAAGAAAACCTAGGAAAAACCATTCAGGACACAGGCATAGGCAAGGACTTCATGACTAAAACACCAAAAGCATTGGCAACAAAAGCCAAAATAGACAAACGAGATCTAATTAAACTCCAGAGCTTCTGCACAGCAAAAGAAATAATCATTAGAGTGAACCAGTAACCAACAGATTGGGAAAAAATTTTTGCAATCTACCCCGTCTGACAAAGGACTTATATCCAGAATCTACAAAAAACTAAAACAGATGTACAAGAAAAAAACAAACCCATTCAAAAGCGGGCAAAGGATATGAACAGACACTTTTCAAAAGAAGACATATAGAGGCCAACAAACATATGAAAAAATGCTCATCATCACTGGTCATTAGAGAAATGCAAATCAAAACCACATTGAGATACCATCTCACGCTAGTTAGAATGGCGATCATTAAAAAACCTGGAGACAACAGATGCTAGAGAGGATGTGGAGAAACAGGAACACTTTTACACTGTTGGTGGTGAATTCCATTGTGGAAGACAGTGTGACGATTTCTCAAGGGCCTAGAATAAAAACTCCATTTGACCCAGCAATCCCATTACTGGGTATATATCCAAAGGATTATAAATTGTTCTATTATAAGGACACATGCATATGTATATTCATTGCAGCACTGTTTACAATAGCAAAGACTTGGAACCAACCCAAATGCCCATTGATGATAGACTGGACAGGAAAAATGTGGCACATATACACCATGGAATACTATGCAGCCATAAAAAACGATGAGTTTGTGTCCTTTGTAGGGACATGGATGAACCTGGAAACCACCATTCTCAGCAAACTGACACAGGAACAGAGAATGAAGCACGGCATGTTCTCACTCATAGGTGGGTGTTGAACAATGAGAACACATGGAAGCAGGGAAGGGAGTATCACACACTCAGGTCTGTGGGGGGTGACTAGGGGAGGGACAATGGGAGGTGGGGGAGTTGGGGAGGGATAACATGGGGAGAAATGCCAGATATAGGTGATGGGGATGGAGGCAGCAAACCACATTGCCATGTATGTACCTATACAACAATTCTGCATGTTCTTTACATGTACCCCAGAACCTAAAAAAAAAATTACTTCTTGGTCCATTTCAACTATGCCACCCCCATGGTTTTTCTCATAATGGCATTTTTCCCCTCAGAGCACTCATGAAAATTTGCAATTATGTATTTTTTGTATGTTTATATGTCTACTGCTAATTTCCCCATGGACCTACAAGTTTCAGGAAGGAGGAATCCATCAGGTGCATGTGCCCCCATCAGGTGCCAGCACCCTGCTTGACATTTTGCTCCATAAGTAAAGGAGCTCAATAAATGTTTTTCAGATGAATGGTTCAGCCATCCTGGGGGCAAATGCACCAGAAATTGCTGATGATATGGAGAAATGTATCACCAACACATTCTAACATAAAGAACACGGTTTTTCTTTGGCATGAAACAGCCCAAAATGAGCTCAAGGAACTGTCTGTGAATATACTTTATAATATTAAGCTACCTACTTATAGTATTCTCCAGTTTTCCAAGCCCTGTTACATATTTATTTATTCATTTATTTAAATATTTATTTATTTATTTATTTAGAGACAAGGTCTCACTCTGTTGCCCTGGCTGGAGTGCAGTAGTATGGCCACAGCTCATGGTAGCCTCAATCTCTTAGGCTCAGGTGATCCTCCCGCATCAGCCCCCCAAATAGCTGGGACTACTGGCACGTGCCACCACACCTGGCAAATGTTTTTCTTTTTTTTTTTTTTCCAAGACTCCCCTCTTTTCCAAATGTTTTTCATTTTCAGTAGAGACGTGGTCTCGCCACGTTTCCCAGGTTCAACTCCTTGACTCAAGTGGTCCTCCTGCCTCAGCCTCCCAAAGTGTTAAGATTACAGGTGTGAGCCACTGCACTCAGGAATTCTTTTAATACTTATGACAACCCAATTACCTTTTGATTTCATCTTACAGAAATGGAAATAGGAATCTCCAAAGTGTGTGCATCATGCCTAACGTCACACAAATAGGAAGCAGCAAATTTCATGAATCACCAACCCTGGCTTTGCCACTTTCCTGCTGTGTGACCTTGGGCAAATTACTGAACTTCTCTAAGATGTTTTCCTCATCGGTGAAAAGGAAATAATAATAATACTTTTGTTGTGAAGATTAAAGATTACATGTCGAATATCTGAGATGTGCACTGGATAAATAACAGAGAACCCATATGTTATCATTAGCATCATCATGTTACATCGCTCAGTTTGACTCAGCAAGATGGCAAATCAGGCTTCTCTGAGGCAGGAGAATAGGTTCTGGAGGCAGAGAACCTAAGGCCATTTTATGCCAACTTCCTAGAACTAAATTGAAAGGAAAACCCTAACTTTCCATGCCTAAGTGACAAAATGACCAGAGGCTACTTCCTTTGTAAACCTCCACCTTTTCTGCACAACAGATGGGAAATTGGCTACCTGCAACCAATCAGACTGATTGCAGGTTGAGTCTTTGTTTGCATAGAAGTGCAACTTTGTAACATCACCTTAGCCTCTGATTCCTTGCTTTTTGCAGCCAGTCAGACGTTTGCACAGGAGTGTGACCTTTGTAACTTCGGTTCAGCCTATGATTGGTTGCTTTGCACACTCAGACTGATTGTGGGCCACCACTTCATTTACATGAGGTACCACCAAGTGGCCAATGAGAAACCTGCAGAGGGTATTTGAACCACAGAAGATCCTGTATCTCAGCCCTTGAGCCACTGCTCCGGCCTGCTCCCACACTGTGGAATGTACTTTCATTTTCATAAATCCCTGCTTTCTTCTTTCATTGCTTCCTTCTTCTTGGCTTTGCTGGGTGTTTTGTCCAATTCTTTGTTCAAAACACTAAGAACTTGGACAACTTGCAGTCAAGACCTCCTACTGGGTAACATCTCCACAAGATCTTTAGATTCTAGACCATTGAAACCTTGGAATGACATGATTCCTTTATTTTGTTAACTGAGAGGGTTAGTCCCTACATATCCAACACAGATACACAAATCTAGCTTTCATGTCAGCTTGTTTCCTTTCTGCAATTAGATTTTCACTCCTTGATTCCAGGGACTAGAGAGCCTTCTTTTTCTAGGGTGCTTTGGATGTAGGTTTTGATTATTTATTGATGAATGAGTAATAAACAAAAAAAAATTGCAATGGACAGGAAGACCTTCAAAAAACCAATGCTATTTCAGAAAGAATTCCAGAAGGGAGATGATCCAAAACAGAGCCAAAGGTCCCAGCCCCACACTCTAACTTTTTAGGCCTCAGGCCAGAAAACCAAATAGTCCTGTGTTTTGTTTCTAGGAGGAAATCAACTCTCTGATGAATACACTGTTAGGCAGAATGCCACAAACAACAATCGTGGTTTTTGCTGTCACTCAGGCTGACCTGATTAAACCATTATGGTGTAGGTCTGACCTGTCACAGGGAACTCAGTGAAGAGAGAAGGACAGGTGGCAAAAATTAGGAGACCATGTAATAGGAGTGAATCCTGAGGTTCCCATTTTCAGCATCCTCTAGATACCATCTGCTATAACCACAAAGAAATTGATCCAACAAATGCTTTCAAAGGGATTATGAGTGTTCCCAGTTCCTCCCCCCAGGGCTATGACTTCAACCTCTTGAATATCCATAGTAATAAGGATCCCTGGTTTTAATTCTACTAGGCTGACCACAATATTTCCTGCTTGCAGCTCAGCTGAACACAATGGATGGGATTCAGAACTCTGATTCCCTCATAATACCATGTCTCAGGGCTTGACTGACCCTCCCATTGAGGTCCCAGGCTATTGTGTTTCCACACTGACAAGTGAAAACCCCTTCACAGTAGAAAGACTACTCAAACATGGTGGAAGGCAGGGAATTTGTGGCCAAGCCATGATGAGAAGCCAGCTATATTATGACCTTAAACCAATCTCTGCTGTATTGCTTCAGAACTTCATATCTTAATCACAAAAATGCCAGCTTCTATGATGGGAAATCAGTTAATATGACTTGACATAAAAATAGCCAATATGTATTTAACACTTACCCTTTGCCAAGCACTATGCCAGATTTCAAGGAAATTAACTCCTTAATCTTTATCACAACAAAGTGAAGTAGGTACTACATCTCCATTTTACAGATGACAGAATAGAGGCTCAGAGAAGTTAAGTAACTTTTCTGAGGTCACACAACTAGTTAGCAACAGAAAGAATACTCAAACTCAGATCAATCTGACCTCAAAACCATCCTTAGTAGATTTCTATACAAGGTTCTCTCATTTCCCTAGGCCAACTATCACTAAAGGGATAATATTTCTCCTGTCCTTTCATCCTTCTGGTATCAAATTAGAACTCCTGTTCTCCAGAATTCTCCTTGATCCCCCCTCTTGCGTTAGGCTCCTTCACGTACACCTAAGGTGTTCAGTACCTCTTCACCCAGCACTACCTGTAACACCTAATCTTTCCCACTGGACTGTGACCTCCGGGAGGGCAGGAGCCTCTAACTGTGATGTGTTCACAGTTAAAACCCTAGTGGGTAAGAGAGTGTTTTGTTCCTCATAGGCACTCAAGAGGTGTTTGTGGGACACACAGATTCATAAATAAAGATGACACTCCACCGTGGTTGTGATGGTTAATTTTAATGTGTTGACTTGATTGAGCTAAGGGATGCCCAGGTAGCTGAGAAGTCATTATTTCTGGGAGTGTCTGTGAGGGTGTTTTCAGAAAATACTGGCATTTGAATCAACAGACTAAGGAAAATCACCCTCACCAATGTGGGTGGGCAACATCCAATCCACTGAAGACCTGAATAGAACAAGAAGGCAGAGGATAGGCAAATTTGCTTTCTGCTTGTACTGAGACATCCATCTTCTCCTGCCCTTGGGCATCAGTACTCCTGGTTCTCCAGGCCTTTGGACACGGACTTGAATTTACACCACTGGCCACTGGTTCTCAGGCCTTTGGGCTTAGATCAGAACTGCACTACTGGCTTTTCTGGGCCTCCAGCTTTCAGACAGCAGACCATAGGACTTCTCATCTGTCATAATCAAGTGAGCCAATTCCTTCCTATATGTCTATATATGTCCTACTGGTTCTGTTTTTCTGGAGAACTCTGACTGATACAACAGTTCTTTTTATGAGAGCAGAGGATCTCACTGCTTTGTCCTGGGAATCAGAGAAGCGGGTGAAGCTGGGGGCATGCTTTTGAAAATGCTGCAGCTCTCCAGTCACTCTGATCCTTTGATTTTAAAGGAGCTCAGTTTTCTTTGTGGTATGTGAGAGACAACTATGTCTTAAATATACAACACAACAACTATTTTTTTTTCACTCTCTTGTAGTGGCAACAGACAGAAAGAACAATTGGTGTCTGAATGTACACCCACAAAGGTAAATCTTTAGGATACTGAGAGTCATATATTCTCAGCAATGACAGTTGTATTAGAGGTCAGTGCTAGCCAAAAGCATGATCTTTCGTCTTTAGGGCTAACTAGGACTAGCTACAGGATTTGAGGGGTCCAGTGAAAAATAAAAATGTGGGTTTCCCCCGTTCAAAAAGTATTAAGAATTTCAAGACAATGATAGCAGAGCATTAAACCAAGTGTAGGTTGCTGCTAGGCATGGGACTCTGTAGGACCACACAGGTTATGTGTCCATGAAGTCAGTCCAGCAATGGACATTTCCAGAGCTCTTACTAAGCTCTTCACTTGTTATTTATTTTATTTTATCCTTACAACAGAAGAAGATAATTATAGGCACTAAACATTCTAGCATTTAACAGAGAAAGGTTTTGTTCTAACTGAATGGCAGAAAGGGACTGACAATAAGACCAGAAGAGGAAAAGAGAAAAAAGAGGAAGACAAGGAACCAGAGGTACCTGTGCCACTCTGATCAATCCCAAATTAAAATTCAGCTATACCTTTCTTCCATTTGATTTCAAAAGGGATAGGGAATAGTAAATGGTTTTGTCGATGGCTGTTGTGAAACCTCGATTCTTCTCTCTTTAGTTTAAAAGAATTTAAACAAGAGACACACAGCAAAGGAGAGGCAGCATAGAACAATTCATTGCAAAGAAGAAAGAGTATTCTGAAAGCTAGGTGCAGATGAGACAGTCCACCCTGAAAGAGGATTCAGGGTGGGCTGCTAGTAAGGATGAGACAGCAAATACTAGCACTAGGGAGAGTTTCTTTATGGGAGTCTTACATGATATTATGAACAATATCACAGGGGGATGTACATACCTTGTGATAAAGGGAGTAATATTATCCTCTCCCCCACCTGGATATTACGAACATTATCACAGGGGGCTATGCACCCCCTGCGATTTGGGGAGTAATATTATCTTCTCCACCATTGGCCATTATGAAAAATATCGAAGCAGATTGTACACCTCCTGCGATATGAGGAAGTAATATCATTTTCTCCCCCTTCTGGACATTATGAACAATATCATAGGCATGTATACACCCCTGTGATATAAAAAGTAATATTAAACTCACCCCCCGGAAGATTACAAGCAATTTCACAGGGGGAGTGTACACCCCCTGCGATATGGGGGAGTAATAGTATCTTCTCCTTCCCTGGTTATTATGAACACTATCACAGAAGGCTGTATACCCCCCTGTGATAGGAGGAGCAATATTATCCTCTTCCCTCCTGAATATTATGAACAATACCACAGCGGGGTGTATATTCCTTGTGATATAAGAGTAACATCATCCTCTCTCCCCTTGGTTGACAGACAACATGTGTCAACTTGACTGGACCATGGGATGCCCAGATATCTGGTTAAACAGTATTTCTGAGTGTCTGTGAGGGCACTGAGTAAAAGATATCACCCTCACCAATGTGTGTAGGCATCATCTTACCCATTCAGGGTCTGAATAAAACAAAATGGTAGAGGAAGGGAGGATTCACTTTCTCTCTGCTAGACTTCTTAAACAGAATCTTTGATCTTTTCCTGCCCTCAGCAATCCTGATTTGCAGGACTTCAAACTCAGACTGGAATCTACACCACCAGCTCCCCAGTTATCAGGGCTACAAATTACAACATGGGTTTTCTGGGTCTTCAACTTGCAGACAGCAGATTGTAGGGCTTTTTGATCCCCATAATCATGTGAGCTAATAGATAGATAGATACAGATATAGGTATAGACACAGATATCTATTCGTTCCTTTTCTCTGGAGAACCCCGACTAACACAGTGCATATAATGAAATTATTAAGACTCCCAGCCTTCCCACATTGGGCACCCCACGAAGGCTGTATATACTCAAAGCGAGTAATTAGAATATTACTCTCTAGAACAAAATAAATAGCTGGTGCTCGCCCCATCATCTTACACCTTTTCCAGCAGTGAACAAGCCTTGCCTATTTCCCCAAAGCACCTTTCTAGAGCATCATTTTTACATATAAATTGACAGCAAGGAACACCACACAAGATGAAGAATGCCTCTAGCAGAAACGACAGGGACCAAACATAAACAATCAACCAACCAAAAAAGACTCAAAAGAATCAAAGTCAATGCAGAGTTTTGTAGAAAGCATTTTAAAAATGCAATAATTTACGTCTTCAGAGAGAAAAGCAGCTACATTCATGAAAAAATAACGTAATGCTATAAAAGAACAGAGAAATAAAAAGGGCACTTAGTAATGAAGGTATGATAAAAGAAATAAAATAATCTGATAGTCATTTGTCCCATTAAGTTGAAAAAGTCACAGAGAAAGTAGAACAAAAAGATAAAGAGATAGAAAGTAGGAAAGACAGGTAAGAAAAACTATCAGCCAAGAAGGTCCACAATCTAAATAACAAATTTCAAAAAATAAAAGATACAATGGTGGGGAGGGGGGAAGAAATGATCAAATCTCCCAGGAGAATTCCCACAACTGAAGAACATGTGTTTCAGGATTGAAAAACTGATCAATAGGAATGAGAAAAGACCCATAACCAAGACACTCGATTGTGTCTTAGAACACTGGGAATAAGAGAAGATCCTAAAACTTCTTGCGACAAAACAAAACAGAAACGAAAGTGAGTTACATATCAAGAAATTTAGTGACCTGTGAAGCAGAAGGAAATATCATAACGTAGAGTTTCTCAAGAATTCTGGAAGCTAAAATATTGTGGAACAAGCCCTCCAATATTCCGAGTGAAAGTTATTTTCAACCTAGAATTCTGTTCTCAGCCAGAATAAAAACAGTTCCAGACATGCACACTCTGCGGAAAAAAAGACTTGGCAGCAACCTCCCTCAAGGAACTGTTGGAGGATATGTTCTACAACATGAGGGTATATAATAAAGAAAAAGCAAGATACAGATTCAGGAAAGAGAATTCAACTCAGGAATGAGGAATAAGACCTTTCTAGAATGGATGTGAAGGAGACCCAAGGACATCAGTTGAGGGCTGTGCCTTCCAAATTTTGATGTGCATAGGAATTACCAGGGGATCTTGTTGCAATGCAGATACTGATTCAGTAAGTCTGGGTCGGGCCTGAGATCTGGCGCTTTTAACGAATTCCCTCACGATGCTGAGGTTGCTGGTTCAGGGACTACATTTTTCATATCAGGGGTGTAGAGAAAAAACAGTCCAAATTGTAACAAGGAGACTACGGTACAAAAGAGAGAGACACACAGACATTTATCTCCTTCTCGGAGATAATTAGGAATGAATTAGTGTAAGCCAATAACCGTATAGTAGGGGAGGGAGAGGGATGGAGGAGAAGGAGAAAAGGATTAATATTTTAAGTAAATACAAATGAAGAAAAAACAAGGAAGGGGCTGTATTGAGGGCAGCCGCATACATCCAACCTTGTCACTAGTAGACACCTGAAGAAGAAGGTTGGACCACACGAGCGGATTCAGATTCAGTAGTCTGGGGGTCTCTGGAGCGACCCTGGAAGATGCTTCAGAAAGCCTAGAAGGGGACCACGCTGACAGAAGACGCACCTTCCCCCACGCCCAGCAGGGGAGTGGGCGGGGCCTCAATGCGCCGAGCGCCAGGCCTCAGGGGGCGGGGCATGGGCGGAGCCTTGCCTCTAAATTGGCGCGCCCGGGCGGCGCTGGGATTCGGATTGGAGGCTTTTGAACCCGGAAGCAGTTGGCGGCGTCCGGAAGCAGTCGCGGATCCGGGAATTCTGCTGGCGCTGCAGCTGCAGAATGGTACGCGGTGGCGGCAAGCGCAGGCCCGGCGGGGAGGGGCCGCAGGTACTGGCAGAAAGGTTGTGTGGGCTACGCGGGGCGCTTTGGGTGACAGTCAGGGCACCAGGAGGCAGCGCATTTCATTTATCCAGTGACTATTAAGCTTGCTGTGTGTCCGGGGGCTGCGGTTTCCTGCGGGGACCCCTCTGAGGGTAGCTGTTTTCGTGCTCTGTAGGGGTTGGACCAGGAAAGTAGCGCCTCTGCGTCTTCGGCCCTGCTCCTCTTGGCGCATATCCTGGGGGAAACGGATTAAGCCAACCAACGGTTCATTCACTCGCCCTACCAGATTGATTGGGAACCGATTACATACCAGACATTGTGTGGGGCGCTGCGGATTCGGGGTCAACCCGCCTGCCCCTCCTCTTTGTAGAGCCCCCGGCCTGGCGGGGGAGGGGCGCAAGCGAATATGAATTCTACTGTGACTTTTTTGTTTGGAATTATAACCCTGGTGTGTAGAAAGTGCTGTGGAAGCACTGAAGGAGGATTTAACAAGTCCCAGGCGGTGTTAAGACTTTTAAGACAACTCCTTGAAAATGAGTTTTGAAGGCAGAGAAGATTCTGAGACTTAGAAGTGTAGGAGATGTTTGGGCATAGCGGAGCGTTCGGCTTGGCTAGAGCCAAGGAAATGAGAAAGTAGAGAGACCTGATGATAAAAGCGCTACTGAGAGGGGAGGGGAAGAAAGTATCTGCATTCTCTCATACTTTACTACGATTTCGGAAGTTCTGTAACCACTACAGTAGCAATAAGGGGAATCAGGCAGGAAAGAAGTGCCATTGTGATAACTAAAGTTTTTAGAAAAATTGTTATAAATCAGACAGGAGAGACATTCCTAGAGGGCTTGATTAACTGTTAAAGGGCCATGGGTATAGGCATTCTTCATATTGGGTCATACATTCTAGGAGTATCAGGGTAGAGGAGAAGTGCAGCCTCTGAAGGGGACAGCTGTCCTAAATTCTAGTTGTTAGGGAGATGCTGAACTAGTGTGTGAGTTAAGGCACAGCTGAAAACATTCTCTTTGAAGACGCAGTGAAGAACTGCTTTGGTGGAGTGATGCGCTTAACAAGAAATACAATACCAGAAATGATGAGTCTATAGAGACTATAGCCATAATGGCCAGCATTTGCATATTATGTGCTAGGACTGTTCTGTGTATTTTTACATATAATAACTTATTCCTTGTAACAACCCGATGTAGAGGTACTGTATGCCCTTTTTGCAGATAAGAAAACAAGGCACAGAGAGGTTAAGTAACTTGCCTAAGGTTGAAAATCAGTAGAGTCAGAGTCAACCCAGGCAACCTAAACATTATGCAAAATTGCCTTTCATAAACGCATATTAAGCCTTTTCTGATATCTTAAGTTGGAGCCAGTCTTTGAAATTCTGACCAAAGACAGTTACAAAAGCAGAAGATAGGATAGCTCAGGACTTAATGTTCCTACTGTTCTGTATTTGCAGTTGGAGAAGCAACATAATGAAGTGATGAGAATCTGCTGTGGAGCCAGATTTAAACCTGAGTTTAAATCCCTTCTCTTCAACTTCCTAGTTAGGGACATAGGGAAGTTAACCTCAGTTTCCTCAGCTGCAAGATGAGGTTAATAGTATCTAGTGCATGAGATAGTTGAAGATTAAATGAGTTAATCCACAGAAGGTGCTTAGAACAGTGAAACAACACAAAATAAGTTCCCAGTAATTATTTCTTACTACGTGTTTTTACTATTATATTGTCTTTACTATTACTATTTGCTATTATTGATACTCACTTTTGATACTCATTTTTCAACAGCCCTTTTGTTCAACATAATTCTTTTTTAAATCAGATGCATTATAATCCTTAGCATAATAAACTGTTACCATTGTTCAAATTATGATTGTTTTTGACTTATTTGTGTTAATATAACAAACACCTGTGAACCCATTGCCCAACCCCAAAACTGAAACAGACAATGGCTCTACATCTACACGTGTTCGTCCCCTATCCTTTCAGCCTTCTTCCTGTCACTCATGTTCAGTGTAGCTATCCTGAATTTTGTTTTCCCTTGCCTTTTAAGAATAGGCTTATCTCCTATGAATGTATACCTAAACAATGTTTATTTTTAGTTTTTGAACTTCATAAAAAGGCTATCATACTGGATATAATCAAGAACTTTTTTCCTCATTAAAAATATTTCATATAGATTGGTCCATATTGTGTAGCCATACAGTAACCATTCGGCAAATGAAAGAATGGTTCCAGGACTCCCACATGTCACAAAATCCAAGCATACTCAAGTTCCAAAGTTGGTCCTGTGGAAGATACAAAATGTTGATCCTCTCTATAAGTGGATTTCGCATCCCAAGAATACTGTATTTTTTTAATTTGCATTTGGTTGGGAAAAAAAATTCGTGTATAAGTGGGTCCACAAAATTCAAACCCTTGTTGCTGAAGGGTCAACCGTAATATTAGGTGTAATAGTCTTGTTTGGAAGCCTTATAACGATTCTCCTACCAGTAGATATTTCATTTGTTCTGTTTTGTTTGCTCTTGGAAGCATCGCCATCATGACCATTCTTGTGTCACCTGATTCATCAATACATTTTGTAGACATTGAATGATATCTAACAACATTAATAAACTTCAGCCTACTGGGAAAATTAAAGAATATAAATATGAGAAACGTCTAGCTGAGAATTTCTCAACTTTAGCACTGTTGACATTTGGGCCAGTAGTCTTTGTTGAGGGTGCCTATCCTGGGCATTGTAAGATGTTGAGCATCCCTGGCCTTTGTCCCACTAGATGCCACTAGTACCCTTCTTCCAATTCATTACAACTACATAGGGCTCCCAATATCCCCTGTGGGGCAAAATCACCACCAGTTGAGAACCACTGCTCTAAATAGAAAGAATGAAAAGGAAAGAACTTAATCCAAAAAGAAAGAATCTGGGTTCCTGGAAAGAAAAACAGATTGCTTCTTAGAAAACTAAACATATGTAACCTCCAGTTATGTATATTATCTTTACAGAAATTTATCAAATGTCTAATACGCATTATAAAACCTAGCATACTGAACCTATATTGCAGTGGTGCTAGAGATGAGTATTGTAACCTCATCCTGGCATTAAAAGGTCTTTTCCGAAATAATTGGATTTTTGGCCTAGAGTTTAGTGCTATTCTGCTAACTTTGTTAGGAACTGTGGATGTTTAACATTGTTAAAGAGAATGTTTAACCTTCCCTCTTTATTTGGAAAATCAAAAGGGAGGTGTCTGTTTTTATGGCTGGGTAATGATTGTAGTGAATAGCTCAGACACAGCTCTGGATGTTGCTGAAGAAATAGCTTTTTAAATGATGCATTGCTTATATCCAGTTACTTCTATTTTCTGGTGTGATCAGTGAATCTGCTTAAAAGACTCACATGTTTAACCAAAAGAGGGCAAAACCTGCCATTTCTTTATTCCTCTCTTCCTGCTAGTACCTTTTTTACCTGTTTTTTATGATTTCCATTATCTTAGAAAAATACATTTAAAGACTTGCTGTGTGGATTCCTCTTAACCATGCAAACTATTCTTTTTCTGTGCCCAAAGGAATTCCCAGATTTTACTCAAATACTATTTAGAGAGTTTTAAGGAAAACACATATACTATCTCATAGAGTTGGGTGAACAAGAGTGAGTGATGATGTTATGCAAGGACAGTTACTGAAATTACTAAAGATAATTTGGAGAAATAAAGTTTTGTGTGTCAATTTTCAGTGTGAAAACACAGTTGATGTGAAGAAAAGTAAATTTTGTGAAGCTGATGTCTCCAGTGACCTTCGAAAAGAAGTAGAAAATCATTATAAGCTCTCTTTACCTGAAGATTTCTATCACTTCTGGAAGTTCTGTGAAGAACTTGATCCTGAAAAGCCAGCTGGTGAGTTGCTCTGGAATCATTCTTGTATATTTGGAAAAAGTAATAGGAAACAGGCTGGGTATAGTGGCTTACACTCTGTAATCCCAGCTGAGACAGGAGGATCGCCCGAGACCAGGAGTTTGAGACCAGCATTAACATAGCAAGACCTCTTTACTACAAAACAAATTGGGGAAAAAAAAAAAGAAGAAGCTAGGCATGGTTGCCTGTTCCTATAGTCCTAGCTACTTGGGAGACTGAAATGGGAGGATCCTTCCTTGAGCCCAGTAGTTTGAGGTTGCAGTGAGCTATGATCACTCCAGCCTCAGTGAAAGAGCAAGACCCTGTCTCTAGAAAATATGTTAATTGGCCAGGCATGGTGGCTCACACCTTTAATCCCAACACTTAGGGAGGTTGGGATCTCCCACCACCCGGCAGACAGATCATTTGAGGTCAGGAGTTTGAGACAGCCTGGGCAACACAGTGAAACCCTGTCTTTACTAAAAGTACAAAACTTAGCTGGGCATGGTGGTGCACCCCTGTAGTCCCAGCTACTTGGGAGGCTGAGGCATGATCATTGCTTGAACCCAGGGAGGCATAGGCTGCAGTGAGCTGAGATCACACCTGTGCACTCCAGCCTGGGCAACAGTGAAACCCTGTCTCAAAAAAAAAAAAAGAAAAAAATATATAAAGTAATTTTTTAAAAAACCTAATCAAGGATATAAACAGTTAATAGAAAAGGAATCTTTTCCAAGATGTTTCTAGTAAGAAAATATAGTAAATATAGATTAATACTGTAGTAATGCCACTGTCACCTATTTTATTGGCAAAGGTAAATAATTTCATCACATTCTGGGGGAATGTGAAGGAAAGTAAGCACTTTCATATGTTGCAGGAGTTTGAGTTAACGGTTCTGCTTCCAAGAACTTGTCTCATGGATTAGATAAACTAAGAATTATGTTTGAGGATATTTACTTAAACAAAAAATGGGAAATGGCTAAAATACCTACCAATCACACAACTATTCAATAGATCTTCATTGTTTTAAAAGAATGAAGCACATTTTTAGGACATAATAAACTATCATGCCTGAAATATTTTAAGTGAAAAGAAGAGTGGTACATAGAATATGCTACCATTAGTATTTTTTTAAAAGGGGGAGGGGGGGAGCACAAACATATCCCTGTGTGCTTTTCTATGTACTTGTTTCGTCTCTGAAAGGAGAAACTGTTAATGGGCTGTGGTCATTACTTTGCACTATATACCGTTTTGTACTGTTTAAATTTTTTAACTAGTAAGCAGTGTCATACACTATTGATGGAAATGTATATTGATACACACACTGAATTTTGCCAATAGATCAGAACAGAACTGTGTAGTAGTTTCTTTAAATATAGTCATGTCCGTGAACAAACAATAGCAAAGATGTTCACTGAAACATTTTTAGAACAGAAAAAAGAAATAGTAAATCTCCATCAGTAAGAGAATAGATGGTTACCTCTTTATAATGCAGTATCATACCCCTTTAAAAAATCATGTAAAATAACATTAGCATGGAAAAATATTCTGAAAATTTAAGTGGGACATCAGGGTGGAGGACAAAGACAGATTACAAAACAACCCGTCCTGGTTTGTTACATATTTGTATCTGTTCATGGGGGTGGAGGGTATGGAAATTTGTTACTGTGTACTAGACTATTAACTGTGTTATTTTTGGCTAATGGGATGGATGGCTTTAGTTTTCTTGTTGCTTTATAAATTAGTGTATGCTCTCTTAAGCTCCAGTTGAGCTGAACTGTTTTTCCTGTCAAACTATCTCCATCCTTCTATTCATGTTATTCTTCCAGGAATTTTTTTGCTTCCTTCATTTTTGCCTCCTTATAAAACTGGGTCCTGCCTGGAGTGCTCTCTTTCTCAGAAGCAACAAGGACCCATTTAAAGGTATACATTGTATATTTGCACAGACTTCATGTCTTTGTGGTTTATTAACACTCCCTGTCTGTGATCTGTGAATAGAGAAGGAAGATGGAATCATCTAGGGTTAGGGTTGGCCAAATAGACTGTCAGAGAATCAGGGGAATCTTGTGTGATTAGCTGAGGTAGAGGAAATAGGGATAGAAATGTTTTTTACTCTTTTTTGTTTTTTTGAGACAAAGTCTCACCCTGTCACCCAGGCTGGAGTGCAATGGTGTGATCTCGTTTCACTGCAAGCTCTGCCTCCATGGTTCAAGTGATTGTTGTACCTCAGCCTCCCAAGTAGCTGGGATTACAGACGTGAGCCACCATACTCAGCTAATTTTTGTGTTTTTAGTAGAGACTGGGTTTTGCCATATTGGCCATGCTGATCTCGAACTCCTGAACTCAGGTGATCAGCCTGCCTCAGCCTCCCAAAGCGCTGGGATTACAGGTGAGCCACCACCCCTGACCTGTTCTTACTGCTCTTAATCCACACATTTTTGCTATAACCTGTGGTGTACTACAAGTACTTGAGGCTAACTGCAGTGTGGTAATGGGCCTGTAGGAATACAGACCAGTCTTGCTTTGGCTGAAATAAGAAACAATAGGAATGTTTGAAATGTTAAACTAATTCAGTGGTAAATTTCAGAGGAAATCCTAAATGTAAATGCCCCTTTTCTGTTACTCTGACTTTTCCATTGAATGTTTGTTAACTGACATCTTCACACACAACTCAAGATTTTCTTTTACTTTAGAGACTTTTTAAAAAGACAATTGCTTAGAAATAGTTTACTAACTAAAGCATTATTTCCTATCTGTCTCCAGAAAGTCTTGACTAAATGTTTTTTCTTTATAGATTCACTTTCTGCAAGTCTTGGACTTCAGTTAGTTGGTCCTTATGATATCCTTGCTGGAAAACATAAAACGAAGAAAAAATCAACAGGCCCGAATTTTAACCTTCATTGGAGGTTTTACTATGATCCTCCTGAGTTCCAGACCATTATTATTGGAGATAATAAAACTCAGTACCACATGGGGTATTTCCGGTAAAGAATCTTTTCTTCACCTCTAAACCATAGCTGCTGTCCTGCTAATGAGGATAAATAGTTATTCACTAGCCTCACCCAAGGTGAAAGGCATATTTTCCCTTGTTGGTGGATATATGAGCCATCTGTTCTCTTACCATTTTAACCTTCCCTAGGATGGGTAAACTCTTTAGGTTTAATCTCGTTAGTTTTTCCTTTCCTTGTAAACTCTAATGTTTTACAATCCTTTCTCTTGTTTTTTCTTTTTTCTTTTTTTTTGTATTTGATTATAAAAGCAACTAGGTCCTAAGAATCTTAGTTTTAGGTTTCATAATATAAGATTTGTTATAGATATTCCTAAGAAACTTGGAGCTTAAAACTGGCAAATTTGTTTCAATTTAAAAAGAAAAGACCTTAGAGGCCTCAAGAAAGGGGAAAAAAAGGTGTAAATTGTTGTCTGTAGACCCTAAAATCCCACTTGCCTGATAATATAAATTATAGGCAGATAAATTTTTAATGTCTTTTGCTTAAACAGGGATTCTCCTGATGAACTTCCTGTATATGTTGGGATAAATGAAGCAAAGAAAAATTGTATAATTGTTCCAAATGGAGATAATGTATTTGCTGCAGTCAAGTAAGAATATTTTAATTTCTCTTATGTTTGTTTACAATTTTTATACTATATTAGTCCGTTACAAAGCGGGTGTGAGGGGGCTGGGCACAGTGGCTCCCACCTGTAATTCCAGCACTTTGGGAGGCCGAGGTGCGTAGATTGCTAAGGTCAGGAGTTTCAGACCAGCCTGGCCAACAGGGGGAAACCTCATCTCTGCTAAAAATACAAAAATTAACCGGGGTCATGGTGGCAAACACCTGTAATCCCAGCTACTCAGGAGGCTGAGGCGGGATAATCACTTGAACGCGGGAGGTAGAGGTTGCAATGAGCAGAGATTGCGCCACTGCACTCCAGCCTGAGTGACAAAGTGAGACTCCATCTCCAAAAAAAAGCGGGTTTGAGGGAAGCCCATAATTGCAGATTTCTAGAGATAATTTTCATGACTTTTGCAGGTAGTCTTATCTATTCTATTATTTTGTCAGTATTCAAAAAATACACCTCTTAAGTAACTATTTTACTTAATGAAAATAACACTTGACCTCAGATGTTCCATGGCAAAATCAAGTTTTTTTAGACATCTGATTTTAAACACTTGTAAAGAGTTCGTTACTTGTGTTTAGTTGAAACATGTTTAATAAGGTAAAAAACGGGTGCTCATAAATCCTTGGAAGGGCTAAGGGAGCAGGTTGAGCTTCCAGGAATGACAGTCGTGCGGCTCACAGTGATTTTATGTCTCTGCCACCATCAGGAAGCTAGGAAATCTGAGAACTCCTGCCACAATGGGTGGCTCTAGGACCATATTATCTTTGGTATAACCTGTACCAGGTAAATGGATGCCCTACCCTTTCTTTGCCTCTTAGCCCCAGTGAAGCTAAGAACCAGGTGCTGGGATCTCAGCTACAGCTGCTGCAGAAGTATCAGATGCCTCTACAGCTGTGCTCACTGATGGAGATCGTGGAAGCCCAGCCTCCACCTGGTATCTCTTCTGCCTCTGAGATTTCAAAGTGTTGCAGCTGCTTGGAAGAAGCTAGGTCCCATGTGGAGCCTAAGCTAAAGAGTAGTATGGGAAATGCAGTAAACTTTCATGGGGAAGGGGTTGGAATAGAGCTGAGTGAGCCAGTCTGTGCTATATCAGCCATAGATGTTATTCGAAGCCATTTCATTTGTCAGTGGCTGTGTAGTTTGCATTGTAATGAAGAAAGCAAACTTCACTTCAGATACAAGTAGATTGTTTTGTTTGGCCTCTTTTAGTATTGTCTCTTTAAAGGGCTTTTGTTCACTGTGATTTGATAATACAAATTTGCAGTAAAGCAAGTTCAAACTAAAGCAACCTAGTACAGCCACTAGACTGTGCCACGTACAGACTGGTGTATCTACAGGGCAGCTACACTGTAGATGTCCAAAAAGGTTCTTTCTTTTCTAATACCTCTCAGTTTCCTATAAAACATTGCTCGGTATTTGTAATTTAAAAGTTCTTTTAAACTCTTTGGATTTATCATTCAATTTAAATTGGTGCCATCTTTATTAGAAACTGTTGTTTACTTATTGTCTGTCTCTTGCACTAGCATGTAAGTTCCATGAGGGCGGAGGCTTTGTTTTGTGCATAGTGTCTGCTCCATAGTAGATGCTCCATAAATATTAATTCTACAAATACCTTGGCATGTAAAAACATCTAATTAATTTAGGCTGGGTAACATAGTAAGGCTGTCTCTTTTAAAAAACAATCCTAACTTTGTATCGTTAGTCATGTTTGTCTTAATAGAAATCTTTTTTTAAAAAGAATGATAACATAATAGTGGTCATCTAACATAACCTAAGACTCTTATGCTATCTTTTTTTTTTTTTTTAACTAATTGGAGAACACAATGAAAAAGGAAAAAATACATGGTGATAATATTTATAATTTAGGTGATTATCAGCAAGTATTTGAGGAACTACCTCCAATAATTTATTAAACATGGGTTAAAAAATTACTTGAGATATAACTATGTTAGTACTTTTAAAGTATTATAACGGTTTTAGTTTTTTGGGTACCACCTCCTTAAATCAGCTGATCAGAACACTTAATTTCTTTATATATTTTAAAATTTATTTTTATGACAGAGGGAGTAAGGTCTTTCAAGGCAGACCTTTGATCACCAAATGTTACGCCCAGAGAAAGAATTGTTTCTGCAAGATTTAATAGTAACTAAGCAAATGCAAATTAAGCCAGCAAAGATTTTTAAAGGTTAAAGAATGGTAATAACCAATGATGGTTAGGGTATAAGAACCCTTACTGATGTGTTAATTGTTAAAACCTTTGTAGAAAGCAGTTTGAAAAATGTTTAAACAACCATAGTCTAAGATTTCTTAACAGATTACATTGCCAGGTGCTGTGTGAAGTACATATTTATACCCTTAAGTTTGCAATTCCACTTCTAGCTATTCATCAAAGGTATTTTGGATGGGTACAGAAATATGTGTGTTTATTACAGATTGTTTATCAAATGAAAAAATGGCAACAGCATATCCAGCAATAGAGAAGATTAGGTAAATATAAACTATCAATATGCTATAATACCTTGGTATTGATTGGTTGAATTTGTTATGAAGTGGGCAAATAACAATAGTGTAGAATGATTCTATTTCATACTGTCTACTGCATATGGAAATAAACATACTCAATTTTTAAATATCTTTGAACAGCAAAGTTAGGAATGATTTTTTTTTTTCCTTCTACCTTTTTTTTCTTCCCTAAAATAACTGGGGCAAATAGTTTTGACCTTGGGTCAGATACTGTTAGGGTCAAAACTATTTGTGATTTAAAATGTTGTTTTTGCATCAATGGCACAAAGGTAATAGTGGATAATACTGTTGTCACCTTGGCAGGAATCAAGCTAGTGCCACTAGAATAGCAGCAGTCGTTGCATTATTCACAGCAGTAACATGCAAATGTGTTTAAGAATGTTTGTGATGGAGCCAGGCATGGTGGCTACTCGGGATGTTGAGGTGGGGGCATTGCTTGAGCCCAGGAGTTCAAGTTTATCCTGAGCAATATGGCAAGACCCTGTCCCTGAAAAAAATATCATGTATTTTTTTTTTTTTTTAACTTATCAATAAAAGAGGTTTATTTGGCTCACAGTTCTGCGGGCTGTAGAGATGCATGACGCTGGCATCTCCTTCTGCGGAGGGCCTCAGGAAGCTTCCAATCATGGTGGGAGGGGAAGGGGAGCTTTGGGGATGCTTTTAAATGAGAGGCTTAGAGAGTAAAAGCACAGAAGATGCAAGGTGGGAGCAGATGCAAAGCGTCTCTTTTGGGTAGAGAGGATGCTCAGGGTCCTTCAGATCCCGTCGGGAAGCAGTGCCTGTTGCCTGGGGTTCCTTCCAGCAGGCAGCTCACTATGTCTGTCAAGTCAAAAACATTGGCGTCTTCCTAGAGACTTGGCCCTAGGCAAGGGCAGACAACCCTGCCCAGAGTGCAGGAAAGCCAGCGTCCCACCGCCTCGGAGGCCGGTGCAGGGCAGAGGTCTTTTTTTTTTTTTTGAGTTTTGAATATTTATTGTCCTTGTTTTTAACCTAATTTGCACATAGCCATGAACATGAACATTTTGTGCTTTGACTTTTAATCCGTTAGAATGCCTTGAACACAAACAAATTTGCACCCAAGCACGTTATATGGCATCATGCAATGGCCCTTTGGAAATAGCGGCTAAGTTATTAGATGTAAACGTTATGTAACTTACATATCAAATTCACCCCATTACGTAACATTAGAAAAAAAAAGCTATTGAGCTCAGTAGTATTACAAGTTTCTCAATCTATTTTTGTTCGAAACCTTGAATTTTATCACTCGCAAAAAATATAGCCAGTCAGTTGTTTTCTTTGGTTCATTTGAGAAAATTTCTGCTTTTATCCAGAATGGATATCAGTGATGGAGTATACATGTATTAGATGTCTGCCATTGAGTATATATCTTTAACGTTCTGTGATGAAATAGGAAATACATAGAAAGCATCTCTCATACTGAAGTACTGTGGTTTGTCTCAAGGGAAAAAGCACTTGTATGATTGGGTTTTGAGATGAACTTTTTCCCACTTTTAGAAAGAGTGACTCAGTGACAAACTCTGGCTATTTGGGTCTGGATGGTTTAGTGAGGCCCTCATGGCTATGGCTTCAGTTGCACATTGCACCTTATCTTTATGCATCACACAGTAAAGTGTTAGAGTAGGTTTAGACAGAGGCAAAAACTTACAGAGATCGTCAAAATAATGTGATACCAAGTGCCTTCAATAGTGGTGGAGGTAAAAGAGGATATTTTATGTGGGCTTTGATGGATGCCTAAGAACGTAGTAGAAAGAGTGGGAAGAAGGATGTTTTAGGTAAGGGAGTACTGTGTGTGAAAGTGATATAACTTAAAACTTGACTAATCCCAATTTTGCAAATATCTTTTAAATCTTTATTGTAGACATTAGAGTGCTAATATAAATTTGAACCATATTTTCTCTTTCTGTGACTGGCGGTTTTTATTAATACTGCTTTTCTCTTATTTGAAGAAAACTGTTAGGGATTTCGAGAGAAGTGTTGGTAATTATTCTGTGGACTTATTCTTGCATGGAATTTGACATTTTTAACTTGGCTCAACTTCCAAAGGTCTTTGTACTTAGTACAGTGGCCTGCAACATAATGAGGACTTTTATTTCTTTTTCAGGTTATTTTTGATGAAAAAACTTAAAGAAGTAACGGATAAAAAGAAAACCAATCTCTTGAAAAACATAGATGAAAAACTGACAGAAACAGCCAGAGAACTGGGGTACTCACTGGAACAGAGAACCATGAAGATGAAACAGAGAGATAAGAAAGTATGACTTCAATCTGTTGGCCTCTGTTTCGCTGTTAGCAGATGTTTTTTCCCCTCTTGATTCCTTCCCATCTCTACCCTTCTCTTCTCTAGCCCTATCTTTAAGAGCTGGATGCGGTCCTTTCAGGGGGCTAAGAGGATGGCACTGAAACAGGGGTCAGATGGCTTCTTTGGCTGGGTACACTGGTTGAATTGCATAACTAGTGATATCACTGCTGGTTGAATAACTCATGCCAGTATTTACGATTCTTTTAATCTTGTCATGTCAGTTAATCACTTCATAAAGTTAAGTGAAAGCTGCTTTGTGCATAATGAAATTTACATACATACTTTTTCTCCAGTAAACGTGTACATAAGCAGTACTTCCTCCTTTTTCCTTATTAATCCCATCATTTTCTTTTGCATCTCTTCTAATGTCTCCAGTGTGAGGGGAGTATTTTGTAAAGGAGAAAATACTTCGTAGTGTTGGATTCTTTTGGTTTTTCAGCTGTAGATTTCAGGGTAAGTTAATGAAAAGCTGGAAGATTTCTGCTTTGGAGTAGATGAGAATTCTGAAGGAGTTTGTTCTTATGGCCTCTGGGGGAAAAACAACATTTGTCACTGGAATGAGGGTCCCCCAGTCTCCTCCAGCTTCTTACTGTTTGTCGGCCCTTGCTGGTTCATCTGAATGTTTAAGCTAAAGGGAAAACTTGCTATTCCTTAATATACTAGCACTGGTGATGAAGTACCTTGCTGGTTCATCTGAATGTTCTAAGCTAAAGGGAGAACTTGTTATTCCTTAATAAACTAGCACTGGTAATGAAGTACCTTAGTGTACTTAGGTGTTAAAATCCTGCTAAAGTTTCTACTCTGATCTTGATTCAGCTACAAGGGTGATATTCTGGTAAGTTCTAGGCACTTTTTCTTTAGTCCTGTACACTGGAAAGTGTCTTAAAACATACATTTTAATGAAACTCATTATAACATGGCATGTTAAATATGAAGATTTTATATTGCCATTTACCTTTCTGGTTATCATAGGAAGCTTCTCCCACCTTGTGACCAGGAGGGAAGGGTAGCATTTGTAGTCTAGTTAATATATTCCTAATTTGTTTTTTGTTTTTTGTGGTTTTTTTTGACGTTTTTGTATTCGTTTTGTTATGTTATTTAATTTTAATTTTTATCTTTTTAATTTTTTTCCATAGGTTATTGGGGTACAGGTAGTATTTGGTTGCATAAGTAAGTTCTTTTTTTTTAAATTATACTTTAAGTTCTGGGGTACATGTGCAGAACATGCAGGTTGGTTACATAGGTATACGTGTGCCATAGTGATTTGCTGCATCCATCCCCCGACCATCTATGTTAGATATTTCTCCTAATGCTATCCCTCTTTTAGCTACCTACCCCTAACAGGTCTCAGTGTGTGATGTTCCCCTCCCTGTGTCCATGTGTTCTCATTGTTCAACTTCCACTTATGAGTGAGAACATGAGGTGTTTGGTTTTCTGTTCTTACGTTAGTTTGCTGAGAATGATGGTTTCCAGCTTCATCCATGTCCCTGCAAAGGACATTAACTCATCCTTTTTTATGGCTTATAGTATTCATGGTGTATATGTGCCACATTTTTTTTATGCAGTCTATCATCGATGGGCATTTGGGTTGGTTCCAAGTCTTTGCTATTGTGAAGTGCCACCAATAAACACATGCGTGCATGTGTCTTTATAATAGAATGATTTATACTTCTTTGGGCATATCACCCAGTAATGGGATTGCTGGGTCAAACAGTATTTCTGGTTCTAGATCCTTGAGGAATTGCCACACTGTCTTCCACAGTGGTTGAGCTAATTTACACTCCCACCAACAGTGTAAAAGCGTTAATATTTCTCCACATCCTCTCCAGCATCTGTTGTCTCTTGACTTTTTAATGATTGCAATTCTAACTGGCATGAGATGGTATCTCATTGTGGTTTTGATTTGCATTTCTCTAATGACCAGTGATGATGAGCTTTTTTTCATATGTCTGTTGGCTGCATAAATGTCTTCTTTTGAGAAGTGTTCATATCCTTCGCCCACTTTTTGATGGGGTTGTTTGTTTTTTTCTTGTAAATTGGTTTGAATTCTTTGTAGATTCTGGATATTAGCCCTTTCAGTTGGGTAGATTGCAAAAATTTTCTCCCATTCTGTAGGTTGCCTGTTCACTCTGATGATAGTTTCTTTTGCTGTGCAGAAGCTGTTTAGTTTAATTACATCCCATTTGTCTATTTTGGTTTTTGTTCCCATTGCTTTTGGTGTTTTAGTCATGAAGTCTTTGCCCATGCCTATGTCCTGAATGGTAATGCCTAGGTTTTCTTCTAGGGTTTTTATGGTTTTAGGTCTTACGTTTAAATCTTTAATCCATCTTAATTTTTGGATAAGGTGTAAGGAAGGGATCCAGTTTCAGCTTTCTGCATATGGCTAGCCAGTTTTCCCAACAACGTTTATTAAATAGAGAATCCTTTTAAAATAGAGATCAGATGGTTGCAGATGTGTGCCATTATTTCTGAGGCCTCTGTTCTGTTTTGTCTATATGTCTGTTTTGGTATTGGTACCATGCTGTTTTGATTACTGTAGCCTTTTGGTATAGTTTGAAGTCAGGTAGTGTGATGCCTCCAGCTTTGTTCTTTTTGCTTAGGATTGTCTTGGCTATGCAGGCTCTTTTTTGGCTCCTTATGAAACTTACAATTTTTTCCAATTTTGTGGAGAAAGTCAGTGGTAGTTTGATGGGGATAGTATTGAATCTATAAATTATTTTGGGCAGTATGGCCATTTTCACAATGTTGATTCTTCCTTACCATGAGCATGGGGATGTTTTTCCATTTGTTTGTGTCCTCTCTTATTTCCTTGAGCAATGGTTTATAGTTCTTAAGAGGTCCTTCACATCCCTTGTAAATTGTATTTCTACGTATTTTATTCTCTTTGTCGCAATTGTGAATGGGAGTTAACTCATGATTTGGCTCTCTGTTATTGGTATATAGGAATGCTTGTGATTTTTGCATATTGGTTTGTATCCTGAGACTTTGCTGAAGTTGCTTATCAGCATAAGGAGATTTTGGGCTGAGACGATAGGGTCTTCTAAATATAAAATCATGTCATCTGCAAATTGAGACAATTTGACCTTCTCTTTTCCTAACTGAATACACTTTATTTCTTTCTCTTGCCTGATTGCCCTGCCCAAAACTTCCAATACTGTGTTGAACAGGAGTGGTGAGAGAGGGCATCCTTGTCTTGTGACTGTTTTCAAAGGGAATGCTTCCAGTTTTTGCCCATTCGGTATGATATCGCCTGTGGTCTTGTCATAAATGACTCTTACTATTTTGAGATATGTTCCATCAGTGCCTAGTTTATTGAGAGTTTTTTAGCGTGAAGCACTCTTGAATTTTGTCAAAGACCTTCTCTGCATCTATTGAGATAATCATGTGGTTTTTGTCATTGGTTCTATTTATGTGATAGGTTATGTTTATTTGCATATGTTGAACCAGCCTTGCATCCCAGGGATGAAGCCGACTTGATCATGGTGGGTAAGCTTTTTGATGTGCTGCTGAATTCAGTTTGCCGGTATTTATTGAGGATTTTCCCATCAATCTTCATCAGGGATATTGGCCTAAAATTTTCTTTTTTAGTTGTGTCTCTGTCAGGTTTTGATATTATGGTTGATGTTGGTTTCATAAAATGAGTTAGGGCAGATTCCCTCTTTTTCTGTTGTTTGGAATAGTTTCAGAAGGAATGGTAGCAGCTCCTCTTTGTATCTCTGGTAGAATTTGGCTGTGAACCTGTCTGGTACTGGGCTTTTTTTGGTTGGTACTAATGCCTCAATTTCAGAACTTGTTATTGGTCTATTCAGGGATTCAGCTTCTTCCTAGTTTAGTCTTACGAGGGTGTAAGTGTCCAGGAATTTATCCATTTCTTCTAGATTTTCTGGTTTATTTGCATAGAGGTGTTTAAAGTATTCTCTGATGGTAGTTTGTATTTCTCTAGGATCGGTGGTGATATCCCTTTTATCATTTTTTTTTGCATCTTTTTTATTCTTCTCTCTTTATTAGTCTGGCTAGTGGTCTATTTTGATGATCTTTTCAAGAAACCACGTCCTGGATTCATTCATTTTTTTTAAGGGTTTTTCATGTCTCTATCTCCTTCAGTTCTGCTCTCGTCGTAGTTATTTCTTGTCTTCTGCTAGCTTTTGATTTTGTTTGCTCTTGCTCCTCTAGTTCTTTTAATTGTGACATTAAGAGTATCAATTTTAGATCTTTCCTGCTTTCTCTTGGGGCCTTTAGTGCTATAAAATTCCCTCTATGCACTGCTTTAAATGCGTCCCAGTGATTCTGGTACATTGTGTCTTCATTCTCACTGGTTTCAAAGAACATCTTTATTTCTGCCTTCATTTTGTTATTTATCCAGTAGTCATTCAGGAGCAGGATGTTCAGTTGTCATGTAGCCATGTGGTTTTGAGTGGGTTTCTTAATCCTGAGTTCTAATTTGATTGCACAGTAGTCTGAGAGAGAGTTTGTTATGATTTCCATTCTTTTGCATTTGCTGAGGAGTGTTTTACTTCCAATGATATGGTCTGTTTTAGAATAAGTGCTATGTGGTGCTGAGAAGAATATATATTCTGTTGATTTGGGGTGGAGAGTTCTGTAGATGTCTACTAGGTCTGCTTGGTCCAGATCTGAGTTCAAGTCCTGAATATCCTTGATTAATTTTCTCTCTTGTTGATCTGTCTAATACCGACAGTGGGGTGTTAGTCTCCCCCTATTATTGTGTGGATTGTGTGGGAGTCTAACTTTCTTTGTAGGTCTCTAAGAACTTGCTTTATGAATCCGGTTGCTCCTGTATTGGGTGCGTATATATTTAGGATAGTTAGCTCTTCTTGTTGCATTGATCCCTTTACCCTTATGTAATGCCCTTCTTTGTCTCTTTTGATCTTTGTTGTTTAAAATCTGTTTTTATCAGAGACTAGGATTGCAACCCCTGCCTTTTCTTTGCTTTCCATTTCCTTGGTAAATCTTCTTCCATTCCTTTATTTTGAGCCTATGTGTGTCTTTGCACATGAGATGTGTCTCCTGAATACAGCACACTGATGGGTCTTGACCCTTTATCCAATTTGCCAGTCTGTCTTTTAATTGGGGCATTTAGCCTGATTACATTTAAGGTTAATATTTTTTATGTGTGAATTTGATCCCATTATGATGCTAGCTGATTATTTTGCCCATTAGTTGATGCAGTTTTTTCATAGCGTTGATGGTCACTACAGTTTGGTATATTTTTGCAGTGTCTGGTACCGGTTGTTCTTTTCCATGTTTAGTTCTTCCTTTAGGAGCTCTTGTAAGGCAGGCCTGGTGGTGACAAAATCTCTCAGCAGTTACTTGTTCGTAAAGGGTTTTATTTCTCCTTCCCTTATGAAGCTTAGTTTGGCTGGATATGAAATTCTGGGCTGAAAATTCTTTTCATTAAGAATGTTGAATATTGGCCCCCACTCCCTTCTGGCTTGTAGGGTTTCTGCTGAGAGATCCGCTGTGAGTCTGAAGGGCTTCCCTTTCTGGATAACCTGACCTTTCTCTCTGGCTTCCCTTAGCATTTTTTTTTTTCATTTCAACCTTAGTGAATCTGAAAATTATGTGCCTTCGGGTTGCTCTTCTCAAGGAGTATCTTTGTGGTGGTCTCTGTGTTTCCTGAATTTGAATGTTGGCCTGCTTTGCTAGGTTGGGGAAGTTCTCCTGGATAATATCCTGAAGAGTGTTTTCCAACTTGGTTTCATTCTCCCTGTCACTTTCAGGTACACCAATCAAATGTAGATTTGGTCTTTTCACGGAGTCCCATATTTCTTGGAGGTTTTGTTCGTTTCTTTTCACTGTTATTTCACTGAGTTGATCTTCAGTCTCTGATATCTTTTCTTCCACTTGATCCATTCAGCTATTGAAACTCTGTATGCTTCACGAAGTTCACGTGCTATGTTTTTTAGCTCCATCAGGTTATGTTCTTCTCTAAACTGGTTATTCTAGTTAGCAATTTGTCTGACCTTTTTTCAAGGTTCTTAGCTTCCTTGCATTGGGTTAGAACATGCTCCTTTAGCATGGAGGAGTTTGTTATTACCCATCTTCTGAAGCCTGCTTATGTCAATTTGTCAAACTCATTCTCCATCCAGTTTTGTTCCCTTGCTGGCAAGGAGTTGTGGTCCGTTGGAGAAGAGGCATTCTGGTTTTTGGAATTTTCAGCCTTTTTGTGCTGGTTTCTCCCCATCTTCGTGAATTTATCTACCTTCGTTTGCTGAAGTTGGTGACCTTTAGATGCAGTCTCTGGGTGGGCATCCTTTTTGTTGATGTGGAAACTATTCCTATTTGTTAGTTTTCCTTTCAGTCAGGCCCCTCTGCTGCAGGTCTGCTGGAGTTTGCTGGGGATCCATTCCAGACCCTGCTTACCTGGGTATGACTGATGGAAGGTGCAGAACAGCAAAGATTGCTGCCTGTTCCTTCCTCTGGTACCTTCATCCCATGCAGGTACCCGCCCGATGCCAGCCAGAGCTCTCCTGTATGATGTGTTGGCCCCTACTGGGAGGTGTCTCCCAGTCAGGATACACAGGGGTCAGGGATCCACTTGAGGAGGCAGTCTGTCCCTTATCAGAGCTCAAACACCATGCTGGGAGATCCACTGCTCACCTCAGAGCTGCAAGGCGTGGTCATCTAAGTCTGCTGAAGCTGTGCCCACAACCACCTCTTTTCCCAGGTGCTCTGTCCCAGGAAGGTGGGGGTTTTATTTATAAGTCCCTGATGGGCTACTGCCTTTTTTCAGAGATGCCCCACCCAGCGAGGAGGGAATCTAGTGAGACAGTCTGCCTGCAGTGGCCTTGCTGAACTGTGGTGGCTCCTCCCAGTTCGAACTTCCCAGTGACTTTGTTTACACTGTGAGGTTAAAACTGCCTACTCGAGCCTCAGCAATGGCAGATCCTTCTCCCTCGACCAAGCGTGCACATCCCAGGTTGTGCTCAGACTGCTGTGCTGGCTGTGAGAATTTCAAGCCAGTGGATCTTAGCTTGTTGGTCTCCGTGAGGATGGAACTCCCAGAGCCAGACCACTTGGCCCCCTGGCTTCAGTCCCCTTTCCAGCAGTCGAGTGAAGGTTTCTGTCTCACTGGTGATCCAGGTGCCACTCAGTTGGAAATGCAGAAATCACCTGCCTTCTGCATTGATCTTGCTGGTAGCTGCACACCAGAGCTATTCCGATGTGGCCATCTTGCCAGCAATCCTCCTAATTTGTTTTGACTACAGTCTGAGCATCAATACACATAACAGCTGTTAGCAAGTTATTTAATCAGTCTTATTTTTCTATCACAAGCTATTATTTATTTCAGAGAAGATTTTAATTCTTCCTCATAAATATGATTGAAGTTTAAATTTCATAGTTATTTTTGTCCTGGACCCCTCCCCCATGAAGTTTCATTTTAGTATTTGTTTTTTATACAAAAACAGCTGGTAAAAACAAAGAAAAAAACTTACAAGATAATCATGTTTTTAATCCTCCCCTGTTGATGAGTATACTTTCAAACCCTTTCCTTTTATTGTAAGGTTGTTCTTTTATTGCTTTTGTGAGATCTTCATGTAATTCACATTATCTAAAGAATTTTCTACTAAGGAATTTAGTTCCACTAGTATATGTGAGATACTGGCTTTGTCCTTGTGTGTGAGTGTAAGGCTATATCCACTGTAGTATGATAGAGCACTGTACAGCACACTAGAAATCAGTGTTGTTATACTGACAGTAACTCAGTATACTTGGAAATGCAGAGTCCTTACGTCATTTGACTCCCTACAACAAATCTGCCAAGGTGGAATTATCATCCTGTTTTATAGATAAGTAAATTGAGGGTTATAGAGATTTTGTATCTTGTCCAAAATCTTAAATGACACATGTAAAACCCAACTTTATATTTTTCATATTAGCATAGTTTCTACCCTATCTTCTTATTAATTGACTCTCTGCCACTTCACCTTTTCCTACCTAGATTTATTCATATGGAACATTGGTTAAATGATACATAAAATGATAGTGTGTCACTCCATCCACCTGTGATCCGATGCGTCAAGATGTTATTCACTGCTATACAGTTTTCCTTAATTTGTAATCTTATTCCTCATAATAAAATTATGATTCTGATGGCTTCTTAATTGATACCTCTTTGTGGACAATTAGTACAGGTAATCATTTGTGAAAAATCTGAACATACATCTACCATGGTTCTTACTGTATGTTGTTCAGCCTGAGTTGGCAACTATAGCACTGCTGTCTTTTTCTTCATTGTCACTGCTTTATGTCCTGCTTTTTACACTTATGAATATGTGTCTGTCATTTCATATTGCCAATTTAAGATCTTCCTCATAATTTTGAGTAGCTGCAGAATACTGTGCTTATGTTGAAAGTTTGGGTTGCTTAAGATTTTTCAAAAATCCAGACAGCCCTGCCATAGATATCCTTTTATACCTTTGTTTGCATACTTACCTGTTTTTTTTTTTTTTTTTTTTTTTTTTAGAAAAAATATCTAGACATAGTATTGCCAGGTCCAAAGTAGTGTGTGTGTGTGTGTGTGTGTGTGTGTGTGTGTGTCTTTGCTTGTTTCTAATTTTATGGGGTTTTCTTTAGTCCTTTTATTTCTTTCTATGCTGTAAAATTCTGCATTGTTTTAATTAGCATTTCTTTAACTATAAAGGACATTAAATATTTTTCACTTCTCCATTGGCCATTGTATTTTTTTTTAACTGCCTGAACCCTCCCATTTTTCTATCAGGGTTAGAATTAGTCTTTTTCTTACATGTGTTCTAATTTGGATGTTAGTGTTTTCCTTTGTTAGACTTCCTTATAGTTTAAAGACATTAATTTTTATTTACTGTTATATTTTGCAGATATGTTTTCAGTTAATTTGTCTTGTGTTGTTGATTTCACTAGTTTTATTTTTATATAGTCAACTTTTTCGTCTCCATCACAAAATTATTTTTTTAATT
The DNA here is from genome assembly GCA_036589455.1 of Ateles fusciceps. Classification (NCBI taxonomy): domain Eukaryota; kingdom Metazoa; phylum Chordata; class Mammalia; order Primates; family Atelidae; genus Ateles; species Ateles fusciceps. Next base: position 6,174,276 of record JAZHEH010002789.1, on the reverse strand, counting down.
TATCTTCTAGTAGTTTTATGATTTTATTTTATTTTATTTTTATTATTATTTTTTTAAGATGGGGTTTCACCATGATGGCCAGGCTGGTCTTGAACTCCTGACCTCAGGTGATCCACCCACCTCGGCCTCCCAAAGTGCTAGGATTACAGGCGTGAGCCACCGCGCCTGGCTGATTTTATTTTTAATTCTGAAATCCAGCTGCAAATTACCTTGATATAAATATTAAGATAGAAAACAATGACTTCATTTTTTTCCCAAGTGGTAAGCAGTTGTCTAATAACTTCCTTTGAATAATCTGCCCTTTCTGGCAGCTTAATAAAGGATAATGAAAGAAGCAAGAGACTGGGAGAATAGGGAGATTATAGAGGAAAAGGCGTTAAGTTATAGAGACTTGGGTGGAGGCCTTTAAAATTGGAGTTTGGTTTTGGATTGTGTCCTTCCTCTGCCTTGGAAACTTTTCACTGAATTGCACAAAGAAGTGGAAGATTTGTACACATGTTTTGTTAAGGAAGGACCTAAAATAATGTCACTAACGTGAAATAAAGGAAGAATGTAAACTGGAAGGGTTATGGTGATAGTTGCAGTTGGGCCTGTTTTTGTCTTTGAAGACTACCACTTGATAAAAGCTCACTGGTTATGTGATTTGCCTCCATAAAAGAATCACAAACATAGAAAGTGCCCTACTTTTGGGAAGTTTGCAAACAAGCCTAAATATTCCAGGTAAAAATAGGAGGGGTCTGAATTTGGCAGGATGGATGACAGGAGTTCTGTCCTACCATATCTTCTTGCTGACAAAAACTGTCTCTTACTGTCTTTTAGACCCAGGTTCTTCCATGCTTTCTACCAAGAAGGTACTTTCACCTTAGAGGAAACCGGTATTTTGGCTTGCATTCTAGGACGTATTGGGTTCTTCCTTAACAGATCAGGATGCAGACTTCCAAGTGACTGGCACAGTTAAGAAAAGCCAATTATTTCACTGTTCTGTGATTACTTCAAGTGTTTAACTTTTAGTTAATTTTCAAGAAAAAAAACAGTGCTAAATTTTTACCCTGGAGTCCAAATTTACTGAAATAAAATGTCATTGAATGTTACATCTTGGTAGAAATGTTGAGGGTTTATGTATTTTGGGGTTTTTTTTTATGTCTATTTACCATGATTACATTTTATTCTTTTCTTTAATGTAGGTTGTGACAAAGACCTTCCATGGTGCAGGCTTGGTTGTTCCAGTAGATAAAAATGATGTTGGGTACAGAGAGCTCCCTGAAACAGATGGTAATGTATTTCATATGTAAACACGTGCATATATGTTATGCATATGGAGGAAGGTTTTGCTTATATTGGGAAGTAGGTATGTCCATATACCTTTAGTGAGACAGTCGCTAGACCTGAGTGGTAAAGAGTAAGCTTAGGTTTTAGAGTCAGTCATTACTGAACTGAAACTGAGTTTGTAGCTGTGTGGTCTTGAACAAATTATTTAACTCCATGAAACCTTGTCTTTTTCATCTGTAAAATGAAATTAATGATACTCACTTCATAGGGGAATTTGGGGTGTAAACAAGTATTAAGATACTTAGCAAAATACTTGCCTCAGTGCTCAAAATTTGGTAGTTATTTTTAAGAATTTAAAGAATTTTAGCCTATTGCCTACTTTTTTGGAACTATTTCCGAACCTTTGACATTACAGTCAGCTTGCAAAATAGTAATTATTGAAATAGTGTTGTTTTTATGGTTCTTTGTGAACATTTTTTCATCTGCATGTAAAATGATTTCGCTTTCAGAAGCCCAAGATCCTGAACTACTTCATCTATAAGTATAAAAACACTTTCAAAATGGACCACTACACGTAATCTAGTTATTGCTATCTTGAACATTGAGAATTAAAATTGCTTCTCAACTCTCTCCCCCATCTCCATTCCCTTATTGTGAACAGCCCTGTTGGTATTCCTTTATTGATCATCCTGTTCTGGGGGATAAAACTTAAAGAGAAATAAAACTTAGCGTCTTCTCAAGGAACCACATATTCTTGCCCAACACACGTATTTGGCCATCTGTTTTTCAGAACAGAACTAACTAGCCTTGGTAGTTACTAGTCCCTGGGGTTCTGACCTGGACATCTGCATTTAAACCAGTTCTCTAAAGCAGTTCTTCTCAAATTTTACTGTGCAGAGTCTCCAACCAGCAGATAGAGATGTCTTAGATGGCAGCTATTCATATGGACCCGTTCTTGCTATACCCCTGCCATTTAGAGGAGTGCTATAGGGAAGAAGGCTGTGGCTGAGCTGTCCAGTGTGGTAGCCACTGAGTACCTCACATGTGGCTGCTGCAACTGAGGAAGAAAATTTGTAACTTGTATTATTTATTTTCTACTTTTTTTTTTTTTTTTTTGGGTGACAGAGTCTCACTTTGTCACCCAGGATAGAGCGCTGTGACACAATTATCCTGTCTCGGCCTCCTGAGTAGCTGGGATTACAGGTGTGCACCACCATGCTTGACTAATTGGTGTTCTGTGCCACCCCCACCCCCCTGTCTTAGAGACAGGGTCTCACTCTGTTGCCCATGCTGGTCTCGAACTCCTGGGCTCAAGTGATCCACCCACCTTGGCTTCCCAAAGTGTTGGGATTGAAGGTGTGAACCACTGCACCTGGCCTGTAATTTTGTATAATTTTAATTATGTTTGCAAATTAAAACAGGATTAAATGTTTCTTACATTGATTATATGTTGACATAATACTATTTTGGATATATGGGTTAAATAAAATCTTAATTTCACCTGTTTTAAATTTTTTTTTAATTCCTCCTCCTCCTGTCCCACCTGTTTGTTTTTTCATGTGGACACTAGAAAAATGTAGCCCATATTTTCTCTTGGATAGGCTGATCTGTCCTGTATCTCCTCTTTGAAGCCAGAGGCAATTGGTCTCTGATGGGACCAGTGTGGGCTCTGGCTACTTACTGGTCAGTCTTCTGCTTCTACTCTAAGTCATCTTCTCTTCCTGTTTCTGCTCACAGAGAGCTTTAAAAACCATGATTACTATCTCATTTGGGAAAGGTTGAGCACATTTGTTGTAGAGATGGGCCGTCTCTAAAACTTTTGGGGTGATGGATGTTAAATTGTAGTATCTTAGAGTAAAGCCTGTTACCACTACTGGTAGTTGTGGTTGGTCCTGGGGTTTTATGTCCAAGTCTAATATTTTAGGCATTAGATCCTTCTCTGTATTTAATTAGTTTTGAAGTAGTAGCAAAACATAAGAATGAAGGACCTAATCTTGCTCTTACCTAGTGTCATTTGCCAGGAGGTATAATTGACTGGCAGTTTGTTTGTCATTTGCCGGGAGGTGTAATTGACTGGCAGTTTGTTAATTGACAATGATTAGCAAATCACAGTTAAGTTTGTTGTTAATCCTTTGAAACTTCTTACAATAACACTTTAACATAGCAAATAAGGTATCTTTTATTGAGCAATTCTTAAATGTCAGTGTCATTCACTACAACAAGTGATGTACACTTATCCTCACCCAACTCTTTAAAGTAGGTCTTATTCCCATGTTCACAAAGGAAATAGACCCAGGGTGCTCAGCATTAGTCAGTAATAGGGCTGGGTTTTTTTTTTTTTTCTTTCTTTTTTTTTTTTTTTGAGATGAAGTTTTGCTCTTGTCACCCAGGGTGGAGTGCTGTGGCAGGGTTTCAGCTCACTGCAACCTCTGCCTCCTGGGTTCAAGCAATTCTCCTGCCTCAACCTCTTCAGTAGCTGGGATTATAGACACCCGCCACCCCACCCAGCTAATTTTTGTATTTTTAGTAGAGAAGGGGTTTCACCATGTTGATCAGGCTGGTCTTGAACTCCTGACCTCAAGTGATCCACCCTCTTGGCTTCCCAAAGGGCTGGGATTACAGGCATGAGCCACCACGCCCAGCTGAGGGGACTGGTTTTCATACTTGGCTTTCTCACTGTAGAGTGCATACTACTACCCAAAGTAAGAAGAGTTGCCTGCCTAGCTGTCTGATTTTTTACCTTGACACAACCACTGTAGCTTCATTTAAGTATTCTAGTTGATAGTAGTGGCAGGGATATAGTAAGAATTAAGCAGTGAAATTGCTAACTCATTAAATTGAGTATTCTGAATAGAAACATTTAAGCCTTCATTTTTGCATGTTAATTTAAGGCTTCATTCATGTTCTTTAAGTTTGGGCTTCAGTTAAATGAAATTTCTGTAGAATGTTTTATTACTGGAAGAACATATTTTTCCTTGTGCTGATGGTGAACTGAATATTTTCATCTCTTCTTTTTCTAACTCAATAATTCACATAAGTTGCTTATACTTGTTAGTCCATTTGTGACTTGGCAGGTGTAAAAATGGAAAATATGATACTGGAAAGTGATAAACTTTTAAATTATTTGCTAACAGAAGACAAATAGGTCTTCACTTCCATGCCCACCCTGATTTGTAGTGACTGCCTGGAGCACTGTAAAAGAGATTCTAAGGGTCCCAATCAATCTGTTACACCCGTGGGTACAGGGAGGAACCACTTATTTTCCGTCCTTAAGGAGCTTTGTGGAGAAAGCCTCATCTGTTTCCTTGGAATGGTCGACACCGATTTTTCTAAAGAAAGGAAGGTCATGAAACTTATGTCAAATGATTTAATTTTTAAAAGGTTTCAAACCAACAAATACATTACTACTGTTTATAGATAGTTAGCAACGTAGGTGGTGAAGTTTCCCATTTGTTCAGTGTGATACTGCTGAACTACCAAAAGTGGGAAAGAGAACAAAACACATTTTGTGACTCAGGTAACAGTGAGTATTCTATGCTGTCATCAAGCCTGAATCAAATGATATTCATAGACCGGAGCTAAAAACCCTGGTATATAGTATATTTTTATAATACCATCCTTGGTAATCTTTTTTCTTCTTTTTTAATTTTCTGTACTTTAAGTTCTGGAGTACATGTGCAGAACATGTAGGTTTGTTACATAGTTATACACGTGCCATGGTGGTTTGCTGCATCCATCACCCTGTCATCTACATTAGGTATTTCTCCTAACGCTATCCCTCCCCTAGGCCCCCACCCCCAACAGGCCTCGGTGTGTGATGTTCCCCTCCCTGTGTCCATGTGGTTTCATCCTTCATCTTCCACTTATGAGTGAGAACATGCAGTGTTTGGTTTTCTGTTCTTGTGTTAGTTTGCTGAGAATGATGGTTTCCAGCTTCATCCATGTCCCTGCAAAGGACATTAACTCATCCTTTTTTATGGCTGCATAGTATTCCATGGTGTACATGTGCCACATTTTTTTATGCAGTCTATCATTGATGGGCATTTGGGTTGGTTCCAAGTCTTTGCTATTGTGAACAGTGCCGCAGTAAACATACGTGTGCATGTGTCTTTATAATAGAATGACTTATACTTCCTTGGGTATATACCCAGTAATAGGACTGCTGGGTCAAATGGTATTTCTGCTTCTAGATCCTTGAGGAATCGCCACACTATCTTCCATGATGGTTGAACTAACTCCCACCAAGAGTGTAAAGCATTTATATTTCTCCACATCCTCTCCAGCATCTGTTGTCTCTTGACTTTTTAATGATTGCCATTCTAACTGGTGTGAGATGGTATCTCACTGTGGTTTTATTTTGCATTTCTCTAATGACCAGTGATGATGAGCTTTTTTTCATGTTTGTTGGCGCATAAATGTCTTCTTTTGAGAAGTGTCTGTTCATATCCTTCACCTACTTTTTGTTGGGGTTGTTTTTTTCTTGTAGATTTGCTTAAGTTCTTTGCAGGTCCTGGTTATTAGCCTTTGGTCAGATGGTTCGATTGCAAAAATTTTCTCCCATTCTGTTCACTCTGATGATAGTTTCTTTTGCTATGCAGAAGCTCTTTAGTTTAATTACATCCCATTTGTCAATTTTGGCTTTAGGTGCCATTGCTTTTGGTGTTTCAGTCATGAAGTCTTTGCCCATGCCTATGTCCTAAATGGTATTGCCTAGGTTTTCTTCTAGAGTTTTTATGTTTTTAGGTCTTACATTGAACTCTTTAATCCATCGTGAGTTAATTTTGGTATAAAGTGTAAAGAAGGGATCCAGTTTGAGTTTTCTGCATATAGGTAGCCAGTTTCCCCAACATCATTTATTAAATAGGGAATCCTTTCCCCATTGCTTGTTTTTGTCAAGTTTGTCAAAGATCAGATGGTTGTAAATGTGTGGCATTATTTCTGAGGCCCCTATTCTGTTCCATTGGTCTATATATCTGTTTTTGGTACCAGTACCATGCTGTTTTGATTACTGTATCCTTGTAGTATAGTTTGAAGTCAGGTAGCATGATGCTCCCAGGTTTGTTCTTTTTGCTTAGGATTGTCTTGGCTATGTGGGCTCTCTTTTGGTTCCATATGAAATTTAAGATGGTTGTTTCCATTTCTGTGAAGAAAATCAATGGTAGCTTGATGGGGATAGCATTGACTTTATAAATTACTTTGGGCAGTAGGGCCATTTTCACGATATTGATTCTTCCTAACCGTGAGCATGGAATGTTTTTCCATTTGTTTATGTCCTCTCTTATTTCCTTGAGCAATGGTTTGTAGTTCTCCTTGAAGAGGGCTTTCACATCCCTTGTTATATTGCTAGGTATTTTATTTTCTTTGTAGCAGTTGTGAATGGGAGTTCACTCATGATTTGGCTCTCTGTCTGTTATTGGTATGTAGGAATGCTTGTGATTTTTGCACATTGATTTTGTATCCTGAGACTTTGCTGAAGTGGCTTATCAGCTTAAGGAGATTTTGAGCTGAGACGATGGGGTCTTCTAAATATACAATCATATTGTCTGCAAATAGAGACGATTTCACCTCCTCTTTTCCTAATCGAATACCTTTTATTTCTTTTTCTTGCCTGATTGCCCTAGCCAGAACTTCAAATACTATGTTGAATAGGAGTGGTGAAAGAGGGCATCCTTGTCTTGTGCCAGTTTTCAAAGGGAATGCTTCTAGTTTTTGCCCATTCAGTATGATATTGGCTGTGGGTTTGTCATAAATAGCTTTTATTATGTTGAGATATGTTTCATCAATACCTAGTTTATTGAGTCTTTAGCATAAAGGGCTGATGAATTTTGTCGAAGGCCTTCTCTGCATCTGTTCAGATAATCATGTGGTTTTTGTCTTTGTTTGTGACAGATTGTTTTATTGATTTGCGTATGTTGAATCAGCCTTGCATCCCACGGATGAAGCTGACTTGACCTTGATGGATAAGCTTTTTGATGTGCTGTTGGATTCCATTTGCCAGAATTTTCTTCAGGATTTTCACATTGATGTTCATCAAGGATATTGGCCTGACATTTTCTTTTTTAGTTGTGTCTTTGCCAGGTTTTGGTATCAGGATGATGTTGGTTTCATAAAATTAGTTCGGGAGGATTCCCCTTTTTGGTATTGTTTCAGATAGTTTCAGAAGGAATGGTAGCAGCTCCTCTTTGTACCTGTTAGAATTCGGCTGTGAAACTCTCCAGTCCCCGGACTTTTTTTGGTTGGTAGGCTATTAATTGCTGCCTCAATTTTAGAACTTGTTGTTGGTCTATTCAGGGATTTGACTTCTTCCTGGTTTAGTCTTTGGAGGTGTAAGTGTCCAGGAATTTATCCATTTCTTCTAGATTTTCTGGTCAATTCAAGTAGAGGTGTTAATAGTATTCTCTGATGGTAGTTTGTATTACTGTAGGATCAGTGGTGATATCCCCTTTATCATTTTTTATTGCATCTATTTGATTATTCTCCCTTTTCTTCATTAGTCTAGCTAGCAGTTTGTCTATTTTGTTGATCTTTTCAAAAAACCAGCTTATGGATTCCTTGATTTTTTTTTTTGAAGAGTTTTTCCTGCCTCTGTCTCCTCAGTTCTGCTCTGATCTTAGTTATTTCTTGTCTTCTGCTAGCTTTTGACTTTATTTGCTCTTGCTCTTCTAGTTCTTTTAATTGTGACGTTAGAGTGTCGAATTTAGATCTTTCTTGCTTTCTCTTTTGGGCATTTAGGGCTATAAATTTCCCCCTACTCACTGCTTTAAATGTGTCCCAGAGATTCTGGTACATTGTGTCTTCATTCTCACTGGTTTCAAAGAACATCTTTATTTCTGCCTTCATTTCGTTATTTATTTAGAGGTCATTCAGGAGCAGGTTGTTCAGTTTTCATGTTGTTGTGTACTTTTGAGTTAGTTTCTTAATCTTGGGTTCTAATGTGATTGCACTGTGGTCTGAGAGACTGTTATGATTTTCATTCTTTTGCATTTGCTGAGGAGTGTTTTACTTCTAATGATTCTATTTTAGAATAAGTGCTGTGTGGTGCTGAGAAGAATGTATATTCTGTGGATTTGGGGTGGAGAGTTCTGTAGATGCCTATTAGGTCCTGTTGGTCCAGATCTGAGTTCAAGTCCTGGATATCCTTGTTAATTTTCTGTCTCGTTCATCTGTCTAATATTGACAGTGGGGTGTTAAAGTCTCTCACTGTGAGAGACTTTAACTGTTGTTGTGTGGAGTCTAAGTTTCTTTGTAGGTCTCTAAGAACTTGCTTTATGAATCTGGGTGCTATATATTTAGGATAGTTAGCTCTCGTTGTATTGATCCCTTTACCGTTATGTAATGCCCTTCTTTGTCTCTCTGATCTTTGTTGGTTTAAAATCTGTTTTATCAGAGACTAGGATTGCAATCCCTGCTTTTTTTTTTGGCTTGGTAAATATTCCTCCATCCCTTTATTTTGAGCCTATATGTGTCTTTGCATGTGAGATGGGTTTCCTGAATACAGCACCCTGACAGGTCTTGACTCTATCCAATTTACCAGTCTGTGTCTCTTAAGTGGGGCATTTAGCCTATTTACATTTAAGGTTAATATTGCTATGTGTGAATTTGATCCTGCCATTATGATGCTAGTTGGTTATTTTGCCTGTTAATTGATGCAGTTTTTTCATAGCATCGATGGTCATTACAGTTTGGTATATTTTTGCAGTGGCTGGTACCGGTTGTTCCTTTCCATGTTTAGTTCTTCCTTCAGGAGCTCTTGTAAGGCAGGCCTGGTGGTGACAAAATCAGCAGTTGTTTGTCTGTAAAGGATTTTATTTCTCCTTCAGTTATGAAGCTTATTTTGGCTGGATGTGAAATTCTGGGTTGAAAATTCTTTTCTTTAATAATATTGAATATTGGCCCCCACCTGCTTCTGGCTTGTAGGGTTTCTGCAGAGAGATCCACTCTGAGTCTGATGGGCTTCCCTCTGTGGATAACCTGACCTTTCTCTCTGACTGTGCTTAGCATTTTTTCCTTCATTTCAATCCTGGTGAATCTGACGATTATGTGTCGTGGGGTTGCTCTTCTCGAGGAGTATCTTTGTGATGTTCTCTGTATTTCCTGAATTTGAATGTTGGCCTACCTTGCTAGGTTGGGGAAGTTCTTCTGGATAATATCCTGAAGAGTGTTTTCCAACTTGGTTTCATTCTCCCCATCACTTTGTAGTGGGAAGTCAGAGATCTGGAGACACTGATGGGATTGCAGGAGGATTTTATTTAACATGATCACAAGCTCAGTGGAAGTGCTTCCTAATTCTGAGCAAAGGACAAAGAAAATGGAGTACCTTTAATGCACCTGGGTGGTACAAGATGATGTAGCAGAAAGCAAGTTTACAGAAGCCAGAACAACAAGCAGTTAATTAACTTGTGACATACTTTGCAATGTACTTTACATTTGAAAAGTAACGTCTTGAGAAACACATTTATGCTTTGTTACCTTGCAGCTGGTCAGCAAGAAAACTAGGAATTTCTAGATGCCTGGGAACTTTGCTAAAAATGTGAGGAGGATAGATAAGGTTCACTGGTTTGCAGGAAGGTAGTTATTCTGCCTTAAACAGAGCTGGGGAGGTATTATATTAAACGGCATACAACACAGCAAAATTTATTATGTAGCAACTACAAATTATAAGATTTTGTCTTAATATTATTGCTATTCTTTAATCTCCTTCATCTTCCCCCCTTTGTTGCCTTTATAAATAACATTTTAATAGAAAGCAATACCACTATTTTAAGCATCTATTACCTTTATAGGTATGCCATTTTTGGTTTTTCTCTCCTTTTTCCCTTCTTTTTTTTCTTGGTTTAATCTGATTCATGTTTCTATGAGCTTATTTACTAGATTTATTTAAATATATCTGTGACCTTATAGCTGAATGTCAGGGTGGAAGGGTTAGTCAAATGTGTTGTAGCGCCTTTTAAGGAAAGTTTTTTAAAATGTCTTTATGCCTTTACTGAATGATTGACAGCAGGCTGATGTTTCAGCTCATGGCAAATGTATAGCATTGAGTTAGATCCTTTTCAGTTAGGAGCTCCACTGCTGGCATGAAGGACACTAAATGAACTCTACCTTAGCTCCCGATGACCCCTTTGCATCTGTGCTTATCTTAGGTTGTCTCTCCTCTGAGGAATCTTACCCGTCTTTGGCTTACCAGCCATCTGCCCGGGGCCAACCAGGGCGACAGGTTGAAGGTTGGAATGCTCTTGGGAGCTGACCTGCAGAGTGGTGTGGGTCCAGGAACAGAGCTATTGCCCACCTTTAAGTTGCTTCCCTGTCAAGTTGCCTGCTTGGAAATATGGTATTAGTAAGGCTTTTGGGGCCCTTAACATAATACTTGCTTTGTTTTGAGCTTGTTTCATTTACACATTTGCTAACAGTTGGGTTTAGCTAGATGAACATGACTTCCATAAGCCCACAAAAAGCACCACTGTCATATATGTCATTTTGAGGTAATTCCATTTCTTCTTGGGGTACAGGCGGGTACTTAATGCCATTAATTGACTGGTGGTTTGCTTGGCTACTATTGCTTCTATAGTTGACAGAATACTTCCAATTAGGGGAAGGAAGCAAGGAAGTATTAGGCGTCCTCCTAATGTGATTACTACTCCCCCTATCAGGGTTTATAAACTTACACACCATAAAAACCATCCTCCAAAGAGAGAATCTGGTGACCACCCTTTCCATGTCTGAACTGGAATATGAGCTGGTTTTCATATCCTGGATGTAATTTCCGTGACTGCTTGTCCATTATTATCATTTTCCAGGCAGTGGTTTGATAGGTTAAATTTTCCACAAAAAATACAGTAAGGTTTTAACTACTGTATTCCCAATCCAAATAGTTTGCAGGCCGTACATACATTCTTCTTCTACCAGTTATCCTTCCTTTTGTACAGATACTGAGGTTAACAGTAGATTAAAAATTAACATTTCTATACCACTACACAGGGGCAGGGTGAATCTTTCCTTGGACATAAGGGTTGGCAAAGATGACAGCATAGTCATAGATAGTTAACTATACTAAGATAGCAGTTACACTTAAAATTTCAGTCCACATTTACTTTTGATGACTCCTTAAATTATCTCTTTCTTTGGCTAAGAGATAATTTAAAGCTAGTCTGTTCTGGTAAATGGCATTTCTAATTTTTGTGGATTATACAGCCAACAGATCTAAAGCTTGTGTAGTTTCATTGCTAATGATTTCAAGTACTGCTTGTAACCTTATAATACTATTGAGCATATAGATAGGAATACGGTATCTCCCTGACCCGTCTTGTGCCCAGGTAGCTGGCCCATAATATTGAATAATTTTTTTGATATATATATTTTGCATTTTAGGTTTTGGGGTACATGCGAAGAACATGCAAGATTGTTGCATAGGTACACACATGGCAGTGTCATTTGCTGCCTTCCTCCCCCTCACCTATATCTGGCATTTCTCCCCATGCTGTCTCTCCCCAAATCCCCACCCCCTGCTGTCCCTCCCCTTCCCCCCCCCCCCGCCGACAGACCCCAGTGTGTGATGCTCCCCTCCCTGTGTCCATGTGTTCTCATTGTTCACACCCGCCTATGAGTGAGAACATGTGGTGTTTGATTTTCTGTTCTTGTGTCAGTTTGCTGAGAATGATGGTTTCCAGGTTCATCCATGTTCCTACAAAGGACATGAACTCATCATTTTTGATGGCTGCATAATATTCCATGGTGTATATGTGCCACATTTTCCCTGTCCAGTCTATCATTGATGGGCATTTGGGTTGGTTCCAGGTCTTTGCTATTGTAAAGTGTGCTGCAATGAACATTCATGTGCATGTGTCCTTATAGTAGAACGATTTATAATCCTTTGGATATATACCCAGTAATGGGATTGCTGGGTCAAATGGAATTTCTGTTTCTAGGTCCTTGAGGAATCGCCACACCGTCTTCCACAATGGTTGAACTAATTTACACTCCCACCAACAGTGTAAAAGTGTTCCTATTTCTCCACATCCTCTCCAGCATCTGTTGTCTCCAGATTTTTTAATGATCGCCATTCTGACTGGCGTGAGATGGTATCTCAATGTAGTTTTGATTTGCATTTCTCTAATGACCAGTGATGATGAGCATTTTTGCATATGTTTGTTGGCTTCATGTATGTCCTCTTCTGTAAAGTGTGTGTTCATATCCTTCACCCACTTTTGAATGGGCTTGTTTTTTTCTTGTAAATCTGTTTTAGTTCTTTGTAGATTCTGGGTATCAGCCCTTTGTCAAATGGGTAGACTGCAAAAATTTTTTCCCATTCTGTTGGTTGCCAATTCACTCTAATGACTGTGTCTTTTGCTGTGCAGAAGCTCTGGAGTTCGATGAGGTCCCATTTGTCTATTTTGGCTTTTGCTGCCAATGCTTTTGGTGTTTTAGTCATGAAGTCCTTGCCTACACCTATGTCCTGAATGGTTTTGCCTAGATTTTCTTCTAAGGTTTTTATGGTGTTAGGTCTTATGTTTAAGTCTTTAATCCATCTGGAGTTAATTTTAGTGTAAGGTGTCAGGAAGGGGTCCAGTTTCTGCTTTCTGCACATGGCTACCCAGTTTTCCCAACACCATTTATTAAACAGGGACTCATTTCCACATCGCTTGTTTTTGTCAGGTTTGTCAAAGATCAGACGGTTGTAGATGTGTTGTGTTGCCTTGGAGGTCTCTGTTCTGTTCCATTGCTCTGTATCTCTGTTTTGGTACCAGTACCATGCTGTTTTGATTACTGTAGCTTTGTAGTATAGTTTGAAATCTGGTAGTGTGATGCCTCCAGCTTTGTTCTTTTTGCTTAGAACTGACTTGGCTATGCGGGCTCTCCTTTAAGGTGGTTTTTTCCAGTTCTGTGAAGAAGGTCATTGGTAGCTTGATAGGGATAGCATTGAATCTGTAAATTACTTTGGGCAGTATGGCCATTTTGACAATATTGATTCTTCCTAGCCATGAACATGGAAAGTTTCTCCATCTGTTTGTGTCCTCTCTGATTTCCTTGAGCAGTGGTTTGTAGTTCTCCTTGAAGAGGTCCTTTACGTTCCTTGCTAGTTGTATTCCTAGGTATTTTATTCTCTTTGTAGCAATTGTGAATGGCAGTTGGTTCTTGATTTGGCTGTCTTTAAGTCTGTTATTGGTGTATAGGAATGCTTGTGATTTTTGCACATTGATTTTGTATCCTGAGACTTTGCTGAAGTTGCTTATCAGTTTCAGGAGATTCTGGGCTGAGACAAGGGGGTCTTCTAGATATACAATGATGTCATCTGCAAATAGAGACAATTTGACTTCCTCCTTTCCTATTTGAATACCCTTTATTTCTTTGTCTTGCCTGATTGCTCTGGCTAGAACTTCCAGTACTATATTGAATAGGAGTGGTGAGAGAGGGCATCCTTGTCTAGTGCCAGATTTCAAAGGGAATGCTTCTAGTTTTTGCCCATTCAGTATGATATTGGCTGTTGGTTTGTCATAAATAGCTTTTATCGTTTTGAGATACGTTCCAGTCAATACCTAGTTTATTGAGGGTTTTTAGCATAAAGGGCTGTTGAATTTTGTCAAAGGCCTTCTCTGCATCAATTGAGATTATCATGTGGTTTTTGTCTTTGGTTCTGTTTATGTGGTGAATTATGTTTATGGATTTGCATATGTTGAACCAGCCTTGCATCCCTGGGATGAAGCCTACTTGATCATGGTGGATAAGCTTTTTGATGTGCTGTTGCAATCGGTTTGCCAGTATTTTATTGAAGATTTTTGCATCTATGTTCATCATGGATATTGGCCTGAAGTTTTCTTTTCTTGTTGAGTCTCTGCCGGGTTTTGGTATCGGGATGATGTTGGTCTCATAAAATGATCTGGGAAGGATTCCCTCTTTTGGATTGTTTGGAATAGTTTCAGAAGGAGTGGTACCAGCTCCTCTTTGTATGTCTGGTAGAATTCGGCTGTGAACCCATCTGGACCTGGGCTTTTTTTGGGTGGTAGGCTCTTAATTGCTGCCTCAACTTCAGACCTTGTTATTGGTATATTCAGGGTTTCGACTTCTTCCTGGTTTAGGCTTGGGAGGATGCAAGTGTCCAGGAATGTATCCATTTCTTCCAGGTTTACTGGTTTATGTGCATAGAGTTGTTTGTAATAATCTGATGATGGTTTGAATTTCTGTGGAATCTGTGGTGATATCCCCTTTATCATTTTTTATTGCATCTATTTGATTATTCTCTTTTCTTTTTTATTAATCTGGCTAGTGGTCTGTCTATTTTGTTGACCTTTACGAAAAACCAGCTCCTGGATTTATAGATTTTTTTGAAGGGTTTTTTGTGTCTCTATCTCCTTCAGTTCTGCTCTGATCTTAGTTATTTCTTGTCTTCTGCTAGGTTTTGAGTTTTTTTGATCTTGCTCCTCTAGCTCTTTCAATTTTGATGATAGGGTGTCAATTTTAGATCTCTCCTTGCTTCTCATGTGGGCATCTATTGCTATATATTTTCCTCTAGAGACTGCTTTAAATGTGTCCCAGAGATTCTGGTACATTGTGTCTTTGTTCTTGTTGGTTTCAAAGAACATCTTTATTTCTGCCTTCGTTTTATTATTTATCCAGTCAACATTCAAGAGCCAGTTGTTCAGTTTCCATGAAGCTGTGCAGTTCTGAGTTAGTTTCTGAATTCTGAGTTCTAACTTGATTGCACTGTGGTCTGAGAGACTGTTTGTTATGATTTCCATTCTTTTGCATTTGCTGAGGAGTGATTTACTTCCAATTATGTGGTCAATTTTAGAGTAGGTGTGATGTGGTGCTGAGAAGAATGTATATTCTGTGGATTTGGGGTGGAGAGTTCTGTAGATGTCTATTAGGTTTGCTTGATCCAGGTCTGAGTTCAAGTCCTGGATATCCTTGTTAATTTTCTGTCTCGTTGATCTGTCTAATATTGACAATGGGGTGTTCAAGTCTCTCACTATTATTGTGTGGGAGTCTAAGTCTCCTTGTGAGTCATTAAGAACTTGCCTTATGTATCTGGGTGCTCCTGTATTGGGTGCGTATATATTTAGGATCCTTAGCTCTTCTTGTTGCATTGATCCTTTTATCATTATGTAATGTCCTTCTTTGTCTCTTTTGATCTTTGTTGGTTTAAAGTCTATTTTATCAGAGATGAGAATTGCAACTCCTGCTTTTTTTTGTTCTCCATTTGTTTGGTAAATCTTCCTCCATCCCTTTACGTTGAGTCTTTGTGTATCTTTGCTTGTGAGATGGGTTTCCTGGTTACAGCACACTGACGGGTTTTGGCTTTTTATCAAGTTTGCCAGTCTATGTCTTTTGATTGGGGCATTTAGCCCATTTACATTTAGGGTTAATATTGTTATGTGTGAATTTGATCCTGCCACTTTGATGCTAGTTGGCTGTTTTGCCCGTTAGTTGATGCAGTTTCTTCATTATGTTGCTGCTGTTTGCCATTTGGTATGTTTTTGTAGTGGCTGGTACTGGTTGTTCCTTTCTATGTTTAGTGCCTCTTTCAGGAGCTCTTGTAAAGCAGGCCTGGTAGTGATGAAATCTCTGAGTACTTGCTTGTTCGCAAAGGATTTTATTTTTCCTTCACTTATGAAGCTTAGTTTGGCTGGATATGAAATTCTGGGTTGAAAGTTCTTTTCTTTAAGGATGTTGAATATTGGTCCCCACTGTCTTCTGACTTGTGGGGTTTCTGCTGAGAGATCTGCTGTAAGTCTGATGAGCTTCCCTTTGTGAGTAACTCGACCTTTCTGGCTGCCCTTAGCATTTTCTCCTTCATTTCAACCCTGGTGAATCTGACAATTATGTGCCTTGGGGTTGCTCTTGTTGAGGAATATGTTTATGGTGGACTTGAATGTTGGCCTGCCTTGCTAGGTTGGAGAGGTTCTCCCACATACTATCCTGAAGAGTGTTTTTCAGCTTGGATTCATTGTCTCCGTCACATTCAGGTACACCTATCAAACGTAGATTAGGTCTTTTCACATAGTCCCATATTTCTTGGAGACTTTGTTCATTCCTTTTTACCGTTTTTTCTCTACTCTTGCCTTCTCGTTTTATTTCATTGAGTTGATCTTCGACCTCTGATATCCCTTCTTCTGCTTGGTCGATTCGGCTGTTGAAACTTGTGTATGCTTCGCGAAGTTCTTGTGTTGTGTTTTTCAGCTCCATCAATTCACTTATATTCCTCTCTAAGTTGGTTATTCTCGTTAGCGTTTCGTCAAATCTTTTTTCAAGGTTCTTAGTTTCTTTGCATTGGGTTAGAACATGTTCTTTAGCTCACAGAAGTTTCTTATGACCCACCTTCTGAAGCCTGATTCTGTCATTTCATCACACTCACTGTCCATCCAGCCTTGTTCCCTTGCTGGTGAGGAGTTGTGATCCCTTGTAGGAGGAGAGGCGTTCTGGTTTCGGGTGTTTTCCTGCTTTTTGCGCTGGTTCCTTCCCATCTTCGTGGATTTATCTATGTGTGGTCTTTGTAGTTGATGATTTTCAGATGGGATCTCTGAGTGGACGTCCAGTTTGTTGATGATGAAGTTATTTCTGTTTCTTAGTTTTTCTTCTAACAGTCTGGCCCCTCTGCTGTAGGACTGCTGAGGTCCACTCCAGGCCCTGCTTGCCTGGGGGAGCACCTGCAGTGGCTGCAGAACAGTAAGGGTTGCTGCCAGTTTCTTCTTCTGCTGTCAGTCTGAGCTCTCCTTTATGGGGTGACTTGTTGGATATATGGGGGTCAGGGAGCTGCTTGAGGAGACAGTCTGTCCTTTATAGGAGGCTCAAGTGCTGAGCTGTGAGCTCCATTGTTCATTCAGAGCTGCTGGGCAGGTACGTTTAAGTCTGCTGCAGCAGAACTCATAAACCCCCTTTTTTCCCCAGGTGCTCTGTCCCAGGGAGTTAGGGCTTTATTTATGAGTTTCCCTTGTGCTGCTGCCTTTTTCTCAGGGCTGCCTTGCCCAGCAAGGAGGCAGCCTAGGCACTGTCTGCCTGCAGAGGCTTTGCTGAGCTGCTATGGGCTCCACCCAGCTGCCGTGTGAACTTCCCTGCAGTCCTGTTTATACTGGTGTAGTCAGAACTGCCTCTGCAACGGCAAACTACCTCCGTAGTGGTGGATTGCCTCAGTAATGGCGGACGCCCCTCCCCCCACAGAGCTGGACTGTCCTGGGTTCAGCTGTCTTGCTGTGAAATCAGTCCAGAGCGTTTCCGATTGCTGTTTTTTTTGTGAAGATGGGACCAGCTGAGCCTGATCTGATCAGCTGGCTCCCTGCGTCAGAGCCTTTTTTTTTTTTTTTTTTTTTAGTTGAATGGTTGACTGTCTCCCAGATGTTCCAGTTGCCTGTTGAAAGGCCCCGGGATTTGTGTGATTTGCCCTGTGGTGACCCACTGTGCCGGCTAAAACAGCAGGCGCTGAGATTCGTGGCACTTTTTTTGCCCGGGAATCTCCTGGCCTGGCTGCCTATTTCAGTCCCCTTTTTTAATCAGATGAATGGGTGACTCTGCCTTCCCAGAGCTCCAATTGCCAGCTAAAATGGCACCCGGGCCCATGTATTTTGTATGGGGAACTGCCATGCTGGGGCACTGGACAAATCAGCTGTGCTGGTGACCCGTGGGGCTCCTCTGCCTGGGAATTTCCTGGTCTGTGGGCACTAAAAATCCGTGTGGGAATGCGGCCTCCACTCACCCTCCGTGCTTTCACTGGGAGCTGCAATCCTGAGCTCCTCCTATTCGGCCATCTTGGATCTCAATAATATCTAGAAGCCTTTCTTAAAGTTCTTTAACATGCACTCTAGTGGTGTGGGTTTTGACTGTTTTCCTCCCATCGTCCCACAGAATGCGACTCTTCACAGAATTTCACTTCAGACTGAACAGTCTCCTGTTATGGGAGTTTTCAGACTGCCCCTTAGCTAGGAGAGTACCTTATTCCTGTTACAGTCTGCTGCAACTGTGGAGCTCCTGTCAGCCGTATGCAGTCGGCCCTCTAGTAAATCAGTCCTAACTCACTGCAGAGCATGCAGTCCATACTAAGGGATCTGCGCCTCCCCACTTCACACCCCGAGTTGGCTCCTCCCTCACCTCTTTTACACACTTCCACAATCCTCCCCCTTCCCTCTACAAACCTGCTTAATAAGTCACCCGTTTGGTGTGCCAGTGGGGATGTGAGTTTCATCCACATCAGCGAGTCAGTCTTGCTTCCCCCAGCCTTTCTGGGTTGAATTAATAGTCACTTCCTGGGAGTTGATCAGAATCCCCTTCTACTCTCTTGGGGTGGGCTTGTCTTGTCTTTTCCCTAAATGCCTTACCGTAATTCTTTAAGTATGTTGGTCCTGGAGAGTGTCCTGCAGCCCCTTCCAAGGTTCTGATGCACTGTTTGGGAGTGGGCACTGGGGCACGAAGAAAGCCAATCTCCTATCAGGGCTGCAGTCCTCTCAGTGGCGCCTAGGGTTGCAGGTCTCCCATGGGCCTTGGTCCCACCCATGAAAGAGACAGTAAGCCTGCTGTCTCCAGTCCCTGTTCCCGGCACCAGAAAATGTAGCAGGAAATCAGAGATCTGGAGACCAAGGGGGTTGCAGGAGGATTTTATTTAACGTGATCATGGGCTTAGTGGAATTGCTTCCTATTCTGAGCAAAAGACAAAGAAAATGGGATGTCTTTATGCACCTGGGTGGTATAGGATGACAAAGCAGAAAGCAAGTTTACAGATGCCAGAACAAAGAGCAGTTAATTGTGATGTATTTTACATTTGAAGAGTAACAGCTTGAGAAACACATTTCACAGTTGTAGGATTATCTGCTTTGTGACCTTGCAGCGGGTCATCAAGAAAACCAGGGATTTCTAGATGCCTGGAAACTTTGCTAAGAATGTAGGGAGGATAGACAAGTTTCAGTGGTTTGCAGGAAGGCAGTTATTCTGCCTTAAACACAGCTGGAGAGGTATTAAATAGCACATAACATAGCAAAATTTACTTTATTATATAATCACTACAAATTATAAGGTTTTGTTTTACTGTTATTGCTCTTTAATTTCCTCAACTTTTCAGGTATACACTCAAACGTAGATTTGGTCATATTTTTTGGAGGCTTTGTGTATTTCTTTTCCCTCTAATCTTGTCTTCTCACTTTATTTTATTGAGTTGATCTTTGATCTCTGATATCCTTTCTTCTGCTTGATCGATTCAGCTATTGAAACTTGTGTATGATTCACAAAGTTCTCATGCCATGTTTTTTTAGCTCCATCAGGTCGTTTATGTTCTCTCTAAACTGGTTATGTAGCATTTCATCTAATGTTTTTTCAAGGTTCTTAGCTTTCTTGCATTGGGTTAGAACACACTCCTTGAGCTCAGAGAAGTTTGTTATTACCCACCTTCTGAAACCTGCTTCTGTCAATTCATCAAACTCATTCTCCACCCGCCCTTGCTGGTGATGAGTTGTGACCCCTTGGAGGAGGAGAGGAGGCATTCTTGTTTTTGGAATTTTCAGCCTTTTTATGTGGGTTTCTTCCCATCTTTGTGGATTTATCTACCTTTGGTCTTCAAAGTCAGTGACCTTTGGAATGGGTCTCTAAGTGGATGTTCTTTCTGTTGATGTTGAGACTATTTCTTCTGTTAGTTTTCCTTCTAACAGGCCCCTCTGCTGCTGGTCTGCTGGAGTTTGCTAGAGGTTCACTCCAGACCCTGCTTGCCTGGGAATCACCCACAGGGGCTGCAGAACAGCAAAGATTGCTGCCTGTTCCTTCCTCTGGTAGCTTCGTCCCAGAATGTTACCTGCCAGATGCCAGCCAGAGCTCTCCTGTATGAGTTGTCTCCCAGTCAGGATGCATGGGGGTCAGGGAGCCACTTGAGGAGGCAGTCTGTCTCTTATCAGAGCTGGAACACTGTGCTGGGAGATCCACTGCTTTTTTCAGAGCTGCCAGGCAGGGACATTTAAGTCTGTTGAAGCTGTGCCCACAGTAGCCCCTTTTCCCAGGTGCTCTGTCCCAGGAAAGTAGGAGCTTTATAAGTCCCTAACAGGCTGCTGCCTTTTTCAGCAATGCCCTGCCCAGAGAGGAGGGAGTCTAGTGACAGTCTGCCTGCAGAGACCTTGCTGAGCTGCCATGGACTCCACCCAGTTCAAACTTCCCAGCGACTTTGTTTGCACTGATGTTAAAACCACCTACTCGAGCCTCAGCAATGGTGGATGCCCCCTCCCCCTCACAGAGCTCGAATGTCCCAGGTGGAGCTTAGACTGCTATTTACTGGCTGCAAGAATTTCAAGCCAGTGGAACTTAGCTTGCTGGTGTTTGTGGGGTGGGACCTGCTGAGCCAGATCTCTTGGCTCCCTGCTGTCAGCCCCCTTTCCAGGGGAATGAATGGTTCTGTCTCGCTGGTGTTCTAGGCACCACGGGGATATAAGAAAAAATCTGCTACAGCTAGCTTGGTGTCTTCCCAAACAGCTGCCCAGTTTTTGGTTGGAAACCCAGGATTGTGGTGGTGTAGGCACCAGCAGGAATCTCGTGATCTGCAGGTTGTGAAGACCGTGGGAAAAGCGTGGTATCTGGCTGGAGTGCAGGGGATGTCCCTTTGTTTCCCTAGGCTAGGAGAGGGAGTTCCCCCAGCCCCTTATACTTCCTGGGTAAGGAAACAGCTCGCCCTCCTTGGACTGCATCCACTGTCCAACCAGTCCCAATGATCTCACTGGGAGCTATGTACTGGAGCTGTTCCTGTTGGGCCATTTTGCCAGCAACCCCTTTTTTTTTGAGACGGGGTCTTACTGTCACCCAGGCTGGAGTGGCATGATCACAGCTCACTGCAGCCTGGACCTCCTGCACTCGGGAGATCTTCCCACGTCAGCCTCCCAAGTAGCTGCGCCTACAGGTGCTAATTTCTCTATTAATTGTAGAGACAGGGTCTCAGCACATCGCCCAGGCTGGTCTCAGATTCCTGGGTTCAAGCAGTCCTCCCATGTTAAGATTACGGGCATGAGCCACTGCACCCAGCCAATCCTTGGTACTATTATAACTTAGGTGATTTTAAATTATATATATGAGGCACAATGTTCTGATCATACTAACGAAAAACCTATCATTCTTAAGTATAACTGTTACTGTTTTAACCAGTCTTCCTCTCCCCGAGTATAGCAGCCACCTATTTGGAAATGTTTTGTTGGTTTGTTTGAATAATATCCATTCTTTTCATTATTGTCAAAGTACAGTTTGTCAAAGGACATACAATTTGTCAAAAGGAAGTCTAAATATATACTGTTCGTACTTCATCTCATTTGCATCCCTAGATCTGATGCACATTAACATCCAGAAAGAATGAAAAAAATCTTGAAAGCCAAAATTGAAATGTTAATTTTTAAAAATATATTATTTAGGTAATTATTAGACATTGTTTCTCTATTCTTACCCCAAACGCACACCTACCATGGCTACTCTTCTCCCACTTTGGTGAAGGTTTTACTTAAAGGTTTAATTCTGCAGTGATTTCTTGTCTCTTACATTGTTGTCTTTCTTTGGTTTTCAGTTATCAAAAGTCGGTAATTATCTAACAAATAAGGTAGGACAGGGCAAAAATAACAAATTTTGCCTACTTGGATCTTTTATTAATCCAGTTGTCTCTTAGTATCAGGACCTCAAAGGATACCCAGAATCTGATGCTTTCCCTTATATAAGTTGGTATAGTATTTGCATAACTTATGCACATCCTCCTGTATATTTCAAATCATTTCTAGGTTACTTAGAACACCTAATGTAACACGGATACTATGTAAATAAAAAAAATACAGTATAACAACTGAGTATTTCAATCTGCAGTTGGTTTAATCCAAGGATGTAGAACCCTCAGATGCAGAGGCAACTATATAGTTCATGGACCAGGCTAGCAAACTTTCCATGTAGGGCCAGAAAGTAAATGTTTTACACTTTCTGGGCTACATAATCTATCACATTCTTGTTTTATTTTTCAACCATTTAAAAATGAAAAATACTTATTTTGAGGGTAGTTAAAAACAGGGTAAGCCAGGTTTGGCCAAAGTTTGCCAATTCCTGGAGTAGTCTGCTGAATCTTTAAAGCTTATGTAAAATCATGATTGCCACCATGGAATAGACTTTTTAAAAAGTCATGACTGTAACTGGGCATGGTGGCTCACACCTG
This sequence comes from Ateles fusciceps, assembly GCA_036589455.1. Taxonomy (NCBI): domain Eukaryota; kingdom Metazoa; phylum Chordata; class Mammalia; order Primates; family Atelidae; genus Ateles; species Ateles fusciceps. Next base: position 6,151,877 of record JAZHEH010002789.1, on the reverse strand, counting down.
TAATCCCAACACTTTGGAAAGCTGAGGCAGATGGGTCATGAGGTCAAGAGATTGAGACCATCTGGCCAACATGGTGAAACCCTGTCTCTACTAAAAATAGAAAAATTAGTTGGGCATGGTGGTGCGCACCTGTATTTTCCAGCTACTTAGGAGACTGAGGCAGGAGAATCCCTTGAACCCGGGAGGCAGAGGTTGCAGTGAGCCAAGATTGTGCCACTGCACTCTAGCCTGGTGACAGAGCAAGACTCCATCTCAAAAAAAAAAAAAAGACTAACTAAATCCTGCGAAATAGTCTCTAATAAAGAAATCTTTGTTGTTTTTAAGCTTGAATCCTATCTTTGTTGTTTTTAAGCTTGAATCCTAAGTAGAAAAATTATCGAATTGCCATTCTCAATTAGAGTGCTGCAGATTACTACCTTAGGTGGTACAAGTTGTACTAGTACAAAAAGTCTTAGGAGGAAAACCCCCTTTATAGTCTCCTTACCTTTGAAGACAGATTTATTCTTCGTGTAGATAACCTTCTATATCACGGATTTCTTTCAGCTGACCTCAAGAGAATTTGCAAGACAATAGTTGAGGCTGCAAGTGATCAGGAGAGACTAAAAGCTTTTGCTCCCATTGAGGAAATGATGACTTTTGTGCAGTTTGCTAATGATGAATGTGATTATGGCATGGGGCTTGAGTTGGGAATGGACCTCTTCTGCTATGGCTCACATGTGAGTAAAACAACTCCACCTGCCACCCACTGCCCCACCTCCCTCCTCCACCCCCAACACACATGAATACATGCACATTTATACCCCCAAATTCCAGCAGAGCTAAGATAGAGATTCGGCTTGTATTTCAAAATGAATTTTTTGAAGTGATTTTTTTTTTTTAAAGCAGATGTCCTAAAAATATTTGAAATTCATCTTATATTCTAGCAAAGGTAATAACCAAGATTATTTACATTCAGGCTTATATTAAAGTTAATTTACTTATTAGGCACATTATAGGGATATGACTTCTTGCTGTGTGTATAGATTTGGGGCTATGTATGGGGGTGTGTGCACACACCTTAGGCTCCATTTGTTTCCATTGTGGTGGGGGTATTTCTTACTGTGTTTGAAATCTTACATGAAAAATACACTTTAAATTGTTTAACCTTTGTAAGAGATGCTGTTTTACCATTAACTAATTGCTCATTAATAAGAATAGCTAAACCTGTGCTTACTCAACCATAGTTGCCTGAAAGTCAAAGAGACAGTAAGGTATAGCAGGCATGACATGCTCATGGGGCTAAACTGGTTGTAAATGACATCTTCCCCAGTGTGTAAGATTGGGCAAGCTTTCCAACACCTTTCTATCTGTTTCTTTACCTGTAAGCTATGTCTGCACACCCGTTCACAGAGCATTTAATTTTCATTTAACCTACTTTGTAACTAAGTCACAGAGAGGCTAAGCATCTTGCCCAGGTTCACACGAGCAGTCTGATTCCAAAGTCAGTGCCTAAATGAGTACAGTAATTCTCAAACTATAAAATGCATGTGACTCACCCGCAGATGTTGTTAAAATGCACTCTATTGGTAGGTCCAGGATTAGATCTGAGACTGCAGATCTGTCATGCTTCCAGGTGATGGCAATGCTGCTGCTCTACAGATCACAGGGGAAAAAGCAAGACTAGTAGCTTTCCAGTTTTAGCGTGCATCCAAGTCATCAGGAGGGCTTGTCCAAACACACACTGGCACACTCCCCCGCCCTCCCCAAGTTTCATCGAGATCTAGAGTGGGTCCTAGAATTTGCATTCCCAACAAGTTACCAAGTGAAGTTGATGCTCCTGGTCAGGGGTGTACATTTTGAGAACCCTGCTATAAACCATATACCATATTATACTACTTTTCTTTACCAACCTCATAATTATCAATAAAAATAATCAAAATGTTTAACAGCCAGAATGACAGTCATCAACCTATCCAAATAGTGCTTGACCTGCTAGAGAGGCCCTAACCATAAACAGAGCCGTAAGATGTGAACCAGTGAATAGCAAACTTGATTGTTGTGAGAATGAAAAGATTTAGCACAGGCTGGGTGTGGTGCCTCACGCCTGTAATCCCAGCACTTTGGGAGGCCAAGGCAGGCAGATCACGAGGTTAGGAGATCGAGACCATCCTGGCCAACATGGTGAAACCCTGTCTCTACTAAAAATACAAAAATTAGCCAGCTATGGTGGCAGGGGGCTGTAGTCCCAGCTACTCAGGAGGCTGAGGCAAGAGGATCACTTGAACCCAGCAGGCAGAGGTTGCAGTGAGCTGAGATGGTGCCACTGCACTCCAGCCTAGTGCCAGAGTGAGACTCTGTCTCAAAAAGAAAAAAAAAGATTTAGCACAGTACTTACCGCATATTAAGGGCTAAATGTATGATCAACAAAAAAGTGGTATACGTAGATAACAGTAATCTAAAATCTTTTGATAAACCTAAGGCAGTGGCTCTTAACAGGGATTGGGAGTTGGTACATGTTGGGGATAGGGGAGAAGCAATTTGAGGATAAAGGAAATACGATCTGAAAACTTACTTTCAGCATAGCTGTTGTTACAGAATCAAGGAAAATTGAGCTTAAACTTTTGACTGGAAATACACTGGAGAGAATAAAACATTTGTGGGCATAGTTCGGGGTGATAAAAAATGGATAAAACCTAAAGGAAAAAGGAAACTCAAATTTAGTTTTCTTAATTTTCAAGATATGCCATTAGTCTTCTAGAACAACAAGATTGCCTCTTAAAATGCCAGGTGCCTGTCCCTAAATTGTGTTCACTTGAGAGTGTAGCTAAAATGATTTTGGAAGTAGCCTTTGTTAAAAACAAGTGCTTTTTTTGATATGTTTTCTGCTACTCTCCTAGGATATCTATGTTCTCTGCTTCATGTTATGTTTTTTTATTTTTCAGTATTTTCATAAAGTTGCTGGTCATCTTTTACCTCTTGCTTATAAACTGTTGAAGAGGAATCTGTTTGCAGAAATCATTGAGGAACATCTGGCAAACAGAAGTAAAGACAACACAGACCAACTTGCTGCATGAGTAAGGCTTATTTGGTGTACAGTATTTCAAAGGATTACTATTAAACTTGTAATTTTTGTTTTGTTTTTAAGGAATACAAAAAATAAACATTTACTAAAAATATTTATAAGGTTCTTCTGCCTGGTTTTCCTTCTTTAATGTGCAAGCAAATGGCAGTCAAATCATCTAAATGGTGACCCTAATCACATTTTAGAAGACAAAGTCACCCTTTGATATGTCACAGGAAGCCACTGTCTAATGCCTGTGATCAACCAGACCAGACCATCCTTAAGAATCTTGTTTCAGTATTTATCACATGGGCAACTAAGAATATTTCTTCTGAGTGAGTCTTGGGTTAACAACTGTAGCTTTAAGGATTGGGTTTATGGTGGGTGAGGAGTTGGGAACAGAAGGAAACTCATGACACTGCAATCAGCACTCTCCCGGGGGTGCCTGATCCTGTCCTACCCAACCTGCATTTTGGGTGGTATCTCCATGTGAATCCCAGAGCAAGTAGTCCAGTTATCCTATTACAGATATTATTTAAATCTTAACTCAGTCTGTCATTTACTAATATAGCCTGGTATATTGATACATAGTGTTAATATAAGATTGTAATCAGTATGCTGTTAATTTAGATTTAAAAGTTTTTCATTGCAAATTATTTCACTGGATTTTTAGTACAAATCTGTGAATGGCTGTGTTTTACTAGATCCTGATTTTCCTTAAACCTGATACGTCCTTCACCTTAAAAGCAGAGGTCAGGGCCAGGCACAGTGACTCATGCCTGTAATCCCAGCACTTTGGAAGGCCAAGGTGGGTGGGTCACTTGAGGTCTGGAGTTAGTGACCAGCCTGGCCAACATGGTGAAACCCCATCTCTACTAAATGTACGAAATTAGCTGGGTGTGGTGGCACATGCCTGCGACCCCAGCTACTTGGGAGGCTGAGGCAGGAGAATCGCTTGAACCCAGGAGGTAGAGGTTGCAGTGAGCCGAGATCACACCGTTGCACTCCAGCCTGGCCAACGAGCAAGACTCCATCTCAAAAAAAAAAAAAAACAGTAGAGGGGAGACCATGAAATGCAAAATAGCAAACTTCATGGATGGGGCTGAGGAATGTATAAGCTTTTTCCCCCTTTCTATGAAGTTCGATAGAAAAGCCCCCAGGTCACCTAGTTAAACCTCCGCATTTTGTAAGATTGGCTTGATTTACTCAAATAACTTCTTGACTAGCCAGTTCTCTAAAGTTCTTACTGTCAGCTGTCTCCTTAAAATATATTTGAGGTACTTACTCTTTTTTATATAAGGATATGAGTAGATTATTAAAAGACAACACTTAGAATTTTAAATATAAGTAGCATTCCTCATCTTCCCAATTAGGCTGCAAGCTTCTTAAGAGCATGTATTTTATGGATATATAGCCCACTCAGTACCACAAACCTTTGGAATGGTACTTACTGAATAAATAGACCCTGTCACATCTTCCTGAGTGCCAGATAGAATCAAACTGTCAAGAGCTGAGAAACAGGTAAGACGCCTGAAAGTTAAGGATTCTTGACTTCTCAAAAAGTCTTCTGGGGTCAAAAATCTCTGCCACACCCGAAATCTGCTCCTTTTCTGCCAATGGCTCATGCTGCCTTTGGAGGAAGGTAAGATGCTTGCTTCAAGGTAGACATATTTTGTATAATGTCTTAACCAAAATGAAACTGAAAAGATCTTCAGCTTCCCTTTATAACTGTACAGGAAATTTTACAGCTCTAATGGAGAGGTCTCAGGTTTTAAGGAACTGCCATTGTAGTTAGGTAAGCACCTCCAGGCTCTGGAACCATCATAACTATTAACTTGTTTTATATTAAAATATTACGGTAACAATTAGCTCACACATATTAGAAAAGGTGACCAAAGCACATTGGTCTTAAACAATTTTAGACCATAAATTTTAAATAAAATTTTAGAAGTTCGAGCTTTGTTCCTCAGATTTCTGTATTTTCTAAGGTGTTCAACTATTTCTAAATACTGCCCCTAATGTAAACACTTTAAAAATACTCAAATTCATGTACCTCCCATTAAAGATTTGTTTAGCTAGAAATATTAGAGTCCTTTAATTTTGCCACTTCATGATCCAATAGTCTCAGATGTGTAGTTTGTAAATTTTTTATATGCCTTATGATCAGTAATATGGATTCCAGAAAGATTTCTTATGAAGAAACAAGTGAGAGAGGACAAAAAAAGGTGAACTGGCTTTTCATCCATTCCTTACAGAAACCTAACATGAATGTGTGTTTCAGGAAGTTGGGCATATCAGAGCCAAGATAGAAATTGGACACAAACCCTAAGAATATGGTGGTTATAATTCAGATAAAACAGTTGTGAATGGCGTTTCCTAAAGACAGCAATAAGAAATGTGGATTCCCAGTCTCAAACTCCAACCAGTTTCGTCAGAGGTCTGCTAACCTGCTTCAGGAGGTACCCATCTTCCAACTACTGAACACTTTTCGTTAAAGAGCAAGCTCCCTACAAGAAGATGCCAGACCTTATCCTTTCCTTCGCTAAAGGCATAGTCCATTCAAACCTAGGGAACTAAGTATTAGCTACCTAGGATCTGGTCACTCAATGGCTGTAGCAGATTCCAAATGGCATCTATCTACCTCTGTTCTCTGAGAACACAGTTTAAATGCCTAGGCTCTTTCATGAATGAAGAACCTTGATCCAATCAGGATTTAACAGAAAATCATTACCCAGTTCAAATTTAGCTAAGCTCGCCTCTCGGAGTTCAATAATGGAGTTTCCATATAACCTCTCAAACATGTATGTAGAATAACACCCAAGGAAAAATGAAAGCTACAAAACAGATTGCTATAAACTACTTGGCACTGTCCTAAGACCTTTGCATTACCTCAAACACTGACCTTAACAGCTTAATATCATTCTGTCCAAACTATTCCTATAATAATTTTAACGTCTGGCTGGGCAAGGTGGCTCACATCTGTAATCCCAGCACTTTGGGAGGCCAAGGTGGGCAGACAGCTTAAGCCCAGGAGTTTGAGACCAGCCTGGGTAACATGGTGAAACTCTTCTCTACTAAAAATACAAAAAAAATTAGCCAGGTGTGGTGGTGCACACATGTGGTCCCAGCTACTCAGGCGGCTGAGGTGGGAGGATTGCTTGAGCCTGAGAGGCAGAGGTTGCAGTGAGCCAAGATCATGCCACTGCATTCCAGCCTGGGCATAGTAGCTATGTAGTTGATCCCTACAGTAGTAACCTCTCAGTTCCTTAGTCTTTCAATGATCTAGATTAGGGGTTGATTGACAAACTAGAAACTAGTACCTTCATGGTACCAATAGTAAAAACCTCCCAAATCTCAATTTCAAGCATCCTACTGTTAACATCACTCATCCTTCCATCTCTTTCCCTCTCGTACCCCAACAATTTTTCAATACAACAGTCCCCTACAATTCACAAATGTGACCGACCACCTTTTTCATTCTTCTCCCACTCCATTCCTGATTCCCTCTTTACCCAGCGTTTGGATTCTATTTCACATCATTACAGTCACTCCCCTATCCTCCACTCCATTGCCCTTCTCTCAATTGTATTTATCTGTTAATCTTAAGCCAATTTTTTAAAACTGCCCATTCTTTACCTGAGTCTGTTCAGTAAGAGTTGGCTGGAGAAAAAACACAACCATGGCAGCTCATCTTATTTTAACCTCAAGTTGGCCGTGCTGGATGTCCATCGATTCTACTTTCTCACCTCTCAGTTGCTAACCCCCCACCCCTATCCTCAGTTTATTTCACTGAAAAATAGAAGCAACCAAAATAACTTCAAAGAATCCCACTGCCTTACCAACCACCCATTATATGTCACCTTTCCTTCTTTCTATGAAGGTTGAATGTGTGTCCAAGACCCCATCCTCCTTTGTCTACTCAAGGACCTCTCCTCTGTTTTTCCTCTCAAACATTCCTATCATTAACCAAAAAGCTATAATTTCCTGCATCTTAAAATCCAACCAATCAGATTAATTTTCCCTGTCAAACCATCAACAGCAAAAGAAGCTATAATATCCTGCATCTTAAAACTATCACGCATTACTTTTCTGAAAACCTCATAGGAAGAATTGCGATGGTTGTCTTCAATTCTTCCAATCTCTGTCAGACCCACTCCTTTCAGGCTTTGGCTTGCCAACACAGCACTGAACCTTCTCTGGGGGGAAGTTATCAGTTATCTCCACATTGGTCCATTTTGAGCCCTCATTTATTTCACCTTTCAGCAACACGTGACAGTTAATCATCACTCCTTGAAACTACCCTTCTTTTTTGAGACGGGCTTGCTCTGTCACCCAGACTGGAGTGCAGTAGCACCATCATAGCTCACTGCAGCCTCCAACTCCTGGGCTCAAGCGATCCTCCTGCCTTAGCCTCTTAAGTAGACTACAGGCACATGCTACCACGTCCAGATGGCACTTTATTTTCTAATTTTTTGTAGAGACCTGGTCTATGTTTCTCAGGCTAGTCATGAACTCCTGGGCTCAAATGATCCTGTCCCCCCCATGGCCTCCTGAAGTGCTAGATTTACAGGCCTGAGCCACCACACCCAGCTTATGTTTTAATAAATCCACCAGTGGAATACCTTCTTTGAATGATATTCACTACTCCCAACCCAGCCTCACTAGCTCCCCTCATTTGCTGGCTCCTCACCTCCCCAAATTTAAACATAAGCGTATGTCAGTGCTCGGTCCTTGTACCTCATCTCTGTCTGCACTCAGCCCATGATGCTTTCTTGTCTCAGGATGATGCCGCCCCGTGTAGCTCTCGAGCTGGGCCTTTCTCCTGAATTCAAGTCTGATACATGCTGATGCCTATGTGACACCCCCACTTGGAAGTCCAAAAGACATTTAAAAGAATGTCTAAAACCAAAATTCCTCTGCACACAGCACCCCACCCCCAAATCTCTTCTTAAAAGTCTTTCCTACCTCACCCAGTGGCCATTCCATTGTTCTGTCATTACTCAGCCAAAAAGTTTGCAGACGTCCTTGAGTCCTCACCACACTCCACGTCCAACCCATTCCCAAGTCCTGTCTATTCAACTTTCAGCATGTCTAGCATCCAACCACTTTACCACCTCCACCAGCTTCATTCAGGTTCAGATCTCCACCATATATCACCTGAATTATTCCAAGAGCCTTCTAGGTGGTCTCCTGCTTCCATCCCCTGCCCCCTTATAGTCTGTTCCCAACAAAGGAGACCAAGAGATCATTTTAAGTCAGATTATGTGACTTTTCTGCCTCAGTGGCTTCTCATTTGGAATAAAAATCAAAGCCCTACACCCCCAATCTCTTTCCTTATGACTTTCTTCCGTCTTATCCCTCTCCAGCCACAGTGACCTACTCGGTGTTCCTTGAACCTGGCAGGAGAATCCTACCTTTCTATATAGCATTTTCTCTTCTTACAACATTTTTTCTCACAGATAAATGTCCTTCTCTCACTTCTGTAGAGAAGTCAGAACATAAATGTTCTTCTCTCACTTCTGCTCAAATGCTTCCTTATCCCTGAGGCTTTCCCTGATCACCCTCTATAAAAATGGGGCAGGTGCACACAGGCACACACCTTCACTTTTAGAAAAACTATTACAGTGATGATTCTTAACTGATTTTGTACATTCATAACACTGCACAGCACATAAAAATCACTTTTTAAAATTGCTGAACTAATCCCTATTTATCATCATCTGACATACTCTAGATTTCTCTTCCTGCTGGAATGAAAACTTCAAGAACATAGAATAGTACGTGGCGCCCAGTAATTGTCCAGTAAATACTCAGTGAATGTAAATGATCTGCTCTGAACTTTCAGTGTGTTCCTTTTTACCAAAAGCTTAATATTAAAAGACCACATCTTACTCAAAAGTTGTTACTTACCACCCTCTTTCAGCACTTCTATTAGCAAATGTCCATGGTAATTTTTTAAGACGTGTAAAATAAATCATTTTACCTCTTTTCATGCAAATAGCGTAATTTTTCTGGCAAAAAAAAATCATTTTTTAAAGTGAGCTGAAATGAAATCAGTTTTCTGTAGACCTGCAACTTTCACTGACAAATGGAAGTGCTAAACCATTGCTGGTGGTATGAACAGCCTGCTGTCAATCCAGCATCTATCTATGTTTCTATTGCTCCTTGCTTGCAAAGTGTAGAAATGCTTTGAAACCTGAGACGCATTATAATTATCTTTTGGGGGGGCTCCCAGTGCCAATCATATCAGCCTACACTGCGTAGGGCAGCAGTGAAGAGGGAGGACTGTTACAGATATCATTAAAGGCCAAACCATACATTGTCATATAGATTTTCATAGATTTTCTGATTAACTCATCACAGTCATCATTTTTCCTGTAATGATATGCAGCTTTACTACACTACTATAAATAAAAACAGATAAATACAGCTCTAGGCAGCATCACATATTAACAAACTAAGCATTCTTCATGAACCAAAACTGAAAACAATTATTAAGAAGAAGAGATGCTGACATTCTTGCCCATTCTCATCATACCTTCTCAAAGGTGCTACATTGATTATATTGGTAAATTAATTTGCCAGTTAGCCAGGCACAACAATATCATGGTCTCCACTATTTCGTTTGGTTGAAAAGCAGACTCACCTTAATGTATCAAAATTTGAACAGATAGCAACACCAAAGAAAATCACTGAATGCTTTAAAAATATAGCACTTTTCCTGTATTTTAGCAGTAAGACACACGAGGGATAGAAATATACTAAAGAAGAAAATTAATGCTTTAATTAACATCCACTCTGAAATGTCAGTCTCTGAAGCAAGACGGGCAATGAAAGTAGTAGAAATAGAAAAGGGAAATATGGAAAATAAAATCCATGTGAAGTTTAATGTATGAAGCTATCTGCAAAGAAACCGATTTGTCCTTTAAAGGCTTGTAATTCAGAACAATTAAGTTACCCAGTGGCCATGCTGAGGAGTTCATAGTCTAGCAATACACTGTACACAGCAAATACACAAGACAAGTTGGAGACACACAGAACTATCATTTAGAAATGATTTTACTCTGGATGGCCAAAAAAACTTTGAAAGGGCTATGAAGAAAACTTGAAGTCACTCAAAGGAGGGAAGTAATAAGGACTAATTTTAGGCAGATAGCATAGCTAGAATGTTTCCTAAAATCCCGAAAATTTTGCTCAACTTTCAGTCCTCATTCTTATATGGCTTCATGATCTTATAAGTCTTCAGGATCTTACAGATTTTAACGGGTATATTATAATTAAGAATTAGGAAGTGAAGAATCACTTTCGAAATGTAAAACCAGCTCATTGCCAGTTGTTTCAGAAAACGTCTGTCTGGGTCAGGCGCCGTGGCTCACGCCTGTAATCCCAGCATTTTGGGAGGCTTATGCAGGCGGATTGCCTGAGCTAAGGAGTTCGAGACCAGCCTGGGCAACATAGCAAAACCCCATCTTTACTAAAAATACAAAAAATTAGCCAGGCATGGGGCGCGTGCCCACAGTCCTAGCTACTTGGGTGGCTGAGGCAGGAAGATCACTTGAGACCAGGAGGTTAAGGCTGCAATGAGCCAAGACCATGCCCCACTACACTTCAGCCTGGGTGACAAAGTGAGATCTTGTCTAAAAAAACAAACGAAAAAAAGGCGGGGTGGGGTAGCTCACACTTGTAACCCCAGCACTTTGGGAGGCCAAGGTGGGCCGATCACAAGGTCAGGAATTCTAGACCAGCCTGGCCAATGTGGTAAAACCCCAGCTACTTGAGAGGCTGAGGCAGGAGAATCTCTTGAACCCGGGAGGTGAAGGTTGCAGTGTGCCAAGATTACACCACTGCACTCCAGCCTAGCGACAGAGCAAGACTCTGTCTCAAAAAAACAAAATAAAATAAAAATCTCCATAAAGTTTTGAGAGAAAAACAATAGCTAATCTAAAAAGAGGAAAAAAAATTAATGGTATTATTTTATAAGATGTTTCTGATATATTATAACTTGAATGGTAAATATCCTAGCTCTAAATGTTGCTATAGTTAGAATTTACATATAATGTGTTTTACTGTAATAAGAAAAACTGATATTATTTTTGGAGATGGTGATCATCATTACAAATTCACAGTATCGGTTGATCATAAATGTCTAATAAATATTTAGAATACCTAGCAATGTGTTATTTTCAAAATGAGTTTCACATTCAATCACTGCAGTTAAAAATAAATGTACCATCTTAAGAAGAATGAGTATCATGAAAATGGCCATACTGCCCAAAGTAATTCATAGATTCAATGCTATCCCCATCAAGCTACCATTAACTTCCTTCACAGAACTGGAAAAAACTACTTTAAATTTCATGTGGAACCAATAAAGAGCCCACATAGCCAAGAAAATTCTAAGCAAAAAGAACAAAACTGGAGGCATCATGTTCCCTGACTTCAAACTATACTACAAGGCTACAGTAATCAAAACAGCATGGTACTGGTACCAAAACAGATGTATAGAACAATGGAAAAGAACAGATGCTTCAGAAAAAACGCCACACATCTACAACCATCTGATCTTAGACAAACCTGACAAAAACAAGCAATGGAGAAAGGATTCCCTATTTAATGGTGTTGGGAAAACTGGCTAGCCATATGCAGAAAACTGAAACTGGATCCCCCTCCTTACACCTGATACCAAAATTAACTCAAAATGGATTAAAGACTTAAAAATAAGACCTAAAACCAAAGAAGAAAACCTAGGCAATACCATTCAGGACATAGGTGTTAACAAACACTTCATGAATAAAACACCAAAAGCAATGGAAACAAAAGCCAAAATTGACAAATAGGATCTAATTAAAGAGCTTCTGCACAGCAAAAGAAAGAATCATCAGAGTGAACAGGACACTTACAGAATGGGAGAAAATTTCTGCCATCTCTCCATTCAACAAAGGGCTAATATCCAGAATCTACAAAGAACTTAAATTTACAAAAGAAAAAAAAAAACTCATCAACAAGTGGGCAAAGGATATGAACGGACACTTCTCAAGACATTTATACAGCCAACACACATATGAAAAAAATCTCATCATCACTGGTCATTAGAGAAATGCAAATCAGAACCACAATGAGATACCAACTCACACAAGTTAGAATGGCAATCATTAAAAAGTCAGGAGACAACAGATGCTGGAGAGGATATGGAGAAATAGGATCACTTTTACACTGTTGGTGGGAGTGTAAATTAGTTCAACCATTGTGGAAGACAGTGTGGAGATTCCTCAAGGATCTAGAAATAGAAATATCATTTGACCCAGCAATCCCATTACTGAGTATATACCAAAAGAAGTATAAATCATTCTGTTATAAAGACACATGCACATATATGTTCACTGCGGCACTGTTCACAATAGCAAAGACTTGGAACCAACCCAAAAGCCCATCAATGACAGACTGGATAAAGAAAATTTAGCACATATACACCATGGAATACTATGAGCCATAAAAAAGGATGAGTTCATGTCCTTTGCAGGGACATGAATGAAGCTGGAAACCATGATTCTCAGCAAACTAACACAAGAACAGAAAACCAAACACCACATGTTCTCACTCATAAGTAGAAGTTGAACAGTGAGAACGCATGGACACAAGGAGGGGAACATCACACACTGGGGCTTCTTGGGGGTTAGGGGACTAGGGAAGGGATAGCAGGGGGTGGAGGATAGGGGAGGGATAGCATTAGGAGAAATAGCTAATGTAGATGACGGGCTAATGGATGCAGCAAACCACTATGGCACATGTATACCTGTGTGACCAACCTGCACGTTCTGCACATGTACCCCAGAACTTAAAGTATGAAAAAAATAAAAAATGAATAAATGTATCATTATCAACTCCTATTAGCTTATAATGTATTTAATTTGCCTCTTCTATATTAAAAGAGAAAAAATAAAAACAACTAAAAGAAAAAAGTAAATTTGAAAACATTTTTGAACTAAAACAGTCAAATTCAAAGAAGTAGTGAGAGGATCCAAGATGGCCAAATAGGAACAGCTCTGGATTGCAGCTCCCAGCAAAAACGCAGAGGGTGAGTGATCACCACATTTCCAAATGAATTTTTACTACCCACAGACCAGGAGATTCCCCGGGCGGAGAAGCGCCACAAGTCTCCAGCACAGCTGTTTCAGCCAGCACAGCGGGTTTCCACACAAAAACTCACACAAATCCGGGCACCATTTCAACTGGTGACTGGAACACCTGGGGGACAGAGTCGCCCACTCAACTGAAAAAAAAAAAGGGGGCTGAAACAGGGAGCCAGGTGATCTGGCTGAGCTGGTCCCACACCCACAAAGACCAGCAATCTGAAATGCTCTGGACTGAGAGTTTCACAGCAAGCACAGCTGGACCTGGGATGGTCCAGCTCTGTGGGGAGAAGGGTGTCTGCCATTACCGAGGCAGTCCACCACTACTGAGGCAATCCGCCATTACCAAGGGAATCTGCCATTACTGAGGCGGTCCGCCATTACAGAGACAGTCCACCACTATGGAGACAGTCTGCCAATACTGAGGCAGACTGCCATTACTGAGGCAGTTCTAACTATACCCCTATAAACAAAACTGCAAGGAAGTTCATACAGCAGCTGGGCAGAGACCACGGCAGCTCAGCAACGCCTCTGCTGGCAGACTGTGATTAGGCTACCTCCTCACTGGGCAGGGCATCTCTGAAAAAGGCAGCAGAATGATAGGAACTTACAAATAAAGCCCCCACCTTCCCAGGACAGAGCACCTGGGAAAAAAGGCAGTTATGAGTTCCACTGCAACAGACTTAAACGTACCTGCCCAGCAGCTCTGAACAGAACAATGGAGCTCACAGCTCAGCACTTGAGCTCCTATAAAGGACAGACTGTCTCCAGAAGTAACTCCCCAACCCCTGTATAACCAAAGGGAGACACCTCATAAAGGAGAGCTGAGGCTGACATCTGGCAGGTATCTTTCTGGGACAAAGATAACAAAAGAAGAAACTGGCAGCAACCCTTACTGTTCTGCAGCCACTGCAGGTGATCCCCCAGGCAAGCAGGGTCTGGAGTGGACCTCCAGCAGTCCTACAGCAGGAGGGCTTGACTGTTAGATGAAAAACTAAGAAACAGAAAGAAATAACCTCATTAGCAACAAAAGAACATCCACTCACACACCTCATCTGAAAGTCACCAACCACAAAGACCACAGGTAGATAAATCCAGAAAGATGGGAAGAAACCAGTGCAAAAAAACATGAAAACACCCAAAACCAGAACGCCTCTCCTCCTCCAAGGGATCACAACTCCTCACCAACAAGGGAACAAGACTGGACGGAGAATGAGTCTGATGAATCGACAGAAATAGGCTTCAGAAGGTGGGTAATAACAAAATTCTCTGAGCTAAAAGGTTCTAACCCAATGCAAACAAAGAACCTTGAAAAAAGGTTTGACAAAATGCTAATGAGAATAAACAGCTTAGAGAGGAATATAAATGAATTGATGGAGCTTAAAAACACAACACAAGAACTTTGCAAAGCATACACAAGTTCCAACAGCCGAATAGACCAAGCAGAAGAAAGGATGTCAGAGATTGAAGATCAACTTAATGAAATAAAATGAGAAGGCAAGAGTAGAGAAAAAGAGTGAAAAGAAATAAACAAAGCCTCCAAGAAATATGTGATTATGTGAAAAGATCTAATCTATGTTTGATAGGTGTACCTGAATGTGACGGAGAGAATGAATCCAAGCTGAAAAACACTCTTCAGGACATTATGTGGGAGAACCTCTCCAACCTAGCAAGGCAGGCCAATATTCAAGTCCACCACAAAGATATTCCTCAACAAGAGCAACCCTAAGGCACATAATCATCAGATTCACCAGGGTTGAAATGAAGGAAAAAATGCTAAGGGCAGCCAGAAAGGTCAGGTTACCCACAAAGGGAAGCCCATCAGACTCACAGTGGATCTCTCAGCACAAACCATACAAGCCAGAAGACAGTGGGGGCCAATATTCAACATCCTTAAAGAAAGGAACTTTCAACCTAGAATTTCATATCCAGTCAAACTAAGCTTCATAAGTGAAGGAGAAATAAAATCCTTTATGAACAAGCAATTGCTCAGAGATTTCATCACCACCAGGCCTGTCTTACAAGAGCTCCTGAAAGAAGCACTAAACATAGAAAGGAACAACCAGTACCAGCCACTACAAAAACATACCAAATGGTAAAGAGCATCGACACAATGAAGAAACTGCATCAACTAATGGGCAAAACAATCAGCTAGCATCAAAATGGCAGGATCAAATTCACACATAACAATATTAACCTTAAATATAAATGGGCTAAATGCCCCAGTCAAAAGACACAGACTGGCAAATTGGATAAAAAGTGAAAACCCATCAGTGTGCTGTATCCAGGAAACCCATCTCACATGCAAGGATACACAAAGGCTCAAAATAAAGGGATGGAGGAAGATCTACCAAGTAAATGGAGAACAAAAAAAGCAGGAGTTACAATCCTAGTCTCTGATAAAATAGACTTTAAACCAACAAAGATCAAAAGAGACAAAGAAGGGCATTACATAATGGTGAAAGGATCAATGCAACAAGAAGAGCTAATGATCCTAAAATATATGCACCCAATACAGGACCACCCAGATACATAGAGCAAGTTCTTAATGACCTACAAAGAGACTTAGACTCCCCACACAATAATAGTGGGAAGCTTTAACACTCCACAGTGTTAGACAGATCAACAAGACAGAAAATTAACAAGCATATCCAGGACTTGAACTCAGACCTGGACCAAGCAAACCTAATAGACATTTACAGAACTCTCCACCAAATCACACCTACTCTAAAATTCACAGAATATACATTCGTCTCAGCACCAAATCACACCTACTCTAAAACTCACCACGTAATTAGAAGTAAATCACTCCTCAGCAAATGCAAAAGAACACAAATAATAACAAACAGTCTCTCAGACCGCAGTGCAATCAAATTAGAACGCAGAATTCAGAAACTAACTCAGAACCACACAGCTTCATGGAAACTGAACAACTGGCTTTTGAATGTTGACTGGATAAACAATGAAATGAAGGCAGAAATAAAGATGTTCTTCGAAACCAATGAAACCAAGACACAATGTACCAGAATCCCTGGGACACATTTAAAGCAGTGTCTAGATGAAAATTTATAGCAATAAATGCCCAAATGAGAAGCAAGGAAAGATGTAAAATCAACACCCTATTGTCAAAATTGAAAGGGCTAGAGAAGCAAGATAAAAAAAAAAAAATCAAAAGCTAGCAGAAGACAAGAAATAACTAAGATCAGAGCAGAACTGAAGGAGATAGAGACACAAAAAAACCCTTCAAAAAATCAATTAATGCAGGAGCTGGTTTTTTGAAAAGATCAACAAAATAGACAGACCACTAGCCAGATTAATAAAAAAGAAAGAGAGAAGAATCAAATAGATGCAATAAAAAACAAAACAATAAAGGGTATATAATCACGGATTCCACAGAAATACAAACTACCATTAGAGATTACTACAAACAACTCTATGCACATAAACCAGTAAACCTGGAAGAAATGGATACATTCCTGGAAACTTACACCCTCCCAAGCCTAAACAAGGTAGAAGTCAAAACCCTGAATAGACCAAAAACAAGGGCTGAAGTTGAGGCAGCAATTAATAGCTTACCACCCAAAAAAGCCCAGGTCCAGATGGGTTCACAGCCGAATTCTACCAGACATACAAAGAGGAGCTGGTACCACTCCTTCTGAAACTATTCCAAACAATCCAAAAAAAGGGAATTCTCCCCAAATCATTTTATGAGACCAACATCAGCCTGATACCAAAACCTGGCAGAGACTCAACAAGAAAAGAAAACTTCAGGCCAATATCCATGATGAACACAGATGCAAAAATCTGCAATAAAATACTGGCAAACCTACTGCAAAAGCACATCGAAAAGCTTACCCACCATGATCAAGTAGGCTTCATCCTGGGGGATGCAAGGCTGGTCTCGACATATGCAAGTCTATAAACATAATTCACCATATGAACAGAATCAAAGACAAAAACCACATGATTATCTCAATTGATACAGAGAAGGCCTTTGACAAAATTCAACAGCCCTTTATGCTAAAAACTCTCAATAAACTAGGTATTGACTGAACGTATCTCAAAATAATAAAAGCTATTAACAACAAATCCACAGCCAATATCATACTGAATGGGCAGAAACTGGAAGCATTCCCTTTGAAATCTGGCACTAGACAAGGATGCCCTCTCTCACCACTCCTTTTCAGTATAGTATTGGAAGTTCTAGCCAGAGCAATCAGGCAAGAAAAAGAAATAAAGAGTATTCAGTTAGGAAAGGAGGAAGTCAAATTGTCTCTATTTGCAGACAATATGATTGTATACTTAGAAGACCCTATCATCTCAGCCCAAAATCTCCTTAAAGTGGTAAGCAACTTCAGCAAAGTCTCAGGATACAAAATCAATGTGTAAAAATCACAAGCATTCCTATACACCAATAACAGACTTAAAGAGAGCCAAATCAAGAACCAACTGCCATTCACAATTGCTACAAAGAGAATAAAATACCTAGGAATACAACTAACAAAGGATGTAAAGGACCTCTTCAAGGAGAACTACAAGCCACTGCTCAACGAAATAAGAGAGGACACAAACAGATGGAGAAACATTCCATGCTCATGGTTAGGAAGAATCAATATCATGAAAATTCCCATACTGCCCAAAGTAATTTATAGATTCAACACTATCCCCATCAAGCTACCAATGACCTTCTTCACAGAACTGAATAAAACCACCTTAAATTTCATATGGAACCAAAAGAGAGCCCACATAGCCAAGTCAATTCTAAGCAAAAAGAACAAAGCTCGAGGCATCACACTACCTGACTTCAAACTATACTACAAAGCTACAGTAATCAAAACAGCATGGTACTGGTACTAAAACAGAGATATAGACCAATGGAACAGAATAGAGGCCTCAGAGGCAACGCCACACATCTACAACCATCTGATCTTTGACAAACCTGACAAAAACAAGCAATGGGGAAATGATTCCCTGTTTAATAAATGGTGTTGGGAAAACTGGGTAGCCACGTGCAGAAAGCAGAAACTGGACCCCTTCCTGACACCTTACCCTAAAATTAACTCCAGATGGATTAAAGACTTAAACATAAGACCTAACACCATAAAAACCTTAGAAGAAAACCTAGGAAAAACCATTCAGGACATAGCCATAGGCAAGGACTTCATGACTAAAACACCAAAAGCATTGGCAACAAAAGCCAAACTAGACAAATGGGATCTAATTAAACTCCAGAGCTTCTGCACAGCAAAAGAAACAATCATTAGAGTGAACCAGCAACCAACAGACTGGGCAAAAAATTTTGCAATCTACCCATCTGACAAAGGAGTTATATCCAAAATCTACAAAGAACCAAAACAGATTTACAAGAAGAAAACAAACAAACCCATTCAAAAGTGGACAAAGGATATGAACAGACACTTTTCAAAAGAAGACATATATGAGGCCAACAAACATGAAAAAATGCTTATCATCACTGGTCATTAGAGAAATGCAAATCAAACCTACATTGAGATACAATCTCACGCCAGTTAGAAAGGTGATCATTAAAAAATCTGGAGACAACAGACGCTAGAGAGGATGTGGAGAAATAAGAACACTTTTACACTGTTGGTGGTAGTGTAAATTAGTTCAACCATTGTGGAAGACGGTGTGGCGATTCCTCAAGGACCTAGAAATAGAAATTCCATTTAACCCAGCAATCCCATTACTGGGTATATATCCAAAGGATTATAAGTCATTCTATTATAAGGACACACGCACACGTATGTTCATTGCAGCACTGTTTACAATAGCAAAGACCTGGAACCAACCCAAATGCCCATCGATGATAGACTGGACAGGGAAAATGTGGCACATATATGCCATGGAATACTATGCAGCCATAAAAAATGATGAGTTCGTGTCATTTGTAGGGACATGGATGAACCTGGAAACCATCATTTTCAGCAAACTGACACCACAAGAACAGAAAATCAAACACTGCATATTTTCACTCATAGGCAGGTGTTGAACAATGAGAACACATGGACACAGGGAAGGGAGCATCACACACTGAGGTCTGTGGGGGGGGGACTAGGGGAGGGACAGTGAGGGGTAAGGAGCTGGGGAGGGGTAACATGGGGAGAAATGCCAGATATAGGTGACGGGGATGGAGGCAGCAAACTACACTGCCATGTATGTACCTATGCAACAGTCCTGCATGTTCTTCACATGTACCCCAGAACCTAAAATGCAATATATATATATATATATATATATATATATATATATATATATAATTTTTTTTTAAATAAAGTTAAAGAAAAAAAAAAGACACAGAGAGTGAAATGGGGGTTACTACCCGACGCTGGAGGTAGGGAAGGGGAACAGGGGAAAGGGAAGACGTTAATCAGCAGGTATGAAGTTACAGAGGAGGAAAAGTTCTAGTGTTCTGTTGCACACTAAGGTGTCTACAGTTAATAATAATGTGTTATATATTTCAAAAGAGCTAAAATGAGGATTTTAAATATTCTCACCATAAGGAAATAATATTTGAGGGATTTGCTAATCACTCTGATATGATTATTCTACAATGTATACATGTATAGACACATCACATTATACCCCATTAACATAAACAACTGGTATTTGTCAAAGAAATGGATTTAAAAATAAAAAATAAAAACATTCCTGGTCACATTTTTATGTAAAAAGAAGTCTTAAATGCCAGTAAGAAAACAAAAACAAAATAATTCACTGAAGTGACTAAAATTATTTCCTTAAACATCAGTAACTGTATCAGAAATAATCACACAGGAAAAACTTTAAGATACGATGTAGGAATTGATTAAAAATTTTTAAATAAAAACTGCTTGGGAGGCTGAGGTAGAGGTTTCAGTGAGCTGATATGGCACCACTGCACTCCAGCCTGGGGCAACAAGAGCAATCCACCAAAAAAAAAAACAACACACACACACACACACACACACACACACGCAGCCTGGCCAAAACCTCATCTCTACTAAAAATACGGAAATAAGCCAATGAGAATAGATTGTTTCACATGTCCTCTATTAAGTCAAATTCGCAGCTTCTTACTTTTAAATATGTCAACAAAGTAAAGTTAGATTTTAAATAATTACTAATATTTATACACAAATAATAAATTAAAAAAATAATTTCCTCTGGGTATGGAACATGAATAGCATTTACTTTTTATGAAAGAATTGGTGGAAAACAACTTTAGAAAAATAAATTTGAAAACAAAGTCCCTACTTATTACATCACCTATAAAACTGAAATGTGTGCTAAAATATATTTGTAATGGTAATTACATATAATTTTAATGGTTGTATTCTTTTCACCTGCCTCCTCCAGGCTAAAAATCACTCCTCCAATTGGTGCACCAAAAGCTACAGAAATCCCTGCAGCTGGGGCAGCTGATAGCACCTAGAAAGATGATATGACTTATTTCACGATTTCTTAGAAATTCAAACATACCAAATAAAAATTCTTTATGTTACTTGAATTTTCCAAATGGCTTTTCTGAATTTAACTTGCATGTTTCCTTGCCCCCTAAGCAAAGGGCAAGTATTCATTTCTTCTGTTAAGATTTGTTTTTTTTCTCCTGTGCTTTAATTGAAATTAGTTATACATTTACTATTCAGTTAAAAAGAAAAACATTTTTGCCAGATAGTGTGGTATAAAGAGGAGGAGGCAATTCATAAGACAAGTTTTCAAGATGTATGTTTGTGCAGATAAGAGGGGAGGGCAGTCACTGGGATGGGGGGGGGTTATTTTTAAATAGGATATCATTTCTTCAAATTTTAGAGCTAACAGCTCCACCATAAATAATTACTCTATGCCAAATCCTAGCAAGATATGCAGGGAAGTGAAGACCTAGTAAGATTCCCTATATTTTCACTACCCTACGCCCTCTGAAATACTGCTAAAATACTGTCGATCTAGAGAGCCTCATTCTGAAAGCACACACAACAGCTTCCCAAGTTACAGTCTCACCAACCAACATCTCTACAATAAAATTAAAGGAAAAGAAAAATCCAAGGACACACTTCCCATGTCCTCTCTCTAACTCCCCAGTCTATCAGTTGGTCATGGCCTACTTCCCACCAGTATGAAGCCAACTACACATATAATTTCACTAAGGTTTTATTTGTAATTATTTTTCTAAGAGTCTGTATTCCTTTTTTTTTTTTTTTTTTTGAGACGAAGTTTCTCTCTGGTCAACAAGGCTGGAGTGCAGTGGCACAGTCTCCGCTCACTGCACCCTCTGCCTCCCAGATTCAAGTGATTCTCCTGCCTCACCCTCCCGAGTAGCTGGGATGACAGGTGCCTACCACCATGCCCAGCTAATTTTTGTATTTTTAGTAGAGATGGGGTTTCACCATATTGGCCACCAGGCTGGTCTCTAACTCCTGACCTCAGGTGTTCTGCCCACTTTGGCCTCCTAAAGTGCTGGGATTATAAGCATGAGCCACTGTACCTGGCCAAGAGTCTGTATTCCTTTCACTACTTTAATCTAGCAAATATCCAAGGCTACCTAAAGTGTTTCTTCAAACGGTCAATTGTTACATTTCCAGAAGAGAAATTAGAAATAATCAAAATTAATTTATACATAAAGATCTTTGTAAAATGCAGCTAAAACCCAATGGACATCAGTTGTCTATAAGACAAACTCAGCAACACTGGGAATGGATTCTAGAAAGGTGTTACAGATTATTCAGGAAAAGCAAAACAAGCAAAAATTAACCTTGAAATTTTTAATCTGAGTACAGAATTTGTTAGTTTTACGCTAAGAAATTCTTAAACTCTATATAATAGATATTTTTCAGTCAAATTAACCACAAAAGACACTTACCTTCATTTTTTTTTAGTTTTGCTTGTGCTATACTTTGGAAAGAGGTAGGAAAAGATATTTCTGCAGCAACAGACAAACATGGACCAGGAGACCTTCTTCTCCTAAACTCAAACCTGATGCCACAGCCAGGACTAATGTGATGGTTTCAATTATTAAAGTCCCTTTTCCCAAGTAACCTCTGATAATGAATCCACTCAAAATAGTTTTAATCTACAAGGCAAAGATTAAGGCAGCTTAATTTCCTTTCAGAAGCATGAGAATGTAACAAATCCAAGTTATTTTCCTGTTTTATGCACAAAAATGACCTTGCAAATTTTAGCAACCTATAGAAAAATTTACAGTTTTTCAAAAACTTTACCTATTATGCCGCATATAATAAATTGATGTCATAATCTAATTCTCTACCCAAGAAAGGAGAGAGGGCAACTGTGTCTCCGGAACAAATCAAAATACCAGGCCATGTTAAAATGAATACAGATCTTAATTATAAGGATTATACTTACATAACCAAGAAAAAGGCAAATATGAATATTTCTGTTGTAAAAATAAGCATGTTTTAAATATATTTTGGACACTGTGTCAGAAATAAGAATATTATGTTTTCTCTGAGTACCGTAATTATGTGGAATCGTGTTTTATTTATCAAGAAGGATGAATGACAATGTTATATGCTGCATGATATTGCTTTTTATGAAAGATATTCTTAACACAACCTTAAAGATCACTACAATTCCGTTTTAAAAAGAAATGCATTAGGAAAAAGTTGGTAACTTATTTAAGTGCAGAAAAATAAAGAGAAAAGAATAAGTTCAAATCAAGTTCAATCAATCTATGTATAACTCTATTGTGATGAAAAATAAAACCCAAAAGTTTGTACTATTGACCCACGATGATCAACTATTTCTCAAAGCATAAAATGGCCAAATTCCAGAATAATTAACTTGTCTAATCAAAAAGTAATTATAAAAAAGAGAATGAATGTATTAAAATCAGGGTCATAACAGCAAAATATCAACTAATCCATCAAAGAACATTAGGTCACAGGATACTTTTTCCAGGCTCTTGATGTTTAACTAAATCTTCTGAAAATTTGCCTAATCATGTGTTAAAATAGTGGTGAGAGAAAAAAAAAAATCAACCTCTGTAGTAAAAGATTAAATGACTGTGGGGAACAATATTTTTCAATGATGTCCACAATCAGCCACAGTGACCTTTTTTCATATTATGAACAAACCATCCCCTCCCTCCAACAAAGCCTACTTTTTTGTCACTAAGGGTAAAAAGATAAGCACCGTAATAATGTTTAATGACACTAAATATGACTTGGCTTACCCCCCGGAATTCCAGAGCCACAGGCACGTGGAGCAAATACCTTTACCAGGGAAACTGCAAGAGAGGCAAAACTGAAAGCCCAGAAGATGGTCGTTATGCAGTTCATGATTTAAGAACCAGGACCCTAAAAAGAAAATAATTCAAAAGTATTAATTTTAATTTACACTGTACCTCTAATGCAAATGCTTGCCATAAGAAACTCCAGTAAATGGCCAGGCGTGGTGGCTCACACTTGTAATCCCAGCATTTTGGAAGACGGAGACGGGTGAATCACCTGAGGTCAGGAGTTTGACCTGATGGTCAAACTAGCCTGGCCAACATGGTAAAACTCCATCGCTACTAAAAATACAAAAATTAGCCTGGCATGGTGGCACACACCTGTAATACCAGCTACTTGGGAGGCTGAGGCAGAAGAACTGCTTGAACCCAGAGGCGGAGGTTGCAGTGAGCCGAGATCGTGCCTCTGCACTCCAGCCTGGATAACAGAGTGAGACTCCATCCCAAAAAAAAAAAGAAAGAAAGAAAGAAAAGAAACCAGTAAAATGTGTAAAAGTCTCCTAGTTTATTTCCACAATAATAAAAGCTTTATGTGAACAAAATATTTAAGTAGAATCCAAAAATTAATGCCTCGATATACCAAGGAGCCCTGAGGCCATTTAATCTTTTTCCTAATCCCTAAAGTCTTGCTACCAAGACAACTCAGCTATACTCCAACCTCTGCCTACAAACCATTTTTTGGAAACAAAGGTGGAAACAAATTGCATCAGCACTCAGATTTCATTCTGCTGCAAATTTCCAGATCATTAAATTAAACTCAATTCAATTAAGCCAGGTGAGAAACAGCACACTCCTCATCTTACAACTTTTTTTAGCTCTAAAGTTCAGCTCAAACAAAATTTAAAAAATACATCCATATGTCATCATGTAAAAAATACATATATAACACCCTAAGTTCTAGAACGTTCCTTATAGATCACAGTACATGAATTATTTAAATGCTGTTATGCCACAAATAAAAATCTCTGATTTTCTTCAATGTATCTCTACTTAGAAGGTTGATTTTATTAAATTATCTGATAATAATACTTTCATAATTTAAAATTCCTAATCTTGGTAATATATTAGTTTTAATAACTTGATTTCTTAGTAAGTTTACACAGATCCTACTGCAATAACTATCATTTCTTTTCTACTACAGCTTAAATATATTTGCATCACAATCCAGTGGATTTGTTATATGACTACGTAGTAAACTAATACAAAACTTCTTGAAACAATACTGCACACTTCTTTCTTGCTGCAATGTGTTGACGGTGGATCCATTTAATGTGGATGCAATCATCTAATATGTGATTAATTCTATAATTAAATCAATTGGAAACATTTTGCTATATCAGTTATTAATTCATCTTGAGACAAAGCAAGACTTACATCCAACTGACCTGTGATTAATTCTGCCCATGTTTTCCACTGTGGACATTTATCCCTCTCTTCAAATGTTGTTTCATTAGATCCCCAGCAGCAGTGTTCGAGGTTGTACCACAGTGCACTAAGGCAAATGCCCACCTTCAGGCCGGTCATCCAATTGGCAGCAATATCTATTAATCTGGCCAAAGCCCTGTAAGAATATGCTGGACATGGTCAAAAAGGAAGTCAACTTTTTGGGAGTTGAGAACTATCTAGTTAAAGGCGAGTGGAAAGCAGGAGACTCCTAAAATAAAGGGTAATTTAAGAACTACATATAAAGTTAAGATTTTCACATTTTAGTTATAAACATATATTTTAAAACTGAAAAGAGTTATTTTTTACAAAATTTCTATCTTTGTTAGGAATTTTAAAAGCATCATTCAAATTAATTGTGATTCAAAAAACAGTGTTAAAAGATACTGAAATATCTTCAAAAGACAGAACTTGGCAGGAGGTTTTGAAACCTACTTTTCAATCCATAACTTCATTAACAGACTTATAAATGATATCAATCTCATTAAAATTTAATGTCCATTAGAAATAATTATCAAAACTCATAGGATTCATATAGTTTTTTCTTAAATTACAGAAAACCATATATCAAGATTATTTTACTATGAGAATATAAAAAATACACAAATTTATGGTCAAATCTGGGTCCTTCTTATCATATAAAAAGATCAGTGGGTTACATACACAGGGGCCATAAAATTATTATGCATGCCAGTTAGAATTATCAGTACTTCCCTCTATTCGCTACAAAAATTTTAATTTTGTGGTCTTCTGAGCATAATCCTCCATCATGGAAGCTGAAAGTGATTATAACAGGGCTTAATATTTTTTTCAGGTCCTCAACAGCTATCTCCTAAAATTTCATACGTTGGGACTTTGTGGCCATGCTGTATAGCAGGGTGATGATGGGGTTAGGGTCTTGAGCGAGACAGCTTTAATTCAAATCCTGGCTTAGCCACTTACTAAGCTGTATGACCTTAATCAGACTAACTTACTTTTCTTCTGCTTCAGTCCCCTCTCTGAAAATTGGCAATAATGACAGCACTGATGCCATAGGATTGCCGTGAGGTTTAAATACATGTAAAGTTTTTAGAACGGTGTACAACACATAGGAAGCACTCAATACATATTGGCTATTTATTAACATTAAAAGATACTTTACTGATCATCTGATCCAAACCACTTATTTTACAAATATAGAAACTGAGCCCAGAAAGATCAGCCAAGCTGGATAAACACTTAAAGTGACAGAGCCAAGACTAGACTTGGAAGCCACCTGCTTCCTAGTCTTATATTTAAGAAGATTTTTGAAAGAAGAGAAACAACTGCTTTTTAAAATCCCACAGTACCTGAAAATTGAGGGAATGAGGGAAGAACGATTTATACTTGTTAATTAAAAAAGGATTGCTTGAAAAATTTTATTTACCTGATGCCAATCCTGTTAGTGTTACTACTAGCCATCCTAACCACACATCATACAAACTTTTTGTCATTTCCTATGCTGATTCTTTTTGCTGTTGATCTGAAATTAGAAACGTTTATGCTTCATTTTTCAAACTATGAGTAGAAGCCACGATTCTAGAATTTAGCAATTTTTCTCATTTACCATACATAGAACAGTAATTTCTGAACTAAATAATGGAAAAGGTAAGTTTGGGACAAAATCACTACATTATAGACAGTTATTACACCTGCAAACCAGATAACAAGTCTTTACCCAAGATCTGCTTTTTATTTTTCATTAAAAAGTTTTTCTTTTAATAAATGAGACAGGGCCTTGCTATGTTGGCCAGGCTGGCCTTGAACTTCTGAGCTCGAGTGATCTACCCACCTTGGCCTCCAAAGTGCTGGGATTACAGGTGTGAGCCACCGTGCCCAGCCAAGATCTGCATTTTAATAAGCACCTTGAGATGAGTGCAAATGGTCCACAAACTACCTAAAATCTGACCTACATTGTTTTAAATTGAATCAAATTTGAACTTCAATGGGTACACATAACTACCTTTTATTTATGTCTTTGTAAAACAATATGGTTTGAATTGTCTGTCATTCTCTGGTCTGCAGTTAAGTGGATTATAATGTTTTTTAAAAGATAGGATCTGTGTATAATAATGCCATTGCCATAAATACAATGTGCTACAGAATAATCATGTGGACAAGAGATCACCCCCAAAACTTATAGGCCTTTTAATAGGCAGGTTTGGAGAGCTCCAATCCCATTGGTAGACTCCAGAGGCTCTTTCTTTACTGCGTAAGGCAAAAGTGTCCTCTACTGGATATAGTGTAGGAAGCTAGGAGATTAACAAGAGAGTAATAGATTTGATCCAGATCTCACTCTACTGAAACACAAAAAGTTAAGTCTCACCTCTCTAACTAAGAATGTACTTCTAAACCTATCCCTAACTAGTCCATACCTCTTCTGTTCTACTAGGATTGTTGCTTTAAAAAGCCATATTCTCAGCCCAGGACTTCAGTGCTTAACTGTTCTGGAGGGCTGCAGCTGGAATTGAATGACCCAGTCCATTTCAAACACTGGGTCTATTTGAAGTGACAATACTCCATTAAAATGACTCAGTAAGTTCTAAGTTGAATGAGGCAATTTTACTCCTTCTACCCTATAAGCAACCAAATACAGATATTGGCCATTCTTTAAAATTAAAAATAGGTTATTTCTTTCAAAAATAATCACTAAACTCCATATTGCTTTTCCTCAATAAAAACAAACGTAATGTGTAAGAAAGCATGATAATATTAAGTTACTTTCCGACTGAGTCACTGCTGTTTTCTTTATATAATTCCTTACACAGCACCACAGTCAGGTCACTTAAGTAGTTGCTTGACAGCGTACCAAGTAAAAAGCTGTATGTATAGAGAATTCAATCATCACTGTTCCTAACAAAAATCTGGAAATCATTTAAATGTTCATCAATATGGCATCATATAAATAAATTGCAGTATACCTATGTAATGAAAATTCTGCAGCAATTAAGAAAGAATGAGATAGATGTAGTGTTATGCAGGAAAAAAGCAAGATGGCTAAAAGTATGATAAAAGATAGGAATATAAATATATATACCTATATTTTTAAAAATCAGAAGGCAAACCATAAAGTTAAAAGTGTAAATTATTACTTAAGAGGAAGAAGACAATAGTTTGGATGGGATAGAGATAGAAACTAGACTTCTTTGAACATCCCTGTTTTGTACATTTAAACTTGGAGCTATGGAAATATTTCATACATTTATAAAGACATAAAACTAAATCTAAAAAGCAAACCTTAAAAATTGAAGTAAAATTAAATCAATCGAAGGTGCACCTAATTGGTGCACATAATGACACAGAAGAAACTATCCCAAGGGACTTCACAACAAAGTAATTTGTATGTATAACTGTGGTGGAATAAACAAAGGACAGGTCAGACACAGTGGCTCCCACCTGTAATCTCTGCACTTTGGAAGGCAAAGGCAGGATTGTGTGAGGTCAGGAGTTTCAGACCAGCCTGGGTAACACAGCAAGACCCAGTCTCTTTAATAAATAAATAGCCAGGCATGGTGGTGTGCACCTGCAGTGCAAGCTACCTGGGAGGCTGGAAGCAGATTACCTAAAATTTTTCAGTAGGCCTATTATTGGTGGTGGTGTTGGTACTGTTATTTTGACAGTGTTGTATGTGTGTGTTGTGGGATAAATGAAATGACTGTTTGTGATATTCAGATTTTTGGCATGACTTAAAGGAAATGCAGATTTCAGAACTAGAGGTTTAGCCCTATAGTTACGAATTTAAATTAGAAGAGTCATATAAACTTAGGAGGCTAGAAACAATAGCCGACCCAGAAGTAATAAGTACCACCTAGTGCCCAGATTGTACCTATATTATATTTTTCTTTAATGGAATCAGAGCTCCACAGAAAAATGGCTGATTCCAGCTTTGCTGCAGGAAATGTCTACGATGAATCAGGATTAGCATTAGGAGTATTTAAGGACATGACAAAGGACACAGATAGCAAACTAAATAAGCTCCCACTAATCTAAACTGAATAACATGAACATCAAAAAGGATAATAACTGTGATTGTTAAAACACACATATACTTAAATCCATAAAAAACAAACATACTTAAATCCATGAGTCCATGAAGACACAGAAACAACAACCAAACAAGCAAAAAAATCTCACTGGTCAACTTTGAGGATGCTAAGGAACCTAGTGTTTCAAGATTTCTCCCTTTCCTGGACCATCTGTACTTCAGGGAATCCAAATGGTTGATGTGGGGTAAACTATCTGTAGAAATATGCAAGCTAATAAGTAAAAAAGGAACAACAATTAAACTGCAACCATTTTGTAAAATACCAAAATAGTCATATTTGAAATTACAGAATGTCAATTTGCTTCAAAAGAATCTTGGGTAGGAAGGCTACCAGTATAACAAAAAAGTTCAGAAAAAAAAAAAAAGAATTAGGTTGGACATATGCACTGTCATAGAAAGACTTTAAAACTTAATGTAGGCCAGGCACAGTGGCTCCCACCTATAATCCCTGCACTTTGGGAGGCCGAGACAGGCGGATCACTTGAGGCCAAGGCCAAGAGTTTGAGACCAGCCTGGTCAACATGGCAAAACCCCATCTCTACTAAAACTACCAAAATTAGCCAGGCATGGCAGTGCACACCTGTAATCCCAGCTACTTGGGAGGCTGAAGCATGAGAATTGCTTGAGCCTGGGAAGGCGGAGGTTGCAGTGAGTGGAGATCACACCGCTGTACTTCAGCCTGGGCAACAGAGGGAATCTCTGCTCAAGAAAAAAAAAAAAAAGAATAAAGAATGTTTTAAGAACAATAGAAATGTGTGGAATTTTCCAGCTTTAAAAAATTTTGTCATATAAGCACGGATCAAAATATTGAAAACTATTTTTTAATTGGTCTAGGAAGAGAGATGATTGATAAAATTAGCTAAGACACATATTGGCTACTTCATATATTGCTATACCATTTGCAATGTTTTCAAGGACTGTAGACTAACCATTAACATACTCAGAGAAAAACTGTTTTTTGTTTTGAAGGGTGACAGGGTCTTTCTCTGTCACCCAGGTTGAAGGGCAGAGATGCAATCATAACTCACTGTAACCTCAAACTCCCAGGCTCAAGAGATCCTCCCACTTCAGCTTCCAAAGTAGCTAGAACTACAGGTGCCAGACACTATACCCAGCGAATTTTTGTTTTGTTGTGTGGAGATCGAGTCTCCGTATTTGCCCACAC
Organism: Ateles fusciceps; assembly: GCA_036589455.1. NCBI lineage: Eukaryota > Metazoa > Chordata > Mammalia > Primates > Atelidae > Ateles > Ateles fusciceps. The sequence continues at coordinate 6,121,790 of JAZHEH010002789.1, read as the reverse complement.
TGGTCTCAAACACCTGAGATCCAGCGATTCTCTGCCTCAGCCTTCCAAAGCCCTGGGATTACACACCGGAGCCAGCTATGACCAGCCTGTTTTGGTTTCCTTTGGTCTCAGTTTTCTCTAAAAGTTTATGAACACAGTGTCATGGATACTTCCCAGGTACCACACTTTAAAAACACTTAAATCCCAACCTGAATCCTGTTAATGTCTCTGAATGTATACTTCTAAATACAATTCTATTTACCTAATGATCATACAGGACACAAGGTTTATAGTGTGTCTGATCTAGGCACTTTGGATTAAAATAGTGATGTTCAGAGTACGATTCACAGACACCTTGGAGCATCCCGGAGACCTTTTCAAGGACTCTGCAAGATAAAACTGTTTACAAAATAATGTAAGACATTATGTGCCTTTTTCACTGTGTTGACATTTTTACTGAAAACTCAAAACCAAAGGCAAAACTGCTGGCTCCTTAGCAAAAATCAGGCCGTGGCACTCAAATGTACTGGCAGTCATTACATTCTTGACTGCCATGCTTCCCAGTAAAATCAAATACATAAATAAAATGCCAGATTCAAATAAGAGCATCTTTGATGAAGCACTAAAAACTGCTATGCCTCAATCACTGAGTCTTTTGAATATTTTGGGTGATGAAATAAGAATTATGCATAAAGAACTATGCATAACTACCCACGTCTGCTGCATGTGGAAGTATGAGGTTATATCCTAAAGAAAAGCACTTGGGTAATTTATTTGAGTTGCAAAATAAACTAGATACTTACATGGAATACCATTTTTACTTGAAAGAATGACACCAAATTATGGTTTTTCAAACTTGGGAATTTCACAGGCATTTTCTCAATAATGAAACTAATAATCCTGTCATCTTTAAGTAAAATAAACATGTTTTTGTTTCCAATGATAGAATTTGAGCTCCCCCGTAAAAATTAGAATTTTAGAAAACCTGCATCTATCACTGTGAGGATGATAGGTTCCCAATACTTAGATACGTCTCTGAAGAGATCAAAGGTAAAATTAACAAATGTGATTTTTAAAATATTATATTATACAATAAAAGTATCAACATTTAAAAGATCCACACAAATCAGTGAATCAATATTTTTCCAAATGATTACTGAATAATGTTACAAAATCATGCATTCAAAGTTTAAGTTTCAAAATCCATGGATATTAATGTAACAGAAGACAAAATTCATTGATGCAGTTTCAAAGTACACATTACAACTAATCTTGAATAAACTAACAATTGTCACTTTAGTGTGATATCAAAGGAGAATATTTGCAATAATCTTAAAACTATTAAAATACTCATAGCTTTTCCAACTGTATTATCTGTGTATGAGGTTGAATTTTCTTCATATACTTCCATAAAACCAACATATAACATATTGAATGCAAAAGCAGATATGAGAATCCAGCAGTGTTTTATTAAGCCAGACAATGAGATTTATAACAAATGTAGCATGATGTCATTCTCACTAAATTTTTTTTGAAAATATATTTTTGTAAAAATGTTACTTATGTTAACATATAATTGTTTTCTTACTATTATTTTAAAATGAATTCATTTTCTAAAAAAATAATCCTCAGTTTTAGTGTCTAATATGGTAAATATCTGTTGATAAAAAACAGGTAAACAAAGGCTCCTTGGGGGTCTTCAATATTGTTTAAGAGTTTAAAGGGAATCTGAGGCCAAAAGCTTAAGAATCACTGGATTAAAATACTGATTTTATGTACTGTATTTTATTTTTAGATATGCCCTAAAAGTATATGTCATCTGATAAATCTCAGAAGCTGTACCTTTCATAAACAATATAATGTAATTTCAATTTTAGGTTTCACACATGTATACATTAATATGGAAGCTTATAATTAATTTGTGTAAATAGTTATTTTCATTGACAAGTAAATTTCCAACACCAAAATTATACAGGGCCTTTTGAGATTTGGAATTTTGTTTTTCAATAAGATTCTCTACTTTGGAAGGCTGAAGTCAGTGAATCACTTGAGGCCAGGAGTTCGAGTCTAGCCTGGCCAACATGGAAAAACTGCCTCTTTACTAAAAATACAAAAATTAGCTTGGCATGATGGCACACACCTGTAATTCCAGCTACTCGGGAGGCTGAGTGCAAGAATCACTTGAACCTGAGAGGCAGAGGTTTCAGTGAGCCAAGATTGCACCACGGCACTCCAACCTGGGTGACAGAATGAGACTTTGTCTCAAAAAAATATATATATATATATTTAAAAAAAAAAAAAAAAACATTTTGTATAAAAGCTAGCCAGGCATGGTGGTGCATGTCTGTAGTCTCAGCCACTCAGGAGCCCGAGGCAGGAGGATCGCTTGAACCCAGTAGGCGGAGGTTGCAGTGAGCCAAGATCACTCCACTGTACTCCAGCTTGGGCAAATAATAAATAAAATGTATTTTGGATTTCATTATCAGTAAGTCATGATCACAAACAAAAAGGATCCATAAATTGTACTTTTATATGTTAAAGCCATTTTTAAAAAAACACTTAGTGAATCACTACAACACTCAGTATGTTTTATTTGGGATCCACGTTGAGAAATATCTCAGAATCAAATACCGGGAAGGGGATAGAAGAAAACAGCAAAATCCCTCAAAACTGTCTGCCCCCAATAGACTCCTTATTTTTCAATAGGTAAGGGTTACACAATGAGTTTCCTTTTTCGCCTTTGAACTGCTGTGCTGCTCCAAGCCAAAAATCATGCTGGACTCCTTATCTTGAACTTGGCCTGTTCTTCCCTGCAACTCCTGTGCTCTATTTTTCCCTTTCCTTCTTATTTTGACTTCTTATTGTATTTCCTTGTTTTTTAGCTACCTGAAATCCTTTCTGGAAAGATACCGGGTAAAAGTAAACTAAAAAAATTAAACACAGAAAAAGAAAAAAACATGTACCACATATGAAATGTAGACATTATTTATATTAAATATAAAAATATTTTGGCAGCCTGAGATCACTGGGAGAAATATATTATTAAATGGCCTAATCATGCACTATATTTTTAGAAGTTACTAAAAACACTTACCCGTCTATGCCATTCTCTGTCTTTACATTTTTCTCTTACCCAGTCGATAGCATGGAAATCATGATATGCACCAACACCTGGAACTGGTTCATCCAAAAGATCCAGTAAACGTGCAGAACTGTTAATGCTGCCTCCGTTTGTCATTGAATAATGAGTTCCAACAGAGGAAAAAAGGAAAGATGAGTGTGTCTTAGAAGAGACAATAGTGAGCAATGTGACCTTCTTAGAAGTTCATTAAGTCACACAGAAATAGTGTCACTTGAAATCATTTCAATTAAAAATATTAAGAAAAACTATCCAGAACTTCACAATAAGGCCAAAAGATTATGCCATGTCCTTCTAACGTCAAAGCCTGAGTATCAACAATTAGCCTGCGTAATCGTCACCTGATGCTCTGGAGAATGCTGAATGACTATTTACCACTGATTAGGGAACAGACTGTGAAATTACAAAATGACTTGTAAAAGATAAACTGAAAACAGTGATTTTTATCTGGTAAAATGCAAATGAATTCTGTCCAGTAGAAAAAAATAACTCTTCGAGTTGTGATTTTGTTTTTACCCTGTAAGAATTTGCTTTCTTTCACGGATGATATACACTTCAGTCCCACACATTCTCCTCTGAATCAGCCTTGTCATCAGGCTGGTTCCCTCATTATAGTCAAATATATCTTTGACACATGTTCACTATATATCTGATATGAGTATCACAGACTTCAGAAATGTATCAGGAAGGACATTAAAAGATAGCTCAAGAAAAAGAAGTACAGTGGCTTTTAAATATGAAAATAAGCTCAATCTAACACATGAAATGAAAGGGTCAGGTGCGGTGGTGTACGCCTGTAATCCCAGCACTTGGGAGGCTGAGGCCGGTGGATCACCTGGGGTCAGGAGTTTGAGACCAGCCCTGCCAACATGGTGAAACCCTGTCTCTACTAAAATTACAAAAAAACTGGCCAGGCATGGTGGCAGGCGACTGTAATCCCAGCTATTTTTGGAGGCTAAGGCAGGAGAATTGCTTGAACCTAGGAGGCGGAGGTTGAGGTGAGCTGAGATCACACCATTGCACTCCAGCCTGGGTGACAAGAGTGAAACGCTATCTAAAAAAAAAAAAAAACAGAAATGCAAACCAAATTCACAATATCATTTTCCTCTATCTGATTAGTAAAAGTGTGTGAATGTACTAAGTTAGCAAAACTATGAACAAAGAGGCCCTATCACAAAATTCATAGTTGAAGTATGAACTGGAATAATCCCTTTGGGAAGGTGAAAGCTAACAAAATTTAATATACACAGATGCTCTTCAACCTAGCAAGTTCACTTCTAGGTTTCTTTTCCTTGCAGCTACACTTGCATAAATCCTTGAATAAATTTGCACAATGTGGGCAGAACATCTTACTATGTGTGATAGAAAGAAAACAACAACATATTAATACCAAAGTGCCTATAATCTAAAATGGGTTGGCAAAGAGCCAAAGAGTTATTATAGGCTTCTGATGTCATGCAATTGCAACAACTCAATTCTGCCCTAGTAGCAGAGAAGAAATCATAGACAATATGTACATGAATGAGTCTGAATGTGTCCCAATAAAACTTTATTTACAAAACAGGTGAAGGACAGGATTTGGCACATGGCTCATAGTTTGCCAGTCGTTGATCTAAAGTCTGTACAGCAGACTTTACAGCTGAAGACTTCTATTAATAATTTTTTTATATAAATAACACTTTTCTATACAGTGTAGGAGATACAAAGATAATTTTTTTAAAAATGTCCCTGACTTCCCAGTGCAATATATCATAATATTTTTATAATATAACAAATATTTCAAAACAAAGTTCAAATATTGAAGTTCCCAGGTTCCAATATACTTTGACTACAATTTCATATTACCTATATTTAATTTGTCAAAAAGAAATCTTGGGACTGTAGTACCTAAAACTAGGTGGGTTTAATCTCAGAAAATTTCCTAAAAAATATGAATTTTAAATTGTAATTTGAAATAAATTAGGCTATGGTTTCACAATGAGAATTATAGTTATACATTTCATGTTAGACACACTTAACACCTACTTCTGAAAGAAGAAACATATGATATGAGTATAGTCTGTAAAAGACAATTTATATTACTGTTAGAAAAAGAGTTTTCAGGCCAGGTGCAATGACTCATGCCTGTAATCCCAGCATTTTGGGAGGCAGAGATGGGTGAATTGCCTGAGTTCAGGAATTTGAGACCAGCTTGGGCAACATGGTAAAACCCCATCTCTACTAAAAATACAAAAAAAAAAAAAAAAAAAAAAAAGCTGGGTGTGGGGGTATGCACCTATAGTCCCAGCTACTCAGTAGGCAAAGTTGGGAGAATTGCTTGAGCCCAGGTTGGTTGGTCAAGGCTGTAGTGAACAGGGATTATGCCATTGCATTTCAACCTGGGCCACAGAGCAAGAGGCTATCTCAATAAAAAGAAAAGAAAAGAAAGAAAGAAAAGAAAAAGCGTTGAGTGTAAAAAATAGGCTGGATAAGAAATATGATAATCCAAGTGAAAATTATTAGACTTGATAGTGGAAGTAGAGAGATACAAGCATTTTGGGAGGCAATTTGGAAATACCTATCAAAATATAAGGGTTGTACTTCTAGGAATTAATTCCACAAGTGCACAAAACCTTAAATATTCCATTGAACCATTACTTGTAATACTGAAAAATTCAAACCAGTGGAAATATCTTGAATTAAATTATGTATATTTATGCAATGGAATATAATGCAGCAGTTAAAAAGAATAAGGTTGATCAATATATACTGATATAAAAAGTTGGCTACAATATATTGCAGTTTTTTAAAAAGGCCAGGTGTAGATCAGCATTTTTAATATGCAAATTACTGTGCAAATTTATTTTGGTTTAAAAATTATGCTTCACAGATATGCTTATGAACACAGAGGAAACAGTGTGACCAAAGATGAGACAGTATGTTAATAAAGGTTATCTCTGGGGACTAGAATTGACAAAAGCAGAAAATGAACTTCCATTTTTTACTTTGTACTTACAGGTATATATATATATATATGTATAAGCACACACACAGTATTTTCATAGGACCATGGATCCAGCTATGAAAATAGAGAAATTCTAATGAATCCAATCATTATTTAAGTAAATAGGGCAACAAACTGTTATCAAAAGGCCCAGATTCTAGTCCTGGACAGCTGAGTAACTCTAGACAAGTCGCCTTTAAATATTAGCTATCTATCAGCATCCTTGACAACTATATGATATATGCTACAGCTTATAATAAAGATATATAAGGAAAGAAACATTTAAATTTTTTCCAAGGCACTATAAACTTTGAAAATCTCGTAATTTCAAAATAGGTGATTTTAGCAAAAGTGATTATAAATTATTTTCCTCAAATTATTTTGTAATGTAGTTTTTAATGCCAAAAATTACCTAGAGGTTATTATTGAAAATGTAACAAATTATTTGATATAGAATATAAGGAGTGGCACTCTATACTAATGTTTAAAAAATCACTGTAAAAACAAAACACAAGACGTTTATTTTATTAGAGGACTTTTAAAGAATAGAGCAAAATTCCCAGACTACTCTTACAGTCTTTCTGGTTTAAATGAACTTATTCTCTTTTGTTTACAGATAAAGAAACAATTATATATGTTAAAGCCAGAATCTGAACTTCTTATAATTACTATAAACATTCTTAGACTAGTGAAAGAGACCACTTGAAATCAATTTGAGGGTGGGATAAGGCAGGAATGTACAAAGAACCACGATGCCAATACTGTTGACTAATTTTATTACTGCTGAGATATAAGCCAAATAAACTATAGTTCTTTTGATAATTCTAAGAGGCAGTAAGAACAAGACATGAATATAAAAGGGGCTAATATTTTAAATAATATAATAATATATGTTTGTTTGCTTTTACCAGGTCCAACAGGGTTCTTGCTTATCTCCTGTTTATTACATTTAAGGGTCTGCCTTGGAAGCTGGGAGTGGTGGCTTATGCTTGTAATCCCAGTACTTTGGTAGGCTGAGGAGGATGGATCTATTGATCTCAGGATTTAGAGACCAGCCTTAGAAACAGGGCAAAACCCCATCTCTACAAAAACCAGCTCGGCATGGTGGTATGCACCTGTAATCCCAGTTACTCAGGAGGCTGAAGTGGGAGGACCGCTGGAGACTGGGAAGTAGAGGCTGAAGTGAGCCTGTGATTGTGCCAACGCACTCCAGCCTGAGCGACAGCAAAACTCTGTCCCCCCCCCCCCCCCCCAAAAAAGTGTGCCTTGGAAAGGTGTAAAACTTCTAAAAGGAGAGTAATACACTGATTTCAATGTTTTAGCAGAAGTACTCCGAGAATAAATAATTTATACCATTCTTGGCCAAGCGTTTAAATGCTCAATCCCTGCACTGTGATGCCCATGTTCATTTACACCCATGCAATATATACTCAAAGCTTAAACTTAAAGTTTTAATAAAGCTTTTCCCCACCCCATCCTAATTTTATGTAGTAACTTCTACTTTGTAAAAGCTACCTGAAAGGCCACACATTTTCTTGAGAAAAAGCAATTAGAGAATAAATATAACTAGAGAAACACTCATACTATCTTGACATATGTGAGAATTTCTGACTCTGCTTTCCATATAATATTAAAACTGATCATTTAGAAAATGCATTTGAAGGCAAGAATCAAAAGCCTCTTATGGCTTTCTGGTAAGATATACAGTACTTCTGTGGTATTCTGGCCAAAAATGCATAAAATGAATCTTATAAGGAAAAACCAGATACACTCAAACTAAGGGAAATTCTGCAAAATAAATGGATTGCATTCTTCAAAAATGTCAAGGTTATAAAAGATAAAGAATGACCAAGGAACTGTTCTAGATTAAAAAAGAAATGACAAATAAAGGTACCATGTGCTCAAGGATTAACTCCTAGACCAGGAAAAAAATCTTCTTTCTTTTGTACTAAAGGACATAGTGGGACAACTGGCATATTAGAAAAGGGTTTGCAGATCATGTCACAGTATGGTGTCAGTGTAAATGTTCCAATTTTGAAGTGCAGACGTGTACAATAGCTATATAGAAGAAATGTCCTTTCTTGAGGGAATACACACTGAAGTATTTAGGAGGAAAAGCACATTATCTCTACATTTTACTCTCTACATGGCTCAGGAAAAAATATATAGTGTATACATGCCTTGTATCTATATAAAATGTGACATATGCATATAATGGCATATATGATACTTGGAGAATAGAGACATAATGAACAAATGTGGTAAAATATTAACATTTCAGGAATCAGGGTGATGGGTATATGGGCGTCTTTGTACTATTTTTAAACTTCTGTAAGTCTGAATTTACTTTCAGAAAAAGCCTACTATGAAATATTTTGCAAACTTCATTTTCCCCCTTATATCGCCTCTCTTGGGTAGAGCTGAAGAAACACGGACTACTGATCTTAATACTCTTTATGCAAAAAATGAAAAGCGAAATTTCTATACCACTTAGCATGTATCCATAATACATTGCTAGCCCCAAACAAAATATACATTTCTCCAATAAACTTACGAATGACGAAGTAGAAAAGTACAGGCTGTTCTCATTTTTATGAGGTAGAAAAATGTACAATAGTGTAATAAACATTTACATTAGGCATGTGTCTTGCTTTTAGTGACTTTCAAATAATTACTCTGTGGAAACTATGCTTAATTTATAGAGGAATTGAGCAATCAAAATCTCTGAAGACCAGAAAATTTTCAACTATTTAAACATTTACTTGAGTATGTGACATTTTAAATCTTTTCTCTTATAGTTTGTTCTACCAAATACGGAAATGTGAGTAGTATAAAGAAGGGCAAGAAAAGGAAAATTTCTATCCTAAACTTGGCAGAAGCCACTGTATTTTTAATGTGATCACAGAAATGCCTACATAACTTACACAAGAAGTAATTTTAAGGTATTATGCTTTCTAACAGTAACAATGGCTTTAAAATATTTCTATTGCACTGTTTCTTTGCATATCATTCTCTGAAACCTAGATTTGTGTAAGATATAACTTACATAAGCTGAAATGAGATAAATACAAAAAACCTATATATACGTTAAAATTTTTTTTAAAGCAACAGTGTAAGTCATCCAATTTTACCTCTCAATTTCATCTTAGACATGAATAAAGGATTATCTTTTAGGTACTGTCACAGCATAAATTAAAAGTTCTCTTCCACATGAAGTGCATCTCCTCTTTTTCCTACAATAATATTTCAAAGGCTGGGCGTGGTGGCTCACACCTGTAAGCCCAGCACTTTCGGGGGCTGAGGCAGGCAAATCACTTGAGGCCAGGAGTTCAAGACCAGGCTAACATGGCGAAACCCCAACTCTACTAAAAATATAACAATTAGCTGGATGTGGTGGTGCACAACTGTAGTCCCAGCTCCTCAGGAGGCTGAGGTGGGAGGATGGCTGCAGTCTGGGAGACAGATGTTGCAGTAAGCCAAGATCACACCACTGCACTCCAGCCTGGGCAACAGAGCAAAACCCTGTCTCAAAAAAATAAAAAATTAAAATAGGTCAGGCATAGTGGCTCATGCCTATAATCCCAGCACTTTGGGAGGCCGAGACAGGTGGATTACCTGAGGTCTGAAGATCGAGACTAGCCTGGCCAACATGGTGAAACTCAGTATCTACTAATAATACAAAAAAATTAGCCAGGCATGGTGGCACACGCCTGCAATCTCAGCCACTCGGGAGGCTGAGGCAGGAGAATCGCTTGAACTCGGGAAACAGAGGGTTGCAGTGAGCCAATATCACGCCATTGCACTCCCGCCTGGGTGACAAGAGTAAAACTCCAACTCAGAAAAAAAAAAAATATATATATATATATATATATATATATATATATATAATATAAATGCAAATATATATAACATATATAAAACATTTATATATAAAACATATATGTTATAGATATATAATTATATATTTTATACATAATATAGGTCTATATAACATATTATAAACATATAACATATATAATATATATGTGTATATATGGGGTTTTTTGAGGCGAAGTCTCTTGTCTAAAATATACATATATATTTCGTTCTTGTCTAAAATATAAATATACATATATATATATAAATTAGGAAAGTTAATTAGGAAATGATAATATGGCTTTTCTAAAACTGGTATCTAGAGGAAACTCCAGCAAGACAAGGAGAGGTCCTTATGATGAAATAAAGGTAGTAGTGACACTGCAGCTTCCTTGATTACGCCTTTCTTTCTCTCCTCAATAAAAGCTCTTTTTAAGAGTTAGGTATTATTAACCCAAAATAAAAGCATTTACCCTGGACTTCCCACTTCTCAAAGCATATGCACTTCTCACTTATCTGTGAAGGCAGTAGTGGAGCTGCAGTGGAATACCTCTAGGAAAGACTAAGCAAGTTTCCTTAGTCCACACTGTTTACTTGTCCCCCTCCACACACCTTCCCATTGCCAATTCAGTCAGAGACATCCATTGCCATAAAGAGAGAAATACACAGCAGAGCATGGAGAACACAATTTGATACTATGGTGTCCTAGTTTCAAATGTAGCCTTCTGAAACCCACTGAAGAGACAAATTCTTTTTTTTTTTTAAGTTCTGGGATACATGTTCAGAATGTGCAGGTTTGTTTTATAGGTATACATGTGCCATGGCGGTTTGCTGCACCTATCAATCCATCATCTAGGTTTTAAGCCCCAAATGCATTAGGTATTTGTCTTAATGCTCTCCCTCCCTTGTCCCCTGCCCCTGAATGGCCACAGTGTGTGATATTCCCCTCCCTGTGTCCACAGGCTCTCAATGTTCAACTCCCATTTATAAGAATATGCAGTGTTTGGTTTTCTGTTCCTGTGTTAGCCTGTTCAGAATGATGGCTTCCAGCTTTATCCATGTCCCTGCAATGAATACAATCCTACCCTTCACCATCACCATCCCTCTTTACCTTTGGTTCCAGTCCACTTGTTCCTCTATTACCTAAAATGCTGCAATAGAAAATTGCAGAGATGGTGAGCAGTGCTTTGCTCCCAGCACTTGCCTCCTTATGCTTTAGCAGAAGTTTATGTTAAGAGTGCATCCCCATTCTCACCCTCGGTTGTTCTAGGCATCTTATGCCACAGGAAGTGTACCTTTACCCCAGGTGTACTTACAAACTGGTTTTCAAAATTCTTTTTTAGCTTTTGAAATGTTTCTCAAAAAAAAAAAACAAAGTTGAGAAGTGTTTCTCACTGGCATAGTATATGGATATGTACTGAAATAAAACCAAAGTTTAGTAAACAATACTTACTACATGGTGTATGCTGATATTTTTCTTTCTGTTTTGTAAATCTTTCCTTTTAAAATACTGGTCACAATTCAATTGGTTTTATGATCAACATGTTAAAACTTGACGTTTGGCAAACACTGAACTAGAAAAATATAGGCATTAATAAAATTGCCTGCTTTCCCGTAAATACAAACATAATTTTATCCACAAGCTTTCCACATATATTTGCTGAACTTAAAAAAAAGCACAAAACCTTAGCTGCTGCACCTTAAACTTAGCTTATTAGTAAATATCGCAGTGACATTCAAAGGAACCTAAGTCTTTTCAAAGGAGCTAAGTTTTTTCTCAAACAGGTACATCCAAATAATAGTTTTACATGAAAAATGATGCATAGTTATTTCATAAGAGTTACTTATTACCTCTGTGGTCAGTCTCCGAAGACATGAAATAGTGATCCTTGTCACTTAGTTCATAACGCAGATTGCTGTTACATAAGACACAAACAAAACATATGAACCTTTTTTTAAAAAATTGTGGAAGGAAGAAGGCAGAACTCCAAAATACTATGTATTCCCTCACAGCCTAATTGCTTCTGTATGTTAAAAGCAGGAAGTCTAGCTCCGAATTTTTTTTTTCTCCTTCTGTGACTTTACTGATTAAAAAAAAAAAAAAAGGCCATCCTGGTAAGGGAGGGGAAAGTAAGCATCATAAATTAATAGTGGAAGTTCCAGAATGTTAGCAGACTCCAAATCAAAGATTAAAAAGGTAGTGGCAAGAATAGTGCCTCACATTTAGCAGGTGGTCAATTAAATGTCTATTGGGTAAATGAATAGTATAAAAGAAGTATATACTATTAAAATTTGTTCAGCCACTCAGTCATATTTAACTGTCTAAACTGCAAGGACTTGTAAGTTAATACCAAATCCCAAAGAAGTTTACCAAAGATACACAACCAGGCAGCAGCAATGCTAAGCCCATTACTCAGTTCACTGTTTTCTTCTCTGTTCTGTTGCCGCCTCAAAATAAAAAGCCACATCCTTAGTTAGAGATGATAAGGTGGATATTAAGTCATCTGTATAACTGGAAACAAGGTCCACATTCAATTATTATGTCTGCATATAAGATGAGCTGTACAGTACATGAATACAAAAATTTATAAAATTTGATAAATTTCATATTTCATAAATTTATAAAATTTATTAGAGAAACTAGAGTGAATCCATCTTATGACCTAATTAAAGTTGTAAAGGGCTACAAAAAAATAGAAATTAAACATATGTTAATTTTAAGAACAAGAAACAAAACCTTAAAGTACAATTTAAGCTATGAGTCTCCTGCATAAACACAAAGCAGAGACCTCGATGAGAGGGAAAATAGCCAAAATTACAAACTTAATCAGTGTGGCAGGAAATCTGTTCACACTTTGAAATCTTGATACAAAGCATTTCTGACAAGCCATGAGATGGCACAAAATTAACCATACTAAAACGTCAGTTATGTTTAGAAAACCAAGTTAGAGGTAGTAATATGAACCAGATTTTATTGAAGATTTGAAATTCAGATACTGTGAGCAAAATACATTTGAAAACAAGCTTTGTTTTATACTATTGTTGCAGAAACAAGGAGTTTTTGACACCAAATAAAGAATCTTTAGTTGTTCCTTTAATTTACAGACACTTAGATGGATTAATTTTTAAGAAGAGATTTTCTAGTTTGAGAAAATATTAGGGCTAATAAAAGTATAATAAGGACCTGAATCCTAAAATCATTTTACAAAGAGCCTACAGAATGTCTCTCTGGCATTTTCAAATAATGTGCAAAAAATGCTAACTACTGATACTTTTAAGAGCAAAGAAAAAGGAACAAACATGTATTACAATAGAAACCAAAAAATGTTTTCTTTAGATACATTGCTGAGCTAATGAATGTAAAGAAATAATTTCAGGTAGAAACTTGAAAAAGTGAGACCCCAAACTTTTATTTCAATGGCAAAGCTACACTTTTTGTGGTTTAAGCCCATTGTTAGTCCTCTAGGATCTGGCTCTCTTCTAACTTCCACCTTTCTACACTACTCCGTCTACTGACTCACAACAAAACGCCTTTGTTGTATCAGAACTAATCGAAGAACTACACACTAGGCATTTCCTCCCATCACAGAATTTACTGATTTTATTATATCCACCAGGAATGCCCTATGGAGTTCCCTTGTGTATGTAAGAAGAGTCTACTTTGAGAACACTAGTCAAAAGGAGACTCATCTCTTCCTCCCCTAAAGTCCCAAAGAACATTATTAAACATAAATTAAACATATGTTTAATTTCTAGAACATTGGGATTTTATGAAGAAGAGATTTCTATCATTTCCATCATTCATTAGAAGTTTACTAACTTCCTCAGGATTTTGTCTTCAAACATCTTATTATGCCTCTACCAGACTTAAAACACAAGTTACTATGAAGATACGTGTAGTGAAAAGCAGTTTAGCGTCATGATTAGAGTATGAGCCAAATATCTGGAGGGGAATTCTGACTTTTCCTTAACATTTCCTTACCTCAGTCGTGCCAACTGGAAAATGGAGATTATAACAGTACCTGCTTCATAAACTCATCGTAAGGATTTAAATGATTTCATACACATAAAGCACTTAGAACAAGCCAGGCACAGTGGCTCGCGCCCGTAATCCCAGCTACTCAGGAGGCTGAGGCGGGAGGGTCGCTTGAGCCCAGGAGTTGGAGACCAGCCTGGGCAACATAGTGAGACTCTGTCTAAATAAAAATTTTTGTTTTTTGCCAGGTGTGGTGTTACATGCCTGTAGTCCCAGGACCTAGAAGAATGAGACAGGAGGATCTAGCCCAGTAGTTCAAGTTCAAGGCTATAGTTTGCTATGATCACTCCACTACATTCTAGCCTGGGTGAGAGAGTGAGGCCTCTCTCTTAAGGAAAAAAAACAACAACACCCGTTTAGAACAGTATCCAGCTAACAGGAAATACTAAAAACTATTAGCTATTATTATTACTATTTTTATCATAATCCTCCACAGATATGTATATATGTATGTATATATGCTCACTTTGAATGAAACAATTAAATATTTAAATAATTTTTAAAAGCCCCTTATGGAATAAATGGAGGCTCAGGCCCAAAAGATCAAATCCATTACAAAGGGTTGAAGAAAGAAATTTGACCCCCAAAACTACTTAAACATCTTGCACACATTAAGAAGAAAGTCAAAGTGTATAAATAATAGTCCCAATAAGCCAAGTATTTTTTCCTGATAGAAAAGGAAGAGATATTTTGAGAGAGATTAATTGTTTCTAAACAGGAAATCTACCCCTAAAGATGGCTATTTCCAAAATGTCATCTTAATTTCTAATCTATCAATGGTATATTAAACTAATTCCATTTTGAATCTACTTATACTTCCAGATATGACATTATCTATTTAAGTAGGAATACTTTACTATTTACCATCTCACCTTGAAAAGTAGTATTAAATTCAATTTACCCAACAAAGGTAATCTCTGGCTATGGTGCTCAGGGATTTAGTAAACAGACCCATGTTTACTTTATTAATATGCTTCACAATTTTATACTTTATCTGCCTCTTCACTATCAGCCTGAAGATCAATTTTAATCATTACAGTTTTGTTATTCCTTACAGGGAAGCTGATTCAGTTTTTCCAATTTGTTAACTGCCTGTCTCCATCAGTTCCTTTGTGCTGACCCATGACTACAACAGGTCATAAATTATGGAAAACATCCTACCCATAGACACTAGGATACTACAGTATGTTTAAGGTAATCCGGTACAGTCAAGCAAGACTAATAACTGACTTATCTCTACTACCAATACACAATGTTACTTTCAAATGACAATGGCTTATATCAATAGAGTAAGTCTCATCAAGGGATAAAGAACCTATCTGAGTTTCCAAGAGTGGGACTATTTAGATCCTAAGCAAGATTCTTAAAGGATTATTTATGAAAGTACAATAAAAATAAAAAGCTTATGTTTTGGTAATATCAGTAACCATGCCTACTCTCACATAAGTTTTGGCTTGTTTCTTATAATTTGCATATTTTGCACTGAGATAGTAAGTTCTGTCAAAGACTGTCAAGCTTCACACAAGGAATTCAAATTGCTGAAGCCCAGGTATTCTGGTTTATCATCATTAACAACCAAATGTTGGAATAGCATGGGAAAACACAGTCTGTTTTGTTTTAGTTTAATTACTGAGTAGCAAATAATGTGACATTTGAACAGTCACTATTCATTCACCTTGCTCCCTGTTTAAAGAAATCCTTACCAGAAAACTGATGATGAGAACAAAGGAAATAGAAGAACTTACAATCATAAAATTGAGAATTAAAAAAAATTAAAAAGCTCTTGGTGCTGTAATTATGAGAAATTATTTTCTTCTTTATGCTTTTAGATATTTCTTCGAAATGGAATGCTCTGTAAGTCTTAGAAGTTTGAGGTATTTACCTGTTCTGTGTGTAGTGACCATGGCAAATATCTGCAGGTCCCTTTGGGGAAGGTTAAGCAAAGTAGTCTCTGTATGTATTTGTGATGTTTTGAAATTTTCTTTCTCAAGTGTAGCTGCGTCCTTTTCAAAGGACTCTGGGTCTATGAAGTGACTCCAGCTAAGGACTGGAGGAGCAGTCACAGTTGTTTACATATTGACTAAATTCAGGCAAAAGCTTGAAGTCAATCAGGACCAAATTTTTTCATATATACCAGCAACTGGGTGAACTCCCTTTCAATTTCAATCTTTAGGACTCCATGATCAAACAGTCCCGTGTAATTAACCCAGCAATAAAAAAACTAAGGAAAACAAAAAGATATTTCACCCCTAAATATTTTATCATGCCACCCTAAAAACAAAGGCCATTATCTTATAACACCACTACCACATCTAACAAAATTAACAAATTAGTATCATCCAATACCTAGTTAATATTAGTGTATCTCCCCCTTATCCCCAAAATATCTTCTTACAATTGGTTTATTACATTATATTGTATATTATGTCATAATATAGTACACATTACATTAAAATACATTCAACAGACTTCTGGTTTCAGCTCAGAGATGTAGAGAGCTGAAAAAAAGCATCAGTCGCACCTCTACAACAACAAATAAAAAGCTGCACAAAGCGGAAAATAGTAACTTTTCTTGAGCTCATCCTGCAACTGAGATCACAGGGAAGACAAGTCATCTGCAATCTGGGAAGGAGAAATAGGATGGCAGCATTCACCAACCTGAGGCAGAGGCCCCTTGCAGCCACATTATCAGTAAGAAGCTTCAACTAGAAACTCTAAGTATAAAATAAGCATCTATGAACCCATGCTGATGCAAATCAAGGATAGAATAAATACAAAATAGATGAAAGAAAAGGGATAGCTTTTCCCTACAAAAAATTCTCATTAATAAATGCAGAAGGAATGAAGGTCATAGAAAATAACCCTTAGGACACCACAGTAATAACTGTGGCAAGATTTCATGGATGAATGCTAAAATTATGGGGAAAACATTACAGAGAAACAGGATATTTACATAGCCTCAAAGTATCTTGCCCAAATATTTATTATTTTTAACCTAGGTACACAAATTCTTTGATAATCCACCCTCCAGGAGATGGAGCTTAATTCTCCCCGCCTTGAGAATGGGCTGCACTTAATGACTTGCCTCTGAAGAACAAACTATAGAAAAGGTAACATAGGCCAGGAACGGTGGCTCACACCTGTAATCCCAGCACTTTGAGAGGTCAATGCAGGCAGATCATGAGGTCAAGAGATCAAGACCATCCTGGCCAACATGGTGAAACCCTGTCTCTACTAAAAATGCAAAAATTAGTTGTGAGTGGTGGTGCACACCTGTCGTCCCAGCTACTCAGGAGGCTGAGGCAGGAGAATCGCTTGAACCCAGCAGGCAGAGGTTGCAGTGACCCGAGATCGCACCACTGCACTCCAGCCTGGTGACAGTGCAAGACTCCATCTCAAGAAAAAAAAAGAGAAAAGAAAAGAAAAGGTAACATAGTAACTATACGATGGAGAAACCCAGAAGATACCACCTTATTCAAATGATCACATTTAACAGCACCAGTAAAAAGTCACTTTGATGTCAGATAGCCTTTGATATAACGTGATAAAAACAATACTTTACCTCTGTGGTATCTTTCCCCAAAACCTGTAACTCCAAGTTAATCATGAGAAATCATCAGCAAACCCAAACTGAGGAACAGTTTGCAAAATATCTGACCAATACTATTCAAAAATATCAGTCATTTAAAAAAGGTAAAACCATGAAACTGTCATAGATTACAGGAGAGAAAGGAGACGTGCAACTAAAGGCAATGTAGTTTCCTGGACTCCTTCCTGGAAGAGAAAAAGGGCATTGATTGTAGAATGAATGGTGATATTCAAATAAAGTGTAATAGCATCGTACCAAAGTTAATTTCTTAGGTTTAGTAACTTTATCATGGTTATGTAAAATGTTCAAATTAAGGGAAACTGGATAAAGGGTATACAAGAACTCTGTATTGTCTTTACAACTCTTCTGTAAATCTAAAATTACTTCAAACTGGAGGTTTAAATTATATATATATATTAACATTATGTATGTTTATATATGTAGCTGTTGATCTCTATCAGAATTTACCTTATCATCTAACTAGACCTAGAATGAGAGAGAAACAGAGAGAGAATTCATTTGGATGTATACACTCCAATGTGAGTTTTAAGCCAGTCCTTCTGATTAATGGAATGGCTTCATAGCTCCATTTAGTAAGGCTCAGGGCATTTCCTTTTTGCTAAAAAATAAGAACTTGATCACAAAGTTTTCCTATGGGAAGAGTAACAGAGAAATTCTCTCTTGCTTTCTCGTTTAATTCTGCTGTGGTCAGAGAACATATCCTTTAATATTTCAATCTTTTGAAATTTATCAAAGCATTTTATCATACTGGTTGGGAATGGTCCCCCATGCATTTGCAAAGAATGTGTTCTGAGGTTGTTGGGTGGAGTGTTCTATAAGTGACAATTTTGTCAAGGAATGTGATAGTGTTATTTAGATCATCTAAGTCTTGTCTTTTTGCCTGCTTGTTCTATCAACTACCAAGAAAGGGAAGTTAAAATCTCTAAGAGGATTGTAGATTTGCTTGTTTCTCCCTCTAGTTCTGTCAATCTTTGCTTCATGCATTTTGACTCTCTGTTATTAGGTGCATACACATTATCATTGTTTTGTCTTTATGACATATTGACACTTTTATTAAATATCACAAAAAGTCTCTATCTCTGGTGAATCCTGATAATTAGGGCTAGTAGCCCTAACTGACCTTAACTGAGCCACTCAAGCTTTCTTATCCTTATTATTTATATGGTTTATCTTTTCCCATCTCTTTTTCAATATATGTATCGCTATACTTAAAATGTAGCTCCTTAGCATATAGTTGGACCTTGCTTTTTTATAAAGTTGCACAATTACTGCTTTTCAAGTGGAGTATTCAGTCTATTTATATTTAAATAGTATGATTGTGGGTAAGTCTACCATCTTGCCATTTGTTTTAAACAATTGTCTTAATAAAATTAAGAGAAAAACAAATTCTAGTATTTTGTATTTATTCACATAATTACCATTGCAAGTGCTCTTTATTCTTTTCTGTGGATTCAGTTTTCCATCTGGTATTATTTCTCTTTAACTTCAACTAAATCCTAAAGAATTTCTCACATTTAAAGTTTACTGGTGATGAATGCTCTCAACTTTCATTTATGCTAATGCATCCTATTCTACTTTCACTTTTGAAGAGTATTTTCTGCAAATATAGAATGCTGGGTGGATATGTATTTTGACGAGGTTTGTTTGTTTAGCACTTTACCAATACAGTTCCATTGTCTTCTGACCTCCATCACTTCCATTTAGAAATTACCATAATTTGTATCATTGGTCCCCCCTCTGTGCAATGTATTTTTTTCTTTACCTACTTTTAAGATTTTTCTCTTTATCTTTGGTTTTCAGCAATTTGATTGCAATGTGCTTAGGTAGTGAGGTTTTCTGAAGTATCCTGTTTGAGTTTGCTGAACTTAGGTATGTAAAACCTACCTCTCTCGCCAATTTTGAAAAATTTGAACCATTTTTTCTTCAAATATTTTTCTACTCCAGTCTCTCTTTTCCCTCCCCCAATGAAGGAATCCCCAAATGGCGCTCCAAAATCTCCCTGTAGTCCAGTACCCTGCTGCATAAATTCCAGCCACTTGAACAGTCTTGAACTCTCACCTCTGCCTGCTCAGCTCAGAAAAATCACCATAATGTGCTTAAGCCCATCAGCCTACACTGGAGTCAGGCAGAAAGATGAGGGCAAACATGGTTCCTACCCTGTATTAGTCCATTCTCACATTGCTATAAAGAACTACTTGAGGCTGAGTTGTTTGTGAACAAAAGAGGTTTAATTGACTCACAGTTCTGCAAGGTACACAGGAGGCATGGCTGGGGAGGCCTCAGGACACCTACAGTCGTGACAGAAGGCAAAGGGGAAGCAAGCACATCTTCACATGGCAACAGGAAAGAGCGAGCAAAGGAGAGTGCAACACACTTTTAAACCATCAGATCTTGTGAGAACTCACACACTACCATGAGAACAGCAAGGGGGAAATCTGCGAACATGATTCAATCACCTCCAACCAGGTCCTTCCCCCAACGTTGGGAATTACAATTCAATATGAGATTTGGGTGGGGACACAGAACCAAACCTTATCATATCCCTTGTGTTTCCCTTCTCTCAAGCATCAGAGTCCTGCACTATTGTTTAGAGTGTACAAATAGATGATGCCCCATATATTTGTCCGGCTTTACAGCTGTTTTTGGTGGGAGGAAAAGTCTGGTAGGAGTTACTCTATCATGGTCACAGGCAGAAGGACATCCTTCTCACAGTGTTAATAATAACAGGTAAGTCAAGATATAATGCAATCGTCCAGCAATAGTAAAGCAGTTAAATTGTATCATGGAAAACTAAGGAAAATTAAAAATATTTCATGGGAGAAAATGATGCAGAAATATCAATGATACAGAGTTTTTTTTAAATACAGCACGACCACAGTAGACCCTATTTGGTTTTGTTGGCCCTCTGGGCAATTAAAACCCTTCACTTTAAGCAGTAGGTCTCAAATTAGTTTTATAGGTATTAACAATGGAAAAAATTAGAAGATGCATATGAGCAAAAGGAAGAAAACGAAAATCAACCCTGTAAATATATTTTTATAACAATAAAAGTTATTCTACAACATTTTCCGGTCTCCATTTAAGCCATTAAATTTTGCCTAAATATGATTCATAGGTAGAATATAAAGTTTTAAAGGTCAGTGGAATGACAGCTACAACATGTAGATTGTTGATTATAGTATCTGCCAAAGTAGATGCTTTTAAAAGCAAAAATAAAATTCACAGGAAGACACTTTACTGTGTAGTACCAAAATTAAGCAGTTTTAACGATCTTCTTTAAGGTCTTCACAAAGGCCACATTTGCACAATTTCTCCTACTCCCATTGACTCTACCCCCAACACAGGAAGTCCTATATCAGAGAAGTGTCACTAAGGAATTAAGGGAAAAAAATTTTTTTTAATTTATAGCAAACAACTACATCTTGTTATTATACACAATCAGATAATTACATCTCAATTGCTTATACAAGCTTAGTCCCAAACAAACATACGTTGACTGATAAGTGAATAGCTGAGGAAGTCAGGAAGGAAAACCATGACCTTCTTTTGCTGTACAGCTTGAAAAATTCAAGAGAAAAGGAGAAAAAAGGGCACTGTTCCAGTATTTCTCTTTCAGACCATGGTGGAAAGTCAGCATATGGGAGGCTATATGTATGTACTCCTTTTTTATCTTTAAAATAAATATTGGTTTTTCTTAATTGCAAGAAAATAATTAGTATCAAGAGTAATAAGTTTTCTAAGAATTGAAGGGCAAGATAAGGTATATCTACGAGGGAAACTTACGGCAATGGTGGTGTCTCTTATACAAGTGCATCTTGGAAGTACATGCTCCCTTGCACAATATACAGCAAGCTCCCCATGCCATTTACAGCAATCTTGGGTGGAGTGGAAGGTGGGTCATGATACTCTGCACAGGTATCCATAAACTGGACATACATGATCCTCAAATAACACAAACTCATGAACCTTCTGTTTGGAAGTGGTCTCAGAATTTAGTCTTCTCAATCTACCCAACTGAGGGAACCGCCCCATCCCACCCCCCCGCAATACAATGCCTAGGAGTTGGCATTTATAGAAGTCTCTGGCAGAAAAAAAATGTATGAAAGAGTTAGCAGGGTGGAAAGAATATCTCAAGGGCATTACAGTAAAGCTTTTCCCCCATTTTCCCTGAGGAAACCAACAGAGAAAGTTTATAAGAATAAGATTGGTGAAAGATTTTAAAGTAAATTAGAAAATCAGTTAGCCTTGAGAAAAGACAGTGACAGTGAACTTCAGGATAATGTTTTTCTCTCAACGTGTGACCAGTTTTCTAAATGTCCAAGAGGGCCACAAAAGGAAACATTTTAAATCATAAGCCATTTGATTCTCTTTCTCATTCTATTTAAATATAAAGCAGAGAAATGTCCTGACAAGGAAAAGCTAAGTGCCACAGCAGGCTCCTGTGGCTAAACTCATTCTTTGGAGATGTTTGAAAACTGGATTAAGTGTAGCCCAGGGCTGGGCACGGTGGCTCATGCCTACAATCCCAGCACTTTGGGAGGCTGAGGCGGGCAGATCACTTGAGGTCAGGAGTTCGAGACCAGCTTGGGCAACATGGTAAAACCTGTCTCTACTAAAAATACAAAAATTAGCCAGGTATGGTGGTGCATACCAGTAATCCCAAGCCCCTCAGGCAGCTGAGGCACGAGAATTGCTTGAACCCAGGAAGCAGAGGTTGCAGTGAGCCAAGATCATACTACTGCACTCTAGTCTGGGTGACAGAATGAGACTGTCTCAAAAAAAAAAAAAAAAAAGAGAAAAGAAAAGGAACACAGGATAATTTCACTTATGAATGAGGAAAATAAGGTGTTAAGTGTAGCCCAAAGGCAAGAATGGTTCCATGACCCCCTGAAGACCCCAGTACTGTGGTGCACTGCCTCAGTGCTCTCCAATGTCTTTCACATGCCTAGGGAAGAATCCAGGAAGTTCACTGACTACAGAGGTCAAAGTTAAGGAGTCCAAGAATTCTGCAGCATTGCCAAGAAACTGAGTTTATTAACGGTTTTTAAGGATGCGTGAGTAACTATAATGAGAGAGAAAAAGAAAATGCTTTGATGAAAACTTGAGCTTTTTCAAAACGGTTCTGCAAATTTTTGTATTCATTTCCCACTCAGTTTGAGATTTGCTTTTAACCTATCTACAAGGTCATAAGGTAGCCTGATATTGCTTTACGGATGGTGGCAGGAGACACAAGACCTCTAGTTTAGAGGCAAAGGACTTTGTTGCTCATGGTACAGCAAGCAGCCCATGCATCAAGATGTTTGTGTCAGTTCTACTTCTCCTCCAATTCCCACAGCTCCTGCACATAGTAGGCTGCTCTATGGGAAAGAAACAGTGAGCTTGGGGGACTCAACATTTCATAGCAAGCAATAGGCAGGGTGACTCTTTGTCCCAGAGGAAGTCATTACTTCATCCCCTCAAGGCTGCCCACTGCAAATGCAAGCTTGGGAAACAGCCTGGGTGCAAAGCATGTTGGCCCTGCATTCTTGGCATACTCGGCAAGCTGTGTGGGAGTGCGAGATACCCAGTGACAATGTCCCTCCCATTGTTTTCTCTCATTATCTCATTCTCTTGCCTGACCCTCCTCCCTTTCCTGAAACTATGAGGGAAAGGAAACTCTATTGTGTGGGCTCAGACCCTTTCCATAGTGTAGCTCATCACACCTTTGAGGTCTGTGGCCTGAGAAAGAACCCCACAAACTCAGGAATTCTTACCCCATTTCAGATTCTCAGAAACAAACATTATCATCTCCATAATCTCTTCTATGAGCGCCCAGGAGGTAAGTGGGCTGTTCCTGCTCCTCTTGGCTTCCGTTATGCCTCGCTGACCACAGTTTTTATCTCCTCCCGGCCCCAGTGTCTAACTTTCATCTCTGTTGTCTCAACAACACTCAAATATCTGACCGTACTCCATATACAGATCCACAGAAGTTCAGTTTTTTGGTTTTTTTTGTTTTGTTTTGTTTTTGAGACAGAGTCTCACTCTGTCACCCAGGCTGGAGTGCAGTGGCATGATCTCTGCTCACTGCAACCTCCACCTCCCGGTTCAAGCGATTCTCCTGCCTCAGCCTCCAGAGTAGTTAGGACTACGGGCACGTGCCACCACGCCTGGCTCATTTTTGTATTTCTTGTAGAAATAGGGTTTCACTGTGTTAGCCAGGAAAAAGCTCAGTTTCTTAGTTCCGTCCCTCATTGAGGCACTGTATCCATAGGCATTTCTGAGAAAACGTTGAAGCAAATGTATGGTAAGAAGAAAAGAATTAACGTTTACTGAGTACCTACTAGGTATGACCAGATACTGTACAAGGCAATTTCTCCTGTGGTATCTCACTTAATATTCACAATCCATAAGGTAGGAATTATTATTGTTTTTTCATGTAAGAAAATAGAGTCAGTGAAGCAGTTATCCTACCAACACCAGAGCTGTTGGGGAGAATCAGCACCACGTAAACAGAGATCCACGTGGCCTACTGTACTACAGCACATTTGCTCATCCACACCAAAGGGCTTCCACAAGTCACACAAGTGACTTGCAAGTATTCCTCATTGCTCTGAGCTGTGTTATGATATATGAATGCCAAGGCCAAGACAAACTGACCATTTGCCCAAAGGAAGAGATTTTGTCTTCTTACGACACACACACACACACACACACACACACACACACACACACACACACACACACACACCCCTACCTCTTGAATCAGAATTTTGTATCCAAAATAATTACACATTTGTTAAGCATTTGCTCTTTTTTTCTCATCTATGCTGTGTGCTCTCTGCTATGTGACAATCAGAGGTGGCTGTGGAGTCACCTAGGGGCCTAAGGAGTATGTGGTTTCCAAAGCCTCTGGTCTGGGTCATAAGAAGTTAAACAATAAAAACAAAATGAGGACATGGTCAGGCATCTGGGTTGATCACCATGAAGCTACCTGCAGCATTGAGTCCAGAAAGAGAGCCTAGTTTCCCTAGAGCTTATAACAGTTTTACGGTCAGGAGTAATCCATGAACAAAGCAGCATGAGGATCATCTGGAAGCTTCTGCTGAACTAAGGCAGAGAAGTTCAGAGCTCCCTATAAGCCTTAAGTTTGCTGACCAACCCTTATCCAGCTTCTGTCTTAGTTCCTTTATTGTTGGTGTCTTCTTGGGGATATAATAGAAAGTACGCAGATTTTTAAATCAATGGATTTTAAAACCTAGACCTATTCTATGACCTTGAGCAAATAATGCACTCTATCTTGCATGTAAGCCCTGTAAGGACATAGACTACATCTGTACTCACAAATGCCAAGTATATATTAGGTACTTAATCAACATTTATTTATCAACAATAAATTTCTCTGAACCTCAGTTTCCTGGAGGATACCTGTATTAGTCTGTTTTCATTCTGCTAATAAACATATACCTGAGATTGGGTAATTTATAAAGAAAAAGAGATTTAATAGACTTACTGTTCCATGTGACTAGCAAGGCCTCACAATCATGGCGGAAAGCAAAAGGCACATCTTACATGGCGGCAGACAAGACAGAATTTGTGCAGGGAAACTCCCCCTTACAAAACCATCGGATCTCATGAAACTTATTCACTATCACGAGAACAGTACGGGAAAGAATCACCCCCATGATTCAATTACCTCCCACTGGGTCCCTCTCATGACATGTGGGAATTGTGGGAGCTACAACTCAAGAGGAGATTTGGGTGGGGACACAGCCAAACCATATCAATACCCACCTCAGATTGTGGAGGGATGCAAGGAGCTAATGCATTGAAACCTTCTGGCAGTGTCTAACTTACCAGAAATTCTTAATCACTGCTAGTCACCTGTCTCATTCCTCTCTAGACTGCCTGATAAAGGGTGCTGAGGAAGGTACCAAACACCTGCACACCTCTCTCTGCTTCTACCACCTTCTTCCTAAATTGAACAAGGAACCAGTGGAAGACATTCACTTCTCAGAAGGAGAAGGCAAGGATGCAAGGACCTTCTCGTTTGTCTATATTTTACCCCAAATTAGGGTCTTAAAAAGTATGCTTTAACAACTGCAGTTCTTTAATAACAGGAGATTTGGAAGTACACAGGTCTTTTAATTTACTAATCTCTCTCTGCCTCAGGGAATAGGTAATTCTGGCTCTACCTTCGAATCAACAGTGGCTCAATGCATCCCATTTTCTTCCAGGTTTCACTTTATAGAAACAATTCCCAACAGCCATGACCACTGATATTCACTTCCTGGGTCAGGTAAAATTCTCACCTGCCAGCGATAAGGCCATCTTTCTTTTCTTCACCCAAAAAGTCATAATGACAGCAAGTAAAGTGATAGAATTATAGAGAAAGTTTAGAATACATCCTCACCTATTTGGTTAGAAAGCAAACCATTTGCAAGCTTGACTACTTTACCCTGGTGTTACTATTAAACTGTTGGTGACCCAGCTCACAGCTGACAACTCACAGCACTGTGGTGAACACTCATAAACAATTAAGAACTATTGAAATCTTCAGAGTGTAGCTAATACAAATTTTCATAAACAGTATTTCCTGCCAGGCATGGTGGCTCATGCCTGTAATCCCAGCACTTTGGGAGGCTGAGACGGGCGGATCACAAGGTCAGGAGTTGGAGAACAGTTTGACCAACGTGGTGAAACCCTGTCTCTACTAAAAATACAAAATTTAGCCAGGTGTGGTGGCTCATGACTGTAATCCCAGCTACTCAGGAGGCTGAGGCAGGAGAATTACTTGAACCTGGGAGGTGGAGGTTGCAGTGAGCCAAGATCGCACCACTGTACTCCAGCCTGGGCGACAGAGCAAGACTCGTCTCCAAAAAAAAATAAAAAGTATTTCCTGACTGAATCTGTTTTGGCCTCAGCATTTTAAAGTTAATTTGGAGAAATTAACATAAAGAATTATTAAGAAAATGTAACTGAGCTTTTTAAAGTCATGGGGCATTTCAGTTTTTGTTCAGAGAAGGGTTTCATTCTATTAGCTTATGACAAACACACACACACACACACACACACACACACACAAAACAATATTGTCTTATATAACTTTACACTTGACAAGAAACAGTTTATGGCATTTACTTGGCTTCACCACCAACCAGTTACTTGTACAATACCTGAGGGGAGCATGGTAGGAACAATCAGAGTCAGGCCTTCTTACAAAATGTTCAGAAAAAAGTTAATACAGCAGATAACAGGCCCACTATTTCCCCTAGCTCTATACTGGGAAGCTCCCAAGTTTAGTCACTCAGCTATCAAAGAGATGATATGCTCTCTGTCTCTGTTTCTGCATCTTAATATCTAATGCTCTTCAATCTCCAATTTTGACGTTCCCCAACCATACTCATCGTTCATAGGCCATGTAGAGGTGAGAAGGAAAAATCTTTTCCCTTCATATTTAATCATAGCATTTCCATGAAAAAAATCCTCTATAGTGGGGCACCAGGGCTTTATGCTGCCATTTATCAGATCTTACCTTGTGTGGGCATT
Organism: Ateles fusciceps; assembly: GCA_036589455.1. Taxonomy (NCBI): domain Eukaryota; kingdom Metazoa; phylum Chordata; class Mammalia; order Primates; family Atelidae; genus Ateles; species Ateles fusciceps. The sequence continues at coordinate 6,094,663 of JAZHEH010002789.1, read as the reverse complement.
GTACTAAGAGCTCTATCTGCTTGGTTCCATTTAACTATCACAGCAGTCCTCTGAGTGTTTCCTTATAGATGAGGAGATGGATACTGATGGGTGTAAATGTCTTACCCAGAGACCCCAGTGGCAGGCTCCAGAGCCCATGCTCTTCTATGACTATAACGCTATAAAAGAAGATAGCCTTGTTACTGGAAAGGGGTCCCCAATCCAGAACCCAAGAGAGGGTTCCTGGATATCACACAAGAATGAATTTGGGGCAAATCCATAAAGTGAAAGCAAGTTTATTTATTTATTTATTTATTTATTTTTATTTTTATTTTTGAAAGCAAGTTTATTAAGCAAGTAAAGGAATAAAAGAAAGGTTACTCCACAGGCAGGGCAGCCCCGAGGGCTGCTGGTTGCCCACTTTTATGGTTAAACAAGGGCTGGATGACATGCTGATTATATGCTAAACGAAGGGTGGATTATTCATGCCTTCCCTTTGTAGACAATATAGGGTAAACTTCCTGACTTGCCACGGCATTTGTAAACTGTCATGGCATTGATGGGAGCCAGCAGTGAGGACGACCAGTGGTCAGTCTCATTGCCATTTTGGTTTTGGTGGGTTTTAGCCGGCTTCTTTCCTGCAACCTGTTTTATCAGCAAGGTCTTTATGACCTGTATCTTGTGCTGACCTCCTATCTCATCCTTTGACTTAGAATGCCTTAACCATGTGGGAATTCAGCCCAGTAGGTCTCAGCCTTATTTTACTCAGTTCCTATTCGAGATGGACTCGTTCTGGTTCAAATGCCTCTGACAGACTAAGAACCATTTTCAGGAACTTAGAGTGTTACTGCAAGAAAATCACTGTTCACTTGCTCACTCTGCTAAGGCTCAAACAAAAGAACAAGAGCTTAAGTTACATGGAGAGACGAGTTGGTTTGACAAGTTGGACATGATCCCCTGAAACAGAAAGCTGGGGAAGGAGTGGAAGCTCCATCCTTGAACGTGTCTGTAAGAGCAAAAGTAATTGCCTGTCTTGGGTGGTTAGGGAAACATAAGAAACTTTTTTTTTCAGGGTTGAGTGACTCAAAGGAGAAATTTTAATCAAAGGAATTCTCATTACTAAGATTTAATGTGGTACTTTTTCTGTGTCAGACTATATTCAAGTGCTTTATATTAGGTAATGGAACTGAGATCAGAAAAAGTAAAACACAGTTTCTTCCTTTGAAAACTAAACTCTCTTCAAAGTATTTTTAAAATTACAAACAACAAATCTCCATTTCACAACTACCATCAAAATAATACTTCAGCTCCAAGGGCAGTTAAAAAAAATGGCGAGGGGGAGATGGGGGAGGAAAAAAAAGAAAATAATAAGCAAGGCAAAGGTGGGTAGCAGTGAGGACGAAGTAAAGAGAACATGAAGGAAACACATTTAAAGGTGGGGAATGGGCAGAAGAGAAAGAATCAGAAGGAAAGGACAGGAGAGAAACTGAAAGGTAAAGATAAAAAATGGAACAGCTAAAGGAGAGAAAAGCTTCTTAAGATTATTTTTGCATCACACTCTGCTATTCATTTAGGTCATAAGCGGACTTTAGACCAAACTATCAACGAGTTCTGTTAACAGAAAACTTCAGACAAGTTAAATCTGATGGAGTTTGAGAAAAAAAAATATTTGCCAATCAGGCAGCCTCCAGAATCACAACAGATTCAGAGAGACTCCAGGGATGCCTTGGGGTCAGAACAAATTTATAGACAAAAAAGTAAAGTGACATACAGGAATCAGAAGTGAGGTACAGGAACAGTGGGATTGGTTACACCTGGGGGGATTGCCTTAATTGTACACAATCTGAACACTCAGTAGTGAATGATTGGTTGAGGTATGGCCGCTGGGATTGGCCAGCACTCAGCTACTGTTACAGTTGCATACTACTAAGTTAGGTTTTCAGTCTTGTCTGCCTCTTTAGCTAGGTGACTGTTTGTCTACAAGGAGTCAAACACAGAAGTATGGAGTCCTTTTCAGGCCATATGTAGTTGGCTTTAACAGTTCTTTCCTTTTACAATGCCTATAGTTAACTGTTTAACCATTGTTCACGGGTTTTCAATGTCTCTTATCAAGTTTTCAAACTCTTGGCATGAACTGGTGTAATACCAGCAGCTACTGGGAAAAATTACCATCCAGGCCACCCTGCAGATAGCCAGGGAGTGTCGCTTTCACACTGAACAAAATCAAAATGAAAAACAAATTGATCCTTAAGTCAGAAGTCACTTTAATAGTGACTCTGAGGAAACTGATTTGAACTACATGATTTACATCTCAGGTCAATGCCAAAAAATAAAATAAAATCTAGCTAGAAGCATAATATTGTGAAGCATTCTCAATGGAGAAAGTCTATCCTTGGCAGGACTCTACATTTCCTCTCTCTGTGGAGAAATCCCTTGCTACGTCTGTTCCTCAAGCCAGCCAACGAATCTCCCTTCTAGTCTGTAAGTTCTGTCGGCCGGTCTCATCACCTCCTCAAAGAAATTCTCTGAGGTGTTTCCTGTTTCATAACAAGGCATCAAGTGGCTCCTCCAGCCTCATTCATCTTCATTCATCTTGGCTTTCCATTCATTACTATGTTCTACCCTAGCTCAAGAAATCAGGGATAGTAGCACATTTTTCAAGTTACGCTGAAAATTTTCCAAGTTCCCTAAGTCTCCACAGACAACTTTACAGATTTGTGTAACACAAAATGGAGTTTTGAAAGCAGAGTGAAGCTGTTTGGAATAGTCAGAAAGTCACCAGATGTTGCGGTTACAGGGCATATGAAATGCTTTCTTCTAAATGTGCATGTGATTAAATCTTGGGGAACTACTCTATCATTATAGTAATGGATTTTTTTTTCCCTTGCAAAATTGCATTTTTTTCTACTCAAAGTCTCTTTTGACTAAATGAATTTCATATGTGTAATCAAAACATTACGCATGTCTTTGTACTTGGAGTTAATTTGAGCAATTTTTATTAAAAATTACTCACATGGTAAAACACTCTTTGAAAACAATTTCATGAAGGAGACTTTTTAAAGTTATTATTTTAAACATATCCATGCATCTTTGCTTTCACTACAGCATTTTTATTTTGTTTTTACCAAATGGGTGTTCTTACATGCATCAGAATGTATCCCCTTTGTTAAGCAACCCATGTCCACATGCCCAAATATTAACAGTGGTAATCTCTAGAAAATATAATTATAGAAAATTTTCCTTTACTTATTTTGCCTTAACAATGTGTTCTACTTTTTCTTTTCTTTTTTGTTTTTTTGAGACATGGTCGCACTCTGTTGCCTAGGCCAGAGTGCAATGGCACGATCTCAGCTCACTGCAACCTCCACCTCCCGGCCTTAAGCGATTCTCCCACCTAAGCCTCCTGAGTAGCTGGGACTGTAGGTACACACTACCATGCCTGGCAAATTTTTATATTTTTAGTAGAGACGGGATTTTGCCATGTTGGCCAAGCTGTTCTTGAACTCCTTGGCTCAGTGATCTGCTTGCCTCAGCCACACAAAATGCTACAATTCCAGGCAGGAGCCACCACACCTAGCCTACTTCATAATAAATATGTGTTGTGTGATTAACAAAACTACTAGATATAAAGTAAAATTCACATTTCTTAATTGTTGCATGCTACAAATAAAATAATGTCTTTAGAGAGAGGAGTCAAAATGCTGAACTTTTACCAAGCACATACTGTGCATCAGGCATCATTTTAGGTTAAAAAAACCACAAAAATCACTAAGACATGGAATAGGCTCTGACGATTTGCAGTATAGCAGGCAAACATGACACATAAAGGGGGAGCTTTCAAGACAGCAAGGTAATATTTCTAGAGAGACATGTGCACTACGTTACATAAGCCCAGAAGAGACCGGAAAACTGTCCAGGAGCAAGAGAAGGCTTTGCACTCAAGGGGAAGGGAATGTGAATCCTCATGGCATCAGGAGATGTGTCCTCCAACTTCTCAGGGAAAAAAAATATTACTATAATATGTCAGAAACGTCAGGAGTAACAAAATCAGCTGCATAAACTGTGAGCCAGAAGCCACATTTCTGTTTATATGAAACTAAAATTTACCAGTACCACATCTAAACAATCTGTATGATCCCCAGCAACCAAGTCACCTCCCATCATGCTCACAGGTAAGTCTAATGTCCTGAGTCCTGAGAATGAGAATGAGTCCTAAGTCCTGACAATGAGTAGGAAATCTCCAAGTGGATAAGTGGATCAAAAGCAGAGGAGACTTTTCTGACAAAGTAAGTTAGGGTGAAAGCAATGGCAAGGACTTGTTAGAGGAAAGGTTTGGAGGAAAAAGGAGACGCTCACCCCTTGTGGGAGGAAAACTGGTAGGAAGCGAGGTGACAGGGCTTACTCAAATTCCCAGAAAACCACAGTGAGAGAAAGGAAGACTTGGTAAGAGAGTAGAGGCTGCATTGGATTTTGCACTGATGGAGACATGAGCCTGTAGAATATGGATTCCTTGTCTCACTTTCATACACTTACACTCTCCAAGAGACCAGTATTTACTGAAACTCACCTGATCGGAAAGAGTTGCAGGGCTTCAGCTAAGTGCAGAGATAACATTTCATTACCAATGGGGAAAGTCAAATTGACATGTTACTTGGATGCTGCTACTCATAAATTGCCATTCTTCCAATTCCTAGAGACAGGCTATTTATTTTTTAAAAATCAAACAAAACTTTTATACTCTCTTACTAAATTAAACATAAATCCTTCAAAGTTGCCAACTGACAATCTCAACATAAGCACAAGAGCTGGAACTACATTAAAGGCCCGACACAAATCATTAAGACAAATAAGAATACCCTCCCTATAAACTGAATGTTTGTGTCCCCCTAAAATTCATATACTGAAACCTAATCTCCAATGTGATGGTATTAGTAGGTGGGGCCTTTGGGGGTTAGGCTATGAGGGTGGGAGCCCTCATGAATGGATGAGTGCCCTTATAAAAGAGGCCCCAGAGTACTCCCTTGCCCCTTCCACCAAAGGAGGACATGGCAAGAAGATGGCTGCCTATGATCCATAAAGCAGACCCTTACCAGCCACCAAAATTCACTGGTATCTTCATCTAGGACTTCTCAGTCTCCAGAACTGTGAGAAATAAATTATTTATAAGTCATCTAGTTTATGGTGTTTTGTTATAGAAGCCTGAACAGACTAAGACAACACCCAAGAGTGAAATGTGTAAAAGTCATGGTCAAGTAATTTATACACAAAAACAAGGGCAAATGACAAACATAAAAAGATTGCTACTCTTCTCAATAATAGAAAAAATTATAATTAAAACAATAAAGCATGATTTTTTTTTGTCAAATTGAAAAATGCTTTTATTAAAGATTTAAACATAAGACCTAACACCATAAAAACCCTAGAAGAAAACCTAGGCAATACCATTCAGGACATAGGCATGGGCAAGGACTTCACGACTAAAACACCAAAAGCAATGGCAACAAAAGCCAAAATAGACAAATGGGATCTAATTAAACTCCAGAGCTTCTGCACAGCAAAAGAAACTATTATTAGAGTAACAAGCAACAAACAGAATGGGGAAAAAATGTTTGCCATCTACCCATCTGACAAAGGGTTAACATCCAGAATCGAAAAGAACTTAAATCTACAAGAAAAAAGCCACCCCATCAAAAAGTAGGCAAAGGATATGAACAGACACTTTTCAAAAGAAGACATTTATGCAACCAACAAACACATGAAAAAAAGCTCATCACTGGTCATTAGAGAAATGCAAATCAAAACCACATCTCACTCCAGTTAGAATGTCAATCATTAAAAAATCAGGAGACAACAGATGCTGGAGAGGATGTGGAGAAACAGGAACGCTTTTACATTGTTGGTGGGAGTGTAAATTAGTTCAACCACTGTGGAAGACACTGTGTCAATTCCTCAAGGATCTAGAACTAGAAATACCATTTGACCCAGCAATCCTATTACTGGATATTTACCCAAAGGATTGTAAATCATTCTATTATAAAGACACATGCACACGTATGTTTATTGCGGCACTGTTCACAATAGCAAAGACTTGGAACCAATCCAAATGCCCATTAATGATAGACTGGTTAAAGAAAATGTGGCACATATACACCATGGAATACTATGCAGCCATAAAAATGGATGAGTTCATGTCCTTTGCAGGGACATGGATGAAGCTGGAAACCATCATTCTCAGCAAACTAATACAAGAACAGAAAACCAAACACCACGTGTTCTCACTCATAAGTGGGTCCTGAACAATGAGAACACATGGACACAGGGAGGGGAACATCACACACAGGGGCCTGTTTGGGGGGTGGGGGACTAAGGGTGGGATAGCAGGGCATGGCGGGACTGGGGAGGGATAGCATTAGGAGAAATACCTAATGTAGATGATGGGGTAAAGGATGCAGCAAACCACCATGGCACATGTATAACTATGTAACAAACCTCCATGTTCTGCACATGTACCCCAAACTGAAAGTATAATAAATTTTTTTTAAAAAAAGAAAAATGCTTTTAGAATGAAAAAGCTAATAGTATTTAGAGAAACTTTATAGAACTGCTTGATAATATGCATATACTTTAACCCAACACATGCACTTGCACCTCTAGAAATGAATTTTAAGGAAATAGTTAAAGATATGCACAAAAATTTATGGCAAACATATTCACTATAAAGTAGTTCAGGCAAGGGATGGTGGCTCACACCTGGAATCCCAGTACTTTGGGAGGCCAAGGCAGGTGGATTACTTGAGCCCAGGAGTTCAAGACCAGCCTGGGCAACATGGTGAAACTCCATCTCTACAAAAAAATACAAAAATTATCTGAGCATGGTAGCACACACCTATAGTCCCAGCTACTTGGGAGGCTAAGGCAAGAGGATCACTGGAACCTGGGCAGGGGATGGAGAGCTGAGATGGGTCCATTGGACTCTAGTCCAGGTAACAGAGCAAGACTCTGCCTCAAAATTAATTAATTAATTAATTAATTAAAGTTGTTCAAAAACAATTTAGAAACAATCAAAATGTTCCATAGTCAGTGATTAATTAAATTATGTCATTTTAAACTTTTTATTTTGAAATAATGTTAGACTTACCAAAAAGTTGTTTAATAGTACAGAAAACCGGCCAGGCATGGTGGCTCATGCCTGTAATCCCAACACTTTGGGAGGCCGAGGTAGGCAGATTGCCTGAGGTCAGGAGTTCGAGACCAGTCTGGCCAACATGGTGAAACTCCGTCTCTACTAAAAATACAAAAATTAGCTGGGTGCAGTGGCATGTACCTGTAATCCCAACTACTCATGAGGCTGAGGCAGGAGAATTGCTTGAACCAGGGAGGTGGAAGCTGCAGTGAGCCAAGATGGTGCCACTGCACTCCAACCTGGGCGACAGAGCAAGACTCTGCCTCAAAAAAAAAAAAAAAAAAAGAAAAAGAAAAAAGGTACAGAAAACCCCCATCTATTCTTATGTTTGTTTTCTGTTGTTGCTGCAACAAATTAACACAAATTTAGTATCTTAAAATACCATAAACTTATTAACTATCAGCACTGTAGGTCAGAAATTCAACATGGATCTCACTGCACTAAAGTTAAGGGCTGTGTTCCCTCCTGAAGGCATAGAAGGAGAATCCATTTCCTTGTTCACTCAAGTTGTTGGCAGAATTCAGTCTCTTGCAGTTGTAGCCCTGAGGTCCCCATTTTCTTGCTGGCTGTCAGCTACAGGTTGTTCCCAGCTTCTAGAGGCCACCCACATTCTTTGGCTCATGGACCCCTCCTTCCCTTTTCAAAGCCAGCAACCATAGGCTAAGTCTTCCCCCACACTGAGAATTTCTGCTGCCTCTTTTTCCATCACATCTCTCTGACCAACTCTTCTGCCTTCCTCTTCCACTTTCAAGAGCCCATGTAATTATATTGGATAATCCAGATAATCTCTTTCCAATTTAAGATCCAGGACCTTAATTCCATCTGCAGTGTTCCTTTTGGCATGAAATGTAACATTCCATAGGTTCTCGGGATTAGGACATGGACATCTCTAGAGGAGCAGGGAGGATCACTATGCCTACTACAACCATTCACTCAGCTTCTGCTAATGGTAACATCTTGCAAAATGTAATTATTAAAGGTAACAAATTAATTTTAGTATACTACTAGTAATTAAAGTACCAGTTTTATTTAGATTTTACCAGTTTTACCAGAAATGACCCTTTTCTGTTCTAAAATCCAATCCAGGATCCCATCCTGCGCTAACTGTCCTGTCTCCTTGGTCTCCTCCAATCTGTGACAATTCATTATGTCTTTATTGTTAATGACCTTGGCATTTATGAAAAGTGCTGGTCAGCTATTTTGTAGAATGTCCTTAATTTGGGCAATATAGTGAAATTCCGTCTCTACAAAATATAAAAATTAGCTGGGCATGATAGTGCATGCCTATAGTTCCAGCTACTTGGGAGCCTAAGGCAAAAGGATCGCTTGAATCTCATCTCTTGGCATGATTAAACTGAGGTCTAAAATTATTCATTTTGGGCAATAATCCCACAGAAGTGATATGCCATTCACAGAGTGTCACGTTAGGAAATAGATGATGTTGATATGCTTTATTACTAGAGATGTTAACTTTCATCATTTAGTTACAGTGGTGTCCGCTGGGTTGTCCCACTGCAAAGTTACTACTTTTCCCTTTTGTATACCTAATAAATAATAAATAAATACCTAATAAATAATATTAATATCTAATAAATATCTTATGGGAGATACTTCAAAACCAAGCAAACATCCTCTTTTCAAACTTTCACCTATTAATTTTAGCATCCCTCGAAAGATCTTGTTTGAAGCAACTGTCACTGTATTCTACTGCTGATTTCCTAGATCCTCATTTCTTCTGTATTTATTAATTGGAATTGCTCTGTAAAGAATAGCTGTCCCTTCTTCTGTATTTTATTTACTCTATTACTTATTTACATCAGTATGGACTCATGGATATTTATTTTTCAAGTTGGCTCCTGTGTCTTGTTGAAAGCCTCCCATCTTTTTCTTTCTTCTTTTTTTTTTTTTTTTTTTTTTTTTTGAGACAAGAGTTTTTGCTCTTGTTGCCCAGGCTGGAGTGCAATGGTGCAATCTCAGCTCACTGCAACCTCCGCCTCCTGGGTTCAAGCGATTCCCCCTCCCTCAGCCTCCCAAGTAACTGGGATTACAGGCATGTGCCACCATGCCCGGCTAATTTTGTATTTTTAGTAGAGATGGGGTTTCTCCATCTTGGTCAGGTTGGTCTCGAACTCCTGACCTCAGATGATCTACCTGCCTCAGCCTCCCAAAGTGCTGGGATTACAGGCGTGAGCCACCATGCCCAGCCTCTTTCTTTTTTAAAGCACATCTCTACTCTCTGCTACAACAAGATGCTCCAAGCTCATCTTGTGTTTTCTCCGCACCAGCCCTGGAATTAATCACTTCTCCATAGAGCTCTCATTCCTGTCACAGCAAAATAGTACTTAGATGCTAAGAGCTGGGTGTTATATGAGCTTATTGCTTGAGAAATCATTACTTCTAGTCCTTCTCAATAGACAGAGTTTGGAATACAAACATAGAGGTATATTAAACATTCTTATACACATTTTTTTTTTATGTTTCCTCGTATCTGGGGGTGTGTGTGTGTGTGTGTGTGTGTGTGTGTGTGTGTGTAGATTTAAACTGATACTTCTGGTTTCTAATTCTACATCAATGGTTTATTCTAGCCTTTCTCTTACCTTTTTAGGTAACTCTCTGTCTTTCTTTGACAGTGAGAAATCTGGTTTTTGCTTTCTACTATGTATTTATTTGTTCGATCCTAGTATACATCAAAGTCATCTCAGAATTACTAATCCATAACCCTCCAAGAAATCAGTTAACTAATTAGAGTACAATATTTATATACAGTTCTTTTTGTCTTCAGCCACACAGTGTCTAGCCAGAATACTATTGAATAACTTCAGTTGGTTCTTTTCTTCCCTGCTGCCTTCGGTGTTATTTGTAATACAGTTAGGTTCATTTATTACTGTTTGTATTCCATCTGGATCTCCCCACATTCTGATTTTTAAAAATATTTTACCTACAGAAAACCTCAGTTTCTGCGAAGTACAGTCCTATGGATTTTGACAAATGCATAGTCCTGTATCCACCATCACAGTCCTGCTATGAGGAAGTTTCATCACTCTAAAACCTCCTTCATGCTGCCGTCTCAAGTCAATCCTCACCCATTCCCTGAACTTGGCAATCACTTTCACTTTTCTTCCTTCCAATTTTGCCTTTTCCAAAATGTCACGTGAATGGAATTGTACAATAGACAGCCTTTTGGGTCTGGCTTCTATCAATTAGTAAAATGCATTGAAGATTTATCCATATTGCTTTGTGAAACAATAATTTATTCTTTATTGCCAAGTAGTATTTCTTTGTGTGATGTTTCACAGTTTATCCATTTACCAGTTGAAGGGCATCTGGGTTCTTGCCAATTTTTGTCAAGTATAAATAAAGCTACAGGTTGGGCATGGTAGCTCATACCTGTAATCCCAGCACTTTGGGCAGCCACGATGAATAGATTGCTTGAGCCCAAGAGATTGAGACCAGCCTGGGCAACATGGTGAGACTCCACAAAAAATATAAAAATTAGTTGAGCCTGGTGGTGCACACCTATAGTCCCAGCTACTTTGGGGGTTGAGGCAGGAGGACTGCCTGAGCCCAGGAAGTCCAGGCTGCAGTGAGCTGTAATCATGCCACTGTACTCCAGCCTGGGCAACAGAGCAAGAGCCTATCTCAGAAAAATAAATAAATAAAGTTACTATAAACATTTGCAATTTGCATACAAGCCTTTGTGTGAAAATAAGTTTTCATTTCTTTTTGGTAAATATCTAAGAGTGGGACTTCTGGGTCATAAGATAAGTCTATATTTAACTGCATAAGAAATTGGCAAACTTTTTCATAACGATTGAACCATTATGTATTACCAACAGTAACACATCATTTCAAGGGGATACTATATAGCCAAGTAAAATCTTGTAGATGAATATTGATGAACAAATAATATATTCATAAACATTATCATGTTTAAAAAGCAAGCTATTAACATTACCCAATGAGCATTAAATGTCATTTTTCTTCAAAAGTCATGATTTAAATTACTTGCATAATATTTCATTAAATGGCTATATCATTATTTTACTAATCTTCTGCTCTTGAATATTCAGATTATTTCCAATTTTTCACTAATATAAATAAAAACACGATTTAAATTTTTGTATATAAATCCATATACACCCTTCTGGTTATTTTCTTAATACATTTTCCTGAAAATGCAGTTACTAGGTCAGAGGAAAATTACTATTACCATTTTTAGATACATTGCCAAATTATTCCCAGAACTTCCTACCACAGCCCTCCATTGTGGTCTTCTAATTTGATTCCTGATCTCTAACCCTTCCAGGTAATCCTCCTTCCCCTTTCCCTAGCCAATCCTCCACTCTTTCCCATTTCTACCTGGGAACTGGGCCTCCCGCCTATCTACCCAGACTGACTTCCTCAGCAGATTAGAGGGAAGTTCTGTATTCCAGTGAAGTTCCCATCACAGTGATTAGTTATGCACAGGTTGATCCACAATTCCTGTTTTGGCAGTTATTCCACATCTGTTAACCTTCAACAGTTGCTTTATCCTCCCCACTTATTTCTGAATCATTAGTTATAATTTCAACTTATTTCATACCGTTAGAAAACTGACTGTACCTCACCGTCTTTGTTCTGACTTTTCAGCTGGCTTTGGATGTTTTACTGAGCCATTAAACGTGTGGATCACTTCAGTCTAAGCTGATGGTTTTCAGGTATTACATCTAAAGGCATCAGAGAGATATAAAGTATTAACAGTAATACCTAGAATCTCCACTGGGATCACTGATCAACCCTTCAGGGAAATTCCACATAAACAGCATAATTCTGTGCACTCACTTTCTAATCGTAAGAGACTGGATAGGCTTCTGTTTACATGAGTCTACTGAGAAGAAGAAGAGAAACAAAGATTTACCTTAAAATTTTGCATCAGATACACTTGCACACATCCCCACCGTCTGAATACTGAAGATTATTCTAAAGCAAAATATGCCCACAGTACAGATGGAGGGAGGACCGTGACCTCATAGGGAAGAAAGGTGAAATATAGTTATACTTCAGTATCGAGTAGGGACACAGGCAAACCAAACCCTTCCTACAGTCTAGATAGGACTCACATACCACCACCACTGTCCTCTCCCAACTTGAAGAAGCCTGTGCTTTTCTGTGGAAGCAGAAAAACATTTTAGAAAATTATAGTCGAAGGAAAATGCAAGGAAAAAAATACTCCTTTACCATCAGTAAATAATTCTTACAATAACTTTGGAACAATTTTAGATTAAGCCCACAGAACATTTTAGTACATGCTTTCTAAGTGACCAAGGAGAATCGCTCCACCAGTTCTGGAACTTTTTTGTGGGAAGGGTGTGAGTAAGGTGCCCTTTGTGCAAGCTTAGAAACCCAATGGGCACATTGACTTTGACCAGGCTAATGTAGGACTATGAGCCCCACGTTGCTGATGGCTTGATTATAACAGAATATTGAATCTCCATCTCCTGCCTGCAGAGGAAACCTAGAGAAACACAGATAATCTAACAATGTTCAGAGAGAATTTTTTTTTTTTTTTTTTGAGACAGAGTCTCACTCTGTTGCCTAGGCTAGCATTCTGTGGCGCTATCTCAGCTCACTGCAACCTCCGCCTTCCGAGTTCAAGTGATTCTCTTGCCACAGCCTCCTGAGTAGCTAAGATTACAGGCGGGTATTACCATGCACAACTAAATTTTGTATTTTCAGCAGAGATGAGATTTCACTATCTCTACTGAAAGGTGGCCAGGCTGGTCTCGAACCCCTGACCTAAAATGATTTGCCCACCTTAGCCTCCCAAAGTGCTGGGATTACAGCCACTGCACCTAGCCCCAGATAGGAATGTTGAAAAGCATAAACCAGTGAAATTGATGATCAATTCCCAGGAAAATTCTAGAACTGACTACTATTCATAATTGGGGAAAATATAAGAAAAAAATAGCATCAGCTGGGCACTGTGGCTTATGCCTGTAATCCCAGCACTTTGGGAGACTGAGGCGGGCAGATCACAAGGTCAGGAGTTTGAGACCAGCCTGGCCAACATGGTGAAACCCTGTCTCTACTAAAAATACAAAAAATTGGCCAGGCATGGTGGCAGGCACCTGTAATTCCAGCTACTCAGGAGGCTGAAGCAGGAGAATCGCTTGAACCCAGGAGGCGGAGGTTGCAGTGAGCTGAGACCATACCACTGCACTCCAGCCTGGGCAACAGAGTGAGACTCCAACTCAAAAACAAAAAGAAAAGAAAAGAAAAAAATAGCATCATGAGACAACATAGGCTCACAAAAATTAGTCAGACTAGGTTGCTCTCTTTGACTTTTGTCAAAGAGCTCCAAGATTCATAGAATAAGAAAATACCATAAAGAGACATAGAGGGTCTTTAAAAAATATATATCTGTGACCAGTAGCAATTCTGTCCATTGACCCACTAAAGCACTTATCATATTTTATTAAATGTATTTGCATAAATGTGGCACTCATTATTTTCTTTATATCCCTTCCACAATGCCCATGTATAGTAGGTACTCAAAAATGTTTGCTGAATTGATTTTTAAATGATGCTGTACTTTAATTTTCTTTGGAGATTCCAGTAAAATTTTCCATGAAAGGTTAGCATTTCAAGAAAAGATCCTAAAGATATAAATACGAACAAGGGGCTCTGGTTTCCTTTAGCAGAAGAAAGGTAGATAGATTTTCCCTCTCAAATTCCCAGATGAGAGAAGGAAATTCTTTTGTTGGTGCTCATAAAACACACACTTGGAGTTCCATTAAATTCCATTTGTCTTCAACTACTATCCATGAACCCTTATTTTCAGTCCCAAAATCTGAATGGCCACTAACCCAATTCATTTTCTCCAATGTCCTTGGAAGTTAATTTTTCAAAATAATAAAATTTAGCATGACCTGAACTATACCAAAACAGTAAGAGGGCTGAGTAGAGAGAAGGAAGGCGCATGATATAATCAGATTGGGTCTCACAAATCTTCTAAGAAATGTCCTTTCCTCATTTAGATAACCAGCTTGATTAGTTTTTCCCTCATTTGCTTATGCTGTTTTAGATTGAAGTTAAGTATATATTTACATTTCTAAAATGCTGTCATTTCAATAATTCCTTCTCTGTGCCAGAGAACAGAACAGAAGTCTTGATTTTCCAACTGCCTCCCTGGTGCTTAAAAAATTTGCAGAAATTGAACTTTTAAAAAGAAAGAAAGAAAGACAGAGAGAGAGAGAATTCAGGTCTCTAACTAAGAGGAAACAGCTAATCTTCCTAAATGTTTAAGTTACAGCATAAATGACAGGTAACTCCCACCATAAACACAGCTGCACTGTCTCCTCTCATGACATTAATGACAAACACTCCTCCATCAGGATCTCGGGAAAAGCAGCAGAAGTCTGCCTTTGTAGAAAGCAAATTAAAACAGCCCTGTTGGCATTCCCCAAAACACAGTGCATTTGAAGATGTGGGCAAACAAACTAATCCTTCCCATCTACTCTCTCTGGCTTCGAGATAAGTAGGAACTTTTTTTAAAACAGCTTCTAGATGAAAGGAAAGGCTTTCCAGCTGGAATGGGAGCCTGTGTGTCAATGACAAACACATGCACCGAATGTCAACAACACAACAGTATGAAGCATGACAGGAAGTGCCTCAAATGACTCTTTTCAATGTAGGGCTGACTGGCCGTGCTGCTGAGACATCATTATAAAGGGTCCACGGGCATAGCTACGGAACTGAGCCCCATGCAATGAGAGACTGGGCCAAAACATCCAAGGAAGTAACAAACAAAGTAACTAATTCTCGAATAACTCAGATAATCTCAGTGCCACTGAGATAGTTTCGAAGCACCTAAGGACAATAAAATAAAAATGAAGAGAAAATATTTTGCATCTATTTTTAAATAGATCTATGGCTTTGACATCTGTGAACAGAAGAGCCAGAAATAGAAGGAGGGAGGGAGAATGGAGGGAAGAGGAAGAAAGGAAAGAGGGAATGATGAGGAGATAATCCTAGCAAATATTGGGTTGAATCACAGAATTTTAGAGCTGGATAGAACTTTATGATGTTACTCAGTGATTTTCAAGCCCAACTGTACCTCAGAATCAGCTGAGGAACTTAGGAAAGGATGAAGCAGATAAATAAGACAGTCACCCACTCACTCACCTCCAGACTCTGATGGATTTGAGCGGTTCTAGGGCTAGGCTATGCATATATTTTTAAGCTCCCAGGGAGGGCATTCTCTAGGAAAGTTAGGGTTCACAAACACTGGTCACACAAAGTATGTTCAAGGCTAGGAGACCAGGGGTTCAGGGTGCTGTGGAATCACAGACAAGGAACCCCTATCCCCATGTGACAGATTGGAAGGAAACTGTGATGTGCTGCTAAAATGGAACCTTAAAGAATAAATCATTGGACAAAGAAAAGAGAAGCAAAGATAAAACTGAATAAATAAGCAACGTAGCTATAGCATGCTAAGGAGTTTGGCAATTATCCAAAGACATCGAGGAGCTGTTGTGAGACTTTGTACATGGAATGTCACGTACATCTGCTCTGTTTCCCTGCCAAGGCTCCCTTCCCCCTTGGGCTGATAACAGAACCAGTTCATGGTGTTTCATTGGGGCTGATTCTGTCTTCCAAGCCACAGGGGATGGGTGTATAACCTGGTCTGGCCAAAGAGAAGGCTTAAGCATTAGCAAATGATTCAGGAATAGATCAGTGACCTCTATGAGACCTTTCTGCCAAAATCACATAGGAAGAGGTTCTCTTTTGCTGGATCTTGCAACGGGTAGGGTCTCAGTCCTGACCTGTTAGTGGCCACCATATCCAGCAATGCCTATGTTTGAAACCCTATGTCAAGCTGGACCTGAAGTCAAACCTGTCTCTTGGATTTCTCAGAGCTGTGGGTCAAATAAATCCCGATTTGCTTAATATAGTTTGAGCTGGATTTCACTCACTTGTAAACAAAAAAGCCTGACAAACACAGAAGCACTATTTTATTTTAGAAGAGCTATGTTCACTGAAGGAAGAGAATGGCATACCATTTCAAAGGCTACCGCAGTAATGGAGGGGAGAAGAAATGCAGGCCTGACCTAGGCATGAGCAATGGGGGTGGTGAGGAAGTGGAGAGAGAGGGAAAGAAAGCGAGAGAGAAACTGCCTGACCATAATGTATGGAAGATGATACATAATAATCAAAAAAAGAAATGATAGATGTGGCCAGGTGCAGTGTCTCATAATTGAAATCCCAGCACTTTGGGAGGCCAAGGCAGGTGGATCATTTGGAGGTCAGGAGTTTGAGAACAGCCTAGTCAATATGGTAAAACCCTGTCTCTACTAAAAATACAAAAATTAGCCAGGCTTGGTGGCACGTGCCTGTAGTCCCAGCTATTTGTGAGGCCGAGACAGGAGGATCACTTGAACCTGGGAGGTGAAGGTTGCAGTGAGCCAAGATCATACCACTGCACTCCAGCGTGGGCAACAGAGCAAGACTCTGTTTAACATAAAAATAAAATTAAAAAAAAGGTAAATAAACAACAACAAAAACAATGATAGAGGTATGCATTCATTTGATATGTGTTTAGTTAATGCTTGCTATGTAAAATAGAAGTAACGTTTCATGAGGAAGTTGTGAGGATTTAAAGAGTCAATGCATATTAAGAGCATGCCTCGGCAGACATCGAAAATCACAGTGAGTACAAAAGACAGCTTGCTGTCATAGATATTTTGTTAGTACCTTTCAGTCTACCTTTCCAATCATTTTCTATTCCAAATATGTCAACATGATCGTATCATTATACATTGCCAGTAAGATATTAACAATTTTATAATTTGGAGGAAATCTTATATTAATACTTTTTAAAACACAGTTTTATTAACTATGCTACTATAAAGTAACACCCCAGGTTAAAACAACCAAGCTCAGCACAAATTATGTGTTTCTAGTGATTCTTGCAGATCTTTTTATTTGTTTGTTTGAGATAGTCTCACTCTGTCGCCTACGCTGGAGGGCACAATCTTGGCTCACTACAACCTCCACCTCCTAGGATCAAGCAGTTCTCTGCCTCAGCCTCTCAAGTAGCTGGGATTACAGGCGCCTGCCACCACGCCTGGCTAATTTTTGTATTTTTAGTAGAGATGGGGTTTCATCATCTTGGCCAGGTTGGTCTTGAACTCCTGACCTCATAATCCACCCACCTTGGCCTCCCAAAGTGCCGGGCTTACAGGAATGAGCCACCACACCCAGCCCTCATTTTTAAAATACGAAAGGAAAGAACATTCATGCCTACCCTTAGATTAATTTACTAACAGAAAATTAATGAACAGAAATATAAGAAATTTATCAAAATAAAAAGGCCAACTTGATATGAGAATAGGCTATTAAAATTTTGAGGTAATTCAAAAAAGTCTATTTCAGTGAAACACAGGCAATTATATATGATAGACAGATTCGAAAGCCTAATACAATGGCTAAAGAGACCCCAAGAGAACTAAGATTATGCACCAAGGACATAACATCAGTGATGGAGTTCCAAAAACCAAGTCTCCAGTTTTAAATAACAAGTTTCTACAAGTTTAATAAACAATGCATTGTTCTAGATAAGTAAAGCTATTCTGAGACTGACAGCAATAATGGTACACTGCAACGTGGTACATATTGGCAGAAAACGTTTGCTTTAATGTATGCCAAGCCATCTCCATCATGCTGCTTGATCATCTGCAGAGTCTTAAATGTGATCTGTGTAGGGTAATACAAGAGAAGCTATCCTTTGCATCTATTTAGCCCCACATATCCTGTTATTCAGTAAGATATTGTCAGCCATTTCCTGGATGTGGACAGAAAGCCTTTATTATCTGGGAAAATTTGTCCACAGTGCATTGAGGTGTTATATACACATATACACAAAAAGAAAAACCAAAAACCAAAAAACGAAACCTTCAAGTTTTATCTGAATCCATCAGGATTGTGCCATGCAGATAGTTATTTCTACCTGAGGAAATTGAGTATTTTTTCTTGATGTGTTTCGTTACCTCTTTTTCAACAGTGCATGGTGTTTTTAATGTTGTTAGCCATTCCACTGATTTTAGCTTCCACATAAAATGATCATGAATCAGAATCCTCCACCAAATTCATAAAAAATAAGACCCAGATAATTTTAAGACAGCTTAATAGGTGTACTTCCATCTAGAGTATGAATTCTTCCACATCTCTATCAATTATCTGTCTCAGCCTAAATACTTCCAAGATGGGACTCTCTCCAACCTATGCTATATTCTGATAACTTTGACATTCTGCTTTTAGATAGAACAAGGTCTATCTTTTTAGGTATTTCCTTTTAGGAAACATTCATTTCCTTCAATAAGCTATTGACTAAAGAGGTGCTGTTCAAATCTCCCTTAGCACAGCTGTCATCTCGATCTAGTCACAGGTGATACTTGTGATCACCTGGGCAGAGCTATATGCAGCCTGATATATTATCAGATCCATTGAAGCAGCTCCTTCAGAATCTCCACTTCCTGGATATCAAACTGAACCAGAGGTCTTTGCAGCTTTTTCTAGAAACTCCCTGAGGACTGCTGGAAAATCTGCCTAGTTCTCTAGCTGTTCTCATTCTCCCTTGATTGATAATTCTTTTCTACCTACTTGGTTCTGCTCTCTAGGAACCAAAGCCTCTTCACTATAGATTCCATGGAGAAACACTGATGCTCAATATTTTTTATCTTAATTCACATAATAGTCACAGAGGCATCAGTTTTAAGCTCTTGTCAGGATGACCTGATAATCACCTAGTGCAGAAGAAATAGGTGTCAGAGTGATGTTAGCAAGATGATGAACTAGGAAGCTACAGGCCCTTCTCTACTCTACAGAGACACCATGTTAACAGCAGCATATGGACCAGAATACCCCTGTGAGAACTTTAGAGACCAGCTGAGATGCTACAGCACCCAGGCCATTGTAAAACAGAGAAAGGATTCTGGAAAAGGGATAGAAAGCATTATGGCAGTTGGTTTACCTGTGCATGCTTCTGCACCTTCATGGTATAGTGTGGAGGAATAGGGAGGAAATCTTCATACTCAGGGTCCTCCCTCAGGACAGAAACAAAAGAGCAGACTTTGCACGCAAAGTTCTGCCTTGCTGGGGGGCTGTCTGAGAGTCTGGTTTTGCCTGGACTAAGAGCAGAGGCAGGATCAGAAGCTGCTGAAAACAGTCTAGCAGCACATTCGATGTGTAGTTCTACAGGCAGATGCCAGGGGGAGCAAGAGATTGGAAAAAGTTTGAAAGGTTCTTAAACAGCTAGCTAGACTGACTGGTGACGGGTTCCACCTGCACAAATCCAGTGTGCAAACTGTTAGAGATGGGTGCTTTTGCCAATGCCCAAATGCCAGACAAAAAAGGAAGTTACAAGATGTACAAAGAAACAGGGAAACATAACCCAATCAAAGAAGCAAACTAAAACTACATAAAACAACCCTAAAGAAATGCAGATTTATGAGCTATTTGACAAATAATTTAAAATAACTGTCACAAAGATACACAATAAAGAACAGATAGACAACTAAATGAAATCAAGAAAAACAACATATGAACAAAATGAGAATATCAAACAGACACAGAAGCTATGCAAAGAACAAAACAAAAATTCTGCAGCTGTATGTGAATAAATTGGATAACCTAAAAGAAATGGATATATTCCTAGAAACACACACCCTACCTAGACTGAATCATGAAGACATAGAAAACCTTTCTGTAAATTATTGAAACAATAATCCAAAACCTCTCCATAAAGAAAAACCCAGGACCAGATGACTTCACTGGAGAATTCTGTTAAAGAATTCAAATCAGTTTCAAGAGAATTAATGCCAATTCTGAAACTCTGCCAAAAAATTAAGAGGAATACTTTCATGCTCATTCTATTAGGCCCTGATACCAAAACCAGACAAAGAAATTACAAGAAAAGAAAACTACAAACAGATATTCCTAATAAATCTTGATGCAAAAGTCCTCTATAAGATACTAGCAAACTATTCAACAGCACATTAAAAGGATTATACACCATAACCAAGTGGGATTTATTCATGAAAAGCAAGGATAGTTTTACATACAAACTTCAATCAATGTAATATAACACCATAACAAAATTAAAGACAAAAATGACATGATCATCTCAATTGATAGAGAAAAAGCATTTGACAAGATTCAACATCCTTTCATGATAAAATCATTCAACAAACCTGGACCAGAAGGAAACTACCTTAAAATAAGAAAAGCCATTTATGTGGCCAGGCACAATGGCTCATGCCTTTAATCCCAACACTTTGGGAAGCCAAGGCATGTGGATCACTTGAGGTCAGGAGTTCAAGACCAGCCTGGCCAACATGATGAAACCCCATCTCTACTAAAAATACAAAAACTAGCAGGCATGGTGGTGCACACCTGTAGTCCCAGCTACTTGGGGGCTGAAGCAGGAGAACTGCTTGAACCCGGGAAGTGGAGGTTGAGCTGAGCTGCGATCCTGCCACTGCACTCTAGCCTGGACAACAAAGCAAGACTGTCTCAAAAATAAAATAAAATAACAATAATAATAATAATAAAAGCCATTTATGAAAAGCCTACAGCTAACATTATACTCTATGGTGAAAGACTGAAAGCTCTTCTTCTAAGATAAGGAAAAGGGCATAATACCTGCTCTTACCACTCCTATTCAACATAATATTGGAAGTCCTTGCCAGAACAATTAAGCAAGAACAGAACAATTAGGAAAGATAAAGAAATACAAATTGGAAAGGTATTAAAATTATCACTGTTCACAGATGACACGACTTTATATGTAAAAAAAACTCTAAAGATTTCACACCATAAGAAACCTTGTTAAAATGAATAAATTCAGCATAAGTTGGAGGATACAAAATCAACACCAAAAAACCCCATTGTATATCTACATACTAACAATGAACAATCTGAAAAGGAAATTGAGAAAATAATTCCATTTACAATAACATCAAAAGAAAAATGCTTAGGAATAACCTAACCAAGGAAGTTAGAAGTTTATACATTTAAAACTAGAAAAATATTAATGAAATTAAAGTTGACACAAATAAATGGAAAGTCATCCAATGTTCAGGGATTGGAAGATTTAATATTGTTAAGATGGACATACTACCCAAAGCAGTCTACAGATTCAAAGCAATTCTTATTAAAAACCCAACAGCATTTTTTGCAGCAACAGAAAAATTTATCCTAAAATCCGTAAGAAATCTCAGGAGATCCCAAAAAGCCAACACAATTTTGAAAAAGAAGAAGATATTTGGAGGACTCATACTTCTTGATTTCAAAACATATTACAAAGCTACATTAATATAAACAGTGTTACACTGGCATAAAGACAGACAATAGACCAACGGAATAGGTTAGAGAGCCCAGAAATAAATGCTAGTATATATGGTCAAACTATGTTCAACAACTTTGCCAAGACCACTCAATGGAAGAAGGACAGTCTCCTCAACAAATGGTACTGGAAAAATTGAACATCCACATGCAATAGAATGAAAATGGGCCCTTATCTTACACTATATACAAGACTTTAAATAGATTAAAGACCTAAATGTAAGAGCAAAAATTATACAATTCTTAGGAAAAAAAAATAGGGAAAATCTTCATGACTAAGACTTGGCAATAATTTCTTAGATATAACACCAAAAGCATAGCCAACAAGAGCAAAATAGGCAAATTGGAATACATCAAAGTTCAAAACTTTTATCAAAGGACACAATCAACAGAGTGAAAAGGCAACCCACAGAATGGGAGAAAATAATTGCAAATCATAAATCTAATAAGAGGTTAATATCCAGAATGTATAAAGAATTCCTACAACTCAGCAACAACAACAAAAATACAAATAACCCAATTTTAAAATGGGTAGGCCAGGTGCAGTGGCTCATGCCTATAATCTCAGCAATTTCTTGAGCTTAAGAGTTTGAGACAAGCCCCTGTGACATGGCAAAACCCCATCTCTATAAAAAATACAAAAATTAGCTGGGTGTGATAGTGCACACCTGTAGTCCCAAGTATTCAGGAGGCTGAGGTGGGAGAATCACTTGAGCACAGGAAGTTGACCTGCCGTGGGCCGAGATCGCACCACTGCACTCTAGCCTGGGCAACAGAGTGGGCCCCTCTCTGGGAAAAAAAAAGGGGGAGGCAGTAAAGAATTTGAATAGACATTTCTCATAAGATGACATACAAATGGTCAACACCCATGTGAAAAGATGCTCAGCATCAGGGAAATGCAAATCAAAACTTCAGTGAGATCACCTCACACCCATTAGAATGACTACTATTAAAAAACAGTAAGTGCTGGCAAGTGCTACGGTTTGAATACTTGACCTCCAAAACTCATGCTGTAATTTAATCCCCCAGTGTGGCAGTATTGACAGGTAGAACCTTTAAGAGGTTATTGGGTCATGAAGACTCTGCCTTTATTAGTGGATTAATCAACTCAGGGATTAGTGGATTAACAGGCTAATGGATTAATGGGTTAACATGGGAATGAGACTAGTGGCTTTATAAGAAGAGGAGAGACTTGAGCTAGTATACTCAGCTTCCTTGCCATGTGATGCCCTGTGCCATCTTGAGACTGCAGAGAATCCCCATCAGCAAGAAGGTCCCCACCAGATGCAGCTCTTTGACCCTGGACTTCTCAGCCTCCATAACTATAAGAAATAAATTCCTTCCAGCCTGGGTGAGGGAGCAAGACTCTGCCTCCAGAAGAACAAAAAGGAAAAAGAAATTTCTTTTCTCCATGCAGTTTTAGGTATTGTTATAAACAACAGAAATCAGACCAAAAGAGCAAAACATGGAGAAATTGGAACCCTTGCACATTGCTGATGGAATTGTAAAATGATGCAACCACTATAGAAAACCGTATGGAGATTCCTAAAAAATGTTAAAATAGAACTACTATGTAAGCCAGCAATCCCACTTCTGGGTTTATTGGCAAAAGAATTGAAAGCAAGGTTGGCCAGATGCAATGGCTCATACCTATAATCCTAGCACTTTGGAAGGCTGAGGCAGGACAATCACTTGAGCTCAGGAGTTCAAGACCAGCCTGGGCAACATAGTGAGGCCTCGTCTCTACAAAATTTTAACATCAGCCAGGTATAACAGCACACGCCTGTAGTCTCAACTACTCAGGAGGCTGAGGCTGGAGGAGACCTCCATGAGCCTGGGAGGTTGAGGTTGCAGTGAAATATAATCATGCCACTGCACTCCAGCCTGGGTGACAGAGCAAGACCCTATATCAAAAAAAAAAAGGAGGGAAGGAAGGGAGATAGGGAGGGAAGGGCAAGGGAAGGGAAGGAAACGAAGGAAAGAGTCTCGATGAGATATTTGGATGCCCATATCCACAACAGCACCATTCATAACAGCCAAGAAGTGCAAGCAACCCAAATGTCCATCAACTGGTGAATGAATAAGCAAAACATAGTATACACCTACAATGAAATTACCATTCAGCCTTAAAAAAGGGACGTGCTGTCACATGCTACAACACGAATGAAACTTGAGGACATTATGCTAACTGAAATAAGCCAACAACAAAAAGACTAGTAGATGACTGTACTTACATAAGGTACTTCATTTATAGAAGCAGAAAGTAGAATGGTGATTAACACAAGCTGAGAGGAGGAGGAAAAGAGAATTATTGTTTAATGAGTATAGAGTTCAGATTTGTAAGACAAAAAAGTTCCGGAGATCTGTTTCACGATAACATGAATATTTTTAACACTACTGAACTGAACATTTTTTAAATGATGAAGATGGTAACGTATATGTTATGTGTGTGTTTTCTTTTACTACAATAGAAAAAAATTCTGTGGAGACCTTCAATAACCTGATGAAAACTCCGCCCCCAACCTTGCCAGAAAAACACACAGACATTGTATACAGTTTCAGGGAGTCAAAGGACATCCACTGGGAGAGATGCGTAGGTAAGAACTGCTGAGCTAGGCTAAGTTTTCTACTTGTAAGATAAGAAAAACAAGGAACAGAGAAGGCAAATTATTTGCTCCAAGATGTCAAAGCACAAGAGTGACAAAGCTAGCTTTAGATCCTGGGTATCCCATTCATGATCTGGTGCCTTTCTACCACTGCATGCTGCTTCTTACACTGGGGGCTATATAACCATTAAAATTGGGCAGAAAGTGGAACAGCAATTCAGTTGCAACAACGGACTCAGCTGACCCTATGAGGAGTTCTGGAGCTGCAAAGGCCAATCTAAGTTGTCTGAAGTTGGAGAGGGGCTAGAGAGTGGGATCGGGACCCTGGTGCCGCGTTCCTCCCCATTAACCAGTCAGCAGATGCAGCTACTCAGAAGGCATGTGACCTCGGGCCAGGAAGAGCTCTTCAGGACCTCAGCTGAGAGAGCCATCAGCCAGCAATACTCCCAGCAGGACAGTGGAATGAATACCTGGATCCTGGGGAAGAGGGAATTTGGGCAAGGCAGCATTACTTCCAATACAGTGGGTGTGGGAACACTTGCCACAAACAAGTCTCTTCCTTTTCAAATAACCTCAGCATTTTAAAGTCACATTTTCATCTCCTTCTTCACACTTCCTGAAAAACCAAGGTCAACCCATAGATTATCGAGAGCAGAAAGAATGCAGCTACGATGCCTCAAGCTTATCTGCGTGGGACTGAGGACTCCTCTCAACACTGTAATGACAATTGACCTTGACAAAGTTGGGGAGTCTATTTCTGAAAATAGTCTCTGGGGAATCCCAAGAGTAATGGGATGAAATTGATCGAGCAAAGCACTGTTTCGCTTTATAGCCTTTCCATTTGTCACACAGATTATAATGAATACGTATTTCTTGATTTACATTTCGGCCTTCACACAATTTGCAGCTCCTGCCATGTTTACATGCACCATCTGGAAGAACTAATGAGTCAAGGAGCACCAGAAATTATAATTTGCTTTGACTAAACCTAGAAGATTTTTACTGGCAATAAAATGATTTTGCTTCCCCCCCGACCCTCCCCAAATTGCAAGGAGATTAAAACATGAGTTTCACTGAGTTTAGGGCAGAAATATGCAAAGCGAATTTTAATAGAATGAACCTGCAGGCATCTGGCATTCCTAATCAATTCAGAATAATTTAGTCATTACAGCAATAGTCTCATGATAGAAAGTCTCATCTGACACTGGAATTCTTAAAAATGATTACCTAGCCGGTACTCAAATGTCACAGTGGGTCTCAGTGGGCACAAGAGGGAACACACAGGAATGCTAAGTAGCTTCGAGTTTAAGAACTTGCTCTCTCTCTCCCATGGCATTAGAGCTCATGTCTGGCACTTATGAATTCGTATGACACTGGACAGGTTACCTAACCTCTTTAGGTATCAGGTACTTTGTATACAAAACAGAGATAATAAGAAGAACCATATAATGAGGGTATTGTGAGAATTAAATGAGATAATAGAAGGAAAATACACTAAACTGTTAGGCATGACACTAAAGCACTCAATAAACAGTCACAGTTATTTCCCAAAAATAGATTATTCTTTCAAAGGCAATTTAGTCTCCCTTGGGTCAGAAATGCCCCACATAGAGAGTAACTAAAGATAATATGGATGAATTAATTAAATACATCCATGGTTCAGTTGAAGTGTTCATTTCTATTCCACGACAGAGTGTGAAGGTCTTGGAGTCAGCCCTGGCCTAGCAAGCCAGGTCCAATGGACTCCAAGAAATTTAAATGAAGACACAGATGGGGTTAACTACTTGGAAACATTTCATATTCTGATTCTTCTCAAAAGTTAACTTTAGTAAAGGAAATAAATGACTGTTCTAATCATTTCTCTTGCCATAGCAAACATCTCTCCCACTGGTAAAGTGACGGAAATAGGTAAATATTAGGACTACCCAGTAAATCCAAAAGAACATAGTTGTAATCCTTGAAAGGCTCTACTAAAAATAATGTGTTCAATTTGGCATGCTATAATTAATGTAATTTGTATAGGTTTATTAAATAGTATTTATTTCTGTTTATAAAACAGAAAATTGTGTATTGTAGAAAATTCAGAAACTACATTAAACTTCTGAAGATAACAAAAATCACCCAAATTCTATAATTCAGAGATTAAACATGTAATATTAATAGATTTCCTTCTAGTTTTTCCCATGCACAGATTTTTTTCTTTTCAGAATTATGATCATACTATCTGTTCAATATTTGACCCTACGTTTTTCATTTAAGATTTGCTGCTTACAAGTAAACACTTTCCAATGTCATCGTTTTTGAAAATGTGATTTTTAGCAATGTCTAATATCCTCTTATATAGATTTCTATGAATCATTAGTCATTTTTAATTTTTACTCTAAAAAATAAAGCTGCAGTAAACATCTTTGCTCATTAATCTTTCTCCAAATCTTTGCTTTTTTAAGAATAGATTCCTAGAAGTGAAATTATTACAAAGACTCTATTTTAAGCAAATTAATGTCAAACAATTGCTTTCCAAAAAGATGTAAGATGATGTAAAATGTAAGACGATATCAACTTACATTTATATCAGCAATGCATGAATACTCATCAAACCTTTGCCAGCACCAAATTTCATAACTTTCATAACGGAAAAGTGTACTTCATGTAAAATAACCGATATCTTGACAAGAAGGTTATTTTGTCTACTCTTGGTTAAAATTTGAAAACTAATTTATAATTCAAAGTTAACTTATCTAATCTCTATTATGGTCAGTCTTGTGGTTGAATTGATTGTGTATTCCTTCATCTGTTGCCGCCACCACTGGTTTACAAGCCTCTGGAAAGCAGCAAAGGATATTATGTGCCTCCCACACCACCTAGCACAATGTCTTATACACAGTTCATGTTCAACAATTATTTGTGGATTGGAACTGATTATGCTGTCTAGCCTTTGGGATTATTTCAGTCAATCTTGGGAAAGGGGAGAGATACAGATTTCAATAGACAGATGCCTATCTCTCATCACCGTAGTTTTGTTAAGATCAGGGAAGAATAAAAACAGACCACCACAGAAAACCATCTTGGCAGTGACAACACTGGCAAACCTTATACTAGATCAGTATCTTTCAAATTTTTGGCCCTGACCCAGAATAAGAACAACATTTACATCGTAACTCAGCACACACATAGAGATCTATAATTAAAACAAATAGCTTATTCTTCTCTATACTACCTGTGATATAGTCTAGTGTTTCTTTTCCTATTTCAATGTTTAAGGAATGTTCCATTTTTAAGGAATTTTTAAGGACTAAAGACACCATTTCCTAACTCCTTTGTAAGACTATTCACAGGTTATGAATCCCGTAGGATTATTCACAGGTTATGTGAATAACCAAATTATTTCACAATAGATGGTTTGGAAAACAACTCATTTGAGCAAGATCATAATTGACCACCTGTTCCATGGCAGCCTTATAGGCCAGCTGCCTTATACCTATCAGAGGCTGGGAAGACCTCCCTTGGCTTTCACCTGCTCTTTCTTACACCAGCAAGTCTACAAAGGCAACCCTAACCCCATAAGGTCCCATCAATATGCTCCTGTTTTCTTAGACTACATGTCCAGGCAACAGTTGGTAAACCTATACTAGTGTTACAGACTGGCCTGTGTCTCAAGGAAGTTCAGTGTGAATAAATCTTTAATTGTTAAAAGGAGAACTTGCATAGTGAAAACAGGCGGCAATATTATAATCAACTTAAATGGATGAAAACACTTAGGAAGAAGGAATAGAGTTCACATTTAGTCCTCAGATTCAACTGATTTTCTCCAGAAATCAGAGCAACTCAGAAGGATGACTCCAGCTTTTTCAAATTCCAAATGTCAGTTTTCATCACAGGTTGCTGAAGGCCGCAATACTTTTTACAGGGTTGAAGAAGCTGCCTTTTTCCTTCTTAGATGCTCTCACAACCATTTTCTGATTAAGATTCACAAGGAATCAAAAGCTCTACTAATTCCCAGCAACTCGAGTCCCAAATCAGGGCATTTCTGATGAAGGCTACAAATGAGGCAATTATTGATAAGATGAAGGGGAAACAGCAAAGACAGTGTGCAAGGTCGCCAACACCCTCGTACACACTTCAAGTCCAGCTCTTCATGCCAGCAGAGAAAACTCTAGGCTGATGCAAAATGTGGATTACTTTGCCATTGTGATACAGTGAATCATCTCCTGGGGGATAGAGCTATAAAACAAATATACTAGATAAAAACAATTATTTAATAAAAACTACCCTAACAAAAGATAAGCATTCAAGTAAACCTACCATTTTGCTCAGTTAATTGAATAGTTATGTCCCAAGTACCACATTAAAAGTCTTACAAGAATTATCTCATTTAAGTATCATAATTCTATCAGATCAATCTCATTTTCCGGATGAAGGAGATGAGACACAAAAGATGTAAATAATTCATCTGTACAAGAAGGCAGTTGTCTCCTAACATCTATTATCCTCTCCTTATTTTAATAATGAACCTCTCAGTTTCAGCTAGGCACACAGCCACCAGACTAAAGACATTTCTCAGCTCCTCGGTAAGACCACTGTCTTAGTCAGCTTGAGCTGCCATAACAAAATACCATAGACTGAGTGGCTCAACAACAGAAATTTATCTCTCACGGCTCTGGAAGCTGGTAAGTTCAAGATCAAGATGTTGGCCAATTTGGTTCCTGGTGAGGGCACTGTTCCTGGTTGCAAACGGCAGTCTTCTTGCTGTGTCCTCTCACAAGGCAGAGAGATAGACAGCAAACTATCTGGTTTCTTCCTAGAAATGAGCTAATCCCATCATGAGGACCCCATGCTAATGACCTCACGTAAACCTAAGTACCGCCCAAGGTTCCACCTCTTTTTATTTTATTTTATTTATTTTTATTTTTTATTTTCTTTATTAGCACAAGGAGTGGCCGGGGCCCCGCAGAGGGAACCGGCCGGGCCGGTTCCACCTCTTAATGCCATCACTTTAGGGGTTAGGGCTTCAAAATATGAATTTGGTTGGTGAACACAAACATTCAGTTCCTAACAGTCATGTACTTAAGTCTTAGGCAATGGGCTGCAACTCAAAGTGACCCACTGACTTGTCCCGTAAAGGGACACGCCCTCGACTTCTCTTCTTCCCTTCCCAGTGGCTGAGATGCAGATTTGATGGTGGGAGCTGGAGCAACAATTTTGGGTCACAAAACAGACTCTATGGGTTGAAGGTGGGAGAGCGATAAGTAACTAGATACTGTGAAATTGTCCCATCAACCCTGAAGTGTATAGAGTGATACAAACTTCTAACCTGCTGGAGCCTCTTTACTTTGGCCTTTGCTGCAACGGCTGAATCTGCATCATAACTAATTCATTATCCAGTTCACATCACTGATAAATAATAGAGCCTGTTATTCGAACTCTACTCTGTGTAAATCTAAACCCCAGTCTCTTACTGACTAGACAGCACTGCCTGCAAAAACCAAAAGGTGAAAGTATACCAAAAGGAGGTCAAGCTGACACCCAGACAAAGTGCTAAATGCAAAATAACTTGAGCTCTTCAAGGTCTGAAACAAGCCTGTGCCACTCACATTAAAATCTCCGGTGTCCCAATTGTGAATAAAAACACTAATAAACATCGGGAAGAATGGAGGAGCATGCCGCGAAACTGAACTACCCAAGCACGATTCTGACACTGGCAGATAAGGGCTGGACTCAGGTTTACTGTGGGAAGCAACAATTGTAAACAACCCACGGTAATGACACTGTATCAGTGACACTTCACAGCTGAAGTCCAATGTGGCAGCACCAAGTTTCTTTGGTTGTGGTCACCTCTCACCACACTCACCCAAGGCGTTTCTAAAGTCCAGCTCCCAGCAGCACCCTAGAGCCTGGAGAGCAGTCACTTCGAGATCTACACTGAAAGAATCAGGTCTGGTCCTAACAGCTACGCCACTTTGAGAACCTAAGCAGGTATTTCCTCCTCAGCAGGAAAGCTGCCCTTTCCATCCCAAAGCTGCTCTGGGAACATTCATTTGACTTAGTTGAAATGAACAAACAAAACCTAAATCTTCTGTTTTTAGGCCTGAAAGATTTTCAATCCCAGCAACGAAGCACTCTTTATGTGTTTTTCTATCTACCACCCCGCCCACACCCTCACCACCCCCTCCCGGCCATCTTATGACACAAACACTGTGAGGAAGCACTTTAATAGAAATAGGAGGACTGTGAAGAAACTGTGCCTATTTCTTTTGTTTCTGAAGACATTACTAAAATCCATTCTGACCCAAATGACAGAGCTAGGGGCCACATCTCACAGCCAAGTAACAAGGCTTCCAAACCACAACAGCCCCAGCTTTTTGTGACTGTGGAAGAATGTAGTCCAGGAATGCTTTCCAGCCTGCCCAGTGGCAGAAACAAAAATCCAACACCCCAGAGAAAGTCCCAATTCCCTGTAAACAAAGACGGGAGGAACTGTTTATTACAGCCACTGAAGTCTTAATATAAGGCTCCAAGTATGTCAAGCACAGCAAACAAATTTAGCTTCACCACCTGTTCCGGAAAAGAAACGCCCATGCCAAAATCCCCCCAAAAGTGCATAGATATTCTCAGTGTGGATTAGCTGGGAGTCTTTTCAAATATGTTCTATATTGGAGTTTGTAAACTGGGCACTTGATGTACACCACATGGCTGCTGTGTAAGGCATGTGAAGTTTTTGTTCTGTGCCTCAGAAAATCACACTCTTTTGCTCCATAGTTTTTAGAGAACGTTTTACAAAATGGTAAGACATTCTAAAAAAAAAAAGAAGAAGAAGAAAGGAGCCTAGAGTCTTACTGGAGGAAAAAAACACATACTTGAAAAATTCCACTATCTAAGAGATTTATCAAGAGAGTGTGGTTAATTGCCAAAAAGTGGGCTAGGTGATAATTCACAAAACACAGTTGTGTAAGCATGTCAGGGCCAAGAGGTATAAAATGCCATAGCATAGACAGGTGACAGAAAAGCAGTGCCTTAGTTAAGTCGTGCAAAGGGTCAGAAAAATAAAATTAGGGCAAATGCCAAAATCTAGTTCCACTCAATATTTACTTGCAAAGCACCTTCTAGTCTACGGATTCTGATAGATCAAATGAGAACACCTGTAAATTGTTTAGGAAAATGCCAAGCACCTACTAAACTTTCAACAAATGCTCATTGCTGCAGCTGCCCTTAAGACAAAACTGCACCCCAGGGCATGCTGCACCTCCCATGAACTTGCTGAACTTCTGTCCTTCCTTTAAGACTCAACTCAAAACTCCTCTCTGAAGCTTTCCTTGGCCCAGGCTCCCCTCCCCAGGCAGTGTTAGGAGCCCCTTTGTCAGTGCTCCCAATACACAATCTTATATATACAGTCTCCCTAGAGATTCGGAAAGAACAAAAGTTAGACACAAAAACTATTCATGTTTTTATCTAACATCTACTTTGAAGCATGCTTGAAGAATGAATGAGCACTGAGTGCTGGAAGGAGGCAGGAAAACAGACCAGTGGGAAAACCTGGATATGCCCCAACCTCACTGATCTCCAGATACATATGAGGTCTCGGCAACATTAAACTTCAGTGTGAGGGCAACAAACCTACTCATATTACTCATGCCAGAACCCAATCCTTTCCAAAATTCCCCTGGGTTTTTTCTGAGGTTCTCCAGAAAGTGTTCTCAGGTGCTCACGAGTCAGTTCTGCCTACCACTTCTCATTTTCCTTGGGAACTGAGCCCATGCCTTCCCCCATGACACCTCTGCCTCAGCAGCTATACCATGGGATTGGAAGCAGCACCTCTGCCCAGGCCCAGATCCCTGCGGAGTTGCCCAGGTACAGGCTCTGTTTCCTGGCTGTGCGTCAACAGCTGGAGTGTCCCATGAGAAATTAGAAAGGAAAGGTGCATGCTCCCTCCCCCCACGATACTCAGGAAATGGATTGCAGCTGAGGGTGGGAGCAGGCTAAATCATCAGATCACTTAAATGGGATTTTCAGGTAACACACACAGCAGCCATTTCTCTCCTTCTTCACTGGGTGCCCATGGGGCAGAGTTAGAGTGGGGGCAAGTGCCAGAACCCCTAAGCCCTCCTGCTGAGTCTGAATTGGGGTGGTACCCCCCCTTCTTTCCCCGACAGGAAACTCTCTAGGGGTCTTATCTACTAGGTGCTCTAGACACAGTGCCTGTGGCCTTCCAGCTATTCAGTCAACAGCATATGAAAATGGTGAAACCTATAAAAAGTATTCCAAAATATTTTTTAGAAATGCATAATTGAAATAAATGTTTATCTAAAATGTTTATCAAATGTAACATTACATCAACTCAAATACTATTTCCTTATTAAAGACATTCACCATTACATGGGTGCGTTTTCATTTGTTAGAATGATATGGGATGGCGTCTCCAAAAGTAAGAGCCCTGAGAGCCTCTGTAGTCAAAACAGGCTGTTCCTCCCTGCAGGCTAGTTCCTCTGACCGTCTTCAGCCTCCTAGCTCTGCCAGGTCTGTCTAAAAAGACTGCAACCCAATTATAGGTACTCTTCATTTCTTCAAAAAAAATTGTTATAGAAATGTCTGACTACACAGAGAAGAATACTATCAATCCGTATGTAGCACCCAAGACCCAGCTACAATGTTCAGGAACCCACGGCCAATCCATACCTCCTTTCCCTCCATCAAATTCCAGATATATCATTTAATCCATAAATATTTTATATATGTTTACATATATCAAAAATCTTTAAAACCTTTTTCAACCTACATACAATAGTATAATTACACCTAAAATACTTTGATTAATAATTTCTAATACCACAACATATCTAATAAGGATATAATCTAATTTTTACCTCTTCCTTAGTCTTCGGGTAAATCAGTCAATGGAAGTAGTTTGGTTATTGTTATTGTTCTGTTGTTGTTTGGAAGGGGTCGCTTTACTTTACCCACCATCTAAATCAGAATTGATTTCCAGCCCAGGAAAACTCCTAATATTTTATACCCAGTACGAAAGAGACTGAAAGAGAAGAGGAAATGAAAAGGAAGATGCAGCTGGGTGCGGTCACTCATGCCTGTAATCCCAGTACTTTGGGAGGCTGAGGCAGGCATATCACTTAAGGACAGGAGTTGGAAACCAGCCTGGCAAACGGGGCGAGACTGCGTCTCTACTAAAAATACTACTACTAATAATATAAAAATTAGCTGGGCATGGTGGCGCGCACCTGTAGTCCCAGCTACTCAGGAGGCTGAGGCAGGGGAATCACTTGAACCTGGGAGGTGGAGGTTGCAGTGAGCTGAGATTGTGTCACTGCACTCCTGACTGGGCAACAGAATGAGACTCCATCTCAAAAAAAAAAAAAAAAAAAAAAAAGAAAGAAAAGAAAAGGAAGATGGTTAGGGAGCTGGGAGGCAGGGAGGTATCTCTATTCGACCAGGGAAGGGTTTTACCGCAAGGAGAAATGGGAATTTTGGAGAATGAAAGAGGGTCTAGAAAGACGAACAGGAAGAGCTAGGCAGACGCCAAACACAAACCTGCCTGTATCCTGAGGGTCTGCTCTCAGTTAGCAGTTATGTCTGAAACGCGTTCAAACTTTCTGTTACAACAGCGAGCAGGAGAGGTCTCTCCACTCTGAGGGAATCATTGATAATGGTCTTTGATGGCACTAGCACCGGCTCTGGGACTTCACCAGCTGAATGCAGTAAGTTTCACAAGCCTGCTCCTCTTGAAGAGAAAATTGTTTTTAAGTGGATTTTATTTCAAGGCAGACTGGTAATTTAACAGACATGGGCAGGCAAAAATGTTAGAGCCAACAGCAAGTTTTGTTTTAATCCACATCATACAAAACACATTAATTTGAGGTACTTAAAAAAGGTTCTCTTCACATCATTCTCATTGAGAAAGTAAAAATTTTTCTCCCTCTTTCTGCTAAGAACCGTAAGTTTTGCAAAACCACACGAAGAGCTCTGTGACACTATAAAATGTTTTCATAAACAATTGTATATTTCTTTGTTTCTTGTGGACAGTCATATCTGGGAGGTGTCTGTCTGTCTGTGAGGTAAAGTCCGGTCTCTTCAGCCTGGAATCCAATCTATGCCCACCTTACCTAGCTGACTCCAAGAAATACTCCTCCACCATCAATCTCATCTCCTTCCTGTTCCTCCCTCTCATTCAACCCATTCCCTCAACGCTAGCTTCGTCCAAACCCTTCTCCTCACCTGGTGTTTTCAACCTCTCTTCCTCAGACACCGTTGAAGTCCTGGTTCCCTCTCAAAAGCTTTTAATCTGACCAAATCATAACATCCTTCTCTTCTCCAAAATCCTACAACACAGAGCTTTGCCCCACAACTTAGTCCTTAAATATGCTTTTCATATGATCTAAAAATTGTTTCTACTTACGTTTTATTTCACTAACATGATTTGCAACTTCCCTGAAGCAAAGGACTGTGACTCATGCATCTTTTATACCCAGCATGATACTAAGCACCTGGTAAACACGTGGTACCTAATACCTTCATTTGCCTTAAACTTTTAAATCTAATGTGGGAACTGTCATTTCAGCTACTTGTATGCTTACCAAATGGGATTTTATAATTTCACAAACATATATGGAAAGATTTGGATGACACTCTAGTATAGTGGCATTTTTTCATCATAGATGATTTGACATGGTTCCCTTTAGATAAATTACCATTGTCACTTTGATAAGTTCATTTGTTGGAACCATAAAGGACTCTATTAACATATGGGCTGACCTATATGTATATCTTAGCATTTTCCAATGAGCGAACATTGAGTTTTCCTTTTCATTCTTCATGTCCATATCCACTAATGTACTCCTATCATTCTAGTCAATGTATTCCAAAAAGAAATAACACAATATACATTTTCTAATGCATCACTAGTCCAATTTAAGATGAGGTAGGAAAAAGTATATTGTTTCGGCAGTCGGTGCGATACTCTCCTAGAGATGGAATAGTTTCTGAAAAATGCTTTGATGAGAACTTGGAGTATAAATTGAGATGTTGAGGACTTGGCCGTCAGAGAAACATTTGAAACTGCTCTGAGGACAACAAGGAAAGGAATTTCTTTGTTGTTTAAATGAGTTGGGGAGACGAGAGAAAGGTGGGAAAACAGAGCAGAGCAAGCCCAAGACTCTATGAAGAAGCCCTTTTCCCTTTTCCATCCGGAGAGAGCCACAGGAAGACCCCAAATAGAAGGGCCTAAAAGCGTTTTGTAGAGCTTAATATAGACTTTCAGTTTTTTGTCCTATGTAAATAGGAGACCTCTGTTCCTTGCGCCATCCAAATCTCCTACCAAACTCCTAACACTTTCTCTGCAGAACTCGGTCTTTGTAAAACTCACTACACCTTCTGAACTCAACCTCTACGCAACTCAAAATCTACTCAGACCAACTTCTATGTATTTCATTGTCTACCCAAATCAATTTCTACTCAAATCAAATTTGTCTCTACTCAGTTAAAACCCTTCTCAGCTCAATACTTGAATCAGCTCCAACTCAACCTAATTCAAACTCTACTTAAGTAAACTAAACTCTATTCAACTGAGTTCCCTAAACTAAATTTCACTGTGCTTACAGATGCCTTGCGTGGGTGTAGTTTTTGGAAGAATTTGAAGAAGTCTGCATCTTACATCTAGGCTCTAGTAGTATAGACTGGCGAAAAACATGAATGCAGTTGTCTGAGAATACCGTCATCAGAATGAGTTTCCTGAGAATTTGCAGAAACCTTGCAGGTATTTCTACAGGCTGTGGTTTCAAGCCACTTTATCTTAAACTTTATCTAGATATCAGAACAAAGGCTCCCAGCTGATGTAAGTTACAGACGTTGTTTAAAGCTTTGAATATGCATATGTAGACTACATGAAAGTAAGAAAAATTTTTTTGGACTGAAGGTACTCAGCCCAGAATGCATGGGTTAAAGAGCAGAACTATGGCAACGAGCAAGCAGAAAAGAAAGCCTTTTTCAACCTGCATACGATAGTATTACCACACCTAAAATACTGTGATTAATAATTTCTAATACTATGAAGTATCCAATAAGGATATAAACATTTTTACCTCTTCCTTAGTCTTCAGGTAAATCAGTCAACGGAAGTAGTTTGGTTTTGTCGTTATTCTTGCTTTGGCTGTTGTTTGGAAGGGGTCGCTTTACTTTACCCACCATCTAAATCAGAATTGATTTCCAGCCCAGGAAAACTCCTAATAGATAAGACTAAAAGAGAAGAAGAAATGAAAAGGAAGATGCAGCTGGGTGCGGTAACTCACACCTGTAATCCCAGCACTTTGGGAGGCTGAGGCAGACAAATCACTTGAGGACAGGAGTTGGAAACCAGCCTGGCCAACATGGCGAAACTGCGTCTCTACTAAAAAAATACTACTAATAATAATACAAAAATTAGCTGGGCATGGTGGCGCACACCTGTAGTCCCAGCTCCTCGGGAGGCTGAGGGAGGGGAATCACTTGAACCTGGGAGGAGGAGGTTGCAGTGAGCCAAGATTGTGCCACTGTACTCCAGCCTGGGCAACAGAGCCAGACTTCATCTCAAAAAAAAAAAAAAAAAGAAAGAAAGAAAAGAAAAGGAAGATGGTTAGGTTGCTGGGAGGCAGGGAGGGAGGTATCTCTATTCGACCAGGGAAGGGTTTTACCGCAAAGGAAAAATGGGAATTTTGGAGAATGAAAGAGGATCTGGAAAGAACAGGAAGAGCTAGGCGGACGCCAAACACAAACCTGCCTGTATCCTGAGGGTCTGCTCTCAGTTAGCAGTTATGTCTGAAACGCGTTCAAACTTTCTGTTACAACAGCGAGCAGGAGAGGTCTCTCCACTCTGAGGGAATCATTGATAATGGTCTTTGATGGCTCTAGCACCGTCTCTGGGACTTCACCAGCTGAATGCAATAAGTTTCACAAGCCTGCTCCTCTTGAAGAGAAAATTGTTTTTAAGTGGATTTTATTTCAAGGCAGACTGGCAATTCAACAGATATGGGCAGGCAAAAATGTTACAGAGCCAGCAGCAAGTTTTGTTTTAATGTTTTAAACAAGTTTTAAAAAGTTGTTCTCCCTCTTTCAGGTAGCAGTGTTAAACAAAAACCACAGGAAGCCATTGTTTTGAACTCAGCTCCTGCACTAGACCCCAACAGGCCAAAACAAAACAAAATGGAGTCACACATGCTAAATGCCCCATCATCAAACTTTTCTTTTTTTCAGACAAAGTCTTACTCTGTTGCCTAGGCTGGAGTGTGGTGCTGCGATCTTAGCTCACTGCAACCTCCACCTCCTGGGTTCAAGCGATTCTCCTGCCTCAGCTTCCTGAGTAGCTGGGATTATAGGCGCACACCACTGCACCTGACTAATTTTGTATTTTTAGTAGAGACAGGGTTTCACCATGTTGGCCAGGCTGGTCTCAAACTCCTGACCTCAGGCGATCCACCCGCCTCAGCCTCCCAATGTGCTGGGATTACAGGCATGAGCCACTGCACCCTGCCATCAAACTGAAACTTTAAGGAAGCAGATAGGTCCCCTAATAGACCAGTTTTTCCTGAAAACAGGAGATTCCAGTCTACCTTAGTCAGCATAATAAATACGTCCCATTGGGACGGGTGTGGAGGCTCATGCCTGTAATCTGAGCATGTTGGGAAGCCAAGGCAGGTGGATCACCCTGAGGTCAGGAGTTCGAGACCAGCCTGGCCAACATGGTGAAACCCTGTCCCTACTGAAAATACAAAATTAGTCAGGTGCAATGGTGTGCGCCTGTAATCCAAGCTATTTGGGAAGCTGAGGCAGAAGAATTGCTTGAACCCCGCAGGTGAAGGTTGCAGTGAGCCAAGATCGGACCACTGCATTGCAGCCTGGGTGACAGAGCAAGACTCCAGCTAGTAAATAAACAAATAAATAAATAAGTCCCATCTGCTGTAATCCTTACCAAAATAAAGTAACCTGAAGTAATCTGATGTGAAGAAATCAGTTTCTTAAATATTACTGTTTCCTTGTTCCCACCTTAAAAAATGCACGATTCTGCCATGCCCAATCAGAGCTGAAGGTTGTCCCCAATTCATGAATCAAAAAAGCCGATTCAATCTATAACAAAATTTGTGTAATTAATCAGTGATAGGCATTTTACAAAGCATATTTCGGATAGCAAACCTCTTTAGAAATAGCATTTTTGAAATATTATTGTTTAAAGCACTGTGAAAGAGTACATCTGGCATACCAGGGTGGAATGAAGATGTGTGATTGTCCATCACCTTTTGAAACGATACTAAAATAAATTAAAGGACTTTAAAATGCACAAACCCACAAAGACAAAGGAAAAAAAAGGAGAGGAGACACCTGGCAATGAGGTTCAAAGATGGAAAACAGACAAGGGAGTATTAGCAACTCTAGCAAAGGGGATCTAGCATCTGAGCACAAAGAAAACTAGCAACAAATGGAGCCGTAGCACCTGCACCACCAGGAAAGGTTCAGGAATGGAAGTACCAGGAACCAGAAGGCGGGAGGAGAGTAGGAAGGAAAATCTGTATACAAAGCAGAGAGTAATCAAATACTATGGACCCTTTTCCTTTCCTCACTTCCTTGCAGCCAGGCTACTGGCTTTCTCCCCGTTGCTTAGGAGAATGGAAATGTGATCTCTGGAAAAATAGGGCCAGAGAGACTCAAAAGTAACTAGCAGTACAGAGCTGTCTGAAGCGTGGAGCTCAGAAGAGTGGGATAAGAACGCCTTCAATGGTAAATGTTGGGACTACATCTTCTTACCCTACAGCTGGAAAGTATATTCTCTCTAGGAAGTATGTTAAAGTATTCTTGTCTAAAGAAAGTGGACAGCATGGAGGGGGGAAGAAACTCTAAAGACATTGATATTAGAGGATCTCTAATCACAAACCCAAGCCTACATACTTCCCTATCAGCTACCAATATGCCTTAAGTATTATTGTTTTAATGAGAAGACAGACAATATCCACAAATATCTGACCAAGATGATAGCCTTACACTACCTGACTTCAAGACTTTTGATAAGCTGTGGTAATGTTGCTATAAAGATAGACATATGGAACATGAAATGGAAATTGAACTGTACGTGTATGGTCAGTTGATTTTTAACAAACATGACAAGTTAATTCTCTGAGGAAATAACTATCTTATCAGTAAATAGTGCTGGAACAACAGGATATTTATATGAAAAAAACCTCACACTATGCACAAAATTAACACATAAAAGCTAAAACCATAAAACTTCTAGAAGAAAACAGAAAAAAAGTACCATTTTGAAACAGACAATGACTTTTCTTATAAAGACATAAAAAATACCAACTACTAAGAGACGTTAAATAAAATTTATGGGAGGTGGTTGTTTTGGAATGAGCTCCTGCACTGGGCCCCCACAGATGAGACCAAACCAGAATGAAATCACGTAGGTGCCACGTAATCATTCCAAACTTTAAAACAGGCCTGTTTTCAAAAACAACAGGGGGATTGTTTAGGCACAGTGGCTCACACCTGTAAACCTGACATTTTGGAAGGCTGACATTTTGCTTGAGCCCAGGAGTTAAAGGTTACAGCACGCTGTGATCACACCACTGCACTCCAGCCTGGACAATAGGGTGAGACCCTGTCTGAAAACAAAAACAAAACAGAAGATTCACCATAATCAATCAAAGGGGCCCAATGAACCTGAGCTGGCATGATAAGGAAGCCCCCTCAGCTGTAATTCGTAGAAGGGAAGTAACTTGAAGTAACCTGGTGTTAATCGATCCACTTTTTAGACTATGCTGTTTCCTTGTTCCTGCTTAAGCCACCTTTAAAAACCAACTGTTTTGCCACACTTGGAGGAGTTCTTATTTATTTATAGACTGAATGCTGCCGGTTCATAAATTGCTAAAAAAAATTTTTTAAATAAATTGCTAATCGATCTTTACACTCAATTTGTTGAAATTTTGCTCTTTGACACATAAAGAATATTAACAATATTTTTAAAAATTTTTTAACTTTTTCTTTATAAAATTCCCATTGGTAACTAACGGATAAACGAGGTAATATATCTATACAATATGCTACTACTCAACAGTAAGAAGAAGTAAGAATAGACACTCTGAGTGAGGTGACTCACCCCTGTGATTTCAGAGCTTTGGGAGGCTAAGACGAACGAGTTACTTGAGGCCAGAGTTGGAGACCAGCTAGGCAACAAATCAAGACCCCATCTCTTCAAAAAGGTTTTTAAAAAAAATAGCCAGGTATGATGACACACCTCTGGTTTCAGCTGCTTAAGAGGCTGAGGTGGAAGGATTGCTTGAGGCCAGGAGTTCAAGACCAGTCAGACAACAAAGTGAGCCCATCTCTACAAAAAAAAAATTGTTTTTAATTAGCCAGGCAAGGTAGCATGTGTCTGCAGTCCCGTCATTTTGAAGGACATTTTAAGAAAATATGTCCCTATATGTATTTAAACTTCCAAAAGGTTTAAGATCTAAAGTGACCATGAAAATTATATTGTTTAGTACAGATATTCTTGATATGCTTAGAGACACAGCTAACTCTCCTTTTTGCTTCTCCTCCTGCCTCACTGCCTGTTCCTCGTTAGTCTGCTTTATTGGTTCCTTGTCGTCGTTCCAACCACTGCTTGGAGTTTCTCCGTGCTTAGCAATCCTCTATTCTTTCTCTACACTCACTTGCTAGGTGATCCCATAGCAGCCTCTGGCTTTAAATATTATATCAAAACGAATGGCTCCCAAAGCTGTATCTTTATCTCAGACCTCTTCCTGAACTCTAGACTCACATACCAGCTGCCACTTGATATTCCACTTGAATGTCTAAGAGGTATGTCAAACTCAAAGCATCTATGGTGTGCTGACTAATGGCCTGCACAGCTATCCAGGTCTTAATCCCTGGCACTAGGAAATGTTACCTTCTGTGGCAAAAAAAAAAATTTGCAGATGTGATTAAGTTGAGGTTCTTGAGATGGGGAAATTATCCTGGATTAACCAAATTGACCCTGATTATCATCTCAAGCATCCTTATAAAAGGGAAAGGACTGGAGAAGAAGGAATGACATACTCACTAAAGTTCTCTAATGTAAAAAGCTGACTTTGAAGATGGAGGAAAGGGCCACAAGCCAAAAAAGAAATACAACGAATGCAGCTGCAAAAGCTGGAAAAGGCAAGGTAACAGATTCTTCATTAGAGTCTCTAGAGGGAGCATGGCCCTGCTGACACCCTGATTTTGGCCAGTAAAACTGACCTCAGACTTCTGACCTCTAGAATCGTAAGGAATACAACTGTTTTAAGTCACTAAGTTTGTGGTAATGTGCTGTATGGTAAGTAGCAGTAGGAAACTTAATGCCATGTCCTGAGGTGAACTCCAATCTCTTGCCTCCAAATCCCCATACCATGTTCATTCTCAGTAGATGGCTCAGGCCAAAAAGCTCCTAGATACACATTCTATAAGGAAAGGGACTTTGTTTTATGCATTGCTGTATCTCTAAGCATAAAATGCCAAAGTAGGGATTCAACAATCATTTGTCGAACAAATAATTAAATGCATGCAGAAAACAGAAGATCAATATAAAACTATCCTTAATATCTACTTTTGCATCCATGAAACAAGAATGAAATAATGTAGTATTTAAAATAAAAAATTAATACAAAGAGGTCTTTGAAATTAAAAATATCTTTGCTAAAGTTTTTAAAAATGCAACATAAAGGTTGGAAAAGTAGAATGAAAAGCTAAAGGTATTACTATAGAAGACTAAAAAATTAGGATTGACTTCTAATTTTAATCCAAAATTACAATCAAGGCCCATGATCCAATTAAGAGACATTCCAAACAACGAAATAGAGAAAGGGGGAAGAAAGGAAATTACTAAAGAAATAAAAGAATTTTCAGCTGGGCGAGGTGGCTCACACCTGTAATCCTAGCACTTTGGGAGGCTGAGGTGGGTGGATCATGAGGTCAGGGGTTCGAGACCAGCCTGACCAACATGGTGAAACCCCGTCTCTCCTTAAAAATACAAAAATTAGCCAGGCGTGGTGGTGTGCACCTGTAATCCCAGCTACCTGGGAGGCTCAGGCAGGGGAATCGCTTGAACCCGGCAGGTGGAGGTCATGGTGAGCCGAGAGCACGCCTTTGCACTCCAGCCTGGGTGACAGAGCAAGACTCTGCATGAAAAAAAGGAATTTCCAAAGCTGAAGGACATAGGTCTTCATGTTGAAAGAACTCATGAGCGCACATAAAATAAATTATGAAAGGGCCACATAAAGGCAAGTATAGATATAGAGGAAGAGAATTTTCCACAAATGATAAGGGCCGTGGCACAAGAAAGAGTGTCATTTCTCAGTACCCTGTGCTGTGCGGGACCCGCAGAGTAAGAACAGCAGGGAAAGGAGCCAGTGGGGTCAAAGAGAGACCACTTTCTAGCAACACCTGGCTAAGAGAGCTCATTAGTCCTCTGGTGAGCAGGGCATTGGCAACTAATAACGCCATACGTTGCTTTGCTGTTTTTAGATTTTGCACATGAAGTTTTACCATGGAGAAATGTGCTTATGGTTCTAATAAACACTAGGCTCAATCATCCTCAGCAAATATTCTTATCCCCCTCAGCAAGACCTGAGGTCTGGAGCCCTTCAGGTGTATCATACTTAGAAATCTGCACTGGCCAGGCCGTGATGCCTCACATCTGTAATCCCAGCACTTTGGGACGCTGAGGCGGGCAGATCACTTGAGGCCAGGAATTTGAGATCAGCCTGGCCAACATGGTGAAACCCCGTCTCTACTAAAAATACAAAAATTAGCCAGGAATGGTAGCAGACACCCGTAATGCCACCTACTTAGGAGGTTGAGGTAGAAGAATCACTTGAACCCAGGAGGCAGAGGTTGCAGTGAGTCAAGATCGTGCCACTGCACTCCAGCGTAGGTGACGGAGCAAGACTCTGTCTCAAAAAAAAAAAAAAAAAAAAATCTGCACTGGCCAGAATCAAGGGCAAGTTCAACAAAAGAGGTCCTCTAACAGAAAGCTAACATTAACTGAGTCATTGTTTGAGCCATTAAAACACACATATGCGTGCACACACACACACACACACACACATACAGTGTATGTTCTTGAGAGGAATTTTTTTTAACCATTGTCTTCTGGCTTTTTTCACTCACTATTTGCTGTTCCTGTCTTCCTCCCTTCTTATTTTGGTTGTTGCATGACTTTTTTTAAGACTTCATTTTTTTAAAGAAGTTTTAGGTTTACAGCAAAATTGAGAAGAAAATACAGAGATTTC
This sequence comes from Ateles fusciceps, assembly GCA_036589455.1. Taxonomy (NCBI): domain Eukaryota; kingdom Metazoa; phylum Chordata; class Mammalia; order Primates; family Atelidae; genus Ateles; species Ateles fusciceps. The sequence goes on along the minus strand of JAZHEH010002789.1, from coordinate 6,051,233 downwards.
CCATGTATACCCCCGCCACACACAGCCTCTCCCAATATCGACATTCTACACCACAGCACTCCATTTGTTACCATGGATGAACCTACACTGACATATTGCTATCTTCCAAAGTCATAGTTTACATTCTTTGGATCTGGACAAATGTATAATGACATGAATACACCATTAGAGCATCATATGGAGTACTTTCACTGCCCTAAAAATCTGCTAGCACCACTTTTTAATTGGAAATCCATATTCAACTCACCTAGGACAATGGTATGTAAATTGCATTGTGTGAGCTGAGCGAAAAGCACAGAGTACTGTAGTCCATAGACTGGAAACAACAAATTATAATATTGCCAAAACTGACTATAAAAAGAAACCTATTAGCTGGGAATGGTGGCTCATGCCTGCCATCTCAGTGCTTTGGGAGGCTGAGGTCAGAGGATTACTTGAAGCCAGGAGTTTGAGACCACCTGCACAACAAAGTGAGACATTATCTCTACAAAAAAAAAAAAATGTTTTTAATTATCCAGGTACGGTGGCATGCACCTGTAGTCCCAGGTACTTAGCAGGCTGAGGTGGGAGGATCGCTTGAGCCCAGGAGTTTGAGGTTACGGTGAGCTATGATCATGCCACTGCACTCCAGCCTGGACATTACAGGGAGATTCCATTTCAAAAAAAAAAAAGTCTCTAACTGAAAAGTGTTCTAATCTAATCTCAGGCTGGGTGCGGTGGCTCACACCTATTATCCCAGCACTTTGGGAGGCGGAGGCAGGCAGATCACCTGAGGTTGGGAGTTCGAGACCAGCCTGACCAAGACCAACATGGTGAAACCCCATCTGTACTAAAAATACAAAATTAGCTGGACATGGTGGCACATGCCTGTAATCCCAGCTACTCAGGAGGCTGAGTCAGGAGAATTACTTGAACCCGGGAGGCAGAGGTTACGGTGAGCCAAGATGGTGCCACTGCACTCCAGCCTGGGCAACAAGAGTGAAACTCCACCTCAAAAAAAAAAATCTAATCTCAAACGTATCTGAAAATTACTCTAATTTTAAAATATCTTGCTGTGTTAGAGACTTCTTAATGCTAAGGCTGTGTAGTTTATTGATATATAGCTACATTTTTATAAACATATTTTCATTGTATATAAGGCCGCCAGGATTAAGGGTTGCCTATAGTCCACAAATAACCTTTGACCAAAACAAATAAAAGCCCTTTGTTTCAAAACAATGCACAAGTACTTTTTTAAAAACTCAAATCATGTTCAAAGAGTTGTTTGTATAACCCAGAGGTAGGGGGAGACTAAATAATTAAACGGCAAATCCAGCCTCTGAGCTTACACCAAATAGCCAGAAAACCCTAGCTAGGAAGATAACGGGTGGTGAACTACTAAACACAGATGGAGGTACTTCTAAATAAAACGGGAAACTTCTAAGAAGTTTCCAAGATGGTTTCTTTTTAACCTAAAATCTGGGAGGTTTCTAAAACTTTTCCTTTCACAGCTGCATGAGAAGCATTTTGCAATAGGTATAATTCCCAGGCAACTTCAACATTGCTGTGGCCCTGAAATACCATTTCAGTCATTCCTGGCCAGTAGCCTGTGCAGAGTTATTGATGGGTAACACCAGAGCAACCTGGTGAAGCCTGTGCCTCAGGAGTGGCTGCTTCGTGGGTATGCCCATATATGTCTTCACACACATGAATTGCTGAACCGTATCTGGCTAGTTACCGTGGAATGAGGTGGCTATTACGCAGTTGGTTTCATAGCGTGGGTTCAACTCTTTAGTGAGAGCATGGAATTATGGTTCAAGCGACATGCCCTGGCACTTAGTCAACCTGCCTCTGTTTCCTCCTCTATAGAATGAGAATGATGATATTTCATTCACAGAGCTTTGTGAAGATTAAATGAGTGAATAAACATACAACACACAGAACAACGCCTGAGACAGAAGAAGTGCTATATTAAGGACTGGCTATTGCTACTATTCTTGAGATCTGCATTTGTTACCATAAAGTCTAAGTTAAAAAATCCTCAGAAGGATTCTCAATGAAAGGGAACTGAATCTGGTGGATGCAGTGAAACTCTGAGGCCAAGAAAGCTGTGTCCGTGTTAGGCTGGCCAAGTAAACTGCAGCTCTAGGTTCAAATCCCAACTCCTCCATCTTTGCATTGGGAGCAATTCTTAAATTGTTGAGAATAGAAATTACTTGAGTTACACTCAACCTAAAAATCATGAGGGTTAAGTGAATACTATCAATATTTCACTTAGTAGCGGACACATAGCTGGTGCTTCCTGAACAGCATTTTACTTTCCATGCCCTTAAAGTGTCAACCTGCTGTTCAATATGCTCCATTGAGACTGAATCAGGGCATGGGCCTTGTTACCTGCTGTTATCACTAGTGCAGTAAATAAGTGATTGCACTGAGTATGTGCTCACTCAATAGTGGTTGTATGAATCCATGAATACACCTATTAACCAACTGTTGATTAATAAATGAGTGACTGTACTTGTAAAGGATATATTTCTGTGAGGTCACACCATTCCTTACAAACTGATGTTCAAACAGAACATTTAACTGAATTGATCTGCCCTAAGCAATAGGTATGAAAGAAATTTAATTGAAGTGGTGTTGAGGGGTGACTAAAATAACTATAATAGTCTCCAGACAGGGGATACTGTGAAAAGATTAGAATTATCCTAAAAATTGTACAATAAATGAGATTTGAGTCGAAATACTCTCTAATAAACACTAATAAAATATGACATTTCCATTAGGAAGGATGGCAAAATTAACAATAAGGAAAGATTACAGTGATGAAAAACATTTTTATTATGTAAATTAGAAACTATGTTTCTAGTCCTGAAGACGTGTGGCCTTGGAGGTAGGTAAGTCCAGCAGGAATTATTCATTTCCAGGTAAGACACCAACGCTTTAGGGAATAAATTCTTCCGTGTAGAAGGTATAAATGAGAGAATACTAGAAAACTCATCCTGAGAGAGGGTAAACAAGAGGGTATTAGGCATTTGTTACTCCGGGGATGATACAAAGCTCACATGATAAATGCCACCTGAAGAGCACGGGAACGCAAAAGGCATACACAGAACTGAGGATTCATGGAATGGCCCCAGAACGGACCTTGTCCCATTGCAAGAAGCACTGAAATAGGACCAAAAGAGGAATTTGGAAATGTTTTGAGTCATCAAATCATTATTGAAAGAAATGCCTGGCAAATCATTATTGAAAGAAATGCCTGGTCCCCCATAGAGATTTCTTTGAAGAGCACAATGTCTATTTAGAAGTAGATATTTCTACTTGCTTGCTAAAATTCAGTCTCATTTTTTTATAGTATACTTGAAGATGATTTAAAGGAAAAGTGGTATTTATTAAGGGTTGCATGATCCAAGGAAAATTTCCCATGACAAGTAAAATTTACACTCGTGACCCAAAGTTCTGGAAGGACACAACAAAAAAAAGGAAGTGCACTAATTTTCCAAGCAAGATGCCTTAGGAAGTGGCAACAAATAGTCAAGATGTGAACTTGGTGAAAGAGTGACCTCAAGTGCAATAACGCCTGCGTCATCATTCCAGAAAATGTATTCCAGAAATGTTCGTGTGCCAAACGTACCCATGTTATGTACCAACTTCTCCATGTCAGAACACAGCCAATTCTCCAATATTCTTGTTAGAGAGACAGAATTCTGAATAATATACCTAATTTTTAAAATTTCTTTGTTTTCAACTAGCAGTCTAGCCTTGTCAGGTTTTTTGTTTTTTAAATTATCTCCTTCCTATTACTGTTAATGATAAAGATCCCACACAAGGCTGGGCACGGTGGCTCACGCCTGTAATCCCAGCACTTTGGGAGACCAAGGTGGGCGGATCACTTGAGGCCAGGAGTTTGGGACCAGCCTGGGCAACATGGTGAAACTCTGTCTCTACTAAAAATAAAAAAAATTAGCAAGGTGTGGTGGCCGGTGCCTGTAATCCCGGTTACTCGGGAGGCTGAGGTGGGAGGATGACTGAGCCTGGGAGGCAGAGGTTGCAGTGAGCTGAGATGGTGCCACTACACTCTAGCTTGGGCAACAGAGTGAGACCCTGTCTCAAAACAACAACAACAATAACAAACTCCATACAAAAAGTTTACATTTTTGTCATCTTGTAAAGAAAAATCTCATACTCAAATTTGTTTTTTAAATTTTGATTTCTCCAATCTTAGCGGGGAGAAACACAAAGAGGAGCATGGCTTTGATGTCTTCTGATCTTCCACACGTATGGGGGCTGGGAAATGAAGTCACTTAAAGAACAACTCAGACCGCCTTCCCTCACAAAACAGAATAATAGTGGGAGCATTTCCGTGACTCCACGAAAGCAAATGTTTCTAATTGGTGACAAGATCAGCGGCGGTGGCTGCTCTGGGTATCAGCACCTCTCCTTAGGAACTCTATCCTGTTGACAAAGAAAATCGCCTGAATTCTGTTTGTGAAGGTTGCCACCTACTGAAGAACATGTAGTACTACAGCTGGATTTAAGGGGAAAGAATGCTGGGGTAGTAAGGAAAAAGCAGTTGGTGATCCCGGGAGCACGAGGAGTTCCATGCCAAAGGAAGTCAAAAGCCGGCATGGGACCGACCTGGCAGGGCACAGCTACGGGTACGGGAGGGGTGATTCTGGAAGGCTTTGTGTTGAGCAGATACTTAACTGTGCCTTAAGGAATCTTAGGGTTTGCCAAAGCAGTGAGGGTTGTATGCAAAGTGGAAGCAGTTAGAGCACAGACACAGGGAAGAGAAAAGGCGCCCTAACGACAGGGTCCAGAGAGCAGATGTCACTGGCTGTAGAAGATCGTCTCCACTGGAACTTATGGGAAATGCGATTAGATACTGAGGACCTTCGATTGATGAATTAGGACTTCTGTTAAGGCCTCGGCAAATGACCTTCAATTCAGAATCAACGGAATAGGGAAACAGAGATCAATTAGAAATCACCGCACGGATTGCAAACCTCTTGACTCCTTGGAAATTGCCTCAAAGGAAACTTTGAAGATTGAAATGGGCCGGACGTGGTGGCTCACGCCTGTAATCCCAGCACTTTGGAGGCCAAGGCGGGCGGATCACCTGAGGTCGGGAGTTCAAGACCAGCCTGACCAACATGGTGAAACCCTGTCTTAAAAAAAAAAAGATTGAAATGAGGATTTTACAAGTAACCTGCACCCTGGGCAACCATCCTCCCCCCAGCATTCAGAGCTACTGCAGCCATGGCTACCCCAAGATCTGTCAGTATTGGAGCCCCAACGCTCCCCCCAAGTCACCAAAGCCCCCATTCTGCCTGCACATGCACCTCTTTCTCTGCTCCCCATACAAGCAATGCGCCCACATTTCTACCCCATTCATTTGTTTTAAATATATTAACAAAGCCCCAACCATGTTCCTGGCATTAGAATTAGGCAAAAGGTGAAAAGACAGATATGATCTGATAAGATCTAGCAGAGCAGGAAGACATGAATTAAATAACCACACAAATGCTAGTATAAGAGTAACAAAGTCTCAAAAATCAGGGTTGTGAGAGCCTACAGAAGAATAACTGAGCTAGTCTGAGGGCGGTGGGAGGCATGGATGGACATTCTTACTAAGGAAACAGGATTTGGCCAATTCACATCGACTTTCACAGAAGAGGAGCATGAGTTTGGAGACCTCAGGTCTGGTTCCACCTAGTAACTAACAGTGGTATTTCTTTGAGCAAGCCACTTTAATTCCTAGTCTCATTTTGCTTGTTTGCAAAATGAGGAAAGTAGTGGGAATAAATGATAAAATTCACATACAGTGCTTGGCACAATAATAACGGCATCATGTACCTAAAATAAATGTGAGCTGATGTAATTTTTGATATTATCAATCCCGCCTTTCTGTTGAAGTGTGGTCAGTAAGGAAGGAGAGAGAAAGAGAAGACTTGCATCTAAAGACTGGAATTGCTCTACACTATTTATGTGTTATATGCTTTTCAGTGTTTAGATACCCGATAGACCATAGGATCCACTGAGACATAGAAGCAAATAAAAACTAAAATACTAGCAGAACTCTCTATCTTGCTGGAAATTGAGCCATTAATTGTAGCACGTTTTATACGGGAAAATGTGTTTCAATCCAAAATAAAATTAACCAAAAAAATGTTTTGAACACAACACATTTGTAAAATTGAGGACTTTCGCTTATTTCATATGGAAGAATTCTATAGGTAAGATACTACACGTAAGATAGTACTCCTCATCACAGCCTGGGAAACAGTCATGGAACCTTAACAGTGATGGGTAAATGCACCTGGGGGCCAAAGCCTCTTAATCACCGTTCCCTTTCTTAAATTTCATTAAAGTACTGCCCCAATAAAATGGGATGTTTTTTCTCCTCTGTGTCTTTTGTTACGTTCATAGGACCAATCTATGTAAAGAAATCAAAATGAGCAATTTGCACAGTTTCTGATGACTCAGCTTATTTGAATAATTGGCCAATTCAGGCAGATATGTGGTTCCATTTTTAAAATAAACTGAAGTGAATATTCTACCTAAAATGAGGTCTGGAATATTAAAATGCTTTGACTCTGTCCAAAACTATTTACAAACACAAGAAAACCCTATGCATCTAAAGAAAAGACTGGAGGACAGTGTATTAAAAATGTATACATACTGGTTGGTCTACTATTTTTCATATTTCCTCTATTTTCAAATTTTCTTCAGAGTATAAATTTAACATACAAAGGAGGCCGGGCTCAGTGTCTCACACCTGTAATCCCAGCACTTTGGGAGGTAAAGGAGGGAGGATCACCTGAGGTCAGGAGTTCAAGACCAGCCTGGCCAACATGGTGAACCGCCGTCTCTACTGAAAACACAAAACTTAGGTGGGCTTGGTGGCAGGCACCTGTAATTCCAGCTGCTTGGGAGGCTGAGGCAGGGGAATTCCTTGAACCCTGGAGGCAGAGCCTGGGTGACAAAGGTGAAATTCCATCTCAAAAAAACCCCAAAAAAACCACGTAAAAAGGAAAAACTTTTTCTGCATGGGGGGGGAAAGGCATATAACAGACCAAAGATGAAACTTCTCACAGTTTGAGAAAGAGTACTTACTTCTCACAAATCTCAGTAATTCCCCTTTATACTCAGGCACCATGGAAATAGCATAGAAATTAGTGTAAATATTTTAATTTTTTAATTGTATTGCCTGAAAGCAGTTCAATTAACTAAAAATCAATTCCCAGAAAACTATTTCAATGACTTGCCAAATTGACTTAGGGCAAATTGGTTTTCAGGAAAAAAAAAAAAAAAAAAAAAAGACTTAAAGCTGTATTGTCCAATTATTTGATGAAATAATAAACTATATCTAATTTATGTTATAAACAGTAGTGCTGTCAAATGAGTCGACACCACGTTCCTCTCCATGCGTCTTCTGAATTTGGCTGCTTATCATTTACCTGAAAAGAGTTCAGTGATATCTAATGCCATGTCAGTAAAGTATTTACATTCATAAGGGCTCCTAAGGAATTAGTTCTTTTCTCTATTTTGACGCTGAGACCATACAAAGGACTGGATTCTCAGATCCACCTCATCAGAATCAGAGCTCTTATCCCACATTAGGCTTTTTGGAATAGGCAGGAAGAGGTCCGAGACCTCTGACACAGCTTCCCTGGTGCTTTCTTGCCTCATTAGACAATATTTCACATATGCAGTAATCACTTTCACAACAGAAAGCTATTTCTGTCATAAAACATCCCCTTTTCATATTCCTATAGTTACATGGCTTATGTGACTTTTCCCAGGGAGCCATGCCCCATAAATCCATAGATTCCTGGTCTGTTTACCATGATCAATTCCAGACAGACCAGGTATATCCTGCTATGCTTAAACAGTCTACAGTTAAGGATTCTCCCATCGCTGAATGTCATTAGATCATTAGTGTGTTTGGGAAGTCTGTCATTAACATGTTTATAAGGAGATCTGACCAACCCATCTTCCTTTCCAGGGGGATCTCTCAGTAAAAGGAGAGAATAGATTGCAGTTTTAGTGCTATCCCCTTCCTGCCTAGCCACCAAGAGGAAAATTATTTGTTTTCATTTGCTTCTTTTATTTTCTTTAAATATGTGTGTGTGTGTCAAAAAATACAGATAAGCGAAATAAGAATATTGAAAACATAAATTCACAGTGTTATTGAAGTGACTACAGAATAATGGTCCTTGAGACACATATGAATTACAGAAAAGAAAGAGAATAGATTTCTGGAATGGCAGTGTGAGTGAGACAGCCAGGTGGGAGGGAGTACCCAGAGAATCTCCAACCAGCCTGCTCAATGGGAAGAATGTGCACTGGGGACCACTTTTGCAGCAGGGAGGAGCCTGGCCCCTCCTCTTCCTGGGTGGAACCTGGGATTCAAAACGGCCAGGTGGGCAAGTGCTCTACAGGGACTCTGGCCTAGTTAGAGTCCCTGTTTTCCCCTTTTCTTCCTTTTCACCCAATAAAACCCTGTCTTACTCACCATTCAAACTGTCTAAGAGCCTGACTCTTCGTGGCTGTGGGACAAAGAACCCTGTCTTTAGCTGAACTAAGGAAAAGTCCTGCAGGATGAGAAGCTCTGCAAACCTATTCCCCTGAAAAATAACCATAACTGGTAAAAATTATTTTTAAAATTGTTAAATATTGAATGAAATTCTCCTTAGGACATTCAACAAATGATGAAATATTTATTCAAGGAAACCTCTCATAAGAACAAGAATTGGTGGTATTCCACACCCACACACAAACCCCCCACCCAGCCTAGCATGATGGATGCATGAATCCAGGCTAGTGCAGCCAAGGACACTGGGCTCTTACTTCTCGGGCTCTCAGTCTGGGGCTGCAGCAACACTCCAGGAAGGCGGGGCCACCGGCATTTCTCATCCCCCCGCCCCACTCCTCCCCCACTTTGTGCTGCCAAAGTTCTATTCCAGGTAAGAACATGTGAGAGGTCTTCTCTCAACTCACAGGGCAAAAGTTTTACCCCAAGAATTACAGGCTAAGAGTAATGAGGCCCAAATCACCCTTATCACAGCTCATTTGTAGGCAGAGTTTCTGTGCCAGGAAAGGCAAGCTGAGAAGTCCACAGGTAACTCTCCTACTCAGCACCCTGCTCATGAAGCAGAGGTGTCACTCTGAGAAAGGTAGGCCAGTGTCCCCGCCCCAAGCTCTGGAGCTGTGGCAGAGAGGTTTTGCCCCAGGGGATTAAACAGACCGTAAGAACAGAAAGCTTTGAATTTCTGCTCAAATAAATGGTTTTATTTGAAACACAGTGTGAGGAAGTTCAAGCCTAAGGGCACTATCGATAACAGTGAAGATTTTAGCAGTAAGCAACTAATCCAATGCCGGTAGCTTCACAAGAACAAGCGAAATTGCAGACCAGTAGAAGTTAACAGAGAGGACTAAGGGAAAAAAAAAGAAAGATAAAAACAGCCCTCCTGGCATCAAAACAAACCTCAAAATCCACCTCAAAGACTACCCCTGCAGAGAGGCCCAAATTTAATTATAAAACACTGTGGAGCAATTTATGTCCATATTGTTTGTCAAAAAAATAGATCAATCATCTGACAATTAGTGGAGTCTAGCAGCTAGAAGTGATACCAACAGGGGTGGAGAGGCTAACAGAGAGACTAGAGAGAGAGTCAGAGCAAGCCTTGCTACAACCACCCCATTATGGTTGGGGTGACAGTGTGCATGCCCAAGGCTACCACGTCTGAGGAGCGATACCAGAGGCATTATACAGGGGGAAAATAGACTTCCAGCCAAATCACTTGTGAAAGGAAAATCTTGGAGCCCCAAAATCACTAAGCTAAAGGGAAAAGTCAAACTGGGAATTGCTTAGGGCAGGCCTCCCATTCTATTTCAAAGTCATTCCTCTGCTCACTGAGATAAATACATATCTGATGGCCTCCTTGGAAAAGCTAATCAGAAACTCAAAAGAATGACCATTTGTCTCTCACCTACCTGTGACCTGGAAGCCCCCTCCCTGCTTCTAGTTGTCCTGGCTTTGCGGTTTTCCAGAGGGGAATCAATGTGCGTCTTACATATGTTGATTGATGTCTCATGTCTCCCTAAAATGTATAAAAGGAAGCTGTGCTCTGACCACCTTGTTCACATGTCATCAGGACCTCCTGAGGCTGTGTCACGGGCACAGGTCCTCAACCTTGGCAAGATAACATTTCTAAATTAACTGAGGCCTGTCTCGGATATTCAGGGTTCACACACTAAACAAATAAATAAAAAGGAAATGGTACGAGAACGTAATTTGAATTCACAGAAACAATGAAAAGAACCAGAACGAATAAATAAAGAAGGATCATATAGCAAACACTACAGCTAAAAAATTAAAAGTCACTTTCTATGAAAATTGATCCTTCAGTTAACATGCTATCTCTGTTCTTCTGGAGACCTGATAAAAGTGGTGAGAAGTCTGGTCCCATGAGGAAAAACGACACCACAGAGCAGGCACCTCTCTTTTGGCCTCTTGTTACATGCCCATAGTAAGTAAATAAAAGCTTAATGTGATGCTCAGATTGGCTTGTTGGCTTAAAGGTACCACCTCAATACTTCATTGCTTAACAAGTAAAATGTCAACTATGATACTAAACAACATTGCTTAATGATAAAGATGACTGTTGGTTGGCAAATTGCATCTGGAGTAGGATAGATTATAAATGAACTGTAAATACCTGATCAGACAACATAGCTGTGGGTTTCCCTGACAGTGTGACTCAATAACTGGAATGTTCCTTGGGAACCCAGGGAGCCTATTGAAACTGCCATTGCAAAATTGTAACTGAGACAGTGAAAGAGATCTGACCTAACCAACTCCATTTTGCTTCTAACCTCCAAGCTGTCCTTGTTCATTCCTGGACATAGGCCGAACTGACTTTGAGAGGAACTTAGTTTATAGTTTAAAACAAAGATGATAACAGGCCTTTCCCAGGGAAAATCTCCTTCTTGCCTGGGGACTAGACTGCCTTTGCGTACTAACAAATTAGCCACAAGATTAGAAGTTACGGTTTAGGAGTCATGCAGCTGGAAGCTACAAGATTCTGACCCTATCGAAACTGCTCCTAAGATCAGTGCTTGAGATATTTTGCATACCCTGCACTTGAAGGATCAGCTGGCACCACCTGGATCAATAAACTGGCTCATCTGATCTTGTGGTCCCTACCCAGGAACTGACTCAGCACAAGAAGACAACTTGACTCCCTATGATTTCATCTCTGACTTGACCAATCAGCACTCCCATCTCACTGTCTTCCCCCACCCACCAAGTTGTCCTTAAAAACTCTGATCCCCCGAATGTTTGGGGAGATTCATTTGAGTAATAACATAAGTCCCATCTTCTGCATAGTCACCTCTGCGTGAATTACTCTTTCTCTATTGCAATTCCCCTGTCTTGATAAATTGGCTCTGTCTAGGCAGCTGGCAAGGTGAACCCACTGAGCAGTTACGCTATTAAGTTGTTAAAAGAAGTGTTTAGCCACTGTGAAGTTTGAGGCCTCCAAGCCCTGGCAGTTGCCCGCCTAATGTGCTTTGCCTCTCCTGGTACCACATCTGGACTGGCACAAGAACTCACACTGAAAAGGAATGCCTGATGCTGCCCTGTAGAGGCACTGTGGTTCCTGTCTGACACCTTCCACAGCAGCCTGGGCCAAACGCATCCTCTGATAGTGTTGAGTCTCAGTGTTTAACTGATTCTAACAAGTCTCCCTTATGGGTATTGCAGCTACATAAACACATATTTATCTATCTTTACAGAAAGTTAATCATCCCATAAAGTCTGATTTAGAGCTACTTTTATCACTTAAAATATCATGGCCATCTTTCTGGTGTTAAATATTCTATATCTATATTATTTATAATAATTGCATAATATCTATTATGAACATATAATTTACTAAACCTGGTATTGAACATAAAGGCTTTTTCTTTTCTTTTTCTTTTAATTTCAAACCATACTTTAAGAAATATGGGCTGGGTGTGGTGGCTCATGCCCATAATTCTAGCACTTTGGAAGGCCAGGTGGGAGGAGAGTTTGAGCTCAGGAGTTTGAAACGAACCTGAGTGACCTAGCAAGATGCCGTCTCCATTAAAATAGAAAGAAAGAAAGAAATACAACTGAGCGCGGTGGCTCATGGCTATCATTCCAGCACTTTGGGAGGCCAAGGCAAAAGGATTGATCACTTGAGTTTGAGACTAGCCTTGGCAACACAGCAAGATCGTGTCTGTACAAAAATGTTAAAAATTAGCTGGGCATGATGGCATACACCTGTAGTCCTAGCTACTCAGGAGGCTGAGGCTGGAGGATTGCTTGAGCCCAGGAGTTCAAGATAGTGTAAACACCCATCAGGTTCTTCCTGTTGGCTGCACGAACCAAATCAATTCACAGAGACCATGGCACTGCTGATGCAGGGCCAGCCACACCGTGTGGGAAATGGAGTCATTACTCAAATCAATCTCCCTGAGCATTTGGGGGCTAGGAGCATTTTCCAAGGTAGTTTGCGGAAAGAGGTGGGGTGGCTAGGTGTAAGAAATAAGAATAAATAAAAGGTTCCTCTTCAAAGCTTTCCTCTTAGTTCATTACAAATGAATAATAGTGTCTTCAAATGTTAATTAATTTTAAAGTTTTTGCTAATAATCTTAAAGTAGCTGTTAGTCATATGAAGAAATAAGTGTATCCAGTGTTCTTAGTTCATACACGTTAGCCTAGATATTTGCCCTGACATGCCTAGACAAGCCCAGGTAAGTCTTAGATCATAGCTTATTCCCCTTCCTTATTTGGAAATGTTATTGCTTCTCTAAGCATTCCTCAAGTTACTTCCTCTTTTCCTTTGTTCTCCTCTGCCTTTACATCTCTAGGAAAGTTTTAAGTTGTTAGCCAATTGGGTGCAGCCTAGACTGTGAAGTCCAGTTCCAGCCAATGGAATCAGGACACAGCAGCAGGGCGGATGCATTAGCTATAAATGGCCCTGCCTCCTTTGTTCAGGGTCCTCTCGTGGCAAGATGGCTAATGGGAGCACCCTTTCTGCAGAAAGTAAAGTTGCCTTGCTGAGAAAATTAAGTTTATATTAGAGTGCTACTTCTTTTCGGCACCAAAAACTCACATGTAACACTAGGCAATAGGTGTCTGCTGCTGACTGGTTGGGGATGCAATCCTAGGGGTATGGGAAGTGATCCTCCTGCATGCTAAGTTGCTTCTGGGTGGGGCCACAGGAGTGGCTGGCAGGTCCAGGTGGAGCCATCAGTGCCAGACATGCAAAAATCCTGGAAAGATATCTCCAAAGGCCAACCTGAGGTTCTACTATAGTGATATTATCTGCAGGAGTCATTGGGGAAGTTGCATATCTTATGACCTCCAGAATAACAGCTGGTAATTATTTATGTCTACCCCTTAGCAGAATTAGGCTCCTCTATCCTCCTAGCCTGGTGGTCTCTTATTAGCTTTACAAAGGCAGTTGAGTTTTGGGGAAAAGCTATTATTTAAATTACAAACTAATTGTCTCCCAAAGTTAGCTTGGCCAAAGCCCAGGAATAATTAAGGGCAGCTTGAAGGCCAACGGCAAGATGGGGATTGCTTAAATCAGATCTCCTTCACTGCCATAATTTTCTTAACATTACAATTTTTGTGAAGGCGGTTAAGGCAGCAGTGAGCCATGATGGTGCTGCTGCACTCCTGCCTGGGTGACAGAGCGAGACCTTATCTTAAGAAAAAAAAAAGAAAGAAAGTAAAGAAGAAATATGTGTAAGATGTCAAATAATTTAATATATCTATGATTATTTCAATGATATGTTCGCAGAAATGAAAAAGTAATATATATTCTGCTTGCATTCAGGCTAATTTTAAAATTTCTACAAAATCCTACTATTTCTCTGAGATGCATGCTTTTTTCAGCTCCTCAATTCACTAGGTGAAAACCTTATCCATATCTATTTTTCAATGATCTAGTATTTGTAATATAAACTATGTAGCAAATATTATTTTTCAGAAATTTTCCATGAAATAAATCTACTTGATAATGGTAAGTATACTGATTTATAAATCTAACAGTCATGGTTTTTTGGTTAAAGAATAAAATGAGTTTATATCCTATACATTTCTTTTTTCTTGACAGTGAAATAGAGACAAGGAGAAGTTTCCTCGGTTCCTGAAGCATGTTTATAAACCTCTTCTAAAATTAGAAGTAATTTATGAGTAAATGTTCTGTGCAATACAGCTGTGTATCCATCTGGCTCTTGTGCTTTATTACCTGGTATGTCTTGCAGGGCACTTTTTAAACATTTCTTTTCATCCACAGAACATATTTAATTTCCCTTTGTGTCTGGCCTCAATGATTCCAAAACTCTATTTCATCCTCATAGCAAATACACAAAATAAATCCCATAATCCTATATGTTATTTCCAGGGGTTATACTTGTAAAGCCCATAAATCAATGAGAAGCTTCAAAAAGAAGTTTTCTTAAAGTCTATTTAGAATTTGCTTATCTTGTCCATGAGATAAACTTTAAATAATTTGGAAAATCAGCTTTCATCGCATTGGCATATATCCTTTTAGAATCATAGATCTATCTACAAAGAAGTTGCTAATGTCCTACAAAATTTCTTTTCAAAGAAGTGACCATTTCTAGGAAGTTACTCATAATATTTCAAAGGGCAATCTGGATAGGTCAATTCAACAGGCATTTGGTAGGCATTCTCTGACTTTAGGGCTGATAGTAATAAGGAAATAATGGTTGCCTTTGTTGGATCCCAACAAGACTAATATGGACGGCTATCTCCTGGGAAGACTGGGAATCCTGAGCCAGAGCTACCAAGGTGTATGCTGTGGTTAACTATTAGAGCAGAGCAGGGTGAGTGCCTTTCATTCAGGTAAGTATCTAGAGAAGAGACTTCGAGGGCCCTCACTCCCATACTCCACTGCATTTGAGACTTGAGGGCACAACCGAGAGAGAGGCAGTGGGAGGGGGATTATTTTTAATGTCCTTTGTTTTATTAAGTCCAAATGAGAGGAACCCTATACCCACAGTGAATATAAAAAGGCAGGATGCTTCTGAAATAGCATAACCCGGATACTGAACTCAGGCAAACCCTAAGAAAACTGCGCTGATGACCTTGGAGAGGTGCTGGGTCCAAGTGAGAGTGAAGGAAAGTTTGTGACCTGCTCAAGTCACTCCATTGTCCACATCTCCAACAATAAAACTAAATCACCAATTGGCCCTGATGCCAAAGATCATGGTAACGACCATAATGATCTCCACTTAAAAGCAGATGAGTTGCCCAAGTTTAGGAAAGAGGAGTGTGTGACGGGGTGCTTCCCATAGCTCTAGGGTACTAAGCTGCACATTCTACAGTGAACCTTGACCACAAGATTGAAAAACATCTACTTAAGGCTTGTTTTTAGTTTTCTTAGGAGACATGGAAAAGAAGTTTGAAGGGTCTAAATTATCAACAATGTTCTCTTCAACTCAAAGCATTTAACCAGATTGCTAATAGTGTCTGCTATTACTTAAGGACTACCTGATTCTAGAAACAGTGCTAAGCATATCACAGGTAAAACACTCACTTACTAAATATTGGATCAACAGAGTATAAGAATTAACTGGCATAGGCCGGGCACGGTGGCCCCACGCCTGTAATCCCAGCACTTTGGGAGGCCAAGGCAGGTGGATCATGAGGTCAGGAGTTTGAGACCAGCCTGACCAACATGGTGAAACCCCATTTCTACTAAAAATACAAAAATTAGCCGGGCATAGTGGTGCCTGGCTGCAATCCTAGCTACTCAGGAGGCTGAGGCAGAAGAATCACTTGAACCTGGGAGGCAGAGGTTGCAGTGAGCCGAGACGGCACCATTGCACTACAGCCTAGGCAACAGAGCAAGATTATGTCTCAAAAAAAAAAAAAAAAAGAATTAAGTAGCATAAGACTGTAGGGTTTGCATCTAGATTTCCTTTTCCTTTCTTTTCTTTTTTTTTTTTTTTTGAGACAGAGTCCCACTCTGTCGCCCAGGCCAGAGTGCAATGGTGCGCTCTCGGCTCACTGCAACCCCTGCCTCCCAGATTCAAGCAATTCTCCTGCCTCAGCCTCCCAAGTAGCCGAGGGATTACAAGTGTGCACCACCACACCCAGCTAATTTTTTGTATTTTTAAGTAGAGACCAGGTTTCACCATGTTCGTCAGGCTGGTCTTGAACCCCTGACTTCATGATCTGCTTGCCTCAGCCTCCCAAAGTGCTGGGATTACAGGTGTGAGCCACCGTGCCTGGCTTAGATTTCCTTTTCAACAAGAACTATGTCTTATTTGTCTTTGCATCTTGGGAGAGTACTGGGCACACAGTGGGTACTCCACAAATATTAAATAATCCAAAGCTATAACTATTTCA
Source organism: Ateles fusciceps (assembly GCA_036589455.1). Classification (NCBI taxonomy): domain Eukaryota; kingdom Metazoa; phylum Chordata; class Mammalia; order Primates; family Atelidae; genus Ateles; species Ateles fusciceps. The sequence goes on along the minus strand of JAZHEH010002789.1, from coordinate 6,034,831 downwards.
AGCAGTGAGAAACCTTCTGAAGAGAAGAAAGTCTTTCCATTTTTTTCAGTAATTCAGCATTGATTTTTAGTAATGTAAATTATACCCCCAAAAAGTTATGTCCCCTATATAGTATTGTTTTCTTTAAGTATGACATTTCAGAATACAAAAACCAAAGCCTGGGCCTGTTCTAGAAGAGGCATTAAAATTTATCTCCTTGGTGAGAGTGGATTCACAAAACTCTCCTGGAGCAGGAACAGTCTGCAGAGTATATTCTACAGGCATCAGCTCTGCAGAACACTAGGTCGTGTGCATAATCCGCAACAGCATTAAAGGGGATCTTTGGTCAAATCAGACTGGTGAATGCTGGGCTAAGAAAGGGTAAACCAGATTCTTTGCAGGAACACATATTAGAACCCCGACTGCACTATGTACCTTGTAAACCTCCCTCAAAGAGCATATGGACTGTGGCATTTCGCAAGTCCACTTTTGCATGGAACTGTTTCTTCATGATATGTCTTCAGGAGTAACCATTTACTGAACCCTCATGCCTACCCATGCCTTCGGTGGTTTTCTTTTGGTTCCGCTTTTCCTCCCTGTCATCAGTTTTTAGTAGGTGAGATTCTTCTTCTGTTTGTGGTCTAGAACATTAGGAGAAGAGGCAAGAAACCAGGTTCCAGAATCATAACTTCTAGTGCACCAATTGCTACTGATGGAGCTAAGAAATGCCTTCAAAGCTACTTGGAACTATGGGTAAAGGCGAAAGGATAATTAAGGCAAAGAAAAAAGAAGGCAGGGGGATACAAGAGAAGAGGAAGACAGAGAAAAAAATAAGACAACACAAGAAGAAATACGTGGTCAGAAGGAATGCAAAACCACAATTAACACTCCACCTTCCATGTTAATAGAAAAACCTTAGAGATGAGTCAAATTCCAACCATCAGGGAGGCAGTATTCCTGCAGGAGCAGAGGACCAGTGACCTGAAGAGCAGCCTTTCTCTAGGTCCCCAGTCCTTAGCCAAGGGAAGTTATCCAAGCACACTGCAAATCTTTCCCATCACTCTGATGTATTCTTAATGTTTCTCACCATTAGGCTTTCTGCTATTTTGAATGCATAATATACTGTCTACTAAAATGCTTCGATCCTAACAAAAACAACAGCACACAAATGTTGAGTGGTGGGCAGAGACCATCTCTGTTTGGCTTAGAATCGCAGATTCACAGATGTTCAGAGATTAAGAGACGTTAGAGGCAAGGTTGTTTTGGTGACTGTCTTTTAAGTAGCCCACAGAGACGCATGTTTTTATAAACCTTGCTTTATCTGAAGTTCCTTAAAGGTAAACCATTCAAGTCACCTGTTCATTGTGGCTTCCTATCCAGAGGGACAGTTTAGATGACTTCTTGGAGCCTGTCAACTCTTACTCAAATATTTGCACAGTATCAGAGGCAAGCTGGGATATTTGGAATGCTATCTGCAACAGTGACATCTGGTGGCTTCTAAGTACTATTGCACCTCCTTAAGGCAGGAAAGCAAGCCTGGCTTTTAAGCAGTATTTATGAAAACGTAATTACACGAGTCCTGGAAAAGGACCTCAGAAATGGTATCATTTAACAGCCTCCACTTGAATGCTTTTGTTGCTCACTATATTAAAAATTATGGTGCTTGTTTCAGCAGCACACATACTAAAATTTTGAAAACTACGGTGATTAGCGTGTGCAAGGATGACATGCAAATTGGTAAAGTGTTCCGTATTTTAAAATTTATACATGTACATTTTTTTTGAGACAGGGTCCTGCTTCTGTTGCCCAGGCTGGAGTGCAGTGGCACCATCACGGCTCACTAAACTGCAGCTTTGACTTCCGGGTTCAAGCAATTCTCATGCCTCAGCCTCCCAACTAACTGGGACTACGGCTGTGCACCATCACACCTGGCTAATTTTTGTATTTTTTGGTAGAGACAGGGCTCCACTATGTTGCTCAAGCTCGTCTCAAACTCCTGGGCTCAAGTGATCCACCTGTCTTGGCCTCCCAAAGTGCTGGGATTACAGGTGTGAACCACCACACCTGGCCTATGTAATTATTTTTACAAAAGATAAAAAGAAAAAATTATGATGAAAGAACTATTATGATATGAATCCTTGTTTCTAAAGGAGAAGCAGGTAGAGAAATAGTCAGCTATTTTGATTGCAAAGGGTTTCCAAGTGGGGTTTTGAGTTAGTTTTTCATGTCTGCTCTGTGGTGTCCCTCATCCATACCTGATAAATGGGTGATAAGCCAGGTAACCCCACCCTGTACCCCCTGCACCATGATTTTACAAATGAAATGAACAATAAACATTCTCTTTAAGAATTCTGAAATTGGGAGAGTCAAAATATTGTCATTTATCTAGGGAATTGAAGGTGGAAGTATCCTATGAGGTAGTGGCGTAACAAAAATGGACCCTGTACAAGATAAAGTTTTGAAGAAGCAGAATCCACGAAGACACAAGGTTGCCCAGACAAGAGAAGAATGGAATAAATGTGCAGACAGGCCACAGAGTATGAAGGAAAGATAGGGAAATCAATGGAGAGCGAGGCAGGTGGTGACACAGTGGGGCTTGATCCTGGGGTTACCTTGGTTGCTGCCCTTCCTTGGGCTTAATTGTACTTTAATTAAAAAATATGTCCCAGAGGACACTTGAGTGATTTCCTAGACATAGAAAGAGCCTTGACTACTCCTAATTAGAATATCAAGTTTTTTCACAAATCTGAATTTTGCTTCTCATACTGTACTAATTCTGAAATACTTATTTCCTGTTTTCTCTATCTCTTGTCAATGCTCCACAGCCCTGATAGAGAGGGCTTCTTGCCTGAAACTATATTAGACATGTTGCTTCCACATTTTTGCATCAAAGGCTCATCCACCTGAAAAAAACATGGACTCCTTTGTTTTTTACTCTTCAGTTCTACACAGGTGCCCAGTTCAGTTCTGCACAGGTGCTAACTTAGAGTCAAACTTGACATGTTCAACTCAGCTTACCCATCATCTCCACTCATCCTGCCAACCCACTCACCCTCTATACCACCAACTTTCTCCCAAGAACCTGTGCCAGAAAAGTAGGAATCATTCTAGGCCCTCTCTCACACCCCAGATCAAATTTGGTGTCACTAAATTTGTTTAACTTAAAGTTACAGAAGCATAATCTTAGCCATCAACTTGCTTTGCGTAGTTTCCTTATGTATTGCTTCACTCCTTTGCTCTAAAGGAGAAATGCTTCTTAAAGAGTTAACACATTAAATCTAATCAATTCTCTCACCACTGTTGATGGTCAATACCAATGGGTGTTTTTTCCTGTTGTAAACTGGTTTGCCTATAAATCAAAATTGTTTTAGTCCTGAGTCAACACTTACTTATCCAACAAATACTTTAACTAAATAATATGTGTTGGGCACTCTGTGCTGGACAGGATAGAAATGTGATTAATTTAAATAACTCATATTTTTTAAGTTAATCACATTTACTTTCAAATTAAGTGTAACTAAATGATATGCATACTGTAATACACAGATGAAAAATATCAGGTAACACAGGAAGAATCAAGGAGTCTTATCCAAGGAATGGAGATGTGAAAATGATATGAACCTTCAAGTCAAGTAAATATCACAAAACAAAATGTAAGGAATATAATTGTGCCAACCGTTACAAAATGCAGAAAACTTCATTCTAATATACAATTGATGTACAAATAATACGTGACTACATTCAAGTAAACATTACTTCCCAGCTTTTTTACTGCCGCCTTATAAAAACAGGAGCAAAACAGGGGCAAGATGAGATATGGCTTTCCCAGGACGAAGGTGGTAAGGCCAGTAAAGACAGAAATTCTCAAAATTCTTCCATCACCAGGCCAAAAGGCAGAATCGATGGAGCATGTGCTAGGCTGGCCTCAGGTGCTACACCATCACCGCCACCCCAGCCTGGGCCCATGCCAAGATGTCTCGGATGGTCATATGCCCGTCATAATAACGGACAGAGATTTTAGCAACCTTACATAAGGCTGGAGGTCTACAAGAAAATCTTGCCCACTGACCAAGGCAGAACAAATCACTTGAGAATCTTCTCATGGATTAGAATCACAGGGGGACAAATTGCCACTGCCAGGCCGTATTTTCCTTGTTGGGCAGTTTTTGTGTGAAAATGGACACCAAGGCAAAATGACACAAAGAACACAGTATTTTGCACCGGGAGTGTTTTCTGAGAGGAACAGACAACTTACTGACCTCCACATTCTCTCACCAGTTTCAACCCCACCTCGATAGGAGGGTGGCTTCCTCCTTCGTCCAACAGGCCCAACATGGCGGGTTCTTCACCTGTTCAAAGATCACAGTTCTCAGAGCAACATCAAAAGCAGTGATTTAAAATCTGTTTTCTTTCTAAAAAGAAAACTCAGGAGGTGAGGAGAGGCAAGGTCTTAAAAGCCTCCTTTATTTGGAATACTAAGTTGCACCTGAGGCCTACTAAATTGTCACTTTCTCTCCCACCTTTGGAGATCTTACTCCTTTGGAGTGGGAATATGGTGATTCACATAGTAATATGGAATTTGAATAGAAAATAAATTGTGCTGAATCTCACGTGTGATGTCCTAAAAGTGTCCAAAATGATGTCATTAAAAAGGCAGGGAGGGGGACTGCAATTAGTTGGATGGGGAAGAGGCAGTTGAGAAAACAGATTAATGATGCCTTTGACACAATCAGCCTGCGAGGAATACTGGTTTCTATGACAACCAAACCACTTAACCTCAATTAACAAAGCTGTTAAAAAAGAAAAACTTGAAAGATGGGGAGGGGAAAAGCCAGCCGATCCTCCTTGGGGAAATGAAGTAGGCTGTCCCCTCAGCACCCGGGGAGATGAGCACACATTAACTACATATCCGCAGGGTGTGTATCCTCTTACACTCTCCAGTTCCCAGTAATTAGTTTTCAGAAGCAGCCCAAAGATGTTGAGAAATTGCAACTCATTAGCACGGTTTTCTGACAGAACAGCCTTATTATCCTGATTGAGCCTTAACTAAATAGCATGGACAAGCAGGAGACAAAAGGCTCCCTCTTGCTTTTTCCAAACTTGGTGTTGCTGTTCATACACACCTGGTTCCCAACATCTTCCAGGAGCTCTTTTCTGAGAATTAGGCAGGGGCAGGCTGGATTCTAGACTTCTGTTTTAACAGAGAATAGTTGTTGTTAGAATGAAACACCCAGGCCATTCATGATAAAACAATGTTAAAATCAAATAACAAAAAGTTTATTTATGGTGTTGGGAAAACTGGCTAGCCATATGCAGAAAGCTGAAACTGGATCCCTTCTTTACACCTTATACAAAAATTAACTCAAGATAGACTAAAGACTTAAACGTAAGACCTAAAATCATAAAAACCCTAGAAAAAAAACTAGGCAATACCATTCAGGACATAGGCATGGGCAAAGACTGCATGACTAAGACACAAAAGCAACTGCAACAAAAGCCAACATTGACAAATGGAATCTAATTAAACTAAAGAGCTTTTGCACGGCAAAAGAAACTATCACCAGAGTGAACAGGCAACCTACAGAATGGGAGAAAAATTTTGCAATCTATCCATCTGACAAAGGGCTAATATCCAGAATCTACAAAGAACTTAAACAAATTTACCAGAAAAAAACAAGAGAGATCCAAGATGGCTGATTAGCAGCAGCTCAGGACTGTAGCTCCCACTGAAAGTGCAGAGAGTGAGTGGACGCCACATTTTCAGACGAATTTTTGTTGCCCACAGACCAGGAGATTCCCGGTGGAGGAGCCCCATGGGTTGCCAGCGCGACTCTTTTGGCCGGAGCTGCCGTTTTGCAGGCACTATTGTGCGGCGGTTCTCAGTCCAGAGTATACGGGACTGAGTGCCCTTTTAGTTGGCGTTGGAGCTCCAGGAAGGCAGAGTCTCCCATTCAGCTGATTGAAAAGCGGACTGAAGTGGGGGAACCAAACCGGGAGATTCCCGGGCAGAAAAGCGCGACGAATCTTAACGCCGCTGTTTCAGCTGGTGTAGTGGGTGGCCGCAGGGGAAGGCTGGTCCCCCCACTACAAAAAAAAAAAAAACAGCAATTGGAACTGCTGAGGATTGAGAGTTTCACAGCAAGTACAGCTGAACCCGGGAAGGTCCAGCTCTGTGGGGGGGGGGGGCGTCCGCCAAAGGAAAACTAAGAAACAGAAAAAACTTTACCACCACCAAGCTGGTCGTCCACTCAGAGACCTAATCTGAAAGTCAGCAATTACACAGACGACACATGGATAAATCCACAAAGATGGGAAAAAACCAGCGCAAAAAGGATGAAAACACCCTAAATCAGAATGCCTTTCCTCCCACAAAAGATTGCAGTTCCTCATCACCAATTGAACAAGACCTGATCGAGAATGAATGTGAGGAATCAACAGAATCAAGCTTCAGAAGGTGGATAATGAGAAACTTCTGTGAGCTAAAAAAACCATGTTCTAGCCCAATGTAAGGAAACTAAGAACCTTGAAAAAAGGTTTGACAAAATCTTAACGAGAATGGACAATTTAGAGAGGAATATAAGTAAATTAATGGAGCTGAAAAACACAATACGAGAACTTCGTGAAGTATGCACAAGTTTTAACAGTCGAATTGATCAAGCAGAAGAAAGGATTTCAGAGGTCGAAGACCAACTTAACGGAATAAAACGAAAAGACAAGATTAGAGAAAAAAGGGTAAAAAGGAATGAGCAAAGTCTCCAAGAAATATGGGACTATGTTAAAAGACCTAATCTACATTTGATAGGTGTACCTGAATGTGATGAAGAGAATGAATCCAAGCTGGAAAATATTCTTCAGGATATTATCCAGGAAAACTTTCCCAACCTAACAAGGCAGGACAATACTCAACTCCAGGTAATACAGAGAACACCACAAAGATATTCCTCAAAAAGAGCAACCCCAAGGCACATAATCATTAGATTCACCAGGGTTGAAATGAAGGAGAAAATACTAAGGGCAGCCAGAGAGAAAGGTCAGGTTACCCACAAGGGGAAGCCTATCAGACTCACAGCAGATCTCTCAGCAGAAACCCTACAAGCCAGAAGAGAGTGGGGGCCGATATCCACATCCTTAAAGAAAAGAACTTTCAACCCAGAATTTCATATCCAGCCAAACTAAGTTTCATAAGTGAAGGAAAAATAAAATTTTTTACGAACAAGCAAGTACTCAGAGATTTCATTACCACCAGGCCTGCTTTATAAGAGCTTCTGAAAGAAGCACTATATACAGAAAGGAACAATCAGTATCAGCCATTCCAAAAAACTCATCAGTAAGCTGCATCCAGAGCCATTTCACATGCAAGGATATACAGAGACTCAAAACAAAGGGATGGAGGAAGAAGATTTGCCAACCAAATGGAGAGCAAAAAAAAAAAAAAAAAGCAGGAGTTGCAATTCTCGTCTCTGATAAAATAGACTTTAAAGTAATAGAAACCAAAAGAGGTAAGAATGACATTGTATAATGGTAGAGGGATCAATGTAATAGGAAGAGCTAATGATCCTAAGTCTATGCGCACCCAATATAGGAGCACCTAGATACATAGGACAACTTCTTGGTGACTTACAAAGAGACTTGGACTCCCACACAGTAATAGTGGGAAACTTTAACACTACATTGTCAATATTGGACAGATCAATGAGACAGAAGGTTAACAAGGATACCCGGGACTTGAACTTAGACCTCAAACAAGTAAACTTAATAAACATTTACAGAACTCTCTACTCCAAACCCATAAAACATACATTTTCTTCAGTAACACATCACATCTATTCTAAAAGTGACCACGTGGTTGGGAGTAAATCACTCCCCAGCAATTGCATAGCATTTCATAGGTTTAAATGAAATATTGGTTGGCTGTTTGATTGTTATTTTCCTCCCTTATTCCTTCCTGTCTCCATTGTATAACACAATTATTAGTATAAAAGAGCTTTTCAATACCCATTTTTAGACTGCATTCTAGCCTGGGCAATAGAGCAAGATTCCCATTCTCTCTCCCTCTTTTCTTCTTTTTCCCTTTCTTTCATTCTCTTTTTTTCCTTCTCTCTTTCTCTCTTTCTTTTCTTTTTCTTTAAAAAAAAACAAAAACCCACAACTCTACAGTCTGTGACTAGGAGCTCTGCCTCATGTTAACATCTGTTAGCTTAATATTAAAAAAAAAAAAAAACTCATCAAAAAGTGGGTGAAGGATATGAACAGATACTTCCCAAAAGGAGACATTTTATGCAGCCAACAAACGTGAAAAAGTGCTCATCATCACTGGCCATTAGAGAAATGCAAATCAAAACCACAATGAGATACCATCTCATGCCAGTTAGAATGGCGATCATTAAAAAGTCAGGAAATAACAGATGGTGGAGAGGATGTAGAGAAATAGGAACGCTTTTACACCGTTGCTGTAAGTTAGTTCAACCACTGTGGAAGTCAGTGTGGCAATTCCTCAAGGATCTAGAACTAGAAATACCATTTGATCCAGCAATCCCATTACTAAGTGTATACCCAAAGGAATATAAATCATTCTACTATAAATATACATGCACACATATGTTTATTGGCAGCACTATTCACAATAGCAAAGACCTGGAACCAACACAAATGTCCATCAATGATAGACTGGGTAAAGAAAACGTGGCACATATATACCATATACTATGCAGCCATAAAAATGGATGAGTTCAGATCATTTGCAGGGACATGGATGAAGCTGGAAACCATCATTCTTAGCAAACTAACACGAAAACGGAAAACTGAACACCACACGTTCTCACTCATAAGTGGGAGTTGAACAATAAGAACACATGGACACAGGGAGGGGAACATCACACAAACCAATGCAGGACGTGTATACCTATGTAATTAACTTGCACATTCTGCACATGTATACTTAAAGTATAATTAAAAAAAAAAAGTTTATTTATGCACAATTTAACGTCCTCCATGTAATTAAAGGAATTGGATTTCTGGAGTCACTCAAGTCAGTGGAAAACTCTTCCTATTTTCCTGGGTCTGAGGTGGGTTTGTCTGGGTCGCAGTGGGCATGAGTAAAGTAAATCTAACAGAAAGGAGGTGGGAGAAACAGCAGAGAGGTTCATCTTTCTTAGCATGTAATCCAGTACCAATTCCAACACCGCTCCATCACCTTCTACAGAGCCTGAAGGTGGTAGGAAATGGAGACTCTTGTTGAATTGCCTCTTGATTGTTTCTGATAAAAATATATCTAGTTATTGATATTCTATCAACACAAATGAGAAGGAAAAAATAGAAACCCTAACAATAACAAGAGCATTGTCAATTTTAGCATTTTGTATAGGTGTTTCTTGCTGGTTTTATTAGAAAAAAAGTATTATAAGGAGAAATTAATTTACAACTAACCCTTGTTAACATACGTTAAATTTTGCAAAAAACTAATAATACATTAGGGTTGTAAAAAATAAAACAAGTTTCTATCAAGCTAAATTTTAATAATTAAATCTAAAAGGCAAAAATATGCACTTTTTAAAATATATATATTTTTCACTTTTTAAAAATAAATAGCCACACACATCTACACAGGAATATCTCCTGTTTCACAATGTTGTAAATTTTGACTCACATTTTGCCTCCAATGCTGGAGATGAAAAAAATCAGCTTGTCTATAAATAGAAGCACTAACAATCTGACAGAAGAGTACCTCATAGTTTAAATGTTATCTTTTCCTTTTCAAATGCTAGTGATGATGGGCTCGGTGTAGTGTCTCAAACCTGTAATCCCAGCACTTTGGGAGGCCAAGGCTGGTGAATCACTTGAGGTCAGGAGTTTGAGACCAGACTGGCCAACGTGGTGAAACCTCACCTCTAATAAAAATACAAAAATTAGGTAGGCGTGGTGGTGAGAGCCTGTAATCCCAGCTAGTCATGAGTCTGAGGCACGAGAATCACTTGAATCCAGGAGGCAGGGGTTGCAGTGAGCTGAGATTGCGCCACTGCACTCCAGCCTGAGCAACACAGCGAGATTCCATCTCAAAAAACTAAAAATAAAAAAAGTTAGTGATGATGTATATTTCTTCCTTCATGAATTGCCTATGTACACTTTTTCTGCTAGAGTTTTAGAATTTTTCTTATACTACTGAGATTTTAAAACAGTAAAACTATTAACATTATTCTTGCCATATTTATGAAAAATATTACCCTAGATTGTTACTTAATTTTATGATGTTTTAGCATACAATAGTTTTCTCTTTTTTTTGTAGTGAAATCTGCTAATATTTTCCTTTGAGGTTTTACCTATTACTTTATGCACGGAAACCTCACAGTCCTGCCATGTGCAGTGGCTCACACCTGTAATCCCAACATTTTGGGATGCCTACGTGGGTGGATCACTGGCACCCAGGAGTTGGAGACCAGCCTGAGCAACATGGTGAAACCCCATCTCTACAACAATAACAACAGCAGCAGCAAAACAACAACAACAAAATAAGTTAACCAGGCATGGTGGCACACACCTGTAGTCCCAGCCATTCAAGAGGCTGAGACGAGAGAATCACTTAAGGTAGAGTTTGCAGTGAGCCAAGATCTTGCCATTACTCTCCAGCCTGGGCAAAAGAGTCAGACCCTGTCTCAAAAAAAAAAAAAAAGAAAGAAAGAAACTTCACAATCCTTAGAGCAGTTCAATATTCACGTACATTTAATGTAAAGATGTATGGCTCTAACTTGATATAATTATCTACATAATCAATTTTGCCAATACATTTTTTTTTTTTTTTTTTGAGATGGAATCTCACTCTGTTGCCAGGCTGGAATGCAGTGGTGCAATCTTGGCTCACTGCAATCTCTGCCTCCTGGGTTCAAGCAATTCTCCTGCCTCAGCCTCCTGAGTAGCTGGTATTACAGGTACATGCCACTACACCCAGCTAATTTTTGTATTTTTAGTAGAGACGGGGTTTCACCACATTGGCCAGGATGGTCTCTCTTTCCTGACCTCTTGATCTGCCTGCCTTGGCCTCCCAAAGTGCTGGGATCACAGGCGTGAGCCACCACACTGGGCCCAATACATTTTTACTGAGCTATAATGTGTGCAACATAAAATATACCATATATATATATTTTTTGAGACAAAGTCCCCCAGGCTGGAGTGCAATGGCACAATCTTGGCTCATTGCAACCTCCTCTTCCCAGTTCAAGCGATTCTCCTGTCTTGGTCTCCTGAGTAGCTGGGATTATAGGTGCCCACCACCACACTTGGCAAATTTTTTGTATTTTTAGTAGAGACGGGGTTTCACCATGTTGGCCAGGCTGGTCTTGAACTCCTGACCTCAAGTGATACACCTGCCTTGGTCTCCCAAAGCACTGGGATTACAGGCATGAGCCACTGCCCGGCCCATAAAATGTTGAAGTGTACAATTTAATGCTTTTTAGTAGATCCACACAAAGTTGTGCAACTATTACCACTATCAAATTCCAAAATATTTTCATCATCCCCCAAAAGAAACCTTATGCCTATTAGGAGTCACTTCCCATTCCAGTCTCCCCCTCATATCCTGGCAACTACTAAGCTACTTCCATTTATTCTGGGAATTTCCTATTAATGGAATCATTTATGGGGTTTCTCATGTCTGGCTTCTGTCTCTTAGCATAATGTTTTCAAAATTCATCCATGTAGCAACATGAATCAGTACCACCTTTTTTTTTTTGGCTAATATTCCAATATATCCCAATATAATATCCCATTATATATCCCAATATATTAATATACTATATTTTATTATCCATCTATCAGTTGATGGACATTTAAACATTCATGTACACGTTTCTGTGTGGATGCACATCTTTAACTCTCTTGTGTATCTACTAGGAGTGAAACTCCAATACTTTGTGTTTAATAATCCCTTTCCCAGTGATTTATGAGTCCTTGTTTATCATACATTAAATTCCTGGTTTCAGGACTTTCTAATCTGTTCTGCTGTCCTGTCACTTATTTTGCAAATACAAGCCCTTTTCAGTTTTAGTAGATGTATGTTTTATTCACTCATAAGGCAAGACACCTCTAACTTGCCTTTCTTAAATTCTCTTCTGCTTATTCTTCACTCTCAAACTTTAGAATCTACTTGTCATGGTATTTTGATTGGAGATGGGAAATTGATTTGGGAAAAATGGATATATTTGCAATAGTTTATCTTTCTATCCACAGATATGGTCTCTCTTCTTTTATTCAAATCTTCTACTATACCTCCCACTAAATTTTGTGAATTTCCTCACACAGGACTCACCCATTTTTTGTTAAGGAATAACTAGACACTCAGAGGTTACTCTGAGGGGGGTGACAGCTGGACTCACCAGATGAGAAGTTAACCAAGCAAAGACTTGAGGGGAAGTCAACTCCAGACACAGCAAAGGATGAGTGCAAAGGCTACGAGGTAAGCCCGGTCAGCAGGAACAGGGAGAAGGCGAGTGTGGCTGGGACAAAACGTGATAAAGGAAGAGTAGAAGTTGAAGTTGGACTTAGCCAGGCCCAGAGCAAATAGAGCCTTAGAGGCCATATAAGAGCTTAGACTTTTGCCTTATGCAAATGGAAAGCCACAGGAGATTTTAAAGCAGGTACTGACATGGTCTTGCATGAGGGCAACTACCTCTGGTCCAGCTAGGAAGTTGCCCTCTCAGTGTGATCATATGGCTTCCTGACCTGTGGCCAGTGCCAAGACCTAACAGACAGACAGGAACTTCAGAGAGCTAGGAGAAGTCAGTCCATAAAAACCTCTGAGTGTATCATCAGGATTACTACCCCCACAAGCCACACAATTATTGTGCTGGAGGCTCGTCCTGAAGTCACCAGAACCACCAAAGGAAATTGGAGGTCCCAGGGAAAGGCAATCCTCAATTCCACATCTACCTTCACACGCCTACAAAAAATCAAACTTGATGACTGTAGCCATGAACACTTCTGGAGAGAAGCAGGCAGGTAAATACCCTCCTCCCACCGGCTGCCCACCCTTCTCCCTCAAAGCTGCTACCAGAAAGTGTTGTGGGATGGGACTTCCGATACCAAGGAATGTGCCAGGAGTCACTGAACCACCAAAAAATCTTAAGGGGATTGTCGTGGCCTCTTAGTCATCCAGCTGGAAGCTGCTATCTTCCCCGGCAGGAATTGCCTCCCCCTCCACCCCTGCTATTGTGCCAGATGTTCAGGTTGCCTGAATACGTCTGCCCTGGTGGACTACTTCAGGCACCCCTGCCCAGGAACAGTTCTGGAGGCCACGCCTGGAACCTACTTGACCAACACTTCTAATGATTTTGTATACACCTAATTTCCTGTGTTAAATTCTTTTCTTCTTAAAGTACCCAATTTCTGTTGAACCCTGACTAATATTCAAATAGCAGCACCAACACTCTGCCATAAGAGATGCATCATGAGTTCCTGTCCTCAGCAACCGCCATCACCTTCCACTCAGCCTATTCACCTCGCTCCGTAAAACCATTCCGCCCAGCCACTGTCCTGGCGAGAAAACTGCATCCACTTGCAACTTTCCCCTCTCTATACTAAGGCTTAGTCCTGTGTCAAACCTGTAAGAACCTTTTAGATTTCTCTTTCTGTCTATTCTACGTGGCCCTCCCAGAAGGCAACACAACCTGAGGTCCCCCAGCAAAGGCAAGTCCAGAAAAGGGTTTCTGACACCCGCAAGCCATGGGTTTATTCAACACATACTGATGGTCCATGTTTTGCCAAGGCTGTTTGCAAGAGACCACAAAAGTTCTTAAAGTCCCTGCATCAGCAAATGATTGATATAAAGGTCATCCTGCAGGGTACCAAAAGGCAGCCAAACTGCCCTTTCCAATCAACTTTCCACTGACATTTGAAAAAGGAAAAGATGATGTCAGTATTTTGCCCCCACTGCAGCATGCCAAGTTGTCTGGAGTAAGCAGCGAGCTTGGCAAAGTGGACTGAGGCAACTGCCTGAGCCTGCAGCTCCTGCAGCTCCAAAATCCAACGGGAGACTTTCAGTGGGGCAGCCCCCTCCCATGGATGAACTTCACACAGGTGGAAGACAAGGTGGGAAAGCGGGAAAGCTCATTCAGTCTTGAAACAATCAGAATATTTCTGCACAAGGCAAAGAGACTTGTCCTTTGTGTGCTGTGTGTGCATACAGGAACACAGGCACATATTCACTACTGCATTGGTAGTGATCTTGGGGGAAAGCAATCTCTCGTGGTACCTTGGAACGTCAAGCAAATACTACCTGGTGCTGTGGTTTTCACCCTTTGGCCAACAAACTGTCTTCTGAATTGGTTCAAGTCTATGTAGGCTTTAGTATACAAAAAACATATCAAAGATATTTTAGTGGTTAAAGTGCAATGAGTGGAGTTTCACTGAATTATTAGTGAAACTGGGTTTTTTGATACTTTTTTTTGTATTGGTCTGCTCCAGTAAAGCCCAGTCTGACTACCTCCAGTCAGCCCCACTCAGAAACAGCCCTTCTCTGGCCCTCCCCTGGGGCATCTAGAAATAACAGGCTCTGGTCTGCTGTTATATGACCTGCCCAGAGTCCCACCGGCAGAATTGTTGTCCCTCTTGAGCAGATGGGGCTGACAGTGCATACCTCTGAGGTTTGCAGCCTGACAGCCACCCTCTCCAGACAGATCTCCACAATGCAGTTCTTGGCCTTGACGCATGAGAGCTGGGACCTTAATTCCTTCCATTTTCCCTTTCCTCATTCAGTCAAGGGGTGGAGGTAAATGGCTATAAAGCTTGTTTTACTGAACTTATATCTAATAAGCTGGGTTCTCTGAATTAGGCCTACTCAGAAAAGAAGTTTTAAAACTTAAACACCTATGCCCACCGGAAATGTACAGAAAAAGTTGCATGAGGGCCTTTTCCCAAACTAAAGAAGGGAATGAATGCCCTATTAGTAGACTTTCTACTCTTTTCTTAATATTTCATTTTTGGTATCTGTGTTTTCTTCTGTTAATTACCATTTTCATCCTTTTAATTTTGTGTAATTGCCTACCATTTAAAACCCTTGCTATTTCAGTAGGTGTCTGGTTATTCATACTCAACAATATTTGAACAATTTGGTATAACAAATAAAATATACCATAGAGAAGAAAAAAGTGTACATTTGCTTGGAATAACACAACAAAAATGACAGCCATCACAATCATCAATCGTTCACATTACACACGAATTGAGGTCTCAACCCAGGGACTTCAGGATGGAATGAAACGCCTGGGAAGTTCCCAGCTTTCCTTCTATCTATCACTCTCGGCCAGTGAAGACTTAAAGCATGACTTACCTTCCTAAGTGTGCCAAGGCAAAGTCTAACACAATCTCCTTTGGTCATTTTAAATTCTGTTTAAGGCTAAACAAATGTCCAATCTACAACCCAGGATAAAGAAGCACAACCTCGTCTGGGTACGGCGGCTCACGCCTGTAATCCCAGCACTTTGGGAGGCCAAGGCGGGTGGATCACCTGAGGTCAGGAGTTTGAGACCGGCCTGGCCAACATGGTAAAATCTCATCTCTACTAAAAAAAATACAAAATTAGCCGGGCATGATGGCACGTGCCTGTAATCCCAGCTACTGGGGGGCCGAGGCAGGAGGATCGCTTGAACCTGGGAGGTAGAGGTTGCAGTGAGCCGAGATCATGCCACTGCACTCCAGCCTGGGCAATAGAGCAAGAAACTGTCTCAAAAAAAAAGAAGCACAACCCGAATGACTGTCCCAGGTGACAATTTGGAAGCCCAACCTACGTGTAATCACCAGCTCTAATGTGAAGTACGTGTGTTATTTTATTGCAACACATCCAACAAAGATAGGGAACAAAGCAGCCTTAGCATCATCTCCAGGTCCTTCCTAAAAAAAAGGGGGCTACTGTCAGAAGAGCTAAAAGTGACTGGAAAGCTAGAGACTGTTAGCAGCAGGAAAAGGAAAGCTGGGGAGCTTCCTAGGCGTTTCATCCCATCCTGAAGTCCCTGGGTTTAGACCTCAATTTGTGTGTCATGTGGACGATTGATGATTGTGATGGCTGTCGTGAACAAAAGGCTATAACAAGAAGCCAGTTGGTGGCTGGCTGGCTGCTAGAGGCCACGTGGAGGAAGAAATTTGCTGGCCTTGGAATAGGAGTCTTTTCCTTTGGACTAAACTTTAAAGAGTCTTCCTTTGGAGGTCAGAAGATGGCTCAAATAAATAAAGAAACTGACTTTATGAAAAAACAGGTGAGAAAGGAACAAGATGAAATTAAATCTATTATACTTCCTAAGATTTTGGAACACTTCCAGGAACCAATGTTGGGCAAAATGCAAATTGAGCATCAAATGTTAATGGAAAAATCACTGTGGGGGATGTAGAAAAGAAAGTTAATCTGGAAGGAAAAATGGAACAAATGCTAAGTGTGTGGGCTTCCCAGTGGCTTGTGTAAGAGCCGCAGAAATGGATTCCAAGTATAGAAGATTCTGTTGACCTGGCATTGACTCGTTGCTCCATGACCAAATGGGGGACACAGGGTTTTAGCATCAGTTATGGAGATTTTGTGCTCCCTCAGTCACCCCGTTCTACCCAACAGTGATCATCCAGCCAAGGATTATTTTGATAATCAAAATGCGGACACATACTATGTTTTATGTGTTTGTGTAAACTAAGTCTGGGGACACAGAGCTCATCTAGGAAGATGAGGAAGAGGGCGTCATAAAGGTACAGGGCTGTACTCCATTCTGAAACACCGTCTCTCCCCACACCCCCCACATCATCTCACTTTCTGCTTAAACAGCAATAATAGGTAAAAAATAGCTTTGGTGCTGCCTCTCCACCCCGTCCTCCCCATTCCCTGAAAAAAGATTTGTAGAATTTAAGATGTGAAAAGTCGGGAACCACTGCACTAAACCACATTGTATCCAATACTCCATACACAGATTGCCAAATGGCTGAAGACCAAGGTCTGGCCCTTAAAACAAATGAAGCTGGATGGCTAAAAGAGCATTGCAACAGAAGTCTTTGTTTCACAAGTGAGCTGAACCTACCCAGACGGTCCTAACTGTAAGGCCTATGGCATATTTTCTGAGAGCCATAATTTTGTTGACAAGTAACACCATGCTGCTATTTTTAAAAGAAGCATCCATCTTTCTGACAGCTAGTCAGTAAATCACTTTTTATGGTCAAATTTTGCGTGACTTGGCCTTAGGAAGATCACCTGGGTGAGAAAGGGTAGAAGAATGTGTTCTTCATCCTACTGGAAAAGCTATGCGTAAATCTCAGACAAAAATTAGAGACAGAAAAACGAATCGTCACAGCACTAAAATGTCAGAATACGTTTCCTAATTGATTAATGAGCACCATAAATATTTACATGATCTGCTGATATACCTAACTTGTAGGGGGAATATGGGAACAGGGGGGAAAAAAAGACATAAATATTAAAGGGTATTTCTTAAATAATTATTCTGTAATCATTTTTTTAAAAAATCTATTTTCCTGAAATAAAGGATTCCATCTCTTTTGGAGAAGCCATTTAATAGACAAATTAAAGAGAGTTTAGCTCCATCACTATACTGGTTCATTATCACCACTCACTCTAATCTCCATGGTCACCTAGAGTTTGCCAAACAGAATTCTGGACAAATTGAGATTTGTTTATTTAATAATGTAGAGGAAATCAGGAAATAGTTGGTGTCTTAAGACTTTAAATGAACACATGCCTTCAATCTGGGTTTTAAGAAGTTTTCGTGTTATACGTAACTTCAGACACAGAAATAAAAAGCAAAAAATGTTTTTCTCCTTTAATAAAGAAAAATATAAAAGCTCCAACATATTATTAAAATGACTTTGCTTTTAATTTCAGCATAGAAGTGCTCTGTTTAAAACTATATATAGTTTATTAACATAAATCTTTATTAAGAGAAGAAAAAAAATGAGATGGAAAACTTTCAAGGCTGGAATGAGCTCTTATTTTCCATTTAATATTTGGGTAGGAACAATTCTTGGAAATGATCACAAACGCAATAATTACTGGCTTAATCCTAAATAGATTTGCAGCCGTTCCTTTTCGTGTTATTTTTGGCATGCTGGCTGTGGCATGCTATAATGTTGACATAACTGGTTTCTCAGAAAACAAGATTTGTGACAATTTGCTCCATTTTGCTCCAAAGACAATCAATCTGAGGCTTTCAAAGCAGGGCTAAAAATGCACACAAATCTCCCCCCTCGCAGCTGCTTCTTGTTTAACATTGTCAAATTTTCTTAATTAAAATTTGAGATTTTATGCTTGACTTCCTCTTCCCTTCCTCTAAAGCTCAGATGACACTTTGCCTTTTTTAGCTACATGGAAGTCTTTAAAAAGCCAGACAAAGGCCCTAATTGTTTTATCAGAAGACCTCATTTTTAAGTTTGTGCTTAGTATTTTTCATCTATATTATATTTTATCCAATCTGAATCTTAGCAGGCTTAATTCAGCTTTGAGGGGGAACAGAACATGTATTTCACCCAAAATTATAATTACTGATGAAATATCAGAGGCATTTCCTGAGGTTTTCTCATAAGTCTTCAGTCACATGGCTTTTGATGCCATCTGTATACCAAAGACTCACAATGTTTTCTCAACCCAAGCCTCTCTCCCAGATTCCAGTGTCATTTATCTAACTGCCCTCTCAACATCAAGATGTCTTATAAGATCCTTAATAAGGATCTTAAACTCATTATGTCCAAAATGACTTCTAAGCATTCCTCCAAAACATGCTCAGTCTGCCACTTTGCCCATGTCAGCTGATGCAACTCCACCCTTCTGGTCATTCAGGCCCAAACCCGAGAAATCACATACTCTGGTCTGGGTCACTGTGATGGCCTCATCTCCTGCTTTTACCTCATCCACCTCATCCTACCCTTAATATGCAGTCTTTTCAAAACATGTTAACCCATGCACCTCCTTTGCTAAAAACTGCAATGTTCCTTATTTCAGTCAGAGTAAAAGTCAAAGTTTTTAAAATGGCCCCATTACCTTCTGAAGGTAACTTATAAACCTGCCATTAGGGGACAATAGTATAGGTCTCTTGCTTTTCTACATTTCCTCAAAGGAAAAGGCACTGAGTGGCTTTGTTTCAGATTAGCTTTTCAAAACTGTTTGGAGTGAGCAGCTTTGGAAGATATAGTATCTCCCTCCAGAGAAGGCAGGTTTGCTTACTGTTCAGTGTGCAGCAAAGAGAATGTCTCTCTTCTGAGCAAAGGGCAAGAAAGTTTGCTTGCAGTCCGTTATAAAAGATTCAGTTTCCCTAAGCTTGGGGTTCCTCTGCTGTGACACAAACCCATTGAGGGTGCAGCAGCCCCCTGAGCCCCTCCCACATCACCCTTGTGGGACTTGGCCGACAAGGGGTACTGATGCAAATATGCCAATGTTCATGCTGCTTCTTGTGCCATGAGTAATAAAGCATTTTTGTTTCTGACCCAGGAGTCTCACATCTTCTGCCAGAATCCACAAAACTGTGCAGGCTAACCTTGTTAGCTAGCAAGGAGGGTAAAATCTGACTCTAGTCAGTACTTACCACCTATGTGACTCATCTGCTACTGTCCCCTCAGTCCCTCAGTCTCGCCACATGATCCCCTCATTGTCCTCAGAACACATTTAACACATGTTTTCTTAAAGCCTTTGTATGGGCTTTTCTGCCTGAAATGCTCTTTTCCCAGATACCAATTTAGCTCCCTCCCCTCTGTTAAGTCTTTGCTTTAACTTTACCTTCTTGATGAAGCCAACTGTAGCCATCTTTTTTAAAACTACAAGTGACATCTTTCCCTACCTCAGCATCCCCCAGGTCCCCTTACTTGAATACTTTTTCTCTTTTCAAATGCACCTATCACCTTTATAGATTATTCAGGGGTCAGTGAATGTTTTCTTAATAAGCCAGATAGTAAATATTTTAAGTTTGTGTGCCTTAGGTGTCTGTTGCAACCCTCCAACTCTGCTACTCCATTCAGAAAGCAGCTGTGGATAATATGTAAATGAATGGACACGGCTGTGTTCTACGATACTACTTATAAAGTAGGGAGTCTGCCTGAGGGCCTTAAATTGCCAGCCCCTGCATTATATAATTTACTTATCCCATTTATTGTGCAATGCCTGACCCATCCCATCAGAATATAAGCTCCATGAAGGACACAATCTGTTTATTCACGAGTATTTTCCAAGTGCCTGGAACTGTCTGATAGGAAATAGCAGCAACTCAATAAATACCTGCTAAACAAAAGTGTAATCAGAAAACATATAGTTGTGGATCACTTTTCAAGTAACCTAAACCAGAGTTAGATTCCAAATCATAGATGATATTTTGGGGGTAACTTACCTGGGTTATAATGACCACTTCCCCTTAACTATCCCACTCACCAGTCCATAGGGTAAACTGCCGGCAGCCACGTTTGTTCCAAATGACCCTGTTCCCTTAGTCACAATTATTTGAAGGGAGAGTGACCACGCCTCTCCCAAGCTAGGCCAATAAAAACTCCCCCTATGAGGGCTTGGAAACTGTATTGAGAAAGAGTCACAGAATTTTAATATATGAACTCAAAACCATGGATAGAGGTGGTAGAATTGTACTTACCTGTCCCCTTGAATCTGGGCGTAACCACAAGACTTGCTTAGACCATTGAAATATGAATGGAAATGATCCATGTGAAAATTCTGGGGTGGAAGCTTTGAAAGTCAATGTGCTTTTCAACAAATGGTGATGGGACAACACGTTATCCACATGCAAAAGAATGAAGTTGAGCCTCTACCTCACATCATATACTCAAATTACCTCAAACTAGAACAAAGACCCAAATTTAAGAGTTAAACTATAAAACTCTTAGAAGAATACATAGGTATAAATCTGTATGATCTTGGATTAGGCAATGGATTTTTAGATGTGATACTAAAATCACAAGCAACCAAAAAAACCAAAAACAAAAACAAAAAAAACACATAAACTGGAGTTCACAAAAATTCAAAACTTTTGTGTCAAAGAACACTATCAAAAAAATGAAAAGACAAATCACAAAACAAAATATTTGCAAATCACCTGTCTGATAAAGATCTAGTAAGAAAACCAAATTTTAAAGTGAGCAAAAGATTTGTGTGGGTCAAGATGGCCAGGGGGAGACCTATGTTAATTCTAGCTAAATAATTACAAGCTTCATTAGCTCACAGTACACTGAAGTGCATACACTGAACAAAACTATATTATTGGTGCAGTTAATTAGAAATCAAGTGGCAACAGGAGGCCTAAGGTAAAGCCCATCTGAGAGCGCAGTAACACCGGGGAACACCTTGGGGTGGTTGCAGAGCAGGGAATACTGCTCTGGTCCCACAAATGCCTTCTCAACATGGAGTCTGCAAGACAGCCCATAAAGAGGACTTATGCAAAGATCTCTGAGAAGGGAGGCGACCTCTGCTCACAAGATCTGGGAGGGTCTTTGCAGATGGGAGCTGGTAAGGAGGAGAAAAGCCTTGCAGGCCGGAGATCATGGAACGCCCCAGGCTCTGCGTAGGTTCTTGGAATATGGAGTGATTTTAATTGCTCTATGTCCCCAATGCTTGGGAGATAAAAGCCCGTTGATGCCTTGGGAGTGGTCAGACCACGTGGCTCCTCATCGCTATATTTCTGATGCAGCCACAGAGCACTAGTTTAGCATGTTTTAGAAGGATCTCAAGTGCTCTCCACCCCGGCTATCTTACCTACTCCTTTACCCTCCCCTTCCACACCTATAAGATCAATGAGATTGTGCACATAATAAAAGTGTTTGGAGCCCAGAGCTCAAGGCCAGCGCATTTTCCACGCTTGCGTTGGTCCCCCTGGACCCATGCTGTGACTTCTACTCCTGCATCTCTGTCTTTATTTCCCTTTCTCAATCCCTTGTCACCGCTGGGACTAAGGGCACCCATGAACGGATTTGGGCTGGTTCGCAGATTTGAATAGCTTTTTCTCTCCAAAGAACATATATAAATGGTCAATAAGTATATGAAAAAATGCTCAACATCATTAGTCATTAGAAAAATACAAATCAGGCCAGGTGTGATGGCTCACGCCTGTAATCCCAGTACTTTGGGAGGCTGAGGCGGTGGCATCACCTGAGGTCAGGAGTTTGATACCAGCCTGGCCAATATGGTGAAACCCTGTCTCTACTAAAAATACAAAAATTAGCTGGGCACAGTGGTGCATGCCTGTAGTCCCAACTACTCGGGAGGCTGAGGCAGGAGAATCGCTTGAACCTGGGAGGCAGAGGTTGCAGTGAGCCGAGATCACACCGCCGCATTGTAGTCTGGGTGACAGAGCGAGACTCCATCTCAAAAAAATAATAATAATAATAAAAGGTGCACCAAAGGAATATGGTACGCTGAAGGACAAAAAAGAAAAAAAGAAAAAGAAAAATACAAATCAACCACAATGAGATACCATTATTTTGCATTGTAATACAAAGTAAATTTTGTATTAAAGGCAAAATTATAGCTATAAATAGGTCAGTGTTTGCCTGGGCCTTGGAGGTTCAGTTTAGGGATTGACAGCAAAAGGACAAGAAGGAACTTTCTGAGGTGACAGATGTGTTCTAAAACTGGATGGTGGTGATGGCTGCACAAAAGGATACATTCACTAAATGTAGACCTGTATTTTAAAAGGAGTAAATTTAATGGTATTTAAATTACACCTCAATAAAAGCATTATTATTTTTTTAAGCCACTGTGCAATTTGCCAAACTTCTTTCTCTTTGCCATGGCAATGAGTATCACTGTAGATGGTGAGGGTCCAATGGCCTCCACAGTGCAGAACAGGGTTCTCTACTGACCAAAAACGCACAAGTAGAGTGAGCAAGAAAGAAACTGTTACTTTAAGCCACTGAGATGTGTGGGGCTGTTTGTTACTGTGGCATATCCTAGCCCATTCTAATTAATACAGAAATCAGTTCCAGAGATGGTATTGGCTCAAGTTAATATTAAGTTTCATTAATTAAGGCAACAGGAATGAGTAATGTCTTAGACATACTGTGGTGTGGTTATTTGGCATATGATGCTGTATCAAATAGACTAAATTTTTGAGAGAATTGTACTGAAGAACCACCTGCCCTGAAAAAGACTGTGACTCAAGACTTAAAATGATCCTTTGGCTCCAGTGTGAGGCAGGAACGGTTGAGAAAGTTGCTCTGTTCCTGGAGAGGGCAATTTCTTTGACAGTCTCTTCAGATATGGCCAAGAAAAATTACAGAAAATAAAATCTCTCAGAAGGTGAACCCAGGTGCCACAGAGACCAATGGACAAGAGCACTACTCCAGGAAATGGGCTCAAGGCCCAATCAAAGAACATTTTCTATTCTCAAGATATGGAAGCTCAAAACATGAGATTTCAGAATCATTACAGCAGACCAGTGCTCACTGTGGTATCCCATACTTCACTTCTCACCTTCTAAGTGGGAGAGTTCATTGTGTTTATCCCACTTCTGTTCAACCAGAGAGTCATTTGTGCTGTTCACCGTCTACTTCTGGTGCTTCTTCCAGACACATTAGGGTTGTACTTTCCTGCTCAGTTGAAGTTAGGTAAAGCTGTGTGATTTCCTTTCGACATGAAACATGTGTCACTTCCAGGTAGAAGCTGTAAGACTGAGACAGCCAGTAAAAAGGGATCACTGGAGAACCTCCAACTGGCCTGAACACCAGAAGTGCGCACTGGGGTGGAGCCTCGGAAGTTCACACCGTTTGCAGTAGGGAGGAGCCTGGCCTCTCCTGTTCTGGGGTGGTACGTGGGACTCAGTCTGTGAGGTGGGAAGCCTACTAGCAGGACTCTCACTTTGCTGAGAGTCCCCTGTTTCCCATTTTTTTCCTTTTCACCCAATAAACCCTGCCCTTCTCACCCTTCAAAGTATCTTCGAGCCTAATCTTTCATGGTTGTGTAACAAGAATCCAGCTGTTAACAGAACTAAGGAGAAAGTCCTACAACAAGACCATTTTATATACACCATGCCTCTTTCCTCTTCCCATTCCAGATAATGGAGCCTCTGGCAATCCAGGACCCTTTGTAAGGCTAATATGGAGTTCATCTCTCACTGGCCTGAAATAGAGATGGATCATGAGAGGAAAATAAGCCTTTGCTGTGTGGACATATTCCTCGCATCAAGTCTCTTCAGGAAGCACAGGAGAGACAGAAGAAATACTCTCCAAGTCTCTAAAGCTTTTCAATTCTGAATTGAAATACTTCCTGATTATCTCCCACATTCTTGCCCCTGAATTCCACAGACACCTTTATCCATTTACTAGATGGCTGTTCAAGTTTTTGTTTTTAAACTAGCTCGAGTTGCTTACACCGAGTTGTAATTGATGCCTTGGTAAATCTATCAAGCTCCTCATGCCAAAGAACAAAGAAAAGACAAACAGGAAAGCATGGAACCCATTGGGAGAATGACAGTGGACCCAGCCCAAGTGGGGGATGTGGCCGAGACAAGCCAACTCTTCACCATACCCATTGCCTCTTTTTCCTGAGCCCATGGCTAGACCATTTCTCTGCCTCTTTTGTCATGAAGTAAAGCAGTGACTGAGTTCTAGCTAATGGAACTTAACAGATATGTACCATCTCCCTCACACACCCCTCCATGCTTTGTCCCCTTCAATAGCTTGATGCAAAAGAACACAGTGACCTTAGCAGATGTGTGAAGAAAGCAGAGCCGCAAGATTGAAAGAACCTTGATTACTGAATCACATCGTGAAAAGCCACCCACCAACAGAAACAACTGGTTTGTGATGGACATCTGTTTGCCCCAACTCACACAAGGGAGGAGGGCAAGAATTTAATGTTGGAGTAGCCCTTTGTGGTCTTGCATACCCCCTCCTCTGATCCTCCTTAGAGCTGAATAAAGTAGTGGAATTGTCCCCATTTTACAGCTGGGTAGGCAAAGTTCAGAGAAGTTAATGGCTAGGGAGGGGAAGCATATAGCACAATCTAGCCAAAACTAGCCTCAAATACAGAACTCCTCCTTCCCGGAACCTATTACTTCTTCCACTGCGCTATACCCTGAATGCTAAAGATTCCTCCTTAAACCGAACATGTCAGCAGCTAATCTAACTGTCTGAGCTATTAAATAAATCACAAAACAATGATAGTAAAGGCAATCCTTCCTTGAGACAACTGTACCATCCCATTTATCACTTCATGTCCAGGGCTTCGCCAAGAACTTGGTAGAGAGAAGGGCCTTCATACCTGTATATTACGATTTAAAAAAAAAAAAAAGTCTTACCAAGAAACAAAAATTCAAGTTTATATCACATTGACAATTAAAGACCAGCAAAACAGATGTCGTGTGCTGCTTCCACATGTAGACCAACTAGAATAAGGCTACAATTCCATCAAGTGTAATTTATTTAAATAACAATTAAATTGCATGTTAAGCAAACCAGTTGTAGCAATATGAAAATATAGAATCCTGAGAAAATTTGGCAAATTAAACCTGTATCTAAACACAGCTTATTCTGTAATACTAAGGAATGAAAAATAAAATGTGTTGACTTTCAAGTTGGGATGATATATTTGCATTTAAAAATACAATTTCTAAGATGACATCTGTTTTCAAAAACGTCTTAATGGTAAAAATAGGCTACAGGAACTGTTGTCGTGTTGAAATTTTAGATTTTATATTAGCATTAGCTTACAAATCGTAGATGATAACATTAACACAAAATCAGCAAGAGAATACTCATTGGGAACAGTTTTTATGTTAAAAATATCAGAAGTTCACAGTTGTCTTCTTTTTTCTTGACTTACATTGATAAAATGCTTTGATAGCTACAATCAATTTCACTTAGTACCAGATCCAACGCCTACTTGATCAGCAGATGGATGTTACTAACACATTCATTTTATACAGAACTCACACATCTTCAGTTTCTAAAAATGTTTTGCTCTGCAGAACTGTGACCGCTGAGTGGGAAAGACAGAAGACTAAAATGTAATGAGAAGAGAAAAAGCTAAAATGCTGACAATTTTTACTAACAGAACATTGAATTATAAACTGCATACAGGTAGCTTTGATGATTCAACAGGAAACTTCACATTAGTTTACAAAGTGCTATGGCCTCTCATTTTATTTTTGTTTAATCCAAACAAAAGTGAAAACCACACATTATCAAAGAATTCTGAAATCCTTCTACATGTCAAGTTAACAGAAGTTTTTAGGTGGCGAGACCACAAGACAGGTTTATTTTGTATGTTTTAAGGCAAAGCAAAATCTCCCAAATGAAACATCTACAAAATACATTTGCTTTGAGAATAAATTTCAGTAATAAAAAATACTTCTCACTTATTAAATATATATATTTGCCTTTACATTTGATTTAGCAACTTGAATCAAAAAATGCAAGTGTTCTAAGAACATTTGCAATTCGATATTTTTAAACACCAATACATAAATGAGTCAGTTTTCATTCAGGTGTTTGGATGTCAACAGTCAGCAAAAGAAAAAAACAAACAAACGGACTACTTATAGAATTTTCCTTAAGACAATATGAGAATGCAACATATTCTTGAGAATTAAGTAATTTTTCTGGACCATACATATCAGTGAAACACATATGTTCTCCTTCTGCAAATATTAAATGGAACTCAACAGTGCTTAAGCCATTAAATTTAACCAACAGCCTAAGATTTAAAATATTTACCATAATCTCTCTGTTTATGTAAATTATTTTCTTAAAGAAAAAACAAATCACTCTATAGAAAGTAACTGTCTACGCTGAAGAATAAATCACTTTGGGGGAAAAAAATGTGAATAAAAGCTGAACTCATTTGTTATCCCCAAAATTGCTACCTGGACATTTGTCTACATTAAAAATAGGAATGACTTAAAAATGTCTACATTATTTCCAAAGCAGAGTGTCATACCTTCAAATTAGTAAGACCACTGTATTACTCCATTCTCACGCTGCCATGAAGAAATATCTGAGACTGGATAATTTATTAAAAAAAGAGGTATAACTGACTCACAATTCTGCATGACTGGGAAGGCCTCAGGAAACTTACAATGGTGGAACGGGGAGGGAAAGAAAGGCACCTTCTTCACAGGGCGGCAGGAAGGAGAAGTACTGAGCAAAGGGGGAAAAGCCCCTTATAAAACCGTCAAATCTCCTGAGAACTCACTCTCTATGACGAGAACAGCATGGGGTAAACTGCCCTCATGATTCAATTACCCCCCACTGGATCCCCTCCCACAACATGTGGGGATTATGGGAACTACAATTCAAGATGAGCTCTGGATGGGGACACAGCCAAACAATATCAACCATGCAGTACTTCAAAATAATATAATTCCTTTAAAAATGAAATAATAATATTCTTTATTATACTCATTCTTTATCCAAATTTTTTGACTATCAGTCTACTACACTGAGACAAATTTGTTTCTTCCCCAAATGGTGCCCAACAGACTACCAATAATTAAAACTAATTTGCTAGAAAATATTAAGCAGCAATAAAACTGAAGCTGTCACTGGGATATGCCAACATCCCTCACATTCAGCGTTTAAATCGGTCTTTCTAAAAACTATGAGATTAATATGCAAGGTGTACTGTATGTTAATATTCAACAAGCTTTACGTAATGAAGTTTGTTACTAAAGCGCCTTGATTTTTCCTATTAAATATCCAATCTGTAGGCACTCTTTTTAGTTAAATACAGTGAGGCAGCCGCTTTGATTTTTCCATGCAACGTCCTGTTACAGTATTACTGTGCTAAACACATGTCCTGGGGTACATTGTAACCAGAAGGGAATGAGGTGTAGACTTCCTCTGAAGCTAGATCCAACTATCTCCTCTGGATAATTCAGGCCAAGAACCTGCTCAGCCATCTCAGTCCACTAAACAGTCCTTGCATCATTTCTTTCAGCAGCTATGAAGTTATAAAATGACTAGAATGGACTTCTAAGAGGAGAGTCTGTCAAGATCAGATAGCAACTGCTCAACATAAAAGATATCTTCCCTGATGATAAATTCTGACGTGTCCTTTTCATTACATTTTAAGTTCAACATTTCAAAGCAACTAAATCTAATAGCAAATGTATATAAGACAAAACTATCAACAATGGGCCGTAGAAACAAGCAATCTAACACTTAAAGACAAAAATATGTAAATAACTGAACTGGGGGAGGGAGAATTTGAAAAAAATCCTGCGTTTCTTTGGAAAGAACTGTATAAAAACATTGTCTATTTATTATTTGTAAGTTGTTTTCTATGTAGCTATCTATAGAGTCATGTATCTTATGAAGAAATATCTAAAGAGATAAAAATGTCTTAATCATATATATATGCATATCACTTAGGTACTATACATTCAAAAATAATAATAGGCAGCAAAAGGCATAAATATGTAATTTTATTTGTTTGTGTGTTTGCTTTTGCGATGAAGTTTCACTCTTATTGCCCAGGCTGTAGTACAATGGCATAATCTCGGTTCACCACAACCTTCGCCTCCTGGGTTCAAGCAATTCTCCTGCATCAGCCTCCCGAGTAGCTAGGATTACAGGCATCTGCCGCCACACCCAGCTAATTTTGTATTTTTAGTAGAGATGAGGCCTCTCTAAGTTGGTCAGGCTGGTCTCGAACTCCTGACCTCAGGTGATCTACTCGCCTGGGCCTTGCGCCCGGCTTTAAATATATATTTTAAATAAACCATCTGCAAAATTATTCTCTAAGTGGTAACATATGTCTATAAATCTTTATTCTATATATAGGTTTTATATATAGCATGATCTTAGCTCACTGTAGCCTCAAACTCCTGGGTTCAAGTGATTATCCCACCTAAGTCTCCCCAGTAGCTAGGACTACAAGTACACTCTACCATGCACAGCTAATTTTCTTGTTTTTATAAAGAATATTGCCCAGGCTGGCCTCACACCCCTGGCCCCAAGTGATCCTCCCACTTTGGCTTCCCAAATTGTTGGGATTACAGGTGTCAGTCACGATGCCCAGCTTCTAAAAACCTTTAAATAGTAATATTGGCCTAGTTGAGAGAGTCAGTGTTGAAACATTAATAACAAAACAACTGAAAAGGATTCACTAGATTTCTCAGAATAATTTTATCTTAGAAAATATTAATCATGAAATTTATCTTCTCAAAGATGAGAATCACTCTTCTATGACTCTTAACAACTGTACTTAGTAAAAAAGCAAAGAATGTCTGTAAAATCAAATTGAAATCATAATCTCAAAAATTAAATCTCTTCATCTAGTCCATAAGGAGTTTAGCGGAGGGAGGGCAGAATAATGTTCAAATATGCCAATGACATTGATTGTCTGCAGAATAAACATGATGAAATGAAAGTTTAAGGGCACTTAAACACAAAAAGCAAACTTCACAGATATGTATGTGAAGCACAAACCAGGTTATCACAGCAGACAGCAAGTATAAGCCAGAGCTCCAGAAAGCAGGCTGCTGGGAGGCCTTTAAGAAGTGCAGCGCATATGAGGGAATGCTCCCTTAGCATTCAGCCCCATTCCCACATGTGCTGTAAGCCATTCCAGTGCTCCACAGCCATGTGTGGTGAGGGGCTACCGGGACTGGACAGAGCAGGACTGAGGGGGAAACAACACTGCTTCCAGGCTCTGCTTCCAGGCTCATGAGGATGAGGTAATTTTCTAAGATCCATTCCAGGCCCAAGGAATCACAAAATCTTAGGGTATTAAAACATCACTGGAGTCTTCATTAACTCATTTTAACTAAATGTATTTGAATTTCAGATTTCTAAATACAGAGATTATAAACAGGAGGGAAATAACCCAGAAATACAGGGGGGAAAATGAATGAAGAATTAGATAATTCCAAAAGATTTTCCAATTGGCCACAAAGACCTTTTTAAAAATTATTTTTAATGTCCAAGCTGGGAGAAAACCCCCTCTATTTATGAAGATCAACAGACTCACTTTAAAAAGGAGTGGAATCATAAGTATTAACAGCAGGGATTGTTAGTGTCTATCACAACTACCTCCAACAGTAGCTTTGAAAGAGAAAACATTCACTTTTATTTGAAATGGGGGAGCAGAGAATTTTTTCTTTACACATTCCCCACTGATTTGAAGCCCTAATAAAAGAATCATGGAGGGACCTCAAAGTTCAATTAGTCTAAGCTGCTACGACAGGCAGAAATGGCAGTCACATTAGCCCTGCTAAACTCACCCCTTTGCAGAAGAACTGGTTATCAATTGTAGCCTGTTGGGTTTTCCAATAATGAAAAATCTTCCTTGGTGCTGATTAATCTGGAATTCAGCTTCCTATCGCTTTTATCAACTTGTCTCAGCTCTGCTCTCTGAGGATGAAGGCAGGATCAGTGGACTTAATTTTCCTATATAACTTGGAAACTTCTTGTATCAAGGAGCATAGAAAACATTAAAATACATGTTCAGATAAGAGCTGATGCAGTTCACCTTTCATACATTGTCAAGGGGAAATCATGCCTTCCTTGTCACCATCCCTACAAAGCACTTAAATTTATACAGTTACTTAAATACATATAGCACTTAATATACAAAGCACTTAAATTTATACACTTACTTAAATTTATATAGCACCATTTAGAACCCTGACTCTCCATTAGGAAAAAAAAAGCCAATTATGTCAGGAACTACATGAATTGCACTGTCAAGACACATTGGCAACCCAACCCCATCATAAATGTCCCTCAAAAAACTAGATCAAACTGTCACTTCAGTATTCATTCTTCACAGAGCACCCTAATAACTCCAAAATGTAGTATTAGCTGATGCCATAAAAAGTTGGTGCCACTACAATATTTTGAACATAGCAGGAAACATAAATATTTGTAGCATTTTGATATTATAGTAGTACTAAAAGATCCATTGGATATACTATCCATGGTATCAGGTAACTATACAAAGAATAGGAAATAAAAATAAAATAAAATATAAATAAAAGATTTTTACATGGAGGAGATGAATTTCTTTTATATTTGTTTAGTAATGCAGAGTTAAAATAAAAATGGCCACTCTAAGCTTAAAATTGTTTCATTTTATACCCAAAAGAGAATTTTTGTACTGGCTTGCAGCTTCTCACAGTAACAAAGTGAGAATGCTCAGTGTACCCACAGTGACAATGTGGGTGTATGCTTCCAAAAATAATGTTACCAAAGCTCTTCTAAGAACTTTATAAACTTTTTTCCAAAGCTATACACAAATAATTTTTAATGTTTTCCACTACTAATTATGACAGTTAATTTTATTTTCTATTTTGTCTGTACCTAAAGTTATACTATTAATAACACATTGATACCTACTGCCATAGTATCTGAAGGGGTGGTACTCCCATTTGAGTTCTATTAATCATCTTTCATTGGATATATATACTCAATGTTGGTCAATAATCAGTACTTTAAGGAAAACAAGCCACATACTGCTTGATACAGGTCCGCGTGGCAGGGAACGACAGGAGCAAGTTCATATAACCTGGGCTACTGTCAACATCAAACACATGAATACACTGAAAGGTATTTGAATTTCTATGCTTCTTTCATTTTACAACAGAGACCACAGTATCAGCCACTACTTATGTGTTGATACTGTAATCCATGCATAAAAACCATAATTATTATAACTCATACTTTTGTATTGCCTTTTACAGTTTACAAAAAGCTATCATACGCTTTATCTAATTGAACCCTCACAAGTACCAAATACTACACCGCTATCCACACTGGGGCAACTGAGCCCCCGAAAAGCTGAGCTATTTACTCCGTGTCATAGAAATATTAACCCACAGAGATGAACTCCTGACTCCCAATAGGTGGCTCCTTCTGTTAAACTGCAGAGGCTTCCATGACAAGTTATTCTTCAAAATGGAAACAGAAATAAGACAAGGCCCAGATTCATCAACTCATAAATTGCCTTTCCTCACTCTGGATGCAACCTGGTCCTCAGCCACAACACATACATGTGGGGGATGGGGGGCAATGGTGATAATTGAAAAATAAAACACTCCAAGTAGAAATGGTTTGCATTCAACATTTTAAGGTTGTTTGTTGAAAATATATAACTAATACATAACTCACAGTTATAAAACTGAAAGAGATCTTGAAAGTCATCTGTTCTTTAACCTAGATTTCACAGAAGAAAATATGGTGACACACAGGGCACAGTGGACTCGCTAAAGGTCACCCCACTAACTGCTAATAGGGGAGCAGAAAAAGGACCATATGGGGTGTCAAGCTCTCTTCTGCTCCGTGCCCTGAATCCGTTTCCCAAGGACTAAGTGAGGTCCAGATATCTACAAGGAAACATCACAGTGCTAGACAGATTAGAAAATTAGGTCTTACCAACATCTTAAGTGTAAAAATTGCTGATATTTTACATATCATTTAAAGCAGCAGGAACTTTACTGCCTATAAGAAAAATAACCCATGTATGTATTTTAGGCTTTCATTGCTAAGGTTAAGAAAAATTCCTAAAATATGACACTTTCTTCCCTTTAAATACACAGGAGTGTTTGAATTTTGTTACTATAATAGACATAAACCCAGTCTCTCCAAAATGTCACCACCTTTATTCAAATGAAGAGGAAAAAACCAGTAACTGAATACTGCAACATCCTTTATAGATACAGGTCTTTTCAACCTATGAAGTACATTATAGCCCATCTGTGCTCATGTTCTCAGACTGTCTTTTTCAGAAGTCTTTTGAAGGTCATTGTTAAACTATTTTAAATGTAAGTGATACTTATCTACCTTCTGAAATTTAAGTACTAGGCAACAAAATATCTCTGAAGTTTAACTACCCAACAAATCTAAAAGTGGCTCAACTTGTAAGCTAGTTGCTAAACAATATTAATTTCCACATTAAAAAAATAAATAATCTAATTAGACTATTGCATTTGCAAGTCTTTTAAAAGACTTCTTTACCCCCAATTCAAATCTAATATGAAATTATTTTGGGGGAGGCAAAATAGAAGAATTTTCTAGATAATATAGAATGCCATTCCATAGGAAAAAAAAAGTTGTGTAGACCAACAGTAAACCTCTCAGATTATAGAAAATATTAACAATAACATTGTTTTTTTGTCTCTTATTCACAAGATCACTTTTCGACTTTAATATAAGGTTTAATCTATAGCAGATGCTGATGCTAATTGAGGGAAAATTCTATCCTTCAAGTTCTGATCAATCTGAGGAAGGCTTTCTCCAGAGGTGAAAAGCTGCCTGAATTCTGAAGTGTAGTCTGGACTCCAAGGAGTAATCTTTGTAGTTGTTCCTGAAAAAAATAACAATAAAATTGTGCAGTCAAAATGCCTTTATATACCAAGGTACCACCACCCTCCCGTTCCTCTCTCTGATCTGCTTATTTACTTTCAAACTTTAATATGCATAAGAGTAGATCTTAGTAAAAAGCAGATTCTGGTTCTGTTGGGGTGATCTTCGGGGGAACTGCAATAATCTGCATTTCTAGAAGTTTCCTGGTGGTCATCTAAAGGTCATACTTTGAGTAGCAAGGTTCTGCTTAATTACCAAACCACTCATAAGCACAGCAAGAAGGCTGTAAAGAGGGCTGTACAAATTTTGTGAACTAGTCCTAAATAATTAGACTTCCTTTTTTAAATTGAAAAATTCTAAGGTAGGTGCATATAAACATGGTGCGCAGGATCACATGGATCAATCACTCAAGAAACCCAAAAGAAACAACTGCAACAAAGACAGCAGAATTACCTAATGACATCAAAATTACTTATTCCAATTCTCACATGCAAATATCAATGGTTTGGCCAATAATTACATAATAATTAGGCCAATGTCTTTAAAAGGGGCCACAGAAATCCAAAGATTATTTAAAACCTGCTTAAGAGCATTTATGTTGACCTCCCTTTACCAGAATTGTTAAGAATCAGAAAAATGGAATACTTTTACGTACTTCCTTGGTCCATGGGTGAGCTAGAATTGCTTTCTTTACAGTGACACTTACTTCTACAGCCCTTCATTTTGAACAGGTGTAAGGGTTACTCACTGGTAATGATGATAAGGGTTAGTAAAATGCATTATTCATAAACAAAAACCAACATCTTACTGGAGTTTACCAAAGGATGGAATTGAGTATTTTCCTAAATGTCTGGTCACCAATCTGGGGGAACTTTGCAAAGCTCCTAATACATAAAGGGAAGTACAGAATATAGTCTTGGAATTACTGGGAATTATCTTTATGTTTGAATCATCGTTATTGTCTTGAGTTAGTGGAGGCTTTTCATTGCTTTTTAGCAATGAGTTACAAGTCTTTTATTTTTGTCATTATAAAGTTGCCTTATTGCACATTGTGTATGCAAATAATGAATATTTGGAACAGCAGTATTTATAATCCATAATTTTCCAATAGCTGGATTTGAAGATATCTATATGTAACACATAAACTATTGGTCATACTCCCAACAAATTAACTTTAAAAGCAACTTGCTCTCATATCACCTATATATAAATATTTTAAGGAAGCCCTTCTTGGCTCTACCATGCCCCTAAAGCTTTTGCCCCATTACGATGTTCTATTCATAGCAAACATCCTAAAAGAGTTGTCTAAAGTAGCTACCTCCATTTCATTTGTCACCTCACTTGTCAAGGTTCACCAGTGATCCTCATGCTGCTCAATTCAGCAGCCACTTCTCTGGTCTTACCTTGTGTGACCTCTTAACTGCTGCCCTCATAACTGACCATGCTCTTCTTTTTGAAACACTATTTGGTTGGCTTTCCTAGATGTCTTCCTAAGTCTCTTAATCTGCTGAATCTTATCATTTAATGTCTAAGAAGACGCCATATACCAGACACTGTGCTAGACCTCTTTCTCTAGCTATAGTACATTTGCAAAATGACTTCATCATGTGCCATTGCTTTAAATATCACTATCTCTGTGCTGTTGACCGAAATCTCTACATTCAGCCCTGACCTTACCACTGAACTCCGTGCCAAGTATGAATGCCAACTTGTCACCTACCTAATATGAGTACCTAATAGCCATCTCAAAGAATCATAGTCTCAACAGAAGTATGTTTCTTCTCTCCCCCAAACATGTTCTTCTAAGTATTCCCCAGCACAGCAAAAAACATCGTCATTGACCCAGTGGCTCAGCCTCCTCAATGTAGATGTTCACTATGACTTCTGCCAGGAATGTTCTCTACCTAGTTAGTTGGTCGACTGGTTTTACTTATGCAAATCTCAGCTACAGTATCACTTCCTCAAGGAAATATTTCAATCTAACGTGAAGTAACATCCAGGCACCATGTATCATATTATAAATCTCAGCAAAACACATACCACTGATATTTTTCTTGCCTATTTAATATCTCCCTCTGGCTAAGAGAGCAGAAACATTGCCTGCTTATAGTTGTCTCTCTAAAGCCTTTACTAGTTTCTGACACATAATAAGTGCTCAGTGAATAATCGCTGAATTTGAATAAATGAACAAATCACTATTTATGACCCAGAGCTACTCTAAATCACTCATAAATAGTGATTTATGACCTAGAGCTACTCTGGCATTCTTTCTCTATTGCAGGAAGTGTTGAAGGCAAACAGGCCACAGGGTTTTTGCCTTACCTAAGTGATCCATGATCATGGGTCTAAAAGCTATTGTCTATCAGAATGATAAAAATATTTTGAAACTGCCAAAATAAACAGAAAAAAAAAGGAGTCTGGGTAAGATCTGCAACCTTCACAAGATCAAGGGCTCTTTAAGGAAATAATAGACATGGTTGAATACCTCGAAGGCTGGCAACCCAGGCTCCAAGGGCCAAATAAAACACACCTATTTATTTACACATTACCTTCTATGACTTCTTTTGATATAATGGAGTAGTTGCAATGGAGACCTTATGCTATAAAGCTAAAAATACTTACTATCTAGCCATTTCCACAAAAAGCTGGCCAACCCCTGATATAGAATAGAATAAGTCAGAAATCTTTCAGATAGATGCCCATAATCACGTCTGTAAATAGTCACAGAATGAGGCAGTAAGAGAGTTGGAAACAGCACAATTGCAGCAAAAGCCATGAACATAAATCAATCAGAAGTTAGCAAAAGTAGCAAGATTACTAATTTGACATTAATTTATTAATTTTTAAGTATATAATATTACTGCTGTTGTTATAGCAGTATTGACATTTCTGACTCCATAACAGTCAAGGAAAAGCTTCCTTCAACACTTACCTTGCAGTTTCTAGGAACTTTATGGCCTTGTCAATTTCCCCTTGGCTTTTATATAAAAACGCCAATTCAAACAGAGTGAACGGCACTAGGTAGTGGTCATACTTCAGTAGCTTTTCACTGAAAGGGCAAAGGAAAAGCAAGTAAATCTTAACAGAACAAGAAATACATATTTTTCTAAATATATTTTATTCCCACTCCTCAGAAAATATGTGCAGCACTAAGTCTATCATAGAAAAGTGGCCATTGTATAGTTATGGAACTCATTAAACTATGGCAATAAATAATGTGCCTTTCATATATTAATCTTTTATTCCTTAATATAAGCCCAGCACTGATGGTTGACTGCTGCCGTAGGTAAATCAGTGCATACAGATCTTTAAAGATTAACCCTAGAAATGGCAAGATCATCTTTCTGAACATGAATGTGTTCAGAAAATGACTCCATTTAGAAATAAAAGTTGTATTATTTTTAAACTAAGATTCAACTCCCTTTGTATTTTGAAGTCTTATAATGCTTTAAAAGGCCAATAAAGAAATGGTCAACACTTTGGTTTTCAGCACCATCATGAGAACTCTCTGGTTACAAAACATCTAGAAGCACCAAAATAAATAAATAAATAAATAACACCATTCCAAATGCATAGCTTGGCTCACCAGAACGTAAGAAAAAACCCTCAAGTGCCAAAAACAATTAGAATTGAAAAAGCGAAACTCTATATATGTGGGATGATGCTGAATGAGTACTGTGGTCTGCCTCCATCTGAATCAAGGGCTTTGTATCCCAATGTCCATTCAGGAGAGGAGGTCTTGGGTCCATAGAAAGCAGGGAGCTGAAAATGAGACCTCTATTTAAAGCTGGGATCCTTACAGGACTACTTCTTAAGAGAAAGGCAGATTGGAACAAACCCACTCACTGGCAAAGGAGGAAGACAAAGACAGTTGTCTCCTTGGCCAGCATTTTCAATGGGAAGAAAAAAGAATTCCTTAGGAAATTAATAACCAATAGGTCTGCCAACATTGAATGTGCAATTCAAATTTACATTGTCTAAATGATCCAAGAAGTAAGCAATGAAATTAACATGGAAGTGGCCCATGGCAGAAATAATATGCAAAATCACTGTAGAGCAACTCTTCCTCAACATAGCCTCAGGAATCTCAAGATAAAACTCCACTGAAGGTGAGTTCACAATCCAAAATTATAAAGCCCAGGAGCAAACAAGTCACGATGAGATTTACACACAAAAACCAGCACAATGGGTCATCCTTTTGATCATCCTTTTAATCCTTATAGAAACACTAATAAAATAGAACTCCATGGATAGTTCATTAACTAATTACAGAATATTACTAAAGACAGGACATTTGGGAAGTAGATATTTTCTCTTTATTCTTATAGGGGCACCACTCCTCCTACATTCCCATCAGTACTGTCAGGAAGAAGGGGATCAGGTGGCCATGGATGGAAGGGCACGTGACACGTAGCACAGGATG
This sequence comes from Ateles fusciceps, assembly GCA_036589455.1. Taxonomy (NCBI): domain Eukaryota; kingdom Metazoa; phylum Chordata; class Mammalia; order Primates; family Atelidae; genus Ateles; species Ateles fusciceps. The sequence goes on along the minus strand of JAZHEH010002789.1, from coordinate 5,997,168 downwards.
TCCACCAGCAGTCTACAGCTGTGATCATTTTGGCTTGTACAATATTTTCAAAAAATTTGAGCCAATATTTTAAAATCAGGTTTTGCATAAAATCCAGATTCTAGGCTTTTCATGAAAAATGGTAGGGATTATTGCTATTGGGGCCACACCGTGTAGAGCAATAATCAAATAGAGCTGAGGAGTGGCTGTATGCTTCAGAGAAAACACCCTAACCTACAGAGCCTACCAATCCTGTTCCTGCCACCATTCAGCCAGACTGAATAAGTAAGGTTACTTGTCTGGCCCCTGTAGATACTGCATTTGTGATACAGAGAAAAGGGCCAGGCATCAGAACCTTGATTCAACTCTCTGGTTAGTAATAGAGCAGGACATCATCATCAATGCCACTGGGGGGAAATAAAACCAAAACAAAACTCAATTATATACAAAAGAACTGCCCTTTGCCAAAAGAGAGACAGTTACATGCCTCTCTTTCCTGTCAAATTATTATCATGGTGATGGCAAGTCTGTTTACTGAGCTCTGAATCCCTAGAATCCAGTGCAGTCTCTGGCATAGAGTGGGTGGTCAAAGATCCGTGGAATAAATGAATGAACAAACAAATGCATGAATTAAATTAGTATCAGAAGCCAGGCATGGTAGCGCACACCTATAGTCCCAGCTACTCAAGAGACTGAGGTGTGAGTATCTCTTGAGCCCAGGAGTTCCAGGCTGCAGTGAGTCATTATTGTACTACTGCACTCCGGTCTGGGCAACAAGAAAAGTGCCCCATCTCTTAAAAAAAAAAAAAGAAAGAAAGAAAGAAAGAAAACAAAAACTAAAGAAATACATTAAAACATTTTTAAAAATTAATGAGTAGCACAGGTTCAGTATGCTGCTACCAGAGTTTGGCTAGACATCTGTTCGTTCAGCTACAAATACAGTTTTCCCTTAACGTATAAATGCTTTGTCATGATTTTCAACCTCAGGAACGTGTTCATAGATGAACATAACACACAACACACATGTAATATGTTTCCATTTTACATACAAAGAAAATGACATGATAAAGCTGCCACAGTACAACTTAGAGTCATCTTTAAACACCAACTAGAAATGCGTAAAGCCATGTTACACCTAGACTATAATTTTATTCATGAGGAACAACAACAAAAAAACACTACTGGATTCTCTTTCTTGTAACACCAAGTAAGAGTTCAGCAGTAAGAGATAAAAGCATTTTGCATCACTTTCTCACAGCAATTGCCCAGAAACCACAATTTGCACTCAGGTTGGTTTTATCATTTGGTCTTACCTTTCCAAAACGTGATTGTAACATAGTTCAGCTTGCAAGGGCCGCTGTAAGTTCTTGAGACAACATCCTTTCAGTAGCTTCACTAAGCACTCATCATCCACAGAGAAGCTGTTAAAATCTTAAAACAAAAAACATACAAAGAAAAGCACTTTTTAAGATCTTAAGAGAAAGTACAAAGTTTCAGAGGGATCATTTAAAAATAAGGAAAATATTTTTAGCACTTGTTATGCCTTACTAAATAAAATACAATGAAATTATTTTAAATGAAAAGAGCTGAGCACAGTGGCTCACACCTATAATCCCAGTGCTTTGGGAGGTCAAGGTGGGAGGATCACTTGAGCCCAGGAGTTCAGGACCAGCCTGGACAATCCAGTGAGACCCTGTCTCTACAAAAAACATTTTTTTAAATTACTGGGCATGATGGCACATGCCTGTAGTCCCAGCTGCTCAGAGATTGAGGCAGGAAGCCCATCAGTTTGAGGCTGCAGTGAGCTATGATGGCACCACTGCACTGCAGCCTGGGTGAAAGAACAAGACCCCATCTGATACATACATACATTCCTACATGCTGAATTTACTATATAAGAACATCATTTGATTAAGGAGTTCACTCTATCTACCTTAAAATATTCTTCAGGTGGTCACACTCTGAGCTTTGTGACCTTAGATACAACAACTGGAAATGTGAACTCTAAATAAAGTAAGAACTTTATTAATTCTATAAAAGGTAAAGCCATGGGGAACAAGAAGGCTGCTTCCTCCTGTTGTCTGGCTTCGGTGTTGGCTTCAGTACAGGAGAGGATAACACTTCCATATGGAGAAGCAGATGGCCTTATCCCCCATTAAAAATGCAGGAAGTAGAATACCCTCTCCGGATCATTATGTTTACAACGTATCAATTCTCCCAGGTTGTGTTCTTTTTGGGGGAAATTATGCCATAAGATTAAACAAAACGGTTCTGAAGTGCATGAAAGGTACCTAAAATCTCCACAAACTTCTAACTGCTTGAGGAAAATGTCAAGGATTTTCTTTCACTTTTTCACTTTTGAAAATGCTGTCTGTTTTCTACAGCCCAAGGCAAATGTGTGTTAAACAGAAGGAACCATATTATGTGTGACATCTATCTGACAAAGGTAACCATTCCACGTTTACACTTCTGAAAATTTTTTTGCAAGTTATAGGCAAGTACAAAGTCATTCCAAGACAGACTGGTAATTTCACATTTCAGGCTGTGACAGTAGGGAAGATGGCAGTAAAGGGAACACATGAGGCCCTGGGAGTCCCTCCTATTGAAATCCTCCTGCTTCCAGCACAAACCTCAAAAATCATCATTAACACACGCTGGCAGCTGAGATGGTAAACCACTTGTCTATGGAGATTAACTCACTTTACTTCTAGGTACTAAAAACTGACTATTCACCTCTAACTTTCAAGCTCTGATAGGTCACTCACCCAGAAAAATCACAGGTATCAATAACACATTATCTTTTCTATAATTTATTTAGAATCATCTTTCTACCAAAATAAAATTCTATCCATTGCTTTTAATCATGGATGTTAAAATAGACACTAAAGAAGTAATATCTTTTAGGACCTAGAACCAAAACCAAAGGTCCATATTGGATGCTACGTTTTAGTATCATTTTTGTACATTCTACTGAGTTTCCTGTAGCATTGTATCGACAGTTTGTGTTATCACAACATTCTGGTGCTCAATGAATGAGGATTTTGTTGAGGAACAGACAACATTATGGGAAGTTAAAATACCAGTAAAGTCACATGTAACTTCTATGTCAAACCTGAGTTGGGCATATGGCAAGTGGGTTCAAAAATGCTGTATTTCTCCAAAAACCTGAGATAGCAAAATCATTATTTCCTCAAATTCCAGACCATTATTAATCAGACGATTGTTTTCCCTTAAAGTATAAATGCTTTGTCATGATTTTCAACCTCATGAACGTGTTCATAGATGAACATAACACACAACACACATGTAATATGTTTCCATTTTACATACAAAGAAAATTACATGATAAAGCTGCCACAGTACAATTTTATAACAAAAGATCTGCTGAACTTTTATAGTGGATGGGCTGAGAAAACAGGGAAGTTTGAAGCCCAAACTACAAAAAGTATCTATGTTGAAATTTTTAGAAGCTAGCTGAAACGCCCCAAAGAAAAAATCTGAAAATAGATTTAGAAAGTAAAAAGTCATAAAGTCAGCATCACTTTCCCTTACATATCTCTCATAATGTTTGCTATATAATTTTATTAAACAAATTAGTCAAAGTGGAACTTCTGGCTACATGTTGAATTTAGTTAGATTTCAAATGAAACACTATTCAAATTAATACCAAGTGCTGACTCCAGGGATGTCACAACTTCTGTGCTGTCCTCAAAGTTCTATCTTTTGTTTCAGTGACCAGCATTTAATAACTATGGCCAGAGCATTGCAGAGCAGAAGATCAGCTGTATCCTCTACCATCTTTTACTTCAGACACACTTGCAAATCTAGGAGAGGCAAATGCACATCCAATTTCCAATAATGGGGCAGGGGATGGGGTGGAAGATGATGTAACCTCAGGTTTACAACTTCTGTCCATTTTCCAATTAATGGTCTTTTTCTTCCCTGCTCTGAAGGATAGGCGCTTAATTACTAAGCTGTCCTAACAGTTCGGGGTGGGGAGGAGAGCAGGAGATAATCTTCTTGCAGAAAATGAGTCCTAGAAGAGGTCATCGTAAGTGTCACATGCAATATCTGGCAAAGGTGATCTTCAGAAAATAAACTAATTCTTTCATCCAGAGAGAAGACACACAAAGCCAAAACCGTGAGTAAGTATGACATGACTGTCTCTCTGTCTGTCTCAGCTCCCCACTGCCTGTTTAAATATCCCGAAAGCCTAACATCTCAGCATGTCATTAAGAGAAAAAGGAATGGGTGGAGGAGAGCGACTTGGTTTTCTAAATTTCCACTGTATTTTACTTGCATAGTCTGATAAAATATATTTCCCCTCTAATTTTGCCCCCATCCAGTGGAGGGGATAAATGGGGGGTTGGGGGAAGTGAAGAGCTTGCTCAAATAGACAGTGGCTGGGCTCCTGGAGTGCCCATCTTTTCCCAGTTAAGAAAAATTAGTTAACTGTTATAATTTTCCCCCCACCATTCCTGAATTTCTATGCCCTTTACCATGTTTATCATCACAGAAGTTTTCATTTTACTTCTGTGGTTAGACTATTACAAAGGATAAGACCATTTATCTTGGGATAATACCTAAGTGATTTGGCACTGAAAATAAATACAACAAAGGCTATCACTTATGGCATTGTTTACCCCTATTAAAAATACAGAATCAAAAAATATCAGGGCAAGGCAACAACGTTGGATAGCATCTGATCCAACATTCCTCTCACTTCACAAGAAAACAGAAGGGTTACCCAGAGTCTGATGGTTGCAGAGCTGGGACTATAAGCCCAGACCGCATGATTCCCCACATCAGCTGCTCCCAGTCAACTGAAGTGTGGCCTCTAGCACAGCCAAATATAATGGGTAGAATAAACTGTGATAACATTTTATCTTAAAAACTATTCCCTGGGTCTGCAGAAACACACTAACTGTTAGACAGCAATAACGAGGCATTCAGTCACCGTAGGTCAGGCGCGGTGGCTCAAGCCTGTAATCCTAGCACTTTGGGAGGCCGAGGCAGGTGGATTATTTGAGGTCAGGAGTTCGAGACCAGCCTGACCAACATGGTGAAACCCTGTCACTACTAAAAATACAAAAATTAGCCAGGCGTGGTGGTGTGTGCCTGTAATCCCAGCTACTCAGGAGGCCAAGGCAAGAGAATTGCTTGACCCAGGAGGTGGAGGTAACAATGAGCCGAGATCACGCCACTGTACTCCAGCCTGGGTGAAGGAGTAAGACTCTGTCTCAAAGAAAAGAAAAGAAATACAGAAAAGAGAATGGAAAAAAGAGTCATGGCAAACTTAACCCAGAGGGAAGTGGACATTTCCTTGTGCTGCTCCAAAACTCCAATACTGGGCTTCCTCCCTTCATCTTTTTGTCACAGTTTTAAGATACAGTTCACATGACATACAATTCATCCATTGGGAATGTACCATTCAATGGCTTTTAGCATATTTACAGAGTTGTACAGCCATCACCACAGTCAACCATGGAACATTTTCATCACCTCCCTCCCCATCGTAATGCCTAACTTCCATCCTCCATCCCTAGGCAACCACTAATCTACTGTCTGTCTTTATAGATTTGCCTATTCTGAGTATCACGTTGATGGAATCATACAATGTATGCTCTTTTACGGCTGGCTTTTTTCCCTTAGCAAGATGTTTCCAAGGCTCATGTAGCTGCAGCGTGTATGATTCCTCCCCCACATCTGGACTGCAATCACCCAGACCCCTGCAGCTCAAGTTCTTTGTCTTTTTGATGTACACAAATTAGTACAGGCACATGTGCACAGGGAAGAAGACAGGAGAGTGGTCATGGAGCACAGACAAAGACTCCTCGGTGCTTACTTTGCATACTTACTTTGATTTTGTAAAGCTGCCTCAGCTTTTTCAACAGTTACCAACAGATTTTCAGAAAGGTCTTTCCTTTTGCTCACTATTGAAAAACCATTCCAGACATACATCATTTCCTAATGAGAAAAAATGGAAACCATTTGCCATTATATGAGGTTATTCAATGTCCTTTATGATCCCAAAACGATGTTCACGTGTTTTGCCTTGGTTTCTAGGAATCTCAAGACAATATTTACAGATCATTTTCCTTTGCTTTTGTCTTTTATACTGTGAAGTAATTCAGTATATATGTTTTCACTGAAATTTTAATTTATTCATACATATAACAAATATTTATTAAATATCTACAAGCATTTAAATCTTTTGGAAGATAATAGGATACAGATACAGAAATAAATATTTTAAACCGATACTACAAATAATTCTGTTTAATGTAAACTTTTGTTACTTTTAAGTAAAGAAAAATATTTTTAAATGTCTGCTAGTTGTTTACATAAAATGTTTCCAAGAATATCACTGGATATAAACATTGGAATATTTTACTGGGCTTAGGATCTTTTATACCATTAGAAGCATGTGACGGTCCGGTAATGCAATCCAATATGCAGAAAACGTATTCATTTAAAAGCCATATGGCTGAATGACAGCTCCTAAAATGTAAACTAATGATTTCTAATTGCAGATTATATTTAACGGGCTACCAGATGAGAATTTTCTTTGGATCAAAAGCAAGTGTGCTTTCGTTTGAAAATATTTTTCTAATGTTCCTGATAGCGTAGTTCATATTTTGAAGGGTATGAAATAAGCAGAATAATTAGTATCTTCTTGGAAATAAATTTTAAGATGATAAATATCGCTTGAAAAGCCTATTACCAGGAAGTAGTGGAAATGTGGATGAAACACTCAGGGAGAAAGGAAACAAAGGTATCTTTACCTTACACTGAAAACTAAGATCACGACACTCTACCTTAATTTTACATGTAAACAGTTTCTGCTAAAAGAATAAGAGTTCAATTCAATAACAGAATATTTTTTAAACTGATGATGATGACCTTTTAAAAATTATTTTTATTGATGGAATCTTTTTATTAGAAGGAGGCAAGTCCATATCTGAGACTTTATGAAAAACAGGCTTTTGGCAAAATTCCTAGGTACAAAAAAAAAAATCCCAGTAGCAACATTTCAAGCCAATTTCCTATATATTCTGTATCCATAGACATGGAGAAAGAAGTGCAGTGAGCTAACCTTCCCTCAGATTCTTAATAGTCAAAGCAGGACACAGTTATGTACATACTGGTCTCTAAGTGCTGGGCAAAGAAAGACAACGATAGTCCAGAAAATTTTCAGTAGACTTCTGTGAGACAGAAAAACCTTCCCAGTACAAATCACTTAATAAAAATGAATCAGGCATAGAGCTAAAGCTATCATTGGTAAAGCAGCAGCAGGCTCTCATGTGAGCTGGGGAGAGGGGGGATGTTTGGTTATTTGTGTGATTTACACAAATTTTGTGTAATTTTTATTTGTGCTCAGACACGATTACAGGGTGGTCATATTTTTGTCTTGCTCCATCATAGTCACAGAATGACCCTGTCTGATGCTAAAGTTCTCTGAGGTTATGTTAGGTAGGAAACATGTGGACCTAGGTGCTAGGCTCAGGCTAACTCCTGTCTGACCCCTGTCAGGGAGGGGCTGCACTGTTCTTTATTTCTATGTATAAAGGGCTCTCATAAGTCATTAAGAAAACAATAAACAATCGAATGAAAAATTAGGGAAGAATATAAACAACAATTCACACAAGAATAAAAAAAATGAAGAAACACATGAAAAGATGCTCCACCACATCAACAGGGAAATGCAAATTAAAATGGTGAAACACTGTCAGTGCTTATTTAAATTGGCAGAGCTTTTTTGGAGGGAAATTTGACAATATCTATCAAAATAGTAAATGTATATATTCCCTTCAACTAGGAATTCCATAAAAAAAAATCCTTCCCAGAGAATTACCTGCACATGTACAAAAAGAGGATATTCATTTTAGTTTTTAATTGTACAAACTAGAAAAACCTAAATAACTCTCAAAGAGGAATAATGAAATAAACTCTGAATTTTAAAAAATAAACAAAAACAAAAAACCCTCAGGAAACACCAGAGGGGACGACTGCAGCATCCGCTTACACTGAACAGCTTTCCTGTGCTATCTATACAAAAACTAAAGTACCAGAAGAGTCATAGTAACTTGATGTATTCAGTATTTCTTTTTTTTTTGAGATGGAGTTTTGCTCTTGTTGCCCAGGCTAGAATGCAGTGGCGTGATCTTGGCTCACTGTAACCTCCACCTCCTGGATTCAAGCTATTCTCTTGCCTCAGCTCCCGAGTAGGGATTACAGGCACCTGCCACCACACACAGCTAATTTTTTTATTTTTGGTAGAGACGGGATTTCACCATGTTGGTCAGGCTGGTCTTGAACTCCTGACCTTGTGATCCACCCGCCTCAGCCTCTCAAAGTGCTGAGATTACAGGCATAAGCCACTGCACCCAGCCTTACAATGATTTTTAATTGAGCTAAACTTCATAACCAAATTTAGATATGCTCCCATGCTCCCTGCTACTGTGAGTAGATAATTTATTTCTAGTACATGAAAAGTAAATAAAATAAAAGCAGATTTACCAAGACAGGTAAGACGAGCTTCACAGGTGCAGGCAGGGAGGCGGAGTAACGCCGAGCCTTCCTCACAGCAAACTTCTCAGTAGGGAGAGATTTCCCGGCAATTCTCTGCTTCAAGCTCTCCACCTGTCTGTGAAGAGCCCCAGTCCAGCCCCAGAGAAAGGTCATGGCAACACATACATTATTTACACCTGTGATTTTCACAATGAACATCACAGACCAGCAGCAGCATCACCTGGGAAGCTGTTTGAAATGCCATTTTTCAGGCTCTACTCTAGACCTATTGAATCAGCAACTCCAGGGCTGGGGCCAAGAAATCTGGATTTTCATAAGCCCTCCAGGTGATTCTGAGGCACACTCAAGATTGAGAACCACTGATTGACAAGCTAATGTCTTAAACACACTCCAGGAAATCTAGGTATGAAATTGGCGATTTCTACGAGTAAGCAGGAAAGTGTCCAAAGTATTTACTTATGTTGTGGACGCTCAGGGAGAGCGAAGAGGGTATACTGATATATCTCCTATTCCTATTTGCAAGTATTACAAAAATAATGTGGCTCAAAAGATCGCCATTAATTAATGTATAATTTAAGAAAATATTTCCTAAGCACAGGTGGTTTGGGAAATAATCAGCTTAGGACATGTACCATGTTTACAAACTTCTTTTCAAAATTCTCAAGAATTCCAATTATGAAATTCACAAGCAGGTAAAAATGAGAGTAGGATGGGGAGGCTACATGTTCCTGGGAATACTTTCTTACACATATTTTATGAATGCATCAAACAAGTTGCTGAGAAAGAATTCAAGGAAATAATCACGTGACTGAAAGAAAAAGTAACATGAAATAATATGCCTCCAGTATGAGGCAAGCTTGTGTTAGGTCACAGTTCTGGGCATAATATAGAGCTATGGGCTTTAAACTAGAGTGTCCCATCATTTATGTTCACTACTATCAGTGGAAAAGGTGGTGGAAATGTGAGGTGGGGGTCAGGAGGAAGGGGTCAGGACCATAGTCTCAGACAGGAACGCTTGTAGTATAAAGGTAGCAGCGTCTTTATGAAGAGACCATTCATTTTAGAACTCTCATTATCCCAACAACCTAGAAGCTGTGAAAGAGCACCTCAAAGCTTTCTCCTGAAAATAAAATGATTACGTCTTTCACAAAAATTGTTTGGATATGGAGAAAACGTAATCTTCAGTGGAAGAAAGAGGAGGAGATTGAAAAGATTTTAGTGTATCTCAACACTCCCATTAATTGTTTCTGTGAAATGAGAAAATGAACTTTACAGTAAAAGGTGACATTTTTCATACCATGGCTTCTACTAATGTTGATGCTGATGCTACAGTTAGTATACATGGTCTTTTTTTTGGAGACAAGGTCTCACTCTGCCTGTCGCCCAGGCTGCAGGTGCTGGGACTACAAGCACATGCCACCACGCCCAACTAATTTTTTATATTTTTAGTAGAGATGGAGTTTCGCCCCTTTATACCCTTTGGGCCTTTGTTATAGAAATAGTGTCTCACATACCTGAATAAAGTTACCACGTTCTCATTAGTTGCTGTTACATCCTCCTCTGGAAGCATGCTCAGAATTGCAGCTTTCAAGAACACGTAAGTTGCCTTGAGAAAAAGAAGAAGCTCATTACAGAACATCCCTAGGTACATGACGTTTCTACCTTTCAAATCAGGAATGACCTACAAGTCTTCCAGATATAGTATTAAGGGGCATTAAAGAAATCAGAAGAAATGAAATCTTATATTGCCTGTTCAAAATGAGAACAACTCTTTTCAATTATCAATAATTTAGACCATTTTCCTCTTATACAACTACAGCATTCATAGGTGAGAAAGTGGGCAGAATGGACAAGAAAACATTATCTCATTGTCCCCAACTTCTCAAAAGTGGATCAGAAATAATTTTCATTATCATGAAAAGCCTGGGTACTGGGAAGCCTACACAAAATTATCAAGATGATTAAGATTTTGTAACTTATAAGTACAATTGATTTTTAGAGATAAAATTTCATGTTTAAAATAACTCTTTGTTTTTGTTTGAGACAAAGTTTCGCTCTGTCACCAGGCTGGAGTGCAGTGGTGTGATCATAGCTCACTGCAGCCTCAAACGCTTAGACTCCAGCCATCCTCCTGCCTCAGCCTCCCACATAGATGGGACTATAGACACATACCACCATGCCTGGCTAATGTTTTTACTTTTCGTAGAGATAAAATCACACTGTGTTGCCCTGGCTAGTATAAGACTCCTGGCCTCAAGCGATCTTCCTGCCTTAGCCTCTCAAAGGGCTGGGATTACATGCATGGGCCATTGTGTTGGCCCTGAAAAGAACTGTGAAAGGCTTTTAAAGTATGTAATGCTGAGGACAGTACCTATAATCGGTAGGTACTTAAGGCAAATTTCCTCCTTTCGTGTATCTCTAAGTTGAGAAAACACTGTGGTATCATACTATTGAACAAACAGTCCTAAAAGAAAATCATCCTGGCCACATATTAGCAAACAGAAGACATTAATGAAAGTACTGCCCTTTACCTTAGACCATTTACTCTCTTTGCAAAGCAGATCTGAATAGTAATATGCCTGCATCCAGTCTTGTTGAAAAACATTAATCCACATTAGCTCCCAGTAGCAGAGATGGTGAAACTGTTTCCATTCTTCTTGAACTGAAACACATTTTTGAAATACTTCTTGTGCCTGTAAATCAATTGCATAAAGTTGATCACCCAGATATTAGACAAGGAGATAACAGCCTAATGAAAAAATGCACAAAACTCTTAGTACAAAAAGGACAAAATTATCACTCATGAAACCTCTAAATAACGACATATTTTTTTCCTTACAGGCAATGGAACAGTTAAGTTCTGCCTCTTTCTGTAATTTTATGAGGGGGCCTTGACACTTTATAATGTGGGAGTGGGGAAGTTCCATTCCAAGGAAGATATCAAATGCAGAAGTCATTAAAGGAAAGACTGACAATAAAGTTACAACTTCCACAGGACAAAACACCGTGAGCAAAGTTACAGGCAACAGACAGGGAGAAGATGTTACTATCTACATAACTGGCAAAAGATTAACCCTTTAGTCATTCAACAACTTAATAAAATTCTGTAAGAAAAAGAAAACACAACAGGAAATTGGCAAAGATGTAAACAGGCAAATCTGAAAAAAATATATACAAATGACAGATATACATGTGGAGAAATTTGTAAACTAGGCAATATAAACTTAAAACTTCAATTCTCATTTTTAAGTCATCACATAATGTCCTGAGCTGGCAAAGAGCACTGGAAACAAATATTTTTATACCTTCACTGGAGTTTACATTGGAACGATCTTAAGTGAGGAGTGCAATTTGGCTGGATTTATAAAAATACAAGCACCTTTTGGTCCAGGAATTCTACTAATCATAATCTGTTATCTATAAACAGACCTATGCACAGAAATATACATACAATGATGTTTATAACAGTTGTAGTCACCAAATGTCTATGAACAGCGGACCACTTCAACAGGTATAGTATATCCATTCCATGAAATGAAACCCAGCCACCAAAAAGAATGGGAGACATTTAGGTATACTGACCTGGAAAGAGATCCAAGACGTATTGCAAATAGAAAAACACAAATCACAGAAAAATACATGTTTGATCTCATTTGTGTAGAAAAAATTGTTTGTGAAGGTATATATATAAATGGCTCCTTACTTTTCTACTTCGGACCCCGATGCTTCCTTTTTTGAGAGAATTGGAAAATAATTTCCTTTAATAAGGAGCCCACATGTAGTAAGTAGACTTGCATCTCATGCAGGGGCTAGATTGCAAAGTCAGTGTGTAATACAGAAATTGATAATAGTCACAGTTTCTTGAAAATCTCTGAGCTTATTATTTGGTATGTACTACCCTGAAGTACTTAATGTACTCTATGTATAAATGTAGGCTATATTCAGTAATCCACTGCACAGATTTTATATAATAGAATGTATATACACTTTAAAGTTCTGGCTTTTTACTTATATATTTTTTTCTTTATTTTTATCTAGTCAATAGAGCTAGTTGACTTTTGTTGAATGAGTAGGACACAATTCCACCATACAGACAACTCCCCCAAATAACCCCCACCTAGTAAATTACCTCTTCAAGATTCCCTTTCAGCAACTCTATTCGAGCATGATAAAACAACACAAGTGAGCCCTGCAGAGCAAAGAAGAAAACACACCATTCAACAGTCAACACTGGCTGATTAATTATGGATGAAACATACACTTTGAAATACTAAGCATACATTTGGAAACTCCTGGAGGAAGGGTGCCAGGAGACGCTCTGCTTCGGCAATATTCACTTCTCCTGTACCTAGAAATTTAACAGGAAAAGCCTCAGTCTTCATAAGACATGGGGATATTCATAACCAACTCTCCAAATTTCATAAACACATAGTAAAGACCTACTCATGGAAAAGATGAAAACTATTATTTCATCATTTTTATATCTAGGGAATAAAATAAAGACTCGTCTCACCTATAACTTTAGGTTAAGAATGCTCTAGGACACACTAATTCTTAAGAATGCAGGTGGCTCTCTCAGATTCCTAATTGGAATTTCTGCTTCTAATAGCAATAATAACTTACTTGGCAAAAAGTTCATTTTTTGCAAAGAAAATAAATCTATGATAAAATAGATCACCTTAACACAGAAATTTTAGCTGAGAAGATGAAAATTATTTAACAAAACTACCTACTCCCTCTGCTAAATATCACGATGACAAAGGACACTATTTTCTACCTTTATTCAAAAAAGAAAAATAAGTAAATATATATAAACTACTAGCTCTTGCTGATCTTTCTAAATTTTTACATACTCAGATTAATCAACTTTTTGTTTTATTTTGTTTTTTAATCTGGAGACAGGAGATCTCTCTGTCGCCCAGGCTGGAGTGCAGTGATGTGACCACAGCTCACTGCAGCCTCAAGCTCCTGGGTTCAAGTGATCCTTCCACTTCAACCTCCCAAGTAGCTGGGATTACAGGTGTAACCCTCCACGCCTGGCCAAGATAATCAACGATCAATGAAACAATCTAATCCAGACCTTACCGAGTATTAGGGAGATGTAAGTATGGAAAGCGAGGATGGTTAAGCAGCACAGTACAGACCTCATGCTTCTTCCTGAAGCACCTTCACGTAAGTGCAGGAGGCCCAGCTCCTATGGGAATTAAATACATTTTAGAAAGAGAATATGACTGGAAAATCCTATTCAGAAACTTTTTAAACATTTTTATATATTTCGAGGGTTACAAGTGCGGATTTCTTACAAGCATATACTACACTGTGGTGAAGTCTGGGCTTTTAGTGTACTCCTCATCCCAAGGGTGAACATCATACTCAAAAGGTAATTTTTCAACCCTCTCTTCCCCCACCCCTTCCACCTTTGGTTGCCTCCAATGTCTATTATTCCACTCTTTATTCCATGTGTATTATTGTTTAGCTCCCATTTACAAGTGAAAACATGTGGTATTTGACTTTCTGTTTAGAAACTCTTTGTTCTTTGAGACAGCGTCTCGCTCTGTTGTCCAGGCTGGAGTACAGCGGCACAATCATGGCTCATTGCATCCCCTACCTCTCCAGACTCAGGTGATCCTCCCATCCTCCCACCTCAGCCTCCCGAGTACCTGTGACTACAGGTGTGTACCACCACGCCCAGCTAATTTTTATATTTTTTGTAGAGACAGGATTCTAACATGTTACCCAGGCTCTCTTAAAGTCCTGGGCTCAAGCAATCCATCCACCTCAGCTTCTCAAAGTGCTGGGATTACAGGTGTGAGCCACCATGCCTGGCCTAGTCAGAAACTTTAAAATGCTAGTTCATATATCCTTATCCTCCAGGAAGGTAGAGTTTCTTCAAGATATTAGAATGGTGGTAATGCCTAACTAGAAATGAACGTTACATATTAAACTGGCATAAGACACTCTAATAAATCCTTTTATGTCATGTGATTCTAAAGAGAGAAAAGGGCAGTGTTCATTTCATGGAGATACTCTATTTCTCTGGTAGAAATACTCATTAAAACATATGAGGATCTAAGTGCAAGGCATTATGGTGGGTGTGAACAAACATGGTCTATGTATTCAAAGATCTTTCCATCAAATAGAGAAGCGAGTATGTGAACACATGACCTTATTAGAATATGATGAGAGATGTAAGAAGGATAAATAGATAATTCTGAAAGTCAGGAATGCTTCAGCCTCACTGAAGGAGTATTAATGACAGCTTTGCGAGACAGATGGCATTTATCTCAACCCTAGTGGATGGAGGGGCTCTTGAGAGACAATTATTTGGGAGAAGTCAGTTGGGGAAGATATCCAAAGCAGAGAAAAGCAAAAGCATGGAAACAAAAGCACAGGCCTTCCTGGGAAATAACCACTTGCCCAGTTTAACAGGAGTACCGGGAATGTGAGGAATAGGGGTAGCACAGCTGGAAATGCTGGCTAGAATCAGACCATGGGGTCCTTGAAGCCATACAAGTTTGAACTTTATTCGAGAAGCAATTTAGAGCCTCTGAAGGAATCAGGTAGAAGTTGAATGGTTAAGGAGAAGGGTGACCATGAAACACAGTGTCAGAATAGACAATATCATGAAGGAAGCACCGTAAATACACAATAACTCACAAAGAACACGGACAGTGAAATAAACAGGAAAAAAGCGATAGCTGCTTATACTTGCTCTCACACATTTCTCAAAACCTGCTTTTTTAATCGACACTTTTTGCGGTGAGGCAACTCTTGTAATACCATATTGAGTGTCATGGTTAATAACTGTGATATGCTCACTACAAAACCATAAACACACAGAGATTCAATAAATAAAACTCATGGAAAACAAATTTCCACACTTAGTTTTATAAAGAAACTTGTAGAAACACATGGCAATCCAAAATAGTGCAACTATGTTGGGTCCATGGTGTTTGATCCATGAAAATCATAAAATATTAGGGAAATCCAGCCAAATTTCTTCGTCTTAAGGGCAACTCTGGGGCTGCCCAACTATCAAGAAGGCATATCAAACCACGTGACAGTAACAACATCTGGCAAGCAGCAATATTAGCAACACATAATTTTTTATCCCAGAATTTGGGTAACAAGGGTGAACATTTTTAACTTTCAACAGAAAAACTATCTAACTCCCGAAAAATATGATCAAGAATCAAAGGCTTATTTTCTGTCCTGCAAACAAATTGCCAATAATTATCAAGCTAGTTATAAGGACATGTTGTATTGCCCTCATATTCAATAAATAATGTTTTATCTTCCCTGTCAAAATTAAGATAATATTAAATGTGTACCCTGTTTCCAGAAAATCCAATAAATTCCAGTAGTCTGATAATCCTTGCTGGTAAAAGGGACAGCATCTGTAAGAAGAAATATACAGTGTACTTATGTGTTAGTGTTTCTAACTGCAAACAAATTTAAACTCCAAACAACTTACAGTTTTAATGCTTCAGTAACATGAGAAATTAGAAACAAGTTTTTGTTTTTTTGTTTTTTTTTTTTAGATGGAGTTTCACTATTTTTGCCCAGGCTGGAGTACAATGGCGTAATCTCAGCTCATCACAACCTCTGCCTTCCAGGTTCAAGCGATTCTCCTGCCTCAGCCTCCCAAGTAGCTGGGATTACAGGCATGTACCACCAGGCCCAGCTAATTTTCTATTTTTAGTACAGATGGGGTTTCTCCATGTTGGGCAGGCTGGTCTCGAACTCTTGACCTTGGGTGATTCGTCTGTGTTGGCCTCCCAAAGTGCTGGTAGTACAGGTGTGAGCCACCGCGCCCAGCTAGAAACAAGTTTTAATCACCAGATATTTCTGTGACCACATACTATAACAATCATTTATGAATTAATTTCATTTAGCTAAGACAATGAACCTTTAAAAAGTTTTTTTTTGTTGTTTCTTGGGTTTTTTTTTTTTTTTTTTTTTTGAGACCGAGTCTTACTCTGTTGCCAGGCTGGAGCGCAGTGGCACAATCTCGGCTCACTGCAACCTCCGCCTCTTGGACTCAAGTGATTCTCCTGCCTCAGCCTCCCGAGTAGCTGAAACTCCAGGCATGCACCACCACATCCAGCTAATTTTTGTATTTTTAGTAGAGGTGGGGGTTTCACCATGTTGACCAAGATGGTCTTGATCTCTTGACCTCATGATCCACCCACCTCGGCCTCCCAAAGTGCTGGGATTACAGGCATGATAAAAGGTTTTTTTAAGCCTGGTCTTTCTAGGATTCTCTAAAGAATACTGGGACCTTCGATGTGGTGTGATGCAGTGACAAGAAGGCAACCCCTCAGAGCCCATGTCTAGGCAAGGTTTCTTAGTTTCCTTTCCCAGAAGCAAAAATCAGTCATATTCTGTGCAATGTGTAGACACCACCCAGAAGCGGACAGCTGCAGCACTACCACATCTCTCTGGGATGTTCCTGAAGGACAGTGGGGAGGGAATATTCTTCCAGTGGGCAGAACCTTGAGCAGTGCACCTAGTTATGCATTTTGCTTGGAAGGAGAAATGGCCAGATGTGCAATTATACGCCGATTCAGGGGCTGTAGACAATGGTTTGGTTGGATGGACAGGGGCTTGAAAGGAACATGATTGGAAAACTGGTGACAAGGAGGTCTGGGGAAGTATGTGGACAGACCTTCCTGAATGGGCAGAAAATGTAAAGACATTTGTGTCCCATGTGAACACACAGCAAAGGATGACCTTAGCAGAAGAGGATTTTAACAACCAATTGGATAGGACGTTCCATTCTGTGGGCACCAATCAACCTCTTTCCCAGTCATTCCCCAACAGGCTCTTGAGTAAAGTGGCCACAGTGGCACATACACTCATATGAATGATTCTCTCGACCACTTTATTTTCTCGCTAATTCCATTGAACCATTAATAAAATTTAAAAATCTCTAAATAACATATTGGAATTTGACAGATTACTACTCAGACTTCATCTCTTCAGGGTTCATCAAAAATCATTTTTCAAGTTATACAGGTCCCTCACACATTTTCAATTCCAGAGCCATCACTGTCATTGCAACATTTCTGATGTGGAAATGGAAATGAATTCCACTGTTCCTTGTTACCAAAAACCTTACTAGTCCATTCAGAGTGCCACACGCTTCCCTTACATGGCACAACCCAAAGCTACTCTGAGCATGCACGCAACTTTATAACACTTTGGGTCACAGTGCAGGAAAGCTGATCCCACCCTAGCACGTTGTCAACCAACCTGAAGAGGTTCAGGCTCAGGTTCAAATGCAGTGGAGAAGGCACAGAAAACCTTAGGTTCTTCTGCAAAAGTTCTGGTTTCTATATAGTTATTTCCTTACCAAATTAAAGGCGCCAGTGCCAAGCTTGACACCCCCTTCAAACTCATAGAAGAATTCCTGCTGAAGTTTGTTCTTCTGAATTTCATGCAGGATAGAAAGACATTCTCTGGATTAAAGAAAAAAATGATAGAGTAAGTTGACCATGATTCTGAAAATAAATATTAAATCCAATTTTACAGTCATACATTATAAAATCAATGTCATTAATTAAAATACCATTGAAATTTTAAATGGAGATGCTGTACTGAGTTTACTCTTAAGGATACCAGGTAATAATCATCAAGGAAAAAGGAGACACTCATTTTTACAGTGTCCAGCAGGACCAGTGTTTCTATGCTTAAAGAGAGGGCTCATCCATTAGCAAGCACCAGCCAGGAGCCGCAGGGCCACAGGTTGCCATCCCACAGCTTCCGGCAGCATCTGACAGCAGACTCTCTGGGAGGGCGGAGCTCCTCAACCACTGCACACATTGCAGCAACCTGAGGAAATGAAATGCTACTGGCAAGAAGATCTGAATTTCAGTGTGACTGCCATCATCTCCAACAGACCAAATAAATTCAGGCTTGGGACCAGAAAAGATTGAAACAAGAAAGCAAAGGCTATCACAATGGCTCCACCTATCCTCTGTTTCTTCCTGCTCATCCATACAAATCTTTCCAACTTCGCACTTTACTTTCTATGTATTTCTCCCTTGCCTGTTCACATCACCTTCAAAAGGCAAATACTTAATCAGAGAAAAACAAACTAGAACAATGACAAAAATATAAAAATTGATAATACCTGGGAATTGCTTATCAAATTAACAAATTTTTTTAATAATAAGGAATAATGAGATATCATATATCACTTAGTGTGATGAAATTATAAAATGTGTAACTACACTTGTGATACAGTCTAGCCAAATATTTTTAATCTAAATCTAGCAAGTCTATAGACCTAACTTCCAGTTTACAAAAAATGTAAGGGTTTAAATGTTGGGCATGGTGGCTCATGCCTGTAATCCCAGCACTTTGGAAGGCTGAGGCGGGTGGATCACCTGAGGTTGGGAGTTTGAGACCAGCCTGACCAACATGGGGAAACCCCGTCTCTACTAAAAATACAAAATTAGCTGGGCGTAGTGACACATGCCTGTAATCCCAGCTACTCGGAAGGCTGAGGCAGGAGAATCACTTGAACCCAGGAGGCAAAGGTTGCAGTGAGCCGAGACCGCGCCATGGCACTCCAGCCTGGGCAACAAGAGCGAAACTCCATCTCAAAAAAACAAAAAATAAGGGTTTAGAGAGTCAATTCAGATGTCCACCAGCCTATGAGCATCCCTGCTGTCATTTCCCGAGTCATTTAGATCCCATTTCCATTTGTACTTTTTATTATGGTGCATTTTGCCAAGATAAAATGAAAAATGTTTATTTGGTCAGATCAATCAATTTCTTCTGATTTCTGACTTTATGCCACAGTTAAAAGGCCTTTGAAACTGACATCGTGTACCTAATGATATCATTTCTATGGTATTTTTGCCAAAGATTCATATTCTGAATTTAATCATGAAGAAACATTAGAAAAGTCCACATTGAAAGATGTTCTACTAAATAACTGGTCAGTTTATTCTTTTGAAATGTCAACATCATTAAAGACAGAGACTGAGAAACTATTCCGAATTAAAAGAGACTAAGGAAACACAACGACTAAACACAACATCCAGGATCCCGGGTCAGATCCTGAGCCAGAAAAAGGGCACTAATGAGACAACTAGAGAAATGTGAGTAAAGACCGTGGAGTAAATGTTAATACTGTGTCCACGTCAGCTTCCTGATTTTAATAATTGTACTGTGCTGCCACAGAATACTAACATTTGGCAATCTGAGTGAAGGCTAGATGGAAATTTTTTCTAATAATTTTCAAATTATTTCAAAGTGAAAAAATAAAAAATAATAAAATTTAAAGCCTTCATATTTAAGAATTATAAAAATACTTTCTTATGTTTCCTGCTAGAATTCTTTTTAAATATTGTAATATTAAATCTATATGGAATTTTTCATCTTAATTTTTCCCCAAAATGAACAATTTTCCCAAAAACATTTACTGAAGTATCTATCTTTTTTCACTGTTTTGAAGGGCCTATCTATATAAAGGAATTTAGTATATTTTGAATTCCCAGGTAAACGTGTGTGTGTGTGGGTGTGTGTGTGTGCGTGTGCGAGCATGAACATATTTAAGTCCATGTGCACACACACACACATGCTGTCTCTTTTAAAACCCTGAAATCCACTTCACTGGTATGTAAAGGCATACCTTGTTTTATTGCCCTTCACTGTAATGCACGTTGCAGGCACTGTATTTTTTACAAATTGAAGATTTGTGGCAACCCTGTGTTGAGCAAGTCTATTGATGCCATTTTTCCAACAATATGTGCTCACTTTGTGTTTCAACATCACATTTTAGTATTTCTCACAAAATTTCCAAATTTTTCATTATTATTGTATCTGTTAGTGGTGATCTGTGATGGGAGATCTTCAATGTTACTACCGTAATTGTCTCATAGTGCCATGAACCGCACCCATATAAGACAGCAAAAGTTATGAATAAATGTTGTGTGTGTTCTGACTGCTCTACTGACCAGCTATTCCCCCATATCTCTCCTCCGCAGGCTTCCCTATCCCCTGAGACAAAACAATATTGAAATTAGGCCAATTGGTAACCCCACTGTGGCCTCTAAGTGTTCAAGTGACAGGAAGAGTTGCACCTCTCTCACCTGAAATCAAAAACTAGAAATAATTAAGCTTCGTGAGGAAGGCATGTCAAAAGCCAAGATAGGCTGAAAGCTAGGCCTCTTGTTTCAAACAGTTAGTCAACTTGTAAGTGCAAAAGAAAAGTTCTTGAAAAAAATTAAAAGTGCTATTTCGGTGAAGGCACAAATGGTAAGAAATCAAAACAAAACAGCCCTAACTGCTGATACGGAGAAAGCCGGAGTGGTCTGGATAGAACAAACCACCCACAACACTCCATTAAGCCAAAGCCTAATCCAGAACAAGGCCCTAACTCTTCAACTCTATAAAGGCTGAGAGAGGTGAGGAAGCTGAAGGAAAAAAAAAGCTGGAAGCTAACAGAGGTTGGTTCACGAATTTAAGGAAAGACACCATCTCTATAACATAAAACTGCACAGTGGCTCATGCCTGTAATCCTAGCACTTTGGGAGGCTGAGGCAGGTGGATCACAAGGTCAGGAGATGGAGACCAGCTTGGACCAAGCATGGTGAAACCCCGTTTCTACTAAAAATACAAAAAATTAGCTGGGCATAGTGGTGCATACCCGTAGTCCCAGCTATTCGGGAGGCTGAGGCAGGAGAATCACTTGAACCTGGGAGGCAGAGGTTGCAGTGAGCCGAGATTGTGCCACGGCACTCCAGCCTTGGTGACAGAGCGAGACTCAATCTCCCTCCCCCGCAACAACAAAAAAGTGCGAAGTGAAGCAGCAAGTGCTATGTAGAAGCTGCAGCAAGTTATCCAGAATATCTAGCTAAGATCACTGATGAAGGCGGCTGCACTAAACAACAAATTTTCAATGCAGACAAAATGGCCTTCTACTGGAAGAAGATGCTATCAACA
This sequence comes from Ateles fusciceps, assembly GCA_036589455.1. Lineage (NCBI taxonomy): Eukaryota > Metazoa > Chordata > Mammalia > Primates > Atelidae > Ateles > Ateles fusciceps. The sequence continues at coordinate 5,975,700 of JAZHEH010002789.1, read as the reverse complement.
ACTTTCATGTCTAGGGAGAAGTCAAAGCCTGGCTTCAAAACATCAAAGGTCAGGCTGACTCTTGAGAGTGGCTAATGGAACTGGTGACTTTAAATGGAAGTCAATGTTCATTTATCATTCCAAATATCCTAAGGCCCTTAACAATTGTGCTAAATCTACTCTGCCTGTGTTCCATAACTAAAACAACAAATCCTGATGATAGCACATCTGTTTACAGCATGGTTTAGTAAATATTTTAAGCCTACTGTTGAAATCCACTGCTCAGAAAAGAAAGATTTATTTCAAAGTCCAATCTTATTGCTCACTGACAATGTGTCTAGTCACCCAAGGGTTCTGAAGGAGACGTATGAGAGGATTATATTGTTTTTACACTTGCTAACACAACATCCATTCTGCAGCCCAGGGATCAAGGAGTAATTCTGACTTCCATGTCTTATTTAATCAGTATATTTTACAACGCTATTGCTGCCATAATGATTCCTCTGATGGATCCAGGGAAAGGAAATTGAAAACCTTCTGGAAAGGATTCATCATTCTAGATGTCATGGAGAACATTCGTGATTCATGGAAAAGGTCAAAATGTCCACATTAACAGGAGTTTGGAAGTTGATTTCAACCCTCACGGATCATTTGGAGAGGTTCGACTTTGGTGAAGAAAGTAACTTCAGAGGTATTCGTTAGAAACAGCAAGAGAACTGGAATTAGAAGTGGAGCCTGAAGATGTGATGGACGGCTGCAATCTCATGATAAAACTTTAATGGATGAGGAGTTCCCTCTTATGGATGAGCAAGAAAGTAGTTTCTTGAGATGAAATCTACCCCTGGTAAAGACGCCATAAACATTGTTGAAATGACAACAAAGGATTTGGAATATTAGATAAACTTAGTTGATAAAGCAGCAGCAAGATTTAAGAGCATGGACTCTAAGTTTGAAAGACATTCTCCTGTGGGTAAAATGCCATCAAGCAGTATTACATGCTACAAAAAAATCTTTTATGAAAGGAAGAGTCAATAGGTATGGCAAACTTCATCGCTGTCCTTTTTTAAAAATTGCCATAGCCACCCCAACCTTCACAACCACTACCCTGAATGTCAGCAGCCATCAACAAGGAGGTAAGACCTCCACCAACAAAAAGATTATGACTTGCATAATTGTTAGCATTTTTTTTAGCAAAACAGTACTTTTCAATTAAGATATGTATATTTTTTATATATAATGGTATTGGCAGACTTGATAGAATAAAGTACAATAGCAATGTAACTTTTACGTGCACTAGGAAACCAAGAACTTTGTGTGACTCACTTTATTGCAATATTCACTTTATTGTAGTGGTGTGGAACCCACACTATCTCTGAGGTAAACCTGTATGTCTTTGCCTCTACAGGCCTGTTTTAATTCCTTTAGTATTTTTAAGTTTTGATGACTAAAACAGCAATTAACATTGAATTTAACATTTGTTTATATCTTCTAAAAATATTTCACGAAGAAATCTATAAACCGCATGTCAGGTACCCCAAATATACCACCCTCTTCCAGGATTTTGAATGGAACACAATTTTGTGAAATGATTTTCAGTGAAAGTACCTCTTAAAATACTAAATTTTGGTTCTGCTACCAGTAACAGCAGGGTAGCGCTTATGTCAGATTAACTTTCCCACAAATAACTATTATAAATTCTGGAAAAATATAAAATACACATTTAAAAAATATTTTTACACAGTGGAAAACGAAGGGGAAAAGTCTCAGGAGAGAAGAACATAAGAAAGGGGCAGAAAAAAAGTTTGAAAAATTACGACCACGAATTTCTCAAAATCACATTCAGGCACATCATAGTCAAACTGTTGACACCCAAAGATACAAACTAGTCAGTCTTCAAAAAAGCCAGAAGAAAAGACACATTCTATATAGGAGAACAATAATACAAAAGAAAACTGACTTCTAATCATGAATACCAGAGGCCTTAATACAATAGGAAAGCAGTTTTAAAGGGCTGAAAGAAGGAAAAAACCCATCGACTCAGAATACTACAGTTAGCAAAAATAAGCTTGAAAAGAAAAAGTAAAAAGTAAATATATTTTCAGATAAATGAAACAGAATTTGTTGAAAACTGACACGCTATAAGAAATGCTAAAGGAAGTTCTTCAGTCTGAAAGTAAACAGGAAGTATATTTACCATTTTGAATAAGAATACCAAAAATGGTAAGAATATGGATAAAGAGAGAGAAGACTACAACATCTAACTGATTAAAGGAAAAGCCTGACACTGTATTGTGGGGTTGACAATATATGTAAGCGTGCTATACATCATAAAAATAGCGTAAAGGACAAAATGTGGTAAATGAAATAATACTTTTGCAAAGTGTTTGCAATTTACATCCAGTGCTACAATATTAACTCTAAGTTGACTGTAATAAGTTAAAAGGAATATTATAAACACTAGAGCAACCCAAAAAAATTAGAGAGTACAGCTAAGAGAACAACAGTTTTACAAATGTTATGAAAGCAAAAGAAGACAGGAAAAAAGGGGGAGGGAAGAGATGAGGCAAAGAGAAAAAGCAAAATGGTAGTCGCAAGTGCAAACATATCAATTGCCCAACCATGTGCATCTACAGGAAATACAATTTAAATATGAAAACAAAGATAGGTTTAAAGTAAAAGAACACACACCATGCAAAGACTGATTATAAGAAGCATGAGGGCTTATATGAATACCAGACAAAATAGATTTCAAGACAAGGAATATTACCAGAGTTAAACAGAGACATTTCAAGACGGTAAAAAGGTTGATTCATCAGGAAGACAGAACAATTATAAATACATATAATATGAGCCTAACAACACAGCTCCTGAATATATGAGGCAAACACTGACAGAACTAAAGGAAGAAAGGGATGACTGCAGATTCAAACTTGGAGACTTGAACACTCTGAGTAAATAATAGACAACTAGATAAAAATCAGTAAGGGAGGGGGCAAGGTGGCTCACGCCTGTAATCTCAGCACTTTGGGAGGCTGAGGCGGGCGGATCATGAGGTCAGGAGTTCAAGACCAGTCTGGCCAACATAGTGAAACCCCATCTCTACTAAAAATACAAAAAATTAGCCATGTGTGATAGTGTGCACCCGTAATCTCAGGTACTCGGGAGGCTGAGGCAGAAGAATCGTGTAAACCCAGGAGGCGTAGGTTGCAGCGAGCCGAGATCGCACCATTGCACTCCAGCCTGGGCAACAATGCCGAGACTCCATCTCAAAAAAAAAAAAAAAAAAGGAAAAAAAGAAAAAAAATTAATAAGGATATGAAGAACACTATGGCCACATCAGTCGAGCATTTCCATCCACTGCAGAAAGTTCTACTGGGTAGTGCTGCTCTGGACTCTGAATCAAAGATATTACTGTAATTTTAAATTTATAAATTGTTCTAAGGAGAGAGAAACTGATATTATTTAATCAGAAATTATGTCAGTAGCTTTATTTTCAGCTAATTTGCTCTTAAAATTGTATTTAAACTTAAATTCCGTTGTCCTGTAACACTGAATACACACTCAGCAAAAAATCAAGTTCATTTTTACCAACACCAAATAAAAAATCCTAGTCAAACTTAATTCATGAGAATTGTGAAGAACAAAGGAGTATACAGCACCAAATTATTTAAAAACCACGTCTTACTTTTTAACTTACTTATATATTTGGTAACTTGTTCTAATTTTGAGTCCACCTTTGATGAAGTTGATCATATTTTCATCCTAAAAATAATTCAGTTAAAAAATTAGATTATTTAGCAAAAAATTGTAAATTGTCCCCACAGTTGCATGTTTGTGTGATTAGAAAAAAAAGTATTTTGATAACATAATTTTGAAATTAACACATGCTCTCGCTTTACATTTAAAAGGTTTTGGGATAATTTTTCTTCCACGTTAGAGGACAACAAAAAGAAAATTTTGTAAAATCCTTTGATTATTTTAGATTACTAAGGAGGTAATCCTCACCAATTGGGGCCATATGTGGTCCAAATTATTTTAATAAACATCGACATCTACTGAGCAATTTTCTTCTGGGTTTAGCAGAATCCAAAATGGATGACTTTACAACTCTGCTCTAAGGCCAACCCTTCCAGTATATCATACCCAGTAAATAGAACAGTGGTTCTTCTTTCACACAGTACTTTAGCAGAGTCTATTTAATGTTGTGAATTTTATTCATACACATTTCCAGGCCCAAAATAACTGGTCTGGTTTCTGAAGTGGCTGTCACTACTATGCAATTTTGCTTTAGGAAAACAAAACCACTTCAGCTCTCTTTATCTGATGGTCATTGACCATAAAATTGAGGCAGCTGTCCTCGATGAATGGCATTTTCAGGGTCAGCATTCTAGGATTCTAAGACAATCTCTCAATAAATTACATCAAATAACCACTTGAAGGAAGTTACTCTAATACATGGTACTAGTGAAGACAGTCCTATGTTTTGCATTTTCAGAGAGAAAGTTTTTCTAGTCTATTGAGATCAGAAAGATGCTCTGATATGTATTTCTCATGTACTTAAGCATCCTTCTGTAGCAAAAGAAAAACTGAATTTAGTTTACTAATTTCATTAATTACTTAAATATGCAATGTTCCAATTATTATAAGAATCAATAGATATAAAATTCAATGTTTATCTTAATTTAAAGAATCTTATGATTACATAAGAGCCAACACCAATCAGAAAAGAATTTCTTAAATCAGCTTAAAATATGCCTCAAAAAAAAAACACATTTCAGGATTCATCAAACTTAAACTTAATGCTTATTTTATACTAGGCACCCAACTGCAAAAACAGACGAAAGTAATACAATACGTTAAGGGAGGGCGTCATGCACAGGGACAGAGCCACGCACAGGGACTGAGTCATGCACAGGGGCCGGGTCATGCACAGGGACGGGATTATGCACAGGGGTGGGGTCATGCACAGGGGCGGGGTCATGCACAGGATGTCATGAGAACACAAAGTAGTGGCATGGAGAGGGCCAGAAATGTCTCCTGGAAGCATTGGTGCTTTAAACACAAAAATAATTAAAAACTGGCCAGGTGTACAAAGGCAAAGCAGACGTGAGCTTTGTAAGCAAAGTAAAACTCAAGTGGAAAGACAGGGTGGTATTAAGGATCATGATGGGTTTGGCTGTGTGTGCATATGCAATTCCACACTGCTGAAGAATCTATTGCAAAGAGAACGACCAAGGAGTTAAGACCGCTACCTCTACCCATGCTACTCAAGTATGCAGCCCCGTCAGTGGCATCCAAGGACACCTGTAAGGTAGGGGGGTAGGAAATATGGAGAGGAGGTACCAGTTTTGTTTGAAAAAGTACCCCCCTCATTTGTGATATTCTGTTACAGAATACTGCCATAGTCAATCAGAGCTACTGAATGCTGAAGCAGAGAAGTGACCAGGTCAGAGTTTCATTTTTAAGAGGGCACTCAACCCTCGACTGCAGATTAGGGAATGAGCTGAAGGCAAAAGAAATTAGAAAGGGAGAGTCACTAGGCTGCTGTCAGTCCAGCGAAGAGTAGATAAGCACCTCAACTAGAACAATGATAGGAAGAGATGGAGCTGTACAATCTTTAAAAGGCTAAAGCAGCATGAATATAAAAATGATTGGGTGGGAGGCATGAGGAACAGGGGACAATCATGGATATCTCTTCAATTTCAAGTCCCCAAATATAAAATAAGCCTTCAAATCCCAAATTTGATTGCCAAATCCCGGTTTGGAAAACAAAAAAACTTGGGCCTCCATGACTCTCATTATGATGCTTACCGAGGCAGTAAGACTGTTGCTATCAACCAGCCTTTGTAATGTGTGGGCTTTAGAAAACAGGGTCGTGGGCTACACTGATTCAGTTTTACTAAACCAGAATCCAACCTAAGAGGTAAACCTCCAGGAAAATAAAGAAGCAACTGTCAAATAACTGTGGCTGGGTGCAGTGGCCCACGCCTATAATCCCAGCACTCTGGGAGGCTGAGGCAGGTGGAACCTGAGGTCAGGAGTTTGAGAACAGCCTGACTAATATGGTGAAACCCTGTATCTACTGAAAAAACAAAAATTAGCCGGGCATGGTGGCGCAAGCCTGTAATCCCAGCTACTTGGGAGGCTGAGACAGAAGAAGCGCTTGAACGTGGTAGGCGGGTGTTGTAGTGAGCCAAGATCGCGCCACTGCACTCCAGGCTGGGGGACAGAGTGAGGCTCTATCTCAAAAAAAAAAAAAAAAAAGACAGTTGTGATTGAGGAAGATTTTCCATTTCACAGTTGAATTTCTTTCTGATTTCTTACACTCTCTACCCCACTTGACCCTCACTGTAGCCATCACTATCACCCATGAGGCCATAATGTGAAAATGCATGTTTTACAGAAGCATTGGAAGATACAGAAATAGGCAAAGTACTGACTGTACCAGTTCCCAGAGGTGCAATTAAAATGTCTCATAAGAAAAGGATTAATTGTTTAGTGTCTTTTTAAAACCGCTATTCCAAAGGAAGAAATAAAAGAAAGGGGAATGAGAATAGAAAGAAGGGGAAAAATAAAATTGGAAGTATACATTAACTTTCTCTGCATGCACAACTGAACTTGACTGAGGCATGTGGTATTAAGAGGGGGACGCTTCCTCTGCCCGGGCCACTCCAAGGCACAGCCTCTCCCCAGCAGAAAGTGCAAAGGGGAATATTCTCCGTTTTCACACAGATGCATCTTGAAATTAGATGTGGCAGTTGCAAAGCAATTTCTTTAAAGTTTCTTTTTGAGACGGAGTCTTGCTCTGTCACCCAAGCTGGAGGGCAGTGGTGCAACCTCAGCTCACTGCAATCTCTGCCTCCCAGGTTCAAGTGATTTTCCTGCCTCAGCCTCCTGAGTAGCTGGGATCACAGGCATGCACCACCATGCCTGGCTAATTTTATTTTATTTTTGAATTTTTAGTAGAGATGGGGTTTCACTATGTTGGCCAGGCTGGTCTCAAACTCCTGACCTCAGGTCATCCTCCTGCCTCAGCCTCCCAAAGTGCTGGAATTACAGGCATGAGCCACCGCGCTCGGCCTAAACTTTCTTTAAAGACAGAGTCTTTAAAGGGCAATGATTCCCAGCATAGTGATTTGAAATAGATTCTTAAGTACAGTAGAGGGGGGAACAAAGCTCTCTAGCATCTTTCTTCAGCCAAAGCTTACCAGAATAAAAAATATTTTTCTTTACAATTTTAAGTCAAAAGAATTGAAGCTTGGACATAGAATGCGCCACATTTTTCTATGCAGCACTGGCAGTCTTCCCAGCCAATATGAATTCTAAGCCAAATATTCATTACCTGCACAAACGTGAGTGCTGCTTTCTGTAGAAGACACTCGGCATAACAGATTTCAGCATGCATTTCCTCTATTAAAAACAAATAAAGTTACATTAAGTAAAATCCCACATCCAAAGTGATTGCTCTATGATGTTCAGGAAAGACTGGCAGATAAATGAACCCAAGAGAGACCCCAAAACTTAGTTCATCCTTGTGCATCCATAAAAGTGGAATCATGATCCCAGTTTTCACTTGTCAGCAAGATTTTCCTGGAATGTGTGAAATGTTCAGGGAAGTCATCCCCCATTTAAACATAACTGCAAAGAGTCAGTCACTTCGTATCAGAGATCCAAACTCAGCTCACAAGAGGAAATGAACATTTAAAAGCACCTTCTTAAAATAGGAAACCACTTATTGTTTAAATTAATAGTAACATAAAACTTTAACACTTTTAAAAATCAAAAAAAACTGGACAGGCACGGTGGCTCACACCTGTAATCCCAGCACTTTGGGAGGCCGAGGTAGGTGGATCACGAGGTCAAGAGATCGAGTCCATCTTGGCCAACATGGTGAAACCCCGTCTCTACTAAAAATACAAAAATTAGCCAGGCATGGTGGTGCATGCCAGTAGTCCCAGCTGGTTGGGAGGTTGAGGCAGGAGAATACCTTGAATCCAGGACAGAGGTTGCAGTAAGCCAAGATCCCACCACTGCACTCCAGCCCAGATGACAGTGTGAGACTCTGTCTTAAAAAAAAAAATTGAAAAAAAAAACCTAAATTATGAATGCTAGCTTCTAAAATACGAAGGTTTGGTAATCATGACACTAACCATACACATTAGCTACCTGAAAAGACAGCAGGAATTCTCTGGAGTTCTGTGAAGAAGAAATGCCCTGCCTGCCCAAGTTAAGACTCCTCACACATGAAGACCTGATATCAAAAGAGGTAGCACTATCCCAGTTTTGGGCTAATTTGATCATGTAGATGTCTAGCACAAAAACAAGGTACTCACAAAAAGGGGCTAGGTGAAGCTCTGTGAATCCTAGGGACCTGTGGATTACCCCAAAACACACACCCTAGCTTCCCAACAATCCACTATACTCGCAGAGAATGGAGAGACAAATCTTTCCTTTTTTCCATAAACAAGTCAGCGGATTCCTGCTCTATCCACGGGATGCAAATTGGCATGATATTTAGGCAAATGAGCCTGGGGTATTCAACAGCCTGGGCTGCTAAAAAGGCTCTGCCATGTACTGGCTATAGGACCTCGTCCCCTCTCTGCTGGTTTCCTCATTTATAAAGGACACTAATACCACCTCTAGTTCCCAGCTGAAGGATCAAATGAGATGCTGCGTGCAGAGCTCACAGTACGGAGTAAGCACTGGATCAATGCTAGCTGCGTGCACTGAGATCACGGCCCTTGATCCACGTCACTGCTCTTTGGTAAAAGCTCAGAAAGCAGAAAGCGTTGTTATGTGGAGTGTGACTGAAAATAGGGTATTTCTGTATTATTGGGATTACTGCTCAATAGACTTAGATGACGACTAGTGCTTTCTTGCATTCACACACACAGATCCCACCCCCACCCTACACACACATACAACCCACTGGTTCTCACAAATTGGTTCAAGTTCCTGCCATGCTCATATTCCAAATGTTTAAATTACAAAGAAGCACCTCTGCAGCTAAGGTCTTCAACAGCACACAGAGAGATGGGGCCAAACCCAGCACAGGCCAAACTTGAGGAGTTACAGCCTGCACATTCTGGCAGCATCCACAGTCACCTTCAGAACACCTCTCCTCAAAGTGTGCCCACTGATTTTCTAGCTGTGTTCAGTGGGATACCAACCAGTAACTTACTTTTACACAGTCACCTGAATATCCTCTTCCTAGGTAATTTTGTAACAGCGTGAGAATCAGGAATTATTAGGTCTGAAAGTCTGCTCAGGAATACAGACTGCTGGCTTGGGGTACATGCAGAGGGGGATGAAGTCCATGGTGGCAATGATTGTGGGGGGTGGGGGGTGGTGGAAGGGAGAGGGGTGGTGGAGGGGGCAGTGGCAGGGAGTGTGTCGGTAGCAGAAGCAAGGAAAGCCCAGAGCACCTTTGGAAAAAGCCAGTCAAGGGAGCAGAGGGCAATGAGGCTGGAAGGGTAAGTCGAGGCTCAATTATAAATGGCTTTGAATGTTAGAGTCTGCACTTGATCAGGAGGAAACAGTGAGTCAGTCCTTACAGCGATCGGAGAAGACAGGTGGGCAGATCAGTGGTTAAGTGAAAGATGAACAAATCTAAGAGTAGCAAAAGGGATATGACGAGAAGGCAGACAGAAAAGGCAGGAGAGTTTGAACTTTGTATTCTGCAAATAAGCACCCTTCATATTAAATCCCTTTCACATGCTAGGTACTCACTGCACTTAAATATCTGTTTGTAAAGGCAATTTGAAACCCATTTGGGGCAATCGCCAGCCACAAGAGAAAAGAACTAGTATGTTCCACGTTAAACCCATGAAAAGTTTAATGAAATATACTCACTCCTGTAGAAAACCAGACACTCAAGGATGTAAATGAAAATTACCAAGAGGAAAAACAAATCACACACTAAAGCTACAATGTTTTGACATGCTCCCTTGAACACAAAGTCTGTTTGGGTTGCAGTTGACAGCCAAACTCACTAAGAATAAAATACAGCTTAATTTATAAAAGTCTTATTCTTTCACTGTGGCTGATTTACATTGCATAGTTCTTTAGTTCTCAAAATTAACCATTAGGCACTTATGAGTAGGTAACTACCAGGAATACCTTTTAATTATAAATTCCTTAGTCCACAGGAGTAAATATCTTCATGATGCACTGAAATAATGTTAGCTAAGTTCAGCCTTTAGATATGAAAGTCTAAGTAAACCTGTATTTCAGAATAGGCTATGGTCACAAGCTAGTTTATTTTATTTTTATTTATGTAGAGACAGGGTCTTGCTCTGTCACCCAGGGTGGAGTACAGGGGCATGATCTCGGCTCACTGTAACCTCTGTGATATAGTTAGGCTTTGTGTCCCACCCAAATCTCACCTTGAATTGTAATCCACACCATCTCCACGTGTCAAGGGTGGGACCTGGTGCAAGATAACTGGATCATGGGGTGATTTCTCCCATGCTGTTCTTGTGATAGCATGTGAGTTCTCACAAGATCTGATGGTTTTATGTGTCTGACAGTTCCTCCTACATGCACTCTCCTCCTGCTGCCTTGTAAAGGTGCCTTGCTTCCTCTTTGCCTTCTGGCACGATTATAAGTTTCCTGAGGTCTCCCCAGCCATGCAGAACTGTGAGTCAATTAAACCTCTTTCCTTTATAAATTGCTCAGTCCTGGGCAGTTCTTTATAGCAGTATGAAAACGGACTAATACACTCCACCTCCTGGGCTCAAGGGATCTTTCCACCTCAGCTTCCCAAGTAGCTGCAATTACAGGCACAAGCCACCATGCCCAGCCTATTTTTTAGAATTAGTAAAAAGTAATTTTCTACTGGATTCCAGATTTCCTAAAGTGCCATTGTTGAAAGACATTATAAACACATAACAACACAGTATCATCTATTTTCAAGATGACTAGCATAGAAATAATTCAACATTTCCTTCACCCATATATGACACATTTTGTGCCCTTTCTCTACTCGCCTACAGGAGAAAATGTGGGTTACAGTGGAAAAAGTAGCTTAGGGAAAGGCAGATGATCAGTTAACCCTACTCTGCTGGGTGGGGAACCCTGACCGTTCGTTTACATCTCCAATCAGTTCCTAGTCTATAAAGAGGAGGTTAGATTAGATAATGCTAAGAAAAGCATCAGGACAGTACATGGCACATACAGGGTGCTTTTTTAAAATGGAGCATTATCATCTTACTTTTCAAATTATTATTATTTATACTCATACAAAAAATACCATGTCACTCATGCCAAAACTCAGGTAAAAATAATCTCAAATATCTGCCTTCATACTATAAGGAAAAGGGAGGCTTCCCCCTAGAGGGAAGCCATAGGGAGGGTAACAGAGAGGAGAATACAAGAAAAGAGTTCAATTTCTTTTGGGCCTATTTGATTTCTCATTAACCCACGTTAGTGAACTTTAGGTCTAATGGAACCAATTTACATAAGCGGCCCAAAGATGGAAAATATGTAGACATATTCTATCCGAAGTCAAGGGGATAAATGAATTCTTGTAAATAGTTGGAGGTCAGTTTCTGGAGAAAAAGATTATGGGTTTCAGCTGCCTAGAGTGACCACTGAAATGCCCTTCTGTTTGACCATGGTTTTGGGGTCAACATCATGCCCCTTTGAAACAAGTCCTACAGATGTGATCTGTCTCGTAATTCCTCTCCTATAATCCATACTCTAGCTTCACATCATCCAAATGTTCCCAAGTTCTCCGATGTCCATAACACTTTGATATTACTCATCTAACAAAATAAACAAAACTTCCTAATAAAACACACTCAGAAATGTGTCTGCCATATACTTGACAATTAGAAACAACTCTGACAGCAGTATCCAGAATTGCTCTTGCTCTCATCAGCCAAAGCTACTTCTAGTATTTTGCGTTACCTCTTCAGAGAACACGTTGACAGGGACAATACAGACATGGATTCTCCTGGGATGGCAAAAGCTTTATTCTACAATGGTTACATTTGAAGGACACTTTTTTTTCTTCTACAGGAATATCTAGATGTTCCTTTCTTTCCAACTGTTCTGACTGGAGGGTAACACTGAAAAGACAGAGGTGATCTTGAAACTTCTGCCCTAGTCCCAGGGGGCACATCAAGCAATTGACCACAGTGGTCATTTCCTCCCATCCATCTGATCAGGGTGCCGCAGCCCACCATTCCTGGATTCTCGAATATTCCTAAATGTCCACAAACCAAACGTCTTCTATACTTGAAACATTATCATTTTTTAAAAGATATCAAAATTACTTTCACCTTGAAAAAAATTGTAATAGCTTGTGGAAAACTGATTCTCAAAGATGAACAGTAAGAATACAAACTGTCCTCTATCTTTGGAGAAAAAAAATTGGCAATACCTATAAATATGGTAAATTTTCAAACTGTCAGTCCTGGTAATTCCACTTTTAGGAATCTATCTTATGAACTACTTTTTAAGATGCATAACGATTCTAGGACAGCATTATTCATAACAGTGAAAAAATAAGAACAATATAGAAAATCCAAGTAAATCACAGTATACCAATCCTATGGAATAGCACACAGCTGTTAAACATACATCCGTAATGACCTGAGAAAATGGCAGTGTCAAATTCACACTGTAGGAAAACACCTATTATGTGATTCTATGCTTGCAAAAAACAAAAAGAATCCATGAGCAACAACCAAAACCCTACATGTACCTTATTTATGTATTTGAGTATGTACACAGAAAAGTCTGCAAGGCTTCAAAATGAACTATTAACACTATACTTCTGGAGGGTGAGTATGATAAGGAAGAGAACAAGACATTCCATTTACTTTATACGCTTCAGTATGGAATTTTATGAGATAATCATTTTTTAATTTTTAAAATCAAGGGAAAAAGTGATCTTTTAAATGACTCTTACCTTCACTCAGTTGCTCCAGTGATCCTCTAGAAGAAGACTTGAGAAAGAGTCTACAACTGTGTATTTTTTCCTGTATCTACATTGAATAAACAGAAAGAGAGATAGAAAATGGAAAAAAAAAAAATCAGGCTGAGCTCATTTTCATTTAACATTCATTTCAGTCACTATCACACCAGAGAGTCAAAAAGCTGAAACTCTAAACCCTGAAGTCTGTAGGACACAGGCCATCTTTTTCCAACACTCTCCACCCAGCACTGGCTAGCCACTTGTGGGAACTCAGTCTGTGTTACTAAACACCACATGTGGGGAAACCCATACATGCCAGTGAAAACTAACCTGCAAAGTACCTTCCCTTATCCCTATAACTAAAATCAGTATTAGTGGCAAAATCTCCACAGGTTAAAAATGAAGTTAAAGTGCAATATTTGGAAGCTCTCTTCAGTTGAGGAGCTTATAACACAATTACATCACGATGTAATTTCACCCATGTTAACCTTCTGATCATGAACCTTCTGCCCCAGTCCCAGGGGGCACATCAAGCAATTGACAGCAAGCGGGGTCATTTCCTCCCATCCACCTGATCAGGGTGCTGCAGCCAGCCATTCCTAGATTCCTGAATAGTCCTAAATGTCCACAAACCAAGCATCTTCTATACTGTGATACATTTATCATTTTCTAAAAAATATCAAAATTACTTTCACCTTGAAAAACAATTTTGATAGGGTCTTCCTATACACACAGAGTAAAGCTTAAAATAAAACTAAAAATCTATCTCATTTTCACCAAACAGAAGTGTTCAAAAAGAGGTTCTTAAACATATAAAACATCCCCTCATGAATTTGCATCTCTCACTTAAAATAAGAATGCTCCTTGCTTGGCTTGGTTTGGCATGCAGTAATACCTAATGTCATCCACCTTGAGAGATGCTTGCTTCTAATCCCACTGAAATTCCACCCTCTCCACCCCCAGGGCTCTGTAGCTCAGACCCCAGGCTACCAAAAAGAAAAGTGGAATAATATAGATGCCAAATGGGAATCCTTCAGCTCCGGGGCTGAAGTTCTTTTCTGTAACTGTGGCCGATTTCAAACACAGAGCTCTTGGTCAGGCAAATGACATTATTTTTGTCACACAGGCATAAAGGTCTGCAGTCCCATCTCAAGTAGTTGATGACTCATCATACTTTTGGCAGGTTTGTAAAGCGTCCTTCATGGCAGAAATGCCGTTTTGGATGTCCTGTTGCTCGAAGGTCAGGACAGCCTGCAACACCACAATGGTACTGTAGCCCAAGGCATGGTACATACTCTCCTTAGCCCTGGGGAGAACACAGGGAATTCAGACATTTTAATTCAATGGAAAAACACCCCAAGTTTTATCTGATGCTGATCATAAGAAATTCTAGTAAATGCATGTCCTGACTTGCACAGTAACCATTATTCCTTCACCATTATCACCAAAATTATATGGGCAGTGAAAAGTAACCTCTAAAGAACTCAAGTACCAAGGACTTTCCAATGTAAACCCACTCCAGGCGGAACAAAACGTTCCAGGTTGAAGTGAACAATGTGCATTTCCCTATTTCAACACAAGAGGGCAGCCTGCAGACAGATTCCAAACAGTTTTCTGTTGGAAAAGGGGCAGAATATTACCTTTGGCTCTGAAATAAGGGCTAAAAAATAAAGGCTGCTAGAAAATGTATTTTTTTGACAGAGAGATTCTGATACATTTTATCAAAAATAAAGGCTAATTTAAAATCATCCCTCTCCTGTCCAGCCAAAGGCCAAGAGGAAACAAGATTTTGGAATAAGTTAGACTGGTCACAAGGGCCCTGACCAAAGTAGATGTCAGACCTTGTATTTAACTCCAATCCCATTATCTGAGATTCCTGATCAAGTTCTTGATACTTCAGATCATCAAGTTACAGTGAGAACTGCTTCAGGATACTTAAGGATGTTAAATAGCCCTCATGGACGGCAGACATCCAGATTCTCTGGCTGTGAGAACATCATCATTTATTTTCTAAAACTTCTTAAGCTGTATTCATTATTTACAAGGTTTAAAATAGTAATGCATGGTTTTGTTTTTAATTTCAATATTAATGCATAATAGCCTGCTGCCACGCAAAACAAATGCAAGCCACATTATTCTTTGCCCCCATGGAAATAGTCTAAACATCCTTTGGTAATTTGCAGCTTGTCCTGAATACTGAGGGCACTATCTGTTCAAAAGAACCACAAGGAATCAGAGCAGCCCAAAGTTAATCATTAATTGTGGTTTCAAACCTCACATTTTTAACTGAAAGCTCGTTCAAGAAGCAAAAAAATGATTCAAGTGAGGAAAAGGTTTTTGGGTGTTTTGGTTTTTTTGAGAAGGAGTTTCACTCCTGTTGCCCAGGCTGGAGTGCAATGGCACAACCTCGGCTCACCGCAACCTCCTCCTCCTGGATTCAAGTGATTCTCAGCCTCCCGAGTAGCTGGGATTACAGGCATGTGCCACCACGCCAGGCTAATTTTGTATTTTTAGTAGAGATGGGATTTCTCCATGTTGGTCAGGGTCTCAAACTCTCAACGTTAGGTGATCTGCCCACCTTGACCTCCCAAAGTGCTGGGATTACAGGCATGAGCCATTTTAACAGTGAAATGTACAAAAATCGGAGACTAACCTGACTGAATACAATACTAAATCATTTATTTTCATTCCATATTATGACCAGCTGGGTGTCAGTGGCAGAGAAAGACTTGTTTGAATAAAAATCAAAGAAGATAATGGGTACAAAAATATAGTTAAATAGAAGAAATAACTTCTAGTATTTAATAATAAAGAAATTAGTTAATAATTTATTGTATATTTCAAAATAGCTAGAAGAGAATAATTATAAATGTTTCTGACACTAAGAAAAGATAAATGTTTGAGGTGATAGATAACCCAGTTATCCTGATTGATCATTGCACACTGTATACAGGTATTGAACTATCACATGTACCCCCAAAATAGGTACAACTATAACTCATCAAAAAAAACATTAAAAGCCCAAAGAAGACAGGCAGGTAGGCTGAGAAAGAGACAGAAAGACAAGCAGACAGAGAAGACAAAGGGAGGTAGAGACAGAAGGCAGAGAAATCTGAGGGACTGAGAAGGACAGAGGGAGAAAGGCAGGGGACAGGCAAATGTCGAAGACCACACCAGAAAATCCCCTTAGACTACAGGGCTTCACCATTGGTTTCATCATTTGTTCTTAACCTGTGAAATGATAGCTGACCCATCTTGATTACAGCTATTCTAAGTCTTAACAGAATTACCATAGCAGCTCCTCAGCAGGTCAATTAATCTCTAAGATTCAAATGACCAGAGTCCAGCCACCCTGGTGACCACTCCAAGTAAGGAATGAGATTGCTCACTTTTGTGCCCAAGTAATCGTCTAGAAAATTATTATGTGAGATCTAAGCTTCATTTAAGAAAGTGTTTGAGGGCATGTAAGATTATTCTTGTCAAGACAAAGGCCAAGTAAACAGGCAAGCACAGGTTTTGGTGCCACATTTGAAACCTTAACAGGTATTACTGAGATGAAACTGCTTAACTTACTTGTCGAACAAACAGAGAACCCCCATAATAGTCTTATTATCTTAAATTTATTTTTAGCATTGAGATCAGCATATTCTGGTTCTTCCCCTCCCCATTTCAAAGGAAAATTTTTTCAATAATATTTAAAAGGAACAATCATAAAAATATTTCATTGAAGAAAGTGAAATTGAAGGCTTATAAAACTACATAAGACAACATATCTGAACAAGGAGATTAAAATATGTGAAACAATCAGAAATTTTCTACTAATTATATTTGAAAACTCAGATTTCTAAACTGAATATTAAAAGTGACTAAAGTAAGGAGGTCTCAACTAAATTAGCTAATAAATATTCAAATGGGAACAGATAATTTACAAGCATGACATCAAACCATCATCAGAAACATCTGAAAAATATTTTATCTAAAAGACACAAAGTAAATTACCAGGGGCGAAGCAATTCTAAGGCGTCTGTAAATTTGTTACTTAGAAATAAGTTCAATGCCACAGCACATTCTTCAAGGCCACTCTTGAGATCCACCTTGGATGATGATGAACTAAAGATCAAGAAAAAAACACAGAATTTCTATAGCTTTTACCATCAGCATGTTGTCCCTAGCGGGGGTGTGTGTGTAAATTCTGGAGACAGGACAGGCTGGAATATTAACTTTGCTACTTACTGTCTATAAGATCCCTGAGTCTAAATTTTCTTATCTGTAAAACGGGAAGACCAACACCTACTTCGTGAGGCTGCTGTGAGGATGAGGTAAACTGACAAATGCTGCTCAGAGCAGGCGCTAAATAGATGATAGTTCCCTTCCCCGTTGCTTCAAAGACCGTAAATGTAGGAATTCCATACTTTAGTACATGGAGGAGGGGGGAGATTATTTTGTTTTAGTTTGGTTATACACAGGGGAAAAAAAAAAAAAACGTGCTTCATTGAAAAACCATGAACTGTCGAGACTCTAGAGGAAATCTCCACAGGTGATTAGATTCTGATTCTCGGGGAACTTTCAACTCTGTAAACTGTAGATAACTAACAGCAGTGCAAAACAATTGTTGTCTACAGACATGTTCATTTTGTCCTGGCCACTACAGGTGCAACTAACTTTCCTCCCTCATTGTGGAATAAGCTAGTTTTCCTGCATTTGCACATTAATTTTAATAGTACTTTACCTCACAGAAATTTGTCACAGTTTCTCCTTTGAACCTGTTATAACGTCTGCCAAATGTCCTCATCTATAATTAATAGTGATGAAAATACTTATCATGTTCATTTTTGCATCTATATGAGTCACGATTTTATCCTTTTTGAAAATTATCTATTAATCACTTATGATTGACAGAAATTTTGTTCCTTAAAGCCATCTCTAAGATGTTTTGTTTTGACTTTAAATGACTTCAGAAAGTAAATGAGCAGTAGAATGATTTGGCAAACAAAAATGCTGATAAGAAATAAACAGCAGGCATGGTTGGCTGATGCCTGTAACCCCAGCACTTTAGGAGACTAAGACAGGAGAAATGCTTGAGGCCAGGAGTTCAAGACCAGCCTGGGAAACAGAGTGAGCACTCGTCTCTATAAAAGTTTTTTTAAATAGCCAGCTACAGGCATTGCGGTGGGAGGATCACTTGAGTTCAGGAGTCTGTGGCTGTAGTGAGCCATGAACATGCCACAGTACTCCAGTCTGAGCGACAGTGAGACCTTGTCTCAAAAAAATAAACTGGGGCTGGGCATGGTGGCTCACGCCTATAATCCCAGCACTTTGGGAGGCCAAGGCAGGTGTATCACTTGAGATCAGAAGTTTGAGACCAGTCTGATCAATATGGTGAAACCCCATCTCTACTAAAAATACAAAATTAGCCAGGTGTAGTGCTGCATGCCTGTAATCCTAGCTACTCAAGAGGCTGAGGCAGAAGAATCACTTGAACCCAGGAGCCAGAGGTTGCAATGAGCTGAGATTACACCACTGAATTTCAGCTTGGGCAACAAGAGCAAAACTCCGTCTCAAAAAAATAAATAAAATGGGCCAGGTGTGGTGGCTCAGGCCTGTAATCCCAGCACTTTGGGAGGTCAAGGCAGGCAGATCATTTGAGGTCAGGAGTTTGAGACCAGCCTTACCAACATGGTAAAACCCCATCTCTACTCAAATACAAAAATTAGCTGGGTATAGTGGTACACTCCTGTAATCCCAGCTAGAGGCTGAGGCAGGAGACTTGCTTGAACCTGGAAAGCAGAGGTTGCAGTGAGCCAAGACCATGCCGCTGCATTCCAGCCTGGGCTACAAGAGCAAGATGCTGTCTCAAAAAATAAATAAAATAAAAATAAATAAATATACTTGATAAGTATTTGAAGTTGAGTTTCCAACCCACCAACCTCTTCAAATTCATTCTTTAAAATATGAAAGCAAAGTGCCCCTTCAGTGACTCCTCTAGCGGGAAAGGGTTCTGAAGATAATGCCAGAACCCCACTCTCCGTCAGGTCCTCTCATGGCTCCTTCTTCTTATCCAGATCTCAGCTAATGCAGAGCAGCCTGGCTGACCCCCACTTCATCCTATCTCACTGTTCTTTCTCCATACCATTATTACCATCCAAAAGTATCTTGTGCATGTAGCATTTGTAGACATGCTTCTCTGTCTTCCCTCTCTAGGACATAAATGCAAGGAAGTTGTTTTAGTCATTCCTGTGCACCAGTGCCTTCGACAATACCTAGAACATATTACATGCTCAAAAATATTGTTGAGTGGTAAATGGTCGGATGGGTGGGTACAACTGCTCTGGGTAGAAACAGAGACTTCTTCATGCCTGGAGTTTGAGGCACCTCCTCTATGGTGGAGTAGAACTCAGGCAAGCTCTTGATGGAGGGCTAAGAATTGTTTTGCTTAAATTTCCAGTGAATGAAGAGACCCGATAAGAATGCTAGGAGTTCACAAGCCTTTCACAGCAAGATTTTTCACAAGCAAGTTGCCTGATACCTCCTAATTCACCAAATTTTGTCACCAAACTTTGTCAGTGTTACCTCCTGAATGTCTCTTGAATTTATCCTGTCTCATCTCTACCGCCCAGTCCAGGTTAGTCATCATGTGTTGGCTGGGGTCCACAGACCCATTTCTTTCCCCCATTGTCTACCTCTACTCCCGCTCATCAAATCTTCACCTAGAATCCATTCAACCAATATTTATGCTAAATATGTGCCAGGTACTCTTCTAGGTGCTGGCAATACAGCAATGAACAAGACACACAGGATCCTGGGCTCTCTAGGAGCTTTCATTCTACTGGGGAAGGGAGGGCAGATTTGCACAAGCAGACCAAGAACTGACTAGGGTCTTCCCTGGTTGGGATAAGTGGTCTGGGACAGAACCTAATTTCTTGGGGAGGCAGGGATGGGGAGAACATTAATCAGGATGGTCAGGAAAAGCTCTCCAAAAAGGTGACATCTGATTGCTGTACAATGTGGCCAGCCATGGTAATACCTAGGTTGAGGGCAGAGGGGGGGATTCTAAATTGGGAATGTGATGAGCAAGACAGAGAATGGGAGAAAATGAGGACAGAAAACAGGCAAAAGCCAGAAACCATAGAGGCGGAGAGCGTGAATTTTATTCTTTGAACAAAAGGCAATACATCAGCTCTGAAATTCTCACTCTTTTTCTTTTTTTTTTCTGAGAGGGAGTCTCGCTCTGTCACCTAGGCTGGAGTGCAACGCCGCAATCTCGGCTCACTGCAACCTCTGTCTCCTGGGTTCAAGCGAATTCTCCTGTCTCAGCCTCCTGAGTAGCTGGGATTACAGTAGCTGGGATTACAGGCTTGAGCCACCACGCCTAGGTTAATTTTTATATATTTTAATAGAGACGAGGTTTCACTATGTTGGCCAGGCTGGTCTCAAACTCCTGAACTCAAGCAATCTGCCTGCCTTGGCCTCCCAAGGCGTCAGTCACCGTGCCCGGCCTGTCACTCTTTTTCTAAACATCCCTTCCCTTCAAATATTAGGTTTTCCCATTTTACCTCCTGACAATTATCTCTAAGGTTACAGCTCATCCTTCATTACCAGGAAACAGACTGTGAACAGATACCAGTCCTCTTGCCAAACATCCACCTCTGCCTCTCAGCTGGCCACACTGTCGCCCGGGAGGATACACTATACACACACCCACATACATACACAAAAGTGGGAGCTCAGCACCTCCGAACACGGTAAACTCAACTCTTCTGAGTGGTTTACCATGATGTTCACCTGGAATTAACACTCCTCTCCGGAACACAAGGGCTACTATGTGTTCTGTAAGGAATGACCAGAAGCACAACTTTCACCATGGCCAAGACTTCTGTCAGGTCTCTCTCGGACACAGGTGCTCCTCTTCATTTCCACTGCCATCACATTAATTGAGACTCATCACTTCAGATCTGAATTCTGAAATACTCTCCAAGAATGCCTTCCTATTACTGCTTTGATTCCACGGTTCTCCAACTCCAGCACACATCAGACACACTGGGATTCCACTCCCAGGCTACTCTCTTCCTAAAACAGATGCTCATCATTCTGCCTTCTTAGATTAAGAACCTAAAGCAGCTACCCACACCTGCCACGTGAAGTGGAAATCGGCTCACCATACCTGTCCAACCAGGCTGGAATGATGAGCAAGGCTATTTTAAAACAGCCCAGTATTTTGCAAGAGGCTCGTCAGCATAGCATTCCCCCTCAAGTATAGCATGATGTAATTAATGAAAACAGTCCTGGACTGGAAATCAGAAGTCAGCCAAGTCATTCTCTAGCCTTGTGACCTTCACCATGTCCCTTAACTTCCCTGAGTCCCTAGCCTCATCTTCAAAGTGCTCTCATTTCACAATGTCTGCAAGAGAAGCCAAGGAATGGTTACTACGAGTGTGTTTTGTGAACTTTCAAGCCCTATACAAGTTAACAACCATGTCTAATTCTCCAAAAACTGTGGTGCTCAGCCCACATAGTCACCTTCCTGACCTGCTGGGGACATGCCCGGGTACCTTTCATAATATATATCTTCAGTGAGGTGACGACTCCTTGTGTCTCTAATTTAAAAGATTAAGGCAGGATGAGTTTTTTGTCTATTTTAAAATATATACATAAAAATGAATACATAACATAAAAATGTGGAACTATACCCGTATCACTATCACTGACATTCCAATTCTTCCTTTATTAATTACTTAATAAGCTTGGTTACAAAAAAACTACATAATAAATGAGCATGTGAGCTCTGGAATCAGAACCTTTTATTCATTTCCTGACTCCCTTTTACCTCAAGAGAAGTCAAAGGTTTCCCACAATATACTGATTCAACTGAAACTGTGATCCTAGAGAACTAGGCTGTGTCCTCCCAAGGCTATTTTCCATTACTTACCTGGAGGTTTTGTCTCTTTCCTCTAGAAATCACAATTTTTACTCACTTATGTTAGGCAGGGTGATAACTGGTGACTTTTTCTCTTCTTTCCAAATTATCTGAACTCTGCTCACATTACTTTTATAATGAAAAACTGATTCACAAAAATTTTAAAACATAAAAGTAACATTTTAAATAAGAACAAAGGAAACAGTCTTTTCTCCACCACTTCCCAGTTCTGTAACCTTGAACAACTCACTTTACCTCTGTAAGTCTCAGTTTCCTCATCTGTAAGATGGGGATCATTAAGCCTGCAGTTACTACTATACAAGGTAGTTGAAAGATGGAGGAAGCTCCTGGAATTAAAAGTATAAGCATTTATATATATTGAGGCATTACTACAATTCTCCAGGAGTATCAAACTGCCCTGCCTCCTCTGCTAAGAACCACATACATGCACATACGTGGTGACCTGGCAAAGTTTCTGTGCACTTTGCTCATAATCTGATGACCTCCTACTATTAACATATCTGATTAATGAGATCTATTGATTTAAAGGTAAAGAAGGGATTTTGTTATTTGTGTAACAATAAATAAAAGTCTACAAAACCAATATATAATAATCATATCCCCTCACCCTTCTCCCCCTGAAGCAGGTCACAAGACCCTCATCCAAGAGGTGTCCTCTCTGTGCCCTGAGGAAAGGAACATCCTTATCTCCAAGGCCTCAGACTTCCCTGAAAGGGACTTCACTAGATGAACACTCCTGGACTCTCCCCTCTCCCCTCCCCCCTCCCCTCATCATTCCTCCTCTGGGAAAGGAATGAATTATCTGATTGGTAAGTTGGAAAAAAACACAGGGCATAAATGGCCCAGCCCCTTTCTTACAGGAAAGAGGGTGCATGAAAGTCTATTCTCTCTGCGATGCAGTGAGCTAGTAGGGCAGGCCCTACCATCCCCCTGACCCCCCAACCACCACCCTCACAAGGGAGGCCTGCAATTTGGGGCTGAAATTCCATTCAGGGCTATGTCAAAAAGAAGCCCATTTTCCACACATCTAAGCTATAATACATCCTCCAATACAGTCTCTATGAATAATGAAGCTGAGAATTTATCTCCATAGGTCTGACTCTTGCATCAATATTTCAACTTAGGCCAAAAAGGAACCATTTTTCCAAAGCAAAAACTAAACCCTTAGAATCTGTATGCACAGAATGATGGGTTACTCTTCAGAGACTTTTATTAATGTGTGTGGAAGTATCCAGGGTTCTTTTGCAAGCAAATCCAAATCAAGTCCCCTGCACCTGTGGATTCCAGATCTCCCTGCCCTCAAGAGCTCCAAGGCAAGAAGCCTCAGGTTTATTGATTCCACTGTGCGGAGTCCAGAAGCTCAGAAGCAACTGTGTCTACACAGCCAGACTACAGAAACTCCTGTTGCCGTTTCTCATTCATTATCCAAGGGAGAAAAGGGACCCTGTAAGCTCAGAGTCTATAGCGGGCTGTGTTAGATGGCAAGATTTCCAGGCAAGTCATTAATCTCTCAAGTCTGTTTCCTCGGCTATGAAAGGGATATGAGGATATGACAATATCCACCCAACGGGTATTATTAACATTGCCATTATGAGCATCAGAAAAGATAAAAAGGTAGATGTAAAAGGTAAAAATGCAACGACGTAATGCATTAAAAGGATGATGTAAACATTAACGATCTTTGAAAGCATCAGAGTGCCTGGCCTCTCCCCGTGTGGACGGTGTGGTCATCCTCCAGACTCCAATGGAGAAGTAGAGTTCTCTTTTTTTTTCTTTTCATTTCCAAATAAATTCAGGCTTCCAAAAGGCTGCAGAAAAAGTACAGAGTTTGTATACCCAGTTCCCCCAGATAACCTCTTACATAACATTTTTGAAGGGTGCTGGCAATTATTTTATAGCATGTCCCTTGGGTCTGTCTGATGTTCCCTCATAATCAGATTCAGGTTACACATTTTGGGCAAGAGTCTACGGCCATTATCACCCTGAACACACCCTGTGCTGTCTGATCTCAGAAGCTAAGCAGGGTCAAGCCAGGTTAGTACCTGGATGAGAGACATTTGGGGCAAGGAAACCACAGTGGTGATGCCGTGTGCTCAGTGCGTGATATCAGGGCTATGAGCTGTGTGCACGGCTTGTTTCTGGTGATGACCACATAGCTAGGGTGGTGTCTACTGTGAGGTTACTATTGTTCCCTTGGGAGTCACTAAGCATCTTCAGGGGAGGTTCTCAAGAGACTGCAGACACCCCGTTTCACAACACACATCGGCCCCAAACTTCAGTGTCCACTGAGTGTTCTTGTCTGTACCCATTACCACTGTGGTTTGTGGAACAGCAATTTTCTGTTCCCATCATTTCTTCTACATTAGTCAGAATGAGTAGGGAAGAGCTCTCCCTCCCACCACTGACATGTTTACCCAATTATTTGCATCCTATGAACACATCCATATTAATTGATTCTGTGGGCTATATAACTCATTATGGTCATTATTTATTTCTCAAATTGACCTGGATTTGGCAACGGGACGCCCCTTTATGTTGCTCCCGTGTTCTTCGACAAGCCCTGTTATTTTTTCCACAATTCTTTACTTTCTAGCACAAGATCTTCTAGGTTCATCGTGTACTTCCCCTGCCCTGGCACCGGAATCAGCCAGGAGCCTTGGTTTCCTCTGTTAGAGAATGGCATCAGAACAGAGGCCTTGGGTGCCAGGTCTCTGCGTCTAGCCCCTAGGAGAGCAGAGTTCTGATCCAGAGCCACGGCTGTGGTACCACAGTGCTTCAAGTTATGTCTGCTTAAGTAGATCTGTTCATTAACAGAAAGAGTAGGGTTTTGTTCATTTTTTTTAAAAAAAAAGCACTTAGTCTCCATAACTAAAACATGATATATAAATTCATTTTAATTATTGTACCTTAATGCCACTTCTTCCTACCCTGATTTGTTACAATTATAATAAGCTGCTTTTCAATATCTGATTGTTATATAAGGCAATACTTTTACATTGCCTAATATGTCTCTAATAAAAATAACTTATTGTGAAGTGGCTTCTTGGCAAACACTGGTTAAGCAACTGGTTAAGCAAACTACTCTGGTTAAGCAACTAAGCCAGCTCAGTAGGTGAAGGCTAAATGAATTAGGAGGAAGCAAGAAAGAGTGACATAAGTACAGTGACAAGGTGGGATGTATTCCCAAAAACCTGCCTCAGCCTTCCTGAGCCCGGTCAGGGTTTTTGTTGCTGTAGTTGTTAAACTAAGAGGGATCATTCAAAGAGGATATGGTATAGATGTGGTAATGGCATGGAAAATACGCTTGACACCCTTCTGACACAAAGGAGGTAAAAGCCAGACTTAACTCCATGTAATAACAGCTGGGCAATCTGTCCTGCATTCTTTTTTAAAAAAAATTGTGGTAAAACACGCATTACATAAAATTATCATCATAACCATTTTAAAGCATACAGTTCAGTAGTGTTAAGTACAGTCAAACTGTGTGAACCACACAGGTGTGGCTCATCACTTCAATCTTTAGAACTTTTTCATCTTGCAAAACTGAAACTCTGTACTCATGAAACAACTCCCTCTATCCTGCATTCTTTACTAACCAATCCAAGGGAGAGTCGCCCTCTTCTCTCACAAGCCCTTGGCCAACATTTTGCCATAACCTTCATGACTGAGCCATTTGCACACCTCATCCCACTAAACAGTCTCTGGAACTCAGTCTCCTGAGCACCCAGAACTCCCTGAGTAATTCTGGGATTTCCCAGTGTCAAACTTCACTCAGTAACTAAAGCCAGCAATGCTCTGTACCCACACAGGGCTGACATAGCTAGGCTTCGTAAGTGAAGTATAAAGAAGTCTATCAAAGGTTTTCTCCCTGTTCCTTTCGTTCTGAGGCCCTAGACCCCTGTTCTGTTTGGATGACTTTCTCAAGTAAATAAAAAAGACACACTTTATCTTAGAGATGGTAAATTGAGCAACCTTGTGTTCAGCCCATTTCTCATAGAAAAATACATATTTGATGAGCCAACAACATGTCTTCCACCTCTAATGAAGAGATGTGGTAAGAGGAGAAAGTCAAGTGATGACAAAGCTCTGGCCAGGGTAGAGAGTCTTTCCTCATTTTTCCAAAGTGACCTTAACACAGTTGTTTCAAAAACTAGTTTGTAAACAGATATGAAGTGATGAATACAAAACTGTCAGATGTCTTCAGGTTTATCACTGGTGCCCTTTAAGGACACTGGCAGGAAATTCTAACTCCAAGAATTTCAGAGTGACAACGCATTTTAGCGGATCATGTACTTCTCTGGATATGAGGATCCTTTTGTGGGAAGATTCTCTCTTGGCTCTTTCGAGGTTGGAGGGAGAATCAAAAGAAACAGTGGTTTCCAAAACACTTTGTAAGACTAAACAAGTGAAAGAGATTATAAGCAAGGAGGCAAATGGGTTTATGAAAGACGCACTAGCCTGGAAATGAGAAGGTGGAGCATCAAGCTGCAATTCCACCACGGCCTGGCTGTGGCAGCGGCTATGCCACTTGACATCCAGCGTGTCTCACTTGTTCAATGGTGACCCAAACTCCCTCCCTGGCTGCCTCACAACCTTGTGTTAAGAAGCAAATAGCTATGTGTGGAGTGAGGAGTCCCAGGAGGAGTACATGAGGTATGGCACTATCACCTTCTGTTCAGACTAACTGCATCAGAGCCACACTTCTTGTCCACATCCAAGCTTCCTCCACTTTGCAACTGTTCTTTTAGGCTGCTCCACATTACATTTCTAAGGGCTTGCTTTGACACATGCGTTAGAAGACTTATTAATTAAAAGGCAGAGTGAGAATGTCTATTATTTAGTTTTTAAAAAGAAAAAGACTATGAAAACTGCAAATGTGAATACAGGATGAGCACCCCTAATCTGAAAATCAAAATTGAAATGCTCCAAAATCTGAAACTTTTTGAGCACCCACATGACACTAAAAAACAAAAACAAAAACAAAAACCTGCTCACTGGAGTATTTCAGATTTTTGGATTAGGAATGCTCACCCTGTGCTATCATGAAAACACTTCAATTATTTCTTATATTTCACCTCCATTTCCTCCTTTATATATCTTTAACCTCTTCCACTCTTTGATTCCTTCCCAATTCAGAAATACACACAAATCTCATTCATTTCTATTTAAATAAAACTAGCAAGAAAGATAACTCCCTCAATCTTGCTTTCTCTCCTAACATACCCTTCTCCTACTCCTTCTCTTCATAGGCAAGAGCTTCAAAAAAGAACTGATGCTTACTCTGCCTACTTCCCCACCTCCCATTCACCTTTAGCCACACAGCCTGATTCCTTCCCCAACTTCCCTGAAAACCTTATGAGCTAAAGGTCTCTAATGGCCTCACTATGAAACGTAAAGGATACTTTTCCTCCTGTATCCTTGAAGACCTCTTTGCCACACCTAGCTCTGCTGGCTGCATTCCAGAACTCACCCCTCCCCCAAGTCCCTTGCCTGTCCTGTGGCCACCAACTCGTAGAGTTCCTCTCTCACACATCTACGTAGCTCTTGCTTGAACTGATAATTGCCTCAGCCATCCTTCCATGTTCTGTGTTCCCGAAGGTTCCTTCCTCCATCCTCTTCTCTTTGTTATGGCTTTCTGGGAAACACAGGTGTGGTTCGTCACTTCAACAACTAAGTGCACTCTAAAGACTTCCAGTCTACAGATGCAGTTCGCTGCTGTCTGTGCATGTCATACCCTTATTTATTATTGCTTTCAGTAATTTTCATGTATTTTATTATAGCTTTCAAACTCAACATTATAAATGTTGATACAGTAGTTACTTAGGAAACTATTGGATGAGAGGCTAACTATGAAGGAAGAGCACTTCTTTTTGAAGAAAACACAAAATTCCATGAGCAGGGACATACGCAGTAAAAAAGGATAGGAAAACAAATGCCTTAAAATCCTCAGAAGTTCTTTTCAACCTTATCTCCATTCTGTAACTTCTTCTGTATGTTGTGAGGGTAGACTCCTAAGACAAAATGTTAAACCCATGAGTATAAAGAACACATGCATAGCTGAAATTTCAAATGCAAAACCCGAACTGCTAACGACGTGCTGTATAATTTTAAAAGTTTAATAAACCTGTAAGGATGGATGAAAAGTGCTTTCTCATGTACTAAAACAGCTTTAACAGAGCTGCCTTAATAACTCAAAAAAAACAACTTTCATGTTCAAAGAGAGAATCTGTTAATTCTAAAATGGTCTGGAAAGGAACAAGAATTAACCAAGTATGATATCACAGAAAAATAACTAATGGAAGGGGAAAATGTCATGCTATATTAAGTTGTAAAAAGTAGATTACTGAACAGTATATTTAATATGATTCCAATTAAGAATAAAATTTAATGAGAGAAAAAGAATACACACAAAAATAATTAGAATTATAGTAATACATATTTCATTCTCTTTGTGCTTTCTACAGCTCCTGAATTTTCTACAATGAATACTTCTTAACATGTATTTTTAGGCCAAGATTATGAGAAAAATGTAAGAGAGAAATAATCATAATATAATATTTAATGAAAAATTCTATTATGGCTACAACTGCATCAAGAAGCACATGCCTAGGAAAAGACTGGAAGGAAAGACACCAAAATTTTGTGTTCAAGTGGTCATTCTCCTTTTCTCCATCTTCCCCAATGTTTGGCAGTGTGATTTATTATTTTATAATAAAAATAACTGCTAAAAATATTTAAAGATAAAGACGACTTAAAAGGGAGTTGTGCCCCAAAGGCTGAATTTTGTTTTGCTTTCATGTAACAGCGCCACCTGTTCACTGAGTGTCTTAGCAGCCACCTTGTCTCCTTCCCTGATTTATAAAACGGGCACTCTACTTGTCTAGGCCTCTCCTGACCTCACTGCTTTGTCAAATGCAAAGCACTACGCAAATATCAGTATTATATTTCTTCAAGGGTTGGACTGTTCTCCCCCTCTTTCCCCAGGAATGCCCGCAACCCTTCCTGACCTGCTCACAGTAGATGCTCCGCGCTGTCTGGGTACCTGCTTATCACATGACGCAAAGTGAAGGCTGCTCGTCGCCATATCTGAGTGAGAAGATCTGTTAATTAAAAAGGCAGAGAGAGGTTTTTTTATTTCTTTGTCCTGTGAGAAAAGTCTATACCAGTGCAATTACACAATACAAGACTTCCAATTATTTTTATACACCTTACCTCCATTTCTTATCAATTTAAAAAATTAAGCAACAAAAATCTACTGTTATGTGTCAAACATTCCTGAAATATAGCCCTAATAACCTTTTTTTTATTCTAGTACACAAAAAATAAGTTAACTGAAATTACTCCACAGCTCTCCACCCAAAGATAGGATTGTATCTTATATATATCCTTCCAGGTTTTTTCCCAAGTGAATCTATACATATTTTAATGAAACTTTATTAAAGATATTTATTATAATGGATTATGATATACAGCATAATTCATTATACACAGGAATTATCCTGAATCTTTACTTCTCAATAAATCCAGAGCTGCTTTATGATAGCATCTGCAGCATTCTACTGACTGGAAATACCACAATTTGTTATCTGCCCCTCATTTTCAGGCATGTAGGTTGCTCCCAAAGTTTTGGCATTACAAACCACTATAATAAGCCCCTTTACTTACTTGCCTAATTATTTACTAAAAATACATACCTGAAGGCAAGGGTACGTATTTTGCAAAGTATTTTATTTTTTATAAACTGTCTTATTTCCCATTAAATACACACCATAGAAAGCTGAAGTAACATAGAGAAGGTGAAAACCAATCTGCCTTGCAGAATCTTAGGCCAGTTTATTAAGCCAAAGATATCTCAACAGACACACCATAAGGGCAGGTCCACTCAGAGAACGACACTTCCAGAAAGAGTTTAAGAGTAAGTCCTGCCCCTGTATTATAATAGAACTGCCAATCTCCTTCTACTTCCACTCACCTTAACAGTACACATCTCACAGAGAAAAGCTTGATTAATTAACCAAAGAGGTAGAAGAAAGATTATTGACTATCCTATTGGAGAAGTTTTGTTTTTTTATTTTTAAGATACACAATAGGCACAGTGGCTCACGCCTGTAATCTCAGCACTTTGGAAGGCCGAGGCGGGTGGATCACCTGAGGTCAGGAGTTCAAGACCAGCCTGGCCAACATGGTGAAACATCATCTCTACCAAAAATACAAAAATTAGCCGGGTGTGGTGGCTCATGCCTGTAATACCAGATACTCAAGAGGCTGAAGCAGGAGAATCACTTGAATCCAGAAGGCAGAGATTGCAGTGAGCCAGGATGGTGCCATTGTACTCCAGCCTGGGCAACAAGCGCAAAACTCTGTCTCAAAAAAAAAAAAAAAAACAACAACAAAAACAAAAAAAGCCAAGATGTACAATGCCCTCAATTAAGTGGAGCTTGTTTTTATCCCATTGGAAGTTCATACTTCCCAATGTACTGTAATATTTTACACTAGACATTCATTTTTATCTTGGATATATCAAGTTCCCTAAATTTTACACTCATGTCAGGCAAAACTAAAGTTGTTCTTACAAGAGTGGTTAGGTTGGGTGGTAGGAGGGAAGAAAACTCCACAGGCAAGGGGAAATGTCGTTTGAAGGCAGGTTATTTCCAACACAAAAAAACTTTTTATTTGGAGAACACAGGTACCACTTCCATAAATAAGACTCTGGGCAGTGACCATCAGCTCTGTTTACAAGCAGGGAAAGAGGAAGTGACTGAAAAGGCTATCTACCCATTTGGACCATTCTTGCCCATCTGTTCACTTACAGACTCATTTTCAAGGACTAGAAACACACAGTCTCTGAAATGTACTGTTAAAATATCCCCCTTTTCACATTTGCCTTTAGTTTTAATAAAAGTCTCCCCAATATTGAAATTTTTATTCAGTCGTAATTATCGCTTTTTTCTTTAACATTTCTGATTTTGAGGGCATACTTAGAAAAACCTTCCCTCTACAAAGACTATATAACACAGTTTGACCTGTGTTTTAATTTTTAACATGTAATTTGTTTATTCATTTATAGTTTGAATAGATGGTACAAGATAGTGCTGTGTAATTTTTTCCCAATCTTTTGCCATGTCACATCTTTTCCCCCAATGATTTGACAAGTCAGATATACAACACATTAGATATAAACATAGATTTGTTATGCCAGGTAAATATATGTTTCAAAGTGTTAAAATAATTGGGGCTGGGCGAAGTGGCTCATGCCTGTAATACCAGCACTTTGGGAGGCCGAGGCAGGAGGATCACTTGAGGCCAGGAGACTGAGACCAGCCTGGCCAACATGGTGAAACCCCGTCTCTACTAAAAATACAAAAACTAGCCAGGCGTGGTGGCGCCACCTGTAATCCCGGTTACTCGAGAGGCTAAGACGGGAGAATTGCTTCAACCCGGGAGGCAGAGGTTGCAGTGAGCCAAGATCACCCCGTTGCATTCCAGCCTGAGTGACAAGAGTGAAACTCCATCTCAAATAATAATAATAATGAATTGGGTGGCCATGCAGCAAAGATGGTTCCTATATAAGCAAATGGAAACTCAACTCAGTGTAAACAGTGGAAATGAAACTTAAACTTAGCCAATCAGAAACCGCCAACTCACCTCTAACCAGGAACTTCCCACTTGTTCCAGTCAGATATTTTCTTTGTCTTGCGTCTTCAAATACTTCAGAAGTTTCCCCCTCCCACTCCTTAGGTAGAACACTGAACTGCTCATGTTCTAGTAATATTCAATTCAGGAATCACTCAATGCTCAAACTAGTTAAAATATTACTGTGACTAAATTAATCTGTTAACAAAAGCTAAAATTGTTGTATCTTTACCTGGTACAACATACTTGAATTTAGCAGAATATAATGATTATTAATAAAATAATATATTTTATTCATCTTTTCTGAGGTATAAAAGTTTAGATTTAGATTCTTCTAGTCCTTTATGTTTGTATATACATGTACATGAAGTCACAGAAATTCTATAGTATGTCTAGATTCATGTTAATATCACAATAAGCACATCATGCTACAAACTGATTTTTTTATTCAACGGGATTTTTTTAGATATAGACCTAACTTATTTATTGAAAGTACTGTCTAGTGTTTAAGAACCCATTTTCTCATTTTTTTAATAAGAAGTTCTTCAAATATATAGAGAAAATAATATTGCAAACACACAAGTATAATCTAGAATCCACTTTGTGTATAGTCTGAGCTAAATTTAATTCTTTCCTTCATAGATAGGCAAGGAATAACTCATCTACCTGTTATAATAGCTTGGAAACAAGGCAAAATGAAGACCTTGGAGCACTTTCTGACAGGCCCACCCAAGGAACATTTAATTCTCTAGGAAGTTGATACCTTTGTTTGGCTTCCTATTTACTAGTAAAACCTATGCTCCGTAAAATTATGTTAACTTATAGATTTTTTAGTATAATTTCTCTGGTAAGATTATGGTTTTATTACCTTGCCAAAGGGTCACCAATTTTGTGCATAACGAACCTTATTCCAACACTTTTTCCTCAGTTCTCCAGATGCTCTTACCAGTTTTACTATCTTGCTGATTTCCTCACTGACATGTGTTGATTCCATAATTATGATAGTTTGACTTACTGGACGATCCTGCAATCTCTTACACATAGCCATTTTCCATACGTGCACAGGTCTGTTTCTGGGCACATATTTGCCTCTCTCTGCACTAGTCATACCATTTTTATTATCATGCCTTTCTGAGACCTGTAAGCCAATTGAGGCAAGTTCTTTATTAAATACTCTTTTTGTGGGGTTGCTATTATTACACCTTCATTCTTGTTTATGAATTTCAGTTAGTCATTATAACATTACAAGCAAGTCCTGCTGGGGTTTTGACTGGGAATTCATTACATTATTAAGGAAATCTACAGAGAATTGTTGTCTTTATACTATTGTATGGTCACATCTTTACACATTTATTCAAGTCTTCTCTTATTTCCTTCAATAAAGGTTTTTTAATATATAAACACTGCACTGATGTACATGTACCTTTGCAAAGAGTCACGCTAAATCTTCATACTGTTCCAAGTTTAGAATCTGTACCATCAAAGAAAGCATAGTTATTAAAACTCTAACTGAATAAAAGGATGTGTTCCTTCCACTCCTGTGTATAGCCTAAATGTTATACTCAGATGTTAGAAGACATGTGTTTTTAACTAGTGAAAATTATTGTTATTTGGTTGATGGAGGCTATGAAAAATAACATGCCGAACTTCAATTACAGCTAGTACACTGGAATATGTGCCCTTATTTTGCCCTGTTCTTACTGCTCTAACTTTTGTTTTGTTTTTTTTTTTTTTGGTTTTTTTTTTGAGACGGAGTCTCACTCTGTCGCCAGGCTGGAGTACAGTGGCTTGATCTTGGTTCACTGCAACCTCTGCCTCCTGGGTTCAAGTGATTCTCCTGCCTCAGGCTCCTGAGTAGCTGGGACTGCAGGTGCATGCCACCACACCCAGCTAATTTTTGTATTTTTAGTAGAGACGGGGTTTCACCATGTTGGCCAAGATGGTCTCGATCTTTGACCTCGTGATCCACCTGCCTCGGCCTCCCAAAGTGCTGGGATTACAGGCGTGAGCCACCGCACCCGGCCAATTTTTAAGTTTTTAAACAGCTTTATTGAGACATAATTCACAAACCATAAAATTCATCCAATTAATGTTTACAATCAATGGTTTTTAGTATATTTACAGAGATGTGCAACTATTGCCACAATCTAATTTTATAATATTTTGTCACCCAAATGTATCCCATCTATTAGCAGTCACTCCTCATTCCCCCACTCTACCTCCTCTGGTCCCAAACAACGACTAATCTACTTTCTGTGTCTATGGATTTGCCCATTCTGGACATTTTATATCAATGGAATCATAAAATAAGTAGTCTTTATGCTTGGCTTTTTCAGTTAGCATGTTTTCAAAATTCATTCAAGTGGTAGCATATAACAATACTTCATTCCTTTTTTATAGCCTAATATTATTCCATTGTATAGATATGCCACATTTTGTTAATCATTTGTTGATAATATATGGGTTATTTGCATTTTGTGGCCATTACGAATAATGCTGTTATGAACATCTATGTACAAGTTCTTGGTTGGGCATGGCGGCTCACACCTGTAATCCCAGCACTTTGGGAGGCTGAGGCAGGTGGATCACCTGAGGTCAGGAGTTCAAGACCAGCCTGATCAACATGGCAAAACTCCATCTCTACTAAAAATACAAAAACTAGCTAGGCATGGTGGCGTACACCCGTAGTCCCAGCTACTTGGGAGGCCAAGGCAAGAGGATCGCTTGAACACAGAAGGCGGAGGTTGCGGTGAACCAAGACTGTGCCACTACACTCCAGCCTGGGTGACAGAATGAGACCCCATCCCCCTCCACCCACACACACAAAAAAACAACAACCAAAAAAACAAGTTCTTGTGTGGACATTTATTTTCATTTCTCTTAATTATATATCTAGCATTGCTATGGAGTGCCAAATACATGGTATGTGGAATTGCTATTGGTGACTCTGTTTGACATTTTGAAGAACTACTAGACTGTTTTCCAAGGTGGCTGTGTGATTTTTCTCATTTTTTTTTTTCATTTTTATTTTTTATAGAAATGGTGTGTTGCCATCTTCCCAGGCTGGTCTTGAATTCCTAGGCTCAAGCAATCCTCCCACCCCATCCTTCCAGAGTACTTGGATTACCAGCATGAACCACCATGCCCAGCCAGCTATGTGATTTTATATTCTCACCAATAATGTATGAGAGTTCCAATTTCTCAACAGCATGGTCAATACTTGTTCTTGTCCATTTTAGGGGGTATGGTGGTATCTCACTGAAGTTTTCGGTGTCTGAATTTGCTTAATAACTAATAATGCTGAGAATCTTTTTAGGTACTTAATGGCAATTGTATATCTTCTTTGGAGTAATATCTATTCAGATTCTTTTCCCATTTTTAATTGAGTTACTTATCTTTTTCTTGTTCATTTGAATACTGCTCTAATTTTTAATCACTAAGTAGAACTATTTTCAAGTGAAAAGTTTAAAGCTATCTTTGTTTACACTTTTTCTCTCAATCAAAATATAGACAGCAGAGCCAATTAAAATTTAACTTCCCCAATAAATCCAACACGATATGCTATGTTCCTGCACAATGAGATAAAAGCTAGTCCATATTTAAAAATAAAATAAAACAAAATTTCAAAAATGAATAAAAATATAATGTCCTTCAAGCTTTTCCATCAACGTTAAAATCTCTCCTTAGGAGAGAAAAGGAATGAGTGTAGATAGGCCAGCTGATGTGCTCTGGAAGTCACCATGTTTATAATCCAGAGTCGAAACGGTATCCACCGAGCCAGTGCATCCCTCTCAACTCCTGCAGAGACCTCTCACCAGGAGCTCCCCCCCAGCCACCCCCACCAGGGCTGGTGCTTGAGCTCATCACTGGGATATTCATGGGCAGGCTAGGGAATCCAGTTCTGCCCAGCTGTGCCTCCCCTCCCCAACCTGAACAGGAACCTCAAGGTACCAGGCACTCCTCTGTCCAGCTCATCACCTGAAACAACATAGGGCAAGTCACAGTAAATGAAAGTCAAGTACATACCCATCTGCTTGTGCAGCAACTGGCTCTGACCCATAGTGCCACCTACTGTCCTAAAGGTCAAACTGCACAGCCCAATATAAAACCTGGAGACAGAAGTAGGCAGGGCTATAGAAGTGAAGACAAAAGACCCTACCCAACATACTTACTCTATAGTTACACCACTAGAAGAGGTGAAAACAGAAAGGGGGGAGAAAACCCCATCTAAATGAAAATAATTTTTTTTAAAAAAAAGTGGTAGCCTCTTTAGATGAGAAGGAACCAACATAAAAATTCTGACACCATGAAAAATCTAAATGTTGTGACACCACCAAAGGATCATACTAGCTCTCTAGAAACAGACCTTAACCAAATGAAAACTCAGACATGGCAGATAAATAATTCAGAGTATGGATTGCAGGTAAGCTCAATGAGATCCAAGAGAAGGTTGAAAATCAACACAATGAAACCATGAAAGCAATCCAAGAAATAAAGAGACTAATATCCTTTAAAAAAAACAAAAATGGGAAAAAAAAAAAAAGCCCAGCACTTCTGGAAATGAAAAATTCACTTAGGAAATTTCAAAATACAGTTGAAAGTTTTAACAGTAGACTGGACCAGGCAGAAGAAAGAATTTCAGAGCTTAAAGACCTCCAATCCATATTGCTAACTAATAATTTTTTAAAAAATAGCTTGAAAAACAATCTTTCAAATTAACCTAGACAAAAATAAAGAAAAAGAAATTTTAAAAATGAACAAAGCATTTCAGATGCACAGGATTCTGTAAAGCAGCCAAACCTATGACTTACAGGTATTCCTGAGAGGGAAGAGAAAAAGTAAGCAACCTGGAAAATATATTTAAGGGAATAATTCAGGAAACTCCTCTAATCTTTCTAGAGATGTGAACATCCAGATACAAGACATTCAGAGAACACCTGCAAGATACTATGCAAGGTGAACTTCACCAAGGCTATCCAAGGTCAACACTAAATTAAAAAGTTTTAGAGGCAAATAGAGGGGAAGGGTCAAATCACCTATAAAGGAAAACCCATCAGACTAACAGCAAACTTCTCAGCAGAAACCGTACAAACCAGATGAGATTGGGACCTATTTTTAGTCTCCTTAAAGAAAAAAAATGCCAGCCAAGAATTTCACATCCTCCAAACTAAGCTTCATCAATGAAGGAGAAATTAAAAAAAAAAAACATTTTCTAGACAAGCAAATACTAAGGGCATCTGTCACCACTAGACCTATCCTACAAGAAATGCTGAAGGGAATTCTAAACATGGAAATGAAAGGACAATGCTCACCATCATAAAAGAACATGTAAGTGCAAAGCTCACAGACCTTATAAAACAACTACACATTGAAACTCTGAAAACAACTAGCTAACAACACAATGCAGGAATAAAACCTCACTAATTAATCAATACTAACCTTAAATATAAATGACCTAAATGTTCCACTTAAAAGATATAGAGTAGCAAAGTAGTTTTTTTTTTTTTTTAAGAATGCAAGACCCAACCATCTACTGCGTACAAGTGACCCACTTACTGGCTAAAGACACCTTTAGACTCAAAGTAAAAGGGAGAAAAAAGACATATAATGAGAATGGAAAACAAAAGTGAGCAGGAGTCCCCATTCTCATATCAAGTAAAACAGACTTCGACAACAGTTAAAAAGAAAAAAAGAAAGACATTATATATAATGATAAAGGATTCAATACAACAAGAAAATTTATTCTAAATATACATGCAACCAACACTGGAGCACCCCAGATTTATCAAACAACTTCTACCAGACCTAAGAGAACAGACTGATATCAATACAGTAATAGTGAAGGACTTCAACACCTCCACTGACCAATCACTAGACAGATCATCGAGGCAGAAAACCAACAAAGAAATTCGAGACTTAAACTGGACCATAGACCAAATGGACCTAATAGACATTTATAGAACATTCTACCGAACAACCACAGAATACACATTCTTCTCATTTGTGCATGGAACATTCTCAAAAATCAACCATATATGCTCAGCCATAAAGCAAGTCTCAATAAAATCAAATAAATCAAAATCATATCAAGTATCTTCTCAGACCAGAGTGGGATAAAATTAGAAATTAATTCCAAGAAGAACTCTCAAAACTATCCAAGTACATGAAACCTAAACAACTTGCTCCTGAACAACACTTGGGTAAACAATGAAATTAGGCAGAAATAAAAAAATTCTTTGAAATGAATCTAAACAAAGACACAACATACTAAAACTTCTGAGACACAACAAAAGCAGTGCTAAGAGCAAAGTTTATAGCATTAAATGCCTACGTCAAAAAGATAGAAAGACCTCAAATTAACAACCTAACAACACAAATCAAGAAACTAGAAAATCAAGAACAAACCAACCCGAAGCTAGTGGAAGAAAAAAAATAACAAAGATCAGAGCAGAACTGAAAAAGAATGAGACAAAAAAAAAACAAACAAAGAATCAACAAACTGGCCGAGCTTGGTGGCTCATGCCTGTAATCCCAGCACTCTGGGAGGCCCAGGTGGGCGGATCACCTGATGTCAGAAGTTTGAGACCAGCATGGCCAACATGGCAAAAACCCATCTCCACCGTAAATACAAAAATTAGCAGGGCATGGTGGTGCATATGTGTAGTCCCAGCTACTTGGGAGGCTGAGGCAGGAGAATCATTTCAACCCAGGAGGCAGAGGTTGCAGTGAGCCAAGATCATGCCACTGTACTCTAGCCTGGGTGACAAAGCAAGACTCCGTCCCAAAAAAAAAAAAAAAAGAATCAATGAACTGAGAAGTTGGTTCTTCAAAAGGATAAACTAATTGGCAGACCATCAGCTAGACTAATCAAGAAAAAAAGAGAAGATTCAAATAAGTACAATCAGAAATGATAAAGGTGATATTACAACCAATACCACAGAAATACAAATAATCATAAAAGACTCCTATGACCTCCTTTATGCACACAAACTAGAAAAACTAGAGGAAATGGATGAATTCCTGAAAACAACCCCCCAAGATTGAAACAGAAAGAAAAAGAAATCCCAAGCACACCAATAATAAGTAATGAAATTAAACTAGTAAATAAAAAATCTTCTGACAAAAACAAAGCTCAAGACCAGATGCATTCACAGCCAAATTTTACCACATATGTAAACACGAGCTACTACCAATCTTACTGAAACTATTATAAAAGTCGAGGACGTGCAATCACTCCATAACACCTTCTATGAATCCAGTATCACTCGGATACCAAAATCACACAAGGACACCACAAAAAGAGAAAACTACCAACCAATATCCCTGATGATATGTAGATGCAAAAATCCTCAACAAAATACTAGCAAACTGAATCCAACACACATCAAAAATATAGTTCTCATCACAATCAAGTAAGCTTTATTCCAGGGATGCAAAAATGGTTCAACATATGCAAATCAATAAACTAAAAACAAAAACCGTATAATCATCTCAATAGATACAGAAAAAACAATTGATAAAATCCAACATGTCTTCCTGATAAAAACCCTCAACAAACCAAGGAACATACCTCAAAATAATAAGAGCCATATATGACAAATCCACAGCCAACATCATATTGAATTGGGAAAAGTTGAAAGCATTTCCCCTAAGGACTGAAACAAATGAGGACATCCACTTTCACCACTCCTATTCAACATAATACTGGAAGTTCTAGCCAAAAAAATCGGGCAAGAGAAAGATATAAAAGGTATCCAAATTGGAAAAGAGAAAGTCACATTATCTCTGTTCTCTGATGACATAATTGTATACCTAGAAAGCCCCCAAAGACTCCTCCCAATAGACAGAAAACCCGAAAGACTCCTCCAAAGACTCCTAGGCTTGATAAACAACTTCAGTAAAGTCAAGATACAAAATCAATGTACAAAAATCAGTAGCATTTCTATATACCAATTATGTTCAAGCTGAGAACCAAATCAAGAACTGAATCCCATTAATGACAGCCATAACAAAAATCCTAGGAATACATTTAACCAAGGAGGTGGAAAATCTCTACAAGGAGAACTACAAAACACTGATGAAAGATAACATAGATCACCCAAACAAATGGAAAAACATCCCATGCACATGGGTTAGAAGAATCAGTATCATTAAAATGACCATATTGGCTGGGTGTAGTGTTTCATGCCTGTAATCCCAGGACTTTGGGAGGCTGAGGCAGGCAGATCGCTGCAGCTCAAGAGTTTAAGACCAGCCTGGGAACCATGGCAAAACTCTGTCTCTACAAAAAATATGATAATTAGCCAGGCGTGGTGGCACACGCCTGTAGTCCTAGCAACTAAGGAGGCTTAAGTGGAAGGATCACTTGAGTCTGGGAGGCGTAGGCTGCAGTGAGTCAAGATCACACCACTGCACTCCAGCCCAGGTGACAGAGTGAGACCCTGTCTCAAAAAAAAAGAAAGTGTTTGCAGACTATGCCTCCAATAAAAAACTAACATCCAGAATCTACAAGGAACTCAACTCAACAAGAAAGAAACTAACAACCCCATTAAAAACTGGGCAAAAGGCCTGAACAGATATTTCTCAAATAAAGTAATACAAAAGGCCAACAAACACATGAAAAAATGCTCAACATCACTAATCATCAGAGAAATGCAAATTAAAACCACAATGAGATATCATCTTACACCAGCACCAGTCAGAAGGGTTATTAAAAAACGACAAAACAACAGATGTTGGATTAGCTGTGGAGAAAAGGGGAACACTTTTACACTGTTGGTGGGAACACACATTGCTTCAACCTCTATGGAAAATGGTATGAAGATATCTCAAGGAGCTAAAAATAGCACTATCATTCAACCCAGCAATCCCACCACCGGGTATCTACCCAAAGGAAAAGACATCATTACATCAAAAAGACAACTTCACTCATATGTTTATCACAGCACCATTCACAATAGCAAAGTCATGAAACCAACCTAGGTGTCCATCAATGGTAGACTGGATAAAGAAAATGTGGTATATATACACAATGGAATAGTATGTAGCCATAAAAAGGAATGAAATCATCTTTGCAGCAACTTGAATGGAGCTAGAAGCCATTATCCTAGGTGAACTAAGTCAGAAGTGGAAAATCAAATACCACACGTTCTCACTGTGAGAGCTAAACGATAGGTACATATGCAAATAAAGATGGAAATAACAGGTCCTTGGCACTCCAAAAGAGGGGAGGGAGAAAGGAGGAGAAGGCTGAGAAATTCCCTTTTAGATACAAAGTTCAATATTTGGGTGGTGGGTACGCTAGAAGCTCAATCCCCGCCATTATGTAATATACCCATGTAACAGACATGCACATGTACCCTCGAATCAAAAACTTTAAAAATAAAAAATGGCATCCACTAGAATTACGAAATGCAGGACTCTGACATGCCACTGGAAATCTGTTGCTTAATATTATTGACTACATAAACAGCATTTGTCTTTTTTTCTGAAGAAACGG
Organism: Ateles fusciceps; assembly: GCA_036589455.1. Taxonomy (NCBI): domain Eukaryota; kingdom Metazoa; phylum Chordata; class Mammalia; order Primates; family Atelidae; genus Ateles; species Ateles fusciceps. Next base: position 5,934,732 of record JAZHEH010002789.1, on the reverse strand, counting down.
CTTGCCAGACCAAATTCTGTCCAAGGATGATTCTTCAAGGACCTGTTCTCATGGCCAGTGATCAGAGGAAGGAGGAGGTGCTGCTGCTGACAATGAAAGCAAGAAGAACCCAGAAATAAAAAGAAACTCCCCAAGTATCATTCTACTGCCAACTCCAATCCCATTGTGCCAGGCCTGTCACCAGTGCTTTCAGAATCAAAGGAACATACTTTCAACTCTTTCTCTCCACTCTGTCCCTGTTCCTTTAGAAGAAAAAACTAAGGCAAAAAAGGCCAAAGGGCAAGCGCCAACAAAGGATATAACTGTTCTATTAAATGAGAAACTGGTGAATTGATAAACTAGATAATCTGCTCCCTAAATAATCTATGCTTAGACTTCTCACAAAGCCTTCCTCAATCAAAACTGTAACCCTTAGTATTATCTGCAGGGTTTGGGCAATCTTTAGATTCTTTGTGCTTTTCTATGTATTTTTAAAATTTTTTTCAAAAACGATCATGCGCTATTTTAACAATCAGGAAAAAAAGTTAAGCATATATTTTGAGTAATTTAAGTTTATATTCATGAAGGGAATATTCAAATATTCATTTATGGAAACACCCTCTGATCATCCTTTTTATACCACACGTAACTCAAAATAGTTCTCCTAAGAAATATGCAAAAACAGTATAATTTATTCTTTTTAGCCCTCTCCACATGAAGAAGTCAAAATGCATCACTACTAAATGTGTTTCTCATGTTATTTTAGACCTTTTAGAAGTCTTCCAAACTTTCACTACTTTAAAAAAGTCAGTTCTTGAATGTGGTTTTTCTGACTTCATCTTTTCTGTTTCCTGCATTGATAACATGCTTCAATAGGTCTACTATTATATTCCTGAATTGCTTTCAAACTTTGTACTTTATGCTATTTACCATCTCAATCTGGCCCTTAATGCATCTACCTTTGCTAAAAACGAACAAAGATGATTCAAGCCTTATTGAAAGAATTGGCCCTCACAGGAAGCTAAGAGATGGCGCTTTCACGAGTCCTCTAACACCAACCACCCTTTTTTCCCATCTTTGGCAGATGAGAAAAATGCAACACATGAAGCCCCGGAGAATGGGATATTTGCCAAGCGTCCCTTAGCTCTATGTGGAAAATGGGGAATGGTAAGTTCATTTAAACAGATGGATTCATAACTGTTTGAACAGCTTCTCTCAAAAGGTACTTCCCTTTATCATGTGTTTTACTTTTGTACCAGAAACTAGGATTAAAATAGAGAATGCAAGGTAAAAAAACTGCAACAAATTGAAACTGGGAAAGGTAGCAGTGAATGGATCGTAATTTAAAAGGATAATGCTCTAAGTGGACGACTTATATTTAGTAAACAAAAATTTAACTTTTATCCATAAACATTCAGGAATGTCATATTCCAGACAAGGTATCAGATGTTAAAACACACAAAATAATAGAGTGCCCACTCTCAAAGATGATACCTGAGTGAGAATAAATTATAAATTCCTGAATCTGAATCCAAAAATATCTAACCCAATGAAAGCAGGATAAAAGAGATGTAATTTAACAACATGGTAAAAAGTCGTGAATTATTTTAAATGAACTCATGAACACAACAGAACATGAACCCTGGTACAACTTAAGCTGTATTAAGAAAAGTATAGCATCTAGAATGAAGAAAACAGTAATCTTTCCTAAGTTTCTTTTAATTAACTTTTTTTCTTTGAGACGGAGTCTCGCTCTGTCACACAGGCTGGAGTGCAGTGTCGCAATCTCGGCTCACTGCAATCTCCGACTCCCAGGTTCAAGCGATTCTTCTGTCTCCACCTCCCAAGTAGCTGGGACTACAAACACATGCCACCACCACACCCAGCTAATTTTTATATTTTTAGTAGAGACAGGGTTTCACCATATTGGTCAGGCTGGTCTCGAACTCCTAACCTCAAGTGATCCACCTGCCTCAGTCTCCCAAAGTGCTAGGATTACAGGTGTGAGCCACCGAGCCCAGCCTAATTAACTCTGGCTTTAAAATATTATTATCTCTTAATCAGAGTACAAATTTCATAAAGGCAGGATTGTATCACAGCACCTAGTACTGTGTCTTGCAGGTAATGATCTTTCATTACACTGTTGCTGGTTGATTAAATAAATAAAGGAGCAAATGAAGGATAACATCATTCTCCTCTAGTCAGACCAGTCACACCTGGCCTACCTGATGTTCTAGACATACGCTTTTAAGAATATCAACAATGGGAAATGCAGGCCGGGCACGGTGGCTCATTCCTGTAATTCCAGCACTTTGGGAGGCCAAGGCAGGTGGATCACTTGAGTACAGAAGTTTGAGACCAGCGTGGGCAACATAGGGAGAACCCAGCTCTACAAAAAAAGCCCAAAAATTAGCAGGCATGGTGGTGTATGCCTGTAGTCCCCGCTACTCGGGTGGCTGAAGTGGGAAGATGACTTGAGCCCAGGAGGTGAAGGCTGTAGTGAGCTGTGATCCCGTCACTACACTCCAACCTGGGTGACAGAGCAATACAGACGAAAGAAGAAAGAAAAGAAAGACAGAGAGAAAGAAAGACGGGAGAGAAGAAGAATTGGAAGAAAACAAAGAAAAAAAAGGAATAAGGAAGCTCCTTCTTTCACTGGAAAGATTTTGGCTCATCCTTCTAGACCACCTTCTCTGGAGCAAAATCCTACTCTCAAATGACTCTGAAAAATACATAATAATGTGTATATATAGAGTAATAAAACAAATATGGGAAGACGTTAAAACTGAATTAAGGGCATTCAGAAATTCTCTGTATTATTCTTGCACTTTTTCTGTAAGTTTGAAATTATCACAAAATTTAAAGTTTTTTTAAAAGACAGCTTACTGGCATGATGATCCTGTAACAAAGGGCAGAGATGGAGGTTAAGTGTGAGTGGCCACTGGATCTCAGAAACCTGTGGGCCAACCGATGCCAGTGAAGAATGTCAAGCCCTTGGGCCACGGGTGCACCAACTGTCCAGCAGTCCTTTGGTGACAGAAGCAGCAAGAACAGAGGCCAATGCAGAGACAACAGGATGAGACCCTCTACCAGGCAGCAGTCCCTAGACAGGGGCCATCCCTACACCACCTTTTCTGCACCCAACATCATCTCAGGAGGAGGAGGGAGAGGGAAAACTTTTAAGAAGATAAAGGCCTGACACAGAGTTTAAGTTTTGACTTAACTGGGCATTTACCCCCTCCCACATCTCCCAGAAAGCCTGAGTCACTCCAAAAGAGACTGCTAGAAATTTGAACAGATGATGTAGTTTTTAATCGACTTAATGTGCTTTTCTGTCCTTAATGGGGATGAAAGATCCAGAGCAAAGGAGAACAGTTGAAAAGAATAAAAGTTCATAAAATGCAAAGTATGATTCAGACCCTACTCACTGAGGGACAGAGCAAGATGGCAGAATGTAAGGCTCCACTGATCATCACCGCTGCAAAGAGACAGATTTAACAACTGTCTACAGAAAAAAAAGCACCTTTCTAAGAACCAAAAATCAGGTGGGCACTCACGGTACCTGGCTTTAACTTCATATCGCAGATGCTACTCACGAAGAAAAATAGAAGCAGGCTGGGTGCAGTGCCTCACATCTGTAATCCCAGTGTTTTGGGAGGCTGAGGCAGGAGGAGGATCGCTTGAGCCCAGGACTTCCAGATCAGCCTGGGCAATATAGCAATACCCCATCTCTACAACAAAAAAATTAAAAATTAGATGTATGTAGTGGCATACACCTACAGTCCTGGCTACTTGGGAGGCTGAGGTGAGAGGACAGCCTGAGCCCAGGAGTTCAAAGCTGCAGTGAGCTGTAATAGTATCACTAAACTCCAGCCTGGGCAACACGGGCTGTGGCCAATGCTGGAGTCTCTTAAAAACAGTTTTTTCACTTAAAACAATTTTAGAAAGAAGATGGAAGGTAGTGCTTGCTATCTCTTTCAGCAAAAGAAACTACCCCAACAGATACTGCTTTCCTTGCCCATAGTCACAGCTAATTACTGACCAAGTTGGAAACTTAGAACCAGAGCCTGTATCTTTTCAACTTCTTTCCGTAGGCAAGCAAATCGTACTCCTTCACACTATTTAAAACAACAATGGAATGTTGGATTAGCAAGAGAGATACAGCTCCTGTTTCATTTTGCTAGTTTTCTTTGCTGATATTTTTAATTAAAAACAAACAAACAAAAATCCTTTCCCTGTTGGAGGGTTCTCTTATTTCTAACAGAAAACTTCTTACCTAATCTATGCATTATCCTTTCTGACCACAGGTGACTTAGGAGAAAGCATGCTGGGACACGCAGCAGGCCACTGCGGTCCTGTCCTAGGTATGCCAGTCATTGGCGGGCAGTGTGGCTTTCTGCAACTCCCTCACCTCAGTGGGCCTCAGTGTCCCCATCTGCAAAAGCAAAGCAGCAGTAACAACCTGCCCTATCACCCTCCCCAGGGATACCACAAGGAAGGAGCGTGCTCCATTTTGTAAAACCACTTTTTAAACTGAAACATCACATAAATGTAAGGGAATGAAATGGTGCTGATGTTATTGGTGGAGTTATGGGAGCCAATAGCTTCCCATTAGACAGACCATTACATTCTGGCTATTCAGCAGTTCTGCTTAATGCTTCCTGCAGCCATGGGGCAGAGGCCCCAGCATTTGCCACTTACATTGCATCCCCTCCACGTAGGAATGCAGATGTTTTCAAATGTAGAGCAAATGCAGGTTTTTAGTGGGAAACTGAATGGCAGGGGAAGTTCTCTGTCTTTTCTTTTAAAAGATCACCACCTAAAACAAAGAGTAACAAAGTTTTTCTAAAGACAGTTCTGACAACAAGTTTTCCTTTTATATACCTCATGATCCATGAGAAGAAGAAGAAAAAAAAAATAAAAGCTTCTGAAGTCATTTTCTCAGGCTAGATAGTATGTCTCTTCTCTGGGTTCTTTGGTTGGAGTTTATAACTCATAGTATAATTATTGGTCTACTTTTCAATTACAGTGAGTAGTCTAGAGGTGTCTTAAAAATAGGAACTATCTGTTTCTTAGCCCAGAGATGCTCAAAGACTGCTTGATGAATCAATGACATTCTTCCTGATACAGTTAGCCCCTTGCATCAAATACAGACTTCCTACTTTGCATTTTACGTCACATATGTAGATCATGAAAAGTACCCATGAATATTTTATCACGGAAACCTTCATTCACAAACAAGCAGCCTTCAGTAAATATAAGGGCTCTCCCACAAACATCTATTAGTAGGAAAAACAGACAAAACTGAAGAAGGAGCATATAAATACTCAACTAATTAAACCCTAGAGTTTTTCTTTAGCTCTTCAATATGTGACTGTTTCCATAGTTGATGTGCTGTATTTATTCAGCCTGTGGTATCAAGCAGGCATATTAAATGGTTTCGCTATACAGGGATGCTATTACTTTAAAAAATAAAAACAAAACCACCTAAGCTAATATTAAGGAGGGGGTGATAGCAAATAAATGCTATATATTGGGTCCTGGGTTGCTGGAACATGGAAGGGCTCAAATTCTGTCCCAACTAATAACTAAGAAAACAATGACTACAGCCCCAAACCACAAGAGAAATTCAAGCCTTGGTTTCATACTTCCTTGCTTTCTAAATTACAGCCGCCTATAATGGCTTGAAATAAAATATTCCATAACCCACTAATCTAAAATGATCACCAAAGAAATCCATTCATATCACTTGGTCACTAAAGACTCCACACCTGTAGACTCATGAAACATCAAAAGAAAAGTAAATCATGCATGAAATTCATATCAAATCCAACTTCTGTTTGGTCTCCTGCAATTACCACCTAAGTCTCTCTGGCTAAGTCAGTGAACTTGGGAAGAATGGCACTATTAAGTCATTTCTTACCCAAATGAATCACCAGGATCACATAACATTTTGGTTAATGTCTTGCTGTTAGTCTGCAGAGGGGGACTCTAATACCCACAGGCCTGTCTTACCTAACATGTTTACCATGTCTTCAGTGAGGACATAGTAAATATTCTAACTATATATGTTGACGACACAGCCACAGAATGAATAGTTCATCTGACGGACACGAGAGTCAAGATTCAAATAATCTTGAAAAGAATACAGTCATCCCTTGGTATACTTGGAACAGGAGATTGGTTCCAGGACCCCAAAGGATGCCAAAATCCACAGATGCACAAGTCCTTTATATAAAATGGCATAGTATTTGCATATAACCTATGCACATCTTCCCATATTCTTTAAATCTTCTCTAGATTACTTACAATTACCTAACACAATGTAAATGCTATGTAAATAGGTGTTGTACTATATTGTTTTTATATGTATTATTTTTAATTGTTGTATTGTTATTTTTTCAAATATTCTCCATCCACAGTCAGTTGAATTCTCAGATATGGAACCCACAATACAGAGGCTGACTGTAATTCTAGGAAGAACTCAAGGAGAATAAAATTTGTCAGGTCTCCATGTGCAAGCACATACCCAGAAATGCTAAAGTCCTGCCTGCCTCAGCTGATTCCCCCTGACTCCCCCACCCCACCCCACCCCACCCCCACCATTCAAAGCAAGCATTTTAACAAAATTGTCACAAGCAAAATAACAATTATACAAGTACAAGATGAGGAGACTCACCTTAATAAAAATTCAAATCTAACTCTTGGGGTTTTAGTTGAGGAGTCTAAGGTGTGTGACTTAGCTGGAAACAGACAGTGGGACAGAAACCAATAATTTGGCAAGTGTGGTAGATTACAAATGGCCACAAATTCTTTGTCGCCCTTCCTGTCAAGAAGTGAGGTCTATGGCCCTGCTCCTTGAATCGAGGTGGTCTCTGTGACTATTTGACCAATACAACACTGTGTTAGTTTGGAGTCCAAACCTTAAAGACTAGCAGTTTCCACTTCTTGTAATTTGGAATACTAAAGCTTAGAACTACATTGCCATGCTGTGAGGAAGCTCAAGCAACAACATGGAGAAGAGCAAAGCCCCTGACCAACAGTTCTAGCTAAATTCCCAGCTGACAACCAATACTAAATGGCCAGCCAGGTAAGTGAGCCATCATAGCAATGGCTCCTCCAGCTCCAGCTGAGCCACCCCAGGTGATTCCAAGTGGGCAGAGATGAGCCATTTCCTCTGAGACCTGCCTAAGTAGCAGATTCAAAAGCAAATAAATGATTGTTACTGTTTTAAGTCTACTAAGCTCTGTGGTGATTGGTTACACAGCTATTTATATGTAACATAGGAAACATTAACAGAAGAAGAACATTACCGCATCATGAGAAAAAAATGACCCATTTGCACTCTTGGCTGACCAGACTAAACAAGAAATAGTGTCCGGTTTTGGTTTTAACCATCTAGAAACTATGACTGGTCAAATGCAGAGATCAGAATGGAGAGAAGCCTGGAATACGTTCCAGGAGGAAGAAGTGACATAACTGAGAACGTGTAGCTTAGATATACAAACATGCACCAGGGAGGTAGGGAGAACATTTTACATATTTGAAAGACTAGTTTGTAAAAACACTAGAGAGGTTTTATCTTAAGATCAATGGTGGGAGGCTGTAGAGAGGCAAAGTTCATCTTTGATAAGGAAAACTTCATTCTAAGGAAGAACATTCTAAGGAATACTTCATTCTAAGGAAGAACAGTCTTTCAGAAAGGAAATGGACAAATGGCCTTCAGAATCAACACGTGCTAGAATATCTCTCCTGAAGTTACTCCCTACCCTCAATTTTCAAATTTGCAAGATTCCAACTCATTACGGGAGACAAGTCTTATGTACAACTCTGAACATTCCAGCCCTATACGTAATTGCTGATGTTGATGGACAGTATTCTGGACCTAAAATTCAAGAAACCTTTGATTTTGCCATTAACATTCCTCTTCTAAGATGTATGTTTTCCATGTTCCTTAACTGGCCTGCCACTGAAGCATAATCTGCCCATATGTGCAGTCCTGTCCTTTTGAAAGTGAATCAAAGACGTAAGTGTAAATGTGCTGTTAACAAGTAGAAAGCAAGTGAAACATGTTAGAAGACCTCTGGGCATGAGGCAAAAAACTAAACATTTTTCATGTTTCATAATAGCATGACACTTAGGAGTACACTGTGGCTTTAGGAGGAAAAGGAAAAAAAAAAAAAAAAAAAAGGAGAGGGTTCCCCCAACCAACCTGTGACTAAGGGACATAATCCAACAGCTTCAAGAAGCACAGACTTGTCAACTTTTAGCACAATGGAATTACAATCAGCATTTTGAGTGACCCCGGGCAACTGAGTTAGCCTTTGTGCACCTCATTTTCCTCATTTGTAAAATGGGAGTATCAAGGTCAATTGACATGGTTGCTGTTGAAGATTTTTCTTTAAAAACAAAAATAGATTTATCATAGGTACTGGGCCTGACACAGAAGACATAATAAAAAAGTTTGTTTCTTCTCCAGTAAAACAGGAAATTGATGACAGAACATTCTAACATAGCCAATTTCCCTTCCTCTTCCACTAAGACTATGAACTCCTCCAAAGCACAACCATTTCTTACTTACTGACCTAAATCCAGCACTTACTATAGGGCTGACCACATGCTTCTTGAACCAATTAACTTATTTCCAACATCTCTTTCCAGCTTAAGCATTCTAAGGATCTGTGGCTTCAGAGCTGGGGCAGAATTAATTGCAAGTATTTACGTGTCTTATATGTTTGGCCGCAAAGTACTTATCCTTCTATAGGTAAAAAATTACCACAATTTCAATGAAATTAGGTAATCAGTTTTTGAATGCCTTCTTCATCTGCTAAAAATATCTGCTTCATGAGGGCAGATAGGATATTTTGTTCAGCATCATATCCCCAGAGCCTGGGAAGAGCTTTGGAACAGATGAAAACATTTGTTGAATGAATGAATGGATGGATGGATGAATGAATGAAATAACTGAATGAATATAAAATCTTTGCAAGTCTAAGTAAGGCAGAATTTCCTAATGTTAGCAATCCTCCCTAATTAAATTCAAAGTTGCTGCATTTAGGTATGACAAAATGTCTAAAAATAAAAACAGCAGATGTTTGATCTCTGGGTGGTGGAGAAATTCTCTTTTTTAAATCCTTGATTTATTTTACCCTGCAGGAAGTCAACCAAAATACTGGCACCCAAAAAACTCATATAATATGTCAGCCTAAGTCAAACAGATTCTGCATCTACAAAGATGACTGTTACCAGTTGGTGTTTAAAAGTATTTTGACTACTGATCTCTGAACATATCAACTTTTAAAAATCATTTCAGCTAATGTAATTTTAAGATGAGGGGAACAAGATCAGAAACCAAATTATATGAATCAATTCACTAAAATAATACAACTTTTATTTAACCAAGACAAATCAGGAACATATGGGGGTTATGGTGAGAATCAAAAATTAACCTATCTTTAGAGAATGCTCAAAACTCACTCACTAATTCAGCAAGGATACAATTCTAGTGTCCAGGAAATTCCAAAGGGGGGAAAGTGGGACACGATGACTAAGGACAGATGTTAAGACTTCAGGTTCTGCGTCACACACACACAAAAAAACCAGCATTGATTCTGACGGCACAATTTTTAAAAGGCAGCTGTACAAAGGCCACTTTTTGGTAGCTCACATTTACTGTAATCTGCTACAAAGAGATCACTAAAGCCAGCACAGTAAGGTCAGAGGTGAGGGTCTAGGACAATCAACACATGCTATTTCTGAGGACAACACACTTTACTAATCTTTAAGGTTCTAATTATCCTAACAAAACACAAAATCCTATAATGAAGTCAGCAGAGGACACAAGACAAACAGTAAATACTAAGAGAGCAGCAGCATCCTGCCATTGTTCTGCAGCCGGAGTCTCAGCCACCCCGGACGCACACCTTGCAGCAGCAATAAACCAGCCATGGCATCCCGGGAAGCCCAGATCCTCTGCAGCAGCCGGTCACACCATTTTCTCCAATGTCAGCACTCACCTTAGGAACTTTTAAAAAGGTGCAGGGGGAGGGTTAGAGGGGGAAGCCAAGCAGGCTTGACATGCGGCTCTTAATGAAGACAATGTCATCTAACAAAAACTGCAGGCTCCAGTGAAATTTAACTGTGGTTTAAAAAATTTACATAGCCTTCCTTAAATTAAATCCTCAAAGATTTAAAGAGAACATTTGAATCATACCCCCAGCAACTGCTAAACAAATACAACATACTCACAGATTTAGAGCAGCTGTAACTTTGAAGGAATGAATACAGTCCCACTATGAAGATGTCTTTCCCCTCTCTTCTACCAGATTTTTTTTTAAAGCCAAGAAAAAGAAGAGACAATCCTTAATTTTAAAGCCAACAAAAATCCTCAATTTCTATTTTATTCCTTGGTCTCCAATGAGACTCTCAATTCTCAGGCACAAGCAAAGTAGTTGCCGAGACAGCTGACAGCATCCCAGGGCTTTCCAGGGCAGAATTTAAGACATGTCAGCTAAAGTGGCAGCTACACTCACTGCTGTAGCGGATGCTTCGGCAGGAAGGGATGCTGGGAGATTTTTTCCCCCAATCTCTGCTGCAGCCTAATTCTAATCCATCACTGTTTAATTATCTAGAGAAACAGGCAAGGAAAATACAAATGGCCTGGATTTATAAAAACCACAGGATCTTTAATGATTTTTCATCTAATCCAGGGATTCATCTCCTATCTAAAATGGGCCAATTGAGAAAGAAAGAAAATGAATTATCTCTGGTTTTAAGGAAAATGTAGGCTGTTATTCCCAACTTAGATTTTATATCATGGACTTTTAAAAAAACACTAAATAAGAGAAAATCAAATTTTCCCCAAAGTTTTAAGACTAATGCACAAAAGTTAAATTAGCAAAGGAAATTAAACATACATATGACATGACAGTCATACCAACATAGCTGGAAAACTCTACTTTTAAATTAATAATTGATCAACAGTATTTGAAATGGTTTTGATGAAACTGGAGGAGAATAGGCATAGGAAATACTAGTGCAAAGAGTCTAAGATAGAACACAGTTCTTAAGTTGAGCCGTACTTTTTTGGTTTAAATAAATAAAAGCTCTCCTCGGGAACAAGGTGGTCAGTGACTTCACAAATTTCTTACTTTGCCTCAAGGGCTCTTGCATATGCTAAAATTGAAACGTTTTTAGTATAGGACTCGCTAATTTTTCTGATTATAAAAGTAATACCAGGGCCAGGCACAGTGGCTCATGCCTATAATCCCAGCACTTTGGGAGGCCAAGGCAGGTGGATCATGAGTTGAGGAGTTCGAGACCAGCCTGACCAATATGGTGAAACCCTGTCTCTACCAAAAATATAAAAATTAGCCGGGCATGGTGGTGCATGCCTGTAATCCCAGCTACTCGGGAGGCTGAGGCAGGAGAATCACTTGAGTCCAGGAGGCAGAGGTTGCAGTGAGCCAAGACTGTGCCACTGCACTCCAGCCTGGGTGACAGAGCAAGACTTTGTCTCAAAAAAAAAAAAAATACCAGGAAAAATATTCTGGTATCTCCAAATTATACAGGTCTCCATATGCAAGCCTGGAGCCTGAAAGCCTGAAGTCCTGCTTGCCTTGGCTGATGCCTCCCACCCTCTGCCTGTGTTTGCCGTTGTCCCTGATTGCTTCCCGGACAAGCCCTTCACCCAATCCTGCCATCTTAACTGTTCTTATGATAATGTAAATACCTCTCACCCAACCCTGCCATTGTAACTGAACTTGTGGTCATGTATACTCCTTTCCCCTACCCCCCACCACAGTAACTGATCTTACTCTGCAACATCCCCACCCCTAAAAAACTACCCAAACCTATAAAACCAACTCCTATTCCACTGCCCTTTGCTAATGCCCTTTCGGCCTTAGCCCACCTGCACCCAGGTGAATAAACAGTCATGTTGCTCACACAAAGCCTGTTTGGAAGGTCTCTTCATTCAAAGCATGCATTTTTTTCAACAGTAAACTCCTTGGAAAGAGCTTAAAAACAAAGAAGAAAATGAAAGCCAGCCATAATCTCATAACCCAGAGATAACCATTCTTAATGTTTGCAATAATGTACTTCTAGTCTTCTTCCTCTCTATATATACACATGCACACATATACACGCACACACCCCCCTCCATATATAAACGTACACCTCATGTGGAGGGGGACAAGGCAGCTAAATGTATTTTTGATACTATTGTTTTAAATTACCCTTTTCACACAGAATTATGTTATGATTATTTACCCAAAAATGTAACCTATAGTTAACCACCCATATTTCTAAAACTGTTCAAAAGAGTTAGCATATGCAATGACAGTCCATTTATATCTGCATGCCTACTATGTGCAAGCACAGGGGATATAGATAGCAATGAGCACAGCATACATGGTCCCTGCTCCCCTGGAGCTCTGGTCCAGTTGGGAAGCCAGATATTCACCAAATGACAGCAAATATCATGTGCGCTGTACTACATAAGAAAACTACGGATTCTTTAGAAACATGAAAAGACCTGGTGTTGTGAAGGTCAGGCTTTTTCAAGGAAGGAAAAGAAAACTGAAAGCCCAACTGCAAAATTATTAGTATAGTGCATCTCACACCTTACCTTTCCTTCAATATAAAAATCTCTCATCTCATTTTTCTCTTTTCTTTTTCAAAATTAATTTTAAGTCCAGTTTCCAACTACATTTTTGTGAATGATACATTACATGTAAGAGAATAACTGATCTAATGTGTGCAGATCTTAAGTATTTAATCAATTACAACACAGCCTTTAAGAAATTACAAAAAGTGGGCCACCCACATGACGTAGATATTCCTTAAATGGTCAGTTACCACAGGTTTCTTAGCATCTCCAACCTAAAATGAAACATACTCAGAATCAAAGCAAACTACACATTATGGGTGTAACTTCTTTTAAATTAGGCTGAAATTTTTAAATGGCAAAGAATCCCTTACACCAATGAGAGATCTGACACACAGAACTTAATACACACACACACATACACACACGGATCTTTTTTTTTTTGCATAAAAGTCAAGTTACCCTTGCAGAAAACTTTCTTAGCTATTAAAATAAATAAGAAACAAAAGCTTATAGCTGTATTGCCTACAGAGGAGACCAAAAACTATGCCCACGCCTTTGAAAAGGCTAATTCATCAGAGCTATATGGTGTTTTAACATTTTTCATTCTACCTATAACATTCTGCTTATAGGTAATTTTAAAAGACCCGTTCTGGTATGAATATTTTCATTCTAGACAATATAAATAAAAAAAACATAGAAATTACTTTATACAATAACAGAAGTTATATGTAAATCCCCAAATATCTCTTCAGTATTAGGCAATTTCAGGGTTCTTCCAATTTGTTGGTGGCTATTCAGTCTTCAGACTATTTATTAAATGTATATCACACAGGATTGGTTTAGGTACAAAAATGTACCTAAACCAAATATCACTATGCCTTTGAGGAGTTCTATTCTCTGGACATAGAATAATGTTCTACAACCAGAGACAAAAGGGGGAAAGAGGAAAGAAGGAAAAAGAAAGGGACCAGAGAGACAGATGAATTTTCAGAACACAAGCAATGAAGAAGTTTGGCACATTTCAAAAGACAAGGCTCCCAAGTATCTGCTTTTGGGTGTTTTATTAGTCATCTTAGGTTCCTATTTTTATCATGAGGCAAATGAAAAGGGAATGGATGAAGGTATCAGAAAAAAAAAAAGATGTCAGATAAAAGAGGGTAAAAACTTAACAAAAGGCGATGAGCTCACTGCACCCTTTAAGATTCTGACAGCTCATTTATACAAACTTCAAGGGAAAAGTGGGTCAGCCCATCACAAAAAAATGGCAATAGAGACACCAACAATTATGGATAGTGTTTACCATGCCCAAACATTTGGACTTTATTTATGTATGCATTTGAGTTTATGAACACAATCAGCCACAATTTTTTAAATGCTTATTCCAAAAGATCCCTTAACTAACCATTTGAATAATCACAGCAATTATCACTATGCCCTATACTCATTCAGAACTCAATGATGGCTAGGTTTTTTTTTTCTTTAATGTACTGCAAATCCTAGCAGTCTACTCTCAGGATCCATCTATATTGTCTTAACAGTACATGCCAGGGTCTAATGTTTGTGTCTCTACAAAATTCGTATGTCAAAACCTAACTCCCAAGGTGATGGTATTAGGAGGTGGGGCCTTTGGGAGGTGATTAGGTCATGAGGGTTTCACCCTTGTAAATGGAATTAGTGCCCTAACAAAAAGGCTTGAGAAAGGCTTGAGGGGGTCTCTTTGCCCCTTTTTCCTTCTTCCTTTTTTTTTTTTTAAACAATCTCCACCCTTTTTTGCTTCCTTCTGTCATGTGAGGAAACAAAGAAGGCACCATTTATGAGGAGTAGGTCCTCACCAGACACTCAATCTGCTGCCACTTCACTCTTGGACCTTGCAGCCTACGGGATTGTGAGGAAATAAATTTCCATTGTTTATAAATTACCCCGTCTAATGGATTTTGTTACAGCAGCCCAAATGGACTAAGATAATATATTAATTTCAAACATTCATTTATTCAACAAATATACACTGAGCACCTACTATGTGACAAGCATGGTGCCTAGGTGCCAAGTACACCATGACAAGCAAAGTAGATCAGACCCATCGTTATAGAACTTGGAGCTCAAAAAAACAGATGATCAAAAAACAAGTAGCAATTAACTGCAAAATGAGAAATGGAGTGTCAGACACAAACAAGATGCCAAGACAGAGAAATGGGGGGAAGAGTAATTATTTTGGTGGAGTCATTGAGAAAGTGGGAGCATACACCAGCCTACAGTGGAGGATGGCCAACAAGAAGTCCTCAAAAGAGTGAGAGCAAACATGCTCAAATTCGGAGGAGCAGAGGGTTTACTTGTGGGGATCGCTCCAGCGTAGAGGCCCTCTGACTGTGCCTCCACCATAATGTGAGCTTGAGCCCAGACATATTTCCCCTCCTGGAGGCAGTCGAGCTAAGGGAAAGCAGGAACTAAAAGATGGATGATTTTGTAGAAGTTACCTCAGACTCCCTGACACTGACACAATGGCTCGGTGATGGCTGTGTGGTTTTACTAAGACATTGTGTTTTATCTTGGTACCTGTTTTGGGCTAGTTTTATGACTCTGTTTACTCTAGTTTTATGACTCTGTTTACTAAACATTATCTAAGCCCTGTAACTACTCACATGTCTCTTGGAGATTGTTACCTTTAAGATCTATGAGTTTTTCCTGACCTTAAAGAATGTTACCTTCTCAAATGTAAATCCCTACACAATAGGTAAAGAAAAATCTCCACCCTCATGCTTACTTTTATGGCCCCTAGTTATGTACTTCCCTTTTATTGGTATTTTATCTCTCCTCCAGACTAGCGGTATTGTAACTTTTGTTCCTCTTTATTGTATAGAATTAACAATGTGGGTTGACGTCAGCTACTGAAAGCTGACAGTATATATTGGGACCCTTTGCACAAATAAAATTGCTGTTTAGGCATTGCTGTATGGGCATTGTCTATTCAGACCTCCAGACCCTGCTTTTCTGTCTCCTTGTTTTCCATGCACTCTCTCTTCCAGGTATTGGGACCCTCTTGCTGGCCGAGAGCTCCCCGGCAGACGTGCAGTTCCCGACATTTACTCACACAAAACACTGGATAAGGCTTGTGGCTGGAGGGTCACAAATGAGGGCAAGAGCTGCCCTTGATGAGGCTGAAGCAGTATATGGGAGCCCGACCACACCTAAAGCCTTATGAACAAAGGTAGATTGGGTCTTCAAGTTTACAGACATGTAAACTCAAGGATGGATTTTTAAGGAAGGAAGTGACATCATCCCATTTAATTTCTAAAAGGGTCACTCTTACCCTGATTCACACAAACATACTGTTAAAAAATAAACAAGACAGTCGGAGAAATTTGAACACTGACAAGTTATTGGAGGAATATTGCTACGTTTTAGGTGTGATAACAGTCTTGTGATACTTTTAAAAAGTGACCTTTGCAAGCTAAAATACAGATAAAATGATGTAACATAAAGCATATAGATTAAATTAAATTATAGCTCTATATCAATGTTAATTTCCTGATCTTGGTATCTGAATGGTAATTATGAAAGAGACTGTCTTTGTTTTCAGGAAATATATTTTAATATATTTAGAGGTAGAAATAAAGTACCATATCTAGGATTTGATTCCCAATAATCTGGAGGTGGGATATGGATGAAATAAGATTGGTCTGAGTTGACAGCTATAGAAGCTAACTGATTAGTATATAAGGTTCAGTTTACAATCCTCTTTACTTTCTGTAGATGTTCCAAATTGTTCATATTAAAATTCTTTTTTTTAAGACAGGGTTTTACTCTATCACCCAGGCTGGAGTGCAGTGGAGCGATCACAGCTCACCACAGCCTCGACTTCTGGGGTTCAGATGATCCTCTCATCTCAGCCTCCCAAGTAGCTGGAACTACAGGCATGTGTCACCACACCTGGATAATTTTTTGTATTGTTTGTAGCGAAAGGGTTTTGCCATGATGCCCAGGCTGGTCTCAAACTTCTGGGCTCAAGCAATTCACCCGCATTGGCCTCCCAAAGTGACGGGATTACAGGCATGAGCCACTGTGCCCAGCCTAAAATTCTTTTTAAAAATAAGATAACCTGTGCTGCTGTATGGAGAATAAGTGGGGTGCAGTTGGAAAAGTGGAGGGAGAGAACAAAAAAGCGGGAACACACATTAGCCATTAGCCAGCTCTTAAAGTAGACCTAGTAAAATTGCATAGTCACTTAAGCTAATGTAATAGAGTGGAGAGAGAGAAAAGTGAACAGATGGGAAATATATTTTGGAGGTAGAAATCATCAGACTTGGTAATGTGGAAATTAAAAGAAAAGAAAGGAATCAAAGATGTCTCCCAAGCTTCTCACTTGAACAAATGGGTGGATGGTGGGTGGGGACATTTACAGAAAAGGAAAAGGTTTCAGATAAACAAAGCGAGTGGATACCAAGAGTTCAGTTTGGGACATAAAAATTAATGTGGTTGTGAAACATCCTAGTGAGTGATCAAAGAAGCAATGACTGGACCTCTTTTCCACTACAACTACCAAAATAGCCCAAGACAGCAGCATGGAGCAGCAGCCATGTCAAGACAGTTCCTTATGGAGGAGGCAAGGAACTCAGTGTAAGAGCAAAGTCCTGGCTTTCAGACACAAGCTGAGCATCGCTACCAGGGCTGAGAGGGTCAGAGAGGATACTGAGCCTGCAGAGAGGCAACCAAAATCACAAAGATCCTGCTATAGGGGTTCACAGGTCATTCACTTTGCCACCAACAATAACCCGACCATGACCCAGCCTTCTATCTCTTCTGGCACTTCCTTGGTAAGATGAGATAATTGGACCTAAGTGTTCCTGAGGAGCTATAAATCTTGTCACTCTTTGTAGTGAAAAGAAGCATTTATAGGAGCTGTATCTTAGAACACGTATACCACACATTCTCCCTCCCGCTATGAACTTATATGAAGAACTTGACAGTGACAGGTCTAAACACAACAGCAGACCATTAGAGTAGATCTGATAGCACAAAAGAAAATACAAAGAGAAACAAGCCAAGTAGTAACAGAAACAAGGAAAAAACACCAGGAATGCTGTTTACCTTCAGCTTTTTAAAGAACTTTTATTTCCATTTGCTATATCATTGACTCTATGACACAGTTTTTCATCGTGAAGTATCCCTAAGCCCAAGATACATCTTAAAACTGACAGCAACTTTGACTGCCCTAAATCAAAGTTAAGTTCTTAGGAAGAGGATCTGCATTTGCTTCTGCCAATTACCCGAGGACACCACCAACCTGGTCCACTTAAAGTTAAATAACCTGCTTGAAGTTGTTGGGGGTCACACCATTTATATATATCCAGACTCTAAACTAGCTTAGGATTCAAATTCTAAAGAGCATTAAAACATTCAACACAGGTTCACCATACAACTCACCGATTCCACTTCTACGTCTGTGTGGCAGATAATTTAAAACACATTCATACAAAGACTGTACACAATTGTTACAGCAGCATTATTCACAATAGCCAAAAACTGGAAATGATTCAAATGCTCATCAACTAATGAACAGATACATAAAATGTGATTATTCATACAAATGAATATTATTCAGTCATAAAAAGGAATGAAGTGCAGATGGTCCCCGACTTAGGATGGTTCAACTTAGAATTTTTCAACATTATGATGGGTTTGTGAGGGCATCAAATGCATTTCACTTACTATATTTTTTCTTTATGATGACGTTATCAGGAGGTAACCCCAACATGAGTCAAGGAGCATCTATCTGTACTAACACATTCTACAACATGTGTAGACCCAAAATGCTTTTATGTCTACACATTAGATTATGATTATTCTATTTATATAAAATATCTACAAAAATTAAATTAGTGGTTGCCCTATCTAAAAGTGACAGAAATTAGATTAGTGGATGCCCCAGCTAAGGTTGGGAATAGAGAATGACTATAAAAGGGCACAGATTTCTTTTTCAGATGATAAAAATGTTTTGAAGTTAGATTGTGGTGATGGTTGTATAATTCTGTAAATACATTTAAATGCATTAAATTGTATACTTAAAATAGGAATATACAGGAGATATAAATTAATATTGTAACAGTGCTGTTTAAAAAAATTATCTGGGTGGAGAATCTTATTAGAGGGTTTTTTTTTTCCCTCCCTATCTAATACCAAGGTTGAAATATACACATTTCCTTACTGTGCCTTTCTGCATGATGATTTTATTTTTCCTTTTCTTTATGCAAGGTCTCCTATAAAATTCCTCATTGTGTTTTCTTCCTTCCTTAGGAATATGTAAGATAATGATACCAATGGTATCTTAGGGCCAACAAAATAACTGTCAACTTGGTTAAGAAAATCAAATTAAGAGAGGACAAAAACTCCCTTTCCAGACCTGAGTAACACTTATATTACCTACAGGGGAAAACCGGGGCCAAAAAAAAAAAAAACAGCAGAGGAAAATGAAAACAAATCTAACTCTACCTGTGGTTACTATTTACAACTTAACCACTCTGAAGAAAAATATCAGATGTTTTCCAACTATTATTCGCCAATATTCAGCCTTAATTAAAACAGACAAAACAATTGTATCACCAATTGATCTAACCTAATGAGGGAAAAAAAATGGTCCTAAAAGCCTTATCTCACTCTAATCTACAATTTATCGTTCAAAAGGGAAGATGTGGAGAAGGAAAAACTTTGTGAGAAACGTTATGACACAAAATATTTTTATACTACACTCGATCTTAGACAAAAGGCCAAGAAGCAATCAAAATATTTTTATTTCCACTGTAAGCTTCTAATTACCTGACTAAAAATACCTGCCTATTTCACCTTCTACAGGTAAGTACAAATTCAGAGCAGTTCTTGAAAATAAACACGTTCATTCCCATTGTATTCACACCACCTCAGGAATCCATTGAACACATATGGATTTCTATGTAAGGATAAATTCAAAATTTTCATAAGATACTCTAGAATATGAAAGACCACTGCTGAGAATATGTTAAACCTGCATCTGTTCTAACAGTCTTTGAACAGAAGTTTGATCTGTCTTCCCTGACTTCTCTAAACTACCATGAAAAGAAAATCTTAATTAATCAGTGCCTGACCAGGCCTCCCCATTAGATATTTGCCCCATTGCCCCCTGTGGTTTTTATAAGAAAGAGGTTAATCCCAAACACCCCCAGCCAGGTATATTGGCTCACGTCTGTAATCTCAACACTTTGGGAGGCCAAGGTGGGAGGATCAATTGAGTCCAGGAGTTCGAGACCAGCCTGGGCAACATAGGGAGACCCTATCTCTACAAAAAATAAAATTAGCCAGGTGTGGTGGCACCTGCCTGTAGTCTCAGCTATTTGGGAGGCTGAGGTGGCAGGAGTGCTTGAACCCAGGAGTTTGGGGCTGCAGTGAGTTGAGAATGCTCCACTGCACTCTAGCCTGGGAGACAGAGTGAGATCCTGTCAAAAAAACAAAAATGAAATAAAACCAAAAAACACCAAATCACTATGACTGTGTTAGTCCACTCTCCCCACTAGACAAAGCCAGGAGTCCTCCATGACCCAACTTCATTTGTCCAGGGCCCCACTGGTGTTTCAAACCCACTGCTCTGTGCTCTGGCCACTGCCCTCAGAGCTGTTCACCTGGCATGTCCCCCTCTGAACCTCTGCATTGGCTCCGCCAACTGAAATGCTACCCACCCCTCAAAATCCAAAGCAAATGCTAGCAGCCCTATCTCCCAACCAAAAGATAGCTTACTTTTGGATTTCACAAAACACTGTATTTACTCTTCACGTGCCATGTCACAGTTAAATTATCAGCAGATGTATTACACCCACAATTACGTTGCCAGAGACGGCAACTGGGCACTAACACTGAGAAAAGAGGACACTCAATCATCAGAGTACTAGAAGTGCAAACCAGCATGGAACTGTTCATCAGGAAGCAAGAGACCATAGCTAACCTGGAACTGCATATTATTTGTGACTAATTTCTTCATATCATGCGATGGGTCTCATTTACAATTCCTCCTTAAGAGGTCTCCTATTTATGCCAAACAGGTCATAAAGTTCACAAACTGTTTTAATTTATCTTGTTTTGTTTTTTTGAGACAGAGTCTCACTCTGTCACCCAGGCTGGAGTGCAGTGGCAAGATCTCGGCTCACTGCAACCTCTGTCTCCTGGGTTCAAGCGATTCTCCTGCCTCAGCCTCCCGAGTAGCTGGGATTACAGGCGTGCACCACAAAGCCAAGCTAATTTTTGTATTTTTAGTTGAGATGGGGTTTTGCCATGTTGGCCAGGCTGATCTCAAACTCCTGACCTCAGGTGATCCGCCTGCCTCAGCCTCCCAAAGTGCTGGGGTCACAGGTGTGAGCCACCACGCCTGGCCGATTTTAATTTTTAAAAAGAACATGGTCAATGTACCACTAACTTTTTTTATATCTCTAATTTTTCCATCAATTCTAAATGGAGGAGATTTTTTTTTTTTTTTTTTTTTGAGACAGAGTCTCACTCTGTCATCCAGGCTGGAGTGCAGTGGCTCGATCTCAGCTCACTACAACCTAAGCCTCCCAGGTTCAAGCAATTCTCCTGCCTCAGCCTCCTGAGTAGCTGGTATTACAGGTGCGTGCCACCACACCCAGCTAATTTTTATATTTTTAGTAGAGACGGGGTTTCACCATATTGGTCAAGTGGATACTGACCTTGTGATCCACCTAACTCGGCCTCCCAAAGCACTGGGATTACAGGTGTGAGCTGCCATGCCCGGCCAATGGTGGAGATTTTTATATGACCTACCAGTTTACAAAACTAGCAATTTCTCAAAATAGTTAAAATAACACAATTGTTAACTCAAAGATCCAGAGGTAGGAAAAATCTATGTTGAGAGTGGTAAATCCATTAGGTAGAAAAAGAAAAATAAGAAACGATTAATTCTTTCATTAGACATTCAAGAGAAAATTTTCACTACAAGAAATTAATCATCAGGTTGGCAAGAGGACTGCATCTTGAGACAGAGGGATTGAAGCATTTGCTCTCTGCACTAGAAACAGAAGATTAAAATGCATAGTTCAGTAAGTGTAAGGAAAAAGAGCTCTACTAAATTTTGCGGAATTCACAAGGGGAATGTTACTGCATCATAAATTTAAGAGGAAATGAGAGAAATATTGACAAACCCTGAAATTAGGACAAATAAAACGTTCACATAAAAACAATTGAAAAAATTTTTACAATTAACATGTATTTATAATCAGAGGCCTCCAACTTGGACTCCTGTGTCTCCAGCTTGCCAACGCAGAACTGGGGACTTCTCAGCCTCCATAATCACAGGAGCCAATTCTTTACAGCAAATCTCTTCATATATAGACATAAATCTCTCCTATTAGTTCTATTTTTCTGGAGAACCCAGACTCTTACAAGGGAAAGCAGAAAAGTACTCAGATTCACTGAGCACCTACTATGTGCTTTGCTCCCACTATCATATTTAACTTAAATTTCATTTAATCCTCTCAATAAATCTATGAGAGGACAAAACAAGCTCACAGAAATTGGTCCCAGGCCTCCCAGCCAGTAAATGGCAAACTGGGACTAGAGTTCAAGTCTGACTGTCAGGTCTGTGGTGCCGTCTCCCCAGGAAAGTACCTGTAGTTGTGTGCACAAAGGCAAAATGAAACCACACTGCTGTGCTTTGGAGTATTATGGTTGTGTGTAATATTTTCTTTGTTCTCTCACTACCATTTTTTGTCATCACCAACAAGCTCCACTTCAGAAAAAGAGGGAATGTGTTCTCTTTCCGCGTCCACAAGGGGGCGTAGTTTTAAGGGCAAGAATTTCCCAGCACCATGCCCCACTTCCATGACTCTCTATCCGGGAGATTTAACGGCCTCTGTTTTAATTTTTGCGGGCGGGGGCGAGGGTCAAAAGTCAATCACTCCAGAGGAAGTTCTAAGGAACTCCTTTCATTGGCCAGGGGTCTTGGAGAAGGTGGGGGTTCCTCCCAGGGTAAAAGTCCCCTTCTTCCACACCCCTTTGGACTCCATGTTTGGATCCCCCTTCTATGAACTCTCTCATGGAAGCTGTTTTTCTCTCTCCTGGATTTCCCCTCTGGGGTCCCCTTCCACCCAGTGTGGAAGCTTTCTTCTTCCTCTCCTTTTTTCTCTTTATCTAAATAAATCACTTTCTGCAAACTCTGTTTGGGTTCCAGTATTTACTTTATGAGTGCCCGTGGTCTCCTCTCCCATTCTTGAGAGAGTGATAGACCAAGAACCTGAAGAAATGCCCTCTCAGGGATGCTGAGGGCTCCTCTGAAGCCCTGAACCCCAACAAAACTACCCCTCACAATACGTTTCAGAACACTGTAAGGCAAAAGTATGCACAAGACCAGAAGGCAAAGTTTATTAAAATCTGATCAAAATCAGCTAGGTGCATTGGCTCATGCCCGTAATCCCAGCACTTTGGGAGGCCAAGGTGGGTGGATCACCTGAGGTCAGGAATTCTAGACCAGCCTGGCCAACATGGTATAACTCCATCTCTACTAAAAATACTAAAATTAGCTGGGCGTGGTGGCAGGTGCCTGTAATCCCAGCTACTTGGGAGGCTGAGGCAGGAGAATCGCTTGAACTCAGGAGGCAGAGGCTGCAGTGAGCCAAGATCATGCCATTGCACTCCAGCCTGGTGGACAACAGTGAGACTGAATCTTAAAAAATAAATACAGCCAGGCGCAGTAGCTTACACCTGTAATCCCAGCATTTTGGGAGTCCAAGGCAGGCGGATCACGAGGTCAGGAGTTCAAGATCAGCCTGGCCAATATGGTAAAACCCCATCTCTACTAAAAATACAAAAATTAGTCAGGTGTGGTGGCAGGCACCTATAATCCCAGCTACTTGGGAGACTGAGGCAGGAGAATCGCTTGAACCCAGGAGGTGGAGGTTGCAGTGAGCCAGCATCATGCCATTGCACTCTAGCCTGGGCAACAGAGCAAGACTCCATCTCAAAACTAATATTAGTTAATTAAATAAATGAAATAAAATCAGATCAAAATCAATTGTAGACTCTCAATGGAGGCCTCTGCTACAAGATTCTTCGAGTATAGACTCCAGCATCTCATCTGGCTACCCCTTCTGGCTTTGGGCTCCATTCCTCTCTATGGGAGAAGGGTTCCCATAATGTGTTGCTGTGACCAAGGTGAGAGGAGTGGAACATTTCAGCAGCACTGAAAAGGAAACACAAACATTGAAGTGACAGTCTAAAGGACACGAGAAATACTGCACAGCAGGAACCTAAAAGAGCAAGATAAATTCTAAAATGGGTAAACCTTTGGATTTGTTACACTGAGCAGGACAGGAAAGTTAAAATTAGAAAACAGAAAGAAACTGCTGGCAGATAAATATAGCCACAGAGAAGTTCCAGAGGCAATGAAGGGAAAATGTGTGATCGTTAGAAACTGAGGCAGTGTTAATGGGCTACAGTCTTCAGGATGAGAAAAACTGTAACAGAGCTGACAGTAAAGCAAAAGACACCAAGACACACAATGCTTCTCGAATTCCCCATTTTAAAAGTACATGAAGGAGGTTCTCTAGCAAATATGTAGGATGAACAAGCTAAAAAAATCTAACGTACAACATGGGACTATAGTTAATAAATAGTGCACTGCATTCAGGATTTTTGCTAAATTATAGCTACTCTTGCCACAGAAGAAAAAAAATGGATAACTATGTGAGATGACAGATATCTTCATTTGTTCTTCTCTAGTAACAATTTTACTATCTTATAACATCATGTTGTATACCTTATATATACACAATAAAATTTACTTTAAAACAAAAGGTACACAAAGGAGTTTCTGACAGTCACTAATCAAAGGCATCTCCATTACAGGAGTCATTTTTGGATGATGTTCTGAGAACCAGACAATGCTAATATTAAACCATCTAACACAGTTGAACAAAAGAGTTGTTTTTGTGCAAACACGGGCATCCTAGATCAAAGGAACCGAATGGAAAGCCCAAAAACAGTGTTGTTATTTTAATGAACTTATTTGATAAAGGAGGTATCATATATAAATTCCTTCCTGCATGGACCTAGCAAATGGTATTGGAATAGTGGGCTAGCTATTTTAGGGCTGGCGTGAGATAGGAATCTAAACTAACTTCAGCTGGGTTGAATTCAGGGCTTTTGTTTATTTCTATGATTTGATTTTTTAAAAACTAATAGATGTTAAAAACTATTTGTAATGCCTTCATGACAACCCAAAGGTAAAGCCACTACCAGCCTACTGAAGCCACTGAGAGCTCAGAGAAGCACAGGCATCAGTGTGCACTCTTCATGGGTCATACTGGTCCCACTGGTCAGTGAGACCCGTCCTCCTCTGTGAGGCCTGCACCCCTCTGTGGTGTGTGTGTCATGCTAGCTCTCACTGGGAAAAGCAGTGCCTCCTCTGGTCAACTCCAATCTCCAGCCCCATGGGCCAATTCTTTTCCATCCCCTGGACTGTGGTCTCCTACTACAGCCCAAGCTCAGTTCGTGCTAACAACCAGGGAGGAACAGAGTTGAATAATAATGGTGATAACTTGCCCACCATAAAAGTGATTTTTTAAAAAAATCACATAAACAGATTATCTTCCAACGAGTACTGTACAAAAAGGGAGGAAGGGTAAAAGGGTAACTTTACAGTGGAAAAACCCAACAAACGCTACCTTGTGCCACGTGACCACGTTCAACATCGGTAGTGCTAAGTCACACTGATATCGTAGACCTTTGCTATGATGTGACAAGAATGGCCCTTTCCATCCGATGTCTTCCTCCCAAAACCACATGACCACAGTCAAATCATGAGGGGGGGGGAAGCAGACCAATCTCAATTGAGGGCCATTCTACAAAATAACAGATAGTATTCCTCAAAACTATCAAGGTCACCAAAATCAAGGAGAGTCTGAGAGACTGTCACAGCCAAGAGGACCCTACGGAGACGGAAAAACTAAATAAATCTGGATAATGTGTGAACAGTAGTTAACAATAATGTATCCATATTGGATCATTAATTATGACAAATGTACCATGCTAACTTAGGATATTAATAATAGGGAAACCAGGTGTGCAGTACACGGGAACACGCTCTGCTACCTCCTCAATAATTCTGTAAGTCTGAAACTGCTCCTAATTAATCAGTTAATCCCAACCACAATTAATTTTTTTTTAATCATATAAACATTAAACTTTTGGACAAAATAAAATTGTATAATTCTAACATAAAGAAAAATCGTGGTCTTGGGAAAGTATCTATACGAAATATAACAAAAGATTAGGTTATATATAATTTAAAATCCATAAGTATACCAAGAGAAACATTTGGAAAAAAGCTATGAGACAAAAGAAAACTAGAAGTCATACAAAAGATGCAATGTATTTTTTAAATAATTTTTAAAAATACTAAAACAGGTATCATTTAAGTTGCAAAACTGTTTTTCTTTTTCTTTTCTTTTTTTAAAGTACTTTTTTTTTTTTTGAGACAGAGTCTCACTCTGTTGCCAGGTTGGAGTGCAGTGGCGCGATCTCAGCCCACTGCAACCTCTGCCTCCTGGATTCAAGCGATTCTCCTGCCTCAACTTCCCAAATAGCTGGGACTACAGGCATGTGCCACCATTCCCAGCTAATTTTTGTATTTTTAGTAAAGACGGGTTTCAACAGGTTGGTCAGGATGGTCTCAATCTCTTGACCTCATGATCTGCCCGCCTCGGTCTCCCAAAGTGCTGGGATTAACACGTGAGCCACCACGCCCAGACACAAAACTATTTTTCAAATAATACCCAGTGATGATGATGCGATAGTTTAAACAATTTAGCCAAGTAAATTGATAACACTCTTGCGGAAATACCGTAAAACAAACTGTACCCCCAGCTCCCACCTGTACACGCACATGTTACAGCTCAAACCCCCAATGTGATGGAGTTTAAAGATGGGGCCTTCGTGAGACAATCAGATTTAAATGAGGTCAGGAAAGTGGGGTCCTCAGGATGGGATTAACACCCTTATAAGAAAGGACATCAGAGAGTTTTTGCTCTCACTTTCCCAACCATGTAAAGACATCTCAAGAAGGAGGCAGTTTGCAAGCCAAGAGGAGAGCCCCCACCAGAACCCCAACCATGCTGGCACCCTTATCTCAGACTTCTAGCCTCCAAAATGGTGAGAAAATAAATTGTTGTTGGTTAAGCCACCCCAGGCTATTGTGTTTTGTTATACTAGCTGAAGTTAATCAATAAAGAAAGGCAATTAGAGACATATAAAGAACAATAAACATATTCATCTCTTTTAATTCAGTAGTCCTACATTTGTAATGATAACCTTTGGAAATAATTCAAAATATGACAAAGCTATACACATGTAAAAACTTAGTTTTATGTTTTTAAGCCAGTGACACCCTAAATGTCTAACAATGGAGAAGCAGGTAAGTAAACTGTAATATTCCACTTCATCTAATATGATTTAGTCATTTACAATTATTACAAAAACTATATAGGCTTACAGTGAATGCTTTTAATAAAATTAAGTGCAAACCAAACACAAAAATCTACAAAATGAGACTAATGATATAAATATGAACAAGTATTAAAAGAGTAAGCTATAAACAAATAATTTGTTGAGAAATATTTTGTTACAAGAAATCATCCTCAGAAATGTATTTGAGAGTATTATTAGATAGATCTTTTCTTAAACATAATCACATCCCTCTTTCATTACAGAAAAGTGATTTTTTTCTGAAAGTAGCCACTGCAATACTCTCCAAAAAATGAGAATGAGCCAGGCACAGTGGCTCGCACTTATAATCCCAGCACACTGGGAGGCCAAGGCAGGTGGATCACCTGAGGTCAGGAGTTTGAGACCACCCTGGCCAACATGGTGAAACTCTGTCTCTACTGAAAATACAAAAATTACCCGGGCATGGCAGGCGCCTGTAATCCCAGCTACTTGGGAAGCTCAGGCAGAAGAATCACTTGAACCCAGGAGGCGGAGATTGAAGTGAGCCGAGATTGTGCCATGCACTCCAGCCTGGGCAACAACAGCAAAACTCCATCTCAAAGAAAAAAAAAATGAGAATGAAATATGTACTTTTCATGTAAGACAACTATGATTTTTCTTTACTACATACTTTCTATTATGTTATTACTTACATTGAGATGGTTTCCAAGGCATCTTCAAAAATGTCCTGGGGGAGACAAAAAATACAATGAGTTTCTCAAGAATTCTAAATGGAGAAGAGAAAGTGAATACACACAGTGGGAAGGGCGGTCCTGGTGGGAAGGTACAGCAGACAGTAGAATCAATCAACGTAATGCTCATGGAATTGTGTTTATAGAAATCAAGCACATGAATTTCAATGAGGTTTAATTTTTTTTTTTAAATAATACTGGTAAAATACTCAGCAAGTGATCAAACTGGACTAATTTACAGAGACTATGACGTCTTTTATGAAGTTACCTTTCACTCCTAAATCTCATTTATCCCAATTATAGAGTACAATAAATAACAGGACTTGCCCAATGCAGAGTTTTCTTCTCCATGGCTAGCCAAGTGAGCATCCTCTGGGCCTTCATTTCACATGTCATTGCACCACCCTCTCAGCTCGTCTCCCTGTCACCAGCCTTTCCCCCAGTTTACTCGGTGCCACACAGAATAGCCCTTTGCTTCATGCCACACTAGCCTGATCACAGCTGCAACAGGAGAGAAATACACACACACTTGTATGCACTCAGAAGTCCACACACGCACTCCACACTCAGACACAGTGTCTCACACACAATCGCACAGTCACATGCACAAACACACATGCACTCACTCAAAAACTCACACATACACAACAGCTCCCCTCATAGCTGCAAAAATCCACCCTAAGCTCCTCATCCCAGTAACTGGGGGCCACCATAACCCAGCCTACTCTTCCAAGCATCCTTCCCCAATATCCCTACCACTGTCACCATAGCCCAAACCCTGGGGACTCCACAGGGCCACCTCACTGGTGTCCCTGCTCCTATGCTTGACACCCTCCAATTCTTTACATGGCAACCATATCATTCTTTTACTTCTGGTCTTCAAATAAGCATACACCATTCCAGTTTTCTAGACGTCTTTGAGAGCTTTCCATTGCACTTAGAAAAATCCCAAACTCATTCTCCCTATCTAGAGAGCCCTAAAACAGCCCCGCCAGCCTCTGACCACATCCCCGCCCATCTTCCCCTTACTCAGTCCACTCCAGCCACAGGTCTGTCTTTCTGTTCCTTGGACAAGTCAAACATCCCACAGCTCTCTGCACTGTCCTCTTTCTTACAATGTCCTTTGCTCAATTATTCCCATGGCTGACTCCTTCTCACCTTTGGTTTTCAGCTTAGAAATCTACCTCCTCAAGAAGACCAACTCTGATCACCCTAATTAAAATTACTAGGAATAGCAGCTTACACTTCCTCATCATCTCATTTGTTTCATTCATAGCACTTATAATCTCTAATGATCTTCCTCGTTTACTTGGTTACCCTCTGTCTTCGTCAGAGCAGGCTCTTACATACACACACACACACACACACACACACACACACACACACACACACACACACCACACCAGGGCTTGGCATCAAGGTTTGCTCAATAAATACTTGTTGCCTCATGAATGAATGAATATGTATGAATGGAATGTATGAATGAAACCTGGATTGTCAAGGGACTTACCATATCATACCTCATTTAGAGTTATGCACAGAAATGAGGAAAGGGGGCTAGAGATCTTTTCCTTTGTGTGGCCATTAATACCAAACAATGTTTAGACCATGCTGGATTTTGCAGTGAGGCAGAAAAAAAGGAAGTATAAGCACTAAAAAGAACTGGCTGGGCATGGTGGTTCATACCTGTAATCCCAGCACTTTGGGAGGCCAAGGCTGGTGGATCATCTGAGGTCAGACGTTCAAGACCAGCCTGGCCAACATGGTGAAACCGCGTTCCTACTAAAAATACAAAAATTAGCCAGGTGTGGTGGTGCATGCCTGTAATCCCAGCTACTCGGGCAGGCTAAGGCACAAGAATCACTTGAACCCAGGAGGCGGAGGTTGCAGTGAGTCAAGATCACGCCACTGCACTCCAACCTGGATGACAGAGTGAGACTCCGTGTCAAAGTAAAAGAGCCAACATTGTAAACAGTGGCAGAACTGAGTTTGAATTTGGGACCCTGACCTATATGAATCTACATTAATATCATACACTGTAAGGAAGATAAAATCAAGGGCTGGCACACAGGTTATCATGTGAGTAGTTACAGAGAAGGGAGGAAAATGTGTTCTCCAGTAACCCAAATCTCCATATGAATAAGCCCAGCTCACAGTCCCTCTGGCAGCTCTGCTGACTCCCTCTGCACTTACCTTTAACAATAAAGGGGTACATAGACAGTAAACTCCTAAAAGGCTTCTGCGCCTTCTCCTCTTCACAAACCTCAACATGGACACTAAAATACTTACTGAGTGAGCTCCACAAAGGATAACCTCGGAAGCCAGCCCTCCATGTAAAGGAGACAAGACTAATATTTTCATCTCAACAGAAAGTAGTCCCACCCCCTCCATCAAAAAAAAAGAAAAAGAAAAGAATATCAAGCCAGGTATGGTGGTGTACACCCGTAGTCCCAGCTACTCGGGAGGCTGAGGTAGAAGATGGCTTGAGCCCAGGAGTTCAGCCTGGACAATACAGCGAAACCCTGTATCTAATAACATTTTTATTTTAAAAAAACAAAACATCAAGAATATCAAAACTCTCCATTTTGTTGAAACAGTAATCACATGGAGAGAGTTCTCTAAATAAAGCATACGTGGTCCACAAAGGCTAGACAAAAGGTGGAAGTTTCTTAATTTTAAAAGGAGGAAAGGTAAAGAGAAAAACTAAGATTTGCTGAGTACCTATCATGTGCCAGGCACCTTATAACCTTACAAAAGCCACCTCATTTGTTCCTCCCAACACACAGCAAGTTAATCCAGTTGTAGTTTAATCACCTGCCCATCATCACACAGCTGGTAACTGAAGAAACTGGGCTTCTATCTCAGGTTTAATTCCAAAGCATTTTATTAATGTTAATAAAAACTATCCAAAACTTGGAAATTAAGACAGTTGCGCAGGATGGGGAGGGGCTGGGAGATGAAGGCGGGGGTATATCCTCTCAATGTCATGTGATAGCATTGCTTTACAAGCCTCCCAAGAATGATTTAACTCTCTAGAAGGGTGTACTTGTGTTTAATTTTGCCATCTGCTGTCTGGAGTCCGCACACTGTGAAGTTACATGTTAACTGACATATAACTAACATGTAAACTAACATGTTACATGTTAACTTTTTCACCACTAAAAAACTCACAGGTTTCTTAGTGGTGAAAAAAATTACCTCAAAGATGATGATTTTATTGCTCTGTGAGACAGCAGTTCCCAATCTTTCTGGTGCCAGGGACTGGTTTCGTGGAAGACGGTTTTTCCACAGATGGTTTCAGGATGAAACTGTTCCACTTCGGATCATCAGGCATTAGATTCTCATAAGGAGTGTGCAACCTAGATCCTTCACATGAGCAGTTCCCAACAGGGTTTGCACTCCTATGAGAATCTAATGCCACCGCTGATCTCACAGGAGGTGGAGCTGACGTGGTAATGCTCGCCCACCCACCAGCCACTCACCTCCTGCTGTACAGCCCAGTTCCTCACAGGCTACAGACCAGCACCAGTCCACAGCCCAGGCACTGGGAACCCCTCCTTTAAGGTATTACCCACCTTTACGCATAACTTAGCAATCTTAATCTAACGTTGTTCCTTAAATCTATAAATACTAGTTCCTCAAATACTGTTTGGATCAGTTTACCATTTCACTGGTTTCCTAATTGGTGAATGAAATAAAATTTTTGAGATGTTCATTTTATATCTTTATGAGAGTCATATTTCCAATTCTGGGAAATTATACTTGGACAATGGATATCACTAACCACTCCCTCCCTGCAAATACCGGGCCTGCAAATACAATTTCCTGCATCCTTGGGAAAAGTGATGTGGGGTCCACGTGGAAGATGAAAACACCAAAAGGCCGAGACTGCTCATGCCTCTGTTCCATATCCCTGTAGACCAGTGCTTCCTTTTCCTCCTGTCTGTCTAGGTCCCCACACTCCACTCAAATTCTATCCCTTTTCTGCTGCTGCCTCAGGGAGCTCCTTTTCCTTGTGTGAGATTCCCATCAGGGCCCTTAGGTTTGGCACTGGCTGCTATTTCACAATCTCCCACCTGGCCCTCGGTAGACACACACATATATTCTTCATGCAGCATGACTAGATATTTCCACCAAAGTCTCTTTGCTTCTCCATACTCACCATCAATTTCCCAGTGCTCCTCTAGTACTCCCCTTAGCTCCCCAGTACTGGCAGGCTCACCATGTGCTCTCCAGTTACAACAGGTACAGTCAGAGGAGCATCCAGACTCCTTTTGATGTGAGGAAAGTAAGACAGGAGAGCTCACACTGCCGACAAATATAATGTGTTCACAGGAATGTCCTGGCGTTTAATTCCCTCCTTGAAGGCAGCTGCCTTTGCCTGCCCCACTCCCATGCCAGGGGCAGCCTTGAAGTGCTACTACTGTAGGGTCTGATGTGACAAATGTTTTCATTGAACCACACCTGGCTCCTAATCATACACTGCCTCAAAACAGTATCTAACTTTCCCAAGAGCCTATCTTGACTCTCTAGTTGGAGCGAAGGGCCATTCCACTCTTTATGAATCTACTTTCTAGCCCAGCACAGTACTCTGTACTTCATGGACTCTTGGCAAATCATGGTTAGCTAACTGGCTGGCTGAGCATGCTTGTCTTGAGGTGGAAGGTCCTCACCTTGAGCAGTTTCATTTCGCACATTAGAAAACAGGCTCATCTGTTAGGTGAAGGATTTCCTAGGTGAGCCGACAGATGTAAGGCCAGCACCCAGGGCCTGCTCCCTGCTGGGAGATCAGCCTGAAACCTACCTCTGCCTCCCATAGAAACTGCCACCCTGAGCCTAGAACTGACACAGAGTGAGGAAAGTTGATGGGTCCTACATCACCTACTAAGGCTTTCCCAAACAGTTTCCATCTTAACTCGTTAACTTTGTCATATTCTGAGTAGCAAAAATGCATGAAAGTACATTTGAGTGACAGAGCAGGTTCTTGAAGTTCATTTAAGAATCTTAATGAGATATTAATGACAAAAGTGTTTATTTTTATCTCTAAAGAGCAAAGAGTAAAGAAGACAAATATGCTATTAACAGTAGTAATTTCAATACTCTGCATTAATTTCCAAAGAGATCAAATAGATTTACAAATTCTTCAGGCCTCCCCATCTGATTTTTGATTCACTTTGTGGTCTGAAAAGGAATATGAGGAAAATATTACTCCATGGAGGAAAAGGAAGTAGGAAGTAACGTGACAAAAATTAACACGAGCTACTGTAAATCCACAAAGTTGAATCCCTTCTCTAGAACTCCCTGTTCCTCTCTCCCCTTCCCTCCTCCCCATTCCTCCTCCTCACCCTCAGCCCTGTCCTCTATTTTACCCTCTTTCTCATAGGGATGACTTCACAGGTCTAAGAACAGATGCTACCATGCTCTCATTTAACCACTGCACTTTAGCAAAGATGACAAGGTTTGAGAGGGCTTGCAGATTCCTTCCTCCTCAATGAAGACCACCTGCCCACCCTCACAGAACCAGGCCCTCCTGACTGGAGCTTTCCCACCCAACATTCCATTCCACTGACCAAAAGCTGTGTGTTTGATATCACAGACTCGATGCTAGAACTATTGAGAACTCTGGCAAGTCATGAATTCTTTTGGGGCACATCTGGACCATTCCCAGGGAGATAAGACAGGAAGAGGATGCCCCAACTTCCCTGAGGACTGAGGCAGGGATTAAGAGCCATAGGTATTGGGGTTCTAAAGAATACAAACACATGTCTGTGGCATCCACCCCTGTAAATCAAGATGTCCAAAATGAAACCAGACTGACATCAGAAGCACTATCATAGTGACTAACATACATGGAAGGATTCCTCAAATGCTGAATTTCTCTCATAAAGAGCACACTGCTAGTTAAAGGAATCATATGAGAAATGCATAAACCTAAGTCACATTATTCCTTATTAAAACCTGAATAAAGTATTGATTTTTCTAAGTCAGAATTAATTTAAAATATACCTTTATTACTGTGCAAAAATCATTTTAAAAATATATGTACCCTGAGCTCATCTGTCAGGAATAATTTTTCATTCTGCTTACATCTATCATTCAATTCTCTGTAATCTATTTGTCAAGCTCAAAAAGTAGTCCATGGCCTTCGACAGCATTTAAACTCTCCAACTAAATCCCAAGGGCTACCAACCAGTTGCATCTTATCCGCAGTGGCACATTTTTTTTAAATTGCATATTGCATGAGAGAGCATCAATATTCTTTGAAGGCAAATGTAAAAATCAGCTTCAGCTCCCCCATAACTGGGTTTGCAGGGGACAGAGCACCCCTCATGCCCTCCTTAAAGGATTAGCCTCAAAGCAAGTCCTCTGTGAAACCTTAACTGACCTTACAGAACTCTCAGTCAAAGGGAAAGAAAGCACGAGGGGCCCACACAATAGACACACTCACATTCCAGGTCCTCACCTGTAACGACTGTTGTTGGTCCTTGCAGGAAACAAAACATGACCTTCTCAAATTTCAAATATCACACTATGACAATTCGCAAATATGGCAGATCAACACAAAACAGGAAAACAAAAACTAACCAAGTTTATCTTCTTAATTTTTCCAGGTTTGTTAAATTCCAGACAAGAATTTCTTTTAGATTTTTTTGTACAGACTTAGAAAAAACTGGAGGTTTTCAAACATTTTTTTCAGAAATAGGGATTTTTAAAAAATTAATAATACAATAGTAAAATCATCTGCCAAAACATAAAGTTCATGCTTTAGAAATTTTTAAACATTCATCACTTGAGATTAAAACTAATTTTCCATATTCTCCAGGTGCAGGATTAATATAGATCTCTAGTTGCTCTTGTGCCGGGTAAGTGCTCTCATATAATTCCACATAAGTTCTGTGTTCTTTTATTATTTTTTTTCCAAGACAGAGTTTCACTCTTGTTGCCCAGGCTGGAGTGCAATGGCATGATCTTGGCTCACTGCAACCTCCACCTCTCGGGTTCAAGTGATTCTCCTGCCTCAGCCTCCCGAGTAGCTGGGATTACAGGGATGCATCACCACGCCGGCTAATTTTGTATTTTTAGTACAGTCAGGGTTTTTCCACATTGGTCAGGCTGGTCTCGAACTCCTGATCTCAGGAGATCCACCTGCCTCGGCCTCCCAAAGTGGTGGATTACAGGTGTGAGCCACTGCGCCTGGCCAGTTCTGTGTCCTTTTGTTTTGCTTTGTTTCTCTAGGCCTTAGAATTGATCAAGTAAGGTTCTGTTTTTTAAACCTTCATTTTTACCAAAAATCACAGATCTAATAGTAGAAACTGGGAATATGGAGTAACAGGAATTTAAAGGGAAAGATTACTTTCTATACATTTGGGAACTACCAGAATCAATATGCCAAGCGCTAGTGAAACTGCAACAAAAGAATCCTTACTTTAAGGAACTTACAGTCTCCTAGGAGAAGGAGAATGATGAAACCACCTAGTAAAGGGACCTTACTTTATCAGGAGATAGAGGGAAGGAGGACGTGAGGAGCTTGGTGGGGAAGGAATTAGGAAGGGGAAATGTATAAGGTAAGACCCCAAGGCAGAAAAAGAGTTTACTACGGTCATGTTGTCTACAGTTGTAAGAACGATAACGCCCACAGAGCTCACTATGATGGATTAAGGGAGCAGAGGAGAAATGGAAGATGGTCCATCTTCACCGTGTTTATGAAGTGCTAGTAATAAAGCAGCCTAAAAGTGATCTACACACAATGCCTTGAAGACCTTTTTTTGAAAAAATTTAAAAAGATCTCAGGAATACAGGAGAGTTTTTAATGTCACATTTGTAAGAAACAAATGCTGATATATAAATACCATGAAACCATGACTGACTAAGCAAGTTGCCCTCTGGAAGCAGGTAGCTTGCTGTTACTAAGGGCCCTGTGACCTGACTTCAACTGTTACTATGTGGAAAAATTTTAGAAATTTAAGAAGTTATTAGTAGAACATCTCACTTTGTCTATAAAGGTCCTTTGGATTTGGCAGCAGGGTTATAATGAACTAGAAGAAAGGAATGGGTTAAGTGCACCTGCCTGGCTCACTATTCAGTTTATCAAGTTCAGCACAGGAGGGCCAGATACAACAGGAGTGTGCTTCAGGCCTGCTGTTCACCCATTCTCTCCTCCTTTTTCTTCCCTAGTATCCCTATAAAAAACCCTTTTCCCCTTCCATTCTGGTGTTATCTTCTGTAAATTGGAGATGCCCATAGTACCTACCATAGGAAGTTGTTGGGAAGATCAAAGGAGATGAGAGGGGGAAAGTGCCTGGCACAGAGCCAGTGCCCATCAAGGTAGTCATGACTTGACGACATGAGCCCTCCCTCCTCTCACAAGCACAAAACGCTCCTGGATGTGTCCACATAGCCACAATATAAAGTCCATGTCATGTGCTCAAGTGTCTAGGAAGCAAATTTGCCTCTAATCCCTAAGTACTACCCACTATAAATAAATACACATGTGATTTTAATTAACACCCTGTGGAGTGCAGTGGAAAGCATCAATTTAGGCTTGGAGGTTAGACCTGTCTGGGACTGAATTCTGGCTCCACTTCTGATCCTAGGTGAGTCTAGCCCTTTCAATCCT
The DNA here is from genome assembly GCA_036589455.1 of Ateles fusciceps. NCBI lineage: Eukaryota > Metazoa > Chordata > Mammalia > Primates > Atelidae > Ateles > Ateles fusciceps. The sequence goes on along the minus strand of JAZHEH010002789.1, from coordinate 5,898,320 downwards.
CTACCTCCCCTTGTGTAAAATAAAGATTCCAACCGCCTCCTGGAATTGTAAGGATGTGAGATAAGGCATAGAATAGATCCAGCTTAAAATAGGCTCAATAAATAGAACTTCATAGGATATTAAATTCTCAGATACAGGACCAATCAGTAGACTCGGGAGACAGGGCTGGGATCCCTAACTGTACTTCCTCAGCAACTTTTTTTCACATCAAAGATGCTACGCTTCTTTTGAATGAGAGAAAAGCCAGGTGTGGGAATATTTACGGCAAATAGGTAGTGAAAATATTAACTGCCTTTGCCCTCTAGCCTTTCACTCTCAGACCTTTCTTACTCAGTAGGCTGCCCAGCATAAAAAACATAATTTCTGAGCACAGAGCCCAATGTCACACTTCTCCCTGGTGGCACAAAACCCATAAGCTGTGGAACCTCTTCTCACCAAGGAGCAGGTGACCTTGGCCAACACAGTGAGAACTTGGCCAACACAGTGAGACCTTGGCTAACATGGTAAGACCTTGGCCAACACAGTGAGACCTTGGCTAACATGGTAAGACCTTGGCCAACACAGTGAGAACTTGACTAACACGGTAAGACCTTGCCTAACACAGTGAGACCTTGGCCAACACAGGGAGACCTTGGCCAAAACGGGGGAGACCTTGCCTAACATGGTGAGACCTTGCCCAACATGGGGAGACCTTGGCCAAAATGGGGAGACCTTGGCCAACACGGTGAGACCTTGACTAAAATGGTGAGACCTTGGCCAACATGGTGAGACCTTGCCTAACACGGTGAGACCTTGGCCAACACAGGGAGACCTTGGCCAAAACAGGGAGATCTTGGCCAACACGGGGGAGACCTTGGCCAACACGAGGCGACCTTGGCCAACATGTGGAGACCTTGGCCAACATGGGGAGACCTTGGCCAACACAGGGAGACCTTAGCCAACACACTCTACTTCTCAGGGCTCCAGCCTCGTCATGAGTAAAGCAAAGAGGTTGGCATAGATACCATCCCTTATTCAAAATCCTAAGTTCTCTGAATTAAAGAGAAATCCTTCCCAAGACAGCTGTTTGCCCATCGCACATGCTAAAATATTCATTTATCCATGGAAGGCTGGTGTTCCCTTCAGAGAAGGGCTGCATCCAAATGGAAGCCTGAGCTTTTCAAAGTTCAAGCCACATCAGTGAGACTAACTTGATCCTCAATAGCTAGCTAGTGTTAAATGGCAAGCAAAGCAGTTCACACAGTGATTCTTTGGAATTTCTAACAACCGGCTAAGCACAGGGAAATCATGAGAATTAAAAAGGAACCACCAGATGTCACTATCACAAAAAAAATTTGAATTGGATAATACTGGTTTAGTTTCTACCAACACGTAGATTAGCGAGCTAAAAAAAATGAAAAGGTTAATTATTGTTTATTTAATTTGTGGGGGGGAATATTCCTTTTCTCCATTTCATTATAGAGGTAAGTTGCAGCTTAAGGCAGGGGTTAAGGTCTAAGATCAGTACTTAAAAGAAAAATCATGTATATATAATCAATGTTAACATTGAGCAAATACTTTAAATTGCCATTATCATAGAATCCTCATAGTTCTGGACATAACACCCCACAGAGAAATAAGTACGTAATAACAAAAAATATGCACAGTGATGTATGGTATATAATAGAGTGCATATGTAAAATATAACTTTTTTACAATTATGTTACCATTGAAATTTAACATAGATGAACAAATTATTTTACTCCCATGTACTATTTCTAAGTTACTGCTTTTATAGCTGTAAAATGCACCTTGGAAATCATTTACTATGTCAAGCATACCTATCCTCTAGTGCCGACCCTATCTAATCTATCTAATTTACAGTAAACAGAGGAATATCTAGAGCTGTTTTTGCAGGGAGCAATTTTATACGAAACAAACAACAACAAACAAAACCAAAAGACTGAGTTTTAACATTCTAATGTTTAATTTTGAAACCATCACTAGTGGAGATATTTTTAAATTAAAAGGATCAGAGCTTTACATAGCTTCTTCCTATAAATAATCAGGAAGTTCTATCTATTAACACCTAGGCACTATGCTGAATACTTATATACGGTTATTACTAATTCACAAATACTCACAAAAAGTGAGCATTTCACCTCTACAGTTGCTACTGTATTCTGATAATAACAGTAACACTTGATTATAGAGTTGATCACACATTGCTCTAAATCCTTAACATGTGTTAACTCATTTAATCTTCATAATGACCCTATAAGATAGGACAATCATAATGTCCAAAGGAGGAAACTGAGACTCGGAGATTCATCAACTTATCCATAACTGAGCCTCAATTTTTCATCATCTGTGCAATGGGAATAATACTGCTTAATTTCCAGCATTGTGAGATTTTAACCAACATAATATATTTAATGCACCTAGCATAGTATCGACAAAACAGACACTCAATAAATCATCTCTACGGTTATTAAAGTGCTTCTACAGTTGAAAGTCTCTGGTGTAGCCCAGGGATGAGCAAAAAGAAACCTCTTGCATGATCTTGCTCCACCCTTGAACTATCCAGTTATAACAGAAAATTGGCAGAGTTAGCAGTCCCTTACTTGTAGCTCTGCTCCAAAGTAAATGTCTCCAAAGAGAACACAGAACCTTGTCACTGAATATGAGTGCTGAAGAGGCAGTTCCCAAAGAGTAAGCCTTCAAAGGTGATCTCAAACTGAGAAATCCTATAATGTGGGAGAGAGAAGGTAAAGGGACTTGAGCTCAAATACTTAGAACCACTCCGTCTGGGTTCAAATCCTAGTTTTACCACCCACTAGCTCTGTGACCTTGAGCAAGCTCTTTTCCTTAGGGCCTCAATTTCCCATCTCACTCAGCCGTCCACAGATTAATGTCAGATGTGAAAAGCACTTAGAAAAAGGCATCTAGTAGAAAGATTAGTTACTAGCACTAGTACTGTGCCTTCAATCTCCTAAAGGTACTGTTGAGTGGCACTACATGTTGCAGCTTGGAAAAGGTTAGGAAGTGGACCAGGCACAACGCTTGGCACTAAGAATCCTAAGTCACCTTCTCTGCGGCTGACATGTCCTGATGTCCCCAGATAGATCAGTCTATTACTGTTGGTGTCAGGAAACTACAAACAGGGCCAAATCCCACCTGCCACCTTTTCTTTCTTTCTTTTTTTTTTTTAAATAAAGTTCCTTTTTTTCTTTGAGACAGAGTCTCACTCTGTCACCCAGGCTGGAGTGCAGAGGCGCAATCTTGGCTCACTGCAACCTCCGTCTCCCAGGTTCAAGCAATTCTCCTGGCTCAGCCTCCCAAGTAGCTGGGACTACAGATGTGTGCCACCACACCCAGCTAATTTTTTTGTATTTTTAGTAGACAAGGTTTTGCCACATTGGCCAGGTTGATCTCAAACTCCTGGCCTCAAGTAATTAGCTGCCTCAGCCTCCCAAAGTGCTGAGATTACAGGCATGAGCCACCACACCCAGCCTGTAAATAAAGTTCTATGGAAACACAGCCACGACTCAATCAACTGACATACAGTCTAAGGCTCCCTTCCTGTAACAATCGCAAGCTGAATAGCTGCAACTGAGATCGCAGGGTCCTCAAAGCCAAAAACATTTACTCTGTCCCTTTACAGAAAGTTTGCCAACCTTTGCACAATGGATGAAACATCAAGTTTCCTTCCCTACCGCATTGGATGCTTTGAGGACAGAGTAACAAACAAATGTGAAAAATCTATACGTAAAGTTTAAAGGGTTGGCAAATATGAGAATTTATTTGCCCCAAAATTTACTGCCTTCAAGATTTAAATTCAAGGGAGAAGTAACACTAAGAACACAGGCTACAGAGTCCCACCATCAGCTTTATCACTTATTAACTCTGTGTGGCCTCAACAGTGATGACAAATACCCTCCTTCTGCTTAGCTGACACCACCAAGCAGCCTCTTGGCCCTTGGTATGGTTGCTGCAGCTAGCTGGAGGAACAGAGGCCAGCAGGGGAGTTTGCTAGAAGAGGGTCAGGATGGGCACTGGGCATCCCTGAAAGTTCTATATGGAGAATCTAGCTTGAGTCTGATCCTTTAGCAGCCTTTAGAGTCAAGGCACCAGCCATTCTTGCCAGTTACATCACAGTGCTTCCCAAAGAGGCTGTTTTGAATGTTGAAAGGATGAAAAACAATGCAATTATGCCAAACAGTATTGAGTAGAATAATTTATTTTTTTCTTTCTTTTTCTTCTTTTTTGTTTAAATCATTAGTCACTATTCTCAAAGAGGTACATCCCAGCATCTAGTCCAGATGTCCTTTTCTGCAAGTTATTTTAACAAACATTTTTTTTTAAATTTCCTTCCTTTTCTCTCTCTTTCTGAACTAAAAAGAACAAAAAACTAAAAAAACAAAAAAACAAAAACAAATCCACTGTGTCTGGTCTTGGGCAAGGTAGTCAACTTCTCTAAGATTCATATTCATCATCTCTAAAATGGGAGTAACAGTGGCATCAAACTAATGTGGCTGAAGGATTAAATGAGATGTATGCAGAGTTTAACATGATGCCTATCCATAGTAAATAAGCAATAATGTCAGCTCCCATTAAATTATGACTTTCATTGTGGTTACTGCAAGGAAAAGTTGTGTGTCTAAATACTGGACCACTCATACAGTGCCCTCTCTCTCGGTATCTATCCTCATAGGTAATTTTGTATTAACAAAGCAGAGATACTGAGAACTTAAATCCGTTCTTTTGGGGCAATCTAAGGGAGAAAAACTTAAGACTTCCACATATTCATTTCTGCTAAGACTAAATTTTCCTCCACTCCTACCAACATTCCCCCTGCAAGAGGGAAAAAAAAAAATTAGCAAGAAGCTAAATGTCTCTCTACACCTATTTTTTTTCCTTCTTGAGAAAGGATCTTATTCTGTTACTCAGGCTGGAGTGCAGCGGCAGGATCTTGGCTCAATGCAACCTCCGCTCCCAGGTTCAAGCCATTCTCCCACTTCAGCTTCCCTGAGTACCTGGAACTATGGGCACACACCACCAAGCCTGGCTAACTTTTGTATTTTTTGGTAGAGACGGGACCTGACTATGTTGGCCAGGCTGGTCTCAAACTCCTGACCTCAAGTGATCCACTACCTAAGCATCCCAAAGTGCTAGGATTACAGGCATAAGCCACCACACCCAGACTTACCTACACATTATGTTTGAAAAATGAACTTTATACTGTAAAACAAATTAACTTGTTTTACAGTTAAAATAAATTTAATAGTAAATTAATTTGTTCACCAAATTGCTTGGTAAACCAATACTATTCTAAGTAAAATGCTGATATTTTGGTTTCAAACAAGAAGCAATTAAATGGCTGGGTGCAGTGGCTCTTGCCTATAATCCCCACAGTTTGGGAGGCCAAGGTGGGTGGATCACAAGGTGAGATTGAGACCTGCCTGACCAACATGATGAAACCTGTCTCTACTAAAAATACAAAAATTAGCTGGGCGTGCTGGCACGTGCTGGTAATCCCAGCTACTCACGAGGCTGAGGCAAGAGAATAACTTGAAACAGCAAGTCGGCAGTTGCAGTGAGCCGAGATCGTGCCACTGCACTCCAGCCTGGCAACTGAGCAAGACTCCATCTCAAAAAAAAAAAAAAAAAAAAAAAAAAAGGATAGGGATCCAAGAGGGCCGAATTGGAACAGCTCTGGAGTGCAGTTCCCAGGGAGAACAACACAGAGGGTGAGTGATCACTGCATTTCCAAACTGTCCACAGACCAGGAGATTCCTGGGCTGGAAAGCGCCACTAGTTTCCAGCACGGCTGTTTCAGCCGGCGCAGCAGGTCTCTGCACAGAAACTCACACAAATCTGGGCGGCCGATTCAACTGGCACCTGGAACGCCTAGGAGACAGAGCCGCCTATTTAACTGAAAAAAAGGAGGCTGAAACAGGGAGCCAGGTGATCGGGCTAGGCGGGTCCCACCCCCACAAAGACCAGCAATCTGAAACGCTCTGGATTAAGAGTTTCACAGCAAGCGCAGCTGGATCTGGGACTGTCCAGCTCTGTGAGGGGAAGGGAGTTCGCAACTACGGAGGCAGTCTACCACCCCTGAGGCAGTCTGCCCTTACCGAGGCAGTCCGCCCTTACCGAGACAGCCCGCCCTTACCGAGGCAGTCTGCCATTACTGAGGCAGTTCTAACTATACGTCTATAAACAAAACTGCAAGGAAGTTCACATAGCAGCGGGGCAGAGCCCATGGCAGCTCAGCAATGCCTCTACTGGCAGACTATGACTAGGCTACCTCCTTGCTGGGCAGGGCATCCCTGAAAAAAGGCAGCAGCATGTCAGGAACTTGTAAATAAAGCCCTACCTTCCCAGGACAGAGCACCTGGGAAAAAAGACAGTTATGAGTTCTGCTGCAGCAGACTTGCACATAGCTGCACAGCAGCTCTGAACAGAACAATGGAACTCACAGCTCAGCACTTGAGCTCCTGTAAGGGACAGACTGTCTCCTCAAGCAGCTCCCCAACCCCTGTATATCCAAAGAAACACCTCATAAAGGAGAGCCCAGGCTAATATCTGGCGGGTATCCTTCTGGGACAAAGATAACAAAAGAAGAAACTGGCAGCAACCCTTCCTGTTCTGCAGCCACCGCAGGTGATCCCCAGGCAAGCAGGGTCTGGAGTGGACCTCCAGCAGTCCTATAGCAGAGGGGTCTGTTAGAAAGAAAACTAAAAAACAGAAAGAAATAACTTCATCATCAACAAAAGGACATCCACTCAGAGACCCCATCCGAAAGTCACCAACTACAAAGACCACAGGTAGATAAATCCACAAAGATGGGAAGAAACCAGCGCAAAAAGGATGAAAACACCCAAAACCAGAACGCCGCTCCTCCTACAAGGGATCACAACTCCTCACCAGCAAGAGAACAAAGCTGGATGGAGAATGAGGCTGATGAATTGACAGAAACAGGCTTCAAAAGGTGGGTAATAAGAAACTTCTCTGAGCTAAAAGAACATGTTCTAACCCAATGCAAAGAAACTAAGAACTTTGAAAAAAGATTTGACGAAACGCTAACGAGAATAAACAGCTTAGAGAAGAATATAAATTACTTGATGGAGCTGAAAAACACAACATGAGAACTTCACAAAGCATACAAAAGTTTCAATAGTTGAATTGACCAAGCAGAAGAAAGGATATCAGAGACTGAAGATCAACTCAATGAAATAAAACAAGAAGGCAAGATAAGAGAAAAAAGAGTAAAAAGGAATGAACAAAGCCTGCAAGAAATATGGGATTATGTGAAAAGATTTAATCTACGTTTGATAGGAGTACCTGAATGTGACAGAGAGAATGACTCGAAGCTGGAAAACACTCTCCAGGATATTATCCAGGAGAACTTCCCCAACCTAGCAAGGCAGGCCAATATTCGAGTCCAGGAAATACAGAGAACACCACAAAGATATTCCTCAAGAAGAGCAACCCCAAGGCACATAATTGTCAGATTCACCAGGGTTGAAATGAAGGAAAAAATGCTAAGGGCAGCCAGAAAGAAAGGTTGGGTTACCTACAAAGGGAAGCCCATCAGACTTACAGCAGATCTCTCGGCAGAAACCCTGCAAGCCAGAAGAGTGGGGGCCAATATTCAACATCCTTAAAGAAAAGAACTTTCAACCTAGAATTTCATATTCAGGCAAACTAAGCTTCATAAGCAAAGGAGAAATAAAATCCTTTACGAACAAGCAATTGTTCAGTGAGAGATTTTGTCACCACCAGGCCTGCCTTACAAGAGCTCCTGAAAGAAGCACTAAACATAGAAAGGAACAACCAGTACCAGCCACTCCAAAAACATACCAAACGGTAAAGAGCATCAACACAATGAAGAAACTGCATCAACTAACGGGCAAAACAACCAGCTAGCATCAAAATGGCAGGATCAAATTCACACATAACAATATTAACCTTAAACATAAAGGCTGAATGCCCCATTAAAAAGACACAGACTGGCAGATTGGATGAAAAGTCAAAACCCAACAGTGTGCTGTATCCAGGAAACCCATCTCACATGCAAGGACACACATAGGCTCAAAATTAAGGGATGGAGGAAGATTTACCAAGCAAATGGAGAGCAAAAAAAGGCAGGAGTTGCAATCCTAGTCTCTGATAAAATAGACTTTAAACCAACAAAGATCAAGAGACAAAGAAGGACATTACATAATGGTAAAAGGATTAATGCAACAGGAAGAGCTAACAATCCTAAATATATACACACCCAATACAGGAGCACCCAGATAAATAAAGCAAGTTCTTAACAACCTACAAAGAGACTTAGACTCCCACTCAATAATTCTGGGAGACTTTAACACTCCACTGTCAATATTAGACACATCAACAAGACAGAAAATTAACAAGGATATTCAGGACTTGAACTCAGATCTGGACAAAACAAACCTAACAGATATCTACAGAACTCTCCACCCCAAATCCACAGAATATGCATTCTTCTCAGCACCACATCACACCTACTCTAAAACTGAACATGTAAGTGGAAGTAAATCACTCCTCAGTAAATGCAAAAGAACGGAAATCATAACAAACAGTCTCTCAGACCACAGTGCAATCAAATTAGAACACAGGATTAAGAAACTAAGAACCGCACAACTTCATGGAAACAACAACTGGCTCTTGAATGTTGACTGGATAAACAATGAAATTAAGGCAGAAATAAAGATGTTCTTCAAAATCAAAGAGAACTAAGATAAAATATACCAGAATCTCTGGGATCCATTTAAAGCAGTGTCTACAGGAAAATTTACAGCAATAAATGCCCACATGAGAAGCAAGGAAAGATCGAAAATCGACACCCTATCATCAAAATTGAAAGAGCTAGAGGAGCAAGATCAAAAAAACTCAAAAGCTAGCAGAAGACAAGAAATAACTAAGATGAGAGCAGAAATAAAGGAGACAGAGACACAAAAAAACCCTTCAAAAAAAAAATCAGTAAATCCAGGAGCTGGTTTTTTGAAAAGATCAACAAAATAGACAGACCACTAGCTAGATTAATAAAAAAAGGAGAGAAGAATCAAATAGATGTAATAAAAAACGATAAAGGGGGATATCACCACCGATTCCACAGAAATGCAAACTATCATCAGAGATTACTACAAACAACTCTATGCACATAAACTAGTAAACCTGGAAGAAATGGATAAATTCCTGGACACTTGCACCCTCCCAAGCCTAAACCAGGAAGAAGTCAAAACCCTGAATAGAACAATAACAAGGGCTGAAGTTGAGGCAGCAATTAACAGCCTACCAACCAAAAAAAGCCCAGGTCCAGATGGGTCCACAGTCGAATTCTACCAGACATACAAAGAGGAGCTGGTACCACTCCCTCTGAAACTATTCCAAACAATCCAAAAAGAGGGAATCCTTCCCAAATCATTTTATAAGACCAACATCATCCTGATACCAAAACCCAGCAGAGACTCAACAAGCAAAGAAAACTTCAGGCCAATATCCATGATGAACATAGATGCAAAAATCTTCAATAAAATACCAGCAAACCAATTGCAAGAGCACATCAAAAAGCTTATCCATCACGATCAATTAGGCTTCATCCCAGGCATGCAAGATTGGTTCAACATACACAAATCTAAAAACGTAATCCACCACATAAACAGAACCAAAGACAAAAACCACATGATTATCTCAATAGATGCAGAGAAGGCCTTCGACAAAATTCAACAGCCCTTTATGCTAAAAATTCTCAATAAACTAGGTATTGATGGAGCGTATCTCAAAATAATAAAAGCTATTTACGACAAACCCACAGCCAATATCATACTGAATGGACAAAAACTGGAAGCATTCCCTTTGAAATCTGGAACTAGACAAGGATGCCCTCTCTCACCACTCCTATTCAATATAGTATTGGAAGTTCTAGCCAGAGCAATCAGGCAAGAAAAAGAAATAAAGAGTATTCAATTAGGAAAGGAGAAAATCAAATTGTCTCTATTTGCAGATGATATGACTGTATATTTAGAAGACCCCATTGTCTCAGCCCAAAATCTCCTGAAACTGATAAGCAACTTCAGCAAAGTCTCAGGATACAAAAATCAATGTGCAGAAATCACAAGCATTCCTATACACCAATAACAGACTTAAAGAGAGCCAAATCAAGAATGAACTGCCATTCACACTTGCTACAAAGAGAATAAAATACCTAGGAATACAACTAACAAAGGATGTAAAGGCCCTCTTCAAGGAGAACTACAAACCACTGCTCAAGGAAATAAGAGAGGACACAAACAGATGGAAAAACATTCCATGTTCATGGTTAGGAAGAACAAATATCATGAAAATGACCATACTGCCCAAAGTAATTAATAGATTCAATGCTATCCCCATCAAGCTACCTATAACCCTCTTCACAGAACTGGAAAAAACCACCTTAAATTTCACATGGAACCAAAAGAGAGCCCACATAGCCAAGTCAATCCTAAGCAAAAAGAACAAAGCTGGAGGCATCACACTACCTGACTTCAAACTATACTATAAGTCTACAGTATTCAAAACAGCATGGTACTGGTACCAAAACAGAGATATAGACCAATGGAACAGAACAGAGGCCTCGGAGGCAACGCCACACACCTACAACCATCTGATCTTTGACAAACCTGACAAAAACTAGTAATGGGGAAAGGATTCTCTGTTAAATAAATGGTGTTGGGAAAACTGGCTAGCCATATGCAGAAAGCAGATACTGGACTCCTTCATGACACCTTACACTAAAATTAACTCCAGATGGATTAAAGACTTAAACATAATACCTAAAACCATAAAAACCCTAGAAGAAAACCTAGGCAAAACCATTCAGGACATAGGCATAGGACTTCATGACTAAAACACCAAAAGCAATGGCAACAAAAGCCAAAATAGACAAATGGGATCTAATTAAACTCCAGAGCTTCTGCACAGCAAAAGAAACAATTATTAGAGTGAACTGGCAACCAACAGAATGGGAAAAAATTTTTGCAATCTACCCATCTGACAAAGGGCTGATATCCAGAATCTACAAAGAACTAAAACAGATTTACAAGAAAAAAAGAAACAAACCCATTCAAAAGTGGGCAAAAGATACGAACAGACATTTTTCAAAAGAAGACATACAGGAGGCCAACAAACATATGAAAAAAATGCTTATCATCACTGGTCATTAGAGAAATGCAAATCAAAATCACATTGAGATACCATCTCACACCAGTTAGAATGGTGATCATTAAAAAATCTGGAGACAACAGATGCTGGGAGAGGATGTGGAGAAATAGGAACACTTCTACACTGTTGGTGGGAGTGTAAATTAGTTCAACCATTGTGGAAGACAGTGTGGTGATTCCTCAAGGACCTCGAAATAGAAATTCCATTTGACCCAGCAATCCCATTACTGGGTATATATCCAAAGGATTATAAATCATTCTATTATAAAGACACATGCATGCATATGTTCATAGCGGCACGGTTTACAATAGCAAAGACCTGGAACCAACCCAAATGCCCATCAATGATAGACTGGACAAGGAAAATGTGGCACATGTACACCATGGAATACTATAAAAAGTGATGAGTTCGTGTCCTTTGTTGGGACATGGATGAATCTGGAAACCATCATTCTCAGCAAACTGACACAGGAACAGAAAAACAAACACTGCATGTTCCCACTCACAGGCAGGTGTTGAACAATGAGAACACATGGACACAGGGAGGGAAGCATCACACACTGGGGTCTGTTGGGGGGTAATAGGGGAGGGAGAGCTGGGAATAGGGAGGTTGGGAAGGGATAACATGGGGAGAAATGTCAGATATAGGTGACGTGGGGGATGGAGGCAGTAAACCACATTGCCATGTATGTACCTATGCAACAATCCTACGTGTTCTGCACATGTTCCCCAGAACCTAAAGTGCAACAAAAAATATATATATATAAAATAATTTAAAAAAGCAATTAAATATAGAAACTTATTTAAAACTAGCAGAAAATAGAGACTACCAGAAGTGATAATTAGTATAGCAGACCATATAACTAGTATCTAAAATTTCATATACATAATCCACCAAAAAATGAATTGAAAATTCTAAACATGTTAAAAGGCAAAGACTAACACTCTGGTAAAACAAAGGCATTAAAAGGAATTTAAAATGACTGCAGAGGGATAGATACCAGGGAACTTTGGGGGCTGATGGAAATCTTCTGCCTGGCTGTACTGGTGATTAAATGGGTGCATACATTTATAAAACTTAATCTGTACTCTTAACATGGGTATGTTTGGTTGCATGTAAGTTACACCAAGAGAAAGTTCGTTTTTAGAAGAATTTGGGAAAAAGAAATCATTCTAAAATTCCATATGAGGTGTTAAAAGTTTGGACGCTAACACTGTCACAATAATGGCTAACATGTACTCTACAACACTCCATGAGTCAGGCACTGCTGCACACACTTTTACATAAAACAACTCATTTGCTCTTCATAAAAACCCTCAAAAGTGGCTTGGTATTCTACTCGGTTTACATATGATGAAACTGGAGCACAGAGAGATTAAATAACTCACAAGGTCACAAAGCAAGTAAGTGGCAGAATCATAATTTAAATCCACAGAGTGCAGCTTCAAAATCTGATCTACACCCATTCTCATTAAAACTTTTAAAACTATGTTTGAGAAACAAATTTTGTAAATTCAAGAAACTGAGCTATTTGACAAAGTGAACTTCATCAAACTGAGCCAGAGCCATAAAGACACTGTAACTTCTCTTCACACCGTATTTCTCAATCACAATTATAAAATTAGGTACAGTTATTTGTTTCACGTCTGTCCTCCCTCCAGGCGGCAAGTGCCATAAGGCATATCTACAAGCTCTATCCACAAGCAACACGCACAGTGCCTACCCACAGCAACTGCACCAAGATACTACCGGAAAGAATCAATAAAGAAATAAATGAGTGGGTACAGGAATACACTAATGTATTTATTTACATATCAAGTGTAATATTACTAAAGACAGAAACTTTACTCACATGTGTGTATGAGTATGCTATTTCTTAAATAAATACAAGGCTATTCTGATTAAGAAGCTGTAACACTGTCACAGAACATATCGTTTCTCTGTCACTATGGAGATATACATAATATTTTTCAGCACATCCACACACAAAGCATTAGCTTTTGCAATTTCATGCACTGTCTCATTTAAACCTGACATTTCTCTAAAATAGGTACGATTATCATCCCACAGCTAACAACTGGTTTATACACAAGCCTATTTGACTCCATAGCCTGAGCTCCTTTTCATGCCATGAAAACTTTTTTACATAGCGAGAACTCAGTCAATAAAATTCGCAGCAAAACTCTCAATGGAACCTGACAAGTAGTTCTAAAGTTATTGAGAAGGAAAAAAATGTGTAGGATTTGCCCTGACAAATCAAAACTATGAAACTGGCACAGGAACATATATAGAGAGATCAACAGAACATAATAAAGAATACAGACAGGGATTCCTGTACATAATTAACTGAATTTTGGTATTCAGTTAAGATTTTACATTAGGGCCTGGCGCAGTGGCTCACACCTGTAATCCAAGTACTTTGGGAGGCAGGGGCAGATGGATCACCTGAGGTTGGGAGTTCAACACCAGCCTGGCCAACATGGTGAAACCCTGTCTCTACTAAAAATACAAAAAGTAGCCAGGTATGGTGGTGGGTGACTGCAATCCCAGCTTCTCGGGAGCCTGAGGCAGGAGAATTGCTTGAACCCTGGAGATGGAGGTTGCAGTGAGCTGAGATCATGCCATTGCACTCCAGCCTGGGCAACAGAGTGAGACTCCAGCTCAAAAAAACAATTTTACATTAGAGAGAAAATATTTAATAATTGATGCTAAGGATATTGGTTATCTATTCAGACAAAAATGAAATTAAACCCATATACAAGTTTCAATATAAAAAGACAAATATAAAAATAAAAAATGTATTAGTATATTTTCTAATAACCTTGAAACAGGGACAGTCTTTCTGAGGAGAACACAAAGACCAGAAGAAGGCTTAAAGAGTAAAAGATCTGGCTACATAAAAATTTAAAACTTCTAAGACAAGCGACTCACTAAGAAAAAATAATTACGGCACTTTAACAGGTGAAAAATCACTATTTAGAATAAATAAAGAATTCCTACAGGTCAAAAGAAATAGACAACCAAAAGGGACAACAGATAAAGAGTGTGATGTGCACTCTTCACAGTGCACTGAAAAAGAAACCTACCAGCCAATAAATGTGGAAATGTGCACTTAAAAAGTCATATTATTTTTGTCCCTGTGATTGGCAAAAATTTACAAGGTTGATAATATCCACAGTTGGCAGAAAAGCTAGAAAATGAGCATATTGTATTGTTACAGCCTGTTTAGAAGTCAGTTTTGCAGGATCCATCAAAAAAATTAAACACACATACATTGACACTACTTCCAGGATGCTGCATTATTAAAATTTTCATGTACTACAGTTTCATGTACCAAGATTATGACATACACTGTGTTGCGAAAGAAATTGGAAATTAGAATTAGACCCAAATGATCTTCAATAGACAAGTAATTAAATAAATTATGGTACAATCACTCAACTCTCTTCAGACATTATATAAAGAATAAAGCAAACAGTGCAAATATATCTTTAAGATATATTAAGTGAAAAACGTAATCCTGGGAAAGGTATATGGTACAAAATCCCATTTATTTTATTATTTTAATAAAAGCCGGATTTGTAGTGCATGTTTCCTAAAAATAAGGATATTCTCTTACATCGCCACAGCAGAGCTATCTACTTACACAAATTAAACTACTTTACGCTATTGTCCACAGTCCAATTTTGTCAACAGACCCAGCGATGTCCTTCACAGCATTTTCTCCCCTGCACACCAGGAATCAGTCTAGACTCAGCTTTTGTATCTGGCTGTCACAATTCTTTAGCCTTCTTTAATCTGAAACATTTTCACAGCCCTTATGTTTTATGGTATCAACAGTCTTGGAGACTACAGCCCTCCTCTCTTTTAAACGGTAGTATCTTCCTCTTCCTCATTTAAAGTTTCTCTGATGTTTCCTTGTGATTAGAGTCAGGTTAGACTACTTTGGAATAAACTGTGTCCTCCTAAGAGCATTTATTTCCAGAGGCACAGATGTTCATCTGCTTCCACCTGTGATGTTAATTTTGGTCACCTGGTCAAGGTGTTGTCCTATTTCTCCACTGCATAGTTACTATATTTGTCTTGCAATTAATAAGGAGTCTCTGGTGAGATAGTGTAAGATCAGGTAAACATCATGCTCCTCACCCAAAGTACTCCTAGATTTAGCACCTAGGGTGGTGCTACTTGACTGCATCTTTACAAGGACAGCTGAAACTGAGCTTCCAACGCCAGCACTCCCGCCGCTTCTGCCAATCTGCTTCTGGCATTCTATTAAAGCAGAAGTCTTCCGTCTCCCTCATTTATCTATCTAGTTATTTCTTTATCATCCATATGCACTCAAGGATTCCTATTACTTTCTATGGCCCATAAACTGTTCTTAATTATTTTGTCACCCAAATTGTCCCAAATTTGGCCTGGGCAACTTTTCAATTTCTCAAAATTATCCCCCTCTCAGAAAATTCTAATACATAGAACTAGCTTATTATGAGAATTCTGTTTGTCAACAAATCTTACAAGGCGAAGGCATAGCTAAACTTCAGCAATAAGACTAAATTATTTTTCTAATTCTCCTAAGGAAAGCTGAGTTATGTAGCCATGGACATACGTATTTGACACACCGATGTTCATTCTAAAATGAACTTTATTAAAATAAGAATATTGGGGGTCTGCTTGATTTGCCATTGTCTGAAGCTGAGTTTCATTACTAAATCTTAACTGATCTGTTTACTCTTTGCTGTAAATGCTTGGAGGGGAGCCCAAAGGCCCATCCGCATTCATATGAGAATAATAGTGTAGATCACTAAAACACAATCTCTTAAAATCATTTCTTATTAAGAGAGAGGGAGAGAAATCTATAGTGACGTCTGGCACAGCTGCGAGGTCAATCTGAAAATAAAGAACTGCGAAAATTAAGAAAGCTGAGAAATGGCTACAGACAACAGAACAGGTCAATCGTAAGGAAAAGATGATTGTCTCCAATTGCCACAGTTGAAATGGGATGCTTTGTGGTCTTTAACAAAGAGATAAGAGTTCATTAAGCATGTCACATGTCCCTCAGTCTTAAAATGTCAGAGTCGAATCTATTGTCATGTGGTATCTGCTTCCCCAAGCTTACAGACCTCAAGTACCCTCTTGGACTGGGCTTGTAATTATCAAACAGGGGCACCCTCATTTAAGTTAAAATGTAAACTCCTCTGCCATAAACTAGAAAGAGAGATAACGGCAAGAAAACCTTTAGGGGGAAAAAAAAAAGTTTCTTTCTATGCTAGCAGCTTTACTTTTTAAATTTCAAATATAATTAACTATACAATTAGGCTTGTAGAGCCCCACACCTTAATAAAGTCATTTCTACCATTTATGAAATCAAACTACATTTGAGTTATGTCTGATGAAAAAGGATACCAAGAATCTCAATGTTTTCTATCAAAGTTGGGAGAAATACCAATACATCCATATGACATGGACAGGAAACAGAAATACTGGGTAGAAGAGGGTGGTTCCCCGGCAAAGGCCCCATCCTCAGGCCTGGTAACCCGCAGGCCTAAATGAGAATGAGCATTCCTGTTTTTGCACCCAAAAGTTGCCTTTGGCCCACCACATCTCTCCTTTCCTATAACTATATAAACCCCAAAACTCTGGCTCCACAAGGAAATGAACAGAAGAGCAGAAAAATGGCAGAATGACAGAGCAAAGAGAAGAGAAGGAGCATCTGAACGTTGAGAGGAGTTCAGCTGGGGATGGTCGGAGAGGAGATCCGCTGCTGGACAACCAAACTTCAGGGGAAGATCATCTTCGCACTCCATCTCGCTTCCAGCTCCCCATTCATCCCACTGAGAGCCGCCTCCACCCAGCGATAAAACCCCTGCATTCATTCTTCAAGTCCATGTGTGACCTGATCCTTCCTGTAAGTTGGACAAGAACTTGAGTACCAAGAGGGCACTGAGCTGGTTAACACTTAAGCCATCCGTGGACGGCAAGGTTAAAAGAGCAAACTGTAACACATGCCACTTGGGCTTTGGGAGTCACAGACACCCACTCCTGGATACTGCTGTGGGGCCAGAGCCCAGGGGCGCTTGCCCCAGCTTCTGCACCTGCCCGTCTGTGTGCTCCCATCTGTGTGTTTGAGTATGTGAGGCAGCCAAACAGATAAGCCACACCCAGTCACACATCCTGTGAGAGGAGTCGGGGAACTCTCACAGGCTGTTATTACTAAATAAGCAAGTTGTTAGAAAAGTGAAAAACCCAGACCTATAGTAGCACTTAATTACAGGCTTTTAAATTATAATTATCCTTATTTTTGTGAATGTTCCTTATCTACCCCAGGTAGCAAGTTGCATATATTATATGATCTAGCCCCACTGTATGAGTGAGGAAACTGTGGCCCAAAGTGCCTTGCCCTTGGTTACCTGGCTTGAGCCAGTTCTCCAAAGGACATTTACCACTCTTTGCATTTTTAAAATAAAAACAAAACCTTTCCTCCCAAAAATAAAATTACTATCAGCAAATGAATATTTAATACCAAAATGTTCAATATGGCTAGTTGCAGTATTTTAAGTAATCTTATGATTCTTTCCCTGCTCTGTAAAACTCTAGTCATAAGAATGTACTTACAAAAAGTAAACTTTATACACAAATGCTAATTAAATTAATGGCTGCAAGCAAGTATTTAAAGTGTGCCAGGCACTGAGGCACCAGAGCTGCACACAGCCACTACGAGGCAGACAATAGAATCCCCATTTGATTGATCAGGAGACTGACGCTCACAGGGAAGTTAAGTTGCTTATTCAAAGACACAATGCCAGCAAGTGGCAGAATCCCACCATGTCTGCTGCCTTGCAAGCCTGCCAATGTTCTTTCCTCTCTCCCACATGCCTTGCTAGGAACAGATACCACAAATCTGAAATTCAGGTATGCCGGGAAAGAGGCTGACTTTTTTTTTAAATTATTTGTCCTACTTGAGACTTTCCATCCAGTGACATTCCTTTTGGTTCAATTGGTAATGGCTTAGAAAGGATACACTGTTTGTGTATCCTTCCAGCACAAACCTAATCATGTTGGATAAATAGCAGCTGCCTTAAGGAATGAATAAAAATCAGTAAAAGTCATCATCTATATGATCTACATATCATCTGCCTTCTTGCAAACAGAACAAATTATTCATGTGGACAGGAGTAATGCACACAGCCCTTGACCCCTCGATGATGTCCAGTGTGAGAGCGAAAGCCAAACACTCACCAAAAAGCACCCCGTGCTCTCCCAGTCTCGATTTGTGAGGCCTAACCCTTGTGCTTTTGCCTCATCATATATAATAACTGCTCACTTTTATTTCTGCCTGGGAAATTTTACTTTCTCCTGATGATTTTTAATTTTTTAATAATTTTAAGTATTACAAGTATACTACGGTGAGAGGAAATCGTTAAAGAAATCTTTACGGGGTGATAGAAATGTTCTTAAATTGGATTGTGGTGATGGCTATGCAACTCTGTAACTTTACTAAAAATCCACTGACTTGAACATTATGTTAAAGGAAGATAAAATCTCGGGACCTAAACTCACTATGCCAAAGGGAAAAGTTAAGATTGGGATCTGAGCCATGCAAAGACTGCCTTTCTTCTGTTCCTAAACAGATAGCTGCAATGATAGACGCTCACCTATCTCCTCAGGTGGTCTCCCTCACAAATAGCTCACAAGGAAATGCTTTGTGGGCCCCAAAATCTTTACCAAAAAACAGAGTTCTCTTGAATCTCACCCTGAAAATATAACTTAACAGCTTATCTTCACAGGTTTGGGACAAAGATGAGGCTAGAAATCGTCTTACCACCCACCCAGAGACAAATGCATGTTTGATCTCTTCCTCTACTCTATGATTACTTTATCTTATGTAAAATGCAGACTTAAAATGCAGAATGCATAACTGACTGCTCCTCTACTCCCTCCTTTCACATCAAAGAGGTAGATTCAGTGAGTGCTAATCAAAGGCTCACAAGAATGTAACCCCTTACCTCACTACCTGCCTACCTTTTTTTTTCTTTCCTCCTTTCCCCTTCTGCCACTGTCCCCTTTAAATGTTGAACTCCTCAAAATCGTCTTTGGAAAAAGCACAGGGCACAGACCCTACTGTAACTGTGCCTCCTTCCCAGGCACATCCTCAACCCTGGCAAAATAATCCTCTAAACAGAGATCTGTCTCAGACATTTTTTGGGTTATACTTAAAAGGAGTACTGCAAAGCACATCTCAATAAAGCAGGGTGTGTTTAAGTGTATTGAGATAATGCTAATGGATTACGGAGGTAAAGTCTCCCTCCTGACTGAGAGGATAAAACTCTCACACTGTTAGACAGCATTAAAGGAATTTCTTTGCTGCTTTTTATGGAGAAGAGCCACCATCTCTTGCGGGAACACACTGTCCACATGAATAATTTGTTCCATTCATAATATGGTTTGGCTGTGTCCCCACCCAAATCTTATCTTGAATTGTACCTCTCACAATTCCTACATATTGTGGGGAGAGACCCAGTGGGAGGTAATTGAATCACAGGGGCCGGTCTTTCCTGTGCTATTCTCATGATGGTGAATAAGTCTCATGAGATCTCAAGTTTTTAAAAGGGAAGTTTCCCTGCACAAGTTGTCTCTCTTTGCCTGCTGCCATATATGTGTGACTTGCTCCTCCTTTCCTTCCGCCATGATTGTGAGGCCTCCCCAGCCATGGGGAACTGTAAGTTCATCAAACTTCTTTCTTTTGTAAACTGCCCAGTCTCAGTTATGTCTTTATCAGCAGCATGAGAACAAACTAATACAATTTGCAAGAAAGCAGATGATATGTAGAGTTCATATGGATGATGACTTTTCCTGATTTTCTATTCATTCCTTAAGGCAGCTGCTATTTATGTAATATATTTAGGTTCCTGCTGGAAGGATGCACAAACAGTTACATTTCTAAGCCATTACCAGTGGAACAAAAGGGGCCAATCTCAAGTAGGACAAAGAATTAAAAAAAAAAATCAGCCTCTTTCCTGACACACCTGAATTTCAGATTTGTGGTATCTGTTCCTAGCAAGGCATGTGGGAGAGAGGAAAGAACATGAACAGGCTTGCAAGGCAGCAGACATAGTGGAGTTCTGCCACTTGCTGGCAATGTGCCTTTGATCTTACCTCTGTGTGAGCGTCAGTCTCCTTATCAAACTGATGGAGATTCTAATGCCTACTTCAGAGTTGCCGAGTGCAGCCTGGTGCCTCAGTAACTGGCACACTTTAAATACTTATTAGTAGCTGTTAACTTAATTAGCAATTATGTATAAAGTTTACCTTTTGTAAGTACAGTCATAGGCTAGAATTTTACAGAGCAGGAAAGATTCGTAGTTAATGCCCACATCCCATTCCTGTTGGATGCCACAGCATGTATGCCAAAGAAGGAATATTTCTTCTCAAGGCAGCCAGGAATGCTAAATACAGACAAGAGCTGTGTGACTACAACACAGTCAGTGATGGACCACATACACCACGGTGGTCCCATAAGATTATAGCGGAGCCGAAAAGTTCCCATCGCCTATTCATAGCCATTATAGCACATAGTGTGATGAGTTACCTACATATTAGTGATGATGCAGGTATAAACAAACCTACTGCACTGCCAGTCATATAAAAGTGTAGCACATACAATTACATATAGTACAGAAAAATATAATACAGAATAATAAAAACAACCATTACTGGTTTATGTATTTATTATACTATATTTTTAGTCGTGATTTTAGAATGTACACTTCTCCTTCTACTTATTAAAAAAAGAACAGTTAACTCTAAAATAGCCTCAGGCAGGTCCTTCAGGAGGTATTCCAGAAGAAGGCATTGTTATAGGAGATGACAGCTCCAGGCAAGTTACTGCCCTGAAGACAGTGACACTGGTGATCCTTATCGTATGTAGGCCTAGGCTAATGTGTGTGTTTATGTCTTAGTTCTTTAAAAAAACGTTTACAAAGTAAAAGTCAAAAACTTTTAAAATAGAAAAAAAGCTTGAATAAGGACACTAAGAAAATATTTTGTACAGCTGTGCAATGTGTTTGTGTTTTAAGCTAAGTGTTATTGTAAAAGTGCCAGAAAGTTTTAAAAAATTAAAAAGTTTATAAAGTAAGAAAGTTACATTAAGCAAAGGTTTATTATTAAGGAAAAAAATATAAATGTGTACAGCCTAAGTGTACGGTGTTCAAAAAGTCTACACTAGTGTGTAGTGATGTCCTAGGCCTTCACATTCACTCATCACTCACTCACTGACTCATCCGGAGCAACTTCCAGTCCTGCAGGCTCCATCCATGGTAAGTGCCCTATACAGGTGTACTGTTTATTATATTGTATGCCATATTTTACTATACCTTTTCTATGTTTAGATACACAAATACCACTGTGTTAATAATGGCCTACAATGTTCAGTACAGTAACATGTTGTACAGGCTTATAACCTGGGAGCAACAGGCTGTGCCAGAGAGCCTAGATGTGTAGTAGGCTGTATCATCTAGGTTGTGTAAGGACACTCTATGATGCTGGCACATGATGACATTGCCTCACAACACATTTCTCAGAGAACATATCCTCATTTAATGATGCATGACTGTAGTTACTGAGCGCCTGGAGGAGGAGGGGTGCCTGAGGGAGGTCTGAAATGATTAAAAAGAAACAGGTGAGGGAACAGTGTATGAAAAGATGGGAAGAAATGACCACCTGTTGGGAAATTGGGCATGAGAGAAGAAACCACAAGCACATCAGAATGGTTGACGTTAAAAGTCCATGTTAGGAATGCAAGATCCTAGGCCCCACCCCAGACCTATGGAGCAAGAATCGCTGACGGTGAGACACAGCGATGTGCATTGTCACAGGCTGCCTGTGCCCCAGCCAGGTGATTTCTATGCACACTGCAATATGAGACCCACTTAGCAAGATGCTAAGGAAGGCCTTACATGTGTTCAATCAAGTTTAGCCTAAAGCTGCCTCCTTACATATTCTAAGTTTGGCCTAAAGGTTTCTCTGCACATCCTGAGCTACAATGGGGGTGTAAACAGACCTTAGCGACACTTGTGCCAATCACCGAGTTTTGGCCCATCAAATGTAGCCAACGGTTGGAACTGCATTCAAATAAGGCAGACTCTGAGCTGTAACCAATCCCACAGTCTGTCTGTACCTCACTTCCCGTTTTCTACACGTCACTTTCCTTTTTCTGTCCATAAATCATCTTCCACCACATGGCTGTGCTGCAGTCTCTGAGCCGACTCTGGCTTCGGAGACTGACTGATTCACGAGTCTTTCATGGCTCAATTCAACTCATTTAAATTTACATCTGCTGAAGTTTTTGTGTTATCATATGTCACGCTAAGGTGTTTGCATGTTACCTTAAAGACAATGAGAAGCTGTGGACAGATTTTAGAAAGAGCAGTCTATTGTCAGCTGCCAGCAGCTCAAAAAAAAGCAGTCTAGCACAGAACACTGCTTTAGGGCACAGCAAGAACCCTAGAGTCCCTCCAGGGCTCAGGAATGCTCGCACACTCTTACTTCCTTTACCTTTAGCCTCTTACATTCAATAACTGAACACAAATATACCTTTTACAGGCCATAGTCTCCTACTAACATCTAGGTGCTAAATAAAAATCCTGTAAGAACTTTATGACAGTCACCAAAACGTTTGGAGAAAACAAAAATTACAACACCATTTATATGTTAGTGACCAAATGCTGTTTCCAAAATATTACTGGCATTGTCACCTCCCTTGCCGACAAATATTAACACTTTCCAGTTTCAGACAGAGCTGGAACAGATGGCCCTTTGAGCCCCTGTTTACCACTCTCTTTTGTGTGAAGTGGTTTCCCCTCCCACTCAGGAAAGGAAAGGTGGGGAGGATGTAAACTTGAAGAATTTACCAGCTGGAGTCCTGGGTATTCCAGCTGGAGCCTGAGAGGTGACTTATTTATTCTACAGGACTCCATCACAGAGGAAGGTTTTTGTGCAAGACTCTGGCTGGGCCAATCCTGACACAATGCCTGTGAGCAGCCACAGAGCGCAGCCTTGACAACAGTGCTGCAAGCCAACCTCTGAGCCCCACACACTAAGCGCTACATAGGCCTTTAACCCTCGTGACAGGTTCTCCGCCATTTTTCTGGTGAATATGGAATACGGCGACTGAGTAACTTAGCTCAGGTTATACATGGAGGAGCAGGGATTCAAACCCACGTCCAACTGACTCCAGAACTTACAACCAATCCAATTAATGGGGTGTATCAAGTAATTTTCTATTTTTCATATTTTTGATGCTTACATGTACATGAAGTAAATAAACACATTTAATTCATAAGGCTTACAATACATTCCGAACAAACTTACAACACCCCTAGAAATCACCTAGTACAGGGGTCAGCAAACTTCCTCCAAAAAAGGCATATAAATATTTAGGCTGTGTGAGCCACACATAACTGTATCACAGTAGGGCAAAAGCAGCCATAGGCAACACCTAAACAAATGGGCATGGCTGTGTTTCAATAAAACTTTATTTACAAAAATAGGCAGGAGGTGGGCAGGCTGCATTTGACCTCTTAGTGAAGTCTGAGAAGTTTGTGGCCGCCTGACCTAGTGGAAAGGGCAATGAGTTTAGAGTTAGGGAACCAAGCTTCTAACCCTGATTCTGTGCCTAAGCCAGCTGAGTGACCTTGGGCCAATCACTTCCCTTCTGTTTCTAAGATGTGCACTTGTGTGGAATTCTCTTCTCAATTGACTGCAAAAATAAGGTAAAAATATATTTTAACACATCAAAATGTTAGCTGCAGATTCTTCATCAAATCCAAAGATAATGAACCAGTAGCGGTAATACTTTAAAGTAAAAGCATAAAGAAAAAGTAAATTCGCATTTTGATAGTACCTCTATGTGTCAGGTGCTTTGTAAAATATAATCTGACTTCATCCTTCATAAATGAAGAATGTCAGAGCAGTGAAATCACATGTTCAAGGTCAGACAGCAAATGGGAAGCAGGATCTAAGCCCAGCTGGCCGCTCCCTCAGAAGCTCAGGGCTGCTCTGCACAGGGGGGAGCCGGTCTGGGTCAATGAGCCCTTGATCGATGATTCTGCACAGAGGATGACATATGAGGACTTCCAGGGGAGATTTGGGAGTTGGGGACTCACCTCCCCCTCTACAGGACTCTCACTCTCTGTCCTCATCTGTCTTGTCCACCTCCTCTCAAAAGGATCATACTCCATTTAGCCTGAATAACAACGTGAGAATCTGAGATTTGTTTCCTTTGGTTCTGAGTGGAAGGACTGTGACTCATGGTTGTCCAGAATGCCAGGACAAAGTGGTCTGAGAAAGCAGGGAGGGAGAAAAGGAGGATCAAGCACTTCCCAAGAGAAGCTGTGACTGGTCCTGCTGCCCACACCAGCACCGTGGGGCAAGTTGGTTTTGTATCTCAGAACTTAGTCCGAAGGTAAAAGTCTATGTGATGAAACATAAACCTGTGAAATTACCCAAGTGTGCCTGACCTTGTCTGTCTCCTTAACTAACCACTGCATTTCAGTTTATGGGCATCCGTTTAAAACTGTACCTTACAAACGATGTTGGGAAAGGGAAAGTGAAACCAAACAGATGGGGATCATTATTGTTGCTTCCTCTTCCCAAAAAGAAGAAAAGCAAAAATGTTCCCCAAATACAGAAGGGTGCATGTGTGTCTCCACTGTCAAAAAAGCAAATTTTTTTCTTTTTTGAGACGGAATTTTACTCTTTTTGCCCAGGCTGGAGTGTGATGGCTCAATCTCAGTACACTGCAACCTCCGCCTCCCGAGTTCTAGCAATTCTCCTGCCTCAGCCTCCTGAGTAGCTGGGATTACAGGCATGTGCCACCACACCCAGTTAATTTTTGTATTTTTAGTAGAGATGGGGTTTCACCATGTTGGCCAGACTGGTCTCGAACTCCTGACCTCAGGTGATCCCCCGCACCTCAGCCTCCCAAAGTGCTGGGATTACAGGCATGATAACTCCCACCGTGCTCGGCCAAAAGCTAATTTTTTTAAAAGGCAGGGCCAGGCATGGTGGCTCATGCCTGCAGTCTCAGCACTTTGGGAGGCCAAGCCTGGGGGGATCACCTGAGCCCAGGAGATGTTACAACCTGGGCAACACAGCGAGATCCCATCCTATAGAAAAAAACTGGTTGGGCATGGTGTTATGTGCTGTAGTCCCAGCTCCTGAGGGAGCGGGGGAGCGGGAGCAGGGGATGTTAAGACAAGAGGATCCCTTGAGCCCAGGAGGTCAAGTCTGCAGTAAGCCATGATCGCACCGCTCTAATCTTGCCTGCATGATACAGCAAGACCCTGTCTCTTCAAGAAAAAAAAAAAAAAAGAAAGAAAGAAAAAGGAAAAGACATAGCTAAGCATTCAAGGCCCAATTCTGATCAATGTAGCAGCAACACACTCACAGCAGCTCTCCTGCCTTAATCACTTAAAGTGGGCATACACAGTGCTCCGACCACATGGCCTCCATTCCACTGCACCATGCCTGAGGAGCACAGTTCCCCTGCTGTTCCATCTGCCTGGAGGAGTCAGGGGTAATCTGCTCCCTTGCTGCCTGCTGAAATTCCACCTCATAAAGCCCAGATCGAATGTCAGCTTCTAGAAGACACATGTCAAAAGCTCAACTTCTCTCTAAACTTTTACAGACAGATCATCAGTTTCAACTCCCCCATGTTGCCTGTGAGGAAAACAAGGCTCAACATTATGAGACTTGTTCTAAGTCACACAGCTAGTCAGTAAAGACTTCATCTGGAAACCAAGTCAGCAGGTGGGGGTGGGCAACAGGCAGGAGAACATCCAGGCTGACCGCCCTGTGAGAGCCCGCTTCTCTTCTCCTTGGAGCATAGGCCACTTGAACTCTCTCTAGACTCTGCCCTGCACTCCGGGTTACAGCTGTCTGTGTCCACATTTCTGACTGTCATTTTCAGGTGTCGAAACCATATCTTACCCATCGTGTCACCTCAATACTTCAAAACCCTTGGGCCTTCAGTGAGTCCCATTAGTCATTCAACAAACAAAACAAAACACCAGCCTCTGCCACTCTGGGCATGTCTACCTCCCAATCAGCCTCCATGCCTTGCCAGGAGCCACCTAAAGTGCTGCTTGCTCCTCACCGCTCCTCACTGAAACCTGCAGACACACACCATGATCTCCACAATCTGACACAAAAGTCTCTGAATGGCCCTTCCTACCTGTGATGGTTAATTTTAGGTGTCAAGATGACTGGATTAAGGGATACCCAGATAGAACAGGTAAAGATTTTATTTCTGGGTATGTCTGGGAGAGTGTTTCCAGAAGAGACTGGCATTTGAATCCATGAACAGAGTAAGGAAGACCCACCCTCACCCAAAGTGTTGGGCACCATCCACTCAGCCGAGCACCCCAGATAGAGCAAGAAGAGAGAGGAAAGCCAAATCTGCTTGCTCTCTGTTCCGCAGCTGAGAAGTCCTCTTTCTCATTCTCTTGGACATCAGAACTTGAGGTTCTCCAGCCTCTGGTCTCCAGAACTTGCACCTGTGGACCCCCAGGTTCTCAAGCCTTCATCCTCAGACTGAGTTACAACATCAGCTTCCAGGGCTTTGAGGCTCTGGACTTGGACTGGGCCACACTACCAGCTTCTGTGGCCCTCCAGCTTGCAGACAGAATATGGTAGGGCTTCTCAGGCTCCATAATTGTATTAGTCCATTTTGACATTGCTATGAAGAAATCCCCAAGGCTGGGTAATTTATAAAGAAAAAGAAGTTTAATGGACTCACATTTCCACATGGCTGGGGAGGCCTCACAATCATGGTGGAAGGTGAAGGAGGAGCAAAGGCACATCTTACATGGCGGCAGGCAAGAGAGCATGTGCAGGGGAACTGCCCTTTATAAAACCATCAGATCTCATGAGACTTATTCACTGTCACAAGAAGAGCATGGAAAAAAAACAAACCTGCCCCATGATTCAATTACCTCCCACTGGGTCCCACACATGACACATGGGGATTATGCGAGCTACAATGCAAGATGAGATGTGGGTGGGGACACAGCCAAACCATAACAATAATCATGTGAGACAACTCCCTACTAAATCCCCTCTTATCTATCTATATATTTATGTCTGGAGAATTCTAACAAAGTAATCCTTCAGCCTTGTTTCCTGACATTCCACCTGTCCAGAGCACCACAGGCTCTTCCTCACCTCTGACCTTATCCTGCTATTCCCTCTCCCGGAACACACTTCAAGAGCCCCCCTCCCCCACACCACTTCTCCATGGCTAACCCCTACTCATTCTTCAAGACTCAGAATTTCTGAGAAATGACCTCCTCCAGGAAACCATTCCTGACTACCCTCTCTCCCAGGTGAGGTGCCCTCCTCTGTGCTCCCAAAGCACCCTGGCATCCCCTCCTCCACCAGGTGGTTCTCAGCACACACATGCCCCCGCTCTCCACTAGACCATAACCTGAGGCAGGAGCTGCATTTGCTTCTCCAACACCTAACACAATACTCAACACATTAAGTCAGACTGAAAAATTGTCACTCACTAGTTACCTTCAGATCCAACAAACATACAATGTATAATCTCACCAAAACATTTTAAAATATGTAGGCCCTATGTATATGACAGCATAAGATCAGCAATACCAAGGGGACATGTCCACAGATCACAGCAAAAAACATTTACTACACACCCAGTCTTTAAAAAAACAGCTTAAGATGCATATGGCATTAGGAACTGCCAGGCACTTCCCACTTTAGTCCCTTTAGAGAGGTGCGATGACCTCACCAATATGGCGACTGGCCATGGTGGCTCTGGGTGTAAACAGACTTGGTGCGTCAGGAGGGAGCACAGATCCACGAAGCACAGGGAGAGAAGAGGGGGAGTGCTAACTAAGGTGGTGGCCAACAGGAGGCTCAAAAAAGGAAAATCCCTCCCCCCCAGGAAGCCTCAAAAGCACCCACAGGAGTCCCCAGGTACTCATCTTTGGGAAGTGAATACACAGTAACTTCAGGAGACCCCACCTGAGATGCTGCTGGGGAACACAAGACTGGGGATTGGTGGGCTGTCAACAGATGGCTAGATGGAAACCCTGAGCCTCACTGAACTCACAGTATCGGATTCACACTGGGTGATTAGTAACGGTACCCATGGGCAGGGAACTGAGATAAGAAGGCAAGCAGCTAGCACAGGAAGAACTGATACTTGCCTGCAGAAGCATATGTGTTACCCAGACTTGAAGGGAAGGAAGTGGGTATCCAGGTACAGGGGGGAGGAGGGGAGAGAAATGAGGAAAAGTTTCACTAGAAAAACAGCTGTCAAAAAACAGATAGGATTTCAAGAGACTCAAGATTGAACACTTCAGGAACATTTCAGGAAAATGCCTGTTTGTTAATCTCAGTTGGAGTTGGGACTGACAGTAAAGTGATGCTGCTTCCTTCCACTAACTTGCATTACCAATTTACAAACACCCTTTCTTAACTCTACCCAAATGTATACCCTCATGAACAAATGGCCCATGCTCCATGATCAGGAAATTCAGTGAGCCACAGGTGTTAGTTTCATCTGCTTGTTGTCCTTCCCCATCTTCTGCCCACCTGAAAGGAGACAGGAATGAGCTCTACTCCTCCTCCTTAGGTGACAGCACCCCACCCAGGAACCCAGAATTATTACTCAATGGCTCCTCCCTCACTACACCACTGACCCTCAAACTAGGGGACAGGCCACCAAGTCAAGTCCTCTTTCATGTTCTGAGAAATCCCTCAACTCTGGCCTCTTCTCTCCAATCCCACAGCCTCTGCTCTATTTCATTACTCATCATCTTCCACGCTAACTGTTGCAACAGCCTTTTGTCCTTCTTTCTGCCACCTCCACATCCTGGCAGCATCCACTTCACCAGATGTATCTTCCTAAAATCAGCAATCTTACTACAACTGCCTTGTCAAACAACCTTCAGGTGGCCGCACGCAGTGGCTCACCCCTATAATCCTAGCACTTTGGGAGGCCGAGGCAGGTGGATCACCTGAGGTCAGGAGTTTGAGACCAGCCTGGCCAACATGGCAAAACCCCATCTCTACTGAAAATACAAAAATTAGCCAGGCATGGTAGTGGGTGCCTGTAATCCCAGGTACTCAGGAGGCTGAGGCAGGAGAATCAGTTGAACCTGGGCAGTGGGGGCAGAAGTTGCAGTGAGCTGAGATTGCACCACTTCACACCAGCCTGGGTGAAACAGTAAACCTCTGTCTCAAAAAAAAAAAAACCTTCCAGGTTCCCATTTTTTAGGAGATACAACCCAAACTCCTTATCATGACATTCAGGACACAATGACTCATGATCCAAGGCAGCCTTTTCGGTTTCAGCCCTGGACACCCTCCTTCCCACTGTGCCAAGTGCTCTCTTA
This sequence comes from Ateles fusciceps, assembly GCA_036589455.1. Classification (NCBI taxonomy): domain Eukaryota; kingdom Metazoa; phylum Chordata; class Mammalia; order Primates; family Atelidae; genus Ateles; species Ateles fusciceps. The sequence continues at coordinate 5,868,693 of JAZHEH010002789.1, read as the reverse complement.
CTTCCGCCCATCTCAACTTCCCCCAAGGCCTTCCCCCAAGGGGGGCCCAACACAATCCTGCTTGCCCTCTGAAACCTAGTTCAAATACCATCTCTCCTTTCAAGTCCTTGCCGGCCCCTAAACTAGGGAAGCCAATCATCCCTGTTTGTACCTGTTGTCTCAGTGCAATTACTTAAAGCACTCATTTATTCAGAGTGCCCTGCTTTGAATGATAAATTATATGGCCCTCCTTCCTAAAACCCTGACCCAAAGACAGAAATATTATTGTCACTTGTGTGTTTTGCTTGACCTCAAGTGTTTTGCCTGCTCCTCAAGGGTAGTAACTGTCTTCTTTTAGTGTTCTTGTTCCAGCATCTAAAGACTGTTAGCACCTGAGAGGGGTGAAATGAAAGAATAAATCTTGGCCAGTTGCAGTGACTCACACCTGTAATCCTAGCACTTTGGGAGGCCGAGGCAGGCAGATCACCCAAGGTCAGGAGTTCAAGACCAGCCTGGCCAACATGGTGACACTCCATTTCTGCTAAAAATACAAAATGTAGCTAGGTGTGGTGGCAGGTGCCTATAATCCCAGCAACTCAGGAGGCTGAGACAGGAGAATCACTTGAACCCATGAGGCGGAGGTTGCAGTGAGCTGTGATCCCACCATTGCACTCTACCCTGGGTAACAAGAGTAAAACTCCATCTCAAAAAACAAACAAAAAATAAATATTTCAAAAAAGTAATTTAAAAAAAAATAAATCTCAATTCTAAGAAAATTGTGGTAATGAATTTTATCAAAACTTCATCTAAACTTCAAAGAAGAAATTTGCCAAATCAGAATTAGATCTAAAAATTCCTGGGCCAAAAAGCAGGCTGTAAAACCATGTCCCATAAGCCATTTATTTCCTAGTCAGTGTGTCTCAATTTTTTTCATTGTTAACCCTCAATGGAGCCTAAGTAGAAAGCTTACTTTTTAAATTCAATAATAGGTTCAGAATGACTCAATAAATATTTTTAAAGTTAAGTTTAAGGTTGGGCATGGTGGCTTACGCCTGTAATCCCAGCACTTTGGGAGGCTAAGGCAGGTGGATCACTTGGGGTCAGGAGTTCGAGACCAGCCTGGCCAACATGGTAAAACCCCACCTCTACTGAAACAAATACAAAAATTAGCTGGGTGTGGTGGTGGACACCTGTAATTCCAGCTACTCCAGAGGCTGAGGCAGAAGAATTACTTGAGCCCAGGAAGCAGAGGTTGCAGTGAGCTGAGATCAAGCCACTGCATTCCAGTTTGGGTAACCAAGTGAGATTCTGTCTTTAAAAAAAAAAAAAAGGGCCAGGCACAGTGGCTCACTCCTGTAATCCCAGCGCTTTGGGAGGCTGAGGTGGGCAGATCACGAGGTCAAGAGATCGAGACCATCCTGGCCAACATCGAGAACCCTATCTCTACTAAAAATACAAAAATTAGCTGGGCGTGGTGGCAGGCACCTGTAATCCCAGCTACTCAGGAGGCTGAAGCAGGAGAATCACTTGAACCTGGGAGGCAGAGGTTGCAGTGAACTGAGATCATGCCATTGCACTCCAGCCTGGACGACAAGAATAAAACTCCATCTCCACTCCAAAAATAAACTTTTTAAACAACAGCTATGAACATTTAACCTTATAACTGTATTTGCTGAGTGACTTTTAATATAATATTAAACATAATGCATCAAATAATATATGCAAATTATCAATTTATATAACTACATAACAGCAATGCAATCAAATTTTCAAAAAACATTCAAAACTGTTATTTTTCCAGCAAAAGTAAAACTATTGAAAAAATTATTTTCTGAAAAGTGATTTTTTTTTTTTTTGGGAAACAGGGTTTCACTGTCACCCAGGCTGGAGCTCAGTGGCATGACTGAAGCTCACTGCAGCCTCTCAACCTCCTGGGTTCAAGTAATCCTCCCACCTCAGCCTCCAGAATAACTTGGGACTACAGGCAGGCACCACCATGCCCAGCTAACTATTTATATTTTTATTTTTGTAGAGACAGGGTTTCACTGTGTTACACAGGCTGAAAAGTGATTTTTAGTGAACTTAACTTTTGTTTCATATGAGAAAATTTCTAACTTAACTAGCTGCTAGATATTCATTCAAATACTGTCAATGTTTTCCTTTTCAGCACTTGAGATAATTATTGGTGAATTGGATAACTTTAATTGAATTAAATAATAAAATATAAACAATTTTCATTCAAGTCTCAAATCCTTATATTTGAGGGCCAAATATAAGCAAGCCACAAGGCACCCAAATGTACCTTGTAAGTATGTGAAGGTAACCAACCAAGATGACTTCAAGATCAGGCAACTGGCAAGACAGAAAGTCCTCCAATCACAGCCATCTCTCTGTTATATATTTGTTGGATTGGTCTTGAATATATTCCATGAACTCACTATCAATGAGTGAGTTGAAACCTACTAAGTTGAAACCCAAAGTAAATGCTCAATAAATGCTTGCTTAGTTTATAGCAATGGAAGTGGTACACTGTGAGGGACAAAAGTAAATTTGGCATGAACAAAGAATTGTTTGTATTTTGCTCATCATCTAGGACTAGTATAGTACCAGCACGTAACAGAAGCCTAATAGTTAATGAATGAAGAAAAATAAATGAATGATATGGCAAAAACTGAGAGCTTTTAAGCAACATCTTTTCTGCAGTCTTTCATTCATTCAACAAGTATTTATTTACCAAGTACTATGTGCCAGGCTCTCTGCTACTCTGAAACCTAACTTCCCACACAGTTTCACCCACAGAAACCTAACTTCTCTCCTCATCAGCTAATGCACCTCTAGCGTTCATCTTGTAGGCAGTGAGCATAGCTGGGGTGACCATTTGTCAAAGTATGTCCGAAACAGCCCCCAGTTTACACCTATTATCCCAGTCCTAATTAATAATAGCACTGTTTCAGCAATGCCCTAATCTAGAGAATTATATAGCCCTAAGTACAGCAAATCTTTTCCCACAAACAGACCAAGATTCAAATATTTCACTCTACAGTCTTGGGACCCTCAAGGCAAGGGAAAGGCTGTAACCAAGGGTCTGGACAGCCTGGCTTGCCCTATGTCTCTCAGTCATGGAAGGAGCTGCAGTTCAGTTCTTGTTTTGTTTTTGTTTATTTTACAGCCATTTATAGTATTCCGTGTCAGGAGATTCCTGGCATTAAAGAGATGGACGGAAATCAACCTCCTCCTCCAGCTTATCCACTATTGCATCATTTGAAACCAAAGCCTTCTAAAGGAGCGACTCCTACAATTCAAGTCAGGTAAGATGGCAGCAACAGCAGCTGCGGGTGCCGGCTGCTGCTGGAGCCTCGGTCTCAACTTCAAGCTCAGGCAGAGCGCTGTCTCTGGAGCTGCCAGGTGCTGAAAGGAACAGTTAATAAATCAACAGGTCCGACCCGCCCGCCCCTGCGTGCTCAGGCTCCGGAGCGCCACGACTGGAGGGAGTGGCTAATTAGTCAAACACAGCTGAGACCAAAGGAGGCCGGAGTCCGTTCTCAAAGCGCTTTCCCTCCGGCCACCGCCGACTCTGAGGACCAGCTAGGGGAAGTGTCCGGGCCCCGTGGAGGGAGGGGGAAGCACCACCGCCTGCGCTGAGGCTTCCGCCCTCCGGCCCCGACCCCTGGCAGCCCTGCTCTGCTATCGCGGCAGGTACCCCTCGACTCGTACTTCCTCCGGCTGCCCCCTCTTTTCATCAATCTTAAGCCTTTCGGTTCTGCCACCAGGAAACTTCCATAGAAGGTCAGATTCCCAGGTCGAAAGATGATTCCAAGAAAAACCCACAGGGCCAGTGTTGGGGCGTCAGGGTCAGACTTCGGAAAGCCCAGGCGTCGCTGGGCCAGCTCGGAACGGGTCAGAGCTGCGGGTCCTCCGCTCCCGCGCCCTCACACCCATCTCAGTGCCGGCCGGACGCGGGTCCTCCATCCCCCACGACCCATGGGGCCGGCGGCCCGAAACTCGGCAGCGTGTCCTCTCAGCGCGCCGCAGACACCCTCCTCGCTCCAGCGGGGACAGACCTGCCAACGCCGGGCGCCCCCACCCGGAGCCCGCCCACCCCCAAGAGAGGACCAAGGGGGCGGGGCCTCGGCCGAGGCAGCCCCGGGTTCTTCTCTCCTGGACTCCCGTCCCGGGCTCCAGGGGTCGTGCCCGCACTCCCCATCGGCTCGTACCTCGTCCTCTTCCAGCTCCGCTCGGCTGCCTACGAGCGCCATGTTCCTCCTCCGGCTGCTGCCACCCAAAAACCAAGCAGGGACCTCAGAGCCAACTCCCCGCTCTCGGCTCCGGGCTCAGCCCAGCGCAAGAGACAGAGAAAGGAGGACTGCCCGGTGCTCCCTCCTGGTCTCGGGGCGGGGCAATGCAGCTACGCGGTTTCCCCCGCCCCCGGAGCCGGCAAGCCCCTAAAGCTTCCATTTTCTCCGCGAACGCCGCGCTAGGGGCCAACGACTTGCCCGGCCCCCCGCAGGCTCGCCCCGCCTGTGCCCGCGGGGGAGCAGCCAACCAGGCTCCCACAATGAGTCTCCGCCCCCCGCGGGCGGCCGCCCCGCCCACGTGGGCGAAGTCACCTCCCAGATAAAGTTTCCCGGTCTGGCACGCCCTCCAGAGGGTTTCCTAAGGTTACCTGCTGCATGTGCTCGGCGGAGGCTGGGCACACCTGAAAAGAAGCTAGAGAGCGCGGGGGATGACAAAACCAAGGTCAAAGCAGCGCCCCACCTGGGGCCCGTGGAAGCATCCACCTAGCCCTTGGTCAGGTGCCAGTCATTTTCCCTCGCCAGATGGGCACTGCATCTCGCAGATGGTGTGGCCTGAGGGCACCCCTGGGTCATGGTCACTGGTCCCCGAGAGGCCTTGGACACATCACCCGCCTGGACACTAGGTGGAAGGACTCTGCTCCTGTGTTCAAAAAATAGAAAAAACACGGGACAGAGATTTATACATCTTGGAACTCCTCTACCGCCCCCTACCCGGACCGTGTATTCTCCCCATAGCATCCTGTATTGACCCCTTTTGTAACTCCAAACGTAGGTATGTAATTTGTGCTTAAACTATAAACTCCATGAGAGTAGGATGCTGTCTTCTTCAAGACTGTATCCCCACCACCTAGAACAGTATCTTGCGCATAGTAGGTGCTCAACAGATATTTGTTGGCTGAATTTGAAAATTGAAACTTACTTCTGATATGTAAATAGAAAATTAAAAGCTAGATCTTTACAAGTTGGGGGAGAGAGGTCCGCTTTACTTTACATATAGAAAAATGCACCAAATTAAATGTGTAATTCAATGACAAGTGTTTACAAAACATCCCAGTCATAATATAGAACATCCTGAAAAGTTTTCTGTGACCCATTGCTGTCAATTTCCTACCTCCACTCCCTCGACCTCTTTCAATCACTGATCTACCATCAACATCGATTTGCCTTTTCTAGAATTTCATATAAATTTAATCAGAGCATGTGGTCTTTCATGTTTGGCTCATGAAAGGCTATTTAATAGTCATCCAGAGATAACTGTAAAAACAGCTAGGCCAAGCGTGGTGGCTCACGCCTGTAATCCCAGCACTTTAGGAGGCCGAGGTAGGCAGATCACAAGGTTAAAAGATCGAGACCATCCTGGCCAACATGGTGAAACCCCGTCTCTACTAAAAATTCAAAAATTAGCTGGGTGTGGTGGCACATGCCTGTAGTCCCAGCTACTCAGGAGGCTGAGGCAAGAGAATCGCTTGAAATCGGTAGGCGGAGGTTGCAGTGAACCGAGATCGCGCGGCTGCACTCCAGCCTGGGTAACAGAGTGAGACTCTGTCTCAAAAAAAAAAAAAAAAAAAAAGAAGAAGAAAAAAAGAAAAAAGCAGCTAATAGTTATTGAGTCCTTACTATGTGCCAGGACTCTACTGAACCTCTTGTATATAGCATTTCATTTATTCTTCATAACCCCACAAAGCAGGATGCTGTTCTCTTACAGGTGAGTAAACTGATGAGGCTCAGAGAGTTCAAGCAATATGCCTGAGGCCAGACAGCAGTTAAGTTAGTAGAGATGCCAGAATCTGAACCCCAGCAGTCTGACTCTAGGGCCTAGCTGGTAACCATTGCTTTGTACTGCTCCTAGCCACCCTCCCCTCTTTCTTTCTGTGTCAGTAAAGCAGTTGCCAGTACAAGTCTATTACATACATTTTCAGTGAGTCACTTTGCATCCTTAATACTTGCTGTATGATCTTAATGGTTTGGTATATACTTTTATACTAGAAAAGTAAAATGGTTTCTACACCAGAAACATTGAAAAAATGGGTTAGACGTGTGACGGTTGCTCACCTCTCTGAATTGTCTAAAAATACTTGAATTGTATACTTACACTGTGTGAAATTTGTGATCATATAAATTATATCTTTTAAACCAGTAAATTTGGTTTAAAAAAACCAGTAAATCTGGTTTAAAAAAACTAGTTGACACAGGCTAGGTGTGGTGGCTCACGCCTATATGGGATTATAGCACTGGGAGACTGAGGCAGGAATCTAGCTTCAGTTTAGGAGTTCGAGACTAGCCTCAGAAACATAGCAAGACTGCATTTCTAAATAACAGTACTTTTAAGGCCAGGCACAGTGGTTCACGCCTGTAATCCCAGCACTTTGGGAGGCCGAGGCAGGTGGATCACCTGAGTTCAGGAGTTCGAGACCAGCCTGGCCAACACGGTGACACCCTGTCTCTACTAAAAATGCAAAAAATTAGCCAGGTGTGGTGGCAGGCCCCTGTAATCCCAGCTACTCAGGAGGCACAGACAGGAGAATCTCTTTAACCCATGCGGTAGAGGTTGCAGTGAGCCGAGATCACACCATTGCACTCCAGCCTAGGCAACAACAGTGAAACTCCGTCAATAATAATAATAATATTTTATTATTTTGAATACACTCTCTGAACACTTAGAATCAGATGTACTAGAAGAGACCTAGAGTTTGTTTAATTCCAATACCCCTGAAAGTTTCCATTCCTCTCCAAACCCCCAACCCACTCCTACCTCCTCCTATGTTTCACTTTCTGAGGCTAGAATTCCTGTCCAGGTCCAGATTCTACTCTATATTACTCATGCATGATTCTGTTTTTTAAAGTTCATTGGTTCCTAAATTGATAGCACATCTTTCTGACATGAAGCCATCTCGCTGGTAGCTTCCTCTCCCATATGCTGTTATTCTGCCTTAGAAATTTCAACTCTTCAAATTTTGAAGAGATACAAGCAAACGTTGCTCTAATTAGTGAGAGAATTATGTTATAATGAGAATCAAGTGTATTATTTTAAAATCTATACTTATAAATGAAGCTTGACTGGTGTTTTTGTTATTGATTTTTTTAGATATCAGGGAGCAAATCTGAAGTCCTGTATGTTTTAAATTCATGTCAGAAGATGAGCAACATTCATGTTTCGATTATAAACACTGAATGAATAAATGTGTTCTAGCCACCGGAACCTCTAATTAAATTTGCTTTGCTCGGGGCAACTGTCAACTTTCTTTGCCCATATGTGTGATTTTATCATGTGTGATTTTATCATGAATCACAAATATAAAAAGTTTTTCTTCAAAGAACAATTAGAATGGATTTGTTTTTATACAGAATTCCCCTTGCCAGTTTGCTGGTAATGTTACACTCTAGCAGTATAACATTAGTATTAAGTGAGATTACTCAGATAATGCATATCCCAGAAGTAATTAGCATAGAGATTAAGCAAGAGAGTATCTGAATCATTTCATTTTGAAGCGTACCTACTGGGAGCTGTTTGGGCTTCAAAATAAACCTAATATTGCAGACAATCTAATCCTTTTTTTTAATTTTTTGAGATGGAGTCTCACTCTGTCACCCAAGCTGGAGTGCAGTGGCTCGATCTTAGCTCACTACAACCTCCTCCTCCTGGGTTCAAGCGATTTTCCTGCCTCAGCCTTCCAAGTAGCTGGGATTACAGGTATGCACCCCCACGCCAGGCTAATTTTTGTATTTTTAGTAGAGACAGGGTTTCACCATGTTGGTCAGGCTGGCCTCGAACTCCTGACCTTGTATTCCACCAGCTTCAGCCTCCCAAAGTGCTGTGATTACAGGCATGAGCCAACACACCTGGCCCAGACAATCTAATCTTTAGTATTTCTGAACATGTTACCTTTAACTGATAGTTTTTTGTGCTGGTATTTGATTTTAATAAAAAATTGAATCTTCAGCCGGGCATGGTGGCTCACGCCTGTAATCCCAGCACTTTGGGAGGCTGAGGGGCCAGATCACTTGAGGTCGGGAGTTCAAGACCAGCCTGACCAACATGGAGAAACCCCATGTCTACTAAAAATACAAAATTAGCCAGGTGTGGTGACGCATGCCTGTAATCTCTGCTACTCAGGAGGCTGAGGCAGGAGAATCACTTGAACCCGGGAGGCGGAGGTTGAGGTAAGCCAAGATCACACCATTGTACTCCACCCTGGGAAAGAAGAGCAGAACTCCATCTCAAAAGAAAAAAAAAAAAGAAAAAGAACATTGAATCTTCATGATTTGTGTGGTAGGAGAAGCTCAAATCTATGAAATAAGTGCTTATTGTAAATTATGTGTTTGTCAATGGCTGTGTCTCACATTCATGTTTTAGCTCCTCAAGGAAAACTTCCCCTTCTAAAACAGCCCTCTCAGTCACACTCTACCACATCCTCCTGCTGTATGTATAGCACTGTTCACTACTGGGAACTGTCTTGTTCTTTTGTTTACTTGTTTATGTCTATGTCCCTCAACAACAGCACACTATAATATAAGCTCCATGAGGGGAAGGGACCTTGTGTTTTGTGTCTAAAGCAAAAACCCCAATGCCCAACACATAATGACTACTTAATAAATGGCTATGGAGTGAATGACTGAAAGTATAAAAAGTTCATAGTACATTAAGCATTATTCTTTAGACCTAGCAGCCAATGTTTTAGCATAGTCCAGTAATAAGGAGAGAGATTTAAAGGTGCAAATCATGTGTAGTCTAAAATATAAATTGTTTCCTAGGGTAATGTACAGGCTTGAGGATTATCTTTAACACGTACTCAGTTTTTCAAAATTACATTAAGAGTTAAGCACTTAGAGGTCCGTCAGTGACCTAAAGAGAAATAATTCACCTCCCTGGGAGAGGTTTCCATGCTAAGGGGAAAAAACCTCATCGCTTAGTGGAAGCTGAAATCTTCCCTTCAGAATATCCTTTTTCCAGGCACTTGGAGCTAGGTAAACATTTATTTTGCCCTACTTATTAGTTGTTCATTCACTTTTTTGATATATATATATATATATATATATATATACACACACACACATCAAAAAAATATATATATACATATATATAAAATCTTTCTAATTGTCTTCCTATTGATTTTCATATCTCTTTAAATTTAATTAATATCATTTCTTCACACAAAGAAAGTAAAACCCAAAGAAGAGAGCAACAACAGGAAGAGTAACTCTGGCAATACACAATCTCAGGACAGAGTGTCGAATATTTAAAAACAAAACCAAGCAGACATGGAGGTACGCCAGTAGTCCCAGCTACTCTGGAGGCTAAGGCACGAGGAGGATCACTTGAGCCCAAGCATTTGAGTCCAGCCTGGGCAACATATCAAGACCCTCAACTGAAATGAAGAAAGAAAAATGAAAAAGAAAACAGGAAAAGAAAAGAAGGGAAGGGAAGGGAGGAAGGAAGAAGGGAGAGAGAGAGGAGGGGAGGAAGAGAGGGGAAGAGAGAGAGAAAAAGAAGAGAGAAGGAGAGAGAGACAAAGAAAAGCAAGATCAATAAGATAAATAAGTAACTGGCAGCAGAAGCTGCTTGTTGCCACCTGCTGTTCATTCTCCCGTAGCTCCATCAATAGGAGCGCCTGATTTTTTATAGAGCCCATATTCTGCCTAGCTAAAAGACTGCATTTCTAAGGGTGCCTTTGCAATTAGGAATGGCCAATGAAACTCATTTGACATCCCTGAAGGCTATATGAAGAGAAATGACTCAACTAGGGCATGTGCCCTTTGCCCTCATTCCACTGAACATATGAATAATAAGAAAGAAAAACAGCCTTATTGCTGATATTAAGAAAGTTGCAGTGGTCTGGATAGAAGATCTAACCAACCACAACATTCACTTAACCCAACACCTAATCCAGATCAAAACCTTAACTCTTCAATTCTATAAAGGCTGAGAGAGGTGAGGAGGCTGTAAAAGAAAAGTGTCAAGCTAGCAGAGGTTGGTTCATGATGTTTGAGGAAAGAAGCCTTCTCCAAAGCATAAAAGTACAAGGTGAGGCAGTGAGTACTGTTGAAGAAGATGCAGCAAGTTATCCAGAAGATCTAGCTCAGATCATTGATGAAGATGGCTACACGAAACAAAAGATTTTCGATGTAGACAAAACAGCCTTCTAGTGGAAGAAGAAGCCATCTAGAATTTTCATAGCTAGAGAGGAGAAGTCAATGCCTGGCTTCAAAGCTTCAAAGAACAGGCTGACTCTCTCATTAGAGGCTAATGCAACTTATGGCTTTAAATTGAAGCCAATGCTCATTTACCATTTAAAAAATACCAAGGCCCTTAAGAATTATGTTAAATCTACTCTGCCAGTGCTCCATAAGTGAAACAACAAAACTTGGATGAGAGCACATCTATTTACATAATTGTTTACTGAATATTTTAAGATTACTGTTGAGGCCTACTGCTCAGGAAAAAAAGATTCGTTTCAAAATACTGCTCATTGACAATGCACCTAGTCACCCAAGACTTCTGATGGGGATGTACAAGGAGATTAATGTTGTTTTCAAGCCCACTAACAAAAAATCCATTCTGCAGTCCATGAATCAAGGTGTAATTTTGACTTTCAAGACTTAGTGTTTAAGAAATACATTTCATAAGGCTTTAGGGGCCATAGATAGTGATTTCTCTGATGGATCTGGTAAATGTATATTGAAAACCCATAAAGGATTCACTATCCTAGATGTCATTAAGAACATTTGGGATTCATGGGAGGAGGTCAAAATATCAACATTAACAGGAGTTTGGAAGAAGTTGATTCCAGTCCTCATGGATGATTTCAGTGGAGGAAGTCACTGCAGATGTGGAAGAAATAGCAAGAGAAGTAGAATCAGAAGTGGAATCTGAAGATGTGACTAAATTGCTACACTCTCATGATGAAAACTGAATGGATAAGAAGGTGTTTTTTTGGTTGGTTTTACAGCAGCATAATCATAGCAGGCTCAAACTCCTGGGCTCTAACAATACTCCCACCTCAACTTCCCAAGTAGCGAGGACAACCAGCAAGCACCACCACACCCAACTAATTTTTTTTCCTGTAGAGATGAAATCCCAGTATGTTGCCCAGGCTGGTCTTAAACTCCTTTCTTTAAGCAATTCTCCTCTGTATTAGTCCATTTTCACACTGCTATAATGACATGCCTGGGACTAGGTAATTTATAAAGGAAAGAGGTTTAATTGACTCACAGTTCCACATGGTTGGGGGAGGCCTCAGGAAACTTAAAAGCATGGCAGAAGGGGAAGCAGGCACATCTTACATGGCAGCAGGCGAGAGAGAGTGACCACGTGTAGGAAGAGGAACAAACACTTGTGACAGAACTGTCACAAGAACAGCATGGGGAAACACCCCTCATGATCCAGTCACCTCCCACCAGGTCCCTCCCTCAACATGTGGGGATTATGGGGATTACAATTTGAGATGGGATTTGGGTGGAGACATAGAGCCAAACCATATCGTACTTCCTCAGCCGCCCAAAGCACTGGGATTAGAGGTGTGAGCCACCATGTCTAACCTGGAATTGTTTCTTATCAATGAGCAAAACCAGTGTTTTCTTGACACAGATGTACTCTTAGTGAAGATGCTGTGAACATCTTTGAAATGACATCAAAGGATTTAGAATATTGCATCAACTTAGTTGATAAAACAACAAGGTTTAGGAGGGTTGACTGCCATTTTGAAAGAAGGTCTACTGTGGGTAAAATGCTATCAAACAGCATACATGCTACAGAGAAATCTTTCTTAAAGAGTTAACTGATGCCAGACGTGGTGGCTCACACCTGTAATCCCAGCACTTTGTGAGGCTGAGGTGGGCAGATCACCTGAGATCCGGAGTTCGAGACCAGCCTGACCAACATGGTGAAACCCTGTCTCTACTAAAAATGCAAAAAATTAGCTGGGCATGGTGGTGCATGCCTGTAATCCCAGCTACTTGGGTTTTCAATGTACATTTACCAGATCCATCAGAGACATCAGTATCCGAGGCAGAGAATTGCTTGAACCCAGCGGGCGGAGGTTGCAGTGAGCCAAGATTGTGCCATTGCACTCCAGCCTGGATGACAAGAGTGAAATTCTGTCCCCCTCCAAGGTTAACTGGTATGGCAGATTTCATTATTGTCTTATTTTAGAAAGTTGCTGTGGCCTCCCCTGCAACCTGACTAACCACCCTGACTAGTCAGCAGCCATCAACAACAGGGAAAGAACTTCCATCAACAAAAAGATTACAAGTCACTGAAGGCTCAGATCAGTGTTAGCATTGTTTAGCAATAAAGTATTTTTTAATGAAGGTACATACATTTTTAAGACATAGTGCTATTGCATATTTAGTAGACTATAGTGTAGTATAACGTTAACTTCTATATGCGCTGATCAATCAACAACTGTGTGCGACTTGCTTTATTGAAATATGTACTTTATTGCAGTGGTCTGGAACCAAACCTGCGATATCTCCAAGGCATGCCTGTATGCACCGCCCCTATCCTGAGGAGACCTCCCAGGTCTGGATTCTGTTGTGCCTTTTATTCTGGCATCTTTTTTCTCATATTGCTAACATATTTTATTGTCCCACAAATTCAAATATTCTCTACATTTTGGAGGATACTAACATCTTTTAAAAATGATATTCTCATTGTATTTCCTGAATAGTTTAATCAACTAATAATTATTTTGACCATCTTCAGCAATTCTACTCTCATTACCTCTTTTAGGCCTAGCATTTATAACACTTCTGATTGGGCACTTTGGGTTTATATTAGGCAGCTCCTAAATTCACCTACCTATAGAAGGAGTCACAGATACAAACCTCCGTAAGACTTACACATAGTAACATTTATATTCTAAAAGCATTACCCGGGTGTGATGGCACATGCCTGTAGTCCCAGCCACCTTGGAGGCTAAGGTGGGAGGTTTACTTTAGCCTAGGATTTGAAGTCATATGACTGCCCTCCAACCTGGGTGACAGAGTGAAACCCTGTCTCAAAAAAAAAAAACAAGGAAAGAAAATCAATTATGACTCAGCACTATAATGATTAGTTCTAAGTGTCTCTAAAAAACAATGGTTTGCAAGCTTGAGCGTACACCTGGAACTCGTTAAAACACAGATTTTTGGCCCCAGCCCCCAGGGTCTTCAGTTAGGTCAGTCTGAGGTGGGTCCCGCTTGCTGCTGTTGCTCCTGCTTTCCTGCTAATTCAACAACCACGCTTTGAGAACCACTGCTCTAAATCAGGGTAAGCAATTTGAGCCCTTTTAAGCATAAGCAGTCTGCGTGGCTTCCAGATGTAGCCCACAAACTACAAGTTCAGGAGGAAAGTCTAGAAAAGTACTTTCATGTTGTGCTATGGTTTGAATGTTTGTGTCCCCCTAAAATTCATATGTTAGAACCTAATGCTTGATGTGATAGGATTAAGAAATGGGACCTTTGGGGGAAATTATTAAGTCATGAGGGCTCCAATCTTATGAATGGAGTAGTGCCCTTATAAAAGAGGTTGAAGGGGAGCTGCCTTGCCCCTTCTACCATTTGAGGACACAGAAGAAGCCATCTCTAAAGCAGAGCATGAGCCTTTACCAGACACTGAATCTAGTAGCACTTTGACCTTGGTCTTCCCAGCTTCCAGAACTGTGAGAAAAAAATTTCTATTACTTATAAATTACCCTGTCCATGGTATTTTATTATAGCAGCGTGCTGAGACATGTTGCTACTTAGCACATACGGTCTAACCTAAATGAAAAGCTGTGACAATTTTTCCCTTGGTACTTTTCCAGCAATAAGGAAAACAATCCAAGTGGTAAGAATATATCTTGTCTATGTGAATCATTAAAACCACTTTATTTTATTTTCATAAAATCTTATTTTGTCTGATTGATATATAGCTATCTCTCTCTCTCTCTCTCTCTCTCTCTCTCTCTCTCTCTCTATATATATATATATATATATATATATATATATATATATAAAGTTTGGTTCTCATTGCTCCAAGCCACAGCCTGGCTCCACACAGATTTCAGACCATCAGTAATAAAGCCACATCTCCTAATCCTTGAGACCTGGGTTTCTGACCTTGAACAGTCCACTTCATGTCGTGTGTGTGTGTGTGTGTGTGAAATATAGAATGAAGGGCTAAAGTATATAACCTTCCATATCTTAAGAGCTATAGTTCTGAGATACTAGAGATTAAACTGAAGGAAGATCTTCTTGATCCACAGTTATGAGGGAAACTTGGATGTGGTGACTGGAAGTAGCCAACAAGATGATTTAACATGTTCCCTAAGTACCAGATATCTTAAGTAATTTCCCCGAAATATCAGGCTAGCTAACGTGTTGGGAATGGAAGACTTTTTTTTTTTTTTTTTGAGACAGAGTCTTGCTCTGTTGCCCAGGCTGCAGTACAGTGGCACAACCTCTGCTCACTACAACCTCCACCTCCCAGCCACAGGTGATCCTCACACCTCAGCCTCCCAAGAAGCTGGGACCCACAGGCATGCGCCACTACAGCTTGCTAGTTTTTTTTTGTGTGTGTGTTTTTAATCTCATCTTTCTCATCAAAAGATAGATCTTGCCATGTTGTCTAGGCTGGTCTCGAACTCCTGATGTAACTACCCAAGGGGTTCCCCTTGCCCACTGCCTAGACAGAACCAATTTATCAAGACAAGGGAATTGTGAGTTATTCATACAGAGCCAGTTGTGTGGGAGGCCAGAGTTTTATTATTCCTCCAATCAGTCTCCCCAAGCATGCCAGGAGCAGAGTTTTTAAGGACAATTTGGTGGGTGGGGGAAAGTCAGTAAGCCAGGAGTACTGATTGCTCAGAAATAAAATCATAGGGAGTCTTCAGGCTACACATGAGGCCCATAATCATGTGTAATCATAGCTGCCTTCTTGCACTGAGTCAGTTCCTGGGTGGAAGCCACAAGATCAGATGAGCCGGTTAATCCATCTCAGTGGTGCCAGCTGATTGATCAATTGCAGGGTCTGCAAAATATCTCAAGCACTGATCTTAGGAGCAGTTTAGGTAGGGTCAGAATCTTGTAGCCTCCAGCTGCATGATTCCTAAACCATAATTCCTAATGTTGTGGTTAATGTTAGCCTACAAAGGCAACCTAATCCTCAGGCAAGAAGGAGGTCGGCTTTGGGAAAGGGCTGTTGTCATCTTTGTTTTAAACTACAAATTAAGTTTCTCCCAAAGTTAGTTCAATCTACTCCCAGGAATGAACAAAGACAGCTTGGAGGTTAGAAGCAAGACATGGAGTCGGTTCAGTTAGATCTCTTTCACTGTCTGTCATAATTTTGCAAAGGCAGTTTCAATGGGCTCAAGCAATCCACCTGCCTCAGCCTCCCAAAGTGCTGGGATTACAGGCATGAGCCATGCACTTGGCTGGGAAGACTTAAGGTGAAACAATTTGTTTATTTTTTATTTATTTATTTTTAGATGGAGTCTTGCTCTGTCACCCAGGCTGGAGTACAGTGACACGATCTCAGCTTACTGCAACCTCTGCCTCCCGGGTCCAATCAATTCTCCTCCCTCAGCCTCCCTAGTAGCTGTGATTACAGATATGCACCATCACAGCTATGGCCAGGCTGGTCTTGAACTCCTGACCTCAAGTGATCCACCCATCTCGGCTTCCAAAGTGCTGGGATTACAGGCATGAGCCACTGTGCCCAGTTAAAGTGAGACAATTTATGATATTCTATTTACTTTATACCACGTACATCCATTAACGTCTTTTTGACTATTATGGCTGGCTGACTCGAATTTCCCTATTAGTTTCCCAGGAGACAGATTTATCTGGAAACACATTTAAAAGTTGGAAAGTAGACGCCAGGCCGATGGGCCTTACATGTAGCTTGAGAGTCTCTGATCTGGCTCAGCAGTCACTGCTGGGCTCAGAAGCAGCACAGTGTCATTTCTGTATAGATGATCTGTTTTATTATCTTCTTAGCACTTTTACAACAATCCTGTGAGATAGACAAGACTTAGAGATGAGGAAACTGAGGATGCAAGTTGTTACATGACTGCCCAAAGTCATTACTGAGTGAGGATAAACACGTTAAGGCCCTTTTCTGAAGGATTTTTTTTTTAGACAGAGTCTCGCTCTGTTGCCAGGCTGGAGTGCAGTGGTGCAATCTCGGCTCACTGCAACCTCCACCTCCCAGGTTCAAGCGATTCTCCTGCCTCAGCCTCTCAAGTAGCTGGGACTACAGGTAAGCACCAACACACCCAGCTAATTTTTTATATTTTTAGTAGAGACAAGGTTTGACCATGTTGGCCAGGATGGTCTCGATCTCTTGACCTGGTGATCCGCCCACCTCAGCCTCCCAAAGTGCTGGGATTGTAGGCCTGAGCCACCGCACTTGGTCCTGAAGGATATTTTATAAAGGATATAACCTTGGTCTGGAGAACATTTTTATTTTATTTTATTTATTGTAGAGATAAGGTCTTGCTCTGTTGCCCAGGCTAGAGTTCAGTGTCACAACTCTAGCTCACTCCAACCTTGAACTCTGGGGCTCAAGTGACTTTCCCACCTCAGCCTCCTGAGTAGCTGGGACTGCAAGCATGCATCACCACACTCCGTTAATTTTTTTTTTTTTTTTTGGAGATACAAGGTCTCATTATGTTGCCCACGCTGGTCTCAAACTCCTGGCCTCAAGTTATCCATCCCAAAGTGCTGGTATTACAGATGTGAGCCACTGTGCCTAGCCTGGAGTTTTTTTTTTTTTTTTTTGGAGAGACTAGGAAAAATTTAGATACCCCAAAAGCTGTCTAGTACAACAGACATATCCCAGAAGCTTGTGAGCTCCTCTATCACTCACCTCCCACTGTAACGTAATTTGTTTTGTCATTATGAGGCAATTCTAAGATCTTCGAAGCCATAAACTCTTAGTGTACTAAAAATGTCTTTTCATGGCATTGGTCATACACAGGGAATCTATAAAAATCACAGATGTTGTACTGTGAAGAATGTTGAAATAATTCCAGAAAAGTTTGTCAAATACCGAAGCATTCTTTGGAAGAAAAGATAAAAAATGTTTAGTCTGTGCAAAAAGGATAGAAGACCTATATTAAAGAGAAGAAAGATCTCAAATCAATAACTTAACATTCTGCCTTAAGGAGCTATAAAAAGAAGACCAAATTAAATCAAAGCTAGTAGAAGGAAGGAAATGATAAAGATTAGTGTAGAGATGAATAAAATATAATCAATCAAACCAAGAGTTGATTATTTGAAAAGATCAACAAAAGTGAACAAGCCTCTAGTTAGTGTAAGACGAAAAAGAGAAACAACTCAAATTATTAAAATCAGAAATGAAAGTGGGAACATTACTAATGACCTTACAGAAACACAATTATAAAAGGATACTATGAACAATGATACACCAACAAATTAGAAAACCTAGGGCAATGTTTTGTACACAGAAAGCTACAAAACATTGTTGAAAGAAGTTAAAGAAGACCTAAATAAATGGAATGACATCTATATTCATGGATTGGAAGACTTAATATTATTAAGATGTCACCACTCCCCCAAAGTGATCTACAGAGTCAGTGCAATCTTTATCAAAATCCCAATGGCACTTTTTTGCAGAAAGGAAAAAGCTAATATCGAAATTAATATAGAATTGCAAAGGGCTTTGAATAGCTAAAACAAATAATATGGTTTGCTGTGTCCCCACCCAAATCTCATGTTGAATTGTAGTTCCCATAATCCCCATGTGTTGTGGGAGGGACCAGGTGGAGATAATTGAATGCTGGGTGTGGTTTCCCCCATCCTGTTCTCATGATAGTGAGTTAGTTCTCACAAGAGCTGATTGTTTCATGAGGGGCTTCCCCCTTTGCTGCGCATCATTCTTCTTCTTGCTGCCACCATGTGAAGAGGGGCACGCTTGCTCCCCCTTCCACCATGATTGTAAGTTTCTTGAGGCCTCCCCAGCCCTGCAAAACTGTGAGTCAATTAAACCTCTTTCCTTTATAAATTACCCAGTCTTGGGTATGTCCTTATAGCAGCATGAGAACAGACTCATACAGTAAATTGGTACCAGATAGTGGGTTGCTGCTGTAAAAATATCTGAAAATGTGGAAGCAACTTTGGAACTGGGTAACAGGCAGAGGTTGGAACAGTTTAGAGGGCACAGAAGAAGGTAGGAAAATGTGGGAAAGTTTGAAATTTCTTAGAGATTTGTCGAATAGCATTGACTAAAATGCTGATAGTGATACAGATAATAAAGTCCAAGTGGAGGTGATCTCAGATGGAGATGAGGAACTTTTGGGAACTGGAGTAAAGGTCACTCTTGCTATGCAAAGAGACTGGTGGCATTTTGCCCCTGCCCTAGAGATCTTTGGAACTTTGAACTTGGGAGCAATAATTTAGGAAATCTGGCAGAAAAAAATTTTTCAGCAGCAAAGAGTCCAAGAGGAAACAGAGAATAAAAATTTGAAAATTTGAAGCCTGACAATGCAGTAAAGAAAAAACCCATTTTCTGGGGAGAAATTCAACTCAGCAGCAGAAATATGCATAAGCAACAAGCAGCCTAATACTAATCACCAAGACAATGGGGAAAATGTCTCCAGAGCATGTCAGAGCCCATCACAGAAGCCCTTCCCCATCACAGGTCCAGAGATTTAAGAGGGAAAAATGGTTTCCTGGGTCGGGTTTGGGGTCCCCCTGCTGCATGCATGACTTGGTGCCCTGCATTCCAGCCATTCCAGCCATGGCTAAAGGAGCTAAGGTACAGCTTGGACCATGGCTTCAGTGGGTGCAAGCCCCAAGCCTTGGCAGCTTCCACATGGTGTTGGGCCTACAGGTATACAGAAGACAAGAATTGAGGTTTAGAAACCTCTGCCTAGATTTCAGAGGATGTATGAAACTGCCTGGATGTCAAGGCAGAAGTTTGCTGCAAGGCTGGAGCCCTCATAGAGAACCTCTGCTACAGCAGTCCACAAGGGAAATGTGGAGTCAAAGCCCCCACACAGAGTCCCCACTGGGGCACTGGCTAGTAGAGCTGTGAGAAGAGAGTCACTATCCTCCAGACCCCATAATGGTAGATCCACTGACAGCTTGCACCATGGGCCTGAAAAAGCCACAGACACTCAATGCCAGCCTGTGAAAGCAGCCAGGAAGGGGGCTGTACCCTGCAAAATTATAGGGTCAGAGTTGCCCAAGGCCATGAGAGCCCTCCTCTGGCCTCAGTGTGCCCTGGGTGTGAGACATGGAGTAAAGGAGATCATCTTGGAACTTGAAGGTTTAATGACTACCCTACTGAATTTTGGACTTGCATGGTAGCCCCTTTGTTTTGGCCAATTTCTCCCATTTGGAATGGGTGTATTTACCCAATGCCTATACTCTCATTGTGTCTGGGAAGTAACTAACTTGTTTCTGATATTAAAGGCTCATAGGCAGAAGGGACTTGCCTTGTCTCAGATGAGACTTTGAGTTAATGCTGGAATGACTTAAGATTTTAGGAGACTGTTGGAAAGGTATGATTGTGTTTTAAATGTGAGGACATGAGATTTGGGAGGGGCCAGGATAGAATGATATGGTTCCCATAATCCCCATGTGTCATGGGAGGGACCAGGTGGAGAAAATGAATCCTAGGGGCAATTTCCCCCATCTTGTTCTCATGATGGCGAGTTAGTTCTCATGAGATCTGATGGTTTTATAATGGGCTTCACCTTTCACTGAGCACTCATTCTTCTTCTCCTTGCTGCCATGTGAAGAAGGATGTGTTTCCTTCCCCTTCCCCCATGACTATAAGTTTCCTGAAGCCTCCTTAGCCCTGCAGAAGTGTAAGTCAATTAAACTTCTTTCCTTCATAAATTACCCAGTCTCAGTTATGTCCTTATAGCAGCATGAGAATGGACCAATACAACAATCATGAAAAAGAAGAAAAAAGTTGGATGACTCATATTTTCTGATTTCAAAACACACTACAAAGCTACTACTAAAAGTACAAAAATTAGCCAGGCGTGGTGGTGCACACCTGTAATCCTAGCTACTCAGAAGCCTGAGGCAGGAGAATCTCTTGAACTCAAGTGGCGGAGGCTGCAGTGAGGTGAGATCACGCCACTGCATTCCAGCCTGGGTGACAGAGTGAGACTCTGTCTCAAAAAAAAAAAAAAAAAAGAAAAAAAGAAAAGAAAAACTCAGAAGCAAATTAGTTACTTCCTAGATACAATGGGGGACAGGCATTGGGTAAATATAGTCATTCCAAATGCAAGCAATTGACCAAAACAAAGGGATTACAAGCCCCATGCAAGTCTGAAATTTAGCAGGGCAGTCAAATCTTAAAGCTCAAAAATGATCTCTTTTGACTGTATGTCTCACATCCAGGTCTCGCTGATGCAAGAAATGGGTTCCCATGGTCTCCACCCCTGTGGTTTTGCAGGGTACAGCCCCCCTCCTGGCTGCTAAATCAAAGTTGGAAGAAAAAAGAGGAAAAAAAGGAAACAGTGTTCTAGATCATTAGTCATTAGAGAAATGCAAATTAAAGCCACCATGAGACAGCATTTGATACCCATGAAAATGGCTATAATTTTTTAAAATGAAAAATAAGTGTTGGCAAGAATGTAGAGAAATTGGGAATGTAAAATGGTGCAGCCACTATGGCTAACACTCTGGTGGTTCTTCGATTACTTAGACGTAGAATGACGATATGACTCAGCAATTCTGCTCCTAGGTATATATCCAAAAGAATTGAAGTCAGGTATTCAAGTGCTTATACAGGAATGTTAATAGCAGCACTATTCACAAAAGCCAAAAGGTGGACAAAAAGCAATTATTCTTCAACAGATGAATGGATAAACAAATGTGTCATATTTATACAATGGAATCTTATTCAGCCATGAAATGAAACTGATAACATGCTACAAACATGAATGAACTTCCAAAACATTATGTGAAGCAAAAGGTTACATCTTGCATAATTTCATTTATATGAAATATCCAGAATAAGTAAATTCATAAAGGCAGAAAGCAGATTAGTGGTTGCTTGGGCTGGGGGAGAGTGGGAATGAGAAGTGACTATTTAATCAGTATAGGGTCTCTTTTGAGAGTGATGAAAATGTTTTAGAACTTTTAATAGATGAAAGGCAATGGTTGCACAACATTGTAAATGTACTAAATGCCACAGAACTATATAATTTTAAATGGTTAATTCTATGTTACATTAATTTCCCCTCAATTAAAAAAAAAAGACAAATTAGACTTGCTTCTATATTTTCAGAAAGGCAACTGTCTTCTCTTCCCAGATCCAGTAACAAGATACAAGGCTTCATGGAACCTCCGTGCTTTCAAAAAACACTTGCCTACATGTATAAAAAATGACTTTATTAATTTAGCAGCCATTCTGTGGGGCTGATATTCAGCTCAAACCACTATTATGGATTACACTCATGCTGACATGCAGGGATATTTCTCACTGGCTGAGAATGTTTTTGATGCCCGTGCCATACTGGGGTTGAACACTTGACATCAGCCTCGTCACTCTGTCAGGCACTGTCCTGAGCACTGAGAATGCAGTAATGAACTGGCATGTAAACTTCAGGAGGGCAGAACTTCAGCCCTCCTGAAGTTTACATGCCAGTAGGGGATGAGAGAAAAGGAACAATGAAAAAGTAATTGCAGTATGTTAGATACCGATAAGTTCTAAGGAGAAAACCAGAATAGGAAAGGGGATAAGAAGTGTTAGAAATTACGTTTCCAGTCATGACAGAGGAGCTCCTATGAGACCAACCCTGCTGCTGGTAACAACTGTAAACTCTGGACCAAAAACAAAACAAAGAACCAAAAGCAACTTGACTGAAGAGAGACCCAAAAAAGGCAGATTCTGAGGGGTTTGGGAGCTTTAGCCTCAGGGACAGCCCCCAGTTTGCACCAAGGCATAGAACATGTGCAATTTATTAGTTTGAAGAATCCAAGGACAGAGTTCAGAAAAACCACAGCAGCTGGAAGTTGAGAAGAGAAATACAGGAAAAGGGAGAGGTAGAGAGGAGAAGCTCCAACTTCTCTGGGTATTAGCCCTTCACTGAACCTGGCTGACCTGTGAACCGGGCACATAAGCCAACTCCAAGCTGCCCAGCTAAGGTTAAAATAACTGAACTGAAATTCTGCCACTTACTGCAATGAAAACAGTGTTTACTGCTGTGTTCAGCCAAGGCAACCAACTGATTTAAAAAAAAATAAATTAAAAAAATATGTATTATTCAGAAGATCTAAAAGAATCCAGCTCAAACTCTGGTGTGTTAAAAGCTATCTTCCTACCTACTGCACCTCACCTCTTTACAATCTATTTAAGTAATCTCTTTTTAAGCTTTGTTAGATGGGAATGAGAAAATTAGCACACCCTTCCAGAAAACACTCTGGCAAAAAGTAACAAGAGTTTAAAATTGTTTGTACCTTTTGATCCAATAATTCCTCTCTAGGATCTTATCTTTGAGAGATAAACACATAAGTGTTTGAAGATAAATGCAAAAAATGTAGAGTGGGAATATTTTCCTTTTTCTCTCTACACATCCTAGGTTCTCCCACAATGAAACAACATTTTACAACCATGAGAATGGCAATTTTTTTTTTTTTTTTTGAGACGAAGTCTCTGTTGCCCAGGCTGGAGTGCAGTGGCACAATTTTGGCTCACTGCAATCTCTGCCTCCTGGGTTCAAGCAATTCTCCTGCCTCAGCCTCCTGAGTAGCTGGGATTACAGGCGCACACCATCATGCCCAGCTAATTTTTGTGTTTTCAGTAGAGATGGGGTTTCACCATGCTGGCCAGGCTAGTGTCGAACTCCTGATCCCGTGATCTGCCCACCTTGGCCTCCCAAAGTGTTGGGATTACCGGCGTGAGCCATTGTGCCCAGCCGCAATGGTTTTTAAAAATGGAAAATAAGTCCAGGCGCATGCCTTATGCCTATAATCCCAGCATTTTGGGAGGCCAAGGTGGGAGGGTCACTTGAGACCAGGAGTTCGAAACCAGCCTGGCCAACACGGCAAAATCCCATCTCTACTAAAAATACAAATATTAGCCAGGCATGTTGGCACATGCCTGTAATCCAAGCTACTCGGGAGGTTGAGGCAGGAGAATTGCTTGAACCTGGGAAGCAGAGCTTGCAGTGAGCCAAGATCATGCCACTGCACTCCAGCCTGAATGACAGAGCAAAACTCTGTCTCAAAAAAATAAAAAATAAAAATGGAAAATAAGTATTAGTAAGAATATAGAGAAATTGGCTGGGGCCATATAAAATTAGACTGACAAAAGACGAATGAACAGGAGAAAAACAAGTTTATCAACATGTGCATTGGAGCATATATATGTGAGCATTCAGTGATAAGTTCTAAACAAGAGGTGGTTTGAACTTGAGCTTACATGTTAACAAAGAGCAAAAGATTTTTATAGAAGTGACCAGACAAAGGAAAAGGACTTCGGGCTCCTAGGGGTGACAAACTGTGGAAAGGTAAATATATGGAGGAAATAATGGAAGTTAAAGGATAGCTGTTGAAATGTTTTATGGTCCCTCTGATGCCACCTCTGGGCTGATTAGAGGCTAGAGTTGACTCCAATGATTAACTTTTTCATTCTCTTTTAGAGACAGGATCTTGATTTGTTACCAAGTTCGGAATGCAGTGGCATAATTGTTGTTCACTGCACCCTTGAACTCCTGGGCTGAAATGATGCTCCCACCTCAACCTTCCAAAGTACTGGGATTACAGGCATGGGTCATCCTCCACACTCAGCCTCCAGCGATTCACTTTATCCGTCCCAGGACAAGGAGACACCTTTACAAATTTGAGTATTGCTTTAGGCAAATAGCAGAAGGACAGAGAACTTTTTTTGTATCTGCTCTTTCTCAATTGCCTTCAGCTCAAAATAATCTTCATGCCAAAGTGGCATATATTGGGGTGGCATATTCTGCTACTTCTCAAAAGTTTTTACTCATACCATTGTTTTTAATTGTTTAAATTACTTATTACCTATGAGATAGGCAAAGATTTAAAAGTTTGAGAAAATGCTATAAAATGCTATGTTGGAAAGGCTTATTGTTGATACTGAGTTGTTTTGTTTTGTTTTATTTCAGGCAGGGTCTCACTCTGTCAACCAGGTTGGAGTGCAGTGGCATGAACATGGCTCACTGCAGCCTCAATCTCCTGGGCTCAAGTAATCCTCCCACTTCAGCCTCCCACGTAGCTGGGACCACAGACATGCGCTATCACACCTGGCTAATTTTTAAAATTTTTTCTAGCTAGGGGTCTTGCCCACACCAGTCTTGAACCCCTAGAATCAAGCAATCCTCTCTCCCCACGTACTGGGATTACAGGTGTGAACCACTCTGCCCGACCAATACTGAGCTTTTCATTGCAACAACTGTAATGAGGGCAATTTAGCAATAATCAACCAGAATTACAAATTTCCAGCAATTCCACACCTGGGAACTTAGTCTACAGATATACTCACATATATGTGAAACTGTTACACCCGAGCGAGTTAGAAGGAAAACACCACACTAACTGAGTTCCAATTGAGAGTCCTTTATTGCCTGTGACTGAGAGTCAGCTCAAGCTCAAAACCTCTCTGCCAGCCCTGAGGAAGGGGCTTGATTCCTTTTTATAACTTGCTAAAGAAAGGGGAGGGGGGAGCCTAGCTGAAGCAAGAATTTACAGAAGCAGAACAAGCAAGTTAGATAAGGAGGCTGGTAACTGGGAGGCAGGAGGTTCCTATGATTGTTGATTACTAAGGAGATATACACAAGCGGTTCCCATGATTGTTGGTTACCAAGGGGGGGTATTTGGTACTTGCCATACAATCAATCAAGGGGGTATTCACAATGGCATGTGGGCTTGCCCAGCAGGATATGATTACAATGGTTGTATGCCTCTATCGTTCTAAGCACAGCATGACCCAGCACAGTAGCATGACCCAGGTATGCACTCAAGGGAGAAATGGCGGGAGGGGGTGAGGCAGAGGTTAAGATGGAGTCTGTCTGGCTCTCAAGAAGATGGAGTCTGTCAGGCTAACACAGGGTAAGTTAGCACAAAAATACCTATGTACAAGGTTACTCATTGCAGTGATATTTGTAACAATGCAAATTTGGAAACTACCTAAACTATCCATCAATGAGGGCTTGGTAGGCCAGGCATGGTAGCTCATGCCTGTAATCCCAGCACTTTGGTAAGCTAAGACTGATGGATTGCCTGAGTTCAGGAGTTCAAGACCACCCTGGGCAACATGGTTAAACCCCATCTCTACAAAAAATAGCCGGGCATGGTGGTGCATGCCTACGCCTGTAATCCCAGCTACTCAGGAAGCTGAGATGGGAAGCTTGCTTGAGCCTGGGAGGTGGAGGTTGTGGTGAACTGAGATCATGCCACTGCTTTCCAACCTGGGTGACAGCATGAGACCCCCATCTCAAAAAAAAAAAAGAAAAAGGACTTGCTGATACTACAAAAAACGGTGGCATACTATAATTCAGCCTTAAAAAATAAAAATGAAGATGCCAAGTGCAGTGCTCACGCCTGTAATCCCAACACTTTGGGAGGCCGAGGAAGGCAAATCGCTTGAGCTCTGGAGTTCGAGACCAGCTTGGGCAACATAGTGAGACCACCATCTCTACAAAAAATACAAAAAAATTAGCCAGGTGTCATGTCACATGCCTGTGGTCCCAGCTACTTGGGAGGCTGAGGCATGAGAATTGCTTGAACCCAGGAGGCGGAGATTGCAGAGAGCCAAGACGTGCCACTGCACTCCAGCCTGGGGGAACCAGGGAGACCATATCGCAAAAAAAAAAATTTATTTAAAAAAATTAAGGAATCTCTTTAAGTACTTACATTGAATCATCACAAAGATATAGTAAGTAAAATAGGCAAGGCACTGAACAGTATTAATTGTTCCCTATTATTCTTTCTCCTTCCATCGAAAAGTTTTAGCCAGACACATGACCATCAGGAGTGGACTGCATTTTCCAGTGTCCCTTGCAGCTAAGAGTGGCTATGTGATTGAAGTCTCCTCAGTGAGATATGAGCAAAACAATTATGTGGCAGCTTCCAGGTCCCTTCCTTAGAGAGACGTATTACGTGCCCTTTGTTTCTCCATGGGACATGTCCTTCACTGGATACACTCCATCCTGCTTCCTGGAAAGTAGTTCTTTCATCTTGGTTCGTGATTTAACTGGAAGAAAACCATGTCCTTTTGGAGTTCATACACCTCACAACTCTGGACCACTCTTGGAATTTCACATGACAGTGATATAACCATCTTTTTTAAACCATTGTTATTTTGGGTTTCGGTTATTTGAATCTGAACCTAGTCTGATCTCTTACACCAGTATAAATTTTGTAAGACTTATAATATAGCCGGCTAAATTACCCTGTAGAAAGACTGTGTCAATTTGCACTGTGATAAGTGCTCTGTGAATGTGTACGAGCTCTTTTGCAGCACTGTACTTTCTCCTGGATACCAGATGCCAACTGCCTGCTGGATCTAGAGACAGGTAAAAAGGATCTGCAAATGTGACCTGGATGCCAGGACAGGCAGAAGCACCAGTACCAGCAAGAAGCTTCAGTAATGAAGGCTGCTCCTGTCCACACTGCACCTGACTGGCCTCCCTTTCTCCTGCCACTTATTTCCTACGGGTGCCAGAGCTCTTTGTTCTCTTTTATCCAGGGTCCCTTTTTTTTTTTGAGACAGAGTCTTGTTATTTCACCCAGGCTGGAGTGCAGTGGCGCGATCTTGGCTCACTGCAACCTCCACCTCCTGGGATCCTGCCTCAGCCTCCCGAGTAGCTGGGACTACAGTCTCATGCCACCATGCACAGCTAATTTTTGTATTTTTAGTAGAGATGAGGTTTCACCATATTGGTCAGGCTGGTCTCTAACTCCTGACCTCTGGTGGTCCTTTGGTTATCGCGCCTTGGCCTCCCAAAGTGCTGAGATTACAGGCATGAACCACCACGCCTGGCCCAAGGTCACCTTTTATGCCTGACCCAGATCTATTTTTTGGTGGAAAACCAATAATTTGGATGCCTGCTGATTGAAAGAGTAAAGGATATGCCATCCCAAAATATGTAATATACTGGTTACTTTGAGTTTAAAATGTTGAAGAAATTGTAGTTTCCAGAAAGGGTTAGCTGATCTATCTCTTCCGGCAAGCATAATGATTCCTCTGGGAGGGATACATCTCCCTTATTATCAGAGACTGGGAACTGGGGGCTGCAGTGGACCTGAATAAACTTCCCAAAGTAACACTTACCTTCTGCTAGCTCTACACACCCCCATATATATCTCCTGCTAACTCCCCTAGAATTTACTGCCTCTAGCCAGATCCCTTTTGTCCTGCCATTTCTTCACAGATGTATCGTTCTTTGGGGGATAAAAGCATCTTGCGTTTCAGGCTTCACTCCCTTGTGAAGATCCCCATGTACCTGTAAAACTAATAAAATTTCTTTTCTTTTCTCTTATCAATCTGTGTATGTCAATTTGGTTTCTGTATTCAAACAAAGAGCCCACATAAGAACTAAGTAGGGCCAGGCACGGTGGCTCACACCTGTAATCCTGGCATTTTGGGAGGCCACAGCCAGCAGATCACTTGAGCCCAGGAGTTCAAGACCAGCCTGGGCAACATAGCAAGACCTCTGTCTCTATTTAATTTTTTTAAAAAAGAAAAAAAGAACTAAGTGGCAGGGAAAGGAGGCTGGAGGTGCTCCCACCCTCCCCTGCACCCTCACATGGAAAAGGGAAGGGCAGCCTTCCCTGGGTGTCCAGCCTCTGCCTGCTGAGGACGGCACTCACTGATCCACGGCCATGGAGAAATGAAAGTGGTGAGGATGGGGGGACTTACAAAGTGTATATATTGAGAATGGAAACTACCTAACCCCCACCACCACCCCTCCACACACACATGGCTTACTCTTTACATTACCATGAATTTACTCTTTCATTACCTCCATTGCTATAACTTTACTTTGTCAGAAGACTCTTGCCCAAATGAATGTATTATTATTTATTTTCGAGACAAGGTCTTGCTCTGTGACCCAGGCTGGAAGGCAGTGCTGCAATCACAGCTCACTGTAGCCTTGAACTCCTGGACTCAAGCGATCTTCCCACCTCAGCCTCCCTTCCCAGTAGCTGGGACTACAGGTGTGTACCACCACAACCAGCTAATTTTTTTAAATTTTTGTAGAGACAGGGTCTCACTATATTGCCCAGGCTGGTCTTAAACTCCTGGCCTCAAGCAATCCTCTGCTCTTCAGCCTCCCAAAGAGTTGGGATTACAGGCATGAGCCAAAATACCTGGCCATAAATGGATTCCTTATTTTAAAATTATAGGAAAGATGCATTCACTCTCCAACAGCCTCAACAGGCCTCTTATGCCCTAAGATTCTTCTAAGCCCTTGCCCTCAAATCCTCTCCTTGCCATTTCCGCCTGTCCCAAACTGTTTATGTCATAATCCTTTCCCCGTCCACATCAAGTGCTCACAGTGAAATTCCCACCTGAAACCAAACTTCCATCCTCAGTAACTCACTTTGCCTTCCTGCCTCCAAGAAACCACTGAAGTTTTAAGTATCCTCTCTCACCATGGTAAGCAATAAACTCAGCTGTGTCTTATATCAACAGGTAGAACCGGTGATATTTGGGAAGCCAGCACTCAACAATGGAAAAACAAGAATTTGGGTGCCTGCTCATTACATGGTAAAGAGAAGTGCAACCTTCACGGGTTCCCTCTCTGCCTGCTGAGTACGGCACTGGCCAGCAGAGTGGAGCTAACTGAGTCATGGTGATTTATGGAACACACTGGTAAAAGTGAGCAATTTATACATCATGATGATTTATGGGATAAGCTGGTAAAAGGTAAAAGATTTATATGATCTGAAGAGAAACCAGAGTATACATCAAACAAGCTGAAAAGGATAAGATACAAGCATGAAGCTATTTAACTTTCTCTCCTGTTGACCCTTCTGGTCCTGTTATTTTCTGAGGCTGGGTGGGATCTCGGGCAGGTTTCAAAACTTTTTACGTTACTCAAGGATATTCTAGAGTCGATTCCAACCTAATCATAAAACTCCAGATGTCATTCAATTTAAAACTCGCTCCCACACCAGTTCAAGCTTCTACAGTGGAGAAAGAGAAGACACAGTGTGTGTCTTTTTCTTACTCCTCCTCCCTGCTCCTGTCACTAGTTACAATGTTGGGACCCTCCGAGGTTGGAATGACAGAGATAAAAGGCACAAAAACTCTCACTTTGCTAGTACAGGTGCCTTCTGGGTGTAGCAGGTCACAAATGCTGATCCTCGCTCTCACAGGAGGCATTTGCCATTCTTTGGAGACTCCCAGTAGACATGGGTTTTAATTTCCCTCATCCCCAGTCCTTCCCATGGAAGATAGTTCTTTCAGGGGGCATCCTTAACCCTCTAGGTGTTCCTGGAGAGTATCTGAGGATCCCACTAAAGACATCTCATCTAATGGAGTCTGAGAAACACACATTTGTCTCTGAGGTATGAGGAAGCATATCTTGTCCCCAGTGAGGCCATTCCTTTCTGCTAATTCCCAGCCAGCCCCTGCACTGACCTTCACCTAGACCTCCCCCAGCACTGTCAAACACCATTTCTATGTCCCAAGCTCCAGTGGTGCATATCAAGCTTTCTGAGTGGCTTCACTGAAACTCCACTTGAGTAGAAGAGAAGGAACACCCTCCCCCTCTGTTCCTCCACAGTTTTGGGGGTATATTAGTTACTTTTCACACTGCTATGAAGAAATACCCAAGACTGAGTAATTTATAAAGGAAAGAGGTTTAGTTGACTCACAGTTCCGCAGGGCTGGGGAGGCCTCAGGAAACTTACAATCATGGTGGAAGGGGGAAGCAAACACATCCTTCTTCACATGGCAGCAGGATAGAGATATGCCAGCAGGGGAATGCCCGACACTTAGAAAACCATCGGATCGCATGAGACTCACTCAGTATCATGAGAACAGCATGGGGGAAACATCCCCATGATCTAATCACCAACCACAAGGTCCCTCCCCCAACATGTGGGGATTACAATTCGGATTACAATTCAAAATGAGATTTGGGTGGGGACACAGAGCCAGGCCATATCATGGGGAGAGGAAGAACTGCACAAGACACTAAGACTTTCTCTCCCCCAAATCTTATTACTTCAGTGACCCCTAAGAATTCTTACCCTTCTCTTACATCATCTCAAAGTGGATAATAAGCCAAGGTCACAAAGTGAATTTGGAAACTCACTCTCTTTGCATGTTCATCAGAGATGGTCTAGTCCTGTTTTACCATGCAAATGTGAAGGTGAGGGTCCCTGACACCCACTATTTTATTTTAGGACTTCAAGTCTTTCAAAACCAGGAGACAAGGATTACATTCAGCATCGCTTGTTTTTTTTTTTTGAGACAGAGTCTCACTCTGTCAGCCAGGCTGGAGTGCAGTGGCATGACCTTGGCTCACTGTAGCCTTGACCTCCCGGACTCAAGCAATCCTCCCATCTCAGCCTCTGGAGTAGCTGGGACAACAGGTGCAAGCCGCCACACCTGGCTAATTGAGCCTTGTTTCATAAGCCTGCCTCGGGAGTATTAGACTCTTTGTAACTTTTATTTGACTTATTGTTTACTAATGGTTGGTCCTCTGACTCATTTAAAGTTAAATGTCAGCTTATAAGAGACTTGATAGGTTGCAAACAACTTCTGTCCAACAGAAAGGTTTCCCCCAAAGCTTAAATTTGTAGTATCGCCCTGTCGTACATGAACCAGTTTTGCATCCCTCTTAGCTGCCTCATTTTACATTCTTTCTATTCCTAGGCTATAGACACGTGGGTCTCTCCTGTGCTCCATTCATCTACTATGCTCCATTCAACTGGCATTACTATCCTGCTGGCTACCTTAATAATAAAATAAATACTAAATTTGACTGGCTTTTTAAATAAATAAATAAAAATAAATACATTTTTAGCAAGTACTTACTATATGTTTATATTAGACATTTTTTAACTTTCTGAAATTTTCAAAATAATTTACACGTTGAAGGAAGAAATAGAATTACAATTATATCATTCAATTTACATAAAATGCATGTGTATAGTAAAAAGAAACATCTGAAATAATTTTTACCAAAATAGTAATATGAGTGGTTTTCTCTGAGTGTGGTGGGATTTAAAATTGTAAAAACGATTTCTTTTTCCTGAATCCTTCTATTGTTTACATTACTTCAAAACGAATGTCACTTTTAAAATGAGAAAGCCAGAAAAAAAATATAGCTATTTTACCTTTAAAACTATAATATTTAAAAAATCTTCCATGTAAGTTTTACCTCAGCATTGGACTCTGGGCTTTAGAAGACAAGGATAATATCTCATTCATCACTAAATGTCCAACAGCTAGCTAAGTACCTGTATACATGATTACTAAATGTCTTTTTCTTTTTTTCCTTGCTTTCTTTTTTTTTTTTTTTTTTTTTTTGAGAGTCTCACTCTGTTGCCCAGGCTAGAGTGCCAAGGCATAGTCTCGGCTCACTGCAATCTCTGCCTCCCGAATTCAAGCAATTCTGCCTCAGCCTCCCGAGTAGCTGGGATTACAAGCACCTGCCACCATGCCCAGCTAATTTTTTGTATTTTTAGTGGAGATGTGGTTTCCCCATGTTAGCCAGGCTGGCTCAGACGCCTGACCTTGTGATCTGCCCGCCTTGGCCTCCCAAAGTGCTGGGATTACAGGCATGAGCCACCGCACCTGGCCCTTTTTATTTTTTTTTTTTCTTTTTCGAGATGGAGTTTGGTCTTGTTGCCCAAGCTGGAGTGCAATGGTGCAATTTCGGCTCACTTCAATCTCTGCCTCCTGGGTTCAAGTGATTCTCCTGCCTCGGCCTCCTGAGTAGCTGGGATTACAGATGCCTGCCACCACACCTGGCTAATTTTTATTTTAGTAGAGACTGGGTTTCGCCATGTTGGCCAGGCTAGTCTTGAACTCCTAACCTCAGGTGATCCACCCGCCTTGGCCTCCCGAAGTGCTGACATTGTAGGCGTGAGCCACCGCGCCCGACATAAATGTCCTTTTCTCACCATTACCTACTTCTCTGAATGATACACTTAAAGCCATACAAAGATTTTTCCTCAATCCTGTAATGAAGTTCTGCTCTTTGGAAGTCACCAGGCGGAAGCATGAACTATCAGAGTGGACTTCTGTCATTTGCTTTAGCCACTGAGCATTTTAAACTCTGTGTTCAGGGAACTCCCTCCCCTACAAGGCAAATTTTACCTTCTTTACCTTCAGCTTGAAAAGCTGAAAATGCCAGAGCCTTTCTTCTCCAGCTTCCTTTGTAGCTAGAACGTGAGTGATGACATAGGTTCCACCAATCACAAATGCCTGACCCAGGTGTTGAGTTGTACATCAACAACCGGGCATCCTGCAGAATCTGTTCTGGAGATGGGCCGTCGTGAGAGTGTAAGCTGCTACAAGCTATTTCCAGAGGCAAATGTAGCAACAATTCTAGTGACGGTGGTCAGTGCCCATCCAGCATTAGTAGCATGGGCAACACTAGCTGCAGTGTCTGTAAACAGTGGCAGTAATCTTCATGTGACATGATACTAGGCATTGTTTCTAATTGTGAAGTCTCTGACTGACTCAGTTCTCCGAGATCTCTAGAAAACAAGCAAAACATCATTTTAATGAATTCTCCATCTGTTTTCAAGAAACGGTTTCTGTTGCTGGCAACTGCAAATCCTGATTGATACATACCTACACACATATGTATATGGATACATGTGCGTGAGTGTGTGTATGTGTGTGTGTGTGTGTGTGTGCGTGTGAGTGTGTGTGATTGACCTCCTAGATACTATTCTGGATATCAGTTTGACAAAGCAAAATTTTATTATTTTATTTTATTTTTTAATTATTTTTGAGGCGGGTTCTGGGGCTCAGGTGATCCTCCCACTGCAGCCCCCAAGTATCTGGGACTACAGGTGGACACCACCACACCTGGCTAATTTTTATATGTTTTGTAGAAATGGAGTTTCACCATGTTGCCCAGGCTGGTCTTGAACTCTTGGCCTCAAGCAATCCACCTGCTTCAGCCTCCAAAAGTGCTGGCATTACAGGTGTGTGCCACTGTGCCAAGCCCAAAATTACAATTTTAAAGTTACAAGATTCTGAATAATATAGAAGATTTACTATTTGCTGACTAAAGGTCGAGGTTAAAAGGTGGTCCAGCAAGTTTGAATGGCACAGATTGTCAAGGTCACCTACAGGTTCCTTCTATTTTGTTGCTTCCCTGTCCTAGTTGCCTCAATTTGACCATGTGCCTAGGGTTGCCCTGGTCTACATGGTCATCTTGTGGATTGTCACTATCATATCTACATTTCAGCCAGCAGAATGGGGCTGGAGGAAGTGGAGATCAAACAGGTTCCTTCTCAGTATATTCCCTTACAGTCTCTGATTTATTCTATGTGGTAGATACAGATAAGGAAACTGAGGCTTGGAGAAATGTGACAGAGAATGCAATTGCTACCACTGTATCTATTCCCCTCTTCTTCCTCAGCAATGGGAAATCCAATTTTTAGGCCAGGTGCAATGGCTCACACCTGTAATGCCAGCACTTTTGGAGGCTGAAGCAGGTGGATTGCTTGAGGCCAAGAGTTCAAGACCAGCCTGGGCAACATGGTGAAACTCCATTTCTACAAAACACTTTGGGAGGCTGAGGCAGGCCAATTACCTGAGGTTGGGAGTTCAAGACCAGCCTGACTAACATGGAGAAACCCCATCTCTACTAAAAATACCAAATTAGCCAGGCGTGGTGGCACATGCCTGTAATCCCAGTTACTAGGGAGGCTGAGGCAGGAGAATCGCTTGAACCTGGGAGGTAGAGGTTGCAGTGAGCCGAGATCGCGCCATTGCACTCCAGCCTGGGCAACAAGAGCAAAACTCATCTCAAAAAAAAAAAAAAAAAAGGAAAATCCAACTTTTAGCAGGGCACAAGCCACCCATAATGAAGAAATACATTTTTCAGGCTGGGTGTGGTGGTTCATGCCCGTAATCCCAGCACGTTGGGAGGCCGAGGTGGGTGGATTGTTTGAGTCCAGGAGTTCAAGATCAGCCTAGGAAATGTAGCAAAACTCCGTCTCTAGAAAAAATTAGCCGGGTGTAGTGGTACAGGCACCTGTAGTGCCAGGTACCCAGGAGGCTGACGTGGGAGGATCACCTGAGTCTGGGAGTTCAAGGCTGCAGTGAGCCATGATTACACCACTGCACTCCAGCCTAGACGACAGAGCAAGACCCTGTCTCAGAGGAGAGGAGAGGAAGGGAGGAGAAGGGAGGGGAGAGGTGGGAAAGGGGGGGAGGGGGAGGGGGGAAGGAGCAGGGAGGGGAAATGAAAGGGGGAAGGAGAGGAAGGGGGAGGGGAGAGGGGGAGGTGAAGGGGGAGGGGGAGGGAGGAGGGGAGAGGGAGGGGAAGGGAGGAAGGGAGGGGAGGGGAGGAGGAGGAGGGGCAGGAAGGAACATTTTTCATTAAATGGATACACACCATGTTTCAGATCCCTATAGTATAATACAGAACTAAAAACACCTGATCTTTGTCCTGCTTCCTTAAATAGGAACTTTGAGCTAGACTCTTATCACATAAAAGTCTTTAATGACCTAACGACGTAATCTTGAATGGAAGAATATATAATTTTGTTTTTTTTGAGACAGAGCCTCACTCTGTCGCCCAGGCTGGAGTGCAGTGGTGCAATGAATATATAATCTTACAGTAGATAACTTAGTTCTACTATAATTTCCTTGTCTATGATTTCAATGCAGCATTTTGCAGCCAGTAGAGAGAATGTAATACTAATTATTTTTGAAGCTTCTGCTACATTAAACAATGAAAGAAAATAAAAACTGCCATATGTGCTAGGCCTGACTTCCCCAGACAAAATTGAAAAGTCAGGGACTTTTTCTTTCGGTCTCCCTCTTCCCATTTACAGGTCTGTTCCTGTGCTTTCACATTCTGTCATACATCTTAGCACCCATGACCACACTGCCTCGTCCAAACTCTGGATTTTTTTTAAACTCATAATTTGCCCCTTCACGTTCATTCATTCAACAAATGTTTGTTATAGCCTACTATGAGCAAGGCACTATGCTAAACCTGCAGATGTAAAAATGGCTGAGATGCTGGGCTCGGATTAAGGCAATTTGCTGACTGGTAACTAGTCATGAAAAGTGGCGCATATAGGGCAGATCCATGTTTTGTGAACTGAAACTTGGGTATTAGGAGTTCTGTTTCAGCAAAAGAGCAACTGGAGAACAAAACTAGAAATACAAAATTAGTTATTAAAATGAGCATTTGCAGTGAGAAAATAAATCACTACAAACTACGAACTACCAGAGGCTTGGAGATTCAGGTCCCTTTCTTGTGACCTAGGCAATTTATCAGAAATGCTTTTATATAAATGCATCCTGGTTACAACCTTGCTTCCCCTTCCACTTAGATCACCCTTTAACTCTCTGTAAGTCCCAGCACCCACAGAACCTGAGCAAGTGAAGGACCTGGAATTTTAAACCTTGGTAAGGTCCATTGTACTGTTAAAGTTAATCTGCCTCTGAGCAGACACACCTTGTAAATACTCTCAGAATAAGGTTCAAAGTACCAAGGGCACTTGAGGAGGACGTGGCTTTGCTTCAGTCAGGGAAGATTTCCCGGCAAAGTTAATGCTTAACAGAAGCCAACAAAGAAATGGGTGAAAAACGGAAGAGGAACTAGGATTTCTGCACAGTTGGAAATTTTGGCTTTTACAAAACATCATTGAAACCCTTACTCTGCGTGGTGGCTCACACCTGTAATCCCAGCACATTGGGAGGCCAAGGCGGGCAGACCACCTAAGGTCAGGAGTTCAACACCAGCCTGGTCAACATGGTGAAACCCTGTCTCTACTAAAAATACAAAAATTAGCCAGGTGTGGTGGCGCAAGCCTGTAGTCCCAGCTACTCAGGAGGCTGAGGCAGGAGAATTGCTTGAACCCAGGAGGTGGATGTTGCAGTGAGTCGCAGCATGGGCGACAGAATGAGACTCTCTCAAAAAACAGACAACAAAAAATGGAACACTTACTCAACTGTCATCTTACTCCTGGAAAGACAGAAGTCTTCCCTATAATGTTAAGGAGGACAAATTTTCTCTTTTTTTTCTTTCATCTCAGTCTCAGAATAGTTTCTTTTATGTTTTAGATTCACTTCTTCCATCTTTTTTTTTTTTTTTTTTGAAATGGAGTCACTCTTTCACCAGGCTGGAGTGCAGTGGCACCGTCTCAGCTCACTGTAACCTCCAACTCCCTGGTTCGAGCGATTCTCCTGCCTCAGCCTCCCAAGTAGCTGGGATTACAGGCACCCACCACCATGCCCAGCCAATTTTTGTATTTTTAGTAGACACAGGGTTTCACCATGTTGGCCAGGATGGTCTTGATCTCCTGACCTTGTGATCTGCCCACCTTGGCCCCTGAAAGTGCTGGGATTACAGGTGTGAGCCACAGCACCCGGCCCCATCTGTTTTTCAGTCTTTTCAGTACGATGTCCATTCTTAAAGACCAAGAGATTAAAATTAAACACCAGCGTTTGTCAGCATCCAGGCCAAAATATGTATGAATATGTACATTTCTAAAGGTAAGGTCTAGTTAGGTTATGCTCTAACCTATAGACATGAACACTCATAAAAGGGAATTTGTCGTTGCTGAGGTCCATGTTGTCATGGAGACAGAGGTCTAGGACTCCTCTGATAGATGTTCTTGTTCCTTATGATTCCTTACTCTTCATTCTCTTTTCTTCTCTAAACTATAGGATTCCATATACACCTCCTCTGACCTAACCTCTGAAGTGTTTTGACTGGACCCTTTTCTCATTCTGTGTGTTTTCTCTCTGGATAATCTTATCTACTACCCTTGTAAACAGTTACGTTTAAGAACAGGATTTTCAAGTCCAATGCTGCAGCCAGCCCTCCACCCCAGCTCCAAGTCTATGCTTCAATCAGTCACCAAGACATCGCCTCTCACGCTTCTCCTGGTGCATCAAGCCTCTCACAGTCAGACCGCTAGAAAACTCAGTCATTATTGACTCACTCCTCTTCCTCACCCCCATATTTGATCAATCACTGAGTTGTATCATTTCACCTTTGCAATGCCTGTTCTCTCCATCTGCCCAGAATAGGGGCAAGCAAGCATCTCATCATTTCTCACCTGAATTTTCAGGGATTTCACCAACTCCAATTCCTTGCCTCATCAATGGATGCTTCTTGTTTTGGAGGCAAGATGGCACAGAGTAAGTGGCCAGGTTCCAACCTGGGTCAAATAGAATCTCCGTTTCCCTGCTTTGTGCCTCCTAGCAAGTCATCTCATCCAACTAAACCTCAACTGCTTTATGTAGAAAATGGGGCAATAACTCATAAAGATGTGGTAAGGACTACATAAGATAATCTACATAAAATGTCTAGTACACACAAGTACTTAATATATTTACCTGTTATATCATAACTGTTAATGTCTAACACATGACGAAGCCTGTATTTAAATGATGAAGACTGTATTTGTACAAATATTTGTGTGTGACTAGAAGAATATTTATACAAATAAATATTTATACAAATACAGTCTTCATCATATTTATACAAATACAGGCTTCATCATGTGCTAGACATGACTAGTGCACACTAGGTTTTCTCACCTTTGGGGCACATGGAAGACTTCATTTCCAACCACCTTCCAGTTAAGTGGGACCATGTGACTAGTTCTAGCAAATGAGCCAAAATGTAGTTTGGGTATGAGATTTTGATGAGCTTTCTTCTCCCTTTTGATGACCAAGAAGGCCACGTGTTCCAGGTGGCACTTTAACAAGATGGTAGAGACTCCTCAGCCTGGGTCTCAAGTTGCAATAGACACCGAGTATGAGCAACTCAGATTAGGGAGCTGTTATTATCACAGCAAAGCTTAGCAGACGGTATCACAACTAATATAGGACATGTCATTTCCTACTGCTCAATCCTGGGGATAGGCCCTAACACATGTAGGATTTCCTAAAACAAATGAACTAGCAGACACCAAAAGTTCTAGTTATCTGGAGACAAAGGAATGTCTGCAGTTCTCATTTATTTGTCAAAGTTATTACAGGGTAGGACCATCACAGTGAAGCCACATGGAGTAAAACAGAGGAATGGAAGTTCCCCAGGAAAATCAGGGAACTACTCCCAAAGAAGACAGAATCAACACAGGGAAGGCAAAATGATAGATGTTTACTACAGACATCAATACAGTGCACATAGCAATGTTGGTGAAATGTATAATCAGTTAAGGAATTTTATGAAGTCCTGATGATAAACTTAAAACCTATGATGCCTACCTGACTTTCAAAGGACCATCTTCCTTCCAAGTATTAGGTTGGTACAAAAGTTAATACGGTTTTGCACCAAAGAAATAGATTATAAGTGCTGGGCACGGTGGCTTACACCTGTAATCCCACCACTTTGGGAGGCTGAGGTGGGTGGATCACCTGAGGTCAGGAGTTCGAGTCCAGGCTGGCCAACATGGCAAAACCCCTTCTCTATAAAAAATATGAAAAAGAAAGAAAGAGGGCTGGGCACAGTGGCTCAGGCCTATAATCCCAGCACTTTGGGAGGCCGAGGCGGGTGGATCACGAGGTCAAGAGATCGAGACCATCCTGGTCAACATGGTGAAACCCCGTCTCTACTAAAAATACAAAAATTAGTTGGGCATAGTGGCACACGCCTGTAGTCCCAGCTACTCGGGAGGCTGAGGCTGAGGCAGGAGAATTGCTTGAAC
Source organism: Ateles fusciceps (assembly GCA_036589455.1). Taxonomy (NCBI): domain Eukaryota; kingdom Metazoa; phylum Chordata; class Mammalia; order Primates; family Atelidae; genus Ateles; species Ateles fusciceps. Next base: position 5,829,631 of record JAZHEH010002789.1, on the reverse strand, counting down.
CCAGGAGGTGGAGGTTGCAGTGAGCCGAGATCACGCCATTTCACTCCAGGCTGGGTAACAAGAGCGAAACTCTGTCTCAAAAAAAAAAAAAGAAAGAAAGAGACAGAGAAGAAGGAAGGGAGGGAGGGGAGGGAGGGAGGGAGGGAGGAAGGAAGGAAGGAAGGAAGGAAGGGAGGGAAGGAAGAAAAATAGCATGCTTTCAGCTATATACCACTCTCATTACCCCCATGCCCGTCTTCTAAAATTATACTGGAAAATAATTTTAAGGATCATGGCATAGTACAGACTTCCTAGTCAAAGCTATTGCGATTTTAGATCACTTTTACATTACTTATGTTCTCAAATGTGAGTGAAACTTGAAAGGAAAGAAGTGCAGCAATACATGTGGTTTTCTTTTCTGTTGTGCATGTTTCTATTTTCTTTTGTTTTGTTTTTTGCCTCATGGGTGAAACTCCCACATTGGCCATTCCAGCCTCTACATCTCTTTCCCAAGAGTTTCTGGCTTCAGCAACTCAGGTGAAGCAGTGACAGGCCCAAAGTTGTATATGAAGAGAATCACTCTCTTTCGATTTAATCTGCCTCTTTCTTTGAGTGGGGTCTTAAGTGGGGGAAATGAACATCAGGAGAAATTGAAATGGGACACTACTCTTTGGCTTGTCCACAGCTTGTGCAAGATGAAGGGATTTATGGATAAAACCATCTCCCCCACTCAGGGTTGTGATCTCTTCACGGACTTAACATGTGTCTTTTTGACATCTGTCTCCACAGCACCCAGCACTATAAGGGACAAAGAGGTGATGGACTCTGCCCCAGGTTGTTCATAGTCTAGTAAAAATATGAAACTGGGATAGGAGTCACCATAATGTGAGACAGAGAATAGGAACTGACACTTGAAGCATGGGCAAAGCCTTTTGGGATTTCAAAGAAGAAAGTGATTACAGCTGAATGGACAAGCAATCTTTAACAAGGAGGTAGTTTTAGAGGAGGTAAGGGAGGGATGGACAGAGCTGGGGGCGGGAAATGCTGGGCAGAGGAACCACTAATAAAAGAAGACAAAAAGGTGACATTTTCAGCTTAATCACAAGTACCAGAACAAGAGAGGACATTCTTTCTTTGGAAAAATATTTTGGCGTGCTACTAGAATTTAGGGTGAGAACTTTAAATTCATGAACATGGGCCCAAGCAAAATCATGATCCCTGCGCTATACCGGGCAATACAAGAAAGGGACTCACACATAGCTAGATTTGGGGACATATACCCCTCCTATGTCACAATGGAGGGATGGCAAGAAGTTTGGAAGGGGCTGCAAATTTTAAACTTTTTATCATTCCAACAATGTCATGTATGAATTATACATATGTTATTTTAGGCTATTGACTGTTTTCATTCAGAACAACTTCCTTGTGATTCATCCAAGTTCTTGCATGTATCAACAGATTGTTCCTTTTTTGCTAAGTAGTGTTCAGGGGAATATATCTACCCCAGTTGTTTAACCATTTACCTATTGAAAGATGTCTGATTTGTCAATTACCCCAGAATAAGAAAAAACAGAAGGATATCTGAGCTACTTTCAATTTTTGGCAATTACAAATAAACCCGTATGCAGGTTTTTGTGTAAGTTACAATTTCCCTGAGTTAAATGCCCAAGAGTGTCATTGCTGGGTCATATGGTCATTGCATGTTTAATTTATAAGAAAGAGCCAAACTCTGCCCGAGTAGCTATTCTGTTTTACAATCCTCACCAGCATTTGGCGTTTCGCCATTTTTACTTTAGCCATTCTGAGAGGTGTGAAGTAATAACTCACTATAGTTTGCATTTGACTTCTTCTGTGGCTAATGCTGCTGAACAGTCTTCCATATGCTTATTTGCATCCATATATACTATTTGATGAAACATCCAAAACTTCGTTCATGCCTTTGCCCCTTTCTGATTGGTTTGTTTGTATCTTTACACTTGGGTTTTCAGAGTATGCTGCATACTTGTCCTTTGTTGCATATGTCATTTGCAAATATTCTTTCCATTCTGTATCTTGTCTTTTTACCCTCTTCTCATTGGCTTTTACCAAACCCAGTTTTTAATTTTGATGATCTCAAATTGATCAATTTTTGTTTTCATGAATAGTGTTTTCATGAACCATTTATGAAATCATTGCCTAGATCTAGATACCAAAGATTTTTTTCCTATAATTTTTTTTTCTCAAAAGTTTATTTTATTTTATTTTATTTACTTACTGAGACAGAGTCTCACTCTGTCACCCAGGCTGGAGTGCAGTGGCGCAATCTCGGCTCACTGCAACTTCTGCCTCCTGGCTTCAAGTGATTCTCTGCCTCAGCCTATAGAGTAGGTGGGATTACAGGCATGTTCCACCATGCCTGGCTAATGTTTGTATTTTTAGTAGAGATGAGGTTTCGCCATGTTGGCCAAGATGGTCTCAAACTCCTGACCTCAGATGATCCACCCGCCTCGGCCTCCCAAAGTGCTGGAATTACAGGTGTGAGCCACCATGCTCAACCAAGAGTTTGTATTTTACATTTTACATGTAAGTTCATGGCTCATTTTGTGTTAATTTTTGTATTAAGTTGAATTTTAAGTCAAATTTCGTTGCCTGATCATGAATGTCCCATTGTTCCAGCCGCATTTGTTGGAAAGGGTATCCTTCCTGTATTGAGTTGCTTTTGTATCTTTGCAAAAAACCAGTTGAGTGGATTCATATGGATCTATTTCTGGGTTCTTTATTTTGTTCCATTGATCTGTTTGTCTAATCCCTCACCTATACCATGCTGTCCTGATTACTTCAGATATAGAGTAAGTCTTAGCATCAGGCAGAGCAATTCCTCCCACTCTATTCTTCTTTGTTAAGACTGGTTTAGTCATTTTGGAGGACCACGCCTTTCCATATAAATTTTGGAATAACCTTCTCTCCATCTTCAGGAAGTTTCCTAGGATTTTGACAGAAATTGCATTAAACCTATAGATCAATTTGGGAATAATCAACATTTCTGTTATGTTGACTCTTCCAAAATATAATATAATATGTCTTTCCATTTATTTAGATTGTCTTTGATTTTTTAATGAATATTTTGTAGTTTTCAGCATACAGATCTTGTACATGTTTTGTTGAGTGTATACCTAAGTATTTTGGTTTCTTTAGAGCAATCAAACGGCATTCCATTTTATTTTTATTACAGCAACAGTAGCCTAAGAAGGTATTGCATTTTAAATTTCAGTTTCTCCATGTTCACTGTTAGCATATAGAAATGTGATTGATTTTTGTGTTGATCTTGTATCCTGTGATCTTGCTTAACTCACTTAGTTCTAGCAGATCTTTTTTTCTTCTGTAGAATCCTTGGCATTTTCTCTGTTGATAATCATGTCATCTGCAAACAGAGATCATTTTATTTCTTCTTCTGTTCTAAAATGTATGTTCTTTCCTTCTTTCTCTTTCTTTTTCTTTCCTTCCTTCCTTCTTTCTTTTTCTTTCTTTCTTTCTTCCTCTTTCTTTCTTCCTTCCTTCCTCTCTCTCTTTTTTTTTTTTTTGTGCTTACTGCAGTGGCTAGAACTCCCAGTACTATATTGAATAAGAGTGATGAGAGCTGGCATCCTTGCCTTGTTCCTAATCTGAGATCAAAAGCATCCAGTCTTTCACGATGAAATACTACTTAGCTGTAGGAATTTTTTTTTTTTTTGAGACAAGGTCACACTGTTACCCAGGTTGGAGTGCAATGGCATAATCGTAGCTCACTGTTGCCTCGGCCTCCCAAGAAGCTGGTACTACAGGTGTGCACCACCACACCTGTATAATTTTGTTTATGTTTTAGAGAGACAAAGTCTCACTTTGTTGCCCAGACCTGCTGTAGGTTTTTGTAGATGCTCTTGATCAAGTTGAGATAAATCCCCTGCATTTCTAACTTGCTGATACCTTTTTTAAAATCATGAATAGATATTAGATTCTGTTAAATGCTTTCTTTGTGATACGATTATATGACTTTTCTTCTTTAGCTCTTTGATATGGTAGATTCATTACACCAATTGATTTCTAATGTTGAGCTGGGCTTGCATGCCTGGACTAAATCCCACTTGGTTGTGGTGTACAATTTTTCTTATACATTGTTGGTCCATGTACCTTTAAAATTGAGAAACTGTGTCATCCTGAACATTCCCCCTCTCCCTCTCCCCTCTCCCCCAACATTGCCATTGCCATGACTTTTACCTGTATTATCCTTCTAGTCAAAGCCTCTACCCCATTCACCTGTCCTACTTTGACAGGCTCCTAACTGTTCCCCTGCATTAATTTTTGCTTGTCTCTAACCATGCTCCACAGAGTCAAGGGCATTTTCAAAACACAAATCCAATTTTGATGCTTCTCTTCTTAAAGTCTTTCAGTGTTTTCATGCCACTCCCAAGTTAAAGGCCCACGTCTTTAATGTGGCCTAGAAGGCCCAGTGTGATGGGGCCCCTCTCTGCCTCTTAAGCCTACTAAGCCCCACTCTGTGCATCTGCCCGTGCACCCTCTCTGTTCCCTCAGCATCACCTGCCATCCACCTTGGAGCCTTTGTGTGTGCGATGCTCACACACTCCTGTCCTGCTCCTTCCTCAGGATGACTCTTTCAACCGATAAATTGCTTCTCCAGGAAATGCTCCTGGACCGACTAGCTTGGTCAGGTCCAAGTATTTATCATAGTTTCATAATATTTAGCATAGCTTCATAGTATTTAGCATGGCTTGTGGGTTATGCTTATTTGTATGGCTATTTGATTTAATAGTAGTTTCTCATGAGACTGTAAAAGCTTCATCAGTGCAGGGACTATATCTGTTTTGCTCAACAAATGTATTTTGAATTAACAAATGGAATCAACTGTCCAACTTAATTAGTTCATCAATTTGTGTTTACTGAACATCATTTATACCTTATCAAGTGTATTAGGCCATTCCAGCATTGCTATCAAGAAATACATGGCCAGGCTCAGTGGCTCACACCTGTAATCTGAAGACTTTGGGAGACCAAGGCAGGAGAATCACTTGAGCCCAGAAGTTTGAGACTGGCCATTATGAGACCCTGTCTTTATAAAACATTTAAAAATTAACTGGGATTGGTGGCACATGCCTGTAGTCCCAGCTACTCAGGAGGCTGAGGTGGGAGGATTGCTTGAGCTGGAGAGTTTGAAACTATAGTGAGCCATGATCCCGCCACTACACTCCAGCCTGGGCAACAGAGTGAGACTCTGTCACGAAACAAAAACAAAGAAACAAAAAATACCTGAGATTCGATAATTTATAAAGACAAAAGGTTTAATTGGCTCATAGTTCTGCAGGCCTTACAGGAAACATAGTGCAAACATCTGCTTAGCTTCTGGGGAGGCCTCAGGGAGCTGCCAATCATGGTGGGAGGCAAAAGGGGGACAGGTACATCACATGGCCAGGATAGCAGCAAGAGATGGGGAGTGAGAGGTGCCACACGCTTGTTTTTTTTTGAGACGGAGTCTCGCTCTGTCGCCAGGCTGGAGTGCAGTGATGCAATTTCGGCTCACTGCAACCTCTGCCTCATGGGCTCAAGAGATTCTCCTGCCTCAGCCTCCCGAGTAGCCGGTACTTCAGACGTACACCACCACAGCTGGCTTATTTTTGTATTTTTAGTAGAAACAGGGTTCCACCATGTTGGCCAGGATGGTCTCCATCTCTTAACGTCGTGATCTGCCCCTGCCTCGGCCTCCCAAAGTGCTGGGATTATAGGCGTGAGCCACCGCCCCCAACAGTGCCACACACAAAACAACTAGCTCTCACATGAACTCGCTCATCACCAAGTGGATGGCAGAAAGCTACTCATGAAGCATATGCCCTCATGATACAAACATCTCCCACCAGGCCCCACCTCCAACAACGCAGATTACATTTCAACATGAGATTTGGCAAAGACACACAGATCCAAATCATATCATCAGGAGAACAATAACTAAGGAGAGTGAAAATAAGGGAGCACAAGAGAGCAAGAGAAAAAAAGAGAGAATAAATGCTTACTAGGTACATATTACACATACTTGAAACAATCCTATGCGCTATGCCATATAATTTTATTAGGGGTAAGGATGTTTTCTGCTAATTTCATTGGTAAAAGAATTACTAAGTAGCTATAGTGATCAAAGTCATCTCTCGGTGGTAAGATTCAAAATAATTTTTATTTTCTTATTTTTATTTCTCTCTTTTTTTTTTTATTTTGAGCCAGGGTCTCACTATGTTGCCCAGGCTGGTTGTGAACTTCTGGGATCAAGTGATCCTCCCACCCCAACCTCCCAAGAATGGAAGCCACCTTTGCAAAAATGATGGGAGTGAGAGAAATCTAACATAACTGACTGTTTTGCTTCTAACCTCACAAGCTAAATGTGCTTGCTCATTCCTGGGCACAGGCCAAGCTAATTATACTAAGAATTTAGTTTATAGCTTAACCTTAGAGCAAGGATGATAATAGCCCTTCCTAAAATTACCCTGCCCCTTGTTCACAGACTGAAACTGCCCTTTGTAAAGCTAATGAAAGGCTATAAGGTTAGAATTATGGTAGAGGCCTGAATTGTGCTAAGACCTAGGCCTAGTAAAATAGTAACTAGTCATTGTCTTCTAACTTACATAGGAGTCATGCAGCCAGAGGTCACAAAGCGTTTTAACTTCTCTAATTGCCCCTATAGATAAAATCACTGTTGTTAAACCTCAGACTGGTGTTTGCAATATTTTTCAGACTTTGCATTCTTGGAGGCTAATACACCTGGACTCATGGCCCATACCTAAGAAATGACTTAACTGGCTCCTCACAGAAACTGAGTCAGTGCATGAAGACAGTTTCGACCCCCTATGATTTCATCCCTAACCCAAACAATCAGTCAGATTTCTCCATTCCCTTGTCCCATGCCCTCCAAACTATCCTTGAAAACCTTAGCCTCTGAACTCTTGGGGAGGCAGACTTGAGAAATATCTCCTGTTCTCCTAGCTTGGCTAGCCTTGCAATTATTAGACTCTTTCTCCACTGCTCCTCCTGTTCTCTTGTCTTGGCTTTCCTGGGCAGTGGGCAAGAAGAACCCAGTTAGGGTAGTACAGTACCTGGGACAACAGGCATGTGTCACTACACCCAGCCTTCTTTAATTTGTAAGATGAACACATATTATTTGTTTATTAATGAAAAAACTATAGAGCACTCTTGGAAAATGGTCTCACTTTATTCACCTTTCTTCAAAATACATAAAACAAAATTTAAAAGATATAACAGGCGGGGCGTGGTGGCTCACACCTGTAATCCCAGCACTTTGGGAGGCCGAGGTGGGAGGATCACGACATCAGGAGATCAAGGAGACCATCCTGGCTAACACAGTGAAACCCCATCTCTACTACAAATACAAAAACTTAGCCAGGTGTGGTGTTATGCACCTGTATTCTCAGCTACTTGGGAGGCTGAGGCAGGAGAATCACTTTAGCCCGGAAGGCAGAGGTTACAGTGAGCTGAGATCGTGCCAGTGCACTCCAGCCTGGGCAACAGGTCAAGACTCTGGCTCAAAAATAAATAAATAAATAAATAAATAAAAATAAAAGATATAACAAAAACTTATACTATAAAATATATTACTTCTTAAAATAATGATAGAATATTAAGAATTTGGCCGGGCGTGGTGGCTCATGCCTGTTATCCAAGCACTTTGGAGGCCAAGGCGGGCGGATCACCTGAGGTCGGGAGTTCAAGACCAGCCTGACCAACATGGTGAAACCCCGTCTTAAAAAAAAAAAAAAGAAAGAAAAAAAAAAGAATTTAAACTATGTTTTTAATGATCATTGGTGTCAAAAATAGCATATTATGCTTGAATTACATAAAATCACAACCCTATATTACAATTCAGAAACACCAGAATAATACACACACACACACACACACACACACACACACACACACACACACACACACAAAAAAAAACAAACAAACAAAAAACACTGCAATTCATTCTGTTGATTGGGATGAGACTGGATAATGGAGTTGTGAATCAGTCAGAAGACTTAATTTGCACTTTATATTATCTATGCTGTGTTTATACTATCTACTTGAATATGTATTGTTTTCATATTTTTAAATAAAACTACTTTTCAAAAATGCAGTTGAAGATCATTTTTATTTATTTATTTATTTTACTTTTGGTGCATACTATATCTGGCATTTCTCCCCCATGTTATCCCTCTCCACCCTCACCCCCCCTCCCCCACCCCCCATTGTCTCTCCCCTACCCCCAGATACTGTCACCTGTGTATGATGCTCCTCTCCCTGAGTCCATGTGTTCTCATTGTTCAACACCCACCTATGAGTGAGACATACGGTGCTTGGCTTTCTGTTCTTGGGTAAGTTTGCTGAGAATGATGGTTTCCAGATTCATCCAAGTCCCTACAAAGGACATGAACTCATAGTTTTTTATGGCTGTATAGTATTCCATGGTGTATATGTGCCACATTTTCTTTGTCCAGTCTGTCATTGATGGGCATTTGGGTTGGTTCCAGGTCTTTGCTATTGTACACAGGGCTGCAATGAACATTCGTGTGCATGTGTCTTTATAGTAGGACAATTTATAGTTCTTTGGGTATATACCCAATAGTGGGATTGCTGGGTCAAATGGAATTTCTATTTCTAGATCCTTGAGAAATCACCACACTGTCTTCCACAATAGTTGAACTAATTTACATTCCCACCAACTGTGTAAGAGTGTTCCTATTTCTCCACATCCTCTCCAGCTTCTGCTGTCTCCTGATTTTTTAATGGCTGCCATTCTAACTGGTGTAAGATGATATCTCAGTGTGGTTTTGATTTGCATTTCTCTAATGACCAGTGATGATGAGCATTTTTTCATATGTTTGTTGGCCTCATATATGTCCTCTTTTGAAAAGTGTCTGTTCATATCCTTCGCACTTTTGAATGGGGTTGTTTTTTCTTGTATATCTGTTTTAGTTCTTTGTAGATTCTGGATATTCTGCATTCAAGTCCTAGATACCCTTGTTAATTTTCTGTCTCACTGATCTGTCTAATATTGACAGTGGAGTATTGAAGTCTCCCACTATTATTGTGTGGGAGTCTAAATCTCATTTTAGGTCTTTAAGAACTTGCTTTATGTATCTGGGTGCTCCTGTGTTGGGGGCATATATATTTAGGATAGTTAACTCTTCCTGTTGGATTGAAGCTCTTCCTTTTACCATTATGTAATGTCCTTCTTTGTCTCTTTTGATTTTTGTTGGTTTGAAGTCCATTTTGTCAGAGACTAGGATTGCAAACCCTGCTTTTGTTCTCCATTTGCTTGGTAAATCTTCTTCCATCCCTTTATTTTGAGTCTATGTGTGTCTTTGTATGTGAGATGGGTTTCTTGAATACAGCACACAAATGAGTTCTGACTTTTTATCCAGTTTGCCAGTCTGTGTCTTTTGATTGGGGCGTTTAGGCCATTTACATTCAATGTTAATATTGTTATGTGTGAATTTGATCCTGCCATTTTGTTACTGGCTGGTTTTCTTTCTCATTAGTTGACTCATTTTCTTCGTTGCTTTTTTGGTCTTTGCCAACTGGTTTGCTTTTGCAGTGACTGGTACTTGTTCCTTTCCATGCTTAGTGTTTCTTTCAGGAACTCCTGCAGGGCAGGTCTGGTGGTGACAAAATCTCTCAATAATTGCTTGTCCATAAAGGATTTTATTTCTCCTTCACTTATGAAGATTAGTTTGGCTGGATATGAGATTCTGGGTTGAAAGTTCTTTTCTTTAAGGATGTTGAATATTGGCCCCCACTCTCTTCTGACTTGTAGGGTTTCTGCTGAGAGATCTGCTGTGAGTCTGATTGGCTTCCCTCTATGGGTGACCTGACCTTTCTCTCAGGCTGACCTTAGCATTTTTTCCTTCATTTCAACCCTGGTGAATCTGATGATTATGTGCCTTGGGGTTGCTCTTCTTGAGGAATATCTTTGTGGAGTTCTCTGTATTTCTTGAATTTGAAATTTGGACTGCCTTGCTAGGCTTGGGAAGTTCTCCTGGATAATATCCTGGAGTGTGTTTTCCAGCTTGGATTCACTCTCTCCATCATATTCAGGTACACCGATCAAGCGTAGATTAGGTTTTTTTACATAATCCCATATTTCTTGGAGGCTTTGTTCATTTCTTTTCACTCTTTTTTCTCTTGTATTGCCTTCTCTTTTATTTCATTGAGTTGATCTTCAATCTCTGATATCCTTTCTTCTGCTTGATCGATTCGGCTATTAAAACTTGGGTTTGCTTCACATAGTTCTCGTGCTGTGTTTTTCAACTCCATCAAGTAGTTTATGTTCTTCTCTAAGCTAGTTATTCTAGTTAGCATTTCGTCTAACCTTTTTTCAGGGCTTTTGGTTTCTTTGCATTGAGTTAGAACGTGTTCCTTTAGCTCTGAAAAGTTTGTTATTATCCACCTTGTGAATCCTGTTTCCGTCAATTCTTCACACTCCTTCTCAGTCAAGTTGTGATCCTGTGTTGTTGAGGAGTTGTGATCCCTTGAAGGAGAGGTGTTCTGGTCTTGACGGTTTCACCTTTTTTGCGCTGTTTTTTCCCATCTTTGTGGATTTACCTGGCTGTGGTGTCAGAGAGCTGCTTGATGAGGTCGCTTGTCTGCCTGTGGGGGGCGCTACTGGGTTTCTAGGGACTCCTTCAGGTTACTAGGGAAGCTTCCTGTGTCTTTTTTGTTTATGCTGGGAGATTAGGCCCACCTCTTCCACTGACCTGTAGGCGCTGCTGGGTTGTGGAGAACGCAGTCCCGTTGCTAAGTAGGCTTCTTGTGTTTTTTGTTAAAACATGTAGCCCAGTCCCACCCCTCTAGTGGTGGGTTGTGCCCTTCCTCCACTGGGCTGGATCATTCAGGGTTCATCTCAGACTGTGGCACTGGCTACGCAACCCACTAGAGTCAGAGCTTCAGCCCTCTGGGGTTTGTAGGGGACCCACCCAGCTGCACCCGGCAGTCTCCCCCCTTTCAGCTTTCTCTCTCTCCGGTCATGGGGTAGGGGCCGCCCAGCTGCTCCAGCTTATAGCTCCCTCTCTCTCCCGGCAGGCGGAGGGGGCGATAGCTCAGTCTGCAGACTCTTATTCAACTCTGCACTTGTAATTCCCAGCGCTTGACTGGCAAGGATCCCCTGTCCTGTGTATTGCTGAGGCTTTGGGGGAAGCGTGGTATCTGGACTGGAGCGCCAGAGGTGGAGGGAGCCTCCGACTAGCTGGTCAGATGCACTTTCTGGGTGAAGCAGCACCCCTCCCACCTCGGTCTGCCCTGAGTGGGCTTTGCTCACCCTTGGACCAGACCCGTTGAAATGCACCTGGTACCTCGGTTGGAGCTAGGAGATCTCTGGGTTTCTCCGTCTCTCTCGCTGGGTGTTGTGCGCTGGAGTTGTGTCTAATCCGCCATCTTGGATCCTCCCCCTTGAAGATCATTTTTTAGAAAAAAACAAATGAGGCCAGGAGTGGTGGCTCACGCCTGTAATCCTAGCACTTTGGGAGGCAAATTGCCTGAGCTCAGGAGTTTGAGACCAGCCTGAGCAACATGGTGAAACCCTGTCTCTACTAAAATACAAAAAATTTGCCAGGCATGGCAGCATATGCCTGTAGCCCCAGCCACTTGGGATGCTAAAGCAGGAGAATTGCTTGAACCCAGGAGGTGGAGGTTGTAGTCAGCTGAGATCGCACCACTGTACTCCAGCCCGGGCGACAGAGTGAGACTCCATCTCAAAAAAAAAAAAAAGAAAGAAAAAACAAATGACCTGGATCCCCTGTCACTCTCCCCTACATCTCCCCCTTGTTACACACATTCATCCACCATCACAAACACACATAACCACACTGCAGGCTTGCAGGCTCAAATGGAGCCATTCTTTTATGATACATATGCTATAGGGGAGGAAAAGCTTTATCTCTTTATCCTTCTAGGTTCTCCCACTGGGGCCCTGGAAATTAAGCTGATAAAAGACAGATTAGCAGGAGAAGCCAGACGTGGTAGCTCACGCCTGTAATCCCAACACTTTGGGAACCCAAGCGGGCCCATTGCTGGAGCCCAGGAGTTCAAGACCAGCCTGGGCAACGTGGTGAAACCCCATATCTACTAAAAATACCAAAAATAAGCAGGGTGTCGCTGTGCACACCTGTAGTCCCAGCTACTCGGAAGGATGAAGTGGGAGAATCACCTGAGTCCAGGAGGTTGAGGCTATAGTGAGGTCAGACACCTGCACTCCGGCCTGGATGAGAGTGAGAAGGAAGGAAGGAAGGAAGGGAGAGAGGGAGGGAGGGAGGGAGGAAGGAAGGGGAGAGAGTGAGACGGAGGGAGGGAGGGAAGGGAAGGAAAGAGGGAAGGGAAGGAGGGGAGGGAAGGGAAGGAAGGAGAGTAGGGAAGGAAGGAGAAAGAAAAAGAAAAAGAAAGAAAGAAAGAAGGAAAGAGAAAGAAAGAATTTAATAACATATGTATGCACAGGAGTTTCTCAAAGAAAAGAGACTCAAGGTGGCCAGACAAGTGAGGCTTATTCATCATCTTAGGCTAAACAAATGAAAAGCAGTTTGGTGCTTCTGAGTGTGGGAGGAACATTATGGGGAACAGAGGAGTGGAAATACATAATAAATAAAAGTAGTCTTGTTATGCAGTTAAGAGTCTCACATGGTAAAAGTTTTCTGCCAGAGTACCTTTCTTCCTGGTACAGAGATACCTTTACAAATAGAAATTTTCTTTATAAACATAAATGTATTTTACAAAAGGGGAAATGGCTACTCCACTTTTAGGCAGTTAGAAGGAGGTAAAGAGCTTTTCTGCATCTGCTAGTTCTCAAATGCCTTTAACTTAAAGCAATCCATATGACAAAGCAGCATACTTCGAGGAGTCATATTCTGGCATCTTTCAATCCCAACCTCAAAAAACAGTAAGAAAGTGACTTCTGCTTCCCAATAAGATGTCGTGTAACAAGGTCCGGGATAACAGACATAACTCAAAAAAAATTGTGTGTAAACAATGGTTTTCAGACATTGGGCATCAGACAATGCAAGAAAGCGTTCCCTGAGAGGTGAGAAACAAACCAAGTGAACCCATAACTGCCCCAAGCTTTTGCCTGGACACATTTTCCAGGCTGCAGCTTAGGATGAGGAAACTAGATGAAGCCCAGCCCAGATGAACTGTGACGGTAGAAGTTTAGGGAAGCCAAGGCAGCTAGAGTTCCCAGGGCAGAGTATTGGAGGGGAGGGACTTGCAGAGACAGAGAAATCTAGAGATCTGTGAACGATCCTTCTCTCTAGTCCTCAGCTAATTGCTTATCAGCACAGGAGTGATTAGAGGGAACAGTCCTGGGAGATCACACACATCTGGTGTGTGAATAATTCATCTGCCCAACAGACAGACCAACTCATGCAACATTAAGTGGAGTACTCAGATGAGTATTCTCTCAGTAGTGGGGGCAAAATTAGCCCTTGACCAAATCCTGTTCCAGTCCTGCTTAGCAAAGCTTAAAAGCAAGATCCAGAAGGATACAGACATTTCCAAGTAACTAACAGTGTCCCAGAACAAAGCTAGAGAATAGTTGAAGGAATTTAAAAATATACAGCTCTCAACAGGATAAAATTCACAATTTCTGGCATTTAATCAAAAAGTACCAGACATGCAAAGAAGTAGGAAAACATGACTGTGATGGTTAATTTTTTGTGTCAACTTGATTGGCCACCGGATGCCCCAATATTTGGTTAAACATTGCTCTGAATGTGTCCATGAGGGTGTTTCTGGACAAACATTAACATTTGAATCAGTAGCCTGAGTAAAGAAGGTTGATCTCCCCAGTGTGAGGGGGGCCTCACCCAATTCAGTGAAGGCCCGAATAGACAAAATGGTTGAGTCAGGGAGAAATTGCTCTCATGACCTGACTCTCACCAAGCAAGGACATTAGTCTTCCCTTGCCTTTGGGCCCAGACTAGAACTGGAATTTACACCCATCTCTTCTGATTCTCAGGCCTTCAGACGTGGGCTACAACAATACCATTGGCTCTCCTGAGTCTCCAGCTTGCCAACTGCAGATCTTGGGACTCTCGTCTGCCTCTATAAGTGTGTGAGCCAATTCTAGAAAGAAATAAATTTCTTCTGGATTTTTTCTTTTTCTTTTGAGATGGAGTCTCATTCTGTTGCCCAGGCTGGAATGCAGTGTCGCGATTTCAGCTCATTGCAAGCTCCACCTCATGGTTCAAGTGATTCTCCTGCCTCAGCCTCCTGATTAGCTGGAATTACAGGCCTGTGCCACCACACCTGGCTAATTCTTGTATTTTTAGTAGAGACAGGGTTTCACCATGTTATCCAGGCTGGTCTCAAACTCTTGATCACAAGTGATCCCCCTGCCTCAGCCTCCCAAAGTGCTGGGATTACAGGTGTCAGCCACCACACCCAGCCTCCTGTTGAATCTTTCTCAGCATTACCCTGATTAATACAATGACCCATAATGAGGAAGGGGAAAAAAATTCAGTAAACACTGATCTAGAAATAACAGACATGACTTAATAGACAAGGACATTAAGACAGTTTTATAGCATATATCAAGAAAGTAGAGGAAAGATCAAGAATGTTAAGTAAATACATGGAAGTACAGAAAAGATACAATTTGAACTTCTGAAGATAAAAAATATATTGTTTGAAGTGAAAACTACTACAGGTTGTAGTAACAGCAGATTCAATACTGCAGAATAATTTAGTGGTGAACTCGAAGGTATAGCAATAGAAATGAACACAAAAAGAACTAGATGATAATAAACAGAACATCTGTGAGTTGCACGACAATCTCGACACCCTAAATATGTGTCATTGGATTTGCTGAAGGAGAGGAGAAAGAAGGGAGAACAGAAAAAGTATTTGAATAAATAAATAGCCAACATCTTTTCAAATTTGCTGAAAACTATAAACCCACAGATCCAAAAACTCAATCAACTCCAAACAAAAAAAAGAATAAGAAACTTCTAGTTTGACTAAATAATACAGATATTCCCTACTTTCAGAAACTTAATGTATTGATTATTTATTGCTAATTAACAAATCACCCCAAAATGTAGTGGTTTGAAACAACAATAATCATACATTTTCTTGTGCGATTTTAGAGAACCAGGAACTTGGAAATAGCTCAGGAGGCAGGCTGGACTGGGACTCACCACGTGACCGGCAGGTTGGTGCTGCCTGCTGTTCAGGAGCCTCCATTTCTCTGCCCATGCACCTCTCCTCAGGGACGCTTGAGTGTCCTCATCGCATGGTGACTGGTTGTCCGCTAAGCAAGTGAACCTTACCTTACCTCGCCTCGGATTCTCACACCATCACTTCTGACTATTCTATTCATCACACAGGGCCAGCCCCAATTCACTGTGAGAGAAGACTCCATAGGTGTGGATATCAGAAGGCAGAGATCATCCTAAGCCCTCTTAGAGTTGGCTCTTGGACTCAATATTTTAAAATTAAAATTTACCACAAAGATAAATGAAGAATGAAGATTCATACTATATAAGTATTCATGAAAAGTGAATTATTATTATTCCTTTGTAAATTTGTAAAACTTTCCAGGTTTTTGCTGTTCGTTTGTTTTGTTTTTTTTTTTGACACAGAATTTCCCTGTCTCCCAAACTGGAATGCAGTGGTGCAATGCTGTCTCACTGCAACCTCCAACTCCCAGGTTCAAGCAACTCTCCTGCCTTAGCCTCCCAAGTAGCTGGGATTACAGGCACCCACCACCACGCCTGGCTAATTTTTAGCAGAGACAAAGTTTCATCATGTTGGCCAGGCTGATCTAGAACTTCTGAGCTACGGTGATCGCCTACCTTTGCCTCCCAAAGTGCTAGGATTACAGGCATGAGCCATTGTGCCCCGCCAAAATTTCTAAGTTTTAAAAAATTCAAAATCTGGCTAACTTGGAAAGCATCCATTGCTTAAGTGAAGCACAACTTTACTGTAAGGACAATATAACTTTTCTTTGAATGACTTCAAGTCCTAGGAGATATTTGCCTTTGGGCTGCAACTTTCTGGATGATTCCTCATGCAGCCTAATCCAGGAATGTACAGAAACAAAATGTCACAACTCATAGAATATATTTCTGTTACTTGTTTGCTCCTTTATAAGTGACAAGGCTGATGTTCAATTATGTGAAGAAACTCCACTATGGGCAGCCTTCAACTCTATATACCTTGTGCACTCATTCTGCAAAACGTCCTGCCTGGATTTTAGTCTTCCTGCTTCAGCTGGCCAATGATGATTTCAAGCTGTGGCTGTGGAGTGTCAGTCTCCAGCAAAGTGTCAGGGCAAGTGGCTTGCCTTACTTATGGGAACGTGCATATCAGAACAGATAGCCCTTCTTCAGGTCTTCTGATCACATTCCTGTCCCTGGAGCCCCCTAGCATACTTTCCTCCACCCTACCATGCCCTGGAGAGTCCCTTTGGCAACCCTTGGCTGAACCCAATATCTCCTCTCACCTTCTCGCCTTCCCTACCTACCCTCATTCCAGAGCAAGGGGCCCATGAAAATTCTATTTCATGCGCAGTCACCTGTTTCCAAGAAAGGAAGCTTGTGTGTAAACTATAACTCCTTGGATATATTTCAGGCTCAAGAAATGGAGTCCTCTTTATAACATGTGAGCCTCAAGTGACTTGACTTTCAGTTGCTCAACTTATCAACACATTTCCAAGAATATATTATGGGCAAAAGCAGAGACTGCTTGTAGTAGAGACGACAAAAACTGTCTAAGGAGAACATAATAAAGGACACATTGTTTTTGTTCATCAAGAGGAACCATCCCTAAGATATTAAGAATAAACCAATCATGCCAGGCGCCGTGGCTCATGCCTGTAATCCCAGCACTTTGGGAGGCCAAGGCAGGCGGATCACGAGGTCAGGAGTTTGAGACCAGCCTTACCAACATGGTGAAACCCCGTCTCTACCAACAATAGAAAAACTAGCTGGGCATGGTAGTGCACACCTGTAATTCCAGCTACTCAGTAGGCTGAGGCAAGAGAATCACTTGAAACCAGAGGTGGAGGTTTCACTGAGCCGAGATGTTGCATTGCACTCTAGCCTAGGCGACAGAGTTAGCCAACGTCTCAAAAAAAAAAGAAAAAAAAATCTAGAAGGAAAAAAAATCTCTGAATGTAATTTCTAATGTTTAATGCCACTCCAACTTCCATCTCTAGGTAAGGTTTGGAATGAGCATGGTGTGACCAGAAGAAGAGTTTCCATTAGGTGTTTGACCATTCCTCTGATAAATACAGTCACAAAATACCAGCATAATTACAAAATCTCAATCAAGAAATAGAGGATGCCATACACACAGACATACAACTTTATACAAATTTACACACTCACTCATTTTGTTTTAAGACAGCTACGCAGTCTTGTAAGTGAAATTTGGCATGGCTGTGGAGAAAGCACTGTTCTGAGCAATCTCCTTTTACAAAAAGAAAAAAATCCGACAGTACAGGAGTAGGAGCTTGGCTGCTGACTCAGACTTAGTCACCCTCTCTGAACAAACAGCTCTGTGCTCATCATAAACTGCAAGGCAGTGCATCAGTCCACACTGAGTCAACTCAAGCCCAGTGGTACAATTACATATGAAGCAACTATGAAGCTCACACACGTGGTCTGGACCAGGTGTGGTGGCAGATGAGTGTGAAGCTCAGTCTCTGACCTCAAGGCGCTTGCACACTAATGAAATCCAATAAGCAAATGAGGGAAGGGAGAAATCCCAGTGGACATTCTCTAAAATCATACTCGGCATATGGATGGAGACCACAAATAATTTAAAAATAGCTGGAGTTGGGTCCGGTATGGTAGCTCACACCTGTAATCCCAGCACCTTGGGAGGTCAAGGTGGGAAGACTGCTTTACCCCAGGAGTTTGAGACCAGCCTGGGCAACATGGCACAACCCTGTCTCTACAAAAAATACAAAAAATAGCTGGGGATGGTGAAAGAAAGAAGGAAGAAAGAGAGAAAGAGAGAGAGGAAGAAAGGAAGAGAGAAACAGAGAAAGAAAGAAAGAGAGCGAGAGGGAGGGAGGGAGGGAGGGAGGAGGGGATGTTTGGTTTTGTTTCTATTTATTTATTTTTATTTATTTATTTTTTGACATGGAGTGTTGTTCTGTTGCCCATGCTGGAGTGCAATGGCACTATCTCGGCTTACTGCAAACTCCACCTCCCGGGTTTAAGGAATTCTCCTGCCACAGCATCCCGAGTAGCTGGGATTACAGGCACCCACCACCATGCCCAGCTAATTTTTGTATTTTTAGCAGAGACGGGGTTTCACTGTGTTAGCCAGAATGGTCTCGATCTCCTGACCTTGTGATCCACCCGCCTCAGCATTCCAAAGTGCTGGGATTACAGGCGTGAGCCAACCATGCCCATCCTATTTATTATTTTTTTAGAGACAGGGTTTCAGTCTGTTGTGCAGGCTATAGTGCAGGGGCATGATTGTGGCTCACTGCAACCTCAACTTTCTGGGCTGAAATGATCCTCCTGTCTCAGCCTTCTGGGTAGCCAAGACTGCAGGCACACACCACCACGCCCAACTAACATTTTTATTTTTTTGTGGAGATAGGGTCTCACTATGTTGTCCAGGCTGGCCTCAAGTGATCCTCCTGCCTTAGCCTCCCAAAGTGCTGGGATTACAGGTGTAAGCCAGACTGGCAGTACGGGATGTTCTCACATGAAGCTCTATGAATATATGAGAGGTTGCCATAGCCATAAAGTCAGCAACTGAAGCTTCAACAGTTCCACTTCTTTTTATTTTTATTTTTATTTTTTTTTTTTTTGAGGCAGAGTCTTGCTCTGTCACCCAGGCTAGAGTGCAGTGGCGTAATCTCAGCTCACTGCAACCTTTGTCTCCCAGGTTCAAGCGATTATCCTGCCTTAGCCTCCTGAGTAGCTGGGATTACAGGCACATGCCACCATGCCCAGCTAATTTTTGTATTTTTAGTAGAGACAGAGTTTCACTACATTGGTCAGGCTGGTCTTGAACTCCTGACCTCGTGATTCACCTGCCTCAGGCTCCCAAAGTGCTGGGATTACAGGCGTGAGCCACCACACTCAGCCAACAGTTCAATTTCTGACATGCCAAATTTATGTTTCTTCACTCAGCCTTCAAAGGCCTCTGTAATCTGAACTTACTTCCCAGCACCCTCTACCTCTCAGATTAATCTCCACCATCACCTAGACACGTCAAACCAGAACATGCATCCTGCCCGAATGTCCCCTTCTGGAAAGTCCTTTCCTCCCACTACCTTATGCTCCCTTCAGCCACCGTTAATCAATGATACAGATACTTGTGTCCTAGAGACCACAACATCAAATAGTCTGCTGCCCAGTGTTTCTCCAAAGCTATATTCAGAAGTGATGCTTCAGGAGAGCTGTAACTGATGCATTCACCCAGATAACAAGCGCTTCCTTCCATTCACTGAGCCTTACCTTGGCCAGGTCCTGTGCTAAGTGCTCCACCTGCCTTGCCGCATTTCACACTCACAATAACCCTTCATGGTTCCCTGACCCTTATATGTCTTCGTTTTAATCATAACATAATATTAGAAACTGACTCAAATAATTTGTAGAAAAAGGAGAATAAACAAATAAAGTTAAACACGTCATATTTCCTTCATGAGGTTAAAAATAACTGTCCAGTAGAGCTGGAAGAAATTGCATAGATCTAGACAGCACACACACACACACACACACACACACACACACACACATACACACACACATACACACACTCACATTGAGAATCCATTTTGTTGTGTGAGGACAGTCACATCTAATTTTCTAGGCTATCATGAGGATTACATGAGATAACACATAGAAAGTGCCTAGAGGTGCTGGATATGATGGCTCGTGCCTGTCACCCCAGCACTTTGGGAGGCCGATGTGGGAGGATCACCTGAGGTCAGGAGGAGTTCGAGACCAGCCTGGTCAACATGGTGAAACCCCATCTCTACTAAAAAAATACAAAAAAAATTAGTTGGGAGTGGTGGCAGGCACCTGTAATCCCAGATACTCGGGAGGCTGAGACACTTGAACCTGGGAGGCAGTGGTTGCAGTAGACCAAGATTTGGCCACTGCACTCCAGCCTGGGCAACAAAGAGCGAAACTCTGTCTCAAAAAAAAAAAAAAAAAAAAGAAAGAAAAAGAAAGTGCCTAGAGGATAAGAGTAGCTTTGCAAGTGTTCCCCCGCTCCCCTTCACCTCTTCACCTCTTCTGCTGAGGGCAGGGACCACATCTCTGCTGCTTCTGCTTTCCCCTGGTAGAGGGCAGCGGTGAGCAAGTAGCAGGGACAACAGCAATGTTCTCAATGGTCAGTTTGAAGATAGGAACTCCCCCTCGCATTTGACCTTCCTCTTTTCACCAAAAATACCAAACATACAGATGTCATCTGCTCTGCCTGCCACTATCCATCCAACAGATACAGCTCATGAAGCAGCTAAGCTTCGCTGGTAATAACAACCACTTGCTATGTTCTACCATCATGTTCTAGAACCAACTGACTGAGAAGGACACACCTGGATTGAATAATCACCACTTGCACACAGGGTGTAACTCAGCACTTGGTTGACTATTGTGTACCACTTTGGCTACACAAAGAATCACCCAGGATCTCTCTGAAAATACGGATGCCTGGTTCCACTGCAGAGATTGTGATTCATTCCGTCTGAAGTGAGGCCGAGACATTAAAAATGCTTATGTCCTAGAGATGACTCTAATGTGTCACCAGCGTTACAAACAGTTGACTTACCTATTATACATGAAAAGGAAATTCATTTTAGCCATTCGAATTATTATTCAGGATGGCAAATCTGTCTCTTCGCATGTGAGGCTATTCAGACATAACCAAATATTATAGCATGGTCCAGTAACCATAGAGGGAAACTAAAAAAAAAAAGTTATGATAGAGACTAGGGTCAGGAAATACGTGGCGGCCCCTCCATGTGTCCATAGTTGCAACACCCATCTGAGTCCTGGTCTTTCATCCTTTCCCAAGAGAGCATGTTGGTGGTCACACAGGATGGAGCTTAATCTCGCACGGGGTATACCCACACTTAAAAAGCCTTTTTCATTCCTGGGCATAGATAATGTATTCTTGAACCTTGACACAAAACTAGTGTATTGTTGAACCTCGAAATGAAGATGAAAGATAACAACTCTTTCCCGAAACAAACTCTCTTCTTGCCTGTGGGCCAGACTGCCTTTGTAAGACTAACAAATTAGCCACAAGTTTAGCAGTTATGGTATGAAAGTCACGCAGTTAGAGGCCACAAGACTCTGAACTTCCCCAGTTGCTCCTAAAGATAACATCACTCTTGTAAAACTTAAGACTAGTGCTTGAGACACTTTTCAGACCCTGCCTACTGATGCACCAGCTGCAGACACCCCACACGTAATCTGGCTCAACCAATACTGCAATCTCATCCAGGAACAGAAGGCAGCAAAAAGAACCCACTTTGATCCCCCATGATTTCATCTCCCACCCGACCAATCAATACTCCCCACTCCCTGGCCCTATTACCTGGAAAATTGTCTTTTTTTATTTTTATTTTTTTATATTTTGAGACTCTTTCTCACTCTGTAGCAGGAGCAGCCATGGGAAACGGATCTCTCAGACACCGAATACAGGAGGAAGGAGGGTTTATTCAGCTGGGAGCAAGGTGCATAGTTGCCTAACAGCCAAGCTCCCCTAACAAAGGAAGGTTCTGTCTTTATATAGGCTTATACTTTAGATGTTACATGTGGAAGAATCTTAGGTTTATAGCTTTACATATGAAAAGGGTCTCGGTTTACAGTCTCAGGAATTACATATGAAAAGGGTTTTGGTTTACTTTTAGGAATCACATATGAAAAGGGGAAGTTGATCTGAGATGCCTGGGTCTCCCTCTTCAACTCACTCACCCAGGCTGGAGTGCAGTGGCATGATCTTGGCTCACTGCAACCTCTGCCTCCCGGGTTCAAGTGATTCTCCTGTCTCAGCCTCCCAAGTAACTGGGATTACAGGCATCTGCCACCAAGTCCAGCTAATTTTGTATTTTTAGTAGAGATAGGGTTTCACTATGTTGGTCAGGCTGGTCTTGAACTCCTGATCTCAGGTAATCCACCCTCCTCAGCCTCCCAAAGTACTGGGATTACAGACTTGAGCCACTGTGCCCATTCTCAAATTATCTTTTTAAACTAAGCCCACCGTCTGAATTTTGGGGAGACTAATTTGAGCGAAGCAGGAAAGGCCATGCAACAAACCTCTCACACACTAAACTGGGAAGGAAGTGGTGATTTATTTGCCAGGAGCTATGGCGGCAGAGATGCCTAACAGCCGAGCTCCTCAACAAAGAAAATCCTTGCCCTCTTAAAGGCTTACAACTCTAGAAATTACATGTGAAAGGGTCTTGATCCGTGAAGCAGGTGTGGGGTACGTGACTTAGGTGGGGGTTTGATCATGTTTAAGTAAAAACAACGTCTTCCGGAAAGATTCCTCCATATCATATCCATGATGTACAGATGGGATTGTGGTTAGCCATAGGGGTCTTATCCTTAACCCCATTGGTGGCACCAGCTGGTCCCTCCTCTGGCTGACTTCTAACTTCTCCTTTCAAGATGCAATGTAGAAGGCTGAAGAGGATTAAGGGTCTCCTTCCTCATGAGTAATAAAATTCTGGCCTCCTGTTCAGTTGGCTGTATGTGAATTACACTCTTTTTTCTGTTGCAATTCCCTGTCTTGATAAATCACCTCTATTTGGGCAGCGGGCAAGGAGAACTTGCTGGGCAGTTAGAAGGTGGTGATGTTATCCCAGGCCAGTCTTTCTCTAGGAAGCCTTCCTTGGCATCTCCTTCCACATCTCCTTATCCTTCCTATTTACTTCTGATTTACCTTTATCATCACACTAGGAGCTCACAAACATTTATGTGAGCTTCTTGAGGGCTGGGGCTTAGTCTTTATCTTTGTCCTCCACTGCCTGCCACAGTGTGTAGTATCTAGCACGTACACGGTACATCGCACATAGCAAGTAAAGTTTGATGGATGAATAAATGAACCGATTCAACTGGAGTGGTGGTTAATTATAGGTTTCAACTTGATTGGGTTTAGGGACATCCAGATAGCTGGTAAACATGATTTCTGGGTGTGTCTGTGAGGAAGTTACCAAGTGATTAGCATTTTAATCAATGGACTGAGTAAGGAAGATCCATCCTCAAAAATGTGGGTGATGCTGGGTGCAGTGGCTCACACCTATAATCCCCACCACTTTGGGAGGCCAAGGCAGGTAGATCACCTGAGGTCTGGAGTTTGAGACCAGCCTGACCAACATAGGGAAACCCCATCTCTACTAAAAGTACAAAAAAATTAGCCAGGCATGGTGGTGGGTGCCTGTAATCCCAGCTACTTGGGAGGCTGAGGCAGGAGAATTGCTTGAGCCTGCGAGGCAGAGGTTGCAGTGAGCCAAGATCATGTCACTGCACTCCAGCCTGGGTGACGGAGCAAGACTCTGTCTCTAAATAAATAAATAGAGATTCTTTACAGATGCAAATTTTCCCCCCACAAAGGACGGTTTTGCAGGGCCATTTCAAAATGTGGCAAAGAAGCATGTTTTGAGGTAAAATATTTTTTCTTCTTTGTCATGTAATGTTATGCCAAAGTCAACTTGAAAGTAGTGATTATGAGGGACTGTGTTAGACTAACTTAGTCCTCAGTTTGGATAAGAAAAACAGGACACTTTTGCCATAGCAGGAAGAAAGGAAAGATAGGTTATAGAGAAGTAGTTCCTAAAAAGCAGGCATGGTTTCACACCTTTTACTAAATGAAGTTAAGGTTTATGTTTCGCTTGTATTAGGAAATATCTAACATTGGCTAAACATACATTTGTCAAGGTAAGTCAGACTCAGATTTCTCCTGGCTTGCTTTCAGGCTTCCAGGCACAAAGACTACAGTGCTCACACCATTAGCACTCAATAGACATTTAATCTTGTATTTGGGAAGATCCTGGTTAGTAATTACAGAATGAATGAAAGAATATATCTGTACAACAACCCCAGGACACAAGTTTATCTATGTAAGAAACATGCCATTGTACCCCTGTAAACCAAAAATAAAATTGTAAGACCCCCACACACCTCGCAACCATCTGAATGGACTTCCTCCTGGGGCAGGGCCTGGTTAAAATTTAACCTGAGGACTAATTCAGGCCATGGCAGGAAGTGGGGGTTGGACATGCCTCATTATACCTCCATGGCATTAACATCAACACAGACCCTAAGTCTGATAAGAAGCATTTACAATCTATTATTGCTGAAGCCTGCTACCTGAAGGCTTTGTCTGCACAATAAAAACTTTGGTCTCCACAATTCTTTATCTTAACTCAAACATTTCCTTTCTATTGATCCCAGGTCTTTAGAGAAACTCAACCAATTGTTAACCAGAAAAAATTTAAATCTACCTATAACCTGAAAGCCCCACCCTTCAAGTTGTCCCACCTTTCTGAACTAAACCAAGTTCTTGAATGTATTTGACTGAAGTCTCATGTCTCCCTAAAATGTATAAAACTGAGCTGTACCCAGACCACCTTGGGCACATGTTCTCAGGACTTCCCAAGGGCTGTGCTATGGGCCATCATCACTCATATTTTTGGCTCAAAATAAATCTCTTCAAATATTTTACAGAGTTTGACTCTTTTCGTTGATGTCCCTTAACTTAAAAGTTAAAAAAAAAAAAAAGGAAAGGAAAGAATAAATGAATGAAGAAAAAAAACTTTTAACTTGCCCATGCGGTATATGCACTAATGGCAGTAAGCCACAAATATCCTTTCCAAATTAAAAAGATTTGCTTTAACCAACTCCACATGCTTATTTCTCTCATTATCATCTCTAAAAACTGAGGAAACCAGTGTTTTATTAACTTCCTAAAACCCTTGAGGAGTGGTTTAAATTTTAAAAGGCTGAGATCCATTAGGTAGATCATGTCTCGCTCTGTCACCCAGGCTGGAGTGTGGAGTGCAGTGGCGTGATCTCGGCTCACTGCAACCTCTGCCTCGCCAGTTCAAGCGATTCTCCTGCCTCAGCTTCCCGAGTAGCTGGGAGCACAGCCACGTGCCACCACACCTGGCTAATTTTTTGTATTTTTAGTAGAGACAGGGTTTCACTGTGTTAGCCAGGTCTTGATCTCCTGACCCCGTGATCTGCCCACCTCGGCCTCCCAAAGTGATGGGATTACAGGCGTGAGCCACCGTGTCTGGCCAGTAGATCATTTCTTAATATAAGCTAATAAATAACACAATACAATAGGACTATCTACTGAACTTGAGAAATAGCCATGCTAACACTTTGTTATTTGGTTCACTGTGGGAAAAATTCAGGAATATAATATATAATTATTTGCAGAGGGATTTTTATTTAGTCATTTCTCTTCTTCCTCTTTTTTTTTTTTGAGACCAGTTTCATACTGTCATCCAGGCTGGAGTTGCAGTGGTAAAACCATAGCTCCCCTGCTGCCTCCAATAGGCCCAAGTGATCCTTCTGCCTAGCCTCCCAATTAGCTGGGACTACAGGCATTGCGCTGCCACGCCCAGCTAATGCAGAAGGATTTTAAAACAAACTTTTTCATATTTTTGCTTTGATTATTTCCTTTAGTTACTCTCTAGTTTGGTTCAGATTCTTCCAGTCATTGGTCTCATACAGCCAAATAGGGCAAGACCTTAATTTACAAGATAATAAGAAGTCACATTTAACAGAAAAGCCAATCCATCTGTTCTCAGTTGATCTAGGTTGCTACTATGGAAACAGGTAAACCCACAGATAAAAATAAACCACTGTGCTCTACTCAAGAATAAAAAACCCCTTACAATTCTTTGTCTGAGGCTCTTTTCTGATTTAATGTATTAAAATGTCATTATCAAGTGAATGTAATGTTGTTCTTATCTTCTTAGCTTCTTAAAAATTAAAATTACTTTTTTTCTAATTACAAAAGCAATACTTTGCATTATAGAAAAATCTGAAAATGCAAGACATGCAAAGAAAAGAAACCGCAGGTAATTGGGCTTCCTGCTAATAGGTCAGTTGAGACTTGAGTGATTAAAAAATAGAAAGAGAAAAACATCTAGAGAGAACTACTCTTACACTCAGTATACATAAGTGATTTGCAAATTTTTCAAACTTGCAAAACTTCTTTAAATGAATCTTATATAGGTTATCAATATATAAAACATAAAATTAGGAGGTGGATGCCTGAAAACCCAACAGTTTGGTCTGCAAACACCCCGCAAGCTGAGTCCTGAAGCACCTTCTTCATACCTTACAGTTCTTCAGAATGAAGTTTAAAATCCACTGGAATCTATCATTCTAGAACCTTTTCCTATGAATAATATTCCTATGTATCACTTTATTAAAGATCATATGATGTATGCAATTTTACAAAGGCAAATACTATTTTCACCTCACAATATTACAAATCATAAACAGCTTTCCCACATCAAGATATTTCCTTCTATAACATCAATTTTTTTTTTTTTTTTTTGAGATAAAGTCTCACTCTATTGCCTAGGCTGGAGTGCAGTGGCATGATCTCAGCTCACCGCAACCTCTGCTTCCCAGGTTCCTGGGTTCAAGCAATTCTCCTGCCTGAGCCTTCTGAGTAGCTTGGATTACAGTGGTGTGTGCCACAACACCCAGCTAATTTTTTATATTTTTGGTAGAGATGAGGTTTCACCACATTGTCCAGGCTGGTCTCAAACTCCTGACCTCCAGTGATCCACCCATCTCGGCCTTCCAAAGTGCTAGGATTATAGCAGGCATGAGGCATTATACTCGGCCATATAACATCATTTTAAACAATTGCATAGTATTATATTGTTTGGATTTACTGTTATTTAACCACCTTCCAGATATTAGACATGTCAGTTGTCCCCAGTTTTGTCCTATTTTTAAGCAACAGTGTGATCAACATTCTTGTAGCAGTTAAATATGTGTATGAAATCTATTATGTCCCAATAATTCTTTTTTTTTTTTTTTTCCTTTTTTGAGGCTGAGTCTCGCTCTTAGCCATACTGGAGTGCAATGCCACGACCTCAGCTCACTGCAACCTCTGCCTCCCAGATTCAAGCAATTTTCTTGCCTCAGCCTCCTGAGTAGCTGAGATTACAGGCGCGCACCATGACATCCAGCTAATTTTTGTATTTTTAGTAAAGATGGGGTTTCACCATGTTGGTCATGCTGGTCTCAAACTCCTAACCTCATGATCTGCCCGCCTTGGCCTCCCCAAGTGCTGGAATTACAGGAGTGAGCCACTGTGCCCCACCTTTTTGCAGTATTTTAAGAAGAATGCTGTGAATAAGCATGAGGTGTTCGAGTGTCATTAAATATGTGGGGTGGAGCACAGGGTATACATTTGCTGTGAGAAATCATGTTAGTATATACATCACATTATCCCAAAATGGTGGCTAATTCCCTGCCTGGGTGGGGATTTTTGTATCATAATGAGGCAAAGGGTAAAGATTGGTCATTCTTCTGCTCTTTTGCACATGCAGGTAATAGGGTTAACTCCCTTGAGTAAGGTTCATGGTAGGATGCTGCTTATCTTAATTTCCTTAAGGTCTCACTGTCAGCAGGGATGATGCCAGTAGAGGGGGGTGGTGCAAGGTCTGCTAGATGCTGGATTTGGAAAAAATGCATTAGTGGTGGTGAGGGCTGAGTGCTGTCCCTACTGTCTCACCTGCATCTTACTGTAGCATTATTCATGATAGCTAAGCTATGGAATCAACCTAAGTGTCCACAATGAATGAACGGGTAAAGAAAATGTGGTAAAGATACACAGTGGAGCTGGGCTCAGTGCCTCAGGCCTGTAATCCCAGCACTTTGGGAGGCCAGGCAGGCAGATCACCTGAGGTTAGGAGTTTGAGACCAGCCTGACCAACATGGAGAAACCCTGTCTCTACTAAAAATACAAAATTTAGCTGGGTGTGGTAGCACATGCCTGTAATCCCAGCTACTCAGGAGGCTGAGGCAGAAGAATCACTTGAACCCAGGAGGCGGAGGTTGCAGTGAGCCGAGATCGCAGCATTGCACTCCAGCCTGGGCAACAAGAATAAAATTCGTCTAAAAAAAGAAGATACACAGTGGAATACTATTTAGTCATAAAAAGTAATGAAATCTGTCCTTTTCAGTAACATGAATGGAGCTGGAGGACATTTTATTAAGTGAAATAAATCACATACAGAAAAGTCAATACCACATGTTCTTACTGACATGTGGGAGACTAAAAAAATATATTGAGCTCACATAAGTAAGAGTACAATTGTGAGTATTAAAGGCTGGGAAGGGAAGACAGGAGAGGAGGATGAGGAGAGGTTGGCTAATGGATACAAAATTACAACCAGATGGGATGAATGGGTTCCAGGATTCTGCAGAACTGTAGGGTGAATATGGTTAACTATAATTTACTATAAAGTCTCAAAAAGCTAGAAGAGAAGATGGTATGGTTTGGATTTGTGTCCCCACCCAAATCTCATGTCAAATTGTAATCCCCAATGTTGGAGGAGAGGCCTGGTGGGAGGTGACTGGATCTTGGGGGCGGACTTCCCCCCTGCTGTTCTCATTATAGTGAGTTCTCATGAGATCTGGTTGTTTAAAAGCGTGTGGCACCTCCCCCTTCATTCTCTCCCTTCTGCTCCAGCCATGTATGACGTGCCTGCTTCCCTTTTGCCTTCAACCATGATTGTGATTTTCCTGAGGCTTCCCCAGACATGCTTCCTGTAGACTCTGCAGAACCATAAGCCAATTAAACCTCTATTCTTTTCTCATGGCAACTTGGTGGCAAAAAAGAATAAAAAATAAAAATATAAAAAATAAACTTCTTTTCTTTATAAATTACCCAGTCTCAGGTAGTTCTTTATAGCAATGTAAGAATAATACAGAGGATTCTAGATGTTCACAACACAAATAAATGATAAATGGTTGAGGTGATGAATGTGCAATTTATCCTGAATTGATCATTGCGCATTGTACACATGTACGGAAATATCACTCTATAACCCACAAGCATGTACAATTATTACATGTCAAATAAAAATAGAAGGAAAAAATATGAACATTGATAAACATGGCTCTGAAGAACCTGTAAATGTGACCTGGCTCAGTCTTCCCACCCTTGAAAAGCACAAACCTATGAGACAGTGATGGAGAAGTGTTGCTGAGTGGCATAGACAAAAAATGTTTGTTGAGCACTGCTAGGGGTGAAGATCTAGCTGTCAGTGTGCACCTGAACCATACACCAAGAATCAGTCCTGGCTCACACCTTAGGGCAGCTCTGAGTCCCAAGACATGTTTCATCACCCTACGGGGCTGCACAACACCAGAGCCCATGTGTCCTATCCAGCTGTAATTTCGTATCCAATAACGAACCTCTCCTCTTCTTCTCTTCCTTCTCCCCTTCCTTCTCCCCTTCCCATCCTCTAACACCCACAATTCTACTCTCTACTTCCTATTTTAGGAAAACTTACCAAACTGTTTTTCCTTTGCTTTCACACCACCACTATGATCATCACAGAAGAAGACTCTGTGACCGAAGGTGTGGCTTTTCCTCACACACCGAGCAGCACACACTAGCTGAGTGTCCTCCATTCAATTCCAACATGATCTTCCTGGAGATAGTGTTGGATCCCACAGATTGAGGACTCAGCCCTGAATAGTTTCATCCCCTACCAGTCACAGAATCTCTGACCCACCAGCTTCAAGTTAGGGCTCCCACGACTCTTTTTGAGTTCTATTAATTTGCTGGAGTGACTTACAGAACTACGAGAAACACTTATGTTTGCCAGTTGATTATAAAGGATATTCCAAAAGATACAGATGTAGAGATGCATAGGGCAAGGTATGGGGAAAGTGCGCAAAGCTCCCATCCCCTCCGCCGGGTGCGCTATACTCCAGGAACCTCCACACATGCAGCTATCTGGCAGTTCTCCAAACCCTGTACTCTTGGGTTTTCACAGATACTTCATTACATATGCATGACTGACAGCTGTGTAGAAATGTGATTGGACAAAAAGCACATGATCTAAACCCAGCAAGGCCTGTCCAGATTTGACTCAGCCTGGGTAGCATTTCTTCCTCTAGGGTAGGGAGCAGGACCCTCTCTGGAATAAGGGTCTTTTGACCCACAATCAGATTAACGGCCCGCCATGGCCAGGTAAAAGGAGAACAGGAGAAGGTCAGAGAGAGACATTTAGGTCTGTTTAGACCTGTTTCCCAAGGCCTAAAGCGCCCCAACATTTTAACAAGGATGACAGGAGGTAGAAGCCAGGAACGGTGGCAAAAACCAATACATATGTCTTAATACCACAGACATCCAAATTAGTGTTTGCCTGTTCTGGAACTTTGTGGCACATGGTGGACATTTAGTAATTATTTATTGAATAGTGGTCAAGTGTTTGCTTTAGGAGGCAATACACATTTCTTATAAAGACTATTCCAAATATACTCTTTTTTGACACAGGGTCTTGCCCTGTCACCCAGGCTGGAGTACAGTGGCACAATCACAGCTCCTCCACCTCCCACCTCAGCCTCCTGAGTAGCTGGGACTACAGGTGCATACCACCACAGCCAGTTAACTTTTGTATTTTTTGTAGAGACAGGGTCTTGCTATGTTGCCCAGGCTGGTCTCGAACTCCTGAGCTCAAGCAGTCTTTCCACCTCAGTCTCCCAAAGTGCTGGGATTACAGGCATGAGCCACTGCAGTCTTTTCTTACACGTTTTATGTTTATTGTATCTTAACTAAGAAATCATTTCCTATCCTGAGGTCATACATGTATCCTCCTATATTTAACTTCTAAACATTTTTTAAGTTTTGCAGGAACAACAGTTTTTAACCCTCTAGAATTTATTGGCCCTGTGAATTTACTGGTGTGTGAAGTGGAAATCTAATTTGTTCCCGTACACGTAATGTAGCTGAGTCCAAGCTTGTGCTGCTCGCTGACAGCCAATAAGCTGAAAAACAAGGTGTTAGGGCAAGGAAAGCGACTTTATCTTGGAGAGTCGGCAGACAGAGAAGATGGCAGGCTGGTTTCCTAAAGCAGTGGTCCCCAACCTTTTTGGCACCAGGGACCAGTTTTGTGGAAGACAATTTTTCCATGGACCGGGAGGGAGGGAGAGGAAGAAGGTTGGTTTGAGGATGAAACTGGATCATCTGGCATTTGTTAGATTCTCATAAGGAGCCTCTCCAAGATCCCTCACATGTGCAGTTCACAATAGGGTTTGCGATCCTATGAGAATGTGATGTCACCACTGACCTGACAGAAGGCAGAGCTCAGGTGGTAATGCTTGATCACCCACTGCTCACCTCCTGCTGTGCAGCCCGGTTCCTAACAGGCCACAGACCAGTCCCAGTCCATGGCCTGGGGCGTTTGAAAGCCCTGTCCTAAAGAACCCTCTGGGTCGGGTGCAGTGGCTCACGCCTGTAATCCCAGCACTTTGGGAGGCTGAGGTGGGTGGTTCACTTGAGGTCAGGAGTTCGAAACCAGCCTGTCCAACATGGCGAAACATCGTCTTAAAAAAAAAAAGAACGCTCTGAAGCTAATATGAATTTTGGGGATCCTTTTATATTAGGGGAAGGGGAAAGAGAGAGGGGGATTGAGATAAAAAGGTGACCAATTTCTACAGACTTCTGAGTGGCAGTAAGGGTAAATAAACTTCCTTGTTCTTGGTCAGGTCTCAACGCTTTTATAATTTTTCAGCTGGAACTATGGGTTCACGCAATCACGCCTGGCTGGTGGTTTTGCTTTTTGGTTTTATGTTTTTGTAGAGATGGTGTCTTGCTAAGTTTCCCAGGCTAGTTTCAAACTCCTGTGCTTAAGCGATTCTCCTTCCTTGGCTTCCCAAAGTTCTGGAATTACAGTAGTGAACCGTCCCTTCTGGCCTAAATTTTTAACATTAAGTTTTAATAGTAAACACTGTTACTTGTTCATACACCCTTCCTATCTCCTTGGTGGTTAGGAAAGGGACTATTTTCATCCTTGTTTTAAAATTAACCTATAAACTAAATTCCTCCCATAGTTAGCATGGCCTATGTGCAGAGATAAGCAAAGGAAGTTAACCTAAAATCTCTCATTCTGGGAGTGTAGTATTAGGAGCAAAATGGAGTTAGTCATGACAGGCCTTTTTTTCACTGTTACAATAACAAATTGTTTCAGCACCATTTATGGAACAATCCACCAATCAATCTACAACACTAACTCTATCACATATAGTGTTTCCATGCATGTGGATCTGTTTCTAGGCTTTTCCCCCATTATTTTGGTCTGTATAATATTGTGCCAGTATTATACTTTCTTGATTACTATAGCTTTGAAATAAAACTTGACATCTTAAACTTGATAGGACAGTTCTCCCATCTTCTTCAAAGATCGCTTCACAAAATTTTGATAGGAAATCAATTGCTATACTCAGATTACAATCTGGAATTTTTCATTGCATCAAGTGTTGTGAATTGTTTCTATAGAATGTAAGAGAATTGCCTCTTTATTGTCACTGAATGTAATGTTTATAGATGACCTGCAAAATTATCCTTGCATTTATCAAAGGATTCCAGCAACAGGAATTTATTGCTCAATTTCTCTGAACAAAAGACGTTTTTAAATTTATTTTTTGCATGGGTCATTCACATGGTTCAAAAATCAGGAAACATTAAAAGCACAGAGTCTCCCTTCTGTATTTGTCCCCATCTGCCCAGTTCCCTCACCTCCACAGGTCATTCCTTTTCTTAGTTTCTTATGTATCTTTCCAGAATTTCTTTATGCATATATAAGGAAACATAAATATAAATCCTTATTTTTCACAATTTTTTTCCAAAAATGTGTTCTCCATTTTGTCTTTTTCATGTATAATACATTTTAAGGCTTTTTGCTTAACAGCACATAGGAGGCTTCTAAATTTCCTTTCATTTGATTTTATTTGACAAACGTATGTATGTATTTAACCAATCTGCCACTGGTAGACCTTTGGTTGTTTTCCACCCCTTGCTTTTGCAAGTAATGCTACAATAAGAAACCTCGTACAGACACTTTTTTAAACATGTGTAAGAAATATCTGAGGTGGGCAGATCACAAGGTCAGGAGTTCAAGACCAGCCTGGCCAATTTGGTGAAACCTCATCTCTTCTAAAAATACAAAAATTAGCTGGGTGTGGTGGTGCGTGCCTGTAATCCCAGCTATTCAAGAGGCTGAGGCAGGAGAATCCCTTGAACCTGGGAGGCAGAGGTTGCAGTGAGCTGAGATTGTGCCACTGCACTCCAGCCTGGGCAACAGACTGCATCTCAAATACATATATATATATAAACTTTTTCATATGCTCTTGCATATTTTTTGTTTATTCTTAGGTATTTTATTTTTTATTGTAGTTGCTATATTTTGTTTGTTCGCTTTGCTTTGTTTTGCTTTGTTTTGATTCAGGGTCTTGTTCTGTCACCTAGGCTGGAGTGCAGTGGTGCATTCATAGGTCCCTACAGCCTCCAACTCCTGCGTTCAAGTGAACCTCCAGCCTCCGCCTCCCAAGTAGCTGGGACTACAGGTGCAGACCATCACACCTGGTTGTAGTTGCTTTGTTAGGGTTTTGCTAGATTTTGTCTGATTGTGATTTGTGTATATATATATTATGATTGTACCTAACTTGTTTATTTTATTGGGTAATATAGTTTCTCATTTGATTATCATGGGTTTCCCAACTTATGCAAATAGTGATAGTTCTACTTTCCCCTTTCCCAATTTTTATACCTCTAGTTTCTGTCTCTTGTCTAATTGCATTGGCTAAAACCTCCAGCATCCTGTGAAACAATAGTAGTGATGATGGACATCTTTTATCTTATTCCTCCATTTGTTGTAAATGTTTATAAGTTCTGGCATTAAGCATGATGTTAAGCTGAGATCAATTTATCTTATCATGTTAAGGAAATATCCATCTATATCTACCTGAGTCAATATTTTTATCAAGCATAATTGTCAAATTTTGCCAAATGTATTTTCAGCATCTATGGAGACCATTTTATAATTTTTCTTCAAATCTACCCATATGATCAAAATATTAATATATTTCCAATATTGAAATACCTAGACTAAACCTCAGCACACATTTCATTTCTTCATGCTTTCTGGCCATCTTCTTTTTCTCACTGTCTCTTTTTTTTTCTTTTTTCTTATGTTTTGAGACAGAGTTTCACTCTGTCACCCAGGCTGGAGTACAATGGCACCATCTCGGCTCACTGCAACCTCCGCCTCCTCCCAAGTTCAAGCAATTCTCCTGCCTCGACCTCCTGAGTAGCTGGGATTACAGGCACCCACCATCATGCCCAGCTAATTTTTGTGTTTTTGTAGAGACGGGGTTTCACCATGTTGGCCAGGCCAGTCTTGAACTCCTGACCTCAGGTGATCTGCCCGCCTTGGCCTCCCAAAGTGCTGGCATTACAAGTGTGAACCACCACGCCCGGTCGGCAATTTCTTATATCTTTAAAAAATTTATAGCAAGGCCAGGCATGGTGCCTCACGCCTGTAATCCCAGCACTTTGAGAGTCCGAGGCGGGCAGATCACTTGAGGGCAGGCGTTCGAGACCAGCCTGGCCAACATGGTGAAACCCTGTCTCTACTAAAAATACAAAAAAATTAGCTGGGCATGGTGGTGCATGCCTGTAATCCCAGCTTCTTGGGAGGCTGAGGCATGAGAATTGCTTGAACCCGTGAGGGAGAGGTTGCAGTGAACTGAGATCGTGCCACTGCACTCCAGCCTGGGCAACAATGAGAGACTCCATCTCAAAAAAAAAAAAAAAAAATCAGTGAGCCGAGATTGCGGTACTGTACTCCAGCCTGGTGACAGAGCGAGACTCTGTCTCAAAAAAAAAAATTATAGCAAAATGTTTGGTGACTGTTTTCATCGCCAGTTTCTGTTGTATCTTCTCTGGTGAGTTTTGTTGCTCTTTTCACCTTTCACATTTCATTATCTTGGTACTGGTGTCACACCAGCTCTCTTTCTTTTACTCATTATGAAATGAGTTGGATTTTCATGGCCTGGCTGTTTGCAGCATTTACTTTCAGAGAACATATTTTTGATAGCATTTTCTGAGGGCAGCTGTCACTAGGTCATTATGCTATTTTCCAGATAAATTTGTTGCATGACATGAAAACTTGCACCCCTTCACCATTTTTTTCTTTGGTGTTACACATTTAATGTTTATAAAAGGCTAAACTATTTGAATTAGCTATGCTTACCTAGAAAAGGTTGTATCTTGTTTTTTTTTTCATTAAAAGAATGCTTGCAGACAGACGTGGTGGCTTATGCCTGTAATCCCAGCACCTTGGGAGGCTGAGATGGGCAGATCACCTGAGATCAGAAGTTTGAGACTAGCCTGGCCAACATGGTGAAACTCCGTTAGTACTAAAAATACAAAAATTAGTCAAACATGGTGGTGGGTACCTGCAATCCCAGCTACTCGGGAGACTGAGGCAGGAGAATCGCTTGAACCCAGAAGGCAGAGGTTGCAGTGAAACAAGACCATGCCATTGCACTCTAGCCTGGGTGGCAAAGTGAGACTCTATCTCAAACAAACAAAAGCAATGGGAGAGGATCCAAGATGGCAGATTAGACACAACTCCAGAGCACAACACCCCGTGAAAGAGACACAGAAACCCAGAGATCTCCTAGCTCCAATCAAGGTATCAGGTGCATTTCAACGGGTCTGGTCCAAGAGTGAGCAAAACCCACTCAGGGCAGACTGAGGTGGGAGGGGTGTTGCTTCACCCAGAAAGTGCATCTGACCAGCTAGTCGGAGGCTCCACCTCTGGCGCTCCGGTCCAGATACAGCGCCTCCCCCAAAGTCTAGCAATACACAGAACAGGGGATCTTTGCCAGTCAAGCACCGGGAATTACAAGTGCAGAGTTGAATAAGAGTCTGCAGACTGAGCTATCGCCCCTCCCCCTGCCCAGAGAGAGAGGGGAATTGTAAGCAGGAGCAGCTGGGCAGCCCCTACCCCATGACCAGAGAGAGAGAAAGCTGAAAGGGGGGAGACTGCTGGGTGTAGCTGGGCGGGTCGCTAACCTCCCCCCACAAACCCCAGAGGGCTGAAGCTCTGACTCTAGTGGGTTGCGTAGCCAGAGCCACAGTCTGAGAGGAACGCTGAACGATCCCAGCCCAGTGGAGGAAGGGCACAACCCACCACTAGAGGGGTGGGACTGGGCTACATGTTTTAACAAAAAACACAAGAAGCCTACTTAGCAACGGGACTGCGTTCTCCACAACCCAGCAGCGCCTACAGGTCAGCGGAAGAGGTGGGCCTAATCTCCCAGCATAAACAAAAAAGACACAGGAAGCTTCCCTAGCAACCTGAAGGAGTCCCTAGAAACCCAGTAGTGCCCCCCACAGGCAGACAAGTGACCTCATCAAGCAGCTCTCTGACACCACAGCCAGGTAAATCCACAAAGATGGGAAAAAACCAGCACAAAAAAGGTGAAACCATCAAAGACCAGAACACCTCTTCTCCTTCAAGGGATCACAACTCCTCAACAACACAGGATCACAACTTGACTGAGAAGGAGTGCAAAGAACCGACGGAAACAGGATTCAGAAGGTGGATAATAACAAACTTTTCAGAGTTAAAGAAACACGTTCTTGCAAAGAAACCAAAAACCTTGAAAAATGGTTAGACGAAATGCTAACTAGAATAACCAGCTTAGAGAAGAACATAAACGACTTGATGGAGTTGAAGAACACAGCACGAGAACTAGGTGAAGCAAACACAAGCTTTAATAGCCGAATCG
The DNA here is from genome assembly GCA_036589455.1 of Ateles fusciceps. Lineage (NCBI taxonomy): Eukaryota > Metazoa > Chordata > Mammalia > Primates > Atelidae > Ateles > Ateles fusciceps. The sequence continues at coordinate 5,792,825 of JAZHEH010002789.1, read as the reverse complement.
ATCAAGCAGAAGAAGGGATATCAGAGATTGAAGATCAACTCAATGAAATAAAAAAGAAGGCAATACAAGAGAAAAAAGAGTGAAAAGAAATGAACAAAGCCTCCGAGAAATATGGCATTATGTGAAAAAACCTAATCTATACCTGATCGGTGTACCTGAATATGACGGGGAGAATGAATCCAAGCTGGAAAACACACTCCAGGATATTATCCAGGAGAACTTCCCCAAGCCTAGCAAGGCAGTCCAAATTTCAAATTCAAGAAATATAGAGAACTTCACAAAGATATTCCTCAAGAAGAGCAACCCCAAGGCACATAATCGTCAGATTCATGTTTTATTTTAAACTTAGGAAAAAGTTTATTTCCATTTGTCAAAGAAAACAAAAGTTCTCTACTGTTTACCACCTTCCCCATATCATTAAAAACATGAAAATAATTATATGAGCATACATTTTTTTTTTTTAGATGGAGTCTTGCTCTGTCAGGCTGGTCTCGAACTCCTGACTTCAGGTGATCCACCCGCCATGGCCTCCCGAAGTACTGGGATTAGAGTCATGAGCCATCACCCCCAGACGATATACTTCATTGTTTAGGGAATAACAAGAAAGAAACATCTGCACATATTGTACAGATGGAATTTTTGTTTTGAATATTTTCTATCTGTGGTTGGTTGAATCCATGGATGCAGAACCCATAGATATGGAGGACTAACTCTACTAACAAATTATAAACACATTCACATGCATTAAAAAAATACAATCATAGCATATATTCTTTTTTGTAGCTGTTTTTTCACTTATATCATGGCCCTATTTATTTATTTATTTATTTATTATTTATTATTTTTTTATTTTTTTGAAAGGGAGTTTTGCTCTTGTTGCCCAGGCTGGAGTACAATGGCATGGTCTTAGCTCACTGCAACCTCTGCCTCCCGGGTTCAGGGATTCTCCTGCCTCAGACTCCCAAGTAGCCAGGATTACAGGCATGCACCACCATGCCTGGCTAATTTTGTATTTTTAGTAGAGATGGGGTTGCACCATGTCAATCATGACTGGTTTCCAACTTTTGACCTCAAGTTATTCATCCACCTCGGCCTCCCAAAGTGCTGGGCTTACAGGTATGAGCCACTGTGCCCAGCCAAACCTATAGCTTTTTAATGATCAGTATTATTTATGTCATCAAGCTTCTATTGACAGTCGTTTAGGTGCCTTCGCTTCTATAAACAATGTTTTCATGAATATCCTATCATCTTGTCTAATTGTCTTCTTAAGACACATTATTTTAGTTTTTAAAATTTTTTAGAGACAGGGTCTAGGTATGTTACCCAAACTGGAGTGCAGTAACTATTCATAGGCACAATCATAGCGCACTGCAGCCTTGAGCTCCTGGCCTCAAGAGATCCTCCTGCCTTAGCCTCCTGAGTAGTTGGGGCTACAGGCATGTGCCACTGTGCCAGGTTTCTAAATACATTCTTAGGTAAAAATCATTACATCAAAGAGTACAGCTATTTTAAAAGCAAGTCACTGTATATTAAACATAAGTAAGCTTAAATATAACTTAACACTCATAAATTGGTTATGTTCCACCATCCTAAATAGTTACAAAATATTCACATTCTAAACTAATCTGTAGGCTGGGCACAGTGGCTCATGCCTATAATCCCAACACTTTGGGATGTCAAGGCAGGAGGATCACTTGAGACTAGCAGTTTGAAACCAGCATGAACAACATGGTGAGAACACATCTCTTCAAAAAATTACAAAATTAACCTCCAATTACTGGATATATACCCAAAGGATTATAAATCATTCTACTATAAAGACACATGCACATGTATGTTAATTGCAGCATTATTTACAATAGCGAAGACTTGGAACCAAGGCAAATGCCCATCAATGACAGACTGGGTAAAGAAAATGTGGCACATATACACCATGGAATACTATGCAGCCATAAAAATGGATGAGTTCATGTCCTTTGCAGGGACATGGATGAAGCTGGAAACCATCATTCTCAGCAAACTAACACAGGAACAGAAAACCAAACATTGTATGTTCTCACTCATAAGTGGGAATTGAACAATGAGAACACATGGACACAGGGAGGGGAACATCACACATCGGGGCCTGTTGGGGAGTTGGGGACAAGGGGAGGGAGAGCATTAGAACAAATACCTTATGCATATGGGGCTTAAAACCTAGATGACGGGTTGATTGGTGCATCAAACCACCAAGGCACATGTACACCTATGTAACAAACCTGCACATTCTGCACATATATCCCAGAATTTAAAATAAAATTTAAAAAATATATATATATCCAAGCATAGTGGCCCAGGCCTGTCTCTTAAAAAAAAAAAAAAATCTGCAAATATTGGATGTAATCTTAAATTAAATGAGAATTTATAGCTATGGTGAATTTTTGTTACCCCAGAAAAAAAATTTAATTTAAATTATAGCTGTCAAGTACTTATGTCTTCCTAGGAAAAGCAGTGATTTATTAGAATTCATTTCCTTACCAAGATTTCCAACAGAAGAGGTGAGACTATAAGAGTGACCATACTATTACTGTTTTTTTAAGTCGGGTTCTTTGAAGTATTATTTATATTCAGTAAAATTACCATTTTTAGTATACAAATTTATGAGTTTTGACAAATACATACAGTCATATAACAATAATCAAGATATAGAACACTTACATCTCCCAAAAAATTCTCTCCTGGTTCTTTGGTGGCAATCTCACCCCTGCTCCAGCTTCTGGAAACCACTAATCTACTTTCTGTCTGTATACTTTTGGATCTCCCCAAATTCTACTTAAATACACTCATGCAGATTTATTTCATTCCTCATGCAGGCTTATTTCATTTACCATGATGCTTTTGAGTTTGATCCAAGTAGTGGTGTATACCAATAACCTGTCCATTCCTTTTTATAGCTAGTATTCCCTCACATGGGAGAACCACAATTTGTTCCTCCATTGAAGGACATGTAGGTTGTGTTTCCATTTGGGGTGATTATAAATAAAGCTGGTATAGACATTCATGTACAAGTCTTTATGTGACTGTAAGTTTTTGTTTTTGTTTTTGTTTTAAGCCAGAGTCTCACTTTGTTGCCCAGGCTGGAGTGCAGTGGCACAATCTCTGCTCACCTCAACCTTCACCTCCCAGGTTCAAGAGACTCTCCTGCCTCAGCCTCTCAAGTAGCTGGGACTAAAGGCATGCACCACCATGCCTGGCTAATTTTTGTATTTTTAGTAGAGACGGGGTTTCCCCACGTTGGTAAGGCTGGTCTTGAACTCCTGACCTCAGGTGATCTGCCCGACTCAGCCTCCGAAAGTACTAGGATTACAGGCATGAGCCACCATGCCTAGCTGTGACTAAGTTTTTATTTCTCATGGGTAAACACCTAAGGCTGGCATTACTGGATTGTATGGCGTATCACTCAGGGTGATCCCCAGAAAAAGAATCAATGGATTATAAATATATATAGGAGATATATATCTCCTATATGTCTACACATCTATGTATATCTGTATCTATCTATATATGACATACATATACATATATGTGTGTGTGTATTCATTCACACCCACGCACTTACAGAGAGAAAAAGATAGATTTAAGGATTGATTCAAGGGCTGGGCACGGTGGTTCATGCCTGTAATCCCAGCATTTTGGATTGCTGAGGAGTGGGGGATCACCTGAGACCAGGAGTTCGAGACCAGCCTGGGCAACAAAGTGAGACTACATCTATACAAAAAAAATGTTTAATTGGCCGGGCATGATGGTACATGCCGGTAGTCCCAGCTTCTCAGGAGGCTAATGTGGGAGGATCTTGAGCCCAGGAGTTTGAGGCTGCAGTGAGCCATAATCACACCAATATACTCCAGCCTGGGCAATGAAGTGAGACCCTGTCTCAAAGAAAAAAAAAGGGGGATTGGTGTACACAGCTGTGTGGAAATTTTGTGTCCAAAGTTTATGGGGCAGGCCAGCAGGCTGGAAATTCAGGTAAGAGTTTGACATGGTTTGGCTGTGTCCCAACCCAAGTGTCATTTTGAATTGTAGCTTCCATAATCCCCACCGTGTTGTGGGAGGGATGCAGTGGGAAGTAATTGAATCATGGGGGAGGGTTTTTCCCATGCTGTTATAGTGACAGTAAGACTCACCAGAGCTGATGGTTTTATAACAGGCAGTTCCTTGCCCAGGTTCCCCTTGCCTGCCGCTATATGGGACATGCCTTTGTCCCTCCTTCACCTTCTGCCATGACTGTGAGTCCTCCCCCAGCCATGGGGACCTGTGAGTCCATTAAACCTCTTTTTCTTTGTAAATTATCCAGTCTTGGATATATCTTTATTAGCAGCATGAGAATGGACTAATACAGAGTTGATGCAGTTTTGAGTCCAAAATCTACCAAGAAGGCCAGAAGCCTGAAAGGTCACGCAAGGTTTCTATGTCGCAGTCTTGAGGCAGAATTGCTTCTTATTTGGGGAAACTTAGCTTTCCTCTTAAGGTCTTCAACTGACTGGATGAGGCCCATCCATCATTAGGTAAGATAATTAGCTTTACTCAAAATCTACTGATTGTGAATGTTAATCACATCTTTAGAAATATCTTCATAGCAACATCTACACTGATGTTAACCAAAAAAACTAGGCCTTATACATCTAAAATTAACCATCACATATCAGCCAGGCACGGTGGCTCACACTTGTAATCCCCAGCATTTGGGAGACTGACATGGGAAGACGACTTGAGTCCAGGAGCTCATGATCAGCATAGGCAACATAGTGAGACTCCTATCTACAAAAAAATTTTTTTTATTAGCTGGGCATGGTGAGATGCACCTGTAGTCCCAGCTATTTGGGAGACTGAGGTTGGAAGATCTCTCGAGCCTGGGAGGTTGAGGCTGCCCTGAGTCATGATCACACCACTGCATTCTAGCCTGGGTGACAGCACAAGCCTGTCTCAAAAAAATAAAAATTAAATTAGATCAAATTAACCATCACTTATGGTAAGTGTGTTTAACTGCCAAATTGTTTTCCAAAGTGGCTGTCCCCTTTTATCTTACCTGCAGTGTATGAGTGTTCATGTGAGTGATTATTTATAAGCATTCTTTTAGCCAAAACTCTTATATTATACATTCAATTTGCCACAGCACTGGGATGTAAAGAAAACAAGTCAATCTTACTGTATGAAAAGGGAAAATAATTTTCTCTTTATCCTTTGTAGTTCTTGGTTGGGACAGAGTGACAGACATGTGTGGCCAAAGATAGATTAACGAACAGGTTTATTAACATGTGTACATGGGTAATATCTGTTGAAATTAGTACATCTCAAAGAGATGGCTTTGAATTTAGTATTAAATACCAACGTGTGCTGAAACGAAGAAAGAATGGTATTGGGAAGGCCAGTTATGTGGAGATGCTCAGGAAAAGCAAGGGTAAGGTTTGTTAAGCAGATTTTAGCCAGTGCCTTTTCCATTTATACACATCTTAGTGACATTGTCATCCATCTCCGCCTGGTACAGAGTAGGAGACACTCTTACAAATGGAGATTCCCTTTATAGATACAAATTTATCTTACAAAATAGTAACTTCTAGTACTCTGTTCTCAGAATTTCTCCTGCATCTGCAGTTTCTCAAAATAATCAGCTCAAAATAATCCTTACGCCAAAAAAAATACATATTTTGGAGTAACATAATCTGGTCCCCAGCACTGCCATTGGGGAATTTGTTTGTAAACAAACATCAAGTATGAGGTGTTTTGACTTTTAAGTATTAACCTTAGGAGGAAGTACATTGGTTGTAACATAGGTTAAAAAGGGCAAGTAAGCTGTATAATGTTACGTCACTAATAAACCTGGCTTACTAGCTAGTATATCTCATCCTTCAAAGGCTGGCAAGTTCTTTAAAATCTAATCTACCTTAGGCATGCCCTCAGGAGAAACCAATATCTTAATTAGAAGCAACAAATCAGAAAATCTAAATGCTGTTTAAAAGCATCCCCTTCCCAGACCTTAGTTCTTATTTTCCTCCCCAGTAGGAGATGTTTGCTTTTATTATTTTTAATTCGCTTTTATTTTTTTAAAAGATGGAAGTCGCAGCTCAAGATGGGAGAGAAAATTTGCCTTCCCTCAATCCTTTTCTATGTTTCCTTTTAATAAAAAGTGAGAGGTTTATGTAAATAACCTGTGACTCCTCAGGTACCAGTAGAGGCTAAGAACAGCTACTCCTGTTCTTCAACAGAAAGATGCTTAGCTCCACACTCAGCAAGGTCATCTCGTTACCATGGTAACACCATCTCTCTTCTCACTCTCGGGAGTTTTGCCTGCATCTGCTGATGGAAGGGCACTGCCACATTTGCATCAGAAATTAAATACTTTCCAAGACAGATCGTACACAAGGGCTGGGGTCACAGGGATCACCAGCATGACCTTGACAGAGGTGAGCAGAATTACTCCAATGTTTACAGTATTTCTCTTTAGCATCATCATTTCCCAAAAAAGAATGGAAAATTGATGACTCAGAATGTAGTAAGCTTGTTGATGAGCAGGGTACCAAGCGGAAATATTCTCTCCAAAGTAACAGTGAAGTGCAGGAGCTTTCAGCAGCAAGCCTGCCAGGTTTTCAGGACTATTTCCCGCTGTGCCCTGAGGAGCATAGCCCCACACTGCCTCAGAAACCTTCTCACATGGTAGGCAGCTGCTTGTTCGGGATCTCCCTCTCTCTCTCTGTCTCTGTTTCTCTCTCTCTCTCTCTGCCTCTCTCTCTCTCTCTGCCTCTCTCTCTCTGTCTCTCTCTCAAGTCCACCTCTACCTTCTGCCTTCATTCTCATCTGTTGGCCTGCATTTCTTCTTAGGCTTGTTTTATAGTGACTGCTTGCCCAGTGATCCGTTCATCCTGCTGGCAGACTTTATCCCAGGATCCTTCCCCTACGCCCACCCTATCACTGGAGGTGGTTGCGGCCATGTCTGGGAAAGGAGACCTGCCAATTTCTCTTCCCGACACTTGTCTCTCCTGGTTTCTCCCTTCTTCTTGTCCTCTTCCTCATTCCCTACTCCCCCACACTTCCTTCTCTTTTCTCTTTCTTGTTTTTCCTTTGCTTCTCCTCTTCTCAAACTAAAATGTAGCACCCTCCAAAACACAGCCACATACATTTCACCCTGCTGGTGACACTGTAAACCAAAAACACAATTCTAAGCCCCCCGCCCTCATCAACCATCTAAATGGACTTCCTCCTTGGCCAGGGCACATGTTCTCAGGATCTTCTGAGGGCTGTGTCACAGACCACAGTCACTCATATTTGGCTCCGAATAAATCCCTTAAAAATTATTGCCAACTCTTTGTCAACAGTAATTTGGTGCCTGAACACATGGGGCCTCAGAGAAGACTCAGGACCCCAAAGGAGTTGTCCAAACTTGGAGCTAAGGTACCAGCAGGGGCCCATTGAAGCCTCCTTGACTTTGAGCCTTCCCAAAGGTGCTTAGACCAGAAAGAGACATGTAAGAGGGTGTCAACAACTCTGTAATGACACACTGTGGAGTCCAACCCACAACCAGCACACAACCCACCACACTGAACCCTAGGCCACAGCTAAGCTCCTCCTTTTCAAGAAAAAGAAAGTGGGAAACAAGTAATCTAAGAATCAGCAAGACTCTGTCGCAAAAAAAAAAGAGGAGACTTAAATTAGAACTACCAAAAAATATTGGATAGGAGACAGGACTAATGTGCAGTTCCTGCTTGGACAGACAAAACCATGTCTGGAGACTCACACTGTGAACAAAAGTCCAAGAACCACTACAGGAACATACCAGGAAAACCAAAAGAATTCAAAGACCCTTTGAAAGAAGCAGCTTGCCACTGCAAACACCACAAGACAGCCAAAAAACTGTGAGTTCCCAAAGTGTAAGAGAAGGAAAAGTCAGCCTTCAAACACACATCTACACTGGGGAACCTGAAAATCCAGGTCATAGGAGAACAATTTAACCTTACCTACAGCTGAAACAGATTTAGGGTGCTGAATAAAATATAAAAGTAGAAGAAGCAATGGAAAGAGCCCTGTAGGCACTCCCAGTCTCCAGCTCAAGCCCAGGGAAGCCATTCCTAGCTTTATCTCACAGAGGTCCTTGAGGAAGTGAAGGCAGCCAGTGGGACTGGAGAGGAGATGCAGAGAGAAGGAAGCTCCTAGCTGAACTTTGTAATAATTTTGACTGAGCACTAATTTTTCTGAATAGAATCAAGTGGGGCAAATGGGGAAGTGCCAATATAAGCGCAGAAGCCACAGCAGACAGTGCAGGCAGGTGGGGAGGGGTGAGACCTGAGAACCCTGTTTGCTTGTTCAACAGGGAGGCTTGTAGCCTGGGGCAAGATCTCATCCCTGCATGTGGGCTGCTGGGATATGAACTCAGTGTGGTTGGTGGGAGCACGGCGGGAGTAAGATTGGCATTGCTGATTGCATGAGAGCTAGCTAGGTAAGGCCTGTCACTGCTGGCTTTCCCCACTTACCTGGCAATTTGTATGATCCAGCAGAGTCAGCCATAATCCCCCTGGGAATATAACTCCATTGCCTGAAAACCACTCCTCTACCCGTCACAGTGGCCACAGAAAACCCCACCTATGGAGAATCTGAGCTCAGACTTACCCAACCCTGTCCCACCTGATGGTTTTGTCTATCGCCTCTGGTAGCCAAAGACAAAAGACATAAACTCTTGGGAGCTCTATGGCCCCACCCATCACCTGAGAAACCTGAGTACCTATCCCGGCCAATATAGGGCTAGCCTATATCCCCCTTCTACTATCACATCTTGTGCTTTCTTGAGCTGGTGCTCTTGCCTCCCAGAGTGCTGGGATTACACACATGAGCCACTGCACCTGGCCTACAATTATATGTTTAACTTGGCAATTAAATCTGTTTTAATTTCCCTCTAGCACATCAGAATTTTTTTCTCTACTTTTTCACCTAAGAGTTGTTTCCTTTAATACGCAAATTTAGGGCTATTTAGCTGACACCTGCCTTGAGTAATGAAAGAGGTTATCAAGAATTTGGAAGTCTAAAATAGTAAAAAAAAAAAAAAAAAAAGAGGCAGGCGTATGTAGCTATAAAATGAACTTCTATCAGCATGCTTAATATGTCTATGTATTTATGTGTCATGTCTATCATGTTTCACTATTAAAAATACATAAAGAGCTCTAATTGGCTTAAAGAAAAATAAAAACATTAAAATACTTTTTTAGAAAAAAATAGACTTTAAGTCAAATGCTTTTTCAGGATCATGTGACTTAAATAGAATCTTTAATAAATAAGCAGGCTTTAAAATTATTTGTATAATAATATAAATGTCTTAAGAATTGTTAGCATTTTTGTTTGCATTTATTGATCAAGTGGTTTCATGCTTGTCCCTACAGAATACTACAAGGTGTCAGGATTTGGCATAAGGGTTATAAAACTATAAACCTAGCCCAAAACAGAATGATCTTTGCTTGTGTAATTTTTAATAAATAAAACATATAATATTGTGGGTTTAATGAAAACAGCTAAATTCTGAGTTATTAATAAAAACACCCTTATTGAAGCATACATCTTCTTACTTAAATATTTGAAATTCATAGTTTATCAAATTGGTTTACAGGGAATTAAGTAGTAACTATCACAGTTTTCTTTCTTTCTTTTTTTTTTTTCTTTTTTTGAGACAGAGTGTTGCTCTGTCACCTAGGCTAGCGTACAGTGGTACAATGTCGGCTCACTGCTACCTCCACCTCCCGGGTTCAAGCGATTCTTCTGCCTCTGCCTCCCAAGTAGCTGGGACTACAGGCGCATGCCACCATGCCCATCTAATGCTCTGTATTTTTAGTAGAGATGGGGTTTCACCAAATTAGCCAGGATTGTCTCAATCTCCTAACCTCGTGATCTCCCTGCCTCGGCCTCCCAAAGTGCTGGGATTACAGGCATGAGCTACCACACCCAGCCTGACTATCACAGTTTTCATAAATAATGTAGGTAAACTATTAAATAAATTAATCAAGTAAATGTAATGAAATAAATGCTTATAAACAAACTTGTCATATAATTTAGAATGTAAGGTTATATTAAATGATAGATATTAATTAAAGGTCTGCATTTTCCATTTAAAAATTATAGAAAAACTTTTTTAAAACAAGTTCTTATTAAAAGGTCAACACTTCCGTCTAATTCAAAGCTTATTTAAAGGTTATATACATAACTAGGTAAAAACGAACCAGGAAATAAGAGATGGAAAGAAAGCTACAGCTATGAAGAGGAATTTCTGGTAAGGAAGGCAAAAAACTAAAGTAATTTTATATGAGAAAGAATCTTGTATGGTGACTGATTGTCATCTTATTTTAGGACAAAATTAAGAGAGATATTTAGGACAAAACAGATAGTCCAGGAATGTCATAGATTGTCTATGTATGTTGTAATAAGGTTAGTAAAAATAAATTAGTTTTTTTCAAAAATAAGGTTGCATAATTTGGTTGGAAATAATTTTTTTTAATTATTATAGTCCTTTTAGAGGTTAGTCTTTGTTATTAAAAATATAGTAATACAAAACTAAAGAATTAGTTAAAATAAGGTTTTATTTAAAATACTGACTTTTTCTTAATACAAGATGTTTTTGATTTTTAAATTCTATAATCTGTCTCTTTGAAATTCCTCAGATTGATATATCAGAAGTTCAGTTCTTTTTTGAAAAGACCTTGGATGATAACTCTCTCCTTCACTTTTTGTTAGCTCCTGTAACTTTTAAAAATTAATAATCTAAAAGAAGGGTGAACATTTTCAAAAACAGGTAAATGAAAAATCTTTTGATCCTGCCTTTTTACTCTGTATGCCTGTTATATCTATATGTTTATATGTATCATGTGAAAGTGATAAATGATACATATCAGAGGTGAAAATTAGAACTTCAAGAGGAAACTTAAATTAGAACTACTGAAAAATAGTGGATAGGAGACAAGACTAACGTGTAGCTCCTGCTTGCACAGACAGAACAGTGTCTGAAGACTCACATTGTGAACTTTTGCTCCACGAACCACTGCAAGAAAATACCAGGAAAACCAAAAGAATTCAAAGACCCTTTGAAAGAAGCAGCTTGCCACTGCAGACACCACAAGACAGCCAAAAAACCAAGATTCCAAAGTGTAAGAGGAGGGAAAATCAGCCTTCAAACACACATCTCCACTGGGAAACCTGAAAATCCAGGTCATGGGAGAAGGATTTAACCTTACCTACAGCTGAAACAGATTTAGGGAGATTTCAAACTATATGAAAAGCTAATAAATTGACTTTTTCGAAAAGTAGTGGTTATTAGATTGGTAGAGGGTAGTTGAGATGCTTTTAATTCACATTACCTTAGTAATCTTTGGTAAGATTAATTTGGTAAATCTAATCTAAAAGTTATTTTTAATAGTTTAAAATCTTAAAGTCATGTTAAACCCTCAAGTTTTTCACTGGGAATTTGGATTACTAAGAATTAAAATAGTAGGAGCATAAAATATATTTTTGGTGAAGTTTATAAAACACAAGGATGTGGCTTTTGCTAAAGAAAATGTAGGGGTTTTTTTCCAGCTAAGAAACTACTCAAGAGTTGCTTTAAAATGAAGGAAAAATTATGCAGACAAAACTAAGTGGATAAAAAGAAAACTTAAGCTAGGGCAATGAAAGTTTGGACTCTGAGACTTATGGTTATCAAGAAGATGGTAAATATGGGGGAAGGGCAAAACCAAGTAACTATTAAAAACAGAGGATATAATGTAAAGGAATTTTTCCATTTTGTAAGTTGGTATCATCAGCTTCTTGAGAAATCTTTACTATAATGGATTGTAAAAATAACTACTTTAAGCCAGGTTCAGTGGCTCATGCCTGTAATCTCAGCACTTTGGGAGGTTGAGGCAGGTGAATCACGAGGTCAGGAGTTTGAGGCCAGCCTGGCCAACATGGTGACGAAAAATACAAAAAAATTTATTTATTTTTCTTTTCTTAGACCCACCCCCCCCAAAAAATACAAAAAATTAACTGGGCATAGTGGTAGGGTCCTGTAGTCCTACCTACTCAGGAGGCTGAAGCAGGAGAATCACTTGAATCCGGGAGGCAGAGGTTGCAGTGAGCCAAGATCGCGCCATTAAACTCCAGCCCTGGCAACACAGTGAGACTCCGTCTCAAAAAAATAATAAAATAATAAAAATAACTACTTTAAGGACAAAAGCCTTAATTTTAAATGCTACAGAATTTAAGAGCTTGTTTGGGTTGATGTAGGACACACAGCTCACTATTGAACAATCACTGAACATATGTGATCCAAATGCACAGGGTGTTATCCCTGAACCCTGAGAGAACCAGCCTAGTGAACCAGAAAAACACCACTGTAAAGTCTCTTTGCCCTGAGAAGGGAACTGCCCAACTCTCCCTATAAAATACGAAGTGGCGCACCCCAGATGAAGTTGTTAATATGCTTCATATGCAAGCCATGTTAGACTGGCCTTATAATGACTAGGATATCCTCCCACCAAATATACCTATTACCCAGGTCATGGGAAATTTTGTGGGGAAGGGACCCTTTTACATGGGTGCCCCTCCTGCAGAATTAAAAGATTGTTTGAGAAGCTTTATCAAATTTGCTGTCTTTCTTTCTTTTCTTTTTTTTTTTTTTTTTTTGAGACAGAGTCTTCACTCTATTTCCAGGCTAGAGTGCAGTGGTGCGATCTCGGCTCACTGCAACCTCCACCTCCTGGGTTCAAGTGATTCTCCTGCCTCAGCCTACCGAGTAGCTGGGACTACAGGTATGCACCACCACGCCCAGCTAATTTTTGGATTTTTAGTAGAGACAGGGTTTCATCATGTTGGCCAGGATGGTCTCAATCTCTTGACCACGTGATCCGCCCGCCTTGGCCTCCCAAAGTGCTGGGATTACAGGCATGAGCCACCACACCCAGCCAAATTTGTTGTCTTTCATGAGTCTTACATATGCAACTCTGTGCTAGGAACCCAAGTCTTTTTTCACCAGAAAAGGAAAAATGATCTGGAGATAGAAAAAAAAAACTTTGGGGGACTGAAGTATAAACACATATGGGTTAATAGAATTATGAAATGTAAGATGTTTAAACAGGCTTTACGTAAGGTAATTGTAACCCATTTACCTAAATGAAAATGAGTATTGTATCTAACTGGGGGATGTTTTCCCTATCTAGTACTATAAAACTGAAGTCATGTAAATCTGCTCTCTTGGGAAATATTAACTGGACACACTAAATAGGAACTACTAAGATTGTTTGAGCCCTCAAAGTATAGGGTAGAAGCTGGAGTGCTAGTCGGGACAAATCCTCCATCTCATAGCCCTTTGTGGAGCATTTATTTGTTGGGGCTGATGGCAAAATACTGTGAGTACTTCCCAATGACAAAAACCAAACTAAAGAATTTCCACTTGAGGGGCATTTACTGCCTTGCTATGAAATGTTAACTGAAGCTCCCCCTATGCTAATGGAAATCATGGTGCCTGAAAGAGTTCTGTGATAAAACAAAAGTGGCTTATATAGGACCTTGCTATCCGGGGGATGCAAGGAGGAGATGCTCATGAGCAGGGAGCCTCTTTTCCACAGGACTTATTCTAACTATGTGAGGAGCTGCTAGATGCTACAGTGCCTGATAGGCAGCTCTTGTGAGCTGTCTGGCCTGTGAATGGCATTTCCCAGTTGAACAAACATCTTGCTTGAAATCTGCTTCTCTGGTTAAAGACAGGTCAAGAAAATATTTTTCTTTTGAGTTATTTCGGTGAAGTACGGTTTTGTAAGCAAATTTGCCTTTTTCTCTGCGTTCTCTCAAATTCGTATTATAATTTTATGACAATATACTTATTTGTATAAGTTTAATAAGAGTTTTAAGACAAAACAATTAGAGACACTGGTTATTTTACCAAGACTTTAACTAAAATAACATACTTTTAGGTAAAGTTCCAGCATAGCTAACTTAAAAGGGGCCTATATGGCCAATCAATTCTTGTTGAATTTCATGCAAATAATCAGGCCAAACATAATAAGCTTAAAACTTATTTTGCACAGAAATTAGTCTTATTATAATTTCTCTTTAACAGAAAAAAAGTGTGGGGGGGTGCCACACACTTGAATTCAGTGATTCCCGGATTCAAGTGATTCTCCTGCTTCAGCCTCCTGAGTAGGTAGGACTACAGGAGCCTACCACTACGCCCAGTTAATTTTTTGTATTTTTGGGGGGTCGGGGCTAAAGAAAACTTCAAGAGAAAGAGAAATTGTTTCCAAGAAAATGTGTAACTAGATTTTAGCCCTAACTTTTGTTTTTTGGTTTTCTTTTGAGTAAATTATTTCTTGGCTACAATAATCCTCTAGAGAGTACCACATTATAATTTTTCTGCATATCTTTAGTTGGTACCCTAATGAAATAGGTTCCTTTTTTTATTCTAACATATGCATACTCTCTTGGTTGTCAAAATAATAATGTTATTTATCTCTCCTTGTTTTACTTCCAAGGAAACCAAAATCGTGGTATTCTGAAACCGGAGATGCTAATCTCCCCTCATTTGGCATCCCCACTGGGCCCAATCTGGGCCCAATCTGTTTTTCACTGCAAATATACTGATGCTAAAACTATACAAACACCTTCCCTCTAGGCCCATGGACTGTTGTGGAAGAGGTGGGCACATGAGATTGTAAGGACCAGTTTTGAGGGATAGAATTAGGTCAAGGTCAGATCCTCCAAATCCAGGAGGCGTACAAAGATGCCTAAACAGCTGGTAAAACAAGAGACACTGACTTGTAAGCTGTTATGTGTCACTTCTGCATCCACCCCAACCATAAAGGATTTGCTGCTTCCCATAGAATTAAAATAAAATATTTACTGACAGGATGAAGCTACTTTGTGACAAAGCCTCTTGGGTATAATACTCCCAGTTATGAGTTACAAAGATTGATACTTTTCCTAATTTTTCTTCAGAACAATGCTTATGTTTTGCATAGCTAGTTGCCATAAGTCTGTAACCTAAGTCCAAGCTTTCAGTAGCTCAACACATGGAAGTTAAAGTCAGTTTTGTAACTTTGTTTCAGTTTTTGTTTGTTGGCTTTTTACTTAAAATAATAATTTTAAGAGGAAATGAATGCCTGTCCACATCCATTTCTATTTGGCCTAGAATAATTAATTGCCTGTAAGTCTTTTGGCTCAAGTGCCTCTGCCATAGAGTCCTACCGAGGGACAGGATGGACCCAGGGCAGGCAGCCCTGCCACCCCAGCAATGCCATGGGACAAAATAAAGATTTCCTGGCCTTTGATGTTGCCTCTGGCTAATCTTGGCCAGAAGGGAGAGAGTGTAAAGCAAAAATAAAATGCTAAGGCCCCCCCAGTCATCTGAATGGACTTCCTCCTTGGCCAGGGTACATGTTCTCAGCATCTCCTGAGGGCTATGTCGTGGGCCATGGTCACTTACATTTGGCTCCGAATGAATTTCTTTCAATATTTTACAGAGTTTGACTCTTTTCATTGACAATACTCAGGCCTGTTGGTCAGGCCCCAAACTCCATGCCATAGACACAGACCCAAATATAACATCCTAGGAAAAAAATATCCATAGCCAAAAGATGTAAATCCTTCACAGACATAAGCCGTATGTGACACAGTCCATACCAGCCTGTGGCCAGGAATGAAGTCACATTAATGTCAATAACCTTGTCTGGCTAAATCAATCAAATATCCACATCCCCTTTCTTCCTTACCAACTAAAACCCAAGTTAAGTGTAGCAATGTGTTAAGCTACAAAAAACCACTTTCTCAGCTTCTCTTCAAAGGACAACTGATGAGTGGTGTCTCTTGGGGTGGGACTTTCAAAGAAAGCTCTTTAAGGAGGGTTGATTAGCCAAGACACACCATTTTGCATTTTCCCCTTTGTTATGGGACGAATTACGTACCCTGACCTGCTTGCTCTTTCCCCTTTAAATACTGAGGTTCCCAAAACTGTCTTTGAAAAAAGCACAGGACACAGATCCTACTGTGACTTGTGCTTCTTGCCCCACAGCCTTGGGCACATCCTCAACCTTGGCAAAATAAACCTCTAAACTGATTAAGATCTGCCTCGATTACTTTTTGGTTTACATGTCTATGAGAGCCTGAAAGCATTTTTGAGCAATCTCAAAGTTCACACTGTCTTCTGTTACTAAGAACTGATTATATCAGAGCAAAGGTGGAAAGCTTTAAAACGTTTCTTGGCTGGTTCACCTTTTTCCCTTGAATTTTGGGCAGTCACTTCACTGATCACTTTATTTTCCAGCTGGATTCTTTCCATCTGAAGAAATCTCTCTTCTTAGCTGGAAGGAAACACAGGCTAGAAGGTTCAAAGTAGCTCTCTCACGGAGAAGGAATTTGGAATTGTTCTTTCTTCTTTATATGTTTCTGTAATTTCCAAAGTTTTTATAATGAGACACATGGGTGCTAAAACTAGAAAAATGCTGTTTTTAAAAAGAAGAAGAAAATCTGCTTTCCTTTAACATTTATCTCTATTAAAAACCCAATTCACATAATTGGACATTTCTATTATTTCCTTCCTGGATGAAAAAATTAATGTCTAAGCAGCTTGCATTCATTAATACCACTAACATGATTATTATTCTCTACTCTCCTTAATACTGAAGAATTTCTCTCCACATTTTGCATCCTAGCTAAATCAGATTTTTTAAGAAAGTATGTACATAACTTCAGTAATCCAAATCATACATTAAAAATAAAATTCTAACACCAGAAGAAACAGCAATTACAGTAAGAAAATCAATCTGAAAAATAGCTCTCAGATGATAACCTGGAGAAGCTGAGCATATGACAACACGAAAGAGAATGGGCTTATTGTAAGGCTGCCCAGGCAGTCAAATTTTATTACAAGAAAGTTTTTTAAATCAAGAGAGAGGAAATAAACGTGCTAAAAGCTAGCTGTCTATACTGCACAGTATTCTTAACAGCTGGTGGGTAGGAAATAACACTTGAGTTTATTTGGAATTATTTTAGAAAAATTGTCTAATCTCTCTTTCCCTCACTTTCCTCCTGTTTGAAGTGGGATAGTAACACCACTAGAGGTGTTATCAGAATTAAAGGAGATGTTCATTCATTTATTCAACCAACTAGTAGTGACTTAATTTTGATATGAATAGTTGAGGAATTGATAAACCAGTTTAAAGATTTCCCCACCCTTTTGCCTCTCACTTTTTCCTCCTCCTGTCTGGCTTTTGATAACTTCAATTCCTTTCATTTAGCTCCCTCTGTGCAGATAGGGGTTTTAAAGGAAAATTAATCCTTTTTTTTTTAAGACAAAGTCTCAATCTGTCTCCCAGGCTGGAGTGCAGCAGTGAGATCTTGGCTCACCGCGACCTCTGCCCCCCCAGGTTCAAGCAATTCTCCTGCCTCAGTCTCCCGAGTACTGGGATTACCGGTGCCCATCACCACATCTGGCTAATTATTTGTATTTTTAGTAAAGACGGGGTTTCACCATGTTGGCCAGGCTGGTCTCGAACTCCTGACCTCAGGTGATCTGCCTGCCTCTGCCTCCCAAATTGCTGGGATTACAGGTATGAGCCACCACACCTAGCCAACCCTGGGATTCTTTTTACCCAGAATATTGAACCAGCGTATTTGTTGGGGGGGGAAAAAACCCAAAACAAAAAACCAGGTCTTGCTAAAGAGGCAGCAGCTCCACTGACTGGAGCCTAGAGCTGAAGCTGTCTCACTGTCCCCTGTATGCCTGCCCCAGGAGCTAAATTGAAAGCCTCAGAACAGCCAGGCATGGTGGCTTATGCTTGTATTCCCAGCACTTTGGGAGACAGAGGTGGGTAGATCACAATGTCAGGAGTTCGAGACCAGCCTGGCCAACACAGTGAAACCCTGTCTCTACTAAAAATACAAAAATTAGCTGGGCGTGTTGAGAGATGCCTGTAATACCAGCTACTTGGGGGATGAGGCAGGAGAATTGCTTAAAACCAGGAGGCGGAGGTTGCAGTGAGCCAAGATCATGCCAATGAACTCCAGCCTGGGTGACAGAGTTAGACTCCATATCAGAAAAAAAAAAAAGAAAAGAAAAGAAAATAAAGAAAGGAAAAGAAAGCCTCAGAGCTACCTTTGGCTCTTCAGGTCAGAGTTCACCTCAGCCTCCAAAGCCAAGCCTAAACCTGTTAATTAAGGCTGATCCCCTACAATATACCTATATCCCATCTACTCTTCCACTTAATATATAACCCACTTGTTGTAATCATATGAAGTTGTCATTTCTGTCAACCAAAAAACGGTTGAATATCTGTAATTTCATATGGCCTATATCTGACATTATTGGTATGCCCATTTGACAGATTAGGAAACTGAGGCTCCTATAAAAACCCCCAATCTATTCACTGTTGCCTTCTGAGCCACTTGAAGAAAAGAGTCCAGCCTGGAAAACACAGTTTATAAAGGGAGGCCCCGTTCTCACCATATTAACCCCTTAACCACCAGCCGTCAATCCTGCTCCTTCTTGCTCCTTCCTGTACCTTGTTGGTTTCATGGCTTAGTCAAAACTTGGAGATGAACATTCTGAATGAACCATTTTTAATCCGTATAAAGATCTACTTCAAGGGTGGGTCATGGTGGCTTATATAATCCCAGCACCTTGGGAGGCCAAGGCAGGAGGATAGCTTGAGGCTAAGAGTTTAAAAAAATTAGCTGGCCATGGTGGTACATACCTGTATTCCTAGCTACTGAGGTGGCTCAGGTGAAAGGATCGCTTGACCCCAGTGTACAGTGAGCTGTGATCCTGCCACTGCCTGGGTGACAGAACAAGACCCTGTATCTAAAAAAAAAAAAAAAAAAAGGCCGGGCACAGTGGCTCACACCTGTAATCCCAGCACTTGGGCAGATCTCAAGGTCAGGAGTTCAAGACCAGCCTGACCAACATGGTGAAACCCCTGTCTCTACCAAAAACACAAAAATTAACTGGGCATGGTGGTGCGCACCTGTAATCCCAGCCACTCAGGAGGCTGAGGCAGGAGAATCGCTTGAACCCAGGAGGCAGAGGTTGCCGTGAGCTGGGATTGCACCACTACACTCCAGCCTGGGAAACAGAGCAAGACTCCTTCTCAAAAAAAAAAAAAAAAAAAACACTTCAAAGCCTTCTTAATTGCCTCTTAAAATGTTTTTATTGGTACTACAACAATTAATAGTAAAATAAATAATTTTGATCAAAGTTTATTAATGCCATATTTTCCCCATCTAGAATAAAAGTAATTGGATAAATATACTTCATGTGTTCATGTATCTAAATTTGTCTGATTCACAAATGTATGTATTCTCTCTGTTTTTTGGAGAGCATTCTGATGGCATCCTGCTCAATGAACAAAATATGATTATTCTATTACTTGTTAAGAACATCGTAAGTCTGTAAATCCATGCCAAAGCCCATTGCTCTTTTCTTTTAACTTGTGTAACACTTATTGTGTTGAATGAATAAATCTATTCATTTATTTATGCAACAAACATTTCTTAAGCACTGTGATGATTAATTCATGTGTCCACTTGGGTAGTCTATGGTGCCCAGTTGTTTGGTCAAAGGCTTGTCTACATGTTGCTGTCAAGGTATTTGTGGATATAATTAACATTTATAATGAATTGACTTTAAGTTAAGCAGATTACTTCAATAAGGATTCATCCGATCAGCTGAAGGCTTTAAGGGCAAAGACTGAGGTTCTCTGAAAAAGAAGCAATTCTGCCTCTACAAAGAAATCCTACCTGACCTTTCAGGCTGCTGGCCTCTGAGATTTTTCAACTCAAGGCTGCAATATCAGCTCATACCAGAATTTCCAGCCTGCAAGTTTCAGACTTGCCAGCCCCCCACAATCATATGAACCAATTCCTTGAGATTAATCCTAATACTTCTGTTTCTCTGGAGAATCATAAATAATATAAGCACCCACTGTGAGGTAGGCACTATGCTCATCAATGAGGACCCAGGCTGGCCAGATGTGATATGGATCACATCTGTAATTTCAGCACTTAGGGAGACTGAGGTGGGAGGATCACCTGAGCCCAGGAATTCAAGACCAGCCTGGGAAACATAGTGGAACCCCTGTCTCTGCAAAAAATTAATTTAAAAAAAATTAGCTAGACATGGTGGTGCATGCCTGTGGTTACAGCTACTCAGGAGGAGGCTGAGGCAGGCGGATCCCTTAAGCCTAGGAGACCAAGGCTGCAGTGAGCTATAATTGCATCACCGCACTTCAGCCTTGGCAACGGAGATCCTGTCCCAAAAATATATATTAGTAAGTAAATAAATAAGGACCCAGATAAACCTATTCATGAGATGACCTCCCTTAAATGCAGAGGAAACACGTTAAGAGAGGAATCAGGACTCCTCAAGGTAAGGGCTGTGAGAGAACAAAGTACTGAGGAAATAAGTTGACTTATTTCAGGCAAGGAGTTGACTAATTCTGCCTGAGGAACTGGAGAAGTTATACCTAAAGAGGTGATATTTTATCTGGGACTCTGGGTGAGTCAGCATTCCCAGGGTTGATTAGGAGTAGAAGGCACTATAGGAACCAAGCCCAGAGCTATTGTGATTCAAGAACATGTCCTAAGACCCAAATATTGCAGGTGCACATGATGAAGCGCTGTAAGACCAGGATGAAACAGATCGGGACCAAGTTGTGAAGATTGATATTGAAACTGAGATGCAATGGCTGAAAACGTCTTAGCCAAGATTGGTAGGGAAGTCTAGAACTAAGTGCTAGCTGGAACACGGAAAGAAAAGGCAAAATAAACACCATTTCAACATGGGAGAAAACTCTTCATTTTGTAAATAAAAGAGATTATGTCAAGAGAATGTAGCTCTTCATTCAAAAATACATTAATTGAGTATTTATCCTGGGCCACGAAATATTCTAGAAACTGGAAATATAACAATGTATAAGATATAGTCCTTAGGTTGCAGCATGTCATGTAGGGGCCAGGCAGAAAGTTAGTACATGCTCCCCAGCCCACTCCAACCTGGAAAAACAGAGGTTACATTCACAATGTCATCCACCTCCTTGTAAGTTTCCTGGTTATTTTAGTAGTATCTATTATTCTCTCCATGTTTGGCCCTGGTTCCCTTTAAAGATGTTTGCTATTGAGGTCTCTGCTACCAGGGGAAATCTGCCTGTGGCCAACCCCATTGCTCCCACCCCCACCTCCACAGGGCACCCACCTCAATCTAGTGTCCCAGGTGGTGGTTTCACAGACATATGCTATATTTAAAAAATCATCAAGCTAGCTGCGTAGTGGCTCATGCCTGTATCCCAGCACTTTGGAAGGCCAAGGAGATGGATCACCTGAGGCCAGAAGTTCGAGACCAGCCTGGCCAACATGATGAAACCCTGTCTTTACTAAAAATACAAAAAATTAGCCAGTCATGGTGGCAGGCACCGGTAATCCCAGCTACTCAAGAGGCTGAGGCAGAAGAATCACTTGAACACAGGAGGCGGAGGTTGCAGTGAGCCAAGATTGCACCACTGCACTCAGCCTGGGCAACAACAGCAAAAGTCCATCTCAGAAAAAATAAATAAGAGAATTAAAATGATGAATAATAAGTATTGGTAAGAATATGAGAAAGGCAAACACTGTTGGTAGGTGACTCCTACGATCATTCTGGGGGGGACGATATGGCAGTACTTAATGAAATTTAATAAAAATGTTCCTTATATTCCAACAATTTCGCTCCAGGTAAAATATACCCGAGACATTCTCACACAAATGAGCATGAGGTTGTGTGTACAAGGATGTGCACTGCAATGCTTATGTGGTAAAGGGAAGTTTAAAATCCTAGGCCTGAGGCAGAAACACCTCATCCAGCAGTTATTAGGTTAATGCAGAAGTAATTATGGTTTTCTCATTAAAGTACTGGTGAAACTTGCAATAACTTTTGCACCAAACTAAAATAAATGCAACTTGCTTGATATATAACAATATAGATTTTTTAAAGCTTAGTGCTGAGCTTTTAAAAGGATAGAAAAGAGAAAGGTCCCTGGCAAAATACTAATTATGTGAATTTAAAAACATACACACAAAAATACCACATATTTTATAAGAACACATTCAAGTTCAAAGATAGATATTAACATATTAGAATTAGTATCTATTAGAAGAAGGAGGAAATGAAAGTGGAGAACTAATCAACCAAAGGAAGTATTTTTAAAATGAAGTTGAAAAAAAAAAAACCCCCGATAAGGTGGCTCACGCCTGTATATCCCAGAACTTTGAGAGACCAACAGGGATGAATTCCCATGCCCAGGAGTTTAAGACAAGCCTGGGCAACATGGTGAGACCTCTTTCTCTATTATTTTAAAAAAGAAGGCTGGGTGGGGTGGCTCATGCCTGTAATCCCAATACTTTGAGAGGCCAAGGTGGGAGGATCACCTTGGTCAGGAGTTTCAGACCAGCCTGACCAGCATGGAGAAACCCCACCTCTACTAAAAATACAAAATTAGCTAGGTGGGGTGGTGCATGCCTGTAATCCCAGCTACTTGGGAGGCTGAGGCAGGAGAATCTCTTGAACCTGGGAGGTGGAGGTTTCAGTGAGCCATGATCACGCCACTGTACTCCAGCCTGAGTGACAAAGTGAGACTCTGTCTCAAAAAAAGAAGAAAGGAAGAGGAGGGATGGGACAGGAAGGAGAAGGGGAAGGGGGAAGGGGAAATTCTGCTATCATGTTCTTCACTGTCAGAGAGAAGCCAGCTCTCCCAGATTCTTTGCATTACCAAGTATGAATTCCATGTCTGGGGCAGGTACATCAGAATGGCCAGGGTTAGGCCATGAGCAGGGCTCTAGTTGCAAGGAAGGCTGGCAATGCTGCTCTTTTTAACTTCCATAGTGAGATATAGTTTTTGCTTCCCCCCCAAGACACATGAAGTGGGGGATATCATGGAGCATCAGAAGAAAGTTTCATGCTGAGCAGCCAAAAGGATGAAAAAAGTCCGCTAATGGAAGTGTGGCCAGCTTCCATAGAAGAACAGTCCACTGACTTTTCTAACTAAAAAGCCAATGATAACATTTTCCAGAAGAGTTTCATGAAAGGCTAGGGTGGGGGTGTGGGGGAGAGAAGGAAGTAGGTAGTAGTGATAATTATTTGGATCTGTGTCCTGTGTCCCCACCCAAATATCATGCTCATCCCCAGTGTTGAAGGTGGGGCCTGGTGACACGTACTGAATTGTGGGGCCAGTTTGGTTTAGCATCGCCCTCTTGGTGCTGTTCTCATGGTAGTGAGTGAGTGAGTTATTGTACGATCTGGTTGTTTAAAAGTGTGTGGCACCTCCCACCTCTGTCTCTTCCTCCTGCTCTGGCCATGTGAAGTACCTCACTCCCCCATTTGCCTTCCTCCATGATCATAAGTTTCCTGAGGCCTCCCCAGCCATGCTGCCTGTACAGCCTACAGAACTGTGAGTCAATTAAACCTCTTTTCTTTATAAATTACCCAGTCTCAGGTATTTCTTTATAGCAGTGTGAGAATGGACTAATACAAGTGGTAAGTTGGAGAATGAACGGAACATGAAGACCAAGCAGTAATGAATATAGACTACTAAGGTGTTTCACTGTGAATGGAAGGTTAAAGGGGTTCATATGGAGAGGAAAATGTAGAATGAAAAAAGAGACTTTGGGTTTTTTTAAGTTAAAAGAGATTTAAGTATGTTAGGCTGTGAAGAAGGAGCTAGCAGAGAAAGGTTGCCATGGCTAGAAAGAAAGTAAATGATTTGGCCAGGCATGTTGGCTCACACCTGTAATCCCAGCACTTTGGAAGGATGAGGCAGGTGGATCAGCTGAGGTCAGGAGTTTGTGACTAGCTTGGCGAACATGGTGAAACCCCATCTCTACTAAAAATATCAAAAAATTAGCTGGGTGTGGTGGTGGGCACCTGGAATCCCAGCTACTCGGGAGGCTGAGGCAGAGAATTGCTTGAACCTGGGAGGCAGAGGTTGCAGTGAGCTGAAATCATGTCACTGCACTCCAGCCTCGGTGACAGAGCAAGAGTCTGGAGCAGGGGGTTGGGGGAGAGAGAGGAAAGGAAAGGGAAGGGAAGGGGAGGGGAGGAGAGGCGAGGGGAGGGGAGGGGAAAGGGAGAGAAAGGAAGAGAAAGGAAGAAAGAGAGAGTGATTATGAAAAAGCAACAACCTAGTCAGAGCCCATGTGGAGGGGTCAGCCTTAGAATGGCTCCTCTAAGAGAGGAGCAAGGCAGCTAGAATGCGTGTGGCTGGGAATGTTTTTAATCTGGGAAGTGGTGGTGGGAAATGAGTGTCTATGAATGGCCTCTATTATATCTAGGAAATAAATAGCAAGATTATCAACTGAGGGAGGCAGAGTTGGGGGTGAGCTGGAGGCCTTGAGAAATAGTGAAATTTTCTGCTAAGTAGGAGGGGAGCTGACCATGATCAGGTAAAGGAAATATTGAAAGATGAGTACAGTTAAATGGAAGATTATAAATTTGAAGTGATTGTAATTTGCTTAATGGTTGTTTTTCCTTTAGCAGTACTCTGCTGCCCATGTGGAAGTGAGAAAAGTCAATATTGGTTTGGCCCCATGGATGTGCAGACCAGATACAGAATTATAAGAAACGAGCAAGAGAGAGTGGTTGAAGTGCTAGTCCATCTAGCTATGGATGATATAAGGAAGGAAATATGATCAGGAGGTGGTAGAGGGATCAAGGTATTTCAAAGTTCCTCTGAAGTTGAGGGATAAGAATTGTAGGAAAAAAAAGGAATGATAACTAAAAGGATGGGAACTTGTAATCAGAGTGTGAATCTTTTGAGTTTAGGTTTTAGAAGTGAAGCTATTTAGATCCAAGATGTGAACATTAAAAAGCAATAACCAGTTAGGTGCAGTGGTTCAGGCCTATAATCCCAACTGCCAAGGTGGGAAGAATGCTTGAGGCCAGGAGTTCAAGACCAGCCTGGGCAATATAGCAAGACCCTGTCTCTACAAAAAAATTTAAAAATTAAGCGGGCATAGTGGCATGCACTTGTAGTCCTAGGCATTCAGCAGGCTGAGGTGAGAGGATCACTTGAGCCTGCAAGTTCTAGGCTGCAGTGAATGATCATGTCACTGTACTCTAGCCTGAGTGACAGAGTGAGACATTGTCTCTGAAAAAGGAAAAAAGAAAAAGCAATTACTTTTGATATGCGATCCAGAGGAAAGAAAAAAAAATTAGAAAATACACCTGCAGAGAGATAAACCAACTGTCCCTCTGCTTAGAAGCCTGAAATTAAGAAGTATTGCAGTCAGCACAATGAGTCCTGGAGATCCTGCCTTCCCATCTGATAGCCATGGGTGGTACACATGGCCAAAAATGAGGATTCCCTAAGAAGCTGGAAATAAAGAAAAAAATAACTGCCCCAGATAGCTAGATTATAATATAAGCAAAGAAATAACTGTATCAGAGATAGGCAAAGTTATGGTAAAGAGATGGATGGTAAGATTCCCAGGCCAGTAAAGTGCAACCATAACTTGAAGTATCTGTAGTTATTACACCTGATAGAATGTGTCTATCAGGTTGCAGTTGGGTTTGTAAATGAAGCATGAAACAGAGTTAAAGACACAGACATTAACTGTGTGCCTCTAGCATGGGTCAGGGCAGTGAGTCCCTGGCCCACGGACACAGATAGCCTGACACAGCCAGATTCCTATTATTTATCATACCTGGATGACATTAACCATTAAAGTAATCCAGTTGATTCTCCTTGTTAATTCTATGTTCACCAAGAAAGCTTCTTATTAGATTCTGTCTTCCCACATAGGTTTTACAGATAGGACAAGATATATTGATCAGCAACATAACACCTCTGGGTGATCTAACAACTGAATTTCAGAACCTAAAAAGCTAAGCATTATCTCCTGGAAAGTGCTGCTCACAAAATACAGCCACTATTTGCCGGGTGCAGTGGCTCACGCCTGTAATCCCAGCACTTCGGGAGGCCAAGCCAGGCAGATCACGAGGTCAGGAGATCGAGACCATCCTGGCCAACATGGTGAAACCTCGTCTCTACTAAAATACTAAAAATTAGCCAGGCAAGGTGGCACGCACCTATAATCCCAGCTACTGGGGAGGCTGAGGCAGGGGGAATTGCTTGAACCCAGGAGGCAGAGGTTGCAGTGAGCTGAGATTGCGCCACTGCACTCCAGCCTGGGTGGCAAAGCAAGACTCTGTCTCCAAAAAAAAAAAACAATATAGCCACCATCTGAAGTTGGATTGGGGTGACAAGCAGTTGTTTCCTAGGCAGTGCTTCTCTAACCCACTGCCCTCCTACAAATCCACCACTGACTTCTGCATGTAATCAACAGCGGCAACAACACTTGTGCTCTATCTAATCCAAGAGCACAGGCCAATAAACTAATAAAGTGGGATATTACAGTCATTTGTCTTGTGGTACCATGTCATGCGGTGTCGTCATGTGGCTGCCATGTAAGAATAAAAATATTATTGGGGAACCGCGGCTTAGGTGCAGACATGGCCAAGTCCAAGAACCACACCACATGCAACCAGTCCCGAAAATGGCATAGAAATGGTATCAAGAAACCCCAATCACAAAGATACGAATCTCTTAAGGGGGTGGACCCCAAGTTCCTGAGGAACACGTGCTTTGCCAGAAGCACAACAAGAAGGGCCTAAAGAAGATGCAGGCCAACAATGTGAAGGCCATGAGTGTGCGTGCCGAGGCCATCAGGGCCCTCGTAAAGCCCAAGGAGGTTAAGCCCAAGATCCCAAAGGGTGTCAGCCATAAGCTCAATCAACTTGCCTACATTGCCCACCCCAAGCTTGGGAAGTGTGCTCGTGCACACATTGCCAAGGGGCTCAGGCTCTGCTGGCCAAAGGTCAAGGCCAAGGCCAAGGATCAAACCAAGGCCCAGGCTGCAGCCCAGCTTCAGTTCCAGCTCAGGCTCCCAAAGGTGCCCAGGCCCCTACAAAGGCTTCAGAGTAGATATTTCTGTCTGCCAACGTGAGGACAGAAGGACTGGTTTGACCCCCCCCAGGGTTGCCATCTGCATGGGGCTGGGGTCCTCCTGTGCTATTTGTACAAATAAACCTGAGGCAGCCAAAAAAAAAAGAATAACAATATTATACATCTGCAGGTATATAATAAAAATTAGGCTAGGGCACATTTTGGGAGGCTGAAGCAGATGGATCACTTGAGGTCAGGAGTTTGAGACCAGTCTGGCCAACATAGCTAAGCCCTGTTTCTATAAAAATACAAAAATTCATCAGGCATGGTGGCGTGGGCCTGTAGTCCCAACTTACTAGGGAGATAGGAGAATCGCTTGAATTCAGAAGGTGGAGGTTGCAGTGAGCTGAGATCATGCCACTGCACTCCAGCCTGGGTGACACAGTGAGGCTTCATCTCAAAAAAAAAAAAAATGTGCTAGGGCAAAAAATATAGGAAGAAAACATCCTCTGGTCATCAAATGATAAGGAAATGAACAAGTTCATTGCCATCCGAGTATGACAAGGTTGATGATTTAGTAACAACGCTAGAGCTAAGTAGCCATGCAATTGAGACCCACTTCCAAGAGCTTTGCTGTGCAATTAAGTCTTTCCAGAGCCATTAGCAATTACTCATACACTGAAACTATGTAAGCATTATATTGAATAGCATGCTTCCGGTATGTAATAAAGCAAATTTATTTGCTTCTTTAAAATGTACTCATTGGGGCTTGTTCTTCCTCTGCCCTCTGGGTAAGCATTATAGCAGGCCCTATGGCTTTTCTAATTATCCATAGGAAATGCAAGGTCCTCTGGTTAATTTTTAACATAGCAGCCACATGTAATAGTTAAAACTTCAAACTTCATGTGAAGCTGGGTTCTCTCCTCCTATCCTCCCAGCTCTGGTTATTGCCAGATGTTACCAGCTTCTCTATACCACTTAGGGCTTTTATTATTCCACCTCCATCTTGCTAGCTGTGTTTCTAATATTTTCAGGAAAATGACTAGGGAGCAGGAAAATTATTACTTGCATTATTGTGGGTAAGTAGTTGGCACTCTCTGGAAGTGCCAGATATTTAAAGCTGTATCTTTCTCTCATGGGTGCACTTGAGAGTGTTTTGGAGACTCCTGATCAGTCAAGGTCCTAGCAGAAACTACATTTGCCCCCAGATGCTTCAAACAAAGAGACCCTAATGAAGTCCCTGCTTATAGAAGTGTACACAGAGTGAATGGCATACAGAAGGGATGGTTGTCACATGCAGATTCATAGCAGTGGGAAGCCATTACCACCCACACATAAAAAGGTAAGGGCAGGAAACAGTAACACCAGGGCCCAGGGAGGGCTGAGATGGGAAGGAGTTGCCTGTAGTCCTGGAATGCAAACACTGCTGAAGACACAAGGCTAGTGCAGGGAGGGAATGCCTAGGATTCCCTTCATTCACTCAGTGAGTTTCTGCCAGTGCCTCACACTGGCCAAACCCAACTGGTAGCTGGCTAACAAGGGAGCTCAAGTAATAGTGTTCTTGGGGGAAAGCCTCCTGAGGAGAAAAATTGATCTGGGGGGACAAACAGAATAACCCCAGCATGCCACCCTCACTGGGGATCTCTCATCTCTACTTCCCCTGATAAAAGCAAGTGCATCTCCGTTATGCTTCCTGTTTCTTCATTTTCTGGGAATTAATCCTGTAACTTTTTTTGTTTTGGTTTGGTTTGGTTTTTGCTTTGAGACAGGGACTCGCTCTGTCACCCAGGCTAAAGTGCAGCCCTGCAATCACAACTTACTGCAGCTTCAACCTCCTGAGCTCAAGCGATCTTCCCACCTCAGCTTCCCAAGTAGCTGGGACTACAGGCACATGCCAACCTTGCCTGGCTAATGTTTGTATTTTTTGTAGAGACAGGGTTTCACCGTGTTGCCCAGGCTAGTCTCAGACTCCTGGGCTCAAGTGATCCACTGCCTCAGCCTCCCAAAGTGCTGGGATTACAGGCATGAGCCATTGTGCATGGCTAATCCTATAATGTCATCAATTTACCCTTGTAGAGGTCCACAGAAAATATTCACACATCCTTTACATATAATATTTGATATTTAATGTATTTAGCACCATGTTAAATATAACACTAACTGTTCACTGAGCTACTTGGAGAAGGGCATGGTGGTAGGAGTCCTGCATGCTTTTCTATTCAAACCTCACAATGGCACACCACGGCAGTTACTATTATCGTTAAAGAGAACAATTAAGTAAGAGAAGAGGTGGAGAGAAAGACCAACCCAGAGTAGTTAAAGTGACTTATTCAGGCCACAAAACTGCCTTTCTGTACCAACTGGCCTCTGGGACTAGAGAAAATAATACCTCTTGATATATCACTTGTTTTTCTTTTTATCACCCTACCTTCTCCCTGAAGTTGGTATTAGTATATTTAGCTTGGACATTGGAAACAACTGAGCTCTGAGGTTTCCGCTGGGAATTACTTTGCGTCAAGCTAGCTAAAGAAACCAAATCCCATGTGTTCTCGTTAATTGCTGGTTCATGCTTTTAGCTCATTGGTTGTTTTATTTGAAGTCCTTTAATGAACAACTGCCCTTCTGGTTCTCCCGAGTATAAGGGTTCTTTCACGTACTAAGACATAATTTAGGCCTGGGCATGATGGCTCACACCTGTGATCCCATAATCCATCTGGATTATTTCTAGTTTTTGGATGTTGTCAATAAAGCTACTATGAATATCTTAGTACAGGGTTTTGAATAGATAAATGTTTTCTTTTCTTTTGGGTAAATAGTAGTGAGATTGCTGGCACATATATATTAAATATATTTTAACTTAAAAAAAACAACTATTATTCAGAGTACTAGTTGCTTCATATTCTTTCCAAAAATTAATATCACTACTCATTTAATTTTATCATTCTAGTGCTTTGTAATGTTACCTTATTGTGGTTTTATTTGCATTTCCCCAACGAATAATGATGCTGAGTATCTTTCATAGGCTTATTTGCCCGTTTTAAAATATTCTTTTATGGGAAGTCTATACTGTTTTGCTCATTTTTAACTACATTACTTATTTAATTACAAGAGATTTTTTTATATTCTAGATACAAGTCCTTCATAAGACATAAAGTTTTTAAATATTTTCTCTGTATGGTTTGTCATTAGTGTTCTCAGAGTATCTTTGGCAGAGTAATAGTTTTTAATTTTGATACAGTTCAATTTATGCATTTTTTTTTGTGGCTAATGTTTTTATGTCCTAACAAAATTGCCTAACCCAACATCACAAACAGTTTCTCTTTGACTTTCATCTGGAAATTTTATAGTTTTAGCTCTTATTTTTACATCTATGACACATTTCAAGTTAATTGTTGTAAATGGCATGAGGTGAAGGTTCAGTTTTTTATATATATGTATATATTCTCATGGTAATCCAGCACTCCTGAAGACTGTACTGCATTGAACCTTGAAAGTCAATTGTTTATATATAGGTGGGTCTAGTTCTAACCTTGGTATTCTATTCAACTGCTATCATTATACAGATATTATACTATCTTAATATTGTAACTATCTGATAAGCCTTAAAATCATGAAATATAAATCCTCTCGTTTTTCCCTTTTCAATATTATTTTGGCTATTCTAGGTCCTTTGCATTTCTACATACATTTGAGAATCAGCTGGTCATTGTCTACATATAAGCTGCTGGGATTTTAATTAGAATTGCAATCAATCTATAGATAATTTGAAGAGTGGGGGACATAATTAACATTTTAAGAATACTGAGTCTGCCAATCTCTGAGTGTGTATACATCTCCTAAGTAAGTCTTTACTTTCTCTCCACAATGTGTTATAGGTTTCAGTATATAGCTCTTACACTTATTTCATTAAATGCACCCCTAAGAGTTCATGGTTTTGGGGGGTTTTCTGATTTTTTATTTTAACTTCCAATTGTTTTTTGCTATAATATAGAAATGCTGTTTATTATTTATCTTTTGTCCTGCAACATGGCTAATTTACTTATTATTTTTAGTAGTTTTTAAATAGATTCCTTAGGAATTACTATGCAGGCAATCACATTGCAACATTTTCTCTTCTGTTTCAATCTGTAAACTTTTATTCCTTTTTCTTGCTGTATTAAACAGGCAAGGACCTCCAACACAATGCTGCCTAAAAGTGGTAGAAGTGAACATCCTCACCTTGTTCACAGTCATGGGATAAAGCATTCAGTCTTTTATCATCAAATATAAAATGAGCTACAGTTTTTGTGGATGTTCTTTATCAGATTGAGAAAATTCTCTACTGGGTATGGTGGCTCACACATGGAATCCCAGAATTATAGGACATCCAAGCAGGGGGATGGCTTGAGTCCAGGAGTTCAAGACCAGCTTGAGCAATATGACAAGACCACAACTATACAAAAAAATACAAAAAATTAGCTGGGCATAGTGGCACAAACCTATAGTCCCAGCTACTCAGGAGGCTGAGGTAGGAGGATGGCTTGAGCCTGGGAGGCAGAAGTTGCAGTGAGCAGAGATTATCCCACTGCACTCCAGCCTGGGCAACAGAGTGAGACCCTCTCTCAAGAATAAATAAAGAAAAAAGAAATTTCTCTTTTTTTCATAGTTTGCTGAAAATTTTCAAAAATGGATGTTGGATTTTGTAAAATTCTTTTTCTGTATCTATGGAGTTATAATTTTTTCCCTTTATTCTATTAATGTGATGAATTATATTGATTTTTGTTTTGTTTTGTTTTGTTCTGTTCTGTTTTATTTGAGACAAAGTCTCACTCTGTAACCCAAGCTACAGTGCAGTGGTACAATCATGGCTCACTGCAGCCTCAACCTCCCAGGATCAAGTGATCCTCCCACCTCAGCCTCCCAGGTAGCTAAGGCTACAGATATGACTGTGCTCAGCTTGAGGTTTTATAAAATTACAAATTCAATTTATTTAGCAGTTATAGAGTTATACATATTTTCTATTTATTTTTGTATCCGTTTTGGTTAAATAGGTTTTTCTAAGAATTTGGCATATTTTCTCTAAGTTGTCAAATTTATTAGCATAAAGTTCATCATAATATTCCCTTATTACCCTTCTTTCTATAGGATTTCTTATGATGTCCCCTTTTTGACTACTGATAATTTTGTCTCTTCTCTGTTTTTTCTTTATCATTTTCCTTCAATTTTATTAACCTTTTCAATGAATTAACTTTTTGCTTTAATAGTTTGTTATTTATCTTTTCTGTTATTTATCTTTCTTATTTCTGTTCTTATTGGTTCTTCTACTTAATTTTCGTTTATTTTTTTTTTTCTAGCTTCTTAAGGTGGAAACTCAGAGCATTAATTCAAAGCCTTATTTATTTTCTAATACAATCAATCATTTTAGACTATAAATGTCCCCCTCAGGGCTGCACTAGCTACATCCCACAAATTTTGTTATGTTCTGTTTTTTTTATTATCATTCAGTTTTAAATACTTCAAAACTGGCCAGGTGTGGTGGCTCACGTCTGTAATCTGAGCACTTTGGGAGGCTGAGGCAGGTAGATTACCTGAGGTCAGGAGTCAAGACTAGCCTGGCCAATGTGGTGAAACCCTGTCTCTACTGAAAATACAAAAATTAGCCAGGTGTGGTGGTGCATGCCTGTAGTCCCAGCTACTCGGGAGGCTGAAGCAGAAGAATTGCTTGAACCTGGTAGATGGAGGCTGCAGTGAGATAAGATTATACCACTGCACTCCAGTCTGGGTGACAGAGCAAGACTTCGTGTAAAAAAAAAAAAAAACTTCAAAATTTCTTGGCTGGTTGCGGTGGCTCACACCCGCAATCATAGCACTTTGGGAGGCCGAGGCAGGTGGATCATCTGAGATCAGGAGTTTGAGACCAGCTTGGCCAACATGGTGAAACTCCGTCTCTACTAAAAATACAAAAATTAGCCGAGTGTAGTGGCACATGCCTGTAATCCCAGCTACCTGGGAGGCTCAGGCAGGAGAATTGCTAGAATACAGGAGCCTGAGGCTTCATTGAGCCAAGATTGTGCCACTGCACTCCAGCCTGGGTGACAGAATGAGACTCTGTCTCAAAAAAAAAAAAAAAAAATCTTGGAATTTATTTTTTGACCTGTAAGTTATTTAGAAATATGTCAATTAATATCCAAAATATTTGGGCTTTATTTTTTTGTTTTTTGTTTTTTTACTAGAGACAGGATCTCACTCTGTTACCCAGGCTGGAGTGTAGTAGCACCATCATGGCTTACTATAACCTTGAACTCCTCAGCTCAAGTGATCCCTCCACCCCAGCCTTCCAAGTAGCTGGGACTACAGGCACACACCACCATGCCTGGGTAATTTTTAATTTTTTTGTAGAAACAAGATCTCACAATGTTGCCCAGGCTGGTCTCAAACTCCTTAACTCAACCTATCTTCCTGCCTCAGCACTGAGATTACAGGCAAGAGCCACCATGTCAGCTTGGGCTTTATTTTTTTTAAGATATCCATAGTAAATCATTTCTAGTTTTATTTTTCAGTGGTCAGAGAACATACTCTGCATTACTTCCATCTTTTGAAATCTGAGTGATATTTTATGGCCCAGCATATAGTTTACCTTGCTAAACATTCCACATGACTTGAAAAGAATGTACACTCTGCAGTTCTTGGGTTAGTGTCTCTAAATGTCAATTAGGCCAACTTGACCTAATAGTATTGCTCAAAAGTTCCATATACATGATAATTTATCTTTTTGTTCTATCAATTATTGAAAGAGTGGCTAAAATCTCCAGCTATCATTTGAACTTATCTACTTCTTTCAGCTCTTCAACTGCTTTTGCTAGGCCTCTCAGATCCTTGCCTTACATACATATATTTCAGCCTCAGCCAAGAAGCCCACAGGAGCTACCCACAAACATTTCTGGTCCCTTTCTTCTCCTTCTTCTCAGTTCCCAGAGCCAGTCTTGACCTAGGGCCAGATGTTCTCAGTTGACTCCAATTCCACATTTGGCTGCCAGTCTAATTCCAATCTATTGCCAACTTCTTGGTGGCTGAACTGCTTGCTCTCCTATCTGAGTCCCTGCCCCATTAACCTGCTTTCTACTTTTCCCTGGCTTCTTCGTCACCCTACCACACATACCTGATAGGAAGCCCACCTGCTTGTCACCTTGGCACCTCTAGTAGTTAAAAATTGCAATGGTTGCCCAGCACATAGTGATTTCCTGAGAGGTCTTGCCTGTGTTAACCCATTCTGTCCTTTAGCTATGCCTAAATGAGCCAAGGGAAGGAGCTGCTGACCTATCTGGCTCTTTCCAGAGAATTTTGAGAACCTAATCAGAGACAGGAACCAATAAGAGCTAAACTGCCTCCAGAAATGCTCAGAAAAGAGGCCCACAAGCTCTTCCTTTTTCAGAAGCACTGGCCTTGTTACCATTCTTCCTAAGAATTAGCTGTTCAAGTCTTCTATTGCAAGCTTCCACAATCAAATTTTTACTTAAGTGATGGAAGATCAATTTCTGGTGTTTGCTTCCAACATGAACCTTATCCAGTACTTATCTGAGCTCAGTGTGTCCTGCTTGTGGTCTAGTACCTCTTAGTCAACTCACTCAGCCAGGCCAAATACTAAAGCATAACAACACACTCAGATATTTAACATTGACATCTGTCCCAGGTTCTCCATAGGAAAATAATTTTTGGAATTTACTCCAATCCTAGTAATGTCATTGGCTGTCTTCATTTATTCATCTATAATCTATCCATGTATCCATCCAGCCATCCATATTGAGCATCTACAATATACTGAGCACTGTCCATGGTCCTACAGCAGACAGCATCTCTGCTTTTCAACATCACAAACCAGTAGAGGAGACTGCCATACCAACCAGTAATCTCAGTACAAAGGACTAAGAACTATCATGGAGCTACAAATATGGAGCAATGAAAGAAGAGGGGTGGGAGCAAGTCTCACAAAGAAATCAAGAAAGTCTTCAACACGTAGCTAAGGTTTAAAGTGAGTACTGGGGAATGAGGAACAGTTCACCAAGATAAGAAGAGTAGTAGTACTGCATTTAAAAACACACACAGACCACAAGAATGACAAATTTGTTAATTATTAAACCTAAGAATCCCATTTCTGGGGTTTATCCTACTGACATATTTGTATATATATAACAAATGACTTGGCCAGGTGCGGTGGCTCACACCTGTAATCCCAGCACTTAGGGAGGCCAAGGTGGGTAGATAACGAGGTCAGGAGTTTGAGACCAGCCTGACCAACATGGTGAAACCCAGTCTCTACTAAAAATACAAAAATATTACCCAGGCGTGGTGGCGTGCATCTGTAATCCCAGCTACCCAGGAGGCTGAGGTGGGAGAATCGCTTGCCCTCAGGAGGCAGAGGTTGCAGTGAGCTAATACTGAGCCACTGCACTTCAGCCTGGGCAACAAGAACAAAACTCCGTCTCAAAAAAACAAAATGACTTACGCATCAAATTAAATATTGAAGTACTATTTGTGAGAGTAAGAGACTGAAACCAATCCAAATGTAAATTAATATAGTGGTTAAGTAAATATGGTATATCCACTTGATGGAAAACTGTACAACTGTAAAAAAAAATGGTGAAGATCTCCGTTTACCAACATGAAAGACCTTTAAGATACAATGCTTAGTAAAAAAAAGAAAGCTTTAGCCTGGGCGCCCCCGGTGGCTCACATCTGTGAACTTGGCCAGGCACGGTGGTTCACGCCTGTAATTCCAGCACTTTGGGAGGCCGAGGTGAGCAGATCACGAGGTCAGGAGTTTGAGACAAGCCTGACCAACATGGTGAAACCCCATCTCTACTAAAAATACAAAAATTAGCCGGGCATGGTAGCGGGCACCTGCAATCCCAGCTACTCAGGAGGCTGAAGGAGGAGAATCCCTTGAACCTGGGAGGCAGAGGTTGTAGCGAGCTGAGATCACACCACTGCACTCCAGCCTGGGCGACAGAGAAAGACTCTGTCTCAAAACAAGAGAAAAGAAAGGTTTAGTACAATACTACCTGTTGTTTTAAGCAGGGTAAAATATAATTCATATTTGTTCACTTTCATCTTAAAAGCTATAAGAGTAACATACACTTGGTAAAAGTGGTTCCTGTTAGGTATAGGGTGGTGAGAATTAAAAAGACAGTGAGGTCGGGTGAGGTGGCTCATGCCTGTAATCCCAGCACTTTGGGAGGCTGAGGCGGGCAGATTGCAAGGTCAGGAGTTCGAGACCAGCCTGGCCAATATGGTGAAACCCTGTCTCTACTAAAAATACATAAATTAGCAGGGCGTGGTGGCTTATGCCTGTAATCCTAGCTATTCAGGAGGCTGAGGCAGGAGAATCGCTTGAACCCAGGAAGCAGAAGTTGCAGTGAGCCTAGATCGTACCATTGCACTCCAGCCTGGGCAACAAAAGCAAAAATCCGTTTCGAAAAAAAAAAAGATAGTGAAAAAAGTAAAAGTGAAAATTTTCACTCAATGCTAACATTTTTAAATTTTTGAACTAAATTATAATATCATCAATTAAAGCTTGTTTTCAAAGAATACGTTGCCAGGAAACACCAAAGCTAGATACAGGACTCAGAAAACAACACTTTTTTTTTTGAGACCGAGTCTTGCTCTGCCGCCAGGCACCAGGCTGGAGTGCAGTGGCGCAATCTCGGCTCGCTGCAACCTCTGCCTCCCGGGTGCAAGCAATTTTCCTGCCTCAGCCTCCCAAGTAGCTGGGATTACAGGCGTGTGCCACCATGCCCAGCTAATTTTTGTGTTTTAGTAGAAACGGGGTTTTACCATGTTGGCCAGATGGTCTCAATTTCTTGACCTCATGATCCACCTACCTCCGCCTCCCAAAGTGCTGGGATTACAGGTGTGAGCCACCGTGCCCGGCCAGAATACAACACTTTTTAAAAAAAAAAAAGCCCCTCCCCCCCCCCCGGGGGGCCTTAAAAAAAAGACTGTATTATGAGTCAGGAACTTGCTGGCAAAAGAAAGTAAGGGAGAATGTTCTGCTTCACCTCCCTCTCGTGTGGGCAGTAATAATTCTAACAGCTATCTGTTCATAGCAATTATACAATATGAGACTGGGCACCTTTAGAAACAGACATGAGTGGAGATCTAAAACTGATGGGATATGGAAGCAGAATTTTTTATTTCTTCTTATGTGGGTGTATTCATTTCATTTAAACAACATTCTCTTTCTGCCTTATTCCTGAAAAGATTCCTTTTCATTGAAAACACTGGTAAAAGAAAACAAATAAAACTGCTTTCTTACTCTAGAGCTGCCATAACAAAATACCATAGACTGGGTGGCTTATAAACAACAGAAATTTATTTCTCATAGTTCTGAAGTCCATGAGCAAGATGCCAGCAGATTCCATGTCTGGTGAGGGCAGCTTCCTGCTCTACATATGACACCTTCTCTCTGTGTCTTCACCTGGTGGAAGGGACAAGGCAGATCTCCAGGAGCTCTTTTTCCTTTCCCTTTTTTTTTTTTTTTGAGACAGCATTTTACTCTGAAGCCCAGGCGAGATTACAGTGGCATGACCTGGGACTCAGGTGATCCTCCTACCTCTTTCCCCCAAGTAACTGGGATTACAGGTATGTGCCACCATGCCTGGCTAATTTTTGTATTTTTAGAAGAGATGGGGTTTCGCCATGTTGCCAAGGCTGGTCTTGAATTCCTGGCCTCAGGTGATCCTCCACCTTGGCCTCCCAAAGTGCTGGGATTAAGGTATGAGCCACTGTGCCTGGCTTTGGGGTCTCTTTTATAAGGACTCCAATCTCATTCATGAGGCATCTATCCTCATGACCTAATCACCTCCCAAAGGCCTCCCACTTCCTAGTATGTTCACATTGGTGAGTTTCAACATATAAATTTAGGGAGGAAACAAACATTTAGACCATAGCAACTGCATACCCTAAAGTCATCTTGCAATTTAAATCTATTCTGAAGTTTTGATCTTTAGAAGCCTCCCTTGTGGAGAGTATAAGATACAAGGCTGAAAAGTATTTAATTTCCCCAAGCAATGGGTTTACAAATGTTATTAAAGGATTGGCTTTTTTGTTTGTTTTTATTTCATAGGTTATTGGGGAACAGGTGGGGTTTGGTACATGAGTAAGTTCTTTAGTGGTGATTTGTGACATTTTGCTGAACCCATTACCCAAGCAGTATACACCGCACACAGTTTGTAGTCTTTTACCCCTCACCCCCTTCCCCACTCTTTCTCACTGCGTTCCCAAAGTCCATTGTGTCATTCTTACGCTTTGCATCTGCATAGCTTAGCTCCCCACTCATGAGTAAGAATATACGATGTTTGGTTTTTCATTCCTGAGTTGCTTCATTTAGAATAATAGTCTCCAATCTCATCCAGGTCACTCGCTGCGAATGCCATTAATTCATTCCTTTCTTGGCTGAGTAGCATTCCATCGCGTATATATATACACGACAGTTTATTTCGAAGCATGTTGATTGATGGGCATTTGGGTTGGTTGCACATTTTTGCAATTGCATATTGTGCTGCTGTAAACGTGTGTGCAAGTGTCTTCTTTGTATAATGACTTCTTTTCCTCTGGGTAAATATCCAGTAGTGGGATTGCTGGATCAAATGGTAATTCTCCTTTTAGTTCTGTAAGGAATCTCCACACTGTTTTCCATAGTGCTTGTACTAGTTTACATTCCCACCAGCAGTGCAGAAGTGTTCCCTGTTCACTGCATCCATGCCAACATCTATTATTTTTTAATTCTTTTTATTATGGTATTCTTGCAAAAGTAAGGTGGTATCACATTGTTTGATTTACATTTCCCTGATTATTAGTGATGTTGAGCATTTTTTCATATATGTGTTGGCCATTTATAGATCTTCATTTGAGAATTGTCTATTAATATTCTTATCCCACCTTTTGATGGGATTTTTTTTTTCTTGCTAATTTGAGTTCATTGTAGATTATGGATACAAGTCCTTTGTCAGATACATATATTGCGTAGATTTTCTCCCACTCTGTGGGTTGTCGGTTTACTCTGCTGACTGTTCCTTTTGCCATGCAAAAGCTCTTTAGTTTAATTAAGTCCCATCTATTTATTTTTGTTTTGTTGCATTTGCTTCTGGGTCCTTGGTCGTGACATCCTTCTGTAAGTCAATGTCTAGAAGAGTTTCTCCAATGTTATCTTCCAGAATTTTTGTAGTTTTAGGTCTTAGATTTAAGTCCCTGGTCCATTTTGAGTTGATTTTTATATAAGGTGAGAGAGGAGGATCCAGTTTCTTTCTCCTACATGTGGCTTGCCAATTATCCCAGCACCATTTGTTGAATAGGGTGTCCTATCCCCCACTTCATGTTTTTGTTTGCTTTGTCAAAGATCAGTTGGCTGTAAATATTTGAGTTTATTTCTGGGTCCTTTATTCTGTTCCATTGGTCTGGGTGCCTATTTTTATACCAGTACCACACTGTTTTGGTGACTATGGCCTTAGAGTATAGTTTGAAATCAGGTAATGTGACGCCTCCAGATTTGTTCTTTTTGCTTAGTCTTGCTTTGGCTATGTAGCTCTTTTTTGATTCTACGTGAATTTTAGAATTGTTTTTCTAGTTTTGTGAAGAATGATGGTGGCATTTTGATGGGCATTGCATTGAATTTGTAGATTGCTTTTAGCAGTATGGTCATTTTCACAATATTGATTCTACCCATCCCTTAGCATGGGATGTGCTTTCACTTGTTTGTGTCATCTGTGATTTCTTTCAGCAGTGTTTTGTAGTTTTCCCTGTAAAGGTCTTTCGCCTCCATGGTTAGGTATATTCCTAAGTTTTTGTTTTGTTTTGTTTTGCAGCTACTGTAAAGGGGTTAAGTTCTTGATTTGATTCTCAGCTTGGTGGCTGTTGGTGTATAGGAGAGCTACTGATTTGTGTGCATTAATCTTGTATCCAGAAATTTGGCTGAATTCATTGATCAGTTCTAGGAGCTGTCTAGAGGAGTCTTTAGGATTTTCTAGGTAAACAATTATATCATCAGCAAACAGCGGACAGTTTGACTTTCTTTTTACTGATTTGGATGCCCTTTATTTCTTTGTCTTGTCTTATTGTTCTGGCTAGGACTCCCAGTACTATGTTGAAGAGAAGCGGTGAAAATGGGCATCGTTGTCTTGTTCCAGTTCTCAGAGGGGAATGATTTCAATTTTTCCCCCATTCAGTATTATGTTAGCTGTCGGTCTGTCATAGATGGTTTTTATTACATTGAGGTATGTCTGTTTATGCCAATTTTGCGGAGAGTTTTACTCATAAAGGGATGCTGGATTTTGTCGAACACTTTTTCTGCATCTATTGAGATGATCATGTGATTTTGGTTTTTAATTCTGTTTATGTGGTGCACCACATTTATTGAATTGCATATGTTAAACCACGCCTGCATCCTGGTATAAAACCCACTTGATCATGGTGGATTACCTTTTTTCATATGTTGTTGGATTTGGTTAGCTAGCATTTTGTTAAGGATTTTTGCATCTATGTTCATCAGGGATATTGGTCTGTAACTTTCTATTTTGGATATGCCCTTTCCTGGTTTTGGTAGTAGGGTAATACCAGCTTCATAGGATGATTTAGGAAGGACTCCCTCTTTATCTTGTGGAATAGTGTCAATAGGATTGATACCAATTCTTCTTTGAATGTCTCATAGAATTCTGCTGTGAATTTGTCTGGTCCTGAACTTTTATTTGTTCATAACTTTTTTGTTACTATTTTAATCTCACTGCTTGTTATTGGTCTGTTCAGTGTATCTAATTCTTTCTGATTTAAGCAAGGAGGGTTGTATTTTTTCAGGAATTTATCCATCTCCTGTAGGTTTCCTAGTTTATGTGCATAGAGGTTTCATAGTATCCTTAAACGATCTTTTGAATTTCTGTGGTATCAGTTGTAATACCTCCCATTTCATTTCTCATCAAGCTCATCTGGATGTTCTCTCTTCTTTCATGGTTAATCTTGTTTTTTTTTTTTGTTGTTGTTTGTTTGTTTGTTTGAGACAGAGTCTCGCTCTGTCACCAAACTGGAGTCCAGTGACGCAATCTCAGCTCACTGCAACCTCCACCTCCTGGATTCAAGCGATTCTCTTGCCTCAGCCTCCCAAGTAGCTGGAACTACAGGCGTGTGCTACCATGCCCAGCTAATTTTTGTATTTTTAGGGAGATGGGATTTCACCATGTTGGCCGGGATAGTCTTGATCTCTGACCTCATCATCCACTCACTTCAGCCTCCCAAAGTGCTGGGATTACAGGTGTGAGCCACCATGCCCCAATGGTTAATCTTGTTAATGGTCTATCAATTTTGCTTATCTTTTCAAAGAACCAGGTTTTTGTTTCATTTATCTTTTGCTATTTTGTTTTTTGTTTCAATTTCATTTAGTTCTGCTCTGATCTTGGTTATTTCTTTTCTTCTGCTAGGTTTGGGTTTGCTGTGTTCTTGTTTCTCTAGTTCCTTGAGGTGTGACCTTAGATTGTCTGTTTGGGCTCTTTCAGACTTTTTGATGTAGGCATTTAGGACTTTGAACTTTTCCTCCTAGCATCATCTTTGCTGTATCCCAGAGGTTTTGATAGGTTGTGTCATTATTGTCATCCAGTTTGAAGAATTTTTAAATTTCATCTTGATTTTATTTTTTACCCAATGCTCATTCAGGAGCAAGTTATTTAATTGCCATGTAATTGCGTGGTTTTGAAGGTTCCTTTTGGGGTTGATTTCCAGTTTTATTCCACTGTGGTCTAGAGAATGCTTGATATAATTTCCATTTTCTTAAATTTATTAAGGTTCATCTCATGGCTTATCATATGGTCTATCTTGGTGAAAGTTTCATGTGCTGATGAATAGAATGTATATTCTATGGTTGTTGGGTAGAATGTTCTGTAAATGTCTATTAAGTCCATTTGTTCCTGGGTATGATTTAAATCCATTGTTTCTTTGTTGACTTTGTCTTGATGACTTGTCTAGTGCTGTCAGTGGAGTACTGAAGATTCCCACTATTACTGTGTTGCTCTCTATCTCACTTCTTAGATCTTTTAGTAATTGTTTTATAAATTTGGGATCTTCAGTGTTATAGATGCATATATATTTAGAATTGTGATATTTTCCTGTTGGACACGGCCTTTTATCATTATATAATGTACCTCTTTGTCCATTTTAACTGCTATTGCTTTAAAGTTTGTTTTGTATGATACAAGAGTAGTTATTCCTTCTTGTTTTTGATGTCCATTTGCATGGAAGGTCTTTTTCCATCCCTTTACCTTAAGTTTATGTGAGTCCTTATGTGTTAGGTGAGTCCCTTTGAAGGTAGCAGATGGTTGGTAAATTCTTATCCATTCTGTAATGCTATATCTTTTAAGTGGAGCATTTAGGGCATTTACATTCAATGTTAGTATTGAGATGTGTGGTACCATTCCATTCATCATGATGTTTGTTGCCTAAATAACTTGGTTTTGGGGGTTTAATTGTATTTTTGTTTTATAGGTCCTGTGAGATTTATGCTTTAAAGAGGTTCTTTGTTAATGTGTTTCCAGGATTTATTTCAAGATTTAGAGCTCCTCTTAGCAGTTATTATATTGCTGGCTTTGCAGTGGTGAATTGTCTCAGCATTTGTTTGTCTGAAAAAGACTGTATATTTTCTTCATTTATGAAGCATAGTTTTGCTGGATATGAAATTCTTATCTGATAATTGTTTTGCTTAAGGAGGCTGAAGATAGGGCCCCAATCCCTTCTAATTTGTAGGGTTTCTGCTGAGAAATTTGCTGTTAATCTGATAGGTTTTCCTTTATAGGTTACCTCATGCTTTTGCCTCACAGCTCTTAAGATTCTTTCCCTCATCTAACTTGAGATAACCTGATGACAATGTGCCTAAGCGATTATCTTTTTGCGATAAATTACCCAGGCGTTCTTTGAGCTTCTTGTATTTGGAAGTCTAGGTTTCTAGCAAGGCTGGGGAAGTTTTCCTTGATTTTTCCCCCAAATATGTTTTCTAAACTTTTAGATTTCTCTTCTTTCTCAAGAAAAACAATTATTCTTAGGTTTGGTCATTTAACATAATCTCAGACTTCTTGGAGGCTTTGTTCATATTTTCTTTTTGTGTGTTGGGGGGTCTTTGTTGGATTGGGTTAATTTGAAAACCTTGTCTTTGAGCTCTGAATTTCTTTCTTCTGCTTGTTCAATTC
The DNA here is from genome assembly GCA_036589455.1 of Ateles fusciceps. Classification (NCBI taxonomy): domain Eukaryota; kingdom Metazoa; phylum Chordata; class Mammalia; order Primates; family Atelidae; genus Ateles; species Ateles fusciceps. The sequence continues at coordinate 5,749,690 of JAZHEH010002789.1, read as the reverse complement.
TATTGCTGAGACTTTCCAGAGCATTTTGCATTTCTACAAATGCATCCATTGTTACCTGAAGTTTAAATTGTTTTTTTAATTTATGCTACCTATTTTGTTGAAAATTTCTCCCCCTCATTTCTTGTATTATTTTTTAAATTTCCTTAAATTGGACTTCGCCTTTCTCTGGTTCCTCCTTGATTAGCTTAATAACCTTCTGAATTCTTTTTCAGGTAAGTCAGGGATCTCTTCTTGGTTTGGATCCATTGCTTGTGAGCTAGTGTGATTATTTGGGGGGGTGTTAACCTTGTTTTGTATATTACCAGAGTTGGTTTTCTGGTGCTTTCTCATTTGTGTAGGCTGTGTCAGAGGGAAGGTCTAGGGCTCAAGGCTGTTGTTCATTCTTTTGTCCCACAAAGTGTTCTCTTGATGTAGTACTCTCACCCTTTTCTTAGGTATGTGGCTTTCTGGGAGCCACGCTGTAGTGATTGTTCTCTCTCTTCTGGATCTAACCAACCAGCAAGTCTACCAGGCTCCAGGCTGGTACTAGCGGTTGTCTGCACAGAGTCCTATGATGTGAACTGTCTGTGGGTCGGCTGTGGATACCAGCACTTACTCCAGTGGAGGTGGCGGGGGGGGGTTGAAATGGACTCTGTGCGGGTCCTTAGTTTGGATTGTTCAATGCACTACTTGTGTGCTGATTGACCTCCTGCTGGGAAGTGGCACTTTTAAGACAGTATCAGCTGCGGTACTATGGGGAGAATCAGGTGGTGGGCAGGGATGTAGAACTCCCAAGAGTATATGTCTTTGTCTTCAGCTACCAGGGTGGATAGGGCAGGGCCATTAGGTGGGGGCAGGGCTATGTGTGTCTGCGTTCAGACTCTTCTGGGCGGGTCTTGCTGCAGCTGCTCTGGGGGGATGAGGGGATGGTTCCCAGGTCAATTAAGTTATGTTCCTAGGAGGATTATGGCTGCTTCTACTGTGTCATGCAGGTTGTCAGAGAAGTGGGGGAAAGCCTTCAGTCACAGGCCTCACCTAGCTTCCACTCAACTCAAAAGGCCACTCCCACTGTGCTGGCAGGAAAGCACTGAGTCTGTTTCCAAGCAGTGGGCCAGCAGGGCTGAGAACTTGCCCAGACTACCCACCTCCCAGCTGCAACAGCAAGTAGGGCTTTTGTTCTTCCCCCACCTGTGGCATCTGCACTCTGGGTTGAGTTCTGGCCAGGAGACTTCTCACTCAAATTGTTACGAAGTTCAGCTGGAGGTTTTCTTCTCCCTGTGGCCTTTTCCAGTTTCTCTGGCAACCCTCACCAAAGATCCCTGTGAGGCAAGGCAGAAATAGCTTACTAGGAGACCCAGCAGTTCCCACTGCTTCTTCTACCCTGTATTTCACTTAGCTCTCTAAATTGACTCAGCTCCAGGTAAGGTCAGAGTCTTCTCCCGTGATCTAGACCTTCAGGTTCCCCAGTGGGAGAGTGTGTTTAGGGGCAAATAATCCTTTTCCACTTCCACAGTTTGGGCACTCACAGAATTTGGAGTGTCTCTTAGGTCCTGCAGGAGCAACCTGCTTCCTTCAGAGGGTCTGTGGGTTCTCTCAGCTTTCCTGATTTATTCCTGCAGTCATTCTGGAGCAAAAGTTCACAATGCAAGCCTTCACATGCTGCTCTGTCTGTCCAAATGGAAGCTGCAATCTAGTCCCGCCTCCTGTCTTCCATGATCCCTAGGACTGGCTTTCGGTTTTTTGTCTTGTTTTGTTGCATCCCTCCAAGATTCAATGCACTGCTCTTTGTTTTCTTTCTTCTTTCTTTTTTTTTTTTTTCCTGAGGCAGAGTTTTGCTATTGTTGCCCAGGCTGGAGTGCGATGGCATGATCTCAGCTCACTGCAACCTCTGCCTCCTGCATTCAAAGTGATTCTCCTGCCTCAATCTCTTCAGTAGCTGAGATTACAGGTGCCCGCCAGCATGCCCGGCTAATTTTTTGTATTTTTAGTAGAGATGGGGTTTCACCATGTTGGCCAGTCTGGTTTTGAACTTCTGGCCTCAAGCAATCCATCTTTCTCAGCCTCCCAAAGTGCTGGGATTACAGGCATGAGCCACCACACCCGAACAATGTACTACTCTTTAAAAGAAGAACAATGATCCCATCTTACATTTTCTATGCCATCTGGTTATTATAAAATTCATTCTGACACTCAAATGAAAGAAAATACAATTAAGTAAAATCAATATTATTCAAATCAGAGTGCTGTCTGACAGGTATCACAGGCTGAGAGTTTAGCTCTCATTTTTATAGTTTCAAAAACTTTTTGTTTATAATTCACCAAAGGATGACAAAATTTGAGGGGACTGGGTCATTCTACCAAAACTTAGAAGAACCTTTATTTTTAGATGTCTATTGTTTCTGTCTGTCCATTATTGCCAGTTCCACCTGTTGATCCTCATCCACTGTTTCTGTCAATCTGGTGGGACTATCAATCACAACATCTAATGGAGATGGGGCCTGGTAGGAGGTGATTGGATCATGGAGGTGTTTCTCATGAACGATTTAGCACCAGCACAGAATGAGGGCTGTTCTTGTGATAGTGAGTGAGTGAGTGAGTTATCATGAGATCTGGTTTTTTAAAATGTGTAGCACTGCTCCCCCCACCTCTTGCTTCTGTTCTGTAAGATATCTGCTCTCCCTTTGACTTCCACCATGATTGGAAGCTTCCTGAGGCCTCCCCAGAAGCCAAGCAGATGCTAGCATTATGCTTCCTGTACAGCCTGCAGAACCATAAGCCAATTAAGTCTCTTTTCATTATAAATTACCCAGTTTCAAGTATTTCTTTATAGCAATGCAAAAACAAATACACATAGAGTGACCTAGATTTGGCCAAACATAGTAGCCCATACCCTTGAACCCAGTCATTTGTTCAAAGTCATGGACAATCTGTGGTGGGCATGTGTCCCAAGATGGATTAATTGTCCTCTTAGGTTGTTGCTATTTGGAGCTATAACAGAAGGGACCTTGCTTTCAGATCACAAAATGTAGAAGGACATGCATATGGGACACCCAGTAGCTACACAAACTACGTGTGTATGTTATAAAGCTTAGAAGGCAGGCTGGGTGTGGTGGCTCATGCCTGTAATCCTAGCACTTTGGGAGGCCAAGGCTGTTCGATCATGAGGTCAAGAGTTCAAGAGCAACCTGGCTAAGGTGGTGAAACACCATCTCTACTAAAAATACAAAAAACTTAGCTGGGCATGGTGACAGGTGCTTGTAATCCCAGCTACTCGGGAGGCTGAGGCAGAGAATTGCTTGAACACGAGAGGCAGAGGTTGCAGTGAGCCAAGATCACACCACTGCACTCCAGCGTAGGTGACAGAGTAAGACTCTGTCTCAAAAAAAAAAAAAAAAAAAAAGCTTAGAAGTCTACTTAAAATTTTCAAAAAGATATTTTATAATATTGCTATGATACTTATTTTCCATTTAAAAAAGAGAAACAGGCTAGGTATGGTGGCTCACACCTGTAATCCCAGCACTTTGGGATGCCCAGGTGGGTGGATCACCTGAGGTCAGGAATTCAAGACCAGCCTGGCCAACTGGTGAAACCCCATCTCTACTAAAAATACAAAAAGTTATCCAGGCATGGTAGCAGACACCTTTAATCCCAACTACTAGGGAGGCTGAGACAGGAGAATCACTTGAACCCAGGAGACAGAGGTTGCAGTGAGTCGAGATCGCGCCACTGTACTCCAGCCTGGGCAACAAGAGAGAAACTCCGTCTAAAATAAAATAAAATAAATTTTTAAAAAAGAAAGAGAAACAGACAGTCCACAGTCCAATAAAACTTTTGAGATGCTTAAATATACTGGATAACTTAGAAAGTTTGGGAAAATAACAGTACAGATTGGAGTGGGAAAAGATTTCCTAGACCTGAGGGACCTTTTTAGAACCTTGAATGATCTGGATGAATACAGATTTATAGTGACTATATTTTAGATAGCTGTAATATTATTAGCAGAAGTGAAAAACAAAAAAGGAAGCAGGCAGCAAAGTCCACCTGACTGGAACTTGGGGTATTAGCAGGCAGTTAATTAGGCCAAAAAACACAAGATTTATATCCGGGAGTCTTGAGACTAAGGGAGGACGGGGACCAGCATTGACTTGAGGTAAGAGAAACTAGAAAAAAGAAGGTGAAAGGCAGAGAGAATGAGGACTAGAGAGAGGAACCTTGCTGGTAGATGTACACTAGATAATTTACATGCCTAATTGCCTTCTGTTTACATAGACAAATTGTATGTGATCCTACACACACACACTCTCCCATCCCACTCCCCTCCCCCACACCAAAAACCCATCACCATGGCCTCTCCTGTTTAAGCCAGAGGTAGAGCTAGAACAGGGCCATCCAAATGCTGGCCTAGGGTAAGGGACCAAAATATGCCTTGGCAAAATATGAAGGATTGTTGAGCTGGAGACAGTAAAAAAGAAGCAAATGCAGACCAGGCGCAGTGGCTCACACATGCAATCACAGCATTTTGGGAGGCCGAGGCGGGCGAATCACCTGAGGTCAGGAGTTCAAGACCAGCCTGACCAACATGGAGAAACCCCATTTCTACTAAAAATACAAAATTAGCTGGGTGTGGTGGCACAAGCCTGTAATCCCAGCTACTTAGGAGGCTGAGGCAGGAGAATCACTTGAACTCAGGAGGAGGAGGAAGTTGCAGTGAGCCGAGATAGCCCTGTTGCAGTCTAGCCTGCTGGGCAACAAGAGCAAAACTCTGTCTCAAGAAGAGAAAAAGAAGCAAATGCGGGAAAGCTTTCTGCCCTCCTTCTATTGCCTAAAAGCAGGACATAATTTATTATATTTTTTAAAAAAAGGTACTCTGCCCCACTTTCTACCAAGGATAACAAAGGTCAACTACCAAACACAGCTTTAGAGACTGTTGGACTAGAGGTGGCAATACAGGAATCTACGTAAATAAGCTTAACTGTGTCGAGGTGCAGTGGTTCACGCCTGTAATCCCAGCACTTTGGGAGGCCGAGGTGGGCAGATCACAAGATCAAGAGATTGAGATCATCCTGGCCAACATGGTGAAACCCCATCTCTACTAAAAATACAAAAATTAGCTGGGTGTGGTGGTGCGTGCCTGTAATCCCAGCTGCTTGGGAGGCTGAGGCATGAGAATCACTTGAACCCGGGAGGCAGAGGTTGGAGTGAGCCAAGATAGCACCATTGCACTCCAGCCTGTCGACAGAGCGAGACTCCATCTTAAAAAAAAAACAAGCTTAACTAACCTTTACCTATCAGTTATTTGCCTTCCCCCAAGTTGCCATCATAGACCTGTAAAGTCGTATTCCTTGTTTTCTCACTTCTCTGAAAGTATACTATTTTTATTTTTTATTTTTTGAGATGGACTTTCACTCTATTGCTCAGGCTGGAGTGCAGTGGTTCGATCTCTGCTCACTGCAACCTCTGCCTCCCAGGTTGAACATCTGCCTCCTGCCTCAGCCTCCCGAGTAGCTGGGATTACAGGTGCATGCCACCACACCCAGCCAATCTTTGTATTTTTAGTAGAGACGGGGTTTCACGACGTTGGCCAGGCTGATCTGGAACCCCTGACTTCAAGTGATCCACCCACCTCGGCCTCCCAAAGTGCTGGGATTATAGGTATGAGCCACCACACCCAATCTTTTTTTTCTTTTTTTTGAGACAGAGTCTCGCTCGGTTGCCCAGGCTGGAGTGCAAATGGATTGATGTCAGCTCACTGCCCAACCTTTGCCTCCTGGGTTCAAGTGATTCTCCCGCCTCACCCTCCTGAGTAGCTGGGATTACAGGCCTGTATCACCATGCCCAGCTAATTTTTGTATTTTTAGTAGATACGTAGTTTTGCCATGTTAGCCAGGGCTGGTCTCAAACTCCTGACCTCAAGTGATCCACCTGCATCAGCCTCCCAAAGTGCTGGGATTACAAGGTGTGAGCTACCACGCCCAGTGCAGGTGTACTATTAATATTTGTTAGCTTTGCGCAGTGGCAGTATTATAGCCAATGAGGTTTATCCGAGGCGCAATTATTGCTAATTGAAAACTTTTCCCAATACCCCTCCATGACGACTTGAAATATAGTCAGCATTGGCAATTTTTGACAATCTCTATGGAAACTGAATTAAAAACAAAAACAAAAAACAAAAATATTTGTTGCTGTATAGCCCATTCTCACATTGCTATTAAAAACTATCTGTGACTAGATAATTTATAAAGAAAAGAGGTTTAATTGACTCACAGTTCCACAGGCAGTACAGGAGGAATGGCTGGGGAAGCCTTGAAAACTTACAATCATGGCGGAAGTCAAAGGGAAGCAGGCTGTCTTACAAGGCTGGAACAAGAGGAAGAGAGTGAAGTGGGAGGTGCTACACACTTTCAAACACCAGATCTCATGAGAACTCCATCAGGAGACAGCCCTAGGGGGATGATGCTAAAGCATTAGAAGCCACCCCCATGATCCAATCACCTCCCATCAGGAACCACCTCCAACACTCGGGATCACAATTCAACATGAGATTTGATGCGGACACAGAATCAAACCATATGAGTTTCCCAGGCTGGTCTCAAACTCCTGTCCTCAAGAGATCCTCCCACCTCTGCCTGCCAAGTACTTGACATTATAGGTGTCTGCCAACACAGCTGTCTTACTGTTCTTTGTTGAAGATGCCATATAAGCAGGAATTCAAAGCTATCTTTCTGAGAATTTCTCATGCTCTGTCTCCCATGTGTTTATAAAATATATGTTTAAAAACTTTTCTTTTGAGACAGGATGTCACTCTGTCACCCGGACTGGAGTGCAGTGGCGTGATCACAGGTCACTGCAGCCTCAACCTTCCGGGCTCAAGCGATCCTTCCACCTTGGTCTCCCTAGTAGCTGGAACTATAGGCATGGGCCACAACACCTGACTAATTTGTTTTGTTTGTTTGTTTGTTTTCACCATGTTCCCCAGGCTGGTCTCAAACTCCTTAGTTCAAGCAATTGGCCGGCCTTAGCTTCCTAAGGCGCTGGGATTATAGGTGTGAGCCACTGAGCCCAGCTATATGTTAAAAAATTTTTGTTTATTTTTCTCCTGTTAATCCGTCTTTTGTAACAGGGGTCTGTTCCAACTAAGAATCTATGAGGATTATTATTTTTTCCCCTATAGTAGCATGACTTGTTTCAAAGAGCTTTTCTCAAACAAGGAAAACTGGGAAAATCTTATCCTCTCTTTTTCTGCCTCTTGCTTCCTCTCAGGACATCTAGCAAAAAGTTTCCTGTAGCTCCATGAACTGATAGGAAAAGTTATGAACTAGACTGTGGCCCAGGTATAGAGTTACAAGTAAAATACAGGACAGTTGAATTTGAACTTCAGATAAACCAAAAAAGACAAATGTCCATTAGTATAAATGTGTCCCAGATAGTTCATGGACATACTTGTACTAAAAAGTTATTCATTTATTATTTATATCTGAAATTCAATTTAACTGGGCATCTTCTATTTTTTATTCGGTAAACTGGCAACCCTATCTGGAGTCCCTATACAGTGTGTGAATATGTAAGATATGGGGCAAAGCAATACAGGATCTCTCCTTTTCTGCCCTAAAGAGGAAGGTCATCCAACTGTCTCTGATGCCTGCGGACTGTTCTCTGATGCTGCAGGTATGTCTCCTGTCTTCTCTTTGCTGGAACCCCACTAAGCGATTGAAGAGCACTTACTGTTTCTGGTTTGGGTTTGTTGGTTTATTGAGACACGCCCAGCCAATTTTTCATATTTTTAGTAGAGACAGGTTTTGCCATGTTGCCCAGGCTAGTCTCAAGCTTCTAAGCTCAGGCAATTCACTGCCTTGGCCTCCCAAAGTGCTAGGAATATAGGCGTGAGCCATCGTGCCCAGCTTGGATTTTTTTTTTCAGACAAGGTCTCATTCTGTTGCTCTAACTGGAGTGCAGCAGCACAATTATGGCTCACTGTAGTCTTGAACTCCTGGACTCAAGTAATCCATCCACTTCAGCCTCCCAAGTAACTAGGACTGCAGACACAGACCACCACCATGCTCAGCTAGTTTTTTAATTTTTTGTAGAGCCGGGCGTCTTACTATGTTGTCCAGAGAACTCCTGGGCACATTTAATCCTTCCACCTGCAACTTCTAATTGGGATTACAGGCATGAGCCACTGTGCCAGGCCACTTGCTGTTTCTTTCTGGGAATCTTTGCTATTCAGTTTTCCCCCAACAAGACACACACACACACTGTACCATGAATAAGATATATTCTTTTTTTTTTCTTTGAGACTGAGTTTTGCCCTTGTTGCCCAGGCTGGAGTGCAAAGGCGCGATCATGACTCACTGCAACCTCTGCCTCCTGGGTTCGAGTGATTCTCCCACCTCAGCCTCCTGAGTAGCTGAGATTACAGGTGTGTACCACCACACCCAGCTAATTTTTTAGTATTATTAGTAGAGAGGAGGTTTCACCATGTTGGCCAGGCTAGTCTCAAACTTCTGACCTCAGGTGATCCATCTGCCTCAGCCTCCCAAAGTGCTGGGATTGTAGGCGTGAGCCACCGTGCCCAGCAATAGATATAGATATTCAACACCAAGGGGTCACACTGTAACTATTTGACTTTGCTCTTTTCTCTACTATACACCAGGGCCTTCCTGACTAGGTAAATGTTCCAGTATAAATGTTCCCTCTCTCCATCATTCTTCAAGACCTTTCTAGTTAATGTAGCCTTTCTTGGAAGCCCTTTGTCAGGTGCCCCATCCCCACCATTTCCCTCAAGAAATCCCTAACCTCCTCATAAGACGAGAACATTCCCCCTTTGTCTCTTGTGGGTGGGAGCAGGTTGGGAGGACTTACAAACATGAACACCTGAGAGACTGTGCTTTGCTTAGACACAGCAGACTCTGGGAGATGAAGATAAGCCCTAGTGTTAGATGCACTTGGTATCCCCAGAAATGTATCTAAAAAGCAAGGCACATTTCTCCAAGGTGAGTAGTTTTTTCTTAGCTACAGTGTCTAATCACCTATAATGTAAGAATATTTTTCCTGAAAATGTAACAACCCAATGGGTTCATTTTGCTGTCTGCCCAGATACAGCCAATTACCAAGACAGAAGAATTGCAATAGAGAAAAAGTTTAATTTACACAAGGTTAGCCATCTTATGTGGGAGATGGAGTTATTACTCAAATCAATCTCTCTGAAGATTTGGAGAATAGGGTTTTCAAGGATAGTTTCGTGGCAATGGAATGTGTGCTGATTGTGGATGCAATCCTAGGGATGTGGAAAGTGGTCCTCATGTGCTGAGTCTGCTTCTGGGTAGAACCACTGAGTCATTGGTGATTCCAGGTGGAGCCATCAATTTATCAGTAGTCAGAAATGCAAAAACCTGAAAAGATATCTCAAAAGGCCAACCTTAGGTTCTATAATAGCGATGTTATCTGTAGGAGTCACTGGGGAAGTTGAAACTCTTGTAACCTCTGGAATAATGGCTGGTAATTGTTTATGTCTACACTTTAGCAGAATTCTGGCTTCTCTCATCCTTCTAGCCTGATGGTCTTTCATTAGCTTTACAAAGGTGGTTTAGTTATGGGGAAGGGCTAATATCATTTTTTTCTTTTTAAAAAATTTTTATTTTTATATATGGGGGGGGGCTATTATCATTTAGACTGCAAATTAATGTCTCCCAAACTTAGCTTGGCCCAAGCCCAGGAATGCTTAAGGGCAGTTTGGAGGTTAACTGCAAGTTGGAGGTTGGTTAGATCAGATCTCTTTTTTTTTTTAGAGGTGCGGTTTCACCATGTTGGCCAAGCTGGTCTCAAACTCTTGACCTCGTGATCCGCCTGCCTCAGCCTCCCAAAGTGCTGGGATTACAGGCATAAGCCACTGCTCCTGGCTAGATCAGATCTCTTTTACTGTCATAATTTTCTCACTGTTATAATCTTTGCAAAGGTAGTTTCAAAAATGACATAAATTTGATGAGTTGCAAAAGGGTAATTGTGTTGAGAAACAATTAGCTTTTTCCCCCCCTGTGCCTGGCCTACATGACCAGAGGTATACATGGCTCTCTTTACCATTCTAGGTAGCAGTGTCAGCTCTAATTATATTCTTATTTTATTGTATTATAAATCTCCCTTCTCAACTGAGCTAGGAGAGAAATTTCCCCCATAATTTAGCAGTCTATATAAGGAGGCAGTGAGAACCACCTGACAGGAAAAAAATGAAGACATGTATAATAAAAGCCTAAAAGCTATAGAGTAAAATGTAGCATCAATTCCTAGAATCAGATCCTATGAACATTTTGGTCCACTTCCTTGGGCTTCTAGGAGACCTGTCTGTATCTGTATTACTACATTCTCACACTGCTATAAAGAGACACCTGAGACTGGTAATTTATAAGAAAAGAGGTTTAACTGGTTCACAGTTCTGCAGGTTGTGCAAAATGTATGGCAGCACCTGCTTCTGGGGGAGAAGCCTCGGAAAGCTTTTACTCATGGTGGAAGGTAAAGTGGGAGCAGGAGAAAGAGAGAAATACACTTTAAAGTAACCAGATCTCGTATTCACTCACCACCATGAGAATGGTACCGAAGAGATGGTGCTAAACCATTCATGAGAAATTGCCCCCACAATCACCTCCTACCAGGCCCCACTTCCAACAGTGGGGATTACAATTTGACATGAGATTCGGGGCAAGGATACAGGTCCAAACCACATCAGTATCCTTACAGAAATAGGTACGACAACCGTCTTCATCTAGAAAAGGCATCAACAAATTTTCTTTTTTGTGTGTGACAGAGTCTCGCTCTGTTGCCCAGGCTGAAGTGAGGTGGTGCAATCTCAGCTACCTGCAACCTCTGCCTCCCAAGTTCAAGTGATTCTCCCACCTCAGCCTCCCGAGCAGCTAGAATTACAGGCTCGTGCCACCATGCCCGGCTAATTTTTGTATTTTTAGTAGAGACAGGGTTTTACCATGTTGGCCAGGTTGGTCTTGAGCTCCTGACCTCAAGTGATCTGCCCACTTCAGCTTCCCATAGTGCTGGGATTATAGGCGTAATAAACACTTTCTGTGAAAGTAAATATTTCAAACTTTGCAGGCCACACAGTTTCCTATAACTTCTCAACTCTAGCATTATAATACAAAAGCAGCCACAGACAACATGAAAATAAATGAGAATGCCTGTGTTCCAATTAAATTGTTTTTTTGTTTTTTTGAGACGCAGTCTCTCTCTGTCACCCAGGCCAGGGTGCAGTGACGTGATCTTGGCTCACTGCAACCTCCCCCCCCCCCCAGGTTCAAGTGATTCTCCTGCCTCAGCCTCCTGAGTAGCTGGGACTACAGGTTCGTGCCACCACGCCCAGCTAATTTTTCGTATTTTTAGTAGAGATGGGGTTTCACCATGTAAGCCAGGATGGTCTCGATCTCCTGACCTCGTGATCCACCTACCCCAGCCTCCCAATGTGCTGGGATTACAAGCATGAGCCACTGTACCCAGTCAATAAAAACTTTATTTAAGAAAAACAGTGGCAATGTATTCTCCAATAATAGAAACCTAGGCTCCTTGAAGAAATGGATGATTCTAGGCATGAGGCAGGAAGTATATAAGATGAGCCATGGCATCTTATAGTGCCAGAAAGTAAAGTCATCCTCAAAACACAAGAGAATTGAGAGCATGTCAAAGGGACACAGGAGCCAAACTAAAACAGCTCTCAATAGCTGTAAAGAAAGAAAAATCTTTTTTCTACATCATCCTAGGTTCACTAGGTGGGTCCTAGAAATCAAACTGAGAAAGGACAAACGAGAAAAACTAGTTTTAATCACAAACCTGCATAGAGGACTTCACAAAGAAAAAAATGTGGTTCAAGGAGGCAGCCAGATGATTGAGGCTTATATATCCTGTTAGACTAAACAAAGGAAAATGGGCTTGGGGATTCCAGGTCAGGAAGGCAGGCTCTGGGAAAGGGAGGGAGGAAAGGTATGGTAAACAGAGGTTGCCTTGTTATGCAAATAACAGTCTCTCAGTTGACAAGAGTTGTCTTTCAGAGTACTTCTCTTCCTGGTACAGAGTCACATTTACAAACAGAAATTTTCTTTACAAAAGGGAAAATTGATACTTTATTTTTCAGCAGTTAGGGGGAGGAAAGAGCTTTCTCTGCTTTTCCTGATTCTCAATTGCCTTTAATGTAAAATAATCCTTATGCTAAGGTGGCATATTTTGGGGTAGCATTTCTTGGTATCCTTAATGGCCAAAGCTAATTTGATCAACAAAATAAATAAGTAGTTGTTCATTTAGGAATAGGCAAAGAAAAATAAGTAGTTGTTTTCTAAATGGAGGTTTTACTATAATTTGGGTATGGAGAAGGTCAACAGATCAAGGAGACAACTGAAAAGATGGTTTGCTTGCTCCTAAGGTGAGAGGGAAAGTCATACCACACAGGGGCCACACAAATGCTAAATACAGTAGGAGAGTCTTCTTTAAATGTTTAGCTTGCTTACATTTTCTTCTCCTTTGTTCCTCGCTTTCAGGGCCAGGCTTCCTTACTCTCTGTGTTCCCCTGGCCCTGGTAAACAATCCTCCCGCCAGTCCTTATCTATAGAGCCCATGAATGAAGCCCACATCTTCTTCCCACTCTGTGAATTACCCCTCCCATCGTAATGACTTATCCCTTCCCACCTTCCCACTGGTGTAACTGCATTCCTGTACTTTTCAATTTAGCTAACCAGATTCAGCTTAGATTCTGCAGTCCAACTCCAGCCAATGGAGGCAAGACACAGTAACAGGGACAAGCTGTGTTAAGAGATAATAAAAACTATCCACCCCAAATACACAGAATATACATTCTTCTCAGCACCACATCACACCTACTCTAAAATTGACCACATAATTGGAAGTAAATCACTCCTCAGCAAATGCAAAGGAACAGAAATCATAACAAACACTCTCTCAGACCACAGTGCAATCAAGTTAGAACTTAGAATTCAGAAACTAACTCAGAACCGCACAGCTTCATGGAAACTGAACAACTGGCTCTTGAATGTTGACTGGATAAACAATGAAATGAAGGCAGAAATAAAGATGTTCTTCGAAACCAACGACAATGAAGACACAACATATCAGAATCTCTGGGACACATTTAAAGCAGTGTCTAGAGGAAAATATATAGCAATAAATGCCCAGGTGAGAAGCCAGAAAAGATCTAAAACCGACACCCTATCGTCAAAACTAAAAGAGCTAGAGGAGCAAGATCAAAAAAATTCAAAACCTAGCAGAAGACAAGAAATAACTAAGATCAGAGCAGAACTGAAGGAGATAGAGACACAAAAAAACCCTTCAAAAAAAATCAATAAATCCAGGAGCTGGTTTTTTGAAAAGATCAACAAAATAGACAGACCACTAGCCAGATTAATAAAAAGAAAAGAGAGAATAATCAAATAGATGCAATAAAAAACAATAAAGGGGGATATCACCACAGATTCCACAGAAATAAAAACCACCATCAGAGATTCCTACAAACAACTCTATGCACATAAACCAGTAAACCCGGAAGAAATGGATAAATTCCTGGACACTTACATCCTCCCAAGCCTAAACCAGGAAGAACTCAAAACCCTGAATAGAACAATAACAAGGGCTGAAGTTGAGGCAGCAATTAATAGCCTACCAACCAAAAAAAGCCCAGGTCCAGATGGGTTCACAGCCGAATTCTACCAGACATACAAAGAAGAGCTGTACCACTCCTTCTGAAACTATTTCAAACAATCCAAAAGAGGGAATCCTTCCCAAATCATTTTATGAGACCAACATCATCCTGATACCAAAACCCGGCAGACTCAACAAGAAAAGAAAACTTCAGGCCAAGATCCATGATGAACATAGATGCAAAAATCTTCAATAAAATACTGGTAAACCGATTGCAACAGCACATCAAAAAGCTCATCCATCACAATCAAGTAGACTTCATCCTGGGGATGCAAGATTGGTTCAACATACACAAGTCTATAAATGTAATTCACCACATAAACAGAACGAAAGTCAGAAACCAGATGATTATCTCAATAGATGCAGAGAAGGCCTTCAACAAAATTAAACAGCTCTTCATGCTAAAAACTCTCAATAAACTAGGTATTGATGGAACATATCTCAAAATAATAAAAGCTATTTACGACAAACCTATAGCCAATATCATACTGAATGGGCAAAAACTGGAAGCATTCCCTTTGAAATCTGGAACTAGACAAGGATGCCCTCTCTCACCACTCCTATTCAATATAGTATTGGAAGTTCTAGCCAGAGCAATCAGGCAAGAAAAAGAAATAAAGGGTATTCAATTAGGAAAGGAGGAAGTCAAACTGTCTCTCTTTGCAGGCAACATGATTGTATATTTAGAAGACCCCATCATCTCAGCCCAAAATCTCCTGAAACTGATAAGCAACTTCAGCAAAGTCTCAGGATACAAAATCAATGTGCAAAAATCACAAGCATTCCTATACACCAACAACAGATTTAAAGAGAGCCAAATCAAGAACGAACTGCCATTCATACTTGCTACAAAGAGAATAAAATACCTAGGAATACAACTAACAAAGAATGTAAAGGACCTCTTCAAGCAGAACTACAAACCACTGCTCAAGGAAATGAGAGGACACAAACAGATGGAGAAACTTTCCATGCTCGTGGTTAGGAAGAACTAATATCGTGAAAATGGCCATACTGCCCAAAGTAATCTATAGATTCAGTGCTATCCACAACAAGCTACCAATGACCTTCTTCACAGAACTGGAAAAAGCCACCTTAAACTTCATATGGAACCAAAAGAGAGCCTGCATAGCCAAGTCAATTCTAAGCAAAAAGAACAAAGCTGGAGGCATCACGCTACCTGACTTCAAACTATACTACAAGGCTACAGTAATCAAAACAGCATGGTACTGGTACCAAAACAGAGATATAGACCAACAGAACAGAACAGAGGCCTTGGAGGCAATGCCACACATCTACAACCATCTGATCTTTGACAAACCTCACAAAAACAAGCAATGGGGAAAGGATTCCGTGTTTAATAATGGTGTTGGGAAAACTGGCTAGCCATGTGCAGAAAGCAGAAACTGGACCCCTTTCTGACACCTTACACTAAATTAACTCCAGATGGATTAAAGACTTAAACATAAGACCTAACACCATAGAAACCCTAGAAGAAAACCTAGGCAAAACCGTTCAGGACATAGGCATAGGCAAGGACTTCATGACCAAAACACCAAAACCATTGGCAACAAAAGCCAAAATAGACAAAATGGGACCTAATCAAGCTCCACAGCTTCTGCACAGCAAAAGAAACAGTCATTAGAGTGAATCGGCAACCAACAGAATGGGAAAAAATTTTTGCAGTCTACCCATCTGACAAAGGGCTGATAACCAGAATCTACAAAGAACTGAAACAGATTTACAAGAAAAAACAAACAAGCCCATTCAAAAGTGGGCGAAGGATATGAACAGACACTTTACAAAAGAAGACATACATGAAGCCAACAAACATATGAAAAAATGCTCATCATCACTGGTCATTAGAGAAATGCAAATCAAAACTACATTGAGATACAATCTCACGCCAGTTAGAATGGCGATCATTAAAAAATCTGGAGACAACAGATGCTGGAGAGGATGTGGAGAAATAGAAACGCTTTTACACTGTTGGTGGGAGTGTAAATTAGTTCAACCATTGTGGAAGACGGTGTGGCGATTCCTCAAGGACCTAGAAATAGAAATTCCATTTGATCCAGCAATCCCATTACTGGGTATATATCCAAAAGACTATAAATCGTTCTACTATAAGGACACATGCACACGAATGTTCACTGCAGCACAGTTTACAATAGCAAAGACCTGGAACCAACCCAAATGCCCATCGATGATAGACTGGACAGGGAAAATGTGGTACATATACACCATGGAATATTGTGCAGCCATCAAAAACGATGAGTTCGTGTCCTTTGTAGGGACACGGACTTACCTGGAAACCATCATTCTCAGCAAACTGACACAAGAACAGAAAATCAAACACCGCATGTTCTCACTCATAGGCGGGTGTTGAACAATGCGAACACATGGACACAGGGAGGGGAGTATCACACATGGGGCTTGTCGTGGGGGAAAGGGGAGGGATAGTGGGGGGTGGGGGAGTTGGGGAGGGATAGCATGGGGAGAAATGCCAGATATAGGTGATGGGGAGGAAGGCAGCAAATCACACTGCCACGTGTGTACCTATGCAACAATCTTCCACGTTCTTCACATGTACCCCCAAACCTAAAATGCAATAAAAAAATATATATAAAAAAAAAAAAGAAGAATTTGAGGCTCAGAGAGACAGGGGAACAGAGGACGGACAGAGAGAGACCCTGTTTCTGAGGCTTATTGCTGAAGCCTTGTAATTTTCTTTAATTCAAAGCAGCCAGCATGCCAAAGCACCTTATTTTGAGGCACTGTTTTTTGAGCTCAGAGTCATAACTCTGTGAAACCAAGCCCATCACTGACTCATCTTAGCCTCAAATTCTTGACTGGGCAAAATACGAATTTCTATAAAAATAACAATATCTTAGAAAGCTACTCTAAAAGTTACTATTTCTCTGTCACACATTTGCTTCTCCCCCATTGTTCCCAACTTCTATAACATTACCACCATCTTTCTAGCTATGTAAGCTTAAAACCTTAGACCAGCTGGGCGTGGTGGCTCATGCCTGTAATCCCAGCACTTTGGGAGGCCAGAGTGGGCGGATCATGAGGTCAGGAGATTGAGACCATCCTGGCCAATATGATGAAAACCCATCTCTACTCAAAATACAAAAATTAGCTGGGTGTAATGGCACATGCCTGTAATCCCAGCTACTCCGGAAGGCTGAGGCAGGATAATCGCTTGAACCAGGGAGTCGGAAGTTGCAGTGAGCCAAGATTTCACCACTGCACTCCAGCCTGGTGAGAGAGCGAGACTCCATCTCAAAAACAAACAAACAAACAAACAAAAAACACCTTAGAGCAGTGGTTTTCAACCTTTTTGGCACCAGGGGCCAGTTTCATGGAAGATACTTTCTCCATGGACAGGGCCGGGGTGGGGGGATAGTTTTAGAATGAGTCAAGTGCATTACATTTATTGTGCAATTTATTTCTATTATTATACATTGTAATATATAATGAAACAACTATGCAATTCACCATAATGTAGAATCAGTTGGAGCCCTGAGCTTGTTTTCCTGCAACTAGTCATTCCCATCCGGGGATGATGTGAGACAGTGACAGATCATCAGGCACTAGATTCTCATAAGGAGCATGCAACATAGATCCCTCCCATGCATAGTTCACAATTGTTGGGAGAAGTAGCAAGGACTTACATAGTGCCTACATAAATTGGTCATGAGTAACATATAAACTGGGAACAACAAATCGAGGCAAACTTCTCCATGCCTCATGTTCCGGGGCAGGGTGACCTAGGCTCTGTTACCATAAACATCGTGCTCAAGTACGTAAAACCCCTTTATAGCACTAAGACATAACCAAACTTGCAGGCTTCTTGTAAGGCCTGAGTTCCACCAGCTCCACATAGATAAGAGGCTAAAGATAACCACGTGTTGTTGTTTTGTGAAACTCCCAAACCGCCACTGTTATCTTTAGAATGACACACCAGTTCTGGCTCACTGATTCACCTCCAGCTCACTGATTCACTCCCACCATCACATCAGCCTCTCCCCACCATCACTCCATCCCTACCCTATAGATCAAAGTGATTATAACCAATAAATAGTGTGAGAGATCAGGGCTCAGGGCCTTCACTGCCTCCAGTAATAAGTGATGGCCCCCTGGTCTCCCTTTCAGTCTTAGTCTGTCTCTTTCTCAATCCTTTGTCGCCACCGAACTTGGGGTACCCATGGGTGATGTGGGGGCTGGCTCCTACATTCTGGCACCCCAACGTGTGGGGCTCCCTACAACAATAGGGTTCACGCTGCTATGACAATCTAATGCCGCTACTGATCTGACAGGAAGCAGAGCTCAGGCACTGATGCTCACTCACCCACCACTCACCCCCCTGCTGTGTGGCCCAGTTCTTAACAGGACACAGACCAGTACCAGTCCATGGTCCAGGGGTTGGGGACCCCCTGCCTTAGACCTAGCCCCCTTCTTCCTTGTATCTATCATATTTCCTTTTCTTCTCTATTTCTCTCATTAATCCCTTTCTCTATTCTTAAACCGTTATTGCCCTCTGACTGGACTATTGTACTTAGTTCCTCAAGTATTTCCCTGTTTCCAGTCTGCCTGCCCAGGCCCACTGTATAGATTTACCCCACAAACACATGGTTCTGTTCATACCATTCTCTGTATTAGTTATCTATTGCAATGTAACCAATTATTCCAAAGCCTGGCAGCTTACTAATGTAAATATTTATTATCTCACACATTTATGGGTTGGGAATCTGGGAGCAGCTAAGCTAGGTTGTTGTGGGTTATTTATGAGACTGTAGTCATGAGTATTGGCAGACTCAAGTTATCTAGAGGTTGGACTGGGGCTGACGGGTGTGCTTGCTCGCTCACATTCCCGACAGGAGAGTGCTGGCTATTCGCAAGAGGACTTTTCACGTTTACCTCTCCATAGCTCTGTCTGAGTGTCTCATGACATAGAACTAGCTTCCTCCAGCGTGAATGATCCAATAGAGTGCAACAGAAGAAATGTTTAAAAAACATTTTTTAAGAGATAGGGTCTCTCTAAGTTGCCCAGGCTGGACTTGAACTCCTGGGCTTAAGCAATCTTCCCACCTCAATCTCCCATGTAGCTGGGTTTACAGGCAGATGCCACCATGCCCAGTTTAAGAATAATCCTTAAATAGAATTATTAATTAAGGTTAGAGCACAGATATACATGAGCAAAATGATTATTCATTGTTGCCTTATTTGTAGTAGCAAAAGACTACAAATAACCTAAACATATTTCGAGAGTAGAAGAATTAGGATATTCTTTATATGTTAATACATGAGGATGTCTAAGATATACGGTGAAGTAGAAAACCTGAAGCATAGACTATGGAACAGTGTGTGTAGTATGTATGTTACCACTATGTGCCAAAAAAGTGTGTGTGTATGTGTATGTTTTTGTATCTGGAACACCAAAAAAATAGCTGCTAATATGATTACGGTTGCCATCAGGAAAGAGCTCTACATGGCTGGGGAAAGCGAAGGGAAAATTATCTTTTACTGTATAATATCTGTACATTATAAATATTCAATAATATATACATAGATAGAAATAACAAATGTACAATTTGTTATTATAATATCTTTTAAATTATGTCCCTCATAAGGTTATTGCCTATTCAAAATAATTTTTATTTTTATTTTTTATTTTATTTTTTATATTTTATTTTTATTTTTTATTCTTTTTGAGACAGGGTCTCTCTCTGTCACCCAGGCTGGAGCGCAGTGGTGCAATCTCTACTCTGCCACCCAGCCTCAAGCAATCCTTCCACCTCAGCCTCCTGAGCAGCTGGGACTACAGGCATGCACCACCACCCTATGCAAATTTTCTGTATTTTTAGTACAAAAATACTAAATGCCATGTTGCCCAAGCTGGTAAAAGTAATTTTTAAAAATCTAGACCAATTCTACATTCAGAGAAAAAGAAACCAAAGCCAGAGAATAATAATAAAATAAATGACTTACCTATAGGAAATATTTAGACAGTAGGGAAAACTAACTGAAAATACAACTTGGACAGCCAACATTGCAATGGTGGGATACAAACATGACTTCAATCCCAGTGAGGCTCCCAGGTACCTATAGTCTTATTACAAGAAAGAAGGCCTTAGGGCAGTGACAGAATTACTTTGGAAAACCAACTGAAAGAATTTCACATGTGGAATTGCATAAACTGGGAGATGGATGGATTTTAGAGATATAACAGATCAGAAATCACAGTACAGATTGGAGAGCACAAACACCAGGTACCTGTGAGTTGTGTTTGGCTTGAATACTGCATACTGTTGTATTTATTTATTTATTTTTGAGATGCAGTCTTGCTCTGTCATCCAGGCTGAGGTGCAGTGGCATGATCTTGGCTCACTGCAACCTCCACCTCCCAGGTTCAAATGATTCTCTTGCCTCAGCCTACTGAGTGGCTGGGATTCCAGGCATGTACCACCACATCTGGCTAATTTTTGTATTTTTAGTAGAGACAGGGTTTTGCCATGTTGGCCAGGCTGGTCTCGAACTTCTGACCTCAGGTGATCCACCCACCTCAGCCTCCCAAGGTGCTGGGATTACAGGCGTGAGCCACTGTGCCCGGCCTATTGTTTTAATTGTTTTTAGACACACAGCCTCACTGTGTTGCTCAGACTAGCCTTGAAGGAAATACTGTGTTGAAATTTTGTATAAATTAATTGCCAACATTTTAGGATCAAGAGATTTTACACTTAACTAGATTGGCTATCTGGGTTCTTTTGAAATTCTTTTTTTTTTTTTTTAAGACCTCTATGGTTTAACTCTGGGATCTTTTCAAATTCTGAAAACTCTGGTAGGCGAGGCCTGCATTGTCAGCTACCACCATCACAGCTGTCCCCGATAGACAAGAGGATAAGAGCTCCCCCAGTTTGCCACAGTTTGTACCAGCAAGTGTTTCTCATTTTCATCACCTGCAGAGCCCACATAAGTATCTCAGGTGAGAAAACTGGTTCAGAGGCCAACTGTAAGAGCTCGTGGTCCCTATTCCTACTCCCCCAATTTTTAATCTTTTCTTCAATAAGCAGAGTTGGGAAATCAAGAGCCACATAATACTCCATAATCATCTTGGTTTGAGCCACTACTCAGTATTCCTGACTCTGAAGTTCACACCACTACTCCAACCCAGTGGTTGGTTTCAATAACCATAATCAAAAAACCTTAGGGGTTTCCCCCTCAAGAATTATAGAAAGCTCATCCAGAATTTCAGGGACTATACTTATCCCAGGACCTTTGAATCTTTCCACTTCCTTGCTGCTATTCCTAG
The DNA here is from genome assembly GCA_036589455.1 of Ateles fusciceps. Classification (NCBI taxonomy): domain Eukaryota; kingdom Metazoa; phylum Chordata; class Mammalia; order Primates; family Atelidae; genus Ateles; species Ateles fusciceps. Next base: position 5,728,698 of record JAZHEH010002789.1, on the reverse strand, counting down.
TGCCAGGCCTACAACACCCCCCTCTTTTACCAAATTTGCCACAGAGCTAGAAGCTGCCTTTGCCATGACCTTATTCCAAAAAGGGCAGCTGCTAATATGATTATGATTTCTTCCAGGAAGAGGTGTTACGTGGAGGCTAAGACCCAAATGACTGCCGTGTTGTGACTGCTGCTGATGCTCACCATCGATTCTTTCCCTCGCTCATCCCTGCAATTCCCACCTCTGAAGCTGCTGCTCCCAAGAGTTACTCTTCACGGTGTCAATGAACCACCTCCCCTGGTTACGGTCATTCTGATCCTGCCCTTACCCACTGCTGCCCAGGAACCTGTGTTTTCTTTAAGGATGTTAAATATTGGCCCCCACTCTTCTGGCTTGTAGCGTTTCTGCTGAGAGATCCACTGTGAGTCTGATGGGCTTCCCTTTGTGGTAACCCAGCCAGCCTTTAGGCTGCCTTTAGCATTGTTACCTTCATTTCAACCCTGGTGAACCTAACAATTATGTGTCTTCAGGTCACCACCTGAAGCCAATGCTACTAAATCTCCAGATATGTTAGACCAGTGCTACCTGAAGGATGACCTCATTCTCTGGAGTGAGGCTGCCCCCTGTTGAGCAATTTGGGTCACGTATTTCAGGACCTCAGAAGACTAGGTTGCAAGAGAATCCAACTCAAACTTTTTTAAGATTAAAAAATAAATAAAAAGTTACTAGTGAAGGAGTTAAGAACATGCCACCCCAAAGTAACGGCATATTGAGTTAAAGGCACTTGTGTGGTAGGAGTTATTAAGAAATTATTTTAGACAGATAGAGAGGAAAAGGAGTTCTTGGGAACTTTTCATTTTTTAAAGCATCTCCAGGAAAGTTTCTTGTAAAGCCCCAGCTCTTAGAACCAGGCCGGCAACCTTTGATTTGCAAATACAGGCCATTAGAACTAAGTCCACCCAACATGGCGATCCCGGGCCTCCTTGCCCTTGCCCCGTATGTTCCTGGTAACATGGCCGCCCCCACAGATCCCCACTTGTGTAGAACAACTGTGGTACCCCACATTTGCATATTAAAAGAGTAGAGTGGGAGGGCCAGCTTTTCCCTCGGCCTACATGAATTACATTTCATGGTCAAACCAATCCCCCTGAGCCCTATGCAAATCAGACATCCCTCCTCCAGCCTCTGCATATACCTGGCTAGTATCCCTGGCCGGTGGGGACCTCCTCTTCGGCTTGGAGACCCCCCTCTTCTGTCTCTGTATGCAAAAGCTCTTCCTTGTGCCTTCTCCCTTCCTTCTAGCCTATTAAACTCTCTGCGCCTTAAAACCACTCCACGTGTATCCGTGTTGTTTTATCTAAACCAGCACGAGGGCCAAGAACCCTGGTTCCTCCACTCTTCGGAGCCGTAGCACTTGGAAAACAGCAGGTGCAAGAAATTCACTCTGACTTTTCTTCTGTTTCTTAAAAGCAGGAGATGAAATTCCCATGTGAAAGGTGCCCTCCCTATACCCCAGAAGGAAAGTATCATTCTAATCATCAAGGACAGGAAGTTGAGGCTGAAGGAAATCTGTATAAACAAACCTTGTTAAACTAACTCTTATCTTCCTAGTCACTTCTCCACTCAATTAACTACCCTATCCTGAACTGCTTTGCTTTGTCACATTTTCATAATTTACTACTCTTTAACCAATTCAGTTCATAAGTGTTCAATTGTAACTGTTTCTTTGGATCTTCCTTATGAAAGATCCTATGCCACTAACACTTGTATGAAATGAATTTGTATGTTTTTCTCTTGTTGCTCTGTCTTATGTCAATTTAATTCTCAGGCCCACCTGAAATATCCTGAGTGTAGAGGCAAAATTTTCCCTCCTTTACATAATGGCAAATATATGGGGGGCAGATGGCCTCAGCCCCAATAGCTCCAAGTCATTTGATTTCTCTCTTCTCCATTTTCCGCCTTTGCTTGTTCAAACTCTTGCCTCTGTTCCTTCTAGCTTTCCACTGGCAGGCACAGTCTGTATCTAGGACACATCCTTAGGTCCTTAGAACGGATAAAGAGCTTCTTAGTTTATAGATAAAACCCCACAGGAGGATTCTGATTGGCTCCATTTGAAACACTTGCTCATCCTTGGACCAACTACTGTGGGCAAGCTGGGAATGGTTCTATGACTGGCAGCCCTAGGAGGATCAAAAGGAGTAGGGAAGGCCAAATCTAAGAAACAATGCTAGGCAGACAAAAACAACAGATGTTTCCTATTTAACAGTGTACTGATAAAAACCAGGGCTCCAGCTAAGCATGGTGGTTCATGCCTATAATCCCAGCACTTTGGGAGGCCGAGGCAGTAGGATAAATTGAGCCCAGGAGTTCAAGACCAGCCTGGGCAACATGGCGAAACCTCTACAAAAAAAATTTAAAAATTAGCTGGATGTGGTGGCAGTGTACCTGTAGTCCTAGCTACTCAGAAGGTTGTCCTAGCTACTCAGGAGGTTGAGGTAGGAAGATCACCTGAGCCTGGGAGGTCTATGCTGTAGTGAGCCATGATCATGCCACTGCACTCCAGTTGGGGTGACAGAGACCCTGACTCAAACAAACAAAACCCAAAACACAAACAAACGAAAAACAACCAGTGTTCCTACGGAAAGACGAATAACCTTATTTTAAAATTGGCAAAGAAAGCCTGGTGCGGTGGCTTATGCCTGTAATCCCAGCACTTTGTGAGGCCAAGGCGGGCAGATCACCTAAGGTCATGTGTTCGAGACCAGCCTGGCCAACGTGGTGAAAGCCCATGTCTACTAAAAACACAAAAATTGGCGGGGCATGGTGGCAGCCGCCTGTAATCCCAGCTACTCAGGAAGCTTCGGCAGGAGAATAACTTGAACCTGGGAGACGGAGGTTGCAGTGAGCCAAGACTGCACCACACTGCACTCCAGCCTGGGTGACAGAGCAAGACTCCATCTCAAAAAAAAAAAAAAAAAAAAGGCAAAGAACTTGAATAGACATTTCCCCAAAGAAATATGCAATAGTCAATGAGCACATGAAAACGTGCTCAATATCATTAGGGAAATGCAAATCAAAAATCATGAAACACCATTTCACACCCACTGACGTGGTTATAATACAAAGTTCAGATAAGTGTTGGCAAGGATGTGGAGAATCCTGCTGGGGAGGAGTATAAAATGGGACAGGCACTCTGGAAAAGTCTGGCAGTTCCTCAAATGGTTCAAAATAGGTTACCATAAAAACAACAATCCCTTGGCATCTGCACGGGGAACTGTTTCTACACCCTTGTGAACTCCAAAATTGGCAGATGCTCATCTTACAGTCAGTTCTGTGGAACCTGCCCATAGGAAAATTCCTTTTATCCTCAGGTTCTGCAACCTGGGAATACTGCATTTTTGATATGTGGTTGGTTGAATTGGAGGATGCAGAACTTGCAGATATGGAGGGCTGACTATATAGTACTGGGCATATGCCCAAAATAAATGAAAATATCTGCACAAAAATTTGTAAATGTATGTTCATAGCAGCATTATTCATAGTAACCAAAAGGTAGAAACATTTTTTTTTTTTGAGACATAGTCTCGCTCTGTCACCCAGGCTGGAGTGCAGTGGCATGATCTCAGCTCACTGCAACGTCTGCCTCCTGGGTTAAAGCAATTATCTGCCTCAGCCTCCCAACTATCTGGGATTACAGGCACCCGCCACTATGCACGGCTAATTTTTCTGTATTTTTAGTAGAGACTGGGTTTCACCATCTTGGCCAGGCTGGTCTTGAACTCCTGACCTCGTGATCCACCCGCCTCGGCCTCCTAAAGTGCTGGGATTACAGGCATGAGCCACCTTGCCTGGCCAACGTAGAAACTTTTCAATAAATGGGTAAATAATATGTGGCATATACTTACGATGCAATATTATTCAGCCAGAAAAGGAATGAAGTACTGACACATACTACAAAATGGATAAACCTGTTACAGGTGGCAGGTATCCAAGTCACCAGGGCAAATCTGTATGGGTTTGCAGCAACTTCAATTCTTGCCTCCTGAGAAGAAAGAATTCGATTGAGGGGCAATAAGGCAGAAAAAGAGACTGAGGCAAGGTTCAGAGCAGGACTGGAAGTTTATTTAAAAGACCTTTAGAATAGGAAAGAGGAAAGCACGCTTGGAAGAACCCCAAGCCAGCACCAAGGTCAACTGTGATGTTGACCCTGATCCTAGGACTTTTTTTTTTTTTTGAGACGGAGTCACCCTCTGTCACCAGGCTGGAATACAGTGGCACAATCTCGGCTCACTGCAACCTCTGCCTCCAGGGTTCAAGCGTTTCTTCGACCTCAGCCTCCCAAGTAGCTAGGATTACAGGCATGCACCACCATGCCTGGCTAATTTTGTATTTTTAGTAGAGACAGTTTTCACCATGTTGATCAGGCTGGTCTCGAACTCCCGACCTCAGGTGATCCGGCTGCCTCGGTCTCCCAAAGTGCTGGAATTACGAACATGAACCACAGCGCCCGGCCGATCCTAGGACTTTACGGAGTTTCTTTCCCATGATTCTTCCCTGACAGTGGACCGCCTGCATTCGCAGTGCCCTCCTTACCCCTGGGACAAGAGCACAGCTCAGTGTGTAGGAAGTTGTACGCATGCCCATCTGACGCTTTCTTCCCCTTTTCCGGTAGAGTTCCCCTAGAAGGTCATACTCCCGGGTTTTGTCTCTTAATGCGTATGCCCTGGTAGTTGCTTCCCCCTGTCATCTGCATTCAGCGAACACTTTAGTGCAACAGGTGTGGGTCATCAGGAAATGGCCTCTCCCCTGGCACCAGCTGCCAATTTATCACTTTTAAAGGCAATGTGATAAAGGCCTAATCATCACCCCACATTCCTCCTGGGTGGGGGAAGAGCCCTCTCCTACCCTGCTCAAGCCTAACTACCTGTTAACAACCTTGCAAATATTAAGCCAACCACCAAAAGACCATAAAATTCCATTTATATTAAATGTCCAGATTAGTTAAATCTAGAGAGACAGAAAGTAGGTTCCCGGTTGGCTAGGGCTGGAGGAGTTGGGAAGATCGGGGGTGATAGCTAAACAAGTTTCTTCTTTGGAGTGGTAAAAATGCTCTCAAATAGTGGTGATGGTTGCCCAAGTCTGTGACTATACTAAAAATCATTGAATACAAACGGGTGAATTATATGGCATGTGATTAGAGGGTAATAAATTTTCGGGGCTGCTTCTGTATGTCCTGCCATGTCCTTTAGGGCCTCTGAGAAATGGAGAGAACTCCATCTGAAGCCAGACTGAGCTACGATCCTGCTTCTCTTTTCCTCGCAGGTAACTCCTTCCTCAACAGCAACACGGGGTGATGCTCCTTACCTGGAAAGGTTGTTGTAATTTTTAAAAACATACATCAGGGTTAATCATGTACAGTGTGTGATACACGACGCTCTGAAACACTACACACACATACACGCACGCACGTACGCAGACGAATATGGGGCCTAATCTCGGCCCTCGCTCTCCTTGTTCTTAGGCTCTAGAGCAAGCAAGCAGAAGAGCAGCCCTTGAACCCTGCAGTCAAGAAAAAGCCCCGCACCCCTTGGTCCGAGAGCAACAAGGAGCGGGGCCTAAGCACCTGGCGAGACCGCCCTACCAGGCACAGGGAGTTGCTACGTAACAGCTGGGACCAGAAGCCCAGCCCCAGCCGCTGCGGTGAACCGAGAGCCGCAACGGTTACCGCACCGCCCGGGTGGGAGAACAATGCCGCGCCTACCGCGCAGAGCCTCGCGGTGCCGCGCCCTGGGGCCGACCTGCCCGTGGCCTGCCGGGAAATGTAGTGTCTGAAGCCCCGCCCGTGCCGCCCCGCCAGTCGCAGGCCGGGCGCCCCGTGCAACTACAAGTTCCATAACGCTCCGCGAGGCCTTGATCTCCAGGCTTTTGCAAGGAAGGGAGTGGGACGAACATGGCTGAAGGCAGTCGGGGGTAGCCCAACGTGTAGCCTGGTGGGTGGCAGGCAGGACCCAGTTTCTGGCAGTGGCGGCTGCAACTTTCCAGAGTATGAGCTTCCAGAGCTAAGTACGCGCGCATTCCATGTGGGCGCCTTTGGGGAGCTGTGGCGGGGCCGTCTGCGCGGTGCCGGGGACTTGTCGCTAAGGGAGCCGCCGGCATCCGTGCTGCCAGCGAGTCAGGGGAGCGCTGACTCCGACCGGGAGGATGCCGCGGTGGCCCGGGATCTGAACTGCAGCTTGGAGGCGGCGGCTGAGCTGAGGACGGTGTGCGGGTGAGTGCGGAACAGAGGGGCTCTTGCAGCTTGGGGTCAAACGGGTTGCAGCCTTGCTTCTGCCCTCCTCTGGGGCTCATCCCCTGAGAGGGGCCTGTGGTTTAGATCTGGGCTAGGAAATCGCCCTTTCAAAGCTTTCAACCCGCTGGAGCCTCCCTGGAACACCAAAAGTCCCGGGACCCGAATGCACAGTTTCTGCGAGTTGGAGCAAAGGGACAAGACAGCTACATCGAAAACTAGTTTTTCTATTTGCTTATTCTAAAAGTGCTTGTTAATAAAGAAAAGCAATCAGGGTAACAGCGACGTGTACCTGCCGTTGACTGACACTTTGACAATGGAGGAACCTGAGTAATGGTGAAGCTGCGGGGAGACTTCATCAGAGGAGTGTTAAAATCTCGACTAATTGGTTTCTTTTGGGGACCTTCCGGGGTATTCTGTTACTGAAATTTTTCCAAAAAGTACCTTATTTGCGGATGAAAATAAAAATTAACTTTAATTACTTCTTTCTCCATTTAACAGTACTGGCTGCCTTTATCGGCCTTTTCATTGTAAAATGCAACCACAGAAATCATTGTCTTGTGTTCTGGCCTCTCTGAGCCGCCTGCTGGATTTTATATGACTTCGTAATTCAGTAACATATTTAGAAAAACAACCCTAACTCGCTGTGAACAAGATCCAGAGCCGACCTTAAAGTATTGCTTTTCCTTTTTGTTTTAGCCTGGATAAACTGAAATGCCTTGAGGACGGTGAGGATCCAGAAGTCATTCCCGAGAATACTGACCTGGTGACTTTGGGGTATGGAGGACTTGGTTTTCTTGTTCTATTTATTTAAACATTTTTTTAAACATTATGTTTTGAAAAGTTGAAAGTACCGTACTGATTGTTATCTGTGTACCTATACCTTAAATTCAGCTGTTGTTAACATTTGACCATGTTTACTTTAGCTGTGTATATGGGATGCCTGCTGTTTTTTCCTTTTGCTATCCCATTCAGTAAGTTAGACATGATAATTTACCCCTTAAATACATCAGCATATAGCTCCTAAAAGTATCTCTCTCCTACATAATTATTGTGGTATTATACCTAAGAAAATTGTCAAGAAATACATAGTCTGTAATCAGTTCATATTCAAACTTGTGTTTATTTTTGAATATTTTTGGATGTGTGTTTACAGAGGTAGAGTTAATCTACTTAGATCTGGTGGGAGGCAAGCTAAATACTGATAGTGTATCTCAAACTATTGGTGGTGAAGGACAGTTTTAGTTTTTAAAATTTTTTACTCTGACAGATTTTATATTTTGATAAAATACTATAAAAAAGAATTACTAGAAAATGGAATTTAAAAAGACAAACACAATATAAGTTCAAGTTTTTAATTATTAAATTCAACAGACGTAAAATAGTAATTTTACTGTCAACTGGTAATGGAAGCTTCTGAAGACTTCCTCTTATTTTCTGTACAGATTGGTTAACAAAAAGGTCATAGATCAATTCTGGTCTGCCTACCACTCTTAGAGAGCCACTGCTGTATGATAATACCATAGAGAAGTTGTGCATGTAATAGTGAAATTTATAATTTCCAATTTACAGTCCACTTATTTCATACCAACTCAGCCGTGTTCTGTCATTCTGGATCCTACCCTATTATCCCCCTCAAATATTCAGGCAGTCATTTCAACTCTACTTGGGTTTTCTTTTATAATAATTGCAAAATCTGTTCCCCTGGTTCCTACTGCTAACTTTTATAGCAGCAACACCTGGAGCACTATGCAAGGTTCGTAACTGTCTCTGCTAAATACAGTCATTTCTCCCCACTGATTTATCCATCACGCTATTGCCTGAGCATGCCATTTTGCTTAAAATGGTCTATGGCCTTACGTCTCCTGTATGGAAAAATTTCAACTCCTTAGCTGGACATTTGAAGCCTTCCGCATATATCCCAAATCTGTCTTTCCAGATTTATTTTCAACCACTTTCTCTTTTGGATGGCTCAAGATGCATGTGGCCTCTTTCCCATCTGAAACATACCACTTCTTTATTTTATTTTATATTTTATATTTTATTTTTTGAGACAGTTTTACTCTGTTGCCCAGGCTGGAGTGCAGTGTGTGATCTCTGCTCACTGCAACCTCCGCCTCCTGGGTTCAAGGGATTTTCCTGCCTCAGCCTCCCAAGTAGCTGGGATTACAGGCACCTGCCACCATGCCCGGCTAGCTTTTTTGCATTTTTAGTAGAAATGGGTTTCACCATGTTGGCCAGGCTGGTTTCAAACTCCTGAGCTCAAGTGATCTGCCCTCCTTGGCCTCCCAAAGTACAAGGATTATAGGCATGAGCTACCATGCCCGGAACATACATACCACTTCCCTGCGCGGCCGCCCCCCAGCCCCCGCACCCGAGAAAGAGTCTCACGCTGTCGCCCAAACTGGAGTGCAGTGGCACGATACTGGCTCACTGCAACCTCTGTCTCCTGGGTTGGAGCAATTCTCCTACCTCAGCCTCCCAAGTAGTTGGAATTACAGGTGTGCACCACCATGCCCAGCTAAATTTTGTATTTTTAGTAGAGATGGGGTTTCAACATTTTGGCCAGGCTGGTCTTGAACTCCTGACCTCAGATGATCCACGAGGCTCGACCTCCCAGAGTGCTGGGATTACAGGCGTGAGTCACCACGCCCAGCCAAGAAACAGATGCATTTATACTGCCTTGAATGCTAACATTTTTAAAGTCCTTGAAGGCATGTTGATAGTCCAAACTCCCGTCTCTATATTGTCCTCAGGCCTACTATACTGCCTTGTTCTAATTGGTGCTCTGTAACTATTGTTGATTAGTTGTATTTGTCTAAAAAGCAAATCTGATTGTGTTACTCTCTGTGTTACTCCCTTGCCTAAAACCTTTTGATGTCCCTTAGGCTAAAGTCCTGAGTCTGTAGTGGCTCCCAAAGGCCTCTATGGAATGGACTCTTGCTGGCCTTGCTGGGGTTTTTTTGTTTTTTTTTTTTTGAAATGGAGTTGCCCTCTTGTTGCCCAGGCTGGAGGGCAGTGGTGCAATATCGGCTCACTGCAACCTCTGCCTCCTGGGTTCTCCACGAGTCTCCTGCTTCAGCCTCCGGAGTAGCTGGGATTACAGGCATGCACCTCCACGCCTGGCTAATTTTGTATTTTTAGTAGAGATGGGGTTTCTCCATATTGGTCAGGCTGGTCTGGAACTCCCGACCTCAGGTGGTCCGCCTGCCTTGGCCTCCCAAAATGCTGGGATTATAGGTGTGAGCCACCGCGCCCGGCCCAACACACTGCACTATGTTTCAGTTCCCGGAATGTGCTCTCTTACTACAGGCCTTTGCCCCAAACAGTCATTCTTCCTTATCCCCCTGGCCCTGCTGACTTCTCATCCTGCAAGTCTTAGCTAAAGGACTAAGGACTCCATTTAGGTTCCCTTATATACTCATGTAGTTCCCTGTTGAAATGCTTATCACATCTGTAATATATGTGTTTGATTTTCTGTCTTCTTAGCTACCCTTGAAAGTTCCTTGATTTTCAGTAGCCTTGGAAAAAAAAAGAGTTCCATAAGTTATATGTGCCACACTCACTGCTGTATTACCAGTTCCTAGAACTGTAGTGCATAGTAGGGAGCCAATAAATATTTGTAGAATGAGTGGAATAAATAAACGTTCAGAAGACTCAGGAAGTGATTTTTAGGGATAGACTGAAAAAAGAACATTGATGATAATCATAATAAAGCAGACTCTAAGTAATTAATAACGTTAATTGATTTAATTTATAATAATTTTGTTAAGCCATGTTAAATAGTAATTTTAAGACTATTTAAACATTGCTTCCCCTGACTGCTTTGCATTACTAGGTCAACTAGATCTCTTTGGTTATCTTCTAGTCCCTCCAAACAGGGTTTGTGGGTAGAATTATATATAATTGAATGTAAATCAGTACAGTATTCTTCAACCGTGGTTATTTTGATATACTGTGAAGCTGGTTTATTTAATACATGACTGATGTTAACCTTAATGGTCCTGCCAAAAAAAATTAGACTTGTGGCAAAATCCTAAATCTGTATCTCTATGCTTTATCTGTCTCTGAACATTCCTGCTCCTCACTAGTAACTTAACATTACATTATAAAAATAAAATCTGAGTATATCATCTCTTTATTATGACATAAAATAAATTTCTGGTACTTTTTTTTCCCTACAGCTAATGAAGGAGCTCATTTTATGCATATAAGGGACAAAGATAGTTGGTAGATATTGATTCTTCTTTGATAAATGTTGCTCTCTTAATCTATAGCAAGCTGCATAGCTTCAGCAGTTTTGAAATTTTTTGACAACTTAGTTGGAAGGTTTTAATTCCTAGAAATAGGTGAGAGAATTGTTAGTACATGGGTGCTGCTAAAACTTACTTGTTGTTCCAAAGCTTAAGCAACAATACTTTTTTTTTTTTTTTTTTTTTTTTTGAGACAGAGTCTCTTTCACTCTTGTCACCCAGGCTGGAGTGCTGTGGCTTATCTCTGCTCACTGCGACTTCCGTCTCCTGGGTTCAAGCAATTCTGCCTCAGCCTCCTGAGTAGCTGGGATTACTGGCATGTGCCACCATGCCTGGCTGATTTTTTATCTTTTTAGTAGCGATGGGGTTTACCATTTTGACCAGGCTGGTCTGGAACTCCTGACCTCAAATGATCTCCCCGCCTTGCCCCAAAGGGCTGGTATTGCAGGCCTGAGCCACTGTGCCCAGTTCTTCACCAGCATTACTTTTAATACAATAGAAATTTTAGATTTGCTCATCTCCCCTCACTTTCGTGGCCAAGAAAGCACTGTTTACAGGTCCAAGATATACTGTTTAAAGGCTAAAAAAGGAAACTTTAGAGTCCTGAAAAAAAAAAAAGAAAAGAAAAAAAAAGAACCACTACATTGGAGGACTCATGACTCTATCCACCATCAAAACAACGACAACTGATTTTATAAAAAAAACTAAAATAAGGCGGGTCACTTTGAGGTCAGGATTTCAAGACCAGCCTCATCAATATGGTGAAACCCCATCTCTACTGAAAATACAAAAATTAGCCAGGCGTGGTGGTGTATGCCTGGAGTCCAAGCTACTTGGGAGGCTGAGGCAGGAGAATTGCTTGAACGAACCCCGAAGGCAGAGGTTGCAGTGAGCCAAGATGGTGACTGCACTCCAGCCTGGGTGACAGAGCAAGACTCCGTCTCTAAAAAAAACTCAAACAACTCTCATATATCTGAGGTTGACTGCAATGACGAAAAGAGCACCATTAAACTGGGAATCTTGTGAACTATCACAATGTCCCAATTGTTACAAAAATGAGCAAGAGGAAATAAAATCTAAAGAGAACTTATTGCAGATAATCAGGAAATAACTGTTTATACAAATCAACTTTGGAAACTACCTCCTTCCACCCAGAAAACAACCAGGAAACAGAAGAAAGCCTGTAAGTCTACACTCCAAACCGAACTGAATTTACTCAAATAAGCATTTGAGGGTATAAGAATGTTTACCTTGGCTTGTACTTTTTAAAACTATTAATAAGAATGGATGACTAAAGGAGAAATGAAAAAAGAGTTGATGAAACGCAGGAAAGGAATGGAAGAAAAAGACAGTTACCTCATTCATTAACCCAAGGGTAAATAGACTCAAAGTAGGAAGCAATGAAGAAAGGCATAAAAAGAAGCAAGAGAATTGAAAATGACAAAGAAAAAAGTAAAATGAATCAGAGAAAGTGGGGAATGGTAGATAGGTGAAGACATAATATTCGTATTATCAGAGTCCCTGAAGAAAAACAAAGAAATGGAACATAATTAATGTTTAAAAACATAATCTAACAAAAGTTTCCAGAAATTGAAAAAAAAAAATTAGAAAGCGTTCACTAGGTACCTGTAAAAACCCAGATTTATTGACTTCGAGATACATATTTGTAAAACTGTTGATTTCAGAGATAAAGATGCAATCATCAAGTCTTCTGTGCAAAAAAGAACACACAACTTACAAAGGCAAACATACAGAAAGCATCAGATGTTGCAAAACTGATGTAGGAAGCAAGGCAACACAGAGCAGTGTTTTTTTTAAACTCATTGAAGGTGTGAATTAAGAATTTTATATCCAACTGAATTTCCTCAAATATCAAGGTTATAGAAAAGGAGTTTTCAACATACAAGAACTTGGGTAATTTTGTACCCTCCAGCCATTTCTGAGGAATATATAAGAGAATGAGCTTTATCCAGCCAATTGATGACTGGGAAGGTTTCAGCAAAAGGACTAATACAGAGAGGATGAGGTGTGAAGATTTGTGCAACTGTTGGGTATTGTAACAAAATACAATATTGCAACTAAAACTATGTAAGGAGAAAAATGGATAATGTGTGGGCAATAATAGATGGGTGGTTTTTTGTTGTTGTTTTTTGAGATGAAATGTCACTTTGTTGCGCAAGCTAGAGTGCAGTGGTGCAATCTTGGCTCACAGCAACCTCCACCTCCCAGGTTCAAGCGATTCTCCTGCCTCAGCCTCCCAAGTAGCTGGGACTACAGGCACAAGCCACCATGCCCAGCCAATTTTTTTGTATTTTTTAGTGGAGACGGGGTTTCTCTATATTGGCCAGCCTGGCGTGAGTCACTATCCCCAGCCAATAGATGGGCTTTAAAGACTACTGCAGAGAAAAACCTGACACACCAGATAGTAAAGTGTTAATTAAGAAAATGAGTAACTGTGGGATTTAAAAGATATAAGCACAAAGGTAACCAATAGAACAATAATAGAAATACCAACTCCCCCTCAATTTCTAAAAAATAAGTGGAAAAGAATACACATTTCATAATGAAAAACAGCTAATACAACAAAATACATATAATTAGAAAATATTATACTAGAATTGAGACCAAATGCATCAGTGTTATGCAACCTATTAAAAAAGAATTTTCAATTTGGCTTGTAAAACAAAAATCTTGGGGAGCCAAGCGATATATCTAAAATAAAGTGATTCAGAAAAGCTAAAAATAAAGGATTAGACAAAAGTATACCAAGTAAATGGAAACAAAAATTGAGCAGGAGTAGTGATGCTAATATCAGACAAATAGTATTCAAGCCCCAAAGCATTAAATGTGATGAAGGACTTTTTTTTTCTTTTTCTTTTTATACCCGCCCCACCCAGGACGTTTTAATGTATATCTTATGGAGGTACATATAAATAAAGTTTGCTCCCTGCTAGTGGAAACTATATGACATGTTCACAAAAATTGATCATGTGTTAGGTCACAAAGGAAACATCAGTGACATTCATAAAATAAAATATTACAAACAGGCTGGTTGCAGTGGCTTATGCCTGCACTCCTAACACTTTGGGAGGCCAAGATGGAAGGATTGCTTGAGTCCTGGAGTTTGAGAACAGCCTGGGCAAGATTGGGAGAACCTGCCTCTACAAAAAATAAAAACAATTAGCCAGCTGTGGTGGCACACACCTGTGCTCCCAGCTACTCAGGAAGCAGAGGTGGAAGGATCACTTGAACCTGGGAGGCTGAGGCTGAAGTGCGCCGTAATTTTATCTCTGCACTCCAGGCTGGGCAACAGAGCAAGACTCTGTCTCAAAAACAAAAAGAAAACAAATTTCCAGCTCAGAAAATGAGAAAAATAACAATAAAGTAAGTGAAAAGAAAATACTAGAAAGGAAATAATTAAAGATAACAAATCAATGAGAAAAAGAATCAGAAAACCATGGGTCTAATTAATTTTAAATCAAAATATTGGCTTTTTGAAACAATTGAAAAGCTAGTTAGCATATAAAGCAAGGTAACAATAGAACAGTAATTTAAAAGGAAACTCAAGGTGTGAATTAAGGATTTTATATCCAACTGAATAGTTGTAAAGCTAGCATTTTATTTTATTTTATTTTTATTTTTTGAGAGGAGTCTCACTCTGTCACCCAGGCTGGAGTGCAGTGGCCCGATCTTGGCTCACTGCAACCTCCACCTCCTGGGTTCAAGCGATTCTCCTGCCTCAACCTCCACAGTAGCTGGGACTACAGTCATGGGCCACCACACCCAGCTAATTTTTTTGTATTTTTAGTAGAGAAGGGGTTTTACCATGTTGAACAGGCTGATCTCGAACTCCTGACCTCAGGTGATCTGCCCACCTTGGCCTCCCAAAGTGCTGGGATTACAGGCGTGAGCCACCACGCCCACCTTACTTAGTAGAGGACAAATACATGCATTTTCTCCTAAGATCTGGAACAAGGCAAGCATGCCCACTATCTCCACTACTTTGCAACATAGACTACAAGTATGAGCCATGCAGTCTGACGAGAGAAATTAATTACAGGCATAAGAGTAGGTAAAGAAGAAAACTCCCTCTATTTGCAGATAATATAATAGTTAACTTGATTAAGAAGAAATGGAAGCGATTTTTTTGAGATTGAAACAATTAAAACTATTGAAACAATTTTTTTTTTTTTTTTTTAATGATTGAGACCAGTTAGTGGTACTTTTTTCAAGGATTGGCAAACTACATCCTGTGGGCTAGCTGGTTGTTTTTGTGCATAATCACGCCCATTTATTCACATATTGTCTGTGGCTGCTTTTGTACTACATGGCAAGTTCAGTAGTTGTGTGAAAGGGGTCATATGGCCCACAACCTAAAATATTTACTATTTGGAACCCCTTAAGGAGAAGTTAGCTGATCCCTTCTTTAAGCAAATAAATTTGAAAACCTAAGTGACATGGATAATTTCCTAGGGAAAAACAGATTGCTGAAATTAAGCCCATAAGAGTTAAAAAACATAGACAGTTTCTGTAGAAAAACAGAGAAAGTTATTTAAGGAACTGTCTCAAAAAGGCTACAAGTCCAGATGGTTTTACAGAATTTTACCAGACATTCGAAGACTGAATACTCCCAGTGCTTCAAGGCCTAAAGGAAGAAAAACTTCTTAATTATTTTTCTGAAGCAAACATGACACTGATACTTAAACAATATAGAGAAAGAAAACTTGACGTGGGGGATCATTCAACACAGTATTACCAGACAATCTAGCATCATATCAAGATGATACTCTACACCATTGCCAAGTGGGATTTAGTTCAGGAATGGAAGGTTGGTTCAATAGGAGGACATGTATTAATATCATGCACCATGTTAATACATTTGACAAGTTATTTTATTATTTCCAGAGATGCTGCAAAAGCCTTAACAAACTCAGCACCCATTTATGATAAAAATACTGAGGAAATAGAAATTGGAGGAATACTGTTCCAACATGAGAAAATATATATAACTTAGTTGTTAAGCTAGCACCTATTTAATAAGGGAGCAATACATGCATTTTCTACTAAGATCTGGAAGAAAGCAAGCATGCCCACTATCTCCACTACTTTGCAACATAGTCTACAGTCTTTAGCCTTGTAATTTAATAAGATAAATTAATTAGAGGCATAGGAGTAGGTAAAGAAGAAAAACTTCCTGTATTTGCAGATTATATGATTAGGATACAAGGAAAAATACTCCATGTGAAAACTAACTCAAACAAAAAAAAGAATTTAGTGGAGGGGGAGGGAACTGGGAAAAAAAAAAAAGAATTTAGTGAAACAGGATACAAAATTGATATATAGAACTCAATAGCCTTCAGATACATGGCAATAAACAATTAGATATAGAGAAAAATTCCTTTTAGGATAGCCAAAAAGAAGGTTAAGTACTTAGAAATAAATTTAACAATAAGTGTATAAGACTTAGAAGAGGAAAATTCCAAAACAATTCTGAAAGACTGAAGAAAACTTGAACAAATTGAAAGATATTTTCTGTTTTGGATAGGGAGACTAAACATTACAATGATGTCAGTTCTTCCTAAATTAAATTATAAACATGGTGTAATCCCAATAAAGATACCAGAAGTGGCCAGACATGGTGGCTAATGCCTGTAATCTCAGTACTTTGGGAAGGCGAGGTGGGCAGATCACAAGATCCAGACCATCCTGGCTAACATGGTGAAACCTCATCTCTACTAAAAATACAAAAAATCAGCCAGGCATGGTGGTGCACACCTGTAGTCCCAGCTACTCAGGAGACTGAGGCAGGAGAATCACTTGAACCCAGGAGGTGGAGATTGCAGTGAGCTAAGATCAGGACACTGCACTCCAGCCTGGCAACAGAGCGAGACTCCGCCTCAAAAAGGAAAGCCCAGAAATATCTGTTATTTTATGAAGTTAAACAAGTTGATAATAGCATATAGCATTCATGTAGAAAACACATAAAAGATTAGGTAGAATCTGGAGGGAGAAAGAAAGTCTTGAGGGACTCTGGGTGCGGTGGTGGGCGTGGTGGCTCACGCCTGTAATCCCAGTACTTTGGGAGGCTGAGACGGGCAGATCACCTGAGGTCAGGAGTTTGAGACCAGCCTGGTCAACATGGCAAAGCCCTGTCTCTACTAAAAATACAAAAATTAGCTGAGCATGGTGGCAGGCGCCTATAATCCCAGCTGCTTGGGAGACTGAGACAAGATAATGGCTTGAACCTGCAAGGGGAGGTTGCAGTGAGCCAAGATCACACCACTGCACTCCAGCCTGGGGACAGAATGAGTCTCTTTGTCCAAAAAAAAAAAAAAAAAATTATGAGGAAGTAGTAATTTATCAGATACTAAGATATGCTACAAAGCCTTTATAATTAAAATGGTGGGTAGTAGCTCATTAATAGACAAATAGACCAGTGGAACTTGGGAGACTGAGACAAGATAATGGCTTGAACCTGCAAGGGGAGGTTGCAGTGAGCCAAGATCACACCACTGCACTCCAGCCTGGGGGACAGAATGAGTCTCTTTCTCCAAAAAAAAAAAAAAAAAATTATGAGGAAGTAGTAATTTTATCAGATACTAAGATATGCTACAAAGCCTTTATAATTAAAATGGTGGGTAGTAGCTCATTAATAGACAAATAGACCAGTGGAACAGAATAAAAAGTTCAGAGTTAGAGTCAAATACATATAGAAATGTATTATGACACTATACACAAGAATAATAGATAGAGATCAAAGTATAGGGAATGAAACATACAAACCCTGGTGTGTGGTGAAAGGATTTCTGTTACTCAAATCCAGAGGAAATGATTGATAAAACTGACTACCTAAAAATTAAAATGTTTTCACAACATAAAGTCAAAAGACAGCTGCCAAACTTGTAGAAAATATAACATATACCACAAAGGGCTGATATCCCTAATACATAAGAACTCTTAAAAGTTAAGAAACAATGGCTTTTCCGCCCGCTCCCCCCTCCCCCCTAGCGCCGCTCCTGCTGCACCGCGCCTCGTTCAGAGCTTCGGGCTCCTGCTAGCTAGCGCCGCCGTCGTCTCCCGTCAGCCACCATCATGATTATCCACCGGGATCTCATCAGCCACGATGAGATGTTCTCTGACATCTACAAGATCCGGGAGATCGCAGACGGGCTGTGCCTGGAGAGGTGGAGGGGGAAGATGGTCAGTAGGACAGAAGGTAACATTGATGACTCTCTCATTGGTGGAAATGCCTCCGCTGAAGGCCCCGAGGGCGAAGGTACCGAAAGCACAGTAATCATTGGTGTCGATATTGTCATGAACCATCACCTGCAGGAAACAAGTTTCACAAAAGAAGCCTACAAGAAGTACATTAAAGATTACATGAAATCAATCAAAGGCAAACTTGAAGAACAGAGACCAGAAAGAGTAAAACCTTTTATGACAGGGGCTGCAGAACAAATCAAGCACATCCTTGCTAATTTCAAAAACTACCAGTTTTTTATTGGTGAAAACATGAATCCAGATGGCATGGTTGCTGTATTGGACTACCGTGAGGATGGTGTGACCCCATATATGATTTTCTTTAAGGATGGTTTAGAAATGGGAAAATGTTAACAAATTTGGCAGTTACTTTGGATCTATCATCTGTCATAACTGGCTTCTGCTTGTCATCCACACACCAGGACTTAAGACAAATGGGACTGATGTCATCTTGAGATCTTCATTTATTTTTACTGTGATTTATTTGGAGTGGAGGCATTGTTTTTAAGAAAAACATGTCATGTAGGTTCTCTAAAAATAAAATGCATTTAAACTCATTTGAAAGAATGCCTTTTAGTTTAATACATATTTAAACTAAATTCATCCTGTAGTGTTTGTGGAGAAGCTAGAGCCTGGTTGTAAGTTACTACTAGAAAGAATAAGACTCATCAATTAACTTCTACAGTGGAAACTACTTCTGGGACTGGAATATAAAAAAAGAATCAAAGGTTTTGATTGTGAGTGGCAATAAAGGGAAAGACCATGCTCATAGCAGTACCAACATCTGAAGTGGAGCCTTACCGGCTTCATCATCTACAACGGAAGTAGTAACTGGAGGAGATTACCAAGAGAATAAAAAGAGACTAATTCAGTTGGAAGCAAAAAAAAAAAAAAGAAAAAAAGAAAAAAAGAAAAAAAAAGAAACAATGACCAAAAACCCAATGGGAAAATGAGAAAAAGACATGAACCGATAAAAATCACACAAAAAAAGATGAAAATGATTCACAAACATGAAAAAATGCTCAAACATACTCAAAATTAGAGAAGTGAAAATTAAACCTACACAGAGATACCTTTTCTTTCTTATCAGACTGGCATAAATTTTAATGTGATACATTCTTTTGACAAGGCTGTGGGAGGCAGATGGGTTTTTTTTTTAACATTGCTGATGAGAATGCATACTGTTAGAACTTTTCTGTAGGGTAAATTTTGTAATACTTAACACACTATTACATATATGCCTGCTTTTTGTCCCAGCAATTCCACTTCTAGCAACTTATACCACAGATACCCCCTCCAACAATATGAAAATACATGTGTTCAAGGTTATTCCTTGAAGCATTGTTTGTAATTGCAAAGTATTTGAAACACCTTAAATATACAGACATAGGAGAGAAGAGTGTTGAATATGCTATGGGAAATCCACACTGTAATATTTTACAGCTATAATAAAGGACGAGGAAGATTAACTCAGAGAGAGTAATTACCAGTACATTCTATGAGGTGAAAAAAGTAAAGTCCCAAAGTATATGCCACCTTTTATGTAAGAAAGATGTGCCAGGGGTAGTTTATTGGCTCTCATCTTCAGATTTGCTTTTTTTTTTCTGCTCCGTGAAAATGGACCTTGGCTTTTTAAATACTTTTCTCTTGCCAGCTAGCACGTCGTTAAGCTTTGTCAGTGAAGGGCGTTGGAGAGACCTTTCAGGACTCTCAAGGGTTTTGCTTCTGATCCGATGTGCTGGCTCAGCAGGATCCTGCAGTGCACACCGCTTCCCAGTGCCCACTCCTGCAATATACTGCAGTCTGAAGCACCCAGCGCCCAGCAGTTTTCCCCTGCCAACCCCATTTCCCTCCACAGCTCCTCTGAACAGGTTCTCCGAGTGCCCTTGAGGCTGGATTTCTAGCAAGTTCCACCGATGTAGCACTACAGCAACTTCTTTCTCCAGCTCATCTGGATCTCAGTCCTGGGAAGAGAAAAGGACTTCCTTGCACTCTTTCTCAGCCCTGGGAGTAGGGTGTTCCTATTTGCTATTTGTTCCCTTTAGTGCTTCCCTGCCAATTCCTCATTATTCCAATCCTGTGTTAAAGTTATTGAATCCTTAACCTTTCTTTGTTCAAACTGATACTCATTTTTTCCTCCCAGTTGAACTCAGACGGATACAGAAGGAGATAGAAGAATGTACACAACTATCTGTTTATTTGAACAAAAGAAATGGAAAGGATAAACCGAAACTATAGAGACTGATTGCCTGCATGGATGGGACAGAAAGGGGTGGAAAGAAGGGAGGGAATGGGAACAGGTTGTAGGGACAAGAGGGAGTGACATTTGTGACTCTTAGGATCATAGTGATGTTTCACATATTTTTCCCATACCCCAAATGTAATCAGACAATTAAAACCAACCAGGATGTAGGCGGGGGGAACCCAAAACTGAACTCAAAAACCAAAAAATAAGCCTAGTTATATTACAAATGTATAATATAACACCACTGAAGAGAGTGGGAGGGTGGGGAAGAAAGAACTAAAGTCTGTATTAAAGCATATCTTTTTTTTTGTTTTTGAGACACTTCGTGAATTTGCATATCATCCATGCGCAGAGGCTGTGCTAATCTTAACTGTATTGTTCCAATTTTTAAATAATAAAATGCTATCAAAAGCATATCGATATAATATAAGGGTGAAGACAGAACTGTTTATAAGTTAGTGTTTCTCACAGGGGTATAGGTTAGCAATTCTGTAACTATTTTATGTATTTACTAGAACTGAACAAATAAGGTTGTCGACAATGAAAGCTGGATTTCTCACTTGCGGAGAAAGAAGTTATAAACAAGGAAATGTTGAAAGCTAAAATGAATCCTGTGGTTTTAGTTTGGGATCAGGGTATCAGTATAAACTCATAGTTTTAAATATCTAACAGTAAAATACAGAAATACAGATATTTGTACATGTATAGGCTAGCGTTCATATGTATACTTCCTGCCTATCTCAGCTGAAAGGCCTAGAAGCAGTGACTCCAGTAATGGTGAGAACACCTAGAACCCAGATACTGGTCTCTAAACACCTTTTTCCAGTAAAAGAACTGCAGCTCTTAGAAGTGGTTGATTCCAGGGATGAGACAAGAAAAACACAGGATGGGCTTTGAGCATCTTGTGGTGCCAGAAAGTAAGGGAATATTCAAAAAATAAAAAAAATAATTTTAAAAAGGAGAGGACTTGTTGAGCTAACCTGAAGGAGCTCCTAATGATTAAAGCTGGAACAATTTGAACAACAAAATAATGATAGTATTAGATTTTGACCCCAGAATAAAACAAATATCTGTAGGTTCTTACTAATATAAATGATTAAATAAACTGATGGGAGGAAAGTGGTAGGTCTTCCTCAAAGTAGAATTCCAATGTATAAATGTAGAAGAAGGGAAGGTGAGAACTGCCATTTGGCATACACCACGATGATAAATATTGCAGACAAAACCTATCGATGAATGCTGAAATTCCTGGGTGAAGTTTGAGGAGAAACAAGATTTGCATAGTGTCAAAGTATCTCCTCCAAAATGTTTACCAAGTTCATAGAAAGCAAGGTGTCTTTCTGGTAGAGCAACCTGGCAGACAGGAAACAAGCTAAACATCACTAGTAATATGTCATATTAATATCATTAATCTCTTTTTAAAGTTTTTTTTATTTTTTATTTTTAAAGTAAAAACATTACTCTTTATTCTTTTATATTATTATTCTTTCTCTTCCTTTCACACTATAAACTAACATGAACCTCTTGATATGATATACTGAGAAGGACATCATTGTAGTATTCTTACCAAAATTCTAAGTTTGTTCCTATCATGAGGAACTAGCAGTCAAACCCAAATTGAAGGACATTCTACAAAATAACTGATTAGAGCTCGTTGAAATTGTCAGGATCATGAAAGATAAGGAGAGACTGAAGAATTTTAACAAACTCAAGGAGACTAAGGAAAAACAACAGATGCCATGTGGAATCCTGGATAGGAATCTGGAACAGGAAAAAAAAAATGAGTAAATTAAAAATTGTGTGAAATTTGAAAAAGGCCTATAGCTAATAATATTGTGTAAGAATTTATTTCATGTTCTTGATGATTGTCTCTTGATCATGTCAATGTTGACTTAAGGGAAGCTGAACAAGAGATAGAAGGGACCTTTTTCCTGCTTTTGCTACTTAAAAGTAGTTCCAAATAAAAAGCTGAATGTTAAATATGTTTTTGAAGCCCTAATAACAAATGTTGAACTTTGATTTTTTTTTTTTTAATGTCTACAAAAGGGTTAGAAAAAGGTTCTTGGAACATTGGGAAGAAACCATTACAATAGATCGAGTCTGCAGACAAGAAACATTTGTTTATGAGATGGTAAGAGTCTCATCTGTTTCACCCTTTTCTCTTATAACAGTAAACTGATATTGTTAGTAATGGTAGTATGGTGGTTTATACTGGATATGCTTAGTTGAAAACAACCTCGAGAAACTCCTTTGAGTTATGGGAACTAGTGAGAGAAGAGGACCCTCAGAACTCAAGTGACCACGTATTTGACTTTTTCAGATCTGTGCCTTTATTCTTGCTTGGTTTTGTCTTGCTTTCGGTATTAGGCTAAATTTATGCCTTTTTACTACCCTATTTCTGGTCTTTTTGTTCTGCTCCTGATTTTGGTTTAACCACATTCTTAATCCTTATCTGTGATCTCTTGTGTAAAACTCTGGGAAATTTTAAGATGATGACTGTTAAAGAATTAGGAACTAGTAGACACGATGGATCCAGAATCAGTGTGCTGGGCACTGTGCTGGCACTCGATCATGCGTAAGGGCACCTATTGTCTCTCCCATTTATTTTACTTTTATTGTGGTAAAATTTACATAACATAAAATTTACCATTTTGATCATTTTAAAGTGTTTGATTAAGTGGCAATAAGTACATTCACAATGCTGTATAATCATCACCACTATTTCCAGAACTTTTTCATCATCCCAAACAAATTCTATACCCATTAAGCAGTAACTCACCAGTTTTCCCTCCTGCAGCTCCTGGTAACCTCTATTCTACTTTCTTTCTCTGTGAATTTGCCTGTTCTAGACCTCTCAAGTAAGTGGAATGCTTTTTTTTGTGTATGGCTTTTTTTTTTTTTTAAGACAGTCTCGCTGCGTCACCCAGGCTGGAGTGCTGTGGCGCAATCTCAGCTCACTGCAGTCTCCGCCTCCCAGGTTCAAGCGATTCTCTTGCCTCAGCCTTCCAAGCAGCTGGGATTATAGGCGCCCGCTACCATGACTGGCTAATTTTTGTATTTTTAGTAGAGACAGAGTTTCATCATGTTGGCCAGCTGGTCTTGAAAGCTTGAGCGTTCAAGCAATCTGCCCACTTCGGCTTCCCAAAGTGCTGGGATTATAGGCATGAACCACGGCACCCAGCCTATGGCATATTTTACATAGCATAATGTTTTATAGATTCATCCATATTGTAGCATGTATTAGAACTTCATTCCTCTTTATGGCTGAATAATATCTATTATATGGATATACCACATTTTGTTCTGTTCATCTGTTTATCTGTTGATGGATATTTGGGTTGTTTCCATCTTTTGGCTATTGTGAATAATGCTGCTATGAAAATTAGTATAAAAATATCTTTTTTTTTTTGAGAGACTGTCTTGCTCTGTCGCCCAGGGTAGAGTGCAGTGACACAATCTCAGCTCACCACAACCTCCATCTCCCGAGTTCAAGCATTTCTTCTGCCTCAGCCTCCCCAATAGCTGGGATTACAGGCATATGCCACCATGCCCGGCTAATTTTTGTATATTTAGTGGAGATGGAGTTTCACATGTTCGTCAGGGTGGTCTCAAACTCATGACCTTGTGATCCACCTGCCTCGGCCTCCCAAAGTGCTGGGATTACAAGTGTGATCCACTGCGCCCAGCCTACAAATATCTTTTTTAGTCCCTTTTCAGTTATTTTGCTTCTGCACCTAGGAGTGGAATTGATGGGTTGTATGGTTAATAATGAGAAACCTGTTTTCCATAGCGACTACACCATTTTACATCCCCATTAGTAATACATAAATGTTCCAGTTTCTCCATGTACTTGTGAACACTTATTTTCTAGTTTTTTTTTTAATATTAGCCATCCTAGTGGGCGTGAAGTGATATCGCGTGATTTTGATTTGCATTTCCCTAATAACTAGTGATGCTGAACATCTTATTTGGTTTTTGGCCATCTGTGTATTTTCTTTGAAAAAGGTCTATTGAAGTATTTTACCCATTTTCTGTTTTTTTTTTGAGACAGAGTCTCACTGTGTCCCCGGGCTGGAGTGCAGTGGCGTAATCTCAGCTTACTGCAACCTCCGCCTTCCAGGCTCGAGCAATTCTCCTGCCTCAGCCTCCCGAGTAGCTGGAACTACAGCCACGTCCTACCACGCCTGGCTAATTTTTTATATTTTTAGTAGAGACAGGGTTTCACCATGTTAGCCAGGATGGTCTCCATCTTCTGAACTCATGATCCACCAGCCTCGGCCTTCCAAAGTGCTGGTATTACAGGCATAAGCCACCAGTCCCGGCCTTGCCCATTTTCAAGTTGGGTTGTTTATCCTGTTATTAAGAGTTCTTGGCTGAGTGTGGTGGCTCATGCCTATAATCCCAGCACTTTGGGAGGCCAGCCCGGCCAAAAGAAAAAAAAAGTGTTCTTTGTATATTCTGGATACTAGACCCTTACCGTATATATAATTTAAAAATATTTTCTCCCATTCTATGTATTGTCCTTTAACTTACTTCTGTTGTTGTTGTTGTTTTTTTTGAGACGGAGTTTCACTCTTGTTGCCCAGGCCGCAGTGCAATGGTGTTATCTCAGCTCACTACAACCTCCACCTCCCAGGTTCAACTGATTCTCCTGCCTCTGCCTCCCAAGTAGCTGGGATTACAGGCATCCGCCGCCATGCCTGGCTAAAATTTGTATTTCTTTTTTTGAAACAGGGTCTCGCTCTGTCGCCCAAGCTGGAGTGCAGTGGCACGATCTCGGCTCCCTGCAGCCTCTGCCTCCCGGGTTCAAGTGATTCTCCTGCCTCAGCCTCCAAGTAGCTGGGATTACAGGCACCTGCCACTATGCCCAGCTAATTTTTTGTATTTCAAGTACACATGGGGTTTCACCATGATAGTCAGGCCAGTCTCCAACCCCCGACCTCAGGTAATCCGCCCACCTTAGCCTCCGGAAGTGCTGGGATTAACAGGCTTGAGCCACTGCGCCTGGCCAATTTTTGTGTTTTTAGTAGAGACGGGTTTACTGTGTTGGCCAGGCTGGTCTCAAACTCCTGACCTCAGGTGATCCACCCTTCTCAGCCTCCCAAAGTGCTGGGAATACAACCGTGAGCCACCTCGCCTGGCCTTTTTACTTTCTTGATACTGTCATTGGATGTATAAGCGTTTTTAAATTTGATGAAGCCCTGTTTATCTTTTTTCTTTGGTTGTCCTTGCTTTTGATGTCATACTTAAAACATTGCCAAATGCAGCACCATGAAGAGTTTCCCATATGTTTTCTTCTAGGAGTTTTATGGCTTTAGCTCATAAGTTTAAGTCTTTGATCCATTTTGAGTTTATTTATTTATTTATTTATTTTGAGATGGAGTCTTCTCTTGTCACCCAGGCTGGAGTGCAGTGGCACGATCTCAGCTCACTGCAGCCTCCGCTTCCCAGGTTCAAGCTGTTCTCCTGCCTCAGCCTCCTGAGTACCTGGGATTACAGGCGCCTGCCACCACACCCGGCTGATTTTTCTATTTTTAGTAGACAGGGTTTCACCATGTTGGCCAGGCTGGTCTCAAACTCCTGACCTTGTGATCCGCCCACCTTGGCTTCCCAAAGTGCTAGGCTGACAGGTGTGAGCCACTGTGCCTGGCCCAAGTTGATTTTTATATATGATGTAAGGTAAGAGTTTGACTTCATTCTTTTGCATGTAGGTATCTATTTTTTTCAGTCTGTCCTTTCCCTAGTGAATCATCTTGGCACTTTTGTCTAAAGTCAGTTGACCATATAAGTTCCATTGTTATTTTCTGTTGGTCTAGATGTCTATTCTAACCTAGAACTGCACTATTTTGATTACTTTGGCTTTGTAGTAAATTTTGAAATCAGGGAGTATGAGTCCTCCAACTTTGTTTTTGTTTTTCGAGATTGTTTTGACTATTCAGGGGCCCTTCAAATTCCATATGAATTTTAGGTGGATGTTTCTGTTTTTGAAAAAACTGCCATTGTAATTTTGATAGGGATTGCATTGAACCTGTAGATTACTTTGGGGAGTATTGATATCTTAGTGATATTAAGTCTTCCAATCCATGATGCGATTTCTTTACATTTATTTAGATCTTTAATTTCTTTCAGCAGTGTTTTATACTTTTTATGTATACAAGCCTTTCACTTACTTGGTTAAATTTATCCCTAAATATTTTATTCTTTTGAATGCTATTGTAAGTGAAACTGTTTTCTTAATTCCTCTTTTTTCTCTTTTTTTTTGAGACAGTCTTCTCTGTTGCCCAGGCTGGAGTGCAGTGGCGTGATCTTGACTCACTCCAACCTTCGTCTTCCAGGTTCAAGCGATTCTCATGCGTTAGCCCTCCTGAGTAGCTGGGATCTCAGGCGCCCATCACCATGCCTGGCTAATTTTTGTATTTTTTTTTTTTTTTTTTGTGAGCCAAATAATTTATTTCTTCATTTCTTGCATTTGAAGTACTCTTCGATGACATCCTTGGCCTGAGACTCCTTGCCATAGTCCTTAACTACTACACAACTGCAACCAACCACTTTACGGGGCTTCCCTTCTCTGTCAATTTTACAGAGGCCTACCCATTCCCCTAGTTTCTTGTTGTCATCAACCTTAATTAGGTTGATTTGGTGTTCAGCACAAAGGGCCTCCACCAACTTGACATACATAGGCTCATCGCAGTTGGATGCCAGCACACAAAGATGGGCTTGGCGCTTGTCTAAGGCTTTGGCAGCTTCGCGAATTCCACGTGCTAGGCCATCGTGGATGAGGGCGGTCTTCAGCACCTCTTGTAAAGCAGTATTAACGTCCATTACACCTCCAGCAGCAATGCCTTCCTCGGCCATGGCGGTGGGTTACGGGTGAAGCGGAATCTTGAATGCACCCAAGCTTCCGCCTCCGCACGACTCGGCGGCGGCAGGGAAAAAGCTAATTTTTGTATTTTTAGTATAGACGGAGTTCACCATGTTGGCCAGGCTGGTCTTGAACTCCTGACCTCATGATCTACCTGCCTTGGCCTCCTAAAGTGCTGGGATTACAGGTGTGAACCAGTGTGCCCAGCTGTTTTCTTAATTTCTTTTTCAAATTGTTCATTACTAGTATATAGAAACACAATTCATTTTTGTGTATTGATTTTGTATTCTGCACCTTTGCTGAATTTGTTAATTAGCTCCTTTTTGTGCATGTATATGGATGGATTCTTTAGGATTTTGTGTATGTTGCGATTATGTAATCTGTAGAGATAATTTTATTTCTTCATTTCTAATTTGGCCTACTCCCTTCTTCCTTCCTTCTCTGTCTACAACTTCTAGTACTTTGTTGAATAAGAGTGTCAAAAGTACACATCCCTTTCTTGTTGCTGATGATAGGGGAAAAGTTTTCAGTCTTTCACCATTGAGTATGATATTAGCTGTGGGCTTTTCTTTTTCTTTTCTTTTTTAGTCTGAATCTCACTCGGTTGCCAGGCTAGAGTGCAGTGGTGTGATCTCAGTTCACCACAACCTCTGCCTTGCAGGTTCAAGCAGTTCTCCTGCCTCAGCCTCCCGAGTAGCTGGGCCTACAGGTGCGTGCCACCACGCCCAGCTACTTTTTTTTAATTTTTATTATTATTTTTTGAGACGGAGTCTCTTACTATCACCCCAGCTGGAGTGAAATGGCGCGATTCTCCTGCCTCAGCCTCCTGAGTAGCTGGGATTACAGGCACCTGCCCCCACACTCAGCTAAGTTTTTTTATTTTTAGTAGAGAGGGGGTTTTACTATGTTGGCCAGGCTGGTCTCGACCTCCTGACCTCGTGATCCACCTACCTCAGGCTCCCAAAGTGCTAGGATTACAGACATGAGCCACCGCACCCGGCTGCAGCTAATTTTTGTATTTTTAGTAGAGATGGGATTTCACCCTGTTGGCCAGGATGGTCTTGATCTCTTGACCTCGTGATCCGCCTGGCTCAGCCTCCCAAAGTGCTGGGATTACAGGCGAGAGCCACCGCGCCTGGCCAGCTGTGGCCTTTTCTTATATGGCTTTTATCAGGCTGAGGAAATTCCCTCCTGGTCCTATTTTATTTAGTGTTTTTGTCATGAAAGGGTGTTAGATTTTGTCAAATGCTTTTCTTTGTCAATTGAGGTGATGATCTGGTTTTTTTTTTCCTCATCATTCCATTAGTGTAGTGTATTATATTGATTGACTTGCTAATGTTAGATTACCCTGACTAATGTTAGATTTATTTATTTTGAGGATAAATAAATCCCACTTGGTTGTGGGGATTCAATAAAAATTGTAATCATAAAAAGTATCTTTTCTTATAACTGAAGGACATTAGAAATCAATAACAGAAGGAAAATTGGAAAATTCACAAAAACAACACATTGACAATATCC
Organism: Ateles fusciceps; assembly: GCA_036589455.1. NCBI lineage: Eukaryota > Metazoa > Chordata > Mammalia > Primates > Atelidae > Ateles > Ateles fusciceps. Next base: position 5,700,292 of record JAZHEH010002789.1, on the reverse strand, counting down.
TTTTAATATACTGCTGAATTTACTTTGCTAGTATTTTGTTGAGATTATTGCATACCTATTCATAAAGGGATACTGGCCTGTAGTTTTCCTGTAGTGTCTTTGTCTCATTGTGGTGCCAAGATAATGCTGGTTTCACAGAATAAGTTAGGAAATGTTTACTCCTTTTCAGATTTTCTGAAAGAGTTTGAGAAACTCTGGTATTAATTATTCTTTTAATGTTTGGTAGAATTTACCAGTGAAGTTATCTGGTTCTGGGCTTTTCTTTGTTGGAAGGTTTTTCATTGCTGATTCAACCTCCTTCCTTGTTATATATCTATTTAGATTTCTATTTATTTTTGAATCAGTTTTGAGTTCGTATGTTTCCAGAAATTTGTCCTTTTCATCTAGGTTATTCAATTTGTTGGCAAACAGTAGTTCATAGTTTTCTCTTCTAAACTCTTTTTTTCCTGTAAAATCAATAGTAATGTCTCCACTTTTATTTCTCATTTTAGTAATTTGAGTCTTCTTTTTTCTCAATCAGTGCAGTAAAAGTTTGTCAAAGTTGATGTTTTCAAGGAACTAGCTTTTGTTTTTATTGATTTTTCTATATTATTTTTCTATTGTTTTCATTTATATCTCCACTCATCTTTATAATTTCCATTTTTTGCTAGCTTTGGGTTTAGTTTATTCTTTTTTAATTCCTTATGTTGTTATTGAGATTGTTCTTTTTATATAAAATTATACAGCCATAATTTTTTAAAATCACTGTTTTTACTGCATCTTCCTAAGTTTCATGTGCTGTGATTTTGTCAAGCATGTGTGTTAAATTTCCACATATTTGTGAATTTTCCAGTTTTCCTTCTGTTATTGATTTCTAACATCATTACTCTAATTTTTTTTAATTTTAGATTTGTTTGTTTATCCTGGAGAATGATTCATATGCACTCAAGAAGAACCTATATGCAGCTGTTGTTGGATGGAGAGTTCTTTGTTAGGTCTAACTGTTATGTCTAATTGTTCCAGTTGTTCAAGCCTCCTGTTTCTTTTCTATCTGTCTGTCTGTCTATCTGTCTAACTATCTGTCTCTTTTTTGAGATGGAGTCTCGCTTTGTCACCCAGGCTGGAGTGCAGTAGCGCAATCTTGGCTCACTGCAACCTCTGCCTCCCAGATTTAAGCAATTCTCCTGCCTCAGTCTCCCTAGTAGCTGGGACTATAGGTGCATGCCACCGTGCCCAGCTCATTTTTCGTATTTTTAGTAGAGATGGGATTTCATTGTGTTAGCCGGGATGGTCTGGATCTCCTGACCTCAGGTGATCTGCCCACCTCAGCCTCCCAAAGTGCTGGGATTACAGGTGTGAGCCACTGCGTCCAGCCACCTCCTGTTTCTTTATTGATCTTCTGTCTAGTTGTTCTACCCATTATGAAAAGTGGGGTATTAAAGTCTCCAACTATTACCGTAGAACTATTTCTTCAATTCTGTTGGCTTTTGCTTCATTTATCTTATTTATTTTTTTGAGACAGGGTCTTGCTCTGGTGCCCAGGCTGGAGTGCGGTGGCGCCATCACTGCGCATTGCTGCCTTAACCTCCTGGGCTAAAGTTATTCTCCTACCTCTGCCTCCTGAGTAGATAGTACTATAAGCGTGCTCTACCATGCTGAGCTAATTTTTTGTAGAGATGGGGTTTTGCCATGTTGCCCAGGCTGGTCTGGAACTCTTGGACTCAAGAGATAGGCCCACCTTGGTCTCCTATGCTTCTTAGATTTTAGAGTTCTGTTGGCTGTATATAAGTTTATAATTATATATATCTTCTTGCTGGATGGCATCTTTTGCCGATGTATAATGTCCTCCTTTGTCTATTAAAACCTTAAAAGATTTTTTTTTTAGAGATGGGGTCTTGCTGTGTTCCCCAGGCTGGCCTCAAACTCTTAGGCTCAAGTGATCCTCCCGCCTCAGCTTTCTGATAGCTGGGACTACAAACTTATGCCAGAACATCTAATTTTTCTGTAACTTAAGGATTACAATTTTTTTTTTTTTGAGACAGAGTCTCACTTTGTTGCCAAGGCTTGAGTGCAGTGGCCCGATATCAACTCACTGTACTCTCTGCCTTCCAGGTTCAAGTGATTTTGTGCCACAGCCTCCCAAGTAGCTGGGGCTACACGTGCCCGCCACCACACCCAGCTGATTTTTGTATTTTTGTAGAGGCAGGGTTTCACCATGTTGGCCAGGCTCGTCTGGAACTCTTAACCTCAAGTGATCACCTGCCTTGGTCTCTCAAAGTACTGGGATTACAGGTGTGAGCCACTGTGCTCAGCCAGGATTACAATTAAATCTTAAAATTGAAACAACTTACCTTTTTTTTTTTTTTTGGATGGGGTCTCCCTTTGTTGCCCAGGCTGGAGTGCAGTGGCGTGATCTCGGCTCACTGCAACCTCCACCTCTTGGGTTTAAGGGATTCTCCTGCCTCAGCCTCCCGAGTAGCTGGGACTACAGATGCCCCCACCATGCCTAGCTAATTTTTGTAAGTTTAGTAGAGACAGGGTTTCACCATATTGGCCAGGCTGGTCTCAAACTCCTGATCTTGTGGTCCACCTGCCTTAGACTCCCAAAGTGCTGGGATTACAGGCGTGAGCCATCGCACCTGGCAACAACTTATTTTTAAATATACAGACAGTCCTCTATCTACTGTGGTTTGACTTAGGATGTTTTGACTTTATGATGGGTTTATTGGGGTCTTAAATGCATTTTCCACTTGTGATGTTATTAATTTATGGGGTTTATTGAGGCATAATCCCATCATTGTTGAGCATTTATGTCAGTTTTGTTTCTGTAGTATTCAGACACTCTGCTTCCACATCTTTGTCTGTCCCTCTTTGGGTTGTCACAGATTATGGCTTTATATATTGTGTTTCCGTTAACATAACTTTATAAGTATTGTTTAATCTATTTATTTTGCAATCATATAGGAAAAACAGAAAAACCATAGAGGAGTGAGTTATAAACCAAAAGTACAGTAATACTGGCTTCTATATTTACCTATGTAGTTCCCTTTAGCAGTATTGTTTACTTCTTCTTATGGCTTCAAATTACTATCTAGTGTCTTTTCCTTTCAGCCTGAAAAATCCTCTTTAGCATTTCTTACAGATCAGGTCTACTGGTAGTAATGAATTCCCCTAGCTTTTGTTTATCTGAAAATGTCTCAATTTCTCCTTTATTCCTGAAGGATAGTTTTGCCAAATACGGAATTCTTGGTTGACAGTTTTTTTTTTTTTGTTTCATGGGTTTAAATATGTCATCCAGAAAGGAAAAACAAAAGTAAAAAAATTTAAAAGCTGAACACAGTGGTGGGTTTCCATAGTCTCAGTTACTCAGAAGGCTGAGGCAGAAGGAGCACTCGAGCCCAAGAGTTTGAAGCCAACTGAGGCTACATAGGGAGACACTGCCAATCGATCGATCAATCGATAGATTGATGAAAAAAATCAGTCAGTGTCCATCTGCCCATTCTTTGGTTTTTTACCTCCATGTTTTCTGATGAGAAAACTGCTATTAATCTGATTGAGAAATCTGATTTTCTTTAGGTATTTGTGATTTCGTTTAGCTGATTGAACACATTTTTAAAGTTGATACGTAATGACTGTACAAATTTCTGGGGTGCTCATTGAGCACATTTAAGTCAGTTGATTTAACATCTTTCTTTGTTGAGTGGACTTTTATTTATATGTGAATGTAGCTATTGCCTGTAGCAATAATTAATTGACATCTTTGACTAGTAATTCCAATGTCTGGGCTTCCTCAGGGTTGGTTTTGTTAAATTCTTATTTTCCTGTGAATTGGCCATACTTTCGTGTGTTTTATATATTTTTGTTGAGAAGTAGACATTCTGGGTATATTATTTCTTGTGCATGGCTGGAGCTCTGTATTACTTGTTGGATGCGGTCACTGATGTTTCTGTTTTATTATCTCTGTGGTCATTCAGCAATCTGACAAAGATTTCCTTAAATATCTGGCTCCAAAAAGAAAAAAAGCATCTTGTCTGTAAGTCTTCCAATACAGATGCTGCTAGGGGAGGCTGCTGCCACCAAGAAAGTTAAAACCAACACACATATGTAGGCCAGGCACTCAGCATTGCCAGACCAACGAAAATGTACAGTCACCACTTCTTAGAGAACAGGTCCCCACTGCCTTCCCCTGACACCAGCCTCCTTCTCCAGGAATTTGGGCTGCTGTCTCATCTGCAGAGGGTTAAAGGAGTGGGGGTGGTAGTTGATTTGCACAGAGTGCTTGTTTAACAAAAAGCAGCAACTTCTCCCTTCATCAAACACTCTCCTGATTGTTCTAAGTGTCCTATTAGGTTTCAGAGTTCCAAAATGGTTTATTCCAGTCTCTCATTCCAGCTTTCTGTTGCTTCTCTGATAGAGGGATTGAGCCCTGGAGCTGCCCACTCTCTTTTGTGACATCATTCCCACTTACTTTTAAAACATCATACATCTAAACCAGTTCACCCTGGCCCCTATTTTATATTAATTCAGCACATATAAAAGATTTATAATATATTAAAGATGTGATGGTGTTATAAAAAGCATGGGGTTTAGAGCCAAACAAATCTGTATTTGCACCCTAACTCTTTAGTATGACCTTGAGTAAATCACTGAACCTCTGAGCTTTATCTGTAAAATAGCTTTTATAAGAATATTTGATAAGGAATATAAAAATGTAACTGGAAATGACAGTGTTATACCAATATTGGTTGATATTCCTGTTTGATCATCAACTGCTAAGTACTCAGTACCACACATCTTATTAGATGCATTATGTACACATTCCCAGCAATAGTTTTGTAAAGTTAAGTATTTTCTGGTTTTGTTTGTTTATTTAAAGAAGATGAAACTAAAGCTTAGAGATGTTTTAACAGTTTTCCTGAAGTATAATTAGGCATCACTCACCCAGGGCTTGCTGATAGCCGCTGTAACACACTGCGTCTTATCTGAGTTACACTATCTGATTTCAGAGTCTCTTTTCTTTTTCCAGGAGTCACATGCCATAGGAAAAAAGCCTGAAAATCCAGCAGACATGATAGAAGAAGGGGAGCTTATCCTATCTGTGAATATCTTGTACCCTGTTATATTTCATAAGGTAAGTAGTAAAACCTTTTGGATTTGTGGATAATAGTAACTTTTATAAAAGTGTTTAATTATTTGAAGAGTCATACTCCTATGCTTACATTAAAAGTAAATGTTCTGGGCATGGTGGCTCATGCCTGTAATCCCAGCACTTTGGGAGGCCAAGGCGGGCGGATCACTTGAGGTCAGGAGTTTGAGACCAACCTGGGTAACATAGTGAGACCTTGTCTCTACTAAAAATCAAAAAAATTAGCTAGTCATGGAGGTGCACACCTGTACTCCCAAGTACTTGGGAGGCTGAGGCGGGAGGATCACTTGAGCCTAGGAATTCAAGGTTGCAAGCGAGCTGTGATTGCACCACTGAACTCCAGCCTAGAAGACGGAGTGGGACCCTATCTAATAAATGCAAGCATATGCTGCCTATCTGACATCTTATTTTTAGAGTTGACAATCTATAATTTTGTGTCATCTCTTCTAATAAGTAATATTGGAAATAAGGTCAAATTTCAAACAATGTCTCGATCCAGTAGGATTACAGGTATAGTATTGATATATATGCTTGATTTCTGCACTAGAAGCAACTGAAGGTATATGTAAATCCATAACAATTCTAGTTCTACAAATTCTTGAGGGATTTTTTTTGCAGAATAGGTGAATAATGGAGGAGTGGAGTGGCCTATGTTCACTAATTTAGAATACTTGGGAAGTTATTGAACTAACCAGAGACAGCTCTTCTTTGATAAAAATATAGAAAGTTATTAAGTGAAGGGTATCCATGAATCTCTTAGGAGAAAGAACTCTTTCCTAGCCCAGAGTGTGTATATTCTTAATTCCCTAAATAGATTTGTCATAAACTCTGATAATTGAAATACTAATAATATACATAAATTGCACTTTTATAATTGTAATTATAATTGAAATACTAATATATATAAATTGCACTTAAGAATAAGTAGGCTTGTACAAAGCATCTGGGATGTAGTTAGTACTAATTACCTTATTTGATTAAGATCTCAAATTACTGGCCAAGTGCAATGGCCCATACCTATAGTCTCAGCACCCTTGGAAGGCTGAGGTGGGCTAATCACTTGAGCTCAGGAGTTCGAGACCAACCTGAGCAACATGGCAAAACCTCATCTCTACAGAAACAAAAATTAGCTAGGCATAGTGGTGTGTGCCTGTAGTCCCAGCTACTGGGGAGGATTCCTTGAGCTGAGAGGTCAAGGCTGCAGTGAGCCAAGATCGTTACATGGCACTCCAACCTAGGTGACAAAACGAGACTCTGTCCCCCACTGCCACCCCACAAAAAGAAAGATCCCAAATGACCAATCATAAAAACAAACCAAACCAAAGTAATTAATCTTTCAGTTTATAACCTTAGGTTACAGTGTAGATTGCCTGACTTCAATGAAGTAACTTTTAGGAAATTTTACGACTGTCTTGCTAGGTGAAGTTAATATTCCAATGGCTCTTAATGCACGCGTCTGTTTGGTATCATCTTGATTATAAACTTTAGCTTAAAATTTCCATGGCTAAGTATGTCAGTTGTACCCATGGGATTTTTTTGTTTGTTTGCTTTTGGAGACAGGGCCTTCCTCCACTGCCCAGGCCGGAGTGCAACAGTACAATCTCGGCTCACTGCAGCTTCGCTCAAGTAATCCTCCCATCTCAGCCGCCCAAATAGCTAGGACTACAAGCATGTATCCCAGCTAACTTTTAAATTTTTTGTAGAGATGGGGTTTTGCTTTGTTGCCCAGGTTGATCTCGAACTTCTAGGCTCAAGCAATCCTTCTGCCTCAGCCTCCCAAAGTGCTGGGATTACAGGTGTGAGCTGCTGTGCTTGGCCATTCCACGGGATTCTAATGTATGGAGGTGACGGAGTGATGATGTGGAGAGGCTACGATGCCATTGAAAGAAGATTTTTATTACATTTCCTTAGAGGAAGGAAGGGGCATACCATGTAGGGCCACAGGAAGAAGCACCATTCTCAGTCAGGAGGTGGAAAGGGGAGAGAGGAAGGCATAAATCACTGTTTTGGGGGGTTTCTGTGGGAAAGACAAGACAGGGAAGAGTAAACAGTTGAGGATTGGCTAGTTGGAATAATTCCAGTAGGTCTGGGGGCAGAGGGACTGTCTGTTGTAGCCTGATGCTTGGCCCTGGGTGGATTGAGGTTGGTGGAATACCAGGGGAAATAGTGGCTTGGTGTGTGAGGGTTAGATAGAGGAGGTAGTTTCAGAGTGGCTCCAGATCACAGGGGAGATGTAGACAATGTTGACCATTAGTTTGACCCTGTAATTATTGAATGTGAAAATACAGAACACCAAGTTATGGGGACAATTTAAACTTTAGAAAACCAGCAATTTAATTTTGATCTAGTCATGACAGGATTTGTAGTTTTATTGCTTTGTCTCTAAGTGAACACTTATTTATTCTTTGACTTTTAGCACAAAGAACACAAACCATACCAAACAATGCTGGTATTGGGCAGTCAAAAGCTCACAGAACTGAGGGATTCAATTTGCTGTGTCAGTGACCTCCAGATTGGTGGTGAATTCAGCAACACTCCTGACCAAGCCCCTGAGCACATCAGCAAAGTAAGGTGATTTCCTCCCATAAAACAAAAGGAAATAACAAGCTAAGAAAACAATGATTACTCTAGCAGGTTCATACATGTCCTAGTAAATCCTTTCTTCTCCTGTGGGATTTCATTAAGCTATTATACTGTCTCATTCCTTCCCTTTATCACCGGAACTGTCAGTACTGTTTCCCCTCACAGCAGATCCCAAGAGTGTTCCTCAAGTTTGCAAGACAATAAATGACTAATATAGTTGCGTAAAACTGTAGATAATGACTTTGTTCACATGAACATACTAGCTATCAGTAGTTACTTTGGTACTAGTAGACTCTCAGATTATATTCTATTAATAACAAGTAATTTCTTATACAAGTTATTCCATTTATATGCTGAGATAAGGAAAGTTTGTTTGTTTTGAGACAGAATCTCACTCTGTTGCCCAGGCTGGAGTGCACTGGTGCGATCACAGCTCACTGTGACCTTTGCCTCCTGGATTCAAGCCATTCTTGTGCCTCAGCCTCCCAAGTAGCTGAGATTACAGGTGTGCGCCACCATGGCCTGGTTAATTTTTGTGTGTTTAGTAGAGACAAGGTTTTGCCATGTTGGCCAGGCTGGTCTCAAACTTCTGGCCTCAAGCGATCCGCCTGCCCCAGCCTCCCAAAGTGCTGGGATTATGAGTGTGAGCCACCATGCCAGCCAGAAAAGTTTATTAGTGGATGACTTATGATTTAAACGGAAAACATTTTTGTTCTTTTAGAGTTCACCTTGTAATTAATAATTATGCCAAAAGATATTAAGTTGCTTAAATCACCTAAGATGAAGTTCTATGGAAGTGTATTGTAAAAATACAATTATATGTATTAAAGTTTGTTTTGTTTCCAAAATAAGTCAATAGTTACTTTATGTTTTTTTGAGACAGGGTCTCACTCCGTCACCCAGGCTGGAGTGCAGTGGCTCCATCTTGGCTCACTGCAGCCTCCACCTCCCGGATTCAAGCAATTCTTCTGCCTCAGCCTCCCAAGTAGCTGGGATTACAGGTGCCTGCCACCATGTCCGGCTAATTTTTGTATTTTTAGCAGAGACGGGGTTTCACCATATTGGCCCGGCCAGCCTTGAACTCCTGACATCGTGATCTACCCTTCTCAGCCTCCCAAAGTGCTGGGATTACAGGCATGAGCCACCGCACCTGGCTAATAGTTACTTTTTTAGAACCTTTATTTTGGGCCCTGTTTACTTACCTTTTTGAGGATGAAGAGTATATTAAGTGGCAGATTTTGTATTGTAGCAGCTAGGCATATGACATGAAATACATTATACGTTTTACTTTCCATAACCTATGAGGAAGATAAGGGCTTTACTCACATTTTACGCGAGAAAACAGAGGGTCAGTGACATTCAGTGATTGGTCCAAGAAGAAACAATATAGCCAGTCTTGCAAGAGTGCCTGATGCAAACACAAGATGACCTGTAAGTGGGGTATTGAAGACAAAAAAGAAAAATAGAAGCTTCAAAAAAGTAGGTGAAAACTTAAAATATTAGGGCAAAATTATTTTAGTACCTGAAACATATATCTCCTATACATAAATTGCTTTCGATCCTCACCACAATCCTGTAAGACATTGTGGCAGATATTATTATTCTCATTTTACAGATGAGGAAACAGGTCTGAGAAGTGATTGCTACATACCAGAATCACAAAGCTAGTAAGTGGTAGGTTAAGGAAAAGAACTCAGGTCTTCTGACCCTCATCCAGGGGTCTGTTTCTAAATATATGGTGAGTTTAACAGTGCTTCTCAATTCTGGTTGCATATTTTTTTCCAGAGAGCTTTGGAAAAATATGATCCCCAAAGATTCTTAACTAATGAGTCTGAGTTGACACTTGGTGTTTGGTGTTTTTGTAATTTGATTTTGCAGTCAGGATTGAGAGCCACTCCTTTGATAGAAACTCTGGTAAAATGAGTTAAGAAACTTTGAAGGTTCAGACCAGTTGTGCTACAACTATGGTACCTGGGGCAAGATTGCTTGAGTAAAAATAGAAATTCAGATTCTGTCTGCCTAAGAGTTATTGAAAATACAAAGAAAGAAATATGAAAAATGCTAGAAAAACATAACGATGATCATTGTTATCACTGGGGAAACATTGAAAATAGGACTTTGTTTAGTTTTTAGTTCTAGTATCCAACACAATTTACTGCTGTGTATGTGTACAATAAAATAATGCTTATTTGATTTCTAATTGGGTTCCTTTCATGAATCTCAGGAGAATATGCACATTTAAATCAAACGTAGTGATTAAAATAGCAATAGGGTAAAATTGAAAGTAGTAGCAGTTTTTGTAACACATATTAGTATGATTTTATGATATATAAATTTTAAATTAATACTTAGAGCAATGTCATAATTGCTAATAGTTGACTTCTCTCAATACCATCTGTTTTCTTATAGGACCTATACAAATCAGCCTTTTTTTATTTTGAAGGAACATTTTATAATGATAAAAGATACCCAGAATGCAGAGATTTGAGCAGGTATAGTTTCCAAAAATCTTCTCAAAGTCTTTCTTATTTCTAGTTATCAAAGTAGCAGTATCTCCACAAATGCTATTATTGGGCTATTAAAAATCTTTGCTGAGGAATTACTGATAAATCTTGTCTTGAGCATTACATACATGCAAAAAAAATTAGCTAGGGACAGTAGTCCCAGCCAGTCAGGAGGCTGAGGCTAGAGACTCTTTTAAGGCCAAGAGTTCAAGGCTATATAGCATGCTATAATCTTGCCTGTGAATACTCACTGCACTCCAGCCTGGATAATATAGCAAGACTCTGTCTCTTAAAAAAAAAAAAATTAAATTAAATCCCATTAACATGCATTATTAGTCTCTGGCCTTTATATATAGGTAATAGTGGTAAATTAACCTTTCACTATTTTTTCTGCTTATCCAGTATTTACTATTGTTTGCCCTAGGTGATGGTGATATATATGTTGCTTAAGTACATACACAGGAAAAATCTATATCTAAGTTCATTTTAATGAGACCATACTTTCATTATCGGGCTGGAGTACAGTGGCATGACCTCGGCTCACTGCAACTTCCACCTCCCGGGTCAAGCCATTCTCCTGCCTCAGCCTCCCAAGTAGCTGAGATTACAGGTGCGTGCCACCATTCCTGGCTAATTTTTGTGTTTTTAATAGAGATGGGGGTTTCGACATACTGGCCAGGCTGGTCTTGAGCTCCTGGCCTCAAGTGAGTCGCCTGCATTGGCCTTCCAAAGTGCTAAGATTACAGGCATGAGTCACCACGCCCAGCCTATTGTAGCCATTTTTAATCTATATTCTAACCTAGCAGTTCAAACCTGTTGGTTTCAGCATTTCTTTTCTTTCTTTTATTTTTTTTTGAGACGGAGTTTCGCTCATTGCCTAAGCTGGAATGCAATGGCATGATCTCAGCTCACCGCAACCTCTGCCTCCCAGGTTCAAGAGATTCTCCTCCCTCAGCCTCCCAAGTAGCTAGGATTACAGACATGCGCCACCACGCCTGGCTAATTCTGTATTTTTAGTAGACACAGGGTTTCTCCAGGTAGGTCAGGCTAATCTTGAACTCCCAACCTCAGGAGGCCTCGGCCTCCGGCAGTGCTGGGTTTACAGGCATGAGCCACCTCGCCTGGCCTTGCATTTCTTTATACTATATATAAGTGAGAGCCCCAATAAGCTACTGCTTATGTGGGTTATAACTATCAATATTTATAATATTAAAAATTGAAACTAAAAAATTTGAAATATTAATCTCATTACATGCTAACATTTTGTGAAAAATATTTTTCAAAACAACAATGAATTGTGTTTTGAAAACGCATTGATTATACATCTTGCTGAAATGAAATGTATTGTTACACGTTTTTCATTTAAGCTGAAGTGATACACATCATGTAGCCTGCAGAAAACTGGTCCATCATGAAAGGATAAGAGTTGAAAGGGCAGATAACATCTTAGTATTATTGTGAAGATAATTTTGACCTCAAGGACCATACTTTGAGAACTGCTGCTCTCATAGTCTAAGAAAAATTCAGCATTCCTAATCCCAACATGTGTCAGACATTTTGGTCTTCATCTCAAGATGGCAACTGTCCAGTTAGTTGGCTGAGCTAGGTTAATGGGAATTACTACAATCACAAACTGCTTTCTGTAATTCTTAAGTTTTTGTTGAAAAATGATGTATATTTGCCTTTTCTCCCCTCAGAACTATCATTGAGTGGTCAGAGTCCCATGATAGAGGCTATGGAAAGTTTCAGACTGCCAGAATGGAAGATTTTACCTTCAATGACTTATGTATTAAGCTGGGTTTTCCTTACTTATACTGTCATCAGGGAGACTGTGAACATGTCATTGTCATTACTGACATAAGGTAGGTGGCAGCACTTAGGACATTTTGCTACTTTTAAATTTTTCTTTTACAAAAGCACAGGTAGTTTTTTAAAAAATAAGAGAAGTAAAAGTAATAATTATTGCAGCTTGGCCTGGGAGCAGCAAAAATAGTGTTTTCTTCCCATGCAGTGACCAACTCTTTCCATCCATTTGCATCCTCTATTGTTCATTTTTTTTGAAAATTTAGAAAAATACTTTACTATTAGATGGTTAAAAATTGTGTTAATACTTTAAAAAGCATCTCCATTTTGTATTAAACAGCCATTATTCAGGTAGTTGTTATCCATTTGTATATAACATTGCAACTTTATTTTTAGGTTTGTCATTTTGCCAAAATTTGAAGGAGATAAAAGGGAATTGGAGGAAAAGAAGACTAATTCTAATATTTGACAAATGTTGGAGTCTTAATCTTTTTATAAAGGTTTAAGTTGGGAAGGAGATAGTCTAAAATGAGATTTGGGGATGAAGTATAAATTTTGGACAGTTAATAGCTCTATTGCATGAATAAGGTGATTCATTTCCTCTTTATTTAGGAAATCTCAGTTTAAGAAGGAATGCTATGTATGAATAAACCCTGCTCCATGGCTGGTTTGATTCCTTATGAGAGACCATTTAAAGTTTTTGTGGAAACAGTAACATACCCAGCATACTCATGTTTGACCAGTAATTAGAAACCAGTAATTACTGGTATTAATTAGTAATTTATTATACCAATAATAGAAACTGATGCCTGCCAGGCGCAGTGGCTCACGCCTTTAATCCCAACACTTTGGGAGACTAAGGTGGGCACATTGCTTGAGCCCAGGAGTTCTAGACCAGCCTGGACAACATGGTGAAACTCTGTTTCTACCAAAAATTACTTGGGCATGGTGGTGTGGTGCCTGTAATCCCAGCTACTGAGGCTAAAACATGAGGATTGCTTGAGACCAGGAGGTCAAGGCTGCAGTGAGCTGTGATCGTGCCATTGTGTTCCAGCCTGGGTGACAGAGTAAGACCTTGTCTCAAAAAAAAAAAAGGTGGGGGGGGAAGGAGGAAAGGAGGGAAGAAGGAAGGGAGAGAGGGCGGGAGGAAAGGAGGGAGGGAGGGGAGAAAGATCCAGAGTCTGGAGCCAAAAGCATATAGAACTCAGGAAGGATATCTGGGAAGAAAATAGAACTGGTAGGCTCCCAGTTGTTCACTGTTCTGTCAGAAAATAGGGAAATGAATTCGTGACAGATACATTAAAAATGTAAACAGGAGAGAATTAATAGCTAGAAAACAAAGCTTGTCCAATAAAAGTCAACTGTGTGGCTTAGGTAGAAGTAGCACTAATTCGTCATAAATTAAATATCTGTTTAACCAAAATTATAGTAGTTCTATGGGGAGAAGTTGAGGAGCTAAATTCTAAAGAAACAATTAAGAATGGAAAACAGTTGCCCCTAGGGAAGAAGAATGGGGAGGCAAGAGCCAGAAGAAGAGTATATAAACCTTGGATTTATATGACTTTTAAAATTATGGACAGTACATTTATGTCTCTGATGTTATTAAAATTTTATATAAGCAGCCTGGCACAGTAGGTCATTCCTATAATCCCAGCACTTTTGGGAGGCCAAGGCAGGCATATTACTTGAGGTCAGGAGTTCAAGACCAGCCTGGCCAACATGGTGAAACCCTGTCTCTACTAAAAATACAAAAATTAGCTGGGTGTGGTGGCGGGTGCCTGTAGTCCCAGCTACTCGGGAGAGAGGCATGAGAATTGCTTGAACCTGGGAAGCAGAAGTTGCAGTGAGCCTAGATCGTGCCACTGCACTCCAGCCTGAGTGACAGAGCAAGACTCTGTCTAAAAAAAAAAAAAAAATTAGCCGGGCACAGTGGCTCACGCCTGTAATCCCAGCACTTTGGGAGGCCGAGGCGGGCGGATCACGAGGTCAAGAGATCAAGACCATCCTGGCTAACATGGTGAAACCCTGTCTCTACTAAAAAAATACAAAAATTAGCTGGGTATGGTGGCACGCACCTGTAGTCCCAGCTACTCAGGAGGCTGAGGCAGGAGAATTGCTTGAACCCGGGAGGCGGAGGTTGCAGTGAGCCGAGATCGCACCACTGCACTCCAGCCTGGCGACAAAGCAAGACTCCGTCTCAAAAAAAAAAAAGAAAAAAATTACATAAGCTGTTCTGCCTGCTCTTCCATTCAAATGTGGGAAAATGTGCCAGCCTTGTAATAAACATAAGATGGAAGGCAATCCCCATTCTCTCTGATGGTCTTATTTTCCGAACATTTCTTTTTTTTCTTTTCTGAGACAGAGTTTTGCTCTGTTGCCCAGGCTGGAGTACAGTGGCGCACTCTTGGCTCACTGCCACCTCTGCCTCCCGGGTTCAAGCAATTCTTGTCCCTCGGCCTCCCAAGTAACTGGGATTACAGGCACGCACCACCGTGTCCAGCTATTTTTTGTATTTTCAGTAGAGATGGGGTTTCACCATGCTGGCCAGGCAGGTCTTGAACTCCTGACCTCAGGTGATCTGCCCGCCTCAGCCTCCCGGGGTGCTGGGATTAGAGGCGTGAGCCACTGCGCCCAGCCTTTTCCACACATTTCTTGTAGTGTAGGCACATCTCTATAAACAACGTGATTCCAAGACTGAAGGATAAAAACATGACCCTTAAACTCGCAGTAACTTCATGATACAGTGATCAACAAAAGAAACATGATCTGTTTGAATGTCAAAGAAAAGGCACTTTACACATTTTTTTTTCTTGAGAGAGGGTATCACTCTGTCGCTCAGGCTTGAGTGCAGTGGCACAATCATGGCTTAATGGAGCCTTGACCTCCTGGGCTCAATGAATCCTCTTGCCTCAGCCTGCCCCGTAGCTGAGATATTAGGCATATGTCACCATGCCTGTCCAATTTTTTTTTTTTTTTTTTGTAGAGTCAGGGTCTCACTTTATTTCCCAGGCTGGTCTTGAACTCCTGAGCTCAAGCGATCCTTTTGCCTTGGCCTCCCAAAGTTCTGGGATTACAGACGTGAGCCACCACGTCTCCCCTTTTATTTTTTAAACAGTTTACATTTAAGAGTATGCGGGCCGGGCACAGTGGCTCACACCTGTAATCCCAGCACTTTGGGAGGCGGAGCTGGCAGATCACAAAGTCAGGAGTTCAAGACCAGCCTGGCCAACATAGTGAAACCCTGTCTCTACTAAAAGTACAAAAAATTAGCCAGGCTTGGTGGCAAGCCCCTGTAGTCCCAGCTGTTCAGGAGGCTGAGGTAGGAGAATTGCTTGAACCCGGGAGGTGGAGGTTGCAGTGAGCTGAGATTGCCCCATTGCACTCCACCCCAGGCAACAGTGCAAGACTGTCTCAAAAAAAAAAAAAAAAAAAAGTATGCAATATAGGGCTTTTTAAAAGGCAATTTAGAGAAGCCATTTTCATCTTACAGGTGGATTTAATCATTCAGTGCCATTCCCTAATACCAACTTTCAAAAGGTAATCATTTTCTGATGTTGAAGTTTTAATTTAAAAAACAAATTTTAGTATTGTTAGAGACCTTTAGAACAGTTTTGTGTAGTCCTTTCATTTTTCAGAAGAATCTGAAATCTATTATGATTTAAAGGATTTACCCACAGCCATGGAGCTGATTAGTGGCAGAGATAGAGATTGACTTCCATTTATTTTTTAATAAAAATTATGAAACTTCTTAAAGGTTTCATAATTCTGACACTTAAAAGTAAGATCTACCAATTCATATTGTACCGAGAGTCAGAATTAGATTTTAATAAAGAGGACATTAAAAAAATAAGAGCCACATTGTAACAACCAGTTCATCTAGGTAAAATATCACTGAGTAGCTTTGCTCAAATTATGTTTCATTACGGTGTACTAAATGTTAGCCAGGTGTGGTGGCTCACACCTGTAATCCCAGCACCTTGGGAGGCTGAGGTGGGAGATCACTCGAGGCCAGGAGTTTGAGACCAGACTGGACAACATAGTGAGACCCTGTCTCTACAAAAATTTAAAAAATTATCTGGGTGTGGTTGGTGCAGGCCTGTAGTCCCAACCACTGGAGAGGCTGAGGTGGAAGGACTGCTTGAGCACAGGAGTTTGAGGCCACAGTGGGCCATGATCATGCCACCATACTCCATCCTGGGTGACAGAGAAAGACCTCATTTCAAAAAATAAAAATAAAAGGTACTAGTGGTAAGCAAAGCAAGGATTCACTGATAGAATACATTCAAGAAATGCTCTACATAATAACTCCCTTTTTAGGGGGTCACAGTGTACATAACTGTAAAGGGATTTGGGAAGTCTAAGGAAAGAAAATCTTGCTTAATCCAAAATGCTCTTGGAGAAAGTATTTTGTGGAACACAATTTGGTCAAACATGGCATAAGAAGTAATTTAGCAATGTCTTGAAAGGAAAAATTGAAAATACCTATTTTCCTAATACTCGGGTGCAGATATATTTAATAGCGCATAAATATTTGTCACTTAATATTTATCACTTTAATATCTTTATTTTCCCATGAACAAAAGGCTTGTGCATCATGATGACTGCTTGGATAGGACACTGTATCCCCTCCTTATCAAGAAGCACTGGCTATGGACCAGAAAATGTTTTGTTTGTAAAATGTATACAGCTAGGTGAGTGATAATGTATTTTTTTTTTAATCTGAGAAATGGTAGTTTTATTTTGACTTTTAGTATTTATTTTCCATTCTGGATCTAAGAATTTTTGCACTTTAGGTTATAAATATGAAGTATTATCTAGTAGGGAAGTGCCACAAAATCAAAAGCAGTCGAGTGAGTTAAAACTAACATTGTTAAACAGTAAGGAAATATTATATGTACACAAGTCCAGGGGTAGGTAAAATTTCAGGCTTGTAAAATGTATACAGCTAAATGAATAAAAGGTACTAGTGTTAAGCAAAGCGCGGATTCTCTGGTAGAATACATTCAAGAAATGCTCTATACAATAACTCCCTCTTAGAGGGTCACAGTGTACATTACTATAAAGGGATTTGGGAAGTCTAAGGAAAGAAAACCTTGTTTAAGCCAAAATGCTCAGGGAGCCATGTTCTTTCTGCCTCTTGTCTACATAGTTTACATAATCGGCTTCATTCCCCAGCTTCTCAATAAAAAAATACCATAGCATATGAAGTTAAAATATAGTTTTATAAAATTTTTTACTTTATGTGATTCTACATGTTTAGATTATTAGGCATTTCTTACTGTGGGTCAAAAAAAAAGTTTGTTGCTTTTGGAGGCTGAGGTGGGAGGACCGCTTGAGGCCAGGAGACCAGCCTGGAAAACAAAGAAATAACATCTCTATAAAATAACATCTGAAAGCCACTCAGAGGAAAGGGAATTTAGTACAGGTTGAGCTTTCCAAATCCAAGAATCAGAAATCTAAAACCTGAAAGTTTTTGAGTGCCAACATATGATACTCAAATGATCATTGGAGCATTTTGGATTTCAGATTCTCGGTTTTGGAATGCTCAACCAGTAAATATATGCATAATATATTCAAACATCTGAAGAAAATCTGAAATTTGAAATACTTCTTTCTGGTCCCAAGCATTTCAGACAAACGATACTCAACCTGTATCTTCAGTTTGTTTTGCCCTCCCACAATATTCTTTGCTAAAAGATCAGTAGGAAACATGATCAATCAGATTAAAGTGAAAATAATGTTAAAGGCAAACATTTCATGAGATGCAGAATTCAAACATCCCATATAATAGCATCTTCCTGCTATTCAGCATTTTGGTTGAATAATGTTGCCCATATTGCTGTTTGCATATACTTCATATTGTAACATAGTCTTGAGTTCTGGAGGTAAAACAGTTGTAGTTTTCAAATTAACCAGGACTCATTTATCAGTTAAAAAGGTAAATTAAGCAAAAGCGTATCAGATCTATAGCATCTAATTTTGTTATGGTTTTTCAAAATGGTCTGTTAGAAGAAAATGACCATATTCATACTTGGAGGATAGGTATGTCATGGCAAACGTGTGATGCTTTCAAGTAGATTTATATTCTTCCTTTAAGGATATTACAGAGAAACAGCATTCTGCAGTTTTTTTTTGTTTTGTTTTGTTTTTTTTTTTAAGACAGAGTTTCGCTCTTGTTGCCCAGGCTGGAGTGCAATGGCGCAACCTCAGCTCACCGTAACCTCCGCCTCCCGAGTTCAAGAGATTCTTCTGCTTCAGCCTCCCGAGTAGCTCGGACTATAGGCATGAGCCATCACACATAGCTAATTTTGTATTTTTTTTTTTTTTTAATAGAGACAGGGTTTCTCCATGTTGGTCAGGCTGGTCTTGAACTCCCGACCTCAGGTGATCTGCCCGCCTCAGCCTCCCGAAGTGCTGGGATTACAGGTGTGAGCCACCACGCCCAGCCTCTGGAATGTTTCTTAAAGTTAGATGCCCTTTTGCTTTATAGAGAGTATCGGTGTTGATGTATTTCTATCTGTATACAAAATTATTTAAAGATTATGCATTAATAACAGACTGATAAAGAAATAGTCGGAATGTTATATTTACATATTACTACAGGTCATAACTTAAAGCATGTTAAGATACGGAAAATTTGATTGTAATGATGTACTTTTTTTTTTTTAAAAACTACAGATGGGTGACAAACAATGACAGTTTTGCACCAGAGGACCCATGTTTCTTTTGTGATGTTTGCTTCCGAATGCTCCACTATGATTCAGAAGGCAACAAACTGGGGGAATTCCTTGCTTATCCTTATGTTGATCCTGGAACCTTCAATTAAGAATAGTTATACACACAAAAGTACCCCTTCATGAAGTAACTGTTCTTTTGGATGGTTACCTTATTTCTAAGAAACGCCACTGAGGAACAGGATCCACTTTGAACAGTCTGTTAAAGCTACCAAAAAAAATGTCCAAATCACAGATATTCTTATAATGATTGTTATTTAAATGTTAATAACATTAATTTCGTATTTATTCCAAAGTGTATTTTTTAATTTAGTGCTTTTTACCCATTTTGAGTTATTTAAGTTGTATTACTTTATGTAGTTTGGCTATAAATCCTTTGTCAGTCACACATATTCTTTCACTCAATCCATGCCTTCCCTATTCATCTCTGTCCAATGTTTTTTGCTAAAGATAGAATTAATGATACATCAAGTAGTAGAAGTGTTTTGAAAATTCTTTGAAGAATGTGAGATCTACACCTACCATGAGGCTTCCAAGGTAAAGATCCTTGAAACATCTTTTGGAAATGGAAATTAGGGAAAAGAATAATAATGAATTATTTACAAATAAGACAAAATTAATAGCGCCCAGGCTGGAGTGCAGTGGCGCAATCTCGGCTCACTGCAACCTCTGCCTCCTGGGTTCCAGCGATTCTCCTGCCTCAGCCTCCCAAGTAGCTGGGATTACAGGCGCCTGCCACCATGCCTGGCTAATTTTTGTATTTTCAGTAGAGATGGGGTTTCACCATATTGGCCAGGCTGGTCTCGAACTCCTGACCTCAGGCAGTCCTCCCACCTCGGCCTCCCAAAGTGCTGAGATTACAGGCATGAGCCACCGTGCCTGGCCGCTTTGGGGTAATTTGTAGTGTGCTGTTTAGTACTGTTAGGTTTTGTTTTGAAGGAAACTAGGTACACAGACATGTTAGTAAGACTATGTGAATAATTAATGTAAAAAGATCTTGAGTATGTACTCATAACTCCTAAAATAACATTAACTTGAAGCTTTATTTCTTGATAAAAGCTTTATGAATGCTATGAGTTGAAAATATGTCAGTTTAATACCATGATTTAAAAAACAATTGCAGATTTCATATGACTGTGAGGACATGGAAAAATCAAGATGTTGATTGATTGCGAGCTCTGGCTCACTTATTCTTCAGTAATGGTACTACTGGATAGATACTAATATTCTGTAAGCAAAAAGAAAAGTTTTTCTGGTCCAGATCTTCCATTCTTCTGGTCCCCTTTAATAATCCTAGTTGTTCTCATCTTACTCTGCGGAAAAAAAAAAAAAAATTAATTTTTAAACTTTTTTTTGAGATAGGGTCTTACTCTGTCACCTAGGCTGGAGTGCAGTGGTGTGATCTTGGCTCACTGAAGCCGTGACCTCCCTAGGCTCAGATGATCCTCCCACCTTAGCCTCCCGAGTAGCTGAGACCACAGGCACATGCCACCATGCCGGGCTAATTTTTTAATTTCTTGTGGAGACAGGGTTTCACCATGTGCCCAGGATAGTCTTGAACTCCTGACATTAAGTGATCCACCCACCCTGGCCTCCCAGAGTGCTGGGATTACAGGCATGAGTCATAGCACCCAGCAAAAGAAACTTTTTATTCTCAGGTCTAGACCATCAGATAAATTTATAGCTATCTATATTCAAATATTTTCTGGAAACCTTTGTGGGTGGAAAATTTAATACTGTTTAAAAAACTTTTAGGAATACTGTAGATTTTAAATGCATCATTTAAAATAAATAAATTTTTCTCTCTCCTAGGTTGTATTTAAATTTGACTATCTGGATGGCTAAGAACAGACATTTATCATATAAATGGAAAACTGATGAAACCTATAAGCCCTATGTGTTTAAAAGATTGACAGTGAAATATGTTTTATGGACTTAAATGCCACATATCCAGTTAAGTCCATGGCTTGGAGATGACAAGCACTTGTTTCTGGTATGTCTAGTGCTCTCTTTCACTGATTGAGTCCGTACACAGATCAGTATAGAGAACTCAAGAGGCTGAGTTGTACCTAAATTTTTACTTTCTTGTATACAACAGTGCTAAATTGAGCAGATTGGTAACTGCTGGCAAATCATAAAGATAAATGAATGATTTACCCAACCCTAAAATTCCACAGGTAAAAGTTGTGATTCCTTTCTAATACTGCATTCCTTATAGGTCTTACATGAATATGCAAGGACATTTTATTCATTTCATACTCTCAAAACACCAAACTCCAGAAAGTTAATTATTGCCATAATGCATTATTCCATGTGCAGTGTCAGTTCATTTTAGTGGACAAAGAAGAAATATGCCAGTTAAAACATTTCTGCTACTGGGATTCTTGTTTTATTATTTGAGAATGTTATTCTATTAGTTCTTAAGGCTTTTTCATCAAAGACTCGGGTACCCATTATCGTTTCCTAGTGAAACTGAGGAGAAAAGTTAACCAATCAGGTTACTCCCACAGTTTGCCCATATGTTATTATCTATCAGTTATACAGGTATCCCACCAAGTTCAAGTCCAAAGAAACCCCTAACTTTGTATATTTCTGGAGCTATAAAACACTGATTTAAGACAGCTTTTCTTTTTTCAAGACAGCTTTTCTTTATACTTACATTGAAATAACATGCCTGTCAAATTACATGTAACATCAAATGAAGATAGGCAGATGTGAAAATGTTGTCCTGAACATGTCAGTCAACCTCCTTGGTTGTTGAATTTGACTTTTATATAATAAGTGGACGCACATGGACAAAAGTCAGTATAGTTAGAGAAGCAAAAGCTCTTTCTTTAAACAAACATTTCAGTCCTCAGTCCTGTTTAAGGATAATTAGACATTTTAATTTTACTGGGAGAAAGGTCAGTCATCTCTAACATTGTGTTGCAGAATTACACAACACAAACACATTTCTGCCTATTACACCAGCTTGTTTCTAAAGAGTTTAATGATACGGGTTTGCTATTCCCATTAGAGCATCTTTTCTCTGGCCAATGGGAAAAAATAAAGTTAGCGAAGCCCTCACAGCACCCTACGAAAAATCTTTGCTTTGATACAGGATTAGAGGCAGACTTCATCTTGACCTGCCATCTGCAACCAGGTAAGTGTATGTGAGTAGGAACACAGACAGCAGTACTGTATCAGCAAACTCTAGCATCGTATTATTGAAATCACTGGATATAATAAAGTGTATGGTTCTCTCCAATTGTTCACATACCAAGTAAGTTCTCAGATTCAGATGGATGTATCATCTGCAGTTTCTCCAAGCAGCTAAGAAAACTTCAACAATCAGTTCTGCTCAGTCATGTATGACTTTTTTTTTTTTTTGAGATGGAGTCTTGCTTTGTTGCGCAGGCTGTCCAGCAGCGCAACCTCTGCCTCCCAGGTTCAAGCAATTCTCCTGCCTCAGCCTCCCAAGTAGCTGGGATTATAGGCACATGCCACCATGGCCAGGTAATTTTTGCACTTTAGCAGAGACGGGGTTTTGGCCAGGCTGGGCTTGAACTCCTGACCTCATGATCCACCCACCTCGGCCTCCTGAAGTGTTGGGATTATAGGCATGAAGTCACTGCACTTGGCTGATGTATGACTTTTATCCATTGATCAAAACGCACGCACACACGCACACACACACACACCAGCCCAAAATAGGTGTTAAAACTACCTACTACACATACCTTTTTTTTTGCGGGGGTTGGGGGGCTATCTCCCAAATTATCTCTTGGTACCATGTTGAATTGTGGAGTTTTGACCACAGGCACAACTTAAATTGAGCCAATGAACAATTTCAGTGATCCTGAAAGTTCTTAATTCCTACGAATAATTATCAAGAGTTCTGAGAATGATAGTTATCTGTGAACCAGGCTATGACAAAGCAAATTTCTTGAGGGTTATGATTAAAGAAAGAAAAGGCAATAATGCTTGAAGTGAATATACATCAACTAGTTAGAGCAAGGTTAGCCTGTACACGCAGACATGGATTATGAGAATGATGCTGTATCTCTAGAAGAAGTTGAATATTCTATGGCTTCTTGGTAAAACTAAACTATAGAATCTGCTGGGTCACGGGAAAGAGGGAGGGTGAACAAAAGATAAATAACATTTCCTTATTTTTATCATCTGGAGCGTAATGTTTAGTTACCCTGTTTCCCAAAACAATACAGCCTCTGTGACCAGTTAACTAAGAAATTATTTCCTTGGCAGCAAACCCAGCATTCCATCACTTACTCTTGTAAACAGCAAGAAAGTAATTTACTAGAAGAGTTTGATAGAAAAATTCTTTAATCAAAACAAGTTTACATGTTGAAACTTACGGCTTAACTAGAATAAATCTAAGTTAAAACTGTATAAGGACCAAACAGATAATGACTGGTATATATGCAGGTTCTCTCAAAACAGTGATTCTTAGTTCCACTGTAAGACCTCTTAAAAACAAAAATTAAATTCTGTAGATGAAAACAGTTATCCCAGAGGGTTACCCATACAATGTCATAAACAGATGCTGCTCCTAAGCCATTGTTTCCATATTCATACAGTTTCAAAACATGAGAAGTAGCCTACTTATTGAAAAATGCCAAATGACCTAATATTCAAAATGTTTTAGAAATGCTATCCCTTTAGTTAACATACCCTTAAATTTTGTAACATTGGTTTCATCACCCTGATTTCGTCCATACATGTCAGTGTACAGACTATCAAAGTACTATGTTGGAACAACTGATGTTTGTATTTTTGGAATCTAGAAATGAAAATAAAACTTCTAATATAGCCATGCTTTCAAACAGGCAAATTTCCTTATATAGCATTTATTTATATTTACTGTGTAAGCATCATGGATTTTTTTCTTCCAATTAAGTACGATTATTTAGTGACTTCCTAAAGGAATTTTTAACAACATAGAAACTTGAGCCATTTCTCAAAAATAAACTTTAGTTTCCAGTTTTAGTTACTAGTGCCTGCCTGTAAAAGGACCTTAAATGATTTAACCCTAAAGCCAGATTCATTTCTATATATACCCAGTCTGTTATCTGCAGAGAAGTCGTAAGACTTCCCTGAATGCCCAGCCACAAAACTAAATTACTTTCAAAAATTAACATAAGTTTTATGATTTGTAGAATTTTCAATCAGTTCAATGTCAGTTGGTTAACTAGTTGTCATACAAAAAAAAACCACACAGACTACACATTGTTCCAAAGATGCCAGATAATGTAGCACAATGTAGACTGAGATTAAAGTTAACTTTGATAAAAAGGGAGTGAGTACTTGTATAGAAGTAACATTTTATCTACCATAAAAATGCTCAACTTCTACAAAACCCACAAACAGTGAAAAGACAGTCTGGTAAATCCAAGGTTTGTAAAAACTATGCACAAAACCCACTGTATTTGGGAAAGGAGGAAAGGTTTATACAAGTAGCAGTTTTAAAAATGTAACTTTGTTCTACTATCAGTTACACAATAACATACACACACTAATTGAAAATATGCTACAACCATGTCTGGAAAAGCAGTTTAACAATGGATTTCACCTCACATTTACTGTATAATGTAGCTGTTAATACTGCACAAGTACACTTAGCAATAATGTTTACTTTAAAACAAAGATAAAGGGATTTTTTCCCACAAAACAAGTTTTCAACATCAAAACCTATGCTTATAAAAATTTAAAACTTTCAGCAGTCTATTTCAAATGAAAACCATTACAAACTTCGTAAGTGTTCTCTATATTCCAGGTATGTCAACCTAGTTATCTAGTGTAGAATCCTTCAGAGATACTTCAGTCTCTCTCTCTTCACTGGATGGCCTGAAGAAAAGGGAAAGAAAGGTACAACAACTGGAATTAGGACTTTCTTCTGATGAGGAAGTTTTGAAATCATGAAAAGACAGAAACCAACCAAACCAAAAAAACTTGACTTGTTATTAAAAGTCATAATTTTTTTTTCTTGAAAACTGTATTCTACCATGTTGTTCCTTCTTCCCAAAGTAATATGCACATGAGGCAAAGTAACTCAGGAAAAGTGCATGGACCAAGCCTTTTCATCATTTCTAGCTTAAAAGTAAATTCTCTTAAAGAACATGAGAATGTTTTGTATCTGTGATACCAACATATTTTAAAACGTTAATCAAAACAGGTTGCCCGGGTGCAGTGGCCCATGCCTACAATCCCAGCACTTTGGGAGGCCAAGGCGGGTAGATCACTTGAGGTCAGGAGTTCGAGACCAGCCTGGCCAACATAGTGAAACCTCATCTCTACTCAAAACTACAAAAATTAGCTGGGTGTGGTGGTGCAGGCCTGTAGTCCCAGCTACTTGGGAGACTGAGACAGAAGAATTGCTTGAAACAAGGAGGTGGAGGTTGCAGTGAGCTGAGATTGTGCCACTGCACTCCAGTCTAGGTGACAAAGCAAGACTCTCAAAAAAAAAAAAAGTTGATACAGACAACAAGATTTCCCTCAACTTCAGAATTAGAAGGGTTGCCTCATTCTAAGTCCTTCAAATGTACAAAGGAACAAACCAAGATTTCAACTATAAGTGTGAATGCAAGTTATTACTAACAGTATCTCAGTAAAAGAAGTCCAGGAGCAAATACTTTAACTGGGTTCCCAGCTGGCTCCATTCCACTGAATTCAGTGGCAAAGTCATTGAAGATAAAAGGTTTTTAGTTTTCTGCCTTTTTGATTTCCAACTTACTGAATTCAGGAATTGAGTGATCAAAAGATAACTGCTTATATTAAAATAACCCTGGAACACAACTGTGATTAAAAACTTGAGTGAGAAAAACACTAGAAGACCCATTAAAACCTATTCCTCACTTTTTCTTCGTGCTGGCTTCACGGTTGTCTTTGCTCTCTTCATTGCTCTCCCCGTTATGTTGTGGCTGATTACCGTCTTGAGCATCAGATCCTCCATTTAGAGTTTTTGACCCTTGGGAAGGAATCCAATAGAAAAACTGTTACAGCTTACAAAATAATAATTGGATGTCTTTCATCTGAAATTACATTGTAATGCAGCCCTCTCTTGAATGTTAGAATTGGGTTTTCATGCTTTGTCAAAAAAAAAAAAAAAAAAAAAAGCGGGAAAGAGGATCACCACCAGAATCTTTGGGTAGCTAAGGTATCATAAAAAGCAGGATAACTGTTTCTATGGGTAAAGGAAGTGGATTATTAATTTGATTTTTCTGGTTGTTACTATTAGCAAGAAGACTACAGGGTGTTAACAATTCTTAGCATATTGATTTATTCTACTACGAAAAAGCAATGTGAATCAAACTTTAAAAGATAATAGTATTTTAGAACAAAACGTGTTAAAGGAGTATTTCCTAACTGATAATTTTGTTTGTAATAAAGGGGGCTTTCCTGTAAGTTGTATTAATAATTTTTAAGGGGACCCATTATTCCCTAATAAAGTAACAACAACAACAAAAAGACAAAAAAAATCCAACTGCTTTTGAAATGTCAGCTTCTACCTTAAGCAGCTGACATGGAAGATGTTTAATAACGAGATTGGAGGAGCTGATAATGGTACTATGATTCTGTTTTAAGAGGCTTTCATACATACATTCTGAAATGTTTATGAGTGAAATGGTATGTCTGGAATTTGTTGTAAAATAACTTTCAAGAGAGGCACAGAAGGTTATGAGCTACAAAAGCACAATGATCATATACTAATAACTGCCAAAGCTGAGTGACAGGGACATGGAAAGTTATTTCTATTTGTGTACATTACAAATTTTTCCTAATACAAATGAAAATAACTACTGTTAGTAATAAATACTAGCAGGATACAACTATACTAATTTAGCGAAAAAGCGGAAGCTAAGGTTGAGTGCTCTACGTAAATGCTACACATCTAAGTGCTTTACAAGACTTTCATTTAATGTAGATAAGGTACAGAATTGTTTTGGATTTGGGAGTATTTGCATATATGTGAGTTTATCTTGGGGTTGGGACCCAACTCTAAACATGAAATTCACTCATGTTGCACCTATATACATAGCCTAAAGGTAGTTTCACACAATTTTAATAATTTTATGTATGAAAGTCTGTGTACATTGAGAACCATTAGAAAGCAAAGATATATCTTAGCTACCCATGTGGACAATCTTGGTCACTTGGCACTATCATAGTTGACTGAATTTATATGCTACCAATAAGCAATAATTTTCTTAAACTTATTCACACATAAGTACTTAATAGTAAAAATTATGACATGGCATTAATACAGTAAAGAGAGAGTCTGTTCAGGGTAACTCAGCAGCATAGCAGCATCACTAGAATACCTGTATTAGCTGTTAACAGCAACAAGTAATGGCAGGTTTAGTCTACACCTATGATGCTGTGTTTTAATTTAAAAGGCTACTATATGCTATTTTATTTTTTAGGTGAGAAGAAAACATCAGAAGCAGTTGAGCAACTAGGAAGTGGGTCCTCTAGGGATGAGGAGGCATTGTGATGGATGGCTTTTTAAAAATGTTTCTCCAGAATCATCTGCCTCATGATCAATGATTTTTGCCTCAGATGTCTCTTTTTGATATAAACTGACATGATTTTTTTGTTTTGAATGCACATTGCTTTAGTCCTTAATAAGCCCATCACATTTTCACCATTTTGCCTATATATGCTTTTTCTGCGGTGTTAACAATGAGACTATGTATCAAAGCAATTTTTAAAAGCAGTCCTGGCAAATGGTTTAAAAACTGGTATAAAATTGTCGGCTTTTTATCACATACCTGTTTGCTCCTTTTCTAGCTTTTTGTTTGGCCCTTTCTTCCCTTGGTCTTTGGTTTTATTCGCTTCCTCATGCTGTCTTTGTTCAGCAAGAGATTTATTCAGCACTTGTGTGATCACGGAATCTCCTTCACCAACCAAAAACATGTTCTTAAACTTGTTATACAACATTGTAGACTTTTCCATGATAACCTGACTAACTTTGAATCGCCGTATCTGAGAAAACAATATATATTCATCATCACTGTTTTCCTAATTGATTTTTTATTTAAACAATTTTTAAATGAAGTAATGACAAAATTCAAAGAATCTACACAACTTGAAATCACTTACTTTTTTCAGTGTAGTAATCATCTCTGTGTGTTTCTGAGCTTGTTGCATTGTGACCTGAAGTGAAGCAAGTTCATCCAAGGCCTCAATGCATCTGTTCACATCCTTCATGACAAAACAGTAATTTCATAGCTGTTAATTATAACATTTATAATGTTTCTAACGATCACTTAAAAAAAATAAGGTAGTGCAAAATAACCAGTAATTATCCCTTTTAAGTTTACATATAAGATCACGTGAGAAAAATAAAGGATGTAGCTATAAACGCAGTTCTCTAGTTGTAAATGAAGTTAAACACTTACAAGATTATCAATTTTGAGTGAATTTTTAATCTCAGCATGTATCCTCTGAAGTCGAGAATCCATTGATGTTTCTACAAATTAAAATATGTGAAAAACAGTAAACAGTTTTTCTAAAATCAGTATTTCTGTATACAGGCTAAGTATAATGAATTAGTGGACTTAAAAAGGTTCTTAGTAATCTCACAGATACACACAATAGCTTAACTAAGAATAAGTAGTTATTGCCATTTTGTGTCTCGGTGAGAAAAACCACATGCAGTGTAAATGCATAAAACCACCACCTGGCTGTGTTTTTTTCTAAAATGAATAGTACACATCCAATAACTCCTCTGCTTTCCATTCCCTAAACACCAGCTTTTCCCAAGAGATTTGTCTGAAATGGGAAAGCATCCAGCTTTCAGCAAGTGTACTGAAATTTGACACCATCAAATAATTAATGAGCATTAAACATAAAGCCAACTCAATCAAGTTTATCTGATTATGCTTATATTACAATGCAATTTATATAAAGCCCGTTAGGGACCTGCAAAAGTATATTTGTCGGATATAAGAGTATAAAATGATTCCAAAACCAATACACGAAAAGTTATGTCTATATAACTTCCTTTCCATGTGTAATTTTATACATTTTAGAAAGTGAAATAACTAACCTCGCTTCTTCTCCACTTTCTTAACTTCTGGCTTCTTTCCTTCATCTTTATTCTGCCTATCAAATGTTAACACAAATATTTCAAAACATTGGAACTTTGTGACTGATTACTGAATGCCCACAATCCCTATGTAAAAGCTAAAAATGTTTTCCTTAAGATAAATCAATATCCTAGACTGCAAAGGAACTGACTTTAGTTCTTAGAACTATGCAATTCCACAGTATAAATACAAAATTCAAATCAACATGCTAAATTAAATCACATCTAACTTTTCAGTGACATCATAATAGTGTGTTGGTAAATGACCAATTTCAGGGTCACTGGACAAATAGGCCACAATGGAAAGAGAATACCTATAAATATTTAATGGCTTCTACATCAATTATTTTTAAAAGCATCATGTTAAAATAGACCAATTTAATTGTTGCCCACGTCTCCAAAGAGTAGATAATTAAGGAGTTTTGTAGTTAGCTTCAAGGTTAAATAGACTTAAGATACCATACTTTTAAAAATTTTGGCCAATATATCAAACTTAAATGATGTCCAGTAACATTCACTAACATTTCGCAAATTAAAAGGTACCATTTTATTGTCAATCACAAAAATAACCACTTAAAATTGAAATCTTAATTTCTAGTACCTTGGCTTAGAGTTCAGGCCATATTATGAACCAATTCAAATAGACAAGAACAAAAAATATCTAAAAATCAGGCTTTTTTTTAAAAAAAACTTTATTTTAAAATTTTGGTTACAGTTTCATTTTTTTCTTAACAAGTCTACTACTGTTTAATCTCTCAGGATTAAAAAAACAATTAAGATTCTAAAGAATTAAACAACAAAGGAATGTCAAGGGAAGGGCCCCATTCTCGGGGTATAACTGCTATTCCAATTCAATGCCTAGCTTCAAAACAAAATGAATTTTTATATTTTCTAAATGAATAATGTACAACCACCATCTTCATCTGAGCTTGTTACTACTTTCAAACACAAAGCTTCATTTTAAGCTTGGTTAAAAAAAAAAAACAGGAATGATGGTCGACCTTAGTATGTAATGTGTACCTTACAGGAAATTTGTTAACAATCATAACACAGTAATGCCATTAATAATGAAGTCCTCAATTTAGAATCTGGAACATTCTTCCATCAAGGGGGGGGGAGGGGGAAATTAGTCCAATGAGTCTGTCTCAAGATCTTCATCTCTTGTTTGCTCCACTTGTATTCTCTTTTCAGTAACTGGATTAATGCTTTGAGCCCAAAATGAGATATATTTTTTATTACTGTAGATTACATGTTGTTTGGCTGGGAATACAATACAATAAACTTTATTTTGCATAATGCATTTCATACAAGCTGCATCTGAAATGCTTTACAGAGCAAAACTGTCCAAGTACAAAGTTTTGTAATAACAGGAGAAGGAAAGAAAACACAAATATTAGAATTTGAGAAAGTTACATTGGAGGACATTCAAAAGAACTGAAATACATAAAGATAACTTTGAGATACTAAAGAGGAGTTGGGCTACATATACTAAGTAACAACTAATTTTATATATTAATTTTGGGAGCACAATCAAGTCAAAAGCAACAAACAGTCCAACAACTTTTCAGTGAAAAGATAGAAAATGATATGTGACAAAGAATAACTTAAATATTTACAGAAGTGCTTAAAGTCTAACAGATTGGAGGGAGTAATATTTCTGAGCTTTAGATAAATTATTTAAATTACTCCCTCAAGCAGCTTAAAATACTTGTATATCCTCCAGACTAAGAAAGCAGAGTAAAACGCTGTACTTGTGAAGAAAGACTTTGGCTTACGGATATAGTATGCAGAGAAAAAAGTACAAAATTACTCAAGAATAGTTTCACTGCTCATCATTAACTCTGTCTTAGTGACCTAGAGCATGTTTTAAAAATCACCTTACTAAACAACAACAACAAAACAAAGTTTAGTCAGAATGTAAGACACTTCACAAGGAAAGAAAAGCATGTCAGAGAAAGAACTCAGAAGTGACAAGAGTAGGAGAGCAAATGTAATAAAGACGTGAAGTCTGTTCATCATTGCTATTACTTTTCCTTCTAGTAATAAAATTATATAATGAGGGGAAAGAAATTCCCCATGGCAAGTACTGTCTCTAAGTATCAAAATTTAAGAGAAAACAGCTTTGATTTTGATTTATATTGCACATATATAGTAATATACACCCTGTCAGCCTTTAGATTTACTTTTACAGGCTTCCTGGGTTTCCAAATGTGCTTTTGTTACTTTTGCTGGTCTTTAGGGTGAGGCCTGCTTGGTGGTATAATGAATAAAGGGTATTTCCTGCATTCTTTCTCCACCAGCATATTCTCACCACTCTTTCTATGCGTATTATACAAATAAATGGCAGAGTATGTGTATACTTCCTGCAAAGCCACTATCAATTAAATCCTATCTGCACTTTCAGTTTAAATTTAAAAATAATTCAGAGTGACTGCCTCAGTCAATTTCATCCTCTCAGAAAAGAATGAAACCTGAAATAAGATCATCATCATATACTGAAGATTTTTCTAACACATGGGAAAAGTCACTTCTTCAAAAGGCTTCATAAAGTCTGGAAAATGAAAGTCTATTGTTTAAAAATTCCATGCTAGCCTTTAAAAAGAACCCAAAATTAGGAAAAAAAAATACTTACTGCTCAGTTTCCATTTGTTCCTCTTGCTTGCGTTTTCGATCTGCTGCTTCTTTCTCATGTTGGCCTTTCAGCATATTCCTTCTGTGAGCAGCCTGAAAGTTCCTCCCACCTTTTCTCTTCTGTTTTGAGAATTAGGATGGTTCAGTTAACTAAAAAGTCAGTGACTTAGTGCTTACAGAATTACAATCTTGGGAGAAAAGCAGCAGCTATTTTTTTTTTTTTTAAAGGGATATATACTCAAAATTGGCAACCTAAAAAAAGCCTCTGATTTACACTTATCTCTGCAAATTTAATTAATGACCGTGAAATAATCATCTTGTTTTCTGCCCTGCTACAGAAGTGATGTCCTTTGGATAAAATGAAGTATGTCAGTCTGGCTGCCTCTCTACACAGTGATTTTACTTGAGTAGTGACAAGCATACTTTTGGTTTCTAAAAGATTAAGAAATGAGCCAAAAATAGGATAAAAGTAAACAAAAGATTTACATGACCTGGATCTGTAAATCTCTAAATTTTTATTTTTCTACACAAAAGGATACACAGTTTTAATAAGATTTCCAACAACTATGGCATCCAAATAAAGTTACATACCACTGATAAAATGCACAACAGGCCTGAAGAGTGTTAAGAATTTCTTTGGGGTAAGTAACAAAAGTCTCTATATAAATCCACCTCTTTTAACATTTGTCTTCACTGGACCCAGCCTAACCTTTTCTAGACAAGTGGAGTTACTGGAAAGGTACTGTTTATTTAATTTCCAGATTGTAATTGTAAAATATTAAATTTAGAGGACAATAAAGGGATGTTTCAAATATGCTTTGTAACATTGCTAATTCAAGTCCATTCAAAAAGGTAAACAAATTCAGTTCAACTGTCACTGATATTTATAGACCTCCCTCAAAATATTAAATCTTTTAAACTAGGTAAAGATTAGGAAATACATCAATGGTCAGGTAGGGTGGCTTATGCCTGTAATAATCCCAGCACTTTGGGAGGCTGAGGTGGGAGGATCACCTGAGATCAGGAGTTCAACACCAGCCTGGCCAAGATGGCAAAACCTCATCTCCACTAAAAATACAAAAATTAGCTGGTCATGGTGGCACATGCCTGTATTTCCAGCTACTCAGGTGGGTGAGGCTTGAGAACTGCTTGAACCCAGGAGGCACAGGTTGCAGTGAGCCAAGACTGCACCACTGTACTCCAGCCTGGGCAATGCATCAAGACTCCATCTCAAAAAATAGAAAAGAAAAAAATATATATGTAAACTAAGAATAGAACAGCCATTTTATATATGTAAACTTTATACCTTTTCACCTTCTTGATCATCTTCTTCTTCAGAATCGGAGGTTGATGTAACCCCTGTTTTAGCTAAATTTTTCCTTTTTGATTCAACTTCTTTCTTCCCCCTCTTTTTTGTCTGGCTCTTTTCTTGGTTTATCTTCCTCCTTCTGGCCCTCTTCTTCCTTCTTAAGCTGCTTTTTAGGTTGTTTTTCCTCTTGCCCCTTTTTCTTACTTTTGTCCTCTTCAGTAATGCTATTTCAGAGAGCATAACAATGTGTATTTATCATTCAACTATATTCTCCCAGTCAAGTGAATAGTATTTTAGGTATCAGTAAGCTATAATTAATTTTTTATTTAAAGGCAAATCTATAACAACTTAAATAGAGTGTCTTCACTATCCAATCATAAAAGAAATTCTGTCACAGAACATCCTTTTGGTATAAATTGGAAGATAAAAGGTGGGCAAATACCTGGCTCTTATGAACTTAAATTCTATGTACTGCTAAGAATAAATTATGTTTAAAAAGTAGACACATTAGGACAAATGGAATTGTGGAAGTAAAATCAAATATGGTCATTTTATAACTCAAAGAAATATTCTTTGCAGGGTGAAAGGGTCCCAACTTAAGCATATAATGGTAAACACACAGCCAGTTAAGCATGTTTTTAGACAGTGCTGTGCTGACTAGCACCTAAGTATTCCCATCACCACTGAGCTTCAGACACCACAAAACAAGAGAAACTACCTAAACTGCTCAAGAATCCTAATTACTGCTGCATATTTATGCAAATTGGTACTACAGAAATAGGCTCTAGGAGAATCAAATTATGCAAATGCTAACCACGTTAATTACTTCTGTGGTTGATTCATATTCTTCTAAAACAATTCCTTTATAAATACTTCAACTTGAAGCTTGAACAAGCTGTTTAAAAACTAACTTTTACTGTCCAAAGAATTTCACTAAGATTTTCACAGATTATTCAATTAATGAATCTGAGAACTCAGAGACTTCATGTCATTTAGTTCACCCTCTTCCATTTGACAAATGAGAAAATGATGATGCAAATGTTCAAATAACAAGCCCAATACCTCAATTTCAAATCCATTAAACCTCTTTACAGACAAGGGATTCCTTAACCACTTAAGAACTATTAAGTTGGAAAAGAAAAAATTTACTTTTGTCCCTTTAGAAACTTTTTATTACATAATTGTCATTGGGTATACTTATTTTCTAATGGTCCTACGGGTTTCATCCTTTTTTTTTTTTTTTTTACTTTAGCCTCTATGAGATTAAAACCATACTGTACTTTTAATAAATGAAAGTAAAAGCATGCAAGTGAAACTATTTGCTTTCTTCAGTATTTCCACTGATGTAAATATTTTGATAATAATCAGTTTCCTAAAAATGGGACGAGATCCCATTAAAAAAAGGCATTTCTGTGTCTCTTAAACAATACTGGCCAATTACTTTTCCAAAAATGTTACACTGTATGGAAGGAAACAGCTATTAAAAATACAAATACCACTTGACCCAGCAAATCTGCTTCTAACAATGTATCCTACCAATATATTTACGTATGTACAAAACAATAGATGACAATGTTTTTAAAATCATGTATCCATACATAAAAGAGATCTTAGAATTATAAAATATATACAGTGGGATACCCATGCAGCTAGTCTTTAAAAAGTGACTTTAGGTTATCTATCCTAAGGTCATAAAAAAGATTATTTCAAGGCTTTTCTAATAGCACCAAACCAAATAACTCGCATAAACATGACTATCACTGCTTGCTACCAATGAGTCTTTCCCAGTGGTTCTTCCATGAAATGCAGACTTGTGACAATTTCCCTTTTTAGCAGGTCAAGGGATATTAGCAAAGTTATATTTGTAAACTTCTTAATCTTTTAATATATGTTAACATAAGCAAAGACTAAAGCAAACAACCCCAAATACTTCAGTGGGCTTTAACAAACATTTCTGAGGACTGTCAGTTGGTTTTTACCTCTTCTGGGCTCTATTTTACTGTCGTGTCACATCAGTATCCACGGCAAAGAAGCAGACGCTAACAGATACATGCTGGTCTCATGGTGAAGAGCAGATGTTTCAAAAGAGCTTATACAGTTTAGTTCTGCACTCTAATGAGTGTGTGCCCAGATACACAGCCAAGAGTAGCTATAGCTCACACCCAGCCTACATACAGCATGAGTAAGAAATGTTGTGAAAGCTACTGCTATTTTAGGGTTGTCCATTGCCTCAGGAAAAAGCTCACTAACAGAGAAACTGACATCAGGACCAAAAACCTAAAACATGTATCACTTGCTTTGGGGTTGGGAAACTGGAAACCCTAATACATTATTATACAATGGGTAAAACCGTTGGACCGTAGAAGAAATAAGAGAATATGTTCAATGAACTTGGGGCTTTGGGTGAAGAAGTTTCAAAACAGAATACTGGTAGCGTGAACTGACTGTTACTAAGATAAATTTGATGGTGTTCAAGAAAGAGATGTGTTCAAAAACGATTAGCCTATTTTCAAGTAAGGATGTAGGACTTCCAAATTAAGTGATAGCCTGGGTCAAAGACCTAATAAAGGGTATAGCTGCAATCCTTAAGAATTAAAATTGGACTGCCTTAATCCTTAAGATGGACAAATGAATCCTGAGGGACGGTTTCTACAGAAAAACCTATAAACTCAAAGTATCTGTTATTAAATATAAAAAGATAAACATGTCTGAGAAACTCTTATGAATGAGATAATTGCATAGGAACCTGACCAGAATTAAATACTCATACAAAAAGTATATTACCAAAAGTGACACCAGAATGCCATCAAGAGAAATTAAGTGAGATAAGGGTAAGTTCCTAAAAAAGGAATGCTGGGACCTCAGATCACCATGGTCTGAAAGCAGGCTGAGAAAGCTGCCGAACTGATAAGGAGGGCAGTATTTTCCAAAGACCTTTTCAGATGCAACAAAGGATGATACTGAAAAAGTAGAGAAGTTCCAGAGCAATCAGCCAAAAGCCATGAAAATAAACAGAGCGGTAAGCATACTCCTAGGGAAAACTGGGACCTAATCAGGGAACACTAATTATATCCAAAATAAAGGGATCTCACAATATTTTCCAACAGAATTTCAGATTTCCTAGAGAATGACTGCAAACTCACCTCTTAAGTACCCAATTTCTTTCTTTTCTTTTTTTTTTTTTTAAGAGACAGAGTCTCACTCTGTCACCCAGGCTGGAGAGTGCAGTGGCACAATCTCAGCTCACTGCAACCTCCACCTTCCAGGTTCTAGCAATTCTCCTGCCTCAGCCTCCTGAGTAGCTGGGATTACAGGTGCATGCTGCCAGCCCTGCTAATTTTTGGTATTTTAGTAGAGATGGGGTTTCACCATGTTGCCTAGGCTGGTCTCGAACTCCTGACCTCAGGTGATCCACCTGCCAAGGCCTCCCAAAGTGCTAGTGTTACAGGTGTGAGCCATCACACCCAGCCTAGTACCCAATTTCTTAATTTCACTACAATAGTTAAACTATGTTGTATTTTTCTGCCACTATTTTTAAAAATTGACAAGTAAAAACTTTATGTATTTATGCTGTGCAACATAATGTTTTGATGTATGTATACATTGTGGAATGGCTAAACAAGCTATTTAACATACTACCGCACATACATATTTTTATTTTGTGGTGAGAACCCTTGAAGTCCACTCTCTTAGTAACTTTGACGTATACAATAAATTGTTAATATGTGCCACTATTTTTGAAAATAAATACAGACTGGCAGTAAAATAAAACTCTTTAAACATATTTTGGTTTAAACAGACCAATTCTCTAATAGTGTTCTACAATTAGAATTTTCTGTAATCAGTTCATTCAAAACAATGTAAATCTATGCTTAACAGACATACCCCACTTAAGCATTTCAAATCTTTAAACACAACAGCCATAAAAAGTTTTTCCCTCTTTGTCTAAATATACTTTCTATTCCTTCTGGAAAAGATTCCCCAGAAAGCCAAAGTAAAAAGGACGCCAAGTAGAAAAGGCAGCAAGAGAAAAATGCAAAAAACCAAAAAACACTCATAATTCCCCAGATAACTGAGTAGTTATACTAAAAGGCTTTCAAAATTAACTTTACACACAACAATTATTATAACCCTATTTTTAAATAAAGCATCTATTCTGGAAGAGATAAAAAAAGATTAGTAGGCTGGGCACAGTGGCTCACGCCCATAATCCCAACACTTTGGGAGGATGAGATGGGAGGATAATTTGAGCAGCAGAAGTTTGAGGCCAGCCTGGGCAAGATGATGAGACCAGTCTCATTTAAAAAATTAGCCGGGTGTGGTGGCACATGCCTGTGGTCCCAGCTACTTAGGAGGCTAAAGTGGGAAGATCCCTTCAGCCCAGGAGTTTTAGGTTATAGTGTGTGACTGCACCTCTGTACTCCAGCCTGGGCGACACAGTGAAACGACATCTTTAAAAAACAAAAAATGTGATATAGCTTCAAATATATACTGAAGTTCCTCAAACATACCATCTTGCCCAATTTCTCTATTACATATTTGACCTTGATCTAAGTATCTTTATAAATTGATATACCAAAAAGTCTTAAATTAGTGAAATGATAGCCACCCTCTACCAATTTTTATTTTACAAAATTTTTCCAGTTTTTCCTATAATTTTTACAAACAGCAAAATAACAAACATCCTGTAAGAGAAAACTGATAAAAATGCAAAGAGATATGTACTTGTTTAAAGTCAAATGTCTCATTTATTGCATAACTAATTATACATTAAAAATAAACTCACATTTCACTCTCTGAAGGACAGGGCTGTTTAACCACTTTGGGTCTGCCTCTTGGTTTTGGAATCTTGACTTCTGTAGCTAATATTCACATGGAAAAAAAATCAGTTACTAGTTTCTCTTTAAGATATAAATCTCAGATATAAAGATTAGAAATGATACATACTATGTAAGAATATTAGTAGCTTATTACATATACAATTATTTCTAAATTTTAAAAATAATACTTCCCCACCATGGTTCAAATGAGCAACAACCAAAAATTAATAAAGAGGTAAAAACAGTAATAATCCTCAAATTGTCCTTGTTATGACTGAGAGGGCTTAAAACATTTTTCACTATTGTTTTAACAGTAATGTCACAAAATTCAACTTTAGAATAGGAAGTAGCACTTATATTTAATATTAATATATATTATAATATTACTTATGTAGTTACATATCTTTGGAAGTTCATATCAGAATTCACTGAGTTTCCTAACACTATTAATTTGATCCACTGCAATATTAAATTCCAAAATATTAGGTAAATAAATTTTTTTTTCCTTTTCTAGGTATTACTTATCTTACTCCCCATTTTCAGTAAGAATCCTATTAAAAAGAAAAAAATTCAATTTTGGTTAATTTCCTTTTTTTACTTTGTATTAGGAAAATCCTTCCAAAACACTTCCAATTTGCCAGATTACGAAAATACTTTAATAGGCAATACTGAAAAGAGCTGCATACTGCAAAAATCAAAATCCCTATCGACAAAGAACACAGTAATTTAAAATATTAATGGCTTTAATCAAATGCTGTTTCTCATTCTCTGATTATAACTCCATTTTGAAATCTTATGACTCTTAGGTGAAAGGTAAAATAAACCCATTATTCATGATAATTTTAATCTCACCACAGCCTCTCTTACCACTATTTAGGGAAAACATAATGGGGATAAAGCAAAGTTTATTTCAAATTTAAATGCTTTGAAACAGAGCACAAATCATCACATTTATCTCCTTTGAAATCTGTATATTACACATTATCAATTGCCTATTCGCTTCATTCCAAATTATTTGAGGCAGCAACACTTTAAATGGACTGTAATATTAATCACAAGCCAAACACATATTTAAACATCAGTAATCCTACCTGCAGGTCGTCCTCTTTTAGGACTCACTTTTAGATTAACAGATGCTGTTGCTGTTGTCACTACTCCTGCCTCCTCAGTTTCTACTTGTTTTTCTGCCTGAATTACAAAAATTTAATTAACTTATTTAGTAAATAGTAGGCAAAGTTTAATTCGATGGCAAAAATATGCCAGTTATGGTAATGTGAGTTCAAGTATAACCTCTATATGATCTTTGTTATTTTCCAACAATCAACTCAGAGTAACATCTTCAAACTTAGTTTTATAACTCTAGTGAACAATTCTTGAAAAAAAATGCACTTCTTAGAAATGAAGTCATTTGTAAAAATAAAGCTAATATTCTTGATGAAATATGGAGACCAAAGTAAAATGTGATTACACTGCAACTAACACATTGCTATTTCGAATTCTTTGTTCATATAGACACATTTTATTTCTTAAACTGAGACTCTTACCTAACAGTTCTCCTCTAGGAGTTATTCTTATTAGCAGAGAGTAAGGAATCCCCTGACCATTTGCAAACTCTAATGCCCTTTGGTAATTGCTGGTCTGACTCTCCTGGAGAGAATGGCCCCAAATGAGAATCAGTATTGATTTAATTAGAGTGGAACGAAGGTTAAGAACCACAGATTAGAAACGAAATGTAAATATGAGGCAGCAGTTGGTACTGATCATAATTGCAAAAGGAGGACAGAGACCAAAGGAGGAGATGATGGGCTACTTCCGCATTCCCCCCAACTATTTAGAATTCAGCATTAACTGTATCACTAAAGATAAGAGCTACACGGCATTCAAAAACATGCATAATCCAATCTCATTGATTAAAAAAATTAAAAACTGCCTTTTCATCAATGATTTGATTTGTAAACACAATGCCCAGCATTGGTAAAGACATGGAGAATCATTCTTCATACATTGACTCCCAGTGACCAACAAGGTGGTACCAATAAACTGATACTTTATGAAAGAGCATAATTACAAATGAGTACTGGCAATATAGAATGTGCAAATCTCTACACAGGGTTGGACCCGGTGGCTCACACCTGTAATCCCAGCATTTTGGGAGACTGAGGTGGGTGGATCACTCGAGGTTAGGAGTTCAAGACCAGCCTGGCCAACATGATGAAACCCCATCTCTACTAAAAATACAAAAAAATCAGCCAGGCATGGTGGTGTACACCTGTAATCCAAGCTATGTAGGAGACCGAGGCAGGAGAATTGCTGGAACTCGGGTGGTGGAGGCTGCAGTGGACCGAGATCATATCACTGCATTCCAGCCTGGGTGACAGAGCAAGACTGTCGCCCCCAAAAAACAAACAAAAAAAACTATATGGCAATTCCACTTCTAAGAATGTACCTGTTTATTACTTTTTAAAACATTTATTTTAATAACTGAAACATAATGATGCATATTAAAAGTATTATTAAAACTCATCTAAGGTAACCCTTGAATTGTTCTCAGAGAACACTGAAAATTTCTCCCTAAACATTATTAGCTCAGGTTTTATTTCTAGAATTTTAAGAACTTACAGACCAAGCTGCCCTGCCGCA
Organism: Ateles fusciceps; assembly: GCA_036589455.1. Classification (NCBI taxonomy): domain Eukaryota; kingdom Metazoa; phylum Chordata; class Mammalia; order Primates; family Atelidae; genus Ateles; species Ateles fusciceps. Next base: position 5,660,056 of record JAZHEH010002789.1, on the reverse strand, counting down.
ATCCTGACTCAATAGGTCTGAGTCAGAAAATCAGGCATCAGTGATTTTATAAAGCTCCCCCAGGTAACAAAGCCTAGAACTCAAGACTGACAGCTCTTTTCCTACTGAGGAGTTAAGAGGGCATAATTTGTCTAAAATCCAGTTATAACTGATCAATTCTTTGGTGCAAAGAAAACTCTCTTCACTTACACTTTCTGGAAATAAACCAAAACACTGAATAAGAATTATAGGTAGGATTGGGTGTAGTGGCTCATACCTGTAATCCCACCCAGGACCTTCGGAGGCTGGGGCAAGCGGATCACTTGAGGTCAGGAGTTTGAGACCAGCCTGGCCAACATGGTGAAACCCCTCTCTGCTAAGAATACAAAAATAAGTCGGGCGCCTGTAATCCAAGCTACTCAGGAGGCTAAAGCAGGAGAATCACTACAACTCACGAGGCAGAGATTGCAGTGAGCTGAGATCCTGCTATCACACTCCAGCCTGGGCAATGGAGCAAGACTCTGTCTCAAAAAAAAAAAAGAATGATAGGCAGAAGAGATGGCTTTTAAGGAGGTACCAATAAGTGTAACAAGTTCATCAATAATAAAATAATTAAAAATATATTAACACCAATACTAAGAGATCAGCCCTACCATGCATATGTGTTCATGACTATTATACCAAAATCATGCAAGTCAGAACCATTCCTCAATGAAAATAAAATAAAATCAAAGAATAAGAAGTATTTTACCAAAGAAATGACCAATGAAGTTATACGAAATATACACATTTAAAGCTTTTTCTCCCTACTCTTAGGACATGCTTAAATAAACATCCTAAATGCAAATATTCTAAATTCTTAGACTACAGACTTATTTCTTCTCTATTTTACTTGCTCTGAGACCTCTAACCCTTTAATTCATTTTCTCCTCATTTCTTACCCCACTTTCTAGCCCTACCACCTTCCCCAATCTTAACTAAAAAGCCCCCTCCCACCCCGCCATACCTCTCTATGGGATTACCATTCAAGTGTATTTGCAAGTCCTCCACATCTTATTTTGCTATATCTGTCCCACAAATCCTCAACAGAGAGGTTACTATACAATTCTACCTTCTCTGTTCTATTATTCCCAGCTGCTGAGGCCTGATGGAAAAAAAAAAACTATACAAACATGCATTCATTTTATGCAATCTCGGTTGAGATTTCAAAGTCACTTTACCCTATTTGATCAGGCCTTCTTATCTCATCAACAGCTAACATAAAGAGTCAATCCATTCTTCCTGACTTGTACCATATCCAATGTCTTGCTTTGATGTGGATAGAGGATAAGAAAAAGAAAGGGCTGTAGAAAGGAATTCCCTTAATTGCCTAGTGTTCCAAGAAATTTTCATTGCCTCCGCCATCCCTCCCCTTCAGTGTTAAAGAGACAGAAACATCCGGCATGGCATGGTGGCTCACAACTGTAATCCCAGCACTTTGGGAGGCCGAGGCAGGCAGATCACAAGGTCAGAAGTTTGAAACCAACCTGGCCAACATAGTGAAACCCCATCTCTACCAAAAATACAAAAATCAGCCAGACGTGGTGGTGCCTGCCTGTAATCTCATCTACTCAGGAGGCCGAGGCAGGAGAATCGCTTAAAACCAGAAGGTGGAGGTTGCAGTGAGCCAAGATTGCGCCACTGCACTCCAGCCTGGGTGAAAGAGTCAAACTCCGTCTCAAAAAAAAAAAAAAAAAAAAAAAGAGAGAGACTGAAACATCCATCTCCTCCTTGTTAAATCAATTCCTTCAAATGTCCCCTCTATTCTCTCTCATCCAACACATACTTACATAAAATAATTTATACTGACTCCACATCTTTGATCTTTCCTAGTTTCACAAAGAGAAAGTGTTAAGGCATCTACTGTCTTTTGTCATTTTAACACTTTCCCTTTAGCCCTGAAAATCTCTAATAAGTTGCCACATTCTCCTTTCCTTCAAAGATTTCAAAAGCATAGTGTAACTTTACCATTAAACACTTATTCTCTAACCCCTTAATCTAGTTTCTGTCCTTACCATTTGACTAAATGGAGTTCACCTTAAAGTCTCCTAGAGGAGCCTATTTGGCAAGTATCTTACTGGAACCCTCTCTAAATCAGGACATTACTGACCACCTCTTCATTCTGCACATTCTTCCTCCCCTTGTTTAGCTTGATACCATCTTAGATTTTCCCTTGACAGTTCATTTTCAGCCATAATTACACACAGCAACCTTCCCCTCTGTTCATCATATTCCTTCAGGATTCTGGCTTTTGCATCCTTTCCATAAACAATTCTCCTTTGACCTCATCTATTACCCTATCTTGATGCCAGAGACTGCATCGGTAACTTACATCTTTTCCTTCTTTGGTGCCAGAACAATATGTATCTTCAATCCAATTCCCATGGGGTGCTTCACCTTCCCCTTACCCATGCCTGTGGTCCCAAACCAACATCCTCTGCACTCCCAGTAACTAGTTATTCAAGTCAAGACCTTGGAGCCACCTTAGATTTTGCCCCCCACCACCCCCCGACCCCGCCTTTACCATCCACTTCTAATCAACCATCAACTTAACCTCTTAAAGAGCTCTTAAATCCCAGCTCTCGCCTACACCACTTAAAATATCTGCTATAGGATCCTTGTCTTTCCAGGCTCATGCCAACTCCTTAGAAAGGCCTTTTGTAGCCTAAGTTGCCGAAACATTAACTCTCTATTTTAAATATTTATTTTTTGTCTCAGAAAAAGTAAGTTCAGTGGAAACAAAGACCTTGTCTTCTTTATTCACAACTCAATTCCATGCCAAGGCCAGTAAAGTTAGTACTAAAATTCTTAACGAATTTTACAGTGAACTGGTCTCACTGCCCCAATCCAATCCCCATCCTTCACACTGCTTTTAAAAAAATGACACATTTAGGCTGGGTGTGGTGGCTCAGGCCTGTAATCCCAGCTACTCAGAAGGCTGAGGCAGGCGGATCACCTGAGGTCAGGAGTTTGAGACCAGCCTGGCCAACATGGTGAAACCCTGTCTCTACTAAAAATAAAGAATCAGCCAAGCATGGTGGTGCATGCCTATAATCCCAGTTACTCAGGAGGCCGAGGCAGGAGAACTGTTTGAACTCAGGAGGTGGAGGTTGCAGTGAGCCAAAATCGGGCCACTTCACTCCAGCCTGAGCAACAGAGCAAGATCAGGCTACAGTCCCAGCTACTAGGGAAGGTAAGACGGTAAGAATTCCTTGAGCCCACAAGTTTGAGGCTGCAGTGAGGTGTGACCGCACCAGTGTACTACAGCCTATGTGACAGAGCAAGACCACATCTCCTAAAAAAATGTTTAAAGGAGGCATCCAAATTTTAAAATAATTCAATCATTTCCCATCTCTTTTATTAAGTTCCAAGGACTTTATGACAACATCAGGATTTTTTGGGACCCATTTTCTTCAAACTTTATGGTCTGTTAATACTGAAATACAACCCTCAAAATGCTTGAAACGGAATTTCCTCTATGTGTCTGTATATGCTATTCAAATCACTTCGTGTGTCCTTCCCCGCTCCTTCAACTGCCTGACAAAATTCTGTCTGTATTTTAAAATCTTAAGGTTATCACATCACCTCCCACCCATACTGCACAGCAGATAAAAAAATCACTGTAATTATTTATTTTCAGTGTACTTCCTCATGAGATACTGAACTCTTAGTTTTCTTTGTATCTTTGGTATGTAGTAATAATTTGAGACAAATAGGTCAGAAAAAGGTATGAACAAAACTTCATATATGGAAGGAAAATTTCACATTAATTAAAACCATGTACCTAATCCTGCACTGTTACTTACACTCATTTCTCACAACAATGTTGTGAAGTAACAATAACAACAACATAATAATGGACAACACTTATATAGCACTTAGTAGTTTTTAGGTACCAGGATTTAGCATAAACACTTTACATACGTTAAATCATTTAATCCTCAACAACCTTGAGTATATATTTCTATCCATTTTAGAGAAAACTTGAACCAGAGTCATTAAAATGAATGAAAACTGGTGCATTTTATTTCCTTTACCATTTAAGTTATTTTAAGGGTGCCATATCACTAAAAGAAACACAGATAGTTTGCCAAGTAAAACATAACCCATAAAAAATTAAAAGGTTTAGAATAAAAGGTGAAATTTAAAGTTTCATTATATCTACTCTCCCTCAATCCAACTAAAATAAAAATTCTTTTCAGATCCTTGTGGTTGGTGAGTCAGGGAAATTACCTTTCTCTTCTCCCTCTTCTGGCAGCTTTCGGAGTAGTTATGTCAACTGCTTTAGTCACATCCTAAAAAAGAAAAAAGAAAACTGAATACTGAATAAATTATTCCAGGAATGAAAGAAACCTTCTTAAACTAAAAGTCGTACGCATGTTTCACTAAAAGCACTGGGGAAATTTGTTTTGCTCTGTAGACTTTTGAAATTCTAAACATTATATCTTAACATTATGGAGTGAGAAAAATGCATTTCCACTGTCAGTTCAAATATAAAAGTCAAGCTTGCTAGTATACCAGTAAGTCTATTTAAATTTACAAAACTACTTTTTTCTACACTAAATTCTGAATTTTCGGGTTGTGAATTTTAAAGGATTGCTGGGACTTTAAAGATCATCTAACAACCATTTCATGAGGCCTAGGAGGGCTAAATGAGTAATCTTTACTCACAGATTACCATACAGAGTTTGAAATCAACCTAGGTTTTAAAAAATTTAGTCTCATGCTCTTTCCAGTACATCCATTACACAACACTTCTCTTTAAAAACTATCCTTAACACTACCCACCCTACAGTTAGACTTCATGTTTTACATATAAAAATAACTTCAAATAAACATATGTATGCATCTTAAAGATGCATAAATTGTTTAACAATACTATATTTACACAAGGAAATAAGCCTTAAAATATTTTCTCATTCACTTTTCAAGTACTGTAAAGATTACTTTCTACTTAACCATGGCCAACTCATTTCATTACTTCTTCCTTCAAACAAAATGGGTTAAAATGTTAAGGGAAACAGAACATACCTCATTGCTGGCCTTTTCCTCATGGTCAGTATCTTCCTTTGAAACACTGGTTTCCTTTTCTTCAACTTCAACATCAGATGATGCATTTGATTGTTTAGTTGCTGCCTGTGAGCAATCAAACTCTATTAATTTCACAAAATAAGTTTTTACCCCAACAATATATAACATATTTTATTTACTTTTACTTTTTATAGAGATAGGGTCTCACTCTATCACCCAGGCTGGAGGCGTGGCAGTGTATCATGGTTCATTGAAGCCTCAATTCCTGGGCTCAAGGGATCCTCCCTCCTCAGCCTGAGCCTAGGAGGTCAAGGCTATAGTCAAACATGATCGCACCACTGTACTCCAGCCTGGGCAACGCAGACTCAAATAATAAAAATTAAAAAAATTTCAAGACTATATGGTGACAAGGCTTGGCAATTTGGAGGATGAACAAGACCATAAGGGTGCAATCACAGGACAAATGATCTAAGAGAAATTACAAAACATAGCCAGGTGTGGTGGCTCACTCCTGTAATCCCAGCACTTTGGGAGGCTGAGGTGGACAGATCACTTGAAGTCAGGAGTTCAAGACCAACCTGGCCAATATAGTGAAACCCCACCTATATTAAAAAATACAAAAATTAGTCAGGCATGGTGGTGTGCACCTGTAATCCTAGCTACTCAGGAGGCTGAGGCAGGAGAATCACTTAAACCCAGGAGGCAGAAGTTGCAGTGAGCAAAAATCGAGATCACACCACTGCACTCCAGGCTGGGCGACAGAGCAACACTCTGTTTCCAAAAAAATAAATAAACAGAAAAGAAATTCCAAGACATTAAGTTTCAGGAAACAATCGATTCTCTTTAGACAGATGTCCTCCCATCACACAGTCAAGGCAATAATGATGAGAAACCATGCAGCCATTCAACAAATATTTAGTGAATATTTATTCTTCTCACACATGTACATGCTGGGCACACAGGACATAAACCTTTTGTTCACAGAGGTAACATAACAGTCTATAGCAGGTACAGACAAGTATAAAAACAACTATGATATGGTTCAATGAATCCATTAACAAGCAAGTACTGGGAGTAGTAATAAAGTCACTTATGATCATTTAATGTGGCCTTGGAACATCAATGAAAGATTTACATGTTCCAGAGAGAATAGTATCTCAACAGTTCTCCAAGGTAAGAAAAAGCATGGCACATGTGAAGAAATAAAATTTACAGGTTTAAAGTTAAAAGCCAGGCCGGATGCAGTGGCTCACATCTGTAATCCCAGCACCTTGGGAGGCCAACGAAGATAGAATCACAAGGTCAGGAGTTCAAGACCAGTCTGGCCAAGACGGTGAAACCCCGTCTCTACCAAAAATACAAAAATTAGCCAGACACGGTGGCAGGCGCCTGTAATCCAAGCTACAAAGGAGGCTGAGGCAGGAGAATCGCTTGAACCTGGGGGGCAGAGGTTGCAGTGAGCTGAGATCACACCACTGCACTCTAGCCTAGGAGACAGAATGAGACTCCGTCTTTAAAAAAAAAAGAGTAAAAGCTGCCAAATTTCCACTTTGTTGCTACCTCCTCCTTCTTAGGTTTACTCATGCTCTTCCCAGTTTTTGGACCTCAGGTCTTAATAAGAGGACATATACTGACAAATGAGAAACTGTCCCAATAATACCTTCATAAAGACCTCCTCTCATAGCTCTCTGATTCTATTATAAAGCCATCTGTTTATTTTAAATCATAAGAGTTCTGGAACATCCATTTGGGAATATGTGCACAATTCAAGAGTGCAATCAACAATATAAAACATTTTTCTAAATTACATAAATACCAGGACAGAGGAAAAGAGAAGCAGTGTTTTCTGTAGTATGATAAAAATGATACAAGTTGGATCAAGGCAAACCACTCCATGAAAATTTAGTATCATATATAAATTAACAAAAGCACAGAAAAGAAGGTATAAGGCTGCTGTTGACACCAATAAATATAATTGGCATAGTGCTATAAGTATATTTGTCACATATTAATTTAACCCATGAGGTTCATATTCTAATACAATTCTATCGATCTAGAAATTAAAGGCTGGGCATGGTGGCTCATGCCTGTAATCCCAGTACTTTGGGAGGCCGAGGCAGGTGGATCACCTGAAGTCAGGACTTTGAGACCAGTCTGGCCAACATGATGAAACCCTGTCTCTACTAAAAATACAAAAAATTAGCCAGGCATGGTGGTGGGCACCTGTAACCCAGCTACCTGGGAGGCTGAGGCAAGAGAATCACTTGAACCCGGGAGGTGGAGGTTGCAGTGAGCTGAGATTGAGCCACCTCACTCCGGCCTGGGCAACAAGAGCAAAACTCCACCTCGAAGAAAAAAAAATTAAAGAGAGTAAGGAAACTTAAGCACACACCATGTAAGTTACAAAAACCTAAATTTAGGAGAACAGTACACACAGCTTTAAATTCAATGAAGTATAAAATAAACTCTCAATCAGGAGGAGCTAAATAACTGAAAAGTTCCCAGTTTTTGAGATCTGTTTACACAAAGTAATGATCTCAGTCACTTGTCTTGATATAAAAGGTCGAGGTTTAACCTCACAACAATCTAGTCTGAAATTCACAAGGCTTTTAGTATTTATTTTTCTACAGCTAGATTATGCCCCAGGATTAAATAATACCAAATTTTAGGTAATATGACTTACCTGTTGACTTGAAAATTTCACTTTTGGATTGTTATCTATCTCTCCATAAACCTTCATTAAAACCTTTTCTTTATTTGGTTTGCCATACTTCTCCTTATTTTCTGAGTAAGGAAATATATCCTTTGGTCCTAAAAAAGCACTGAAAAAGAAGGGAGGAGAATGTGAGTGCAAAGCAATCTCAATTAAATACAGAAGTTATTAAATAAGATACCCTATAATGCAATTATCAAAAATACACAATCTAAACCATAATACAAGTCTTATATAAGTTAAAGGGCAACTAATAATTCCAAATACTTTTATTAAATTCAGTGATAAGCAACTATTTAAATAGATGCATAATCCTATTAAGTAAAACCACAACGTGAATGTACTTAACGCTGCTGAACTGTACGCTTAAACATGGTTAAATCACCGGGTGCAGTGACTTATGCCTGTAATCCCAGCACTTTGGGAGGCTGAGGTGGGTGGATCACCTCAGGTCAGGAGTTCAAGACCAGCCTGGCCAATATGGTGTAACCCAGTCTCTACTAAAAATACAAAAAGCAGCTGGGCGTGGTGGCACATGCCTGTAGTCCTAGCTACTTGGGAGGCTGAGGCAGGAGAACTGCTTGAACCTGAGAGGCGGAGGTTGCGGTGAGCTGAGATCATGCCACTGCACTCCAGACTGGGCGACAGAGTGAGACTTTGTCTCAAAAGAAGAAAAAAAAGGTTAAATCAGTGAATTTGGGTTTTTTAACAATGATAAATCACAAACTTTAACGCATTCGCATTAATCAATACATTTAACTGCACCCCAAATATAGTTTCACTTCAAAATAACTTGATATATTATACAATTCACAAAACTGTTATGTTTTTAAAATAATCAACGAGTATGTTAAGACTTTTATTTTACTCTGAGGGAATCAGACACGTTATAACCCATTCATTCATTCATGTATGTACAATCAATCCTTGCTATCTGTGGTAGTGATGTTCTATAAAGTCACTGTGAAAGCTGAATTAGCAAATACTCAACTATTGCTCCTAGGGGAAAAACTGTTCCCTCTTAGGAGAAATACATAAACCAGTCAATACATAAATTCATTTTATGTGTGTTTCTGTTTAAAGACACCTTATTTAATACAGATTGCTAACTCATTAACACTGAACTCATAGCCAACAGTGTATATAACATGCACTTTCTCTGTAGAGCACATTATAGCCTTCTTGCACTTAGCAACACTAAAGAGCACTTTAGCACTATGCTTGGGGGCTAGTTTAAATAGCAAAATGACCAACAAAAGCACAAAATTGCAAAAATCCATGGCAATACATAGACTGCAAAAAAATACTTGCTTACAGTATGAGTGCTGAAAAAGGAGGCAAGCATTCCCTCGTTCAACCTCAGCTAAGAATGTGTGTATCAGGAGACTCAAATGTTTCTGCTACTCAATGCATATTTGTGAAATGACCTGGAAGACACTACAAGTACTACTGATTTGGGGTTACAAATAAATTTTAGCAAGTAGGTACATTTGCAAACATGGTATCCACAAATAATGAGTCTCAACTGTTTGCATGTGTGTGTACATAGATACACAGATAGTTCTTAATTTACTAAGGGGATATGTCCCAATAAACCCACTGTAAATCTAAAATATCTTAAGTTGAAAATGCATTTAAACACTATGAAAACCCCACTATGAAGTCAAAAAAATCTAAGTTGAACCACTGTAGGTGTGTTAGCACATTCTTATGCTGCTATGAAGAAATACTTGAGACTGAATAATTTACAAAGAAAAGAGGATTAACTGACTCACAGTTCCACATGGCTGGGGAGGCCCCAGGAAACTTAGAATCACGGCAGAAGGCACCCCTTCACAGGGCCACAAGAGAGAGAATGCATGCAAGCAAGGGAAATGCCAGACACTTATGAAACCATCAGATCTCATGGAACTCTCTCACTATTACAAGAACAGCATGGGGGAAACCACCTACATCCTTCTATTACTTCCACCTGGTCCCGTCCTTGACACATGGGGATTATTATAATTCAAGGTAAGATTTGGGAGAGGACACAGAGCCAAACCATCATTCTGCCCTTGGCCCCTCTTAAATCTCATGTCCTCACATCTCAAAACACAATCATGCCCTTCTAACAGTCTCCCAAAGTCTTAACTTACTCCAGCATTAACCCAAAAGTCCAAGTCCAAAGTCTCATCTGAGACAAGGCAAGTCCCTTCCACCCCAGGAGCCTGTAAAATCAAAAGCAAGTTAGTTACTTCCTAGATACAGTGGTGGTACAGGCATTGGCTAAATACACCATTCCAAATGGGAGAAACTGGCTAAAACAAAGGGGCTGGCTACAAGCCCCATCAAAGTCTGAAATCTAATAGGACAGTCAAGTTCCCAAATGATCTCCTTTGACTCCATGTCTCACATCCAGGTCATGCAAATGCAAGAGGTGGGCTCCCAGAGCCTTAAGAAGCTCTGCCCCTGTGGCTTTGTATGGTACCACCACTCCACCTCAGGCTGGCGTTGAATGTCTGCAGCTTTTCCAGGTACATGGTGCAAGCTGTCGGTGGATCTACCATTCTGGGGTCTAGAGGATGGTGGCCCTCTTCTCACAGTTCTACCAGGTAGTGTGCCAGTGGAGACTCTGTGTAGGGGACCCAACCTCACATTTCCCTTCCACACTATCCTAGCAGAAGTTCTCCATGAAGTCTTCATCCCTGCTGCAGACTTCTACCTGGACATCCAGGCATTTCCACAGGTTCTCTGAAATCTAGGCAGAGGTTCCCAAACCTCTATTCTTGTCTTCTGCATACTCGCAAACCCAACACCATGTGGAAGCTGCCAAGGCTTGGGGCTTGCACCCTCTGAAGCTATGGCCTCAGCTGTACCTTGGCCCCTTTTAGCGAAGGCTGGAGCAGCTGGGACACAGAGCACCAATTCCCAAGGCTGCACACAGCAGGGAAGGCCCTGGACTCAGCCCAGGAAACCATTTTTCCCTCCTATGCCTCTGGGCCTATGATGGGAGGGGCTGCCATGAAGGTCTCTGACATGCCCTGAGGGCATTTTACCCATTCTCTTGGTGATTATCATTTGATAGCCAGCTTGGACTTCTCCCCAGAAAATGGGTTTTTCTTTTCTACTGCATCATCAGGCTGCGTATTTTCCAAACTTTTATGCTCTGTCACTTCTTAAATGCTCTGCGCTACTTAGAAATTTCTTCTGCCAGATCCCCTAAATCCTCTCTCTCAAGTTCAGAGTTCCACAGATCTCTACGGCAGGAGCAAAAAGCCAACAGTCTCTCTGCTAAAGCATAGGAAGAGTGATCTTTAATCCAGTTCCCAACAAGTTTCTCATCTCCATCTGAGACCACCTCAGCCTGGACCTCATTGCCCATATCACTATCAACATTTGGGTCAAAGCCATTCAACAAGTCTCTAGTAATTTCTCAACTTTCCCACATTTTCCTGTCCTCCTGTGAGCCCTTCAAACTGTTCCAACCTCTGCATGTTACCCAGTTCCAAAGCTGCTTCCACATTTTAGGTATCTTTACAGCAGCACTCCACTTCTAGTACCAATTTACCACGTTAGTTGGTTCTCTCACTGCTATGGAGAAATACCCGAGACTGGATAATTTATCAAGAAAGAGGTTTAGTTGACTCAAAGCTCCACATGGGTAGGAAGGCCTCAGGAAACTTGCAATCATGGTAGAGGTACCTCTTCACAGGGCCATAGGAGAAAGAACGTGTGCAAGCAGGGGAAATGCCAGACACTTATGAAACCATCAAATCTCTTGAGACTCACTATCATAACACCATGGGGGGGAATCACCTCCATCATTCAATTACCTCCACCTGGTCCTGTCAGTGACATGTAGTGATTATTATAATTTGAGGTGCAATTTTGGTGGGGACACAGGGCCAACCATATTAGTAGTTCAGGGACCATCTGTACATATATATTTAGATAAATTCTCCAGGATACACGCTGTACATCTCCTCACATCAGTGAGTCATGTAGAAGTCTGTCAGTTCTACAAAGCTAGACATAAGTATGTTGATAATTTTACTATAATAGCTGATATATTCCCCAAAGCAACAGGAAAATGGATACTTATTTCCTCTAAAATGTACTAAATTTTAAAATTATTACTATCATTACATATATATCACGAATTCCTTATCTGCTAAAATTCTTTAAGAATTAGAGAACTAATGAGTATAGTTAATATTCTAGCTAGAATTTTTTTCCATTTAAATATAATCAGGGCATATAAAAGTCAGCTTTATTATTTAAATTCTGTAATGTTTCACTGTCTCCATGTATTTTAACTGCACATCTCATTTTCAAAGTAATATTATTATGCTAGGGTTAAGGCAAACCAATAATTTACCAAATTTACTTTGGAGTTAAACTGAAATAATCTCATTTCACCAAAAATTGAAGATTTTACTAGACATCAATTCCTGACCACAATCTCAAATCAGAAAAAGCAACAAATTTAGCTGTAACAATACACATTTCTCTTAATAGGTTTCAAATTTTAAGTACATGACTTGAGTTAAACCTCCATGAAAATATATTTCTAGTCAGAACAAACCAATTCAACACAAATTCTCCCTTCTGAAAAACCACAAAAACAACAGTAAAGAGATTAATTTAAAAGTATAAACTCATAAGGCCAAACAAGACAAAAATAAAATTTGGAAGCTAAAAAGAAAACTGAAAAAGTTGGATCCTAGGCACCCTCATTTACAATTTAAAATCCCCAAAGGGCTCAAAATTGGGGTCACCAGGAACTACAGAAGTAGGAAAAGACCTTACAAACACTTAATTATAGGAAAATGTTTTAAAACCTCAAATGTGGATTTTTAAAGGTATGGCTCTAAGTCTAAAAGCCACTGAAGACTCATCTACCACAAAGTTACTGTATAAATGTTAAATTTTTTACATGAATTATTTTTCTTAACCTCAAAAGAAGCAGTTCTTAAAAATGACCATGCAAAGCAATGTTAATAATCAATGGGAAAAGTTACGATTGTTCTGTGACCTTTAAAAATTGTCAAAACATTAAGCACTCTATTACTGACAGTTACAAATGTGTAAGGAAATGAAATAGTAAAACCAATACTTAACTTAGCATGCTGTAACTTAAAATATTAGGAACCCTGAGATTAAAGTGTATCATTTCTTTATAAAAAATAAAAATAAATTTAAAAAATAAAAATAAAACTATCAAGAGTAATTTGAACAGTGCTTGCCTTCTTCTGATGCAAGCACTTCTGATTATGACAAGGAATGAGCCTATCTTCTATGCCTTGGCAAATTGTCATACTCCTAAGTTTGGATCAGATTCCAGTATTTTATCCTTCATGCTTTCAATGTTGCGTTTTTCTCAGTGTTTTTCTTTGGTGTCACTTCTATTAATAGGATATCTTCACCTTTTCCAATACAACTACCTTTTTCATTTATGTTAATAAGCTTGCCTTTACTAAGTTCCTCTGGCTGGACAATTAGTGTCTCTCCAACTGCAAACCATTTATGTTGGTTTGCAGTTGGAGAGACACTAACATATATAACACCGTATATATAAATACCTTACAAGGTAAGCTATTTATTCTATAATTCTATTTATATTAAATTCAAATTTCCCTTCTAGCATTATTACAATTTTTGCTGCACTTTTATCTTTGTTGACCAACTTCCTGGTTTATTTTGGTAAACTGTAACATGAGTATAATATCATTAGGAGACAGAAGCCAACTATACATCCCATTGGCTGTGCATGATTTTGAGAAACTGATGCAGTGACCAATTACCAAGAAACTTTGAAAGTGACATTATATGCATCTGTAATTTACACCTTAATTGGTGGGTTGAAAGACTAGCAGCAATTTTGTAGTTTATGCAATTACATTTAATATGAAAAGGGTAGGTAAAATTTTAACCACGTTGTTAGGGGACTGCTATTTAACTAATTCATGGTAACTGAAATTTGTGCCTACAGGAATTGTGTAAAGCTAAGGACTGCCTATATATACCATTTTCTCCTCTTCAAGCTTTAAGTTTAAATTCCCCTTTTAACAGACAGCAATATTGCCATTCCTGCTTTCTTTATGACATCATATTACTTAGTCTTGTTTTGTTTGAGCTTTGTCTCACAAAATAAGACATAGCAAAGTCATTTATTAATACAGTTGGCAAGTCTTAGTAAAATTATATTCATTCACAATATGTAATGTTTATATTTAGTTTTATTCGCATCACCTCATTTTACATGTACCTTTTCATTACAATTGGTTTTTACTCTTAATTTTGCCAAGTATGTTTTTTAAAAAATTCACCCCTTGCTCCTACTCCCAGATTCAGATTTACAAGTTGTACCTTTCATTATTAACCGTTACGGTTCAAATGATGTCATACATAAATTCACGTCTTTTTTTTAAGAGTCTCACCCTGTCGCCCAGGCTGGAGTGCAATGGCATGATCTCAGCTCACTGCAACCTCCACCTCCCAGGTTCAAGCGATTCTCCTGCCTCAGCCTCCCAAGTAGCTGGGATTACAGGCGTCCGCCACCATGTGCAGCTAATTTTTTGTATCTTTAGTAGAGACGGGGTTTCATCATGTTGGTCAGGCTGGTTTTGAACTCCTAACCTCATGATCCACCCGCCTTAGCCTCCCAAAGTGTTGGGATTACAGGCTTGAGTCACCAAATTCACGTATCTTAACATAGCAAAAATTAAATAACTATGTCCTTCCAAATGAAAAGACCTTTACAAATATAAATTCATGTTAGGTACAGAAGATTTTTTAATTTGCACACATTATTTTTTAGTTCATATAATTCAACATCATTAGGGAAATGTAAATTAAAAAAATCACAAGATACTACCCTCACTCCCACTCAGACAGCCACAATAAAAATGACAAATAAGTGTCGGTAAGGATGTGGAGAAACTGGAACCCTCATACAACTGCTGGTGGGAATGTAAAACAGTGCAGCTGATTTGGAAAGTCTGACAGTTTCTCAAAACATTAAACATAAAGTTACCATCTAACCCAGGAATTTCACTCCTAGAGAAATGAAAACTTAAGTTCACACAAAAACTTGGACACAAATTTTCACCAACATTATTCATGACAGCCAAAAGTAGAAATAACTCTAATGTCTATCAAGTGATGAATAAATATCACATCCAGGCTAGAGCATGGATTAACCTAGAAAACATCAACCAAAGTGAGAAAAGCCAGCCACTAAAGACCACATGTTCTATGATTCTATTTTTTTTTTTTTTTGAGACAGAGTCTTGCTCTGTAACCCAGGATGGAGTGCAATGGTTGAGATCTCGGCTCACTGCAACCTCAACTTCCTGAGTTTAAGTGATTCTCCTGCCTCAGCCTCCTGAGTATCGGGATTACAGACGTGCCACCATGCCCAACTAATTTTTGTATTTTTAGTAGAGATGGGGTTTCACCATGTTATCCAGGCTGGTCTCGAACTCCTGACCTCATGATCTGCCTGCCTCAGCCTCCCAAAGTGCTGGGATTACAGGTGTGAGCCACCATGCCCGGCTGATCCCATTTATATGAAGTACCCAGAATAGGAAAGTAGGTTAGTTGCTACCTAGGCCAAGGCAGGAAGAAGACTGAGTAGAAATGAAAAGTAAATGCTAATGGATACATGGTTTCTTTTCGGAGAAATGAATTGTATTTCAATAAAGTTGTTAAAATTTTTTGACAACATAGGCTATCAAAGAAAACTAATCCATAATTTCACCAACTAAATCTGTTTTCAGCCCACTTATTTGTGTACATACATATATAACTATGTCATTTCAATGTATATCATACAAACTTACTCGAAAGTAGACCTCTTCAAATTAAAATGAGTATTCTTTTTAGGTCAACAATTACTCAACACCTATACTGTATTTCACTGAATAGCTAAACCTGTTGTTGGGCCATTTTTTATATCAAGTTTTCTATTATAAAATCATGCTGCTTTAATAAACATATTACTCAATCTCTGCACCTATCTTCACAGTAAATTCTAAGAATAAGTGGGTCAGGTCGGGCGTGGTGGCTCACACCTGCAATCCCAGCCCCAGCACTTTGGGAGGCCAAGGCAAGCGTATCAACTGAGGTGAGGAGTTTGAGACCAGCCTGGCCAACATGGCAAAACCCCATCTCTACTAAAAATACAAGAATTAGCCAGGCGTGGTGGCGTGTGCCTGTAATGCCAGCCACTAGGAAGGCTGAGGCAGAAGAATCACTTCAACCCAGGAGGCAGAGGTTGCAGTGAGCCAAGATCGTGCCACTGCATTCCAACCTGGGTGATGGAGACTGTTTCAAAAAAAGGAAAAAGAGCAAGTAGGTCAAAGATATGCTCAAGACTGATGAGCTCTTAATGAGATTCGAAAATGACAGTAGATGAAAACAAGAAAATTTTTTTTGGACACAGAGTATTACAGGTTTGGTGAACAAGGACCAGATTAGTTTTTTGACAGACATCACTATACTAGTTCCCAAGGGTACAACCTTATGCAGCTGTGGTTCTGATTCATTCTTCAAAGCATTCCACTTTAAAATTAGGTATTTAAAAAATGCTTAATATGCTAAGTAAAAGCAGGATATAATTACACATTATCGCAAATACCAAAAAATTGTAAAAGTCAGTCTGAAAGAAAATATATCAAAGTGTTAATAGGTCTGACTGATTCATTCTTCAAGGCATTCCATTTTAAAATAACATACCAAATGCTTAATACACCCAAATGCACAAAAGCAGGCATAACTATGTATGACAGAAACTCCTTAAAAATATGCATAAACAAGTTTGAAAAAAACACATCAAAATATTACCAGGTTTAGGGGTTGTTTCTAAAAAACAGGAATATGATTTGTTTCCTTTTACATCGTTTTTAAAAATTTTAACAATGAAAAGATACATATTCAAGGTAACTTACCCACCAAATTCCAGAGCTGAAAGGAAACTGAGGGATCACCAAATCCTCATTTTAAGGATTAGAAAATTGAAATTCAAAAAGACTGACTCAGGCAAGATCATCTACCTATTAAAACAGCAGAGCCTCAATTTGAAGTGTTCCTTAAAGAGGTATTGGGCTTTAACCATTGTAATACAGTCTTTGAAACATCTCCTAATAAAATATTGATGCTATTTCTCTCTATATATGAACACAGACCTCCAATACCAATGTCAAAGCATGTAAGAGTCAAGAATAATGTAAAACATCCTAAGAAAACAGCAAATAATTAACTGAATTCAATACTAGTTTTATAATACTGAGGCAGCTCAAATCCTACAATGTGTTTCTTTGATGGCACACACTTTGAAGCGTAAGTGTGTACATGTGCATCCCAATTTTCCTAGTAATATATATACAGGCCAGACACAGTGGCTCACCCCTGTAATCTCAGCACTTTGGAAGGCTGAGGCAGGTGCATCACGAGGTCAGGAGATCAAGACCATCCTGGCTAACGCAGTGAAACCCCATCTCTACTAAAAATACAAAAAAATTAGCCAGGTGTGGTGGCATGCACCTGTAATCCCAGCTACTTGGGAGGCTGAGACTGGAGAATTGCTTGAACCCGGGAGGCAGACGTTGCAGTGAGCTGAGATCGCGCACTGCACTCCAGCCTGGGTGACAGAGTGAAGCTCCGTCTCAAAAAAAAAAAAAAAAAAAATACACACACATACACACACACAGAGAGAGAAAAGCAATTATTTCTCTTAATTCACTTTTTGTGAACCATATGTATACCCACAAGAACACATACAAAAAGTCAGTTGTTAAACATCTAGAACTCTTCTTTTAAAAGAAGTCACAGGCCAGGCATGATGGTTCACGCCTGTAATCCCAGCACTCTGGGAGGCCGAGGGGAACGATCACTTGAACCCAGGAGTTCGAGAACAGCTTGGCCAACATGGTGAAACCCTGTCTCTGCTAAAAACATAAAAATTAGCGGGGCATAGTGGTGCATGCCTGTAATCCCAGCTACCAGGAGGCTGGGGCAAGATAACTGCTTGAACCCGGGAGGCAGAGATTGAACCTGAGATCATGCCACTGCACTCCAGCCTGGGCAACAGAGTGAGACGGTCTCAAAAAAAAAAAAAAAAAAAAAAGAGAGAGAGAGAAACATGTTGCGTACACAAAATAGGAAATCCTATCAGAGCCAAATATATGAAGCTCAAAACTCACTTAACTGTTGCCAAGTAATATTACTAAACAGAAAGATCCCATTTTTAACAATATATTGATTCTAACTTGCTGCTTCATTTCTGCATTACTAAATCACAAAATATGAAAGTTTTATATTTTATAATAGCATGTAATATTCTGTAATAGAAAAATGACTCAACAGACAACTGAATATGCATGTACTAAGTGCCGTGAACTTGCTGGTATAAAGAGATGAATTAACAGCTCATCTCATTATTTGGTGTAAAATTTAAGAGAAATCATACAAGTCCCACACCAATACATGTAGCTGTGAAACTTGTATAAAACTACTGTAGAAGAAAAAAAGCCTATCCTATGATTCATTCATTTTCTTCTTGTGACCACTATCAGTACCTCCGTATTGATCTTCACTCCTAAAACTATAAATTAGACAGGTTTTAAAACAGCCTGCAACGTATATTTAAAGTTCCTAAAACTGAGCACCCAACTTCTTTGCATTAAGACAATTAAGAGCAGTAAGAAGGAAAAAACAGCAAAATATCTTTATTTAAATTTTCTACACTTTAAAGATACAGAGCTAGATAAGAATATTCCCTGAATTAGCAAAGGTAATTAATCAGCAAAACTCACACTGGGCTGCATTTCAATTTAATAAATACTACCAGAAGTCATGGAAAAATGGGTAAATCCCCCACAAGTCTTGTTCCCAAAATGAAGTAAGTTTGCCAAGGCTGAACATTTTAAATAATAGCTGGCATTTATTTAGTGTTTAATACATGCCAAGCATTGTTCTAAGCATTTTTCATGTCATGTCTTCTTTGCATCCCAAAATTCTGAGGCAAGATAACATCATCCCCCACTTTACAAATGAGAAAGAAAAAAACACAAATATAAGTAACCTGCCCAAGGTTATATAGCAGGTAAATGGCAGTCAGGATTCAAAAACTTCTGATCTAGCTGTCTTAAACTCTACATAAACGTTGGCTAATCGACAGCAAATGCATAATCAACAAATGACTTTATCTAGTGCACAAAGCTTTCAATCACCAAATATTTATTTAACAGCTGCTAAGTGCCAGGCACTTAAGCTAATGATGACAAGACAGACAAGGTCCCTGCTGATCCAGCTCTTTGAGTGTGAGTGAAAAAAAAAAAAGAAAAAAAAATTTTAGTCATTGTTGCAGTGGGGAAAATAAACACAAAAAGGAGATGTAAGCTAAGATCTAAATGACTTCCAATATCTGAAGGCATAACCTTCCCTTCGCAAAGGGAAAACAAAAGACCTGAGACAAGATGAGGTTTATTTGTACAACAGGAAAAATCAGTGTAAAATGTAATGAGGCCAGAGAGGTAAGGATGGGCTAGTTCATATAGGGTTTTATAAATAGCATTTGTAGATAGTTTTGGTTTTGATCCATTGCTAATGTTAAAATAGGGAGTCACTGAAAGTTTTCAATGAAATGACATGACCTGACTGGGATATAAAGATATGTTTGACTAGACAGTTGTACCTCTGCATCCATGAATTATCCTTCCCCCCTCCCTGCAGACACCAAAATTCACACAAGTTTAAGTCCCTTATATAAAACAGCACAGGAGATATACACACTATGCATATCCTCCCATATACTTTACATCAGGAGTCCCAACCCCTGGGCCAACAAGGACCAGTACCCATCCTGTCTGTGGCCTGTTAGGAACCAGGCCACACAGCAGGAGGTGAGCATTACCACCTGAGCTCTGCCTCCTGTCAGATCAGTGGCAGCATCAGATCCTCAGAGAAGCATGAACCCTATTGTGAACTATACATATGAGGGATCTAGGTTGAGTGCTCCTTGTAAGAATCTAAATAATGCCTGCTGATCTGAGGTGGAACACTTTTCATCCCAAAACCATCCCCCTCAATCACCCATGGAAAAACTGTCTTCCATCACTGCTTTAATATCATCTCTAGATCACTTACAGTACCTAAAACAATGTATATGCTATATAAACAGTTGTTATATTGCATTAAGGTAATAGTAAGAAAGAAAAATATCTATATATATATTCAGTACAGACATGACTATCCATCTTTTTCCCCCCAAATGTCTTTGATCTGTGGCAGATTAACTCCACAAATACAGAACCCACAGATACAGTGGGCCAACTGCGTATGAAGAGTGGAAACTGAAACCCACATAGAGTAAGGGTATTATTTTTAGATTTCCCCCCCCCCCCCCCAAGACAGGGTCCTACTATGTTGCAAGACAGATTTGAACTTCTGGGCTCAAGGGATCCTCCTGCTTCAGCCTCCTGGGTAACTGGGACTACAGGCATGTCCCAGTGTGCCCAGCTTAGGACATTATTTACAGGAGTAATTACGCATGGACTTGAATTATAACAAAGATGGCCAAGAGCGGACAGATTCAAATACATTTGAAAGGAAAAGAACAAGATTTGCTGACTGACTAGATGTGGAAAGGAAGGAAAAAGACTGTAATATGTAATCAAGGATAATACGAAGACTTGGCTTCAGCAAGAATTGAGTCCATGCCATTCCCACTTACTAAAAATCTGTTTGAATATGTTAGATTTAAGATATCTATTATATAGTCCCAGTTAGGGCTCACTGTCTAATATTCAAAACTTGATTGCTGAACATTTACTATGAATGTCCTAAGTAAAATCAGATGTTTGTAGTCCAGGAAAAGAATGCAGTTACAAAAGAATTCTCCTCTAAATTCACAATTTAAAAATCTTAATCTATAAATCAGTTATGAATGAGTACAGTTTTTCAAATACCTCTTTCTTCTTATATTTTCTTCTTATCCCATGTCCCTAACTCCTGGCTATGAGACTAAACTATTTATGCAAAATCCAAATTTAAAAGTTCAATAAGCCGCGCATCGTGGTTCACACCTGTAATCCCAGTACTTTGGGAGGCCAAAGCAGGTGGATCATTTGAGGTCAGAAGTTCGAGACTAGCCTGGTCAACATGGTGAAACCCCATCTCTACTAAAAATATAAAAATTAGCTGGGCATGGTGACGGATGCCTGTAATTCCAGCTACTTGGGAGGCTGAGGCAGAAGAATCACTTGAATCTGGGAGATGGAGGTTGCAATGAGCTGAGACTACGCCACTGCACTCCAGCCTGGGCGACAGAACGAGACTCCTTCTCAAAAAAAAAAAAAAAAAAAAATTGGGGGAGGCTAACGAGGAAAATCACTTGAAACCAGGCACTGGGGACCAGGCTGGGCAACGTAGCAAGACCCCATTTCTTAAATATATATATATATATATAAATTAGCCAACTACTGTAGTCCCAGCTACTTGGTAAGTTGAGATGGGAGGATCACTTGGGCCCAGGAGTTTAAGGCTGCAGTCAACTATGATAACCACTGCACTCCATCCTGGGCTACAGAATGAGACCTTGTCTCAAAAAAAAATGTTCAAATAACTACCCTTACAAATTTTGAGGGGAAAAACGATCATCAGACACCTAGTTTCCAAAAACTAATCTTAAGTACAAAAAAAGTGTCACCACCAGACTAACATACATATGGGGCAGCACTGCTTTTCCAAAGGTAAATGGTATACTCACAAGAACACTAAGGCAAAAATTAAGTGCATTTTGAAATGAAAATTTAGTATCATTAGCTTAATTTTAAAGTTAAATACATTTGAATTTCTTGAACATATCCTAATTTCTTGAACATTAGTAGTAATTCATTATCTTCATTAACCACCTTATTACCTTAACCAAACAACGGTTAAGTTTAGTTACTTGGTATAGTTTATTTTGATTTAAAGTGTACATATATTTATAATACGAAAGTCCTTTTAAATGCTAGGGAAGGGATAATCATTCTTCTAAATTTATAATAGTAATATAAGAATGGACTGTGTGTTCTGTAAGACTATAAGGATATACAGAAGTATAAAATCTGTTCCATTTCAGAAAAAAATCAGAATTAAAGAATTTTAAGCTTATATAAAACTGAAAAATGCTAAGGAATGTCCACTCACATTACTACAGTATTTCCAAACTTCAACATAAATCAGAATCATCTGGAAGGCTTGTTAAAACAGATTTTCGGGCTCCACACTCACAGCTTGATTCAATATATCTAGAGTAAGGCCTAAGAACTTGCCTTTTTTTTTTTTTTTTTGAGACGGGGTCTGCAGTGGTGAGATCTTGGCTCACTGGAACCTTTGCTTCCTTGGCTCAGGTGATGGTTCCACCTCAGCCTCCCAAGCAGCTGGGACCACACGCGTGTGGCACCACAAACTGCTTTTTGCATTTTTTGTGGAGACACAGTTTCACCATGTTGCACAGGCTAATCTCCAACTCGCAAACTCAACTGACCCTCCTACCTCAGCCTCCCAAAGTGTTGGGATTACAGGTGTAGCTATGATTTGCCACACCCAGCCCCAAACTTACATTTTAACTCAAGTTCCCATGAGATGCTAGTGCTGCTAGACCTGGCAACACACTTTGAAAAGCCCTACTCTAATATACACTGCACAATTTTCCACTAAAACATATCTTCTTCCTCTAATAAATTTACTGAAGAGTTTCTGTAAATGGTAGAGTATCCCATGGAATCAGAAATTTACCACTTCTTAAAAATTCTATTGTTATATATACATACACTTGAACCTAACTCTAATTATGGTGAAGGCCGAACCAATTCTGGATCCAAAGTTGTATTTTTTAAAAAACTAATTATGGAATATTGTATGATGCCATTAAAATAAAATGTCCAGAACTGCTAAGTCTATATAGACAATAGACTAGTGGTTGTTAAGGGTTGGAGAGGGGAAAGTGATCACTAACAGGTATGAAAGTAAATATACTAAAATCTATTGACTTATACACTTCAAGCAAGTGAACTTTTTTGTATAACGATTCCATCTTAATAAAGCTATTAAAGAAACTGTGTGAAAGTGTACACAGTAGCTAAGCAAATTAAACCAAATATTGCCATTGTAGCCACTCTTAGAATACATAATCCTAATCAGAATAGCAATAGTTTTGTTTCTTCTCATCCCAGGTAAACCAGACTACCAAAATTATGACAGACTCCAAACTTCAAATCCAAAATCGACCTGATTACATAGCATTTGTAAGGCCATTAAATTATAGGTATGTAGGAATATTCTTTGGGAAATTAATGATAGCCTCCGGAGTGATCCCATGCACTTCGCAGTAACATACTTCAACACTGAGCTGTAATTTTTGAAAAATTTGCTTCACCAAATCAATTCTCTGCCCACATAGCCATCAGGGGCAGTAGAGCTTCAGGGACGATATAAACACAAGGAGGGAACTATCTAGACTTCCTCTTCTCACCTTCCCCACAATATACAGTTTGTGTATCTGATATCATAAAACCAAAAATAATGTAGTCCTTATTAAAAGCACTTACTTTACTGCATAGGAATATTAGATGACTCATTAAAACTTTCCTTATATATTCTCATCCATCAGTCATTCTTATTGCTGAGAGAATTTCTACTTCCCTTTCTCGGTCAAGGAACATCTATTCCAACAAAAAATAAACCTATGATCAGGGGCGGTGGCTCATGCCTGTAACCCCAGCACTTTCGGAGGCTGAGGTGGGCAGATCACGAGGTCAAGAGTCTGAGACCAGCCTGGCCAACATGGTGAAACCCCATCTCTACTAAAAATGCAAAAATTAGCCAGGTGTTGTGGTGGGTACCTGTAATCTCAGCTATTCTGGAGGCTGAGGCAGGAGAATCGCCTGAACCTGGGAGGCGGCAGTTGCAGTGAGCAGAGACTGTGCCATTGCACTCCAGCCTGGGCGACAGAGCAAGACTCCATCACAAAAAAGAAAGAAAAAAACCCTACAGTGTTTGTAAACTCTACCTTAAAAATAGAGACTTAAAGAGTCTTTCCAAAGTTCAAAGATTTTAAAGGTTTTTATTACATTACTATTTCCCCTTTGAATTAATGTCTACTGCCCAACAACCCTGTCAAATTAGCTCTGATCTGTCTTTAAAGCTAACAGGACTTACGTCTCATGGGTTCCAAAAAAGAAAATGGGTAGTTTGTTTGTAGGTGGCTTTACAGCTCCATCAGGAACTTCATCTACCTAAAAGAAAGGTGAGAAAAATTAAAATCTTTTAAACCATACACACCTCAACATTTATCTGAATAAACAAGGGCAAGACATCCAAAAGGGACTGTTATAAAATGGACCAGTTCTGCAGGCCCATAATCTCCTATCCCCAAATCTGAAACCCAAGAATCTCTGAAAACCAAATTTGTTTCAAAACTCATTTGGTGGCAAAACCTGGACTGTTATTGAGGGTATCAGTCATTTCTTTATCCACCTACTATTTCCACTGTTGCTTCTTTGCAGATATGTTAAGATTATCATGTGCTATTCCAGGCCACACTAGCAGCAAAATATATGGCATTATGTACTCTCCTGGACTTCCTAAAATCCCAAAATTCTGAATTATTAAACATATCAGCCCTCCCAGTAAGGAGAATGAATCTATTTAACAACCCTAAATGACAGTTCTGCAGAAGTCCATACAAATAACAGAATAATGTAAAAGCAGACATTGACAAAAGTTTAAATCAGTTACCTACCAAAGTCTGTAAAACTGACTATGAAAAGATCCTTCACCAATATGCCTGAATCACATGAGGCTACCTGTTCCTTTTCATTGCTCTTTCAACCTTTTAAATAATGTAATGAAGCAATCATCAGGTGCTATTATGTCTAACATATCCATAATACTTGTTACTTTCCCCTATCAATAAAGGGAAAACAGACCTCAGGACTAAAGTAGTACTATCTAACTAGAATTCAACAACATGTCAGCCAGGCGCAGTGGCTCACGCCTGCAATCTCAGCACTCTGGGAGGTCGAGGCAGGTGAATCACAAGGTCAGGAGTTCAAGACCAGCCTGAGCAAGATGGTGAAACCCCGTTTCTACTAACAATACAAAAATTAGCTGGCAAGCGGCTGTAATCCCAGCTACTCAAGAGGCTGAGGGAGGAGAATTGCTTGAACACGGGCGGCAGAGGTTGCAGTGAGCCGAGATCACACCATTACACTCCAGCCTAGGAGACAGAGTGAGATACCACAAAAAAAAAGGATTTAACAACATGTCTATTTTAAATGTCTTAATTTTCATAATTTCAAAAACACTTCAATTTGAAAATCAGCTGACTTTGTCAAGAAGGGAGTTGACCATCAAAGGACCTACTATCCTCTGTAAGCATTATGGTGCTGCAGAAAAGACCATGAGGACGACTGAACTGGTTATTTGTGAGGAAGTCTAAAGGCTTTCACACACCAATAGAATCATTACTACCCAATACCTCTAGGGACCTATTTCCCCACCTGTATGATGAAGAGCACACCTGTTTCCTCAACCTTGTGGGAAGGTCCCCTAAGAGATCATTTCTGTTAACCCAGTTCGTGTGCTTCTTTCTGCTAGCAAACAGCTTCAAGAGTTTATGCAAATACCTAGCACCTACAGCCTTTAATAAATGCCAGACAAAATTTATTTTCTAAATGATTATTGCTGGTAAAGGATTATGTACATGAATGTTTAAGACTTAAAAATTAATGAAGTTTAGGACATACAGACCAACGTTAAAGCAAGAATTGGAACAAGAAGTGTCAGCTTTCCAGCTCAGACTTTAAATATGTACTCTAAACTCTCTACAGCAAAGATTTCAAATTTCTAAGAATGAGAAGATAGAAAAAGGAATATAACTGTTGGACACAGAATACATCAAAACTACATAGAGCTGTTTCTCAGAAAAAAAATGATGGGGGAAAGGGAAAAGACAAACACTTCCCTTCCAATCCAAATGAACTTGTTAAATGCAGAACTTGGCCAGTCGCAGTGGCTCATGCATGTAATCCCAGCACTTTGGGAGGCTGAGATGGGTGGATCACGAGGACAGGAAATTGAGACCATCCTGGACAACACGATGAAACCCCATCTCTACTAAAATACAAAAAACTAGCCAGGCATGGTGGTGCGCACCTGGTGTCCCAGCTGCTAGGGAGGCTGAGGCAGGGTAATCGCTTGAACTTGGGAGGTGGAGGTTGCAGTGAGCCAAGATCGCACCACTGCACTCTAGTCTGGCGACAAAGCAAGACTGTCTCAAAAAAAAAAAAAAAGAGCTTGTTAAATAAGGAAAACACTCTGGTTCTCCAAAGGCTACCTTATTTTTCTTTCAGTAGCACTCTTAGTCACTTAACATATAAGCATGGGGAGGATGATTTGGGAGATTTTTAAAACATTTCATTTGGCTTTTAACTGCATTGTGGTATGCAAATTGGAATATAATGTATTAGACAACCTCAGATTTTCAAACACCTCAAAATAAACAAGGATATCTCGAAAACCATGAAAAAGTATATTAGAGGGGCCTTAAACCTGATCAGTTTCCCTAAGCTCCATTTGAATGTGAATGGTGTTTTATAGATGCATCATATGTACTAAGAACAGAGAGGGTATAAAGAAATTCCATTTAATGTTGTTGCCCTCAGGCTCACATTATATTTGGAAGTCAAAGCATACATAGAGTAAGAATTACAATAAAAGATTATCACAAAAGGAATAGATTAGAATGTAAAATATATAGACAAGGATGACTAAGGATTGTTCAAATAAGTGCACCAAAAAGGCAGACTTCATAGACAAGGAAAAAAGCTTTGGACGGAAACTTGTGAACAGGAGTCTACACAGAGCAGCTAGAGGGAAGAAAGTCAAGGAACAGTGATCATTTTATACTTGAGTGGCACTCTCAGCAACTATATAGGAGTCTGTTATCCAGTGGGTGTTTTCCTCCATTCCTCTTCCCCTGTTGACATAACTAAAATTATAGAATTTAATTATTTTTAACAAATATATTTTCGAAGGAGTAAATTAATCAAAAATAAATGGCTTGGAAAAACACAACTTCAGAACACCATGTAAGTATATTTTTAAAGGATCTCGAGTTTACCTAATCTAACAGATCACAACATATTTTAGGTCCCATCTATCACTGTTTTGGAGCCTGGATACCACCATAAACAAAAACACCCTTTTTTCTAAAAACGGAGCATAGATGTTTAAACAGTCTCAATTCTTAAATGCCACAAAACATCCTGGGTCCTCAGCCATTTCTCTGTACCACTAAATATGAACTCAGAAATCTGGTCCACACCTTTTTGCCTATTGGGAACAAAAAGATAAAACAACTTCTTCAAGGTCATAAACGATTCAAATAAAAAAGCGGAAATAAATTTTCTGGCCCTTCCTCGGTGCTAAACTACTCTAATACTTTCAAGACTATGCAGTCGTGAATCTCTGTATTAAACAAGCAAATCCAGAAGACCTCATCGGGTACATTAAAAAAAAACAAAAACAAAACCTGTAAATCCAAGTCAACCACATACAAACTTCTCTGACATCCAAGAGTTTGTAATCTGAACAAATTCCACTGATATTTTGTATTTGATTCAAAATTACAAAAATGTCAACGTTTCCCTAATTTTGAAAGAAAATTCATTCTTCATTATTTCATCTACAATGGAATATTAACTGGCAATGCATTTAAATATTTCCTAGGAATAAAATCTGTCCAAGTCTGTCAATAAGCCATACCGAAATACACAGGTATGTAAAAACGTCCGAATTTTTATAATTACATAGATTATCGGGCAAAAAACTAAAATGAAAGATCGGGTTACAAATGAGACTAAAGTGAGGGAGAAAAAAGGACAGAGGGAAAAATGAAGAGACACCGTGGGCAGCAGGCCTCTGGGGAGGAGAGTAACAGGGCTAGGCGCGAGGGAGGGCTACAAATCACTTACTCGGGCTGGCCAATGGGGGATAACCTTTCATCTTGGCGAAGATGAGGTCTCCAGGTTTGAAATCGCGAGTCATGTTTCGGGGGCGCGGCCGGGGGTCCGAAGCCCGGGAGGCGGTGCAGAGATGCGGCGGCGCGAGGATGCGGGCGGCGGACTCCGACCGAGCTCACGGGCCAGCGGGCGGGGGAGGATGCCTCGGGGCGTCCCGACGCGCCTGCGAGGGAGAACACCAAGAGCGGTTAAAGCGAAGAACCCCCGAAGGGAGGGGCCCCAAGAGGAGAGGTAGGGGGGAGGGGGAGGGGAGCTCGCGGGTGGGGGTGGGAGAGCGAGGGGAGGGCCACCTCCCGCTCCTCCCACGCCAGTGCGCTGTCTCGACGCCGGGGCCGGTCCTGCGCCCTGCCACCGAAGAGATGCCACCACCTGAGGCAGGGATGTTGCCAGGCCCGAAATCCCCCGTCTGCCCGCCCCATCTTTCTCCTGGGCTTTTTCCACCGGGCTTAAGCCCCAGGAGGGAGGGAGTGCCTGGGAGAGAAAAATGCAGGGATTCCGACAGGCAAGCGGCCCCCTTTCCGCCCCCGCACGGCCTCGCCCGTAACCTGCTGCCCGGTGGCTGCAGCCTCGGCCCCCTCGGCCCCCGGGGCGGGCCGCGTCCACTTCCCCGCTACAGCCAGGAGCCAGGCCACGGCGGGGGCGGCGGGGGGCGGGGCGAGTCCCCGTCGCCCGCTCACCTGCTGGGGCCGCGGACGCCGAGGCTGCGATTGCTGGCCCGCTGCCTATACCCGCGTCCACGCAAGCCACCTGCGCCACCAGCTGCCGCAGAGGCGTCTCAACCGCTTGGAATCGCAACCGCCTCCGCCAGTGCCGCTGCCGCCGCCGTAGCTGCGCTGCTCCCCGCGCGGCTCCCGCTCGGCGCCCGCTAGCACTGGGGCGCGACCAACTGCTCGCCGAGAAAGGGGGGATGATGCAGCACCCAGCGAAGGTATGTGGCTCCAAAGCGGAGCTTCTGAAAACCCTAGGTTCCCAAGCTCACTTTCATCTAACAAGTGCATGCAGATAGATAGGGAGACGCAAGCGAAGAAGAAAGGACTGGGCGAAAATAACTCGGCCTGCCGAAAGTTCCCCCTGCGGTTTGCGGAGTGGTCGGGCCCGGCCCGCCCCTGCTGGCCTCTCTGTGTGTGTGTATTTGTATGTGTACTGTATGTAAAAGGCGGGGAGGGAGGAAATGATTGTTGTGGACGCGGTTTGGGGGCGGGTATCCGGGCCTGTATCCCTTGGCTGCGTGTTAGGGAGAAACTGGCAGTAAAGCTGCATGTTCTTGTATCGTTTCCCAGGGTGGGGGAGGCTTTAATGCTGCTTTTGAGCGGTTTGCATCATCCAAAAAGAGGAGCTGTACGAAAACCCATAGATGAAATTGGAGCAAGCGGCGGTTACAGGGTGTGCAGCATGTAGGCCTTTTGCACCTCGCTGAATGGGCCTCATAAGTCTCCTTTTCCTTGAAATTGTAATATGAGAAAGCCCTATTTCTTTAACATTTAAAGCACCAAGAACTATTAAGAAAAATGCAACCCTACTAAATGCAAAATGCAAAGGATAGAAAAAGATGACAGGAAAGCAGAAGCCTTTTAGATAGGATGTGGGTTTGGGCCCTAACTAAATTTTAGCTGCATCTAAATTTTATTTCCCTAGTAGAATAGTAGCTAGTAGTGGTACAATGTATACGTGTTACTAAACCTCAAATGTTTTCTCTCTTAAAATGCTCTTCAAGGGATTTTAAAGATTATTTTTTCATCTTTTAGAGAGAGAGGAAATATTTTTAAAAAGAATGTTAAGACATAAAAATAAGAATAAGACATATATTCGCATCTAGATAATACTGCTTTAAATACGGGACTCACAACTGGAAATGAATCAGGAAAAGGCTTATTGAGTTGGTAAAAATTGAGAATTTTGAAAGCAATACAGCATGTCTTTGAAAAGAAATGAAAGAAGGCAGTCCCAAAGTAAAATGTCCTGCAAGAAGTTTTGAGAAACTAAATCATACCTGGGCGATATGCAGAGAGTTCCAAGTGGAGCAAAAAGAGAAATTGGCTGGCAAAGGAGAAAGAAGGGTTGGTAAAATGTCTTGAAGCTACCCATTCTGAATTTGAATTTAATGTGTGTAGTAGGAAGCTACTATAGGTTGCTGAGCAAGAAAGGGGTGAAAGTTATTGCTTAACCAGTTCTTGATGTTTCAAGGTAGATGATAGAAAGATGCTGGGGGGTAACGAGTACACATGAAATGACCCATTTCTCAGTGAGACTGATGACTGTGAAAAGGGAAGGAAGAGCACAACTAAGTAATTACACAAAGGAATAATTGTCAGATGTTGGCTATAAATTATGCACAGGAAAAGGTGGAGAAAGATATGTTGAAGAAAAACTCAAGATACGGAGTAAGCGAGACCAAGGAATCATTCAGCAATGATTTTTTTGTGCACTTTATTTGTTATAAACCCTACAAGGCCTTGCTACTGCAAGTGTGGTCCAGGGCCTAGCAGCAAGGGAGCACCTGGGTGGGAGCCTATTAGCAGCTCAGCCCTTCCCCAGGCCTACTAAATCATAATCTGCTTTTTAACAGGATCCCCTAGGTGATTCTTATGCATATTCAAGGTTGAGAAACTGCTGTAGTGGATACCTCAGACTGTAAGAACTTCAAACTAAGAAAACAGTCATATAATAAGTTATTAATTTTAAAGGTAACTTTTTATTGCTACTAATGGTAGGACCCACAAGTAAAGAGGGGGTAGTGTTGGGGGGACCTCAGAAAAGAAATTTAAAAAAAGGGAAAATGGAAAAGTATTGATGTTTCAGTGTTTTTTTGTTTTGTTTTTTTAAAAGAAGTACCATACTTCGCTCTTGCTGCCTTTAAGTTTTGACCATTTCAACCTGTGGTAGTCTGTAGACAACAGGAGATATCCTTTAAACAATAAGGGCAAAACAGGTGGTGGTTTAAGCTTCCAGAGAACAAAAGCCCAGGATCCCCTGGGAGCAACAGTTCTGAATCTGAGAGGAAAGGGGGAGGGGAGGGCAGGGAAGGGAGAAGGAAAGCCAGGCACCTCCTAGCCACTTGGAGAGCTTTTCTGTGCTCTTTTCCAGCAGTACTATTTTCCAGCCATGCTTGGTACAGCCTTCCTCCATAATCAGCCTTCTTAGTGGGGGTTCTTGAAAAAGTATAGCAAAATGGAGATCATAGGAGCAATGGGAAAGTTATAAGGAGAAAGAATATATTTTCCAAAACAAATGAAGCAAGTGTTGGTGGGGGTGGGGGCAGGAAAATCTAAATGAGTTGAGGGAGGAACTTGGCCGACATTCTGTCTTTTAACTCAAGTGCTACTATCCCCATGTCACAGATGAGGAAATAGGCTCATAGAAGGTAAGCAACTTGCCGAAGATCACACATCTAGTCCAGTGGCCAAGGCAGTATTCTAGCCCTTCTGGCTACTTGCCCATGCCTTTTTGTGATCCCACATCGCCTCCAGCTGGGGCAGGGGAGGCAGCGAGGCTGAATGAGGAGTGGCTTATAATTAGAAAAAGATGCTGGAAGGAAAAGCAGCCTAGTACTTACTCTTCTACCTTCCGCATTTGGGCTTGAAAGTATTCCCCAGCTTCAAATTTCCTGACAACCTCCCTCCACCCCATGCCGTTCTCCAGCTTGTCCCCAGCACCAGACCATTCTTTTTAACTCCTCTGGTCCTAAAGAACTCAACCCAAAAATCACCTCTGGAAAGGATCTGACCTCATCTTACAGTAACATAATTTCTTATTTACACTCTTTCCTACTAATTTGTAAACTGCTTAGGAGTAGGCACTATCCTATTCGTCAGTGCAGGTACTCAATAAAAAGGCACCTGACGTGGTGGCTCATGCCTGTAATCCCAGCACTTTAGGAGGCTGAGGTGGGCGGATCACGAGGTCAGGAGTTTGAGACCAGCCTGGCCAACATGGTGAAACCCCATCTCTACTAAAAATACAAAAATTAGCCGGGTATGGTGGTATGTGCCTGTAATACCGGCTACTCAGGAGACTGAGGCAGGAGAATCACTTGAACCTGGGAGGGGGAGGTTGCAGTGAGCCAAGATTTCACCACTATACTCCAGCCTGTGCGACAGAGCAAGACTTAGTCTCAAAACAAAAAATTTCTTTTCAAAAATATTTATTGAATGTATGAGAGGGGAGGGGCAAGTGAAAAACCCCAATAGACTCATTAATTCTTTAGGGTGAGAAAGAATATTAAGTATGACACATGAAAGTGTTTTTATTTTGACTTTATGAATTTTTCTTTTACAGTACTTAAAGGTTAACCCTTTAAAAGCAGTAAGTGATATTTTTCATTCACTACAAATACATTCATTTTAACCATTTTAATGGAAATGTTTCTAAATGAGATCTTTAGTCTAAAAAAAAATAACAACAATAATCTCTTCATATCTTTTACATAATTTCCTATTTTAATACACAGTGTTAGTGATGCACCTTCAACTTATTGGTATGAACAGGTATTGAACTATTTTCTCGTGTTATATTTTAAGCTTCATGATGGGAAACTAGTGGGAAGTTAGCAAGAATATGGGGAAAATCAAGAGCATTAATCAAAGAGTTTAGTTGGGGATGTCATAAACCCAGTCTAGGCCTTGCTTCTCATGAAAATCAATAAGCATTCAAAGCTTTGGCTCTTAGGTAGGCAAAACTAAGAGGTACTTGCTTATGAGACAGTGACTAGGTTTACTGTTGCGCTGGTTTACCAATGTGTAAAAGAGAGTTGTTTTCAGACATATGAGGTAAGAGAAGTCTTGATGAGTCTGAGTGTTCCTTGGAAAGACTAGAAAGAAGCAAGGCAGAGACAGAGTTTGATAGTTGACTTGTGAGTACTATTAGTGCCTTTGTGAACACTGCCTAGACTGTGGGCTGTTTTAGTGGATTCTTTTTTCTTTTTGAGACGGAGTCTCGCTTTGTCACACAGGCTGGATGGAGTACAGTGGCACGATCCCGGCTCACTGCAGCCTCTGCCTCCTGAGTTCAAGTGATTCTCCTGCCTCAGGCTCCCAAGTAGCTGGGATTACAGGCATGTGCCACCAGGCCCAGCTAATTTTTTTTGTAGTTTTTAGTAGAGACGAGATTTCGCCTTGTTAGCCAGGATGGTCTCAAACACCTGATCTCAGGTGAGCTGCCCACCTTGGCATCCCAAAGTGCTGGGATTACAGGCTTGAGCCACCCGCGCCTGGCCTCCAGTGGGATTTTTAAAAAATCGCTAAATAACCTGATCGTTTCTCATCTCAGACACTTGGTTTGCTTCTTCTTACATCTCCATCTCCAGTCTCAGTTCTAAGGCTTCTCTTATCCCACAAATGTGTATGTCATACTCCCTGTGACTCTGCTGCCTGATTTGCCTTTTTCCCTTCTTCATCTTATTGCTTTGTCTACATTCTTTCTCATTTTCCTCCATATTCTTACTCTCTCCCTGATTTTGGTGTGTGAGGTGTGTAGCTTTGAAAGTAGAATGATCTCTTGCTCTGGTCAATAGGCCTACCAACCTGGTATGTCTTTTATTGTCTTTGTACCGTTGATTCTTCTAGGTTAGCATTCTCAGAGTGTTTTCTGAGAGCAATAATGTAGTGTGAGAAGTTAAAAGGCATAAGTTCAGGAAAAGGAAATTCCGTAGACAAGTCAATTTGAGAAATGCAGAGTCAAACAAACTAGCATGGCTTTCTTTAAAGTAAGACATCTCAGAGCTGTTAATATATTAAATTTGCTTTATGAATTTCTAAAACGGGTTTGTAGCCATGAGTCCAAAGTTTTTTGATAATGGAACTCCCCTTCTCTTTCCTGGAAAACCCTCACCTAGGACTAGTGATGGTAAATATTATACCATGCAACATTTTGGTGATGTGTTTTCTTATGAGCTCATTGATAAGCAGGGGATGTGAGGTTGAGCTCTGATAGCTAGACAGACACCAGAGGCTTTACTTTAAACACAAATTTAATTTATCTTAATATTTAGAAAAAGTAAGTCACGTGCTCGATGTTCCATTACAGATAAAAAACTAATAGTTAAAACTTCGATATGACATAAGAAAAGAGAGCACAGGCTTTGGAGTCAAGCATGAGTTCTTATGATGGCTCTGTCACTTTCCACATGTGCTGTTAGGCAACTCCTTTAACTTCATTGTACTTACTTTCTTATCAGTGACGTGAATAAGGATACTTGCCTTAGAGGGCTATTGTGAGTATTAAATTAGATCAGAAACATGTAATATGCATGATATTAGTATCTTAGCCATATTTACAACCTGGTTGTGGGGGAAACAGTTGTCTTCCACGTATGTATGGGGTTATGCTATGATTGGGTCTAAAATCCAACCAGATATAGAGGGAAAAAGTTGTTTGAAAACTTCACTTCTAAGGACTGCTGGATGACAAATTACTGGTTTGACTTTGCTGTTGGGGATTTTTTTTTTTTCTTATTGTTGGATTGGTTTTTGTTTTTTCGAGACAGGGTCTTGCTCTATTGTCCAGGCTGCAGTACAGTCGCATGATCTCTGCTTACTGCAAGACTCAACCTCCCGGGCTCAAGTGATCCTTCCACCTCAACCTCTGAAGTAGTTGGGACTACATCTGCACACCACTATGCCCAGCTTTTTTTTTTTTTTAATTTTTTGTAGAGATAAGGTCTCTCTATGTTGCCCAGGCTGGTCTGAAACTCCTGGCTTCAAGCAGTCCTCCTGCCTCAGCCTCCCAAGGTTGTAGGATTATGGGCATGAGCCACTGCGCCTGGCCTGGTTTTTTTTTTTTCCCCCGAGAGCAGTTTTAGATTCACAGCAAAATTGAGAAGATAAAGATGTATCCACATGCCCTCTCACCCCCACACATGCATAGCCTGTATCATTATCAACATTCCCCAATAAAGTGTTACCTTTTTTTTTTTTTGAGACAGAGTCTTGCTCCCAGGCTGGAGTACAGTGGCACAATCTTGGCTCACTGCAGCCTCTGCCGTGTGAGTTCAAGCAATTCTCCTGCCTCAGCCTCCCAAGTAGCTGGCATTACAGGCATGTGCCACCATGCCCGGGTAACTTTTGTATTTTTAGTAGAGACAGGGTTTCAGCATCTTGGCCAGGCTGGTCTTAAATTCCTGACCTCATGATTCCCCCATCTTGGCCTCCCAAAGTGCCGGGATTACAGACGTGAGCTCTGGCCAAGTGTTACATTTTTTATGATTAATGAAATGGCGACACATCACCCAAAGTCCATAGTTTACATTAGAGTTCACTATTGCTATTGTACATTCTATGGGTTTGGACAAATTTATAATAACATGTATCTGCCACTGTAACATCATACAGAATAGTTTCGCTGCCCTTAAAAGCCTTTCTGCCCTGCCTATCCATCTATCCATTCCCCAAGTCATGGCAACCAGTTACCTTTTTACTGTCTTCATAGTTCGATCTTTTCCAAATCATACGATATGTAACCTTTTCAGATTGGCTTCTTTCACTTCGTAATCTGCATTTAAGTTTCATCCATGTTTTCTCATGGCTTGATAGCTAAGTTCTTTTTAGTTCCGAATAATATTCCATTGTC
Organism: Ateles fusciceps; assembly: GCA_036589455.1. Taxonomy (NCBI): domain Eukaryota; kingdom Metazoa; phylum Chordata; class Mammalia; order Primates; family Atelidae; genus Ateles; species Ateles fusciceps. The sequence goes on along the minus strand of JAZHEH010002789.1, from coordinate 5,624,674 downwards.
TGGACGTACCACCATTTGTTTATTCATTCACCTACTGAAGGTCATGTTGGTTGCTTCCAAGTTTTAGCAATTATGAATAAAATTGCTCTAAACAACTATGTGTATGTTTTGTGTGAACGTAAGTTTTCAACTTATTTGTGTAAATACCGAGTACCGTAATTGCTGATTCATATGATAAGAATATGTTTCACTTTTAAGAAATTGCCAAACTATTTTCCAAAGTGCTTGTACCATTTTATATTCCCACCAGCAGTGAATGAGAGTTCCTATTGCTCTACATCCTCATCAGCATTTGGTGTTGTGTTTTGGATTTTGTCCATTCTATTAGATTTGTATTAGGTATCTCACTGTTATTTTATTTTTTTGATACTGTATGTCATAACTTATTAGCTCCTCCACAGTGGTTAGTGGAAGATTTCTGCTTAAATGTGTTTTATATGTATCCTTTAGTCAAGAAAATATTTGTTAAGACATTCACCTAGAGTAATATGGAAATCTAAGGCGGCTTGGAGAAAACAGAGTGTATATACAGATTACAAAATATTTAGAAAATACAAAGTAGGCCGGGCACGGTGGCTCACGCCTATAATCCCAGCATTTTGGGAGGCCGAGGCGGGTGGATCACAAGCTCAAGAGATGGAGACCATCCTGGTCAACATGGTGAAACCCCATCTCTACTAAAAATACAAAAAAAATTAGATGGGCATGGTGGCGCACGCCTGTAGTCCCAGCTACTCTGGAGGCTGAGGCAGGAGAATTGCTTGAACCCAGGAGGCAGAGGTTGCGGTGAGCCGAGATCGCGCCATTGCACTCCAGGCTGGGTAACAAGAGCGAAACTCTGTCTCAAAAAAAAAAAAAAAAGAAAAGAAAATACAAAGTAGTAGCAATGAATTTTTAAAATTTCCATACCCACAAATCACCCTGTTAAAATGTTTGTGAATTATCTTCCAGTCTTCATTTGTATAGATTTTTTTTTTCAGACAGCGTCTCACTCTGTCACCCACGTTGCAGTGCAGAGACATAGTCACAGCTCACTGAAGCCTCACCCTCCTGGGCTCAAGTAGTCCTCCCAGCCCAAGTAGTTGGGACTACATGTGTGCACCACCATGCCTGGCTAATTTTTTATTTTTTGTAGAGATGAGGTCTCTGTGTTGCTCAGGCTGGTTTTGAACACCTGGGCTCAAGCAATCCTCCCACCTTAGCCTCCCAAAGTGCTGGGATTACAGGCATGAGCCACCATACCTGGATTTTTGAATAGATTTTTAAACATAGTTTGTAGATATTGTTTTTAAGTAAACTTTTTCTTTTTGAATAATTTTATATTTATAGAAAAAGTTACCAAAATAATACATAGGGTTATTGTATACCTTTTGCTAAGTTTTCACTCTTGTTAATATATTAGCATTGTAAGGGTGTCAAAATTAAGAAATTAACCTTTCTACAACACTGTTTTTGTTTTGTTTTGTTTTGAGATGGAGTCTTGCTCTGTCGCCAGGCTGGAGTACGGTGGTGCTGTCTAGGCTGACTGCAACCTGCACCTCCTGGGTTCAAGCAATTCACCTGCTTCAGCCTCCTGAGTAGCTGGGATTACAGGCATGCACCTCCCCGCCCAGCTAATTTTTGCATTTTTAGTAGAGATGGGGTTTCACCATATTGGTCAGGCTGGTTTTGAACTCCTGACCTCATGATCCACCCGCCTTGGCCCCCCAAAGTGCTGGGATTACAGGCGTAAGCCACCACGCCTGGCCAATACTGTTACCTAAACTACTGAGTGCATTTGTATTTCACCAACTTACCCATTAATGTCCTCCTCCTTTTACAGGATTCTGTCTAGGATACCACATTATTTTTAGTTGTCATGTCCTCCCCGGTCTTTTTGGTCTATGGCAGTTTCTAAGTCTTCCCTTGTTTTTCATGACTTTGGCAGTCTATTTTTTTGAGACAGACTCTCATTCTGTCATCCAGGCTGGAGTGCAGTGGCGAGATCTCGGCTCACTGCAACTTCTGCCTTCAGGGTTCAAGTGATTCTCCTGATCTTGGCAGTCTTAAGGAGTTCTGGCCAGATACACTGTAGAATGTCCCCTAATCTGAGTTTGTCTGATGTTTTCCTCATGATTATACTGATGATAAGGGATTTTAGAAAGAATACCCCAAAAGTGAAGTGTCCTTCTGGTCACATCATATCAGCTGTATGATATCAACATGACACCATGAGTAATGTTAACTTCCATCACGATTTTGCTGATGTCTGTTAGGTTTCTCCACTATAAAGTTACTATTTTTCTCTTTCCCTGCTTATTCTTTGGAAACAGTCACTAAGTCTAGCCCACTCCCAGGGGTTCAGGGGCACCCAAGAATGAAGCTTTATCTCCTAGAGAGGGGAGTATCTCTCTCTATATATAATCTGGAATTCTTCTGCAAAAAAGATTTGTTTCTTCTCCCTTATTTATAAATATTGTTTTTCGTGACTGCATTACTGGCTACACTATAGTTTAGCTAAATAGTCTTTAAATGTTACACATTTAGATGGTATATTATTTTTTACTTAGAGAGTTTTGTATTAATAATTTATAATCATATGATGGGATTTTTAAATTTGCATTTTTATCTGTAGTGTTTTAAAGACATTCCTTGCTCCAAGGAACATATATTTATAATTTCGAAAAATCAGTACCTCTTGAACATAGGCCTGCATATTTTATTTGGCTAAGAACTCTTTTATCTCCAAGATTTGAAACTCGGAGCTTTCTGCTGTGATGGTAATCCAGGCAACTCTCCAGCACTGTTCTATCCATTGAACCTCTTTTTCTCAGTCAACTTGACTTGAGTCGTTTTTGCATCCCACTTCACTCAGCTCATCAGTCCCTTTCCAGCCTCACATGATGCCTGTGACAACAGTCTTCACATTTTTTTGCTGCTATAATTCCCTGCCAAACATTTTAAGCTGAAATACAACATTTTTTCAACATTTTAATCATTCCAAAAGATGCCGTTTCTAGCATATTATAGATATATTAAAATAAAAATGTTACATGAAGTGTAGTATAAATACAGCAATTTCATAGCCACTATTACTCATTTTCAGAAAAAACATGAATAAATACATTTTTATTTTAAGGAATAAAGAACTGTTGTTCTTTAATAAAAATTTATTAGCATTTAAAAATTTTCCATATTTGCTTATTCTCCTTGAACTCCAATTTCCATTCTACTTGTCCTGTAAAATTTTGTTTAATCCAGTACACTTTAGAATTGAAAGTACTTTAGGGCCAAGCGCAGTGGCTCATGCCTATAATCCCAGCACTTTGGGAGGCTGAGGTGGGCAGATCACCTGACGTTGGGAGTTTGAGACCAGCTGACCAACATGGAGAAACCCTATTTCTACTAAAAATACAAAATTAGCCCAGCATGATGGCACATGCCTGTAATCCCAGCTACTCGGGAGGCTGAAGTAGGAGAATTGCTTGAACCTGGGAGGCAGAGGTTGCAGTGAGCCAAGATCGCGCCATTGTACTCCAGCCTGGGCAACAAGAGTAAAACTCCATCTCAAAAAAAAAAAGAAAAATTATACAGTGTACATTTTTTTCTTGTGATTACAGGACATAGATTTCTTTTCTCAGATTGTTTTTTATTAAATATTAGTCATGTAATTAAAAATCAACATATATTACACATTTTAATACATCATTCATTATGAAAATTATATTGGAAATGCTTCTCTTAAGCAGATGAGTCATGATCACATTTTTTTCTAAGTATATTTAATGAAAGCCATAGATGGTAAATACTACTCAGTCTGGCAGTTAATATAGGTTTTAAATTTTTCTTACTAGAAGGTAAAAATTTTTTTTCTTTTTCCTTTTTTTTTTTTTTTTTGAGATAGAGTCTCGCTCTGTCGCCCAGGCTGGAGTGCAGTGGCGCGATCTTGGCTCACTGCAACCTCTGCCTCCCGGGTTCAAGTGATTCTCCTACCTCAGCCTCGCGGGTAGCTAGGACTACAGGCACATGCCACCACTCCCGGCTAATTTTTTATTTTTTTATTTTTAGTAGAGACGGGTTTTAGCCATGTTAGACAGGATGGTCTCGATCTCCTGACCTCATGATCTGCCCGCCTCGGCCTCCCAAAGTGCTGGGATTACAGGCGTGAACCACCAGGCCTGGCCAGAAGGTAAAAGTTTTTAACATGTTTTTTTTTTGTTTTAGAGGTGAGCTCTTGCTATGTTTCCCAAACTGGATTCGAACTCCTGGGCTCAAATGATCCTGTCACGTCAGCCAGGATTACAGGCACACGCACCACTGCCTAGCTTAAACATTTTATAAGATAAAGATAAACTACAAAAAAATACTATCTGATGATAGGTTCTTGAAATACAGTTGGCTCTCTATCAGCAGGTTCCGCATTCATGGATTCGACCAACCCCAATTCTGATGGAAAAGACTACCTACATTTTGCATTGGTAGAATCCGAGGATGCAGAGTCTGCCACCCCTTCACTCCACCCCCTCCATCCCACCTCCCCCTATGAGTGCTAACTAAGGAACGTGAGTATCCAAGGATTATGGTATCCATGGGGGTTCTGGAACAATCCCCCACAGATAAGGAAGGCCAACTGTATATTATTGAATAACACACTCAATTTAAGGGAATCACTTAAATTTTTACCCTGGATTTTAATCAGTATATCTGGAAATATTTAGTAGTCATGGGAAACTTTCCAGTTACATTTTAAGAATCAAGTTTCACCAGTTTATACCACTTCATCTGTGCAGAGATGATTTATTTACCAGCTCTAATGACAAATCTTAAAGATGAGTAGTGAGAACATCTAAAAAGAATTGGCAGGGCATGGTGGCACATGCGGCAGCCCCAGCTACTCAGAAGCCTGAAGTGGGGGCAATCACTTGAGCCCACCATCGCTTGAGTTCGAGGTTACGGTGAGCTATGATTGCCGCTGTACCCCAGTCTGGAAGACAGAGCAGGATCCTGTCTCAAAACAAACAAAAACATATTGTTTATTTGAAGGGAGAGTGAGAAACACTTTAATGTTCTCTATTTCTTATCAATGCTGTGTTTGTTTTGCTCATGTGGGAGACTTTCTCTCTTTTTTATACAATTCAAAAGATAAAAGAGGCAGAACTGGGCCATTTCTGCTTCTCTCTCCTAGACCACAAGTGTTGCTAAAGAATGCAGCAAAATCATGTAGGTCCTGTAAGTTAAAATTCATATTAATGTGGTAAGTTTGAATCATATTTCACAAAAGCAGCTATATAAGAAATATTTTATCTATTTTCTTATGTCAAATAACTCTGACTTTAATACTATTGACTAGCAGGAAATCCAGTCTCACTGTAGGGTTTCCTTTCTCCTTCTAGAAGTTCACAAGAAGTAGGCTGATGTGCTGCACCAAGTACATACAAAAGCCTTCTCATTTTCAGACCATCCCAATTGGATGATCCCTTGAATGTCTTGGTAGCCCTAGAGATAGTGAAAAAAAAATTTAGAGAATCAGAGAAAGATTAATATAGCTCAGGCTGGGCACGGTGGCTCATGCCTATAATCCCTGCACTTTGGGAGGCAAGGCGGGTGAATCACTTGAGGTCAGGAGTTCAAGACCAGCCTGGCCAACATGATGAAACCCCGTCTCTACTAAAAATACAAGAAATGAGCCGGGTATGGTGGTGGGCACCTGTAGTCACCAATGGAAACAAAAATTAATGAATGACCAGTTGAGTGATCTTAAGAGTTCAGTGGAAGAATGGTAAGATACTTTTTGAGCTCTATTAATCTTTCTTTTTTAGACCAAAAAAAAAAAAAAACGTTTGTGCCTGTAATCCTGGCTGACCTGAGAGGATCATTTGAGCCCAGGAGTTTGAATCCAGCCTGGGAAACATAGCAAGACCTCATTTCTAAAACAAACAAACAAACAAAAAATTTTACTTTCTAGTAAGAAAAATTTCAAGCCATGTCAATATTTCTCAAGTTTATACTTAACCTCTTAGCAGATAACCTTTTCCCCACAGAGAAGATCTGCCATCAAGCTCTTCTCAAAGTAGTACCTGTCTTTTTTTGTCCCTGCTGCCTCGATGGAAAAGTAAAGAATTTCCCTCATACTGTCACCGTCCAAGGTTAACTCCTTCTATTTTGGGGGGATGGGAGAAAGGCGATGCCCTGAATTGCAGAGGATCATGTATTTACTACACCTTTGTTTTCACAATACAAACTCAATAAAATCAAATTCTGAAGAAAAGCTTCACTGTGGGTGTATGAAGAGAAGAAAATGAAGCTTTGTAGGAGCCACGTGTTAGAAAAAATGGCAGAGTAAACACTGCAAATATTGTATTTCTCTCACTTCTGGTCCTTTTCTCCATACTTTCATAATATCTATAAACAAAGCAGATTTTCCTTGCCTTAAACAAAAACTTTCTCTTGATCCTACAGTGTATATATTTCACTTTTTATTTTGAAATAATTATAGATTCACAGAAAGTTGCAAAAATAATACAGAAAGGTCCTTTGAACCCTTTTCTCATATCCTCCAGTGGTTATATCTTAATTATAGTATAATGACAAAATCAGAAAATTGATTTTGGAACAATGTTTATGTGTAATTATCTGTCACTTATCACACGGTATAGGTTCCTGCCACCACAATCAAGATACAGAACTATTCTACCACCATGAAGACCCCTAGTGCTACCCCTTTAGAGTCATCTTCTCCTCCCAATTCCTAACCCTTGGCAATCACTAATCATTTCTCCATCCCTATAATTTCATCATTTTGAGAATGATTTTTTATTTTTTTGAGACGGAGTTTCGCTCTTGTTGCTCAGGCTGGAGTGCAATGGCACAATCTTGGCTTATCTTAATGCTCTTGAAACCCAACAAAGTTTTCCTATGTATCAATAGTCCATTGCTTTTTATTTCTGATTAGGATTCCATGGTATGAATATATACAATTTGTGGACCCATCCACCTATTGAAGGGCATCATAGCTGTTTCTAGATTTCCCCTATTACAAATAAAGCTTTGATGAATATTTGTATATAGATTTTGTGTAGATATAAGTTTTTATTTCTCTGGGATAAATGCCCAGAAGTATCATTACTGGGGTGTATGGTAGTTGCACACTTAGTTTTTTAAAATAAACTGCCAAACTATTTTCTAGAGTGGCTTAACCATTTTACATTCTCACCAACGACGTATGAGAAATATAGTTTTTCCATATCTTCACCAGAATTTGGTATCGTCACTATTTTTCTTTACCCTGTTCTAACAGGGTGGTCTTAATTTGCATTTCCCAAATGGGTAATGATATTAAACATCCTTTCATGTGCTCATTTGCTATCTGTACATCCTCTGATGAAATAAATAAATGTCTCTTCATGTTCTTTGTTCATTTCCTAATTGGAGTGGTGTTTTTACTGTTGGGTTTCAATAATTCTTTTTTTTTTGCCACAAGTTGTGTTTTATTTTCATTATTCATACAAATAATTGTAATACATACATACGTGTATATATATATATATATACATATACATACATACTTTTTTTTTTTTTTTTTCAAGACAGAGTCTTTCTCTGTCACCCAGGCCGGAGCACAGTGGCCAACCTCGGCTGACTGCAACCTCCACCTTCTCGAGTTCAAGCGATTCTCCTGCCTCAGCCTCCCAAGTAGCTAGGATTACAGCTGGCTAATTTTGGTATTTTCAGTAGAGGTGGGGTTTCACCATGTTAGTCAGGCTGGTCTTGAACTCCTGACCTCAGGTGATCTGCCTGCCTTGGCCTCCCAAAGTTTTGGGATTACAGACATGAGCCACGCCCAGCCACAGATAATTTTCTATAATATCCCTGGGCAAGCCAGAGAATTTGGCAGTCCCATTGAGGGTCCCCTCAGAGACCCACAGGTCGATGGCATGGTGCAGAGAGCCCAGGTTCACAGCGCAGCTTGTGGGGTGTGTCCATCTTGCAGGTGGCACTTTCTCCACATCTCAAGTGGGGGCTTGAAGATGACTGGGGTAGGGAATCCTCGAGGCTCTCAGAAAATTTCACTTCGCTTCTGCTGGGTGGTCTCTTTGGTAGGCAGGGTGTTCTGCATCTTTATGGCCTTCAGGTTGGCCTTTTCCAAGCTGGCAATTCCCCCAGGTCTAGTTTGTGTGACATTTTCTTAACCCCTTTCCCGTTTGCCCTGAGAATACTCTCCAGCGGCGCTTGTGGCTACAGCATTTACCCAGAGATAACTTTGCCACAAAATATCCCATTTTCATCACTATTTTCACATGGCTCTAGAATATCGACTTTGGAAACAAAAGACCACTCTGTTTATAGCATTCTGTTTTTAGTAGTGGTATTTCCATTTACAAAATATAGTGATTCTCAATCACTGAAAATGCCAGATCCTTGAAAACATAGCATTCCTAATGTGTTGTTAACATCTTTCTCAAACAGTTGTTGCCTGAAGATTCATTTGATGAATCCGATTTTTCCGAAGCAGACGATTCTTACGATTCCGACTACTCCTATGTTAGTTCTGTTTAGAACTCCAGAAACAGTTTTTATATTTTACTTTCACATCAAAAATCAGTCAGATTTGCTTCAGCCTCAAAGAGCCTGTTTATGTAAAATTAAATGAGTGCTCCGGGAGCGGTGGCTCACGCCTGTAATCCCAGCACTTTGGGAGGCCGAGGCGGATGGATGACGAGGTCAAGAGATCGAGACCATCCTGGCCATCATGTTGAAACCCCGTCTCTACTAAAGATATAAAAATCAGCCGAGCGTTTGGCACGTGCCTGTGGTCCTAGCTACTCTGGAGGCTGAGGCGGAAGGATCGCTTGAACCCGGGAGGCGGAGGTTGCAGTGAGCCGAGACTGCGCCACCGTGCTCCAGTCTGGCGAAGAGCAAGACTCCGTCTAAAAAAAAAAAAAATGAGTGCTGGCAGCAAGCTCCCTTTTTTCTAAACGGGAAAAGGGTTAAGGCAATGCTTCCACTCATGTTGCTGCGGCAAGAGACCCAGTTTCAGGCATTCCTTATATATTCTAGGTAAGAGTCCTTTGTCAGACACGTGATTTGCAAATATTTTCTCCAAATGTGTAGCATGTCTTTTCATCGTCCCTATAGGTCTTTCACAGACCGAAAGTTTTACGTTTCAATGAAGTCCGACTTATCAGGTTTTTTTGTTTGATTGATTATCCTATTGTTGTCATATGTGAGAACTCTTTATCAAGCCTTAGGTGCCAAAGACTTTTCTTCTGTTTTTTCTTTAAAACTTTAGAGTTTAACATCTAGTATTTAACTGTGTGGTCTACTTTGAGATAATTTTTATAAGGTTTAAGTGGGGGGTCCATTTTTTTTCTGTCTGTGGTTATCTGAATGCTCTAGCACCTTTGTTGAAAAGACTATTCTGGTTTTCTTGAATTGCTTTTTCACCTTTGTCAAAAACTTTAGAATAAGCTTGTCTGTATCTATAAAAATTTTGCCGGGATTTTTTCTTTTTTAAGAGACAGGGTCTCACTTTGTTGCCCAGGCTGGAGTGCTTTGAGTATTCACAATCAAGAGCTCAGTACTGATTAGCATGGGAGTTTTGACCTGCTCCATTTCCAACTTTGTCCAGTTCATTCCTCTTTGACAACCTGGTGGTCCCCCACTCCCGGGAGGTCACCATATTGATGTTGAACTTAATGTGGGCACCTCATCACTCAGCATAGTGCACTATAGCCTGGAAGTCCTGGACTCAAGCAATTCTCCTGCCTTAGCCCCCTGAATAGCTGGGACTACAAGTATACACTGCACTTAGCTTGCTGGGATTTTGATAGGAATTAAATTTATACATATATTATAAATTTAATTATATGTATTTATGTATACATTTCTATATTACATATTATGTAGAATATATATAAATATATATTATAAAAATAAATATGTCATATAATTATATATAATATATAATATAGAAAAATATATCATATATTTATATATATAAATTTAATTGATATATCTATCAATTTGAGGAAAATTGACACCTTTAAACTAGGTTGAGTTTTCTAATACTTGAACACAGTATGTCTCTGTTAATTTAGTTCTTTCATTTCTTTGATTAGCATTTTTTAGTGTCAGCCTACAAGTCCTGTACATGTTTTGTTAGATTTACAACTAAGTATTTTATTTTTTGGAGTGATTGTAGTTTTAATTTCAGTGTTCATTGCTAGTACATAGAAATACAGTTGATTTCTGTATGTTTAGCTTGTATCTTCAGACCTTGCTGAACCTACCAATTAAGTTGAGAAGGTTTTTTCTTTTCTTTTTCTTTTTCTATTTTTTGTAGATCTATTGGGATCTTCTACATTAACAGTCATGTAATCTGTAAATACGGACGACAAATACACTCTGTGTGATTTCAATACTTTTCAGCTTTCTGAGGACTTTTCTGGCCCAGGATATGGTTTATCTTGTATATGTTGCTTGGATGCTTGAAAGATTGTATGTTCTCCTTTTGTTGGATGGAACATTTGATAATTGTCAATTAGATCCTTCTAGATGATGGTGTTCTTTTTTTTTCTTCTGCTTCTTTTTTTTTTTTTGTATGGCGATAGGCTCTCACTATATTGCCCAGGCTGGTCTTGAACCGCTGAGCTTAAGCGATCCTTTCACCTCCACCTGCCAAAGTGGCATAAGCCACTGTACTGGGCCAGAATTCTTTTTTTTTTGAAATGGGGTCTCCCTCTGTTGCTCAGGCTGGAGTGCCGTGGTGTGATCTTGGCTCGCTGCAACCTCTACCTCCTGGGTTCATGCAATTCTCCTGCCTCAGCCTCCTGAGGAGATGGGACTACAGGCACATGCCACCATGCCTAGCTAATTTTTCTATTTTTAGTAGAGACAGGGTTTAACCATGCTGGCCAGGCTGGTCTCGATCTCCTGACCTTGTGATCTGCCTGCCTCAGCCTCCCAAAGTGCTGGGATTACAGGCGTGAGCCACTGTGCCCAGCTGTACCCTTTTTGTCATTATGTAATGTTTCTCTCTGTCTCTGGTATTTTTTTTCCTCTGAAGTCTACTTTATCTGATATTAATAAAGCCACTCTGTTTTCTTTTGATAAATGTTTGAATCGTATGACTTTTCCAGCTGTTCATTTTCAACTAATCCTCTTTTTTTTTTGAGACGGAGTTTTACTCTTTCTCCCAGGCTGGAGTGCAGTGGCGCGATATCCGCTCACTGCAACCTTTGTCTTCCCATTTCAAGCGATCCTCCTGCCTCAGCCTCTGGAGTAGCTGGGATTACAGGCAGCTGCCACCATGCCCAGCTGATTTTTGTATTTTTAGTAGAGATGCAGTTTCACAATGTTGGCCAGTTGGTCTTGAATTCCTGACCTCAGGTAATCTGCCCACCTTGGCCTCCCAAAGTGCTGGGATTACAGGTGTGAGTCACTGTGCCTGGCCAATCTTTTTTTTATATTTGAAGTATGTTTCTTGTAAACAGCAGACAGCTGGATCATATTTTTTTTTAAAAGACAGTGTCTTGCCCAGGCTGGACTTGAACTCCTGGGCTCAAGCAATTCTCTCACCTCAGCCTCCTGAGTTGGCCCATATTGTTTTTCCATGCTGCAAATCTCTGTCTTTAATTGATTACTTACATTTAATATGATATTGATATGTTAGAGCTAAATTCTGGCTCTTTGTTTTTTGTTTCCTGTTGGTTCCCTTTGTTTTTTGTTAATTTTCTTTTTCCTGCCTTCCTGTAGGTTATTTGAACTTTTTGTTAGAATTCCATCTTCATTTATCTAGTATTTTTTAGTATATTTCTTTGTATAGTTTTTTACTGGTTGCTCTAGGTATTATAGTATACACGCATAATATAACATAGCCTACTTCTGTTGACATCTACTAGTTTGAGTGAAGTATAGAAAACTTTTAAATCCTTTGAAGTCCATCTACCCTCCTTCATTTATAATTGTCTTAAATATTTCCCTTATATCCATCAGGAAACATATCAGATAGCCAGGTGTGGTGCCACATGCCTATAATCCCAGCTACTGGGGAGAATGAGGCAGGAGAATCGCTTGAACCCAGGAGGTGGAGGTTTCAGTGTGCCGAGATAGCACCACTGCACTCCAGCCTAGGCGACAGAGTGAGATTCCATCTCAAAAAAAAAAAAAAAAAAAAAAGAAACACATCAGCCAGGCTTAACATTTTTGCTTCAACTATTAAATATAATTTAGAAAACTCAACAGGAGAAGTAAAGTCTATTGCATTTACCAATATTTCTTCTTTCTTGATGTGCCAAGTTTCCTTCTATTATTTCCTTTCTGTTTCAATAATTTCCTTTAGTCATTATTTCAGAGAAGGTCTGTTGACAATAGATTGTCTTAGTTCTTTTTTTTTCATTTGAGAAGATTTTGATAGCCCCCCTTTATTCATGAAAAACAGTTTCCTAAGACAAAGGATTCTGCATTGTCAGGTCTTTCATTTACTTGAAAATTGTGTGCTAAATCCTTCTAACATCCATGGTTTCTGATGAGGAACTGGCTGTCATTTGAATGGGTCTTTTTCCTTAATTTTTCTTTCATGGCTTTCAATATTTTTTCCTTATCTTTAGTTTTAGAAGTTTGACTATTGGCTGCCTTAAAGTATTGTCAGAGAATTCCAAAGTTTGTGTCGTCTTGGAGTTGGCATCTGTTGGTTGTCTTTCCTCATTAAGGCTGAGATATTCCCAGTTCTTTATGTGACTAGCAATTTTCAACTATATTCTAAACATTTGGGCTGTTACGTTTTGAGACTCTGGATCTTATTTAAAATGTCAGCAGGCCTTGTCTGACACTGCATCTGTGAGAGGAGAGAAAGTGCTACTTCATTACTGCTGGCTGGAGGTGGAAGCCCAGTTTCCCCACTTGGCTATCTCCTTGGGATGGAGGGCTAGGAGGTGCTTTGTTGTCTTGTTACTGCTAAGTGGAGACAGGAGTCCAGGCTCTCCATTAGGCTTCTGCTGACACCACCCTGGCTGAAAGGGAGAAGAATGCCTCATTACTACTCTCAGTCAGGCTCCCACTAGCTGTGGGTTTGGGACATTACTGTTGGACAGGGATAAAAGTCAGGCTCCCAATCAAGCATTCTCTGATACACTGCAGCAGAGCAGGGAGGTAGGGCACCTTTTTACAGCCGGGTGAGGGCTTCAATCAGCAAACATAATTTAACGGGGCTGGAGGTGGTGTCTCATGCCTATAATCCTAGTGCTTTGGGAGGCGGTGGAAGGAAGATCACTTTAGTCCAGTAGTTTAAAACCAACCTGGCCAACATAGCAAGATCCTTCCTCTCCGAAAAAAAAAAATCTTTTAAATTAGTTGGGTGCGGTGGCATGTCCCTGTAGCCCTAGCTATTCAGGAGGCTAGGGTGGAACAACTGCTTGAGTCTAGGAATTCAAGGCTGCAGTGAGTGATGATCACACCACTGCATTCCAGCCTGAGTGACAGAATGAGACTCTGTCTCTTAAAAAAAATACAAAATGACCCCACACATAATTTAGAAAACTCAAGAGGAGAAGTAAAGTATATTGTATTTACCCATATTTTTACTCTTTCCATTGTTTTTTTCTTTTTCCCTGATGCTCCAACTTTCCTTCTTTTATCAGGGTGTTAGGGGCCACAGTTTTTTCCAAGGAATTTGGTTAAAGTAGGGCAACAATGGTCTAAAGTGTTTTTGTCTTGTTAGACTTCCTCTTTCCTGGTTGGCTAGAAGGAGCAGGTTTTTCCTGGGGTATTTCCAGTTGCTGGCTCATCCAGCACCCAGTCCGAAATGTATAATGCAAAAGGAAACCCAGCACAGAACTCACTACCTTGTCATGTCTTGGATCCCAAGATGCCTAGCTGCTCTACCTTCTTTCCATCTTCCAGAGATGTTTTATATTTGTTCTATTTATAATGTCCAGTTGACCCATTTTTCTCCTTCCATTTGTCACCAAGCTTCTAGAGGGAAAAATTAGTTTATATTCTGTGCTTTCCCTTCATCATTCATATCTTACCCTTCGTCTCCAAGAGAATTGGCAGGGTCTCTGTTTTGTTTATGACTATCCCCCAGGATACAGTGCCTAGCACATAAAAGGACTTTGGTAAATATTTCCTGTCATTACATTATCCTGGTAACTTTCTTTTCTTTATATTCTCAATGCACTACCCTACTATAGAAACTCCTTACCTCATGCAGGAATTAAAATATTGGTTTTGGACTGGGTGCAGTAGCTCACGCCTGTAATCTTAGCACTTTGGGAGGTCCAGGCGGTGGATCACCTGAGGTCAGGAGTTTGAGACCAGCCTGGCCAACATGGTGAAACCCCGTCTCTACTAAAACTACAAAAAAATTAGCCAGGCATGTAATCCCAGCTATTTGGGAGGCTGAGGCAGGAGAATCACTTGAACCTAGGGGCAGAGGTTGAAGTGAGCTGAGATCACGCCACTGCACTCCAGCCTGGGTGACAGAGCGAGACTCTGTCTCAAAAAAAAAAAAAAAAAAAAAATATATATATATATATATGTCTTGTTTTATACTTTTCTCCATGTGCCTTTCTTTACACCATTCTGTTTGAAATGTCCTTCAATCATTTTCTGCGTATCCATTTTTTTCCTTCTCTTAAACATCCAAACCTAGTCTTACCTCTTACTTCTCTTCTAGGCCTCATCATCCTATCCTAAAATCCTATATTCATTACTTTCTGCAGTACTTATTTTAAAATTAACATTTTCTCAGTGAAAAATGCTTTCAGCTGGCTTTTGCAAAAGATGTCAAGAGATAGACAAATGCTAGCACTGTAGCTGGATGATTTGAGGGCTAGTATCCTTCAATTTACTTGGCATTTTTCTCATGTTGACTGAGCTGACTGACGAACAGAAGATTACTGCTCTTCTTGGAACCACATCTGAATTTCAGGTAGAAGAAAGGGCATAGGATGAAAGAATAGGCTTATCAATTCCACCTCTTTTTATTTAGAAAACAGAAGCTCTTGCAGAAGTCTCACTCAGCAGGTGTGTTATGCTTCATTGGACAGAATTCTGTTACATAGTCACTCCTAACTGCAAAGTACAAGTGAGAAAGGGGTAGTGAACAGTAATGTAGTAAACAAAACAGTTTCTGGCATACATATGCATAAATACCAACATAATTCATTTGGATAAATCTTACATCTCCCTAACTAGTTTCAAAGTTCTGTGAGATCAGAGATCTAATCAGATTTAGTCATTTTACACTTCACACCAGGCAACTCTAAGTGTTCTCCTAATATCACATTTTTCAAACTGCTACAAAGAACACTAGTGTTTTTAAACTGTAACTTTAAACCAAAAATAATTATTTGAGAATGATTCTGTAAGTTTAGCTTCTTCTGACATTAATAACATTTTCAGTTAGTGAAGCAGAACCACTAGGAGTTTTGGGACAAGAGTTTCCTTTTTCTTTTTTAGTAGGAAGTAGACCTTACATAATTTTGGGAAGAAGTGTAGAAATGAAGGTCCGACAGGTATGATGGAAGATTAGAGAGGTAGTAACAATTCCACCTGAGAAACCAAGCAAATCCAGCTGCCAAACTAGCACTATAAGAAGGCTTTTGAGAAGATCTATGGAAAGCTGTACCGTGGTTTAGCTACCACGTCAGTGGGTTGGCTGCCAATTGTATGTTGGGTCTGGGACCATTGTTGGTCAACAGGATCAGGAGTTGGGAAGAAGAGCCAGATATGGATTGGAAAAGAATAAGGACAAGCTGGAAGCTGCTGGTCCTCTATGACTGCCTCTTTCTGCATCTAACCACAATGACTTTTGGACACTATGGTTCCTGCTTCACTTCTACCTCCCAAATCTTAGTCAAAATCATCTTTTGGCCACCTCTAATTTGGAACTCTCCAGAGAAGAAAATTTTGGAAATGTAATCCAGCTTAATCAAGTTGACATAGAACAAACCACTGCACTAAGTAAACTCTGCAAATGGAAATTGAATCCCTAATTAATAGGGAGTTAAAATAGCCTGGAGAGTTGGGACTGTCTTATTCTATTTTTTCTCTCTTTGTCCTGGCCAATATTTTAAGTCTTGAAGCACAGTCTGTCTTCATTGATCTCACTGTGCAAACTGGTTGTCCTCTGCCCTGGTACCTATCTCCTAGAGGGATGAGGGGAGTCTCTTTTTGGATTTAGGCTACAAGATGCTGCCAGGCAATCTTGTTATTTAACTGTTTTTTTCTTTGAGACAGGGTCTTGCTCTTTTGCCCAGGTTGGAGTGCAGTGGCACAACCACAGCCCACTGTAGCCTCTACCTCCCAGGCTCAAGCAATCCTCCCACCTCAGCCTCCCAAGTAGCTGGGACTATAGGGGTGCACCACTATGCCTGGCTATTTTTAAAAATGTTTGAAGAGATGGATTTCACTATGCTGTCAACACTGGATCATTTAACTTTCATTGATCATTATTGAATGTGTATGTTCTTGTTTCTTACATTTCTGTTGGCCTTCCTCTCCTGTTTCTCTATTCTGGGTGCAATTCTTATCTGTTGCCCAAGTATAGCCAGCTTGCTCTCTCCTGCATAAGCATGTTTGTGAACCATTACTTCTGGCTAGTAATTTATCTTTGGGTGATATAGATCTCCCATTTTTATTTTTACTAACCAACATGTATTCACTATCAGATATTTAATGAGCATCTAAAATATCATCCCTGGCCAGGCGCAATGGCTCATGCCTGTAATCCCAGCACTTTGGGAGGCCAAGGCGGACAGATCACCTGAGGTCAGGAGTTCGACACCAGCCTGGCCAAAATGGAGAAATCCTGTCTCTACTAAAAATACAAAAATTAGCCCGGCATGGTGGCAGGAGCCTGTAATCCCAGCTACTTGGGAGGCTGAGGCAGGGGAATCACTTGAACCTGGGAGGCAGAGGTTGCCTTGAGCCGAGATCATGCCACGGCACTCTAGCCTGGGCAACAGAACAAGACTCCATCACGAGCAAACAAACAAAACGTATCATCCCTATCCCCCACAGGAGCTCAAAGTGCAAAAATATCAATAAAATGAGAGAAAGTAAAAAATACCAACATAGAGCAACAAATAAATAGCTCTTGGAGGTCAAGAAGGGAATTGAATTCTATCTCCCTATGGGCCCTTTATTTACCTTTTCCAATCAGGGAGCTTAAATTTTCAAATCTTCATAATATTATCCTAGTATTTATGTTACAAATTTGATGTAAAAAGTAAAATTGTTTTTTTTGTTATATAGGATTTAAGGAATATTTTACTTATTTTTTAAAGTAAATTTTTATTTATTTATTTAAAGACAGAGTCTCGCTCTATTGCCAGGCTGGAGTGCAGTGGCACAATCTTGGCTCACTGCAACCTCTGCCTCCCGGGTTCAGGCAATTCTTCTGCCTCAGCCTCCCAGGTAGCTAGGATTACAGGCACACGCCACCATGCCTAGCTAATTTTTGTATTTTTAGTAGAGATGGGGTTTCACCATTTTGGTCAGGCTGGTCTCAAACTACTGACCTTGTGATCCACCTGCCTCGGCCTCCCACAGTGCTGGGATTTTAGATGTGAGCCACCGGGCCCAGACATTTATTTATTTTTTTGAGACAAAGTATCACTGTCACCTGGGCTGGAGTGTAGTGGCATGATCTCGGCTCACTGCAACCTCCGCCTGCTGGGTTCAAACAATTTTCCTGCCTCAGTAGCTGGGATTACAGGCACACGCCACAAAGTCCAGCTATTTTTTGTATTTTTAGTAGAGACAGGGTTTTGCTATGTTGGCCAGCCTGGTCTCGAACTCCTGACCTTGTGATTTGCCTGCCTCAGCCTCCCAAAGTGCTGGGATTACAGGCGTGAGCCACCATGCCAGATTTAAGGAATATTTTATAAACAGTATTGAAAAAGCTATGTAAATATGTTTGTAAAGGAAGATATAAATAATAATTTAAATCACATAAAGCCAGAAGAAACACCATGAAAATGTAAATCTAGAACTAAGAAAACTAGGCTGTAATTTTATTTCCACAGACTATTTGGAAATTATTTTTCTCTTTGCAGTGTTTCAGTGACATGGACTTCTGGGATTTAGAATTATTTAGTGTTGCATGCATTCACGGAAGCGTACTTGTCTCATAAAATCTGAAATTTAACAGCATAAATAAGCAGTACACTGATGGTGGCTTTAGAGCATTTTCTGCATAGTCAACATCATTGATGAATGCCAGGACAGGTTTTTGAGGACTATTTAGAATGATAGAATTTATTTTTTTTAGTGCAGTTATACATTTCCCCTTTGTATGAGACTAAATGCCATAAACTATTTCGATTATAGGTATAATTTCACTGTATTGTACATGGATAGGAAGGGGAAATATGACCATGCTCATTATGAAGTTGAAGTGTGGATTTACACATACATACAATACAATCATCCAAACAGCTGCAGGGCTGAGGAAATGGCCGGAAATGTTCTGCAGCAGCAGAGCGGGGAAGCTGTCACATGCTTTCATTTTTTTGCTGAAAATTTAGGTAAGGGGGAAAAATAGGATGTAGAATTAGTTCTGAAAATACGATTCTGATTGTACAGAATTCCTATCTTCTAATTCAATCTGATTTCATTGTTTCAGCTTAGAATGGTTGAGACCCTCAGATTCAATTTAGTATATTTTTACCCATTCCTACTTCTTGCCTACTGGTTAGTGTAAGGGTTATTGCCGAGTTTAAAATGAGGAAACTCAGACCAGCCTAGGAAAATTAAATGCCAATTTATTAAGCTCCCGGGCGAGGTTCCGTCGTAGGGAAAAGGGAGCAGCGAAGTCGCTTGACTCCTCTTGGGCGTGGGGTTTATAGGGAGTGAAGGCGTTTGATTGGTTGTGGAGAAACAGGACGTGGACGGGCAAGCTGCTACTGGTAGGTAGGCGGGATTTCCGGTGAGCAGGCCGCCCAGGGGTAGTGGGACCTGGATGGAGCAAAATGCTATTGCGCAGGTTCTGGCAGGCCTTCTTTTAAATTTTGGCGGGGTTTTCCAACGGTGGGCTAGGTGCCGGGTGCAGAGTTTAGTGTTGAGTGCAGATTCTGGTGCGGAATGCAGAAGTGGGCATTGGGGAAGCCACCTGGCGGAGCTAGATGCTGAGTGCAGGGCTTGATGTCCAGCGCGGAGTGGTGATGTAGTTTCCAGGCGCAGAGAGGGATGGGCGTGTCCGAGCTCCTGGCGAGGCATCTGGCCTTACAGTTAGGGTAGACGAAGAAAGAGGAGAAGAGGTATGTTGAATGTTTACCTTTGTCTTCTGTTCTAATTTGCTATCAATATGGCATCATAAAATTTTTAAAGATTTTTGGGCCACTGCAGTCGTTCACACCTGTCATCCAAGCATTTTGTGAGGCCAAGGCGGGTGGATCATTTGAGGCCAGGAGTTCAAGACCAGCCTGGCCAACATGGTGAAACTCCATCTCTACTAAAAATACAAAAATTAGCTGGCGTGGTGGTGCATGCCTGTAGTCCCAGCTGCTTGGGAAGCTGAGGCAGGAGAATCGTTTCAACCCAGGAGGTGGAGGTTGCAGTGAACTGAGATCATGCTACTGCACTTTAGCCTGGTGACAGAGTGAGACCTCGTCTTAAAAAAAAATTTTTTTTTCAAAGATTTTTTTTTTTTAATTTCAGGAGGCTTGCAAATGCCAGAGATAGCCACATTAAAAATTTTTTTTCTTTCTTTTTTCTTTTTGAGGTGGAGTCTTGCTCTGTTGCCCAGGCTGGAGTGCAGTGGTGTGATCTTGGCTCACTGTAACATCTGCCTCAGCCTCCTGAGTAGCTGGGATTACAGGCGCGCACTACCATGTCCGGCTAATTTTTGTATTTTTAGTAGAGATGGGGTTTTGCCATGCTGGCCAGGCTGGTCTCAAACTCCTGACCTCGTGATCTGCCTGCTTTGGCCTCCCAAAGTGCTGGGATTACAGGTATGAGCCACCATGCCCAGCCAAAAGCATTTTCTTATTGTGATAATGTTGAGAAATGTTAAGTTTATGAATATTGATGAATGCTGAGTGTATGATAGAATATATTGTTTGCTAGGAAGAACAATGGCAAGGAAAATCTAGCCACCCCCACCAAGAAAACTACTTGGGGCATTCCAAAGTGGCAGGACAATATATAAATGCCACATACCTGTTAAAACAATTCTTTAAGATATCTGACTCTGCCCCCATGGCTCCCTAATGGAGAATACTTTTTAGGTTGATTGTGATCAGTGGTAAGCAGGCACCAGCTGACTACTTGGCATGTTTTGTATTATGAGAAAATACCGAACACCTATTTGTTAATAATGATCACCTGTTCAGAGAGAATAACTGCATGGGTCAGCGTCTAGTTGGGGCCTTCAGCCTGGAATGCTGTTAGCCCTGAGGCTCTCAGTTTGGAAGGCTGCTGCCCTCCCCGACCCCCCCATAGACCTACTTTGCTGTTCTATCTGCATGTCTGCCTCTCAGTTCCTTCAGCACCCCCTGGGTGGGAGTCTCTATGGCCGAGCTGACTCTCGGTATGGTAAAATATATATAATATAACAAAATTTACCATTTTATTCATTTTTCAGTTTACAGTTCCATGGCATTCATTACGTTCACATTGTTGTGCAACCATCGTCACTCTGTATCTCCAAAACTTTTAAATTATCCTAAAAACAACACTTCTTTTCTAACTTACTGGTAGGAGAGTAGGGTCATTGGAATAGAAAGGAAATTAAGAAAACAAATAGCAGATCCCATGTGTTATTCGGTTTCCTGATGAAAAGAAACAGTGAAAAGGAAATTCTTAACCTTGGTCAGCAGCCTACCACCAAGGCCTATTAAGAGATATGTTTAAAGAACAGCTCAGAGAACGTATACTGTTCCTTGCTTTGGCATCATGGCTTTGATAACCATGTGTAATCTTTGAATCTGTTGTGCTGAGTTGAGCCTCATGTGATCTTGTAGTATTTTTTAAAAATCTAGCCAGGCATGGTGGCTCACTCCTGTAATCCCAGCACTTTCTGATGTGGGCAGATCACGAGGTCAGGAGATCAAGACCATCCTGGCTAACACAGTGAAACCCCATCTCTACTAAAAATACAAAAAATTAGCCGGGCATGGTGGCACATGCCTGTAGTCCCAGCTACTCGGGAGGCTGAGGCAGGAGAATCACTTGAACCCAGGAGGAGGAGGTTGCAGTGAGCTGAGATCATGCCACTGCTCTGTAGCCTGGTGACAGAGCAAGTCCATCTCAAAAAAAAAAAAAAAATTCCTGTAGCCCTGAACCTACCCTACACTACCAATAGGCCACACTTGGTCATTCCTAAGGGCAATAAAAGCTTTCTTCTAAAGTTGAGAAGAAGGTCAGAAAGGTAAAACCAAGAAAAAGGAAGCATTTGTGTTGAAGGCATAGAGCAACTCTTCTAAGATCTGTATACTCCCTGTCTTCTTCATCTTGAGCTCCACTCTGAAATCTTCCTGGTCTTTGAGACAGGGCAGTACATGTTCTCCTTTAAGAAGTCAGTATTATATCTAATTCCTGTCTGTTTGGAAACATTGTCCCGTTTTATAAAATTCCTAGATAAGGCCCTGGCCTTAGACAGAGAACTCCTTTACTATCTTCTGGACCATAGCACATAGGATTACTCTTACTTTTCAGGCCTCTTAGAAAGCATAACATGGAAAGCCTTTGTGTAGAAGAAAGCAGTCCAAAATTTCCCTTCAGTTTTTAGCTTTTGAACTCTAATCAAAGCCCAGATTTCCTCCTTGTTGAATTAAATTATTTAAAGATGTTTGGGAGATGGGGAATGGAAATTTGTGCATGAAAATGAACCCTAGGTGATATCAGGGCTATCCTGAAAGCAGGCATCAGTTGACCAAGATAACATATCTGTGTCCAATATGCTAGTACAGTTAGTTTTTGTCCCATGAATTTAACACTAGGTACAAGGGAGCAACCCTATTTTTGGTGATAATACCCTATGAAGTTGTTGTCACATGGTAAAGTAATGTTTTGCAATGTTACACAAGTGTTGTTTGGTGTCAAAAAGTGATACTTGTGATAAAGCTATCACCAGGTAGTTCTAAAGAAAAAAGAGCTGGGTACAGTGGCTCATGCCTGTAATCCCAGCACTTTGGGAGGCCAAGGCAGGAGGATCATGGCACTGCACTCCAGCCTGGGTGACAACATGAGACCTTGTTTCAAAAACAAGCAAACACAAAAAGTCTTGGGGTTAAGCCCACTAGTGTGCCTTTCTTGTGACAAGATCAGCAAAAGTGAAATCATCTTTGAATATACCTCATCTGTTTAAAAATCCTTTCCAAGACTGATTTCTTTTGGTTACAAAAGCTAGTTCCTGCAAGAGTTTTCTACAATGAGTTTGTTAAACTGCAAAGTCTGTAGACACAGTTCTCCACAAGACTGCCCTTACTTTAGGTAACAGCCACAAGTTTGGGGGTTCCAGGGCAACTCTCACTTCTGACCAGCTGGCTATAAATTCAGGGGTTCCCACAGCCACTCTCAGGTTTGATAATTCACTAAAAAGATTCACAGAACTTACTGAAAGTTCTATATGTATTATCATTTTATTACAGCAAAAAGATACAAATCAGAATCATCCAAAAGAAGAGATGTATCAGGTGACATCTGGGAGGGGATCCAAATGCAGAGCTCCCATTGTCTTCAGGGGATATGTTACCTGCCCAGTGTCAAAGTGTGAAAATAATCAAGGCGTGTTGCCAGCCAGGTAAACTCATCCAAGTTTCAGTGGCCAGAGTTTTTGTTGAGGTTTCATGACATAGGCATGATTGATTGAATCATTGTGCATGTGGTTGAACTGAATCTCCATCACCTCTCTTCTCAAAGGTCAAGCTGACATCACATGGCTCAAAGCCCCAACCCTCTAATCACATGGTTGGCCTTTCTGGCAGGGCAAGCCCACATCTGAAGCTCTTCACTAATAGAAATTATCAGGTGTGATTTGGTGGTCCACAATGAATAACAAAGATACTCCTATCACTTGTACAATTCTAAGGTTTTAGAAATTAATCTCCCAGGGCCAGGTACAATGGCTCATGCCTACAACCCCACCATTGTGGGAGGCTGAGGTAGGCAGATTGTTTGAGTCCAGGTGTTTGAGACCAGCCCAAGCAACATGGCAAAATGTCATCTCCACAAAAAATACAAACATAAGCTGGGTGTGGTGGTGCGTGCCTGGTAGTCCCAGCTACTTGGGAGGCTGAGGTGGGAGGATCACTTGAGCCCAGGAGGCAAAGGTTGTAATGAGCTGAGATCGTACCACTGCATTCCAGCCTGGGCCCTGTCTCAAAAAACAAAAACAAACAACAACAACAAAAAAAAATAAAGGAAGGCCAGGCGAGGTGGCTCATGCCTGTAATCCTAGCCCTAGCACTTTGGGAGGCTGAGGCAGGTGGATCACTTGACCTCAGGAGTTCGAGACCAGCCTGGCCAACATGGTGAAAACCCATCTCTACTAAAAATACAAAAATTAGCCAGGTGCTGTGACGTGTGCCTGTAATCCCAGCTACTTAAGAGGCTGAGGCAGGAGAATCACTTGAACTCAGGAAGTGGAGGCTGCACTAAGCTGAGATTATGGCACTGCACTCCAGCGTGGTGAGACTCTGTTTCAAAAAAAAAAAAAAAAAGGAAATTATCTCCCAGGAGCTGGGGACAAAGACCTGCAAAATTGCCAAATTATTTATTATATAGTCCCTGAGTATTGTTTCCATGGAGGGGAATATGATGGGGGGATTTTATGTTTCTGGCTGTCTGATCTGTTGTGTTACTCTAAAAAAAGTCACTTAGTGGTTGACTCCAATTAATCAGGAAAGTACTGATTTTTTTTTTTGTCAGAGCAAAAGAACTTAACTACTGATTTATTACACAGAGTATAAAAGGAAAATGAAGGCACCTACCTGGAAAGAGAATATAAACCCAATAGTTTGATTTTGGGTTTTAGCCATATTATGAAAAATTATAGCCAAGCATTAGACTTTTACCAAGGAGTGATTAAGGAGACAAAACGCATTATTAAGGATAAGGACCTTATAGGTATTAAAGTTAACAATCCAAAACTTCAAAGCAACTAGAAAGAAAGAAAATAGCTTGAAAAATAATGAACAAAAGCCTGTTGATATGAGCATGACAATCTGTGACTCCAGTCATCTAGGTCTTGTTTCATGAGTCTCTGATGGAAGCTGTCAACTTTGTGCAGGCATCTTGATGGGAAAGTCTTGGGTGGACACTCTCTCCTCATGATCTTGTGGTTTCTGGCCCATAGGGCTTTCTTGTAACTTAAGGATGAATAAGTTTCTCTACTTGAAAGAAATGGTTCTAAGCATCAACACTCCAGAGTTTTGGTATAGTGTTAGATGTCTACAGTAACTTATATGGGTCCTTTTCCTCAAGGCTCAAGGGCTATTTTCCTCTGAGGTCTCTTCCCCGAGATGAAAAATATGAGAACATTATCAAAATAGAAGACAGTGGAATGATTTCTTGAGGGGTAACAGAAAATTAATATATAAGCATATAGTCAATCATTATCTTGGGAATAGGAACACTCCAAGGAGACTCCAGGGCTTTTTAATTTGTGCCACAAGGTTATTACAGTGGCCCCTGAGTGACAAAAACATTGGAACTTAATAACCTGATGCAAAAATTTTTTGAAGACAATTATTGTACCAGTCTTTGTACATGAAAAAAGTATATTTCTAAGCTATATCACTCAGGGACCAGACAGGAAGCAGAAACCAGATCAGTTTTGAACAGGGAAAGGTTAGTATAAAGAATTATTAACTAGCAGGAGATGAGTGAATTCAAAAAGGAGTAAACAAGGACTCTAAAGAATCCAGAAGTAGCAGGTGCAGAAAAACAGCTCATCCCTGTAGGCTGAGGAAGAAAAAATGATGAAGAGGAGAAAGAGCTACTCTCAGCAACCACCACCCCAGAGCTGAGATTTAGACGTCTTCAAAGAAGACATAGTTTTTTGTTTTGTTTTTGTTTTTGAGACAGTTTCCCTCTTGTAACCCAGGCTGGAGTGCAGTGGCACAGTCTCGGCTCACTGCCGCCTCTGCCTCCCAGGTTCAAGCAATTCTCCTGCCTCAGCCTCCTGAATAGCTGGGATTACAGGCACACACCACCACACCCGGCTAATTTTTGTATTTTTAGTAGAGACTGGGTTTCACCATGTTAGCCAGGCTTGTCTTGAACTCCTGACCTCAGATGATCCGCCAGCGTCAGCCTCCCAGAGTGCTGGGATTACAGGCGTGAGCCACTGAGCCGGGCCAGAAGACATATTTACTACAAATACAGCCAAACAGTCTGGCAATGGTGAAGACACTTGCTAGAGGGGCCTGTAAAAGTGATTCACCATTGCCTGAGGGGGATAGGCAGGCAGGGCCAGTCTGCAGAAAGGGTTGGCTGTTGCTAGAGGATATAGGTGGCTGGACCTGGTCTAAAGTCGCCTCCAGGAGGGGAACTATATAGACTGAGGGCACACCTAAAGCTCTTTTGTTAGGCTGTGTATTGAAGACTAAAAATAGAAGGCTGGAGCCCAACTGAAAGTGTCTTTCCGCAGCTGTGGCCATGCAGTGTCACTCTAGCTCCCTCTGCTGATGCACCATGACGTTTTATCTGTGGGCAAAAAAACGATCATAGAGTTCAGCACTGATCATGACTCAGGGCAAAATAGTGTAGATTTGCAATGGAGCGATGACGTTAAATTGGTAACTGGCACATAAGCAGTCACAACCATTAAATAATATTAATAATTTCATTTTTATTCCAAATTGTATAGAATTCTCACACTTTTTTTTCTTTGAGATGGAGTCTTGCTCTGTCAACTAGGCTGGAGTGCAATCTGTGATCTCGGCTCACTGCAACCTCTGCCTCCCAGGTTCAAGTGATTCTCCTGCCTCAGCCTTCTGAGTAGCTGGGATTACAGGCTCATGCCATCGCACTCAGCTAATTTTGTATTTTTAGTAAAGACGGGGTTTCACCATGTTTACCAGGCTGGTCTCAAACTCCTGACCTTAGGTAATCCACTTGCCTCGGCCTCCCAAAATGCTGGGATTACAGACATAATCCACCGCACCTGGTCACACGAAATTAAAATTTAAGAGAATGTCACACATGCCTAATTATGTCTACTATCTTTCTCTTAATTGAAAAAATCACTTTTTGGCTGAACTGGTGGCTATTTCAGTAAATTCAAAGAAAGTTTTGATTTATAAGAGAACGGTAAGAGAACTTCACAGGCCGGGCACGGTGGCTAACTATGCCTGTAATCCCAGCACATTGAGAGGCCAAGGTGACTGGATCGCTTGAGCTCAGGAGTTTGAAACCAGCCTGGGCAACATAGTGAAACCCCATCTCTACTAAAAATACAAAAATTAGCAGATGTGGTGGTGCGTGCCTGTAATCCCAGCTACTTGGGAGGCTGAGACAGGAGGATTGCTTGAACCCAGGAGGCGGAGTTTGCAGTGAGCTGAGATCGCACCACTGCACTCCAGCCTGGGCAACAAGAGTGAAACTCCGTCTCAAAAAAAAAAAAAAAATTTAAGGACAGATAATTTAGCAGTTAAACGTTGTACTACAGCCGGGCATGGTGGCTCATGTTTGAAATGTCAGCACTTTGGGAGGCCGAGGTAGGCAGACTGCTTGAGCCCAGGAGTTTGAGACCAGCCTCAGCGATACGGTGAAACCCTGTCTCTACTTGAAAAATGCAAAAATTAGCTGGGCTTGGGGGTCTGTGCCTGTAGTCCCAGATACTCAGGAGGCTGAGGTGGGAGGATAGCTTAGGCCAGGAAGGTCGAGGCTGTGGTGAGCTGAGATTGTGCTGCTGCACTACTGCCTGAGTGACAGAGCAAGACCCTGTCTCAAAAAAAGAAAAATAAATAAAACCAACCAACCAAACAAAAAAAAGGTACTAAAGGTACTACAAAGGTACAGCAGTTAAAATAATGTGGTATTGGAACATAGATAGAGCCATTGAACAGAACAGAAAAGAAAATCCAGAAAAACACATATACATATATGACTATTAAACTTTCAATCCACTTTAAAGGTCAATCTTCTCAAGTATATGTGTTTTTTTGGTTGGTTTAAGAGAGGATCTGGCTTCATCGCCCAGGCTAGAATGCAGTGGCGTGATCATTGCTCACTGCAACCTCCGCCTCCAGGGCCAAGTAGTTCTCCTGCTTCAGCCTCCCAAGTAGCTGGGATTACAGGCGTGCACCACCACGCCCAGCTAATGTTTGTATTTTTAGTAGAGACGGGGGTTTTGCCATGTTGGCCATGCTGGTCTTGAACTCCTGGGCTCAAGTGATCTGCCCTCCTTGGCCTCCTAGAGTGCTAGGATTTCATGTGTGAGCCACCGTAAACAGCCCAAGCATGTGTTTTAAAAGGAGAGGAATTTTTCTCATAGTTGCTTCCAAGTTGACCACTACTTCTCTGTCAGTGGTTCCTCAATCCTTCTGCATTTCTTTGGTTGCGCTGGTTACAATCTAAAACTCACTAACGCGATATCCTCTTACATCAATGCCGACAACTCCGCAAGGGCTTCTATAGACTAAAAGAAGGTGAGGCAGGCTTATCTTGTTTCATAAATTGGTCCTTGCTTCCATCTACAGCTCCAACTATAAAGCTGTTAGTTGCTCTAAAGAGGAGTTTATAACATGTGAAACTATAGACCAGATGTGACTTTTTGCAAGGTTGGAAGCAAAGGTTCTCAAGAAGTTATACCCTGCCCAGGGCTCCACTATAGACTCACTTGGTTCTTAACTTTTCTCTTCAGTCCTTAGGTCTCCCCCTCCTTTCTGTAACAGTGCTTCCTTTTTTGGAGAGGAAATCCCACCTTCTAACCACCAGGGCTGGTCTCATTATAGGGGACATTCTCCTCTCCAGAAGTATGGTTCTCTAAATTTGGGTCATTTCTTTAAGAACAATAGCTCAGAGCAGCAACAAGGAAGTCTAAGATGAGCTTTGGGAGATGAAGTCCTGTATTGCAGTCCCACATGGGCCAATAGCAAATTTGGACCTCTTTCAGATCGTCCCACCAGAGATAACTGCACCTTTTAATTTTGTTTGGAAGTCTATTGAGTAGGTAACTATTGGATTAGAAATATATACATTTATATCGCTTGATAATAAATACTGAAGAATGTTAGTCTAAACTTATAAGTAGGAAGAGAAACACTTTCCTATTGCCTATAATTTGCAAGAACACCACTACTTATATTGGAGTAATTACATTGTTATACACACTGATTTTAATGTCTGTCTTCCACCATTGCCCTCACTCCTACTCCTTAGTTTTTGCTTTCAAATTATGCTCTGTTTAGACCCGCAAGGAGTAATGATAAATAGGCTCATTTCTTAACAATAGGCTTATTTAGAGGATGCTACCTTACCTAGAGAATCTTGGCTAGAGCATTTCAATTATTCATTGTAAGGTTGTAAGTTACCGTCTTAGCCTTAGCACAATTATCTTCTCTAATTTGTGATGACAGTGGTGGTGTAGAGGTGATTTCATGCTTCCAGTTACATAAAAGTGTCATTTCTAAATGTTACTAAACTTCATTAATAATCAGATAAATGTAAACTAAAAGGACAACAACGATGTATCACTTTTTGCCTACGAAATTCCAATCTGATAGGCAAAAAGTGATATATCGTTATTCTATTGTCCTTTTAGTTTACATTTATCTGATTAAATATCTAGTGCAGAAGGAAGTAGACACTTTCACCCAATGTTATTATTTGTTTAAGTTGATACAATCTTCCTGGAAGGTAACTTAGTCGTATGTTTAAATAATTAAAGTATGTTGTCAGATAATGACGACTCAAAAGCTCATTATAAAAACTGTTGATTAAGCAAAGTTAAGTGTATTAGATTTTACTGCATTAAGAAAGTATACCACCTTCACTGAGCCTTAACAGTGTCTCAAAATAGAAAATTAGAAACAATTATTTGTAAGGTTTTAGAGCTTGGGCTAAATGCTTTCAGAGAATGTCAGGAATATGATTGGGATTGGGCACAGTTTATTATATAGTAGCTTGATATTGGTGGGCACAGCAAGGGAATTGTTTTAAAGCATTTTTTTTTTTTTTTTTGAGACAGGGTGTCACTCTGCCACCTACACTGTAGTTCAGTGGGTCGATCATGGCTCACTGCAGCCTCAACCTGGGTTCCAGTGATCCCCCCAACTCACCCTCCCAAATAGCTGGGACTACAGGCATGTGCTACCATGCTGGGTTAATTTTTGTATTATTTGTAGAGATGGGATTTCACTATATTGCCCAGGCTAGTCTTGAACTTCTAGCCTCAAGTGATCCCCCCTACTCAGCTTCCTAAAGTGATGGAATTACAGGCATGAGCCACCATTTCTGCTCTTCACTATCACTTTAAAAAGACAAATACGTGAAATATACATAGACAGTGTTTTATATTTTAAATAAAAGGAATAAGTTAATAAACATCTGAATGACTGGATAAATTATGGGCATTTATAAAATAGATCATAATGCCACCATAAAAAGGTATATTTTTTTCATATTGACATAGAAATGTCTATGCTTACTAAGTAAAGAAAAAGTATAGAATTACAATGCATATATTACCATTTGTTTGGCTTCAGGCAGTGATGTGCCAGAGCTGGTTCATATGGGCTTGAGAGAGCACAGGGCTCTTGAGAGCCACATGTGCTCATTTCTTCACAACTGCAGTCAGGCTTCATGCTGGTGGTTTAAAAATTGGCCATAGTGAGAGTATTTAAAGCATTTTCATCAAGGAAGTCAGCAAAGACTACAAAATCAGGGGGAAATTTTTTCCTTCCCCAGAGCTGGTTTACTAGCATGCCGCTGGCTTCAAGTAACAGAAAACACGACTAGCACAGGCTTAAACTCTAGGGCCATTTATTGCTTACTACAAGGAGATGAGAGGTGGTGGGCAGTTGAGGAAAGGGTCAGCAACTAAATATATCATCGAAGATCAAAGCTCTTTTTATTCTTATCTCAGTAAATGTGCCCTTACATTTCATTGTTCAGAATTGTTCACATAGCCAACCCTAGCTACAAGGGAGCCCGGGAGAGTCAATAGCTGATAGCAGGAAACAGGGTAGTCATGAGTCAAACATGCATCTTCTGGAGTTGTACCTGTTACTGCTACAAACAAATCAGGGTTTATCAGCAAGGGTGGGGTAGGGAATGGATAAACAACTAATAGTGTCTGCTACTAATGTGTATGTGTGTACATGTGAATAAATATAACAATAAATAAATAAATGCTCATTATTTAAAACATATAGCTGGGTATGGTGGCTCATGCCTGTAGTCCCAGTTACTTGGGAGACTGAGATGGAAGAATCACTTGAGGCCAGGCATTTGAGGCCAGCTTAGGTAACATAGTGAGACCGCCCTATATCTGTAAAAAACAGAAGTATGTTTTTTTTTGCTTTTGTTTTTGTTTTGAGACAGAGTCTTGCTCTTGTCACCCCAGGCTGGAGTATAGTGGTGTGATCTTGACTCACTGTAACTTCTGCCTCCCAGGTTCAAGCCATTCTTGTGCCTCAGCCTCCGGAGTAGCTGGGATTACAGGTGTGCACTACCACACTCAGCTAATTTTTGTATTTTTAGTAGAGACGGCGTTTCTTCATGTTGTCCAGGCTGGTCTTGAACTCCTGACCTCAAGTGATCCACCCACCTCGGCTTCCCAAAGTGCTGGGATTATAAGTGTGAGACATCTGTGTCTGCCCAAAAATTATGTATTTATTTATACATCAAAATGTCTATAAAGAGGCCACGCGAGGTGGCTCATGCCTGTAATCCCAACACTTTGGTAGGCAGAAATGGGCGGAGCACGAGGTCAAGAGATGGAGACCATTCTGGCCAACATTGTGAAACTTCGTCTCTACTAAAAATACAAAAGTTAGCTGGGCGTGGTGGTGTGCACCCATAGTCCCAGCTACTTGGGAGGCCAAGGCAGGAGAATCACTTGAACCTGGGAGGCAGAGGTTGCAGTGAGCCGAGATCGTGCCACTTTCCTCCAGCCTGGCGACAGAGTGAGACTCCGTCTCAAAAAAAAAAAACAGTCTATAAAGAAATATAATATATAATACATTCTTAAGTGTTTTTAGATTTGGGGTGGAGAGGTTGGACTTTGAGAATACTTTACATATTTTTATGTATATGTATTTTTATTTATTTTTAAAAAGACTTTAAGAGCAGTTTTAGGTTCACAGCAGAATTAAACAGAAAGCGCTAAGATTTCCTGTATACGCCCTTCCCCACCACATGCATAACTTCCCCCATTGTCAGCATCTTCTGCCAGAGTGGTACATTCGTTGCAATACATGAACCATAATAATCATAATCACCCAATCATAATCACCCAACATCTGTCATTTACATTAGGGTTCCCTCTTGGTGTTGTATATTCATGGGGTTAGACAAATTATAATCTACCATTATAGTAGCATATGGAGTAGTTTCACTGGCATAAAAACTGTTTTTGCTCTGCCTATTTATCCCTTTCCCTACCAATTCTTGGCAACCACTGATCTTCTTACTGTCTTCCTAGTTTAATTTTCCAGAATGTCATACAGGTATACCTTGGAGACTTTGCAGGTTGAGCTCCAAACATTGCAATACAGTAAGTCACACAAATATTTGGATTTCCCAATGCATATAAAACTTATGTTTACACTATTCTGTAGTCTATTAAGTATGCAATAAGGCTCTGTCAATGGCTCATGCCTGTAATCCCAGCACTTTGGGAGGCTAAGGCAGGAGGATCACTTGAGCCTAGGAGTTCGAGATTAATCTGGGTAATGTGGTAAAACCCAATCTTTACAAAAAATACAAAAATATAGCTGGATATAGTGGCACACACCTGCCGTTCCAGCTATTAAGGAGGATGAGGTGGGAAGACTGCTGACGCTCAAGAGGTTGAGGCTGCAGTGGGCTGTGAGTATCCCATTGCACTTCAGCCTGGGCGACAGAGCAAGACTCTGTCTCTACAAAAACGCAAAAATTAGTCGAGTGTGGTGGTGCACACATATAGTCCTAGCTACGTGGGAGGCTGAGGTGGGAGGATTGCTTGAGCCTGGAAGGCCAAGGCTGCAGTGAGCTGTGATCATGCCACTGCATTCCAGCCTGGGCAACAATGTGAGACCCTACCTCAAAAAACAAGATAAAATAAATAAGTTATAAATTCTTGTCATTTCAACAACGTTCACAGCATCTTCACCAGGAGCGGATTCCATCTCAAAAAACCAGTTTCTTGCTCGCTTTAGCAGCACATATACTAAAACTGGAACGATGTAGAGAAGATTAGCATGGTCCCTGAGCAAGGATGATAAGCAAATTTGTGAAGTGTTCCATATTTTTTGACAAATGAGATCTAATTAAACTAAAGAGCTTCTGCACAGCAAAAGAAACTACCATCAGAGCAAATAGGCAACCTACAGAATGGGAGAAAATTTTTCCAATCTACCCATCTGACAAACGTCTAATATCCAGAATCTACAAGAAACTTAAATTTACAAGAAAAAAAAACCCAGCAAAAAGTGGGCAAAGAACATGAACAGACACTTCTCAAAAGAAGACATTTTATGTAGCCAACAAACATATAAAAAAAGTTCAAATCACTGATCATTAGAGAAATACAAATCAAAACCTCAATGAAATACCATCTCACACCAGTCAGAATGGCAATTATTCAAAAGCCAAGAAACAACAAGTACTGGCGAGGCTGTGGAGAAATAGGAATGCTATTACACTGTTGGTGGGAATGTAAATTAGTTCTACCACTGTGGAAGGCAGTGTGGTAATTCCTCAAGGATCTAGAACCAGAAATACCATTTGACCCAGGAGTCCCATTGCTGGGTATATACCCCAAGGAATATAAATCATTCTATTATAAAGATACATGCACGTGTATGTTTATTGCATCATGATTCACAATAGCGAAGACATGGAATCAACCCTAATACCCATCAATGATAGACTGAATTAAAAAAGTGTGGTACAGATACACTATGGAATGCTATGCAGCCGTAAAAGGAATGAGATCATGTCCTTTGCAGGGACATAGTTGAAGCTGGGAGCTATCATCCTCAGCAAACTAACATAGCAACAAAAAACCAAACACCACATGTTCCCACTCACAAGTGGTAGCTAAACAACGAGAACACATGGACACAGGGAGGGGAACAACACACACTGGGACCTGCTGGGGGGCAGGGGAGAGCATCAGGACAAATAGCTAATGCATGTGGGGCTTAATACCTAGGTTATGAATCTGCATGTTCTGCACATATATCCCAGAATCTAACATAAAATAAAAAAAAAAGGAAATCACCTTCTTTGCTTATTCATAAGAAGAAACTCCTCATTTGTTTAAGTTTTATGATGACACTGAAACAGTTCAGTCACATCTTCAGACATCACTTTTTTTTTTTTTTTGAGGAGGTAAACCAATTTTATTGTCTATTATGTTATACAAAAATCTACAAATAATAGATTTGTATAGAAAAAATGGTAATAAATGAGAGTGTAAAACATATCATTTAAATTTGTTTTTTTTCCCCATGATATTAGGATGATAATCACGTCAAAGCATGTGTCTAGCTTCAGAGTCGGATTTGTTCAATGGCCAAAGCCTGCCATAAAACTATGGCTTTCAGTGTCTGTCTGCTCTACTGGCTCTTGACAAAACTTTTGAGGTCTTCAAGAAAAGTAATGTTCTCCTGGTGCTCTAGGGCTGTGCTGAGCTCCACCAACTCATCTGCAAAAGTGTTGTCCAGCCCTCAGTCCACAAGGAAATCCATTAGGTGGTCATATAAGGCCCAGTCCAGGGAATCTGTGTTGAGTGTATAATTAGTAACCTTCCATTCAGAGTCGCTGTGGACTGAAAGCTAACTTCCCTGATAGAGAAGATGTCACTCTCAGCCTCATCCTCTTGTCCAAACTCATCTTCTGGATAATGACAGTCCAGCACAAGGGCCTTCTTGCCATCATTCTTTATAACTTCAACCATGAAACTGGGAGTTGATGTCAATTCAGGCTCCTGTTCTTCAACCTTCTGCCCTTTCGAGGGTCTCCTCCTCACCATCAAATGTTGCTGGGATGCTGTTGCTAATGTTGAAAGTGACAGTGATTTTTCCCCCGGCAACTTTCCGCACTAATTTAGCTTCTGTCCCATTCAGTTCCAGCTCCCAACCTCCAGACATCTTAGGGAGGGTTTTATGCTTCCGGATTTTTCTTTCCTCCTTAATTTCATCACTCAGGAAATCAACAAAAGCTTTGTCTCCTTTGGTGTGCAGCGCGCCGCAGCCAAAGCCTCAGGCGCAGGGCCTGTGAGGCTGCAGGAGGCCCCGGCGCTCAGGCATCACTTCTAATTCTAGTCCCCCTTGCTGTTTCTACCACCTCTGCAGTAGAAATTAAAGAATTAATTCTCAACTGAAGAATTAAACCTCTGAAAGTCATCTGTGAGGGTTGGTATCAACTTTTTTCAAACTCCTGTTAATGTTGACATTTTAGCTGGGTGCAGTGACTCATGCCTGTAATCTCAGCATTTTGGTACGTTCAGATGGGAGGATCACTTGAGCCCAGGAGTTTGAGACCAGCCTGGGCAATATATAAGAGTTTGCCTCTAAAAAAAATTAAAAAACAATTAGCCAGGTGTGGTAGTGTGGTGTGTTCCTGCAATCCTAGCGACTGGGGAGGCTGAGGAGGAGAATTGCTTGAGTCCAGGAGTTTCAGGCTGTAGTGAGCCATGATCATGCCACTGTACTTCAACCTGGGCCACAAAGCAAGACCCTCTCTCTCTCTCTTTTTTTTTTTTTGAGACAGAGTCTCACTCTGTCACCCAGGCTGCAGTGCAATGGTGCAATCTTAGCTCACTGCAACCTCCAACTCCCAGGATCAAACCATTCTCCTGCCTCAGCTTCCCAAGTCACTGGGACTACAGGCATGTGTCATCATGCCAGGCTAATTTTTGTATTTTTAGTAGAGACGGTTTCACCATGTTGGCTAGGCTGGTCTCGAACTCCTGACTTCAAGTGATCTGTCCACCTCTGCCTCAAGACCCTATCTCTTAAAAAAAAGCTGACATTTTGATCTCTTCTTGTGAGTCACATATGTTCTCACTGGCATCTAGAATGGTAAATTTTTCCCAGAGAGTTTTCAATTTACTTTGCCTAGATCCATTAGAAGAATCACTATCTGCAGCAGCACAGTCTTATGAAATTTCTTTCTGTTTTTTTTTTTTGAAATGGAGTCTTGCTCTGTTTACCAGACTGGAGTACAGTGGCACAACCTCAGCTCACTGCAACCTCTGCCTCCCAGGTTCAAGCGATTTTCCTGCATCAGCCTTCTGAGTAGCTGGGATTATAGGCATGCATCACCACGCCCAGCTTATTTTTGTGTTTTTGGTAGAGATGGGGTTTCACCATGTTGGCCAGGCTGGTCTCAAACTCCTGACCTCAAGTGATTCACCCACCTCGGCCTCCGAAAATGTTGGCATTACAGGCATGAGCTACTGCTCCTAGCTGAAATATAGTTCTTAAATAATAAAACTTGAAAGACAAAAGTCTTCATTGACTCATGCAGAATGGATGCTGTGTTAGCAGGCATGAAAACAATACCAATCTCCTGGTACATAATCATCAGAGCTCTTCGTTGACCAAGTGCACTGTCAATGAACAATAAAATTTTGAAAGTAATTTTTTTTTCTGAGCAGTAGGTCTCTACAGTAGGCTTAAAATACTCTGTAAACATGCCATAAAGAGATATACTGTCATCCAGGCTTTGTTGTTTCATTAATAAAGCACAGGCAGAATAGATTAGCATAATTTTTCAAGGTGCTAGGATTTTTAGAATGGTAAATAAGCACTGGCTTTAACTTAAATGACCACCTGTGGTGGTCCCTAACAAGAGTCAGCCTGTTCTTGGAAGCTCTGAAGCCAGGCATTCACTTCACCGCTGTAGGAATCATCTTCCGATAGAAGGCTGTTTTCTGTACATTAGAAATCTGATGTTTAGTATAGTCATCTTCATCAATGATTTTAGCTGGATCTTCTGGATAACTTGTTGCAGCTTCTACATCAGCACTGTTGCTTTACCTTGCACTTGTATGTTACAAAGAAGACTTCTTTCTTTAAAACTCATGAACCAATCCGCTAGCTTCCAACTTTTCTTCTGCAGCTTCTTCACCTCTCTCAGCCTTCACAGAATTTAAGAGTTAGGGTCTTTCTCTGAATTAAGCTTTGGCCTAATTCAGGGAATGTTGCTGGTTTGATCTTCTACCTACGCACTACAACTTTCTTCGTATCAGTAATAAGGCTGTTCCATGTTCTTATAATTTGTGTGTTCACTGGAGTAGCACTTTTAGTTAATTTTTTTTTTCTTTTGAGATGGAGAATCAACCCTGTCACACAGGCTAGACTCAAACTCCTTGCCTCCCAAAGTGCTGGCATTCTCCTGCCTTAGCCTCCCAAAGTGCTGGGATTACAGGCTTGAGCCACTGCACCTGACCTAATTTCCTTCAAGAACTTTTCCTTTGCATTAACGTCTTGGCGACCATTTGACACAATAGTCCTAGCTTTCAGCCTGTCTTGGATTTTGACATGCCTTCCTCACTAAGCTTAATCATTTCTAGCTTTTGATTTAAAGTGGGAGAGGTATGAGTCTTTCTTTCACTTTAGCACTTAGAATTAGAAGTCATTGTAGGGTTATTAATTGGCCTGATTTCAATATTGTTATGTCTCAGGGAATAGGGAGGTACGAGGAGAGGGTGGGGAATGGCTGGTTAGTAGAGCAGTCAGAATACATATGCCATTTATTGATTAAGATTGCTGTCTTATATGAGCTTAGTTTATGGTACCTCAAAACAATTATGATAGTAACATTGAAGATCACTGGTCACAAAATTACCATTAATAGATATAATTGTGATAGAAAAATGGAAATATTAGGAAAATTACCAAAATGTGACACAGAGACAAGAAGTGAGCACATGCTGTTGGAAAAATGACACTGATAGTCATGTTCAATACAGGGTTACCACAAACCTTCGCTTTGTAAAAAACGTAGTATCTTCAAAGCGAAGTGCAATAAAATGAGATATGGCTATAGATGGAATTATACAGTATGTAGCCTTTTCTGACTTGCTTAATACACACTTAACCACTTCACTTAACTTTCCTCCGTGTCTTTCATGTCTTTTCTTTCTTTTTTTTTTTTTCAGACAAGTTCTCACTCTGTCACTCAGGTTGGAGTGCAGTGGTGCAATCTTAGCTCACTGCAGCCTTGACCTTCTGGGTTCAAGCAATTCCCATGGCTCAGACTCCTGAGCAGCTGGGACTATAGGAACACACTACCACGCTCGGCTAATTTTTTGTACTTTTAGGAGAAGATGGGGTTTCATCATGTTGGCCAGGCTGGTCTTGAACTCCTGGCCTCAAATGATCTGCCACCTCGGCCTCCAAAAGTGCTGGGATTACAGGCGTGAGCCACCATGCCCAGGCTTCTCCGTGTGTCTTCTCATGGCTTGATAGCTCCTTTCTTTTTAGTGCTCAATAGAATTTTGTTGGCTGGATGTATCACAGTTTATTTATCCATTCACCTACTAAAGGGCATCTTGGTTACTGCCAAGTTGTCAGTTATAAATAAGGCTGCTGTAAACATTTATGTGCAGGTTTTTGTATGGATATGTTTTCTACTCCTTTGGGTAAATGCTAATGAATGTGATTTCTGGATCATATGGTAAGCCTATGTTCAGTTTTGTCAGAAATTGCCCAACTTGTTTCCAAAGTGATTATACCGTTTTGTGTTCTCATCTGTAATGAATGAGAGTTCCTGTTGCTCCACATCTTTGTCAGCATTTGGTGTTGTCAGAGTTTTGATTTTGGCTATTTAAATAGGGGTGTAGTGCCGGGCGCGGTGGCTCACGCCTGTAATCCTAGCACTTTGGGAGGCTGAGGTGGGTGGATCACCTGAGGTCAGGAGTTCAAGACCAGCCTTACCAATATGGTGAAACCCCGTCTTTAAAAAAAATAAAAAATAAATAAATAAATAAATAAATAGGGGTGTGGTAACATCTCATTGTTATTTTAATTTACATTTCCCTAATTACATGCGATCATGTGATATGCAGCTTATTTTCATATCTTTTTTTTTTTTTTTTTTTTGAGAGAGGGTCCCACTCTGTTGCTCAGCCTGAAATGCAATGGCCTGATTATGGCTCACTGCAGCTTCAGCCTCCTAGGCTCAAGCAATCCTCCTACCTCAGCCTCCCAAGTAGCTGGCACTACAGGCATGCACCACCATGCTCAGTGAATTTTAAAATTTTTTGTTCAAATGAAGTCTCAGTATGGTGCTCAGGCTGGTCTCAAACTTCTGGCTTCAAGCAACCCTCCTGCCTCAGACTTCTAAGTGCTAGGATTATGGGTGTGAGTCGCCACACCTGGCCCTGTGTATCTTTTTTGGTGAGGTATCTGTTAAAGTCTGGCCTGTGTTTTAATTGGGTTGTTTTCTGATTGCTGAATTTTGAGAGTTCTTTGTATATTTTGGAACATTGGTGGTGATTTTTACTGTTATGTAATTACTCTATTTATTTATTTATTTTTTTGTTTTAGAGACAGTTTTCCTCTGCTACCAAGACTGGAGTGCAGTGGCATTATCACGGCTCACTACAGCTTCAAATACCTGGCCTCAAGTGATCTTCCTCATGAGCCTCTTGAGTAGCTAGGACTACAGGTGTGCACCACCATGCCTGGCTAATTTTTAAATTTTTTGTAGAGATGGCGTCTTGCTATGCTGCCCAGGCTGGTCTTAAACTTCTGGTCTCAAGCTATCCTCCCACCTCAGCCTGCCAAAGAGCTAGGATTGCAGGCATGAGCCATCATGCCTGGCTGCCCCAATTTTTTATCTGACCATGTATTATTAGAGCAAATGAAAAGATATTTGCATTTTTTTGAAAAAAATTAATAAATGTTGTCTTAATCCATGCTGTGTTGCTATAACAGAATTCCCGAAACTGGATAATTTATAATGAACAGAAATGTAGTGTACACGTCTAGAGGATGGGAAGTCCGAGATGGGAGGTCCACATCTGATGAATTCCTTATTGCTGCATCATCCCATGGCAGAGGGCAAAGACAGGGTGTGTGTGTGTATGTGTGTGTGTGTGTGTGTGTTGTGGGACAGAGAGAGAGAATGAGAGAGAGAGTGGGGAGGACTCACCCCTTTTATAAGAAACTTGCTCCTTTGTAACCAGAATCACTCCTGAGATAGCAGCATTAATCTACTGATGAGGGCAGAGCCCTCCTGTCCTAATCACCTCTCATTAGGCTCTGCCTCCCAGCATTGTAACATTCACAATTAAGTTTCCAATACATGCTTTTTGGCGTACACATCAAACCACAGCAAATGGGAAATCGCTTAGTTAGTGCTTGGCACATATTATATGTTTAATAACGTTATTTGGCTGAGAGTGGTGGTTCATGCCTATAATCCCAGCACTTTGGGAGACTGAGGTGGGCGGATCACTTGAGATCAGCCTGGGCAACATAATGAAACCCTGTCTCTGAAAATAAAAATACATATATACATTTTAAAAACAAACACAAAATAATGTTATCTGGATTTAAATCTTGTATATTAACCTATGTATCTTAATACTTTTAATACAAGCTCATGCCTACCTCTTATTATATTTATTCCCAAACATTTTGTGTTTTCTATTGCTAATGTAAGAATGAGAAGGAAGATTTATTGCGAGATCAGAGAAAGCAAGGCTAGAAAGGCGGGTTAGGGCCCTTGATTGACAGCAGAAAGTTTGGGTTTTATCCAGGCAGCAATTGAGAAGCCACCAAAATAATTAATCAGTATAGTAACATAATCACAGTTATGCTTTAGAAGGATTATTTCCATTTTAGTATATAAAAGGAGCATAAGACTAGAGCCACTGAGAGTAACAATTATGGCGAGGTCTTTCCGTTCTACGAATTGATACCAACGAAGCATGATAATCAAGAACCTGGTGTTCAAGCCTTCTCGGGGGAGGTTATGGAAGGGTCAAAAGAATGTGGCTCATGTGGTGCTTTAAAACTCTGAGTCTCACATATGTACAGTTTATTACACTCCCCTAGTGTCATAAAGATACATGTGTTCCTAGGCCTGCTTTCGATTTTTTTCTAGTTTTTGATCCTCTCCTCTTATATATGCCAGTTTAAAAATGCCCTAGTGTCAATGGTCAACTTCTAAAAATGTTGAGAATTTGCACAGAAGGGGAAGATGAGTGACTTGCATGGGGCCACAAGGAGGGTCCTGATTACAAGTGTCTCAATAGGAAGCAATAAGGAACCAGAAAAATGAAGCTTCTTAGTAGTAAGTAGGCACAGAAAGAGGACAGGAGGTTTAGAGAAAAAGTAGGAATCCTGCTTGCAGGAAGTGAGAGCTTGAGAGAGAAAGATGCAAAAAAAAATTTGTAGGGTTTTTCTTGCCTGGGTGTCTAGGAGATTAGAAGTTTTATAAACAGGTGGAAGAGTAGTTTAGAGACTCCCATGAGAAGTTAAAAAAGATAATTAAAATTTAGTTATATTACATTAAGTATTGCCAGAAATTAGAGTGGCACTGTTCAAACAGCAGTTAGAAATTCAAAACTAGAGCTCAGGAGAGGTCAGAGATGGATATAAAGAGTTGAATACTGGGGACATGGAGTTCATACTTGCAGGAAAGGATGACATCACTGAGGCTGCTTATCTGGTACAAATGATGGGAAGGATGAGGGCAGAAATGAGAAAATATCACTTTGAGGGGCAGGAAGGGAAGAATGGTTTCCTGAGCAGCAGCAGAAAGTTCAGACAGTTGGAGAAGCTGTGGAGTATAGAGTCTCACCTATGCTGAAGAGACATCTGAGGATCAACCTGTGTCAGCAAAGTAAAGGGGTCTGAGACTTGGTAATGAGGTAACTACTGACTTTGCAGGCTGTTGGTAGAGTGGTGGGGATGAATGAATCTAATCATATCTCAAAAGGGTTGGTAGAAAGACGAGGGAGAAATGAAGCGATGTTGAGGCCAAAAGATAAGTGGGTAGGAGAACATCTCTTTATATAGCTTTACTCAAGTAGCAGTAGCATGTTAAGCAAACAAAAGACAACAGAGAATTGACCTTGCATCTACTAGAAAAACAGAAAATCTCCGCGCATTTTGGAATGGTCTGATTTATTGTGTTTATATTTATATTTTTTTATTTATATTTTTTTCAGCTTAAAACCCTTCATTAACTTCATTGCTGGATAAACTCCTAAGTATGATGTATTAATTCCTCTGTGATCTGGGTTCTGCATATTTCTCTAGCCTCATCGCTCACACCTCCTTTGTATACACAGCTTTTTCCAGCTTTTCAAATGTCTCATGCTGGTTCTTGTGCTGGCATTTGCAGCTTCCATGTCTTCCATCTAGTTTCTTGATAGCTTCATAAATCTTTATCTTCTCCGACTAAACTCAAACTTCTTTTCTATGAATCTTTTCTGGGTGTTCAGGGTTGACATCATCATCCCCTGTAATTTCTATCACCTAGTTCCATGTTGGGTACATAGTCTGTATTATATAAATGCTGAATGAACACATAAATGAAAGTGCAAGTGTTCACATCACATCCATTTTTCATTTCAAAAACATACAATATAGTACACAGCATTTATTCTTGCCATACAATACTCACTTTTGTGATTTTGTTGAAACACAAATAAAATTTTAAGTAGCTCCAGCTACTCAGGAGGACGGCTTGAGCCCTGGAGGTCGAGGCTGCAGTGAGGCCCGATTGTGCCACTATACTCCAGCCTGGGCAACAGAGCACAACCCTGTTTCAAAAAAAAAAAAAAAAGAAAAAGAAAAAAATTTAAAAATATTATTTAAAGCTTGTAACATAAAAGTTCTAATCTCATTAGTCTGTTGTAATTTTCCATTTCATTTCTAAACGTTAGACTGGGCTGTTTTTTCCCTTTATTTCCTTTGGAGCAATTATCCTGTTTATGTTTCTAGTAAAAAGAAT
The DNA here is from genome assembly GCA_036589455.1 of Ateles fusciceps. Taxonomy (NCBI): domain Eukaryota; kingdom Metazoa; phylum Chordata; class Mammalia; order Primates; family Atelidae; genus Ateles; species Ateles fusciceps. The sequence continues at coordinate 5,582,617 of JAZHEH010002789.1, read as the reverse complement.
CAGGGACGGGCCTCCGTTTTAGATCTAAATGACTAAAATTAAACCAATTAAGGTTTCAGTGCTACAAGAATCAAGGAGGTTTTAATCTCAATTTGTGTTTGCATTTATGACCGTTGGCTCTCCCAAGGGAGAGAGGAGGAACGACGGCCTCTACACCTGGTTTTAGGTTGATTACAATCAACATGGAACGAGTTTAGAATACAAGGCTCGTTTTCCATTAAAGACCTTTTTGTGCAGAGGAGGTAGTGGTGGCGAAGATAAAAATCTTTAATCAAATCCCGCCAATTTGCATTGTTCTCTGGGGGGAATAGGCTTTCAAAAGTTAAGGAACAAAAGAGGCTTTGGTTTTCCAATCTCCCAGAGGCGGCAGCAGATTGTGAAGCAGCCAACGGGAGAAACCGAAGTATAAATTATCAGTAAGAGGACCGCGAGTGTGTGTGTGTGTGGGATAGAGAGAGATGAGAAGCGAGGAAAGAGATATGGAACACACGCTACGGCTCCGCGGCGTTTTCCGCGATGTGCCTGGTTATGTAACGTTGATAATGAAAGGCGCTGCAACAGCATCAATGCATTTTTCCGACCTGCTCACCCCCCTAAGCTGGGATAAATGGGGATGGGAGAAGGGGACACGAAGCCCTGTGCAGGCAGAGAGCTGTCCAGACAGAGTTAACCAGGCAGTTGGGCATAACCCGAGCCCAGAGAATTTCTCCCCCAGGCCCCGGCACAGCCCACCGTAGCTGTGGCTCTAAAGATGGGCAGAAGAACCAGTTTCAAAATGCAGGATCTGGGAGCCGACCTCTTAGGTTTTTATTCAGCAGGCAGGGAAAAGGGGTTAGAAGCTGGAAATCTGCATTTCCACTCAGCTCTGGCGACTGAGACAGGAAAGCGGACACCTCGCGCTGAAAAGCCACAGCCGCGCGTGGGCAGGGAGCACCCTCGCGCGGGTACGCGGAGCTCCTGAGGCGGGAGCACGCGCGGTCGCGAGCCCGCCGCTCCCCAGCAACGGGCGCATGCGCCCGTTCTCCCCTCAGCGAAGGCGCGCTATTTGGCGGGCGGTCTCCTCCAATCCGAGCCAGCGTTCTCGGAGTACGTATCCAGGAGCTGCGGGCTGAGGGCTGCGGGAGGCGGGAGGAAAGGGGTGGGGGCCTGAGTTGGGCTGACCTGTGAGTCTGGTAAGGTCTGCGAGTGTTTTCAGCTCCGGAAGTGACAGTTGTAAACTTCGCCTCCCGGGGGCCTGTCCCCCTCCGGTCCCCCTTTGCTCTTTGTCCCCCTCCTCCCGGGTCCTAGAGTCCGTATTGTTCCAACAGTTTTTGCTCTTACCTCTGCGGGGTGCCGGGGCCTCTTACCCCTGAGACTTGGAGCGGCCCCTGGGGTCTTGGGTGTGCGGCGTGGATCACGCGAGGCCCCTGAGGTAACCGCAGGGTGTGGGGGCTTCGAGGCGGACGACTTGGGAGGGAGATTTTGAGGGAGTGGGGGCCCCTGCGTGAGTTTGGGGCGGCCCTGGGGCTGTCCCTATCGCCCTTGGGGCACGCCTCCAGCTCCCTGGGCTGGGTCTCTCCGCCCAGCTGGAGGAAGACCTCGGTGGAGCAGTGTAGCCAGAGATGCTGCCGCTGTACCGGAGCGCCGGATAGGGACCAGAGGGAAGGCAGAGGGCTGGGACTTGGATTTTCTTAGGTTTATAATTGCGGGGCGCTTTCCTTCCCGAGAATCAGTAAGCCCCCCTCGAGGATATGGACCACTTCTTTCTGCCCCCCTCTCCCCTTTTTAAATGCCGGCCACACAGTAGACACTCTACAGATGTTTGATAAACGAGAATGAGATGTGCTAGACTGTCACGTGCAGCTTCTGCCTACCCTCCGGGACTCTGAGAGACTTAGGAAAGTCAGCTGTGCGTTTTCCCTAAGTTGTAAATTTTCTGCAGAAGTGGAGCCGACTTTTTGAATTTTTTTATTCCGTTATGATATTGATCCTAGGAAAATACATTTATTTCGTGTATATATTGTGTGTATTTTTTTGTATAAAAGAAATACGTTTTTATTTTATTTATTAGAAAGAGTTGGTGTCCAGCTCTTTTGAATACATGACATACCGATGTTTTATGGTTTTCATAATCTTGGAGAAAAGAACATATGATTTTGTCACTTGTGTTATTTAACAGCTAGTGCGTACTCTTAACAGTAGTAGAGCAGGAGATGAACATGGTTTTCTATAAAATGCAGAGGGAGTGCAACCTGCTAAGAGGAAAGATGAAGGACTTAGTTTATAGGTTTCTGTATTCGTCTTGGCTCAGCCATTTTTGAGCTGCGTCCCCCCAGGCAAATCACCTAACCTTCTTTGTCATTAGGCTCCTGGTCTGTCAGATAGGGAGGATGGACTTAGTCTCCAGAGTCTCCCTTGATTCTAAAACGTTTTGATTGTTTCAGTCCCTTTGTTTTGGTCTAAGAACCAAACTTTCCCTTTCAAGGTGGATTATGTAACTATACTGAGGGACGCTTCCACCACAGGTGTGGTTGCTAATGAAGACAGACTGTATAGTGAAAGAGGGTGGACTTAGCCAGATGTGGATTTGAATTCTCATTTTCCAACGGAATGTTTTTACAGAAATTTCTCAACATCTCCAAGCCTCAGTTTTCTCATCTGTGAAATGTGCATAATAATCTCATGGAGGTGTTTGGATTAAATAAGATCAGGAATACTGATATCAGTATCTGGCATATAGTAAGTGGCTCAGCAATAGGAGTTTCTGTCTTTTCATCCACCCATCCCTCGTTTTTCCTCTGATCTGTGAAGACACACTGAAAGATTAGTATATTTGGAATGACCAGCTGAAGGACTCAGATGTGAGGTAGAAAAATTTTGTACCAGTAGTGGCTCTGAAATCTAAAGTAGATTTGCCTTTCGGGCTGATACTTCCTCTCAGGATGTCGAGATCACTGATCCCTTGGCCTCAATTACCCTTTTATCTATTTTTAAAAAAGCTTCTCATTGATGAATGATACACATAACATCCCATCATCTATTTTAGTAGTAATGATGAGATGAGTTCAACTCCACTACCAAGAGAAGATTAATCTATTAATATATTAACATAAGCTAATTTGAACTTTGCCTTTCTTTATCCATCACTGCTACTGGATGACCTGGTTTTGGTCTAAACCTGTGAAGATGCTATCTGGATTGAGAATCCAATGAAGGTCTGAGTAATCTTTTGTTGAGAAGGCCATGACTTGTCAGTTTGGATGTGGGGAACAATGATGTTTTTAAGAAATCTCCAACAAAGACCAGAAATGATTCCCTGGAAAGTGAAGTCTTACATGCTCCCTGGCTGGGATGAACAGTGTCTTCAGGGCCAATAGCAAGGTGCACAGCAGAGCTTTGGAGTCAGCTAACTTGGGTGTAAATCCTGACCCTGTCACTAGAGGTGTGACTTTGGGCAGGTGACTGAGTATCTTTAAGCCCTGGTTTAAGTATGGATATTAACATTATCTTCCCCTTCGGGTTGGTGTAGAGTGAAATGAGATAATATGTAGAAAGTTTTTAGCACAATGCCTGGAGAAGGGACTTTTGTGACAGTTGGAATGATGACAGCAGGGAATGACTTTGTGTCATACAGTTGGTTCACAGGTGATGATCAATTGGATAGTTTTTAATGGAAAGTAATATTTAGAGTTAAACAAATATTGAAGAAGAGAAATTCTGATTTTGATTGCATGTCATAAGGAATTTTTAATTACTCACAGTTTGGCCAAATTGTATGTTTTAACTTTGTGGAGTTTCACAGGCAGGTTTCAAGTAAAGCTAGAAATAAATACGATTTAAAGGCATTGTAATTCTTTAACTTAGCTTCCTATTCCATTGAGATTTTCATTACTATACTGTAACCCTAGTTGACTGTCCTCATCATTCCTTAACTTTTCACCTGGTGGAGGAAGAGGAAGGAGATTTTACTGTACCTTCTCTACCATGCTTGATTGCATAGGAATCCCATCATAGTTCAAATTCAGCCATTGACCATATCAACTTTGGTCCATCATTGATTTAGTCTTCCTAAAACACACAGAGAAGTAAATCCTTGTTCTCTATGTGATCAGAAGCTGTTATCAGCGAGGAAGATGAAGACAATTAAAAAAAGACTTGATGAAAGACACACAGGCAGAGCTGGTGTGGGAACCCATTTTCCTGTCTTACCTGTCTGTTACTCAAGTTTTTTTCACATTAGGTCCAAGATGCTGCCTGCAGTTCTTTGCCCTGTGGCCTCTTCCTTAGGCAGTTCACAGCAAGGCACTTTGTTTCTTTAAGGCCAGTAGGAGATTGTCATTCAGTCTGCTAAGATAAAAGTCTTACATAATGTCATGTAATCATGGGAGTGGTATTCCTTCATCTTTGCTGTATTCTATTGGTTATAGATCAATGAGCTAGAAGTAGGTGAAACTTGGTCCTGAGCTATGGAAGATGTTCTCTCTCTAGAGGACCATTCAGATTTGAAGATGTTAGATGCCAAAATAATGCACTGAAGTATGATGATTCACTTTAAATTAGCTTTATTGAAACAACTTTATTAAAGTTTGGTAACTTCCTCTTCTGACACTTCTCTGCCCAATATATAAAAACATGATTAAGGCCCTAACTATCTGAAATTATTTTCCTAAGAGTTAAATAGAGGTCTGTTTATGCCTGTTGTGCCACATGTCTGTATGTGTATTTAAGCTTTTCCACAAAACAGGAACATTTCAAGTACCTGCTTTTGTGCCTTGGACATTACTTTTAAGTACAGAAGAGTCCTTTCCTTCCAGGTTCTAACTCTTACTTTCATTCTGAAGGCAGTTTTCCTGGGGTCTGACCTTCAGGAGCATGGTGATAAGGTGACAAGATTTTGAGACAGTATCTGAAAAGCTTGATAGAGACTCCCTAGTGCCCTCCACTTAATAGCTGAATGGCTTGTGGGCAAGACAGTTGAGGATCTCTGAATCAGATGAGTTTTCTTATAAAGTGAGGATAATAATTCTCAGGTAAGATAACTTACAGTTCAGCTTAATGTGTCACCAGTGGCCTCATAGAAAGAACTTGGGCTTTAAGAGTCAGAGAGTTATGAGTTGGAATCTTGGTTCTATAACTGTGTGACTTTTTCAAGTTACTTTTAGTTTTCTTGGTAGAAAAATGGGATAATCCTTACATTGCAGTGTTGTAAGGATCACAATTCTATATATAAAATAACAGGTACTATGCTTGACACTGTAGTAGGTGCTCAGTAGATGAATGACAGTGGTATTCATTTGTCTGCCACTGCTTCCAACCTAGTCTTTCAGGTCCCAGGAGAGGTGAGGTCTCCCCATTCCCATGTCATCTGAACCAAAATTCCAACCTCTGTCCTAGGTCAGACTGTTTAATCAGCCACGTGAAACACTGTTGTAAAGATCCTTTGGATATATATGTAGGAGTCGTTAGTCAGTTCTCAGCACTGGGGTACAGTCTCCATCTCAGTCTGCTTATTTGAGTTTGTTTTCTTTTGGTGATCTCCCTGAGGTCTAGATAGCTCTGTACACCTACAATTTCACTCAACAATTATTTATTACATCTTTCCCCTAGACCAAATCACCCCAAGCATCTCTCACTCCCTTCCTTTATCAGGGATCGTTCTTTTTTTTCAGATAGTTCTGTGTTTAGTAATATAAGTGGGTGGTGGGCGGGTACTGAATATGTTCTATATATATTATTAAATTTTAAACATATGAGATTGAGATAGTTATTGCCTTTATATTGTTGAGGAAACAGGCTCAAAGACTTTTAAGTAACTTGCCCAAAGGCCACATACTTATAAGATATTTATTAGAATCCTAATTCAGATCTTTCTGAGTCCAAAACTTACGGTCTTTCTTAGGATACTGGACTTCTACTGGGGATACCAGGAGGCCCTTTTGGCATATTTATATTTGTGTCTATTTGGACTTCATTATTGTTATTTTTCTGTTTAAAATGTTTACCCAGAGACTCCTAACACTGGTAAAGTAACTTACTTTGGCTCTGTATAATCTGGAATATCTCCCTTAGAAGAAGGTTCCAAAAAGTAGGTCAGAGTAAGTGACAGATACTCTGTACTTCCCTTCTTCCTCTTTGATTGCCTGGGAGAAGGCCTTTGAAAATTATCATGGGATCTTTTGGTTGGGAGTACCTTGGCATCTTTGATGTCTCATTTATGAAAAAGGCTTTGGGGGACCCAGAAATGTCCCTGGACTTCACTTTCTTTGAAACTGAATTCTGTGCCCTAGAGATAGGCACTACATATTCTTTTTACATTTTCAGGAATAATTTTTCAATATTTTGATAATTTTTCATTTGAGAAAATAATCGAATAGTTTCATCATTACTTCGTTCTTATAATAAGGAACATCTTTTTAACATTTTGTCATTTTTGTTTCCAATACTTTTTATTTTATTTTAAAATTATGATTAGACAAAAATTTTTTTAGGGATGGACTCACTATGTTGCCCAGGCTGGGCTTGAACCTTGGGCTCAAGCAATCCTCTTGCCTCAGCCTACTGAATAGCTGGGACTACAGGTACATACCATGACTCTGGCTTCCAATCCTTTTTGAAAGACATATCTAAAACATTATAGCTTTTTGGAATACAGTATTACATGTGTGTTATACAATAATTATACAATTAAGCCAAAGAACAAGAAAACTCTCCAATAATATCAGGACTCAAACTGCTCTTGTATCATTTACTATTTTAACAGACCCCAGATCATCTAACCTGTAAGCCATAGACATCTTAGGCAATTTTAATCATCAGGAAAGAAATATGTCATTAAGAAACAGTGGGATGTTTTGAAAGAGTTGGAAAACATCATGAATTTGAATGCTTCAAGTAATGGCACTGGTGACACCCAAAGGTAAGCCTCTAGTCTTCTTGTAGTTGAAGAACACTTTCAGTTGCAAGGAACAGGGAGAAGTCAGTGGTTGGTAGAGCTAATTGTAAGAATTCCCATGGCTATGTTAAGGGAAGTAGAAATTTTGTGGGACTGAAGGAGCATGAATGAAGCCTCACAGGAATTGGAACTGAATCTAAAGACTTTATGGGGTTTTTGTGCTTCTCTATTAATTTGGACCACAAAAGTCCATGTGTCTGAATTTCTGCCTGTTACTAGAGACTTGCTTGTTCTTTTCCACTACTCTAAATCTTTCCCTCATATTTTTTATTTACATTTCTGTTTTGTTTTCCTTAACCTCTGTCGCTTTAATTCCTTTCTTCATTGCTCCAGCTCTAATTCATGGTTACTGTATAAGCAATCATTTATTCCTAGCTCCTGTTGCTGTTTTGCTTATTTACTTGGTATCTCTCAGTTTACTGTCCAAGAAGCAACACCTAATTGCTGTTACTCGTCTTTTTGTACCATTGATTTCTGCCTTTGAGTGTGGCGCCTACATTTAGTTCATTTACCTTTGGTGGGTGGAGTCTAAATATGAAACTGGACCACTTCGGGCAGTGCCACTCTCTCCTAAGTGTGCTTTACAAAGAAATAAGTACTGAAATTAAAAGTAAATGTTTAGAAACTTTTATAGTCATGTAACAGAATAATATTCTGCCTGCTGAATCTAAAAATAAAACATTTGGGGTTGTATTCTGTCTGTTTTTAAAATTTCTTTAAAAATAATGCATTAAGGCTGGGCGTGGTGGCTCACGCCTGTAATCCAAGCACTTTGGAGGCCAAGGCGGGCGGATCACCTGAGGTCGGGAGTTCAAGATCAGCCTGACCAACATGGTGAAACCCCGTCTTTAAAAAAAAAAAAAAAAAATTAAAAAAAAAATAATGCATTAAATATATTTTACAAAATCATCACGGGAGTGGGGTGAAGGTAGCCCTTCCTCATGTTTAGTTTGAGAGGGACTGATCTAGACTGCCTTTTCAGCAAGGATGTATGGATAGGACAAGTACCATGACTAACATGTACTTTACCCATAAATTTGCTATACAAAGGTTTTCCACTTAGCTTTTGAAGATAACCCCCACCCCTTTTTTTGAGACAGAGTCTTGCTCTGTTGCCCAGGTTGGAGTGTAGTAGCATGATTTTGGTTCACTGCAGCGTCCATCTCCTGGGTTCAAGTGATTCTCCTGCTTCAGCCTCCTGGGTAGCTGGGATTACAGGCGCCTGCCACCACGCCCAGCTAATTTTTGTATTTTTAGTAGAGTCAGGGTTTCACCATGTTGGCCAGGCTGGTCTTGAACTCCTGACCTCAAGTGATTCACTTGCCTTGGCCTCCCAGAGTGCTGGGATTACAGGTGTGAGCCACCGCGCCCGGCCAGAAGCCACCTTGAATCCCTTCTGGAGCAAGGTAGGGAATAAATAAAATATAAATTTTTTTCTTTGTTCAAATTTCATCTTAAAGAGGACTTTTCTTTTTTCAAATGTTGTCAGGGGTGAGTGAGGCTTCATTAGTTTGTTCTCTGCCTCCACCTGAGGAATATGGTCCATAAACTGCTATAGAGGATCTTCAAGGTGCCTTCTTGCTCTCTATTTTATATAGATTTCATATATATGTGTATATGCATGTATATATTTTTATGCAAATAATACATGTGTTTTTAGAAAATTTAGAAAATGCAAATGAAGAACAATAAAGAAAAACAATAAAGCTATTTGTAATCTTAGCACTTAGAGTTAATCACTAATAACATTTTGGTAAATATTTGTCTAGACTTTAAAAATATAAATATTAAATATGTATTTAAAAATTAGAATATTTCACCTTATTTAGTATCCTGCTTTTTCAAATTTGGAGAAACGTCTTACCACATCAATGCATCAATGCATTGTAATTTTTTAATTTTTCTGAGGTGGGGTCTTGTTATGTTGCCCAGGCTAAGAACTCCTGGCCTCAGGCAATCCTCCTGCATCAGCTGCAGCTATAGGCACACACCACGGCCCCTGCTTATCATAATTTTTAATGACTAAATTACTTTTTATAATTCTAGAATCTGGATACAGTTATTTAAAATCTACTACTAATCTACTTTCTGTTTCTATAGATTTGCCTTTTCTGAACAATTCATATAAATGGAATCTCATGGTATATGGTCTTTTGTAGCTTCTTTTACAGGGCATATTTTTGAGTTTTGTCAAGTTGTAGCATGTAGCAGTACTTCATTTCTTTTTATTGCTGATAGTATTCCATTGTATGGATATACCACATTGTGCCCATTTACCAGTTGACAGACATTCGAGTTGTTTCTGCTTTTTGGGTACTATGAATAATGCTGCTATGCACGTTTGCATATGTCTTTTTGTTGACATATGTTTTTGTTTCCCTTAGGTAGATTCTTAGGAGCGGCATTGCTGCATCATGTAGTAAATTTATATTAAAATTTTCAAGAAACTGCCAAATTGTGTTCTAAAGTAATTGGGTCATTTTATATTATCATAGCAATATATGAGAATTTTAGTTTCCCTACATCCTGACCAACACTGGTTTTTATCTGACTTTTTCGATTTAGCCATTTTGGTGAGTATGAAGTTGTATGTTATTGTGGTTATAATTTGAATTTTCGTAACGATTAATGATGTTGAACATCTTCGTATGTGCTTTTTGGTCATTAATATATCTTCCTTGGTGAAATGTTTGTTCAGATCTTTTGTTTATTTTTAAATTGTTATTTATTTTCATGTTATTGAGCTTTAAGAGTTTTTATATATTCAGAATGCAGGTCCTTTATCACATATATGATTTGCTGGCCTGATGCAATAACTCATGCCTGTAATCCCAGCACTTTGGGTGACTGAGCGGGATGAATCGCTTGAGCCCAGGAGTTCAAGACCAGCCTGGCCAACATGGCGAAACCCCATTTCTACAAAAGAATACAAAAATTAGCCAGGCTTGGTGGCGTGTGTTTGTGGTCCCAGCTACTCTGGAGGCTAAGGCATGAGAATTGTTTGAACCTGGGAGGCAGAGGCTGCAGTAAGCCAAGATCATGCCACTGCATTTGAACCAGGGTGACAGAGGGAGATTTTCTCTCAAAAACAACAAAAAATAAGATATATGAATATTTTCTCCTGTTTAGTGGCTTGACTTTTCATTTTCTTAATAATGTCTTTGGAGATGCACAAGTTTTTAACTTTGATGAAGTCCAGTTTTTCAATTCTTTTCCTATATGAGTTGTGCTTTTGGTTTTGTATGTAAGAAATCTCTGAATAACTTAAGGTCATGAAGATTTTTCTTCTATGTTTTCTTCTAGAAGTTTTACAATTTTAGCTCTTATATTTAATGCTCTGTTTTAAGTGACTTTTTGTGTATGTCTTGAGGTAAGGGTCTGAATTTGTCTTTTTGCATGTGGATAGCCAGTTGTTCCAGCAGGATTGTTGACAAGATTAACCTTTCCCCTTTGCTACTTCTGTTGAAAATTACTTAACCATGGCCGGCTGTGGTGGCTCACACCTGTAATCCCAGCACTCTGGGAGGCTGAGGTGGGCATATCACAAGGTCAGGAATTCGAGACCAGCCTGACCAACATGGTGAAACCCCATCTCTACTAAAAATACAAAAATTAGCTGGGTGTGGTGGCGTGCACCTGTAATCTCAGCTACTCAGTAGGCTGAGGCAGGAGAATCGCTTGAACCCAGGAGGTGGAGGTTGCAATGAGCCGAGATCACACCATTGCACTCCAGATCGCATCATTGCACTCTTGCCTGAGCGACAGAGTGAGACTGGGTTTATTTCTAGAGTCTTAACTCTGGTATATTGATCTACATGTCTGTTCTTAATCCAATACCACATTGTCTTGATTACTGTAGCTTTATAATAAGTTTTGAAATTAGCTAGCAAAAGTTTTCTCATTTGTTCTTCTTCAAGATTGTTTTGGCTATTTTGAATTCTTTGTCTTCCCATTTGAATTTTAGGATCAGCTTTTCAGTTTCTGCAAAAATGTGTGTTGGGGTTTTAATAGGGATTATATTGAATATGTAGATTACTTTGGGGAGAATTGCCATTTTAAAAATATTGAGTTTTCCTTACATGCATGCGACTATGGAATGTCTTTCCATTTGTTTAGCTTTTCAACTTCTTTCGACAACATTTTGTATTTTTCGATGTAAAAATCTTTCACTTTTTTTTTTTTTCTGAGAAAAAGTCTTGCTCTGTTTCCCAGGCTAGAGTGCAGTGGCATGATTTTAGCTTACTGCAGCTTTGAACTCCTGAGCTCAAGTGATCCTCCTGCTTCAGCCTCCTGAGTAGCTAGGACTACAGGCATATACCACCATGCCCGGCCAATTTTTTTTTTTTTTTTTTTTGTGGAGACAAGATCTTGCTATGTTTCTCAGGCTGGTCTTGAACTTCTGGCCTCAAGCGATCCTCCTGCTTTGGCCTCCCAAAGTGCTGGGAAAGAAAGATATGAGCTATCATACCTAGCCTTTTTATTTCATTAAAATTGTATATTGCATCAGTTAATTTTGACATGTCATATCAATTTTATGTTTTTGGGATATATCCTGCTTAGTCACATTGTATAGTCTTTTTAAGATGTTGCTGGATTTGGTTTGCCCATTTTTTTTTTTTTAAGAGATGAAGTCTTACTCTGTCTCCCAGGCCATTGTACAGTGGTGATCATAGCTCACTGCAGCCTCGAACTCCTGTGCTCAAGTGCGCCCCCCACCTCAGCCTCCCAAGTAGCTGGGACTACAGGTAGGTGCCGCCATGCGCAGCTACTTGGTTTGCTAATGTTTTGTCGAGGATTTTTCCGTCTGTATTCATGAATGATATTAATCTGTTTTCCTTTCTTGTGATAACCTAGTCTAGTTTTGGTATTAGAGGAATGCCAGATTCATAGAATGAGTTGGTAAATGTTCCCTCCTGTTATGCAAAGATTGGTATTATTTTTTCTTTACATGTTTGGTAGAATTTGCCAGTGAAGCTATCTGTGCTTGAGCTTTCTCTGTGGTTAGATAATACCATATCTTTATCTGTTACAGATCTATCCAGATTTTTAATTTAGTTTCAGTAATTTGTGTTTTTCCAGGAATTCATCCATTTGATCTGAATTATTTAATTTGTTGGTATAAAGTTGTTCAGAATATTCTTTTATAATCCTTCTAAATGGTAATGTTTCCTTCTTCATGCTTTATTTTCATAATTTGAGTTTTTTTCCTTTTTTCTTGTTAATTTAGCCAGAGGTTTATTAACTTTATTGCTCTTTTCAAAGAACCAAATTTTGGTTTCATTGATTCTCTCAGTTTTATTTTAGTCTTATTTTAAAAATTTAAGTTATATATGCACATTATTTAAATAATCCATTGTGTTATAAAGTTTATTAAGTGACATTACAGAAAACAGCAGTACTAATTTCTTTGAGGCAAATCCACTTTCTAGATTCTGAAAAACAATCATTTTTTTCAACTCTCTGAGGTATTTTTCATCTATCAAATTTTTTTTCCGTGTTGCTAATTGTTTTTTTTATTTTAACTGTTATCTACTGACTTCTTGTACAGAAGATCATAATTTAGTTCTCATTCCTGCCTGCTTCCCTTCCTGTTCTCTACATTTAGTGATATTGTAATCTTAGTTATTCAATGTTTATATTATTATAATTATGAAAACTTTTAAGTTGAGCCTATGTAGTAGTATTCAGTAACTTTTTTTTTTCTTGTACATTTTATTTTGCTTGGATTTAATAATTATCTGGTTTCTTATTTGGTTTGTTTGCTTAGTTTCTATGAACTTATCAGGAATTCAACTTTGCTCCAAACTGCGTAAATCTCTATGTTTTTTGTTTCCTCCTCCTCCTGCTCTTCCTCCTCTTCCTGCTCCTTCTCCTCCTCTTCTTCCTCCTCCTCCTCCTCTTCCTCCTTTTCCTCCTCCTTCCTCCTCCTTCCTCTTCTTTTTAAGACAGGGTTTCGTTCTGTCCCCCAACTGTAGTGCAGTGGCACAGTCATGACTCACTGCAGTCTTGACCTCCTGGGCTCAAGTGATCCTCCTGCTTTGGTCTCCCAAAGTGCTGAAATTACAGATGTGAGCCACTGCACTTGGTATATTTTCATCTTCTTAAAGAAATCACTCCTGGAGGCCTTGACCAGTCTCACTGGGACAGATTTCCCTTTAAGTGCTTTGCTGTATAGGTGTCATCTTAGTATTTCCTCTCATCACTATCCTGGAAATCCCTCTGTTGTTTTCTTGTGTTGAGTACTCTGCTTCTAGAATCCTGTGTCTTTCTTTTTCTCATTTTGGTCCTTATTTTGATAGAGTAAATATCCCATTACCCTTCTGAGAAAGTTCATGGGAGATAAATATTTTGAGGCCTAGCAGATCTGAAATTGTCTTTGTCATAGTCTTATCTTTGGATAATTTGTTGAGTATAAAATTTTAAGTTAGAAATGATTTTTCCCTTGGAATTTTGTCAAGATTGCAGCATTATTTCCTAATTTTCAGTGTTTCTGTGGAAAAATGATGTCACATTTTTTAAAAACTTTTATTTTAGGTTCAGGGGTACATGTGCAGGTTTGTTATATAGGCAAACTTGTGCTATGGGGATTTGTTGTACAGATTATTTCATCACCCAGATACTAAGCCTAGTACCCAATAGTTATTTTTCTGCTCCTCTCCCCTACCCTGACCCTTTACCCTTAAGTGGTCCCCAGTGTCTGTTATTTTTTTCTTTGTGTCCATGAGTCGTCATTTAGTTCCCATTTATAAGTGAGAACACATGGCATTTGGTTTTCTCTTCCTGGGTTAGTTTGCTAAGGATAATGGCCTCTAGCTCCATCCATGTTCCCACAAAAGACATGATCTCATTCTTTTTTATGGCTGCATGGTATTCTATGCTATATATGTACCACATTTTCTTTATCCAGTCTGTCATTGATGGGCAGTTAGGTTGATTCCATTCTTTGCTATTGTGGATAGTGCTGCAGTAGACATTTGTATACATGTATCTTTATGGTAGAATGATTTATATTCCCTCTGGGGATATACCTAGTAATGAGGTTGCTGGGTTGATTAGTAGTTCTGTTTTAAGCTCTTTGAGGAATCACTATGTTGCTTTCCAGAATGGGTGAACTCATTTATATTCCTATCAACAGTGTATAGGAGTTCCCTTTTTTCCTGCAACCTTGCCCCCATCTATTATTTTTTTGACTTTTTAATAGTAACCATTCTGACTGTGTGAGTTGGTATCTCATTGTGGCTTTGATTTGCATTTCTCTAATGATCACTGATATTGAGCTTTGCTTCATACGCTTGTTGGCTGCATGTATGTCTTCTTTTGAAAAGTGTCTTTTTATGTCCTTTGCCCACTTTATAATGTTTTTTTTTTCTTGTAATTTTGTTTAAGTTGCTTTTAGATGCAGGATATTAGACCTTTGTCACATGTATAGTTTGCAAATATTTATTTCCCATTCTTTAAGTTGTCTGTTTACACTGTTGATAGTTTCTTTTGCCATGAAGAAGCTCTTAAGTTTAATTAGATCTCATTTGTCAATTTTTGCTTTTGTCGTGATTGCTTCTGGTATCTTTGTCATGACATCTTCGCCCGTTCCTGTGTCCAGGATGGTATTGCCTAGGTTGTCTTTCAGGGATTTTTGTAGTTAAACATATTTCTTAATCTTTTGTATAAAACTTATTTATTTCTCTCTGGACTTTGGGGGAACTACTTTTTGTTCCCTGTTTTCTGAAATTTCCATGCATTTAACCTGGACTCTTAATAGGCCCTTTCTGTTTAAAACGTATATCCTTCAGAATCTGCATTATTTCCATGGATTTTTTTCTTTAACAGTTTCCTCCCCCTTCAAAGAGACATTATAGTGCAGTGGTTAAGAGGACATGTCACGGAGCCAGGCTTTCATGGTTTGAATTTCAGCTTTGCCCCTCATTAGCCCTGCGAACATGGGTAATAGGGGTCATAATGATACCAGTCTCACGGGATTATTCTGAAGAATAAATAAGTTTATATTATGCAAAATGCTTAGAACAATGCTTATAAAATAATAAGACTAGTTAATGTTTTAAATTTATATTTTCTCATTCTGCTCCTTTATTTAGATTTTGAACTTCTTGGATGGTCTTTTAATTTAAAATTTTTTCTGTTTTTCATCTCCATCTCTTTTTCCTTTATTTTCTGGGAGATTTTTTCTTTTATATTTATTTATTTAGTTTTTCATTTTTATTTTTACTTTTTTTGAGATGGAGTTTTGCTCTTGTTGCCCAGGCTTGAGTGCAATGGTGCGATCTCAACTTACTCCAACCTCCGCCTCCCGGGTTCAAGCAGTTCTCCTGTCTTAGCCTCCTGAGTAGCTGGGATTACAGGCATCCACCTCCATGCCCAGCTAATTTTTATATTTTTTAGTAGAGATGGGGTTTCACCATGTTGGCTAGGCTGATCCTGAACTCCTGACCTCAGGTGATCCACCTCCCTCAGCCTCCCAAAGTGCTGGGATTACAGGCATGAGCCACCGCGCCTGGCCTGTGTTTTTGATTTTTAAGAGCTCTTTTTTATCTCTGAATATTTTATTTCTCATTGCAGTCATGAATGTGATATTATGGATGTTATACTCTCTCCTGTTTTTTTAGAAGACAATGTTAGTTTCTTTTTTTCTCCTTCTTCTAAGTTGTCATCTTTCTGCATAGTCTTTCAGGGAGTGGTTCTTTCCATACACCTTATTTTTGGTCTCTGTTTACCATATTAGATGCTTCCTAAACTTTTGGTGACCCTTGGCTGTCTGCTTATATTGAAAAGTAGGGGCTTAACCTAAAAAGATGACTGGAAGCTCAGTGTGTGAGGCTGTGTTTTTGTGGCATGCTCTGTAGGATCATATGGTTAAGCTGTTTTGCTATAGAGCCCCTGGCATTAGTATCTTTAGGTATTTTTCACCTGGCTGCTTTGGTTCTGTAGGGAAGGCACTTCCAGGCACTGCTTGGCTGCCATTGTTCTGGTGAGAACATTCTGGCAAGACAAGTAGTGTTAAAACTCTAGAGCTTTCATTCATTATATAACTTTTAACTCAAGCTGCTTGTATGTAGTATGAAAAACTTATGTCATTTATATCTAATATCTACTGATCCAGAGACCCTCTGTTTCATCCTCTCCAGGGAATAAACCCCTAGTGTTTTTCTGCCAGACTGGGGGAAGAGATAGGTACCCAGTTGTGTGGTATACGGGATAGGGGATCTGAGGATCTAATTATTTTGTTGGCAGACTTTCAAGTAATTCTCCTGTTTTCTGCTCTACGTTTACCCCCATTTTCAAAGGTGTTGATAGTTACTGAGCTTTTGGGAGTTAACAGTCACCAGTTGTCCACATGCATTTCTGCTTCCAATATTTTATTGCTATTATCTCATCTTTTGTGTTCTTTCTCTTGTGAGTTTATACCTCTAAATTCTGTTTGCTGTTTATTTTTATTTTTGGGAGAGAGTAGTGTGCTTTAATTTGACTTTTTTCTTCTGGCATTATGTACTACATTTGCAGTAAATAAAATGAATTATTTAAAAAGAAAAAGAATGGGAGAACCCAGTCTCTTCCAAAATTATCCAGCTTGTGATATGATCAGACGTACCAATCTTGATAATGTAGTAATTTCCCATTAGGCAGTGGTTTGTTGCTAGATATATATCTATATATATATATTACTTTGTATTTCTACATAGCTTTTGCAGTGGGCATCTTTTACTAGGTTGTGAAATTCTCTAAGTCAAGAACCATGTCATGTTCTCTCTGTTTTTTGAAAAATAAGTTATCAGAAATATCAGAAAGTCTCTGAAATATGCTTTATGAGAAGTACATACATTTTACTGTAATCTCATTTTATAGGTTGAAGAATGCCTCATCGGATGTAAAACAAATACTTAAAAATGAAACAGAGTTGGATATTACTGCTGATCTTAGAAAGAAACTGCATCGGGCTAAAAAAGAAAAATTAGAAATAACAACAAAGCATAATGCAGAGGTACAATTTATTTTCCTCTCAAATAATGTTAAAAGCTGAGTTTGATTTTTTAGATTTATTTCATATGACAAACTCCATGTTTAACCTTTAGAACTATACCATTCTTGTGCTTAAAAAGGAAATTGTAATAAAGAAAACATGATTTTTAAATGTAGTATAATTGCATCAGAGTGTTAAAGTAGAACTTTAATGAATTATTATATTTATTTGTATGTTATCTTATATTTATTTTAGTTAATGGGATCAACTGATTAAAAATATTAATTCATGAACACGTTTGATGATAAAGGATTTGTAAATCAGACATTTTTGAAATAATATAGGTTCCTTTAATGTCTCAATTATGGAACAATCTCTGAAGTAAATTTGAGTATGGAATTTTTAATCATAGTTCAATTCATAAATTAGCTTAGTTTATAAGTCATTATTTCTTTGTTAGTATGTATATGTACATATATATATATATTTTATATGTGTAAGTATATATTCTGAGATAGTAGTTTTCCTTCCCTTCTAAGATAATTCATAAGTCATATCTTTAGGCCTCTCTCTCTCTATTGTGTTCTTTCTCCTTCTTTCTCTGTTAAATATTATTTATTCTTAAAACTCAGTTTAGGCCACCTGATGTAGTGGGAAGAATATCAAATTACACAGAGCTCAATTCATTTCTGGCCTTTCCATTTACAAGATGTGTCATCTTGGACTACTTATTTATCCTGTACACCATTGGTTTCTCATTGTGAAATGCTGGCCCCAAAGGGTTGTTGTGACAATTAAGTGAAATAAAATTTGGAAAGTACTTATGTACTGTAAGAGTAGCTGTTATTTATTGACAGTTAAGTGTAAACAGTATATTTTTCTTCCATTTTTGGTAAGTTCTGCAGTTCTCATGTTGGGAAACCTTGTAATGTCTTTCTAAGTGAAACCAGATACTACTTTACTCTTCTACAACATGTTGCTGTTTCAGATATTTTAGAA
Organism: Ateles fusciceps; assembly: GCA_036589455.1. NCBI lineage: Eukaryota > Metazoa > Chordata > Mammalia > Primates > Atelidae > Ateles > Ateles fusciceps. Next base: position 5,564,714 of record JAZHEH010002789.1, on the reverse strand, counting down.
CTAAAACGTTTATATCATGCTTACCTGCTCTTCTTTAGTTTGTAAACCCTCTGAGAGCTCAAAACAGTGACCATACTTTGTCTCTATATTGCTGATGTTTACTGGCACATAGTAGGCTCTCAGTGGTTGTGTGTTGAATAAATGTATGAAAAGGGTCAGGTGCGGTGGCTCGTGCCTATAATTCCAGCACTTTGGGAGGCCAAGATGGGTGGATCACTTGAAGTCAGGAGTTCGAGACCAGCCTGGCCAACATGGTGAAACCCCATCTCTACTAAAAATACAAAAATTAGCTGGGCATGGTGGCACACGCCAGTAATCCCAGCTACTTGGGAGGCTGAGGCAGGAGAATCACTTGAATCGGAAGCTGGAGGTTTCAGTGAGCTTAGATTGTGCCACTGCATTCTAGCCTGGGCAACAGAGGAAACTCCATCTCAAAAAAGAAAAAAAGTATGAAAGGATGATTTTTTTCTCAGGGTATATAAGGAGCAGTGGTATTGCTGATTAAAATAACAAGAGACGAATACATGATCATTCTTTTTGTATTTTTTAGTAGCAATTGAGGTAATTTTTTTCTTTTTCTTTTTTGAGACCAAGTCTCACTCTGTCGCCTAGGCTAGAGTGGAGTGGTGCAATCTCAGGTCACTGCACTCTCTGCTTCCAGGTTCAAGTGATTGGAAATCACTTGCCTCAGCCTCCCCACTAGATGGGATTACAGGCGCTCACCACCATGCCTGGCTAATTTTGTATTTGACAGCGTTTCATCATGTTGGCCAGGATGGTCTTGAACTCCTGACCTCAGGTGATCCACCCACCTCAGCCTCCCAAAGTACTGGGATTATAGGTGTGAGCCACCATGCCTGGCCCAATTGAGGTAATTTTTAAGTGATAATTGAAGTAATTGTTTCTATTTACATTGTAATAATCATTATAAAGTGGTATGTGTTAAATGTATGCTAATTATTAATAAATTCTAAAACCTATTTTTGAAACCAAATGTACATTTTACTTGAGAGTATTAGTGTCATGATAATCATTCCTCTATTAAATAAATTCTTTCACAGCCGGGTGTGGTGGTTCATGCCTGTAATCCCAGCACTTTGGGAGGCCAAGGCAGGAGGATTGCTTGAGCCCAGGAGTTCGAGACCAGCCTGGGCAACAGAGTGAGACCTTGCATCTATAAAAAATAAAATAAAAATAATATTCTTTCACAATATGTTTATAGTTGTCATTAGACTTCTCAGCAGAACACACAGTTCTCTTTTATAGAAATATATGTTCACATTAAAGAGATTTCAAATTATCTTAGGGAAGGCAGACAGTTTTCTTAAAATAGGATAATTAGTTCAACTCCAGATTTATATTAATAATAATTATTATTTTTTTAACCTCCCCTCCCCCTCCCCCTCCCCTCCCCTCCCCTCCCTTTCCCCTCCCCTCCCCCTTCAAGTATACCCATCACGAAGCAAAACAGAGAGGAATACAGTGATTTAGAAACTAAGGCCATATTTCCCTTATCAGATATTCCTAATGCTAGCACAAATAATGCAGGGTGATTGGCACAAAATATTTTAAAATACTTCTCTAGGAGTTTTATTGTTGTGAGGTCTTGGGCAAGTTACTTCATTTTTCTGAGCTAGAAGTTTCTTTGATAGGTATTCAAATAATAGATTACTGTTGAGAAGCTTTATTAGTAGATAGAGGATGTGGGGGAGAAGAATTGCTTATAGACTCAGGTTCCAGATAAGACTAAGTTGCATTGACGTAGATGATTGGGATGGGAAAATACCATAAGGTTTTCATTGTTGCAGTGGTTTTTAGACTCATTTGAGCATAACAATAAAGTTGTGGAAAATAGGACAAGAAGACCGTGAAGCTATTCAGATATCTGGCCCAGATAGTGGTGACAGAGCAAGAAAATCCAGATAAATGAGGAAGGGAGAGGGTAAAGAAGAGAGACATAACTTCTTTTTTTTTTTTTTGAGATAGGGTCTTGCTTTGTCAACCAGGTTGGAGTGCAATGGCGTGATCTTGGCTCACTGCAGCCTCAACCTCCTGGACTCAAGTGATCTCCTGCCTCAGCTTCCCAAGTAGCCGGGAATACAGGCACGTGCCACCATGCTCAGCGATTTTTTTGTATTTTTAGTAGAGGCGTGGTTTTGCCATGTTGCCCAGGCTGGTCTTGAACTTCTGGGTTCAAGTGATCCACCTGCCTTGGCCTCTCAAAGTGCAGGGACAATAGGTGTGAGCCACCGTACCCAGCTGACATAACTTCTTTTAGCCAAAAAATACTGGAAACTTAGGACTCTATCAGTAGGCTTTATGGCCTGAAGATAGTATCTGACCTAGCCAGTACTCTTAATAGCAGGGATTCTTAAGCTAGAGTCCTCAGAAAGATAAATCAAGGAGTCTGTGAACTTGGATGGGGAAAAGTTATAATTTTATTTTTATTAACCTCTAACTGATATTAAGCATTTCCTTCAGTTCTGAAGGGCTTGACCTAGCCAGTGCTCCTCTTAACAAATTATTAGAGTGTTTGCAGTACTTTTGAGTATCATCAACAGAAATCACAGATACATGTCACATTTTAGAAATTACGGCTACAGGACAGGTGCTGTGGCTCACGCCTGTAATCCCAGCGGTTTGGGAGCCTGAGGTGGATGGATCACTTGAGGTCAGGAATTCGAGACCAGCCTGGCCAACAGCCTGCCTCTACTAAAAATACACAAATTAGCTAGGTGTGGTGGTGTGCGCCTGTAATCCCATCTACTTGGGTGGCTGAGGTGGGAGAATCATTTGAACCTGGCAGGCGGAGATTGCAGTGAGCCGAGATCACGCCCCTGAACTCCAGCCTGGGCAACAGAGGGAGACGCTGTCTCAAAAAAAAAAAAAAGAAATTATGGCTACATATCACAGTTATTGTGTGTGTGTATGTATATTTGTTGTTGTTTTAAATCTTTTTTAGAGACAGGGTCTCGCTCTGTTGCCCAGGCTAGTGTGCAGTGATATGATCATAGCTCCTTACAGCCTGGAACTCCTGGGCTCAAGTGATTTTATGCTTCAGCCTCCCAAGTAGCTAGGACTATAGGTGTGTGCCATCACACCTGGCTCATTTATTTTTATTTTTATTTGTAGAGATGGAGTCTGGTTGTGTTTTGCAGGTTGTGTCAAACTCCTGGCTTCAAGCAACCTTCCCTCATCAGCCTCTCAAAATGCTGGGATTACAGGAGTGAGCCTTTGCAGCTGGATAGCATTTTAATTTTAAGTAATGTACTTTGTGCCCTTGAATAGGATGTAGTCAAGGAAAAGGGAGGCTTTGGTTTGCCTCTGTATTGTGTCAGGAAAGTACTGGTATTTTGACTTTATGAAATGATTGTAGGCCAATGTTGAATTCAATTTTCAGTCAACCATCCAAGAAAAACTGTTAGAGTTAACTTAAAAAATCCACATCAATCTTGTACATGTTCTCTAAGTTCCTGTGAATACAAGATTAGCAAGATCTTTCAGTTCTTCTGCTATATAAGCTATTTCCTCCTGGAGCAGACTGCATTTTTCCTTCTGTAGCATACTGAGATCTGAGTCAATCTGTGGTGACACAGCAGTGTAGGTGGCTCTTGGAAATTCTCTTGCAAGGCAGCTGCTTCAGGTGTGGTCATTACTAAATCTTTCAGCAAGAAAACGCTGGTTACCTCAGTCAGGGAGGAGAGACTGCTTTTTTTTTGGTAAGGAATGTTCAGGGGGGATTTGAGAGTTTATAGTTTTTAGGTTTGTTTAATTGTGAAAATCCTCATCCTATGTTCTTCCTTCCTACTTAAAACCCAGCTAACTTTGGGAGGCTGAGGTGGGCGGATCACAAAGTAAGGAGTTCAAGACCAGCCTGGCAACATGGTGAAACCCCATCTCTACTAAAAATACAAAAATTAGCTGGGCATGGTGATGGATGCCTGTAGTCCCAGCTGCTCGGGAGGCTAAGGGAGGAGAATCACTTGAATCCCGGAGGCAGAGGTTGCAGTGAGCCGAGATTGTGCCACTGGACTCCAGCCTAGGCGACAGAGAGAGACTGTATCTCAAAAAAAAAAAAAAACAAAAAAAACCCAGCTGATACCATCTTAATAGTAGATACTTGGTAGAACTCTTCATTGAACTTGTAATTTTGCATTTCCAATAATTAGATTTTCAGGTTTGTTTATAACCTTATCTGCCCTGGGGCTATAATAAATAAGCAGTTCTTTAAAGTCACCATAAAAACTGTCTGGTTTTCTGACTGTCTTGTACTGAGATTCTAAAGCTCTGAGATTATCATTTTGTTTTTGTAAATTCTCTAGTAAAGTAAGAGTTAGCTTTTCTACCCTATAGGCCTTATAGTAAAACAGTACTGCCATCATAGTTAAGTGCGTTCATTACTTCAGTTTTTGAAGGCTTGTTTTCAACTGGCACTTCATCCTAAACAACTGCACACCATAATTTAAAGAACTGTGGTCCTACTGTATGCTGTAGATCACTAGAATCCCATTTTTATCTGCAAAGAGGCTTTCACTGTGTTCAGGCTTAAATATATTAGCCACCCGATATTATAAACCCCTCTTGAGACAATTTCTGATACCAAGAGCAATATTACTGGGTGTCCAGTTAGGAAAACAGAAAGCACTCTAAGTCTTACAACAAAGGGACATTAGTAGCGGGTATTGATTACACAGGTACTAGAAAAGCTGAAAAGACAACTGGAGGAGTTTAAGGTAACCCAACAACATTAAGAACTGCTTCTATTCCCAAGGTTGATTAGAGCTAGAATTGGAAAAAGCAAGGCCCATGGAGGGAGGGACTATCCATAAGGATTTGCAGCCACAGACAAGACAGGAATAACTGCTTGAGTTAGATCTCGAGATGCAGAAATATCTTGACTTCTTCACTTCCCATGCTGTCAGTCACTCCACATGTGCCTCCCATTGATCTAGCCTATTGAGAAGCCAGTTGTCTCTGACCTATTATCTTCTGTCATGCTACTTCATGAATACAAATATCACAAATTAGATATTTGATCACTTAAATCCATGTAAAATTGACACTTTTATTACTTTATGATCAGTGATGTTATAATCAAGAGAAATATAGACTGTATTTATTAAACTATATGTTGATACAATTTGTTTATTGGTTTCATTTAGGGAATAAAAGGAGAGGAAAGAATGATTTTTTTTTTAGCGACCCTTGGTGCTAAAAGGAGTTAATTTTTAAGTGCTTAGTATGTATCACGCATTTTTTTGTTTTTTAGGTATAAGTATTCTTCTCTTCTTTTTTTTTTTGTGAGACGGTCTTGCTCTGTTCTTCAGGATAGAGTGCAGTGGCGTGGTCTCTGCTCACTGTAACCTCCGCTTCCCAGGCTCAACTGATCCTTTCATCTCAGCCTTCCGAGTAGCTAGGATTACAGGCACACACCACCATGCCTGGTTAATTTTTGTATTACTATTTTTTTGTATAGAGACAGGGTCTGTTCATGTGGCTTGGGCTGGTCTTGAACTCCTGGGCTTAAGTGCTCCGCCTGCCTTGAGCTCCCAAAGTGCTGGGATTACAGTTCGTGAGCTACTGGGTCTGACCTTTTATTAAAAAAACAAAAAACAAAACAACAGTGTTTTCTTTTGTTATTTTTTTCTTTTCTTTTTATTTGTTTATTTTTTAGACAGGATCTCTTTCTGTCATCCAGGCTGGAGTGCAGTGGTGCAGCCTCTGCTCACTGTAGCCTCCACCCCTTGGACTCAAGGGATCCTCTCACCTCAGCCCCCCGGGTAGTAGGTAGGACTACAGGTATGTACCACCATGCCTGGCTAATTTTTTTTTTTTTTTTTTTTTTGCTGGAGATGGGGTTTCGCCATGTTGCCCAGGGTGGTCTCAAACTCCTGGCCTCAAGCAGTCCTCCCACCTCGGCCTCCCAAAGTGCTGGGATTACAGAAGTGAGCCACCATGCCTGGCCAAGGTATGACTATTTCTGATTAAACATGTAATTTATTTTTATTTTTATAAAAAGTTCTTACAAGTTTTTTTTTTTTCCCCCTCTGGTGAATTCTCTAAAATAAAAAATAAATAAATAAATAAATAAACTTAATGAGTGTCATTTTGTAAGATAGTGCTTCTTTCCAGTGATTCTGAATATATACATTTATAAATTTTTGCCTTGTATATATTATGGAAACAAGTTTCTCTAGGAAACTTACATGTTTGAGTGTATGATCTCATAATCTGTGGACACATGTTGATACTAGAAATCTGTTTTTAGTTGGCATGCTATGAGAGCCAGATTGCCAAGCTACGGTCCGAGGTTGAAAAAGGAGAAGCGTTGCGACAAAGTCTGGAGTATGACCTAGCTGTTGCTAGAAAGGAAGCTGGTCTTGGAAGATGGGCTGCTGAAGAAAGATTAGCTGAGGCACATAGGATCCAAGAAAAACTCTATGGTAAGACTGTTTCTATTTCTTCCCATGTTTAGGTTGTAACCTGATTGGATATCACTGCTCGCTGTTGTGTGTACATCCCATACAGGGTCAGAGGTAGGGTTTTGATTCATTGACTGGCCTTCGATGCGCAGACTTTACTGGGAACATATAAAAAGTCTTCTGGCAATTTTGTGAACGTTTATCTACTTTAGATTAATTTTTTTATTCTGTGGAAAAATAATTTCAAAATTCTCTTAGTTACTTTTTAGAAGCACTTCTTCCATGAATAATCAACAGAATCACAAAGAGATTTTTGTTTGTTTTAAATACATATTCTAGGCTCCCCATCACATGTAATCTGAATCCAAATCTCTAGCTTGAGAATCTATATGTTCAAGAAGCACTGCCTTTTTCGCTGATTTTGCCAGGTTTAGAAACCACTGGGTTAGAGTGTGGTGCCTGGAAAAGAAAAAGACACTGGATTTAATCCTCAAAAGCTATCTGTTTTATAGCCCTTGGACTTAAATAAACCCTTTCTATTTATATATAATATATAAAAATAAATGTGCCTAGATAGCTGTATCACTTATAACAAGCACTCAGATCATGGAACAGAAAGTGATCAGAAGCTCTTCTGCATGGATAACTACCATACAAGTTTTTAATAGTGTAGATTAATTTTGCCACTTTTTTGTGCTTTATATGAATGGAATCACATAGTATATATTCTTTTGTTTCTGGCTTCTGTCCTCCAACATTATGTTTTTGAAATTCATGCATATTGTATGAGAGCTTTGTATTGATGTATAGTATTATATTGTGTAAACATCCCACATTTATATTTATCCACTTATTATTGATGGGCATTTGACTAGTGTCCAGTTTTTGATTATTAAGAATAATGTTGATATGAACATTCCTGTACAACAGCAGGTTTTAATTAAGAGAACACTGAATGTGAATTCAGATTTAGATTTAGGTCCTGGTTTTACCACTTACTGACTGATATTTGAACATAGGCTGTTTTAAGGATGAAATGAGAAAATGAAAGTGCTTTGTTATGAAAAAAAAAGAGCTCATGTAAGTGAAAAGAACAAATCTGGAGGCGTCACATTACCTGACTTCAAACTATACTACAAGGCTATAGTTACTGAAGCAGCATGGTATTGGTATAAAAATAGGCCTGTAGACCAATGGAAAAGAATAGAGTGCCCAGAAATAAAGCCAAATACTTACAGCCAACTAATCTTTGACAAAGCAAACACAAACATAAAATGGGGAAAGGACACCCTATTCAGCCAGTAGTGTGGGGATAGTTGGCAAGCCACATGTAGAAGAATGAAGCCGAATCCTTATCTCTCACCTTATATAAAAATCAACTCAAGATGGATCAAAGACTTAAATCTAAGTCCTGAAACCATAAAAATTCTAGAAGATAATATCATAAAAACTCTTCTAGACATTGGCTTAGGCAAAGAGTTCATGATCAAGATCTCAAAAGCAAATGCAACAAAAACAAAGATAAATAGATCTTTAAACTAAAATTAAACTAAAAAAACTAAAAAGCTTTTGTACAGTAAAAGAATAGTCAGCAGAGTAAATAGACAACCCACAGACTGGGAGAAGATATTTACAAACTATGCATCTGACAAAGGAGTAATATCCAGAATCTATGAGGAACTCAAATCAGCAAGAAAAAAATAATTCCATGAAAAAGTGGGCAAGAAACATGTATAGACAATTCTCAAAAGAAGATATACAGATGGCCAACAAACATAAGAAAAAATGTTCAGTACCACTAATTATCAGGGACATGCAAATCAAAACCACAATGAGATACCACCTTACTCCTGCAAGAAAGGCCATAATTTAAAAATAAAACAATAACAGATGTTGGCATGGATGTGGTAAAAGGGAACACTTTTACACTGCTGGTGGGAATGTAAACTAGTGCAATCACTATGGACAACAGTATGGAGATTCCTTAAAGAACTAAAAGTAGAACTACCATTTTATCCAGCAATCCCAGTATCTTCCCAGAGGAAAAGAAGACATTATATGAAAAAGACACATGCACACGCATATTTACAGCAGCACAATTGACAATTGTAAAAATATGGAACCAGCCTAGAAGCCCATCAACCAGTGAGTGGATAAAGAATATATGGTATATATACACCAAGGAATACTACTGAACCATAAAAAGGAATGAAATAGTGGCATTTGCAGCAACCTAGTTGGAGCTGGAGACCATTATTCTAAGTGAAGTAACTCAGGAATGGAAAACCACTTATAAGTGGGAGCTAAGCTGTGAGGATGCAAAGGCATAAGAATGATATGTTGGACTTTGGGGGACTCAGGGGGAAAGATGGGAGCGGGGGGAGAGGGGCAAAAGACTACACATTGGGTGCAGTGTACACTGCTTGGTTGATGAGTGCACCAGAATCTCGGAAATCACTGCTAAAGAACTTTTCCCTGCAACCGAACACCATCTATTCCCCAAACTACTGAAATAAAAAATAAAATGTAAAAAAAAATTGTCTTTGATTTAAAAAAAAGAAAGTGCTTTGTTAACTTCATGGGGCTAAAGAAGTGTTGTTATAATTATTGTAACTGTTAAGATCCTTAGTTTTGTTCAGCTATCTGGGGTTGTTGACATTGGTCAGAAGTATTTTTGATTATATAGAGGAGAAAAAGTAATATCTTTTCTTCACCCCTGTAAGGTTTACAACTGACAACCCTATAACAAAACACAGGTTAACAAGAGAAAAACTAACATATTTATTTAACAAAGTTTTAGATGACATGGGAACCTCCAGAAATGAAGACCCAAAGAACCAGGGAAAACTCTATTTTTATGCTAGGTCTGATGAAAGAAGTGGATAGCTGTGGAGAAATATGACTGGACAAAAAGGCTATGACCTAATGTAATAAACGGAGTGGGAAACCCAGCAAGCCTGTTTGTTCAGTGGCATTTCTTTCTTCTGGGTGATAGATCACATGAGGGCCCCATGACCTACTTTCAGAGGCAGTAGGTCAGAGTGGTGACCTTGCTAGATTTTATGTCTTGCTTTGGGGAGAAGGAGAGGTAGAAGACAGGAAGTCAGGGACACCTTTTTTCTGAGGCCCTCTTGTCTCCCTCAGGTGAAAAATATTCAGCATATGGAGGTACCATAATTGGGGGTATTGTGTTCTGAGCCCCAGTAATTACCTTTGGTGTTTAATAATAGTTATACCTCTACCTGGAATTTAGGAATATAAGAATTGGAAGGCACTAGGTATGAAAGTTTGTGACTTTCATTTAACTATGAGGAAAGTGAAGTCCTGGAAAAGAAGGGAAGTTACTTGCTCAAAGTCAAACAGTTTCAACACTCTACAGAGTAAGATAGAGAAATGACTATTAATCACATGAAAAATGCTTAACCTCACTTACTGTCAGGGAAATGCAAGTGAAAATCCTAGTGGCTGTTATTACACATATATCAGATGGCTCTAATTGAAAAGATTGTCAATACCAAATATTGGTGAGGATGTAGAGCAACAGGGACTCATACTTTTTATTAGTGGGAGTGTAAAATGGTACAACCACTTTTGAAAAAAAAAAAACTGGCAGTTTCTTTTAAAATAAACATGCATTTATCCTATGAGCCAGCAGTCTCATTCTTTATTATTTCCCCATGAGAAAGAAAAACGTTTGTCCACAAATGACTTGTAAGAGAATTTCATAGCAACTCCATTCGTGGTAGCCCAAAGTTGGGGAAAAAGATGTTCATTGACAAGAGAATGAAGAAACAATTTGTGTTATATAATAAAATGCTACACAGCAATAAGAAGGAACCAACTCCTAACATATGCAATAACATGAATGAATCTTCAAAACATTATGCCCAGGGAGAGAAAGTTTACACACAAGACGATATCCTGTATGGTTCCATTTATGTAAAGTTCTAGGATAGGAAAAACTAATTGTTGGTGAAATAAAAATCTAAACAGTGATTGCCTCTGTTGGGGGGGGTTGGCAGTGGAGTTGACTGGGGAAGAGTATGAGGGTACTTTTTGGGTTGAAGGAAATGCTCTGTATTTTGATAGGTGTTTGGGTTACATGAATGTATTTATTTATAAAAATCTCTTTGGACGTTGGCTGGGTGCGGTGGCTCATGCCTGTAATTCTAGCAATTTAGGAGGCAGAGGCAGTTGGATTGCTTGAACCCAGGAGTTCAAAACCATCCTGCCAACATAGTGAAACCCGATGTCTGCTAAAAGCAAAAACTAGCCAGGCATGTTGGTGCATGCCTGTAATCCCAGCTAATCAGGAGGCTGAGGCAGAAGGATGACTTGAACCTGGAAGACAGAGGTTGCAGTGAGCTGAAATTGCACCACTGCACTCCAACCTGGGTGACAGAGTGAGACCCTGTCTCAACAACAACAACAAAAAACAAAAAACTACTTGAACAGTACACTAAAGATTTGTGCATTCTACTAGATGTAAATTTTATCTGTAAGAAATAAAACTATATTAAGTTCTAATTAATGATATACATGCTGAACTATTTAGGAGTGAAATATACTGATGTTTGCAACTTGCTTTGAAATGTATACAATGAAATAACTTACCAGTAAGTGCAGAGTAGTAAAAAAAAAAAAAAGGAAATGTATAAAATGTATTATGGACTGATGGGTGGATAAATGAATGCGTGTGTTGATGGGTGGATGAATATCTGGTAAAGCAAATATAGCAAAATGTTAATAATCCTAGAGTCTAGGTTGTAGATATATGGATGTTCACTGCACAATACTTTCAACTTTCTGTGTTTTAAAAATTTTTGCAATGAAATGTTGAGAGCGGTATAAAAAACCTAATGGAGTTATGAGATAATCCCATAGCAATGGAGAGAATAGGGAATGTGACAAGAGAGAAAATTTGGGAAGCTGGAAAGCAAATGGCAGAGGAATAACTGAGTTAGCATAACAAAGACATTAGAATCCTAAGTTAGGAGTGGGAAAAACTGAGAGACAAATTCTTAGTCAAAAGGCTTATAAAGTGGAAGCACCAGATACCATTGGAATTATGTGTGGGAGGGGCAGTAGGGAGTAAAATAAGGATGGTCAGATGAATGCTGCTTGAGAGGCAGATGGGTCCTTGGATTTCCTTCCATGAGCATACTACTGTGAGGTTACTTAAGAATTGCTAGTGGAAGTCAAGAAGTTTAATCCCTGGAGACGGTAAAATAGAGTCTTTTGACTGGCAAAACCAGGAAGATTCTCAATGCTAGATATTGGGGAACCATTCCTTCCAGCTTCCTTTTAATTAATTATTATTTTTAGAGACAGGGTCTCACTTTGTTGCCTGGGCTGGAGGGCAGTGGTGTGATCATAGCTCAGTGCAGCCTTGAACTCCTGGGCTTAAGCCATCCTCCCACCTCAGCCTCCTGAGTAGCTAGGACTACAGATATATGCCATCGCACCTGACTAATTTAAAAAAAGTTATTTTTTTTTGGAGACCAGGTCTTGCCATGTTGACCAGGCTGGTGTCAAACTCTTGGCCACAAGCAATCCTCCCACCTTGTCCTCACAAAGTGCTGAGATTACAGGTGTAAGCCACCATGTCCAGCTTCCTTTGTATACTGACTTCCCCAAAAGCTAACATCTGGATTTCTATACTCTATTCAGGATGTTGGAGGACTCTTCTGTGTGTCACCTGACCAAGCTGATATAGTTTGGCTCTGTGTGCCCACCCAAATCTCATTTTGTAGCTCTCGTAATTCCCATGTGTTATGGGGAGAGACCCAGTGGGAGATGATTGAATCATGGGGCAGGTCTTTCCCATGCTGTTCTTGTAATAGTGAATGGGTCTCGAGAGATCTGATGGTTTTAAAAACGGGAGTTTCTCTACACAAGCTCTCTTTTTGCCTGCTGCCATGCATATAAGATGTGACTTGCTTCTCTTTACCTTCTGCCATGATTGTAAGGCCTCCCCAGCCATGTGAAACTGTAAGTCCAATAAACCTCTTTCTTTTGTAAATTGCCCAGTCTTGGGTATGTCTTTATCAGCAATGTGAAAAACGGACTAATACAAAGCCAGGAGGAAATACCTAATGATACTGAGTTGGGAGTTTCCCAATAAATGAGCTTAGGGTGCTGGAGATGCCAAGTGAAATGTGTGCATTTTTGATAACTGTTTACTTTTGGTGCCTATACAGTTAGAAATATTTTTCAACCAAGTTTTATGAAAATGCAGACTTCGTTGTACTTTTTTTTTTTTTTTTTAAAGCTGTATTAATGCCCCACAGAACATGTCATTGTTGTTTTTTGGGCAAGGGGCCTATGTTACTAATAGAATGTCTCTGAAGTGGATTGATGTGAGGAAGACACCTTTCCCCTTCTAGTGTTGAGAGACTTCCTCTTGGCTCCCAGGAGGAGAGATTCCCTGATGTTGACATACATAGCCACCTTGGCAAAAACACCCTGTGATGTGGAAAAACAAATTTGTTTTTATGTCCTCTTCTCCCATTCCACCTTCAGCATAGACTTAACTCCCTTATGCCCAGACATCTCTTGGGATTGACTCCCGGTAATTGGTTGCCAGTGTATCAGGCAATCTGGACTTTGCAGTAACACCACTGAGATGGCACTTTTCAAAATAGCAGCACTTCTGTTTCTAGATTGTAGATCTTTTGATAAATTCTGCCATTTTCATTTCACTTCCTAAAAGTCTAGAGTCGGCTTTTGAAAAGTTGTTAAACAACGTGTTAATGTGAAGTGTCAACCTCCACGCTAAACTTTCCCTGTTCAGAACATCAAATGAAGACTTCACAGGCTTTCTGATTTTGATAGTCCTTTGAAGGAGGGAGTTTGAAAGTTGTATGCTGTTGACTGAAATACCTGCCTGCAATACCATTATTGTTTATGAAAAGTATAATTAATAAAGCTGGATACAGTTTGGCTTGGAAAAATTAAGAAATTAAAAATATGAAGGCAGAAATGAAAAATGTCCCTAGAAGCACTGGAAGATGAAGATGGAAGAAACCTCCCAGGAATTAGAATTAAAAAGACTTATGTAGAAAAATAGGAGAAAGAGATGAAAAAATTTGAAGGCCAATTTGAATAATAGGGAATAGTGAAAGAAAGAGGTTAGAGAGAAAACAGAGATGGATAAATCATCAATGAACTTGCTTAAGATAATATCTCAGAACTAAAGGATATAAATGGCCAGATTGAAAGAGTCTATTGAATATTCACTGTTATGGAAAGAAGTAGACTTACTGAAGGCATAGCATTATGAAATTTCAGAAAAATAAAGACAGAAGATACTAAAGCTTTCAAGAGAAAAGAAAATTAGGTCAAATGCGAAGGATCAGAAGTCAAAATGGCCTCAGACTACTTTCCTGCAATGCTGGATGACAGACCGTGGAACAATGTCTTCTGGAGATGGCTGCTGAATGGGAGGGAGACTTTTAACATATTCCCTTTTGCACCTTTTACACCTTTGTATTTTGAATGTTTTGAATGTAAGATTCATTCAAAGTGCAAAGAAATATAATTTAGAAATAGTACTGCTAATGCAACTGTGGCATTTTTAGTTTAATTCGTGTTTTTATAAACATTTCCTTTTATCTTCTCAACAACTTAACTAGAGACGGAGTCTCGCTCTGTTGCCCAGTCTGGAGTGCGTGGTGCAATCTTAGCTCATCGCAGCCTCCGCCTCCCAGGATCAAATGATTTTCCTATCTCAGCCTCCTGAGTAGCTGGGAGTACGGGCGTGTGCCAGCATGCCCAGCTAATTTTTGTATTTTTAGTAGAGATGGGGTTTTACCATGTTGGCAGGGCTGGTCACGAACGCCTGATTTCAAGTGATCCACCCGCCTCGGCCTCCCAAAGTGCTAGGAGTGAGCCATCATGTGCCTGGCTTTAACTAGGAACATTTTTATTCCTGTTGAGAATCAGAGAATCAGGGAAGTTTAATCAGGTGGCAGGTGATGGAGCCAGACCTGGAAGCATTTCCTTCTTTTCTAGGTGCTGAAACAGAGCAGCAGTGGTAGTGTGTTGATAGGTGTTGGTTATCCCTGAGGTAATAGGGTAAGAGGTGAGTTGCACTTAAATCTGGGGAAGTAAATAGCTACAGTTCTAAGGGTTGGGGCAGTGGTTTCCAGTCTCAACTTTGTGACACTTGTGTAAGATATGTTGCAACTAGTTTGTTATCAATAGTCCAATATCAACATTTGTAACCTCCTGTTTTTAAACACTTGCCCTATATATCACAGTCTTAAAAATTGATTTTTCTGGCTGGGCGTGGTGGCTCACTGCCTGTAATCCCAGCACTTTGGGAAGCCGAGGTGGGTGGATCATGAGGTCAAGAGATCGAGACCATCCTGGCCAACATGGTGAAACCCTGTCTCTACTAAAAACACAAAAATTAGCTGAGGGTGGTGGCGTGCGTCTGTAGTCCTAGCTACTTGGGAGGCTGAGGCAGGAGAATCGCTTGAACCTGGGATGCAGAGGTTGCAGTGAGCTGAAATCGTGCCACTGCACTCCAGCCTGGCAACAGAGTGAGACTCAGTCTAAAAAAAAAAATTGATTTTTCTTCAATCAATTTTTTTTTTTTTTTAAATCTGAGAGGAGCTCTCCCTATATTGCTCAGGCTGGTCTTGAACTACTGGGCTGAAGTGATCCTCCCACCTCAGCCTCCAGAGTAGCCGGGATTACAGGTGTGCACCACCACACTCAGCTGGTTTGTTTTTCTTGAATAGGACAAAAACCCATAGAGTTACAGCTGTTGCTAGAAGTGCACCTAAACTTGGATACGCCTTCAGAAATATGTCACACTGTTTCATAGCAAAATCATCGTTGTCTGAAGGGGAAGAAAAGATTGAGAAATTATAGGATAGATTGGTTTAGAGACTGAGCTTTTCAAGAGTTTACTGAACTGGAAAGGTTTTAAAGAGTTTACTGGAATGGAAAGGTTAAATGTTTTATCCTAAGATCATGCTGTAAATGGTGTCAACTCCAATGCCTAGGTTTTAGGACTCCTTGTTATTTAATTCATGGTTGTAAATGTACCTATTATTCTGTTGTTAATAGCACAGAATTCAGAACTTCAAGCAAAGGCAAATGAGATTGAGAAAGCATTTCAGACTTCTCAGCAAAAATGGAAAGAAGAATGCAGACGATTTGAACATGATTTGGAGGAAAGAGACAATATGATCCAAAATTGCAATCGAGAATATGATCTACTTGTGAAAGAAAAAAGCAGACTAGAGAAAACTCTACAGGTAAAGTAGTTTTTATAAAGGAATTTTCCTATTCACTGAGATGTGTTGTACATTACTTGAAGTTATCCTGGATTTCTTTCCTTCCTTTTTCCTTCCTCCTACCTTCCCCCTCCCTTTTTTTCTTTTTTAGGGGCATTTTTGCTGGTCTCTTTTGGAGTGTATTAATAGGTTACTTTTTGGGGTGAGAAACAGTTTGCAGCCACTAATCAAAATATTAAAAACCAACAAAGTACTTATATAAGCATATTGTAAGAAGATAAGAATCTAGAGCTCATTTTGTCCAGCAACATGAAAATTTGGAATTTTAAAAATATGGGCCTTACATATTCGTCTAAATATACAATAAATATAGAAAAATATTTGTGTGTTTGATATGAGCTTCATTATCTATGTAGAGCATGTTATGTATAGATATGATATGTAACATATTTAAATTTTAATAAAATTATTGTGAGCCATTTATTCCCTCATTTTTTCGTTCTTCTTTTACTCCCTAAAGTAAAAGCGGTATAAAGTTGAAGTTGCTGGTGACTTACAAGGTAGATTTTGAGTTGTCTATATTTGCCATTTTTTTGGGATAATGAAAAATGAAAAAAAAAACAAAACAAAAAACAAACGTGACAACACCAGGCATGGTGGTGTATGCCTGTAGTTCCTCCGACTAGTAGGGAGGTTGACTTGGGAGGATCACTTGAGGCCAGAAGTTTGAGGCCACAGCCACTGTACTCCACGTGACCAACATAGTTTCTGAAACCCTGTCTCCAGAAAAAAAAAAAAAAGGAAAAAACATAACAAAGAAAAAAAAAACTGTGATAAAAATGTTCTACCGTTACCACTGGTGTAAATGGCTTTTTTGAATTTTGGAAATGTATCTTTACTAAAAATTCATTATACAAAAGCATTTACAAAATGTAAAAGTTTACAAGATGTAAATGGCTTTTTTGAACTTTGGAAATGTATCTTTACTAAAAATTCGTTATACAAAAGCATTCACAAAAATGTAAACGTTTCCGCATAGTGGTTCTCAGATGTTGTCATTGCCAACAGATTTACTTTTGATTTCTTCCACATCAGTAGTATAGTTTGTCTCTTTTGTTTACTACTATATTCCTAGACCCTGGAACAGTAGCTGGCATATAGAAGGGCTCCATTAGTGTGGAAATTGGGGAGGTTTAGATGGTAGCTGATATTACAAGTCCTTGGATGGGCCTGTTTAACCTTCCCCACATAAAATGTTTTGAAGTTATGTGAAGAGGAGTGTGATCGTGGCAGCATTTCTTTAGCCAATCAGCTTGCACCTCAAGATAAAAGATTTTGATATGATCTCAGTTAGTTACTTAGAATAACTGCTTTGATTTTAGGCTATTGGCTTTAAACTGATCTGCACAGAGATCCTTGGGACAGTTTGGAGTTGAATTGGAGTCACTATTTAGCCCTTGGGGGAAAAAAAGTCTCAAGGCTTTTTGTGAGGGCTTTCTATAAGTTATGAGGGTAATATTTATTATACAGATCCATGCTACCATTACATGGACATGAGAGGCTTTATTTCTCTCAAATGTAAACCATAGACTTTTTCTTCTGTTAATGGGAACTTAATTTAAAATCCTATAGTTAGGAAATTGGGCTTCTCAGCACATTGCATTTTATATTTTTAAGATATTGAGCCAAATTAGATCTTGCAAATGTAGTACACCTTGGAAAACTCAAAAGGAAATGCAATTTTTCAAGTATTATTTATCTATAGAACTAGAAATTTCAGTCCATACTTAAATTTTTTGTTTTTGCTTTTCAAATTTTTAACACTCCATAGTTACCTTATCCTAATTTGTTGCACAGAATTCTTTTCTTTGCTCCTTTTTCCCTACTGGAGATACATTGTTCTGTGTCAAATTTATATATAAATTGTCAGGGATAATGCAAACACTTTGATCACAGCTAGAGATTTCCATATTAAATGGAATCTACTTTGTTTATATATATCATATGATACCATATATTGACATTTTGTTCAAACCTCTGAAGTTACATTTTTCAGAAAAATTGGATCAAATATATGCCTATATAAACAAGTATATGCAGCCTGTTGCTTAAATATACTTATATTTAGGTAATAGGTAAATATATGTTTATATAAACAAGGTATAATCTGTTGGTCAAATTACCATAGTTTCTTACTCATATCTACATTCTGATGATCAAATGATAGTTTTATTAATGATTTTAACATGAATTATGATGAGTTTTAACATCTATAGGCAAGGAGAGCCCCTTTGTACATTTAAACTGGGGATGAAGGAAGAAGATAACTTTTATTGATCTAATAGTAAAGCAAGATTTTATTTATGTAAAGGAAACGTTGGAAAAACATCAACAGGAGAAGAATGAGATGGAGTCTCATATCAGGGAAACAGCATTGGAGGAGTTTAGATTACAAGCAGAACAATGGGAAGCAGAAAGAAGAGAATTACAATTTATAGTACAGGTATTTTAAAAATAATAATTCAATTCCTTAAATATATCTTTTCAATGCTTATGATATTCAAAATTACATTAGTGGGATAATTGACTCACTCAAAGGGAAAATAATTTCTAGTTTTGATTCTGGAAGGCCATGTTTCATATGCTGTCACATAACAGTAGGGCAACTGTTACCAACAGATACCATTAGTGTTTAGAGTTCAGTGATTTCCATTGCATACATTATGTGATTTTTAAGAAGAATGTATATTTTTGGACTAACACCTGTTTTGAATAAGATAAAGAAATAGAGTAATAGGATTTTGGATATTAAAGAATCCTAACAAATCATATAGTGTAATTTTTGAACTCCTTTTAAGAAGTACAAATTCTTAATTATCCTCTATTCCTCCAACCCTGAAGCACACAGAATCCTTGAGGCTTCTATAGTCCAGTTTGAAAATTACTGATTACATCTAATCCTCTTTATACATGAGCAGATGGAGATTTGGAAGTTACTGACTCAGATGATTAATGTAGGAAAAGACTGCAGGTCTCTGGATTCTATTCCAGTGTACTTTGCATTTTTTCAGGAGATTATATGTATTTATTTTGAAGGAGAGGAAGGAGAAACCCAAACTATTGTGTTACTGTGTGTTTTAAAGGAAATTTGTGAAGTTAATCCTCTTTAAGAAAAAACCCCATGAATCAACTAACTTAAAACTTCAAATACATTTCTATCACTTCTTCTAATTATTTATTTTGTGATAATGCAATGTATTTTTGTAATTTTTCTACATAAATTGACAAACTGAAATAACCTAGATGTCAAAGATATGCATTTTTCACAAGGATGAAACATATCCACCTATAATAAGTTACTGTGTGTCACAAGCAACTTTGCAAGACAGAATTTGACCAAAAATATGCAAAGAATAGAAATCACTTGATTTTTTTAAGAGTAAAAGCTGGTAGTGAACAGTGGAAATACTGAATTTGTTATATATGTAATTATTGAAAATACCAGTGAAACCACAGCTTTTGCAAACCTTTGGTCTTTGTGCAGTGCTTTTCTTCCCAGTCACCTCTTCTGTAGAATCTGGAAGGACAGTACAACCACCCTTTAGACCTCGTGTATTCTAAGTGTTTGTAGTTTGTGTAATTAGTTCATTAGTTCACTTGCTTGTTCATTCATTCATTCTCTAAGTACTTACTGACTTACTGCTCTGGATACTGAGGCTATGAAGCTGATTTAAGATCTAGTTTCTGTCCTGGAAGATATTTCAATGCAGAAACATGTAAAGAGGAAAGTATTGTGTGATAAAATTTTGAATAAAATGCTGTAGGACCACAAAAGAGAAGTTGATTAGCTGCCTGGGAGACAGAGGAAGTCTTCTCAGAGAATATTATATTTAAGTTGTTTTTGATAATTTTCTTAAAGGCTACTTGAAATAAACAAGCAAAATTAAGTGAATTAAAATAGCCCTTCTATTTCTAAACACTCAGCCAGTGGTCTAAATTTATAAAATATAATTCAAAGCCCTGTATAAAAATATGTATATGATGTGATTTTGGTATAGTTTCCTGATCAGTCCTATAAATCCTCCTAAATGAAATACAGTGGTTATACTGAAGTTTCAAGATGAAGTACTAAAAGAAATTAAAATTAAGTGTCGGTCTTTCACAATGATGTACAGAAAAATGGGGGAATATGCTCCCTAGTTACTACCAATAGTATCTTGCTTTGCTGCTTTTGTAAGGTAAATTTTATTGTATTTTGTAACATAAGAATGTGTAGAGCTCTGTTTCCCAATTTCTTGTCTTTTTTTAATTAACAAAAGAAAATAACTTTTCCTTTTATAAATCAATCTTAAGAAACTTTGTGACTTTGTGTTAAAAAAATGTTTTTTTAGAAACAATCTGAGGGAGAGAGTGAAATTTTCTTCTCTGTTGGCTTTTGATGGGTTTAGTTTTACATACTATAGGTATGTAAAAAACCCCATGAATCAACTAACTTAAAACTTCAAATACATTTCTATCACTTCTACTATCTAATAGTATTCTCTTTATGTAGCTCTCTAAGAGAATTCAGTTTTGTTTTTTTTTTTTAACCTTTCTCAGTGAAACCGTATCTTTAATAGACAAAACTTGTTAGAATATTTCTCCTATCTGGACTTTAGAATTTAGACTCATTATAAAAAGAAAATCTCAATTTTATGCCATGTTCTTTTTCATTATCAGGAATTGGAGCACAAAATAGAGGTATCCTTCTCTGGAATATTAACATGATTTCTTATTGGTGTTACCTAAAAAGTTACTCACTTTAAGATAGTGTTTTCTCATTTCTTTTTTCTTTTTTTTTTTTTTGAGACAGAGTGTCTCTCTGTCACCCAGGCTGGAGTGCAGGGGCATAATCTTGGCTCACTGCAGCCTCCACCTCCTGGGTTCAAGTGATTCTTCTGCCTCAGCCTCCCAGAGTAACTGGTATTACAGGCGCCTCCACCATGCCTGGCTTATTTTTTGTATTTTTAGTAGAGTGTTAGCCAGGATGGTCTTGATCTCCTGACCTTGTGATCCACCCGCCTCGGCCTCCCAAACTGCTAGGATTACAGTGAGAGCCACTACGCCGGGCCACAAGTGATTCTTCTGTGTAAATGCCTAGAAATATAATTGCTGCATCCTCAAGCTTATGGATTCACAATTATAATATATGTTATACAAAGCACCAGTTTATACTCTCCAGCAACAAACACTTTTTAATGTAGAACTTTGTTGGCCTTGGGGACTTAGACAAGAGGAATTGTTCTGGGTCTTTCAGGAGATAATCATGTAATGGATTAAGGTTGTAGTTAGCTATATTGATATCTTTTATAAGCTAGAAAGAGGAGTACGTTTAGCTCTGATACTTTTCTAACTATACTCGTGTAATTCTTCTAAATTGGAATGGAACCATATTTTGGATTCTGCGAAATGTTTATATGAGTATCCGTAAAAAAATTATACTTTTTGGGCTATGTTTCTGGAAGATGTGGAAAGAAAGTAAGTTTATTTTTTAATAGCCAAATGTAGTTTCCTGTGATATTATATGTCAGTTCAAAACCAAGACTCATTTTAAAATATTTTAAGTTCAACAGCCCCCTCTCGTGGCAAAGAAGAAACTTCCTCAATTTCCAATGTCCTTAATTTGATTTTATTTCACACACACAGACACACATAAGTAAGTATGCAGGTATGATTAGAAAATATGTTCTGTAACAAAAATTTTAAATTTACATTTATTTGGGATGGAGGCAAATTTTTCTTTAAATTGCATGAGGTATTTTGTATATTTCTTTTGGATTTGCTTGTGTGTTACAGTGCATCTCAGAATTGGATTATATTGATAAAACCATAAACCTAAAGCAAATATTTGAACATACAACCCCCCCCAGGGATTTATATAATCAATGCCCAATATAACCCAGCAATACCATTAATGTAACCAATACTCTCTACCTAGATCATGTTAGTATTTGTCATATTTACTTGAATCGTAAACAAACAGTAATTGTTATATCGTTGAAGACAATTCTGAATCACTTCCCCATCCTGCCACCACTTCAGCACCAAAGGTATAACTGCCATTCTGAGGTTGGTGTTTAATTTTCTGTCTGTATACATTGACTGTGTATTCTATTATTTTAGTATTTTGTATTTTAAGATATACCATACAGATGCTTCTTTGTCCAACTTGTATTTTTCACTTGTGTTTTTTTTTTTAGACAGGGTCTCACTCTGTCACCCAGGCTGGAGTGCAGTGGCATGATCTTGGCTTACTGCAACCTCTGCCTCCTGGTTTCAAGCAGTCCTCCCACCTTAGCCTTCTGGGTAGCTGAGACCACAGGCATGTGCCACCACACCTGGCTAATTTTTATATATTTAGTAGAGATGGTGTTTCACCATGTTGGCTAGTCTAGTCTCGAACTCCTGAGCTCAAGTGATCCACCTGCCTTGGCCTATCAAAGTGCTAGAATTACAAGTGTGAGCCACCACGTCTGGCCTACTTGTGTTTTTGAGGTTTAGTAAAGTTAATAAATTAGCTTCTGATCACATAATTTAACTGCTGTATAGTATTTTATCTTGTGTATGTGCTGTAATTTACTCATTACCTGACTGCCTTGTCAATTTTCTATTGTTTATAATAGAATACATGAAGTTGGTTAATTTATAAAGAAAAGGAATTTATTCTTACAGTTCTGGGGGCTGAGAAGTCCAATGGCAAGGGACTGCATCTGATGAGGGCCTTCTGGAGAGTTCAGAGCTGCACAGGGCATTGCCTGCTGGTGGGCTCAGCGTGCCAGCTCAGGTCTCTCTTTATCTTCTTAAAAAGCCACCAGTTCCGCTCCCATGATAACCTATTAATCCATTAATCCATGAATGGATTAACCCATTCATGAGGGCAGAGCTCTCAGGAACCCAATCCCCTCTTAAAGGCCCCACCTCTCACTACTGTCACATTGAGGATTACATTTCAACATGAGTTTTGGAAGGGACAAACATTCAAACCATAACATTGACATTGAGAATTAAGTTCTTTCCAAGTTTACATTATTACAGGCAGTGCTTCCATGAACATCAAATGTTTTTATGTGGGTATGTGTTTAATGTATATAAAGTATGTGCTAAATTGTTCTCTTAAATGGGTGTAACAATTTGAAAGAAGAGTTTTTCTTCCTTTAGAGCCTCTTGGTATTTTTCAGATTTAATTGCTTTTGAAATAGGGTACGTGTGAAATTGTATCTCATTCTTGCTTAAATTTCCTCTTCCTTGACATTGACCATGTTATGTTCATTGGCCATTCATATTTCTTTTTTGTGAAGTACCAGTTTATATTTTTTGTCTTTTTCTTTTGGATTTTTTGGTATATTTTTATTGATTAATAGGAGCTTTTGGCTGGGGGTGGTGGCTCTTGCCTATAATCCCAGCACTTTAGGAGGCTGAGGTGGGAGAATTGCTTGAGCCCAGGAGTTCGAGACCAGCCTGGGCAACAGAGATACTGTCTCTGTTAAAAAAATAAAATTAGCCAGCTGTGGTGGTGCACACCTGTGATCCCAGCTACCAAGGAGGCTGAGGTGAGAGGATTGCTTGAGTCTGGGAGGTCAAGACTGCACTGTGCTATGATTGCAGCCTAGGCTACAGAGCAAGACCCTGTCTTAAAAAGAAAAGGAGTTTTATTTTGTTTTTAAAAATATATATTTGGTAACTAACCCTTGGTTACATATATTCCTTTTGCAAACGTCTTTTTCTTCTTTGTAGAGACAGAGAGGCAGTTTACATTGTGTATGATGAATAGTTTTTTTTTTTTGTTTTGTTTTTTTTTTAATAAATCTTTTTATTTATTTATTTTGAGACGGAGTCTCGTTCTGTCAGCCAGACTGAAGTACCGTGGCGGGATCTCAGCTCACTGCAACCTCCAACTCCTGGGCTCAAGCAATTCTTCTGCCGTAGCCTCCCAAGTAGCTGGGATTATAGGCGTGTACCACCACGCTCGGCTAATTTTTGTATTTTTCGTAGAGACGGGTTTCACCATGTTGGGCAGGGTGGTATTGAACTCCTGACCTCAGACAATCCGCCTGCTCCGCCTCCCAAAGTGCTGGGATTACAGGCATGAGCCACCGCGCCTGGCCCGATGAATAGTTTTAAATTTTCATTTTTGGACACGGAGTCTCACCCTGGAGTGCAGTGGCGTGATCTTGACTCACTGCAACCTCCATCTACTGGGTTCAAGCGATTCTCCTGTCTCAGCCTCTGGTGTAGCTGGGATTATAGGTACTGCCACCACACCCATCTAATTTTTTTGTGTGTTTTTAGTAGAGACCGGGTTTCACCATGTTGGCCAGGCTGGTTTGAACTCTTGACCTCAGGTGTTCCATCTGCCTCGGCCTCCCAAAGTGCTGGGATTACAGGCATGAGCCACCATGCCTGGCCTAGTTTTACATTTCAATGTAGTTGAATTTATCAGTATTTTTCTTGTAGTAGTGATTGTTTTGTCTTATATAACCCAGAGTCATAAAGAGAATGTGTATATAGCATGAGATGCTAATTTTGTTTTTCCAAATGGATAGCCAAGTGTTCTGTACTAGTAATTCAATTGTCTGTTCTTTACCACATACTGCTTTATAATATCATTTTCATCATACATCAAGTTCTTTCATATCTAAGACTTTGTTCCTGAGTACTCTGTTCTGTTTCACTTACATGTTTGTTTCTGCATTAGTGCTAAATTGTTTTATTCACTATACCTTTAGAATAAGTCTTAATATCTGGTAGAGAAAGTATCTTTATTCTTGATATTTTTTAGGGGTGTGGGAGGGGGTTATTACTGGCTTTTTACTTCTCATGTGAGTTTGAGGAATGGCTTATTATATTCCTCAATTTTGTAATTTTGATTAAAATTATATTGCATTTGTAGATCAATTTGATATAAAGTTGACATCCTTATAATGTTAATCTCTTCTATTGTCCTTCTTTTTTATATTTTTACTCTTATTTTCTGATTTTCTCAATTTTATATTGCAGCCTTTCTATTAAATTTTATTTAATCTTTTGGGTTTTTAATTTCTTTTTTTTTTTTTTTTAAAGACGGGGTTTCACCCTGTTGGTCAGGCTGGTCTTGAACTCCCGATCTCAGGTGATCCGCCTGCCTTGGCCTCCAAAGTGCTTGGATTACAGGTGTGAGCCACCGCGCCCGGCGGGTTTTTAATTTCTAAGAGCTCATTCTTATTCGATGATACCTTTCTTAATAGTATATTCTCCTTGTTTCATGTTTGTAATGTCTTAATTTTAACTCTTTGAGGATATAAGTCATATTTGTTTTGAAGATGTCTTCCCCTCACCCCTCCCTTGATGTTGTTGTCCTCTTTTCTTTTCTTTTCCTTTTTTGAGACTGGATCTTGCTCTACTGCAAAGGCTGGAAATGCGGTAAGCCCTGTCATGGCTCACTGCAGCCTTGATCTCCTGAGCTCAAGCCATCCTCCCACCTCAGCCTCTCGAGTACCTGGAGCTGCAGGTGTGCACCACCACACCTGGCTAGTTTTTGTTTATTCTTTGTAGAGAATAAAAATTGGAGGCTAGGAGAGATTGGTTCATGACGTTTAGGGAAAGAAGCCTTGTACATAATATCAAAAAAGCTGCAGCAAGTAATCCCAAAGATTTGGCTAAAATCATCGATGAAGGTGGCTACACAAAACAACAGATTTTCATTGTAGACAAAACAGTCTTCTTTTGGAAGTTGCCATCTAGGTGTTTCAGAGCTAGAGACAAGTCAATGCCCAGCTTTAATGCTTCAAAGGATGGGATGACTCTCTTGTTAGGGGCTAATGTTACTGGTGAGTTTAAGTTGCAGCCAGTGCTCATTTACCGTTCTCCCAATTTTAGGGCCGTTAAGAATTATGCTACATATACTCTGCCTGTGCTCTATAAATGGGACAACAAAGCCTGGATGACAGCTCATCTCTTTACAGAATATTTAACTGAATATTTAAGCCCACTGTTGAAACCTGCTGCTCAGAAAAAATGTTGCCTTATTTTAAGGAACTGCCATTGACTGCCCAGCCTTTAGCGACCACCACACTGATCAGTCAACAGCCATCAACAGACATTGAGTTAAGGCCTTCCACCGTTAAAGATGATGACTTCCTGAAGGCCCAGATGATGGTTAGCCTTTTGTTTTTTTAAGCAATAAAGTATTTTAATTTTAATTTTATTTATTTATTTATTTATTTATTTTTGAGACAGAGTCTTGCTCTGTCACCTAGGCTGGAGTGCAGCGGTGTGATCTTGACTCACTGCAGTCTCTGCTTCCTGAATCAAATGATTCTCCTGTCTCAGCCTCCCAGAATAGCTGGGAGTACAGATATGCACTACCACACCTGGCTAACTTTTGTATTTTCAGTAGAGATGGGGTTTCACCATGTTGGCCAGGCTGGTCTCAGACTCCTGGGCTCAAGTGATTAGTCCGCCTTGGCCTCCCAAAGTGCTGGGATTACAGGTGTGAGCCACTGCACCTGGCCTCAATCAAGTATATTTAAATTAAAATAAATACATTTTTAGATATAATGCTATTGCACACTTAGTAGACTACAGTATAGTACAAACATTACTTTTATTTGCAATTTTTTGGAAACCAAAAAATTGATGTGATTCACTTTATTGCAATATTTGCTTTATGGCAGTGGTCTGGAACTGAACCAGCCATATCGCTAAGGTATGCCTATATTAAGAAGTCTATTACCTGAAGAAAATAATTATTAAGAGTTTATGTATAGCCTGCTATAGAATAGTAATCTTATGAATAAGGGGATTCATAAGAATAAGAATAAGGAATTGGAGTCTCACACCAGTCAGAATGGCTATTATTAAAAAGTCAAAAAATAACAGATGTTGGCGAGGTTGTGGAGAAAAGGGAATGCTTATGCATCATTGGCAGGAGTGTAAGTTAGTTCAACCATTGTGGAAAACAATGTGGCTATTCCTCAAAGAACTAAAAACAGAACTACCATTCGACTGCAGCAATCCCATTTCTGGGTATACACTTAAAGGAATAGAAATTGTTCTACTCCTAAGACACATGGCACGCATATGTTCATTGCAGCACTATTCACAGTAGCAAAGACATGGAGTCAACCTAAATGCTCATCAGTGTTAAACTAGATAAAGAAAATGTGGTATATATACACCATTAAATACTATGCAGCCATAAAAAAGAATGAGATCGTATCATTTCAGGAACATGGATGGTGGTGGAGGCCATTATCCTTATCAAACTAATGCAGGAACGGAAAACCAAACACCATATGTTCTCACTTCTAAGTGGGAACTAAATGATGACAACACATGGACACATACAGGAGATCAACAGACCCTGGGGCCTACCTGAGGGTAGAGAGTGGGAGAAGGGGAGAGAATCAGAAAAAATAACTGTTAAGTACTAGGTTTAGTACCTGGGTGATGAAATAATCTATGCAGCAAATCCCTGTGACATGAGTTTACCTATATAACAAACCTGCACATGTACCCCTGAACCTGAAACAAAAGTACAAAAAAAAAAAAAACAGAAATAAGAAATTGGAGATAGGAAATAAGGAGCTGAATTTAAAATGTTTTCTCATCTCTTCACTGAAGTTAGGCTGCTGGGTGCTTTTCAAACTAGAATTTTTGATAGAGAATTATATTTGATGTTTGCAACATACTTGGATTCCCTTAGCATCTTTTGAGTGGCTAGGTATTCTTGGAAGCATATAAAATATTCATATGTGTTTATCTATGATTAACATTATGCTGGTGAGGGAAATGTGGGAAAGAGGGCTTTTTTAAAGACCTTAAATGAGAACAATGAATCTAGATTAGTTACTGTGGAGAATGCCTTTGATATATATATGTTAACTTTATGTTTGAACTTTTTCAATAAAATTCAACTCCCATTTCTGTGTTTAGTTGGGAAAGGGGATCGAGATATTTTAGTATAAGACTGCCTGAAGTTATTTCTTTTTCAATAGCTGAGCAAAGATTTGAAAGTTTTTTGAAAACCTAAGAGTAAATGAAACACAGCCATCTAGTGGCTGCAATTTTAAAAGCTGTAAGCATGTAATTTAAGCACCATGAGCTCATGTAAGCATTATTATTAGGTATTCAAGTTAATAATTGCTTATTACACAAAGAGCAATATACATTTAAAAATTTTGATGGGAAGGGGAAACATTATATATGATTGTTGAACCACAGCATTATATAAATACCTTCAGAAGTCGGTTGAACTAATATAACATTCTCGTATGCTATAACATTTTCCATTGTAATATTAATGAGAGTTTTTGAATTGTAAAACTTCAGTAGTGCTTTTTAAACTCATAGACATTCTGAAACATTGATGGAAAGTATATAGGCCTCTTGCCTATTTAAATTAACCTATTATTATGGTTGAAGCACAGATTTAGTTACTCACTGTCTTCTGTTGGAGTGACTCTTAGTCATTGATGGCTTATAAACTTTATTGATGCAAAATGTATTATTTTCCAGGAGCAAGATACTGCTGTGCAAAATATGCATAAGAAAGTAGAAAAATTAGAAACAGAACATATGGACTGCTCTGACCTTTTACAGCGACAAACAAGCGAACTTGAATTTAGCACTCAACGAGAGGAACGCCTTAGAAAAGAATTTGAGGTACATTTTCTCATTCTTTTATAATATATATGTTTACAACTTATACACACACACACGTACATAAAACCCATTTTGTGATTTAAGGTTGGAGTGTTTTACTCTGCAATAATATATAAAACTAATTTTAGGGGCATTTATTTATAATGTGTATTTGGCTTCTTTGAAAACTTTTTTAAACTGACTATTTTGTGTTTTGCCCTAGTTTAAAAAATATATTCACTTTTTAACAATTAACCCTCATGGAATATTTGGGAAGTTTGAGAGTAATTGTTTACATTATTAGGTTGAGTAAGCAACGCAGGAAAAGTTTTGGTGTACATAGGTTATACATGATAAAAGTAATATTACATTTTAATTTTTTAGTTTGAATCATGTATACTAGCTAGTTTTGTGGAATGTTTTTCCAATGAGACTTAGGAAAGGAGCATCAATTTACAGATGAAAAGTAGGGTTTTTATTAGTGAATGATACTGAAAATAACTTTAATCTTAAGAGAAATCTAATTGATTTGTTAGTTCATTTTCTTTTTAAAATTTCTCTTTGCTTTATTGAAATATTTAAACAGATAAAGAAGTTTTGTCCTACACATAATTTATAATCTTTACTAGGTAAATAAATACTTATGAAGAGTATTTAATGGTAAAGTGCTAGAGTTAACACTTATTAAACTCACTGTGTCATTTACCATTGTTAAGAATAGCAATAAGGATTATAACTTTTGGGAGGAAGGAAGTATGATTCCTAACATTTTTAGATAATATGTAAATAAAATGAATAGTAAAATCAGCTTTAAAATTATTGACACTAGTAGAAACATTCAATAAGGAGCCTAGGCAGAAAATAATGTATTTCAATTATGTTTATATTCTTACATACCAGCGATAATCAGATAATCTAATACTGAAAGGTTTTCTTTATCACATTAACAAAATAGGAACAAAATCAACAAATACATTAAAATTATGAAATTTAACTGAAGGTCTTAAACAAACATGGTGAGATATTGTAGGAACACTTAACACTGTAAAGATATACATCCTCCCTAGATTGTATTATGGATTAAAGCAGTTCCAAGCCAAACTTCAATGGAATTAATTTGGAAAACAGAATCTAGAATTCTTATAGAATACTAAAGTGACCAGGTGAGAGTATCTAAAATATTTTGATAAGAGTAATAGGTGTTTTTTTTCCCTACCAGAATACATATTATAAAGCTTCAGTGGGGCATCAGTTGTTGTTGTTTGGTTGCATTGCAACAGAGACCAACTTTGGTTAACTTAAATAGGGACTTCAGTATGGGAATCATGTTCACAGAATCAGAAGGAAGGCTAAGAAATCAAACTGAGAAAGCATATGGATCCCAGAGTCTCTCCAGAGGTCTTGGGAGCAGAACTGATGCATGAAGTTGGGGTGAACTGGCATCAATTATTTTCATTCTTTTAAAAAACTATATTCAAGATTTAAATACCAGGAGGAGGACATTTAGTTGAAAGAGGTAATTAACCCCCAATAAATCCCTCCCAAGTCTAACAAAATTAAAACCTCAAAAAAGAATTCTTATAAGGAGATCAGTATGCTGGTAACCAAAAAGTACAGTAACTCTAAGACCAGACTGTATGAGTACTGTATTAGAACTAATATCTATCTCTCTATCTGTCTGTAGATACGTAGATAGATAGATAGATTGGCTCCCATGGTTCTGAGTTTCTCAGACTTGTACTAAGCCATGCTACTGGCACCCCAGGGTCTCCAGCTTACAGATGGTCTGTCATGGGTTTTAGCCTCCATAACCACACAAACTGGTTCCCATAATAATCTCCTCCCATATATCTGTATCTATATATCTATAGATCTATATAGATATAGAAAACTTTAAATATATATAAAAGTAGACATAATAATATAATGAACCTAATATCCATCACCGACTTCAACAATGATCAATTTATGAACAATCTTGTATCCTTATACCCGTACTGATTTTTCCTCCTCCCATATTTTACTGAAATCTCCAGCCATATCACTTTAACCTTAATTTTTTCTTATGATTTCTAAAAACAAGGGGTCTTTTATTTAAAGTTGCATTATCGATATCATATATAAATTGTTTACTGATAATTACTGAATATAGTCAAATATCCAGGCATTATTCAAATTTTAAATTGTCTCATAAATGGCATAAATGTCGTGTATGTTTATAGTTTGATTCTGAATCTCAATTAGGTCAACATGTCTGTATGTCTCTTGAGTCTCATTTAATCTACACGTTCTCCGTCTGTATCTTCCTTTTTTTCCTTGTAGTATATTTTTGAACACATCAAATTATTTGTGCTATCGAGTTCCCCTCTGGTTGTGAAATTTCAGAACATCAGAGATAACAATGTTTCTTAGTATGGATCTTTCTTATTCATCGTGCAGGATAGGCAGTGGTCGTTTTAGCCAGGAAACTCATGTCCTTCATTTTCAGGAATTCTCTTATGTTATTTCTTCACAATATCCTCCTCAGTTTTTTTTTTCTTTTCTTCCTTTATGAGACTTTTATTATTCAAGTGTTAGACCAACTCAATTGATACTTTACTCTTTCCTTAACTTTCTCTTTGTCTTTTTTTGTTGTTGATGCTTCTTGGAGATTTGTTTGACTTCACTTTCTAATCTTCTAACTGAATATTTCCTTTTTTCTTTTTAATTTCTGGGAGCTTGTTCTCTGTGTCATTTTTGTACTATCCTGTTCCTACATCATGACTGCAGTATTCATTTATTCAGTAAATATTTATTGGAGTGTCAGGCACATTTCTGGGTCATAGAGGCATAGCAGAGAAAAGAAAAGCCTCCTCCTGCTTCTCCCCCTCCCTTTCCTCCTCCTCCGCCCCATCTTCCTCCTCCTCCTCCTCCTCCTCCTCCTTCTTCTCCACAGAAGGATAGCGGAGAACAAAGAAAAGCCGCCTCCTTCTCTTCCTTGTCATAGAGGCAAAGCAGAGAACAAAGAAGAGCCTCCTCCTCCTCCTCCTTCTCTCTCTTTTTTTTTTTTGTGAGACAGAGTCTTGCTTTGTTGCCCAGGCTGGTATGCAGTGGTGGTCTCAGCTCACTGTAACCTCCCCTTCCCAGCTTCAAGTGATTTTCCTGCTTCAGCCTCCTGTGTAGGTGGACTTACAGGTGTGTGCCACCATGCCTGGCTAGTTTTTTGTATTTTTAGTAGAGACAGGGTTTTGCCATGTTGCCCAGGCTGGTCTTGAACTCCTGGCCTCAAGTAATCAGCTCGCCTTGGTCCCCAGAGTGCTGGGATTACAGGTGTGAGCCACTCTACCTGGCCAGAAAGCCGCTTCCTTCTTGAAGTTGACATTCCAGTCAGGAGGAATCACATATTAAATGAAACAATGTATAGTATGTTAGTTGGTGATAATTCTGTGAACAGTAATAAAGGAGTCCAGGGGAGGTAATGAGTAATAGGGTATCCTTTTATATTGATGGTCATGGAAGGCTAACTTGATAAGGTGGCATTTGAGCTGAGACCTGAAGGAAGGAAGGGATTGAGCTGTATGGATATCCCAAGGAAGAGCATTCTAGGTAGAAGGAATAGAAGATGTAAGACCTGAGTTGCAAGTGTATTTGTAATGTTTGAGGAATAGCAAGTAGGCCTTTGTGACTGGAATAGAATTAGCAAGAGAGAGACTAGTAGGATATATAGAATGGTAGACAGATCATACAGGATTTTGAAGGTCTTTCATAGTTCATTGTAAGAACTTTGGTTTTTGTCTGAGATAGAAAGCTATTGGGAAATTTTGAGCAGAGGAGTGATATGCCTTTTCTCATTTATGTTTTAAAAGCATTATTCTGGACACTCTTTGATAATAGATTACAAAAGACCATTTTTGGAGACTATTAAAATAATCTAGTTGACAGATTATAGTGTTTTAGACAAGGAAGTAGTAGAGGAACGTTCTGTCTTGCAAAAATATATCCGTATTTGACCATCTCCTCTACTACTACCTTGTAGTAGATTATGTAGTTGAGATAGTCAAATTTGGATATACTTTTGCAAGATAGAACCCACAGAAATCGCTGATTAAATGAACCTGGATTATGAGAGAAAAAGAGAGGAGTAAAGGATAATGCCAAAGATTTTGGCTTGAGCAGACAAATGAATGGCATTTCCATTACTGAACTGGTAAATAATACAAGTGGAGTAAGTTTGGGAAACGTCAGGAATTTGGTTTTAGATATGTTATGTTTGACATTCCTTGTAGACATTCAAGGGGACATGTGGGGTAGGCACTTGAGTATGTGAATATTGGGTTTAGGGAAGCCTTATTACTGTAGGGTAACAAGGACATGTAAAAAGTTTCATTGGAAAATTTTGAAATATTACAAACTCTAAGTCTTTTCTCTGTATTTCTTTCATTTCTGCAAAGGGATATCTGCTAGTTTCAGGTTTGATGATTATAAAGTGAAAGAAGGAAATGGAGGGAGAATCGGGTTATCATGCTGTTTAGTATGCAGACTTCCCCCTGGTTTTGGTCTGGTGCACCCCCTCTTCCTCCCTCTCCATGTGTATTTCTGTGTTTAGCTTCTGGTTCAGGTTTATGTTCTTCAGATAATAAACCTTTTGTGAGGGCTAGGGGTATTTGTTTGGCTACTTGGGGGTAAGGGTGGATGCCTTGAGGTCTAATTTCTTACAGCGATGAGTAAAAAAAAAATCTTTATTGAGATGTAATTTGCATACTATAAATTTGTTCATTTAAAGTGTACAATTCAGTGGTTTTTAGTATATTCACAGCATTGTGCAACCATCACCATAATCAATTTTGGAACATTTTCCTCATCCAATAAGAAACACCCCCCACCCCTGCCACACACACACACAGAAACCCCATACTCATTAGCCATCACTTTTCTATTCCCCCTTTCCTCTCAGCCCTAAGCAACCACTGCTGTCTGTCTTTATGGATTTACCTATTCTAGACATTCCATACAAGTGGAACTACAATATATGGTCTTTTGTGACTGACTTCTTGCATTTAGCATAATGTTTTCAAGGTTCATCCATCTTGCAGCATGTATTAGTGCTTCATTCTTTTTTATGCCTGAATAATATGGTGTTGTGTACTACATATTTTGTGTATCTGTCCATCAGTTGATGGACATTTGTGTTTGTATTAGTCAGGGTTCTCTAAAGGGGCAGAACTAATAGGATATATGTATACATGAAGGGGAGTTTATTAGGAGAATTAACTCACACGATCACAACGTGAAGTCCCACAGTACGCTGTTTGCAAGCTGATGAGCAAGGAAGCCAATCCAAATCTTAAAACTTTAAAAGTAGGTAAGCCAACAGTGCAGCCTTCAGTCTGTGGCCAAAGACCTGAGAGCCCCTGGAAAATTACAGGGAAGTCTAACAGTCTAAAAACTGAAGAACTTGGAGTCAGTTGTTCCAGGGCAGGAAGCATCCAGCACGGAGAAGGATGAAGGCTGGAACATTCAGCAGGTCTCCTCATTCCACTTTCTTCTGCCTGCTTTATTCTAGCCACCCTGGCAGCTGATTAGATGGTGGCCACCCCAGACTGAGAGTGGGTCTGCCTCTCTCAGTCCACTGACTGAAATGTTAACCTCCTTTGGCAACACCCTCACAGACACACCCAGGAACAATACTTTACACCCTTTGATCCAGATCAAGTTAACGCTCAGTATTTATCATTACAGTGTTATTTCCACTTTTTTGGCCATAATCAATAATGCCACGATGAACATTCATGTACAAGTTTTTGTGTGGCTATGTTTTCAAATATCTTTATTATATATCTAGGAGAGGAATTGCTGGGTCACATGGTAACTATAAGGTTAACATTTTGAGGAATTATCAGTTGTTTAGTGGCAGCACCATTTTACATTCCCACCAGCAAGGTATAAGGGTTCTAGTTTTTCTAGAGCCTCACCAACACCTGTTATTGTCATTCTTTTACATTATAACAATTCTAGTGGGTGTGAAATGGTACCTCATTGTCGTTTTGATTTGCATTTCTCTGATGATTAATGATGTTGAATATCATTTGATGTGCTTATTAGCCATTCATATATCTTCTTTGGAGAAATAGCTATTTAGACCCTTGTCCTTTTTAAAAATGGATTATTTGTACTGTATCTATCTATCTATCTATATATATATAAAATGTTAACAATGTAGGAAACGGGGTATGGAGTATGTAGATGGACTTAACAACAGAAATGCCAGTAAGAACTTGGCAAAGATAAAATCTCTCATACTCTAGCCACACATGGTTTATTTTTTACAAGATTAGAGAATGAATAAAAATATGAAATTATATTTGAAATAATATTTTAACTTATTTTTCACTTGTGCTGAACATATTTTTAGGCCAATAAATTCAAGAATTCATTATGTTTTATATCATCTTTTTTAATACTATGGTTTGTAGATGCTTATTAAAAAAGGATTACGGACCAGGAGCTGTGGCTCATGCCTCAGCACTTTGGGAGACAGAGGTGCATGGATCATTTGAGCCCAGAAGTTCAAGACCAGCCTGGGCAACATGGTGAAACATCTCTACAAAAAATACAAAACTTAGCCAAACATGGTGGAGTCTGCCTATAGTCAGTCCCAGCTCCTTGGGAGGCTGAGGTGAGGGGATCACTTGAGCCTGGGGAGGTCGAGGCTGTAGTGAGCTGTGATCATGCTGCTGCACTGCAGCTTGGGCGACAAAGTGAGACCCTGCCTCAAAAAAAAAAAAAAAAAAAAAAAAAAAGGATTAGGATAGAGTTAATGTTCCAAATATTAGAATTTAAAAAATCATTTAGAGGTCACTTAAGGGGCCAGGTGTGGTGGCTCACACCTGTAATCCCAGCACTTTGGGAGGCCACCGTAGGCGGATCACGAGGTCAGGAGTTCGAGACCAGTCTGGTCAACTAGTGAAACCCCGTCTGTACTAAAAATACAAAAAAACTAGCCGGGTGTGGTGGTGTGTGCCTGTAATGCCAGGTACTTGGGAGGCTAAGGCAGAATTGTGTGAACTCAGGAGGCGGAAGTTGCAGTGAGCCGAGATTGTGCCATTGCACTCCAGCCAGAGTGACAGTGCAAGACTCCGTCTCAGAAAAAAAAGAAGTCACTTAAGGACGCTATAAAACTCTGTGATCACTAAAAACATTTTATTAATTGTGTTACAGTTGTGAGGCTGTGTTATGTAATAGTGATTTCTTTTTTGTTGGTAGGAATCTTGGTAAGGCAATTTGGACTCAATTAAGAAAATATTGGCCGGATGTGGTGGCTCGTACCTGTAATCCCAGCACTTTGGGAAGCTGAGGTGGGCGGATCACTTGAGGTCAGGAGTTTGAGACCAGCCTGGCCAACATGGTGAAACCCCATCTCTATTAAAAGTACAAAAATTAGCTGGACATGGTGGCGCTTGCCTGTAATCCCAGCTGCTCCAGAGGCTGAGGCAGGAGAATCGCTTGAACCTGGGAGGCGGAGGCTGCAGTGAGCTGAGATTGTGCTACTGCACTCCTGCCTGGGTGACAGAGCAAGACTCCATCTCAGAAACAAAACAAAACAAAACATAAAACAAACAGAAATATCTAATACCTAAACCTTAAGATGTGGTTATGCATAACCCAGTATTGACTTTTTCATGTAAAATACTTAATTTCCTCAGTATCTGTTTTTATTGATTGATATTATAGGTATAAAATTATTTTAGACTAGTTTTATTTTTACTCTATGTTTTTTTCTTCACTACTGTGTAAATACTTTTGATAATACCAGGTTTCTGCTTTTGGAGAACTTGAAGCTTTGAAAATAGTCCAGTCTTTATTTTTCTTCTATTTGTAAGAATTTTACAAGTGGACAGATTTAGTCTTCTAACTTACCTATGATTTCTCATATTTAGATTCTTTTTAAAAGCTTTGCTTTATATTATGTATCATATGTTGTATATTAGTTAGTATATTTTGTATTGGCTGTTTGACTGCATAGTGACATAATGAACAACAGTTGAATTTCTGGAGAGCATTTTATGTTAGTTTTACACTCAATTGTGGAGACAATAACTACTGGTAATTCTAGGTACTTTTAAGTAATTATTAGTGGTATTTTTAAAGAAATTAAGCTAAGATGGGATAATAATAAAGAGGAAAATTGTTAAAATTTAATTTAACAAAGTATGTTATTTAATATCAGTAATATAAAACTAAAGCAACTAATAAAATAGACATTTAGCCTAGTGAATGTTTTAAATTCTAGTGAAGCTTTTT
Source organism: Ateles fusciceps (assembly GCA_036589455.1). NCBI lineage: Eukaryota > Metazoa > Chordata > Mammalia > Primates > Atelidae > Ateles > Ateles fusciceps. The sequence continues at coordinate 5,528,104 of JAZHEH010002789.1, read as the reverse complement.
TAACAGTTCCATTTCTTAAAAGGTGATTTTTTTATGTGCCTGAGCCAAAGAAGATTTTATATATATGAAACATATATATAAAAGAATTTAAAAATCTTATAAGCTTTATATCACTGTGTCTTAATCATCTTAACATGGATCAATGCTTTCTTAGATTAAAAAAAAAACACAACACACTCCCAATCCAATTTTATAAATGCTATACTGGAGACCATAGAATCAAGGGAAAAGTGAACTGGAAAAAGAAATATCCATGGCTTTTATAAACCTCTTTACAACTAGGGGAGTTTATTATCATGGGAAATAAGCTTAACTCAGTAAGAAAGAGAGAAAGAGAAGATGCAAACCTAATTCTGAGGGAACTGAAGAATCTTCTGAAGATTATGGTAGAGTGAGAACAGCCTTTGCAAATAAATTCTGAATTGCTTCTGTCAGTCATATTCTATATTATAGTAACATAAAAAAGGGTGGAAGGTAGCATCTTTCTCTAAATGTGTACTACCTTCAAGTGAAAAATGAAAAGAAAAATGTATTTCACCTTTCATAATTGTAGATAAAGACCACCCTGTATGATTCATCTTTTTAAAGCCATCATGTGTTTGTAGGAATCATTTTCAAATATCCATATGCATAGATTACTAACTATAAAATAGGCAAATGATGAAATCACCTGTGTTATACAGTCATAGGTATTACACATTTAAATACAGAATTTTATGTTCATAATAAATTTTAAGATTGGAACTTCAGTTAAGTATTTGGTAAATACTCAAGTTTTTGTTGCCAGAAAAGATAGAGATAATTTTTAAAGAAGGTAAATCAGTTTATTATCATGTTAATCAGAATTTGTGATCTGCAAATTCTGTTCCTGATATTTCTTATTTTTATTATCTGTGTTTTTTTTATTATACCTAAAAGTAATAAAACTTTTTTTTTCATTAAACTCTTATAATCTGAGTAGTATACTTAATTTCTTGCTGAATAAAAAAATTACAGTGTTCTCCAGTTTATTTCTGTTGTCAGCCTGTTGCCTTCATATATCCCTTCTGAAACTGTTAAGGCTCTGTTACCATCCTCAGTGACTTTAACTTTGAATTTTCTACCTTCAGAACTGCATAGTTAACCACAATCAAGATGACTGGCACAGAGAGCTCTGAATCTTTCTATGTCCTGCTATGCTTTATATGAGCCCATTTATGTAAAATAATCTAGGGGATTCTGGAAAACAAGTATGTTTTGGCCATTAATAAAATAGTTACAAATGAATTATAATTCAGAGACAATAAATAGAAGGAATATCCTTTAGAGGCAAATCAATTTTTGTCCACAACACAAAGGCTTATAATGGAAAGGCTTACAGATGTGTCAGGACCCATTTTGGCCTTTGGGCTAAGGACCTAGTATGGCATCTGGCATATAGAAGGTACTCTATAAATGTTCCATTCTCCTTCTTAGTTGACCTGTACAGTAAAATAAGTATTAATGAGATCATCATGTAAAGGTACAAACCTATTCATTTGTTTTTAATAATCTTTTAAGTGTTTTTATACAGTTGCATTTGTTTAATGGGATTGAATATAAACGTAAAATGGTTGCATTTGTTTAATGGGATTGAATGTAAATGTAAAATGGTTGGACTTCTGTGAGGGTAGAATAAAGTGGATTGGACTTCCTGACCAATTCACTTCCAAGACCAGTTGGACTTCCTTCCTATTCTTTTTTACATGGCAGTTCCCATGTTCTGAGTCACAAAGCAGCATTAATTTTGCCTCTGAGTTGTTTTCATGTATCATGCTGGCTACATGGAAAGTAGAAGAGCTACTTAAAAACAAACACCATCTTCAAATTAGAATGCCTTATTAAGATTTAAAATATCATGTGCCATACAAGGCTGAACTGAAGAATCTTCTGAAGATTATGGTAGAGAGAGAACAGCCTTTTCAAATAAATTCTGAATTACTTCTGTCATCATATTCTGTGTTATAGTAACATAAAAAGGGTAGAAGGTAGCATCTTTCTCTAAACATGTACTACTATTTTCTAACGATGTATTTTTTGTAAAATATATCATGTTATTTTAAAAGTTAAATGAGAAAATACACGAGACTTTTTTTGAAAACTGTAGCATGTTAGTATTTAACTCTAGGCATATTCTCCTCAGTGACATTAATGTAAACACCCTCTCTCGTGTAGAAGTAACATTAGAAATATAAATGCTTACATTTAAAATGCCAACATTAAAGGTCAGACTAATTGAGTAATATTATTGCTTCTTAAGGTGTTTGATTAGAATAAGGATGACAAATAGTAAAGGGCTTGTAGACTGTTCTTAATTATAACTCTTCAATATATGACTCTAGTTTTTAAGTGTTATAATATCGTGATGCCTGTTTTACAAATACTTATCAAATACTTGGAGACTTTGACCCTTTGAGGTATCTTTTTGGTAATAAAAATCGTTTGAGACCTTCTGTTTAAGGGCTCGAAAGATAGTATTACTAACTATGCCCCCCCTTCACAGCCCAGGTAAAGAATAAGTGTTGTAGTTAAATATTAGCACACATATAATAAAATATTAACAGCTATTAAAGTGTAACAAAATATACTTAGCATTAAAATAAACATTGTAGAATTAATCAGTCTGTGATGATTCAGTCCCTTGGAATCATCTTTTTGTAGATGGATCATTACTATGTTTATTACTTATGAAAACATCTATTAATGGGAATTATCAGGTGATAAAATCTGGAAAAATAATCACTTTCTGTTTATACAAGTTATTGATATGTTTGGGGTAAACTTTGTACAACTGATTAGGACACTGTAATGTATAACACACTCCTGAGAAAATCATTAGCTAGTATGTACTCAGGTGATAATTCATCCCATTTTTCTTGATGTCTGTTTTAGTGGACTGAATTTCATATCTAAGTTTTCCTGTTTGACTAATTATTTTAAGTTCATCTATATCCTTTAAGCTGGATATATTTTGGGGTTTTGTTTACTCAATCTTTCAGCACATTCAGTGTAGACATATGTTTTCATAACTTTTGTGAGACTTTTGAAAGAGGCCCATGGAAGCCATAGAAGCTGATGTGATGTGGAAAACTTCTGGGTATGTTTGGTTAATTCTGCTGCTGAATTTGAGTCATCAGCTCATCCCTGGTTTATGATAAAGTAATATGTATTGAAGCATTGGATAGGAGACATTCTTCTCTATATTGCCATCTTCAAAGACTGAAAACTCACTTTTCTTAAGTGTAGTAGATGATATAATGGGGTTTATTATGATTCAGTGAGATATAAATCACACCGAAAAAGAGGTAAATTAACACCTATTATTTACCAAAATAAAAATATTTCAGCAGTACATTGCTGTAGGAAAGGACATGGCAGTTAGCTTATAAATGACAAAATATGTGATGATTTTGTGTTACGTACAGAACTGTTATTTGGCCGGGCACAGTGGCTCACACCTGTAATCCCAGCACTTTGGGAGGCTGAGGCGGGCGGATCACTTGAGGTCAGGAGTTTGAGATCAGTCTGGCCAAGATGGCTAAACCCCATCTCTATCAAAAATACAAAAACTAGCTGGGTGTGGTGGTGTGTGCTTGTAGTCCCAGCTACTCAGGAGGCTGAAGTAGGAGAATCACTTGAACCTGGGAGGCAGAGGTTGCAGTGAGCTGAGATTTCGTTACTGCACTCCAGATTTCGTCACTGCACTCCAGTCTCAAAAAAAAAAAAAAAGACAAAACTGTTGTTTGTAGTGTACAGTACATAGTATAGTGTAATACCTGTATTACAGGCAAAGCTTATATAGTTAAATTAACCTGTAGTATGTATATATGAATTTGTGTTGGATTTTGCATTTTGACCAGAATTTTGTTATGCTTCCTGCCCCTTCTTTGTTGATTACATTAGGATTGAGTGCCTATGAAACAGTTTATGAATGCTGTACTAGTTCTCGTAGGTGGTGTTGGAAAAATTTTTTTTTGAGCAGCGTGTTAATGTTCCTCTAGCACCCTCTGCTGGATTTGAGAATTAATTCATTGGAATTGAAGGTTAAAAAAAATTATTAAGAAGTCTTAAATTTAATTATGTCTATCAACAAAGCCCATTCTTGGAAGGAGTTTGTTTAAAGATTTGAAGATTTTTTGCTGTTCTTACTGAGTAATTGATAGTTTTAGTAATAATAAATGGCTTATAATTTTCTGACATTTGATTTTAAAATAAGAAGGTATGAAAATAAAGACGTGATCTCTGGTTTATATTTCAAACCCCTTTGTTTTGCTCTAAGCAGGAAAAACAGAACCTCTTCTTGACTTTTGGAGTGAAAACCAGATTATTAATTAATTAATATATATACAGGAAATGAAAACTTGAATTGTTGATTCATTACAGAATCACTGAATATTCTGCATTTTAACAAAATATATGACTATCATTTTGATAGAGAAACGTGCTTTTTGGAATCTGAGAAAATATTTTAAGATTGTTAGCCTCGTTTCTTTTCTCTTTGTGCTGTTTATTAGCTTTTTATTTAAAAAAAAATTGATTTCCATAAGTTTATGGGAAACAGGTAGTGTTTGGTTACATGAGTAAGTTCTTTAGTGGTGGTTTGTGAGATTTTGGTCCCTTCCTAGCTTTTAAAATCATTTATTCTCAATCCTATGGGCTATTTCCTTGTGACTGGCTAGACTTTTCTCACTTACAGAAAGTAAAATGAGTATACTGGGTACTGAGAAAACTGACTTCAATTCTTTAAGGGCAAGAACTTTATCCTGTGGAGTTTAAAAATTTTTTTTAAAGAAAAAATTAGCATTGGGCCCACCTAGGGTAATGCTCATTCTCTTCTGGGCTAAACAGAATTTCTCTGCTACAGTATGCATCATGCTTTATACCTACAACCTCTAGGGGACTCTTGTTGTAGGAATTCAAAGTCAGCATTTACAAAGAACTTTTTTTCCACAATGAGAATCAGAAGTTTAAGTTAGGTGGCTGTGACTTCTTTGACATTCCAATTAGGGATTCTTTATTTTTTAATTGAGATGTACTTCACATATCATAAAACTTACTCTTTAAAAATACACAATTGAATGGTTTTAATATGTTCACCAGGCTGTGCAACTATTACCACTATCTAATTCTAGAGCATTTTCATCACCCCACTAAGAAACTTCATCTCCGTTAGCAGTCACTGTCCTTTCTGATCTCTCCTTCTCCTTCATCCTCCTGCAACTACTTATATACTTTTTGTCTCTGGATTTGTCTATCCTGGATATTTCTTATAAATGAAATCATACAGTTAATCTATGGCATCACATTTATTGGTACTTCATTCTGTTTTCTGGCTGCATAATATTCCATTGTATGGATTCACAACATCTTGTTTATTCATTCATCAGTTGATGGACATTTTGGTCCATTCCACCTTTGGCTATTATGAAAAATGCTGCTATAAACTTTTGTGCATAATTTTCTGAACCTGCTTTTATATCTCTTGGGTAAATACATAGGAGTAGAATTGCTGGGTTATATGGTAGCTCTATGTTTAACTTTTTGAGCAGCTGCCGAGCTGTTTTCCACAGCAGCCAAACCATTTTACATTCCTATCAGTAATGTATGAGGTTTCCAGTTTTTCCAATTTTTTTCCAATATTTACTTTCTGTTTTTTAAATTATAGCCACCTAGTGGACGTGAAGGTATCTCTTCATGTTTTTAATTTTCATTTCCCCAATGACTAATAGTGTTGAGCATCATTTCATATAGTTACTGGTCATTTACATACCTTCTTTGGACAAATGTCTATTTAAGTCCTGTACTCATATTTTGAGTTGTCTTTTTATTGTATTAGTTCTTTTATTTTATTCTGGATACTAGACCATGATCAGATATATGATTTGTAAGTATTTTCTCCTATGCTTTAGGTTATCTTTTTGTTTTCCTAATAAAGTCCTTTGATACACATAAGTTTTTTGCCTTTTAGTTTTAAATTTTGTATTGATACATAAAATTTATACATATTTGTGGGGTACCTGTGATATTTTGTTATGTGCATAGAATGTGAAATGATGAAGTGAGTATTTAGACCATCCATCATCTTGAACATTGATCATTTCTATGTTGGGAAATTTCAAGACCTCTCTTCTAGCTATTTTGAAATACACATTACATTGTTAACTATAGTCACCCTACTCTGCTATTGAACATTGGAATTTATTCCTTCTATCTAACTGTATGTTTGTACCCATTAGTCAGTCTGTTTGCCTTGCTACCCACTCCCCGACCCCCTTTCCAGCCTCTGGTAACTATCATAACTATCATTCTACTCTCTACCTCCATGAGGTTACCTTTTTTATTTTTATTTTTTAATTTTTTATAATTTTTTTTTAATAGAGAAGAGATCTCACTGTGTTGCCCAGACTGGTCTCGAACTCCTGAGCTCAAGCAGTCCTCTCACCTCGGCCTTCCAAAGTGCTAGGATTACAGGCATGAGCTACCATGCCCAGCCGAGATTAATGTTTTTAGCTCCCACATATGAGTGAGAACATGCGATATTTGTCTTTCTGTGTCTAGCTTATTTCACTTAACATAATGACTTCCAGTTCCATTCATGTTGCTACAAATGACAGGATTTCATTCTTTTTTTATGGCCAAGTAGTATTCCATTGTGTATATATAGCACATTTCTTTATTCATTTGTTGATGGACACTTAGGTTGATTCCATATCTTCACTATTGTGAATAGTGTAGTAATTAAGTTTTTAATTTTGATGAAGTTCTGTTTGTTTGTTTATTTATTTATTTATGCTTGTACTTTTGCTATCTAAGAATCCATTGCCAAATCTAAGGTCATGAAGACTTACGGTTTTTTTTTTTTTATTTTTTTGAGACAGGGTCTTGCTCTGTTTTCCAGGTTGGAGTGCAGTGGCATGATCTAAGCTCATTGAATCCTCACCTTCCTGGGTCCGAGCCCTCCTTTGCACTTTAGCCTCTCAAGTAGCTGGGACCATACGTGCACCTTACCACACCTGGCTAATTTTGTTTATTTTTTTGCAGAGATAAGGTTTCACTATGTTGCCCAGGCTATGAAGATTTATTCCTATGTTTTCTTCTAGAGCTTTATGGTTTTTAGCTCATATATTTAGGTCATTGATCCATTTAGAATTTATTTTTATATATGATACGAGGTATGGGATCCAAATTTATTCTTTTGCCTATGTATATCCAATTGTCTCAGCATCATTTAATGAAAAGATGAATCTTTTCTATTTAATGGTCATGACACCATTGTCAAAAATAAATTGACCATCCATTCATGAATTTATTTCTGGACTATCAGTTCCTTTCTGTGGATCCGTATGAATCTATGTGTCTATCCTTATGCTGGTACCATAATAGTTTTGATAACTGTAGTTTTTTTTTTTTTTTTTTTTTTAAGACAGGGTCTGGCTCTATCCTCTGTCACCCAGGCTGGAGTGCAGTGGCTCAATCTTTGCTCACTGCAATCTCTGCCTGTAAGACTCAAGCCATTCTCTCACCTTAGCCTCCCTCATAGCTGGGATTACAGGTGCCCACCACCACACTTGGCTAATTTTTGTTTTGATAGAGACAGGGTTTCACCTGTTGCCCAGGCTGGTCTTGAACTCCTGGGCTCAAGCTATCCACCTGCCTCAGCCTCCCAAAGTGCTGGGATTTCAGGCATGAGCCACCTTGCTTGGCAGATCACTGTAGCTTTGTAGTGAGTTTTGCAATTGTGACATATATCTTCCATCTTTATTCTTCTTTTTCAAGACTGTCATGTTAACGTTTTGAGAAGTCTTTAGTAAAGAAAATTGTTTTGCTTTAATCATGTGTTTCTCACATGCTTGTGATGATGAAATTGCTTTTTTATATAATAGCTAACAATATCCTGTGGGACTGGTATTCTGTGGAAACATTTTTTGAGAAGGGTGGGAAAAAGGTGACTATGTGGAGAATATTTTCTTTGCTTTATCTTACTACTTCAGCAATATAGGTAGGAATAGATTGAGTTAAAGTTATCCTTCCCATTTACTTTTTCTGTTTAGTCATGAAAGACTTAATTCATTCTAATGTTTTTCTGTTGTTGTCATTGTCAAAATATATACATATATTTTTTTAGACAGGGTCTCATTCCTGTTGCGTAGGTTGGAGTGCAGTGGCACAATGACAGCTCACTACAGCCTTGACTTCCTGGGCTCAGGTGATCCTCCCGCCTCAGCCTCCCAAGTAGCTGGGACTACGGGTGTGTGCCACCATGCCTGGCTAATTTTTGTTTGTTTTTTTTTTTTTGTAGAGAAGGGGCTTCACCATGTTGCCCAGGCTGGCCTTGAATTCCCGGGCTCAAGTGATCTGCCCAAGTCAGCCTTCCAAAGTGCTGGGATTACAAGTGTGAGCCACTGTGCCCAGCCTAATTTTGTTAATTGGGTAAATAATGATATCATTGCCATACTTCCCCCTTAACCTTAATAACTTTGCTTTTGTTGTTTAAAAATTTTACACATACGTGAAAATAGAAAGAATATTACAGTGAACCCCCATGTGCCTATTGTTTAGCTTCAACAGTTATCAGCTTATGGCCAGACTTATTTTATCAACACCAACCCCCACCCCAACCCCCAGCTTGATTATTTTAAGCCATATCTAGACATTATATAGTTTTATCCCAGAGCACTTTAGTATTATTTTTTAAATGATAAGGGTTTATTTTATTTATTAATTAAAAAAATTTATTTAGTTAATTCTTTTATAGAGATGGGGTCTTTTTCTGTTGCCCCAGGCTTTCTCTGTTGCCCTGGCCTCAAGCAATCCTCTTGCCTTAGCTTCTCAAAGTGTTGGGATTATAGATGTGAGCCACTGTGCCTGGCCCAAAGATAGGGATTTAAAAAAACACTAATCATTATCACACCTAAAAAAGTAATAATTTCTTAGTTACTTCAAATACCCAAAAGTCCCCATTTCTTGGTTTTCAGAGTGTTTTGAATCTTCAGACAAAACTGCGAATATTTACTAGTTCATCTTTCAGTGGAATGCCTGTAATTTTTAAATATTCTAGTAGTATAAGTTATAAAATGTCGGATTTTACTCAAAGTATTATTTTATCCTTTGGATTTGAATTATCTTTAGACCCAAAAGGAGCATATTTGGATTTACTACTTTCTGTAAAAGAAAACCTATTTTCTAGTGTAATAACTCATTAAGAAATATTTTTGATGGGGTTGCAGAATCTAAATAAAGCGAATAGTTCAATGTAAAATAATATTTTTTGAATTTCATGTTTGCAAAACGCAAAATGATTATATCCCCAAGCGAGATTACTTTGTGACTGTGAAGGCCGTCAGAACTAAGTGCATCTACAAAGGCCTGTAGAGAAGAAGGGATGTTTGTGTTTATGCTCTGCACTATGGTAGTCATTATGGGAATGATGTGCCCTGAAAGAAGTATAGTCATTTCTTAGTGATTCACAGACTGCTTGATTAGTTTGTGGATTATTCAGTTTTTATTTGTGCTGCTTTTCATTGTGATCCATTACCATCTTTTTCTGTAAACAAAAGAAATGGTGAGAGAGAAGGAAAATCAGATTAATCAAGTTGAACATTTAAAAAAAACTTGGCTTAGGCTAAGTGGTTTAGTAAATATAATGAGTATTAATTTTTTCCTCCAAATTTTATCTAGGAAGGGAAATCAAATTAGTAATGCCTTTATCTGTCACTAATGTACTACCCTATGGACAGACAGGACTCTAGGCATGGCTTTCTTTGCTACTGTTATCTTGAGACATGCTGGGTGTTCCCATAGCTCTCTTTTTCTGCCTCCAAGAGATTCTTGGTCATGACCAATTCCCTCTTTGGGAATAGTAATCCGGTGCTTCCCAGGGTTGCATTTTCTTAACAAAAATTGTATTAAAAAATAAGGATCTTCTACTTCTGGCCAGAAACTGACTCATGCCTGAAAAACTGATAAATTAGATTTCATCTTAATGAAAACTTTTGCTTTGCAAGTGATACTGTTAAGACAATGAAAAGACAGGCTGTAGACGGGGAGAAAATATTTGCAAATGATACGTCCAACAAAAGACTCATTTCCAGATAATATAATGAACTTTTGAAGCTTAGTAATATGAAAATAAACCGCCCAATTAAAAATGGTGAAAATATTTGAACATACACTTAATCAAAGAAGATATACAGATGGGAAATAGGTACATGAAAAGATGCTCAACGTCATTAGTCATTGGGGAAATGCAAATAAAAACTAGAATGAGATACGACTACATGCCTATTTGAATGTTTACAAAATCTCAAGAAACCCAAAACAAAAAATGACCAGGCCAAGTGTTGGTGAGGCTGTGGAACAATGGAAAATTTAATACATTGCTGTTGGGAATATAAATTGGCACCATCACTTTGGAAAACAGTGTGGCAGTTTCTTAAAATATTCAGTATGCACCTGTCATTTGACCCATTCATTTCATTATTCACTATTTACCTCAGAGAAATGAAAGTGTGTCTCTACAAAGTGTTGCATGCAAATGCTCATAGCAGCTTTATTTGTAATTGCCTAAACTGGAAACAACCCAAATGCCCATCAGTAGGTGAACAGATAAACCAGTTGTGGTCTATTAACAAAGTGGAACATTATTTAACAATGAAAATGAATGAACTGTTGATGCATGCAACCACATGGATGAATCTCAAAATAATTATGTAGGTGAAAAGAAGCCTGGCAATAAAAAAAACAATATATGATTCAATTTATATAAAACTCCAGAAAATACACACTGCTCTATAGTGACAAAAAGCAGGTTAGTGGTTGCTCGGGTATGTGGTGGGGTGGTTAGGGCTGGAGGAAGGCATTACCAAGAGACATAAGAAATCTTTTAAGAGTGATGGAAATGTTTCCTATATTGATTGTGGCAGTGATTTAATGGGTGTGTACATGTGTGTATGTGTGTGTAAAAATTTATCAAAAAGTATATTTTTACCACGTGTAGGTTATTATATATAAATTATACCTCAATAAGGTGTAAAGAAAAAAGGCAAGCTCTGGAGCATTCTTCCTGAGCATCAATTTTACATTCCATTCTTGCAAAGAAAAAAAAAAATGAGGCTGCAGGTACACTAATCTAAAGTGTTAAGTACAATTCTGGACTGTAGTGATTCATAGCTTCTTTATATATACCAAGGTTTATGAATTTAAACTTTTAATTTGTTTTCAGGCAACTACTCTAAGAGTGAGGAAATTAGAAGAAAACATTGAAGCAGAAAGAGCAGCGCATTTGGAATCAAAATTTAATTCTGAAATTATTCAGGTAAAATGTGAACAAATATTTTGGCGTGGATTTTCTTAATTTGTGTTATAATAGCTGGGAAAAACAGCACTATGTTGAGAGAACTAAGGTGTGCACTGAGAATGGGTAACATATTGTTATGACACTCATTATTGTATTTAAGGTTAGGATACAGTTGAGATATGCTGCCTAGTGGAGGAGTTGGCACACTCCAGCCTACAGGCCAACTCTCACCCACTGCCTTTTCTTGTGAAGTTTTGTCTTGTCCATAGCTGTTTTTGTGCTACAGTGGCAGAGTGGAGTAGTTGTTAACAGAGAACTTATCTGGCAGTCTACAAAGAAATTTACTAATTAAAGTGTTCTTTTTACCAACAGCCGTGGGATGAGTTTCTTTTTGAGAACATTGAAGAAATGTGCACCTTATTTATTGATGCATATCCTATGCATATGACTGTATTAAGAGCTGAAGGTGTAAAGATGAATGAACTCCTTTTGTTAGCTTACATTTGATTATCAGAGATACTATCTATCTATCTCCAGGCATATAGATGCTTAGATAGATGTACAAAATACTGAAACACAATGGGAACATAATAAAGAAAAGGATTAAATCTGAGAGGGGAATTAAATGGAGACCTCATAAGGAAACTATCCCTTCTGTTATGTCTTAGAGAATGAGAAGGAATTTCTAAGAGAAGTGAGAGCAGAGTTTTTAGTAGGGGTTGGCACACTACTGCCCATGGACCAAGTCTGACCTGTAGCCTTTTTCTGTAAATAAAGTTTTATTAGAAGATAGTCATGCCCATGTGTTTACGTATTGTTTATGGTTGCTTGTTGTGACAGAGCTTATGGTCCACAAAATTTAAAATAGTTACCCTGTGGCCCTTTACAGAAAATGTTTACTGACCACTGTTCTAAACAAAGAACTGCTTGAATAAAGCCACTAAATAAGAATGTGCTTGTTTCTTTTTGAGGAATACTTGTAGTGTTAGGGAAAAGTTTGGACATAATGGTGGAAGGCATGATGAAGACTCATTATGAAAGTCCTTTTTCATGCTAGGAAACTTAAGATTTATTTTGAAAGCAATGGAAAGCCACTGCAGCTTTTGAGAGACAGATATCAAATCTAAGTTTAAGAAAATAACTCTAGTACCATATTGGTGGGTAAGGGAAGGGAGTGAGGATAGGAAGATGGGTGAAGAAATTATGGATGCCAGAATCAAGACAACAACTGTGGCAATGGAAAGGAGGGCTCCTGTGGTCAGAATAACAGCCCCTCAAAGATGTCCATGTCCATCCTTATCCTCAGAACCTGTGAATATGTTAGCTTATATGGCAAATGGGACTTCGCAGATGTGACTTATTTGAGGATCTTGAGATGGGAGTTTGTCCCAGTTTATCTAGTTGAGCCTGATGTAATTATAAGAGTCCTTATAAGAGGGAGGCAGGAGGGTCACAGTCACAGACAGAGATGTGATGACAGAAGTAGAGGTCAGAGTAGGCCACCATGAGCCTAGGAATGTGGGTGACCTCTAGAAGTTGGAAAAGGCAAGGCAAGAATTCTTCCCTAGCGTCTCCAGCAGGAATGGAGCCTTGCTGACCCTGTGATTTTAGCCCCAGAAAACCCATTTGAGACTTCTGACCTCCACAACTATAAGATAATACATTTATGTTGTTTTAAGTTGCTAGTTTGTGATAATTGGTAATAGCAGTGATTGGAAAGATACAGGGGACACAGTGAAAAGCATGATTATAGGTAACTAACTTGCAGTATAAGGGGAGGGAAAGAACAATAGAAGAGAACACCAAGGTTTGCAATGTGTGAAAGTAGACAGATGCATTTGACTGTCAAACTCTGAAGTCTGAAGAGAGACGATTTAAGTTTAGAACATGTTGACTTTGAGGAGCAGTTTAGAGGTTCATAGTGCTCTTTGAGAATATGGTCATGCAAAGTCACCTGAACAATGTATGTTTGCTCTTGTCAACCTGCTGTGTGTGAACAGTTCCTTTCCTTCTATTCTCTCAAGCAACTGCCTTTAGCTTATCTTGGATCAGCCAGTTTCCCAGGTATTAGGAAAGTTAAGGAAATTACAAAGGAGGAGATTTGTTGGACCTGCTACTTTTTTGAATATAATATTTTATAGACAATTATGACTTTTTGGTTAAATGCTTTCTCAGCATTTTGACAATATGCTTTAAAATCTAATCAATATGGTATTTGTTATGCTTCTGTTAAAGAGATTCATTTTAATGAAGATTATATACTTATAATATATAGTATTTTTGTTTAAACTGAGAAGGTATAAAGTGTCTTTATGAACTGATTCTCATATTAACTGTTAAGATGTTCTTATTTCATGCTATTTAGCTGGTTAGTTATTATCTTTGGACATTGCTTTGTGAACAAATGTAATAGACTATATGAAAATAAAATGTATGTACCTATTTCCAGAAGAAAAAGTAGTTTTAAGCTTATTTGGCTTTGGCAAGTTTGAAAATCCTCTCACTTTATTTGTGCTCTTGAATTTCATATCAAGTGTGATGTTGGGATTGCCAAAATCAGTAACTGAAAAGTAGCTATAAGCAGACAGATTAAAACGAATTTACACTAAAAAAAGTTACTGCTTTGATTTAGGTGTTTGCCTTAGGTGTTCATTATCTCTTCACCCAACCTCCTGTTACCACTCCCTAACTTTGCCAATGTTAGTTATCAGATTTATTTTTCTAAAACTTAGATTTGATATTTACATCAAAAGCTACTTGTATTAAAAGCCACTGCTGGCCGGGCACGGTGCCTCACGCCTATAATCCCAGCACTTTGGGAGGTTGAAGCGGATGGATCACCAGGTCAATACCATCCTGGTCAATATGGTGAAACCTCTTCTCTACAGAAAAAAAAAAGCTACTGCTTTAAACATGTCTAAATTACTTAATTTAATTTACATTTTAAAAGACTTCGACTTTTTTCTATCTTGTTTTAATTAAAACAATTCATAGCATTTTACCTTATTGTTTAAATAACTCCTTAATGCAAGATGCAACACTCCCTTCCTTTATATAAAATATTTTATATTAAAAATTTATGTTTTTACTTTTGACTTTATGAAATATCATTTTTATCTAAAATTCTCAGATCCCTATATTTGAGCATGTGTTTGTTAAAGCAAACTTGTGTAAGTTTTTTTTTAAAAGATCAGGTCACCAAAATGGCATCAACAAGTAATAAGGCTGAAGTTTTCTTTTTCTTTTCTTTTCATTGTTTCCTTTTATTATTTCAACTTTTATTTTAGATTCGGGGGGTACACATGTAGCTTGTTATCTGGGTATATTGCCTGATGCTGAGGTTTGGGGCATGACTGATTTTGTCACCCAGGAGGTGAGCATAGTACCCAATCATTAATTTTTCAACTCTTGCCCCTTTCTCACCCTCCTCCCTCTAGTAGTCCCCATTGTGTATTGCTGCCATCTTTATGTCCACAAGTATCCAGTGTTTAGTTTCTACTTATAAGTGGGAACATGTGGTATTTGGCTTTCTATTCCTGTGTTAATTTGCTTAGGATAAGGGCTTCCAGCAGCATCCATGTTGCTGCGCAGGACATGATTTTGTTCTTTTTTATAGCTGCATAGTAATCCGTGGTATATATGTACCACATTTTCTTTATCCAATCCATCATTGATTGATGAACACCTGCATTGATTCCATGTCTTTGCTATTATGAATAGTGCTGTGATGAACATGAAAGTGCATGTGTTTTTTTGGTAGAATGATTTATTTTCTTTTGGATGTATACCCAGTAATGGGATTGCTGGGTCAAATGATAGTTCTAAGTTTTTTGAGAAATCTCCATTCCACTTTCCACAGTGGCTGAACTAATTTACATTCCCACCAGCAGTATATAAACCTTTCCTTTGGCTGAAGTTTTAAATTCATGAAAAATAACTTAATTTCAAAATTAGGGTTTTCATTGTAGTTGTGATATATCACTGGGAATA
Organism: Ateles fusciceps; assembly: GCA_036589455.1. Classification (NCBI taxonomy): domain Eukaryota; kingdom Metazoa; phylum Chordata; class Mammalia; order Primates; family Atelidae; genus Ateles; species Ateles fusciceps. Next base: position 5,512,800 of record JAZHEH010002789.1, on the reverse strand, counting down.
TATAGTTAATTGCTATAAAAATGAAAATTATTACCTATTTTTTACTTATATAGTTTAAAATTAATATTTGATATGTCAGTGCTATGACTTAGAAAAAAATGAAAAGTTTATATTTGAATCATAAATCTATAAATATTTAAAAGTATTTTCAATGAGGTACGTCTAATACCATTCAGTTTCAGAGTAGTTTAATGCAAAGTAAAGTACTAAGTAGTTGTAACTAATCATCATCTTATGAAATACTGTTGAATATGTATTTGAAATCTGTTATTAAGTTTGTTTGTATGCTTTGGTATAAAAATGAGAAACCAGACTTAAAATTAAAAGGGCTGACTCAAATTTGTTATTTTGTAGTTTATTTTTCTTTCCGTTGGATTGGTTTGTCATTTGTGATTGAGTGTGCTTCTTTTCTGAAAAAAGGTAGTGATGTAGACAAGAAGAAAATATTTCCCAGATTTACTATTTGACTTACAGACATTGGATTTAGACAAAATAACAAAGAAAAATAGAGTTTAAGAGGTATAATTTTAAAATTTAAATTGAGTTACATCTACGTATTTTAATTCCTTACTTTAGTGTAAGAATAAACATTTTATGCCAGGTGCAGTGGCTCACACCTGTAATCTCAGCACTTTGGGAGGCTGAGGCGGGCAGATCACTGGAGGCCAGAAGTTCAAGACCAGCCTGGCCAACGTGACAAAACCCCGTCTCTGCTAAAAATACAAAAATTTTCTGGGTGTGGTGGCGCACACCTGTAGTCCCAGCTACTCCGGAGGCTGAGGCATGGGAATTGCTTGAGCCTGGGAGGTGGAGGTTGCAGTGAGCCACGATCGTGCCACTGTACTCCAGCCTGGGTGACAGAGTGAGACTCTGTCCCCACCCCCCAAAAAAGAATAAATATTTCAAGTATTTCAGAATATTTTTGGATAATCAGAAATAATTCTGGTGATTATCATTTATATGGATTAATTTTGAGCACTTTCATAGTGTCTTAGGCTTTGTTTCCTGGTGAGTTTATCTTTCCTAACTCAGGTTGTCTGTTGCCATTCCTGTGAGGCTTGTCTCACACAGAGTTCTACAGCTTTTCTCTGAATTCAGGACCCCTGTGCATGCCTCTGTCACAGGAAGGATATACCATATCATGTTGCAGTCTATGCTCTCTTAAAGCCTATACTCCTCAAGAGCTAAGACTGTGTAGTTTCATGATTATTGTATATATCTTGAGCATTAGGATATTGAGTGGCACATATTACATACTTAATAAATACTGATTAAATAAACATTGTCTCATTAGATCCTTGTAGCAACCCCACAAAGTAGATAGTCTAGATGACATTATTATTATTCACTATTTATAGATAAGAAGCCTCAAGTATTTGGAGTTTTAGTAATATGCCCAAAGTTGCATTTGTTAATTTTGTAATTCTGGGGTTTAGTCTGAGTTTTGTTGGTTTGTTTGTTTTATTCTGGTATCTGTCATGTTTAGGCAGAGTCAGATCCAAGTTTTATGGTTCTAAATCCTATTTTCTATTTAATGTGAAACAGTTTTTTCTATCCCCACCCCCTCTTTAAACTATTTTCTAAAAAGAAACTATTTTTCTTTTAAACTTTATTTCCTGAAAAGGTAAACTATCCACAGAGTTCAAAAATTAAAACAATATTAAAAGACAGTTTTTGCTTTCATTCTTGTCCTTCCCATTCCTCTACCCCCTGCCTGCTTATTTTCATTCTTTTCACTTATTTACCCCAAATGTAGCATACTATATACACTGACATGGAATCTGCTATTTTCAGCATATATTAGTAATACATTTTCTTGAACACTATGTGCAGAATTACATAGAAAACTTTCTTTTTAATAGTTGTTTTGAAAAAAGAATAAACTCATGTATTTTACAGCAACATGGTTGGAACTGGAGGCCATTATCTTAAGTGAAACAACTCAGAAAGTCAAATACCACATGTTCTCACTTAGAACTGAGAGCTAAATAATGTGTACATATGGACGTAGAGTATAGAATAATAGTCATCAGAGACTCAGAAGGGTGGGAGGCTGGAAATGGGGTTGAGGGATGAGCTATTACTTAATGGGTACAATGTAAACTGTTGAGTATTGGTTACACTAAAAATCCAGACTTTGCCACTATGCAATATATCCATGTAACAAAACTGCACTTATACACCTTAATTTATTTATTTTCGAGATAGGGTCTTGCTCTGTCACCCAGGCTGGGGTGCAGTGGTGCTGTCTTGGCTCACTACAGCCTTAATCTCTCCAGCTCAAGTGATCCTCCTGCCTCTGTCCCGCAAGTTGCCTGCACTACAGGAGCATGTCACCATGCCCAGCTAATTTTGTATTTTTTTTTGTAGAGACAGGGTTTCACCATGTTTCCCAGGCTGGTTTCAACTCTTGAGCTCAGGTGATCCACTTGCTTCAGCCTCCCAGAGTGTTGGGATTACAGGCGTGAGCCACTGCACCTGGCCTGTAGGCCTTAAATTTACACCTACACACATACACACACACACACACACATGAGTTGTTTTGTAGCCTTTTTACAGCTACATATAATTATTTTTTTTGAAATGTACTTGTTCATCCTATGGATGGTGGACACAGGGAAATATAGTTTTGTTTGTTTGTTTGTTTGTTTTTTTGAGATGGAGCTTCACTCTTGTTGCCCAGACTCTGGAGTGCAGTGGCGCGATCTCGGGTCACCACAACCTCTGCCTCCTGGGTTCAAGTGATTCTCTTGCCTTAGCCTCCTGAGTAGCTGGGATTATAGGCATGCACCACCACACCTGGCTAATTTTGTATTTTTTAGTAGAGGTGGGTTTTTTTCCATGTTGGTCAGGCTGGTCTCAAACTCCCGACCTCAGGTGATCTGCCCGCCTTGGCCTGGGAATATAGTTTTAAAATGTCTTTTTATGTAGAATTTCAAGTATATGTGAAAGTAAAATAGTAAAATGAACTTCGCACATACCCATCACCCACCTTCAACACTTATGTCAATGGTGTTTTATCTCTTACCTCCTAGAACTCCCCTACCTTCAGACTATTAAAATTGTTTTTTCATTTTTTATTCTGAGGGAGGGTCTCACTCTGTTGACCAGGCTGGAGTGCAGTGGTGCAGTCGCGGCTCACTGCAGCTTCTGACTCCCTGGCTCAAGTGATCCTCCCTCCTTAGCCTCCTGAGCACCTGGGAGTATAGGCGCCAGCCACCTCCAGACTATTTTGAAGTAAATCCCAGATATCAACTCACTCTAACCATAAATATTTTAGTCAAATAGTATTTTGTGACCATAAGGACATCACTTTTCTGTAGTAAGAAATCTCGGGAATAAAAAGATCGGTTGAATTTCTTAGGCTTATAAAGATACTCATGTAATAATGTTTCTATAAGAGAGGAAGAATATTTCCCTTTAGTTTTCAAAAACCAGGCCAGGAGCAGTGGCTCATGCCTGTAATCTCAGTGTTTTGGGAGACTAAGGTGGGAAGATCACTTGAAGCTAGCAGTTCAAGACCAGCTTCAGCAACACAGTGAGACCCCATCTCTGCAAAAAATAAAAAAAATGACCTGGGTATGGTGGTGTGTGCACCTTTAGTCCCAGTACTTGAGAGGCTGAGGTGGGAGGATCACTTGAGCCCAGAAATTCAAGGCTGCAGTGAGCTATGATCACACTACTGTACTTCAGCCTGGGTGACAGAGTGAGACCTTGTCTCTTAAAAAAACAAAACCAAACATTTAATTTATCATATGTTATAAAGAAGTATCTGAGTGGATTAGTAGGTCAAAATTTGAAGCTGAAAATTTAGATTGAGTTTTATCAACATATCTATTTTACTTTGATAGATCGGGTTATATTGTATCAGCCTATCCTTGTTCATAACACAGTTAACCCTTCTCTTCATTCTTCCACTCTTCCTCCCTTCCTTTAAACATGTTGAGAAAGGAATAAACTGTCTTTTGTTTGTTTATTTTTCTTTTTTAAGCCAAAGCAGAAAGAAAGAAGTACTTGGATGAATGATAATCTGTTACTGCCAAAGTATTCTACTCAATTTAAGATTGATGCTGGCATTTCTTAGCTTGATTTAATTACTTGTCTGTCATCTGGTAGTTACGGATTCGAGACCTTGAAGGAGCTTTGCAAGTAGAAAAGGCCAGTCAAGCAGAGGCTGTTGCTGATTTGGAAATGATCAAGAATGAATTCAAAGAAGTTGAAAGTGCATATGAGCGAGAAAAGCATAATGCACAAGAGAGCTTGGCAAAACTAAATTTGTAAGTATTTTACTGTAAAATTCTCTGAATTAACATAAAGATTTTATAAAAGCTATATAAAATATGAATTATACTATGTATTTTAGATATAGCTCCCATTAATGTCAGTAGATTGAGGTGAAGGACTTCATAAAACGGAGCTATATTTTCCTGTATAGATAAATATGGAAATGCTCTTTTGAATATTGAAGTATATTCTAAGTAGCCCAAGAAATTGAGTAATATACTAGAAAGTAAATATACTAATATAGTTTGTATTATATGATTGATATAATGCGGTATCCTTAAGTATCAAGACCAGCTTGGGCAACATAGTGAGACTTTGTCTCTACAAAAAAATAAAAAAATTAGCCGGGTATAGTGGTGTGCACTCACAGTCCCAGCTACTCAAGAGGCTGAGGTGGGAGGATCACTTGAGCCCAGGAGTTCAAGGCTCAAGTGAGCTATGATCTAAGGCTATGATCTGGGGCTAAGACTTCTAAGCCACATAAAATGGTCTGTATGGAGATAGATAATATTTGACATTTTCTCAAACTACAGAAATAATAGTAATAGCAGTAACACTATTACTACTAGTGGCTAACATGCATTGTGGCTCACTGCATACCTAACATTGCATAGTTTCATTGATCTAGCACCCTATGAGGAAGCTACTTTTAAAAATCCCAGTTTTACAGATGTGGAAATTGAGGCCTAGCAAAAGTAAGGACATACAGTTCATAAGTGGCAGAATTAAAATCTTTCTGACTCCTACTGATCTTAACCTTTTTCAGTTCAAAAGCCTTTCATCTTCAAAATTCTGTGAATTGCTTTAAGATGTTTATAATGCTTTAATATGTTTCCAAAAATAAGTCAGTAGTAGACATTTTAAGCCATTTCCCCCCCCAGAGGGTGAAATTCATACTACCATTGATATGTGGCATGATAATACATAGGCAAATTAGAATTATATTAGTTTCTATTTATGGGAAGTAGATAATGGTTTTCCATTTACAGCCCCAATATAAAGATTCCTTTTAAAATGCTTTATTGGCCAGATGCGGTGGCTCACACCTATAATCCCAGCACTTTGGGATGCCGAGGCAGGTGGATCACCTGAGTTCAGGAGTTCAAGACCAGCCTGGCCAACATGGTGAAACCCCATCTCTACTAAAAATACAAAAATTAGTTGGGCATGGTGATGTGTGCCTGTAATCCCAGCTACTTGGGAGGCTGAGGCAGGAGAATCATTTGAACCCAGGAGGCTGAGGCTGCAGTGAGCCGAGATTACACCATTGCACTCCAGCCTGGGCAACAGAGTGAGACCCCATCTAAAAAAAAAATGCTTTATTTATTATAAGAAGTGAGTTAATTTAAGTGAAAGTATTACTTAAATAGTGGTAATTTTTGTGAGAATTACAAAAATCATGAAGATTGCACTTGAAAGACTGAAAGACTTTAGAACTCTTTTAAAATGGTGGTTTCTTTAATTAGTAATGCTTATAATATTTTAAACCAAGAATTCTTAAATGAATTTTCTTGCTTCCTCTAGTATGGCTTAAATGACATTCTGTGAATGTTATTTTAAGGACTTATTTCTCCTTTATTTTCTTTGAACCATTGCTTGAATATGCACATTTAATATATTTGAATGTATTCAAATATTATTCAAACACATATTCCAATATTATTCTGCATATAAATATATTTGAAAGGCTTTTATGTAGAATATAGTGCAGGTTTCTTCACTTTTGCTTTAAGGTAATGATTAGGACCTACAAGTAAAACTTTAAGAAGTCAGAATGAGCTCCCAATAATTAAAGCTCTCTAGCAATGAAATAATAGACATCTTTCAGGGAACTAGTGAGCTCCCTACCTTCGGAAATTCAAAACACGGGGTGGATGATTCTCTGTCATAGATGTTGAAGAAGAAAGTTTCATAAAGATTGGACTGGAGGAATTTTAACCTACTTGCTCACAATTAAGCTCTGAGTCTAACCTGTATACTTTTCTAATAAGCAATTTTTTCCCTAAGTTTTATTTTGCAGTTATTTGTGTTTTGGTACTTGAAAAATTTTACTCAGGTTTAGTATTCCAGTAAGCACCAACTGACAATTCTAAATATTAGTTATATATTCCAACTAGGCACTAGCTAACTAACACTCCTAATGCTTTAATATAATGTCCCTTATCTGTTCTTCATCTGTATATAACTGTCATGATAAATAAGTTAAATAATAAATAAATAATAGTAAGTAATAATTAAAGCCCAATAATCATTGAAAATTTCTGTGACTTTCCTTTTCCCATCCCGTCGTCCTTTTCCATATATGTGAAATGAAAGCCACTTTCATCCCTATCTGTAGTATAAGAAGGAATGATCTGACTTGAAGGATCTGTCTGTACTTCCATTTTCCATTTTCTACCTATACTTCTGACTATACCTCAGAATCATTTTCAAAAAACATTTTTTAAAGACGATTCTGAATTTCTTACATATTTTAAAAAGAAGATTCTGAATTTCTGAAAAAAATTCTGTTGTTTCAAAGAAGTTCTAAGTTTTGGTTAATGTATTCCAAATAGAGAATTGATAGATTTTAGGTCTTTAATGTAAATCGTACCTTTAACTTACAACTTTGAGAATAGGGAGTTTTGGAGTAGGATATTGTTTTACCTGGTGTGAACTGATGTAGCAATTCATCATGCCTGAACCTGCCATTAGTTAAGGTTTTTAAGCTTCTGTTTCTTGCCAGGTAGACCTAGGCAGGATCTCACTAAAAGGCAGGAAAAAAAAAAACTGTGTGTATATTGCAGAGTTATAGTTGTGGTCCATAGTTTCATAACAATAGACATACCTGCATGAAATTATTTTAGATGGAATGCATATATTCCATAATTCTATAATCAAAATTTCTTAGTATAATTCTTTCCATCTAAAACTTATATTTATGAAAGTAAAACTTTTCAATAATCTTTTGTTTTTTTAACATTTTAAATTATGGGTAAATAATTGTACATATTTATGGGGTACATGTGATATTTTTATATAAGCATACAATGTGTGATGATCAAATCAGGGTAATTGGGCTGTCTATCAACTCAGGTATTTATCATTTATTTGTGTTAGGAACATTTCAATTCCACTTTTTTAGTTCTTTTGAAATATGTAATAAATTATTGTTAACTATAGTGGCTCTGTTGTGCCACCAAACACTAGATCCTGTTTCTTCCATCTAACTGTATTTCTGTACCCATTAACCATCAGAATTTTCAAATATAATCAAGTCTTCATTAGCTTTGATAACTGATTTCTGGGCAATAGTAGGGAGAAAGAGATCATAGTAATCCTCAGGTATAGTTGAAACTTAAATTTGAAACAACATTAGTCAAATATATCATACTGAATGCACTGCTTCTAAATTTATTTCTTACACTCAATATTTAGGAATTTATTTTTCTAAATGTATCACTCAAAAGGATAAACATAACAGTATTGTAACTTAGTAGCACTATTTTTGTTTACATTATGTGTAAAACATAGTCCAAAGATGGCTATTTGTTAAAATAGCCTGTTATTGTCAAATTCTTAGCTGAAGTCTTAAAAAAAAAAAAAGAATGAGACTCCAGTAGGAAAGAAGGCATCCTAGCTACAGACTTTCTTCTCCCTTCCCTTTCTTGCCTAAATCCTCCACCTTTTAAGTCCTGGCCTTTTCCCATCAGAATTTAGAGACAGGGCCTCTCCTTAACCTGCCCTCCTCTTGCCCCACTTACTCCCTCTTGGCTGGAGGTGTCGGCAGCATGGTAGGAGCCACCTTTTTTGGGTTGTCTATCAGAATGCTTAACAGCAAGATGTGTTTCCCCATTTCAGTGGACACAGTTTGTCCCTTATTTATAAAACAGTACCAAAAAAAGCTGTGTATATATTGTGTATGTGATGAGAGGTGCACTTACTTTTATATTTTGTGAGTAATAGTAATTTTTAACTAAAATCTTGATTTTACCAAATTAATACATGTACACAGTCTAAATGAATAAAATGGTATTGTTAGGCTCATGAAAAACAGCAGTTTCATGCCCCATTGCTCTATCAATTTCTATCAGTTTCTACTCCTTTGATGCATCTACTTTCAAATCTTATTGCTGTTTCTTCTGATACTTGATTTCATATTTCTCAATAACAGGCATAATATCTGCCTTTAGATATCTATTAGCTTCTACTTATCATCTCTATTATATACTGCTTCCACACAACAGATACTCCTTACCTCTTCCCATCCTTTCCATAGAGTTATATTTTTGGGTTTAGCATACTTTATTTTTTCTACAGTTTAATTTTTGTTAACCCATCTTTTTTTAATAGTACATTTTATTGTGTTCTTTGCTATTTATTATCTGTCTTATGTAACAAGAAACTTTGTTTTGTTTATTGCTGTCTGTCAATGCTGAGAATGATAAATAAGAGCTGCTAAGTAAAGATTTATGGAATTGGACTGTATGCGGTGGCTCATACCTGTGATCCTAGCATTTTGGGAGGCTGTGGTGAGAGGATTGCTTGAGGCCGAGGTCGGGGAGGATTGCTTGTGGTGGCACGTGCTTATAGTCCCAGCTACTTGGGAGGCTAAGGTATAAGGATTGCTTGTGCCCTGCAGTGAGCAATGATCATGCCACCCTACTCCAGCCCGGGCGACCAAGTGAGACGCTGTCTAAAAACCAAAAACCAAAACCAAAAGAAAATGTTTGCAGAATCAACAAATGAAAGAATAGTTAATAATTGCTTCATTTTAAATTGGATTAGTTTATGTGATTAACCAATCACTTATTAAACTATTTGTAAATGCTAACAGAACCGAAAGTCTCTCATGTTCCTACACCTCAGAGACGCTATCGTTTTAAATTTCTTCTAAGAGATGTTCCTCCTGGACTCTTTTCTCTACTTTTTCCAGTCTGGACAAGTTGTTTTTTAGGTTCCCTGTACACAGTCATCCAAGAACTTCCCTTTAACATCATCCTTGGAGTCCCTCTATTTCTCTTCTATTTTGGATTTCTTTTTTGATAATCTTGTGCCTTCTTCCTTGTTTGATTTACTCCATTGTAAAGTAGCTCTTTGAGAAGTTATGTATTAGAGGAACATTTAAAACTTGCGTTCTGAAAATTTTTGATCTTTATCCTTTTTCATAGTTCAACTGACTTTTCATTCAGTTTTAGTGTTTGAGAAGTCTGAAGTCATTTGAATCCTGATCTTTTGTATGTAGTCCATGTTTTCCTCTGGAAACTTAACACACAGTGGCCATCAAGTCTGGAATCTTGATATGACTATATATGAAATGGCTTACTGATGTTACATTATTATACATGGTAAAATAATAATACATGTGTTTTCATACTTTATGGGCACTCTGTAGAAACTTTTTTGGTCCCAGTGTTCTGAAATTTCATGATGATGGGCCTGGCATGGATGTTTTCGTTTCCTTTTGCTAGGTATTTATTGAGCTCTTTTGATTTTAGAGACTAGAGTATTCAGTTCTGGGAATTTCTCATTGCTTTGATTATTCTTTGCACCTTATTCATCTTCTTTCTCTGGACTCCTTTATTTATATCTTGGGACTCCTGGATTGATTTTCTTATCTTTTCTCCACTTAGACTCATTTTTATTGTTTAGTTCTACTTTGAGAGATTTACATAACTGTAGCGTCCAATCCTTTTATACTTGTTTATTTTAAATTCAAGCTACTCTGCCTTGGAATATTCTTAATCTAAAGGAGAATATACAAAAGGGTTAACACTAGAATTGTCTGTGTTCCACCCAAGAGAAAATAATGTTGATTGCTGAGAGTAAGGTCATGTGCTATTCAAAAATTAGCTCTTTATTTGATTATACTGGTAACATAGACTTCCTTATACTTAGCCACCTTGTCTTCTGCATTATAATTTAATCAGAGGAAACAGTTCTACTACATTTTTAGGAAGATCTCAGATTTAAAATAACATTTTAATTTGAATTAAAATTATCCCTTTGGTGGATTATCTACAAAAAGAAAATACTTCCAAGCTATCTTTCATTATATGTTCATACAGGATGTAAACAGTTTAATACTAACCTGAGCTCTATATATACATATATATATATATTCTCTCTCATATATGTGTGTCTGTATGTACACACACACACACACACACACACACACACACAGAGTGGCCTATATATTATATATGTGTGTGTGTATGTCCATATGTATATATATATATGCATCACATATGCACACACACCAATGGCTGTGTGTGTGTATATATATGTGTGTGTGTGTCATATATATATACATATATATATATATATATGAGATGGGGGTCTCACTTTGTCACCTAGACTGGAGTGCAGTGGCACAATCATAGCTCACTGCAACCTTGAACTCCTAGGCTCAAACAATCCTCCTGCCCCAGCCTCCTGAGTATCTGGGACTATAGACACATACTGCTGTGCCTGGCTAATATTTAAATCATTTTGTAGAGATGGAGTCTTGCTTTGTTGCCCAGGCTGGTCCTGAACTTCTGGCTTAAAATGGTCTTCCTGCCATGGCCTGCCAAAGTGCTGGGATTACAGGTGTGAGCTGCAGTACCCGGCCTATCTGAGCAAAATTTAAATAGGAAGACGAATTCTTTGAAAAGAAATTCATATGTCTTTAAGGTGAATGTGAATTATTTTATTCTTCCTTTTGGATTTTCCATGCCGCCACAGTGGTTCTACTTACATGGACATTCAGATCTGAGACATTTGTTCCATTTCTAATGTTGTATTTTAATTTTAAAAATGTTTGGTAGTACTGTTTTCTCAGTCTTGAGACAGACTCTGAGCTAATCTATGCTAGATGGGTTTTGCTTGTCAAAAATGGTGGTGAAGCCAAATTCACAGTAACCAAAACTATTTTGCCTATAGTCTTGGGCATACTGTAAATACTATCAAAGGGAAATAATATTGCTTTGAAGTTTTTCATTTAAGAATATGTAGTACTTTTTGTTTGAAAAAGGAAAGGTGGCCTTAGAAAGTCTTTTAGCATGAACATATTATATGTGGTACATCGGCCATTTGTCTTAAAGGTGTATAATATCAGTTGATATAAGCATGTTTGAAGAACCTGCTCTGACATTTTAACTTTTCAGATTAGAAAGAGAGTATTTCTCTAAAAACAAGAAACTAAATGAAGAGATCGAGGAACAGAAGAAAGTCATTATAGACCTTTCAAAGAGACTCCAGTACAATGAAAAAAGTTGCAGTGAATTACAGGAAGAACTAGTAATGGTAAGGATAAAAAGAGAACTCTATGGTAATCACTTTACTGGGTCATATTTGATGTACAGCAGGGTTTTCGTCACTACATTCCATGAGTTAATAGTATGAAAGTAGTTTTAATGACACTGATAACAAAATTTTTCCAAACTGGAAATGCTGATTACATCAAAGATATACATAATGAAACCTCTCTGATTTGGAATAATTGGGGAAACTAACTGAGTTAGTAAACACTCTGAATTATAGAATTTAAAAAAATATATTCAAGGGTTTTTCTTTTTTTATCGTGCATAAAACAGTATTACTTAGATTGAGGGTGATTAGGGTTTGTAATTAACACAACTGATGATTTCATAGACTTCCTCTTGTAATTGTTTTGTACCTGGTCACTCTCTCTCCATTCCCCAGTAATCTAGCTTTTACACTATAACCAAATTTATCTTTGTAAAGTATTGATCTGTTTTTGTCAACCTCTCTTTATTCAAAACTCATCAGCATCTCAATGTCTGTCTCCCTGTTGTTTTCAGAATAACGGCCAGCTTCTTGTATAATCTCAGGACCTTTTCCTTTTGTCTTTGTGTTAACTTTTCTAGCCTCTTCTTTTGCGTTTTCCTTCTATCTATCCTGCTTCAGCCACATTAGAATGTTCCTTGCCTTCTAAACACACCTTTTCTTTTCTTTGTTGTTTTAAAGATGGGGTTTCACTCTTGCCCAGGGTAGAGTGCAGTGGTGCAACCCTTGCTTACTGTAATCTCCAATTCCTGAGCTCAAGCGACCCTTTTGCCTCAGTCTTCTGAGTAGCTGGGACTGCAGATGTGTGCCACCATGCTTCTTACAGAGATGAGGTCTCGCTATGTTGGCCAGGCTGACATTAAACAAGTGGTCTCAAGTGGTCTTCCTGTCTTGGCCTCCCAAAGTGCCAGGATTACAGGCATGAACCACAGCACCTGACCTAAATACATCTTTTTATATATTATTATTTTTATTCAGGTTATTCATTTCTTTGATCTGCAATGACTAAAATGCTCCTTTTCTTTTCCATAAACAGATTTCCATACATCCTGTGATGCCCAGCTCTGATATCTTGCAATCTGTGAAAATTTCTGTGATTCTATCTTCTGCACTCTCATCCACCTTAAGTTAAAATTCTGTCCCTCCTCAACAGTATTTCTTTAGTACTTAGTTCAGCATCTTTATCATAATACTTACAGACATTTGATGTGTATTATGTCTCCCAAGAGGATGTGAATGCATTGAGGTTAGCTTACTTCATTTTATATACCTAGATTCCACTATAGTACTTGGCTCAATAAACAATTGTCTGATGGATTTATTTGGTTGATGGAGAATCTTCCTCTCTACAGTTTGTTGGAGACACCCCCAGGGAGGGTGTAAAGTTTATGGTAATACCCTATTACTTCTTTGTCTTGTTCTACACATACATACTTTTGTCAGAGGCTTGTATACTTCACTTTCAGTTATATCCCAAAAGTTTTAGTGATTTTAGTTATTGAGGACAATGGATATTATTTTCCTTCTTGAAAAACGTAGCCCTGGGTTATACTACTAATTGGTCACCAAATCAGTGCTGTCCAGATAGAAAGCTAGTAATGGGATACAGTTAAAACTCTTCAGTGTTTTTTCAAATGATCCAATATTATATGCATTTTCCATTTACCTCAAGATATCTGATGATGTGTTCTGATTCAGGAATTGATCTCCTTGCTTATTCTAGAAATCATTTTGCAGTTTGGTATTTTGAATGTGGTGTTTTAGAAAGTTAAGAGCCCTCTGTGTAGTCAGCTCTAGCATCTGTTCACTGTAATGTGTTCTAAATTTCATGGGTTGTTTTAGCTCTTACCTCCTAGTTCAGCAAGATGAATCAGTAGTGGAGAAAAATATGTCAGGGTCATTAAGCTGAGTACTGCATTCACTCTGCTTGCTTATTAGTCATTGTACTCAATAGTTTGGAAAATAAGTCAGGATTATAACTAAGAATGGAAGAGTTAAGACGTAATCACCAATATAGGTTGCATGAATTTTCCTAATTCTGGTTTTCCAGCACTTTAGTGACTAGATACAAAATAAAATGAGACTGGCTTAACTCACCACAGAATGTATGGGTATTTAGTGATTAAAAAATTTTACTTGGTACCAACAGATTTTTTTCCCTAAAACTTTTACAGAGTGATAGTTGGTCTAAAATAAGGCAAGTGGCACCTCATCAGCAGCCTTTGTTTGCTTGTTGGGGCCTTCTGCACTCATTTTATTAATCCACTGAACACTATTGTTTTGATAATGACGCTGAAAATTGTAGGCTAATTGTTTCTTCAAAGCTTGATGGATGGCTAAAAGCAGTTGCAGATCTGTTAATAATGTAATAGTTCCTTGCTGAATGGGATGTTCAAAAAATTTACTCAGGTTGCCAGACTAAGTGATATACAGTTTACCATACTTGGTGGCTCAGACTATTAATATGTTCCTCTTAATTTTTTCATTTCTCTTAAACTCAGCTTTGCATCTTATTTCTTCCATCTTTGTCTTCTCTTTTTTCTTTCCTATTAGCTTTTAAAAAACTTTTTCTGTTTTATGCTTATTAGAGCTGTTGTTCTTTATTTCTTTACCTGACCATAATATGAAATTTAAGAGCTATTTAATGAAAATGTCTTTAAATAGTAAGTACAGTGTTTTTCTTTTTATAAACTACTATTCTATCACTTTTCCTAAATGCAGTTTTTCTTGTGCATATTCCTTTATTGACTTTTCTCAGTTGATTAGTGGCCTTTGGGGGAAAGGTTTGAAAAATTTCTCTTGAAAGTTATTTCTTTCAAATTAAAATTTTAAGCCATAAGAAATGAAGTTTTTCTAGTTCTGCATTCACAGTCTGGCTATTATTTATGCTTTGAATTCTTAATTGTTGTTGACTGAGAGAGAATGACTTATGAGGAGGATTTCTCTTTTGCTTTTGGAAATGAAATTGTTTTAATGACATCCCATGATTTTATGTACCCTAGTGTGTCTTTTCCACAGTTATATTTCTTTTGAGCATAATAGTATCAGTGTTTTATAGCCTATAGATAGGAAGCATAAATTACCTACAGGTAATTTTTCTTTCCCTTTGAGGTACCAGCTTGTTTTCTAGTTTAGGTTATGGTCGTGGTCATTATTTGAGTATTGGTCTTTATTTTCTCTGTTACATTGGAAAAGAAAGTTAAAGTCACTATCCTCTGTAGGTTTACTAGTAAGGTCAGGGTGTTATTAATAAGATACAAAGACTTGAGGAAATTTTGAGACTTAGAGATAACTTCTTGTTAGTACAGCATAGCCTTATGCTGTATCCTGGGCTGGATACAGCGGCAGAGCTGTTAGAGGCTTTAGAGATCATCTAGCCCAGGATACAGAATGTGCTAATAAACCAGTTGGAAAGTAATAGCTCCCCCTGTTTCGAGAGAGATAATATATAAATATAGAACATAATTTTGGAAAAGCCTAAACCTGGTATGTTGTCTTTTGTGGGTATTTAATAAATATAAACCCAGCCAACTTTAATTGTACTTTTATTAGTTTATTTATTTTTAATTGACACAAAATAATTGTGTTAATACATATTTATAGGGTACATTGTGATGTTTTGATATATACACCATAAGGCGATCAGATCTGGGTAATTACTATATTATCTCAAACATCTATCATTTCTTTGTATTCTAATTATACTTTTATATTAATGAAATTACTTCTATTCAATGTATAGATTTAAAAGATATAACTAATAAATTAATGTTATATAATTACTATTTTGAATGTCATAGAATTAGTAAAATTTCAACAGGACATTTAAGGACTTAACAAATTTTTTTTCATGTTTGAAATAAATGTGAACACAGAAGATGCGAACACAGACTACGAAACTTGACAGAATTTGACTATAAATAGTTTTGATTAGAAATTGAGCTTTTAGTTTCAAAATCTATGAATTTAATAATGACTTAATCAACTACTAAATAAAACTGAATTTCTAGTTTAAGCTGCTAAGTGATCATGCTTGTTAAAGTCCATCTGAGGTTCAACAGATCCAGTTGGGTCTTTTAGACATTACTGTGAGTTTTTATATATCTGCCTCTCTTGAAGCAGGGGAGCTGTCATTTTCAAATTTGTATTATTAGAACTTGCTTTGTGCTTTCTTCAATGAAATTTTCTTAAGTCCATTATTTCTTGAGATTTGTTTTCTGCCACTCAGTAATATTTAGTTACAGCTCTAGGAGAGACTTTATATTGAAAAGGGAATTCTAGTTCTCAAGAGGTTTTGCTCAAAGAATGTTTTTATTCTCTAAAGAACTTGTGATTGAAAATGGTCAAGTGTATATTTTTTCTCAATACTTTAGGGGGCTTAACTGATTATATAATAATAATGATTGCCAGCATTAAATATGATTTTGGAAAGTGCTTTGATGGTTATACTTTGTGGTGAAGGTAATATTTCTTGATAATATTTTTACTTCCAAGGAACTATTAGGTTTGCTTTAGAAGAACATGTTTCTGATTTTGTAGGAGTTTTTCAAAACTAATGGGCTAGTAAATATTCTATTCTGAATTTTTACTAAAAAAAGATTGATTCCTGTTTTTCACCAAGAATAAGAATAGTATTTATACATGGGTATTGTTTTTGCTAATATAAATATCACTTTCTGTTTCTCTTAGTGGCCCTTAAATTTTTTTTCTTTCTTTTTTTTCTTTAGTGGCCCTTAAATTTTAATCCTAGTAAATAATTCATTGAGTATGTGTCTTTGTGTATTTAAATATTCCTTTTGGGAATTTATGGTATAGGCATAAAGCTTTTGCATTAAGTTTTTTGAAATTTATTTCTGTGTAAGATAGTAAATTTTGGAAATGGAAATCTTATTTTTCACCTGGGAAAAAATAAAATGGTATTGTGTATGTATGTGTATGAGAGAGACAGAGAGCATGAGATTAAGAGAGAAATGTTTATATGTTTAGGCCCATATTCAGATTGAAAGGTAGCATCTGCTGGAAAATAAACTGATTGTTAAAGCTAAGTAAAGAAGGGTAACATTGCATTATGTGAGATAAGCAAGTGGGATCATGGAATACTGACATCCATGGAAGCAGCATAGGTAAACAAGGTGGTAGAGAACTAAGAGACTAGCTATCATTGATATGATGAGGGAAAAGCTGCTGATGGTGATGATAATGAAAGATACTCAGACCAAATTCCATTTAGCTCAGCAAGCTCTCTTGAGCCCATACAAATGCACTGTGCATATAATGGTAACTAGGTATAAGATATGATGAAAAGGTGAGCTGTAAGAGCAGAAGTATGTGATGCAGATTCTAGGCTCTGATGCTTCCTTGTTTTTACTTAAAATTTCTACATAATTGTTTAACATATATTTAAACAAAAAACTTACAAGTTTTACTTGAGTTCAAAAACGTTCAGAAATTCTAAGCACTATGTGTTAGTTGCAAAAGTTCAAACTATGTTTAAAATACTTATTTCATTAAAAACACCCATTGATGAAAGGTTTTTTAAAAACCTGTTTGTTTTTCTATTATTTTTAACCTTATTAAAATTGTCCTTAATTGTTTTCATTGTTATTTATGACTTGAGTCAACTTTTTCCATAATCAGCAAGGCCCCTTTACCAATTTTTAGGTATAAATATTTATATATCATTTTTATATGTTTCTTCAAGGGCTTGCATTAGAAATTTTTATTTACGTGCCTTTTCATTTGTGATACTCATGTTGAGTGAGCAAAAAAATGAGGGATGAGGGTTTGAAGGTTGATAAAAAGAGAAGATGATTATGAAACAAACAAAAAAGAATGACATGTTAGAGTAAGCCAGAAATGCTTTCAGTTCAGCAGTGTGAGAGGTATAGTATCCCAAGGTGCAAATAAAAGTAGTTAGTTGTTATCTCATTTTTCTTGCTGATTAAAGATATTTTATAACCATTAGAAGCAAATACTTGTTCTTTGGTGCCAAAAAGAAGAACTAGTGCTCAAACAAGGAATTTTCTCAGCAAGGCAATTTTACTTTCTGCAGAAAGGGTGCTTCTTTGAAACCTGATTGTCACGAGAGCACCCTGAACAAAGAAAAGCATAGATTTTTATCCCTGACACATTGAGTCCTTACTTCTGTGTCCTATCTCTGTTGGCTGGAGCTGGACTGCACAATCTAGACTGATCCTGATTGACTAAAAACTTAAAACTTTCCTGAATACATAGATGAGTGACGGAGAACAAAGAAAGGAAGGGGGTTGTTTATGGGAAACTAGGAGAATAACAACATTTCCAAATAAGAAAATGGTGTAGGCTGTAAGCTAGGAAATGCCTGGGCATGTTTTGACATGTCTGAGCAGGCTATAGGCCAGAATAACTTGGTTAAAGTAAAAGGACATAGAATGTACTCATTCCCTTATTATATTTAACTATATTTACATAGGACTTAACAAAGAGTTATTAGCAAAAAGCAAGGAAACTTGAAGGAAGTTAGTTTTTAAAAGAAACTATTATTTCTAACACTTATTTATTCTTTAACAAAAGTGGAAACTTTGAAGAGGAACTTTTTACTTTTCACATAACCAATATTGACTCCTCTTTCATAATACATTAAGATTTGTCAGCTGGGCATGATGGCTCATGCCTGTAATCCTAGCACTTTGAGAGGCTGAGCAAGTAGGTCACAAGGTCAGGAGTTCAAGGCCAGCCTGGCCAACATGGTGAAACCCTGTCTCTACTAAAAATACAAAAATTAGCTGGGCATGGTGGTAGGTGCCTATAATCCTGGCTACTTGGGAGGCTGAGGCAGGAGAATCATTTGAACCCAGGAGTTGGAGGTTGCAGTGAGCTGTGATCCTGCCATTGCACTCCAGCCGGGGTGACAGGGTGAGATTCCATCTCAAAAAAAGTATGTTAATCACAATATTTTTTGAACTTTCTTTGAATATTTTGATATTTTTAGTTGCCTGTCACACTGGTTGTAGATTCATCTCATCATCACAGCATTTAAAGTAGTTCTTGGTTCATGGTGGGTGATGAGTAAATGTTCATCTAAACATCATCTTGTTAGCTAATATAGCATTAAGGGACCTTTAAGCCTAGGGCAACAAATTCCATATGTGAGTTTTGTCTGAGGCAAAAAGTGAGTCCTTTTATCCTACAATTCTTTTAAATTTCTGGGGATGTTTAGCATTATAGAATTTGTTGTGTCAATAATTTATCATTAACCTAAATTTATTCTTTATGTCACATGACAAAATATGTTAATAAAAAATTAGAAACAATATTTTACCTTCAGTTAGTACTTTGTTTTCAGCTCAACAGTTTTGTTTATTTAGCTAATGAATTCTGCTTTCATTCTCAAATTCCTTGTATGTTAAAAGGCTGTTAAGAGAACTAGCAACTTTGGGAACAAAATTTAAATATAAGCATAGACCAGATGTCATGGCTGATACCTAGAATCCCAGCACTGTGAGAGGCTAAAGCAGGAGGACTATTGAGCCCAGGAGTTTAAGACCAGCCTGAGCAACAAACGTAGTGAGATTCTCATATCTACAAAAAAATTGAAAAATTAGCTGGATGTGGTGGCATGCGCCTGTAGTCCTAGCTACTTGGGAGGCTGAGATGGGAGGATCACTTGAGCCTGGGAGGTTGAGGCTGCAGTAAGCCACGATTATGCCAGTGCACTCCAGCCTGGGTCACAAAGTGAGACCCTGTCTCAAAAATAAATAAATAAATAAATAAATAAAAATAAAAATTAATCACTTAAAAAACAAAACCCTGACACACTGTATGAATGAAGAGTGGAAGCTTCATTAATAAAACTGAAACAATTTGTTAGAAAAAAACTTGTCAACTGTAAAACAAGTTCATAATGTAAGCTAACTTTCTAATGGCTATATTATTTATAAGACTATTAGCCATATATCTCTGTAGAATGATTTAAAAATTATATTAATAATTATAAATGTAATAGTAATTTTCAGGTAGATGAACATCGTTTTAAGTCTGATGAGTGAGTAAATCTCTTCTTTGTTCTTTGAAAAATTTTACACTATTCAATCTTTTCTGCCCAATTTGACCTTAATTTTGATCTTATAACAGTGTGAAAATATTAGCTCATATTTTAGTTAAGACTGAGCCCTGTACTTGAAAGAGAATTATTGTTGAACTAAGAGTTTAATCGAATCTTTATATTAAGCTCACTTCAAGTATGCAGTTTATCTAGCTTTCTATACATATATTCCTGTAAATGTTTATACCTTGATATTGATGGGGACTTCACTTCAGTCAGCTGGCATAATAAAAAGAACATAAATTTTGGAGGCATATTGATCTGCGTTTTAATCCCAGACCTATCTCATTTTAGTTGTGTGACTTTAGTGATATTCTTTCTCTGGATCCATTTGCCCATTTGTAAAATGGTGCTAACAGTCTCTGTCATGCAGGGTTTTTGACAAGCATTAAAGATATTAAATGTATCAAAATAGCAGAGGATGGAAAAAAAATACCACGCACCTGATTAAAAAAAAGAACTGGAGTAAATATACTGATGACAGGCAAAATAGACTTTAGAATAAAAATGTTACTGGAGATAAAGAGGGACATCTCATATTGTTAAAAGGGTCAGTCCACCAGAAAGATCTAACAATTATAAACAGGTATACACCTAACAGAGCTTCAAACTATTTGAAGCAAAACCTGACATAATTGAAGGGAGAAACAGACAACAATAATGTTTGGGGAGTTCAGTACCCCACTTTCAGTAATGGGTAGAATGAGGAAGAATATCAACAAATAAATAGAAGACTCAACAGTACTGTAAATAAATTAGACCTTACATATATCAATAGAACACCACACGCATTAGCAAGAGAACACACATTCTTCTGAAGTGTACATGAAATATTCTTGTGGATAGATCATATGCTAGGCCATGAAATGAGCCTCAATGAATTTAAAAGGATTGAAATCATACAAAGTATCTTCTCTGACCATAATGAAATTATATTAGAAATTAATAACAGAAGACAACAGAGGAAATATTCACAAATATGTGAAAATTAGACAGCACACTCCTAAATAGATAAGTCTAGAAGAAATCACAAGGGAATTAGAAAACACTTTGAGATGAGTGAAATGGAGTTTCCCTCTGTTGCCCAGGCTGGAGTCAATTCATTCTTTGGTGTTTGGATGTGGATATCCAGTTCCCCTCAGCATCATTCGTTGAAAAATACTATTCTTTCCCCCACTGAATTGATTTGACACCCGTCTTGAAAATCAACTAAACATAATCGTGAGGGATTTTCTTCCGGATTCTCAATTCTGGTCCACTGATATATACGTAACTCATTATACTAGCGGCATACTATCTTGACTAATTTAAAAATTATATATAGATATTTTGTATAATTATAAAACATATTGTGAATAAAACTTACTGGTGGGAATTAACTTACCTTTTTTCTCTATTGGTTTTTTTTGTTTGTTTGTTTGGTTTTTGTTTTTTTACTCAGCATAATTCTCAAAGGATTTAATGGAATATTTAAATATTTAATAATGAAAAGTACCTATAAATATGTTTTGTTTATAAATACTGTGTTTTTAAAGATACACTTTGATTCCCATTAGCAAGAATGTATTTTATTTAAACTTATTTATTTATGTTGTATTGTATTTATCTTATTTCATTTCTGAGACAAGGTCTTGCTCTGTTGCCCAAGCTAGAGTGCAGTGGCACCACTATGCTCACTGCAGCTTTGATTTTCTGGGCTCAAGCAATCTTCCCATCTCAACCTCTTGAGTGACTGGGACCTACAGGCATGTGCCACCATGCCTGGCTGATTTTTCATGTTTGTAGAGATGGGATGTCACTATGTTGCCCAGGCTCACCTTGAACTCCTGGGCCTGATCCTCTTGCCTCATCCTCCCTAAGTGCTGGGATTACAAAGGTGAGCCATTGCACTCAGCCTTACATTGATCTGTGAGTCTGTGCTTTGCTAATTTCCAGAAGTCTCTATCTGGAATTCTAGAGTATTTTATAACATAGTAACAACCTGCATGTATATCTGCCATGAAAAAGTGATTTTTTGGTTAGGTGTAGTGGCTCACGCCTGTAATCTTAGCACTTTGGGAGGCCAAGGTGGGTGGATCACTTGAGGCCAGGAGTTTGAGACCAGCCTGGCCAATATGGTGGAAACTTGTGTCTACTGAAAACAAAAATTAGCTGGGCATGGTGGCACATGCCTGTAGGCCCAGCTATTCAGGAGGCTGAGGCACAAGAATTCCTTGAACCCAGGAGGTGGAGGTTGCAGTGAGCCAAGATTGTACCACTGCACTACAACCTGGGTGACAGAGCAAGACTCTGTCTCTTAAAAAAAAAAAAAAAGACAAGTGATTTTTTTGTTTGTTGGCTTATTTACTTTTTAAAAAAATCTAACTTTTTGATGAATAGGTAATAGGTGCACATGATACAAGATTTCAAAGATATGAAAAGGTTATAGAGTGAAAAATGAAATCTCTTTCTTAACCATCGAGATTCTTTTCTCAGAGACAACCATAATTGCTACTTTTAAAAATGATTCTGGGCTGGGCATGGTAGCTCATGCCTGTAATCCCAGCACTCTGGGAGGCTGAGGCAGGTGGATCACTTGAGATCAGGAGTTCAAGACAAACCTGGCCAACATGGTGAAACCCCTTCTCTACTAAAAATACAAAAATTAGTCAGGCATGGTGGCGGGCACCTGTAGTCCCAGCTACTTGGGAGGCTGAGGCAGGAGAATCGCTTGAACTTGGGAGGCGGAGGTTGAAGTGAACCGAGATTGCACCACTGCACTCCTGCCTGGGCGACAGAGTGAGACTCAGTCTTAAAAAAAAAAAAAGAAAAAGGAAAAAAAAAGATTTTGTGTAGAGATTCTCTGCATTTACAAATAGGTACACACACACAGATGCACGCATGCACACACACACAAACATTTCACACATACAGCAGCATATTAGGCATATTAAGCATATTGTCATCCACTTCCCTTTTTGTTTTTAGCTGAACAAGATAACTTAGATATCTTTTCATTAATGAAGAGCATCATCCTATTTAAAGTCTGTGTGCATGAATCCTAACAGATTTTTCTGTTGATAACGTGCTATAATTAATTTAACTACTTAACACTTATTTTAGAAACTAGGTATTGCCTAGGGGAAACACTGGGGGATACACTGGTGAGGACAAAAAAAGAGACATTTACTCTCTTCATGGACCTTAAATTCTATGAGATGGACACATTAATGAAAGACTAACTCAAATAAAAGTGAATCATAATTGTGATAAGTGCTGAGATGAATGTGATAGAGAATTGATATAGTCAGGGAGGTAAAGGACAGTTTTTCTGAGAAAGTGATAATTGAGCTGACATCTAACCAAACAGTGATTAATTTTACATATTTTACAGATGTAAGTTTATCATATAATATCTATTCTTCCATTTTTTTCTGTATCTATAAACATACCTTTCACATCAACTTTTAAATGTGCTTAAGTTTCTCATATATTAAACAAAAACAAAACTCTTCTCTGACCTTTCCCTGCTTCCCAACTACTCCCCTTTATCTCACCTTCCTTCTTACCAAGAAAGAGTTGTCTAAACTTCCTGTTTCTATTTACACATCTCTCACTCAAGAAAAAAATTCAGGCTTACTCCTTCTTTAACCTATTCCAGTCTATGTTATAATTATTATAACACAGTGAAACATTTCACCCAGGTCACCAATGACTTCCAAACCCAGGAGACACTTTTTAGTCTCCATTTTGCTTCACTATTCTGTCTTATTGGGCATGATTGACAACTCTCTTCTTGAACTTCTTGAAATGTTCCCTTATTTTGGTTTTCATGACATTATTCCCCTTCTATTTTTCTTCTTCTTTTTTTAGTTTTCTTTGCTGACTTCTTTTTTAGTTATTAAATTGCTGGAGTTCCTTAAGACTTGTCCTAGACTCTTTTCATTTCCCATCAAACACTTCAAGGCAAGTTTCAGATAGTATCTATAGATGATTCCCAAACCTATAGCTGACCCTACTTCTAAGATGTTTACTAATTATATTCAGCCACCTCCCATATTTTTCTACTTTATTTGTCATTTGTTTATTCAAATATATTTATTTGCGGCCCATTATTTGACAGGCATTGTGCTGGTGCAGAGTGTCTTAGGTATCTCTAATGAAATATGATTAAAACAGAATTCATGATTGATATCGTCTGCCAAAAACAAGCAAGCAAGTAAACAGACAAAAATAGCCAAAACCAGGCCCTCTCTCCCGTCATTGTTCAGATTCAACTGCTGAAATCCATCCAGTTCATCTAACTTAAAACCTTGGGATCAGTCTCAACTCTTCTTTATCTGAGTACTTCCCTTTTCCTCATCCAATCCAATCCAGTTCAATCCATTCCAATCAATGTGGTCTAACCTACTGCAATTTTACTAAAGTGTGGTTATTCTACCTTCTAAGTCTCTGTCCAGTGCTTCCATTCTCTACCCCTTTCACTGCGAATACCCTAGACCAAGCTACTATCACTTGACTGCTGCAGTAACTTCAAATTGGTCTTAACTGTCTTCACTTTTGACTGCCATTTGGCGACTTGCCATATGACTGCAGTCATGATTTTTTAAGTTCCCTAATTCCTCTGTCTCAGTTTTCTTATCTGTAAAATTGGGATAAGAATAGCCTTTCCATCATAGGGTTATTGTAAGGATAAAATGAATTATTATATATAAAATACTTAGAATAGTGCCAGGCACTAAGTTCTCAGTAAATTGTTAATAATACATTGTACAGTGTTACATTAAGCCAAGTAAAAGGTATGATTAAGAGAAAAAGATGGTTTATTAATAATAGATTTGAATGGAATCATTATCTTGTTTATACTTAATTGTGTTATATATGTTCACACTAAAAACCTGCAGCTCTTTTAATATGTGACATTATGTGTAATTTTTTTCATAATTAAAAGGCTAAGAAGCACCAGGCCTTCCTAGTAGAGACATGTGAAAATAACGTGAAAGAATTGGAATCGATCTTGGACAGCTTTACTGTGTCGGGCCAGTGGACATCAGGTTAGTTGAAGGTATAAAATGACAGATGCATCTGTCAATGTTCCAAAGTCGCTACATTTTGGGAATTCTGCAGATGCCTCTTATAGTCCCTCATCTCAACATGTTTTGATTTGATGACATGATAAGAGCAGTTCTCACAGCAGTCAGTTGGCCTAGCTGGCTGAGAAAGGGTGACGGAATGTGGACCTGCTGTTGTCCTCCCAGAACTTGATTTACAAGTGTTAGGGTCTGTGTGATTGGACAGACAAGGGCTCACTTGCTGTGTTCTGAATCCAAATGAGAAAAAAGTCCTTACAGTATACCTGCAAGGGGAACAGATGTTTCGATCAAACTGAGCCAAATTCTGAGGCAACCTTCAGCAACTTAAAGGTCATGCATTTAAAAGGTTATGTAGGACACAGGCTATAGCATAGTGCATGTTCTATACTTCACAAGCCGGTTTTCTAAGCTGGTTTTCATTTCATACTATCATATACATATACTGTCCAGATAAGAATGCTTAGGTAAAATATTTTAGTTGTAGTTTTAGCCCACTTCATATGATAAAGAGCTATAGAATTATGTATTAATTAGGTAGACATATTTTGAGAACTAGCAAAAGCAATGGTTGGCTAATGAATTCTGTTCACTATTTCCACTTTCTTAGTGTTTTGTGTATATGTTATTATGTGTGTTATAGTAGCTTTGACATAAATACTTTTACTTTTCTACCTCAGTTTTCTTTTGTCATTTGTTCATTCAAATACATTTATTTGCGACCCATTCTTTGACAGGCATTGTGCTGGTGCAGAGTATCTAATGTATCTCTAATGGAATATGATTAAAACAGAATTCATGATTGACACCTCCTGCCAAAAACAAGCAAGCGAGTAAACAAACAAAAATAGCCAAAAAAGGCCCTCTCTCCCTTCATTGTTCTGATTCAACTACTGAAATCCACGTCAGCTTTGAATTATTTGGTGGTCTTCTAACACAGTTCTGTTCTTCAAAAGACACATAAAATTAAATTTCTCACTCTTAAAAATTGAGCTGCAGGATTTTTTAAAAAATTTCTTTTAAAAAAAATCCATAACAGCAATTTGGCAAATAAGTTCTTTAGAGAGCTCTTAAGTTCAGGAAGTTTGTTGTCCTTGAAAACTTGGAAGGACCTCGTCAAGGCTCATATTTTACCTTGTGGATCTGTAGATTTCTCAGTTGGTAAGCTATTAGAAATGTAGTGTGCTTTGCTATTGTCTATGTTTTAAGTCTCTGTGTTTTTAGCTTTTATGAAATTAATGTGTAACTATCTTTGTTTTTATTTAAACTTTTCCCAAAAGCATTAGTGTTCATAATTTGTTGTCATGGACAAATCAAAGGATATAAAAGTGTCACAAAAATAGATATAGGTTTCCAGTTTCAATTATATTTGTTACAGCTTTGGAGGAGAACATTTTCCTTTGCGCTGGTATGTTTTTATTATTGAGATGTATCAGTGCTGTTTAATGGTGTTAGGCTCTTTACAAATTATTAAATATTGTCACAGTATATCATATGCCTCAATATTATTTTAAATATTTCTTCAGAGTTGAATTACAAAAGCTAAGAATAATGTGGTCATGTCTCCTTTGAGTTTTCAAGTAAAATAGTTGGTAACAAAGCAACTTATAAGTTATTACTAAGCCTACAGAATTTTCTATTAAAATTTTTTATTTTTATTCTTATCTTTAGTAACCCATCCTTTGTATCTTCCTAATTTTCTGTACAGATGCATACTTTGTATATTACAGGGAATGTGTTCCTGGAAAGGACTGCACTTGAATTAGTGATTTTTGGATTGTGACAGAGTGGTGACGTTTCCATCTTGTGCTGGTTTTTCTCTCTTTTACACCTTTCTTCCCTCACTGATCCATTCTCCTCTGCTGTTCTTTTTCTGTGTGCCTTGGGAGGCTGACTTCTGTGGATCTGGGTTACTTTGCCTTCTGGCTTCTGATTGGGTTTTGTCAGTAGGTACATCCACAGGAGATTAAGGGGGTGAGAGAAGAAAGCAGTCAAGGTATTTATTTCCTCTGCTCCATTGCATTTTTGGCAGTGGCTTCATTTTCAACAGCCACAGTACCTGTCGGGAGGACCCTCTTTTCATGACTGTGGCTCTTGTTGGACTATGGTGACATTCTCTCCACTTGACCTTTTAAGCTAAGGCATAATATTCGTTTTCTGCTCTTGCTTGCTCTTGGTACCTCATCATACCTTTTTGGGTTTGTTAACCTGTACACATTTCTATAGTCTCTTCATTAAATTCTCTTGCTGATGACCTCTTATTTAATTTACATCCTGATTGATTTACATACCTGCTTGGGACCTGGTTTCATTCCTACTCTTGGCTTGCATTAAAACAGCTCTGTGTCTTTATAATGGACTCCCTTTCTGCTCAGATTGGGTTTTTGTTACATAAGCAAGAAAGTGAATCACAAATTTTTTGGCTTCCCAGTGTGTATAAATGTTATGTATACACTATATTGTAGTCCATTAAGTTGTGGTAGGATTATTTCTTAAAAAATGCACATACCTTAATTAAAAAATACATTATTGGCAAAAAGTGCTAATAATCATCTGAGCCTTCAGCAAGTCATAACCTTTTTGCTGGTGGGGGAGTCTTGGCTTGATGTTGATGGCTACTGACTGATCAGGGTGGTGGTGGCTGAAGGTTGGGTAACTGTGGCAGTTTCTTTTTGTTACCTAAAAAATGGGTACATAATAATTTTACATATTTATATACAGATTTATGGGATGCATGTAATATTTTGATACATTTATAAAATATGTGTAATAATCAAATCAGGGTGTTTAAGATACCGCTCACCTTGAACATTTATCATTTCTTTCTATTGGTAACATTTCAAATCTTCTGGCTATTTTGAAATATAAAATACATTGTTGTTAACTGTAGTCACCCTACTGTGCTATTGAACTCTAGAACTTATTCATTTTAACTGTATGTTTATACCCATTAATCTACCTCTCTTCAATACCACCCCCACACTGCCACTAGTAATCACCATTCTACTCTCTACCTCTGTGAGATCCACTTTTTTAGCTCTCACATGTGAGTAAGAACATAGGATATTTGTCTTTCAGTGCCTGGCTTATTTAATTTAACATAATGACCTCCAGTTTTATTTATGTTGCTACAAGTGACAGGATTTTATTCTTTTTTATGGATAGATAGTATTCCATTGTGTGTGTGTATGTGCATGTATATGTATATGTATACACACACATCAGATACTCTTTCTTTTTTTTTTTTTAGAGACCATATCCATATGTTGCTGTGTTGCTCAGGATAGCCTTGAACTCCTGGGCTCAAACAGTCCTCCTGCCTCAGCCTCCCAAGTAGCTAGGACTTTACGTATGGTAGCATCTGGTTTGTACCATATTTTCTTTATCCATTTCTCCAGTGTTGGACACTTAGGTTGATTCTGTATCTTGGTTATTGTGAATAGTACTCTAATACATATGACGATGCAGGTATCCCTTTGATATACTGATTTTCTTTCCTTTGGATAAGTATCAGTAGTGGGATTGCTGGATCATATAGTAGCTTTATTTTTAGTGTTTTTTTTTTTTTTTTTTTTAAGGAGATAAGAATCTTGGGATGTTGCCCAGGCTAGTCTTGAACTCTTGCTCTCAAGCAATCTTCCCACTTCATCTTCCTGAGTAGCTGGGACTACAGATGCATGCCACCATGCCTGGCTTATTTTTAGTTTTTTTGAGAAATCTCCACACTATTTTTCATAATAGCTGTACTAATTTACATTCCATCAACAGTGTGTAAGAGTTCTCTTTTCTCCACATCCTCTCCATCATCTGTTATTTTTTTTCTTTTGTCTTTTTGCTCCTGGCCATTCTAACTGTGGTGAGATGATATCACATTGTGCTTTTGATTTGCATTTCCCTGATTTGTGATGTTGAACATTTTAAAATATACTTGTTGGCCATTTGTATGTCTTCTTTTGAGAAATGTCTACTTATGTCCTTTGCCTACTTTTTATTGGGATCACTTGGGTGTTTTTTTGCTGTTGAGTTGTTTGAGTTCCTTGTATATTCTGCGTGTTAGTCCCTGTTTGATGAATAGTTTGTAAATATTTTCTCCCATTCTACAGGTTTTCTCTTCACTCTGTTGATTGTTTCCGTTGTTGGGCAGAAGCTATATAGTTTAATATAGTCCCTTGGTTTATATTTGTTTTTGTTGCCCATGTTTTTGAGGTTTTAGCCATAAAATCTTTGCCTAGATCAGTGTCCTGAAGGATTTCCCATATGTTTTTTTCTATTAGTTTTATAGTTTCAAGTCTTGTGTTTGAGTCTTTAATCCATCTTTAGTTGATTTTTTAATACAACAAGAGATAGGGGTCTACTTTCATTCTTCTACATATGAATATAATTTCTTAAGATGACAGTGATGAAGTTTGCTGCATCTGTTCACTCTTCCTTTCATGAAAGATTTCTCTGTACCATGCCATGCCTTTTGATACCATTTATGTAATATCCTAAATCCTTTGTTGTCATTTTATAATGAACCCCTCAAAGTCATCCATGAGGATTGGAATCAACTTCTTCCAAATTCCTGTTAATGTTGACATTTTGACCTACTGCCGTGAATCACAGATGTTTCTAATGGCACCTGAAATGGTCAATTCTTTTCAGAAGTTTTCAATATAATCTGCCCAAATCCATCAGAGGAATCACTGTTTGTGGCAGCTATAGCCTTATGAAATGTATTTCTTAAATAATAAGACTTGAAAGTAAAAATTACTTCTTGATCCATGGGCTGCAGAATGGATGTTGTGTTACCAGGCATGAAAACAACATTAATCTCCTTATACATTTCAGAGCTCTTGGGTGACCATGTACATTCTCAATGAACAATAACATTTTGAAAGGAATCTTTTTTGAGTAGTAGGTCTCAACAGTGGGCTTAAAATATTCAGTTAAATATTCTGTAAAGAGATGAGCTGTCATCCATATGAGCTGTTTCAACTTGTCATCCAAGTTGAAGCCAATGCTCATTTACCATTCGAAAATCTCACGGCCCTTAAGAATTATGCTATATCTATTCTACCTGTGCCCTAGTAGCTGGTAGTGTAGCTGGTGAGTTTAAGTTGAAGCCAATGCTCATTTACTATTCAAAATATCCTAGGACCCTTAAGAATTATGCTATATCTACTCTGCCTGTACTCTAGAAATGCTTTATAAATGCATAGGCAGAGTGATATAGCATAATTCTTAACGGCCCTAGGATTTTTTTGAATGGTAAATGAGCATTGGCTTCAACTTAAACTCACCAGCTACATTGGCTCCTAATAAGAGAGTCCGGCCTGTCCTTTGAAGCCTTAAAGCCAGGCAGTGACTTCTCCTCTCTAGCTATGAAAGTCCTAGGTGACATTTTCCAACAAAAGGCTGTTTTATCTACACTGAAAATCTGTTGTTTAGTGTAGCTACCTGCACTGGTGATTTTAGCTAGATCTTGTGGATAACTTGCTGCAGCTTCATCAGCGCTTACTGTTTGACATTACACTTTTATGTTATGCAGAAGGCATCTTTCCTTGAACTTCATAAACCAATCTCTCCTAGCTTTCACCTTTTCTTCTGCAGTTTCCTCACCTCTCTCAGCCTTCATCAAATTTGAGAGTTAGGGCCTTGCTTTTAAGTAGACTTTGGCTTAAGTGAATGTTGTGGCTAGTTTGATCTGGGCCATTCCTTCTACCTGGAAAGCTTTTTACCTAGCGTATCTGCATAGCTGTCTTTCTTATCGTCCTTAGGCCCATGAAGGTCCCTCCCTCCTTCCTTCCCTTGGGTCCAAGGTACACCCTGGTAGGAGGCCAAAGAAACTTCCACTGCATGCTTCTTGTCTTTCTCCTTATTTTTTAAATCGTTTCCATCTCACAACATTCTCCATGGCAGTAATAAGGCTGATTGTCTTTCTTGTCATTCACATGTTCACTGGAGTAGCACAAATGTGAACTAGAAACCTTCTAGAAAGGTGAATCCTTGTTTATACCCATTAATATACTTCTCTTCATTACCATCCCACCACCAGCCTCTAGTAACTATCATTCTTCCCTCTACCTCTATGACATCAATTTTTTTTTAGCTTTCACATATGAATGAGAACATGCAGTATTTGTCTTTCTGTGCCCATGCCCAGATCTCAGCTTCTCCATGAAGCTTGCTCATTGCCCATTCCTGTGTTATTTGGGCTCACTACATGTCTCCCTTGCATGCTCTACTTTTTTCCTCCATAGCACCTATTACAGTTAAACATTTCTGTCATACTATATGGAACATTTATTATTATATTTCACTTCCATGAGGATCAAAATCTTTGTCTCCTTTAATCATTAGTGTATTTTAAGCAGCTAGAATAATACTTGGCACAAAACAGCCACTCAAAAAACATTTGTTGAATATGAATAAAAATGTGAATGAATTAATATCAGCTTGAAGGTCTATTTTACATTTTAAGTTTTGAGGTTATAAAGGTGATCATGGAATCTCTTTCTAAATTATAGCAGCTCTTTGGGTAGCTTCCATAAGGAGTCATCAGGAAGACTGAACTCCAGTGGAACAGATGTATAATCTTTCATGGATCATACAAATGTCACCTTGATTGCCTCTACCATTAGGACATTTACTTCCTATTTCTGCTTTCTACTATCAACTAAAATTGAAGCACTACAGTTGCTCCTATCACATTTCTTTTCAGGTAGAAATTCTTACAGTAGGATGTGTGTGGGGGAAATCCTTTTCTACTTTGAGCCCATGTAGTTAGTCTTGTCTTGTCTTGTTTTGTCTTGTCTTGTCTTCTCTCTTTCTCTCTCTTCTATCTCTCCCTTCCTTCCTTCCTTCCTTCCTTCCTTCCTTCCTTCCTTCCTTCCCTCCCTCCCTCCCTCCCTTTCTTGGTCGGGCTGGAGTACAGTGGTATAGTCATGGCTCACTGCAGTTGTAACCTTCTGGGCTCAAGTGATCTCCCACCTCAGCTCCCAAGTAGCTGGGACTACAGCACATGCCACCATGCTTGGCTAAATTTTGTATTTTTTTGTGGAGATGAGATTTCAGCATGTTGCCCAGGCTGGTCTCAAACTCCTGAGTTTAAGCTATCCTCCCACCCCAGCCTCCCAAAGTGCTGGGATTATAGGTGTAAGCCATTGTGCCCAGCCCCACATAGTATTTTTGCTGTGAGTATTTCTTCTAATACAGTTTCACCTATGCCTGAAGGTGTCAGCAAACATTAATAATGTAACTTTTTCTTCTAGGATTCATGAAAGAAAGTCTTTCTTGTGGCTCAGTCTTGAAATTTTATTTTAGGGTAGTTGACTTTCATGTTCACTGAGACTCTGGCCTTCTTCAGCTTTCCTTGAGGAAATCATTTGTAACACCCTAGATGTGTTCTTTTCCTTTCTACCTGGAGAGGCTGAAGGATCCCAGGAAATAAAAGCAGTAGGATTTGATTTCTTTAGGCATGTATATGTCACCTGGGAATTGGGCAGTCTCAGGGAGTACTCTTAGGAAACTCAAGACAACAAATTGGACTTTTCCTCCCCTCTCTCCTCCTTTACTTCTTTTTTTTATTTTATTTTATTTTATTTTATTTTATTTATTTATTTATTTATTTTCTGAAAACGGGGTTTCACCGTGTTGGTCAGGCTGGTCTTGAACTCCCGACCTCAGGTGATTCGCCCGCCTTGGCCTCCAAAGTGCTTGGATTACAGGCGTGAGCCACCACGCCCGGCACCTTTACTTCTTTCATAAAGGAATATTGCCTACACCTAGTGTCCTCTTGAGAATTTTTAATTGTTCTTGTGAACCTTATAGCTGGTATCTTTTTAGCTGGAGTCTCATGGGTGGCAGAGAAGCTGAGGATGGCTATAGGAGCACCACACAGGTTTCCTTTGTTGTTATTTGCAGATTTCTTCTCTCTTGCTTCCCTTATCTCCTAATTCACTGAGGTTTACAAACCAAACTTGCCCCACTTCATTATACTCATAGTTTCAGTTTATGAAATCCAAGGGAGTAGCTTTACTGAGGATTCAACATTTTGTAATGACATCATTAATATATGCCGACGTACATTTTTTGACTTTTCTTAATGCAAAGAATGCTTGTAAGTGTCAGAAGCTTTTGTTTCAGGCATATCTACTTTGATTACAATTTGATAAAAATAGAAACTCATTTCTATTTCATTTCATCTATTCAGAGTATATTAAAGATAGCTGACAGCTGGAATAAAGTGAGACTATGCCATTTAACATTGTGCTAATTACTACTAATTTCCAACCATCTTCTGTAGTCGTCTTCTTCTCTTCTCTTTGGATTTTCTGCCGTCTTTTTATTTACCCACTTTCGCTCTATTTTACTTTACAGTTACATCTCAACTTCATAAGCTTTCCTAGATTAAAAATATACTATTATTCTCCCTCTCTTTCCTACTTTTTCTGGAGATGTGAATTTTAAATGACTGAACTGAAACAATTTATTGCGTTTCATCTTGTTAGCCTTATTCCCTTTAAGTTTTAAATTGTTTGTAGCAAGTATATCAGAAAATATTCTGATAATTTAAAAATACTGATTATTATTAGTGTTTTTGAGACGGAGTCTTGCTCTGTTGCCCAGGCTGAAGTGCAGTAGTGTGATCTTGGCTCACTGCAACCTCCATCTCCTGGATTTAAGCAATTCTCCAGCCTCAGTCTCCCAAGTAACTGGGATTACAGGCGTCCAGACTACGCCAGGCTAATTTTTGTATTTTTAGTAGAGACGGGGTTTCGCCACCTTGGCCAGACTGGTCTCGAACTCCTGACCTCAGGTGATCCACCCATCTCGGCCTCCCAAAGTGCTGGGATTACAGGCATGAGCCACTGCACCCTAAAGATACTGATTATTAAGCATTGCTTCATGCCTGCGTTGTTATTTATGATTTGTAAAACAATCAAGTTTAAAGTGTCAGCTGCCTGGTAGCCTCCTATAAAATAGCTCCAAACTTTCATACAAATGAATGCACAGAAAAGTTGAAAATGTACGATAATACTGGAAATCAAATAAACATTCACCCTCCCTTGGGGAGAGTATATATGATACATAGTCAATAGAACTGGAATGAAAGTGCAATCAGCTTCCTTTTGACTTATCCTATGACGGTAGATAGACATTTTGTTCTCCTGCCACGGCTTTCAAAAATTTCAATTTTATAATTGAAATAGTTCCCAATTTCAACTATAAAATTGGGAAGCTATCTTTCTACTGTGTAGGTGCTGCTTTCTGAGGCAATCAGAGTATTTCCCCCATCTTTCTTTCAACTCCCATACCATCTGCTTGTGACTCCCAGAATACACAGCCAGGAATGACCCAGGGATTGGCGATAAAGTTCTAAGCAGTCTCCTCTGTATTGTCTCTGGGGGATCAAGACAAAAAGAACATTGGTAGCAGTTCATACTAGAGATAAAATTTTCCCTATAATCTATCTAACTGTATGTGCCAGAAGTCCAGGGAGTAGATTGGGAGATGATACCACTAAAGTTCAGGGATTGCTACTTGCTAAAAAATGTCGTAGGAACTGTGTACATTCGTGTAGCTTCAGATACTGATGTTAGAGGGAGTTTGATCAGTATGTAATTGATTCAGAGTAGAACTTGGGAGAATTTATACATATAGTCTTTTTTCAAACTTTCTAAATATGGTTAGGGTTTTACTCTTTTTTTATTTGACAATTAAGGAAAAGAAAACTAAATAGAACTTGTGAAAAACTAAGCACCACAAAACGAGGGGAAAGGAGCAGTACCTGGTACATTTAGGACAGACTGGTAAAATGATTCACCATGGAAATCAGAATAAAATTTAGAAGATATTTGGCATCCACAGTAGGCTACAAAAAGAAATGACCTTTATCAAATGGGATTAATAAGGAAAGAATACGCTGAAATAGAAAAAGGTTAATTCTCCCCCTACTCCAAGAAAGCCCAAATGAGATTAACAGGTAAAAGAATGACATAAAGGAGTCTAAGGAGACTAAAATTAGGGTGGTGGATTAAAAATTTGTGAGTAGCTGTGACAGAATTGACATTGTAGAAAGTCTACAGTCTACAATTAACATTACAGATTGGTGATTTGGAAGACAAAATGCAGAAAAAAGAACACAGATAAAATACAGAAGAAAAGAACAAATAATTAAAACAGATAAATCAAGTAAAGAAAAACAAAGGAAAAAATGATGATATGGAGTACCAATGAAAAGATTGTGCATCTTTCTAAGGCAAAAACTAGATTAAATGAAACAAATGTAATAATTTAAGACATAATTCAAAAACACTTATTTGAGTTAAAAAAGATTGTGGCATGCCAGATGAGATCACTGCTTTACAGGGAAAAATAATCAAATAACACCTGCATTTAAATATATTTTTGAAATTTTTAAAACTATAAGAATAAAGAAAAAAAGTGTTACCTATAAGAGCAGAAATATGTATAATGAATGTGTTTTTTTCCCTACCAAGAGAAACCTCAATAAAGTTTTCTTTAAAAAAGATAAGATCCTCCTGTGATCTTCAAATTCATCCAGTAATTAATTGCATCTTTTTTTATTTTTTATTAAAAAATTCAAATATATAAAAAGGAGGCAGAATAGTATAAGGAAATCTCTTGCCCACACCACTCAGATCAACATTTATCAACTTAAGAACCAATCTTATTTCAACTGTTTCCCCCTCTGCTGTATTATATTGAAGCATATCCCAGCTATTGTTTAATTTCATTCATAAATATTTAAGTTTGACTCTCTAAAAAATGAGGTCTCTTTTAAAATATAAATACATGAACATTATCATATGTAAAAGTTAAACATTTCTTAGTATTATAAATTTCAAATTTTCTTGTATATCTCATATAATATCAGTTTGTTTAAATTAGTATGCAAAGAAGATCTAGACATTATGGTTGGCTGACATTAAAAAATCTGTAGTTTCCTCTCCTGTTTCTCTGTCTCTTTTTTTTGTTTTTTTGAGATGGAGTCTAACTCTGTCATCCAGGCTGGAGTACAGTGGTGCAATCTTGGTTCACGGCAACCTCCGCCTCCCAGGTTCAAGCGATTCTCTTGCCTCAGCCGCCTGAGAACCTGAGACTACAGGCATGCGCCAACATGTGCAGCTAATTTTTGTATTTTTAGTAGAGATGGGGTTTTGCCATGTTGACCAGGCTGGTCTTGAACTCCTGATCTCAAGTGATCCACCTGCCTTGGCCTCCCAAAGTGCCAAGATTACAGGCGTGAGCCACCACACTCGGCTTTCTGTCTCTTTTTGTTTACTGTTTTTCTTTTAAATTTATTAGTTAAAAAACTGTTTTCATTTGTTCTACGGGTTTCACAGGCTGCATTTTTCTGATTGCATCCCCCCTTGCATAGTTTAACATGTTTCTTTGTTCTGTACATTTCCTCTACATTGGTAATGGAATCTGTAGTAATGGAAATGCTCTATATCTGTTGTGTCTAATGTAGTAGACTCTCGCCACATGTGACTATTAAGTGCTTGAAATATGGCTATTATGACTAAGGAATTGAAAATTTAACTTAACTAATTTAAATATAAATATGAATAATCATTGTTAAATAAATTTTACTGTCCACAGATTAGACAGTACAGAATTGGAGGCTTGATTAAAGCTTGGCCTCTGATTTTCTTTAAAACTGTATATTTTTAAAAATTCACTTTAAATTCTTCATCTTGTATACTTTTTTGGGGGTTCTATGAGTCTTTGACATATCGATTTTAATTTTTAGTTTTTATTTCTCAATTCATATCTCATTTAACACTATCATACTTGTTATGATAGGTTTAATTACATTTTGCCTTTACTAGACTTGTTCTTATTGTTTCTAGGAGAAATTGTAGATTTTTTTTCCATTTTAGTCATAGAATGTTAAGAATTTTAAATATAGGAAGTAACTGTGAAGATCAAGTGTGCATTATAAGATAGGAACATGTAAAGTTAGAGTTTGATTAGGCAGTCAGAACCACTATAGTATTATTGAATAAAGAATTTATTGTAAGAATTAGACCTTATGCAATTGTGGGAGGAGCTGGGAAAGTGAGATCAGATAAACCCATTGTAAGTCAAGGAACATATTGAATGTGTATTGCTTTTGCACTGCTGTAAAGTTGAGAAATCTTAAGTTGAATCATCGTAATTTGAGGCTGCCTGTATTGTGTACTTAGTCCTTCTTTTTCTATCTCGTCACATGATTGTAACTGGTCACATATTTCTAACTTCCTGTGCTACCCATACCCTATTGCTTTGCTGTCAGCAAGCATCTCATCTGGATATGGGTCCATCCCTGGTGAGGGGATCCACACCTCTATTCTAGGAGGGTCTGTGCTATTACCCAGGAGAGCAGATGGTGTGATTATAGTCTGAGTTTGAAGTCCTGAGAACTAGGAGAGCTGATAATGTAAGTTCTGATTGGAGTCTGAGCCTAAAAGTAAGAAAAGATTGATGTTGCAGCTCAAAGACAGCAAGGCAGAGAGGAAGAATTCTTTCTTACTGAGGCTTTTATTCTATTCAGACCTTCAACAGATTGGATGAAGCCCACTCAAGTTAGGGAGGGCAATCTGCCAATTCAGATGTTAATCTCCCTCACAGACATACCCAGAAATAATGTTTAACCACATATTTGGACACCCAGTGACCCAGTCGGGTTGTTACAGAATTCACCATCATATCCCCTTTTCTTTTTCCTCCTTGTTCCTAGTAACCTCTTTTTTACTTATTTTTCTATGAATTTGACCACTTTAGATACGTTATGTTAAGTGGAATTATACAGTATTTGTGTTTTTGTGATGAGAAACATAGCAAGACCAGTGAGTCCTATGGAAACAATCTCATTTCCACACTTCATTTGCTATAAAATGCATTCTCTGATCAGAAGCAATGCCATTTGGATTACATGATGGTGAATTAAAGTATTTTGTATATACATGGTGGTTTTGTCAGAAACATTATGGTGAGAAAAGGAAAATCTGTATTCAGAGTAAGGTCATCTTAGTAAGAATAAAGCATTGCCCATTCCATGGTGGAAAGTACTCAGTGTGATCAACCTGGTGCCAAGTTGCTATCTGATTCTGCCCAGAGAATGGTGGTATCATATCATGCTCTCAGTGTTTGTCTTTGTTGTTGGTGAATTTGGCACTGAATAGAAGTTGTAACCCTATCAGCCTTGGTGAATGGAAGTTCATATTGTGGAGCCTGTTACCTTTGTCCTTGCTGCTATGACTCTTGTTCAATTTTGTAAAGACAAAGATGGCTAGGAAAAGACATTGGTCGATATCCATAGAGTACTTCATCTTGCCCTCCTGATTATTAAGATCCTTGTCTACTGAAGTTGATCTGGGCACAGGGCCCATTTGAAGAAGTCTGTCCACATATTCTTCCCCAGACAACCTTGTTACCAATTTTCTATTCACATTCTTTCCAGATCCCTAACCATTCAGCCAGACAGTTAGACACCACACATGAATTGATGTATATTTGTACCTTTGGTCATCTCTCATTCTAGGAATAATGATAGTTACATCCACTACTTGAAGTTCTGCTCACTTTGAGGATTCTTTTTACCACTGTTCTTCACAGCCACCCTTGAGTGGGACTGTAGTGCTGCTGCAGCTGCCTATTTTTGAATCATGTCAGCATATCATACAGCACCATCTATAAACCAAGCCCATTTTTTTTCTATCTGTCAGCTGGTCATAGAGAACTCTCCATGCATCCAAGGTGTAGGTTAAGAGAGAGGGAACAATGTAACAGGAATAGGGCCCACGGGAATCTGGACTACTTGCTGATACAACTTACTTGTGCTTTCAGGACTTATATGCCACTTTCACTTGATGATAGAGTGCTCTTGTGTATGCCAAAATTTATGGATTGGTAGATCACACAGTAACCATTTTATGGTGGGCAACCTCTAGTCACATGGTGAATTGTAGGCCATGTATTCAGTATCTGCTGAGGACCAGTAGCAAGTCCAAAGCCAATTTTCAAAAGGAGACTAGTTATCTGTAGAGGATGACTTGGTTTGCTTCTAACTCCTAAAAGTTTACACTATGTTTCACTTATAAGGACCTATGAAATGCCATATACATCTTGAATTTGAATAGTTGCTACTTTCTGTTCATCAGTGTTAAAACACGTGTGCTGAATGAAGAGACCCCCCCCGCCGCCCCCGCCAAGCAGGCTTTGTGTGAGCAACATGGCTGTGTATTCACCTGGGTGTGGGTGGGCTGGGGCTCAAAAGGGTGTCAGTGGAGGGTGGTGGGATAGGATTTGGTTTTATAGGTTTGGGGTAAACAGTGGAAAGTTACAGAAATAACTTTAGGGCGTTTTTTTGCAAGCTGGGACGGGGTCATAGGGTATGGAGTCATGAGGTTGGCCAAACTGGGAGGGAGCTGTAGGGTGTAGAGTCAGGAGGTTGGCCAAGGTTGATTACAAAGTCCAATGGCCTTGTCAACTGAGACTGGAATAAGAAACAACGGAGAATGTTTTAAATTGTAGGCTCCACAGGGGTTGATCATTTCTTCCTCTTTTCATTGTCTTTCAGTTACTTTAGATTTTCCAGGAACTCACCTGGAGTGTCCGTGCAGGTCACAGAGGTTAACATGGCATCCATGGCACCATCACTCCTTACTATCAGGTCCATTCAGAATGATGCCATCAATTTAGTAGAGAATGAAGTGAAGCATGTGATATCTTCTGTAATGGAGAGTTGATAAAGATTTCTACATACTACATTGTGATAGAGAGCCAGAGCTGATATAGCTCTGTGGTAGGGCAGCAACAAAGGTACATTGCTGATCCTGCCAGATAAAAAAAAGCTGGTTTGGGTGGTCTTTACTAAAGGGGTAGAATGAATAACTTCATTCCAATTGCCAGAAAATGTGTAAATATGCTTCATAAACTGCATATTTAACTGCAGCAGCAGTTGGAGTCATACTGATTAATTCACTGTCATTCTGTAAGATCCATCTGTATTCTGCAGCAGCCCCGTTAGGTGAGTTGAATGCTGATGTGGTAGGAATCACCATGCCTTTATCTTTCAGTCCTTTAAAAGGCACTAATCTCTACGCTCTTTCCAGGAGTGTGGCATTACTTTTGATTTGTATTTTGATAGGTAAAAGTTCCAGTGATTTCCTCTTGGATTTTTCCACTTGGTTTTCCTCTGTAATATTTTCTCACTCATAGGTCAGGTAACCAATGTGGACATTGTGCCAGTTGCTGCATTTGCCTTCTCTATGTGTTCCAAACTGGGGGAATAACTATGGAGTGGGTTCAGGTACCTACTGGACCCACTCGAGAGAGGCCTCAGCTAAAACTCACTTAACTACTTGACCTCTGTAAGCTCCTACCCTGACTATTGAAACCACAATAGCACATTTTAGGTCTCCCTGAATTAATGTCAGTTCAGATCCAGTGTCCAGTTATCCCTGATAAGTGTAGTTAGTTCCTCTCCCCCAGTACACAGTTACCCTGTTAGATGGTTACCTTCTTTGAGGAAGGTAAAGAGAAAGATTTACAGTATAATTTTTTTGGCAGTATGTCAGGATTGCTAACAGAGACCCATCCCCTTTCTATAAAGGTTCCTAGGTCTGTGAGTTAGCTCAAGTCTGAGAAGCATTTAAGGACTAATTCTTCCTTTTTTGTTTACTTTTGTCCTATTTCTAGTAATCAGACCTAGGACTTTTCTACTTATACAAATCAAGTAAGACTTAACAATGCTGCCCATTTATTTTGGTTCTAGGAACACCATGATCTGTTAGCCAGTGCCAGTGATCTCTGTAGGTCAAACCATTTTGTTTATTGCTTTGACTCCACTACCCATTGTGTTAAACATGTCCACTTTGTCTCTGGGAGTTAATTGCTACTATTTGGTCTCTGTTACCCAAGATCCAATCACTCCCACTGAATTCAGGGAACGCATTTTGATGGTACCAGTGTTTGCTGTTATTCTTTGTCTTCTAGCCACATGGAGCTTATCAAGCTACACAGAGTTCATGAAGGAGGCTGGGACTTCCATTACTAATATATTTCTCAAGCCTTGGTTAAGGAAGTGTTTTCTGAATTCTCCCAAAAAACATAGTTAGAGAGTGAGAAGGACTTACATAGTAAATACTTTCCATATGTTAGAAAAGTTATGAACTGTTTTCCCTAAACACTCCAGAATGGCACTAATGTTTGCAAGATAATGAATTTATTTGGCCGGGCATGGTGGCTCACGCCTATAATCCCAGCACTTTGGGAGGCCGAGGTGGGTGGATCACAAGGTCAGAAGATTGAGACCATCTTGGCTAACACGGTGAAACCCCGTCTCTACTAAAAACACAAAAAGTTAGCTGGGTCCACGTGGTGGCATGCGTCTGTAGTCCCAGCTACTCGGGAGGCTGAGGCTTGCTTGAACCCAGGAGGTAGAGGTTGCAGTGAGCCAAGATCACACCATTGCACTCCAGCCTGGGCAACAGAGTGAGACTTGTCTCAAAAACAAAACAAAACAAAAACACAAAAAAACCCCAAAAGATGTTTATTTGTGAACTCAGTGATTAAGACAATCTTGTTGTAGTCTGAGTTTGAAAAAAGTCTTACTGTCAATAAAATGTTTGTATTTAGTGCTTAGATAGCAATACATTATATATTAAATATTTGGATTTTATCAGGTGAACACAAAACTCATTTGAACGTTATTTTCTGTTTTCTACTAAAAGATAAAAAATCAACACCAAACAACAGAGTTCATTTTGAAACATGAATGTGACTACTCATATGCTATATTGATAGCTGTATAAAAAGCTCTGTCTTTTGTCTATATTCTCCCTCCATTATTTCTTATTAATTCTCCCTCCATGGGATCTTGTAGAAACCTGAAGTGGGTAACAAGATGGTTAAGAAGGTGGAGAAAATAGACTCCATTCATGAAAAGCTACTGTTTTTTCTGTAGAACTATAGATTACTGAGATAATGATGCCAGCTTGAAAAGCAATGATTTATATGAGTTATGAAAATTATTTAGATTTTGATATTGTCAAAAAGGAAATGTGTAAATAGAGGACTTGGAAGCTTT
The DNA here is from genome assembly GCA_036589455.1 of Ateles fusciceps. Taxonomy (NCBI): domain Eukaryota; kingdom Metazoa; phylum Chordata; class Mammalia; order Primates; family Atelidae; genus Ateles; species Ateles fusciceps. Next base: position 5,471,012 of record JAZHEH010002789.1, on the reverse strand, counting down.
TTCTACTCCATCTCCTCCTGTGGGCTACTAATCCAAGAAAAGATTTGCTAAAGTACAGCCAGAGTTGAAACCTAATTAAAAGTAAGAGGGAGAGATCAAAACAAGGAGTGGTGATGTGAAAGTATAGCCTGGCACCTATGTATAGAGATAAACTAGTATAGGCAGAGGGAGGGGGAACCTCAGAAGATTTTGAGTTGATGTTATGCAGGTATAAAGTGTTCCTGACATACTCTGTTCTTCATTTGGAATTTGACTTTTCAAAAACTAATTATGATCACTGTTCGAATCTTTTTCACTGTTCTTTTATTTGTGAGTTTTTTAAACCTTTCTTTGATAGGATAGCTTTTATAGCTCATTGTTTTTTGGGCCATACTGCAGTGATTAGAATATTATTAGACAAAATCAAATCAGCCAATAAGGTCCTTGGTTTAGGATGACCCTTTATTTTTATTTGTAAGCATTTTGTCATTAAGGGATCAGTAAGTATTTTTTTTTATAATAAATTTGGGTGGGACATTGTCTTAGTTCCTCTTGTGCTGCTGTGACAGAATACCTGAGACCGGGTAATTAATAAAGCAAGGAGATTTATTTCTTAACGTTCTGGAGGCTGGGAAATCTAAAATTGGGGGGGGCCACATCTGGTGGGGGCCCTCATGCTACATCATCCCATGGTAGAAGATGAAAGGGTAAGAGAGGGCAAGAGTTGGAGAGAGCTCACTTTTATAGCAAATCTACTCCTAAGATAATAAACCCATTCCTGTGATGACATTAATTCATTCGTGAGGGTAGACTCCTCATGACCCAGTAACCTCTTAAACATTCCACTTCTCAACACTGCAGTGGGGATTAAGTTTCCAACACATGAACTTTGGAGGACATGTTCAACATGTCCAACTGGAGACTGAGCAAGATGGGTGAATAGAAACCTCCAGTGATCTTCACCCCCACAGGAACACGAAATTTAACAGCTATCTAGGCAAAAGACCACCTTCATAAAAACCAAAAATCAGATGAGCAGTCACAGTACCTGTTTTAGACTTCCTATCACTGAAAGAAGCATGGAAGGGGGTTGAGAGTCTTGAATTGCTGACACCACACCTCTTCCATGCCCTAGCAGCAGCTGTGTGGTGGGGAGAATCTGTACATTTGGGGGAGGGGAGAGCACAGTGATTGTGGGACTTTTCACTGAAGCTCAGTACTGCCCTGTCACAGTGGAAAGCAATACTGAGAATAAGCCAGTGCTCATGGAGGGAGCATTTAGACTAGCCCTAGCCAGAGGGAAATTGTCCATCCAAGCAGTTGGAATTTGAACTCTGGCAAGCCTTGCCACTGTGGACTAAAGTGCTCTCGGGTCCTAAATAAGCTTGAAAGACAATCATGGCCACAATGACTGCAACTCCTAGGCAAATCCTAGTGCTGTGCTGGGCTTGGAGCCAGTGGACTTAGAGGGCATGTGACCTAGTGAGACACCAGCAGGGGCAGCAGAGGGAGTGCTTGCAGTACCCCACCTCCAACTTCAGGCAGCACAGCTCATAGTTCTGAAATATACCCCTTCTTTCCACTTGAGAGGTGAGGGAAGAGTAAAGAGAACTTTTTCTTGCAACTTGGATATCAGCTCGGTCACAGAAGGATAGAGCACAAGGAAGAGTCCTGAGACACTCATTCCAGGTCTTAGCTCCCAGATGACATTTCCAGACACCTGGGCCGGAAGGGAACCCACTGCCTTGAAGTGAAGAACCCAGTCCTGGCAGAATTTATCACCTATTGACTAAAGAGCCCCTGGGGCCTGAATTAATCAGCAGCAATACCCATGTAGTATACACTGTGGACCTTTAGTGAGACTCTGAGATCTGCTGGTTTGAAGTGTGACCTAGCACGTTCACAGCTATAGTGGCTATAGCAAGAGATTCTTTCTGCTTGAGAACAGCAGGCAGAGGAATAAATGGGACTTTGTCATGCAGCTTAGTTAACAGCTTGGCCACAGAGTGGTAGAGCACTAAGTGGGTTCTTGGGGTCCCTGATTCCAGGCCTTGGTTCTTTGATGGCATTTCTGGACCTGCCCTTGGCCAAAGGGGAGTCTGCTGCCCTGAAGGTTGATTCCCAGACCTGGCAGCATTCATGACAAGCTGACTGAAGAGCTCTTGGACCTTGAGTGAGCATCAGCAGTAGCCTGGAAGTACTCCCTGTGGGCTTGTGACAATGGTGGCCAGGGGGAGAGACTCCTCTGCTTATGGAAAGGGGAGGGCAGAGTGGGAAGGACTTTGTCTTGTGCCAGTTTAGCCTCAGTAGAATAGAGTATCAGGAAGATTCCTAAGGTTTCCAACTCCAGGCCCTGGCTTCTGGACAGCATCTCTGGATCCTTCTAGGACCTGGGGGAACCTGCCATCTTGAAAAGAAGGACACAAGCCTGGCTGGCTTAACCACCTGCTGATTGTATAGCCCTAGGACCTTGAGCAAACATAGGCAGTCCCCAAGTAATGGTTATAGCAGGTCTTGGGTGATACTCAGTGCTGTGCTGACTTCAGGCTTCACCTAGTGCAGTCCTAATGGTGGTGGCCACAGGGGGTGCTTGTGTCACTTCTCCACCAGTGTTAGCCCAGCACAGAGAGACTGTTTGTTTGGGAGAAAGTAAGAGAAGAGAACAAGAGTCTCTACGTGGTAATCCAGAGAGTTCTTCTGGATTTTATCAAGACCACAAAGGTGGTGCCTCTATGAGTTTGCAAGAGCCACAGTGTTACTGGGCTTGGGGTGCCCCCAGTGCAGATATGGCTGCAGTGGCCAAAAACTTAGATCACACCTAAAGCCCTTTGAATACCTGGAAAGCCTTCTCAAGAAGGACAGGAACTAGTAAGTCCAGACTGCGAAGGCTACAGTAAATGACTAATTCTTCAATGCCCAGATACTGACGAACATCCACAAGCATCAGAACCATCCCAGAAAACATGAGTTCAACAAACAAACTAAATAAGGGACCAGAGACCAACCCTGGAGATAAAGAGATGTATGACCTTTCAGATAAGAATTCAAAGTATCTGTTTTGAGGAAACTCAAAGAAATTCAACATAACACAGAGAAGTAATTCAAAATTCTATCAGATAAATTTAACAAAGAGATTGAAATAATTAAAAAGAATCAAGCAGAAATTCTGGAGTTGAAAAATGCAGTTGACATAATGAAGAATGTGTCAGTCTCTTAATAGTAGATTTGATTAAGCAAAAGAAAGAATTAGTGAGCTTGAAGATAGATATTTGAAAATACACAGTCAGAAGAGACAAAAGAAAACAGAATAAAGAAAGAATGAGGCACCCTTACAGGATTTAGAAAATAGTGTCAAAATGGCAAATTTAAGAGTTATTGGCCTTCAGGAGGAGGTAGAGAGAGAGATAGGGATAGAAAGTTTATTCAAATGGATAATAATAGAACTTTCCAAAGCTAGAGAAATATATCAATATTCAAGTACAAGAAGATTATAGAACACCAAGCAGGTTTAACCCAGAGAAGACTACCTCAAGGCATTTACTAATCTAGCCGTAACAGACATAAAACTTACTTTGTACTTCAACTAATGTTTATTATATAAACATTTTCAGGAAAGAAAACTTTATTTTATGTAGAATATAAGAATGTGCATAGGTCAGTAAGGAGAGGGCATTTTGTCCCATTACTGTTCAGCACTCATATTAAGATGATTTTATTCTTCTGAGTTTCTAAGAGGAAGTTTTTCACTTATTGTAAAAATGCAGATTTCCCGAGTGTCCTTGAATGATTTATTCATGGTCTACTTGTGTAGTAGCAAAAGAAAAGAATTATACATTACATTTTTTTTATCTTGTGCAAGAGAGGAATTTTAAAAAATATATTTGGTAAGACCTTTAATAAAATTTTTAATGAGTTGTCTTTCCAACTCATAGTCATTACAAAGAGTACTGTCTCCTCTGTTATCATGGCTCAGAACAGTGTATTTCTTTCCTAGCTGTGATATGTGGTGTGTCTACATTACTTTTGGTTTTTAACTTAAATATTCTTCTTCTGCTAAAGAAAAACCAAGTTGTACCCATATATAAATTACACCTTGATAAATTTCATAAATATATTAATAACATTTTCTCCAAGATTTAAATACGAGATATCACCAATATCCCGAGTTGAATAAAGTTGCTCTATCATTAACTAAGAATGTTTCCCCTTTCTTCCTTCTTTCTTTATTACTGCCTTTTCCCTCTGTCTCCACAAATCCAATAATAGAATGTCTGAACAATGGATAAATGATGTCATATATTTATCTACTATCTTTCTCTCTCTTATTAAACCTTAAATTCTCTAAGGACAGAGGTTACACCCATCTTGTTTATCTCTGTCTGCTTAATGCCTAAGATTAGTATGTAGTAGGAATTCAGTAAATTAGTTGAATGAATGAATGAATGGTAGGACATGTAATATGAATGCTGCTCTTAAATATTAGCTTTGTTGAAAATCCGTTTCTTATATGTTGAAATATTTATATTATAAAATATGATGAGGAGAAATAAAATAATTTTCAGTATGAATATATTTAAACTGAATTTGCTACTTGCTTTTTAACACTTAAAGAATAGTGCGATCAGCAATCAATTTAAAGTAGTTTTTGAAACTCAACTTTTTGGATTAATATTTGGAGCTACAGTTGATCATGTGACCTTTATTAGCTCAACTAACGTAATTTAAGGCCCAACTAAATTAAAGTAGTTTGAGGGCATAATATGGAAATACTCATTTTTACCATGAGTATCAGTTTTAAGGGTTTTAATTGAAACATGATGTAGGCTGTGTAGATAATAGCATTTTTATTGTTTATTTCAAATTGTAACTTGAGAATTTTAATGATTGAAGAATATTTCCAAGTATAACAGAAAATTATGTGCTCTTGGGTTCAGAAATTATTATTTAAGCAAAATAGTGCAGTATAAAAAGCCTGACTAATCAGAAACACAAGGACCACAGTAAGTGTACATAACTCCCCCAAACAATGGTAGTATAGACTATTTATCTAATTTTTGGATAAAAGATATGTACAAACACTGCAGTTACTTAGGAGACATGAAAAAAACAACAACTAACTACTATGTGGGTCTTGATAAGGTAGAAAGTAGTCATAAACTTAATTTGATCTATTATGAACTTTAATTTGGCCGCTTGTTTAGAAAGGCTGTTAATACTTGGCCATACAGCAGTATACTTGAAGAATAAAATTCTACTCAAGGTTTCATAATGTCTTTTCAGCTCTACCTAATTGTAGTATCTCTGTTACTATTTACCTAACTTTTGTCCTGTTGTGACTTTAAGGGTATATTTTCATCCTATATTTTTCTCTAGGCATCCACAAGGACAAAGGTAAACCTCCCAGCTTCTCTGTTGTCCTTGAGACGTTGAGGCATACCTTGACAGATTACCAGAACAAGCTGGAAGATGCATCTAATGAGGTAACACTTGCACTGTTTGGCTCCACACATATAGCCTTCGGCCTGTACCAGTACGTATTCCTTGCTTGTTACAAAGGTCAAAAAGACTGGGAATGTTGAACTGACAGCTTCACAGATACAAAAAATAATAAATTGTCTGTCACTGTTCTTTCTTTAAGTGTGGCCTAAAGTCATGTCTCACTTATGTTTTCTTTAGTCGTACTATTATTTTCAAAGTTATAAAGACTCTATCACTTCTTGATCTTCATAATTTATCTGTTTTAACTTAGTGAAAACACTATGCAAGTAGTTTAAGTTAATATGTACTGGATTGAAATGTTAATGTGTTTTTATGACATTTGGTGTAGCTAGTAGAAATTTAGGTTTTGTCAGTATTTTAGGTTAAGATTTCTACAAACTGTGGAAGTCTTAATAAAAAAGAGAGAAATTAGTTTTTATTCTCTAAAGGGAGTAAAGTGTTGTTAGAAGTTTTTAAAAAACAAGTATCTGTTTGATGTAGCCTGGGAGCTTTTAGTTTGCTGATTGAAAAAGCTCATGCTTCTATTTATCATCTCATTTGTATTGTTTAATGTGTGGGTTGATAATTTTCTTGGGTATTAAAATGTTTTATGAATTCATGCTTTAAAAATTGAAGAGTTTGTCTGGTTACATCTTGTCAAATTAGCATATGAAGTAATTACATTAAATACAATTAGTTAGCAAAACAACAAACAGATTGTTAGAGTCAAAGACAAGTCACATAGCATGGAATTTTGAGTTTGTCCTTGTGTTTATCTCTTTTCTTTCATATAATATAAAGGCCATAAAGTGTGTATGTTTCACATTTCAGATGTGGCTTATTTTATTTTAGTTTGCTAAGATGGACAAAGAAGGAAAGGTGAGTCTTCTAATACCCTCGGTAATTGTTCAGAAGGCATAAAAGAAAATGACCATTGAAATAATTAAATTTCTATGAAGAACAAATATTATAAAGTCTTTCCCTGTGAGACAAGACAACCTGTATTGTTAGTAGTTTATGAAACTCTTCTGAGGCCTAGGTCTGGAAGCTGCAGGGTAACTAGGAACATATTACCCACAGCGAATTGTTATTTGGGAGGATGAATGTCACATGATCCTCAGCACAGTTGAAAAGTCGACTCAGCAGGCTTTGGCTTAGTAATGTGCTTTGTTGTGAACCAGTGCCAGAGACAGCAGTGGGGAGACCAAGGGGGTGGCTGCAAAGAAAGCAAAAAGAGCAGTCTGACAGAAAGAAGAATGAACTGTCAAAGAAAATAAATCACAAGCGGTGCAGGACCAACTGATGACCTGCCACAAGACTTCCCAGTAGGACTGCATGTGACCGACCCTGAAGTTGTCATATGGAGTGAGAGACCAGTGAATACCCTCATGATATATAGAAAGAACAATCTTTCTGCTCTGTTCTCTTTTCTTTCTTTATAGATGCCACTGCTTCTGGCATTTTGGTCCAGTAGGATTTTTAAGAATAAAGTTATATTTGTTTACCATAAGAATGAAATCCTTTATCTGGATGTGTAGTAAAAATACAGTAACATCAGTGATATTTTATGCTTGAATGCTTTCTTTTCTTTTTAGCCATGTGAACTTGTGGTAGAAGCTATATAGCATTTAACTAAAAGAAATAATTTTTAAAAGACTCTTAATTACTATTGAAAAATTTGTATTTAAGTCATTGCATAAAAAGCACTTAAAGATTAGCTTTTGAGTTACCCATCCGTGAAAAATGTAAAAAAGTTACTTACATTTTCTTTCATCAGCTAAACAGCATGAATGATGCTAAGGAAAAGGCATGTAATGAACTTGATTCTACGAAACAGAAGTTGGACTCTCACACTAAAAATATAAAGGTATTATTTAGAACAACTTCTACCTTTTGTGTTAAGAAACAAATATAGTTATCAAGGGAATATTTTAATGTAGAGATATTGAGGTACCCGAAAATATTTATTTCTGTTTTTTAAATTATGTTTGGATACAATTTTAATTTTTTCTTGTTGATCAAGAGTAACAAGAATGTTTTTTCATTAAAAAAAATAAAATGATTGGAAATTATTTTGGTTAAAGGAAAATTTGTTTTCCAGATTTAATTATAATACATTATGAGATTCAAATAATTATTTAAGATTAAATGTCCAACCTTAGGTACATACTAAACATATTTTACATAAGCACATCCGTATTTGGAGTCAGTTTTCATTGTTTTAGGATGGAGCCATTGTTTTCAGTATATCACGTCTGTTAATGGGCTGAGACCACACCTGGCTAAGGTCCAGGACGATAGTTTATTTTAGTTTCTGTGCTGGTTTTATGTACTACATCTTTGCAAAATTATACTGAGTCAACTCTCAGAAGTTTCTCAGTATTGCTGGAGTTTTATTATGTTGTTTCATGTTGGGTTTGTCATGGACACACTTCAATAGAATTTGTTAGGTTTAAGGAATAAATAGTTCAGCAGAATTGTGTGCTACATATTTGGGATTTCTATAAGTATTTGGAATGTCATTGGAAAGTAAATGTTCTTATATTAAATGTAAGTTATGTATTTTAAACATATTATTTAAAATTTTTTGAACTACAATATTATTTTTTAAAATAGATTGAAAGGAAACTTCCTTGCAAGAACTTTTTGGAATAAGCCATCATATTAACATTTTATGTAAATGTTCAAACATAACAAATATTCTAATTTTTGAGCTAAGATATATTTAGAAAATACATTCAGTAAAATATTTTAAGTAGATGCTTGTTTGCCTTTGCGATTCTTTCATTTTAAAGCTTTGAAAATTTTCAATGTGTATTTTATGCTAGTGTCCCCTCACCCCTTATTGGCCGGCCTTTCTACAGTCTCTTTATTTGGTATCTATGGCAGGAACTTCAGGATAAACTGGCTGATGTCAATAAAGAGTTAAGTCATTTACGAACTAAATGTGCAGACCGAGAGGCTTTAATAAGCACTTTAAAAGTGGAACTACAAAATGTGCTACACTGTTGGGAGAAAGAAAAGACTCGAGCAGCCCAGTCTGAAAGTGAACTGCAGAAGATTTCCCAGGCTTTTCATAAGGATGCTGAGGTATTACCTGAGACTAAATGACTGTCAGGAAAGGCCTTTCTCTAATCTCAGTGTTATACATCAAGTGACTATTTTTACTTGTGTTTAATTTAGAAAATTGTTCTGAGCAGAGTATTTTGAAATGTTCATGACAGCTGCAAAATCACTCATTTCATTACTCTTGTGTCATTCTCTTTTGTGAGAGAAATACTATAACTTGCACAACTAATTTTTTTGATTATCATTTGTACAACTACCTTTTTGGACTTTTAGACCATTGTAACTCAAGTAACTATGCTCCTAACAGTCCTTTCAAGATTTGCCTGTTTGCCAATGACAAAATTATTTTTTATTTCAATAGCTTGGTAGATTGACAGGGTGGAAAGAATAAGTCTTTTGTAATCAGATAGACCTGTACTTGGATTCTGATACTTCTGCTTATAAATAGCGTGGCTGTGGACAAGCTGTACAGCTTAGTGTCGCCACATCTTAGTTTCCTTATTTTTTTTCTTTTTTGAGAAAAATTCTCGCTCTGTTGCCCAGGCTAGAGTGGAGTGGCGCCATCTGGGCTCATTGCAACCTCTGCCTCCCAGGTTCAAGTGATTCTCCTGCCTCACCCTCCCAAGTAGCTGGGATTACAGGTGCCCACCACCATGCCTGGCTAATTTTTGTATTTTTAGTAGAAATGGGGTTTCACCATGTTGGCCAGGCTGGGCTCGAACTCCTGACCTCAGGTGATCCTCCCTCCTTGGTCTCCTAAAGTGCTGCAATTACAGGTGTGAGCCACCATGCCTAGCCTAGTTTCCTTATTTGTAAAACAGTAATAATATCAACTTTAACAGACAGCCTCCTTACTCTGCATAATTATAGGATGTTAATAAAAATTTAGAAAAGTAAAAGTCCCATAAAATTAAAACTTTTCATTTAGACACCCTGGAGAGTTGCCTATCGATTTTTGTTTATTAATGGCTTATAAAAATATTATCACACAAATTTCTTATTTTGTTTGAGCCTGTGTGAATGGAATTGTCTTCTAGTTCTTTTTACCCTATGGGTTATAGAGCTAGGCTAGCCAGTGGAACTGGTTTATCTAAGTCATCCTGCATATTGAGTTCATTACTCCAACAAATATGAACATGAATGCCAAGAGAGTAAAAAGGAAACATTCTTTCCACTCTTTTTACAGTCTGGGATTTAAATTGTGTCCACATGAAGGGGTTGGAATTGCTCTACACATCAGATAATGATTAAAGTAAAGGAAACTAGAAGCCTGACTGTATTGTAAAGTCAGCATGTCTACAGCACTGTGGTTGGGTTCAACATGTGTGAACTGATTTTGGATTTTGGATTCTCTTTCATGCCAAATGGATGATTATCATGCTTGGTTTCTCACAGCCCAAGCAAAAAGGACATAATAGTGACACAAGGAATCATCCTTGAGGATGAACTTCGTTGAGGATGAACGTGATCACTAGGCAAAACACAGGAGGAAGATTTTTATGCATTTGTTAAGTTATATTTAGTAAGACTTTAAAACATTTTGACCTAGTTAAAAAATGTAAAAGTCATCATTAACTGCTTATGAAAAGGCATAGCATATTTGTGAAAAAATCTGATTTTTTATATTTGTTGTTGTAACCACATTTTCAAAATTTTCAATTTTTAAATTACTGCATTTGGAAAAAAAGTAAGGTGGTGTACATAGTGAATTAAAGATTCACATTTTGATATTTGTAAGAAAATATTCTCTATAACTTATACAACTTTTGCATATGCTATATTCGATTTTTAAAAAATCTATAACAGACTTTCTAAATTTTTAGTTTTACATTTGTCCCCTTTACAAATTTTCTTCCTTTTGATATATTAAAAAATCTTGAGGAAACTTATTTTATCTGTATAAACTATTCATTTTGCAGCTCCATAATTACCTTGTCTTTGAGTTCCATGTTTTGGGACTCTACAGATGAAACACCTTATAAAGAGAGCTATTTGACATTATAGTAAGTAAACTCTCCTCATGTGTTCAAATGTGATCTGCTTTATACAAATTCTGTAGCATGGTGTTTCTAAGTCATTCAGCAATGGATAGTTTAATTACCGAAGTGGTAATATAATTTTAAAGAAGTTTTAAAAAACATATTTCTAACTGGACATTTTTGAAAGTATGTCTTGAGAAGCTATATTCATTTTTTGCTATTACTTTATAATATTTAAACAACTACAAATGCCCAGTGTGCCAAATACTGTATGAACTTACAAGTGGAGAAAACAAATGAGCCCATCTTCCATATCTTTCATAACACTATCTGCTTTGCCTAAGGGGCTTGGGATAGCTTTCCTATAAGTAGTAAGTAAACTGGAATCTCTGGAAGAAGAAGAAAGCTGAGTAACTGTGTCCATGTAAAGTACAGATATTGGTATAACTTTTCTTCATCAGAATATTCTGTATTGTTTTTTGATAAGTAGTATCTGTTTTTGGCAAATGTAAATATTAAATTATAGAATTACTATATTGAGTTACAGTTATATAGGCTTATATATGAGTCCAATCCCGACACCTTGTGTGATAGCTATGGAAACTTAGGCCTGAACAGGTGTTTACTCAAATCACAACCTCATCAGTAGCAGAACTGTGGATGAATCTTGGTCTTCTGGCTTCTAGACTTTAGATTTTGGTTTTGAATACCAAGTGTAAGCAATTCCAAATGTTCTATCTGGTGCTTAGTTTTGAATATTAAAAAAGTCATTAAAATATTCTGACACTTGAGTATTATAATTCCTTTTCAGATTTTTGAAATTAATTCTTCACTGCTTGTATTATGTATTTTACTTCTTACAATGTTTGTATTCACGAATTAATTTTTCTTTTTTTTTCCTGCAGGAGAAGCTAACCTTCCTTCACACCTTGTATCAGCACTTGGTAGCAGGCTGTGTGCTCATAAAACAACCAGAAGGCATGCTAGATAAATTCTCTTGGTCTGAGCTTTGTGCAGTCTTGCAGGAGAATGTCGATGCCCTGATTGCAGACCTCAACAGGGCTAATGAGAAGGTAACTGTCCTCAGGCACCAGATACCTCTATTAAATTCAGTGACATTTGTCCACATCACAGTATCATTAAGAGGGGGCTGACATTCATCTTATTTCAAAAAGAATTTGGATGTTAATAATTCAATACCATTAATTATGGCTTGTCTACAACTCAGTTTGATGCCATTGCTGTGGGCATGTAAATGTGACTGAAGTCTGTATGAAGTCTCTAAGCTCCACTTTCTGTGCAGGACATGCTAATACTACTAGCCAGTATTAGCCACAGGGACCTAATTAAAAGAAAATAAATTAATCTTACTGATGAAGCAATTCAAAGAACTTAGTCATTTACATTAATAAACCAACTCTTTATGTTAGCATAAAATAGAAACAGGGTACAGTTACTCAAAAACATGATCTTAAAATTCTTTGCTTAGGAAATATGAGGTGTTATTTTAAAAGCACGTAAACATTTTAAATGATATGCTTGTGATTTGCTTCTTGAAATACAACAAAGGATATATTAGAAAACTCATTCCATGCTTTAGAATGTAAAAAGTGTATTTTGTAGGAAAGTATAGTAGACCTTTATGGTAGCATTACTATCTTACAAGCCTAGGAATTCAGTCTCCAACAAGTATTTCAAAACCTGCTTTTGGTTATAGAATATAGCAGTTGCTTAGCAAATCAACATATGCCACCATTAAAGACATTGGTTCTTATCCTGGGTCTGTTGAACTGGTCAGAATTGTGTTTATGTGGTTTAGTTTCCAGGTCTTAGTTACAATGACATTTACTCTTAAGGGACAAGAAGAAAAAACTGTCCTGTAAGTTAAAAAAAAATAATGTTGAAGTAATAAAACAGCAATTGACCCAATTTCAGAGTGATATTTTTTATTATTGAACATTTTATCTTGGTCCTATTGACTAACACAACCATAGACACTGAGATGTAGGGCTGAGAAATGAGGAAATAAATTGTGAGAGTCACAGAGGCTATTCATGATTGTGAACGTGTACATAATGGATTTGAAAATTACAGATAATTAAAATGAATGTGCTTTAACTCTATGAGATGGTATTATGTTTTTACTAGTTTTTATTGTTTTAAAACATCCTTAATAGTCATACATTTTAGAAAATGAACACTTTCTTTCCTGTGTTTGAATGTGAAACAAAAAATGGTTACAACGTTCTGCTTCATTTCATGTAAACTGTTTGCAGATTTTAAAATCTTATTTACTTTCTTTCCCATTGAAGTATTTGAATAGCTGGAGCTTTGATTTCAGAAGTAACAATGTCTTTCTCAATCTCAATCAAATTAAGTATAGAATAAGTAACTGCATTAGAAAGAGAAGATGAAAAATTTGCCATCTAAGTGTACAAATGACACTATTTTCTGCTAAAGTGTGGCAATTTACTCTGCTATTTTCTTTTTTTTTAAATTTATTTACATTTTATGTTACAATTTTTATATGATCTTAAGGAATAAAATATATTAGAACATTTTGGGTGTTTTATTGGGGGAGATGACACAAAGAAATAGCTTGTGAGCCTATTTCCTTATCTGTTGCATCTCCCTATATAGATAAGCCATTTAGAGTATATCTGTAAAAACAAGTCTGACACAATGAGAGAGCTTCAGCAGACTCAGGAAGACACCTTTACCAAAGTGGCAGAACAGATCAAAGCCCAAGAAAACTGCTGGCACAAACAAAAGAAGGAACTGGAGCTGCAATATTCTGAACTCCTCCTGGAGGTGCAGAAGAGGGCACAGGTATGCTACAATTACAAAGAGCTTTAAAAAATGGATTACTCAGTGTAACCATATGAAGTGTTTTTCTTTTAGTAACAATGCTAAATCAGTTTAAGCTTCTTAACATCATAGAACTTGTTGAGATGCACATACATATGTTTAGATGCACACACATATATGTGTGTGTATATGTGTGTTTATATTAAGGATTGTCTTTCATGTAAGTTTGGAAATATATGGGTTTCTGATTAAAATATCCCCAAATGCTTTGATCAGTTAATTAAATGATAAAATTGTATTTCCTTTATTAATTTTTAAAATGAAAGATCAAAGTATTTGGTAATATATTGTCAGTTTTAGTGTAGGTATTCTTTTATCTGGTTTACTCCATTTGCGGAGGTTCCTATAACCATCATTTAAATTTATTTGGGGTTAAAATCTCTTATGCCTACTGACGTTATATAAGAACTAGCATTATAGTTGTAGGCCATGTATCAAAAGTAATTCACTATGAGTTGTATTATGTATTATATCTTGACTGAGAGTAGAAGTTATGGGTTGTTAACATAACCATATATTTTCTATACAAATTAATGTCAACGTTATTTATATTGTTTATTTTCTATACAAATTATTGTCAACATTATTTATATTGTTAACTATCATCCACACCCATTCAGGAATGACAGGATGATAGGGTATATTTTTTTGGCATTGAATTTATTAATGGGTCACTTTTGTTCCTAAGTTAGGATACTTAGGAACCAGGAGGTTGTATATTCTTCCCATGGTTGATTGAGTATTTATCCTCTTTATTTGATCCATTCATGCTTATGTTGATAAGTCTAACTAAAAAATAGCCAAACTATATAAATATATAAACACACATATATAAATAAAATTGTTATTATGATTATGTTTTGTTTGCCAATAACTGGTTTCAGAGGGCATAAAGTCAGGCCATTCTGTATCCCCTAATTTAAAGCTCCTATATGAACTTATGCCTTTCTATATGAATTTGAATGAATCAACAAATGTACCATCTAAAAGTAGTAATTTTTTCATTGAATGCAGACTACAATATTATATGCTCTACATTTTCTGCTATTGAAGTAAAAGACATAAACTATTTAATTTTGTAGAGGTAACATTGATATACAGTGAAGTGCACAGATCTTGTGTATAATTTGATGTTTTAAAAAAGTATTTATTTGATATGTAATATCTGTACATCTTTATGGGGTACATGTGAAATTTTGATACATGCATAGAATGTGTAATGCTCAAGCTAGAGTAGGATGTCTATCACCTTAAACATTTATCATTTCTTTGTGTTGGGAACATTTCAAATCTTCTCTTCTTGCTATTTTGACATATACAACATATTGTTGTTAATATAGTCACCCTACTGGGCTATTGAACAGTAGGCCTTATTCTTTCCATCTTAGTTTATGTTCGTACCCATTAACCTACCTCTCTTCATCCCTTCCCCTTCCCCAACACACCCTTCCTAGACTGTGGTAACTACAGTTTGATGTTTTGATCAGTGTAAACATACATGTGATCATTACCCCATTTAAGACTTCAAACATTTTCATTACCCTAGAATGTTCTCGTGTGCTCTCTTCCAGTCAGTTTTATGCCTCATAGGCAACCATTGTTCTGATGTCTGTCATCATAGATTAGTTTTCACCTGTTCCTGAATTTCCTGTAAGTGGAAGCATTCAGAAGTCATTGGTGGTTACCCAATTTCACTCAACATTAATGTTCTGAACATAATGTCATTTATGTTGTTGTGTGTATCAGCACTTCATTCTTCTTTGTGGTCATGTAGCATTCCATTTTATCACAGCACCACTATTTGATGGACTGTGGGTTGATGGATATTTGAATTGTTTCTGTGTTTTAGATACTGTAAATAAAATTGCCACAGACATTATTGTAGACATCTTTTGTCAACATATGTTTTTATTTCTCTTGGTTAACTACTAAAGTGCAGTTGCCAGGTCATGGGATATATGTGTGTTCATAAGAAACATAAGAAACTCGAAGTTTTTAAAAAAATACTGGTGTCATTTTTATATTGCCACCAGCAAAATATGTAAGTTTCCATTGTTCTACATCCTTTGCGGTGCTTAGTATTATCAGTCTTTTAAATTGTAGTCATTACAGTGGTTTTAAAATGATGTTTCATTGTAGTTTAAAGTTGCATTTTTATAGTGATTCATGATGCTGAGTACCTTTCATATACTTACTATTTGTATATCTTCATTCGTACAGTGTCTCTTCTACTATTTTCTCATGTAAAAAGTAGAAATATTTGTGTTTTAACTGTTGATTTCTAAGAGTTCTTTACATATCCTGGATACATATTCTTTGTCATATATATGCATCACAATATTTTCTCTGAATCTCTTGCTTGCCTTTTCAGTGTTTCTTTTGATGATCATAAGTTTTAAAATTTTGGTGAAGTCCAACTTATAAATCTTTTTCTCTTTTGGCTATCTGTTTATATATGTGAAATGACTTTTCTATACTCCAAGGTTGGGAAGATAATCTCTTGTTTCTTCTAGAAGTTTCACAGTTTTAGCTTTTATGTCTAAGTTTGTGATCCCTCTCAAATTAATTTTTGTGTGTGATGTTAGGTAGAGTTTCATTTTTCCCTCTTAATGTATTGTTCCTACATCATTTGTTCAGTACTTTTCTAGCTGAATTGCCTTGGTACCTTTGTGAAAAAACAGTTGGCCATACTTAGAAACCACAGACTTGTCTATCTGTATAGTTTTGTCCTCTCCAGAATGTTATATAAATGGAATCATACAGTATATGACCTTTTGGGTCTGGTTACTTTCACTTAGCAAAATATATTTGATATTCAGTCACATTGTTGCATGTATCAGTAGTTCATTCCTTTTTACTGCTGAATAATATCTCATTATATAGCTGTAAAATTTTATCCAAATACTTGCTGATGAGCCTTTGGTTTGCTTTTATTCTTTTGGCAATTATGAGTAAAGATGCTTTAAACATCCATGAAAAGGTTTTCGTATGGTCACATTTTCATTTCTCTTGGGTAAATACTTAGGAGCTTGATTTCTAGATTATATGGTAATTGCGTATATGGTTATATGGTAAGTGTAACTTAAGCAACTATGAAATTGTTTTTCAAAGTGACTATACCATTTTGCACTCTCACTAGCAATGTAAGAGATTTAGGTTGCTCTGCACCTGTGCCAACATATGGCTTCATCATTTTTTCTTTTGAATTTTGCCCATTATAATAGGTGTGTAGTGCCATGTTGTTGTGATTTTGATTTACATTTTCACCCCTGCCTAATAAATTAAGCATTTATTTATGTGTTTATTTGCTATTTGTGTATCTTTTTTGGTGAATTATCTGTTCAGATATTTTGTTCAGTTTTTAATTGGGTTGTGTGTTTTCTTACTGTCAAATTTTGAGTTATTTACATATCTCAGGTTTAAGTCACTTGTCAGATATGTGATTTGTAAATATTTTTCTATTGTTCTTTTAGTAGTACTTTTGCCAAAGCAAATGTTTCAAATTTTGATGAGACCCACTTATCAATTTCTCTTATGGATTGTACTTTTCACATTGCATCTAAGAACTCTTTGCCTAAGAGTATAGGCACCAAGATTTTCTCCTATTTTTTCTATATGTTTTATAGTTTTAAGTTTTACATCTAGGTCTATGATCAATCTTGAGTTAGTTTTTGTAAAGGTGTGAGGTATGGATTAAGTATTTTTTCATACTCATATCCATTCCAGTACCATTTATTGAAGTAACTGTTTTTTTATTGAATTGCCTTTGCACCTTTATCAAAAATCAGTTCACTGTTCGTGGCAGTCTATCTCTAGACTTCCTTGTCTGTCCCGTTTATTTATGTATCTAATTTTATTTTTCAATACTATACTGATTTAATCACTCTAACCTTTTACTAAGTCTTAAAATCAGGTAGTGTGAGTCTTTCAACTTATTTTTTCATCAGTGTCCTGAACTCTTTGAAATCTACAGGAAGGCAAGCAATTCACTTTTTTCTCTTTTTGAGACAGACTTTCACCCTGTTGCCCAGACTTGAGTATGGTGGCACAATCACAGCTTACTGCAGCCTTAACCTCCTAGGGTCAAGTGGTCCTCTCACCTTAGCCTCCCAAGTAGCTGGGACTGCAGGCGTGCACTACCATGCCCAACTAATTTTATTTTAAAATTTTTTTTTGTAGAGATGAGGTCTCACTCATTTCTGTGTTGTCCAGACTGGTCTCTAACTCCTGGCCTCAAGTGATCCTCCTAACTTGGCCTCCCAACGTGTTGTGATTACAGGCGTGAGCCACTGTACTCAGCTGCAATTCACTTTTTGAAGAGAATCAGTCATCACAAATGCTAATGTTTTAGGAGAGGCTCTCGCTGAAGACTTTTCTCTGAAGAATTTATAACACTTTAGTCTTTGACCCATATGTCTACAAATGAAATGATCATTTTCATTATTCCTAAAAGTACATTACTATTATAAATTGGCAGCAATTTATTTTGGTTTTATATTTGGTAAACTGTTATTCTAATACATATTATAGGACCTGTAAATTTTATTTTAGGAAATTTTGTAATGATTAATTCTATCTCTTTTATCCCCAAAAGTACAATGCAAATAAAAAGTTTCCATTTTATATTACTTAATACATTTTCAAAAATTATGTTGAAAATCTGCAGGGGAAAAAAATCCGCAGTTGTTATGTAGGATTGTGAGTTATAGAGGATGTTTGGTGCCACATGCACATAACCATAAGTACATTTCATCTGCTGGGAAACAAGTGACTTATTCTTAGAGTCTTGTGTTTAATGTTTGACCATTGTAAAGAAGTGATTACTAAAAAACAATACATTAAAATTAAAAAATAATATTTGAATTTGATTGCTTTTATCTGAGAAAAGTGTAATAGATATTTAAAAACTAGTATTTGTAAGAATCTAATATTACTGACTTAAAACAATTAGTTTAAATGCTATTAGAAAAATGAAATTTGTAGAGAAGGCAGCCTGGTTTTACTATCACAGCATATTTTTAGCATTGGATAAAGTTTGCTAGCCACATGTTGGGTAATTCTTGAATTTAAATACGCTGGAGCCATCACGTAAATATATCTCAAGTGTCTATGCCTACGAAAGTATCTGGGCCCAGTGCCACATACCATTCTATTTACTAACTTTGCTTTTGTAATCTTAGTATAAAATCTTGTTCTTGGTTCTTTCTATTTGAAAAAGATATAGTTATTGGAACGAGAACTTCCTTTCTAGAAGTAAAGTTTTTTTTCTGTCAGTTAAGTAAATGCTACCCTTGATGTAATGTTTATTGTAAACACTTTAGATTTATTTGACATTTTAGTAAAATCAAGTGAGTTTAGATGGAGAACAAAACTCAAGGAAATTCAGGTTCATTGTGCTATATTGCATTTTATTCTTCTTTTACCATGGTATTGAAAGTGTATTTGGCAAGAAACCCAGGTGAATCATGAAAGTGTTATTAAATGTTGAAACTTTTTTCTTCATAATTGAACTCCAAGAATATTCAGAGATAAAGTAGAGCTTATTGGTATTGTTGGAGGTGATAATTCCTTAATGTATGCACGCTAGCCTGCAATGATTCACAGAGAGTTAGATACAATCACGTGCACACTATGTTCTGATATACTGTGAGTCCATGGGAATGGATACCTCTAATGAAATTTTGGAAGAGTCTTCTGACCACTTTTCAAATAATTGCTTCAGATATTGTTTTTGTTAATTACAATAGTAGCAGCTGAATTTGCATAGTGCTTAATATAATTTTCAATACTTTTGCATATTTTGCATGTCTCTTCTTACATAAGCCCCACCACAGGCATATGAGATAGGTTATTTAAGTATCATTTCTATTTTACAAGTGAGAAATCTAAGGTTCAGACAACTGATACTACTTACTTGTGTAATAAGGAAGTTCTAGGGACAAGATTAGAATAAAGATAACCATATGTAAATGTGTAGCCCATTGCTTGGCATTTAGAAATTACAAAGTGAATGTTATGGACTGTTTTAATATATTGAAATTATCTTCCTCTCCTTCCAGTCCTTATCTTCCAGTCTCTTTTGCATTATACTGTAATACTGTTTCTTTTAGAAATATATGCTATTTTTATTTATAAAGCAATACCTGAAAATAGGTTTAATGACATCTCAGTTTCGTATTTATGGAACTCATATTCCCTTTTGTTTTTTTGAGATAGTGTCTTACTACGTTTCCCAGGCTAGAGGGCAGTCATGTGCAGAGTTTACTGCAGGTTCAACCTCCCAGGCTTTAGAAATCCCCCTACCTCAGCCTCCCAAGTAGCTGGGACTACAGGGCACACCACCATGCTCTGCTAATTTTTGTATTTTTTTTTTTAGTAGAGACGGGGTTTGTCCAGGCTGGTCTTGAACTCCTGGGCTCAAGCAATAAGCCTGCCTTGGCCTCCCAAAGTGTTGGGATTACAGGTGTGAGCCACGGTGCCTAACCCACATTTTTTTTTTTTTTTGAAACAGGGTCTCACTCTGTCATCCAGATAGAGTGCTGTGCTACAGTCTCTGCTCACTGCAGCCTTGACCTCCTGGGCTCAAGTGATCCTCCTACCTCAGCCTCCTGAGTAGATGGGACTATAGGCATGCACCACCACAGCTGGCTAATTTTTTGTATTTTTTGTAGAGATAGGGTTTTGCCGTGTTTTTTCAAGCCATCTGCCTGTCTTGGCCTCTCGAAGTGCTAGGATTACAGGCGTGAACTACTGTGCCTGATCTGAACTCACATTTTTAAGTGATTCTTGATTAATTAATGTTTAAACATGATAATGTATGAAAAGGCTAGATAGTGCAACATTGTCAGCCACCCACAAATGGTAGTTCTCTTAATTTGTATTTCTCAGAGTTTTTTTCCTGAGAAACTAAAGTTTTTAATATACTATATCATAAAATTGCTACTCTAGATAAGAATATCAAGATAATTTTACATGATTTAGTTAATATTAACAAAAAATGTTATATGCAAAATATATAGTATGCTGTTTCATGCTGTGATACTACCAAAGAGGTATGCTATATAGTCTTTTTCTCAAAAAGTGTAAAATATACACTTGAGGAGATACATGAAAAAAGTAAATAATATAAGGTTTATCATAGGCTGTACATAATTAGTTGCCAAAAGAATGCTATAAATTTAGAAGAAGAGATGGTCAAAGTTTGAGCAGGCTTCATAGAGGAGACTGGTGCCAACCTGGGTCCTGTTGCCAGGATCTGAAAGCACAGAAGGAAGGGAAACATGGGACAGATCAGAATTTCGAGATAATATTTCTGATTTTCCAAACAGAGGTAATATCTTTTAATAATCAGCAAACCAAACATTCTGCCTGTATTGACACATTTATTCCTGGTCTACTGATAAGAAGAACTCTGTTCCTTTGAGGGTATGATTTATCCAAAGGGTATTTCATAATTTACAGTGCTTTAGAAACAAAACAGTAAACACAGGCACATACTATTTTTGGCATATATTTTTGATGTGTTAAATTTACATAATGAAGATAGTGTTTTTAAATTAAATAAATAACCATTATGGGGCTTGAGAATGTGTCTGTGTGTGTGTGTGTGTGTGTGTGTCTATGAAGACCAGATGATAGAATTGCTAGATTATATGATAATTCTATAACTTTTTGAGGAACTCCCAAACTGTTTTTAAAAATGGCTGCTTATTTTACAATCCCATCAGCAATGTCTGAGAGTTCCAGTTTCTCTACAAAGTGTCCTTATTTTTTAACAGAGAAACATTTACATAATAGAGAAAGCAAGTGAATTTATGTGTTATATTTTTAAATATACCATAGCTTAAAAAGGCAAGATATGAAACTTATAAAAATAAGGTACTTTAAATGAAGTCCTTTGATGTCTATATGTCATTGAATGTCCAGTTTGCAATTTGCCTTTTTGCCAACATAAAGAGCAAAAATTCAGCAAGCAAGAGTGATACAAAAGAATTTTACTCCCTAGGGAAGTGTCTAATTTCTGGCCTACAGTCTCAAAGTTCACAGAGTGCTGTAAGCCAGTAAGGCGTCCCCTCAAAGCTCATGTATTTCAGGAAGTAAACCCGTGATTCATTAAGGAAAAAAGCTGTCCTTTCTCCCCCATTATGGATGCACTTTGAATTTATTAGAGAGTAAAGGAAAACTGGTGAAATTATGTAGTATTTTTGTTATGCTATTGAATTCTGTGCAAAATGCATTCTATGTTTTTAGGTTTTTTTCTTCAGGATTGGAATGTTTTTATGGGGGAATTTGAGAATATTATTTTTTGAAATTAAACACACTGAGGAGCAGGTTATTTCAGTACTAGGAATGCTTTTGTCCCATATGAAAGCGATGTTCCTTATGTTTGTTTTAAAAATACTGGCCTTTAATCTCCTTAGGTGGAAAACACTGGATTTTGTTTTAAAGGCAAATTTACTCTATAGCTGTTTTGACCCTTACAAATCAAACAGACTTTGTTCTTCAAGAATAATTCACAGTAAATAATGCAATACCTCTGAAAGTAGTTCCCTATGGAAAATCAGAATTAATTTAAACCAGAATTCTGACATGTAGATAAGTTCCAAATTATATTTGGATTTTTAAAAAAATTATATTTTCCTTTTTTCTAAACCTTTACATTAGTTTTAGATTTTTTCATTCATTGGTCATTTATTCAGTGTCTATTATCAGCAAAACATTGTGCTAAGCAAAATCAGGGATGATTTTATAAAGGGTTATTTAAATCCTTCAATATTTATTAAATACCTACAGAGTATAGAGCACTGTGACAGACACTATAGTAAATAATTCCTAACCTCTAGGAACTAGCAATCTTTTATTTGAGGGAGAGTAGATATACACACATGAAATAAATGAGTAGTGTAGAAGTTAAATGCCTGAGTGACCCTTAAGTTCAGAGAAGGTCAAGATCAGTGTGAATGAAAATGGTAATAAAAGGAATCATAGAATAGACAGAACCTGAAATGGACTCTGAAAATTGTTAGTATTTGAATAGTGTTAGGGGAGATGGAAGGCAAAGGACCTGGGGGTTCTACAGAACATGTTAAATTGTGAAAAGTAGTGGTGATCCTTGCTTGCTAATGCCTGTGTACTAAAGGAGCAGTACTAGTACATGGAATTTAGTGAGTAATCAATCAACACTTTTTTTTTTATGGAGACAGGGTCTTGCACTGTCACTTAAGTTGATCTCGAATTCCTGGACTAAAGAGATCCTCCCACCTTCACCCTCTTGAGTAGCTAGAACTATACACATACCACCCTACTTGGCTGATATTTTTCAATTTTTTTGTAGAGACAAGGTCTTACTGTGTTGCCAGGATGGTCCTAAACTCCTGGCCTACAGCAATCCTCTCACCTTAGCCTCCAAAACTGCTGGGATTACAGGTGTGAGCCCTCATGCCTGGCCCCAGTAAATGTTTATTGAATGATAAGTGAATAGCACAGGAAATTGGGATCTTTCTTCTCTCTTCTTTCCTCCTTTTCCTCCTCCTTCTCTTCCTCCTCTTCCTCCTCCTTTTTCTCTTCTTCTTCTTCCTCCTCCTCTTCTTCTTCCTCCTCTTCTTCCTCCTCCTCCTCTTCCTCCTCTTCTTTCTCTTCTTCTTCCTCCTCCTCCTTTTCTTCCTCCTCCCCCACTCCCCCCATTACCCTGGTTCACTGCAGCCTCAACTTCTTGGACTCAATTGATCCTCTGACCTTAGCCTCCCAAGCAGCTGGAACTATAGGTGTGTGCCACCATTCCTAATTTTTTTACTTTTTTTTTTTGTAGAGACGGAGTCTTGCTGTGTTGCCCAGGCTGATGGCAAACTCTTGAGCTCAAGCAGTCCTCTCACCTCAGCCTCCTAAAGCACTGGGATTACATGTGTCAGCCACTGTGCCTGGCCCTTCTTAATTTTACTCTTTCTCTCAAGATTCCTTACTGATTAGGTTAAGATTTCATAGAGAGCCAGTTTATTTTCTAGTGATTAATTGTGATTCCTACAGTTAAATTTCTTTTTATTCCAAATTAAGTTTTAGATTGTAAGCACATTGATTAGGCAAAAAGGAACAGAGGGCTACTGAGGCCCAGTAGTATCACTATTAGTATTTCCTCTCACCACTGAAGATGTGCTGTGTGCAGCTTTCTGTCTTGGGGAGTTAAGACAGAAACTGAAATAAGCAGGTATCCTTGAGAGACAGTGCCTTCTCATGCATTAAATGGTAGATTGTGCTATTTGTTATATCATTGATTGAACCAGTTGCTTATTTTGGTAAAAAGTAAAGTCTTTTTTACATCTAGGAAATCCTCTATTGGCAGTGTCATTTCTGTTTAAAAATAGGAATGAAGAGTTAATGAGGAGTGGAAGAAGAGAAATTATACAGAGAAAGCATATTTTTCTTTTCTAAATTTGTCTATTTTTGTATAAGTATATAGGAACTTCATGAAATACTCTTAAATTTATGTGTTCTACTTTACGTAAAGCTTCTATGTAAGAGGATTTAAAAACCATTGTGGGAGACAGTGTGGCAATTCCTCAAGGACCTAGAAATAGAAATTCCATTTGACCCAGCAATCCCATTACTGGGTATATACCCAAAGGATTATAGATCATTCTTTTATAAAGACACATGCACATGTATGTTCATTTCGGCAGTGTTTATGATAGCAAAGACCTGAAACCAACCCAAATGCCCATCAGCGATAGACTGGATAAGGAAAAATGTGGCACATATACTCTATGGAATACTATGCAACCATAAAAAATGATGAGTTCATGTCCTTTGTAGGGACATGGATGAATCTGGAAACCATCGTTCTCAGCAAACTGACACAAGAACAGAAAATCAAACACTGCATGTTTTCACTCATAGGTGGGTGTTGAACAATGAGAACACATGGACACAGGGAGGGGGAGCATCACACACTGGGGCCTGTTGGGTGGGAGGGACAGCAGGGGGTGGGGAGGTTGGGGAGGGATAACATGGGGGGAGAAATGCCAGATACTGGTGATGGGGGGGATGGAGGCAGCAAACCACATTGCCATGTATGTACCTATTGCAACAATCCTACATGATCTGCACATGTACCCCAGAACCTAAAGTACAATAAAAAAAAAAAAGAAAAAATTCAGTGTGCACATTCAGATCTAAGCTGTTTGGCTCACTCTTGCCGTATCTGACTTATGTATATTTTGGATATTTTAGCACGTGTATCTTTTGAAGAGGAAGAAGTGGTTGTCAGCAAAGTTTGTTTCTTCGTGTAAAGGGAAGTTAATATAATGCCTGTTTGTTTCATGATCAAACATATTGTTTGACTTCTTTCATAGACATTTCAAGAAATTGCTGAAAAAAATATGGAAAAATTGAACCATATTGAGAAGTCGCATGAACAGTTGGTTCTCGAAAATTCGCACTTCAAAAAACTGTTATCACAGACTGAAAGGGAACAGACATCCTTGCTGGCAGCCTGTGCATTGATGGCTGGTGCCTTATATCCCCTCTATAGCCGATCATGTGCCTTATCTACACAGAGAGATTTTCTTCAGGAGCAGGTCAACACCTTTGAATTGTTCAAATTAGAAATTAGAACTCTAGCCCAGGCTTTGTCAACTGTAGAGGAAAAGAAGCAAGAGGAAACCAAGATGAAAAAAAAACCTTTCAAAGGATTGATACGTATGTTCGGAAAGGTGTTATTGCAATTTTGGCAGCAAACAGACTCAAGATTTTGGGCCAATCATGTGCCTCTCTATTTACCTGGATGGAAAGTTTCAAAGAAGGCATAGGCATGTTAGTGTGTTCAGGAGAGCCCAAAGACAAGCATAAATTTCCAAGTAAGATAATTTGTGCTTTTAAAAATATAAGTTGCATATAAGTAAAATACAGTGTAACTATACCTGGCTATTATGCAAAAACTTAAAAAAAATCATGTAATATGCCAGATAATATAACATAGTCCCCATATGTATGTATATGTGTATATAGATAAGTGACTATTTCTGTATAAATTAGGCCTTGGTTTTTTTGTTTTAAACAGATTAAAATATAAGGTGGCAAATATATATAATTTCAACTTTGTCTAGTTTTATATTTGAATCCTCTGCAGTAAAGTGAAGAGTTTATACAGTGATTTTTCAATTATGTCAATCAAAAACTACCCTAATTCAAATTATCAGAATAATTTATTTTCCATTTCTATGAATAAGTATGAAATGGGTTAAAAATATATTGAAGAATTATGAAAATGAGACAAATATATATTTTCCAGCTATTTTTTGAATGCTTGACTATTTTGAAGAAATGATTTAATTTTTAGTTTTTAAAAAGCAGACTATTAAGTAATATAAGTAAAACTAAAGAAAATTTCTTTTTTTTCTGTTTTATTTTTTGGTGTCATTTACAGTTATTTATAAATTAGGTCAAGCTAATCTAAAATTTCTTAATAGATTTTTCCACATTAGGCAATGTTCACAATAGGGTTTGATCTGTTCCTTAAATAGCTGAACACTGCTATGAATTTTAAATACAGATTTTAATAAAGTTTTGTAGAATTTTATAATGGATTTTTTTCAATTTTATAGAACATCAAAAGGAGCAGTTGCGTTGTTTACAAGCACTCAGTTGGCTCACCAGTTCTGACCTTCTTGCTGCAATAATCAGTTCTATGGCTGAATTGCAAGAAGTCATTGGTAAAACAGGTATGGTTCCTTCTTTTATGTCCTTGCAAAATACAATTAAGAGCAATTGTCCAGAAATTCTTTATGACACAAATTCTAACAAACCATATAGGGAGAAAATATATTTGTTTTTATCTTTATTTTATTTAGTCACAGAGAGATTGTTAACTCTATACTTAATGATGTAGTAAATTAATATAAAGGTTGTCTTTATTTATGGGGAAATGACATTTCTTGGTGAATGTATCCACCTTATTTTTTTTTTCTTTTTATCTGCTTTTTCTTATGGAAAGCTCATCATTAGCTTTTTCTTAAGTAATACTAGCAGTCTTCTTTCATATGTTTTGGCCTTGTTTCACTTCTTCCTCTGGCCGTAATAAGCTTGAGTAATAACAGAGCCAGTAGAAAATTTTCCTCTCTTGTTTTGTGATAGATTTTTTTTTTTTTAACTTTTTCTCATTTATTTTAGTTGGAGTTAATTTGGATGGTTTGCTCCTTTCCACCTGTTGTGGAACCACTAGTGATTTACAAAGGTTTAAAATGCAAGGTTTTTTTTTTTTTTTATGATTCAGGTTGCATAATATTTTTGTCTGACAGGTTCAATGAAAACTAATTGGACTAATTATGGTTATTTCAGACGAATTACTAGTTAAAATTGTATAATGGACTTGTTAAGATTTGCCTGCTTAATTAAATATAAGCCTAAATATAATTCTAATTTGGGATTTAATTCTTAGACAATTTCACTGTGCAAATATAGATCATTCATTGTGATTTCAAATATCTAAACCTAGACTTTTGTGGTAGGAAACTTACAACTTAAAGATTATTTTAAGTTGTGGCCACTGATGTTGGCAAGCAATGTGCATGTTTAATGTTTTAGCAAAATCTCAAGATACTGGGTTTGGAGTCAGAAATAAAAGTCTAAGTTAAATGTATTTTAAGAATTTGGTATTATAACTTCAGAGTAAAACTGAACATTCTTTAAAGAGCTTAGAAATAGTTTTTAGATTTGGTTTAAGAAACAGGTGATTTTGTTAGTGGTATTCTTTGTAAGTATGACTCTTAAAGGTAGATTGGTTTCTTAAGCTATAATCTTGTTTATGTTATTAATTTATTTAATGTATTTTTTCTTATCACTGTGTTATATATATTCTAGGAGATAAAAATATGGGAATTGGTCTCACACTATGAGAAAACATGCACAATGGTTAGAGAACAAGAATGACAACTCGAGTGACTTCGGGCAAATCTAATTAAGGATGAGATGAAGAGATACAGCTTTAAATGTTACAAGAATCTATGGAAGATGCTGCTCAGTGTGGGCTTATGAGTATAGGGAAGGCTTCAGGGAGGAACTGGTGATTTAGCTAGGCTTAGAATGATGGTAAGTTAGAGAGGAGAGATGGCATTCAGATGATGGGCATGGCTAAGCAGAGATGCAGAGGTAGGAATAAACAGAATGGGAAGAACAGACATTAAAGAGGTGAGAATGAAAATTCGTGCCTAGCAGACCTGGCTTATAGATGATGATTAATAATTTTCTTATTCATGTTGGAAGAAAGATGTATCATTGGCATGACGTCAAATTACAGAGGTTTTATAAAACCAGGCAGTAATTTCCTCTGAGCACATTCCAAAAGTAGCCCCTTACAACATTTTTAATGATAAAATGTGAACACGATAATTAAGACCCTGATAAAGACATGGGTAGGTAAGATTTATTAAGTAGAAGGTGGTGCCTTTATGTGCTTGCCTGCATCTTGGAGCAGAGATGCCTTTCATATTAGACCTGGCTGTGCCTTTAACAGTTAGAGGAAATAGCAAGTTCAGGAAAACATTTTTTAGGGAAAGTTTTAAATGTTTGTTGGCTAAGAAACACTACTTTGAGTTATGGCCACACCACCCTGAATGCGCCTGATGTTGTCTGATCTCGGAAGCTAAGCAAGGTTGGGCCTGGTTAGTACTTGGATGGAAGAAACACTACTTTGAGAAGAGTAAGTGACTGCTAATTAAAAGGAGAGAATTATTGATATATCACAGTCATGAAGAATATTGGAAGGAATCTGGTCCAGGCAGGTAGATAGTGGAATATTATTGGACTAACACAAAAATTATCAGCGTGGACCTTCTCTGGAGATAACTTGACCATCTGAGCTTTTAGAATAATTTTGTCAAACATGATGAGGGGTTTGTTTATATAAAATTTTTCCAGGGTCATGTGTTTTCATTTTAAATTATATTTTAGTCGTAGAAGTTTAAGGTATTTTGGCAGAAAGGATGGGAACATATTTGCAGAAAGTTAAAGCATATGAGTAGTTATGAAGAGATAATAATGAGAGTAATAAATATAAAGCCATAAGAGCTTATATAATCATGTGGAGTTTCTGATTTAGTGTATGAATAATCTAAACAGGTAAACATTATTGTATGGTAGTGAGAGCATTAGCTTTGAACAAAGCAGATTTAATTTTGTGTCCAAATCTGCTAGCTATCAGTTGTGTAAAACTGGGCGAGTTATTTAACTTCACTGGGTCTCAGATTCTTTGTCTATAAATGAAGCTATTATCTTCTTCCTGGCTGATAGGAGGATTTAGTGAGATAATACTTGTTGAGCATTGTGTATAATACTTGACATTTGGTGGGTGCTAAAAAAATAGTTGTCCTCTTATTACTCATCTCACTGTGAAAGTAGAGTGTAACATAAATGAGCATATATGCACACATGTGCATATACACATACCCTTTTATTCATTTTCAGGCTACTAATTATTAATCTTCTATTCTAAAATTGCTAAGGTGCTCTACAGAGGAGGCAATACTTTAGGGTTAAGCAGGAATTCTGCCTTACTTTGAATACTGGTTCTGACATTGGCTGTGTGACCTTGGGCAAGTCATTTAAATCCTGTGTGTATCAATTTCTTTACCTGTAGAATGGGAAAAGTAGTTTTACCTACCTCATAGAGTTATTTAGAAGACTAAATTAATACATTTTTAAAGTGCTTAGAAGAGTCTTTGATTACTGGTTTGCTTACTTTGCTTAGTTCATATGTTGGTCATTATTAATACTTATTGCATTAACAGAATAATAAATTCTATAAAAAATAAGAATAGATCAAATGAAAATACATTGTGTTTTTCTTACAATTTCAACGTTTAAAAAGATGGTTTTGTTATAAATTAGTGTATAAAGATCAAGGAGAAGTTTATTCTCTGAATAGAATGACATTGTATGTTTGGAAGATTTTTGCCTTCTTTATAATTATTGGATGACCCCACTTAAAATACTTTAATCAAGTAGGAGTTTTTTCTCCCAAATAATAGGAAGTCTAGAGGTAACTAGAAATCTAGACTGGGTTGTTCTTCTCTGCTATCATTAGCATGTTCATGTTTGTGCCTCTTAGTTTTAAGCTGGCTACTCTACTTTCAGGCATCAGGATTGTGTTTTTGCAAAAAGGAAAAGGGAAGGGCAAAATGTGAAGGTATTCATACATTGTTGGTGGGAATGAAAAGGATATGGATGCTTTGGAAGAGAGTCTGGAAGTTCCTTAAAAAGTTAAACAAAGAGTTTACTCAGCAATTCACTCCTAGGAATGTATCCAAGAGAAAGAGAAATGAAAACATCCATTCATACAAACACAAACCAATTCAAGTGTTTGTGAATTGGATTCATTCACAAATGTTCATAGCATCAGCATGCATAAGAGTCAAAAAGTGAAAAGAAAACCCAAATGTCTATCAACTGATGAATAGATAGTATCTAAATGATAAAATATTATTAGATCATAAAAAGGAATAAAATACTGCTACATGCTGTAACATGAATGATCCCTGAAGACATTATGCAAAGTGAAAAAGGATGGTGACAAAAGATCACATATTGCATGATTCCATTTATTTGAAATGTCCACAATAGACAAATCTAGAGACAGAAAGTAGATTAGTGGTTGCCCAAGGCTGAATTGGGGATTAAGAGAGTATGGGAAATGACTGCTAATGGATATAGAGTTTCTTTTTGGGTTGATAAAAATATTTTAAAATTGGTTGTGGTTATAGTGATTTAACTCTGTCAATATACTAAAAATCATTGATTTGTATACTTTAAATGGGCAAACTGTATGATGTGTTAATTATATCTCAAGAAAGCTGTTAAACATGTGAAGTGATGTGGCCGCTGAATATATCCCTTTATGTCAGGAAGTCAAAAGCTTTCTCAAAAGCTCACCTAGCAGTCTTCTCATCTTGTTTCATTGACCTGAACCTGAATCACATGGTTATTCCTAGCTGGCTAACTGGAAGATAGCAACAGAGAAGGGATGGTTTGTGGATGAATTGGATCCACTAATCAAGAAATTCAACACAGAGAGAATTCACTTTTTAAAAAGCAAATATCACTTATTACCTCTACATCTACTGCCCCTCCCCACCATTATAAAGGAAAACTGATCAATTCTGAAAACTTGAAAAAAGTAAATTAAAAAGAATAAAAATACAAAAAAACATTTTTCTATCACTCTGCTCGTACAAGAATGGTTTCTGTTATTTTTTTCTTTTTTAATAATTTCAACTTTTATTTTAGATCAGGGAGTACATGTGCAAATTTATTACACAGGTATATTGTGTGATGCTGAGATTTGGGGTATGAATGATTCCATCATCCAGGTAGTGAGCATAGTACCCAATAGATAGTTTTTCAGCCCTTAGCCACCTCTTTCCCTCCCTGCTCTAGTGTCTATCCCTGGTGTCTGTTTCCATCTTTATGTCTATGTGTACCCAATGCTTAGCTCCCACTTATAAGTAAAAACATGGTATTTGCTTTTCTGTTCCTGTGTTAATTTGCTTAGGATAATTAATGGCTGATACGATTTGGCTCTATGTCCCCACCCAAATCTCATCCTGAATTGTACTTCTGACTTCTGTAATTCCCACGTGTTGTGGGAGGGACCTGGTGGGAGATAATTGAATTATGAGGGTGGTTTCCCACATACTGTTCTCATGGTAGTGAATAAGTCTTACAAGATCTGATGGTTTGATAAGGGGAAACCTGTTCCACTTTATTCTCCTTCTCTCTCTTGCTGCCACCAGGTGAGACGTGTCTTTCACCTTCCACTGTAATTGTGAGGACTCCCCCAGCCATGTGGAACTCTCTCCTAGTTAATAGTATGCATACAATTCAGAACTTACTCTAAACAGATAAAAACCTACTGTGCAATAAACTTCTTTCTTTTGTAGATTGCCCAGTCTCAGGTATAATTTTATCAGTGGTGTGAAAATGGACTAATAAAGTAAATTGGTACCAGTAGAGTGGGGCGTTGCTGAAAATATACCTGAAAATGTGGGAGCGACTTTGGAACTAGGTAACAGGCAGAGGTTGAAACAAGAGCTCAGAAGAAGAGAGGAAAATGTGGGAAAGTTTGGAACTTCATAGAGACCTGTTGAATGGTTTTGCCCAAAAGCCTGATAGAGATATGGACCATAAGGTCCAGGCTGAGGTGGTCTCAGATGAAGATGAGGAACTTGTAGGGCATTGGAGCAGAGGTGACTAGTTATGTTTTAGCAAAGAGACTGGCAGCATTTTGCCCCTGCCCTAGAGATTTGTGGAACTTTGAACTTGAGAGAGATGATTTAGGGTATCTGGTGGAAGAAATTTTAAGCAGCAAACATTCTTGAGGTGACTTGGGACTGGGTATGCTGGCTCACGCCTGTAATCCCAACACTTTGGGAGGCGAAGGTGGGTGGATCACGAGGTCAAGAGACTGAGACCATCCTGGCCAACATGGTGAAAGCCAGTGTCTACTAAAAATACAAAAACTAGCTGGGTGTGGTGGCGCGCACCTGTAGTCCTAGCTACTCAGGAGGCTGAGGCAGGAGAATCTCTTGAACCTGGGAGGCGGAGGTTGCAAGTGAGCTGAAATTGGGAGACTGTGCCACTGCACTCCAGCCTGGCGACAGAGTGAGATTCCATCTCAAAAAAAAAAGGAAAGAAAAGAAAAGCGATGACTTGGGTACTGTTAAAGGCATTTAGTTTTATAAGGGAAGCAAGGCATAAAAGTTTCGAGAATGTGCAGCCTGACAACGTGATAGAAAAGAAAAACCCATTTTCTGAGGAGAAATTCAAGCCTGCTGCAGAAATTTGCATAAGAAATGAATAGCTGAATATTCATCCCCAAGGCAATGGGGAAAATGTCTCCAGGTCATGTCAGAGGTCTTCAGGACAGCTCTTCCCATCACAGGCCCAGAGGCCTAGGAGAAAATCGTTTCATGGGCTGGTCCCAGAGTCCCCATGCTGTGGTCAGCCTAGGGGTCCTGCGTCCCAGCTGCTCCAGCCATGGCTGAAAGGGGCCAACACAGAGCTTTGGCCATGGCTTCGGAAGTGCAAGCCCCAAGCCTTGGCAGCTTCTGTGTGGTGTTCAGCCTATGAGTGCACAGAAATCAAGTATTAGGGTTTGGGAACCTCTGCCTGGATTTCAGAAGATGTGTGGAAATGCCTGGATGCTCAAGCAGAAGTTTGCTGCAGGGGTGGGGCTCTCTTGGAGAACCTCCGCTAGGGAAGTGTGGAAGGGAAATGTGGGGTTGGAGCCCCCCACACAGAGTCCCTACTTAGGTACCGCCTAGTGCAGCTGTGAGAAGAGGACCATTGTCCTCTAGACCCCAGAATTGTAGATCCACCCACAGCCTGCACTGTTCACTTGGAAAAGCCGCAGACACTCAAAAAAAAAAAAAAAAAAAAAAAGCCAGACCGTGAAAGCAGCTGGTGGGAGGCTGTACCCTGCAAAGCAACAGGGGTGGAGCTGCCCAAGACCATGGGGAACCTACCTCTTGCATCAGCGTGACCTGGGTTTGAGACATGGAGTCAGAGGAGATCATTTTAGACCTTTAACATTTCACTGCCCTGCTGGATTTCAGACTTGTATGGGGCCTTTGTTTTGGCGAATTTCTGCCATTTGGAATGGCTATATTTACCCAATGCCTGTACCCCCGTTGTATCTAGGAAGTAACTAGCTTGCTTTTGATTTTACAGGCTCGTAGGCGGAAGGGACTTATCTCAGATGAGACTTTGGAGTGTGGACTTTTTAGTTAATACTGACATGAGTTAAGACTTCGGGGGACTGTTGGGAAGGCATGATTGGTTTTGAAATGTGAGGACATGAGATTTGGGAGGGAGTCAGGGGTGGAATGATACGGTTTGACTCTGTGTGCTTATCCAAATATCATTCTCCCATAATTCCCATGTGTTGTGGGAGGGAATTATTTTATTGCTGTGTAGTATGAATAGCAATCAGTAGGAATAATTATCATGATTTAATTATTTCCTACTGGGAGATAATTCCCTCCCAGTGGGAGATAATTGAATCATGGGAGTGGTTTCTCTCATACTGTTCTTGTGGTATAAGTCTTGTGAATAAGTCTCACAAGATTTGATGATTTGATAAGGGGAAACTCATTTTGCTTGATTCTCATTTTCTCTCTTGCCACTGCCATGTGAGACGTGCCTTTCATCTTCCACCATGATTGTGAGGCCTCCCTAGCCATGTGGAACTGTAAGTCCAGTAAACCTCTTTCTTTTGTAAATTGCCCAGTCTCGGGTATGTCTTTATCAGCAGTGTGAAAACAGACTAACACAATGGCCTCCAACTGCATCCATGTTGCTGCAAAGGATATGATTTCATTCTTTTTTATTGCTGTGTAGTAGGAATAGTTGCTGTTAACATTTGAGTATGTTTTTCCAATGTATTTTTCCTCCCTCCCTCCCTCTCTCTCATACCTTCCTCCTTTCCTTCCTACCTTCCTTTCCTCTTATCCATCCATTAATAGGCTGACAAATGATATCGATAATATCATAGAGTGCATAGGTTTATATCTTCCTTTAAAAATCAATTTGATATAACCTCAAACTTACAGAAAAGTGGCAAGTATGTAACAAAGAACTTTTCTTTTTGGTGAACAGTATGAGAGCAGGTTGATAGTATGATGCTGCATCATTCCCTTATGTTTTAGTGTGCCTTTCCAAGACTGCATATTTTAGTGTTCATTTCAGAGTTGCCTTCTGGTTATTCTCCTGCACAGCCAGAATGCAACTGTCAACATCAGGAAATCAACATGGGTACATTACTGTTACTCAGAATCCATTAAACTTTCCCTAGTTGTCCCAACTGTGTTCTTTATCTAGCAAAAGGATCTAGTTTAGAATTGCGTGTTGCATTTAGTCATGTTTCTTTAGTCTCCAGTATGGAAGAGTTCCTGGGTCTTTTCTGGGCCATTGTGATTTTGGCATTCTTGAAGATTGCAGGTCAGTTATTTGAAGAATATTCCTTAATTTTTATTTGTCTGATGTTTCCTTATGATTAGATTCAGTTTGTGCATCTTTTGCAAGAAAACTCACAGAAGTGATACCATACTTTGCTTATGATACAGTGTCATAACTTCATTTTGAAAATAGTTGTACTTTTTGAAGGTTTTTCTATTTCTATTATTCTTTTAGAGAACGATTTTTAATTTCTGAGTAATATTTAATTATTTGTATATTCCATAATTTAACCAATTCACAATAGGATATTTTCATCATAGGACAGGTAGCAGGAATATCAATTTAGCTTTGATTTGTAATTGATTCATTGTTTTTTGAATCATGTTAAATTATGAGCAGTGTCTTAATTATTTTAGCCAAGTAGGAAATTGAAATGACAGAATCTTGGGGAAATCTATTTAGTAAGTATTCTGAAAATTCTGAAGTGAAAGAAGATATTTGTTATGAGGACAGAAGTATTTTTTTTTTGTACTTTCTCTTTTTTGTTTTTGGGAACTTGCTAAAAATTTAAACTATTTTAAATATTAGGACTACATATTACTAGCATCACTGACACTTTCTTCTTTTTAGCCCCAGGAAAACTGTGGTGCATGTATGCCAATACTAAACTTTTAATATATTAAATAATAACTGTGTGTCTTTTCATGTTATCTTTGTTCTAAGGTAAAAAAACATTCAGTAAGTCTTTTTAAAGAGTAGGTTTTTATCTGTTTAGAGTAAGTTCTGAATTGTATGCATGCTATTAACTAGGAGAGAAAATTTACACTAAAACATGTTGGATATAAGGTAAAGTATTGGTTAAGAACTTGGACTCTATATTTGAATCTGGGCACCATTGCTTACTGTTTGTGTATTTTTGGGCAAATTACTTAATACTGTTTCAGCCTCAGTATCCTAATCTGTAAAATTTGGCTAATAAAAGTTCCTAGCTTTTTTTTTTTACATTAAGAAGAAATGTAACCTGCTTAACCAAGCCTTTGTATTTGTAAATGTCCTGTAAATGTTCATTGTTCTGTCTCTTTCTTGTGCACTGATGTCTCAATGGGACCAGCATATTACTTTGTACCTTTTCATGAAATGGGAAGTTCCATAATGATAGCTTGAATTCAATGCATAGAAAGTGGTAAAGGTGGTGGCCCCTGCTACCTTCCTAAACTTTTATGATGAACTTATAGGCAGTGGGCAGAGACCCCAGTTTTCATGTTGCCTCTGTAAATACTGGACAGGTGGCAACCTTCTTGCTTTCATTATAGTGTTTGCCCACTTGAGATAAATTACCTCTTCTCGGTATCCAAATGGTGTACCTGCAAGAGATCATTTACCTCAAACAGGGGGAGAATGTTATTTCCACTGAAGGGTTAGGATATCAATCATTATGGGAATGGACTAAAGAATTCTTTAGATAGCTGAACTTTTCGATATGACTGGTCCAGACTAAAATTCTCCAGATAGAAACAAATGTGCTGATTTTGATTGAAATATCTCTGAACAAACACAGGAGTAGATGGATATAAGTAGAATGTTAACACATTTTGTCACACATTTCCTCTGTAATTACATCTTAATTATCTAGAAGATAGATGACCCAAATATACCCCTGCTAGTACAACTCAGAACTTTTTTTTAATTGCGTACTTTTGAGTTAACTTTCTAGAGGTCATAGCAACTCTTTCAAGCAAAACTTAGAAGCCTAGGTTGTGTTCAACTTAACACTGAGGTTTCATACTAAGGAAGTTCAAAGTGGGAGAAGAGATATTGGTATTGATAAACAGTTATTGGCATATATTTAAAAGCTCTGAGGCTTTGTTGAATCTTAAAAAATTATAAAAAAGAATCTTTCTACTCCAAGTGTGGTTCATGGACCAAGAGCATTGGCATCAGCTGGGAATGTGTTGCAAATGCATAATCTCAGACCCTACTCCAGACCTACATAATCAGAATGTGCATTTTAACAGGATCCTCAGGTGATTAATATGCACAGTAAAGTTTAAGAAGAGACTTAGAGGATTTTATCATTTTGTTACTTTAATTTTTAAAAAATTTAATTAAAAATTTTTTTGTGTATAGGATTTTGTTACTTATATAATTTCACTCATATCTGGAATTGAAACAAGCACAATCTGAGTATCATTTCTGGTGTTTCAGCTGCTAGTATCTATTTTGGTGAGCCACAATTTAACTTACAGATTTAAAAAAAAAGTTACGTTTTCTTTTTATTATTCCTTTCACATTTTCTCATATTTTTTCAAACATTTTCTTATGAAAAATTATAAGCATGCAGAGAAGTTGAAAGAGTTGTACAGTGAACAGATATTATATATTTTAAATTGAAATTTTATTTGCCTATCAATTTTTAAGAACAATTTTCAAATGGATAATTCATCCTTGGAAGTCTTCATGACTATGCAAAATCTTACTTTTGTGTCTTTTATAAGAATATATTTATAATGCAGATCTAAAATACAGAATCAAAATAATTTTAGGACCCACAGATGAGGCTTGAACATATTTTGTAGTTTATGGCTAATTTCTTGGCAACTTCTAAGAACCTGAAGCCTTTTTTTTTTTAGAAGGCCTAACTAAGTTGTATATCCAGATACTATCTAACAAAGCAACATAGTTATCTTTTCAGGTTTTTGTAAAAGAACAAAAGAAAATATTTTCCTTCAAATCTGTACTAAAATATTACATATGTATTTAGAAAAAAACTTTTACCCCTACCTTTTTCCAGAAAAAAGTATGACAGCTTATAGGTATTTGTAAAATATGGCAACATAATATTCATTAAAACCTAAGCAAAAATAGTTAGAAGCAAATTCAAGCCAGGAATGACATTGAAAAAGCCAACTATGATGGCACACACACTTGTGTTCACATTTTGGTCTGAGGATTCAGTTGCCAATGATGTCATTAAAAATCAAAATTTAGGAAAAATACAAATGTTTCTTGGACTAAGAGTAGATAGGAAACTGTTCTGCAGCTCTTAATAAAAAGGGATATCATGTGACAGAATGAACAGCATTCTCAGTAATATCAGGCATAGCACTTTTTCTTTTAAACCAAATGTATTGGGGTATAATTTACATGCAATAAAATGTGCTCACTTAACTGGGAAATTTGACTAGTTGTGAAAAATGTATACACTAGAATGTATACAAGAAAATGTATAGAACATTCTCTTCATCTGGTTTGGAGTCAATCACCCCTGCTCCTATCGAGTCTAAGGCAACCACTGGTGTCTTCTCTGTCACTTTAGTTTTTTCTGTTCAAGGATTTTATAAATTTCATAAAAATGGGGTCATATAGTGCAAAGGAGTATAGCTGAACTGCACAGGTGGAGGGAATGGTTCTCAAAGGCTGTCCTCACTTCTGACACCACAAATTCAGGGATTCCCAGGGCCACCCTCACTTTAGGCTAGCTGGTTACAAATTAGGGGTCCACATGGACTCCTTTGGGTTAATTTTCTAGAACAAAACTCATAGAACTCAGGAAAGTGTTATATTTAGGACTACAGTTTTATTATAACGAAAGGAAACAAATTATAATTAGCCAAAGGAAGAGACGCATAGGGTGAAGTCTGGGACAGCTCCAAATGCGAAGCTTCTGTTGTCCTTAGGATGTGTTGCCTTCCCAGTACTGTTGTATGATGATATGCATGGAGTATGACCAACCCAGGAAGCTCACTGGAGCTTTGATGTTGAGTTCTTAATGGACACTTTATTGTATAAGCATGATGGAATGGATCATGCACCACATTGTTGACCTCAATATCTAGCTCTCTTCCTCTTCCTGAAGGTTGGACTGATGTCATATGACTCACAGCCCAAACTCTCTAATCACATGATTGGTCTTTCAGGCATGACCAACCCCTATCCAGAGTTAGCATAAAATATCAGATGCTCAACATGAGTCATCTCATTACAAACTATCAGGTGTGGTCCTAGGGGCCCACCACAAATACAAAAAACACTCTAATCACTCCAGAAATGCCAAGGTTTTAGAGGTTATCTCTCAGGAGCTGGGAAAATGGCCAGACTTCTTCTTAGGTGAAGCCAAATTTCTTACTACCCATACAATATGTATTCTTATATATCTGGATTCATGTACTTAGTGTAATATTTTTGAGATTCATCTGTATTGCCTGTGACTACAGTTTGTTCTTTTTCATTGCTGAGTAGTATTTCATTCTATGGTTATACCAAAATTTGTTCATTCATTAACTTATTGATGGGCATTAGAGTTGTTTCTACTTCAGAGTATTATGAATAAATCTGATGTGAATATTCATGTACATGTCTTTTGCTGGATGTACATTTTTATTTCTTTTGAGCAGATACTGGAAGGGTTGGAATTCTCGGACTGTAAGCCTATGTTTTGCCTGAAGAAATGAGCCTTGCAATTTTCTGAGGGGAAAGGGTGATAGTTAAGGAAAGGACATTCTAAGCAGAAGAAATCGAAGTGCAGAAACCCTAACAAAGGAGTGTGCTTGATATTTTGGGAATGACAAGGAGGCCCAAGTGGCTGAACTTTAGTCATTAGTGACAGAAAGGTAGGAGAGGATGTCAGGGAGATAGCAAGGGTGGTGGTGAATACCTGCACCTACATTATGCAAATCCTTGTAAACTCTGATAAGAACTTTAGGTTTTATTCTGGATGAGAAGGGATGCCATTGGAAGGTTTTGAGTGGAAGAATGACAAGATCTGATTTAACCTTTTAAAGGATTATCTCTTCTGACTTCTATGAGGAGTTAAAGGTGTAGGTAGTTAAGGGTGCAGCATTCTAAGGTGAGGAACAATGGTAGCTTGGAATAGTATAACAGCCTTGGACATGGTTATTGGCTAGATTCTGGAAATATTTTGAAGATAGAGCTGATAGGGATTACTGATGTATTTTGAATGTGAGCTATGAAAGAAAGATAGGCATCAAGAACGGCTTCAAGACTTTTGTTGGTGACCACTGGTAAATTGAGGCAAGAGTTACTGAAATGGGGGATATTAGAGAAGGAACAAGTAGGAAGAGAAAATCAAGAGTTGTTTGGACATGTTATGTCTAAGAAATATATTAGACACCTAAGTGTCAAGTAGGTGACTGGATATCTGAACTCAGGAAAAACATCAAAACAGGATAAAATTGTAGGTACCCTGAGTATAAGTGGTATTTAAAGTCGTGCTATTGGATGAAGTCATGTAGGGTAGTGATTTTAACCCTGGTTGTACATTAGAATTACCTGTGGAGCTTTTAAAAATACTGAAGGCTGCATTCCACCCAGATTTTGGCTGGGGTGGGGACATAACTGCTTTGGGGAGTGAGTATAGCTAGAAGATCTCTGAGGACTTGTGTACCTTTCAACATTTAGAGGTTAGGAAATGAGGAGGATAGCAAAGGATTCTGAAGAATAGCCAGTGAGTTGGTTGGTGAACCCTCATAGTAACCTGTACGCCAAATAAAGTGTTTCACGAGTAGGAGTGTAATTAATCATGTGGAATACTGCTGCTAAGATGAATATGATGAGGATTGAGGAATCACTCCAGATTTGGCAAGATGGAGATAACCGATGACCTTGATGGGACTCTTTTGGTGGAGTAGTTGAGACAAAGTCCGACTGCAGTCTGTTAAAGAGAAAGTGAGTCATGTTAAAGACAGTTTTTACGTAAAGGCAAGCAGGTACATTGAGTTGAAGCAGGAGCAATATTTAGGGGTGAAGGGAGGTTTTATTTATTTATTATTTAATTGCATTTTAGGTTTTGGGGTACATGTGAAGAACATGCAAGATTGTTGAATCGGTACACACATGGCAGTGTGATTTGCTGCCTTCCTCCCCCATCACCTATATCTGGCATTTCTCCCCCCATGCTCTCTCTCCCCAACTCCCCACCCCCCCACTGTCCCTCCCCTATTTCCCCTCGACAGACCCCAGTGTGTGATGCTCCCCTCCCTGTGTCCATGTGTTCTCCTTGTTCAACACCCATCTATGAGTGAGAACATGAGGTGTTTGATTTTCTGTTCTTGTGTCAGTTTGCTGAGAATGATGGTTTCCAGGTTCATCCATGTCCCTACAAAGGACACAAACTTATCGTTTTTATGGCTGCATATTATTCCATGGTGTATATGTGCCACATTTTCCCTGTCCAGTCTGTCATCGATGGGCATTGGGTTGGTTCCACGTCTTTGCTATTGTAAACAGTGCTGCAATGAACATTCGTGTGCATGTGCCTTATAGTAGAACGATTTATAATACTTTGGATATATACCCAGTAATGGTATTGCTGGGTCAAATGGAATTTCTATTTCTAGGTCCTTGAGGAATCGCCACACCGTCTTCCACAATGGTTGAACTAATTTACACTCCCACCAACAGTGTAAAAGTGTTCCTATTTTTCCACATTCTCTCCAGCATCTGTTGTCTCTAGATTTTTAAATGATTGCCATTCTAACTGGCATGAGATGATATCTCAATGTAGTTTCGATTTGCATTTCTCTA
The DNA here is from genome assembly GCA_036589455.1 of Ateles fusciceps. NCBI lineage: Eukaryota > Metazoa > Chordata > Mammalia > Primates > Atelidae > Ateles > Ateles fusciceps. The sequence continues at coordinate 5,430,156 of JAZHEH010002789.1, read as the reverse complement.
ATGACCGGTGGTGATGAGCATTTTTTCATATGTTTGTTGGCCTCATGTATGTCTTCTTTTGTAAAGTGTCTGTTCATATCCTTTGCCCACTTTTGAATGGGCTTGTTTGTTTTTTCTTGTACATCTGTTTTAGTTCTTTGTGGATTCTAGATATCAGCCCTTTGTCAGATGGGTAGATTGCAAAAATTTTCTCCCATTCTGTTGGTTGCCAGTTCACTCTAATGACTGTTTCTTTTGCTGTGCAGTAGCTGTGGAGTTTGATTAGGTCCCATTTGTCTATTTTGGCTTTTGTTGCCAATGGTTTTGGTGTTTTAGTCATGAAGTCCTTGCCTATGCCTATGTCCTGAATGGTTTTGCCTAGATTTTCTTCTGGGGTTTTTATGGTGTTGGGTCTTATATTTAAATCTTTAATCCATCTGGAGTTAATTTTAGTGTAAGATGTCAGGAAGGGGTCCAGTTTCTGCTTTCTGCACATGGCTAGCCAGTTTTCCCAACACCATGTATTAAACAGGGAATCCTTTCCCCATTGCTTGTTTTTGTCAGAGGTTTTTATTTTAAGATGAGAAGTAATTCAATGTGTTTGTCTGGTAAGGGGAATGATTCAATGAACGAAGAAAAAAAATCTTGATACATGAGGGAAGGCACAGCTGCAGATGTAAAGTCTCTGAGCTGATGAACGGGATGGGGTGCCAGTGCACAAAAATGGGGAGGAAGGTTGGCACAAACAGTTCAGGCATTGTAACAGGAGGAAAGGCAGAGTATATGGGTACAGATGCAGGTAGGTTGGTAGATTTGGTAGTAGATGTATGTGAGAATTCTTTTCTGCTTGCTACTATTTAGTAAAATAAGCAAATTATCAATGGAGGAAGGAGATGGAGGAAGGAGAGAAGATATTAGTTATTTTGAGGAGGAGAGGAGAAAGTGAGAAATAGTCATTCAGGTGAGTGGGAGAGTAAGTTCATTAGATGATTAGCTGCTTAGGTGTCAAGGCATAGGAGGTTGTTTTATTTAATCATGGTGGGGTTTTGCCAGGTAAATATAATGGAAAGAAAGCAGCAAGGAAATTGAAAGTATATGCAAGGAAATAGTTACAATTGTCGGAAGAAAATTCTCCATAGGTCTTGTGTTTCTGCATGTCTTGTGAGCAGAGGCACTGACGACTTTCTTATTTATTTGTGAGCTATCTTTTCAAGTAAGTTTATGTAGCAAACAGCCTTGGAAAATATACTACCTCCCCTCCAGAGCAGAGGACACACTTACTTACTTTCCAGTATAATGAAAAAAAAAGTTTCCCTTGGGAAAAGATCGGGCAGGTTTGTTTTCAGCTCATTATAAAAGATTTGGGCTTCTGAAGTTCTGGATTCCTCAGCTATGACACAAACCCACTACATGCAAGGCATTAGCTTAGGTCACTGTGTGTCACCTGCATGGGACTTGGGGAGTAAGAGGAACTGTAGTGCATATAAAGCTCCGGCTGCTTCCAGTGCCATGAGTGTTAAAGTCCCTTGTCTCTCAACGAGGAGTCTAGTGTCTTTTGCCAACATTCATGAAATTTGTTAGGTTGAAAGCCAGCAGCATTGCATCTGCAAATCTCTCTCTGACTCTGATCTCCTCTTCTGTGTACCATGTTAAAGGACTCTTGTAATTATGCTGGATCTACTTGAATAATCTAGGTTAATCTTTTTATTTTAAAGTCCACTGATTAGCAACCTTCATTCCATCTACAACCTTAATTCCCTCTTGCTATGTAACAGAACACAGTCACAGATTCCAGGGATTAGGATGTGGACACCTTTAGCGAGGTCATTATTTTTCTTATCACAGCATACATAGTTAAAAAAAATTACAGAGTACATTAGTGAAGACATTTACAGATCACTGTTCTGCCTTTGGTATTTCACATTGCTGATTACTTCTTCCAGATCCTTTTGATGTCCATGGCATCACTCCTGTTTCTCCTCCTTTCATTTCCTTTTTGGGCCTTTCCATTCAATATGTGTGTGCCCTGTGGGTCCTGTCTTGCCCCGCCCTTCCTTCTTCCTTCCTCTCCTCTCCTCTCCTGTCCTGTCCTCTCCTCTCCTCTCCTGTCCTCTCCTGTCCTCTCCTCTCCTCTCCTTTCTCTCTTCTCTTCTTTTTCTCTTTCTTTCTCCTTCCTCTCCCTCCCTCCCTCCTCCCCTCCTCCCTCCCTCCCTCCCTTCCTCCTCCTTCTTTCCTTCCTTCCTTCCTTTTTGGAATAGGATTTTAGCTATGGGTCTTTTCTTAACTATTTAAAAAAAATTTTTTAGTTTTAGTAGAGACGGGGTTTCTCCATGTTGCCCAGGCTGGTCTTGAACTCCTGAGCTTAGGCAGTGGACCCGCCTCAGCCTCCCAAAGTGCTAGGGTTACAAGGGTGAGCCACTGTGCTCAGTCACTTAGCCATGTCTTTATTCCTTGTTGTCCCAGAAGTCCCATGTATAGCCAGGGCTTTATTTACCATCTATGTGCTATGGCTCCTAAATGTTATCTGTAACCTAGACCTCATTCCTGAACTGAAAGCCTGTATACCTAGCTTCCTATGAGTTTCCTAAAAAAAACCCCTAAAATTTAGCATATTCAAAATTTTACCCACTTTCTTAGTCCCAAAACTTCCTTCTGAAAGCTATCTTTGTAATTGACATGACCATCTGCCAAATAGTACCTAAAATAGAAACCTGACAGTCACTGTAACATACTTTTATTCTTACTCTTATTCTCTATATTCTACATTTCTTATTGGGTTATTTTTTATCCCAGCCTCATTGCTGTTGTCTTAGCTCATTATTTTTTGCATGTTACTAACCTGCTAATGGGTATCCACAATTCCACTCTTAGACTGGCCCACCCTTTCTCCCTGTCTCCCAGCCTTCCTTTATTTAGCAAAGAGATCATTTGAAGGAGGGTTATTGAAATAAGAAAGAAGTAGCGTCAGTATGTTGTAGAACATTATAAAACACATAAGAGTATGTAAGGAAGTAAATTTAAAACTTAGGTAGTCTCCCTATTAGAGAATATGATTAATATTTAATTAATTAGTATTTATATTGTTTTTTTTTGATATTTCAGTATAATGGGGTCACTCTATAGATACACTATTTTAATTATTCTTTCACCATCATTATTTTAAATGGCTGTAATAATGGTATCATTTCATGGAATTATTATGGTGGTTAAATTGGTTAATGCATGTGAGCAGTGCTTGATCTGTCACATATCTTTATCCTCAGTATCAGTGGCAGTATTGTTCCTTGTTTCTTACTGCGTGAATTAATGCTTTAGCTAGATAAACAACACCCTTCATGACCTGATTCACATCTGTCTGTAGAGTCTCAACTCCCGATGCTCTCAATAATAAACCTTCAATTTAAGCAAACGGAACTGCTTATTGTTCTTCAGATGTGAGATGCTCTCTTATATCGCCAAAAATATGAGAAAGAACTTTTCCTGTCACTAAACATTAAAAGGAATTTATTGCATAGATTATCATATTGGAAATATTAAATAACATGGCAGTTTCTATGTTTAAAAGCAATTTCATTGAAGATGCAGAAGTTTTTTCTTGTCAGTGTTATACTTATTTTCAGTAAAACTGAGAGCATAATATTATATGGTCCTTCTCTGACTGAAGTAGTCCAGGTATGTAGCTTTCTTGTTAATTTAAGTTGGCAGAGAGAGAGGCTTAAGAATACAGATTTATGATTGGGTAGTCTATTCCTTAGATAAGGGATCTCTTAACCTGTGGTTCATAGACCTCTTATCAAAAGGGTCTGTGGGGTAGAATTCAGGAGGGCCAGGGGAATGGTCTGTGGACTTGGGTGGAAAAAAAACATATCTTGTTTCACTATCTGCTAACAGAATTTTGATATTCCTTCAGTTATGAATGGTAGTGATACGCCATGATAATATTAGCAGCATAGTGACTTTGGTACTAATAGAAGTCACAGATATTTTTATATTGTAATACAGTTACTGCAGCTATCTCATGTGTAGTTGATACTCATCTTAACTAATCAGTACTCATGAAAGTCATCACTTACATGGCAAGTAATCATAGTCTCCCCTTTACCAGTAGATGTTGGTACAGTACAGCTGGCCAAGTGAAAGGAAACTCTGCATTTAGTTGTTCATCCATCGAAATGAAGTTCTGTGTACTTTATGATGCTTTTCAGCATTCTCTAAATATAAAATTCTGTTATTTTCTTTGAAAGAGCAGCCGTAAGCACTTGGAAGGACTTCAGAACTCCTTCAAAAGAGTTACTGAAGTTACTTCTATATAAGTAGCATAAAATTTGAACCATGGATTCATAGTTTTTTTCTTTCCAATACAAATTGCATTGAATATGTTGACCTAGCCAAAGATGAACTCATTGAGTTTAGGACAAAAAACTTACTACACTACGTTTTGGATTTAAAAGCTTTGGAGAATTCTTGTGTTTTTTGTGAGAAGCCCTCCCTATGTTGTGAAACAAACTGTCAAAGCTTTAATTACATTTGTAGCAGTAAATACTGTATTTGTGAATCAGGACTTTTATCACTTTCAAATACATAAAAAACTTGACAACATGACGTGTGTGATGCCTTGTTGAAGACTGCCCAAAAAGTTCAATGTTCTCATTTGGTTTATGCAGATACTTTCACTATGCTGTGCCTTTTATAAAACTATCTATATTTTAAATGTACTGTCTTAGACTTACTGGATTAATAATCAAACTTAAAATATTTTGAAAACTATATTTCAGAAAAATGTGTTTCCTTTGTAATCCCACATTTCTTGATTTATGGATTTAAAATGATTATTCTGAGAAAGGGAACCACTACCAAAGGTGTCTACAGCACAAATATATCATTTGTCTAAAATGTCTAAAATGATAACGAAAGTATCATTTGTCTAAATCAAAATACGTTTCTGAATATTCTTATTTGGGGGCATTTGTATAGTAATAATACAATATAAATAGGAGTTACCGATTCTTAATCAATGTTACAAGACCCCTCTCTCCATTGCCCAACACAGTCCCTTATGCATATGAGCTATTCTATAGCTAGCTGTTTAATGAATGAATGAGTAAGGTAGTACATGGTGCTTTTAAAAATAGTTCGTTATTTCTGTGAAAATGCTTATGCCCAGTGTAAAACCTTCACACAATACAGAAACCTACAAAAGTAACAATCACTCGAAGGGTCAACTCCAGCCATTCTTAACATTTTGATGGTCTCTACAAGTATTCCATACATGTATACAAATATAATCTCTCTCTCTCTCTCACACACACACACACACACACACACACACACACAGTTTTACATGAGGGAATCATATAATCATGCTTCATTGTAATTATTTTCCCCCCCCCAACTCAATGGATAATGAATATCTTTTCATATCAGTAAAATAGATCTATATCATTAATTGTATTTAGTTACATACTTGTTGCACTATATATATCTGCTGTAATTTCCTCAGCAAATTTCCTGTTGATGGATATTTATTTTTTCTTGTTTTTTTTCACCATTTTAAGCAATATTGTAATCAGCCATACTATAGTTAATATGCTTGTGTATAAAATCATTTTATACTTGTGCAGTTATTTCTTTGCTAAATTCATAAGAAATGGGATTGTATATTTTACATTTAGAAAGTACTGTCAGTATGCTTTATGTTGTTCTTTCGTGAACAGTGTTGAGGATTCTGGTTTTCTCATAATACTTTTGGCACACAAAATTTTGACAATCTCTTTGACCTTTAGCAATGTAAAAGGCAAAAGACATTATATTATTACTTATTTGTATTCTTTGATTGGTAGTTAGGTTGCACATCTTTTCATTTGTTTTAAGCCCATTCATATTCTACAGATTATATTATGATCATATTTGGGGGTGTGTATTTGTGTCTTATGGAATTATAAAAACTCTGTGTATCATGTATATTAGCAATTTATCATAGATAGGGCAAATAATTTTGCAGCTTGTGTTTTAATTTTGCTTGTTATATTTTTATATAGTTTAAAATTATTAGTCATTTATTTCTGATTTTTCTTATGGTAATTTACTTAGAAAGGCTAGCCTTACCTCAAAGTTGTATTGCTCATATTTTAGTAGAATACTTTTGATACATTAAATCTGGAGTTTATCTGGAATTGTTTTTGGTGTAAATCGTGAGTAAATGACTAAACTTTATTTGCATCCAGATGACCAGGTAGCTCTTTTTTGCGGGGCAGGGCTTGTGGCAGGGCAGAGTTTTGCTCTGTTGCCCAGGCTGGAGTCCAGTGGCCAATCTCAGCTCACTGCAACCTCTGCCTCCTGGGTTCAAGTGATTCTTGTGCCTCAGCGTCTCGAGTAGCTGAGATTACAGACATGCACCACCACACTCAGCTGAGTTTTTGTATTTTTAGTAGAGATGGGGTTTCTCTGTGTTGGCCAGGCTGGTCTCCAACTCCTGGCCTCAAGTTATCTGCCCACCTTGGCCTCCCAAAGTGCTGGTATTATAGGCATGAGCCACCACACCTGGCCTGCACCAATATTTTTAAATTCTGTAATCCATCTTTTCCCTGATTAAGATATACCATTTATCATATGTTAAATTATTATAAATTCGTGGATCTATTTCCTGTATTTCTAGTTTACTCCATTAGTCTCCCCACCTCTTCTAGTACCAGTATCATATGGCTTTTTTCAGGAGTGTGTATCCGTATGTTTTACAATAAGACAAATTCACTTATTACTTTTTTTTTTTGTAGTTTTCTAGGCTTGTTTAGCCCAGTAATTTTTAGATAAAACATTGCTTTGAAGCAAACATCTTACTATAATGTTTACCTCCCAAGTTTGAAAAATGATGTCCACATTCACATTTCTCAACTTATTAGCAGTTTGGAACACAAGCATGATTTTTGCTCAGAGGGAATGCCTTAAGATTGTGATGTATTAGGGTCACTTAAAAGGAGTTGCATGTAAATAAAGTTGCATATAAATAGTGAAAGATGTTCCTGTGAAAGTAAGTAGGGACCAGATGCTTTTGAGCCGTGTTTTAAGGAGTTTGAAATCCATTCCTAGATTAGAGAAAGTCATTGAGGTGTAAAAGCAATGGGTGTGATGAGATCCTAATGTTGCGTTAGGAGTTATTCTATCTACAACGTGGAGAATGGATTAAAGAGGGGGAAAGACTGGAGAAGAGTGTGTCTTAGATATGGCCATGACTACAGAGAAAATGGAATAAATTGGAGAAACATTAAAAACAAGAAATGGGAATATGGCAAGGGAAATGGAGATGTCAGGGTTAACAAAATGTTACCAAGTGTGTAGAACTGAGGTGAAATTTAATTTAGTTAACAATACTCATTATTAATATTACTAACATTATTATTAACATTACTCATTATCATAATATTATTCCTTATTGGTACTATTATTATACTCATTACTAACATTATTTTAAATATTACTAATTATTACCTTTTTTGGTTAAAGGAATATTTCCCAATCTTTGAATATGAGGACTTCATTTTAATAAGAGAAAAGGTAGATTGCTCTCTCTTCCATATGATAGATGTATTTTTAGTAGCCGTTGATATATGTAATGTTTTCAAGGGACTTTTAATTTTATTACTTACAATATCATGCATATATATTATTCATGCATATATTTTGTTAGGGCTAAATAAAAATCAAAATGCACAATGGTTAGTGCTGTTAAAAGTAGTGGAACTCTTGCAATAACTTTTCAACATCCTTTGTTCCCCACCTCATCAAGATCTGCAGCCCACAGATTTAGAACAACAGGTTGAAACAATTCTTATGAAATTGTTTTGAAGATTTTAGCTCTACATGTACATTTTCCCCACTTCTATTGGAAAACGTAATTTCAGAATATAGGATTCACCTTTTTATTCAAGACACATTTTATTAAATAGGAGGAAGGTGATTAACAAATGTATTTAACATGAGAATTTGTTAAGTGTAACAAGTCAAAAATTTAAAACAGTCTAGACAAATGCACATGAGGAACTTTAGTGACTTTATTTTTTTTCTCTTATTTCTGTATTATTATACAAATAATTTTACAACCGTATCACTAGAGGATTTTTTTGTTTCTTCATTTATTTAACATAGAATTAATTGCACTCTGACCCAACAGCAAATACAACAAAAACAAAGATAAATAGATGGGGCACAATTAAACTAAAAAGCTTCTGCACTGTGAAAGAAATAAGCAGCAGAGTTAACAGACAACCTACAGAGTGGGGGGAAAAATGTTCACAATCTTCTGCAAAGAACTCAAATCAGCAAGAACAAAACAATCTCATTAGGCTAGATGCGGTGGCTCATACCTGTAATCCCAGCACTTTGGGAGGTTGAGGTCGGTGGATCACTTGAAGTCAGGAGATCAAGACCAGCCTGGTCAATGTGGTGAAACCCCGTCTCTACTAAAAATACAAAAATTAGCTGGATGTGGTGGTGGGTGCCTGTAACCCCAGATGCTTGGGAGGCTGAAGTGAGAGAATCACCTGAACCCAGGAGGTGGAGGTTGCAATGAGCCGAGATCGCATCTTCGCACTCCAGCCTGGGTGACAGAGAGATTCTGTCCCCCCCCCAAAAAAAAAAGCAATCAAAAAGTAGGCTAAGGATATGAATAGACAAATCTCAAAAGATGTACAAATGGCCAATAAGAATGTTGAAAAATATTCATCAGTAATGATTGGGGAAATTCAAATCAAAACCACAATGCCATACTGCCTCACTCCTGTAAGAATGGCCATAAAAAAAAAAAATAGATGTTCACATGGATACAGTGAAAAGGGAACAGTTTTACACTGTTTGTGGTAATGTAAACTAGTACAACCACTATGGAAAACAGTGTGGAGATTCCTTAAAGAACTAAAAGTAAATCTACCATTTGATCCAGTAATCCCACTATTAGGTATCTACCCAGAGGAAAAGAAGCCATTATACAAAAAAGATACTTGCACATGCATGTTTATAGCAGCATAATTTGCAATTGCAAAAATGTAAAACCAGCCCAAATGCCCATCAGTCAACAAGTGGTTAAAGAAAATATGGTATCTATATACCATGGAATACTACTCGGCCATAAAAAGGAACGAAATAATGGTATTTGTAGCAACCTGGATGGGAATGGAGACCATTATTCTAAGTGAAGTAACTCAGAATGGAAAACCAAATATCATATATTCTCATTCACATGTGGGAGCTAAGCTATGAGGAAGCAAAGGCATAAGAATGATACATTGGACTTTGGGGACTTGGGGGAAAGGGTGAGGGGTGATGAGGGATAAAAAAGTACACACTGGGTACAGTGTACACTGCTCTGGTGATGGGTGCACCAAAATTTCAGAAATCACCACTAAAATATTTTTTCATATAACCAAACACCACCTGTTCCCCCAAACCTATTGAAATTTAAAAAATTTCACTCTGTATGTATAATGTGAACTATATTGTAAAAACACTTCTTATAGTATAAATTATTTAGTGCTTTTACTGTGATTCATTGAGAGTCAGCAGTTATGACTTTCACTTCTTAAAGATTTAGAAGAATGCCTTGCAGAATTATATTGTCATTTAGTATCACCCTTTTGAGCAGTTAGTGTCCATACAAACATTTCTGTGACAAAGTAAAAAACCATTATTTATTAAAATTTAATTACAATTGATTTTTGCTTTTAAAGGCTCTTTATCTGTGAAAATGTCTTTATATCCTGGAATTTCCTAAAATAATGAAATTTTATATTTATTTAAAAATAATCCTTGGCATAAGAATTAAAATTAATTCCTCTTGGTATTATTGAATGCATTCTTGTGTTCAGCATTGTTGCAGTTGCTATGGAAATAAAAATAAATATAATTAATCTAACAAACATATAAAAAATACCCACGTATGCTGGGTTGGCACAGTGAAGATAAAAAGAGTTCATTAAGATGAAAAAAGACAGATAAATAATTACAAGGTAGTTGGAGAAACAGGGAATACATATATATTAGGTATTGAAATGATGTATTATATTGAATGTTATAGACAAAATAAATTTTACTCTTAGTTCATTCTTTCAACAGTGGCCTATTTAATTCATACAGTACTTTAGTAAATTCCTTTAACTCAGTATTCTGTATTATATGTTGATTGCCATATAAAGCTACTTAAGTCTTTTGCATCCATTATTAAAGAATACGCTTGTTAACAAAAGTACTGTGTATTTTCATTATACTTTGTTTTTTTTCCATGGGACTCTCACAGAGTATATTTATAATGAGTGGCATACAGAATTAAACATATATTGCCTTATATTTATATTCTTAGAAGTTGATACATCAATAACTGATAGAAATAAATTTTACCTGGAGGATTTTTTGCTTTTATTCACTTTATTTCCAATTTATGTATAACTCCTAAGCAAGATCATTTTCAAATTCTGACTGCTACATAGATTTTAAAATTTGTCTTTCTTTTAAACATTGAAGAATAAAATAAGTAGAATATAGCTCAAATTTTAGAATAGAGTCTCCATGAGACAGTTTTTTATGCCATAGAAAACCACTGCTGATTACCTTCTCAGTCAATATTGCTCTTCGGTGTTAACTATATGTATTCTTAGAAGTATGAAACATTTTTAATTGGGTAAGACTAGCTAAATTTACTTTTTGTGCTTATGATGTAAAGACAAGATTTAAATTAACACCAACAGCAGAGGCTCTTAAAAATGTAGAATGTTATACTGTAAATTTAAATAATCTTTCTGTGCTTGTCATTTTACATGGATGGTATCATAAGACAAGTAATGACAGATTGAGACCTACCTAGCAGAGAGAAAATGAAATTACATGACTTTATTAAGGCATAAATAAACCTATTAACCATTATTTGGAATAACAATTAGTAGAAAAAGCACTGACAATTTTATTTATCAACATTAAATACAATTATTAATTACAGACCTGATGAATCTAGCAATAAGCAGGCCATGTTGGATATACTGGGACCTTAGGTCCATTATATGAGAAGGATGATTACCAAAATCCTGTGGGGGAAATAAGTAATTGTATTTGTAAAATTTTAATTGCCTTGGAATAAGGCAAATTATATTTTCTTGTCTGAGAATACAAATAGTATGGCATAAAGGTAACAAGCTTCAGTAGTTGAAAATAGAAAATAGATTTATGTTAAGTTTTAAAACAAAGAAAAGAGTGATGAATTTTTAGTGTCATAGTATTCCATGTGAATGGCATACTGTAAATACATGCAGTTTTTTTTTTCACACATTCTTTAGTAGGAGAGCTTTTTTCTGAATTCCTTTTTTTCATAGGGAAAATAATGTGGGAAGGAACTTTTTGAATAAATTACTACAGGTGAATGGGAATTATGTAATTAAAAATATTTTCATTATGTGATCAGCAGTGTTGTGAAATGAACAAGAGACAATTCACATTTTTTGTGTCTTTTTTTCTTTTTCTATGAAGATCCAAATTCCAGAATTTGTGGACATTTACTCATAGGTGCAGCCAAGAATTCTTTTGCAAAACTCATGGAAAAAATTAGTCTGGTAATGGAATGTATACCTCTGCACAGTAGCAGGAGTATTACATATGTAGAAAAAGATTCTCTGGTTCAGAGGCTGGCCCATGGACTTCATAAAGTGAACACCCTGGCCCTGAAATATGGTTTGTGTGGCCATGTGCCCATTATGGTATGTATAAACTTTTATTTAGTAGTAACCTAAGAACTTGTAGGTTTAATTTTGAATGAGTCTAATTTGTAGTTTAAATTATTAGTTGTACATGAATGTACCTGGATCTTCTTTAGAGTTCATGTAAAATTTTATTAAAGTGAATAAAAATACTTCCAAATAAGTGTCCAAAATATCAAAATACAAAAGTCATGGGCCAAGCGCAGTGGCTCATGCCTGTAATCCCAGTACTTTGGGAGACTGAGGCAGGTGGATCACCTGAGGTCAGGAGTTGGAGACCAGCCTGGCCAACATGGTGAAACCCTGTCTCTACCAAAAATACAAAAATTAGCCGGGTGTGGTGGTGGATGCCTCTAATCCCAGCTACTCAGGAGGCTGAGGCACGAGAATCGCTTGAACTCGGGAGGTGGAGGTTGCAGTGAAACGATATTGTGCCACTGCACTCCAGCCTGGTTGACAGAGCAAGGCTCTGTCTCAAAAAAATAAAAAAATTCATGACGTTAGTGCTAAGTTTAATGTTCTCTATAAATGCACTGCAACAGAATTGTGTGAGACCCAAACAGCTGTCAGTTTCATGTTTAGCCATGGATTATTTCTTTTCTTTAGGTGTTCATTTTTCATAAGCTAAATCATTGGTGACATAAAAAATAAAGCTTTCACCTCTACGTTTCTGTAATAACTGGTACTGTTTTTTGGATAATCTAAGTTACATTTAACTTAGTAAAAATGGTTATTGCTATTGTTAGTACATCGGTAGTTACTGTTTGTAAAATTGCTCTTGTTTAACAACAGAAAAGCACAGCATCATTGCAGAAGCAAATATTTGGATTTACACAAAGACTGCATGCTGCAGAAGTAGAGCGCCGCTCCCTACGCTTAGAGGTCACAGAATTCAAACAAAGTGTGAATGCAATGAAAAAGGAGCTTGACAAAGCCCAGGGACTCCAAATGCAGTTAAATGAATTTAAGCAGTCTGTAAGTATATATCATTTAGAAAACTATTGCTTTGGTGATATCTGTTTCTTTATTTCGATATCCTTTTTTCCTAACTTTTATTATGTTTGATTTTTCAAATCATTCAAAACCCTATTAATAACATTTCTTTTTTCTTCAGAAAACTTCCCTTCTAAAATGCCTCCAGTTGCTGATGTAGGCTGGAGTTGGGGGGTTTGCGGGGGAGAGAGATTTCCTCTCTTCTTCTTCTTCTTTTATTTTTTGAGATAGAATCTCACTCTATTGTACAGGCCGGAGTACAGTAGGGTGATCTTGGCTCACTGCAGCCTCCGCCTCTTGGGTTCAAGTGATTCTCCTGCCTCAGCCTCCCAAACATCTGGGATTACAGGCACCTGCCACCATGTCTGGCTAATTTTTGTATTTTTGGTAGAGATGGGGTTTCTCCATGTTGGCCAGGGTGGTCTCGAACTCTTGACCTCAGGTGATCCACCCACCTTGGCCTCCCAAAGTGCTGCGATTACAGGAGTGAATCACCCGCCTGGCCTCTTCTGTTCTTACATTGAGTATTTTGAGTAAATTAGATTATTTAGTATGAAATCAAATTGCTTTCCCAAAGAAATATTCAGTTTGTCTCATGTCCACCTATGATTTATGTGTATTATTTTAAAAAGCAGAAATAGCTGAAAAAGCAAGGCTGTATGCCAAATACCATTAGATCAAGAACAAAATGTATAAGTGTATGAAGCACAATATAATGCAGACATCCACATATTCTGTTTGCAGTTGGGATATTATTAACATTGCTGTTTTTAATGTGGATATGGGAACATAGAGTTAAAAGATTACTCTGAAACTTCAAGACTGTATACAACTTAAAACAGCTACTATAACTTCAGTTTAAATGTGCTTTTAAGTGTATCTTTGGTTAATTTGGAATTCAGTTTTAATATTTGTAGTAACAGAGGCAGCAGCAGGTACAGTAGTTTAGTTATTAATCCTATGATAATGTAGTTGTGCTAGTGTTAATACAGGATTTGAACTTGGTTTGTGTGGCTGTAAAACTCATACTTTTATCCACTTCATTATAGTGGTTAATGTTGATAGTAGGTGTGTTAATAAAGGGTTGTTTTACTAAAAACATACTAGATGAAAAAAAGATGCTATTTTCCTGTAAGAAAATTGGAGAGTGTGCCGGCAATCATTTGTCTCTCACTGATTTCAGACAAAATATATTGGGGAAAATAAAATAACTTCTTTATAGTTGGTTTAAAATTATAATATAAAGAAAAACATCCTGCCCACCAAAAGCTATTTAGTACTTTAGTGGTTTTAGAATACTGTGTCCATCTACTGATAGTTGTTCTTTAACTGCTAACCTCCCCATTTGTTAGCTCCTTACACTTGCTTTCACACGCCATCTCTTTCTTATTCTGCATTGCTATACTTGGTTGATTTTATTTACTTTACAGAGGAATAAACAGAATATAGCCAGTCTCTGGGAGGGGATGGATGGACGAGAGAGGCTAAAATTACATAAGTTTTTAGGTAAAGGGGAAATTTTGGAGGACTGTGAAGGGAACACACATTCTGTTAAAACAAGGAAGTCCTGCAAAATGGTGGGGGATGTTGATGGAAAGATCTTTACTCACTTGATGGTCAAGTGAATTGAAAAGGACAGAATGGTCTCATTGCAAGGAGTGGTAATTTTAAACAACACAAATTAAAGATAGATTCGGTGCAAAAATATATGTTCACAAGACCCAGAGCATAGAGGGATGTTAATCAATAGAAATAGAATTGGAGTGCTGAGAGGAGACTGTTAGATTTGATGTTTTGAAAGCTGAGGATTTGGTTATAATAGCACAATGTGTAGAGTCCAGCACCTGTTAACAGGGAGTAAAAAGTTGAGTGTTCTGTACAGTCCCAGCACTGTACAAGTATCAGTGACTTATTAGATACACCTTTTACTAGGTTACTCTCAGAAAATGAGGCAACTTTCATTTGTGGCTTCTGATCATTTTCATTAATTTGTATTAACTTGGGTGAATCATTAGACATCTGTTTTTATGCTACACTATTGGCTTTTAAAAGGTCTTCATTGTTAAATGCACTCTTAAGTTGTTGAGGAATGCACCCTTAAAAAGAGAAATAAGAGTTTTAAAAGACAGTTGCTTCATGGAAGTGGCAGGCAAGGTACCTGGTGCCAAAATAAAAGTGAGTGCTTATGTAGTCTAATATAGAAGGACCTATGTAATTGATTTATCCTGAAACTTAGTTTCAGCAGAAGTCTTTTTATCTATATGAACTGCAGGCATGCAGTTCATATAGAGAGAAAGACTTTTCTATTTTTGTCTTATTTGTCAGAAAAATCAAAGTCTATATTCAGTTACAATAATTTATACTTAGATGCTTAGAATCAAAAGGATTTTTTTCCTGCTTTTTCCTCCAAGATTTTTTGAAATTTCAAATCAACCTTCTTTGTATTTGTGGCTAATGATATTAATCCACCTCAAATCCTTTTTTAACAATGGGAAAGTTAGAAATTTTAAATAGATACATGTATACCTTGTGTATTTAAGTGGCCTGAATGATCCCCTTGAATTTTCCATATATATTTCTCAGGTTATCTACCTTTTGTGAAACCTTCCTCTCCTTTATACTTCAAGATGCCTCTGCTGTTTGTTGTATCTAAGTATCATTTGTTTAAATGTTTTGAACAGGAGATAATACAAGCTTGTCTTGCCCCGGATTCTACATCCCTCTCTAGAACTGTCATTAGTTATTCCAGAGCAGAGTACTGTGCCCTCCAGAGCAGTCACAATATTGTAAAAACCATGTTGTATATTATGGTGTGCACTTTGTTGCCAGATGCTTATATATGAATATTCTTTCATTCAACAAATACTGATCACTCACTGAGTGTCAGGCACTCTTCTGAATGTTGGATGAAAAGCTAAATGAAGTCCCTGTTTTGTGAAGCTACACCTTTGTGTGTGTAGTTGGTGGCAGGGTGTGGACAGGCAATAAAAAAAGTGAGATGAATTTAGATAATGACAATGACTGTGAAGAAAATAAAATAAGATAGTATAATAGAATAAGTGGGAGTTGGGAGAGGTGCAGTCATGTAAGACCAGCCAAGGAGAAGACATTTGACTGGGAGACATGAATAATAACATACACTGAACACAAACTTTTAGGTACTCACTTAAAAGCCAAGGAATTTGTTAAAGGTTTTAATTCCCACAAAGATAATCTTCATGAAAAGTGCTCATGTATGAAAATTTAAACTGAGCATTATGGATTTATTTGGAATTTGAAAAGAGTTTTCTAAGATTTTATTTGACTGAAAATGATAACTAAGTATGGCTATTGTGCTTTAAAAATCACAGTAGTATTTTTATCTTGACTTACGCAATTAAGAAAAGCTAATTGTATTTTTTTCATGTGTCAAGTGCCTAGAAATGTTCATATTATATTCCCTATGTTAACAAATATAGTTTTGAAGATTAAATGATACAACAATGCAGTTAGCTTTATGACTGATTTCTTCCCCCCTCCCACTTTTTAAAGAAATTGATCACCCATGAGAAGTTTGAAAGTGCATGTGAAGAGCTAAATAATGCATTACTTCGGGAACAGCAGGCACAAATGCTATTGAATGAGCAGGCACAACAACTACAGGAATTGAATTATAGACTTGAATTGCACTCCAGTGAGGAAGCTGACAAAAACCAAACTCTTGGAGAAGCTGTTAAGGTAAGAGAATAAAGGGATATTTGCATAAAGGGATATTTTCTCTTTATGTGGATCTTAGAGGGAATTATGATATCTGTTGAATAGGGAATAGATCCCAAGATGTGAAATTTTATTCTGTGAGGATAGAATGAAACATGGTTCTGAGACCTCAGTTATAAGCCTGCATTCACATGTATTGAGAAGGTAAAAGTAGTCTTTACTTTCTAGTTGAAAACAAGTGAAGATCTTTTCCAGTAATAATAACAATTATTATTAACAATAAAATTAACAATAAATTTTTTGTTTCTTTTATCTTCCTCATTTCTTCCTCTCTTTATATTTTTCCTTTTCTTGTTTTGTACCCAATGGACATTGGAAACTCCATGCATCTTTTGGATTCTGGAAGGTTTTGGTCTCGGTTGCTCTGATTCTTATGTAAGTGCATATGTGGAGAGGAAGGAGGTTTAGTTAGAATTCTTCTTTCTGTCAAATATTTGTGGTAAAGGTATTTCAAAGGAAAAAAAAGAAGCTATCATTTAAAAGTTGTCACTGAGAAAATTACATTAATGGATTTAGTACTATAGTATTTTCTAGAAATGTTAGCCACAAAGTATAATAGAATTCTAGTTTTTTATTATACAACTGTGGATTTTTCACTAGTGAGATTATATTCATTGGAATGGAACTAAATCCAGGGAAACAAAAATGATATAGCCTCTATATAGGATATCACGCTTAATACAATTAATTAACTCCAGGTTGGTATTAATGTATACAAATAGTATCTATTTATTCTAATATATTAATAATACTGTTTTGATTAATGATAAAATAGCAAAAATTTATTGTTAACTTCCTGTTTACTAGACACTATGCTAACTACTTTAAAACACTTATGTACTCTTCACACAAACTGTATGGAATTATTCCTGTTTTATAGATGAGAAAACAGGTACAGAGAGGTGACATAACTTACACATTTTTTTGTAAGTAATAGATCTAGGGAGTCAGATTTCACATGTGTCTTCCTAACCAGCACATCGTATATTCCACCAATTGATAACGTACATTTGCCAGGCTCTGTGTTACTGTCTCTACATGAATTATGTTATTTCATTTTAAATTACCTTTGTGAGGGTAGGTAGTATTATTATGATTTTGATTGTGTGTATGTGTGGTTTTTTTTTTTTTTTTTTGAGTAAATTGAGAGACTTCAATAAACTTTACCAGGGTATCCTGGCCTGTAAATGTTGAAATTGGGATTTAGTTTTTAGAAAAATTAGAAAGTATTGAAATCTAAAGCAAGAAAATACACATGAATTTAAAGAGGAAAATATAGGTGTTCTTTAAGAAGAGAAAAAAATGACCAGGATTGTATTAGTATTTTAGAGTATATTTTTCCAAATCTATGTATTAAATTGAACCATTTGAAATTGTTGTTTTTGAACTCCCATTCACAATCGCTACAAAAGAATAAAATATCTAGGAATACAACTAACAAAGAATGTAAAGGACCTCTTCAAGGAGAACTACAAACCACTGCTCAAGGAAATAAGAGAGGACATAAACAGATGGAAAAACATTCTATGCTCATGGTTAGGAAGAATCAATATTGTGAAAATGGCCATACTGGCCAAAGTAATTTATAGATTCAACGCTATCCCCATCAAGCTACCTGTGACCCTCTTCACAGAACTGGAAAAAAAACACCTTAAACTTCATATGGAACCAAAAGAGAGCCCGCATAGCCAGGTCAATTCTAAGCAAAAAGAACAAAGCTGGAGGCATCACGCTACCTGATTTCAAACTGTACTACAAAGCTACAGTAATCAAAACAGCATGGTACTGGTACCAAAACAGAGATATGGACCAGTGGAACAGAACAGAGGCCTCAGAGGCAACGCCACACATCTACAACCATCTGATTTTTGACAAACCTGACAAAAACAAGCAATGGGGAAATGATTCCCTGTTTAATAAATGGTGTTGGGAAAACTGGCTAGCCATGTGCAGAAAGCAGAAACTGGACCCCTTCCTGACACCTTAAACTAAAATTAACTCCAGATGGATTAAAGACTTAAACATAAGACTTAACACCATAAAAACCCTAGAAGAAAACCTAGGCACAAAACCATTCAAGACATAGGCATAGGCAAGGACTTCATGACTAAAACACCAAAAGCATTGGGAACAAAAGCCAAAATAGACAAATGGGACCTAATTAAACTCCAGAACTTCTGCACAGCAAAAGAAACAATCATTAGAGTGAACTGACAACCAACAGATTGGGAAAAAATTTTTGCAATCTACCCATCTGACAAAGGGCTAATCAGAAAGAACTAAAACAGCTTTACAAGAAAAAAAGCAAACAAACCCATCCAAAAGTGGGCAAAGGATATGAACAGACACTTTCCAAAAGAAGACATATGTGAGGCCAACAAACATATAAAAAAATGCTCATCATCACTGATTATTAGAGAAATGCAAATCAAAACCACATTGAGATACCACCTGATGACAATTAGAATGGCGATCATTAAAAAAATCTGGAGACAACAGATGCTGAAGAGAATGTGGAGAAATAGGAACACTTTTACACTGTTGGTGGGAGTGTCAATTAGTTTGACCATTGTGGAAGACAGTGTGGTGCTTCCTCAAGGACCAAGAAATAGAAATTCCATTTGACCCAGCAATCCCATTACTGGGTATATACCCAAAGGATTATAAATCAAAGGATTATAAGGACACATGCACACATATGTTCATAGCGGCACTGTTTACAATAGCAAAGACCTGGAACCAACCCAAGTGCCCATCAATGATAGACTGGACAAGGAAAATGTGGCACATATACACCATGGAATACTATGCAGCCATAAGAAATGATGAGTTTGTGTCCTTTGTAGGGACATGGATGAATCTGGAAACCATCATTCTCAGCAAATTGACACAGGAACAGAAAATCAAACACTGCATGTTCTCACTCACAGGTAGGTGTTGACCAATGAGAACACATGGACACAGGGAGAGGAGCATCACACACTGGGGTCTATTGGTGGGGGCAAGGGAGGGACAGTGTGGGAGGGGAGGTCAGGGAGGGATAACATGGGGAGAAATGCCAGATGTAGGTGATGGGGGAATGGAGGCAGCAAATCATATTGCCATGTGTGTACCTATGCCATAATCCTGCATGATCTGCACGTGTACCCCAGAACCTAAAGTACAATTTAAAAAAATTAAAAAATTTTTTAAAAAATTTGCCCATCCCGAGTCACAACTTCTGGTAATCACTTCAATGTACTGTATGTAATTTATTAACCTAATTTAATCTTATAGATTTAGATTTATCTCAGCTTCTTTCTCTTCCTTCTCTTCTACCTCCTCCTTCTGTCACTCCTTTCCTTCATCTTTTTTTTTCTTTTCTGCTTCCTCTCCTTATTTTGCTATTATAAGTAAGTATTAAGATGAACAACCCAGTATCTAAATATTATGCACATATCTGTGATTATTTCATCAGGATAAATTTCTAGATGAGGAATTACTAGGGCAGAAACCACATACATTTAAAAAAATGTACATATTATCAATTGTCCTACAGCAAGTTTCTACTGATTACATTCTCTCCTAACATATATGAGAATTGGACCTTTGGCCCTACCTGGCTATTACTATTTAAAATTTTTTTGCCAATTTGATAGATATGTCCTTGTTACTTTAATTTGTATTTCTTTTATTATTCGTCAAGTTGAAAATTTTTATAAGGTGAAAATGTTTATAAGTATGTTGATCATTAAACATTTTTATGCTTCATGTCCTGTTAATAGATAATGTAATGAACTGTGCTTTGCAGTTAAATGTGAAAAGCATCTAACTGTGTCATACTGAAGTCTTTTCTATGGTATGGTTTGTGTTTAGGTTTAATATCTTCCAGCAGATAAAGAGCTGTTCATGTTAATTTTTTCAAAATTGCCAGTAGCTTAAATATTGTTGTCAGGAGTGGAGAATTGTTTTTAATTACTATCTCTTAATTAGAACTAGCAGGTGGTAATGTGAAAATGCTCCCTTGGGGGAGGCAACATGGTTCAGTGGAAAAAGCACTGGCCTTGGAACAAGTATTCCTGAATTCAAATCCCAGTTCTGTTGCTTGAGTAAATTATTTAACCTTCTGAGCCTCAGTTTCCTCTTCTGCAGAAATAAGGGTAATGATACTTAAGTCACAGGATGTTTATGAGAATCAATTAAGATTCTATTTGAAAAGCAAGTGTATCCTTGTTAAATATTCTGTTGTGTTTTCAGTGATGCTTTAAAAAAATAGTTTTTTTTTTTACTGTGTCCTATGCACAACTTCTTTTAAAAAACAACATGTATTGTTTCTTCTTTATAGAAACAAAATAAGATCATGAATAGAAGATATGGATACAGAAGGAAAAACAAGTTACCTATGATTTATAATCTGAAAGCAACCACTGCTACCATTTGGGAAATTATTTTTTAATTCATATCTTTTTTTTTTTTTTAAAGACAGGGCCTCACTCTGTTGCCCAGGCCACGACCTCCCAGGTTTAAGCAATTCTGCCTCACTCAACCAAGAAGCTGGGTCTACAGACACACGCAACCATACCCAGCTAATTAAAAAAAATTTTTTTTGTAGAGGTGGGAACTCCCTGTATTAGGCCTGGTCTCAAACTCCTGGATTCAAGTGATCCCCTTGTCTTGCCTCCCAAAGTGCCTGTAACCCCCAAAGGGACTGCAGGTGTCAGCCACTGTGCCCAGCCTAAATCATTCCTTTATATGTAATAGTTTTTATCAATAATACTTTAGAAAAGATACTCAGAATGGCTTTTTATTTTAATACAGCTAAATCTTGGATTAGACATTCCTTGCAATAAATGTAGTGCATTAAGAAATCAAGGAAGTCTCCAAGGACAAAAATAAAACAAACAACAATATTGTCAAACGTTAGTATGTGGAAATCAAAGTTAACACCGTAAGTAGATGCTAGGTTTGTCCTGGAGGCAAATACAGGCTGAGCATCCCTAATTTGAAAACCCAAATTCTCTAAAATCAAACTTTTTCAGCACTGACATGACACTCAAAGTAAATGCTCATTGGAGCATTTTGGAGTTCAGATTATCAGATTTGGGATGCTCAACTGGTAAGTATATAAATAATGCAAACATTACAAAATCCAAAAATATTTAAAATATGAAATACTTCTGGTCCTGAGTATTTTACATAAGGAATGCTCAACTTATGCCAGTATTGATACTGGGAATAGTAGACTAAGCTTTGGGTTCCACCAGCAGATAGGAGCTTGAACTTAAAGCTTCCACATTAAGGAATTTCATAATAACCTGAAAGGGATAATCAAGTAGTATTCCATTGTTCTAGGCAAAAGCTAAGGCAAAATTCTGTCTGGAAAAAGGCTTACCTAATCTAGTTCCTTCAGAAGCCTCCAAAGAGTAAGATCAACGAAGTAACTGACATGTGAATAGATAAGTTTGTTAATCTTATATGCAGCCACATTTCTAAACTCTCTTGTCATTTCTAATACTTTATCTATATTGTTTAGGGCATAGACAGTAATATTTATTCTATAGCGATAGTTTTATTTTTTGTTTCCAAACCTTATCCCTTTAGGTTTTTTTCCCCCCTACTTTATTGCACTGGCTAGGATACAGTGTTAGGTAGAGGTAGAGGTGGTAGGCATCCTTATCTTGTTTCCAATCTTAAAGAAAATCTTGCTAAGATTTCTCCATTAAGAAGGAAATTCAAGATAGGTTTTTAGTTGATAATCCTTGTTGGGTTAGGGAAATTATCTTCCTACATTATGCATAATTTAAAAATCATGGGCCAGGCGCAGTGGCTCATGCCTGTAATCCCAGCACTCTGGGAGGTGGAGGCAGGCAGATCGCCTGAGGTCAGGAGTTTGAGACCAGCCTGGCCAACATGGTGAAACCCCATCTCTACTAAAAATTCAAAAATTAACCCGGTGTGGTGGCGGACACCTGTAATCCCAACTACTCAGGAGGCTGAGGCAGGAGAATCGCTTGAACCTGGGAAGCAGAGGTTGCAGTGAGCCAAGATAGTGCCATTGCACTTCAGTTGGGCAACAGATCAAGACTCTGTCTCAAAAAAAAAAAAAATCATGAATGGATGTTGGTTATTATGAAATACATTTTATGAATATATTTAGATAATCCTATGATTTTTCTCATTTATTCTGTTGGCATGTTGAATTATATCACATAATAGCAAACTATGATTTGTGTTTGTACAGCCTGTGAGCTAAGAATGGTTTTTACATTTTTAAGGGATTATAAAAAATAAAACCAAAGAACAACATGTGATACAGATGGCATGTGGTACACAAAGCCTAAAATATTTTCTATCAGAAGTTTGCTGACCCTTAGGTTATATTTTAGTATTCTAATGTTAAACCAGCCTTGCATTCCTGAAACAAACCCAGTGTAGTCATGATGATTTTTTAAAAATACATTGCTGCACCCAATTTCTTAATTTTTCACTTGGGACTTTTAGATCTGTAGTCTTAATTGGAATTGTCTTGTAATTTATCTTTCTTCTACTGTCATTGTCACTTTCTTGAAATCAGGATTTTGCTAACATGAAAGGACTTCTCTTCCCACTCCAAACACAGGCAGGGGTATCTTAGTGCATTTTGTCCTGCTATGACAGAATAACACAGATGGAGTAATTAAATAACAGTAGAAATCTATTTCTCAAGATTCTGGAGACTGGCACCAATATCAAGGTTCTGGCATCTGGTAAGGGCCTTCTTTATGTGTCATCCCATGGCAGAAGGCAGAAGGGCAGAGTGTGCTTGCACACACTGGGAAAAGAAAGTAGGGAAGGGGGCCAAACCCATCCTTTTATAAGAAACCCAAATTCATGGGTTAATTTGTAACTAACTCACTCCTGCAGTAACTGCATTAATTCATTTTTAACGGCAGAGCCCTGATGACCTAATTACCTATTAAAGGTCCCACCTCTCTGGACTGTTGCATTGAGGATTCAGATTTTAACACATGAACTTTGGGAAACACATTCAAACCATAAGCAAGTGGAAATTAGAAAAAATAGAACAAGTGAATTTTGGGGTACATAGCCAAGCTTAAAGAGAGCAAAATATTCAGGTTCTAGAAATAAAGAGAAACAAAACACCAAATGATGAGGACTCAACATGAAATGGTGAGAAGGATCTGAAGACTAATTAGCTCATGGGGTGTGCAAACCTAGCTGGAGGCTAGAGTTGATAATAATAATGTTAGGGAAATCTAGGCTTCAAGCCTCAGAGACTAGGAAAGACCTACCTTTGTGAAGCTGGGCATATGGAAGGGCTGCCCTACTGTGAAATGTGGATGAGAAAATCTCTGCCTAGCTGCTACATAGAGAATTTGACATGTACTCAGGACTGTGAGTAGGAAAAGTTACTAAAGAAACTGGAACCCAGGTCTGTGCCACACATAAATACAGGGTCTTAGTTTACACCTTCATGATCCAAAGACTGTTTAGTTGAGATTTAATGTTTAAAGTGATTCAGTCCAGTCACCAGTGTGACCTTTTAGAAGGAAACTTGAAAATGTTCGGTAGGGATGCTTCTGCATCTCAATACACTCAAGACTTTTATGAAAAATTCAGTGTTTGATATAGAATTCAATATTACAAATCATGTAAAAAATGAATTGCACATCAAACGAGAAAATTTGCACTTCAGGTGGTAGAAATACTAGAAACATTGAAATCAGGTACTTAAACAGATACTTTAAATTTTTTTTGGAACATTCCAAGAATAAAGTATGAATACAAGTTGTAAGACAAGACATGAAAATATATTCATGGATATTGTGAACTCAATGAACATTGAGTAGACATTGATTAAATATATTAGCAAATTGGAAGAAAGCTGAGGAAATAACACATAATGCTCTCCAGAAGGACAAAATGATGGATAAGAAATTAAGAGGAAAAAAAGAATGAAATATGTTTAATAAAGGAATGAAAGTAGAATACCGTAAGCGCCTATAAACATAGTAATGAGATGAAAGAATAACAAAGACGAGAAAATCTTTAAAGTTATGGGAGAAAAAAAGATTACTTAGAGAAGAATAACAATTAGATTCTAAGAGTAATGACTTAATTAAAAATAACTTCATTGAGGTATAATTATAACAATATAATCTGCACTTTAAATATATATGGCTCAGTGTTTTTTGACAAATGCGTATCTTGTGTAACTACCACCAGAGTCAAGGTATAGGACATTACATTTTCCCCCAAAATTTCTCTTGCACTACCTTGCATTCAGTCCTCTATTCTCACCCCACTCCACCCTGGCATAGCAGCTCCTGATCCATTATCATTCTAGATTAGATTTGCTTTTCCTGGAGTTTCATATAAATGGAATTTGACAATATATTCTCTTTGTATTTTCTTTTATTCAGCATTTTATATATGTGTGTGTTTATAATTCCAATTTTTATGTTAGATTTAGGGAGTACATGTGCAGATTTGTTACCTGGGTATATTGTTTGATGCTGAGGCTTAGGGTATGATCGATTCTGTCCCTGAATATAGTAGGTATTGTTGTAGGTGGGTTTATACTGAGCATAGTACCCAACAATTTTACAACTCTTATCCCTACCTCCTTCCTCTAGTAGTTTCTACTGTCTATTGTTGCCATCTTTTATGTCCATAAGTACTCATTTTTACTGCCATTTATAAGTGAGAACATGTGGTATTTGGTTTTATGTTCCTGCATTAATTTGCTTAGGATAATGTCCAGTTGCATCCATGTTTCCACAAAGCACAACAAAAATAAGCAATCTAGAAACCTGTGTCCATGTTCTCACATTTAGCTCCCACTTATAAGTGAGAACATGCGGTCTTTTGTTTTCTGTTTCTGTATTAGTTTGCTAAGGATAATGGCCTCCAGCTCCATCCATGTCCCTGCAAAAGACATGATCCCATTTCTTTTTATGGCTGCGTGGTATTACATGGTGTATACGTACAACATTTTCCTTATTAAGTGTATCACTGATGGGCATTTGGGTTGACTCCATGTGTTTTCTATTGTAAATAGTGCTGCAATGAACATACACATGCATGTGCCTTTAAAATAGAACAATTTATATTCCTTTGTGTATATACCCAGTAATGGGATTGTTGGGTTAAATGGTATTTCTGGTTCTAGGTCTTTGAGCAATTGTCAGACTGTCTTCCACATGGTCAAACTAATTTACACTGCCACCAACAGTGTAAAAATGTTCCTTTTTCTCAACAACCTTGCCAGCATCTGTTATTTTTTGAATTTCTAGTAATAGCCATTCTGACTGGTGTGAGATGGTATCTCATTGTTGTTTTGATTTGCATTTCTCTAATCAATGATGTTGAACTTTTTCTCATATGTTTGTTGGCCACATGTATGTCTTCTTTTGAGAAATGTCTATTCATTTCCTTTGCCAACTTTTTAACAAGGTTTTTTTTTTTTTTGTAAATTTGTTTAAGTTCCTTATAGATGCTGGATATTAGATCTTTGTCAAATGCATAGAATTGTAAAAATTTCTCCCATTCTTAGATTGTCCGTTTATTCTGTTGATAGTTTCTTTTGCTGTGCAGAAGCTCTTTAGTTTAATTAGATCCCTTTTGTTAATTTTGCTTTTGTTGCAGTTGCTTTTGGTGTCTTTGCCATGAAATCTTTGCCCGTGCCTATGTCCTGAATGGTATTGCCTAGGTTTTTTTCTAGGGTTTTTATAGTTTTGGGTTTTATATTTAAGTATTTAATCCATCTTGAGTTGATTTTTTTATATGGTATAAGGAAGAGGTACAATTTCAATTTTCTGCGTATGGCTAGCCAGTTCTCCCAGCACCATTTATTAAATAGGGAATCTTTTCCTCATTGCTTGTTTTTGTCAGGTTTGTCAAAGATCTGTGGTCTTATTTCTGGGTTTCTTATTCTGTTCCATTGGTCTATGTGTGTGTTCTTATACCAGTACCATGCTATTTTGATTATAAGAACCCCATAGTATAGGTTGAAGTTGGGTAGTATGTTGCCTACAGTTTTATTTGTTTGTTGGTTTAGGATTGCCTAGGCTATTTGGGCCCTTTTTTGGTTCCATATGAATTTTAAAATGTTTTTTTCTAATTCTTGCAAAGAATGTCGATGGTAGTTTAATGGGAATAGCCCTGAATCTATAAATCGCTTTGGGTAGTATGGCCATTACACAATATTGATTCTTCCTATCCATGAACATGGAATGTCTTTCCATTTGTTTGTAGTTCTCCTTGAAGTGATCCTTCACTTCCCTTGTTAGCTGTATTCCTAGAGATTTTATTCTTACTGTGGCAATTGTGAATGGAAGTTCATTTATGATTTGGCTCTCGACTTGCCTGTTTTTGGGGTACAGGAATGCTAGTGACTTTTGCACATTGCTTTTGTATCCTGAGACTTTGCTGAAGTTGCTTATCAGGGTAAGAAGCTTTTGGGCTGAGATGATGGAGTTTTCTAGATAAAGGATTATGTTATCTGCAAACAAAGATAGATTGACTTTCTCTCTATTTGAATACTCTTTATCTATTTCTTTCTCTTCTCTGATTGCCCTGGCCAGACTTTCAATACTATGTTGAATAGGAGTAGTGAGAGAAGGCAACCTTGTCTTGTGTTGGTTTTTAAGGGGGAATGCTTCTAGCTTTTGCTCATACAGTATGATATTGGCTGTGTTTTTGTCATGTATGACTTATTATTTGAGGTATGTTCCTTCAGTACCTAGTTTATTGAGAGTTTTTAACATGAAGAGATGTTGAACTTTATTGAAGGTCTTTTTTTGCATCTATTGTGATTATCAGTGGTTTTTGTCTTTAGTTCTGCTTATGTGATGAATCAGACTTATTGATTTGAGTACAGTGAACCAACCTTGCATCCTGGGAATGAAGTCTACTTGTTTGTGGTGGATAAGCTTTTTGATGTGCTGCTGGATTCGGTTTGCCAGCATTTTGTTGAGGATTTTTGCACTGATGTTCATTAAGAACATTGGCCTGGAGTTTTCTTGATTTTTGTATCTCTGTCAAGTATTGGTATCAGGATAATGCTGGCCTCATAGAATGAGTTTGGTTGGTAAGCTATTTATTACTGGAGAAAGCTCTCCTCTGCAATTTTTAGAATAGTTTCAGAAGGAATGATACCAGCTCTTCTTTGTATCCCTGGTAGAATTCAACTGTGAATCCGTCCAGTCTTGGGCCTTTTTTGGTTGGTAGGGTATTTATTACTGCCTCAGTTTCAGAATTCGTTACAGGTCATTCAGGGATTCAATTTCATTCTGTTTCAGTCTTGGGAGGGTATATGTGTCAAGGAATTTATCCATTTCTTCTAGGTTTTTTAGTTTGTATACACAGAGGTATTATAATATTCTGTGATGGTTGTTTATATTTCTGTGGGGTCAGCAGTACTATCCTCCTTATCATTTTTAATTGTGTTTATTTGAATCTTCTCTCTTCTTTATTAGTCTAGCTAGTAGTCTATTTTATTAATTTTTTCAAAAAGCCAATTTCTGGATTAATTGATCTTCAAATGGTTTTTCCTGTCTCTGTCTCCTTCAGTTCAATTCTGATCTTGATTGTTTCTTGTCTTCTGCTAGCTTTGGGGTTTGTTTACTCTTAATTCTCTAGTTCTTTTTGTTGTGATGTTAGGTTGTTGACTTGATATCTCTCTAGCTTTTTGATTCCCTCTTAACATTGCTTTAGCTGTGGCATCCCAGAGATTTTGGTAAATTTTAATTTTGTTCTCATTAGTTTCAAATAACTTCTTGATTTCTGCCTTAATTTCATTATTTACCCAAACATCATTCAGGAGCAGGTTGTTCAGTTTGTTTTCATGTAGTTGTGTGTTTTTGAGTAAATTTTTTTAGTGTCGAGTTCTAATTTGGTTACACTGTAGTCTGAGAAACTGTTGTGATTTCAGTTCTTTTGCATTTGCTGAGGAGTGTTTTGATTATGTGATCAATTTTACATAAGTGCTGTGTGGAGATGGGAAGAATGTATATTCTGTTATTTTTGGGTGAAGAGTTCTGTAGACATCTGTCAGGTCCACTTGATCCAGAGCTAAGTTCAGGTCCTGAATATCTTTGTTAATGTTCTATCTGATGATCTGTCTAATATTGTCAGTGGGGTATTAAAGTCTCCCAGTATTATTGTGTGGGAGTCTAAGTCTCTTTGAAGGTCTCTAAGAACTTGCTTTATAAAGCTAGATGCTCCTTTATTGTGTGTATATATGTTTAGTATAGTTCTTCTTGTTGAATGCTCTTCTTTGTCTTTTTTGATCTTTGTTGGTTTAAAGTTTATTTTGTCAGAAACTAGGATTGCAACCCCTGGTTTGTTCTGTTTTCCATTTGTTTGGTGAATTTTTCTCCATCTCTTTATTTTGAGCCTACCTGTGTCTTTGCATGTGAGATGAGTCTCTTGAAGACAGCATACTGATGGGTCTTGGTTCCTTATCTAGTTGCCACTCTGTGTCTTTTAATTGGGGCATTTAGCCCATTTACATTTAAGGTTAGTATTGTTATGTGTAGATTTGATCATGTCATCATGATGTTAGCTGGTTATTTTTCAGACTTGTTTATGTGGCTGCTTCATCGTGGCACTGGTCTGTGTCATTGTGTTTTTGTAGTTGCTGATAATAGTTTTTCTTTTCTGTTTTTAGTGCTTCCTTCAGGAGCTCTTGTAAGGCAGGTCTGGTGGTAATGAATTCCCTCAGCATTTGCTTGTCTGAAAAGAATCTTATTTCTCCTTTGCTTATGAAGCATAATTTGGCTGGATATGAAATTCTTGGTTCAAGAGTTTTTTTCTTTATGAATGTTAAATATAGGCCTCCAATCTGTTCTGGCTTATGTGGTTTCTGTTGAGAGGTACACTATTAGACTGATGAAGTTTTCTTTATAGGTGACCTGCTCTTTTTCTCTAGCTACATTTAGCATTCTTTCTTTCGGTTCAATCTTGGAAAGTCTGATGATTATGTGTCTTGGGATGATGATGTGTAGAATCCTGCAGGGGTTCTCTGTATTTCTTGAATTTGATTCTTGGCCTCTATAGCAAGTTTGGGGACATTTTCATTGACAATATTTTGAAATATTTTTCCTAAGTTGTTTGCTTTCTCTGTGCATTTCAGGGATGCCAGTAATTTGTAGATTTTGCTTCTTTATGTAACCCCATATTTCTCAGAGGCTTTATTTGTTTATTTTCACTTATTTTTCTTTGTTTTTATCTGACTATCTTATTTCAGAGAGCCAGTCTTCAAGTTTGAAAATTATTTGCTGGGCTTGGTCTATTCTGCTGTTAATACTTGCCATTGCATTGTGAAATTCTTGTAGTGTATTTTTCCCCTCTGTCAGATCACTTAGGTTCTTCTTTGTGGCTGTTTCATCTGTCAGCTCCTGCACTGTTTTATTGTGATTATTAGTTTCCCTGGATTGGTTATACTATGTTCCTCAATCTCAGTGGTCTTCGTTCCTATCCATATTCTGAATTCTGTTTCTGTCATTTCAGCCAACTCAATCTGGTTAGGAACCCTTGTTGTAGAACTAATGTAGTCATTTGGGGGATAGAAGATATTCTGGCCATTTGATTTCCCAGAGTTCTTGCATTGGTTCTTGCCATGACTTGTAATTTTTAATTGACTGTTAGCATTGCATTATGTTGCTTCTTTTATAGAGTATTAGGCTTTATTCAGATAAGCAGTTATTTGTTGTTTAATTTGATCCTTTTGTGGTTTCTAAGGATGGATATAAAATAACCTTTAGTCAGGGATGGTTAAGCCTTACTACTGAGGTATGACCCTTCTGGGATCTCTACTGAATCACCCATATGATAAATGTAGACTCACCACTTGTCTTAACGGGACTCGAATGATTCTCAGCCTTGGTGATATCTCTGGAAATTGCTTACTGCTTTGCTTTCTAGTTGCTTAATTGCCTTAACTTATAGATTTTTTACTATACGCATTCACATCTTATTGTTCAAACAAAGACACAGGACACTTTAAGCTAGAATTACAGATTTATTTTTTAGGGTAATTTCTTCCTCTCCAGAACTCTGCATTATACCTTTTAGCCATCTCAGGCTCCTAGGTATCTGATCTCTGTCTTGTCATCTGAGCAAGGTTGTCATTTCTGCTTGGAATCTTCCTCCTTGCCCCATGGTCCAAATATGCCTCCAGGAAGAAAGCCAGATGATTTTATAGCTCCTCTCATTTGTTTCTCTTATTAGGTTTTATTGTCCTATGCTACTGGTTGTTCAGTATCTGAAAACAGTTGCTTTACATATTTTGTGCAGTTTTATCATTGTTTAAGCTGGAAGGGTTGATCTGATTCCTGTTATTTCATCATGGCCAGAAGTGAAAAGCCTCCTCCACTTAAAAAAAATATCCATTTCTTTTTGATGATACTTCTTTCTTTGTGAAACAGGCAAGTTCATATACTCTGAATGAGGGGGAATTTGGAGGGAAAAGGCAGCTGGAGAGTAGAGAAGATTTGAAATAGTCACTTTAGAGAAAAGGAGAGCAAGTCAACAGTAGAAATATAACTGGAGTGCTACACAGAAATACAAGTGAAGGGATCTTTTGAGAATTTATGGTAATACTAATTTGCCTAAGGCATTTGAATGCTTAGATGTATGCCCTCAAAAATGAGTTCACGTTGTTTTTCAGAGATTGGGATTTGTTAGATACATTAGACAAGAAGACAGAGGGGCAAGGGATGATAGAGTCCAAACAAGAGTACTATTGAATAAATCAATAATTGGATGTAAGCTGGATTAAAAGAGAAGTGAAGAAGGGAGAGGGCTAGTAGACTGGGAGATCAATGAATGGTTATATAATTTATTGTTGAACAACAAATCTGAAAGAACCATTGCTTGTTTTCAGAGAGTAAGGTGCTTGATTTCAGAGAGCAGGGTGCCTCAGTGATTTTGGAAGCAGAATGTCAGGATATCACAGGCATAAAGTTGGAGTATGGAGTGGAATTGAGCAGGTGAGATGAAGAGGTCAGGGAAACGGAGAGGTCAGAATTTTTGATGGGCTGTCGGTATTGTCTTTCAAGTTACCCAGAATGATGGGATGTTGACTAAGTCAATTTGAGCTGCTATAGCAAAATACAATAAACCAGATAGCTTATAAACAACGGAAATTTATTTCTCACAGTGCTGGATATTGGGAAGTCTAAGATCCAGGCGCTAGTAGATTTGGTGTCTGGTGAGGGCCTGGTTCTTCATAGATGGCACCCTCTTGCTGTCTCCTCATGTGGTGGAAAGTGGCAAGGCAGGTCTAGGCAGCTCTCTGAAGCCTCATACTAATCCCAGTTTTGAGGGCTCGTCCATTGTGGTTTAGTCACCTCCTAAAGGCCCCACCTTTTAATGCCATCACCTTGGGAGTTAGGATTTCAACATACAAATTTTTTTGGAACGTAATATTCAGACCATAGAAAGTAAGTTTGGAGTTAGATAATGATTGTGAGCCAGGCACATGTGGCTGAGAATTAGGATGAGTGATTTCTAATAGATAGTATTTTCAGCGTATGTAGTGGAGTCTAGTGTCTAAAGAAGCACTGTCCAATATGGTAGCCACTAGTCATGTGTGGCTATTTAAATTTAAATTAATTAAAATGAAATGAGATAATAAATTTCGTTCCTCAGTCTCACTAGCCACATTGCAAGTGCTCACTAGTTTCACGTGGCTAGTAACTCTCAGATCAGCAGCACAGCTATAGAAAATGTTGATCATTACAGAAAATTCTATTGTACAGTGCTAGTTGAGAGGACGGGTGTCATGTGAAGTATCTAGGTCTGTAGTAGACCCGTTGAGCTTGGAAACAGAAACCACCTGCAATACTCCTTCTTGTAAGCAGAAACCTTTCAGAACCAGAGGGCTCAAAAAGCAAGATCTTTCTTTTGCTGATATTGAACTAATGAAACTTGTTAAATAGTTATAAAATTCTCTAATAACCTTTATGTTAGTGAAGGAAAAGTTTTTTAAAGGCAAACGCTATAGTTAGATACAGCATACCTCTCTTTATTGGAAACATTAGGTAAGTAAATATGCAAAATATAGTATAGAAAAAAGTGGAACAAATTAAAAGCCCCCCCCCCCCCCCCCCCCGCCCGACTTCCCTCCTCTATTCTTGAGATGTTTCATATTGTTGACCTGGTCTGTAATATCTTTAGTGGTACTGGACCTCTGAGACTGTTATGTTAGGTATCATTACTTCATTTGATATAGTTTAGAAGACAATGAAAGCTATATATCCAATGTATTTAATTTTTTTCCTTAACCTTATTAACTTTAAGTTGGAATTTAAATTTGGTTACTGTTTTTACTAACAATTTTTTATCTTGAGTCCTGTCTTACATGTTTTGATCCTTAAGTGACCTTAGATTCTGTTTGGTGGTAGGCACCCTATGTTAATTGAAGATATGGAAGAATGATTAAAACACATAGTTACTTCAATGATGGAGTCTACCTATAGGTAAAATACAGGAGCTAATACTGAAATTTTTATCTTAAGAT
The DNA here is from genome assembly GCA_036589455.1 of Ateles fusciceps. NCBI lineage: Eukaryota > Metazoa > Chordata > Mammalia > Primates > Atelidae > Ateles > Ateles fusciceps. The sequence continues at coordinate 5,397,189 of JAZHEH010002789.1, read as the reverse complement.
GTGTTGTTTTACCTTTCTGGTATAATTGCAGACAAGTAAGGTGACCTTGGAAGGCATATATTAAAGATAGTACAACTACAAGACAGAACATGTGGGTCTTGCAATCACCATTTAGGTGACAACTAAACACCAACCAGGATCATCTGTTTTGGAATTTATGTGATCAAAACTGTGGACATTATTGTGATTGAGCCATCATACATTTTTATTTGTTTTTTAGCTATAGCATCTAGGATTACCTTAACTAAGAACAGTTTTCGTTGCTTTTCTCCTTCCCAGAAGTAACTGATATTATAAGTCTATGTTTCTTTCTAGACATTTTATATACTTTTGCATGTATTTGTGTGTGTGTGTGTGTGTGTGTGTGTGTGTGTGTGTGTGTGTGTGTGTGTATATATATATATATATATATATATAACTATGTGATAATGTTGTATATTGTGTCTTTTTGTTCCAGAACATGGGCTAGAGATGTATCCATTTATTATTTTAGTTGATGTACAGAATTCTGTACTGTGAATAAGTCATTATTTATTTAGCTATTCATCTGCTGATTGGCCTTTGTTTTTTGCCAATTTTTAAAATACTGTAGTTTTGAGTAAGGAAGCCAAATGCCTGATGGAGCCATGGTAAATCTAGTGCATATACAATAATTTTTAAATTTAATTTAGTAATAGGATCACGTTTCATTTACATATAAGGTGAAATAAGAAGGGGTCAGGATAATTAAATTTTAGAATAGGGGCCTGTGATTTGCAGTTTCAATAAATGGAAGGCCTTGGGAATGGCATGGCCCCTTGACACTTGTGCGGTTCCTTTGGAAAGGGATAATTTTGCTAGTCGTAATTAATTCTGTCAATTGTAGAGAAATATTGGAAAACAAAGCATCTGAAATAGCCCATTGATTTCCCAGAATATTTTTGGTATCTGTAGCTGGTACCAGTCTCGGGCTGGGCTCATCTTCTGAAAATCCATTGTCCCAAAATGAGTTGATTTCTCCCAGGTAGTCTACAAACTATAATTTAATGATATGTTTCTTTGACCTGGTATATATTTCATGTTTATATCATCTGTTAAAAACAAGATTTTGGCCCATAGATAATACGCTGATGGGGTTGGGGAAGAGAAGTAAATTAGGTTCTTATAAATAAAAATTTAGGAAATGATAGTAATTTGTGAATTTTTAGCAAACAATGGGAATAGTACAGAAACTGTTACTTCCTTGAAATGACATTGCTTATATGAAATTTTTTAAAAATGTTGCTCTCTGCCTACTAAGTTAGAGATTAAGAATGACTGAATCATTTGGGATTGAAATACAATTGTAGCTATAGATTTTCCTTTTTTTTTCTGAGAAAAGTTAGATATCTTACATTCTTATAACTTTCAGTTACATATGAAACACACTAGATATTTTTATTATATATAGAAAAATTGAAAATATGTATTTGTAGAATCATCTAATGAAGCAAAGAATCTTTTTTGTAAAGTCACAAATCTGATTTATCTTTCTGAAAAAATAAATCTTCATCATGCAATTAATTAATACATATATTTGAGCCTTTATGTGAAAAGTAGAGTACTTGACTTCATGAAGAATATATATTAAATGTAATTAGAATATTGACATCCTAATGGTTGGTGAGATTTTAATATGACAGTGGATGAGAACTTCTGAAGCTGGAGTGTTATAAAATCTTACATTCTGTGAATCATGATAGTTTTATAAGTCTGTCCATGAAAAATCTTGGACATTAGTCAAGTGAGACTGGCTTAGGGGGGAAAAAATAAAGATTTCTTCACAGTAAATGTCCCAGATCTTTTGTGTCACTTTGATCCAGCTCTTATTCACGTGTCCCTTTTCATCATTGTTTTGTGTCATCTGCTTAGTTCTGTTATCTTGTCTTTTATCCCATCAAGCTCTTAGCAGTCTCATGGAGATCTCAAGACTTATGCCTCTTCTTAGCCCCCTGTATAATTCCTTGCCTTCCTACAACTGCTTTGGGTTTTTCTCTCCTGTGTCTCATTATTAATAGAATGTGAACTCTGTGCTTTATTGTTTTCCATTCTCAAAAGTTAATTACATTTAGACCAGCATGGGGAAGAAGAATTAAAAAGAATATGTTTATAAAATTTCAAATGGAGTAATCTGCAAAGATAGTTTGGAGTCATTATAGTAATTGTGGCAGAGGGTAACATTTTGTGAGTATTTACCTTCTTTTTATTTTAAATGTGTCCTAATGTTTATATTATTAATAAAATTATTTGCCATACTCTGAGGGTATAGAATGAAAATGTTGCATAAAGTAATACAGTCACTTAATTTTGAATAACTAGCCATATTTTCTCTGGCAAACCTTTAAATAAAAGAACTCCAACTCTCGTTTCTTTAAAAAATGTAAAGATCTCTTAGTTGTCAAACCTTGGTTATAATAATAATTAACATCTATCACATAACCCATTTTCATGAAGTAGGATTATTAACATCATTACTTAATTTAAAAGTGTTATCACTTTTTACTTTAATCCCATATATTTTTATCTTCCTAATGACTTATACCATTGAGACTTATAAGGTAGTCAATTATATTTCAAGGTCAGAGAAAAAGAATTAAGAAAACAACTGCTCTCACACCACTTTTTAAAAATAATAATTTTAACTGAGAAGAGTCAAGCTAGAAGGTGAGAGGTTCATAAAAAATTGTCACTTTCATTTTTGTCAGCCTGAACAACAGAAAATATGTAATAATGTAAAATATTCACGTTTTCTGTTTATTATGATGTCTTATTATGACATGATAATTTCCTTTTTTCAAAGTGCATGTTCTCATATGCAGTTTTAAAAAACGTTTTTTCATGTTTGAATTTGTCCTCGATGAGTCATAATTTATGTTTTTTAATTGAATACTACCCTTGATTAGATGATATTTTAAAATTAAAATATTTGAATTATGCAGTTCAACTTTGTATAAACTTTTTTTTACAAATGTTATATTTGTTTTTTAAATTACACCTACTTATTTTAAGAAAAAAAGTAATAGCGGAATAAACAAAAATAACTTGTGTATTATCTCATCACTCACATATAAACATTATTATTGTTTTGGCAAATAAAACTGGAAATATGCTATACATAGTTTTGTATCTTGTTTTTGGGGCATGGGGTGACATTATTTATACTTATATTTTCAAAGAATCATTCTGGCATCTATTGAAGTATAGACTATAGGTATGCAAAAGTGGAAACAGAGAGACAATTTAGGAGGCTAACAGTAAAATCCAGTTCAGTTCTAAGAAGAATGGCTTAGGACAGAGTGGTAGGAGTAAAGAGAGGTTAGATTCTGCATGTATTTGCTTTTAAATGTAACACTTACGTAATTTTCTAACGGATTAGATATGAATGTTAGAGAGATGAATCAAGGACAATCCTGAGCATCTGGGTGAATGGGATTGCTATTTATTGAACAGTTATTAAGATTATTTAAAAGCTTATTTTAATAAACCATATAATATTCCTTGTCATGAATGTGCTAAAATGTATTTAACTATTTTCCTGTTGTTGGATATTCAGATTGTATTCCTTTTTCACTATTTAAAATTAAGATGAACATCTTATAATTAGATCTTTGACTACATAGCTGGTTATATTCTCAGGATAGCACTCAAGGAGCAGATTGAGTCAAAAGATACAGATATTTTAAAGTTGTGTGTGTGCTTGCATGTATGTGTTTCTTTAAGGCTATGGATGCTTTTTCAGTTCTGATGTTTTTCTGAGAGGGTGTGTAAGAGCACTTGTCTAATTTCATTCTCATCGGCATTGGCTATCATTAGCTGTTACCATTAAAACACCAATAACAACAAATCAAAACCAAGAACCTTTGCCAGTGTGACAGATAAGAAAAGGTACCTTGTCTTGCTTTGCATTAAGCATAAAAAGGAATAATAAATTTTTTTCATAGGTGTTTTCTGTTTCTATAGTTTACGTAAAGTTAATTTGTTATTTGTAGTGTAGTTTGAGAAAACAGTACCAACATTACGGAGCACATATACTTTGGTTAGGCACATTGCAAGGCACTTCATATTATTTTATTTAACAGTCACAACATGTTAAGATTGCAGAAAGAAATATAATTGCAAAGAACTTGACAATGCACATGAGGATGCTGCTTTATATAAAAGCCAAATATATTTTTAATATTACACGAAAGGCTTGATTCCCTTTGGGCCCTTCACAGTTTTAAAGAATGCTACTGTTGAAAATTCTAATTTTAGTTTGTCATAGCAGGAGATTTTCGTATTTTATATTTAAGAAAAATAAAATGCTTTACACCTATTTAAAGGGACAGTTGATAATGTGATGTTTTCTTTATATATTGTAAGAATATTTTCATGACAGAAAAAAATTTGCCTTTTATCAAAATCATTCTTAGGTAAATTTTAGAACAGACATTGCTAGACTTGAAATTATGCATTCTTGTTACTTGTCATACGTTGCCCACTTAAAGAAAACTTAATAGCATTGAATCTGATTTCCCCTATCAAGCCACCTAGTCATATTCTGAATTAATCAGGCTACACAGTAGAGAATTTTTTTTTCTGAGCTTTACAAGAAGTTGTACCATTTATTATCAAAATTCTCGTTTTATTAAATGAAAAAACATGACATATTGGCTTTTCACTTTTCAAACCATGTATCTGTATTTATCTCTATACACATGCACATACTCAGTTACGTGTATATACATACACCATATATTTTATATAAATACATCATAGGTTTCACTTATATGCCTATAGACAATATCAAAATTTATATACAACACATAATTATATATATAATTACACATTTAATTATGTATTAATTTTATATGTAAATAAATATATATATATATGTATGTATATCAGGATGTTTATTGTTAGAAATATATTCTGTGACATGCTTTGGGTGTGGTTGTTGTCATTTGTGTGTTCAGTGTCCTATTGACGCTTTGCTTTTATGTCCCTTTCAACAGTTACTGGTATGCTGCCCCCAGGTGTTGGCAAGTACTTTGATTCATGTGATCTCATGGTCTGAATTTACAAAGCCTGTTTTAGCTAAGGTCAGGATTAGAATTATGACTTTCACTTTAGCTAAGGTCAAGATTAGAATTATGACTTCAATGAAAGATGTTTTTTTTAATTACAAAAGGAATTCTAATTCCTTTAATAAAAGATGTTAAAAAACATCTTTTATTAAAATAGATGAACAGAACAACGTATATACAGGAAGTTGGCTGATATCTATCATGCGAACTCTTTAAGAAACAAATATCTTTGTACAATGAGGTGCCTTTCTTTTAATTATAGTTTTATTGATCCAAACTTTCCAGGCATTTAGAGTAAAACACTTTTTCTCTTATTATTTCCATTTCAAAGGCCTAGCCTAACCTTTTCCCCTCCTATTACTTTCTTGTTCTTCTTTTTTTTTTAATTTATTTTACTTTTGGTGCATATTATTATATCTAGTATTTCTCCCCATGTTATCCCTCCCCACCCCCATTGTCTCTCCCCCTACTGCCTCCAACTGTCCCCTGTGTGTGATGCTCCTCTCCCCTGAGTCCACGCGTTCTCGTTGTTCAACACCCACCTATGAGTGAGAACATACAGTGCTTGGCTTTCTGTTCTTGGGTCAGTTTGCTGAGAATGATAGTTTCCAGATTCATCCAAGTCCCTATAAAGGACACAATCTCATCGTTTTTTATGGCTGAGGTGCCTTTCTTATTAATCTTTACTTTTGTCTATCCCTAGATTTATCACAGTACTCCGTTAGAATGGTCCCTTCTAATTTACTCTGACACCCTCTGGTGGTCACATCGTTGTCTGGATTCCAAGGTGGCTCACGGTACTATTAGGAAGTGGTCATTATCTACATGGCTTTAGATGTCAGGCCAGTTTGCTATTAAAATGATTTCTTTCCTCTTGGGTTCTCAGATTGAATGATGGTGATACATTTATTATACTTAGAGAAGTAATATTATTGAAGAGATTGAAGGAGTTTTTACTTTTCCCCTGCTCTAACTCTCTCAAGGTTCCTCTTGTGGTATGGAAACAGAATACAAAAAAAGAGAATCAACCTCAGATTTTCTTCTTCATCCACCTGTGACTGAATTTCAGATGAGAATATTTTTCTAGTTTACCTTATTAGAAATAGAACCTATTAATTTGCCTTGTGTTTGTCGAATTTAGATTGCTATAGTCTCCTGCATTAAAGACACCAAAATACAGACAAGGAGTAGATGATATCAGACATTGCATAGATCAATATTAGTTCAGAGACTATTTCTTTAATAATGTAGGTAGAAGGAAAATAGAGGTATCACATCTTTGCATTCTCATAAGGATTCTGAGTTATGCTAATAATGTAACCATTATAAAATGGATGCTTTAAGTGGATGTAGATTCTCTGTAATCCTCTAATTTCCTGGAAATACATATATAATAATAAATATAAATTATACATAGAAAGTTAATTAAGGATCAGAGTTTTAATAAATTGGTCCAATGTCACCTATTAGTAAATTTTGGAGTCAGAACTTGAACTCAGTTCCTGGTGGTCTAGTGGCTAGGGAGAAAAAGAACTTGAACTCAGAATTGCCCAACTTCATCACCCTCCCTATTTCCAATATATGGTTTTGTTTTAAGTTTGGGACATTTTCTAAGAGATTTTTTTTTTTAAAGAAAATTGTTTAAAATATTTAGGAATGGAAATTGGAGTAATTCTAGAAGTGTCTTAATCTGCAGCTAATAGCAACTATTTAGCTGTCAAATTATTTATTTCAAATGAGTATAATTTAGACTACTTGAAGTTCAGTTCAGTATTGGTGGTAGGAGAGCACCAAAATGAGGTAGATACTAAGCTTCCAGAGGATTAACATTTTTACTTTGTGAAATAATACTCCATAGACTCTTCAAAATTCAATCTCATTTTCTCCTATTTGGGTTTCTTTTCTCTCTGTCTGGAACATCTATTAGACTATCAGAAGTTGAATATCCTAGTTCTGTCCTCTATGGCTCTTATATTTTAAAAATATTTTCTGTCTTCTTATTTTAGATTCTGGTAGCTTCTCTTTACTCTTTCTGTTGAAATGCTTTATATGGTAGGCATATTTTAATTTCTCAGAATTGCTTTTAATTTCTCACTCTCTTTTCATGGCATCTTTTTTAAAGTTTCTGTATTTTCTTAAATTACAGTTTTTAAAACTGCATGTTTAACAAGCAAATAACAATAAACAATCATTTAAGTTCTCTGAATTATCTTTCTTCTGAGATCTTCATATGTTTTTCCATTTGTTTTTGTTGATCCCCTTCTTTTATGCTGAAGGCCGTGGAAGATTATAATTTCCAAAAATGGCCACAGCAATATTCCTGATCCCACAAGTGCTTCTAGAACCTTGCTATTCCCATATAAAGATGCGGAGACTGTTTCTCTCTTTTGAATTGAATGGGCCTTTGTGAAGTGACAGTGTATGGCTTTTGAAACTATGTCATAAAGACATGGCTTCTCCCTGATTTTCTTTTTCTCTCTTAATTTTCTCTGTTGGAAACCAGGTATCATTCTCTGGGGAAGCCTGGGTCACGTGGTGAACTAGGGATGAATATACTCAGCTAACAGGTCAGCTAGGGTCTCAAGCAACAAGCTAGCATCAAATGTCAGACATGTGTAAATAAGCCTTCAGATGACTTCATATACCAGCCTTCAGCTGAGGCTGCAGATACTAGGAAACAGTGAATCCCTGCTTTGCCATATTCTGTTTCCTGATTCATGCAATCCTTGTCTCATAACGGTAATTTGACACCATTATGTTTTAGATTAATTTTTTATATGTAACCCTGGAACATATGACAGATTGTTCTAAATTGTAACTGAAACAAAGGCTTTTGTCAAATTTATGGAAAGCTTTGTTTGGTCGTTCACATTTAAGAATGAAGAAGAAAATGCTAACTAGCTCTTTGTATATAGATAAGACTTGGTGACTGGTTGGCTTTCCTTTAGGGTGGATGGGCTATGAGCTTGCTGTTAGGCTTGGCAACCCTCAAATAAATGTGCTGGTCTGTGCTTTTTGGCACCACCACTCATAACTACTTGCCTATTTCTCCCTTAGAGATGTCATTCAATTTTTATGTGGTGTTTGTTTTATGAAATAAATACCTTCTTTTTTCTCCCTTGCAGGTAAATGTCTGCTTACGGTTTTGTATGATTGTGTGTGTGTGTGTGTAGGGGGTCATGTGGGTGTGGTTGGTCATTCCAAGTATAGTCTTTTAATTAATTTCTATCTTCTACACCTTGATTTACTCCCACCCTGTATTGTAGTGTTTTTACAACTTGAGCCTCCTCTAGGTTGTAGAGCATTACTTCTCTTTTCTGTACATATCTCCTACATATACTCTAAGTTGAAGATTGAAGCTTTCACTGCTTTCTAAAATGGAATTTTGCCAGAGAGAGGAAGTATCATCTTGAACTAGACTTTGGACCTTCTTGAGTCAGTTGCTTGTTTATTTTCGTAGAAATCTTTCATTTTATTCAAGTTTGAAAGTGTTTCAAGTTTGAAAGTGTTTCAGATACACCTAGAGGAATGCCATATCTTTCCTTATAATCATTAAAAATTCCTATTATCTGATATTGTCACCTGTTTCTTATTTTTAATTTTGTGTATTTGTCCTTTTAATCAGATTAAGCTAGCTTGTGAGGGTGCCCTAGATTATGTTTCTTTTAGATCGATTAGGCCACTTGAGTTCAAAGACCTTGTGATTTTTGAGCCTTTAGTTTGTTGTAGCTTAATAAGCTTTTCTGCTTCTAAGTAATTTTTTTGTATGTCTGAGCAATTCATGTTAGAATTCTCCATACCCTATCTACTTTCCTATGGGTCACAATGAAGGAAAAGGATTAATCTTTTTATTTCTTAGAATCCGTTTTTAAAATCTGAGGTGAGGACCTTTCTTTCTTAGAAGTCTTCAATAGTAGGATTTCATGAGAGAGTAAATGTAGAGGATATAGGAATATAAAGGAATAAAATATAAATTAATATTTTACACGTAAGATTGACAGTACTGCTAATAACAGAGGGCAAGGGAATCAGTTTGGGCAATGTGAAACATGATTTCAGCTTTTGGTTTTGTTTTATTTTGAGATGATTATAAATTTGGGTGAGGAAATGCATAGTTGTTGGTTGTAGTAAAGTGTTAAAGACGTAAAGAGTAGATGAAACATCTTGAAGGCGTGAAAGAGCAAATAAATGTAGGAAAGATCTAAATTTGGAAGACAGGAGGAAAAAGAAAACAAACAGTACTTAGGAAAGTCATATGTGAAGAATTTTGCTGAGAAAGTGTCCAGTAACATCAAATGCCCGTACACATTAGGTGTTTAGTTTTTACTTATTTTTTTGAGACAGAGTCTCACTCTATCACCAGGCTGGAGTTCAGTGGCATGATCCCGGCTCACTGCAACTTCCATTTTCCGGTTTCAAGCAATTCTCCTGCCTCAGCCTCTGGAGTAGCTGGGACTACAGGCACACACCACTACCGCCCAGCTAATTTTTTGTACTTTTAGTAAAGACGGGGTTTCACCATGTTGGCCACCACGATCTCCATCTCTTGACCTCGTGATCCACTCGCCTCGGCCTCCCAAAGTGCTGGGATTACAGGCGTGAGCCACCGCGTCTGGCCGATTTATTGATTTTTTGGAAGGGTTTTTTGTGTCTCTATCTCCTTCGAAAACAATGAGAACAAAGACACAACGTACCAGAATCTCTGGGACACATTTAAAGCAGTGTCTAGAAGAAAATTTATAGCAATAAATGCCCACATGAGAAGCCAGAAAAGATCTAAAATCGACACCGTATCGTCAAAATTGAAAGAGCTAGAGGAGCAAGATCAAAAAAAATTCAAAACCTAGCAGAAGACAAGAAATAACTAAGATCAGAGCAGAACTGAAGGAGATAGAGACACAAAAAACTCTTCAAAAAATCAATAAATCCAGGAGCTGGTTTTTTGAAAAGATCAACAAAATTGACCACTAGCCAGATTAATAAAAAAGAGAAGAGAGAAGAATCAAATAGATGCAATAAAAAACAAAACAATAAAGGGGATATAATCATGGATTCCACAGAAATACAAACTACCATTAGAGATTACTACAAACAACTCTATGCACATAGATCAGTAAACTTGGAAGAAATGGCTAAATTCCTGGACACTTCCACCCTCCCAAGCATAAGCCAGGAAGAAATCAAAACCCTGAATAGACCAATAAGAAGGGCTGAAGTTGAGGCAGCAATTAATAGCCTACCAACCAAAAAAAAAGCCCAGATCCAGATGGGTTCACAGCCGAATTCTACCAGACATACAAAGGGGAGCTGGAATTGTTTGGAATAGTTTCCTTCTGAAACTATTCCAAACAATACAAAAAGAGGGAATCCTTCCCAAATCATTTTATGAGAACAACATCATCCTGATACCAAAACCCGGCAAAGACTCAACAAGAAAAGAAAACTTCAGGCCAATATCCATGATGAACATAGATGCAAAAATCTTCAATAAAATACTGACAAACCGATTGCAACAGCACATCAAAAAGCTTATCCATCATGATCAAGTAGGCTTCATCCCGGGGATGCAAGGCTGGTTCAACATACACAAGTCTATAAATGTAATCCACCACATAAACGAAACCAAAGACTAAAACCACATGATTATCTCAATAGATGCAGAGAAGGCCTTTGGCAAAGTTCAACAGTCCTTTATACTAAACACTCTCAATAAACTAGGTATTGATGGAACATATCTCAAAATAATAAAAGCTATTTATGACAAACCGACAGCCAATATCATACTGAATGGGCAAAAACTGGAAGCATTCCCTTTGAAATCTGGCCTTAGACAAGGATGCCGTCTTTCACCACTCCTATTCAATATAGTATTGGAAGTTCTAGCCAGAGCAATCAGGCAAGAAATGGAAATAATCTACCCATCTGACAAAGGGCTAATATCCAGAATCTACAAAGAACTAAAACAGATTTACAAGAAAAAACAAACCCATTCAAAAGTCGGGGGAAGGACATGAACAGTCACTTTTCAAAAGAAGATGCCAACAAACATATGAAAAAATGCTCATCATCTCTGGTCATTAGAGAAATGCAAATCAAAACCACATTGAGTTACCATCTCACACCAGATAGAATGGTGATCATTAAAAAATCTGGAGACAACAGATGCTGAAGAGGATGTGGAGAAATAGGAACACTTTTACACTGTTGCTGGGAGTGTAAATCAGTTCAACCATTGTGGAAGACAGTATGGCGATTCCACAAGGACCTAGAAATAGAAATTCCATTTGAGCCAGCAATCCCATTACTGGGTATATATCCAAAGGATTATAAATCATTCTATTATAAAGACACGTGTTCATTGCAGCACTGTTTACAATAGAACAGACCTGAAACCAACCCAAATGCCCATTGATGATAGACTGGACAGGGAAAATGTGGCACATATACACCATGGAATACTATGCAGTCATAAAAGACGATGAGTTCATGTTCTTTGTAGGGACATGGATGAATCAAAACCATCATTCTTAGCAAACTGACACAAGAACAGAAAACCAAACACTGCATGTTCTCACTCATAGGTGCATGTTGAACAGTGGGAACACATGGACATAGGGGAGCATCACACACTGGGGTCTGTTGAGGGGGAGTAGGGAGGTTGGGGAGGGATAACATGGGGGAGAAATGCCAGATATAGGTGACTGGGAGATGGAGGCAGCGAACCACATTGCCGTGTATGCACCTATGCAACAATGCTACATTTTCTGCACATGTACCCCAGAACCTTAAGTGCAATAATGTGTGTGTATATATATATATATATATATAAATAAATAATTAAAAAAAATACAAACAAAACTGGAAATTAGATTATGTAAAAAAGTACTACATTAGGAATCTTTTTAGAGCTGAAGAATTAAAACACACTTGACACGTTCTTAATCTTCTAATTCTATTAATTTATGAAACCTGGAACTGGATGTTTACTGGTATTTTTTTTTCTACATGGTAATTATACTAATAAATATCTTTGACTGTGACCTTGGAATTTATATTGCAATAGGAAAGATTTATTATAAGTCAGTGCTTTGGAAGAAAAATGAGATTATTGCGTAAGTGGATTACATGTTAAGCATATGTACTTGCATACCATTTGTTCCAGTTAGTTTTGAGCTTTAACTTGTCTTTAGTTTTTCTTTAAAAAACAGAGAGGGTTCTTATTAAATTCAGACTCCTGACAGTTCTTTGTAATATTATTGAGTCAACTACAAAGTAACTGCTTTACCTTGAAATGTGCAAAAGGAATCAATAGGCTTACAAAACTGCCTTTAAAAAAATGTTTGTAATCATATTTTCCTGATAGCCTGAATATCAGTGTGTATGACCTTTCTTGGTTTGTTTCTTTCTTTGGTTTTGTTGCAATATTAAAGTCCCTTATAGTTAGAGGGTGTTTGAGTATTTTGGTTTTGATTTTTTTTTGTCCCCTGCTTCAGCCTCCTACTTTTTTGTCTTCCTTCTTTCTATCTTTTTTTTTTTTTTTTTTGGTAAAGAAGTACTACTTAACAAGGAATTTTCCTTAGGGTGTCTTTATTTTTCAGTTCAATCAACTTTTCCCGTGATCTTCTTTTTCTTTTTGCTAAAGTTAAGTCAATACAGAATTTTATTTTTTAAACTTTTGATTTGAAATGCCATAGAAATGCCAAATAAATCTACAGTGGGCATTTAAATGGTAAGATACAAGTCAAATCCCTTTCTACTTTAATTTGACCTTATCCAGCTGTGGTTGGCATTTGATCCCTTGGCGCGCCTTCCTTAAATGAGGTTGCATTTTCATCTGAAATACAGTCATGTGTCCTTTAAGGATGGGGCTGTGCTCTGAGAAATATGTCGGACAATTTTGTTCTGCAAACATCATATAATACACAGACCTGCATACATAGCTTTCTACACACATAGGCTCTATGGTAAAGCAATTTGCTTCTAGGCTACAAACCTGTACAGAATGTTACTGTACAGAATGCTGTCGACAGTTGTAACACAATGGTAAGGATTTGTGTTATCTGAACAGAGAAAAAGTACAGTAGAAATATTGTACAGAAGATAAAAATCATATACCTGTGTAGAGCACTTACCATGAATGGGGCTTGAGGGACTGGAAATTGCTCTAAGTGACTCAGTGAATGAGTGGTGAGTAAATGTGAAGACGTAGGATGTTACTGAATACTACTGTAGACTTTATAAGCACTATATACTTTGACTTCTTTGCAACACTTAGCCTAAAGCACAAACATACTGTAAAGCTGTACAAGAAAACATTTTCTTTATATTCTTATTCAGTAAGTGTTTTTCTCTTTTGAAATCCTTTTTTAACATTTAAAACTTTTTTGGTAAAAACTAAGACATGAATACACAAGTTAGCCTAGGTCTGCACGGGGTCAGGATCATGAAGATATTACTAGGTGATAGGAAATTTTCAACTTCATTATAATCTTTTTATTTTTTATTTTTTATTTTTTGAGGCTGAGTTCTGCTCTGTTGCCCAGGCTGGAGTGCAGTGGTGCAATCTTGGCTCACTGCAACCTCCAACCTTCCAGGATCAAGTGATTCTCCTGCCTTAGCCTCCCGAGTAGCTGGGATTACAGGCACACACCACCATGCCTGGCTAATTTTTTTGTACTTTTTAGTAGAGATGGGGTTTCGCCATGTTGGCCAGGCTGGTCTAGAACTCCTGACCTCAGGTAATCCGTCCGCCTCAGCCTCCCAAAGTGCTGGGATTACAGGCATGAGCCACTACACCCAGTCTCATTATAATCTTATGAGACTACCATAGTATACATGGTCCAGTGTTGACTGAAACCTTATGTGGTACATGGCTTTATACATTTCTATCTGGAAACTAAAGTGTTCAAATATATATAACTATTTGGAATTTTGTAAATGATATTTATGTTATTCCACTTAAAATCTGTGACTGAAGTTGATTTTTGTCATTGTTGAATAAGTCTTTCATTTCTTTAAATAAAGAATTTTCTCTATAATTAGTTGAATTGAATTGGTAATAGGCCAAAATACTTTATTAATACAAATATGCAATTTTATTATCTTATGACTTGTATTTGCTTTAGTGGTTTTATTATTAACTGCAATGAGGGTTCTTGATAAACTTATAAGCCTCCTATGTTGAGGCTTAAGAGACTATGTAAATTTTTTGACATTTGTCCTTGCATTAGATAAAAATAGCTAGGATTTATTTCCTTGGCACTTGGCTAAATTATTTGCAGATAATAATTTCTCATCTAATCTTTAAAACAATTTTTAAAATAACTATTATTACCCATCATTTGCAGATGAGGAAACAAAGGCACAGAGAATTTAACCTAGTCCAAGTTGCAGAGCTAATAATTAGTGGAGCAAGGACCTGCACCCAGAGATGTTTATTGAGAATGACAATACCGTAGTAAGATTTTTCTCTTTTAGAAAAATTTTCTTTGAATGCGCTACAAAAATGACCCAGACTATATAGTTTATGAAAATACTTGTTGTTTCAGTGGGCCCAATTGTAAAGTAATAAATAGTACATTATAATCTAAAGGACTAATTAAAATTTATTCACTTTTTGAGCGTGATTATTTTAGTTCTCATTAATCTGAGACTTAGCGATCGTTTTGTTTCAGAAATATTCAGTTTAATTGTAGTCAATCATAGTAACCAACTTTAGAATATTACGTTTGTAGTAGAATGAGCATAAATTTATATGTCTCAGTCTTTGGAGGTAATTATCTAATTATATGTTCGTATTTCCACCATGATTAAGTGGCGATGTTTAGTTCATTTCAGAGGTAATTTTACCCCATGTGGGAATATGTATTCTAAATCATTATACCTTTCTGTTTATAGAAAACATTTAATTAACATGCTCAAGTTTTATTTGGAAGTTTAGTAATATTGCACTGTTACATCACATCACTATAAGATGTTATTTCAGAAAACACCATTATTTATTCATCTTAACAAATTGCATTTTATTTTAATATATTCACAATGAAGAGGCTACCCAATGAATATGACTTTATAATGCTTTGATCTTATGGAGTGCTGGAAAGTATTATTTTCTATGTTTTAGTCCAGAAAATGTATGAAGTAGTATTAACCTTGATAAAATTAGAATGTCTGAAACTGCAAAGGGTAAAGCATATTTGTCAGTTTTATCTTTTGCTAGCAAAAGTCTGGCCAATTGCCAAAATATGGTTAGGGACGTATATGCACTCTGCAAGGATTATTGTTAAGAGTACCAACAAGGAAAATCACTACGATAGATGAAACAGGATGCTACTTTATCGTGGTTTTATCTTATTTTAGGAGTAAAGTCAGAGTATCAAAGCAAACCAAAATCATCAAGATTACATCTGTGATGGAAACAGAATTCATCTGTTTCTGATCTGTGTCCTGTGACACAGAACATAGAGTCCTTGTGGAATTTAGAAAATAATTTATCAGTGAAGAATGTTGATTTAGGGTTTCTAAGCTGTGTCGTGGCTAAAAGTCTTAAAAACAGCAACTTTATTTGGGGGAGAGGGTTTGGCAAAATCCTGGGAGTCAGATGGATATTTATTATGATGTGACTATAAGCTTAAGAAATACTAAAGCCCTGTTTATTCCCTAGAGGGAAACAGGTCACTGAAATCTTCCCCCACACCAAAGAGTTGAATAAATGATAGTGATTAAATTTAGTTGCATATTAGATGTATTTGTGTTTACTATTTGAGAAAAAGTTACATAACTGAGCAATTTCCTATCTTTGTTTACTAGAGCACATTAAAAATCAATTTTAATTACTATTGTTATGAAACCCTGTATCTAAACTCAGATTTTGTGATGAAAGTTGAGCTTATGAAGCTTGTGTCAGTTACATTTTTTTTTTTTTTTTTGCGATGGTGTTTCTCTTTTGTTGTCCAGGCTGGAGTGCAATGGCACAATCTCGGCTCACTGCAACCTCTGCCTTTCAGGTTTAAGCAAGTCTCCTGCCTCAGCCTTCCAAGTAGCTGGGATTACAAGTGTGTACCGCCAAGCTAATTTTGTGTTTTTAGTAGAGACAGGGTTTCACCATGTTGGTTAGACTGGTCTTGAACTCCTAACTTCAAGTGGTCCACCTGCCTCAGCCTCCCAAGGTACTGGGATTAAAGGCGTGAGCCACTGTGCCCGGCTATCAATTGCTTTTTTTTAATTATATAAAGTTTATACACATTATATTGAAAATAATGAAAAATACTAACAAGGAAAAAGCGTTTCATTACTATTTTGGTATATCCCTTTCATATTTTTAAGTATACCTATATATATATATATATATATATATATACATGTATATTAGTAATTTATCATATGCATATTAAAACATGGTATCATGTTTTATAGTATTGAACCCTTCTTTTTTATGGTTGTCTTCCATTTTTTTTAATTTTTAAATTATTTTTCTGTTATGTCCTTATATCTTCATACTGACTTAAGTCTAAAGTGACTTGCTGTGATTTTTTTAAAATTATACTTTAAGTTCTGGGGTACAAGTGCAGAATGTGCAGGTTTGTTACATAGGTATACACATCCCATAGTGGTTTACTGCATCCATTAACCCATCATCTTCATTAGGTAATTTCTCCTAATGCTATCCCCTCCCCCTAGCCCACCTACCCCAGACAGGCCCCAGTGTGTGATGCTCCCCCTCCCTGTTTCCATGTGTTCTCATTGTTCAACTCCCACTAATGAGTAAGAACACGCAGTGTTTGGCTCAATGTTCCTGTGTTAGTTTGCTGAGAATGATGGTTTCCAGCTTCATCCACGTTCCTGCAAAGGACATGACCTCATCTTTTTTTATGGCTGCGTAGTATTCCATCATGTATATGTGCCACTATCCAGTCTATCATTGATGGGCATTTGGGTTGGTTGTTATTTGTTATTGTAAACAGTGTCTTTGTTATTGTAAACAGTGCTGCAGTAAACACATGTGTGCATGTGTCATTATAGTAAAATGGTTTATAATCCTTTGGATATATACCCAGTAATGGGATTGCTGGTTCAAATGGTATTTCTAGTTCTAGATCCTTGAGGAATCACCACACTGTCTTCCACAATGGTTGAACTAATTTGCACTCTCATCAACAGTATAAAAGTGTTCCTGTTTCTCCACATCCTCTCCAGCATCTGTCTCCAGATTTTTTAATGATCACCATTTTAACTGGTGTGAGATGGTTTCTCAGTGGGTTTTGATTTGCATTTCTCTAATGACCAGTGATGATGAGCTTTTTTTCATGTTTGTTGGCTACATAAATGTCTTCTTTTGAGAAGTGTCTCTTCATATCCTTAACCCACTTTTTGATGGGGTTGTTTGTTTTTTTCTTGTAAATTTATTTTTTTGTAGATTCTGGATGTTAGCCCATTGTCAGATGGATATATTGCAAACCCATTTTGTAGGTTGCCTGTTCACTCTATTGATAGTTTCTTTTGCTGTGCAGAAGCTCTTTAGTTTAATTCGATCCCGTTTGTTGATTTTTGGCTTTTGTTGCCATTGCTTTTCGTGTTTTAGTCATGAAGTCTTGTCCATGCCTATGTCATGAGTGGTATTGTCTAGGTTTTCTTCTAGAGTTTTTATCGTTTTAGGTCTTATGTTTAAGTCTTTAATCCATCTTGAGTCAATTTTTGGATAAGGTATAAGGAAGGGATCTAGTTTCAGCTTTCTGCTTATGGCTAGGCAGTTTTTTCAACACCATTTATTAAATAGGGAATCCTTTCCCCATTGCTTGTTTTTGTCAGGTTTGTCAAAGATCAGATGGTTGTAGATGTGTGGCATTATTTTTGAGGCCTCTGTTCTATTCCATCAGTTTACACATCTGTTTTGGTACCAGTTCTATGCTGTTTTGGTTGCTGTAGCCTTGTAATGTAGTTTGAAGTCAGGTAGCATGATACCTCCAGCTATGTTTAGAATTGTCTTGGCTATGTGGGTTCCTTTTTGGTTCCATATGAAATTAAAGTTTGTTTTTTTCCAATTCTGTGAAAAAAGTCAATGGTAGCTTGATGGGGATAGCACTGAATCTTTAAGTTACTTAGGGTGGTATGGCCATTTTCACGATATTACTTCTTCCTATCCATGAGCATGGAATGTTTTTCCATCTGTTTGTGTCCTCTCTTATTTTCTTGAGCAGTAGTTTGTAGTTCTCCTTGAAGAGGTCCTTCACATCCCTTGTAAGTTGTATTCCTAGGTATTTTATTCTCTTTGTAGCAATTGTGAATGGGAGTTTGCTGAGGATTTGGCTCTCTGTTTGTCTGTTATTGATGTGTAGGAATGCTTGTGATTTCTGCACATTGATTTTGTATCCTGGGACTTTGCTGAAGTTGCTTATTGGCTTAAGGAGATTTTGAGCTGAGACGATGGGGTCTTCTAAATATACAATCATGACATCTTTAAACAGAGACAATTTGACTTTCTCCCTTCCTATTTGAATACCCTTTATTTCTTTCTTTTAATACTATGTTGAATAGGAGGGGTGAGAGAGGGCATCCTTGTCTTGTGTCAGTTTTCAAATGGAATGCTTCCAGTTTTTGCCCATTCAGTATGATATTGGCTGTGGGATTGTCATAAATAGCGCCTATTATTTTGTGATATGTTCCATCGTTACCTAGTTTATTAAGAGTTTTTATCTTGTAGGGCTGTTGAATTTTGTCTAAGGTTTTTCCGCATCTATTGAGATAATTATGGTTTTTGTCATTGGTTCTGTTTATGTGATGGATTACGTTTATCGATTTGCATAGGTTGAACTAGCCTTGCACCCCAGTAATGAAGCTGACTTGATCGACGTAGATAACCTTTCTGATGTGTTGCTGGATTTGGTTTGCCAGTATTTTATTGAGGATTTTTGCATCAATATTCATCAGGGAAATTGGCCTGAAATTTTCTTTTTTTAAATGTGTCTCTGTCAGGTTTTGGTATCAGGATGGTGCTGGCCTCATAAAATGAGTTAGGGAGGAGTCCCTCTTTTCTATTGTTTGGAATAGTTTCAGGAGGAATGGTACCAGCTACTCTTTGTACCTCTGGTAGAATTTGGCTGTGAACGCATCTGGTCCTGTACTTTTTTTGGTTGGTAGGCTATTATTTACTGCCTCAATTTCAGAACTTGTTATTGGTCTCTTTGGGGATTTGACTTCTTTCTGGTTCAGTCTTGGGACAGTGTATGTGTCCAGGAATTTATCCATTTCTTCTAGATTTTCTAGTTTATTTGCATAAAGGTGTTTATAGTATTCTTTGATGGTAGTTTGTATTTCTTTGGGATCAGTGGTGACATCCCCTTTATCATTTTTTATTGCATCTATTGGATTCTTCTCTCTCTTTTCTTTATTCGTCTGGCTAGCAGTCTATCTATTTTGTTATCTTTTCAAAAAACCAACCTCTGGATTCACTGATTTTTTTTGAAGGGTTTTTCATGTCTCTACCTCCTTCAGTTCTGCTCTGATCTTAGTTATTTCTTATGTTCTGCTAGCTTTTGAATTTGTTTGCTCTTACTTTTCTAATTCTTTTAATTGTGATGTTAGGGTGTCGATTTTAGATGTTCCCTGCTTTCTCTTTTGGGCAGTTAGTGCTATAAATTTCCCTCTACATACTGCTTTAAATGTGTCTCAGAGACTCTGGTACATTGTGTCTTTGTTCTCACTGGTTTCAAAGATGTTTTTTATTTCTGCCTTAATTTTATTATTTACCCAGTAGTCATTCAGGAGCAGGTTCTTCAGTTTCCAAGTAGTTGGGCAGTTTTGAGTGAGTTTCTTAATCCTGAGTTTTAATTTGATTGCCCTGTGGTCTGAAAGACTGTTTGTTATAATTTCCATTCTTTTGCATTTGCTGAGGAGTATTTTACTTCCAATTATGTGTTCAATTTTAGAATAAGTGTGATGTGGTGCTGAGAAGAATGTATATTCTGTTGATATGGGGTGGAGAGTTCTATAAATGTCTGTTAGGTTTGCTTGGTCCAGAGCTGAGTTCAAGCCGTGAACATCCTTATTAATTTTCTGTCTTGTTGATCTGTCTAATATTGACAGTGGTGTTAAAGTCTCCCACTGTTATTTTGTGGGAGTCTAATTCTCTTTGTAGGTCTCTAAGAACTTGCAGTATGAATCTGGATGCTCCTGTATTGGGTACATATATGTTTAGGATAGTTAGCTCTTCTTGTTGCATTGATCTCTTCACCATTATGTAGTGCCTTTCTTTGTCTCTTTTGATCTTTGATGGTTTAAAGTCTGTTTTAATTTTGCAATCAGAGACTAGGATTGCAATCCCTGCTTTTTTTTGCTTCCCATTTTTTTTGGAAAATCTTCTTCCATCCCTTTATTTTGAGCCTATGTGTGTCTTTGTATGTGAGATGGGTCTCCTGAATACAGCACACTGATGGGTCTTGACTCTTTATCCAGTTTGCCAGTCTGTGTCTTTTGATTGGGGCATTTAGCCCGTTTATATTTAAGGTTAATATTGTTATGTGTGAATTTGATCCTGACATTATGATGTTAGCTGGTTATTTTGCCTGTGAGTGGATGCAGTTTCTTCATAGCACTGATGGTCTTTACAAGTTGGTATGTTTTTGCAGTGGCTGGTAACGGTTGTTCCTTTCCATGTTTGATGCTTCCTTCAGGAGCTCTTGCAAGGCAGGCCTGGTAGTGACAGAGTCTCTCAGCATTTTCTTGTCTGTAAAGGATTTCATTTCTCCTTCACTTATGAAGCTTAGTTTGGCTGGATATGAAATTCTGGTTGAAAATTCTTTTCTTTAAGAATGTTGAATATTGGCCACCATGCTCTTCTGGCTTGTAGGGTTTCTGCCGAGAGTCCACTGTTAGTCTGATGGGATTCCGTTTGTGGGTAACCTGACCTTTCTCTCTGGTTCCCCTTAACATTTTTCCTTCATTTCAACCTTGGTGAATCTGAAGATTATGTGTCTTGGGGTGCTCTTCTTGAGAAGTATCTTTGTGGTGTTTTCTGGATTTCCTGAATTTGAATGTTGGCTTGCCTTGATAGGTTAGGGAAGTTCTCTGGATTATATACTGAAGAGTGTTTTCCAACTTGGTTTCATTCTCCCCATTACTTTCAGGTACACCAATCAAATGTAGATTTGGTATTTCCACATAGTCCCATATTTCTTGGAGGCTTTGTTCATTTCTTTTCACTCTTTTTTCTCTAATCTTGTCTTCTCACTTTATTTCATTGAGTTGATCTTCCATCTCTGATATCCTTTCTTCCGCTTGATCGATTCGGCTGTTGATTCTTGTGTATGCTTCACAAAGTTCTTGTGCTTTGTTTTTCAGCTTTATCAGATCATTTATGTTCTTCTCTAAACTGATTATTCTAGTTAACAATTCATCTAACCTTTTTTCAAGGTTCTTAACTTCCTTGCATTGGATTAGAACATGCTTCTTTAGCCCAGAGGAGTTTGTTATTACCCACCTTATGAAGCCTATATCTGTCAATTCGTCAAATTCATTCTCCGTCCAGTTTAGTTCCCTTGCTGGCAAGGAGTCATGATCCTTTCGAGGAGAAGAGGCATTCTGGTTTTTGGAATTTTCAGCCTTTTTGTACTGGTTTATCCCCATCTTTGTAGATTTGTCTACCTTTGGTCTTTGATGTCGGTGACCTCCAGATGGGATCTCTGAGTGGACGTCCTTTTTCTTGATATTGATATTATTCCTTTCTGTTTGTTAGTTTTCTTTCTAATAGTCATGCCCCTGTGCTGCAGGTCTGCTGGAGTTTGCTAGAGGTTCACTCCAGACCCTGCTTGCCTGGGTATCACCAGTGGAGGCTGCAGAACAGCAAAGATTGCTGCCTGTTCCTTCCTCTGGAAGTTTCTTCCCAGAGCAGTACCCTCCAGATGCCAGCCAGAGCTGTCCTGTATGAGATGTCCATTGGCTCCTACTAGGAGGTATCTCCCAGTCAGGATACATGGGGGTCAGGGAGCCACTTGAGGAGGCAGTCTGTCCCTTATCGGAGCTTGAATGCTGTGCTGGGAGATCCACTGCTCCTTTCAGAGTTGCCAGGCAGGGATGTTTAAGTCTGCTGAAGCTGTGACTACAGCCACCCCTTCCCCCCAGGTGCTCTGTCTGAGGGAGATGGGAGTTTTATCTATAAGTCCCTGACTGGGACGGCTGCCTTTTTTTTCAGAGATGCCTTGCCCAGATAGGAGGAATCTAGAGAGGGGGAGGTGATGGCAGTGGCCATCTTAGCTGCTTAGTGGCATTTCTTAGCTGCAGTGGGCTCTGCCCAGTTTGAACTTCCTGGCAGCCTTGTTTACACTGTAAGGGTAAAACCACCTACTCAAGCCTCCCCCAAAGGCGGACGCACCTCCCCCTACCAAGCTCAAGTGTCCCAGGTTGACCTCGGACTGCTGTACTGGTAGTGAGAATTTCAAGCCAGTGGATCTTAGCTTGCTGGACTCTGTGAGGGTGGGACCCACTGAGCCAGATCATTTGGCTCCCTGGCTTCAGCCCCCTTATCAGGGGGAGTGAACAGTTCTGTCTCGCTGGCGTTCCAGGTGCCACTGCTGTATTAAAAAAAGTCCTGCTGCTATCTCGATGTCTGCCCAAACGGCCACGCAGTTTTGTGCTTGAAACCCAGGGCCCTGGTGGCATAGGCACTGGAGGGAATCTCCTGGTCTGCCGGTTGTGAAGACTGTGGGAAAAGCACAGTATCTCGGCCGGAATGCACTGTTCTTCCCAGTACAGCCTCTAATGGCTTCCCTGGGCTAGGGGGAATGAAATCCCTCAACCCCTTCCACTTCCCAGGTGAGGCAACACTCCACCCTGCTTCGGCTTGCTCT
The DNA here is from genome assembly GCA_036589455.1 of Ateles fusciceps. Lineage (NCBI taxonomy): Eukaryota > Metazoa > Chordata > Mammalia > Primates > Atelidae > Ateles > Ateles fusciceps. The sequence continues at coordinate 5,374,265 of JAZHEH010002789.1, read as the reverse complement.
CTGTGGGCTGTACCAACTGTCCAACCAGTCCCAATGAGATAAACTGGGTATCTAAATCGTAAATGCAGAAATCACCTGCCTTCTGAGTCAGTATCACTGGGAGCCACAGACCAGAGCTGTTCCTATTCGGCCCTCTTGCCAGTGAACCTGCTGTGATTTTAATATTCAATTATACTTCATTTCTTCCCCAAATGATCCAATATTAAATGAGCCTAGACACTGATTTTTCTAAAGTATCTCCTGATGACTTCATAGTTATATAAATATTAGAGTAAATTGCCAAATGTAGAAAAATGGGTTAAGATACCCTCTCTTATGTTGCTGTGACAAATGACTGTAAACAGTGACCTTACAACAGCAAGTGATTTCTCATACAGTATGCATATACATCATGGCTCAGCTGTGTGCTTCTGCTTCATATGTCCATACTCTATGAATGAGGCTGATAGAGCGTTCTTTATCTGGAACGCTGTTGCTCTTGTGGTAAAGGTGTCTATGGGACATTGCTGTTCTTTTCTCTGCTAGGAAGTGACATTTTACTTCTAGTCACATTTCATTGACCAAAGCAAGTAACTTGAGCATTTCTGATTTTGACAGGACGGGGAATATATAATCCTCTTTCCAAAAAGGGTACCACCAATTTATGTTGTCAAATTTGATATCAGTGGAACAGGAGAATATACTTCCCCCTGGGAGATGGAACAAATAGTTTGACCAATAACAAAATCTGCAGTAACTTATCTTTTTCATTATAAAATGTATAGAAAAAATTAATCTGCTTTCTAGTTAGCCACATTGGCCAAATTTGGTGTAACTTTACATTTTAACATCAGCAGCTGTCTTCCCTAGTTTGGTCAGTAGGGTTGAAAATAGTTATCTCTGGGAGCCATATGTCTGGTTGATGCTTTTCTCTCTTGTTCTAGAGGTTTTGTTAGTATAAAGAAAAAGATTATTCAGTGTATTATGCTGTTTGTTGTATAATAAAATTTGAATGTTCTAGAATGTGTACTCAATGTCCACCACATTGCACAGAGCATTTTCTAGGCTCCAGAAGCCATATTCCTGACATTTTAAGGCTTCACCACTAGATGGCGATCTCGCTCATTTAGAAGGTTAGAACAACCATGTTTTTCTTCAGGTGAATGGGTTGGTTACTGAGGGATCAGAAGTGTAAATTATACTAGTTATATAGCAAGCTCTTTGTAACCAAAATGGTACTATTTACTGAGTATATATTCATGTAAATATATACATATACACCCTTATACAGGAAAATTCCATTTGAAGCAAACCTATAAAATGCTATGTTTTGCTATGTTACTTCCTCAGAATATATATTTATTTTTCAACTATAACTGCCTGAACAAACACCGGGGTTTTCCTAAGCACAGTTCCTCAAGAAATTGCCCAGAGGCTTGAGTCCATCCCTCTGCCTTGTCCCACCGGTACTTTGAATATGCTTCCAACTGTTGCTGAACCTGTGGTTGTTTTAGTTTTGAGCCTTAATCTTTGTTTTAACAACGCTGTATTACTCAGCTTCACTCTCTTTTTCTTTAATTAATATAAGTGAAGAGTGGTTAAAACTTATATATTTCACTCAGATATGTTAAAAAATAACTTTCTTGGTTTATCATGCTATGGGAAAGCTGGTACCAACGCTTTTAGAAACCCTTTTAGAAATCTTACTCAATGGTTATTGCCAGTGGTAGCTTCGTTCTAACCACTTTTTCTTCAAAACAACACAGTGTAATAACCAAAAACATTTTAAAACCGTAGACCAAATCATGTAATTCTTGTTAGAAAACAATCACTGAATTCAGTTGTTAATCCACTTTTTGGTGTTCCTAAAATAATATTCTTTCCATCATGTATTTTTGCTATGACTTAGGGTTTGTAGCTCTCTATCATATAATTCAAATAACTTGTAGGATTTAATATAGTAATTAGTGGAAATACAAAATATATGGCTAGAATGTGCATCTATAGAAAGTAAATATTTAATATATGTTCTGAGTAATGTAAAAGTAAATTTCGATAACACTCTAGCATATTAAGTAAAACTGTTATAAGCCAGTTCTTTTAAAATAGTTAATACATCATTGTATCTTTTTACTTAAAGATGAAATTGTGTTAAACCTTGGTTAGAATTCCACTGAAGACTTAAATGAGCTATCACGCTATAGCCAGAATGACCTCTTGTATTTACTTTAATTAGGCAGTTACAGTTTATATATATGATTTCCAGACAGATCACAGCCTAGAATCCTTCAGAAATTTCCCATGGCCTTCTATAACAATAGTTGGCAAGCATATTTAGCCAAAGAACCCTTTCTTTAAATAAAGTCTTATACAAAAGTTGATAGAAAACATTAACGCAAATTCCAGTTTAAAAAAGGATGGGAGTTGGGAGTCTAGTAATTCAAGCATCTTCTTCAAATATTGACCAGGCTGGTCTTGAACTCCTGGCCTCAAGCAATCTGCCTGCCTCAGCCTCCTAAAGTACTGAGATTGCAGGCATTCACCACTATGCCTGGCTGGATACCAGCTTTTTAGGGATGACATTTTTTAATTAAATTAGGCACATAAGTGTCTTCTTACATAACAGCTAAGATCTCCCTAACTAGGGAGAGGTAGCTACAGGTGCTGTATTATTGAGCTTGATATCTTGATATATTGTTGTGATAGGGTGGCTTGCTGTTATAAATATTAAAAAGGTGATATTAGGCAGTCAAATTTTAAGATCTACAGGGAAAGTTAAGTGCTATTGTTGCTAACTTATAAAGATAAACAAATCCATTGCTTTTTGAAAAGTTAAAAAAAGCAGTAGCCCAATGTGTCTTGAATTATATAAAATTCTATACTAAATGGAGTGCTATACAATTAATCACTTTTTTACAAATATTTATTTTTTATTAGTACATTTAATAAGTGATGACAGTGATCCCACTTTCACACAAGGGATCTTGAGTTCTGCATTCTTCAATTTTAGATGCTGAAAGTGTATCCTTAAATAATACTGAAGCTCTTATTGGGGTTTATTTAATATAAATATAAAGCAACCATTTAAACAGATTAGAATACCTTACAGACTTTATGGAGCTTGATAAATAAGAGAAATATTGGTTTTATATTTCCATGGTGATTTCCCAGTTAGTAGATTTTATGGAAAATCTGAAGACATGGTTACTAATACTAGTGTAGTACAGAGTTTAGAAGGTTTTCGGTTCAGAAGAAGGGCTCACATTTTAGCATAAACCTATTTATTAGTGGTATGACTTTGGGGAAATTACTTCTTTGATTCTTAGTTTTCTCGTGTAAACAGGAACGGTAATGCTACATACCTCATTGGATTATAATAAAATGAACTAATGTAATTATAAAGTGCTTGAGTTGTAATGATGATAATGGTCCTTAGTTGTTACTCAAGTAATTTTCCCCTCTGGTGATTGTAGGGGAAATAACAACAGCAGTTATAATGGCCAGTATTTATTGAATACTTACAATATGAGAGGCACTGTTCTATGTGTACAAGAAAATATGTGGAATACTACCCATAGCGAAAGTTAGCAAACATTTTCTGTCCAGATTTTTCCCCCCTGTGGATGTACTTCTAAAATTAAGATAGAAATCAGTGGTAAAATACTTAATGCACAAAAATTCATCCAATGAATACAATTTTAAGAAAAAACTCAAAACTTTGTTTTGTTTACATTTAAGTCTAAAATAACCTAAATTTATTTTCCCAATTTTAAATTTGACCTTCAGATTCTGTTAAATAATTGAATTTTATTCAGTTAGTATTTGATTTACTTTGATTAAAAGTAGTATTATGATATGTAGCATGTCAAATAATAGTCATTTAAAATCTGTCGTACAATGAAAATATTATTATGAGTGTTTTATTATTCATAGGCTTATTTACCCTATGATTCAATTATATCACCAAAACCATTCTTGAAGTTGAAAGATTCATTCAACAATAGTTTTTTATTTGAATGTTAGAAACCCAACTATATGAAGCCCTTTATAAATTATTCACATTTTTTCAAATTATTCTTTGACATTTGTTTTAAGTAACTCTCAAATGTTTAAAACGCCATTTAAATTCTAAATGATAGTTTTTTTTACAACTTAATTCATAGCTTGACTCATTAAAAATATTTCCAGGGAATTGAGCAACTTTTTGGACCTCCACATAGCTGGGGTTGTCACCTCTGTGAAATTCTTGAGTATGCCATAGCTGATAAGGTCTATCAGAAGAGCCCATGGGTATGCTGTCCCCTTGTATTTCTTAGGTATTTTCTAAGAGAATGTAGAGGTCATATAAGAGCTGATTTTGTTCTAGTAGCATCATGATGATTGTCATCTGCAGGCAGTTTCTCTCTTATGAGGTCTGCAGTGCAGCCAAATGCAGTTTGCTTTATACTCTGAGAAAACATTACTGCCACATTACTGCTTACATGCTGTGTGTCACAATAAATGTAGCTACCACTTGTCTATTTTATACTTTTCTGAGCATATTTTTTGGTTGAGAGGGTTTTTGTGGTTCTCTTTATTATCCTTCTTTTTTGTCATTGAAAATGTGTTTTAGCTGTGTCTTTCCCACTTTACTTCACTGTTAGCTAATACATTTAGTCTATCAGAAAGAGTTTTGTGCTTTATACGTGAGGCTTAGAACAATAGCATTCGATGTATTTTGAATACTTTTGTGAGGATCCTTTTTTATTCCATTATATTTTATTATTAATCACTTTTAATTAGTTTGCTGGGAAGAGTTAACTTTTTTATTTTATACTGACACCATTTAGGAAGGTATTTTCAAGGCATATATGAGAATATGGTACCGATAATCATGAGGCATTATACAACAAAATCTTGTAGCATACTTAGAAATTTTATTGCCCATTTGCCCCATTTGTTGTTAATCATCTGTCACATGGCCTATTTATAAAAGTAACATATTTTACACTTTTCTTTGTTAATTTCCTTTTATCTTTTTCAAGTGTGGTAAAGTAATTTCGAAAATTATAAATGTTTGTGTATTTGTAAGTAAATAAATGAGAAAGAAATAATACAGAAACTCATAAGTTGTCATATATAGGTAGAGATTTAAAGAACACTATGTAATGACATTATATGTAGATGTATAATTATATTAATTATGCCTTTTACATTTATGTAGTCTTTTACAGTTTATAGGATACCTTAACATCTGTTATCTTACTAGACATGTGAGTTCTAACTAGGACTGCCATTTATTTAACCCTAAAAGTGGGTATGTTATTTGATCTTCAGCTTCAGTTTATAAATATGTCACCTACCTTCTAGTGTAGGTATTACTAGAAAACAATAAATGATAGTATTCTTAAGGAAGATTACTTTAAATTACATAACTTTGTATTTAAATTCCCTTTATAAAATATAGGATACCAATATTGAAATTTATTCAAATATAAATTGTACCAGATACCAACATCTTTTATTATTATTTTCATTGCAAATTATCTAATTGTTTATCTTAGAGATTTTCTGGCTTTATTATAAAAAATATTATTCTTTAGTTTCATTCCTAACTTGCTTACCCAGCTCCATTGTAAATTTGGTTGTTGTATCATTTTATGTTTGTAGTTTCTGTGGCAAACTGCACAGTTTGATCCACCTAGCAAATATTTAATTAATTATTGATAATTATAATTTTTTAGTTGTTTTATTGTAACAGTAGGGCTGAAGATAGCCTTATTTCCTTTTCAAACATTAATTTTACTACACTTTTAAACCAAATTTATTGCAATCTAGAGATGTTTATTTAAAGGAACAGTCAGACAGCAATAAATTTATTTTTCTTTAAGTGTTATATTTTTTCCCCTTGACTAAGGAAATGTAGCCTAGTTCTTATAACACTTGTGTTGTTGTCTTGCCTTTCATTTTGTATGACTAACTTTTTATACCAAATTGAATAAGCCATTAGCTTTTAGTGTGTAGGAATGTAGATCCATAGATATTTCCCATTAGACAAAAGAAAATCTATAAAAGCAATATCCCCTGGGGCTTGGTCTTCCTAGCGGTCTAATGGTCTAAATCACTGCTATACTGTACCCTTATGAGAAAGAACTATGTTGGGCGATTCACTTGGCACCCAGAAATATTAGTTGAAGAGATATGCATATCCTTTAAGATAACGTTAACGTTTATATTATACCACATTTATTAATTAAATATTCCAATTATGAAATAAAAAATTTCATAAATTTTTTATTTCAAAAACAATTTCCAAACAGAATGGTACACTTTTTATGTCTTATACAGTTTTCAACTAGAATTTGCTGAAACAATGAGAGATACTGTATTTATATAGCCACATTGTTTTGATAAGGTTTGTTTTCTAAATAATTTTACTTCAAAAAATACCTCCACTGGTGATGGCTGCACAACTCCGTGAATACCTACTGAATTGTATACTTTAAAAGAGTGAATTGTTTAGTATGTGGATTATATCTCAATAAAGTTGTTATTTAAAAAAATTTCATTGCACAAAATGTTTTCATGGGTGTGAAGTAATAGAATTTTAATTTATTTTATAATTGATTAAAAATTATTAGCCTTAATAAACATTTGAAAGCTTTAGAAATATAAAATTATATATGACTTAAAATAATTTTTGTTCTTATTTAGTAGTAAAACATGCTTATTATAGAAACTTCAGAAACTATAGACAAGAAAAAAATACATTTAAAAAATGTGTGGGTCATTTAATTTTCATATCTACCATGTATTCTATTCCTAAGTTTTTCCTATACTTGACTACTTTCTTTGTATCCATACTTTTCCTGCCATCTTTCATTACAGTAAATTTCTTTTCATGACCATTTCAGGAAACAATCAGATGCAATTATTTTCTTATAGGAATATTTAAGTGAAAGCATTAGTTTTTTCTTCCTTAACTGAGAAAATGAAGGTAAGCGATGACATCATTATCTAAAAAGAAGTGCAATAAAGATAATACATAATAGCTTTTGAAATGCAGTCATTTTGGGATACCATTGTAAAAATTTGCTTGAAAACATTTTGTATTTAAAATGAAAACTGGAAATCTTTGATAAATAATATAGTGACATTGGTTCTTGTGTAGGTAGAATATTTTTTCTGCTTTTTAAAAGACTCTTGTTATCATATCTAGCCTTAACTTTATAACAGCTAAAATTGTTCACAACACTGTTTAAAGATAAATTCAGTATCAGGCTTTGAATTTTTTTTTTTTTTTGGTAAATATTAAGACCTGAGTACAAAATGAGGGCTGTATTGTGGATTAAGTGAAATATCTCAAGGCTGTGCTGTTCTGATAACTGAACCTGAAGTGACCTTTCTCAGACACAATTACAGAGCTGTATGTTTTTCCTTTAATTTCATCAGGGGTTTAATTAGTATACAAATAAAACTTCCCTTATCTTCCTTTCTACCTAATTGGCTTGTCTTCACTTATATATGAAGTATGTGAAAGTGGGCTGTAATTAGGGTGACCGTGTTAACCTTTTTTCCTCAAATGTACTGTTGCTTAAAGGCCTCAAGGCCTAAAAACAGTGCTTTGGATTATTGCTTTGCAATCACTATGGCTGTCCCATAGGTTTTCTCATGAGCAGAAGGGCTTTGGGTGCTGCAGGTTCCCACTGCTTAACAGGATCTTCATTCTTCTCCCCACTAAATGTTTATTGATTATCTTGCTGTTCCAGGCTCAGCCTCCAACAACTTAATATCAGGTGACAGTCAGGAGAGTTCTCCAAGTAATTAGAGTTGAGCATTGGGGGAACAATTAGGAGCAGAGTTATTAAACTTGATTTATCCTATTCTCTCCTGAACAGTTTCTTGGATATCAGAACATCACACTTTCACAATCTACCCTGGTTGAGAAATTAGTGGCTAACCTGCTGCTTATCATTGTTGCCTTGCTGCCTAGAGGCACACCCTCTTGGTTTCAGTCATTCGGTTGGAAATATTAGAGTCCATAAAGTTTATCATGGGTTTTAATTAGATCAGTCTGAACAGGAGAAAAGAAAAGCTGAATTTAAAATTATATATGTGATATATGGATATATATTTGTAAATGTATATGTGATGTGTATATATATATATGTAAATGTATATACACAAATATATTTTTCTTTAATTAAAGCTCAGTGTTAGGATTTTTAAATATTCTTCTTTGTTATTTGAAAAGGTTATGTATTAGGGAAAAGGCATATTCTTGAATCATGTTTTATGTCTTGGTGTTTTACACACATCCCCATCAATCTTAGGGCCCACTGATTTCATGATGTCATTCACCTCTTTCAAATGAGAATTCCAGGTCTATAAATTATAAAACTATGATTTTTTTCCAATAAACTATATTATCTCTTTGTTTTCATATTCAAGGAAGTATAGATTATATAACTTTGTTTATACCACTTTTTGTTTTTTTTCTATGCCCCTGAAATAGTGTAAGCTTTAGAAGAGTTTGAGGACTCCTATCATTGTCCCTGAGACATGAAAATGAAAGAATAGAAATGAGAAGATTAAGCTATGTTGTAGAAATTCTAATGTAATGAGTTATGTCTTCTTTGAAAGTATATGATAGGATTGTCAAAAAGTCAAGTGTGGGTTTATGATAATTCCAAAGTCATGGATTCCCTGAGATTGGATCAGCAAGCTTCAATCTCGATAAGGTTGGGGATAATATACTGAATGCTGGATAGTCCCTTCACAAATAGGCATCTCTAGTCATAGGAGTTATTGAGCAGAAGAATTTGAATTGACTGGCACAAATGTATTGTTTTTGTTGAAAGAATTCAAGCTTTATGCATAACTGGTGGTGGATCATTAGTTTGATCTTCATATCTGAAAAATAGAATTTTATGTTGCTTGAAAGATGTCAGAAATGCTGACTTTAAAAGGAACTTAAAAGGATTTCACTTTTTTAAATAAAGAAATTTCATGATGCTTTAGTGCCTTTATGTTAGCATTGGCACAAAATTAGTAGGTTCAGCATGGTTTTAAAAATGTATTCATTGCCATCTTTTTAAAGTTGCTTTGAATCAGTGATTATTTTTGTGGTGGAATGTTTGTGAAGATCTGTTAATAGTGAAGATTTAAAACAAAATATAGTGTCTCATAAGTAGTCATAGTTTGTTTAATTTTTTGATTTATATTTGTTTGATAGTAACTTGATTATTTGAAAAGTGAATGACTGAATTTTAAAACTTTTAACATTTAAAAATACCTGGTTTAACTGATGATGGCTTTCGATTCACCAGCATTTAGAATGAATTAATTGGGTTATCATGTACAAAGCTTGAGTTTTTTATACTATTCAATTTTTTAATACTACCCATTGTGAATGCACTAAAAGAATACTGTTAGAAGAGTTTTAAACATGAAATTATAACATTTTGTTTATTCTTTACTAGATTTTTGAAGCACAGTATGGATGTTAATGGGGGCTAAACTGAGCAAGAAGAAAAAATTATGTGTATGCCGTCAGTTATTTAGCTCACCGTCCAACAAATTTACTCAAAAACTGTTTGATAAGCTTATTCTAGAAATTCTTTAGGCAAAAGAGTAAGAAGATTTTTAGTGCTGAGTGATCCTCTGATCCCTGTAATATTTTGCATCCTAGAATTTTAAGTGAAGTTTAGAAATACTTCTCTCAGTTGTGAGCTTCTGATTCTAAGCCTTCAAGATAAAGTTGCACAATTGCATCATGAAATTTTTGCACTAACTAAATATTTCAGATTAAAGTAAATAACAAGTATAAATTAACATATTTTGTACTTCTGTGACTAAGAAAATATTTATAGAACACAAATAATTCTGCATGCAAGTATTATTTATAACTTTCTCTATTAGTTAAAACATGTTATCATATTTGTGTTGCTATCCTTAACATGAGAGTTATTTACAGGGAAGCAAGTGAATTTTATTTTGGAGTCCAATTTGTTTGTTTGCTGAAATATCCATAGCTATCTAACTATGTATTTATAAAGATAGTAGTGAACTCTTTAATCTTGAGTTCACAATTTTCTTATAGCTATCTTGGTCTACCTTTTTCTCAATCACATGCATAGTTTGGGCATACGATAGTTCTTTAGTTCTATTTCGAGTAAAATTGACTCTAAATTCCATGTGCTTTCTACCCTGAAATCTTTAGTTTTTCATCATTAAAAGAAAATACAACTTGAGATTTTTATAATCATATTTTTAGTAAGAATACACTTTATTTGCCTTGCAGAATAAAAAAAAAAATAGAGCTGTATTTTGTAAGCAAACATTTTCCAAAATGTTATCAGTTTTATCATTTCTAATTAGTAAGTATGTAAAATTTTTGCAGAAAATTTGTTAAACTTTGATGTGTAATGACCCAAGTCTACTTCTCAGTCAGTCTGTATTCTTCTTTGTTTAATAGCCTATGGCATAAATTGAAGTTAATTATCAGGGCTGACAAGTAACTCTGTTTTCTGTCTGCTTGCAGAGTCTCTCCGAGGCAAAGATGGAGCTGAGAAGAAAAGATCAATCTCTGCGTCAGCTCAATAGACATCTTACCCAGCTGGAGCAGGACAAGCGTCGACTGGAGGAGAACATCCATGATGCAGAGAGTGCCCTCCGCATGGCAGCCAAGTGAGCATTTGGACCTTGGGGAGATCACTTAAAACAGACAAAAGATCAATTCTTACTTTCATGCTCCGGGTTTTAGCCCTGGATAATACAGTGTTAGAAAACAAAAGTACAGCTGTCTTTCTTTGAAATTCTCTGATATATCCTCAAAAAAGAAAACTCTTAACTCAACATACTAAATGTATATTTTATTGAGAAATCTCAGAAAAGTATAAACCTCTGTATAACTGCTAATTATGCTTATTTTGGGCTCTGTTATAATGTTACATGTTAGAAACTGCATTTTATTAATGTGAAATGTAAGACTATTTAAAAGTTTTTCATAGTATCTTATGTTATACATTCCTATCCTCTTATGCCCCACTGTCCCCGAAATTTTGCTCTGCATATATTATTGTATACTAATATTGCGAGTAATATTTTCATTAAGAAATATTAGCATACAATCAGCATGTGTATCATAGCATTTAAAAAATACAATAAAAACATTGATCATGGAAAACTCATTTAATTTTTATAGCTGTATATTCTAATATGTTAAGTAGAAAAAGTATAGTTTTCAGAGTAGACAACTATGTAAATGGGATGAGAATGTTTTTCCTATTTTTTTTTTTAACCAGGTAATCAATTTGACATACATTATGAAGTTCACATTGAACAGTTCTCTTGAGCATGTTTTATTTGTTCCTCATATCAAATTTCATGGAATACTTTAAGACAGTTCTTTGTACAACAGCATGGCTTAAAGAAAATCTATTTTTAAGGATTAAAGAAACATCTAATTTTGATAAACTCAATGTTTTCTAAATTTAGAATTCTGAGTTTCTTTACTTGCAAATATATATATATGTTAATTAAACATTTTTTGAGACAAACAAGCCTAAAGTATCATCAAATATGAATATAGTCTGTAAACTGCAGAATGTGTGTAAATCACTGAACAAGGAATCTGCAATCTTAGGATATTCATAAGCTTTGCCACTGGGTTTGTGACATTGCTCAAACATAATGAAAATATGAATTGACACAAGTCCAAAATATTGGCATATTTGAGTAACCACTGATAGTTTTTTGGAAAATTGTAAAACTGTATAACATTGCACCACCATGTAAGGTGTATGTAGTTGTCGTTTTTTAAAATTTAAGTTTGACTAAATCAGTTTTTGTTGTTATTATTCAGTCTCAGTTTCATCATGTCAAATGAGAGGCTTAAGCTCAGGTAATTTCCAGTGAGTCTTATAGCACTGAGAAATTTCTGAGATGAATGAAAACAGGCTTATAAAACCTCCAGATTCAAATTGTGTTTTCAAAACATTGCTGCTAATTCAATATTTTGACATGTGTATGATCTGTGACCATGGGCACATGTTTTTATAAAACTAAAGAAAGCTAATTTGAAATCTGGAGAACTAATACATTATTTACAGTTTTCAATTTCAATTTACAATTAGATTTTTATCTTCAATATTTTCATTCATACTTTTTATTTCATTATGAAGGCTAAATTCAATATATTAGGTTGATAGGAGAAACTAGTAACTTTGCATATTCCTAGACAGGTCATGGAGAAGATTTCTGTGTAATTACCATAGTATAAAAAGACTGTGTAGAAAGGAAAATATTATTTTGCATAGTGTGGTTATTTATTATATATCCCCATTGCTAAGATTTTAAGTCTTTTTCATTAGACATGAAAGAATAATGTTTTACCATTTACAGCACATTTTAAATTATCAATAATATAATTGTGATTTTTTTCTTCGTTTTTCACTTTTTTGCCTTTTTATTCTCCCCTACTCCAATTTAAGACAGGCAACAAAACTTAAGATATGAGTTAAATGTGGAAATATGTCAGTGAATATGGTTAGTTTTTTACTTTTTAAAAGAGAACAATGACTTCAAAAATCAAAATTTATAAAGTTAAAATAAATTAAAAAAATAAAAGAACAATGATATCAGACCCTTATTTTTTAATACTAGTGACTTGAACTAAAATGTGTAACAGTTGTAATAGGTTTGAGTTTTACTGACACTTAAATCTTTCTTTTATTTTTTCTAGAGACAAAGAATGTGTTGCTAATCACATGAGAGCAGTAGAAAATTCGCTTCACAAGGTACTGTAATTTTTCTTTAATATTGTTCAGTTTGTATCATGACACCTAGTCATTATTTTTATTAGCCACAAAGTACTCTAATTCATTTTGTAACTTAAAAAATAAATTAACAAAAGGATGCTTTGCAGATGACTGGAAATTTCCATTACTTAGTGCTGTATTTTGCATGCTTTTTTCAGAATTCCCTTTATATACCTAATAAAACTGTGAAAATAATGGTTTCCCCAAACTGGTGTAATTGCACTTGGAATTATTTGCGGTCTTTGCTGGACAAAACAGAGGTCATTAAGGTTCTTACATGTCTCATAATGATAAAATGTTTGACCACACTGTCTAACCTCTTACCACTCTTAAACCAAGGGTCCTATATATATGTATAGAGAGAAACATGTACTTTCTTTAGTAATACTCATACATGTAAAGTAGGTGGTAATGTTATTCAAATTGAAATTTTCTTTCTTACTTGTAAGAATATGTTCTTAAAGTAGAAATTTAATTATTTAATATATTCTATTGTTTTCAAATTTAATTACTTCTGTATGATAAACTCTGACTTTTAATTTGTAGTGATGAACAGCATATAAAAGTATTATGATATTAGTAAAAACATAGTATATTTACTGACCATGTATTTTGTTAGCACTCTGCTCCATATTGAAAGATGTGTTCATTATTTCACTGTTCAAGAGTAGAGAAATGTTATTCATGTGTTTCTGCTACTGTCTGATAGACAACTAATTGGAAATGTAAACATCAAGTACTTTAAAGATATATGGAATTTATGAATGAATCATATTTAGAATAACATTCTGAATCAATTAGCTTATATAATATCATTTTATGAATCACTTAAAATACCCTAAAACTAACCTTTTGAAGAACATATTATATAAAAATTAACAAACTAATTAATACCTTTTAACATTTTAAAAACAATTAGCCTCTGTATCCTTTTATATTTTGAAAGTTACCAGCATTATTTCCTATCAACAAAAGTATTTTGAAAAAAAAATAATCTGAGTGCGATTTCCTAAGCTTCTTTGAAACCGTGATTTCTCCCCTCCCCATTTAAAAAAGTTTAGCTGGTCAGTATAGTTTAAATATAGTCACATTAAATTCATATGTGCCACAAATCTGAAATTTAGATTTGTAGTGAAAGAGACATCTTTGGTATGTTTTTTTGAACTTGTTGGATAGAAAAGTCAATTATGTCATATACATGGCACACCCTTTTATATAGTTAATGTGGTTTTGAAATCCAATTGTTTTTTCATAATCCCAGTTGGAGAAAAAAAAGATGGCAGCTAACTTGGGGAATAAACTTTGACATCAGAGAAAAACCATCATCAATATGAAATGTTAAATGTTGTTCCTTCTTTTCTTATGATAATGGCAAAATATATTGTTTAAATATAATAAAGACTGACTGCAACAGGATGATTATAATCATACAGTTCTTCAGTTGTAGTTCATCTTTGATTTTTGTGTCATATGGAAAGAAAGCTGTCTGTAAAACTGGTCTATAGCCATTGTAGATTTACCTTTGCTTTATGGCTTTTTCTCTCTCTCTCAGATTTAATAGTTAATTATTTTCATTTATGTCTTTAGAAAATTTGATTAATACAGTGATTTTAAAGTTATCAATTACTTTTCAAGCTTGAAGTGAAAACTGAGGAAAGGCAAATGATAATTGGGGCTAATTCTTTTTTCTGTGAGGTATGCGTGAAAATGAATGAGTGATAAGGAGGTGGCCCAGAGAGTCTTCTGAAGTTCTCAGGAAGATGCAGACCCACCTGTCTTCATGCCAGAGTTCAACAGGTTAATTTTTCTAGTCAGCTTGGACTTTCCATTGGCATTTTACTGTCTTTGATGAAACAAAGAGGAGTACAGAGGGAGGGTCCAGGCTCTTCCATGGGGTGGTAAAAATGGATACGGATACATCCAAACTCTTTAGCAAAGTTTACTGTGCATCGTAAAGTAGTATGATTATTTATATTTCTTACTTTTTTTAAACCCATGTGTTTTCAAGGTTTGTACCATTTATTTTAGAATAAAACTAAGTTTTACCTGCTGAGTTGAATTTTAATGCTAACTTCTGACACAATGATCAAATAGAAGAAAGAACTTGTTTTCATGCAGATATTTTTTCTTTTTTTGCATGTTAAGGAACTTAACCTGAACATATATATATATATTTTTTTCTTTTTTTAGGAAAAACAACTTTTATTTATACTTGTTAGTTTTTAAGCAATACATTTCATTCAACTTTTCAAATACTACAACTGTATTACACAGAACAGCTGATTAGATATTATTTTCAAAATTCCATTTGGGACTTATAACTACTATTTAAAAGGAAGGTCAGTCATTTTAGTTAAAAACATATGGTTTTTTTCAAAGAAGTGTAAGTTTTATATTAATTTCATTTAAATATATATTTTTATTTATGCCAGTTTTTAATGTAGGTCAGAAGTAAATTTTAAAAGACACTCTTTTAGTGGGGGCCAATTTCAAGTTATTGGAGATAAGAAAAATAAGAACAAGAAGAAACAAAATCATCACAACTTTTCATGAGGTGGATTTTTTAAAACACACCCTTCTCTCTTGAGTTAAAAATCTTGGCTGCTTTTTATTTTTTCTGGAAAATCCAAAACTGTTGAACTTTTTCTGAAAAAAGAATTTTGAAAAAAATTCACCAGTTTAACCATTTTTTAAAGTGCACAGTTCAGTGGCTTTCAGTATATGCAACCATTACAGCTAATTCCAGAACATTTACATCACTCCAAAAGAAACCCAGTACCCAAGAAGCAATTATTTCTTATATCCCTTTCCCGTACATCCTGGCAAACACCTGCCTTCTGTCTCTCTGGATTTTCCTATTCTGGACATTTAATATAAATGGAATAATACAATATATGGTTTTTGATGTCTGGGTTCTTTCATTTAGCATAATTTATTCAAGGGTCATTCATGTTGTGGCATGTATTAATATGTCATTCCCTTTTATGGCTGAATAATATTCCATTGTGTGTTTATACCACATTTTGTTTATGCATTCATTAGCTGATAGACACTGGGTTGTTTCCACTTCTTGGCTGTTATGAATAATGAATGCTGCTGTGAAATTTTGTGTAAAAATTTTTGTTTCAAGGTCTGTTTTCACTTCTCTTGGGTATGTAGCTAGGAGTGGAACTGCTGGATCATATGATAATACTATGGTAACTTTTTAAGGAACCACAAAACTGTTTTCCACAGTTGCTGCACCATTTAAAATCACCATTATGGATAAGCATTCTAATTTTTCCACATTCTTGCTCACACTTGTTAGTTCCATTTTTTTTTAATGGCCATCCTAGTGGCTATTACGTAGTAGCTCACTATTGTTTTGATTTGCATTTCCCTAATGACTAGCAATGTTGAGCATGTTTTCATGTAATTATTGACTATTTGTATGTCTTCTTTGGAGAAGTATCTCTTCACATACTTTGCCCATTTTTAAATTGGGTTGATTGTCTTTTTGTAGTTGAGTTTTAAAAGTTCTTTGCATATTCTGGATACTAGAATCTTATTATACATATGATTTGAAGACATTGCCTCCCATTATGTAGGTTGTCTTTTTACCTTCTATTTAAATAGTGTCCTTTGATGAACAAAAGTTTTACTGTTTGATGAAGTCTAATATTTTTTTCTTGCTGCTGCTTGTGTGTTTGGCCTCATATCTAAGAATCCATGTCCAAATGCAAAGTCATGAAGATCTCCCCTGTGTTTTCTTCTAAGAATTATAGTTTTAGCTCTTATATTTAGGTCTTTAGTCCATAGAAAATTGATTTTATATATTGTATCATACAAGGGCCCAACTTCATTCTTTAATTTGGCAATCCAATTATTCTAGCACCATTTGTTCAGAAGTCTGTTCTTTTCCCATTGAATGGTCATGGTACTTTTGTTGAAAATCAGGTGACTATAGATGTATGGGTTTATTTCTGGACTCTCAATTCTGTTTCACTGAATTGTATGTCTTTCTTCTTATCAGTACCACAGAGTTTTGATGACTGTGTTTTCTATTAAGTTTTGAAATTGAGAAGTGTGAGATAATTGAGATCTCATGATTGTTTTGACTATTCAAGTTCTCTCATAAAATTCCATGTGAATTTTGGGATCAGCTTGTCCATTTCTGCTAAAGAAGGCAATGGAATTTTAAAAGCTGTTATGTTGAATTTATAGATCAATTTAGGGAGTATTGCTATCTTAACAATATTAAGTCTTGCAATTCATTAACATAGAAGGTCTTTCTACTTATTTAGATCTTCTTTAATTTCTTTCAACAGTGTTTTGTGGTTTTCAGTGTACAAGTTATACATTTTCTTGGTTAAGTTTATTCTTAAGTATTTTATAATTTGTGATGCTATTTTAAATGGAACTGTTTTCTTAAGTCTTTTGATTCTTAACTGCTAGTGTGCAGAAGTACAACTGATTTTTGTATGTTCATCTTTTGTATGTTCATCTTGTCTCCTGTAACTGCTGAATTTATTAGCTCTAGTCGTTTTTGTGTGCATGTGTAGCTTCTTTAGGATTTTCTACATGTAAGATTGTGTCATCTATAATATAGTTTTACTTATTTCTTTCTAATTTAGATGTCTTTAGTTTCTTTTTCTTATCTAATTATCTAGCTGGAACATCCAGTATGGTGTTGAATAGACATATTGAGAGCAGACAGCTTTGTTCTTAATCTTAAGGGGAAAGTTTTTGGTCTTACACCATTAAGCATGATATTAGCTGTTGGTTTTTTCGTAGGCTCTTATTAGTTTGAGAAAATGCTCTTTTGTTCCTAGTTTTTTTAGTGTTTTTATCATGAAAAGGTGTTGAGTTTTGTCAAATGCTTTTCTTTTTCTGCATCAATTGAGTTAATCATGTTGTGCCTCCCCTCCTTTATCCTATTGATGTTGTACTACCTAGAATTATTTATGTATCAGGAACACCATTGTGTTCCTGGGATAAATCTCACTTGATTATGGTGTATGATCATTTGAATATACTGCTATGTTTGGTTTGCTAGGTTTTTTTTTTGAGAGATATTGCATCTAAATTCATAAGACATATTGGTCTGTAGTTTTCTTGTGACATCTTTGTCAGGCTTTAGGATCAGAATAATACTGACCTCATAGCATAGGTTAGGAAGTGCTCCCTTCTCTTCATTTTTTTTCAAGAGTTTGAGAGGGATTGGTGTTAATTCTTTAAATATTTGGCAGAAGCTCTTAAGTTTAATAAGATCCCATTTGTCTATTTTGGCTTTTGTTGCCGTTGCTTTTGGCATTTTAGTCATGAAGTCCTTGCCTATGCCTATATCCTGAATGGTGTTGCCTAGGTTTTCTTCTTGGGTTTTTATGGTGTTAGTTCTTATGTTTAAATCTTTAATTCATATGGAGTTAATTTTTGTATAAGGTATAATGAAGGGGTCCAGTTTCAGCTTCCTGCATATGGCTAGCCAGTTTTCCCAGCACCATTATTAGAGTGAACTGGCAACCAACACAATGGGAAAAAATATTTGCAATCTACCCATCTGACAAAGGGCTAATATCTAGCATCTACAAAAAACTAAAGCAGATTTACAAGAAAAAAACAAACCCATTCAAAAGTAGGCAAAGGATATGAACAGGCACTTTTGAGAAGAAGACATATATGTGGCCAACAAACATGAAAAAATGCTCATCCTCACTGGTCATTAGAGAAATTCAAATCAAAACCACATTGAGATACCATCTCATGCCAGTTAGAATGGTGATCATTAAAAAATCTGGAGACAATAGATGCTGGAGAAGATGTGGAGAAATAGGAACACTTTTACACTGTTGGTGGGAGTGTAAATTAGTTCAACCATTATGGAAGACAGTGTGGCGATCCCTCAAGGACCTAGAAATAGAAATTCCATTTGACCCAGCAATCCCATTACTGGGTATATACCCAAAGGATTATAAATCGTTCTATTATAAAGACACATGCACATATATGTTTGTTGTGGTGCTGTTTACAATAGCAAAGACCTGGAACCAACCCAAATGCCCATCAATGATAGACTGGACAAAGAGAATATGGCACATATACACCATGGAATACTATGCAGCCATAAAAAACGATGCGTTCGTGTCCTTTGTAGAGATATGGATGAATCTAGAAACCATCATTCTCAGCAAACTGACGCAAGAACAGAAAACCAAACACTGCATGTTTTCACTCATAGGTGGGTGATGAACAATGAGAACACTTGGGCACAGGTAAAGGAACAACACTCATAGGGCTGGGTGGGGGGGTGGAGGGGAGGGGAGGGGGCGGGACAGCCGGGGGGCGGGGGAGGATGGGGAGGGATAGCACCAGGAGAAATGCCTGATGTAGGCTATGGTGCAGCGGGGAGGATGGAGACAGAAAACCACCATGGCATGTATGTACCTATGCAACAATCCTGCAGGATGCAGGTTGTGCACATGTACCCCAGAGCCCAAAGTACAATAAAAAAAACAAGACAAAACAAAACAAAACAAAACAAAACATTTGGCAGAATTCACCAGTGGAACTTTCTGGGTCTGGACTTTTCTTATCTGGAAGTTTTTTGATTACTGATTCATTCTTTTCTTGTTATAAATCTACTCACTTTCTGTTTCTTTTATAGTCAGTTTTGGTAGTTTGTGTGTTTCTAGGAATTTGTCTATTTTATCTGTCTGACTTGTTGATATACAATTGCTTATTATCTTATAGTTGTTTTTATTCCTGTAAGTTTAGTAGTAACATCCCCATTTTTATTTCTGATTCTACTAATTAATAACTTTTTCCTTTGTCAGCCTAGGTAAGGCTTGTCAATAGTATTTGTCTTTTAAGGGTCCAACTTTTGGTTTCCGTGATTTGCTCCATTATTTTTCTGTTCTCTATTTTGTGTATCTCTGCTCTAAAACTTTATTATTTCTTCCATCTATTTGCTTTGGATTCAGTTTGCTCTTTCTCTCTCTCTTTAACTGCTCCAAGTTGGAAGGTTAGGTTATTGATTTGAGATCTTTCTTCTTTTTTAATGTAGACATTTATAGCTATAGATATCCATCTGAGCACTGCTTACACTGCATCCAAGAAGTTTTAACTTACTATATTGTTTTTATATTCATCAATTTGAAAGTGTTTTCTAATTTCTATCATTCCTTCGCTGACTTATTTATTATTTAAGAGTGCTGATTAGTTTCTCAATATTTGGAAATTTTCCACAAGTTTTTTTTTGCTATTGAGTTATAATTTAATTTTATATGGATTGAATACTTTGTTTGATTTCTATTCTTTTTAAGTTTGTTAAAGTTTGTTGTATGGTCCAGAATATGGTCTGTCTTGCTGAATGTTAAATGTGCATTTTAAAAGAATATGTATTCTTTTGTTAGGTAGAGTGTTCTATGTATGTGTGTTATGTCTAGTTAGTTTATGATGTTCAAGTCTTTTAAATCCTTGATTGTCTTTTGTCTAGGTGTCCTATTCATTAGTGAAAGTATGATGTTGAAGTCTCCAAATGTTATTGTTGAACTCTTTTTCCTTTCAATTTGGTCAGTTTTGCTTCAGATATTTTGAAGTGATGTGGAAATTGTTATATTCTTCTTGATGGATTGACTCTTTTGCCATTATATGATGTCTTTGTTTCTTGCAATAATTTTGATCTTAAAGTCTTTTGTCTAATATTAGTGTAGACACTCCAGCTCTCTTGGTTATTGTTTGCATTGAATATCTTTTTCTGTCTTTTCACTTTTAACCTATGTGTGTCTTTATATTTAACATGATTCTATTACAGGCAGTGTAAAATGAATCATGTTTTTAAAAAAATTCATTTTGCTAACCTCTGACTTTTAATTGGATATTTTGATCAATTTACATTTAATGTAATTGTCATAATGAAGGACATCTGCCAGGTTTTTCTACATGTATTATATCTATTTTGTTCCTCAGTTCCTCTACTAGAACTTCTTTTCTGCATTAGATAGATCTTGGGTAGTGTATCATTTTTTATTCCCTTCTCTTTTATTTTACTATACATTTTTAGTTGTTTTCTTAGTGTTAGCTGTGGTGGTACAATTAACATCTTATTTCATAACAGTCTTGTTTGAATTAATGCCAAAGTAGTGTCAATTATGTTTAAAAATTTTTACTTGTGAATAGCTTCATCTTTTCTCTTCCTGTTGTTACAAATTACATCCTTATATATTGTGTGTCCATCAACATGGTTTGTAATGATTGTTTTATATAGTTGTCTTTTAAATCTATAGGACAAAAAGAAGAGTTACAAACCAAACGTACTTTAATACTAACTTTTATATTTCCCTATGTAGTTACCTTTGCTGATGTTCCTTATTTCTTCATGTGAATTTGAGTTACTGGCTAGTGTCCTTTTATTTCAGGACTCCCTTTAGCATTTCCTATTGGGCAGATCTACTGGTGAACTCCCTTAGCTTTTGTTTATCTTGGAATATCTTAATTTCTCCTTCAATCGAAAAAAAATTTAATATTATTGTGCTAAGAGCAATTAATCTAAGATCTAGCCTCTTAATGGATTTTTAGTGGGCAATGCAGTATTGTTAACCAAAGGTACAATGTTATACAGCAGACTTTCAGAACTTAGTCATCTTGTATAACAGAAGCTTTATACCCATTTATTAACAACTCCCCACTTCCCCCTCACCCACCCCAGCAGTTGATAACCACCATTCTACTCTTTGTTTCCATGAGTTTGACTATTTTAGATATGTCATATTAGTGGAATTATGTAGTATTTTTTTCTGTGAATGGCTTAGTTCACTTAGCATAATGTCCTCAAGGTTCATCCATTTTGTTGCATATCATAGGATTTTCTTCTTTTAAAAGGCTATTTCCTTCTTTTTAAAGGCTGAATAATATTTCATTGTATATATATATATGTAAGTGTGTGGGTATGTGTGTATATATATATACCATATTTTATTTATCCATTTGTCTTTCAATAGACATTTAGATTGTTTCTATATGTTGGCTCTTACAAATAGTACTGAAGTGAACTTGGGAGTGTATATATTTCTTAGAGATTCTGATTGCAATTCTTTTAGATAAATACCCAGAAGTGGTTGCTGTGGTTGCTGAATCATATGGTAGTTCTAATTTTAACTTTTTATGGAATCTCCGTACTTTTCTTCCATAGGATCTGTACCACTTTACATTTTTTTTGCTTTTGTGTACATGGGTTCCAGTTTCTCCACATCCTTGACAACACTTGTCTTTAAAATCTTTTTTGTTTTAATAATAGCCATCCTAATAGGTATGAGGTAATACCTCATTGTGGTTTTGATTTTTACTTCCTTGATGATAGTTACATTGAGCATGTTTTCATTGACCATTTGTATGTCTTCTTTGGAGAAATGTCTATACAACTTCTTAGTCCATTTTAAAATCAGATTATTAGTTTCTTTTTGCTATTAAATTGTATAGAGTTTAGAAATTAACCTCTTATATTTTAGAAATTAAACCCCTTATATGGTTTGCAAATATTTTCTCTCATCCCATAGGTTGCCTTTTTATTGTGTTGATTATTATTATCATTATTATTTTTGCTATGCAGAAGCTTTTTCATTTGATTTAGTTTTACTTGTCTGATTTCATTTTTGTTGCTTGTGCTTTTGGTGTCATATCCATGAAATAATTGCAAAGACTGATGTCATGAAGCTTCTCCTCTATGTTTTGTTCTAAAAGATTTATAATTGTAAGTCTTATGTGTAAATCTTTAATCCATTTTAAATAGATTTTTTTTTTAATATGGTGTAAGATAGGCTCCTTTTTTTTTTTTTTTTTTTCTTTAGACAGAGTCTTGCTCTGTTGCTAAGGCTGTAGTGCAGTGGCATGATCTCTGCTCACTGCAACCTCTGTCTTCTGGGTTCAAGAGATTCTCACTCCTCAACCTCCTAAGTAGCTGGAACTGTAGTAATGTACCACTGTGCCTGGCTAATTTTTGTGTTTTTAATAGAGATGGGGTTTTACCATGTTGGTCAGGCTGGTCTTGAACTCCTGGCCTCAAGTTATCCACCTGCCTTGGCCTCCCAAAGTGCTGGGATTGCAGACATGAGCTACTGTGCCCAGCCTAATTTCATTCTTTAGCAAGTGATATCCAGTTTTCCCAACTCTATTTGTTGAAGGAAACTATGCTTTCTCCATTGTGTATTCTTGGGACTCTTGTCAAGGATCAATTGACCATATATATGTGGATTTATTTCTGGGCTATTTTGTTCCATAGATCTATATGTCTGTTTCTCTGCCAGTACCATACTGTTTTAAATACTATAGCTTTGTTTTATATATATATATATTGTGTGTGTGTGTGTGTGTGTGTGTGTGTATAAGCATATATTACAGAGCTACAGTATTTTTATATATTTATGTATATGTGTATATATATGTGTGTGTATATATAATTTTTAATATAGATATAAATTATATGTATATATGATATATATAAATATATATTTATTAAATATATATGATATATAATTATATATATAAATTATATATAATATATATATATATATATATATATATATTTTATATAATTTATATTTTTGAGATGGAGTCTCTGTTGCCCAGGCTGGAGTGCAGTGGCATGATCTTGGCTCACTGCAGCCTCTGCCTCCCGGGTTCAAGTGATTCTCCCGCCTCAGCCTCCTGAGTAGCTGGGACTACAGGTGCACACCACCATGCCTGGCTAATTTTTTTGTATTTTTAGTAGAGACGGAGTTTCACCATGTTGGCCGGGCTGGTCTCAAACTCCTGACCTCAAGTGATCCACCCATCTCAGCCTCCCAAAGTGCTGGGATTACAGGCATGAGCCACTGCACCCAGCCATCTTTGTAATATATTTTGAAATCAGGAGGTGTGGGGCCTCCAGCTTCAAACTCTTTTTGGCTATTTGAGGCAGTTTCTGGTTTCATATGAAATTTAAAATTGCTTTTTCTATTTCTGCAAAAAATACCACTGGAATTCTGATAGGGATTGCATTGAACCTGTAGATCCCTTGGGGTAGTATGTATATTTTAACAATAATAAGTCTTTCAATTCATGAACACAAAATGTTTTTTCATTTGTTGTATCTTTAATTTCTTTCACCAGTGTTTTGTGTACGAGCCTTTAACCTCTGCAGTTAATTTGTAGATATTTTATTCTTTTTAATGTGGTTATAAGCGTGATTATTTTCTTAGTGTTTACCTTGGTGTTTACAATTAAAATCTTAATTTATAACAATCTAGTTTGAATTAATATTGAACTAGGATATTCCATACATAAGGAATACTCATATGTTCTATAGGGGTTTCTGTGTAGAAGATCATGTGATCTGTTAGTGAGGGACAGTTTTACTTCTTTCTTTTCTGTTTGGATATTTTATTTTTTTTCTTGCCAGATCACGCTTGCCAGGACATTCAATGATATGTTGAATACAAGTGGTAAAAGCAGACATCCTTACCTTGCTCATGATTTTAGTGGAAAAACTTTTAAGTTTTTAATCATTGAGTGTGATGTTAGCTATGGATTCTACATATCTAGCCTTTGGTGTGTTCAGGTACTTTTCTTCTGTTCCTAGTTTGTTGAGAGTTTTTTTTTTTTAATCATGAAAGGGTATTGAATTTTATCAAATACTTTTTATGCATCTATTGAGATGATTATGTGACTTTTATCCTTCATTCTGTTAATGTTGTGTACCACATAATTGATCATTGTATGCTGAGCTATTCTTGCATCCCAGGGATAAATCCCACTTTGTAATGGTGCCTAATCCTTTAATTATGCTTTTGAATTTAGTTGCTAATATTTTGTTGAGGTTTTTTGGATCTATATTCCTCAGGGATATTGACTTGTACTTTTTTTTTTTTTCTTGTGATATCTTTGTCTGGGTTTGGTATCAGGAAAATGCAGGTCTCATGAAATATATTTGGAAGTATTCCCTTCTTTTCAAATTTTTTTGGAGAAATTTGAAAATAATTAACATTAATTATTTAATTATTTTAGGAATTCATCAGTAAAGCCACCTGGTCCTGGGCTTTTCTTTGTCAGAAGATTTTTGATTACTGAATCAATCTCCTTACTAGTGTTCAAGATTTTCCCTCTCTTCCTCTCTTCCCCTCTTCTTCCCTCCCTCTCTCCCTGTCTTCCCTTTCTTTCTTTCTTTCTTTTTTTTTTTTTTTTTTTGTGAGACAGGGTCTTGCTCTGTTGCCTAGGCTGGAGTGGTGCAGTGGCACACTCATAGCTCACTGCAGCCTCGGACTCCTGGGCTCAAGAGATCCTCCCACCTCAGTCTCCCAAGTAGTTGGGACTACAGGCACAAGCCACTGAACCCTGCTAACTTTTAAATTAGTAATTTTTTTTAGAGAGAGCATCTCACTATGTTGCCCAGGCTGTCTTGAACTCCACCTCAAGCACTCCTCCCCTCTTGACCACCAAAAGTACCAGGATTATAGGTGTAGGCCATCACACCCAGCCTCTGTTCAAGACTTTCTATTTTTTTTTTTTTAATCATTCAGTCTTATTAGGTTGCATGTTTCTTAGAATTTATCCATTTCTTCTAGATTATCCATTATGCTGCATATAATTGTTCATAGTAGTCTCTCATAATTCTTTTTATTTCTGTGATATCAGTTATAATTTCTCCTTTGTGGTCTGTTTTTGTGTTCTCAATTTTTTTTCTCCTGTTCCAATCTTTATTATTTTTTTCCTTCTGCTAACATTGGGCTTAATTTGTTCTTCTTCTGGTTTCTTTGAGGTGCCAAATTAAATTGTTTATTTGAGACCTTTCTTTTTTTTATATAGGTGTTTACTGCTGTACTTTTCCCCTTACTATGCTTTCACTGAATCTCTTAAGTTTTGATATGTTGTATTTCATTTTCATTTGTCTCAAGATATTTTCTAACTTTCCTAATGATTTCTTTCTTATGCCATTGGTTGTTCAAAAATTTGTTGTTTATTTCTATATATTGTGAATTTTTCAGTTTTTATTCTGTACTTTGTTTCTGGTTTCATTTCATTATAATCAGAAAAGAAACTTGGTATGATTTTAATATTCTTAATAAATCTGTTAAGACTTGTTTTGATACCCAACATATGATATATCCTGTAAAATGATCCATGTGCACTTGAGAAGAATGTGTGTTCTGCTGCTTTATAGTGGAATGTTCTACATGTGTCCAGATACGCTATGCCTCATCAGTGCTTTGAGACAGGCAAGACAAAAGATAGAAATATTACCCTCTTGTAATACATGGAAAAGTTGGAATGTTGTATGTATGCCCAGTTCTTTTCCTCCCAAGGCAGGGGCTGAGAGCTGGGGATTTTTTTCACTGGTCCTTTCTGTGCTGAGTCAGGGGAGAACGGTTATGAATATCTGTGCCCTAGTCCAAACCACCACCTTTTTTTCTCTGCGGGTCTAGCATATGTTGGGTCACATCAATACTCAAACACAGGTGAGACAAAAGCCAGTCCTTTAGGTAGAACTCAGAAGAGCGGGACATTGGATGCACAGTCCAATTCCATCCCTTCTCATAGAGAGTTGGGAGCTGAGAGTTCCTTCCTGATAATATGGTGCTGTGCTGGGAGTGGGGGATTATGATTAGAGAGTGTCTTCAGCTTTCCCAGTGGTTTCAATGTGACTGACTTCTTGTTGCTCAGGTTGCAGGAACCTCTCAGCTACTTTCTGGAATTTCCATAAAGGGAATTGATATGTGCTATTGAATCAGTGTGTCCACTGGGGAAGGAGAGTCCAGGGCGTCCTATTCCACCACCTGGCTGCTGTCATTCTCCTTCTTTTTTAGGACACTTTTGTCACAAATAGAATTGTTGGTTGACAGGTTTTTGTTGTTGTTGTTTTTTTTAGCTACCCTCACCTCACTACCACCAAATTTTCACTTCTTTCTCTTTCATTTACATTTTCAATTTTGGAAGACATTGCTCTCGTGGTTTCTTTTTAGTTCCTTGTACCTGGTTTCTTACAAATACATGTATATTAAAAATAACTGATTTAAAGTAATTGGGTGGTAAGGTCAATGTTTAGGCTTCCTCAAGTACAGTTCCTATTCATTTCTGTTTTTATTGAAAATGAGCCATACTTTCTTTTTTCCTGGCATACATAAATTTTTTGTTGTTGTTGAAAAGAGCCTCTCCAAATGTGCTTAAGTATTTATATTGTGTGAGGTAAAGGGAAAGTAGAACAATTATATTAAAATAATTTAAGGATAAGATAATGCCTAGATGGGTAAATAATGTCTGGATTATTTAGGATTAGGTATGATAAAAACAAGTATTTACTAGATACTAACCAAGTGCCTAATAGACTGATATCTCAGTTTACTGCAGCTAAGAGTAAAAGTAAGAAAACTTAGGTAAAATTGAAATGTGAAGAAGAATCTAATAATATTTTTGTAGTCACATTTGTTGTTGAATGAGTAGAATGGCTGCATTCTTGAGGCTTTTAACATAGCATGAGTCCTATAAGTTTGGAAAGATTAACTAAAATGTTCCCTATGTACGGACATAATATACAGGCTTTAAAAGTACCAAAGAATATTCATTGAGAAGTGTTAGATGCTTTTTTCATAAATCATCTAAAAGACAAAACAGGAAACGACAATCCAGAAATCATAAAAACTCTGTAAGACCTTGCATCTATAAATCCTTTAAATTTATTGGACTGAAATGACACTGGAACAATAATTAGGAAGCCACAGGAGTTTTTGCTGTCATCTTTTTGGATTTGTTTTTTCAGAAAAGTTACTTAAAACCTTGAACCCATCATGAAACACCACATTTATAATAATTAAATTCTACAAATGCATTTTTAGGCATATAATATTCCAGAAACCGTAATAGCCTCTGGGGAGACAATATATATCATCTCCCCAGAGGCTATTACATGTTGTTCAAGGGTCAACTTTATACAGTGTATAAAGTGTGTGTGCGTGTATGTGTGTGTGTATAAAGTTGACCCTTGACCAACATGGGTTTGAATTGTGCGGGTCCACTTATACATGGATCTCTTCCAATTCTGGTATCCGTGAGACAGCAAGACCAACTCCTCCTCTTCCTTCTCCTTCTCAGCCTATTCATCATGAAGATTATGAGGATGAAGACTTTTATGATGATCCACTTCCACTTAATGAATAGTAATTATATTTTCTCTTCCATATGATTTTCTTAATAACATTTTCTTTTTTCTAGATTACTTTATTGTAAGAATACAGTATATAATACACATAACACAAAGTATATGTTAATCAACTGTTTCTGTTATCAGTAAGGCTTCCGATAGCAGACTATTTATAGTTAAATTTTGGGGGAGTCAGAAGTTAAATATGGATTTTCAACTCTTTGGGGGTTGGCATTCCTAACCCCCATGTTGTTCGAGGTTCAAGAGTGTGTGTGTGTGTGTGTGTGTGTGTGTGTGTGTGTGTGTGTGTGTGTCTGTGTGTGTCTGTGTGTGTGTGTGTCTGTGTGTCTGTGTGTGTGTGTCACGGTTCTCATATAGGGCATACTTAAAGAACTCATGGATTGCCTGGAGGTTTCTTAGAAGAAAACTAATGCATGGGTGGGGCCTAAAAATGTGAGGAAGATGGGAAAAGTATGCTAGCAAAGAGTAGCATGAGCAACAAGTTCATGGAAGCATGAATGACTAGATATTTTCAGTTCAACATTAAGTGCAAAAAAATTACAAGAGGTGAAGCTCAATGAGGCAGGTAGTAGCTAGGTTATGGAAGGGCTTTTGGCATGCTAAGAACCTTGGATCATATAGTGAAAGGAGTGGAGAGCAAACTAGGGTTTAACCTAGGAGTTGATATGGTTGGCTTTCCTTATAAAATTTGAGCTCTAGAGAGCAGATTTGCAAACTGGATATAGTGAGTAATAAAAGTGGTTTTAAGAGCCACAAGTCTGAATAGACAGCTCTGTGGGAAGCTATAGCATTAGCCTAGATTGGGGCCGAGAAGGCTTGAACAAGAAGAGTGATGGTAGGTGGTGTCTGAAGAAAGGATGTGAAACTTATTCAGCAAAGTGGCATATGGTGATGAGAAAGAGGCAGGGGAGGATGATTCCCCTGATGGGGCAAAGGTGCCATTAAAGGATGCTGGGAATACAGAAAGCAGCCTTTTTGTTTAAAATATTTTATTTTTATTAAGTAGTGAGAAGGGAGACAATGATGAGTTTTGTTTTGGAAATACTGAATTTAAGGTAATGTGGAATAATCAGCAGGATGTGTGAGTCTGAAACTCAAGGGAAAAGTCAGGGCTGAAGATAAAGGTTTGAGATTGATTAACATAATACTCTGGCAAAGAAAGAAGGCAGTATAGCAATTGACAGGAGAAACAAGACATTATAGATAAATGGGAGGCTAGAAAATGCATTTTGAGAGATTAATTATGCTACTAGAGTTTGAAGTCCTTGAGGGATGGAATTCTATCTCCTTAATTTTTATATTCTCAGCATCTATCACTGCTTGGTACCCAGTAGGCACTTAATGAATGTTTGTGGAATGAGTCAAATTTTACCACCATATAGTCTTTACATATAACTAAAGCCATCTCTAGATTCTAATGGAAGTTTTGCTGATATTGTCACCTGCTTTGTTTATTTGATTGCTAAAAATGGCACCTATATTTCACTTTGTCTAATCAAGACCTAGAGGAGAAAGCCTAAATTCAGTTATCAGAATATCTCTAGGAAGGAGGTGTGCTAGCAATGAATTTACAGGTAATGTAATGACTAGTTTGGTTCCTATGAGATAGAAAGATGATTACTTCTATTTTTAGAGTGGATCGTGGAATGGAATAGTGTCAAACAGGGTATGATAGATGACACTGTATAACCAAATTTTTAAATATAATTTTATAATTTTACATTACCAATGGTTAACCAGAATAAATAACAATATACAGTTATTTTTGATTTTTAGTTTTCAGTGCATTTATAAGGAGTACAAGAATAATTTTTAATTTGTGAAACTGACAGTATTTTAAAAGTTGAAACATGATCCTCTGCCTATAAAAAACCCAATTTTTAGTGGCTTGTCAGTGACTCCCTACATATTACTTATGGTCTTTGAACTCTTCTCTATTCTCAGTCTCTTGATCTTGATTCCTGAAGATCAGCTGTGCAGGACACACAGGTGTTAACACAGCTGGCTTCCTGATGACAACCCTGTCCATATAGCTGTCTTGTGTGTCATTATTCATATTGTTCAGTGTCATTCTGACCTAGCCAAGCTAAAAATGATACTCCAGCTCAAGAGGGATTTAAAAACCTTGACAAATTAAAGATAAGACACTACAGAATATCATGTACATGTGCTTAGCAGTTTTTAGCTTAACTACATCTAAATAGCTAATTTCAGCATGTATCTGTCTTTATCCTTTAAAATGATTTATGTTTGGAAAGAAAATATATCTGTGTGGAAGACTGTTAACAATTCTAAAGTGTGGTTTTTTTGTTTGTTTAAATAGCTCAAGGTGAAGGCACTCTGTTTGTGAGGTGCATTCTGTAGTATATAGCCTATGCCACTGATTTATCATGCTATCTAGTGCCTTTATAAGATGTCCATTATTAAATTACCCTATTTTCCAGCTTGATAATTTGATTTGAATAGTCAATTTTTAGATCTTTAATTGGGCTCTAGCCAGATTGATAATTTGATTCAAGAGATCAGTTTTTTTATTTCTATAACTGGGGTGTAACTATAATGTGTGGTGTGGTTGTGGTGGTGGATTTTGCCCTCTTTTTTGGTGACCGCAGCTGGCAGTCATCGGAGAGTTCTGGCTTTGCTCCAGAGTTGTAGGTTAAGTTAAATAACCTGCCAGCAAAAGAGGACTAGTTGCTTACCTCCCAGTTTTCAAATTATGAGTTTCTATGCTTGCTGCAGTGCCAATGGAATGCCTGCTTCTGCTGAGAGAGTGTCAAGGTCTCTTTTCAGTAGGTGTGGAGCGCAGTGGGAACTGTTGCTTATATCCTGGGACATTGTGGTTTGGGGATCCTCCCTTATGACATTGTGATCATTGTATAAGGATTATTGCTACATAGCTAACTTGTTTTTTAGTGTAATAATGTGTGCACATTGTGTGTGTGTGTGTGTGTGTGTGGAGAGAGAGAGAGAGTCAGAGAGAGACAGAGAGAGAGAAAAGAGAGAGAGAGAGAGACAGAGAGAGACAGGATATGAATGAATGAGAATGCCCACAGGTTCAAGGAAACTATTGAGGAAAATAAAGATGTTTAATATTTATTAATTATCACAAAACTACTTTTATGAAACAAACATGGTTGCTAAGCTTGCTGCACAATAAAGAAAAAAATAGGTGGAATTACCAAAATCTTAAGTAACTTATTCAACTATTAATGGTTCATATATTGATATTAAAATGCATTATTATTTGGCACTAAGAGTACTAGACTTAGTATCCTCATATTAGAGATGGCAATAACTGTTTCACAAGTTGGATAGCAGAATCAAGTGATGTAGTGTAGAGAGTACAGTTGTCCCTTGGTTTCCTTGGGGGATTGGTTCCCGGGCCTTCAGTGGATACCAAAATCGATATTTAAGTTCCTGATATAAAATGGTATAATATCTGCATATAATCTATGTACATCCTTCTGTACACTTTAAATTATCTATAGATTTATTTATAATACCTAATACAATGTAAGTGCTTTCTAAATAATTGTTATACTGTATCGTTTGGGGAATACTGAAAAGGAAAAAAGTTTGTTCATGTTCAGGACAGATGCAGCTTAAAAAAACATACAATTCATCATTGAATCCATGGATGTGGA
Organism: Ateles fusciceps; assembly: GCA_036589455.1. Lineage (NCBI taxonomy): Eukaryota > Metazoa > Chordata > Mammalia > Primates > Atelidae > Ateles > Ateles fusciceps. The sequence goes on along the minus strand of JAZHEH010002789.1, from coordinate 5,342,676 downwards.
ACCCAAAGATATGGAGGGCCAACTGAACTTTGAAAAGTATGAAATACTTTTGGAGGTACTAATTATATTATTACTAATAGAAATAGTATTGTTATCTGTCTATCCATTTCATTAATTAAATAGTTACAGAAAAGGTTAAAGAAGGAGGAAAGTATCCATTTAGATATAACTATCCTGGCCGGGTGCGGTGGCTCACGCCTGTAATCCAACACTTTGGAGGCCAAGGCGGGCGGAACACCTGAGGTCGGGAGTTCAAGACCAGCCTGACCAACATGGTGAAACTCCGTCTTAAAAAATAAAAAATAAAAAAAAATAAAAAAAATAGATATAACTATCCTATCCCTGAATATCATTCTCATTTCATTGACACACTTTGATCCTTCCTCCTATCACTGGGCATATATCAGAGTCTTGTAACTGTCTAATTATATATATATATTATTTCCTCTTTTTATATATTGTAGAATTCATGAGTTTAGAATGGTATTCTTATCTGATCATACTTACTAAGAGTCTCTGAAAGCATAGTGTTTTTTTTGCTACTGTATATTACAGAGTATATGGTTAACTCTGGCTAGTTCCCTTCTCTTTGTATTTACAAAAGACTCTCCAGTATGCCTCTTCTACTTGTTTAACCAGAATTTATGTTAATTAGGTATTAGGATAAGTGGTCAGTAGTTGTGACTGGGAAAGTTAACTGTGGTAAGGAAAGTTAGGACCAGTCAAGTTGTGTACTATACTGCATAAAACTTGAAAATATATCAGGAGATGGTACACTAATTTCTGGAAAAATTGAAGAAAGGAACCAGAAAGTGTCTTTGAGATGGCACCCTGTATTGGAGATACAAGCTTGCCTCACTAGAAATTGTAGATCCTCTGGTGAGAGGTAGTCATTAAAAAGATCTTTATAAATGATAAAAATATTATCTTTCTCTGTATCTCCAGAGGAGAGGATGACCAATTTTTTCTGTAAAGGCCAGGTAGTAAATATCTCAGGCTTGGTGGACCGTTATGGTCTTTGTCTCAACTACTCAACCCTGTCATTGTAACAGGAAAGCAGCCATGGACAATAGGTAAATGAATGGGTATAGTTCTAATAAAACTTTATTTGTTATAACAGACAGTGGGCTGGATTTGGTTCCCAGGCTGTAGTGTGCTCACTATACACTGCTTTCTGGTGCCTAGGTTGAAAAATAGTATGTAGGCTGTTCTAGTTCATAGAATGAAAAATAAAAGGAAGAAGGGGGAAGCAGTAAATAATCAGTGGGAATGGAAGGAAGTACAAGGGAGGGAGTAGGACAAAGAAGGGCAAGAAAATGGAGGCAAAGTACAACATGAACACAGGATGATGAGAATGGACATTATAAGAAATATTGTAGAGGTCTGTTTTCATATTGGAATATATTTGATGAAAAGGTTTATTTTGAAGCAATGGAAGCCATAATAGATTGGAGTGAATAAAATTTAAGCAGATTAAAAGTATGACACGAAGCCCCAATATCAGTTGCTGTTCCTAGGCATTCAGGATTCAGACAATGTATAAATCTTCTTACGTGTTTTTAAGTCTACCTCAGTTTTTACATATACCTTGGCATCTTCTGGCTTGGTATCCTATTGGTAAAAATACAGCTAAGCTAGTAAATCATTTCATGAGTTTTTTTAAATTGGAACATAGAGTCCAGAGGGATTTATAGCTGTGCATGATAAAAGATGGAAGGAGTTGAGCAATTTTTCTAAAAATGACTAATTTAATTTCATAGTTGATACCTAGCGCAAATAGCTTTTTTATAAAATTTGTTTTGGTAGGAGCATAACAATTAGAAAACAGATTGTTTACTTGTAAATAAAGGCTAATCAGAGAAATAGTAATAGTACAGTATGGATCTTGTGGATCACTTAAATCTAGAACTGGATTATAATAAAATATATTTTAAAGAGATTTATCTTGAAATAAATATATTTCATGGCACTGTTTTGACTTTTTAGAACGTTTCATTTATTTTTCTTCTCCTGTTTTTTTATGATATGTCTATTAGAAATGTCTCTTTTCTGAAAGTATGTAATAAGAAAGGGAGTAAGTAAACTGTTCTTTCTAAAAATCAAAATTTTAGAGTAGAGGTAATATAGGTTTTAAAAATTCTTTTAAAATATGATATTGCATGATTTTAAAGAATGTTATAGAAGGTATAACATTTGATAATGAGATTTATATTGGGAAATTCTATGAAAAAATTTATATGTTAAAAATGAGCTTTTAGGCATTCTGAAGAAGAAAAACATTGTATACATGTATCAGTTGTATCTATAAATAAATGAGAATAAAGAGGTGTAGAATCTTAATTATACGATGAATAATGTGTTATAAACATAATTAAAGTTTGACTTTTTAAATTATAATTTATGTGAAATTATAATTTAATCTACAGACGGGTGACTGCTGGTTGTTTTACTCCTAATTCACACTAAACTCTGTACTTGAAAAGATAAACTTACTTTTCCTTTTAGGAAAAAAATAATTTTACTATTCTAATATTACGTCAAAACTTTTTTGACAGTAAGTAATTTGCTTTAGATCCTCATTCTTGAAAATAATAATTTTGTATCCAATAGACTGTATTTTCTAAAGAAATTCTGCATTATCTCTCTTTTAGTATGTTAGTTACTTTGCTCTCAGCCTGCCTGTTCTATTTCTTTTCATTAACAAATTTAACACAACAAGGTGAGAGTCCTTTTTTACTGTTCTGTGTTGAATCTCCCTGTTCACAACTTGAAATTCAGACATGCCTTCTGCATTCTTTCTGAATAGTCTCTTCCCCTCTACCCTGTATTTTTCCTGTTCCTTGTCATCTTTCTTTTCTTCTTTGCTGCATGTTGTATTTTTTCTTATCCTAGTGTCACTGTTGTATATTCTTTCAACATGATGCTTTCACTCCCTTTACTCATTAAAATAATTTATAGATAATTCTTTTACAAGACTTTTCTAAAAACTTTTCCTAGAAATATTTGAGAACATTTTAGATACCTACTCTCAAAGTTTCAGTTTAATTTAAAAGTGGAAAAAACTCTTAAAATTTTAGTGGAAGTATTTGTGATATTGCATCGTATTTTATTTCATGGATCTCTCACTCTTGATGGCACGCACTGTCAACATTCAACAGATGATTTGTAATTAAATGGAAGTATTAAAGCATTCATGTTATTCAAATGATTATGATGTTCATCATTAGGTATAGCAAAAATAGTTGTATTTTGCAAGTTTTTAAAATTCAATATAAAGAATTATTTAATTTGGCAAATTAAGTAATGTTATACCAGAAATATTGAAATGACAATATATCGGTTTTAAATACAAGATGCCACAGCTTAACATTGCTCATAATGTTTATTTAGAGAATACAAAATGTGGCTTACTGTTCACTGTATTTCAAGCTTCATGGATGAAGTATGGTGCTTGATACTAATCAGGTTAAAGGACCTCCAGTGCTCGAACTGTGTTGTGGGTTATACCTACATTGCTTATGGTTTTTTTCCCCCTCCTCTTTGCCCGTATTAGCAATCTGCTTTTGTACTTTGACATCCAGGATTTCCCTAGTGAATTTTGTCACAGAAAAAGAGAATCATCAATATCGCAGTTAAACTTGACTTTCAAAGCTAATAGTATCTCATTTGGGGCCTCAAATTTAATAAATTTTCTTTGATTCTGGGTGAGTTTTTAAACATCAAACAATGAATTGGCCAGGGTGCAGTAAAATATTTAGATCTATTGACTATGGTTCAGAAGGGTAGAAGGCAAAACACTAGTGGTTTGATGTTGATAAATTCTCAGAACCTTAATCCACATTAATGTTTTCTTTTATCTGAATGCACATTGGTGACAAAAAAAGCAAGAGAAGGTATTCATACATGTAAAATATAAAACCTAAAACAAATGTATTTGTAGAATGTGATTTATTTTGTTATGCTAAGTAAGTTTAACAGCATTCTTATCCTGATTGACGACTCTGGAGAATGTTTGTTGCAGATAAATATACATTCTGAATTGGGACTCCAGCATGCATGTGGTACTCACATCATTATAAAAATTATAGTGTATGTTTTATAGCATACACTTTGACATTTTCTTATTGACAGAAAGTCTTCAGATCAACTTGGGACATGTAAGGATTTTTATACCCTTAAATTAGCATGGAGAGTTAAAGATGTCATATGTTTGTGTGTGTTTTCTGGCTTAAAGAAACTCAATAGAATATGATAGTTTTGTGAAATGTGTATATATCTTAAGTAACTAATTAATATAATAAAAATAATTCAAACAGTTTTACAGGCTGCCCGAGTAGAACAGACAAATGAAGGAGAAATTTTCTATCTTATATTTTTGCCAAGTTACATTTGAAGTTGCTTGGATAAAACTAGAGATATAAGTGTATTTATTTGGGCAGTTAGTGAATATTTATAGTTATCCCTGTTATTAACCTTTACTACCTCATAAAAAACTTTTTGTTCTGTGGCATTAATCTAATTGTATAATATTTGTTAATATATAGTAGCAAATAGATAAATTTTTAAAACCTATTCAAGTATAATGAAAGAAAATATGCCATGTATTGAAAACTCCTATTATTAAACTATATGATTGAAACGAGAGCTTACTGACTTTAAATGCAAACTAAACTGTGGGATTCTTAAGGCTTTTACTAAGTTTGGAAATTAAAAACCATAATGTCTTTTTTGAATGTTTCCATTTATATTATATAAGGAATATTTTCTCATTTGTCCAGAAGGTGGCAGTGTGATATCAACTGCATGTGATTCCATGCTGACTAGAGAATTATTTCTCCCATATCGGTGATGTGTTTGTATTGTTGCCTTTATGAATACTTAAAATAGAGTACAAATACTACTGATTTTATCTGTTGTTTTGTTTAGAAATTGTGTTACTGTGTTGGTTTATATGTATTTAATAATTAAAACCCAAGTTAAATAAAATCCTGCAATTCTAGAAGAGTAAAAAGGGCAAACAAACCTTTTACTTGTATATTTTTAAGTCTCCTTTTGTATTGAGTATATTTGTTTTAATTCTAGGGTACATATTATTGAAGTTTTTCTTTTCAAAGACTAGTCCCTAATAATTATCTTGTCCAATATATATCAGTTCATATCAGTTAAACACAACATGTTACTAAGCAGGTGATAATGATTAGGAGATTACTGTTGTTTTTGACTTCGTGAATGTTTTTTCTTCCCTTTTTCTTTTTAGGGTGGAACTGTGAAAAAATAATTCAAAACCTCTTGATCAGAAGAACTCCAGTGACTCTTCTTCCCCTCCCTCATTTCAAGCAGGAGGATGCTTTTTCTTCTTAACATTCTCCCCCAGCACTCTGAATTAGAGATTTATTTGCAACGAAAAATCAATTAGTCCTAAATTTATTCATGGATTTCAGGTCCAGCGATCAATGCAAGTCCACTCAGTGGGCTCAAGGGGACCCAGTTCATCCCAGTTAATGTGTCTGAAGGGGAATTACCATTGATGCTGTTTTTTTCCCTTTAGGTCAGAGATCAGATCTCGCTGTCATGGTCTGCGGCAAGTAGGAATGACTTCACCCTGCAGCTACCCAAACTGCACCTGGAGACCTTTGCAATGGAGGGGCTCAAGGGCGGGCCAGAGGTGGTAGCATGCCAGGTTAGAGTCTAAATAACATTGTTTGCTACTGAGACATATAGAAAAATAAATTGCACTAACCGGAGAGAATGAAAGCCTCAAAGTATTGTGAATAATTTAAAGGAGATGCAAATAAATGCGTCTTCATTTTTCTTCTATCATGTAACAATACACTTTATAAAATATTTTTTTCTTTAAAGCCTAGAACTAGCCTATTAAAATAATCCAGAAAAATGTTTTTAACAAGGAAAAATGTGTTTTATGGCAAAGTACAGTATTAAAAGAAAATACTTTCCTATCAGCAGAGGACAATAAAATACTAGGCTGTTATTTCTTTAAGTAAATCTCAGTTTGTTCCTCTTATTGTTTGAAAATAAGTCACTTTAGGGAAAAAATAATAAAATAAATCACTTTAGATGTAAACATCAAGAGAGATACCTGTAATTTCTCAATATTAATTCCAAAATATATCCAACTTTTCTTATGAAGTAATTTAATTTCAGCAAAACTAAAACTTGCCTGTATTTTCTATTGAAGAGTAATTTATCCTTTAATATTTAGTTTCAATGAGCATTGTAATATGTGAAAACTGGGTCATTTCACTTATAAAACTTAAAATACCAAATCGTAAGACCTCAGATAACTTTAAAGTACACTAATAAACTTGTTTTTAGAAACATTCATTTTTCAGATGCTGTAGGTATCCTATTTCATGTCACTATTGTATTAATACTATTGTGATCATTTTTTTCTTAAGGTTATTTTTCTTAATCTGACAAAATGAAATTCAGTGTGTCCTTTTATTGCCCAAAACCTTCATTACAAAAAGAAAACTATCAACATTATGTAAATTATAGGAAGCCTGATATTTCAAAAGAGATTGTCCTTATTCAAGTACTCTATTTTTTCATGTATTTATAAGGAGAAATGTCTCTTAAAACTTAGTGTGTCTTTCACGTGTTGAGATTTAAAATAATCATTTTCATTCTTTAGTTTATGACCCTGTGGAATTTTAATTTTGTAGGAAATTAATGTCAGTTCATGTGGAGCTATGTTAATTTTTTGTATGCTCCATATCCTAATTTAATTTGTTATTAGTACCAAATTATGCTCTTCAAGGAAAAAAATATTCATTGCTTCATTAGATTGTCCAATATATCTAAAATATATATAATTATAAAACTAAGCATAAAATATTTTTATTTTCTGTTATAGTGTAGAATGCTGTACCATTATTTAGGATAAGATTTAAAATGTGTATTTTAAACTTGATTATCAGTATTTATGAATTCATCCTAACTATGACTACAATATGATTTGAGATTTTTCTAGTGGTTGTAAAATAATCCTTCACTTGGCTATTTCAATTCAGAATCTCACAAGTCTTAATATTTGTCATAATTTACAAATAAGGACTTCCTCAAAACTAGATCTTGGTAGTTTGGAAATAGACTGATTCCCAAAAATGCCCTTTTTGGGGGTGGTTATATCTGAGAACAGCAAGAAGGAAATGTAGAGACCCATAGTTTAAACTATTGTCTTTTCCAGGTTCTAATAAAAATAGTTACATACATTCTCACTGGGATAAGTTCCATTGACATGCTGTAATACACACTATAGTTTAGTAGTGTACATCATAGTTAGAATATTAGGAGACATTTGTGATAATAATAGTACCTACAATTTCAGCGAACACTTAACTATGTACCAGGTACCATACTTAGCTCTTTGAATATATCATCTTATTTAACTCTCACAATGAGCCTGTCAAATAGTTGGCACTGTCTCCATTTTACACTTAAAACAACCACCACCACCCACAGCAAACACAATAGGTAACTGCTCAGATCAACAGCAAGGAAAGGGCAGAGCCAAGAGCCTGGATTTAAGTCTAATAGTATTTGACTGCTAAGCTGAACTAATAAATCTGATACTTAAAAATGTAGATACATATGTTAGATGGTAAGAGTAAAACCTTAGATATCTATAATGGAATTTTTCTTTCATTTATAAAAAATTATACATCTATGTATGATATAGATCATAGTTTATGCTGTGTTGTAGACTAATTTTAGCCTAATAGTGTGAAACACTAATTTCACCCTTTTTTGCAGTATGAAAATATATGCATTTATGCTAAGTGTGGCTACTTACTTGGGAATTCAGTAGTTATTTAACTTTGTACTCTGACTCTGTACTGATGAAGTGGACTATTCGGAGTTCTTAACCTTTGATTATGAAGAGAGGATCACTCAGCAGGGTGTGGTAATATATGAACCATTTGCCTATCTTACTCAGCTGTCATTTATAGAAGGAGGAGCTGAAGTTTTCTGTCTTTTTCAATGGGGGCAAACTTTATAATAGGTATAATCCTGAATAGAAAGAGACCAGTGAACATTGTTATTGAGTGAAGAGGCTGAGTAGATTACCTATATTCTCTGAACCCAGAAGAGCACATGACTGATGCTTTTCTATGGAGGAAAATTCAGTTCAGCCTGTTTCTGAGATCTGCTACCTTTTCCCACCAATTTCCTTACCTGAAAAAAAAAGTAATGCTACTGATCCCTGAGGCTTGCAGTAGGATTGAATGCAGCAATGCATGTGAAGTGGAGTATAGTGCCTAGCCTAGAAAAAGCAGACACTGCAGGGTGGCTGTTATTATTGTAGCCATTATAAGGCCCTTGTAAAGATGAAGTAAGCAACAGTAGCTTGTTTGCATTACTTTTAAGGTGTGTGTATGTTTTATTTTGAGGAATGGTTATTTAAGATCTTCTTTTTTCTGTATCTTTCCATTTAGTTTCTTCACCCTTCCCTGTTTCTTCAAAACTTTAAATAATTTTGATCAAGCACAGGCTTCCATAGCTTTGTATTTAATTTTCCATGGCGTATGATGTTCCAGTGAGACCAAGTCTCCAGTGAAACCTTTCATTTAAGTTCCTATAGCAAATTGAAACCTATATCGTACTTTTATCTTCCAAATAACAGCAAATAGGCTTTCATTACAACATTGAAAAGAATAAAAACACCCATATTAGACCAATTAGCTTTAAGTGAAAAGTCCAGTATAGTGTGAATGCAGAGAACTTTGTAATAAAAAAGATTCTACTTATATTTTATAAAGATAATACCTATTATTCGGTATCTTATACTCTGAATTATATTTTTTCAATAATTATGACATATATTTTTGCTAATAACTGGAAAATATTAGTAGGCATCCAGTAAGTGTTGGCGTTTCCATTTTGATTCAGTAGTAAGTGATAAATAATAATTAAACAAACAGTAACAACATTTGTTGAGTACTTACCCTGGGTCAGTTACTGTGCTAGGCTTCATTCAATACATGGTACTGGGATGACTGGCTAAACATATGCAGAAGATTGAAACTGGACCCCTTCCTTACATCATATACAAAAATCAACCAAGATGGATAAAAGACTGAAATGTAAAACCTAAAACTGTAAAAACCCTGGAGGACAACCTAGGCAATACCATTCTGGACATAGGAACAGCAAAGATTTCATGATGAAGACTCCAAAAGCAATTGCAACAAAGACAAAAAATGACAAATCTGATCTAATTAAACTTAAGAGCTTCTGCACATCAAAAGAAACTATCAACAGAGTAAAGACAACCTATAGAATGGGAAAAAATATTACAAACTATACATCTGATGAAGGTTTAATGTCTAGCATCTATAAGGAACTTAAACAAACTTACAAGAAAAAACCTACCCCATTAAAAAATGGCACAGGATATGAACACATACTTTTTAAAAGAAGACATACATGCAAGTTAACAGGCATATGGGAAAAAAAGCTCAACAACATTGTTCATCATTAGAGAAATGCAAATCAAAACCGCAATGAGATACCATCTCATACCAGTCAGAATGGCTATCACTAAAAAGTCAAAAAATAACAGATGCTGATGAGGTTGTGGAGAAAAGGGAACACTTAAACACCGTTGGTGGGATTGTAAATTAGTTCAGCCAAAGCTGGAGGCATCACACTCCCGGACTTCAAATTATACTACAAAGCTACAGTAATCAAAACAGCATGGTACTGGTACCAAAACAGAGATATAGACCAATGGAACAGGACAGAGACCTCCGACGCAACACAACACATCTACAACCACCTGATCTTTGACAAACCTGACAAAAACAAACAATGTGGAAGCGAGTCCCTGTTTAATAAATGGTGTTGGGAAAACTGGCTAGTCATGTGCAGAAAGCAGAAGCTGGACCCCTTCCTGACACCTTACACTAAAATTAACTCCAGATGGATTAAAGACTTAAACATAAGACCTAACACCATAAAAACCCTAGAAGAAAATCTAGGGAAAACCATTCAGGACATAGGTGTAGGCAAGGACTTCATGACCAAAACACCAAAAGCAGTGGCAACAAAAGCCAAAATAGACAAATGGGACCTAATCAAACTCCATAGCTTCTGCACAGCAAAAGAAACAGTCAGTAGAGTGAATCGGCAACCAACAGAATGGGAAAAAATTTTTGCAGTCTACCCATCTGACAAAGAGCTGATAACCAGAATCTACAAAGAACTGAAACACATTTACAAGAAAAAAACAAACAAGCCCATTCAAAAGTGGGTGAAGGATATGAACAGACACTTTACAAAAGAAGACATACATGAAGCCAACAAACATATGAAAAAATGCTCATCATCACTGGTCATTAGAGAAATGCAAATCAAAACTACATTGAGATACCACCTCACGCCAGTTAGAATGGCGATCATTAAAAAATCTGGAGACAACAGATGCTGGAGAGGATGTGGAGAGATAGGAACACTTTTACACTGTTGGTGGGAGTGTAAATTAGTTCAACCATTGTGGAAGACGGTGTGGCGATTCCTCAAGGACCTAGAAATAGAAATTCCATTTGATCCAGCAATCCCATTACTGGGTATATATCCAAAAGACTATAAATCGTTCTACTATAAGGACACATGCACACGAATGTTCATTGCAGCACAGTTTACAATAGCAAAGACCTGGAACCAACCCAAATGCCCATCGATGATAGACTGGACAGGGAAAATGTGGCACATATACACCATGGAATATTATGCAGCCATCAAAAACGATGAGTTCGTGTCCTTTGTAGGGACATGGATGAACCTGGAAACCATCATTCTCAGCAAACTGACACAAGAACAGAAAATCAAACACCGCATGTTCCCACTCACAGGCGGGTGTTGAACAATGAGAACACATGGACACAGGGAGGGGAGTATCACACACTGGGGTCTGTCGAGGGGGAAAAAGGGGAGGGATAGTGGGGGGGTGGGGGAGTTGGGGAGGGATAGCATGGGGGAGAAATGCCAGATATAGGTGATGGGGAGGAAGGCAGCAAATCACACTGCCATGTGTGTACCTATCAACAATCTTCCATGTTCTTCACATGTACCCCCAAACCTAAAATGCAATAAAAAAATAATAATAATAATTAAAAAAAAAAATTAGTTCAGCCATAGTGGAAAGCAGTGTGGCAATTTCTCAAAGAGCTGAAAACAGAACTACCATTTGACCCAGCACTCCCATTACTGACTATGTACCCAAAGGAATACAAATTGTTCTACCATAAAGACACATGCAGGCATATGTTCACTGTAGCACTATTCACAATAGCAAAACATGGAATCAAAATGTCCATCCATGGTAGACTGGATAAAGTAAATGTGGTACTTATACACCATGTAACACTATGCAACCATAAAAAGAACGAGATCATGTTTTTTGTGGGAACATGGATAAAACTGGAGGCCGTCATCCTTAGCAAACTAATGCAGGAAAAGAAAACCAAATACCACATGTTCTTACTTATAAGTGGGAGCTAAATGTTGAGAATACATGGACACATAGAGGAAAATAACTGAGGCCTTGAGGGTGGAGGGTAGGCGAGAAAGGAGAGGATCAGAAAAGGATAACTTGAAAACTAGGCTTTAGTACCTGGTGACAAAATAGTCTGTACAAAAAATCCTTGTGACATGAGTTTACCTATATAACAAATCCTAGATTTGGGGTCTAACTTGAATGTGAATATAAGAATTAGTGAATTTGTTGCTTTTTTGGTTGTTGACAGTAAGAAGAGTTGACTACTTGGCAGTTGAAATTTTAGAATACTACTCTAAAGATTTCATATTGCACAAGGAGAACTAAAGTTTCTTCAAAATTTCCTTAGTAGAGTTCTAAGCAATGCCAAACAAAACAAAATATTACAAGAAATGAGATGCTAAGGTGCACAGAAGAACTTATTTTCTCTTTTTGTTTCTTTTCTCTTAAAAAATTTGATGCATAATAGATATACACGATTTTAGGGTACATGTGATAATTTAATATGTTACTATAATTTGTAAATCAAATCAGTATGCTTGGGATATAGATCCATCACCTTAAATATTTGTCTTTTCTTTATATTAGAACCATTCAAATTCTAGCTATTTAAAAATATACAATAGATTGTTGTAAACTATAGTCACCCTACTGATCTAACACTAGGTCTTATTACTTCTATCACACCATATTTTTGTACCCACTAATCAACTTCTCTTCATCTCCTTTTCCTCACTACCCTTCCTGGCCTCTGGTAATCACCAATCTATGTATCTTCATGAGAGTCACTTTTTTAGCTACAACATATGAGTCAGAACATGCAATATTTTTCTTTCTGTGCTTGGCTTATTTCACTTAACAACCTGCAGTTCTATCTATGTTGTTGTAAATGATAGAATTTCATTCCTATCATTTTATTCCTACGGATACATATAATTCATTGTGTATATTGATATCACATTTTCTTTATTCATTTATTAATGGGCACTTAGGTTGGTTCCACATTTTGGCTGTTGTGAATAATGCTGTAGTAAAAATGGGAGTGCAGATGCCTTTTGATATATTTATTTCTTTTGTATATATACCCAGTGGTGGAGTTACTGGATTATAACATTCTATTTTTAGTTTTTTGAGGAAACTCCATACTGTTCTCCATAGTGCCATACTAATTTACATTCTCTCTAATAGTGTGCAAGGATCCTCCTTCTCCATATTTTTACCAGCATCCATTATTGCCTGTCTTTTTAATATACATTTTAACTGGGTTGAGATGATATAGCTAATTGTAGTTTTGATTTGCATTTCTGTGATGGTTAATGATGTTGAGTTATTTTTTTTTTCCCTATACCTGTTGGCCATTTGTATGTCTTCTTTTGAGAAATATCTGTTCAGATCTTTTGCCCACTTTTTAAATTGTTTATTTTTTTGCTATGGAGTTGTTTGAGCTCCTTGCATATTCTGGTTATTAATCTCTTAATAATATGGATAATTTGCAAGTGTATTCTCCCATTCTATGGGTTGTCTCTTCACGTTGTTGATTACTTCCTTTGCTGTGCAGAAACCTTTTAACTTGATATAATCCCATTTTTCTATTTTTGGCTTAGTTGCCTGTGTTTTCAAAGTCTTACACAAAAAATCTTTGCCCAGATCAATGTCCTGGAGTGTTTCTCCAATGTTTAGAAAAACTTATTTTAAGGGTTTGTTGCAAAGTGAGATAACAATAATGATCTTAGTTTTAATTCAATATCAATATAAATAGCATTTAAATGTTGATTATAGTCATTGTAAGTTATGCCTTGTCATCCTCAATCTATATCTTCTCCTAAGATTTTAGTGTTTGATGACAAGGAAAACTGCTAGATAATTAGCTTTGCATGTCACCTATTACTAGAGCAGTTTTGGTATTATCCCATAAGTCTTTTCACCATCGTTTTCTCCCGTTATTCCTCCTTCTCTTTCTGTGCTTGATGTTTGATTTCTAGGTTTCTTGTTTGTTTGTTTGATGGTGGTAGAGAGGTGAATGCATCAGATTTTTAAGACACAATCTTGAGGGTGAAAATATAAAATTTTCCTCTTTTTGTTTAGATACTTTATCAGCCCATAAAATCTTCCCTTCCTCCCTTCCTCCTTTCCTCCCTTCCTCCTTTCCTCCTCTCCTCCCTTCCTCCCTTCTCCCTCCCTCCCTCCCTTCCTTCCTTCCTCCCTTCCTCCCTTCCTCCCTTCCTTCTTTCCTGCCTTCTGACAGGATGTTTCTCTATTGTGCAGGCTAGAGTGCAGTAGTGTGATCATAGCTGACTGCAGTCTCGAATGCCAGGGTCAAGCAATCTTCCTGCCTCAGCCTGCTGAATAGCTAGGACCACAGGTGTGCACCACCATGCCCAGCTAATATATTAAATTTTTGTAGATAATATTTTATTTTTTATTTATTCATTATTTTTGTAGAAGCACAGTCTTTCTATGCTGCCCAGACTAGTCTGAAACCCCTGGTCTCAAGCTATCCTCCTGTCTCAGCCTCCCAAAGTGTTGGGATTACAGGCATTAGGCATCATGCCTGGCTCTTATATTTTATTTTAAAAGATTTATTGCAATAAGGTATTTTCTGTATATTTGTTATTAAAACATAGTCTTGCATACTAAGGTAGTGCCTTCTACCTATCAGCTCCTTCTGAAAGGTAGAAGGAGTTCTATAAACTTTTCTTTTTAATATTGGCAGATGAGATATCTTAACATCTTGCATCCTGGGTTATATTTCAGACCATTGGGTTTGTTTCTTGTTTTTTTTTTCTCATTGAGATTTTTATCTCTTTTTACCTTTTGAAAAGGACAAGATAACATATGAGGGCAAGTAGTTGCATCCATATAAAGCTTCTGCTACAATTTTAAAGAATCTTATAACTTCGTACTCCTTAATTCAGTTTAATGTATTTATAAATTGTATACCTTGCTGTGATGATGCCGTATCACTGATCTGAACTGGGACTAAGTAACGTCTGGTAGAACTTCTTATAAATTCATTTTTCTAGTTTTGTTGTTTATTATTAATACTTTCCTTAAAAGGAAAGAATAATTAGGAAGGAAATAAAATCCTAGCAGAATCAGTATTACAGAAGGTTGAAGCGGTTATGCAACTTTGCTAGAAAGTAGTAGGACTGGCAGTAAAGCAGATGAAATCCTTCCCCCTATAGACACAAATTACACAGGTAGCAGGGATTCTCATTATTTTATACAATTGTTATCTTTTTTTAATGTGTGGAATACAATATTGTTCTTTCTTGTGAAGGATGAATATGCATTATCATTCTTGTGGCTCTGAAAGTGCTACTGGAGTTCTATCCTAGAATCACTATTTTCTGTGATCCTTTGACCCTGAATTCTTCCAGCATGTCAGTTCCCTCATCAGTAAAATGGGGATGATAATACCCGGTCTGGTGCATCTTGGGGTGATTATGAGGATCCTATAACATGTATGAAAGAATTTGGAAAATTAAATAGCACTAATAAATATTTTGAAATCATTTTTCTTTAAATATTTAACACATAAACACTCCTTGGTCATGTATATATAGATTGCTTAGTTTTCAATTTCAGGTTTATAGTTTTACCCTTTTCAAAGATAAGCAAGTAAATCAGATTATATGCAAATTGGCAATCATAAGTCTGTGCAATCTACTGTATGTCATTAAGTTTGCTAGAAAATCATGTTGATTAGAATGGGAATTACTTTCTTAACAGGATAGTATTTGGAAAAGTTAAAATAATTTTATTTTCTGGGGAAGGAGTCAGCATGGTAGTATTAGAAAAAGCCTATGTGGAGAGTCAGAATGCCTGGATTGACGTCCTGGCGCTGTGATTTAACCACCTTGGTAAGTCACTCAACAGCACCAAGCCACCATTTCCTCATCTGTAAAAGGTGACAGTGAAGCCAGTCTTGCTTTTACTCACAGGATTGTAGGAAGATCAGATGAGATAATGTGTATGTGAAGGTGATTTTTACGTTAGAAAATGCTATATTAATAAAAGCTAAGTTGGACTGAACTATAAAAGGCCTAAGGTCAGGAACGGTGACATAAGTATATTGAGAAATGTTTTAGTGTTTTGACTTTTGGAGGTTTTTGATTGATGACCTGTTCAACATGTGCCTTAGAAAAAATAAAATGTTAACAACTTTAGTGTTTCCTCCCAGTTAAGTATACAGCCATTGCTAAGACCCAGGTGGTAAATTCATGCCATATACTACTATTTAAATAATCATATAAAGTAATGCAAACATTACTACCGTTTCCATATTTTGTCACCTTTATTTGCACCATTTAATTTTGGGATGATTTCAAATTCTAACTCTGTGAAGGGATGACAGTATTTGCATTTACGTGAAATGTTTGAGATACAATTAGTGAAAAACAAAAATGACAAAACATATCAAAGTACAGTACAGAATGTTTTTTGTTGTTGTTTTTACAACTTTCAGTTCTAGGTGGCTTTAAGTAGAAAAGCTGCTGAAATGTTGTGAACATAATTTCTTTGTCATTAATGTTAAGAGGCAAAAACTAAATCTAAACGATGCTTTATCTTTTTGTTCCTTCAAGGCGTATTTTTAAATATAACTCTAACTATTATATCTTTTAATACATATTATTGTGAGCAGTTGAACTTTCAAGTGCTACAACCAGAATTGCTATTCATTTTAGCTACTTGGACAAAAAACAGTGTTTGATGGACTGCCTAGGTGAAGACCTGGAAAAGGAAGGGTTATCCACAAATTGAGTGAAGTTTATTATGGCTTAGTGATTTGCTGATTGATTTCACTTGCTGTCAGTTAAGGCTCTCTTAATGTCAGTTTTCTTTGCATAATGCTTTGAAATAAAGACTGATGAAGTTCTTCAAATTGATGCCGCTTATATAAACTGACCCTGATTTGCCCTATTCTGCATGACAATTTAAGTGACAGGAGCTAGAAGAAAATACAGCAATGAATATGCAACTTAAGGATTAAGGGAGATGCAGTAAATCATTCAGTTTAAAACTAGGTACAAAGGTAATTTCTTGTAATAATTCCACAGATGCTTTACATTTGTTAAACAGACTATTAATATTCTCAGATATATGTTTTCATAATATGTATGAAATTGAAGAAGAGAACTAAGAGTTATCCTAACAGGGATTCTAATTCTTTTCCCTCTTATTTAAACTTGAAATTATCAAAATCACAGTTTTAAAAATATTTTATTTAGGATATCCACATGCAAAAGAATGAAATTGGACCTTTATCTTACATTATGCACAAAAATCAATTCAAAATGGATTAAACAATGTTTAAAAAGACCTAATACCATAAAACTGCTAGAAGGAAACATAGAGAAAAAGCTCCTTAGATTGAGCTTGGCAATGACTTTTTCAATGTGATAACAAAAGCACAGGCAACAAAAGCAAATATAAACAAATGGGACTACATCAAATTAAGAAGTTTCTGCACAACAAAGGAAACAATTAACAAAATGGCAAGGTAACCTGTGGAATGGGAGAAAATATATATAAACTGTATATGCAGTAAGGAGTTTAATATCCAAAATATATAAGGAACTCATACAAAACACAATAATAACCTTTTTAAAAAATGGGCAAAGAACCTAAAAAGACATTTTTCCAAAGGACACATATAAGTGGCCAATAAGTATATGAAAAGGTGTTCAACACCGGTAACCATCAGGGAAATGAAAATCAAAACCACAATGAGATATCACATCACAACTGTTAGAATGGCTATTACCAGAAAGTCAGAAGACAACAAGTGTTGGCAAGGATGTAGAGAAAAGGGAACCCTTGTGCACTATTGGTGAAAATGTAAATTGGTGTAGTTATTGTGGAAAACAGTATGGAATTTCCTCAAAAAATAAAAATAGAACTATCATATGAGTCAGCAATCCTACTTCTTGGTATATATCCAAAGGAAATGAAACCATTGTCTTGAAGACATATCTGCACTACCATGTTCATTGTAGCATTATTCATAACCGCCAATAGAAACAACGTAAGTGCCCTCTGATGGATGAATGGACAAAGAAAATGTTTACACACATGCACATACAGAACACACACACACACACACACACACAGACAGAGAGAGAGAGAGAGAGAGAGAGAGAGAGGAAAATTAGCTTTAAAAAACAAAGGAAATCCTGCAATATGCAACGACATATATGAACATGGAGTACATTATGCTAAGTGAAATAAGCCAGACACGGAAAGACAAATACTGCATGATTCCACTTATACATAGAATTTTAAAAAATCTAACTCATAGAAACAGAGAGTAGAAGGTGGTTACCTGAGGTTTAGGGTGGTTGGGAGAATGAGGAGATAATTGACCAAAGGGTAGAAACTTTCAGTTATAACATGAATAATCTCAGGAGAGCATGGTACAGTGTTATATAATGTATATAATATATATAAATATAATTTTTTTCCCAGCTACTGAAACACTGTGATACTGCAAATAAACTATGGTCTTAGGAGAATTTCATGGCACTCTTATTATTTATTACTTCACAATGTACAAAAAGTAAATTCATTTTTTTAGTTGAAAATCAGAAAGCACCTGGGAATCAATGTCCTCAGAACAAACAAAATGGCCATTAAATATGTGCAATTCTTTGTTTATTAATTATACCTCAGTAAACCTGTTTTAAAAAACTAAAATGGTAATATTTTTTTTCAGAGTGATATAGTTTAACATCAATGAATTTTGTTGTAGAGTAGAGATTATAGGGATTATTGAAGGAGATGATAACCCTGGCTGAAGCATGCAAATTCCCAAGCCAATTTGCTGTATTATATCAGAATCAGAATGGCATCATGGTGATAAAAGGGCTGGTTCTTAATAAAGGCATAAAATGTTTTCTCTCTTCTCTCTCTTGCCAATTTGCTTTTCTTCAGGTATATTGAAATTTGTTCATATTAGATTTAAGTAAACCACAAACAAGTACATCAAATTCTTATAATTCTAGCTAAATGTGTATTTAGCACCTCTGTCCAAATTAATGTAAAGAAACCGATTATGGATGTACTTTGCTGAAATTCATAAATAAAGCTAACAGTTTGATGTGAAAAGAGGAAAGATAAGGTAGTCAACAATGTGTGGATATGTGGATGTATTTACTGTGAATAAGTAGCTTAGATTAAGTGAGGAGCTGTTTGTTTCGAGATAATGGACTGAGCAGTTTTTCTTTGGTAGTGAACCACTAGCTCTCAACGCTGCAAGCTATTTATTTCTATAACTTTTCTTTTCGTACTAACACTACTCTTTAAGAAAATTTATATATTGAACCCCGAAAATGAGAATTAGGATGCGTCTTTGGTCCATTGTCAGATCTGATCAAAGCAGTTGCATCTTTATAGGTTGATTATGGAACAGACACATGAGAGGTGCCGTTTGTAATTTTGTTTAGTTGGCAAAAAGTATAAATCAGAAAGAGATAATTGAGATAGAAAATGCCCTTTATTAAGCCCCCAAATATCTTTTGAAGGGATTAAATAGGCACTTAAAATATAATCCACATTATTAATGAAATTGAAAGGCTCACTAAAATGAACCATACCAGTATTTTAGGTTCTTAATTTAATCAAGTGGAACAAGTATGTATGGAACTCCCTGTTCTTTATCCAACCCTGTGCTTAATAGGTGACTGGGTGACATGACAGAGAATGAATGAGCATGCAGGGAGGACAAATTAAAAAGAAATAATCTCAGTGTCACCATTCCTAATTACAAGGGGGAACAAAACAAGCACTAATAGGGGAACCATTGAGTACCAGAATGTTTGCTGTGAGCCTTTGGGAAGCATGAAGATGGGAAAGGGCCTGAATAGATCACTAACCTTGTTTTGGACCTTCTCCTCTTCCCCGTCTTTTTCTTATTAAGAAGAGGCATTTGGCTTTAATCTTAATTAGTGTTTTATCCACTGAGTTTCAGTGTGAAATTTTAAAATGTTTTATTTCTCCAACTTGAAAAATGTGAATCAGATATAGAATCATGTCTTCTGCAAACAAAGATAATTTGACTTCCTCCCTTTCTATTCGAATAGCCTTTATTTCTTTATCTTGCCTGATTGCTTCAGCCAGAACTTCCAATACTGTGTTGAATAGGAGTGGTGAGAGAGGGCAGCCTTGTCTTGTGCCAGTTGTCAAGGGGAGTGCTTCTAGCTTTTGCCATTCTGTATGGTATTGGCTGTGGGTTTGTTATATATGGCTCTTATTATTTTGAGATGTGTTCCTTCAATACCTAGTTTATTGTGAGTTTTTAACATGCAGGGATGTTGAATTTTATTGAAGGCCTTTTCTGCATCCGTTGAGATAATTAGATGGTTTTTGTTTTTAGTTGTTTAGTTTATGTGATGGATCACATTTATTGATTTGCGTATGTTGAAGCAACCTTGCATCCTGGGGATAAGACCAACTTAATCTCAGTCCAAAGCTTCTTAAGCAACTTCAGCAAAGTGTTGGAATACAAAATCAGTGTGCGAAAATCACTAGCATTCCTATACACCAACAACAGGAATGCCAAGAATCAAATCATGAATGAATTCCCATTCACAATTGCTATGAAAACAACAACAACAGCAACAACAACAACAGCCACCACCTAGGAATACAGCTAGCAAGGGAAGTGAAGGACCTCTTCAAGAAGAACCAGAAACCACTGCCCAAAGAAGTCGGAAAGGACACAAACAAAAGGAAATAATATTCCATGCTCAAAGATAGGAAGAATCAATATTGTGAAAATGGCTTTACTGCCCAAAGTAATTTGTAGATTTAATGCTATTCCCATTAAACTACCATTGACTTTCTTCACAGAAGTAGAAAAAACTATTGTAAAATTAATATGGAGCCAAAAACCAGCCTGAATAGCCAAGACAATCCTAAGAGAAAAGAACAAAGCTTGAGGCATTATGGTATCTGACTTCAAACTAAATTACAAGGCTACAGTAACCAAAACAGCTTGGTACTTACACAAGCACAGATACATAGACCAATGGAACAGAATAGATAATCCAAAAATAAGATTACACACCTACAACAACAGACTTTCACAAACCTGACAAAAACAAGCAATAGGGAAAGATTCCCTATTTAGTAAATGGTGCTGGAAGAACTGGCTAGCTATATGCAGAAAATGAAAACTGGACCCCTTCCTTACACCTTATACAAAAATTAACTCAAGGGGGTTAGACTTAAATGTAGTCTGGTGCGGTGGCTCACGCCTGTAATCCCAGCACTTTGGGAGGCTGAGGGAGGTGGATCACCTGAGGTCGGGAGTTCAAGAGCAGCCTGACCAATATGGTGAAACCCTGTCTCTATTTTTTTTTTTTTAAAGAAAAAAGAAAAAAAAGACTTAAATGTAAAACCCAAAACTATAAAACTTTAGAAAAAAATTTAGGCAGTACCACTTAGGACATAGTCACGGGCACAGATTTCATGATGAAAATACCAAAAGCAATTGCAACCAAAGCAAAATTGATAAATGGGATCTAATTAAACTAAAGAGCTTCTGCACACCAAAAGACACTATCATCAGGGTAAACAGACAACCTACAGAATGGGAGAAAATTTCTGCAATTTATTCTTCTGACAAAGGTCTAATATCCAGAGTCTACAAGCAGCTTAAACAAATTTACAAGAAAAAACAACCCCAACAAAAAGTGGGCAAAGAACATGAACAGACACTTCTCAAAAGAAGATACACATGTGGTCAACAAACATATGAAAAAAATCTCAACATCACTGATCATTAGAGAAATGCACATCAAAACCACAATGAGATACCATCTCATTCCAATTAGAATGGCTACTATTAAAAAGTCAGAAACAACAGATGCTGGTGAGGTTGTGGAGAGAAAAAAGGAACACTTTTGTACTTTTGGTGGGAGTGTAAATTAGTTCAACCATTGTGGAAGACAGTGTGGTGATTCCTCAAAGACATAGAGGCAGAAATACCATCTAACCCAGCAGTCCCATTACTGGGTATATACGAAAGATACATAAATAAATTATTCTGTTATAAAGATACATGCACATGCATGTTCATTGCAGCACTATTCACAATAGTGAAGACATGAAATCAACCCAAATGCCCATCGATGATAGGTTGGATAAACAAAACATGGTACATACACACCATGGAATATTGTACAGTCATAAAACAGAAGGAGATCATATTCTTTGCAGGGAACATGGATGGAGCTGGAAGCCATTATCCTCAACGAACTAATGTAGGAACAGAAAACCAAATACCACATGTTCTTACTTATAAGTGGGGAGCCGAATGGTGAGAACACATGGACACTGAAGAGGAACAACACATACCGGGGCCTGCTGGGGGCAACTTGGGGGAGGAAGAGCATCAGGAAGAATAGCTAATGGATGCTGGGCTTAACACCTAGGTGATGGTATGATCTGTGCAGCAAACCACCATGGCACACATTTACCTATGTAACAAACCTGCACATCCTGCGCATGTACCCCTAAACTTAAAAGTTGAAAAAAAAAAAGAAGAAAGTGAATCAGAACTTGCCATTCCTCCCTTCTTATACAGCTTAGTGGCTTCCCCACCCCCTTTAAAATAAACTTTAAACTTCTCATTTGGTCTTGGGCTCTTCATGATCTGGGCCCTGCTGCTCTCCAACTCCATCACCTTAACAACACTTTCTGTCTCATTCACTGAACTATAGTGACACTGACCTTTTTCCCATAACTTGGAAACAGCACACATATCCCCATTTTAGCGGCTTTGTGCTTGCTGGTCCCTTTACTTGGTATCCCTTTCTCTCAAATTTCTGCAAGGCTTACTTCACTTCATTTATGTCTTTGCATAAATATCACCTCATGGAAGCTGTCTCTCATTCCTAACTAAAATAACCTCCCTTCTCCCTTCATACTTCATAGCCCTGACCTAATATTTTTGCTGTTATCTATTTCTCACCAAAATGGAAGACCCAGGAGGGCAGGGCTTTATCTTCTTTGCCACTGTGTCTTCAGCACCTAGAACATAATAGGTACTCAATAATATTTGTTAAATATGTTAATGCATGAACTGGGATTTCTTCCTTCTGGCCTTTTTGAGAGGCAGAACTGCATACAAATTAAGGAAAAGAGTAGGAGGTTTGGAATCAAATGGACCTCTGATTTCCAGCCATGTCCCTTTTTTAGCAATGTGCCCTTAAGAAAGTTATTTATGAACTCAGCCTTGGAACCTTTATATCTAAAATGTTGCTAAATAATATCTGTTTTTCAAGAACTGTGTAAAAAGTAAGGGATTATTCATGTTGTCACAGAAAACAAACTATATTCTATTTGCATATGCTTATTTAGTATAGCCAGAGAATGGCCTTCTTTTGAGTGAGGAGCCTAACCACTCTGAACAGGTGTATCTATTACTTGCTAAGTGTTAGAGGAAGTCAAAATAACTGTGATCTCCAAGGATTGTGCTCTTAGATATCAAATATTCATATAAATGTTTCCACTTACCAGGGCAGGATGTCATGATTTTGACATTTGAGCAGAGGTAGACTGCCTGAATTCTAGCTGACACCATTCCAATTGAATCCAAATATTCTCCCATATACTCACATTGTACTCTGCTTACCTATATGTCAGTAGACTCCAAAGACTCCAGAGTAGCTCTAATAATCTTCATTGTAAAACTCCCAGTGATGTCAAGACAGAGTAGGTGCTGAAGAAATAACCATAATAATATATTTGTGTCTGTGATGGAGAGCTAAAGTCATGAAGTTAACCTTCTTCTTGGTTTTCTATGGCCCACAATTAATTCTGTTTTAGTCGCTAACCAAACTACTTTCACTTAATCAGACCTTGTTTTGCAATACATTAATAAACCCAGTGGCAATTCTATACTTTATAAATATAACAAACATTTTGTAGGCTGCTTACATTTCTAAGTCCCTAAAGCAAGGCAATTTATTAGTATTGTTGTTATCACTAATCTAGTAGTATCTTCTGAGAAACTCATTCTTCTTTGACTTTTTCTAAAATTACTGTTGCCTTTTATGGTTTTCATGTCCATATGCAATGGTTTTCAATAGAAACTTTTTTCATTCTTTGATTATTTTGTTGACCCCTTTTTCATATTTTTGTAAGAAACCATGCTGTTTTTTTTTTTCTATACATCACTGTCCCTTTGCTCTTTCTTTACAATAATCTCTAGCATAGTAAGGGAAGTAATCATCATCAATCTAGAAGCTGCGTTTGCCCTTAAAATTGGCTTTGATTCAGTTCTAGTTGGAAGTAACATATTTGGGAAAGAATTGGTCTTGTTTTTGGCACATTTAAGTTGTATATGCCATGGTTGAGTGGAGGCCAGAAAAAAGTTTAGAGTCTAAACAAGATACAAAGAAAACATCGTTTTTTAAAAGTCTGCTGCAAAAGTGTTCTTCAACTCTGCTGAATATAGTTTCCCATGAGACTCCTTCTCATACCTGAAAAGCTATTATATTTACATCCTTCAAATATGGTGCCAGTAAAAACTTTTGAGTGATGGGATAAGTCAAGTCCAGGGCCATTTCAAATGCCAGAAAAGGAAAATGAACTTGGATTCTCTTTCTTCTATAAAATAACACCAACAAAACAGCTGAACTACATGCAGCATCACATCAAGTCAATTTACAATTTTGTTTTCAGTTTTGCTTGACTAAGGAGATTGTATATTTGCAACAAAATTGTTTCTAATGACTTGATACATTTACTATCCTTATCATTGTCACCATCATCACTAAAAAGTCCTTTAGTATCTGTATACACACTGCGTTCAGTATCTAGTTACACATTGTTTTTACCATAGCCTGTATTTAGAAGTCATACATAATTTTAACTGGACAGTGGTGGCTCAGACCAGTCTATAAAGGAATAAAATCTTGTGTATATATACAAACCGTAATACATGTAGGCCTGAAAATGGGCTGTCCAGGGAAACTTTTTATAAATAATGAGGGGGGAGGAACTTGGTTCACTAAAATCCTGGTTTTTATGTAAAAGAAAGGTCATTTTTTTTTCTAGGTAATTTTCCGGGTAGTGCAAGATGAAAGCCTTCCCCATCTTAGTAGTTAAAATGGAAATGGAATGTGGTATCTCTGAGTCCCTTTCCTCTATACATATATTCAGCATGTATGATCTCATTCAGAATTAGAATTTATGAGGCAGATGAGCTAATCCTATGTGGGCAGGATTTGGGATATCACTCACTTGGTATTTTGCTTGTCAAATCCTTTACTGAGGATAACAGATCCTTATAGTCAGGCTGCTGAGAGATTCATAGCATACTATCATTTTACATGTACAAGTATACCAGAAGTTGTTTTTCCTTTTCTTCAGAGTAATCTATGGTGTGGATAATAGATGATTTGCTCTAATTTCTAAGCTTAATTTTTTCCATTAAAAAAAAATCTAAGTCTTCTTCAAAATTATATTTTTTTGAGAATCAAAAGATGTTTTGATGGAAGTGTAGACGTTATATGGCATTATTTGTTAGAATAGAGATTCATTATTTTGTTACAAATGTTTATTGAACACCTATAGAATGAATGAAGTCCCAAGAAAATATCCTCTGAAGTTCTTTCATATGAAATATTTATTTTCATTACATAAACAAAAATCGATAGCTCAGAGTCAATGCAGAATAGTAGTTATAAGTGAGTGTGAGATCTTTGATAATTCTGGTGTCAAAGCAAAATTCAAAAGAGGTTTGCTTTATATCCTTTTCAGTTAATAAAGGAGAGAACATGGATTCAATAAAGGAGAGAACATGGATTCAATTGATGTTATATGAATGTTGTGATAAGTTAGCTGTGCACTTTATGAAACTTGGGAAGCCTGGAGTAAGTCTGCTTATTTCACTGACAAACAAACAGGCAAACATCAACCAATCCAAATCAAATGAGGAAACTTGTAACACATTGAGTGAACATGGGCTTTGGAATTGGACAGGCATGGATTTGAATCCCAATTCAGCATCACCAAACCATAGTTTCTTAATCTGTAAAGATAATATGAGTCTTACAGGATTATTGCAAGGCAGCTATGTTCACCACTGTACCACCGATACGTCTACAGGATTATTGTCAGAATTAGAAAAAATATGCAAAGCTTATAATGTGGTGTCTGGTCCATAGTAACTATTGTTACAACCAGGGTTCAGGCAAACCCTGGAACATGGGAACTACAGAGGAAGCTAGAACACCTTTGAGCAAAGATTTGGTAAAAGTATAGGCTTTATTGACTCCCATACATTCTAACTTATTTGACAGTTCCTGATTGTAGAGTGTGGGGTTCACCTCCTTTGGGGCTTCCACAGGTTTGCCTTTGAGTGGAGAATTGAGCTGAGTGCATGTGCTCCTCAGATTACAGTAACTCTTTTGAGACAACAGGCTGCAGAGAGTCTCAGAATAGCTGGCGTTGCTATGACAGTCAGTGAGCAAATATAGACAGGTATCTGATATCCTGTCTTGTCATGAGCAAAATGCTAGGTCATTTTATTCAAGTATCTACATAAGAAGTTATGTGCAGAAGACTGGTTGGTTTAGTCCATGCCTTTGCCAGCTAAATCAGTATCATGTAAAAAATGTTTAATATTTTATTCTCTTCTTGTTTGTTTCTAAAATTTATATAGACATGTCTATAAATGTATATATCTTCCCTTTTTAAATTAAATGTTAGAATATATATATTTACCTTTTTACCTTTTTATTTTGAAATAATTATGGATTCTTGGAAAAGTATAAAAAGAGCTGTGTATGCTTTATCCAGCTTTCCCCAATGTTACATCTTATATCACTTTAGGAAAATATCAAAACCAGAAAATTGGCATTAGTACAATGAGTGTATATAGTTCTGTGACTTTTTTTCACATATATATTTGTATAGCCACTACCACAATCACGATACAGAAATGTACCAAGAAAATTCTCCCTCAACTGAGTAGTTTATGGACATATCACCCCCACCCTGCCATCATCCCTAACTTGTAGCAGCCATTTAATATTTTCCATTTCTATAATTTTGTCATTTCAATAATGTAATATAAATGCAGTCATACAGAATGTGACTTTCCAGGTTGGCTTTTTCATTCAATGTAATGCTTTTAAGATCCATCTAAGTTTTTGCATGTATCAATAGTTTATTCCTTTATTGGTCAATCTGGATTAATAGTTTATTGGGGACTTGTATTCATTGTATGAATGTATCACAGTTTTTTAGGCATTCATTCATTGAAGGATATTTTGTGGTTTCTGGATTTTGGCTGTTAGATATAAAGCTGCTGGAAAGATTTGTATGCAAGTTTTTGTGTGGGCACAAGTTTTCATTTCTCTAGGATAAGTACTCAGGAATGTGATTGCTGAGCTGTATGTAAGCTACATTTGATTTTTAAGAAAACTGTCAAACTGTTTTCCAGAATGCTATTTTTTTCATTTTTACCATGAATATATGAGAGATCCAGTTTTTCTGCTTCCTTACCAACACTTGGTGTTATCACATTTTTTTCTGTTAGCCATTCTGATATGGTTTTAAGTTTTAAGTTCCCTAATGCCTAGTGATTTTGAAAATATCTTTATATGCTTATTTGCTATTTGTATATTCTCTTTGCAAAATGTATCTTAGTGCCTTTTGCTCATTTTCTAATTGAATTGTCTTTTTACTTTGAGTTTTGAGAGTTGTTTATATATTCTAGAAAGTAGTTATTTATCAGATGTGTGGTTTGAAAATATTTTTTCTCTGTCACTTAGTCTTTGTAACAGGATTTTTCACAGGACAATAATTTTTGATGAAGTTTTTGATGAAGTTCAGTTTATTGTTTTTTTTTCTATTGGTCTTGCTTTTGATTTTGTGTGTAAGAACTCTTTACCAAGCTCTAGATCCAAATATTTTTTCCATATATTTTCTTCTAAAAGTTTCACAGTTTTATGTTTTACATTTAAATCTATGATCAATTTTGAGTTAGTTTTGGTATAAGGAGTTTTAGGTTACAGTAATCAGAATTCTAAGATGACCCCTTTGTCCTTCCCCATGTTGTACATCTGCTATAAAATCAGTCTTCTCTCCTCCACGGTGGGAGATACCAGTAAATGTAATGGATACCACTCATGTGATTAGGTTCTTCATCAAGAGATTGTCCTGGATGAGCCTGACCTAATCAGGTGATCCCTTTCAAGAAGACACAGTGTCTGAGAGATGTTCTTCTGCTGGCCTGGAGGAGAAAGCAAACAGCCATGTTGAAAGAGGAGGGGGCCATTTGGCAAAGAGCTGAGTATGCCCTTTAGGAGCTGAGAGTGATCCTGGGTGACAGCCAGCAAGAAAATGGGAACTTCTATTTTACAATGGCAAGTAAGTGAATTCTGCCAACTTGAATGAGCTTGGAAGAGGACTCTGCTTCTTAGATGAGATCACAGCTCCAGATCATGCCTTGATTTTAGCCTGCTGAGACCCTGAGCAGAGGGCCCCACTAACCCATGCTGGACTGCTGACCCATGAAAATTAAGAAATAATACATTTGTGTTGTTTTCAGACATTAAGTTTGTGGTTATTTGTTATGCAGCATGCAATACAGATTTTAATACCCTAGAGTGAGGTGCTGCTTTTGTGCTTCTATGTAGATGATTTTGATTATTGGAGTTTACATCTGGGTGTGAGAGGAAGAAGTAGGACATACATGCTGTGAGGCACAGTGGATTGATAGACTGTCTTCTGGGTTAGGAAGCTTCCTTAGGCTCTACTCTGTGTTTCTGATTCTAGGGTCCCTACTCATAGTTTTTGTTTCTGGGGACAAACCCAGCTGCTGCCACCCTGCACATCCCTAAGTATGAGAAGAGTCAACTAGCTCAGTTGCTTCCCGTGTACTTCTACAGTTAGTCACCTGATGCCACAGAGGAGTACTCTCCAAACTGTTTTGATTGCACACTCTTATTTTTAAGCCAGTTTCCCCAACATACATACATGTATCCCTTAATAACTTATATATGTGTTGTTATTAAATAGGCTCTATAACATAGAAAAAGAGAAAATTTTAAAGGTATAATTTTTAAAGGTTTTAAGAGAAAGATTACAAAGTAAATATAAAAACTATTGAGAAAATGAAAAATATCAGTGGTTGCCAGGAGTTAGAGGGGAGAAAGGGATGAATCTGCAGAATACAGGATTGTTAGAGCAGTGAGACTATTTAGTATGATGCTAATAATAGTGAATACATGTCACTATACATTTGTAAAACCCATAGAATGTCCAACACCAATAGTGAGCCCTAATGTAAACTGTGGACGTTGGGTGGTAGTGATGTGTCAGCATAGGTTCATTTCTGTTGCAATAAATGCACCACTTTGCAGGAGAGTATTGATATGGAGGAGGCTTTTTGTGTATGGGGGCAGAGCATGTATGGAAACTCTCTGTACTTTCTGCTCAACTTTTCTGTGAACCTAAATTGCTTTAAAAATCATTTATTGTATTGAGTTAGGAAAGGAGGAAGTCAAACTGTCTCTATTTGCAGACGACATGATTATATATTGAGAAGACCCCATCGTCTCAGCCCAAAATCTCCTTAAACTGATAAGCAACTTCAGCAAAGTCTCAGGATACAAAATCAAGCAACTTCAGCAAAGTCTCAGGATACAAAATCAATGTGCAGATATCACAAGCATTCTTATACACCAATATCAGACTAAAAGAGAACCAAATCAAGAGTGAACTCCCATTCACAATTGCTACAAAGAGAACAAAATGCCTAGGAATACAACTAACAAAGGATGTAAAGGACCTCTTCAAGGAGGACTATAAACCACTGCTCAACCAAATAAGAGAGGACACAAACAGATGCAAAAACATTCCATGCTCATGGTTAGAAAGAATCAACATTGTGAAAATGGCCACATTGCCCAAAGTAATTTACAGATTAAATGCTATCCCCATCAAGCTACCTATGATCCTCTACACAGAACTGGAAAAAACCACCTTAAACTTCATTTGGAACCAAAAGAGCCCACATAGCCAAGACAATCTTAAGCAAAAATATTGTCAAAATATACTACAAGCCTACAGTAATCAAAACAGCATGGTACTGGTACCAAAACAGAGATATAGACCAATGGAACAGAACAGAGGCCTCAGAGACAGCACCACACATCTACAACCATCTGATCTTTGACAAACCTGACAAAAACGAGCAATGGGGAAAGGATTCCCCTGTTTAATAAATGGTGTTGGGATAATTGGCTAGCCATGTGCAGAAAACAGAAACTGGACCCCTTCCTGACACCTTACACTAAAATTAACTCCAGATGGGTTAAAGACTTAAACATAAGACCTAACACCATAAAAACCTTAGAAGAAAACCTAGGCAAAACCATTCAGGACATAGGCATAGGTAAGGACTTCATGACTAAAACACCAAAAGCATTGACAACAAAAGCCAAAATAGACAAATGGGACCTAATTAAACTGCAGAACTTCTGTACAGCAAAAGAAACAATCATTAGAGTGAACCAGCAACCAATAGAATGGGGAAAAAATTTTTGCAATCTACCCATCTGACAAAGGGCTGATATCCAGAATCTACAAAGAACTTAAGCAGATTTACAAGAAAAAACAAATCCATTCAAAAGTGGGCGAAGGACATGAACAGACACTTTTCAAAAGAAGACATATATGAAGCTAACAAACGTATGAAAAAATGCTCATCATCACTGGTCATTAGAGAAATGCAAAGTAAAAGTACACTGACATACCATCTCAGGCCAGTAAGAATGGCCATCATTAAAAAATCTGGAGACAACAGATGCTGGAGAGGATGTGGAGAAATAGGAACACTTTTACACTGTTGGTGGGAGTGTCAGTTCAACCATTGTGGAAGACAGTGTGGTGATTCCTCAAGGACCTAGAAATAAAAATTCCACTTGACCCAGCAATCCCATTACTGAGTATATACCCAAAGGATTATACATTGTTCTATTATAAAGACACATACACACATATGTTCACTGTGGCACTGTTTACAATAGCAAAGACTTGGAACCAACACAAATGCCCATCGATGGTAGACTGGACAAGGAAAATGTGGCACATATACACTATGGAATACTATGCAGCCATTAAAAACAATGAGTTTGTGTCCTTTGTAGGGAAATGGATGAATCTAGAAACCATCATTCTCAGCAAACTGACACAAGAACAGAAAATCAAACACCACATGTTCTCACTCATAGGTGAGTGTTGAACAATGAGAATACATGGACTCAGGGAGGGGAGCATCACAAACTGAAGTCTGTTGGGGGGACTAGGGAAGGGACAGTGGGAGTAGGGAGACTGGGGAGGGATAACATGGAGAAATGCCAGATGTAGGTGATGGGGATGGAGGCACTAAACCACATTACCATGTATGTACCTATGCAAGAATTCTGCATGATCTGCACATGTACCCCAGAATCTAAAGTACAATAATAAATACATTAAACAAAAGCAAACCAAAAATTAAAAATCATTTATTTAAAAAGTAAGTATAATATACAATAAAATTTATATGTGTGCATCCTATAATTTTTTTCTATTTTAACTCACTTTGGTGACTATAAATACACACCAATAAGTATGCAAGATAATAAATTCTACCTTACTTATAAAGTAAGAAATAACATTTATATTCTTTACTATGGATTGGCACTGGTGTCTTCACTTGGTCTATTTGTTAAATTAATTGATGTGTTCTGTAAGGTATGTTAAAGGAAGAGTGGAAGGCTTTTGTAATGTAAAGAGGATGAAAGTGGCATTCTCACTCTTGTATTTGTGTTTCAACATGAAAATATGTATGTAACTGTTAAGGGAATTTATAGATTAAATTATTTTACATAGTACAGTCTTTACAATAGTTTATAATGAGATGAGAGATAAACTAAAATCTTCTCTTTAAGGTTCACGTTGTGGCAAAGTGCTTCAAAGTACTCTTGAACCTGAGAATGAATTATGCAATTTTCTTTCAAAAAAAGAGAAGGGTTACAAATCTGTAGAGCTTTTCTTAGATGGCAAGTAGCTAAGAGAAACGTTCTAGCTAGAAGATATTAAACACATACTTACTCTGTCACTTCAAGGTAAAGTGACGTTTGTAAAAAATAAAAACTAACTCCTCTATTTGAGTTTTGCAGAGAAATCATTATAAAATCGTTGTTTGGAAATGTTTCCAGAATTATGGACTTTTTTCTCAAAATGATATAAAGCTATAAAAAAATCCAAGTTTTTATACACATACAAATTTCAGAAACATAATTTTCTCACCAAATTTGAACTTATAAAAAGTTATATAAAGTCAATATAAAATTTGAACGTTTGTTACAAATATAACGTGTATTTAATATAAAATGTTTTTGTTAAAGAAGGATTAATTTGCAGAAATAGAAAATTTTGTAGGCAAAATTTCAATTAAAACTTTTGTTTGATAGATAGTATTGAAACATGAATGCCATGATTTAGTAGAACACAACTGTGTTAGGCCATTCTTGCATTGCTATAAAGAAATACCTGAGACTGAGTAATTTATAAAGAAAAGAAGTTTAATTGACCCACGGTTCTGTCAGCTTCTAAGGAAGCTTCAGGAAGCTTATGATCCTGGCAGAAGGTGAATGGGGGAGCAGGCACATCACATGGCAAAAGTAGGAGCAAGTGGAGGAGTTGGGGAGAGGGAGGTGTCACATGCTTTTAAAGTATCAAGTCATGAGGGGACCTGCCCCCATGATCTAAATACCTCCCCACCAGGTCCCACCTCCAGAACTCATATTGTAATTCAACATGAGATTTGGGTGGGGACATGTATCCAGACTATATCAACAACGAACCGTGCACTTCTTCCATTTGTATTTACCTGTTTACCATGTTATCTTGGGTGATGGGCATGGGGACTCAGAATTATGCCTCGAAATGGGTATATCACAAAGAGTTATACACGGCTTTAAAAATAGTAAAGCCTATCCAATCATATTTCTTTCACTAAAAATCATTAATAACAACTTTTTGTTGAGAGTAAATGTTTTAGCGCTATTAATAAAGCAAGACTAAGCCCTTATCTCATGTCTCATAGATGTTTATGCTGAGCTTCAAGCCTCACTGTAGTTGGTGTTACCATTGTAGAGTGTTCTCTTGTTTTAGACAGGGTTTCTCTAAAATTTTGTTTGGGATCCTTTCTACTTTCTATTCCTTATTGATTAATCAGGATTCTTCTAGCTGATAGCATTTTTTTTAGCACCTTTTATGCATGCATGCACATGTGCATACACACACACGCGCTCGCGCGCAAAATTCCATTGGCAAAGCTAGGAGATGGATGGCAGTCCTTCCTACACAACTTTTTACTGGAATGGAATGTCCTGGTGAAACAAGTATTTGTGGGCAGGGCCAGAAACCAAACGTCAAACTGGAGTCCAATTCCAAATCTTTGACGGGGACTTTATTGGGGTTATAATTGCTGTTTGCATGCTGTTAGTAATAGGCTCTCTATATTTCATTCCCTGCTGTATCCTTAAAATTGATAAAATATTATTAAAATGTTAGAATGAAAGTAAGTCTAATAAATAAACAACCTTATCAGAGTAACTTTTTGATATGGAAGAAAATAATGAAATTTTCTTTAACTCCAGGTGCCAGTGAACATGCATTTTTTTTCTAATGGGGATCTTTTTTGTTTTTCCATATTTGGGAGGTACAAATGCAGATTTCTTACTTGCATATATTACATAGTGTTGAAGTCTGCTTTTAGTATATGGATCCTGCGAATGGTGAACATTGCATCCTGACCACCCTACCACCTTTTGTAATCTCCAATGTCTATCATTCCACTCTGTACGTCCATATATACGCATTGTTTAGCTCCGACTTATAAGTGAAAACATGCAGTATTTGACTTTCTGTCTCTGAGTTATTTCACTTATGATAATGATTTTCAATTATATCCATGTGGCTGCATAAGACATGATTTTACTTTTCTAAATGGCTGAGTAGTATTCCATGGTATACACACACACACACACACACACACATACACACACACACACACACACCACATTTTCTTTATCCAGTCCTCCATTGATGAATACTTAGATTGTTTTTGTATCTTTATTATTATGAATAGTGCTGCAGCAGACATATGAGTGTAGCTGTTTTTTGGTATAATAATAGGGTTTAATTTCCCTAGTGTATATTTTTGTTGGCTTTGTCAAAGATCAGTTGGCTGTAGGTATGTGGCTTTATTTCTGGATTCTCCATCTGTTCAATTGATCTATGTGTCTATTTTTGTACTAGTACCATGCTATTTTGGTTACTGTAGCCTTGAGTGTAATTTGAAGTTAGGTTATAGGATGCCTCTTAGCTTTGTTCTTTTTTGCTTAGGATTACTTTGGCTATTAGGGCTCTTTTATTAATATTATTATTATTATACTTTCAGTTCTGGGATACAAGTGCAGAATGTGCAGGTTTGTTACATAGGTATACATGTGCCATGGTGGTTTGCTGCACCCATCATCCCATCATCTTCATTAGGTATTTCTCCTAGTGCTATCTCCCCCTTACCCCCCAACCCCTCATCAGGCCCCGGTGTGTGATATTCCCCTCCCCTGTGCCCATATGTTCTCATTGTTCAACTCCCACTTACAAGTTACAGCATGTGGTGTTTGGTTTTCTGTTCCTGTGTTAGTTTGCTGAGAATGATGGTTTCTGACGTCATCCATGTCCCTGCAAAGGACATGAACTCATCCTTTTTTATGGCTGCATAGTATTCCATGGTGTATATGTGCCATATTTTCTTATCCAGTCTAACATTGATGAGTATATGGGTTGGTTACAGGTCTTTGCTTTGTGAATAGTGCTGGAATAAACATGTGTGCATGTGTCTTTAAAGTAGAATGATTTATAATCCTTTGGGTATATACCCAGTAATGGGACTGCTGGGTTAAATGGTATTTCTGGTTCTAGATCCTTGAGGAATTGCCACACTGTCTTCCACAATGGTTGAACTAATTGACACTCCCACCAACAGTGTAAAAGTGTTCCTATTTCTCCACATCATCTCCAGCATCTGTTGTTTCCTGACTTTTTAATGATCACCATTCTAACTGGCATGAGATGGTATCTCAGTGTGGTTTTGATTTGCATTTCTCTAATGACCAGTGATGATGAACTTTTTTTCATGTTTGTTGGCCGCATAAACGTCTTCTTTTGAAAAGTGTCTGTTCATATCCTTTGTCCATTTTTTGATGAGGTTGTTTGTTTTTTTCTTGTAAATCTGTTTAAGTTCCTTGTAGATTCTGGATATTAGCTCTTTGTCAGATGGATAGATT
This sequence comes from Ateles fusciceps, assembly GCA_036589455.1. Lineage (NCBI taxonomy): Eukaryota > Metazoa > Chordata > Mammalia > Primates > Atelidae > Ateles > Ateles fusciceps. The sequence continues at coordinate 5,307,792 of JAZHEH010002789.1, read as the reverse complement.
GCAAAAATTTTCTCCCATTCTGTAGCTTGCCTGTTCACTCTGATGATAGTTTCATTTGCTGTGTAGAAGCTCTTTAGTTTAATTAGATCCCCTTTGTCAATTTTGGCTTTTGTTGCCATTGCTTTTGGTGTTTTAGTCATGAAGTCTTTGCCCATGCCTATGTCCTGAATGGTATTGCCTAGGTTTTCTTCTAGAGTTTTTATGGGTTTAGGTCTTACGATTAAGTCTTTAATCCATCTTGAGTTAATTTTTGTGTAAGGTGTAAGGAAGAGTCCAGTTTCAGTTTTCTGCATATGGCTAGCCAGTTTTCCCAAAACTATTTATTAAATGGAGTCCTTTCCCCATTGCTCGTTTTTGTCAGGTTTGTCAAAGATCAGATAGTTGCAGTTGTGTGGTATTATTTCTGAGTCCTCTGTTCTATTCCATTGGTCTATATCTCTGTTTTGGTACCAGTACCATACTATTTTGATTACTGTAGCCTTGTAGTATAGTTTGAAGTCAGGTAGCATGATGCCTCCAGCTTTGTTCTTTTTGCTTAGCATTGTCTTGGCTATAGGTATAGGCTCTGGTTTGGTTCCATATGATACTTAAAGTAGTTTTTTCTAATTCTGTAAAGAAAGTCAATGATAGCTTGTTGGGAATAGCATTGAATCTGTAAGTTACTTTGAGCAGTATGGCCATTTTCACAATATTGATTCTTCCTATCCATGAACATGGAATGTTTTTCCATTGTTCGTGTCCTCTCTTATTTCCTTGAGCTGTGGTTTGTAGTTCTCCTTGAAGGAACCTTCACATCCCTTGTAAGTTGTATTCCTAGGCATTTTATTCTCTTTGTAGTAGTTGTGAATGGGAGTTTGCTCAGGATTTGGCTCTCTGTTTGTCTATTACTGGTGTATAGGAATACTTGTGATTTTTGCACATTGATTTTGTATCCTGAGACTTTCCTGAAGTTCCTTACGAGCTTAAGGAGGTTTTGGGCTGAGACGATGGAGTTTTCTAAATATACAATCATGTCCTCTGCAAACAGAGACAATTTGACTTCCTCTCTGCCTACTTGAATACATTTTATTTCTTTCTCTTGCCTGATTGCCCTGGAGAGAACTTCCAGTACTATGTTGAATAGGAGTGGTGAAAGAGGGCATCCCCTGTCTTTTGTTGGTTTTCAAAGGGAATGCTTCCAGCTTTTGCCCATTTTGTATGATATTGGCTGTGGTTTTGCCATAAATAGCTCTTATTATTTTGAGATATGTTCCAGCAATACCTAGTTTATTGAGAGTTTTTTGCATGAAGGTGTGTTGAATTATATCAAAGACCTTTTCTGTATCTATTGAGATAGTCATGTGGTTTTAGTCGTTGGTTCTGTTTATCTGTTTTTTTGTTGTGTTTCTGCCAGGTTTTAGTAAGTCAATGATGCTGGCCTCATAAAATGATTAAGGGGAGGAGTCCGTCTTTCTCTATAGTTAGGAATAGTTTCAGAAGGAATGGTACCAGGTACCAGGTTTTCTTTGTGCCTCTGGTAGAATTTGGCTGTGAATCCATCTGGTCCTGGGCCTTTTTGGTTGATTGGCTATTAATTACTGCCTCAATATCAGACCTTGTTATTGGTCTATTCAGGGATTCAACTTCTTCCTAGTTTAGTCTTGGGACAGTTATGTGTCCAGGAATTTATTCATTTCTTCTAGATTTTCTAGTTTATTTGCATAGAGATGTTTATAGTATTCTCTGATAGTAGTTTGTATTTCTGTGAGATAAGTGGTGATATCCCCTTTATCATTTTTTATTGTGTCTATTTGATTCTTCTCTCTTTTTTTCATTATTAGTTTGGCTACTGGTCTATTTTGTTAATCTTTTCAAAAAACGAGCTCCTGGATTCATTGACTTTTTTTTAACGTTTTTTTGTGTGTCAGTCTCCTTCAGTTCTGCTCTGATCTTAGTTATTTTTTGTCCTTTGCTAGTTTTTGAATTTGTTTGCTCTTGCTTCTCTAATTCTTTTAATTGTGATGTTAGGGGGTTGATTTTAGATGTTTCCTGCTTTCTCTTTTGGGCATTTAGTGCTATAAATTTCCCCTCAGACACTGCTAAGCTGTGTCTCAGAGATTCTGGTATGTTGTGTCTTTGTTCTCATTAGTGTCAAAGAACTTATTTATTTCTTCCTTTATTTCTTTATTTATCCAATGGTCATTCAGGAGCATGTTGTTCAGTTTCCATGCAGTTGTGCAGTTTTGACTGAGTTTCTTTTTATATATATATATAGTTGCTTTTTAGGTTCTGGGGTACATGTAAAGAACATGCAGGATTGTTGCATAGGTACATACATGGCAATGTGGTTTGCTGTCTCCATCCGCATCACCTATATCTGCGTTTCTCCCCATGTTATCCCCTCCCCAGCTCCCTACCCACCACTGTCCCTCCACTAGTCCCCCACCACAGACCTCAGTGTGTGATGCTCCCCTCCCTGTGTCCATGTGTTATCATTGTTCAACACCCGCCTATAAGTGAGAACATGTGGTGCTTGATTCTCTGTTCCTGTGTCAGTTTGCTAAGAATGATGGTTTCCAGGTTCATCCATGTCTCTACAAAGGACATGAACTCATCATACTTTATGGCTGCATAGTATTCCATGATGTATATGTGCTACATTTTCCATGTCCAATCTATCAATGATGGGCATTTGGGTTGGTTTCAAGTCTTTGCCATTGTAAACAGTGCTGCAATGAACATACATGTGCATGTGTCTTTATAATAGAATGATTTATAATCCTTTGGGTATATACCCAGCAATAGGATTGCTGGGTCAAATGGAAATTCTATTTCTAGGTCCTTGAGGAATTGCCACATTGTCTTCCACAATGGTTGAACTAATTGACACTCCCACTAACAGTGTAAAAATGTTCCTATTTCTCCACATCCTCTCCAGCATCTGTCTCCAGATTTTTTAATGATGGCCATTCTAACTGGCATGAGATGGTATCTCAATGTAGTTTTGATTTGCATTTCTCTAATGACCAGTGATGATGAGCATTTTTTCATATGTTTGTTGGCCTCATATATGTCTTCTTTTGAAACGTGTCTGTTCATTTCCTTTGCCCACTTTTGAATGGGTTTGTTTTGTAAATCTGCTTAAGTTCTTTGTAGATTTTGGATATAAGTCCTTTGTCAGATGGGTAGATTGCAAAAATTGTTTCCCATTCTGTTGGTTGCCAGTTCACTCTAATGATTGTTTCTTTTGCTGTACTGAAGCTCTGGAGTTTAATTAGGTCCCATTTGTCTATTTTTAGTCATGAAGTCCTTGCCTATGTCTATGTCCTGAATGGTTTTGCCTAGGTTTTCTTCTAAGGTTTTTATGGTGTTAGGTCTTATGTTTAAGTTTTTAATCCATCTGGAGTTAATTTTAGTGTAAGGTGTCAGGAAGGGGTCCAGTTTCTGTTTTTTGCACATGACTAGCCAGTTATCCCAACATCATTTATTTAACAGGGGAATCTTTTCCCCATTGCTTGTTTTTGTCAGGTTTATCAAAGATCAGATGGTTGTAGATGTGTGGCATTGTCTCCGAGGCCTCTGTTCTGTTCCATTGGTCTATATCTCTGTTTTGGTGCCAGTACCATGCTGTTTTGATTGCTGTAGCCTTGTAGTACAGTTTGAAGTCAGGTAGCATGATGCCTCCAGCATTTTTTTTTTTTTTTTTTTGCTTAGAATTGACTTGGCTATGTGGGCTCTCTTTTGGTTCCATATGAAGTTTAAGGTGTTTTTTTCCAGTTCTGTGAAGGTCATAGGTGGCTTGATGGGGATAGTGTTGAATCTATAAATTACTTTGGGCAGTATGACCATTTTCACAATACTGATTCTTCCTAACCATGAGCATGGAAAGTTTCTCCATCTGTTTGTGTCCTCTCTTATTTCATTGAGCAGTGGTTTATAGTTCTCCTTGAAGAAGTCCTTTACATCCTTTGTTAGTTGTATACCTAGGTATTTTATTCTTTTTGTAGCAATTGTGAATGACAGTTCGTTCTTGATTTTGTTCTCTTTACGTCTGTTATTGGCATATTGGAATGCTTGTGATTTTTGCACATTGATTTTGTATCCTGAGACTTTGTTGAAGTTGCTTATCAGTTTAAGGAGATTTTGGGCTGAGACGATAGGGTCTTCTAAATATAAAATCATGTCGTCTGCAAATAGAGACAATTTGACTTCCTCCTTTCCTAATTGAATACCCTTTATTTCTTTTTCTTGCCTGATTGCTCTGGCTACAACCTGCAATACTATATTGAATAGGAGTGGTGAGAGAGGGAGGGCATCCTTGTCTAGTGCCAGATTTCAAAGGGAATGCTTCCAGTTTTTGCCCATTCAGTATGATATTGGCTGTGAGTTTGTTGTAAAGAGCTTTTATTATTTTGAGATACATTCCATTGATACCTAGTTTATTGAGAGTGTTTAGCATAAAGTGCTGTTGAATTTTGTCGAAGGCCTTCTCTTCATCTATTGAGATAATCCTGTGCTTTTTTTGTCTTTGGTTCTGTTTATGTGGTGAATTATGTTTATATACTTGCGTATGTTGAACCACACTTGCATCCCCAGGATGAAGCCTACTTGATCATGATGGATAAGCTTTTTGATGTGCTGTTGCAATCAGTTTGCCAGTATTTTATTGAAGATTTTTGCATCTATGTTCATCATGGTTATTGGCCTGAAGTTTTCTTTTCTTGTTGAGTCTCTGCCGGGTTTTGGTATCAGGGTGATGTTGGTCTCATAGAAATATTTGGGGAGGATTCCCTCCTTTTGGATTGTTTGGAATAGTTTCAGAAGGAGTGGCACCAGCTCCTCTTTGTATGTCTGGTAGAATTTGGCTGTGAACTCATCTGGACCTGGGCTCTTTTTGGTTGGTAAGCTATTAATTGCTGCCTCAACTTCAGCCCTCATTATTGGTCTATTCTGGGTTTTGACTGCTCCCTGGTTTAGGTTTGGGAGGGTGCAGGTGTCCAGGAATTTATCCATTTCTTCCAGGTTTACTGGTTTATGTGCATAGAGTTGTTTGTAGTAATCTCTGATGGTGGTTTGTATTTCTTTGGAATCTGTGGTGATATCCCCTTTATTGTTTTTTTATTGCATCTATTTGATTATTCTCTCTTTTCTTTTTTATTAATCTGGCTAGTGGTCTATCTATTTTGTTGATCTTTTCAAAAAACCAGCTCCTGGATTTATTGATTTTTTGAAACGTTTTTTGTGTCTCTTATCTCCTTCAGTTCTGCTCTGATCTTAGTTATTTCTTGTCTTCTGCTAGGTTTTGAATTTTTTTGATCTTGCTCCTCTAGCTCTTTCAATTTTGACTATAGGGTGTCGGTTTTAGATCTTTTCTGGCTTCTCATATGGGCATTTATTGCTGTAAATTTTCTTCTAGACACTCCTTTAAATGTGTCCCAGAGATTCTGGTACCTTGTGTCTTTGTTCTCATTGGTTTCAAAGAACATCTTTATTTCTGCCTTCATTTCTTTGTTTATGCAGTCAACATTCAGGAGCCAGTTGTTCAGTTTCCATGAAGTTGTGCGGTTCTGAGTTAGTTTCTGAATTCTGAGTTCTAATTTGATTGCACTGTGGTCTGAGAGACTGTTTTTTATGATTTCCATTCTTTTACATTTGCTTAGGAGTGATTCACTTCCAATTATGTGTTCAATTTTAGAGTAGGTATGATGTGGTGCTGAGAAGAATGTATATTCTGTGGATTTGGAGTGGAGAGTTCCGTAGATGTCTATTAGGTTTGCTTGGTCCAGGTCTGAGTTCAAGTCCTGGATATTCTTGTTAGTTTTCTGTCTTGTTGATCTGTCTAATATTCACAGTGGAGTGTTAAAGTCTTCCACTATTATTGTGTGGGAGTCTAAGTCTCTTTGTAGGACATTAAGAACTTGCTTTATGTATCTGGGTGCTCTTGTATTGGGCGCGTATATATTTAGGATCATTAGCTCTTCTTGTTACATTGATCCTTTTACCATTATGTAATGCCCTTCTTTGTTTCTTTTGATCTTTGTTGGTTTAAAGTCTATTTTATCAGAGACTAGGATTGCAACTCCTGCTTTTTTTTTTTCCTCTCCATTTGCTTGGTAGATCTTCCTCCATCCCTTTATTTTGAGCCTATGTGTATCCTTGCATGTGAGATGCGTTTCCTGGTTACAGCACACCAATGGGTTTTTATTTTTTATCCAATTTGCCAGTGTGTGTCTTTTGATCGGGGCATTTAGCCCATTTACATTTAAGGTTAATATTGTTATGTGTGAATTTGATCCTGCCATTTTGATGCTAGCTGGTTGTTTTGCCCATTAGTTGATCCAGTTTCTTCATTGTGTCAGTGCTCTTTACCATTTGGTACATTTTTGGAGTGGCTGGTACTGGTTGTTCCTTTCTATGTTTACTGCTCCTTTCAGGAGCTCTTGTAATGCAAACCTGATGATGAAATCTCTGAGCAATTGCTTGTTCATAAAGGATTTTATTTCTCCTTTGCTTATGAAGTTTAGTTTGGCTGGATATGACATTCTAGATTGAAATTCTTTTCTTTATGGATGTTGAATATTGGCCCCCACTGTCTTCTGGCTTTTAGGGTTTCTGCTGAGAGATCCACTGTGAATCTGATGGGCTTCTCTTTGTGGGTAACCTGACCTTTCTGTCTGGCTGCCCTTAGCATTTTTTCCTTCATTTCAACCCTGGTGAATCTGACGATATGTGCCTTGGGGTTGCTCTTCTTGAGGAATATCTTTGTGGTGTTCTCTGTATTTCTTGGACTTGAATGTTGGCCTGCCTTGCTAGGTTGGGGAAGTTCTCCTGGATATTATCCTGAAGAGTGTTTTCCAGCTTGGATTCATTCTGTCTGTCACATTCAGGTACACCTATCAAATGTAGATTAGATTTTTTCACATAATCCCATATTTCTTGGAGACTTTGTTAATTTCATTTTACTTTTTTCTCTAATCTTGCCTTCTTGTTTTATTTCATTAAGTTGATCTTCAATCTCTGATATCCTTTCTTCTGCTTGGTTGATTTGGCTATTGAAACTTGTGCATGGTTCATGAAGTTCTTGTGTTGTGTTTTTCAGCTCCATCAATTCATTTGTATTCCTCTCTAAGCTGTTTATTCTCGTTAGCATTTTGTCAAACCTTTTTTCAAGGTTCTTAGTTTCTTTTGCATTGGGTTAGAACATGATCTTTTAGCTCATAGAAGTTTGTTATTACCCACCTTCTGAAGCCTGTTCCTGTCAATTCATCAGACTCATTCTCCATCCAGCCTTGTTCCCTTGCTCGTGAGGAGGTGTGATCCCTTGAAGCAGGAACGACTTTCTGGTTTTGGGTATTTTCATCCTTTTTGCTCTGGTTTCTTCCACAAATAAATCTTTGTGGATTTATGTACCTGTGGTCTTTGTGGTTGGTGACTTTCAGATGGAGTCTCTGAGTGGACGTCCTTTTTGTTGCTTTTGAAGTTATTTCTTTCTGTTTCTTAGTTTTACTTCTATCAGTCAGGCCCTCTGCTGTAGGACTGCTGCAGGTCCACTCCAGACCCTGCTTGCCTGGGGGATCACCTGCAGCAGCTGCAGAACAGTAAGGGTTGCTTCCAGTTTCTTCTTCTGTTATCTTTGTCCAAGAAGGATACCTGCCAGATGTCAGCCTGAGCTTTCCTTTATGAGGTGTCTCTTTGATTATATGGGGTTCAGGGAGCTGCTTGAGGAGACAGTCTGTCCCTTATTGGAGCTCAAGTGCTGAGCTGTGAGCTCCATTGTTCATTCAGGTCTGCTGGGCAGGTACGTTTAAGTCTGCTGCAGTGGAACTCATAACCTCCTTTTTTCCCAGGTGCTCTGTGCTGGGAAGGTGGGGCTTTATTTATAAGTTCCTGTCATTCTACTGCCTTTTTTCAGAGATGCCCTGCCTAGCAAGGAGGTAGCCTAGTCACAGTCTGCCAGCAGAGGCATTGCTGAGCTGCCTTGGGCTCTGCCCAACTGCTGTGTGAACTTCCTTGTAGTTTTTTCATAGGGGTGTAGGTAGAACTGCGTCGGTAATGGTGGTCTGCCTCAGTAATGGTGGACTGTCTGTAATGGCAGACTGCCTAGGTAATGGCGGATTGCCTCGGTAATGGCGGATTGCCTCAGTAATGGCGGCCTGCCTCGGTAATGGTGGACTGTCTCGGTAATGGTGGTCTGCCTCAGTAATGGCGCACTGCCTCAGTAATGGCGGACTGCCTCAGTAATGGTGGACTGCCTCGATAGTGGTGGACTGCCTCGGTAATGGTGGACGTCCTTCCCCCAACAGAGCTGGACAGTCCCAGGTTCAGCTGTGCTTGCTGTGAAACTCTTAATCCAGAGCATTTCAGATTGTTGGTCTTTGTGTGGGTTGGACCAGCTGAGCTAGATCACCTGGCTCCCTGTTTCAGCCCCCTTTTTTCAGTTGAATGGGTGACTCGGTTTCTCAGGTGTTCCAGTTGCCAGTTGAAATGGTGCCCAGATTTGTGTGAGTTTTTGTGTGGAGACCCACTGCGCCAGCTGAAACAGCCGTGCTGGAGATTCGTGGCAGTTTTCTGCCCAGGAATCTCCTGGTCTGTGGGCAGTAAAAATTTGTTTGGAAATGTGATCACTCACCCTCTGCGTTTTCACTGGAACTGCAATCCAGATCTGTTCCTTTTCAGCCATCTTGGATCCTCTTGAGTGAGTTTCTTAATCCTGAGTTCTAATTTGGTTGCTCTGTGGTCTGAGAGGCTGTTATGATTTCCGTTCTCTTGCATTTGCTGAGGAGTGTTTTGCTTCCAGTTATGTTGTCGATTTTAGAATAAGTGCTGTGTGATGCTGAGAACAATGTATATTCTGTTGATTTGGGGTGGAGAGTTCTGTAGATGTCTGTTAGGTCTGCTTGGTTCAGAGCTGAATTCAAGTCCTGAATATCCTTGTTAATTTTCTGTCTCCTTCATCTGTCTAATATTGACAGTGGGGAGTTAAAATCTCTCACACTATTATTGTGTAGGAGTCTAAGTCTCTTTGTAAGTCTCTAAGAACTTGTTTTATGAATATGGGTGCTCCTGTATTGGGTGCATATATGTTTAGGATAGTTAGCTCTTCTTGTTGCATTGATCCCTTTACCATTATATAATGCCTTTCTTTGTCTTTTTTGATCTTTTTTGGATTAAAGTCTGTTTTATCAGAGACTAGGATTGCAATTCCTGCTTTTTTTTTTTTGCTTTCTGTTTGCTTGGCAAATCTTCCTCCATCTCTTTATTTTGAGCCTATGTGTGTCTTTGCACATGAGATGGGTCTCCTGAATACAGCATAGTGGTGGGTCTTGACTCTGTCCAATTTGCTAGTCTGTGTCTCTAACATTTTATCAACATTCTTAGCTTCCTTGCAGTGGTTTAGAACATACTCTTTTAGCTTTGAGGAGTTTGTTATTACCCACCTTCTGAAACCTACTTCTGTCCATTCATCAAACTCATTCTCTGTCCATTTTCATTCCCTTGCTGGCGAGGAGTTGTGATCCTTTGGAGGAGAAGAGGCATTCTGGTTTTTGGAAGTTTCAGCCTTTTTGCACAGGTTTTTCCTCATCTTTGTGGATTGATTTATGTTTGGTCTTTGCTGGTGATGACTTTCAGATGGAGGATGGAGTTTTTGCGTGGTCATCCTTTTCATTGATGTCGATGCTATTGCTTTCTGTTTGTTAATTTTCCTTCTAACAGGTCCCTCTTCTGCAGGCGTGCTGGAGTTTTTTGGGGTTGTACTCCAGACCCTGTTTGCCTGGGTATCACCAGCTGAAGCTGCAGAACAGCAAATATTGCTGCCTATTCCTTCCTCTGAAAGCTTCGTCTCAGAGGGGCACCTTCCAGATGCCAGCCAGAACTCTCCTATATGAGGTGTCTGTCAATCCCTGCTGAGAGGGGTTCAGGGACCCACTTCAGGAGGCAATCTGTCCCTTAGTAGAGCTCTAGCACTGTGCTGGGAGATCCGCTCTCTCTTCAGAGACGGCAGGCAGGAATGTTATGTTTAAGTCTGCTGAAGCTTCACCCACAGCCACCCCTTCCCCCAGGTGCTCTGTCCCAGGGAGATGGGAGTTTGATGTATAAGCCCCTGACTGGAGCTGCTGCCTTTCTTTCAGAGATGCCCTGCCGAGAGAGGAGTAATCTAGAGAGGCAGTCTGGCTACAACAGATTTAGGGTGCTGTGGTGGGTTCTGCCCAGTTCGAACTTCTGGACGGCTTTGTTTACACTGTGAGGGAAAAACCGCCTCAGTAATGGTGGAGGCCCCTCCCTCCACTAAGCTGGCATCCCAGGTTGACTTCAGACTGCTGTGCTGGCAGTGAGAATTTCAAGCCAGTGGATCTTAGCTTGCTTGGCTCCATGGGGATGAAATCCACTGAGCTTGGCTTCCTGGCTTCCCTTGGCTCCCTTGGCTCTCGCTTCAACCCCTTTTCCAGGGTAGTGAATGATTCTGTCTCTTTGGCATTACAGGTGCCACTGGAGTATGAAAAATATTTTTGCAGCTAGCTTGGTGTCTTCCCAAGTGGCCACCCAGTTTTGTGCTTGAAACCTAGGGCCTTTGTGGTGTAGGCATCTGAGGGAATCTCCTGGTCTGTGGGTTGTGAAGAGTGTGGGAAAAGTGTAGTATCAGGGCTGGATAGCACCATCTCTCACAGCAGGTTCCCTGACAGCTTCCCTTGGCTAGCGGAGGGAGTTCCCTGACCCCTTGCACTTCCTGGGTGAGGCAGCGCCCCACCCTGCTTCTGCTCACCCTTTGTGGGTTGCACGCACTGTTTAACCAGTCCCAATGAGATGAACCGGGTACCTCAGTTGCAAATGCAAAAGTCACCTGCCTTCTGCATTGGTCTCACTGGGAGTTGCAGACCAGAGCAGTTCCTATTCAGCAATCTTGCCCAGGAATTCTCTTTTTCATTTTATGTGAATTTTAGGATTTTTTTTTCTAACTCTGTGAAAAATGACATTGGTAATTTGATAGAGATTGCATTGGATCGGTAAATTGCACTGGGCAATGTGGTCATTTTAATGATATTAAGTCTTCTAATTCATGAGCATGGGATGTTTTTCCAGTCTCATCTACAATTTCTTTCATCAGTGTTTTGTAGTTCTACTTATAGAGATCTTTCCATCCTTGGTTAAATATATTCCTAGTGTTATTTATTTATTTATTTATTTATTTTGGTAGCTATAGTAAATGGGATAGCCTTCTTGATTTGGTCCTCAGCTAGATTATTATGGGCATATAGAAATGCTACTGATTTCTGTACATTAATTTTGCATCCTGAAACTTTACTGAATTTATCAAATCTAAGTGTTTCTTGGTGGAGTCTTTAGAGTTTTCTAGATAGAGGATTATATCCGCAGTGAGCAGTGGTATTTTGACTTCCTCTTTTCCAATTAAGATACCTATTGTTTTTCCTCTTGCCTGATTGCTTTGGCAAGGACTTCTAATATTATGTTGAATAAGAGTAGTAGAAAGTGGACATCCTTTTCTTGTTCCAATTCTTAAAATGATTTCAACTATTCTTCATTAAGTATATTGGCTGTGGGTTTGTCATATAGGGCCTTTAAGTACGTTGAGGCATATTCATTCTCTGCCTAGTTCTTTGAGGATTTTTATCATGATGGTATTCTGAATTTTGCCAAATGCCTTCTCTGCATCTATTGAGATGTTCATATGGTTTTTGTCCTTAATTCTGTTTATGTGATTTATTATGTTTGTTGATTTTCATATATTGAACCATCCTTGCATTCCTGCAATAAATCTCACCTGATTATGGTGTATTATTTTTTTGATGTGCTGTTGGATTTTATTTGCTAGTATGTTGTTGAGCATAACCATGTTATCATTGTGAGATTTTCTTCCTTAGGAATGACATAATAATAACTTTTGTTGATTATCAAGAGAAATTTTGTTACAGCAACTGTTCATTAGCCTCAAAATATTTTTGTATTTGAAAGGATTTTAATATATTAAATATTATTTAATATATTAAAATTAAGTTAAAATTAAACAATTTAATATATTAAAATTAAAAAACTAAATATTTTAAATATTTAACTATTAAACAAAATGTGAATATATTATATTAATTATTATATTCACATTATGTCTAATATTAACACCTCTCAGAAATATTGAATCTTTATGAGCTAAAATAGTAATTTCCCTATTTGATATCATTATTACAGGTAATGTTGATCTGAGGGCTTATTATATGCCATGTAGTTTAAGCTGATTTCACATATTAATACCCATTTAATTTCTATAAAAATGTTATATGGTGGCTGGGCGCAGTGGCTCACGCCTGTAATCCCAGCACTTTGGGAGGCCGAGGCAGGTGGATCATGAGGTCGAGATTGGGACCATCCTGGTCAACGTGGTGAAACCCCCGTCTTTACTAAAAATACAAAAATTAGCTGGGCATGGTGGTGCGTGCCTGTATTTCCAGCTACTCGGGAGGCTGAGGCAGGAGAATTGCTTAAACCCGGGAGGCGGAGGTTGCGGTGAGCCGAGATCATGCCATTGCACTCCAGCCTGGGTAACAAGAGTGAAACTCCGTCTCAAAAAAAAAAAAAATGTTATATGGTAGGAATTTTTATTCTGATTTTATGAGAACTTGTTACATTTCACATATTTAGTATATCTGGCATATCTATTTTACACAATATATTTACATAAGATATAGAAATGAAGTATGTTTATAATTATATGAGCTAAAGTGGAAATATTAGAGGTTTTTGCTTCCCAATTACTTACTCAAAAATGTAGATAAAAGATTTGATATTTTGACATGTAGGCTTTATATTTTCCACTAATTTCTTCTTCTCTTAATATCAGGTTCCCAACAATCCTATTGTCCCTGATGTTCAAATCTGAAGTCAGTCTAAACTACTTAATAATATGTACATAGCAAACAATATAAATGATGTTCTATTCTTTAAGTGACATGCACCTGTTGGTTTCTCATAATTTTTTTATATTCTAATGTACATATACTCGTAAAACATGGATAGATGTGGAATTTTATATTTAAATTCTCTCATCTTGTTACTGTCAATTATACACATTATAGATTAAAAGAAAGGCTATTCTCATTCAGAAACTGTCTTTTTTTCTTCATATACTAGCCAAGCCCCACTGAGATACAGATCTCACTGCAGGGTATAGTCAAAATAAATCTCTGGGGCCACAGATGACAACAGGATAAGTTCTCAAATTCTGGACTTGCTGTACACAATATCATGCTGTTCTGTTATTGTTTCCTAATGTAAAAAAATGTGATCTTTTAATAAAGGAACAAGATGTGTTATAGAGGGTTAGACTTTAGGAGATTGATATAAGGGTCAGTAGATGCTTACTCCCTCTTTCTTCTACTCCCTCAGTTAATTCAGACTTTCATTTCCATTTCTTCTACCAACTTGACACCTTTCTTTTGTATTAAAGAGTTTATTTTTTCATTGGTATGCTTTACTATATAGTTTGAATCGCTTATTAATACTAGAAGTTAACATTCTTTATTCTTCAAAAGATCTGTGGCTTCTTTGAATAATTGCCATTTCGGTGATATTCCTCATACCTTCAAAGTTTGAAGGAGACTTTTTGTCTAGAAGAGCATAGTATATTTTATACATATAGTAACATGAAATATGCTTTCTGTATTGATTACCGTACCTTACCACTCTGAAAAAGTATCATATACTCTGTTATACAAATTTTGTCTCTCAAATGAAAGTATTACTTTAAGAGAGTTGGAATGTTTAAGATTTGAAATACTAAGCAAATTTGGATTATAATATTCTTCTTAGTGTTATAAAGAGGTAATATGTGGTTTATAGTAATATTTCACTGAATATGACAATTTAGTTATTAAAAGTAGATCAAGGAAGAGTTATCCACTATATAAAATTTCTGACATTACTTCTCAAAAAATTTATTTTTTAAAAGGAGATTTGAAGGAATATCATTTATATTATTTATTCCTTTTAGAATGTCATAAAGATGAAATTTGCAAAATGTGTTTCTCCAAGTTTAGAAAATCGGATAACTTTTAAAATGTGGAAATTTTAATCCTAAAATATTAATTTCTGGTCCACTATCTCAATAGATAAGATACATGAATTTATAAGAATTGAGAGAGACTTGACATAGGAAAAACAGATGTAATCTAAGAGTTTCTGATTTTTACATACTTTTGAGACACAGGGATATATTTTGTATTAGTATTAGCTATAAACTTACCTTGAAATGATTTGAAGGGAGATAGGTTAGGATATGTCAGATATTCCCAGGTTAGAAGTCATATAATGCTTATGTAGTGTTGGTTAATAGATTCAAGTTTATGTATTTCATCCTTTTATGCCTAGCCTATAATTATACTTCTGCTTTTTCAACTTGAACAGAGTTTCATTAATAATTTATTCATTGGGTGTTAAAATTATACTTTCCCAAACATCATCACCCTTTCCTAGAAGGTATTTTATACCCGTATATGGTTTCAATGTAAGGTTTTTATCTTTTCTAATTTTCTTTCATTCATTCGTTCGTTCGTTCATTAATTCATTAATTCATTCTTCCAGTCATTCATTCAGGCAGTCATTCAAACAAGTACTCATTATGGGCCACTATCATCCCTGAAGCTGCAGATATGTATAGGCACAATATCTGGCCTTAAGTAGCTCAACAGTCAATAAAGAAGATAAACATGTAAACTAATAAATTTCTGCTAAAGCAATAAATGCAACAGTAGAAGCAGGCATGAAGGGCTCACAGAAAACCAGGGTAGAAGTTAACACTGCCTTTTTTAGGCTCACAAGAGGGTTCTTGAAAGAGATCTGTGCTGGATTTTTAAGGGCAAATAAGAATTTATAAGGCAAAAAGATCTGAATTTTCTTACTCGTACCTGCAAGTAACTAACTTATCTCTGTTTTGCAAACATTCTATAAATTGTTTCTTACTCTTTCTTTGTTTACTGAATTATTTTTTACATGCATTCCCAATGCTCAAATATATAATTTCTCAAAGCTTTCCTAATTCAGACCCTTAAAATAGAATGTAATTTGCAAATTCTGAGGCTGTCTATCATTATACTAAGTTGTGGCTGTTGAAGGAACGTTTTTCTTGTAAATAATATAATATTATTTTTGAAAATGTCTTTGAAATGTGGGATTTTATTTTGCTATATTTGAATTATTTTTGAAAGCCTTTTAAAAAAAGGCTTACTAGTGTCCTGGACTTAAAAATCATTACAAATTGTTTTAGAAGAAAGTCTATAAAATATGATTAAACTGTGATGTAACAATTCCCTAAACACTATGCTGTTTAGGGGAGATAATAAGTTACCAGAACTTGCTTGTGTTAATTATTTTATTATATACAGTCCAATGTGAGGGCATTTCGTGTTACATGAATGAATATAATTATACTTTTCTTACAAAATAGGAATCATTATTTACTCTTAAAAATCACAATTATTTTAGCTCATTTTGTTTCAAAACATTTGTTTTTTAGATGGATTAAAAATTTTACTAACTCAGCTTATTTTGAAATATCTTGTTTGTATATCCATTAAGATTGCACCTCTCTTAAGATTGAAATTCACGTCAAATTACAACTTGAATTTAACTTTACTATAGAAAATAACTGTGCCATCTTTTAAAACTGCGTTCTAAATTTTAATCTCAATAGATCAAAGTACATCTTATTTAAATAAATACTCTGGAATGAAGTCTCAATTACTTTCTCACAAACTTTCTTAAAATAGTCACTGTTCTCAATATAAAATGTGAGGTTTAGCTTTATTTTAAAGAAAGATGAAAAGTTATTTATTGTAAAATTTTAATGGTTTTGCTTTCAAATTATGGTAATTTTCCTTTGGGAACATATTTATTTGAATTTTATGTGACATTATTTTTATTTCTTAAGGGTATGATTAAAAGTTTCATGGATGTCTACCAGCTTGCAAGCACTAGAATCACAACATTAGAGAAGGAAATGACATCTCATCGAAGTCACATTGCGGCCTTGAAATCAGAACTTCACACAGCTTGTTTGCGTGAAAATGCAAGTTTACAATCAGTAAGTCCTTGTCTAACAATATTTTTATAACTCTTTGAATCTTGGGTTACATTTAAATTTATGTTTTTAATGTTCATAAGATCACTTGCCAATATATGTGATTTAGGGTAAATGATCAATCAAGTGACATAAAATTATTTGTGTGGAGAAAAATTTCAATGAAGAAAAGCAATTAATTTTTTCATTGTATTATGTATAAAGATATGCATATTGTTATCAATGCTAAAACACTACATCAAGATTCCTTTGTGTTTGGCAGTGCAGCTGACAGTTGGGTTTGGCAGTCTGCATAGTTAAAGCTTGCAACTGTCTGAAGATTCAGTATGTCCCATTAAGACAGAATATTATTAATTATGCGTATAACCAAAATGGTAATTAGAACATGTGATTATTCTCTGTAGAAAACTAGACTTATCCATAATACATGCCTAGCTAAAGATGCATGTTGTGATTCATCTATATGATTAAAATTCAGTTTCAGCAGTTATTTTTATGTCTTAAAATTTTAGCCCGTGACGAAATTTGGGCTCACTTAAGACTAAAAAAAATTTCTACACTTGAAATATAGTGTTTGGGGAGTTTTAAAAAATGAATGTATAGTGACATAAAGGAATAAGTAAACATTTAACTTTTCCTCAAACAGTGAGATTCAGAAGGTTACCAATAATTTGAATGTCTTTTTAATTTTTTCTTTGGTTTGATTACAGCGGATTAGGGTGACTTATAAAGAAAACCAGTATCATTTTGCGGTTCAGCTGTTGACCCATTTCATATGCTACATTCAGCAGAAAAAAGAGTTAGCATTAAAACAAATAGATGTATGGCTCTGGTCTGATTTCTCACCTCCTTCTGGTCTTAGCGCAAGTGTCAGCATCAAAATAAAGCCTTTGTAACCATGGTATTCAAAATACAACCATCAACCTTCCTTGCCCCTGAAAAAACTCTCTCTCTGTCTCTCTTTTGCTCCCTATTTTCTGTCTCCCTTCTATCTTTCTTATTTTTTCCCTCAGCAGTTATCATCAAAACTGACATGTGGTGCATTTTATTTATTTGCTTATTGTATGTTTGCTCCTTACCCTCAGTAGAATATATAAAGAAAAGCAGTTTTCAGTGTTTGCTTCATTGCTGTGAAGATATTCAGTTTTAAGAGTAGTCTGGCTTATAGTAGGTGTTCAATAAATATTTATTGAATGAAAAATACTAGTAATTTATCCAATAAATGTAAAAAGGCAGTTATTTGGGACCTGAGTTGTGAGTTCAGTTTTTAAAATGACTTTGTTAATTTCTTAATGAGAGATTAGTAAATTTGACCTCCACCAAGAGAAATTAAAATGAAGAGGAAACTTTTAAAAATTTTGGAGTATTTGGAATTTATTCTAGCCTTTCTCTGAAACGTACTCACATTTCTTCCTGCTAACTCTGATTTGATTGGTTAATATTATACTGTTTAAGTTGTATCAGCTTTGTTGGGTTGTACTATTGTTTATTACTTTTTACTATTATTTAATGTAAAAACAATTACTTGTATTTTAAGAAGACCAAACTTGGTAAGGTGAGATTGTTTCTCCGTGGGTTCAAAAAATTTTTGCCAGTTGTTATGCTACTGGTATCTTAATGAAAGTGTGCTTAATATACCTCACAATCATAACAAAACTCTACTTCTCAACCTTTTTTCTCCTTTGAACATACCTGCAGGATATATTCATCATTTCATTTAGAAGAGGTGGTTCACCTGATAGTGATTTTTCATCTATAGAACATGAAAAATTCCCCCAGGTGATTCTGATGTATCCTTTTAGGAGAATGTAGCCCAGTTCTATGTCTTGACAGGATATGTGCTCTCCTGTCTTTTCCCATAGTTGAGAATCACTGTTTTAAAAATAATAAAGTTGTATAATGATTTTTATTTTTTAAAGATATTTATATATGCATTTACTAACTTGAACTTTTTAAGAACTCCCTAAAGGCAATAGAAAAACAAACTTTTGTCTTTGTATTTCATAGATGAGAGGCAATATTGTTTCGTGGATAAAAGCATGGGGTCTAGAGTTATATCCATTATGAATACTCTCAAGTGTAAATAAGGGAAAAATATGACAAGCACAACTTAAAAAAACAGAAGAATGCAGATATCTCTTTGACCTACTATTTTCTTTGGATATATACCCAGTTGTGGGATTGCTAGATCACGTGATAGTTCTAGTTTTAATTTTTTGAGGAATCCTCATGCTGTTTTCCATGACTGTACTAATTTACATTTCCACAACCAGCATGTACACAGATTCCTTTTTCTCCACATCTTCACCAACACTTATCTTTTGTTTTTTGTTAGTAACCATCATAACAGGAGTGAGGTGATATCTCACTGTGGTTTTCGTTTGCATTTTCCCAATGATTAGTGATATTGAGCATTTTTTCATATACATGTCCATTTGCATATCTTCTTTTGAGAAATGTCTATTTAGGTCTTTTGCCAATTTAAAAAATTAGGTTATTTGTTTTCTTGCTGTTGTTTGAGATTGTTACATATTTTGGATATCAATCCCTTGTCAGATGCATAGCTTGCAAATATTTTCTCCCATCCTGTACGTTGTCTCTTCACTGTATTGATTGTTTCCTTTGCTGTGCAGAAGCTTTTTAGTTTGATTTAATCCCATTTGTCTATTATTGCTTTTATTGCCTGTGATTTTTAAGGTCATATCCCAAAAAATCATTGCCAAGACCAATGGCGTGGAGTTTCCCCACTATGCTTTCTTTTAGTAGTTTCAGAATTGTGATATCTGCACTCCTATGTTTGTCACAGCACTGTTCACAATAGCCAAGATATATAATCAGCCCAAGTATCCATCAATGGATGGATGGATGAAGGAAATATGGTATATATACACAATAAATACTATTCAGTCATAAAAAAGAACAAAATCTTGTCATTTACGACAACATGGATGACTCTCTAGGACATTATATTAAATGAAATAAGCTAGGCACAGACAGACAAATACTGCATCTCACTCATATGTAAATCTAAAAAAGTAATTTTGTGGTAGAGAACAGATTGGTGGTTATCAGAGGCTGGAGTGGTTAGGGGAGAGGAAGCAATGGGAAGATGTTGGTCAGAGAATATGTAATTACAGTTAGATAGAGGAAATAAGTTCTAGATCTCTATTGTACAACATGGTGACTATAGTTAATAAAGACATATTATATTCTTGAAAAATGCAAAGAGTGGATTTTAAGGTTCCCACCATAAAAATGATAACTATGTGAGGTATTACATTCGCTAATTAGCTAGATTTAATAATTTTACCACGTATGTATACTTCAAAACATGTTGTACATGATAAATGCATGCAATTTCATCTGTCAATTAAAAAATAGAGAACTTATTTTTCTCACATAGCAGGAAGTCTAGAATTAGGTGGTTATTGTTATTAGTGGCTCAACTTTTCTCTAATTTCTCTGCCACACACTCATTGTCATAAGATTGCAGCCCATATTTAGGATTTGCAGTAACATTCAAGTCAGAAGGATGGGATAGCCCAACAATTGCTTATATGTATGTGTAAATCAGTTATATATATGCTTCCCAAGGCATTTATACACATATATAGATATAGGTATGTAGATAGATCTTTATGCACATCTTAAAAGGCTTTTCCTTTTAAAATATATATTTAAATATTTATATATTTCAAAGAAGAGAAAATCTAAAGAAGCTCTGAACAGGTTTCTACTTATGTTCCAGTAGCTGGAAATGGGTCATGTGGCCACACATAACTGTAATGAGTTAAGGGACAAGGGAGTTAGGAATTAGTGGATATTGTATTAACTAATTAATAGTGTGTGCCATAGAAGTCAGATAAGTTTGGAATCAGAGTCTAGTTCTGTCAGTTGCTAACTATGTGGCTTTCATGTCAGGGTTTCATCTGTAAAATGGGGATAATGATATTGCTACTTAATGGAGACGTTGGGCAGTCTAGTAAGAAGTGTTAAAGTACTTAGGACCTTGCCTCATACTTAGTCTAAAAAAAAATATCAGTTATTATTCTGATCACCATTATTTTGATAGAAAGTAATTAGATTATTCAATAGGAAAAGATTATTTACTAACCTAACACTTTCAACTACAAGCTTCATCATTTTGTTCTGCTTCCTACTATAGCCTTGAGCATGTAACTCCTCTTCTTTGATCACCATTAGTATATTCCAATGACTGAGCTCTCTGCTCCTTTCTGAAGCCTGTCTTCCTCTTCTTTCGTTGACACATTCTTAAAAAAGTCATCTGTACTTGCTTCCATATACTCACTTTTCATTTATCCTTGAGCTTTGCTGCCATCTGACTTTGGAGTCTGTCATTTTGCTGAAACGATTTTTTCAAAAGTCACCAACAATTTTATGCTTGCTTTATCCATTAGTTCCTTCCCATCCCTTTCAACTTTTATGCAACATCAGGCCTTTAGCTACTCCTTTCTTCTTTAAACACTCATCTCCTTTGTTTCACTTGTCCACTTTTCCTTTGTTGACTCCTGGGCCTCTGCTTACTTGTGCTCTACCTTCTTTGTATTATTAATTCTTTTCTTTATCCATTAATTCAAAATGCATTGAGCATCTGCTTTTTGGTGGGTACAGTTCTGTTCTTGGGAATATCACATGAACCAAAACAGATAATACTTGTTCTCATGAACTTAAAATATAGTAGTGGAATTATTTTTTGTATAAGCACACTAAATAATATGTAATTACTAACCAAGATAATGCACTAAAGGGAAAGAACTTGACTGTATGAGTTTTTCTTCCTTTATTATACTTTAAGTTCTGGGGTACATGTGCAGATTGTGCAGGATTGTTACAAAAGTATACACATGCCATGGTGGTTTGCTGCATCCATCCCCCCCCATCATCTACATTAGATATTTTTCCTAATGTTATCCCTCCCCAATCCACTCACCCCCTGCTATCCCTCCCCTAGTACCCCAGCCCCCAACAGTCCCCGGTATGTGATGTTCCCCTCCCTGTGTCCATGTGTTCTCATTGTTCAACTCCCACTTATGAGTGAAAACATACAGTGTTTGGTTTTATGTTCTTGTGCCAGTTTGCTGAGAATGATGTTTTCCAGCTTCATTCATGTCCCTGCAAAGGACATAAACTCATCCTTTTTTTATGGCTGCATAGTATTCCTTGGTATATATGGGCCACATTTTCTTTATCCAGTCTATCATTGATGGACATGTGGGTTGGTTCCAAGTATTTGCTATTGTAAACAGTGCCACAATGAACATATGTGTGCATGTGTCTTTATAGTAGAACAATTTATAATCCTTTGGGTATATACCCAGTAATGGGATTGCTGGCTCAAATGATATTTCTATTTCTAGATCCTTGAGGAATCGCCACACTGTCTTCCACAATGGTCGAACTGATTGACATTCCTACCAACTGTGTAAAAGTATTCCTATTTCTCCACATCCTCTCCAGCATCTCTTGTCTCCAGATCTTTTAATGATCACCATTCTAACTGGCATGAGATGGTATCTCAATGTGGTTTTGATTTGCATTTCTCTAATGACCAGTGATGATGAGCTTTTTTTCCTATGTTTGTTGGCCGCATAAATGTCTTCTTTTGAAAAATGTCTGTTTATGTCCTTTGCCCACTTTTTGATGGTTTTTATTTTTATTGTAAATTTGTTTAAATTCTTTGTAGATTCTGTGTATTAGCCCTTTGTCAGATGGGTAGATTGCAAAAATTTTTGCCCATTCTGTTGGTTGCCAGTTGACTGTAAGAGTTTTTTAAACAATGGGGCTGCCTTAGACTAGGACATGAGTAATACCTTTTCAGAGTCAGTGATGCTTGAGGTAGTGTCTGAAGATTGGGTAGGAATTATCCAATGGTACAAAAGAACAGTGATCTAGATCGGGAGAAGGGAAGTGGTGGCTTCTACAAAGTTTCTGTGTTGGAAAGAAGAAACTAGAAAGACCAGTGTGGCTGGCGGAAGAAAGCAAAGGCAAGAGAGGTCTAATATAAGAATGGTTCAGAGAAAAAGGCAGAGGTCAGACTTTGTTCTTTGTCCTAAGAGCAGAGGAAAAGTCACTGAAAATTTTTAAAGGAGCAAGGAGCTTAGATTTCCATTTTAAAAAAGATCATTTTGGCTACAGTGTGAGGAACCAGTTTGACAGGAAGAACAAGAGAAAATGGTGTGACTGAGATGATTCCTAGTTTTTTGTGTTTGGTAATGGATTAATGGTCTAATTTACTGATAAAGAAAACAATGGGATGGGGGGATATTATGAATTTAGTTTTGAGTATGTTTTAGTTTATGAATTTAGTTTTGAGTATGTTGAGTTTGAATTTCCCTTAATCTAATGTTTGGGAATATTAATATCCACTGACATAGAAGGTTTGAGCATCTGTAGATTGTTTGAGGTAGTACTTTGTACCATCACATCTGAAAAGCACTGAATGAGTGCTAATTTCCTTTCCTTTGGAACTCACACATCTCTGTGTTCCTTATTACATAGACCATTTTCTACCTGTATTTAACAATATGGTAATAATCATTAAGTAGACATTATTTGAGGGATAGAGACAGAGGTGAGTAAGACATGGTCTCTGCCCTGGTGAGTTCCTCTTCTAGCTGGGTGAACAGAGACATAAGCAAATCACAAAAATAGGCATATAAAAAATCTGTGTATGCACAGATGAGAGACAAATACATTCTGTCTAACATTGTCAGAAGGGCTGAGTAAATAATATATTTGTAGGAGTCTCTGAATAATGTACAGCAGTGGGACACCTTGTAAAGTGTGAAGAACAATCAAACTATATATTTTATGTTGATTTAAGGCATGAGTCTTTTGGATAGTACATATGTTTAATGAATGAAATTATGACTTTTGTATAATAGGAGATGTATTGTTATTTTGGTTCCATTCCCCCTCTCAATTAAAGCCACCCAACTCACCCCAAACAGCCTGTACCCAGTGAGTCCAAGACTGCTTGCAATAGTCATTCCAAACTTGACCTTCATTGGTTCCCAGTCCATTCTTGCACCATCCAATTCCAGCTTTTTACTTTGTAATCTTATTTGATTCCACTTCTGACCATTTTGTTCTTGATGCTCCTATTTGGTCTCCCTAATATTTTTATTTTGGCCATTCTCAAAACTTTATTAACCAGCTGTCTCCTCCAACACCTACTCCACCTGCCATTTCCCCCTTCTCACAGAAGGCTTTAGAATCAGGCAGGCCTGAATATACATTCTGGCAGTGTTATTCATTAGCCATTCAAACACTCTAAGCATCAGTTTTGTTATTTGTAATATATAGATGAAAATGCCCACATTATAGGGTTGTTATGGGGATGAAACAAAGACAGAGTCATATATATTTCCTACAGCTAAGTTGTACATATAACTTTAAGAAATATAAGTTAACTTGAGGACATATTTTTATTTGTAGATGAAAGAACTAAAACAACCCTTATATTAGTGCTTTTAGCATATAAGTACAGTATTACCATTAATTGTTACTATTTATTTAATGAATCAAGGCAGCCAGTATATACTCATTACTATTTATCCAGCCATTTCACCAGATAAAAAATAAATATTCATTATTAATAAAAAACATGTCATGTCATTGTGATGCATATAAAGAGATTGATCATATTGTAGACATGAATAATTATCTTTAAAAACTATCCCTCTTTAGGTAACATTTTCAGTTTTCTTAGCAACATATAATAATAATGCTGTAGATCATGTAAAATTTCTCATCAATTGTACACTTGACAGTACTTTAACTTTTCTGGTATGTTGGTCTTTGGCCCGTTAACTTATAACTGCTCTAGAGCTTTTATCTTGAGTTATAATAACCAGAAAGGGCTTTGAGTAAAGAGCTTTTGAGTCCCATATAGCCCAATAGAGAACAGTACAGCAGTCAGAACCAATTACCTGTGGGTGTTTGGAGACCAGTACACCCACAGCTATGGAGAAACATGATACTTCCATCTTGAAACATAGAATGCCAAACCCAAATACTTCGCTGTGAGTTATGATGCTGCAAACTACGGTATTGATTTGCTTCATTTCCACCCTATGTATAAGCAGTATGTTTTTAATTTTATAGGACTTTATTTATGAGGAAATAATAAATTACAACTCAGAGGACCATCACTATCTTTGTAGGAGAAATATCTTTGCATCATTGTTCAGATTATGTCAGATTTGATATTTGTCATGTGGTATTATATTGTTAATAAAGGTGAACTGTTTAGATACTTTGGTTCTAGATACTTTGGTTCAGTTAAGATAAAAAAAATTCTTTTTCTCTTAAGTTGCAAAATAATATTTTACCACATTTATTTTCATTATAATTTATGAATCGCAGAGAGATCATTTGTTAATATTAGTGTCGTGTGGATAGAGAAACTGATACAGAATTCAAGTATTTTTCTCCAGGTAAGTTGCTTCCATAAACATTCAAATACTTTATCTTAATTGATTATTGGTATTCATTATTGAGTTTTTAGTCCTTTGAGAATATTTTTTGAAACAGCTGTTAGACAATTTGTTGAGAGAGATTATACAGTGCACCTCAGTGGTATAAAGTACAGATTCTGGAGTTCAACTCCCTAGCTTTTAATTAGGGAACCAATCAGATTACAAGCCAAGACCTCTGATTCCCTGTCAGGTGCTTTCCAATGAGACTGCAATGTGGAATAAGAAAAATCTTTATCATCATGGCACTTCAAATATAGAGGCGAATACAACCATTTTACAAGTAATTAAAAGAGGGCTGTTAAAGTGCGAGCACAGATTGCTTTCAGAGCACATAACTGAGGGACTTCACTTGGGCTCGAATGAGGAAAGGCGTGCTTAAGGAATTGAAATCTCAGTTGAAAAAATGAAGATTAAGTAAGAGTTGACATGAGAAAGCATGGGGAGCTCAAGGGATTGAAGGATGTTTAGCATGGCTGGAGCAGAGCAGACTAGATGGAGAATTGTGAGAGATGACACCGGAGGAAAAGGGGCCAGTCATGTGGCACATAATCTGTGATAAATTTCACTGTTTGAGAAACTCTCTCTGATATCTCTGAAAACTACATTATAAAACATTTATTCCTTTTGCTTTATTTTCCTTATTCCAGATTTCATTTTTTTCCCATTTGTTCCCAAAATTCACCTGTATTTTATGCCATAACAGCACTCATTTTACCCTTTTGCTAAATACTGCTTAGAGTTTCATTAAATTCTCTTATATTTTTATTGTGACTGCCAGCTCTGGCCTTTGTATACTAGTAGAGCTGAATAAGGAAAACATGAAATATCAAAACATGACTAGTTAACATGCAAACATATATTTTTTTAATCCTTGGCATACATTTCCAAACTTTTAAAGGTTTCTCATACTCTAGAAACTCAAGAGTTGTTTGTATAGGAAACGGCGGCCTGGAGGTATTAATGCATATTCCAGTGGCCTCATACCTTCTTTCTAGAATTTTGTTTTATGTAATGCAATTTAAGAAGATCTACTTTCATAATGGTGACTAACCCAAATCCTGATAGTGACTTTTGGGACATGATATAAATTTTATATTTATATAAATATAAGTATACATTCATATAATGTAAAAACTATATATTAGGTATATATTTGCATATAAGCATAAACATTAATACATATTTGTATAATTCTATTCTTCAGTGATGAAGTTTTACAAGGTTGGAGCAAGAAGTGCCAGAAATAAAATTTCAAAGTGATCAGTACAATTGATTAGTAATTAAGCTGCAGAAAATATGGATGGTAACTGGAAACATAATGCAGTAATCCTATTAGTTTTTCAAAGAATGGCAGCAACTAACTATATTTCTGAGTATCTCCCCTACTATTTTATATTTTTTACTAAATTGAATTCTTTAAGGGTTTCAGTTATCTATTAAACATTTGCACTTTGATTTTCTGCAAACACCTGACATTCACTGAGATCCCAAACTGAACACTTTTTTTTTTTTTTTTTGAGACATAGTCTCGTTCTGTTGCCCAGGCTGGAGTGCAGTGATGTGATCTCGGCTCACTGCAGCCTCCACCTCCCAGGTTCAAGTGATTCTCTGGCCTTAGCCTCCCGAGTAGCTGGGACTACAGGCGCATGCCACCATGCCTGGCTATTTTTTTGTATTTTTAGTGACAGGGTTTCACCGTGTTAGCCAAGATGGTCTCGATCTTCTGACCTCGTGATCCGCCCGCCTCGGACTCCCAGAGTGCTGGGATTACAGGCGTGAGCCACCGCACCTGGCCCTGAACACTTTTTTCAACACTTCCATGCCCTGCTTTTCCAAATTCTACTTTGCCTACGTTGCTTGTCTCTGAAATAACTGTCCACCTTGCAGCCCAAGGAAGATTCCTTAACTTTTGTTCCACTTTCCTTCTACCACCAATGTTTAATCTATTGCTAAGCCTTACTGTTTCTACCACCACAAATGTCTTAGACCCATCTTTTATTTCTGTATTTATGGTCACATGACCATTTCTCTGGACTATTGCAGTCGTCTTCCAGTAAGTTTTCTCTTCTTATCTAGTTTTTTTTCTTCTATCCTCTCTGCCACATTAGTGCCAGAGTTATCTTTCCAAAACATAGATATGGTCATGTCATAGCATTACTCAAAACATTTCCAAACTTTTAAAGGTTTCTCATATTCTAGAAACTCAAGAGTTTTTTTTTTTTCCTCTCTCGCTCTACAGTTTCCTCATAATAAAGTATGAGTTCTTTTTACCATTGACATTCTGGCATATTCTGACTCCTTCTGGTTTTTTAGACCATTGTTCATTTGGCAGAAGTAAGAGTTCCTTTGTGCTGATCATTTATCGTTGTATTTACATGTTCGGGTTCTGTATAGTAGTCTGACTTACAAAACCAGTTAGTTGTATATGTATTACTGTATTGTGAGTCTTTCAGGTGACGTCTTAGTCATTTTTATAATCCATTATTATAATCTGACTTTAATAAATGCTGGTAAATTTGAATTGAAATTAATTAGAAGATAACTCCTTTCATAATATTTGTTTGATCTATACTTCTTATTGGACATACAGCTTTGCACAAACCATGATTCCCTCCAAATTTTTTCCACACCAGATTTTCTTTAATTTCCATTAAACTGCTATGTATTATTCTGTGTTAGCACTTAATAAAAATGAATAGCATAATTTAAGTATTATTCTATATATGGTAAAATTTTAAGTAAATATTTTCAAATAATATAAATTGGATATTTTTCTTTTCATTACTTTTCCTAAAAAAAAGACAACACAAAATTATTTGCAACAAAGAAGATTTTTTTCAACATACCACTTAAATGATTTTGTCAGATATTTTGGCACCCCTACCTCTGTGTATTTACATAGAGGTAGAGGTACATAAAATAACCATCTTAATACATTTTACTCACATGCTAAGTACTCAGTAAGTGTTTATTAGTGACAATGATATACAAAGTTAAAATGAGCTCTACCTAGGCCTAGCAAAAAGTAAGAGAAACAGAGGTCTAATTTACATAAATTGGTAGAAAGTTTATTTTCAAAAATGTATTCCTTGAAGTCTTTCCTCACACTATATAAAGAAATTAACTAAAAATGGATCAAAGACCTACATGTAAGAGCTAAAACTATTAAAAAAAAATTTAAAAATTATGTTTTAAACGGACGCATTATAATTGTACATATATCCAGGGTATAATTTGATGTTTTGATACATATTTATGTTGTATAATGATCCAATCAGAGTAGTGTATCCATAATCTCATGCATTTATCATTTCTTTGTGGTGAGAACATTCAAAAGCCTCTCTTCTAGATGTTTTTTAATATACTCATTTTACCATTAACCATAGTCACATCCATGCAATAAATATTGGAGTGCACTTATTTCTTTTATCTACTGATTCCATTTCCTTTGGATATAAACCCAGTAGTGGTATTTCTGGGTCATATGGTAGTTCTGTTTTTAACTTTTTGAGGAAACTCCATACTGTTTTCCATTAATAGCTGTACTGCTTTACAATCCTACCAACAGTGCGTAAGGGTTCCCTTTTTCTCCACATCCGTGAAAAAAACCAACATTTGTTTTCTTTTGCCTTTTTGGTAATAATGATTGTAACTGAAATGAGAATATATCTCACAATGCAGAGAAGATATCTGCATTTCCCTGATGATTTTTTTTTTTTCGTATGCCTGTTATCTACTTGTATGTCTTCTTTTGAGAAATGTCTATTCAGGTCTTTTGCCTATTTTTAAATTGGGTTATTTCTTTATTTTTTGCTGTTGAGTTGAGTTCCTTATATATTCTGAATATTAACCCTTTGAAAGATGTATAATTTACATATATTTTTTGCAATTCTGTATGTTGTCTCTTTATTCTGTCAGTAGTTTCCTTTGCTGTGCAAAAGCTGTTTCATTTGATGTAATCACATTTGTCCATTTTTGCTTTTGTTTCCTGTGCTTTTGAGGTCTGACTTGAAAAACCCTTTCCTAACCCAATATCATGAAGCATTTCTCCTATGTTTTCTTCTAGTGCTGTCATAGCTTTGCATTTTACATTTAAGTCTGTAATCCATTTTGAGTTGATTTTTTGATATGGTAAGAGGTAGGGAATCTAATGCCATTCTTTTACATGCGGATATTTAGTTTTCCCAACACCATTTATTGAAAAGATTGTCCTTTCCCCCAGTGTGTGTGCTTAGCACCTTAGGTGCATGAATTTATTTCTGGGTTATATGTTCAGTTCCATTGGTCTGTGTGTCTGTTTTTATGCCAGTACCATGCTGTTTTGCTTACTCTAGCTTTGTAGTATGTTTTGAAGTCAGATAGTATGATGCCGGCAGCTTTGTTTTATTTGCTCAGAATTGTTTTGGCTATTCAGGGTTTTTTTGTGTGTGTGTGATTCCACATGAATTTTAGGATTTATTTTTTCTATTTCTGTGAAGAATGTCATTGATCTTTTGATAGGGACTGCATTACATCTGTAGATTGCTTTGGGTAGTATGGCCATTTTAACAATATTAATTCTTCCAGACTATGAATCTGAGATATCTTTTCATTTATTTGTATACTCTTCATTTTCTTTTATTAAAATTTTATGGTGTTCAGTATATTTTTCACATCTTTGGTTACATTGCTTCATAGATATCTTACTTTTTTGTAGCTATTATAAATGGAATTGTTTTCTTGATTTCTCTTTCAGATAATTCACTATTTGGATATAAAAATGCTGCTAATTTTTTATATTGATTTCGTATTCTGAAAATTTACTGAATTCATTTATTAGTTGTAACAAGTTTTTTTGGGTGGAGTTTTTGGGGTTTTCTGTGTATAAGATAATGTTTTCTGCAAACAGGGACAACTTGACATCCTCGTTTTCAATTTAAGTGCCTTTGGTTTCTTTCTTTTGCATAATTGCTCGGGCTAGGACTTCCAGTACTTTGTTGAATAGAAGTTGTGAACATGGGTGTCCTTCTTTTCTTCCTGATCTTAGGGGAAAAGCATCTTTTCCCCATAAAATATGATGTTAGCTGTGGGTTACCCATAAGGCCTTTATTGTTTTGAGGTACATACCTTTTATTCCTCACTTGTTGAGTGATTTTTATCGTGACAGATGTTGACTTTTGTCATCCTTTTTCTGTGTCTATTAAAATGATCATATAGTTTTTGTCTTTACATGTTAATGTGGTACATCACATTTATGGATTTGTGTATATTAAACCATCCTTGCATCCCCATAATGAATTCTACTGATCACAGTGAATAATCTTTTTAATGTACTGTTGAGTTTGATTTGATAGTATCTTGTTGGGAAAGTTTGCCACTATGTTCATCAGGGATATTAGCCTGTAGGTTTTTTTTTGTTTGTTTTGTTTTTTGCCCGTGTGTTCTTGTGCAATTTTGGAATCAGGATAATGCTGACCTCATAAAATGAATTTAAAAGTATTTCCTCCTCTTCAGTTTTCTGGAATAGTTTGAGAAGAATTTTTATTTCTTCTTCTTTAAATGTTAGCTAGATTTCAGCAGTAAAGTCATCAAGTCCTGAACTTTTCTTTGATGGAAGATGTTTTATTACTGATTCCATTTCCTCACATGTTATTTGTCTGTTCAGATTTTCTGTTTCTTCATAATTTAATCTTGGAAGGTTGTATGCATCCAGGCATTTATCCATTTCTTCTCTGTGATCAAATGTTTGGTATAGTTGTTCATAGTGGTAGCTTATGATCCTTTTTATTTCTGTAGTATCAATTGTCATATCTTCTTTTTCATGTTATATTATTTATTTTTTCTCTCCTTTTCTTTGTCTTGCTAAAGATTTGCCAATTGTGTTTACTTTTTCAAGAAAACAATGCTTCAGTTTATTGATCTTTTAAATTATTTTTCTTAGTCTCTATTTTTAATAATTATTTCCATCCTTCTACCAATTCTGGGCTTAGTTCATTCTCATTTTTCTAATTCTTGGTGGTGCATCATTAGGTTGTTTATTAGAAATCTTTCTTCTTTTTTAATGTAGATGTTTATTGCTATAAGCTTCCCTGCAAGAATGGCTTTTGCTTTGTCTCATAGATTTTGGTATGATATGCTTCCATTCTCATTTGTCTCAGGAAATTTAAAATTTCTCTCTTAATTTTCTTGAACCCTTACCTCATACTACATAGAAAAATTAAGTCAAAATGGATTAAAAACCTACATATAAGGTCTAAAACTATAAAATGCTTAGTAAAACACATCCCAATAAATCATGAGCTTGAGTTTGGCAATGGATTCTTAGATATGACACCAAAAGGATAAGTGACAAAAGAAAAAAAATAAATTGAACTTCTTCAAAATTAAAAGCATGGAAAGACTCTATCAAGACAGTGAAAAGAAAACCCATAGAATGGGAGAAAATACTTATAATTTTATATCTAATTAATACCTAATATCTATACTATATGAAGAACTCTAATAACTCAACAACAAAAAGATAATCTAATTTTTAAAAAATCTCAGAGGACTACAGCAGCTAATTCTGTATAGAAGACATACTTTGGGAGGCTGAGGCAAGAGGATCACTTGAGGCCAGGGAAAGAAGCCTGGGTAATGTAGTGAGACCCCATCTCTACAAAAACTAACAAAGATTAACTGGGCATGGTGGCATGTGCTTGTAGTCCTGGCTACATGAGAGGCCAAGGTGAGAGGATTGCTTGAGCCCAGGAGTTCAAGGCTGCAGTTAGCTATGATCATGCCACTGCACTCTAGCCTAGGCAACAGTGTGAGACCCTGTCTCAAAAAAAAAAAAAAAAATTCAATTAAAAACCACAGTGAGATACCACTTTACACTCACTAGGATGGCCATAATTAAAGGAAAATAACAAATACTGAAATGATGTAGAAAAATTGGAACCTTTATACATTGCTGTTGGGAATGTAAAGTGGTAAACTACTGTGGAAAAATGATTCCTCGATAAATTAAACTTGGAGTTACCATATGACCCAACAAATTCACTCCTACATATGTACCCCAAAGAATTGGAAATAGGCATTGATACAGATACTTGTATACAGATGTTTATAGCAGCACTATTTACAAAGCCAAAAGGTGGAAACAACCCATATGTCCATCAGTTGATGAATGGGTAAATGCCATACATCCAGACTGTGGACTAATAATATAATTCAGCAATAAGAAGGAATGAAATACTGATATGTATTACAACACAGATTCACTGTGAAATCATTACGCTAAGTGAAAGAAGCCAGACACAAAAGGCCACATTTGTAAGATTCCATTTTATATGAAATACCCAGAATAGGCAAATCCATGGAGACAAGAAAGTACATTAGTGGTTGACAGAGGCTGGGGGAGAAGAGAATGAAGAGTGATTACTTGATGAGTATGGAATTTCATTCTGGGGTGATGAAAAGGTTCTGAAACTACATGGTGGTGATGGTTGCATAATGTTGTGAATGTGCCTGATGACATTGAATTGTATACTTTAAAATTGCAAAAATGGTAAATTATATATGTGTTTTACCTCATAAAAATATTTCTTTGAGTTCTTGGATGGTGTAGAATAGGCAGGTAGTTTGTTACTTACACAGGATGGCAATATGTTGTAGTGAAAAGAGCATGACAGAGGAAATTTGGGTCTAGAGTGAACTTCGCTGTTGACTCATCCCAAAACTTTGGGAAATAAATTGCACTGTCTCCCTGGGTCTTGGTTTTCCTGGCTATAAAATGAAAGGTTGCAATATGATGAAATCTAAATCTCCCCGTCAGCTTTTAAATTCTTCCATTGAAGTTACAAATACTGATTTTGAATCCAAGATTCTAACTATGTTTTATCTTGTTCCTGTGTCAGTTTACAACAGAATAAGTATGTTTTAAAATTTATAATAATAATTATATGTTGAATTTGATTATATTCAACATATAATGTAAATGTAAGCCATTTATAAATGTATACCAGTTATGTAAATCTCGTCATATGACTTTTAACTAGGTAGTCAATAAATCCCCAAAGTAATCAAAAAATGTATTAGTGTATTTGTAAGGCGTATTTCCTTTTTTTATGCAACATTTTTTGATATTTAATATGTTAGGAATGTGAACTTTTAACTCATCAGACTATTGTAACATATCTGAAAGTTATAGTAATTTGATTAAAATGTTGCCTATAAGGCAAAAGGCTTAGTTAATAGAATCCATATGTAATTAAAACGCAGAACTAAATGTAATCAGACTCAAGTGACTAGTGCCTTCATATTGATAGTTTTACAATGGCCTCTGGGGTTGAAAGTTTAAATGTTACAGAATATAACAACATTGCAGAAAACAACTTAGGCTGGCAATTTAGCTGTTTTAAAGTCGTCAACATAGTTACTTGATAAGATGTGACTGTCACATTCGAGATTCTCATCATTTTATGAATAGGTACTGTTGGCAGATGGTAGAAAGACGAGACTGGTGTGCCGGTGGAAGACCATGCTCTGCAGCACTGTTATATAAACAGACCCAGATGAAGGTCCATGCTAGAAGCCAAGCCTCGGCCTTTTTTTCTTTTTTCTTTTTAATAACAGAGTTGCTTAATTTGGGTGAATTCATTTGAATCATATGAAAGTTATAGACACAACACTATGCACCAAGCCACAAAAAAAGTTAAAAATTTTTTCCTGAACTTAAAAAAAATATTATTTTCTCTGGACAGTTTTAAGAGTTGACATCCTGTGTTAGAGTTCTCTAATCATCACCAGCACAATTTACAATCAGAACACACAGAGAGCCAGTTCAGACCAGCTCATCTGTTGATCTTGGCAGAGACCCTTCATCTCACTGTGTGCAGCTGCCACTTGAGAATTGAGGGGACTCAGCAGAGAGCGAGAGGAGGGTGGGATGCAAGGCTGGTCAAGGCATGAACACTTGGGCCTGCTCCATTTCAACAGTTGTATGTTGCTTCAAAAAATAGTCTTTTTTATTATACTGCCTCCCCCCCATCCGCTTAACCTGAAATTAAACGAGGACCTCTCATGAGCCACTGCGCTCCAGGCATAAGAAATTGTAATGTCTGGCTTCCAGAAACAGTGCCGTCAAAATGTGCTTCTGATTAGGTGGCTTAATTACAGCTGTGAAAACAATGTTGATTTAGGCCTCAAGATTCCAGGGCATGTCAGCCGTTATTAGCTAACCTTGGACTGAATCCATCGTTTTAAAACTGTGTACCACTAAAGTCACCATGTTTGACAACTTTTTATTTAGGCGGAAAGATTGCCAGAAGCAACACGTTCTATGCAAAATATTGTTCAGTGCACAATTTCAACTGCAGCACCATTAGTGGACATTAAAGAGATAGTTAACTTTGCACTTTATCAAGAACAAGGAAGTGCTGTTAGTAAAAACAGTAAGTTTTGAATAGTATTTTTAAAGAGTTGACTGACATAAGAATTAATTTTAATTCCTTTAATTCAGTTTTATTTCAAATCCAGCATGTTGGTTTAACCACCCAATTTTATTACACCTAAATTTTCCTGACAGTTTCATTTGCTGTTAGGAAATAAAATTGCAATTTTTTCAACATGGGAAATAATGGCTAGTTTTTAAAATGTTGTGTTTGAAACTTCCTTTGCCTCAAGCTGGTTCAGACACAACCTCAGTTTACTTTTGGAAGGAAATGAACCTCATTAAATTGCTTTTAATATTTTAATATAAGTAAGTTTTTTCATAGTGAGAAAGCTTATTAGACTCATGTATTTACAGCTTCCAGAGAGGTAAATGTTGTAATAATTAGATGATTCCAATACTTTAGAATTTTCTATACAATTGTCACTGGTATAAATATGATAACTATATATCGTAAGTAGTTCCAATTCCATTGTATTTTAGATGTCTAAAATTCTCATTATATACTACGAGTAATTTTTCGTCAGTAGTTTTAAAGTGAACATTATTTTAAAAGGCATTACCAAAAAAGCACGCTGGGGAGTTAAACAACAAAGAGTCATAATTCTCATTATAATTTTGGAAGAAAGTTTTGCTTGAAAATGCAGAATTTATGCCAAGCTGAATACCTAAGAGAGAGAGCTAAATGATTTCTTTAAAGTGAAATCTCCCACACCCAAGACATTAAATACAGTGATGTGGGTGGTCAAGGCACATCTTTTTCTGCTAGGTAAACTAATTGAATATTTAACTCTTTTACTCTGAATCATGTATGGATAAGGAAGCTTTGTCCAAGTTAAGAGTTAATACATAGATAATTAATTATGAGGAATGGATGGGTGAAGAGATAAGTTGGTAATATAGTATGTATGTCTTGAAAGAGAAAGATGAGTAACTGATTCAAAATAGAGAACAAATTAGTAATCCATAATCTAAATAATATCAGTAGCACCTAATTGCCAGATACTGAAGAAACACTTTACACCTGTATCCACCTCATCTATGATTTCATTTAATCTTCATACCAATCTTATGAGGGGAAATGTTAATTCCCCATATTGCAGATGAGGCAACTCAGTCCCAGAGAGAATATGTAATTTGCTCAATATCATGCTGATTGGGTCTAGATTGGAACCCCTATCTGTGTGTCCAAAACCCGTGCTCTAAACTAAAGATGGAAATAGACTTCTTTTTGAAAATGAATTCCAGGTTATAAAATAGTCGGGAAAATTAAGAATGAGCAAGTTTACATGGAATATGCCTTACTCTGCACACACTATTAATAGAGAGAAACATTTAAGCTTAAATAAAAGTTTTACAGTTTTCTATGAAAAAAACTAATTTCTTTTCTTTTAAAAAATGACTGTATGAAAGACTGACAAATTCACTGGGTCTATGGCTAAGGCCTTTTCACCTAGAACAAAAGGATCTTTCTCTTTCCTTTTGAAGTTATTTTATGCACAGAGAATTGAAAGTGTACCTTCTTCAATGTTAGACTGGTTTGAAGTTTGGATATATTGCATTTGTTCTTAAGATTCTATGTTAGCTGAGAAATTGGGAAGAAATAGCTGTCTTTCCCAGAACTTTGGCTTAGGGCATACTTTGATAGAATCTGAATTCAGCTTATTCTTTTGGCTATTCTTTTGTTCTCAATGTTTGCCTGACACCAACTGGAAAGATATCCTTCCAGAATGTAAGGGCCAACTAAGGTTACAGAACTTTATTTTTCTGGTCTCTACCATTTTATTTCCGATGAGTTCTAACTAAAAATATGAATTTGTTTGAAAAAATATGCCATACGGATTGTATACACAATAGACTTTATTTAATTTTTCCATGATAAAATGATTGCCTTGATATATCATTTTGTGGTAGCTTATGACTTAATTTTTAAAGATCTTTTATTAAATAACATATTAAATATTATAGATTCTTATGATTATAATTATGTACACCCTAGCTGGTTTTGCCTCCTATTGATAATATAACCTTTTTTTTTGAGAAAAGAAAATGGCTCAAGAAGGAGTTTTGATGACTATATCTATACTATTTATATCTATATACTGTATCTAAATAGGTAATATCCATATAGATATCTGTATAGATATAAATATTCTCACTGTTTCATGGTATACTATTTTGGCTATTGAGTAATCACTTTTTAATATCTTAGTTCATGTACTTCATGATTCATATTTATTTGCATACAGAATTCTCCAATGGTAGAAATATGGTATTTATCCTACACAGGTCAAAAAGAAAAGTAAAGAAAAGAACGCTGCAGAATATTTGAAGTCAGATTACAGAAACAATTCAACTTTTATAATCACATAGTTTGTTTATTTAATGGCACTGCAAAATAAAGGGCATCAGGTGTGTATAATGCTTCTTATCAATGATTCAAAAGAGTTAAATTGATCATCATTTCAATACCAAATGTGCATGAAAAAGTATACGGTAGTTATTTATTAGAAGCAGCGCTTAGGTATATCTCACAGTCTTGTTTATCTCCATCTCATAAGGATACCTCAGGCTGGGAGTGGGGGAAGCCTAGAGAACAGAATTTTTACCCCCCATCACTTCCCCAAGCAGAGTAACTTTACTTTTACGTCATTTAGAAATTAAATTTTGGAATAAGATTTTATGTAATAAATGCATTCTGCTACTTAAAAATTTGGAAGCTCCAGTCCACCCTGGAATAACTGATCTGTTAAATAAGTAGTAATTTAAGACACCCTGGAACAACTGATCTGTAAATAAGTAGTTATTTAAATATGTCATAAAATATCAATTACATACTCAAGGCAAAAAATAATGAAAAAGGAAGGATAATTTCATCATAACTTCTACACTTTGTAAAATTTGTTTCATGACTGCCTGAAAGCCTGAAAATTTAACACTTGCTTTTGTTTCTTCCAACAAAAATACTTTTGCTTTACTCAGTGTGTACACTTTTTTTGGCACTACTTGGTACAGATCTTGATTATTGATGCCATACAACTTTATATCATTTGTTTAGGGGAGAAAACCAATACACATAATTTTGCTAAAAGTGGAAAATTATCTTTGACATAATAAAATATATGTAAGCATATGTTTTACAGTCTACATATTATATTTGACCTTTATAAACTTAATGAATGGATTTGACCTTTATAAACTTAATGAGCTGAAGCATGGATTTCCCACCCATAGTATTTGATCTACCTGTAGAACTCAAAATCTTATCTAATTAAGCTGCAAGTCAGTTAAGGTCATTTCTCTTTTTCAATGATTGAAGGGAATTTACCAGGGAAAGGAAGAACACTGGCAACTGACTTGACTTCTCAACTTCCCACATAAAAAAGGAAATACACAGTAATTTCTTAATGGGAATAAGGTTGGGTCCCTTTGCATAAAATCAAACTTGCAGACCAAATGTGGGAACCACAAGGTTATAAAAAGGTCCTAATCTATCAAACATCTCATTAATTTTCTCTATCTTCCTCACCACAATTTATACATACTCATATTACGGTAGCTTTATCTCCTTAATATTTCTACCTTTTATTTTTGAGGTACAGAGGAGTTGAAGGGATATGCTTCTAATTTTGTGTTGTAGAAAGCAAACTGGATTGTGGAGTCAAGAGCTAAGAACTTGCCTCTAGTCTAGTCCCAGCTACTCAGGGGGATCAGGAGAATTGCTTGAGCCTAGGAGTTTAAGACCAACCTGGGCAACCTAGTGAGACCCTATCTCTACAAAACCAAACAAAACGGAGAGTTTAGAAGTTAATCTTTGTATTGCCAACATTAGCTATATGAACGTGGGTGATTAACCTCTCTGGTGGTTCCCACAACTATAAAAGGAGGAGATTGGACTAGATAATCTCTAAGGTGCCTTCTAGTACTAAACAAGTGTTTTCTCATTCACTTTATTATTATATTTGTCACAACCTTCCATGCCACTTAAAGGTGTCCCTCTGAGGGCCTTGTGCCGCCTGAGTGTTGCTTTACCCAGTCCGCAGGCTATTCCAGAGGCTCAGATCGTTAACAACAGTGATAGCATATGTTTCAGTTTCTATTTTTTTAGAATAACAAACAAAATGAGTATTTAAATATGTAAAGATTTTCACCTTTGAAATTGAATATTTGGCGGCCCAGAATGCATAGAAAGTTAGTGTATTGGTTGATGGAGCTCAGTGGTAGCGATTCATTACTTGGTTAACTTATTACTTTGTTTAACATTTCTGGATACCATTATGATTTTAACCATTTTCACAGTTTCAACATGTTTTTATTCTTATTCACATTTAATTTGCACCCATAGTGTACCATTGGATAGATAGGAAACATTAAAAAAAAAAAAACACTGATTTTGAAATTCAATGATAATAGGGAACCTTAAAAAAGATAATTAGGGAAATTTACCTCAATCTTCAACAGATCCACAAGTTTCATTCATCTGATCAAAATTCTTATACCAACACTTGATATTTTTAATGTTTCAAACCCAGTGTTAAGAAGAGGGAATTGTGATAACTTTATTCAGATTAGCTGTACATTTATTGAAAATCAAGTACTACAATATATAATTTGAAAGAAGTGCTAGACAGTAGCAGCCTGAAACCCTCTCTTTTAACTTGCCATTTAGAAACATACACAATATTATGTAAAAGAAGATAATTCATTTTTAAGCATAAAATGCAAAGAACTCATATAAGGTCACCAATTATATGATTTTTAGGGTTACCAATCTATTAATTTGTTTTTTTTAAAAATTAAATTAGTTTTTTCTTAAATTCATTTTTAATTGTTTAAAAAAAACACACATGGACCTTATTGCTTTCTAACATGTTCAACCACATTTGAATTCTTTTTCTTTTTAAAAATACCACGCTCTTCTCCATGAGCCTTTATATATATGCTGATTTCTTGCTTGAAATATTATTTTTAACCTTTCACCAACTTGACTATTTTCCAAAGTTTTAAATCCCAAGTCTCTCCCCAAACATGATCTTGTATAATTATAATATTAATTGTATCATATTACAATTGATTTTTAGTTGACTAATCCCATTCTAAAAGTGCTATGTGAGTAGGAGATTGCTCTATTCCTAGATGTCACCACAGTACCTGATACTGGTAGATAAGGAATAGTTTGCTAAAAATTCTGTTATAAATTCCAAATTATGTGACTGAAGTTAAAAATTGATAAGCCTATTTGGAAGTTCAGATATCAAAAAGCAATGGCTTTAATTGGTCTTCTGTCTCTATGGATCCAGAATTTCTTTATTAATGAGGTCTGGTATGTCAGATTATTATTGAAAATGTCATGTTTTTGTGGTCTCCCCACCCCTTTCTTAAGGGAAGAAAAAAGGGAAGGAGAGAAATTGCTGGTCTATGGTTGTATTTGAATTGTTCACCTGAAATCAGGAATTGTGTCT
Organism: Ateles fusciceps; assembly: GCA_036589455.1. Lineage (NCBI taxonomy): Eukaryota > Metazoa > Chordata > Mammalia > Primates > Atelidae > Ateles > Ateles fusciceps. The sequence continues at coordinate 5,268,354 of JAZHEH010002789.1, read as the reverse complement.
TTGTTTTTATCTTATTCATTGCCTAGCATACTATTGGAGTACAATAAATAATAATAGTAAGGAATATACTATTAGACAATCTGTAGCCCTTAAAAATAAAGCAAAGAATGGAAGAAATATTCTTTTAAGTTCTAGGTTCAGGTAAAGAGAGTGCTTTGGGATATGTTTTTGAGTTTAGTAGGAATCATAATTTCTGCAACAAATAGTCCTTATGTGTTGACATTCCATATCCTTAAGAAGAAAATACTGAAGTATGTGCTTTCCCAGAAGAAATATAGAAAAATATATAGGGTATTATAGAAATTTTAAACTATGATCAAGCACTCCTACAACATTAATAGTAATGTAGAATGGTAAGTTTAAAAAAAAAAAAAAAGCAATTCAGAAGGCTGGTGGTAAGAATGTCAGCCCACCTGATAACAGCCCTGAACTCTGAGTTTTAACTGCTGAACCCAAACCAAGCTGTTGAAGGAGATGGGTCCTGAGTTAAACTGCTGGCTGTCTTGTCAGCTTTATTTGATGTTACTTTTCCCTTTGAAGATTTTGTGTTTCACATCAAGTTCATGGTAACATAAGAATGGTTCTATACTACATGTGTATTTCTCAGCATTGTGAGCAACTTTGTCTTTATTGTCACTGATATATTTAATTCAGTGATCCTATTTGGCATGGTGGCAGTTTGGTATTTTCATCAGTTTACGGGTGAGAAGAGCAGAGATATTTAAAAGGAAATGTCAAAAGACTTCTTTTTTTTTAGATCAGTGCCAGAAAAACTTATTTATGATTTAGAACTTATGAGATTTATATAGGATACATCAGACAGAGGATGATAAGAAATTGTGCTTGCTTTTATTTCTGCAAATGGTGGGAACATTATATGTTTAACAAGAGCAGGTTATTGATATGAAATAATTTAACAATTAAACATGTAATAACAATAAATTAATACTTGTATAGTTAGAACCAGATGAAGATCTAAGTATAGTTTTAATTTTGCAAAGCTTGTGGTCTGGAAGTCAGATATTGTGTATTATTCAACCTTGTAGCCTTAGCAGCACCCCACACTGTACCTAACTCATTGCTAAGTGCCCAACAAAGGTTTGTTGAATCAATCAGTAAATTATCTTCCCTTTTGAAGAGTTCTAAAATCTTTTAGAGCTTTTCTCTTCCCATCTTTTATGCAGGCAAGGTAGTTGTATCTGCACATGGATTGAATACAGAAAGGCGTAATGAGGAGTTGCTGATTTGATGGAACTTATAATCAGTTGGTGAGTCAGGACAGACTCCCATAGTGCAATAAGGTGATAAATGCCCATAGGGTTTGAAAAGGTAAATTTATTTGAAATGGGATGATTAGGGAATATTTTAAGACATTGTATTTGAGCTTGATTTTGAAGGAATGATAGGGTTCGAACAAGGAATTCCAGGCAGGGAGAACTATGTGAACAGAAACAGGATGCCACTAGCCTATTAGAAAGTAAGGTTAGCCTGTAATTCTGGCACTTTGGGAGGCTGAGGTGGGCGGATCATGAGGTCAAGAGATAGAGACATCCTGCCCAACATGGTGAAACCCCGTTTCTACTAAAAAATAGAAAAATTAGCTGTGTGGGTGTGGTGTCATGCATTTGTAGTTCTAGCTACTCAGGAGGCCGAGGTAGGAGAATTGCTTGAAAATCCTGGAGGTGGAGGTTGCAGTGAGCTGAGTTCATGCCACTGCACTCCAGCCTGGCAGCAGAGCAAGACTTTGTCTCCAAAAAAAAAGTAAGGTTAAACTATGAACTGTTTTTTTCTTTTGCAGTAATGTTGATGTTTTTATTTCTTTCTGAAGTTCTTTTACAAATTTTAAAATATACCCATGTAGATACCCTTACAGCTTTTTTGTGATAGATATGATATTTGTAAGATTTAGAAAAGTTGGGGGATTTTCTCAGCATCATCTAGTAAGTAAACCAAAGAGCTGAGACTGCTGGCTGTTTGTAAACCACTGTGGCCATTGCTTTTCTTTTTGGCCTAAGTCATTTGCACCTAATTATTGAAGCCCCTTGTGACCAATGGGAAGTATCTTTCAGGTAAAGGCATAATCTGTGAACATGAAACAGAAGAGGACTTGTTGATAATATAGTTTTTGAGCCAGAGAGTTGCTAAAGTGCTGTAAAAGGAAAGGATAGGGAGAAGAAGAAGGATTAGCTAACATTTATCCAATACCGTCCATGTGTGAGACGTTTTCAGAGCCTTCAATGTGTTAACGTATTCAATACTTACAACACCTTTATGGGGATATATTATTTTTATGAACTCTTATTATTATTCTGCATTGCTTATTAGGTATTGAAGCAAATATTTGAACACAGACGGTCCAGCTCAAGAGCCCATTCACAGTAGCTAGGCATGTGGGTTTAAATGAAAGGATGCCTGTAAGGTTCCTGTCATTATTGTTTTTTTTATCATTTTTTTTTTAAATTATGCTTTAGGTTCTGGGGTACATGTGCAGATCATGCAGGATTGTTGCATAGGTACATATGTGGCAATGTGGTTTGTTGCCTCCATTCCCCTGTCACCTATATCTGGTATTTCTCCCCCATGTTATCCCTCTCCAACCTCCCCATCCCCCCAGTGTGCCTCCCCTGGCCTCCCCCAACAGACCCCAGTGTGTGATGCTCCCCTCCCTGTGTCCATGTGTTCTCGTTGTTCAACACCCGCCTGTGAGTGAGAATATGGGTGTTTTTCTGTTCTTTTGTCAGTTTGCTGAGAATGATGATTTCCAGGTTCATCCATGTCCCTACAAAGGACATGAACTTACCGTTTTTTATGGCTGCATAATATTCTACGGTGTATATGTGCCACATTTACCATGTCCAGTCTATCACTGATGGGCATTTGGGTTGGTTTCAGGTCTTTACTATTGTAAACAGTGCCACTATGAACATACATGTGCATGTGTCTTTATAATAGAACAATTTATAATTCTTTGGGTATATACCCAGTAATGGGATTGCTGGGTCAAATGGAATTTCTATTTCTAGGTCCTTGAGGAAGCGCCACACTGTCTTCCACAATGGTCAAACTAATTGACACTCCCACCAACAGTGTAAAAGTGTTCCTTTTTCTCTACATCCTCTCCAGTATCTGTCTCCAGATTTTTTTAATGATTGCTATTCTAACTGGCGTGAGCTGGTATTTCAATGTGGTTTTGATTCACATTTCTCTAATAACCAGTGATGATTGAGCACTTTTTCCTGTTTGTTGGACTCATATATGTCTTCTTTTGAAAAGTGTTCATATCCTTTGCCCACTTTTGGATGGGTTTGTTTGTTTGTTTCTTGTAAATCTGTTTTAGTTCTTTGTAGATTCTGGATATCAGCCCTTTGTCAGATGGGTAGATTGCAAAAATTTTTTCCCATTCTCTTGGTTTCCAGTTCACTCTAATGATTGTTTCTTTTGCTGTACAGAAGCTCTGGAGTTTAATTAGGTCCCATTTGTCTATTTTGGCTTTTGTTGCCAATGCTTTTGGTGTTTTAGTCATGAAGTCCTTGCCTTTGCCTATGTCCTGAATGGTTTTGCCTAGGTTTTCTTCTAGGGTTTTTATGGTATCAAGTCTTATATTTAAGTCTTTAATCCATCTGGAGTTAATTTTAGTGTAAGGTGTAAGGTGTAAGAAAGGGTCCTGTTTCTGCTTTCTGCACATGGCTAGCCAGTTTTCCCAACACCATTTATTAAATAGGAAATCTTTTCCCCCATTGCTTGTTTTTGGTCAGGTTTGTCAAAGATGGTTGTGGGTGTGCGGCGTTGCCTCCAAGGCTTCTGTTCTGTTCCATTGGTCTGTACCTCTGTTTTGGTACCAGTACGATGCTGTTTTGATTACTGTAGCTTTGTAGTATAGTTTGAAGTCAGGTAGCATGATGCCTCCAGCTTTGTTCTTTTTGCTTAGAATTGTCTTGGCTATGCAGGCTCTCTTTTGGTTCCATATGAAGTTTAAGGTGGTTTTTTCCCAGTTCTGTGAAGACGGTCATAGGTAGCTTGATGGGGATAGTGTTGAATCTATAAATTACTTTGGGCAGTATGGCCATTTTCACGATATTGATTCTTCCTAACCATGAGTGTGGAATATTTCTCCATCTGTTTGTGTCATCTCTTATTTCCTTGAGCAGTGGTTTGTACTTCTCCTTGAAGAGGTCCTTTACATCCTTTGTTAGTTGTATTCCTAGGTATTTTATTCTCTTTGTAACAATTGTGAATGGGAGTTCGCTCATGATTTGGCTGTCTTTTACTCTGTTATTGGTGCATAGGAATGCTTGTGATTTCTGCACATTGATTTTGTATCCTGAGACTTTGCTGAAGTTGCTTATCAGTTTAAGGAGATTTTGGGCTGAGATGTCTTCTAAATATACCATCATGTCGTCTGCAAATAGAGACAATTTGACTTCCTCCTTTCCTAAGTGAATACCTTTATTATTGTTAATGCCGTTTCCTTTATGTTATAATCAATTGAGGATAGACATAATTTTTACTTGTTTTCAAAATAGAAAGGAGGTGCCAAGGCCTCAAAGTAACTTTCTTATTTTAGGCAGAGCATTGTAGTTGAATTAGAAAATCTTACAGCTTTGAATTAGAATGTCTTTTGATGGGCATTTTTGTACCTCTGCCTAAATAAATGTTATTTAGTTAGGTTTCAAGACATGTTGTGAAATGCTTGACTTATTGATAACAGGGGGAGATAGCCCTTTTATATAGAAACACTTTTTTTTTTCCTGAATTACAGGGTTTTGTTGTTTAGGTTGTGCAATTAGCATTTTAATCCACCTCAGTTTTATTGTACCAATTAAAATCGGTTATAATAAAATTACATCAGTTTAGAAACTGATTCTGTGAAGTCAAAATACGTTGGGTTTTTATAAAGACAACAAACACCTATAACACGAATTTGGATAATGGAAGAACAAGTGATGTGTGTCAACATTGTTATAAACCCTTTCTGCATATATTTATTAGAAAATTATAGTTGCACATATATCATAGATATTCTGAGACCTTAACATTCATAGACATTAAAAATATATGGGGTGTTTATGGAATTTGTGGATACAAGTTTGTTATGACATCACTTAATGTACTTTAAAAACACCCTACTTGTGGCTGGGTACGGTGGCTTACGCCTGTAATCCCAGCCCTTTGGGAGGCCGAGGCAGGCAGATCACGAGGTCAAGAGATCGAGACCATCTTGGCCAACGTGGTGAAACCCCGTCTCTACTAAAAATACAAAAAATAGCCGGGCATGGTGGCACATGCCTGTAATCCCAGCTACTCGGGAGGCTGAAGTGGAAGAATCGCTTGAACCCAAGAGGCGGAGGTTGCAGTGAGCCGAGATTGCACCACTGCACTCCAGCCTGGTGATAGAGCAAGACTCCATCTCAAAAAACAACAACAACAACAAAAAAAAACCCCACAGGATAGATCCAAGATGGCCAATTAGCAGCAGCTCAGGATTGTAGCTCCCACTGAAAGCGCAGAGAGTGAGTGGACGCCACATTTTCAGACGAATTTTCATAGCCCACGGACCAGGAGATTCCCGGCGGAGGAGCCCCACGGGTCGCCAGCGCGACTCTTTTGGAGGGCACGGCTGTTTTGCAGGCGCCCCGATGCGGCGGTTCTCAGTCCGGAGTATACGGGACTGAGTGCCCTTTTGGTTGGCGTTGGAGCTCCGGGAAAGCAGAGTCTCTCATTCAGCTGATTAAAAAGCGGACTGAAGTGGGGAACCAGACCGGGAGATTCCCGGGCAGAAAAGCGCCACGAATCTTAACGCCGCTGTTTCAGCCGGCGTAGTGGGTCGCCGCAGGGGAAGGCTGGTACCCCCCTCCACAAAAAAAAATAAAAATAAAAACAGCGGTTGGAACTGCTGAAGACTGAGTTTCACAGCAAGTGCAGCTGAACCCGGGAAGGTCCAGCTCTGTGGGGGGAGGGGCATCCGCTGAAGGAAAATTAAGAAATAGAGGAAACTTTATCACCAGCAAGCTGGACGTCCACTCAGAGACCTAGTCTGAAGGTCAGCAATTACACAGACGACAGGTGGATAAATCCACAAAGATGGGAAGAAACCAGCGCAGAAAGGCTGAAAACACCCGAAATCAGAATGCCTCTCCTCCTACAGAGGATTGCAGTGCCTCATCACCAATTGAACAAGGCCTGATAGAAAATGAATGTGAGGAATCAACAGAATCAGGCTTCAGAAGGTGGATAATGAGAAACTTCTGTGAGCTAAAAGAACATGTTCTAGCCCGATGCAAGGAAACTAAGAACCTTGAAAAAGGTTTCACGAAATGTTCATGAGAATGGACAATTTAAAGAGGAATATAAGTGAATTAATGGAGCTGAAAAACACAATACGAGAACTTCGCGAAGTATGCACAAGTTTTAACAGTCGAATTGATCAAGCAGAAGAAAGGATTTCAGAGGTGGAAGACCAACTTAACGAAATAAAACAAGAAGACAAGATTAGAGAAAAAGGGTAAAAAGGAATGAGCAAAGTCTCCAAGAAATATGGGACTATGTGAAAAGACCTAATCTACGTTTGATAGGTATACCTGAATGTGACGAAGAGAATGAATCCAAGCTGGAAAATATTTTTCAGGCTATTATCCAGGAAAACTTTCCTAACCTAGCAAGGCAAGACAATACCCAACTCCAGGTAATACAGAGAACACCACAAAGATATTCCTCAAAAGAGCAACCCCAAGGCACATAATCATTAGATTCATCAGGGTTGAAACGAAGGAGAAAATACTACAGGCGGCCAGAGAGAAAGGTCAGGGTACCCACAAGGGGAAGCCTATCAGACTCACAGCTGATCTCTCAGCAGAAACCCTACAAGCCAGAAGAGAGTGGGGGCCAATATTCAACATCCTTAAAGAAAAGAACTTTCAACCCAGAATTTCATATCCAGCCAAACTAAGTTTCATAAGTGAAGGAAAAATAAAATTTTTTGCAAACAAGCAAGTACTCAGAGATTTCATTACCACCAGGCCTGCTTTACAAGAGCTTCTGAAGGAGGCACTATGTATAGAGGGGAACAACCAGTATCAGCCACTTCAAAGGACCCATCAGTAAGCTGCATCCAGATCCATCTTACATGCAAGGATATACAGAGACTCAAAACAAAGGGATGGAGGAAGATTTGCCAACCAAATGGAGAGGGAAAAAAAAAAAAAAAGCAGTAGTTGCAATTCTCATCTCTGATAAAATAGACTTTAAAGTAATAGAAACCGAAGAGATAAGAAGGACATTGTATAATGGTAGAGGGATCAATGTAACGGGAAGAGCTAAAGACCCTAAGTCTATGTGCACCCAATATAGGAGCACCCAGATACATAGGGCAACTTCTTGGTGACTTACAAAGAGACTTGGACTCCCACACAATAATAGTGGGAGACTTTAACATTACATTGTCAATATTGGATAAATTAATGAGACAGAAGGTTAAGAAGGATACCCAGGACTTGAACTTAAACCTCAAACAAGTAAACTTAATAAACATTTACAGAACTCTCTACTCCAAATCCACAAAATATACATTTTTTTTTTTCAGTAATACATCACATTTATTCTAAAAGTGAGCACATGGTTGGGAGTAAATCACTCCCTAGCAATTGCATAGCATTTCATGGGTTTAAATGAAATATTGGTTGGCTGTTTGTTTGTTATTTTCCTCCCTTATTCCTTCCTGTCTCCATTGTATAACACAATTATTAGTATAAAAAAGCTTTTAATATCCATTTGTAGACTGCATTCTAGCCTGGGCAATAGAGCAAGATTCCCGTTCTCTCTCCCTTTTTTTTTCTTTCTTTTCTCTTTATTTCATTCTTTTTTCTTCCTTCTTTCTCTTTTTCTCTCTTTTCTAAAAAAAAAAAAAAAAAAAACCCACAGAGAAAAGCAAACATGGAAAGGACAGGCAGAGACACACAGACATGGATAAATATCCTAGTGTACACATTCAGAAGCTTGGAGCCATTCAGGTGTAGTAGACACACAAGCATCTAAGTAAACACGCACACGTACATAGAGGAAACCCGCACTTTCATGCACATAGATGCAAACTCCCAGGGCCCCAAAAAGAACATGCCACCTACCAGGTGTACAAAAAAAAAAAAAAGAAATTTGATAAATTCAATTCAATAAAAATTATTGAAGAGCTACTATTTGCCAGATGCTGCTAGGTTTATGGTTACTATGAGATCATGATATATTCGCTATCTACAGTGTGGTGGCTAGCCATCAAGAATATTAATGACTAATGTTATATGTTCACTTATGGTTTCTTAGCTTTCTGAGTGTACAGTTTATTCAATCACATTTTGTTTGAACAGTGGATATTCCGGGATCTATTTAGGAATTAACAGCAAAAAAAAAAAAAAACCCACAAAACACCCTACTTGTATACCCATTAAACAGTAATTTCCCATTTCCCCATCTCCCTAGCTCCTGGCAGTCACCATTCTATTTTTTCTGTGTCGTTTTGACTCGCTAAGTATTTCATATAAGTAGAATTTGTTTAAGTATTTGTCTTTTTGTGACTGGCTTATTTCACTTACCATAATGTCCTCAAGGTTCATACATGTTGTAGCATAGTAGCATATGTCAACATTTCCTTCTTTTGTAAGGCTGAATAATATTCAGTTGTATATATATACTATGTTGTGCTTATTCACTCATCCACTGATGGACTTGGATTGCTTCCTTGTTTTAGCAATTGTGAATAATGTTGCTATGGATGTGGGTATACAAATAGGTCTCTTCAAGACCCTACTTTCAATTCTTTCAAGGATATACTCAAAAGTGGAATTGCTGGATCATTTGGTGATTCTATTTTTAATTTCTTAAGGAGCTACCATACTGTTTTCTACAGTGCTGTACGATTTTACATTTCCACCAACAGAGCAAAGATCCTAATTTCTCCATCTCCCTGCCAACACTTGTGATTATCTGTTTTTTTGATAGTAGGCATTCTAATGGGTGTGAGGTATTATCTCATTTTAGGTTTGATTTGCATTTCCCTAATGATTAGTGTTGTCGAGCATGTTTTTACATGCTTATTTTATATCTTTTGGAGAATTTTTATTCAAGTCCTTTGCCCATTTTAAAATCAGGCATTTTGTTGTCATTGAGTTTTAGGAGTTTTCTATATATTCTGGATATGAGTCTTTTAACAGATAAATGATTTGCAAATATTTTCTCCCATTCTGTGGGCTGCCTTTTTACTCTGTTCATAGGGTCCTTTGATGCACACAATTTTAAAATTATCGTAAAGTTTGATTTGTCTATTTTTTTCTTTTGTTGCCTGTGCCTGTGGTGTCAAATTCCAAAAATCTTTGCCAAATCCAGGGTTGTAAAACTTTCACCCTGTGTTTTCTTCTAAAAGTTTTATAATTTGTGGTCTTGCATTAGGTCCTTGATCCATTTCGATTTAATGTCTGTACATAGTGTTCTTCATTCTTTTTTCAATGAAGTTCTTCAGCTTTATTCTTTTGCTTGTGAAGATTCAGTTCTCCTAGCACTGTTTGTTGAAAAGACTGTTTTTTCCCTCATTAAATGGTGTTGACATCCTTGTCAAAACTCATTCGACCATTATCTGATGGTTTACTTCTGAGCTCTCTTATTCTATTCTGTTGGTCTCAATATCTGTCTTTAAGCCAGTACATACCGTTTTGAATACTGTAGCTTAGTAGTAAGTTTTGAAATCAGGGCATGTGAGTCCTCCAGCCTTGTTGTTTTAATATTGTTTTGGGTATTTCAGAGATTATGTATGAGTTTTAGGATGGATTTTTCTATTTCTGCAAAGAATTTCATTGGGATTTTGATAGGGATTGCATTGACTCTGCACATTGCCTTGGGTGGTATTGACATCTTAACAATATTAAGTCTTCTAATCCATTAACATGGGATGTGTTTCCATTTCTTCATGTTTTTATTGTCTTTCAGCAATGTTTTGTAGTATCTGTTGTACAAATCTTTCACCTCCTTGGTTAAGTTAATGCCTAGGTATTTTATTCTTTTTGATGTTATTTAAGTGGAATTGTTTTTGTAATTTTCTTTTCACGTCATTTATTGTTAGAGTATAGAAATGTAACTGATTTTTGTGTGTTGACTTTGTGGCCTCCTAGTTTGCTGAATTCATTTATTAGTTCTTATAGTATTTTGTATGGAATCTTTAGGGTTTTCTACATGTAAGATCATATCATCTGCAAAGAGAGATAATTTCATTTCTTCCTTTCCAACTTGAGAGCCTTTTCTTTTTCTTGTATAATTTCTCTTGCTAGAACTTCCAGTACTATGCTGAATACAAGTGGTGAAAGGAGGCAGGTTTGCCTTGTTCCTGATCTTAAAGAGAAAGCTTTCATTCTTTGACCATTGAGTATGGTATTTGCTCTGGGCCTCTCATATATATGGCCTTCATTGTGTTAAGATAATTTCCTTTTATTCCTATTTTGATGAGAGTTTTAAATCAGGAAACAGTATTAAATTTAATCAAATGCTTTTATGCATCTGTTGCGATATCATGTGATTTTTTTGCCTTCATTCTGTTAACGTGGTTGTATCACATAAACCGGTTTTTGTATGTTGAACTCTCCTTGCATCCCAGGCGTAAATCCCTTATTTATGGTGTTTGACCATTTTATTGTGCTGTTGAATTCAGTTGATTGTATTTTGTTGAGGATTTTTGGATCTATATCCATTAGGGATATTGACCTATAGTTTTCGTTTCTTGTGATGTCTTTGTCTGGCTTTAGTAATAGGGTAATGCTGGCCTCATAAAATTTATTTGGAAGTGTTTCCTTCTCTTCAATTTTTGAGAGTTTGAGGAGGGCTAATGTTAAATCTTCTTTAAATGTTTGGTAGAATGAATCAGTGAAGCCATTTGGTCCTAGGCTTTTCTTGTCGAAAGCTTTTTGATTACTGAGTCAATCTCTTTACTAGTTATAGGTCTTTTCTTTTTTTTTTTCTAAGTTGTTAGTCCTGGCAGGTTTTATGTTTCTAGGAAATTCTCTATTTCATTGAGGGTGTTCAATTTTTCAGTACAATTGTTCATAGTACTCTCTTAAATTGTGCCTGCCCCCTCCCTGCCCCGTGGAACTGGCACTAATGTCCCCACTTTCTCTTTTGATATTAGTAATTTGAGTTTCTTTTTTTCTTGCTTATCTAGCTAAAAGTTTGTCAATTTTGTTGAGCTTTTCAAAGAACCAGCTTTTGGTTTCATTGATTTTCACTTTTTTTTTTTGCTATTTTTTTTAGTCTTTGTTTTGTTTATCTCTGCTCTAATTTTTTCCCCCTTCCTTCTGCTAGCTTTCAGTTTAGTTTTTTCTCGTCTAGTTTCTTAAGTAGTAAAGTTAGGTTGTTGATTTGAGGTCTTTCTTGTTTCTTAATGTAAGCTTTTATAGCTATACATTTCTCCCTTAGCACTGCATCTCATAAGTTTTGATATGTTGTATTTTCATTTTCATTCATTTCTAGGTATTTTTTTTAATTTATATTTTGTTCTTATACTTTAAGTTCTGGGATACATGTGCAGAATGTGTAGTTTGTTACATAGTTATACATGTGCCATGGTGGTTTACTGCATCCGTCATCTTGTCATCTACATTAGGTATTTCTCCTGATGCTATCCCTCCCCCAACCCCCACCCCCTGGACAGGCCCCAGTATGTGATGTTCCCCTCCCTGTGTCCATGTGTTCTCATTGTTCAACTCCCACTTATGAGTGAGAACACACAGTGTTTGTTTTTCTGTTCTTGTGTTGTTTTGCTGAGAATGATAGTTCCCAGCTTCATCCATGTCCCTGCAAAGGACATGAACTCATCATTTTTTATGGCTGCATAGTATTTCATCGTGTATATGTGCCACATTTTCTTTATCCAGTCTAAGTATTTTCTTTCTTTTTTAAAAAATATATATTTTATTGCAGTTTAGGTTCTGGGGTACATGTGCAGATCATGCAGGATTGTTGCATAGGTACATACATGGCAGTGTGGTTTGCTGCCTCCATCCCCCCAACACCTATATCTGGCATTTCTCCACATGTTATCCCTCCCTAACCTCCCTACCCCTGCTGTCCCTCCCCCTGTTCCCCACCAACAGACTCCAGCTTGTGATGCTCCCTCCCTGTGTCCATGTGTTCTCATTGTTCAACTCTCACTTATGAGTGAGAACTTGCAGTGTTTGTTTTTCTGTTCTTGTGTTATTTTGCTGAGAATAATAGTTTCCAGCTTCATCCATGTCCCTACAAAGGACACGTACTCATCATTTTTTTATGGCTGCATAGTATTCCATGGTGTATATGTGCCACATTTTCCTTGTCCAGCAGTCTAAGTATTTTCTAATTTTCCTCATGATTTCTTCTTTGGACCATTGGTTGTTTAAGAGTGTGTTGTTTAAATTCCACAATTTTGTGAACTTTCCAGTTTTACTTCTGTTATTGATGTTTAAGTACTTTCTGTTGTGATCAGAGAATATACTTTGTATAATATATATCTTTTAAAATTTATTGAGGCAACTTGTGGCCTAACATACGGTCTTTCTTGGAAAATGTCCTATGTGCACTTGAGAAGAATGTATATGCTGTTGTTGTTGCCTATAGTGTTTTATATATTTTTGTTAGATGTAGTTCATCTGTTGTATTCTCTATTTTCTTTCTTCTCTTCTGTCTTATTGTTCTATCTATTATTGACAAGTGAGGTATTAAAGTCTCCAACTATTATTGTCCTGCTCTCTTTTGGTTACTATTTACATGGAATATCTTTCCCATCTTTTCACTTTCAATCTATATGTGTCTTTGGATCTAAAGAGAGTCTCTCGAAGATAACATATAGTTGAATTATATTTTTAATCTAGTCTACCAATCTCTGTCTTTGTTGGAAAGTTTAAACTATTTACATTGAAATTATATTTAAAATAATAACTGATAAGAAAGGACTTACCTGTCATTTTGCTTTTTGTTTTTTATATGCCTGTGGCCTTTTTGTACCTCATTTCCTGCATTACTGATTTCTTTTGTGTTTATTTTTCTGTAGTTAAATGTTTAAATTTATTTCTCATTTTCTTTTGTATATATTCTAGAGATATTTTCTTTGTGGTCATTATTACATTTAACATCCTTAAGTTATTCTAATATGAATTTATACCAGCTTAACTTCATAATGTACAACTCGGCTCCTTTTATAGCTCCATCTGCACTCCTTTCAGTTGCTGATGTCACAAAATTACATCTTTATACATTGTATGCCCAAAAATATGAATTAATAATTCTTTTAAATGCATTAGTCTCTTAAATTATGTTGAAAACAAAATGTGTAGTTACATATCAAAGTTACAATAAGACTAACTTTTAGACTAATGATTGTTTTTATTAATATATTAATCTCTTAAATCATGTAGAAAACCAAATTGCAGTTAACAAGCTGTTGTTATAATGGTATGTATATAATAATGTATATAATGTATATAATATGTATATAATAATGTATATAATAATGCTCATGGATTTATCTTTATTGAGATTTTTATGTCTTTATACAGCTTTATGCTAGTGTCTTTTCATTTCACCATGCAGGACTTCCTTGAGCATTTCATTCAGGGAAGGTCTTGTGGTAACGAGCTCATTGAACTTTTGTTTATCTGAGAATATTTTAATTTTCCCTCAATTTCAATGGACAGTTTTGCCAGATATAGGGGTTTTGGTTGACAGTTTTTTCTCTTTTAGGACTTTCAGTATATTGGCTTACTGCCTTCTGGCCTCCACTTGCTGAAGAGAAATCTGTTTATGATCTTATTAAGGATCCTTTGTATGTGACTAGTTGCCTTTCTCTTTCTGCTTTTGAGATTTTCTTTTTGTCTTTGTTTTCTGACAGTTCATTTATCTGTCTTGGTGCAGGTCACTTTGAGTTCATCCTACTTGAAGTTCATTGAGCTTTCTGGATGTTTATGTATTTCATCAAATTTGGGATGTTTCAAGTCATTGTTTCTTTAGATAGTCTGTCTGCTCCTTTCTTTCTCTCTTTCATTCTAGAACTCCACAATGCATATGTTGCTCTGCTTGTTGTTATCCCACAGGTCCCTTAGACTCTGTTCACTTTTCTTCAGTCCTTTTTCTTTGTATTTCTCAACCTCAGTAATTTCTGTGGTCTTTTCTTGTTGATGTTTTTTTGTTTGTTCGTTTTGTTTTGTTTTGCCTACTCAAATTTGCCTTTGAATCACTGTAGTGAACTTTTCATTTCTGTTATTTTAATTATCAGCTCCAGAATTTCTTTTTGTTGTTGTTGTTTGTTTCCTTCTAGGCTTTCTCTTTATTGATATTTCCATTTTGTTCAGATATTGTTTTTTTTTTGACTTTCTTCACATCTTTCTTTAGTTCTTTGAGCATCTGTAAGACAATTATTGTAATGTCTATATCTCAGAGACCTGCCATCAAATCTTCTTTAGGGATAGTTTCTATTGATTTATTATTTTCTTTTGAATGAGCCATACTTTCCTGTTTCTTTGTATGCTTTGCTATTTTTTGTTGCTGTTGTTGAAAACTGGACATTTGAATCTAATAATATAGTAACTCTGGAAATGAGATTTTCTCCCTTTCTTAGGGTTTGCTGATTTAAAAAAAAAAATTGCTTAGCTATCTGTGTGTCAAGGATCAGCCTGAGATGTAAACTTTTGGTCTTCTCAGGTCTTTTCTGGATCTGCAGCTTTCCCTGGGCTCATGTGGTCACTTTCTAATTTTCCTCGTATATGTAGTTGCTTTTAAATCTTAGTCCTTAATGTCTGGCCCCAAAGGAGGAAAAAGAAAAAGATGAAGAGGAGGAAAGAAAGGATGCTGGCCCTTTAAATTCCCTGGATGTCACTTCAGCTGAGACAGGAGCTTGCAGCAATGTAGGGAGGTGCAAAAATAATGGTTACCTGCCCTTTGGTACCTCTGTGACCAGAAGCAACAATCAGAGCATAGATCATGATATTTGGAGAACAAGATTCTTTAGCCTACCCCTGGCTCCTCCAAGTTACGTGCAAGCTGTTCCAAGAACATTTGCACTTGTGTCTGTCGTGGGGCTGGGAGTGGGAGATGAATAGCTGCTGCCATGCTAAGAGCTGAAATTGACTGAAATTAATCACAATTTACTGTCCAAGCCTTCCCCTGGAAGTTTCAAGCCTTCAGTAGACTCTAGAATTCCAAAATAGTTTCATCAGACAGATTCTGCCAGTGCAACTGCTGTCTAGGTGGTTCCTGGTGCTTACCACTCTGCCATCTTTCCAGAATCCTCTCAAATCCTTGCTCTTAAGCACTATATTATATTACATTTTTAATAAGATGTGATAAGGTGCTTTCTATCAGAGATCTGATAGCTTTATTGAGGAAACAGACATATATATATATATATATAAATACTTTTAACAAATAATAATAAGGAATATTAAAGTAGTGCAAGTGAGAAGTGAGAATTATCTGTGTGAGGACAGTAACAGTGGAGCTAGAGAAGGATTATATTCTAGATAGATTTAGATGAAAAATGTGGCTGGACTTAACAAATAAAATTGATGCAGGGCAATTTCCTAATTACTTAGTAATTCATTCAAGATCTCTTTCTTCCTTGAACTTCTGGTAAAAAGTGAGCAGTGTTCAATATAACAAATTTGCATTTATGTAAAGAAAGATTTTCTGCAACTTAAAGGCATTTCATGAAAGTACTCCTACTTGGAGACCTGACTTTAAAAGCTTGGAACATCTTCTCAGATTCATAGAATGGCAAGTTATCGTCAAACTGTGCTTTGCCTAGTGTGAAATAGTGGTAAATATCTGCTGGGATTAGTTCATGATGATGGAGGCTAGGATTCTGCATCGTGTAATTAGTTTTTCAGCTTTGATTACTGATAGGATACTTGAAATTGAAATCATAATTCTTTCTTAATAACTATAAGGTTCTGCATTTGGATGTCAATAGCAAAGAGGCCTATCTTTAGCATTTTGTGGCCTCTTTATCACACAGCTAGGTTTCTGAAGGCAGTGTAGTGTATATTACTTTTCCTTTTCTTTATATAACATTGATTTTTTAAATAAGTCAAATTTTCAGAATGCAAATAAATGAAAACTGATTATATGCGTAGATCTGAACATACTGGGAAGTGAGAGAAAATGTGCAAAATACTTTGATTGTTTTTCAAAAAAGTATGAGCATTTTATTTTCTAGCCAATGATATAGTCAAGTACAATGTGTTTTATCTGAAAGCCTCAGTAGCATGACAAAAATTTACAGAATAATTATTGTTGAGTTTGTCCAAAAGTACATGTTTATGAGTGGAGACGGAATTCCATACTTTTCAGTGTGCCTAGACCTTTCAGCTTTTACTTGTCAGATGCTCTCTTCTAATGCTGGCTAGTCTTTATACAATACTATTATTAATGATATAGTGGAAAAGTTGAGTATAAATTGATTGTTAATGTTAAATTTTGGTAATCTAAAAATCAAATCTTTCTCTCAGTAGGGCCTAAAGAACTGACTTGAAATTTTAGTCACCTAGAGGTCTGTTTTTTTTTTCGAGTAGCTTGATGTATCACTATAATATTTCCTAGATTCCTGTCCAATTCAATGTATGGAATGACTAAATTTTAGTCATACTAGTTCTGAGCATACAGGCAAGAAGAAAAGTCGTTAAACATCTTGCTGTGTGTGAGCAGTTCGAGAGCAGGCAGACACCATGCACCTTGACCACCTATTATGAAGCTTTTTGCTGCCGTGTCAAGTGAAAGTGAGTTAATTGGGTGAAGCTGTGGAGCATGTTAAGGGCCTGGTAAAGGGTTGCTGTCTGACAGCTGAATGTCAGCAAAAGTCAGTCAAGTGTGGCTCAGAGACAGAGACCTGTCACAAAGTTCCCCCAGACTGGAACACAGTTAGGAAGCTGAAATATGGTTCCGTCTCACTTTCTCCCTCATTGAATCCAAGCACCTTAAAAGATTTTACACTGTATGTGTCAGCTCTTGTTCTCTAAGCTGTTTCCCCCTAACTGTCCTGCATTCAAATGATTGAACAAAAGATGCTAATGTTTAGCAAAGTGAATGTAAATTCCCTCTTTCCCCTTTTCTGCCCAAGCAGGTAGACATTCAACTCAAAGGAAACTTTGAAGGTTTACATCAAACAATTAGATTTACTCAAAATTTAGCTTATAATAGAATCTTTTTCTCAAGAGAGTATGAAAATTGACAAAGCAGTAGAATAAGCAATGTATTTTCCTCTGATATAGAAAATCAAGCTTTAGGGAGCTAGGATTCCTGTTTGAATGTCTTGAGAATGGACACTGGCCAAGATAACTTTCCTCTTTTGTCATAGGCTTCTTCTTTCTAGTGGCCTAAGGTAAAATGCAATAATTATAGCCACCAGAAGGTCAATAAAGATTAACACAGAAAAGAACAGTAAGTTCCCTTCTGAAACTTCAGACACTTCGAAAGGAGGAATTAAAGAAAGTTGGAATTAAAGAAAATGAAGTTAAACTCTGTGAAATGAATGTATTTGCAGAAAGAGTAGTTTAATATTAAAAGATGTCCTATTCACTTTCTTTAGAATATGGACTAGAATAAGTCCATTAACTCACTCATCCATTTCTTCATTCATTCCACAAGAGGAAGGTATATAGAGTACCTGCTCTGAACCTGCCACTGTGCAGGCCACTGGTAATACAGAAACAAGCAAACAAAATAAAACAAGCAAACATTCCTTGTGGCTTCAAGAAATGAACACTCTAACCCAGCACTATTCATTAGAACTTACTGTGATGATAGAAATATGGCTTTGGGGCACTTGGAATATGGATAGTGTGACTGAGGAACTGAACTTTAATCTTTAATTTTATATTAAATTTTAATTAATATAAGTTAAATAGCAACATGTGGCTACCATATTGAATAGTGCAGGTCTAAGCAAACATAAGACTGTGATACTGTGCTATTATAAAAGTGTTTATGGGATGTTATAATAACACAGGGGTGGAGTATTATATTATATTGTGCAAGGTGACAGACGGCAGGGAAAGTTTGGGGGAAAAGTGATACCTGAGGTAAGCCTTGACAAACAGAGGAGTTAACCTGATGAAGGACCCTCCTTCTAAATAGAAAGGGCAGCATGCAAAAGTGGCTCCAAGACAGGAGAAAGCAGAGCATGCTTCAGGATCAGCATTTTGGCTAGTACTGGAGAGCAAAGCTGTTTTATGAGAAATTACCTAAATGTGATTGTAATGTCCAAGAAGACTACCAGTCAAGTTATCCAAGAGGTCATAACAGAAGGTGTCACACACCAAATTAATATATTGAAATCACATGGTTTGTTGAATTAATTAAACACACAGTAAAAAGCAAGAAGAGATGCAGCAGGGAGCAAGCAGAGGGAAGGACTATAACCTGAATTCTTGGTTATGCAGAGTTCATGTGCCCTGTCTCTCTCCGCTGCATCAGCCTCTTCACTTTCTGTGAGGTTATGAGGATCAGGGTTGAGGTTTGGAACGGGGGTTTGGAAGACTGAAGGTGCCTAAAGTCACTTACACACACTTGGTATCTAGGAGAGATGCAGGAACAAACATGCCTGGCCAGTGGCTGTAATTTGCCACTGAGGCTACTGAATAGTTTGTGTTTTATCTGCAGTTATAGGGCCAATTTAAGGATGACATTAACTAGAGGTGGCATATCTCTACTGGATGATGTGGCCTTTCCATCCATTTCTATCTATAAAGTAACATGTCTTACCATATGGATTTTGCCTATGTCCCACACACTACTTGCTGATTCATTATCTGTGCTTATTAATATTTCTTAAAAATTTCATCTTTCCTATTTTTTCTAGTCTATAATTACAAATTTGAATATTTTTGAATAACAAGCAAATATACAATAAAGAAGAGATGAAGTAGTAAATAGCAAAGTCTGAAGAGATGGCTTGTTTACAAAAATTAAAAGTACATTTAGATCAGAGAAAGTGAAGAGACAAATAACTGATGAAAAATACTTAGCAAAGAGCTTTGAAACCTATGTCAAAATTACTATCTAGTGGACAACCTACTCTAAGCACAGACTGCATTTCAAACAAGTCTAGGCCTTTTTGAAAAACCTGTGTACAGACTCCAGAGAGTTAATTTAAATGAAGGCTCTGGCAGCTGGGGAAGGACTAGTGGAGATTTTATGGGCGGGCACCCAGAGGAGGAGATGTGAAGTGGAGAGAACGAGCTAGTACCTTTCTTCCATGCGGGCCTAGGGACTGGCATCTGTACTCCTAGAAAAAGGGCCTACAGGTAGAAGCTAAAGAAATATTTTGTGGCAGATACTGCAAGACACTGGGTTTCAGAGTTGTCACAGTTTTCAGATGACAGAAAGGGAAGATAACAGAAATTGTTATTAGCTTAGTAACAAAATTTTTATTAGCTTAGTTACTCATATGGCCTAGCGAGCCCTCCAGTACATTGAAGGTAGGCCTTGATGGAGGGATTGCAG
The DNA here is from genome assembly GCA_036589455.1 of Ateles fusciceps. NCBI lineage: Eukaryota > Metazoa > Chordata > Mammalia > Primates > Atelidae > Ateles > Ateles fusciceps. The sequence continues at coordinate 5,248,857 of JAZHEH010002789.1, read as the reverse complement.
ACACCAAGCAGCTCTTGATGGGGAATTTACAGGGGTGTTTGAAGCTTGTATGAGCAGGACAGGGAAGGTCCAGGGTAACTTGACTCACTTGGGACTTTGTATTCACAGAATAATGAGGATGGGAAAGTTCCAGTGCTATTGTGCATCAAAGCTTATCCTATAAAAGTAGGAATTATGTGGTTTCATAGTATCTCAACAGATTATAATTTAAGGAGAACTGGATCAGGATGAAGATTAGTTAAGTTCTAATAAATAATCCCCCAAACAGGGAATTTTTATTTGTTTAATTCACTGCTGTATTCCAGTACCTGGAACAGTATTTGGCACATCATAGGCACTCCATAGATACTTACTGACAAAATAAATGAATAGAGCTACTTTAGGATACTAAGAGGGGATATGGATTTAGATATCTATGTACTATGCAAACATAGGGAAAATTTATCATATGGAATTGATAATGTAGGGAGTCGATTCCTGAAATATAGCCTAGGGGTATATTATTTTGGAATTCTGTGTTTGCTATTTTTACTATTACATAAGATGTTCTCTAGGGATGGATTTGGTTTGAGATGGCTGGAAATGGTGTGATTATATCAGAAATAACTTTCCTGACTATCATGTAAAGAAAATGTCATTGCCAGCTAAGTGATTTGTTTTAGAACATATGCCCCAGTGCTTGTGATTTGAAGGCATTCCACAGATACAACCCCCAGATCACATGATTTGTCTTACATCTGAAGTGCCTTTCTCTCCCTAAGAAATAGATCACATTCTTTTAACTGAAGATAGTCAGTCCCTCCAGGAAGGCCCAGCTATGGAATTGTTCAAAGGGTCCATGGCTCTGGGGAATATAGAACTTATACCATGGTCAGTGGGGAAATTAAGACAGTTTGCAGCATTCCATGAAGAATTGCTAAGGATTTTACGTGTGATATAATGGAACAATAAAGGAACATGGCCTAAAACTGCAGTGGAAGGGAGGGGCAGGCAAAAAAAATGGGTTTCAAATTGTAAAATGAGAATTTAATGCTAAAGTTGCTGAGATGTGTGATTGACAGATACTGATATTGTTAGAAAGGTTTAGGAAAGTCATTTCTTTCAAACTACTTGAAATTCTAAATGATTCTTTACTTCTTCTGCTCCTCTTTACTTGAGTGCCTGCTCAGTAATTCCACTCCTTGAAAAATATATTGCTATGAGGTCTAAGTTTATAGCTTCCAGATTATTACTAAAATTTTGACATCGAATAAAAAAGGTTTGTAACTTTAAGAGGAAATTCTTCAGTAATGAAATAGTGGTCAGAAAACTTTTGCCTAATAGTTCCCAGAGAGAGTGTGACATGTGTACATTTTGACCACAGAAGTCGTAATTTGGCAGCTGGAAGTGCTATTTGGAGTAAAATGAAAGCACAGAAGTTATAAGTAGGCACTCTGCATAAGGAGTTGCATTTGTGCAGAGTAGAGGAACAAGTTACTCAGTGTCATTATTTGTGTAGGTGTTTACTCACCTTTCTTTAAAATTGTAAATATGACTTAGGTAACTGAAAACATTGAAATGAGTGTTCTTTGCTAGATCAAAATGTTTTCAAAACATGCAAAACACTTAGTTGAAGACCTATGCTCTGAGACCTTTAACCAATTACATTTTCATTTTGAGCACACATTTCAGAGCCATCACTATACTAAAATATATAGATGTATTTCAATATATATAAATATATACAGTTTCATTTTTAATAAAGGATTTTCAGTCATAAAAGTAAAACATACTTATAGGTAATTTGGAAAAATACAAATCCTAATCCTAACTCGGAGAATAGAGAAAAAAACCCAAACAATTCCAATACCACAAAACAAGCACCATATGTAATTTCATGTACTGCTTTTTCACGACATAGTCTAGCCCTAGGGTCAGCAAAGTATAGCCTGTGGGCCAAATCTACATGCCACCTGTTTTTGTTTGGCCTGTGAGCTAAGAATGGTTTTAATGTTTTAAATAGTTATTGGAAAAAAGCAAAAGAATAATAATAGATCATGACACATAAAATTTATGTGAAATTCAGACTTTCCTGTCCATAAATAAAGTTGTATTGGAACTCAGCCATGCTAATTCATTTACATATCCTCTATGGCTGCTTGTGTGCTACAACAGCAGGGACGAATGCTTGTAACAGAAAACATATAGCCTACAAAGCATGAAATACCTACTCTCTAGCTCTTTACAAAGGTCTGACCTTTGGTTAGACCCAAGCATTTGTCCATGTTATCCAAAAATTTATAACTGTAAATTTTATAGCTTCATAATTTTCTACCACATAGCTGTAGCTTACTTCACTAAGCTTCTGGGTGAATATGAGATTATTTCCAATTTTTGTCTGTTATTATTAATATAAAGAACCTAATCATAAATGGAATTGTTGGCTCGAATGGCATTAACCATTTAAGACAGTTGCCCATTTATAGATCTAATGGCACTAGCAATTTATACAGTTACTAGCAATTGATGAATGCCTGCTTCACAATGTTTTCACTTTTATTAACATAGCATAATTTTTAACATTTAATTTTTATCAGCAATAAATGTCTTATTTTATTTTTCATTTCTGATTACTTATAGGGGTTACCATTTTTTCCCATTTGTTACTCAGCTCTAATTTTGCTTTTGTGAACTAGCAGGTCATAACTTTCTCTCATGATTCAAATAATTTTAAGGATAAAAAAATATGGAAAGAAAAATTTAACCTTTCAATGGTTAAATTTAACCTTTCAGACCTTATTTTTCTACCCAAACTCTAATTTAGTTCTTTTTTCCAAAGATTATTAAGTTTCTTTTGATTATACTTTCATTTTGACCACACGTTTCAGAGCCATAATTATACTAAAAATATATAGATGTATTTCAATATATATAAATATATACAGTTTCATTTTTAATAAAGGGTTTTTAGTTATAAAAGTAAAACATTTTGATTTCTTGTGATTCTTTTTTTCAGAAAAAATCAGGATAGATATGCATGTATGTGTGCTTATGCTTATTTTGATATATATATATTAATATTTATGTATGCATAAACACATGCATACATTTTGAACTTTCTCTTCTCACTTGGATATATTTCTATATCAGCCTTTACATATTTGCATCATTTTTTAAATAGTTGTATTATATGGTTGTGTCATGCTTCACTTAAATAGGCCTCTGTTGATGGACCTCTGGTTTCATTTTTTAAATGTTTTGCTTTTCTGTCTAAAAATGCTTCAGTGAACATACCTGTATGCTCACCTTGGTGAACTCTTTTGAGTGTAGCCATAGAAGAAATGGCAAGCGGTAGAATTGCTGGGTCAAAGGAGGATACATTTAAAATTTTGTCATCCAGAAAGGTTGCACCAGTTTATATCCCTAACTACGTGGCATAAGTTTGCCTGATTCCCTCTTCTCAACAGTGGAGATCATCAGACATTTGTTTTTCCTATCTGATATATGAAAAGTAATCTTTAATTGGGATGTGTTGTATTTCTTTACTTATGAATGAAGTTTAGCACCTTTTCCTATGTTTCTTGGTTATTATACTACTCTTTCCCTCAGTCAGACATCCAATTTGCATATGAGGCACAGGCTGGCAGTGATTTCTTGATATCTGTTTTTTCTCTTTCTTAGTAATAGAGCCTCTGAATATTACCTGGGCTGCTCAGGAAACAAACAGATAAACAAACTACATTTCTCAGACTCTCTCAAAGCTAAATTAGGTATATGACCTAAGTTCTAGTCAATGAGATAAGTGAAAGTGTACAATTTTAGGAAGTGTCTTTAAATGGAAGCAGTGCCTTCTTTGCTCCATCCTCCTTTCTTCTGGCTAGAATGCAGACATACTAGCTGGAACTTGAGCAGCCATTTTTGACCATGAGGTAAAAGCCACATACTGGGTTATGTAGCCCAAGATAGAAGTAGTCTGGATTCTTGATAACTTTATATGGCCCTATCAGAGGGAAATAAACTTTTATGTTATTTAAGCCAATGACATTTAGAGTTTTCTCTTACAAATGAACTCAGTCTTAATAAATATGCTACCCTCATTCTGTTTTCTAATTACATTATTTTAAGTGATTTGCATACTTGTATGGGGATTATATGTGTTGCACATATTTTTACCAGTTTGTCATTTCAGATCTTCAGGGGCATTTTTCTATATAGTATGCTTGTTTTTATTTATTTGATTTTTGTATCTTTTTATATATTTGTGGGCATAAACATATTTACATTTCTAATTCTCTCTGAATTGTTTGGGAGTGTATGTTTCTAAGACAGGGGCAAAATGCCTCCTTTGCATTTTCTGGCCATTTCTGCCACTTTCTATCAATTGTGTCAGGATTGGCAGGACAGCAACAGACTGCAAGCACAGGGTATGAAGAACACTAGGAAGAGAAAGAACAAAAGCCACTTGGGAGAATTTTTCAACTCTTTTTCTAACCTTAACCACATCAGGAAATCTAAACATCCTGGAGAAGAAAATGGGACTTATTGTCTTGTCAGACACAAGATATCTTGAAGTAATTTAAAATTAAAGTTTAAATGTCCTCGTATAATTAATTTTATTTATTTATTTATTTTTGAGATGGAGTCTTGCTCTTGACACCTAGGCTGGAGTGCAATGGCACGATCTCGGCTCACTGCAACCTCCACCTCCTGGGTTCAAGGGATTCTCCTGCCTTAGCCTCCTGAGTAGCTGGGATTGCAGGTGTCCACCAGCACGCCCAGCAAATTTTTTGTATTTTTAAGCAGAGACGGGGTTTCAGCATGTTGGTCAGGTTGGTCTCGAACTTCTGATTTCAGGTGATCTGCCAGCCTTGGCCTCCCAAAGTGCTGGGATTACATGCATGAGCCACCACGCCTAACCTTAAATGTTCTAGTGTAATTTAACACCTCAGTGCCTATTTTTTTTCTTTGAATATAACAACATATAAGCTCCTTCGATGAAAGGGCTATAACTTTCATTTTTGTGTAAGTTCCATAAGATCTCTGTATTTGCTCCAGTAAATACCATAGGCATTCAAATGTTGGTCCACAATAAAATATGCTATCAAAATATAAACATTTATTTTAGTCTCTAGCACAGTCTATGTACTTTTATTTTCTAGTTTCAGAGAGGTTATTTGAACCCTTATTTTGTTGATGAAATGCCTCTAGATATAAAATAAGCCTGAGGCTATATCTTCTTTGGGTGACATGCTAGGGTAGTTTTCAAGCGTATAAATAGGAGAGTCAGAGGAACCAACAGACACATCCCTTTCTACCATTACCAAGATGTGCAACCTGTGGCAATTTATTCTGCTCTTCTGAGCCCTAGTCTCTTCAACTGTAGAATGAAGATAATTGTAGTGCTTTCTGATCAAGTCACTGTGAGAATTCAGCTAATACTTGTAAAACTAAATCTAGCACAGTGCCTGATATAATGCTCAATACATGTTAACTGTAATTGTAAAGTTGGAATTTAGGTCACTTGAGAAGAGTAAAAGAGAAGCGAGGAAGAGGAGCTACTCTATGCTATGCATCTTTGTGTATATTATTCTATTTAATCCTCATAAAAGTCCTGTGAGGGATTATTCTTCCTCCTTTACAGATAAGGATACAAGCTCACACAGGTTAAGTAACTTGTCAAGGATCACGTAATTAGTAAATGGCAGAATGAAGTTTAGAACCTTAGTTCTCTGTACCTTCAAAGCTCATATTCTTTCCATTCTTCTTTGCTAAATCTAATTGGGACATAATCTGTATATGTGTGAAATAACAAAATAGTGATGAAACACCAAAACCATGAAGTAATAATATGAGTCATTTGTTCATTCACTCATTTATCATTTAGGAATTTTATTTAGTCCCAGATGTTCTGTTAAGTGCTAGAGGTACAAAGTCATGATTCCATCACACCAAGTGTGGAGAGTTTTATAGGGGAAATATAAGAACATACAAATTAGTGAAAAAATAGTAAAATAAATGCTCATGAAGGAATGTAAAAATGAGATTGGATGTTACAGTTAGCTGTGGTTCGGGAAGGATGGGAAGAGGATCCAGAAAAGCCTTATGAAAGAGGCAGACCTTGACCGGAGTTTGAAATGTGGAGGACTCACCCAACAAAGAGCAGAAGTGGACAGACTACAGGGCAGTGTGAAATATGGAATGTCCTATTTAGGGACTCAAGTTCCATGTACCTGGCTTGCACAGTACAAGTGAGGAAATGGTAGGTGAGGCTGGACAGGAAAGCCAAGAGCAAGGGCATGGTTATAGGGAAGCATGAAGAATCAAAACCATTGATCCAGTCGATCTTCCACATCAAACAAGTAGCAAGGCTGAATTAGAACCAAATAGAATGCTGAATGTCTGCCTGAGGACAGAGTTGTTGTGATATGAATCAAGTTTCTTCCTAATATCTCTACCTATTTTTTTCTGATTTGTTTCTACCTCTATGATTGTCCTTTCCAAATCTTTAAGTACACAGGGCTCTTAGGGTGTTTCCTAATGCAACTTCTTTGCATGGTTCCATTAACTGACATTTCTTCCCATGCCTTGATGTCAGTAAGATAGTCAAACTAGTCTGTACTAAGGTTTAATGACTTACAGGGAGAAGAATACATAAAATATTCCTATGGGCTGGTAATTGGAGCTAAAAGAATTGGTAACTACTGTATGAGGAATAAATATTGGATGGCATGATAGCAGATGTGTGTGTGTTATGTATATTTACATGATACATATATCAAGTATATATGTGTGTATATATTTATAAGGTGAATGTATATGTTTTGGGTATATATATCTCAGATACAAAGTTGAGTATTACACGAGAGAAAACTATGTGATTATTGCCGACTCTGACTGTCAGTATAAACTACAGTGTCCTATGAGACCAGCATGATGACTGGAAAATAGGTAGAATTTGGTGGACTAACCTGAAGTATTTAGAAGAAAGAAAACTTTGTGACACCTAGTATTGAGACTCTAGTGGCAAGAGCACATTAGGAAGCAAAGTAGAAATGGCAAGGGAGCCTCCTGTAAGACCCTCTTGTGGGCGTTTTGATTTCTTCATCTGTTTGTGTGGAGCTGTGCAGGCTACTTAAAAGCAGTCAATAATTTACAGGGGTTAAAACATCATCATGGAGATTGAAGTAATGAAAAGAGTACTATAGAGTTTAATTAAATGAAGCCACATCATTTAAATTGTGGCTTATCTTGTTATCTATTTGGCTTTTATTTTATAATGATGTGCAGTATGCAATATGGTATTCTTTCCCCTTAAGAATGGTCTGTCTATATCCTCTCAAGTTTATTTAGGAAACTGATTTCTGGGTTAATGTCCCTCAAAAGAGTTAGGGTAAATAGTATATGCTTTCACACGTGGAATTATGGCAGACCTGTAGAATTTCAGAGCTGGAAAGAGTCCAGCCCTTCATTTGGATAGACTAATTTACCTGCCCCAAATGACCCAGTCAGATTGTAAAAGATCTGTGAGGAGAAACTAGTCTGCTTATCTTCAGTCTAGTATTCTTTTCATCACACTATGTGCTTAGCATAATCTCCATGCAGTACTACTAAGGCTTACTAAATCACATTTTTCCTCACTTTTTATAATACTAAATTCTAGAAGACTTAACTTGATCATAAATGTTACACAGGAGACAAATGACTTAGTTTCAGAAGCCTTGGTTGGCAAAAAGGCTTCGGCTTATAGACAATTTATTGGGTGTTTATTTTTATTATTAGACTAATGCTTTATTTATTTATTTTTGTTTGAAAAGCATTTGTAGAAAATTAAGGTATCAAAGCCTTGAAAAATGGCTATTGGATGTGTCTAATTACTGTATTTCGTAAGATTTTTAAAATGTAGAAATTTAGTAGACACATTTTGTATTGTGAATATGTATTTAGTTGATGGACTATAGCAGTTCAAATAGAATCATTTACAGCTTATTGAGTAAGTAAAAGTGCTTCCATAAAGATTCACATGACACGTAGCTTTTATTTCAGGTAACTAATTTCCTTTTTAAAAACTGCCTAAATTTAGATTTACGTAAGAGACAGAACACCTCAGCAGTTTTAAAAGTAGTTTATATGACCATGGACTTTACAGATTTAAAATATAACATCAGATGGTGAATACTAACTTTAAACATTCTCTGACAAAAAATTATTCAACTGTCTTTTATTCTCTGTGTTACATTAAAATAGTACAAAAGTGTTATGTATTTCTGGATATTATTCTGGATATTTGTAAAAAAGAAAACTAGTCCATATTTACTTGTTATTTTAACATTACATTCTCAAATCAGAATTTCACCAGAATTGTTGCTGGCTTCTTTTTAAGCTATTAAGTGACTTAAAATCAGACTTTACCTCATTTCATGAAAAAAGCTTTTTTCTAGCAATACAGCAGATGATCCCAGTAGCAAAAGCAGTCATTTGTTTTTCTTCATACAAAAGTATCTCTGTTTACTTTCTAGAGGCTATTTTTTGGGGGGTACAAGCCTTTAAGGAAATATCTCTCTTTTTTTTTCATCTCTGGAGATTTTAGGTTATTTTCCATGTTTAGGACACAAGGTCAGAAGATAGTGTGCAAAAAGTGAGACCAATTTGAAATACTAGGGAAATAACACCCTATTTCAAGGTTATTTAGTCAAAAATGTTATATTAGATGAAAGGGTGGTTTCAGACAGCATAGTGGAAAGTAGACATATTAGAAAAAGTAGGATGAAAAAAGGCAAAACAGGGGCCTCTTTGTAGGGTACTAAGATCTGTAGAATATTAAAGAGAAATGAGCAGTTAGTAGAGACTCTCCCTAAGGGACTGCCTTCCTAACTTTGTAATGTGTTAGCTTGATGGATTCACAAGAACAAAAAGGGAAACTGTAAGTACAGCATACAGGTGTGAGTGAATTATGCATATCACTAATATTGACAAAACAGGAATGGTTGGTCAATTTGGCATAGTTACCTTTCTCTAAAACATTAAGAAGAAAATACCCTCAGTGGATAGCTGACCTTCCTTGGACTGATTCTGCACACCCCTCTATTTTTCATACATAGTTTTCTTAGACCAGAACTTGAAGTATAAAGATGTATCAAAACAAATCTTTGAAGCATTTCCTGACAATATTCTGTTATAATAAAGAGTACTATGGCTATACCTAGGTTTATTAAGAAGAAAATCAGGCACCACCATTTCCTACTCTTCCAGCATTCCCCTAACCCCCAGGTCTGGCAGAATGAGAAGTTAGTAGACAGCACTGTAATGTTTATAGCTGCAAAGTCAATCCAGTAATGACCCTGCTAATTCAGACACATAGCTGGGGGAAAAATCAGAAAAAATGATTCTAGCAGCAGAAAAAGGCAGGCGTCTACACCTCTAGCCTCTGATGTAATGAGATCCTCTGTTCAGGTTCTGAACTGACATGATCAGGCCCAGAATTAAGGGTCTGCAAGCAAAACCTCATTAATACTACTAATCAGGGTCAACACATGATTTTGGAAGTTCTTTTCCTTCCATTGGGAAACCTTGTCCTTCATAGCACTATTTCAAGTGACCATTTTAGGTGTTTTCTAACTTCCAGTGTAAAAAGAGATGATTTCCATCAGCTACAGGCCTGCAATAGAGTATCAAGAAATCAAAAGAACAAAGATCAAAGAAAATTGCTGAACTAGGTGTTAGATGCAGATATTGATTTTTTTCTCCAGCTGCAGTTTTTAAAAAATCCACAAAAATGGTAACACATACAACAGTTGAATTTCTAATACTTACCTAAAGCCAGTGATAGCTTGCCTCTTGTTTTTACATGTAGAAACGGTTTTGTATAACATGACATAATAAAGCAGACCTTATAGTTTATTTTGTTATCAAAACTGTAAGAGGATCTACTAAAAAGTTTTTTGTTTTTTTTTTAGAAAACAACCCTGCAATATAGAGTATGAATTTTAGTGGACATACTTATAGCCAGACTTGTTTACTTCAGCAACATTTATTTTCTGGAAATCTGGAAATTTATATCATAAAATTGATACAATTTTCCTACCATCTTTAAATGTCATAAAATAATACGTACCTGCTTTACTACTAAGACTTTCTTCACATTAAATATTAACTACTAGATACCAATGTCACTTAAGGCTTAAATATGTAGCTTTATCAAAATGTTAATTATGTTGTTCAGTATTTCATGATTATGTGGCATTTTTAAGTTTAATTCTCAACAGTTTCTCGATACCGTCAGTGTTCTCAAATATATGACAAATTGTTTCCATTGCCTTATTTTGACATGTGATTTCTAAATACTTATAATGGTCTTTGTCAAAATAGGGTGGTGTCATGGACATAAAGATGGAAACAGTAGACACTGAGCACCAGGGACTACTAGAGCAGGGAGAGTGGGAGAGGGTCGAAGAACCACCACTCGCATACTGTGCTCACTACCTGGCTGAGGGGATCATTCATACACCATACCTCAGTGACTTACCTGAGGAATTACCCATGTAACAAATCTGCAAGTATGCACCAAAACCTAAAATAATAAAGTTAAAAAAAAAACAGGGTGGAGGCATTATTATTAAAGGTAAAGGCGAAAAGTTCTCACTAGAATTTTGTATCTTACTCAGTGTGCCATTTTCTAGAGGTCACTGGGATTGGCTTATTTTTCTTTGTGCTACTTTTGTCAAATAAGTAAAACAGATTTTAAAAATATAAATACTCATAGTTTCTAAGCAATCTAATCTTTCATATTATATGGCACTTATTATATAGCATAATGAAATAAATGCTAGCATCAGTTTCTGTAAATTGCCAATGGACTGAAGTCAAGGTAAAAATCTCTTATTTGTACTGACTCCTTGATACAATAACTTTATACAAAGTTTTATACAAAGTTTTAGTGTTTAGGCAAACTCCTGTTGTCTAGAAAAGTTCATAAAAGAGTAAATAAGGGATTCAATCACACTTAATTTACCATTTGTATATTGTCATACAGATTATTGAAATAGTAATTTCCATCTTATTTTATATTATAATGATTATTAGTCTACTTGCCTGTTTATGGTTTTAGGCTCTGTTTGAGAGTTTTCAACTCTATGTTTATTATTTTTTTCTTTTGTATGTCACAGATAGGATCACGAGACCATTCAAATCTCTCCATTCCTTCAAGAGCTGCTCTTCCTGCTGACACAACTGGTGTTGGGGATTTCTTACCATTGAAAGCTGAGCTTGATACAACTTATACTTTCTTAAAGGAGACATTTATAAATACTGTGCCCCATGCTCTGACATCGTCTCACTCCTCTCCAGTGACTATATCTGCTAATGCCAAAAGACCAACTCAGATTGGATTATGACTTCATGAAATTAAAAAATGAAGGAAGAGTTAACAGTACAATTAAAATGGTTTTGATTGGGGATTTTCTTATCAGTTGACTTTTGTTTCAGCAGAAGTGGCAGTGGATTTTAAAAATTTGTGCTTTATCTTGATATTTTCTGGTAGCTCTGTCTCCTTGAATAAGGAAATAGCCAACTTTTTTCTCTTCCAGTTTTATTTATTATCACAGTTGCTCATTTTTATGTAACATATTTTTAAATGTTAAGGAATGACACATTTTGGGTAATTTCCCTCAGACTTAAAAAAATCAATAAGCCATTTTAGTCTCTATCTATCAAAGTTGTTTCATACTTGTCTATTTTAAAGCAGAACTGCAATGCTTTAATAGGATTGAGAGAGCTATTTGAAATGTATGCCAATGATTCCTGTCATTTCATGGCAGCCCGGCCATGGTTCACTGAGCCCCCTCTTTTCTCTTGTCAGCTCAACTGAAGACAAGCATTTAGTTGCAAACTTTAAGCAGGTTGTGCAAAACAGAAATGATGTGACTGCTTCTCCTCCTGCACAATAATGTCACTCCTGGTCAATGTGAGAAGGTCAGGTTGCTCCTTGTAAAGCTACATGATACCACTTGCCCATCTGAACAAGTTAAGTTAACTGCTGAATCTGGTCCCTGCAGGCATTGAAAACGCATTCTTTTAGCAAGTCTGCATTTGATAAGAAAGTAGAGCAATTGTGCTGGAGGATTTCTGTGGTATGTTTAGACACTTCATAAGGACAGTTCCCACACCAGGATAGCAGGTAATATATTTAGTGTAAGCTGAAAAACTTCCAGGTAATGGCTGTTTTGACCTTCAAAATAGACTCCTTTTTTGTTTTTGTTGTTGGTAGAACCCAAGAGTGACGCCCATCTTTGATGCTGACAGAATTTAAAACAAGGCCATTGCCCTGCATTTTCTGCCTTGTAGCACACAAAAGTAAAATTGTATGTCAGGCCGAGATGTCGGGGAGCTGACAAGATGCCCCAGTGACATTTCAGCTAGAAAGAGCAAGTGTCTTGCAACCAAGTGGTCAAATATCAAATAATAGGTCAAGCAGGAAGGAGCTGAGTTCTAACCACAAAGAGGTTTCTGGTAACTTACTTGACAAGCTTTTGGGTGCTTTGTGGCTTGACAAAGTGATGTTCTGTTGGGTATCGCTAGACAGACTGTTCTTTATCGCCTTCAGAAGATCAGACATTGACATTGATTAAACTCTTTAACCCTTAAAGGTTAAATCCTTACAGTTTGCATCATGGTAAGTGAAGAACAAAAGAATATTTGTAGTAAGAATTTGTTTTTCTATTAATCATTTAACTCCCTAGTGCTATTAACTTCTGATGTGAACTATAGCTTTTGACAAAGAGTTTTGATACAGAATATTTTTTATATTATTTTTCATTATGGAGTCTTTCATTATGCATATATTAGAATTGAACAGAATGTATTATGGAAGCTTTTTTGTCTTATCTTTACAGTGACATTCGATTCAAATATATCCAACTGCTGAGAATTTTTTCATTGGCCGTGGTAAATAAGATTTTATACTATTTGTTAGTAGCCAAATTAGCCAAGTGATTTATGCCATCTGAGGGAACACAGCAGTATTACTGTCACACTGTGTAACACATCCTGTTCTTATAATACTGAACTACTATAATTAGCTTTATATAAAACTTTAGAAAGCTTTCATGTGGAGTAAAATTATATCTTTAAGCAAATTTCTCTTAACTCTTTCCTTGGAATTATTTTTAATATGACCTGTGTAACATAACCTGTATGAAATTCACTTACAAATGTATTATAACATAGAACATGCTATTTATTGTTTGTATACAGATCATATAATTTCTGCACATTTCAGAACACCTTTCTCTGCTATTCCACACAATGATTAGGATATTGTTCATACAGAAATTGATAGTTTTTGAGTTCATGTGATATCATTGAGCTTACAATTCTCACTATAGAAAAACATTGTTACTGTATGTAACCTCTATGTCTAAGTGTTTGTGTGTGTGTTTACTTGTGTTGAATCTGTTTTCATATCCTACTGATTTTAGAGGAACAAGTACCTTTTAAAATGTGCCTTGGAAAGGCCTTGGTCTTCTTGGCTTAATTTTATAATCTGTTAATGGGATAACTCCAAAAATAAATGTGTATGTGTCTCCATATATATGGGTATCTGACTTTACAGGTACATTTTGTACAGTGAATTCTGAACCATAAATTCAAAAAGATTATTAAATCAAATCAAAGCATGTCACATTTATAAGCAACTAGATGCTAAAGGCCATAGAAACTGAAGGATGAACCTCCTGAGGGATCATTAGTATTCACTACCAAATATAGTAATATTTATACCATATGCTTTTTTCCCAGAAGTCAGACCCAGCAGGAGGAGAAGATTTAATGATATATCCTATGGAGATCTGAGAAACTCTAGACTGCTTCTAAGCACCTTAGTGACCAGTTGCTGCATATTTGAGATCTCTGTTGTGTTGGCAAGGACAGTTGCTCTATCAGCTTCTTTATCTTTTTAAGAATGATATATAGAGTAGACATATCTCATGAGAATGACTTCAAATATTTTTGTAGGAGAAAGGAAGTTTTACTTTATACTTCAGAATGTGGATTTTCTTACCAACCTTCTGTGATCTAGAAGAATACCTATATCATCCATCCTATTAATTATTGTTCTGATACCTAAGTCACACTTCTTTATTGAGGGGGGGTTGCCAAAATTTTTAATACACATATTTTGAAATGACATAATACAAAAACAAAGAGGTTTAGGATTGCCAAAATTGCCAGCTCAGTGATAATTTAATGAAATAAGCAAATAACCTTTTAAATAGTAGAATGATCACTTTAATTTAACAAATATCTGACTCTTATTAAACTTAGTAACTCTATTTCCTATTTTGCATTTGTGACATATGCTATTATCGAATGTTTAATGAAATTATTACTATTTTCATGTTACTTTATTTACCAGGTGCCTGAATTCATTTTGTAGACCATACTGAATAATAGTAAGTTGATCCTATTGCACTGTGCACTTACTATTTTTTCAAGAGACGGGATCTCACAATGTTGCCCAGGCTAGTGATGAACTTCTGGGCTCAAGTGATCTTCCCACCTCAGCCTCCTGAGTACCAGGGACTATAGATTTGTACCACTGTGCCCTCACTGTGAACTTTTTATAGACAAGTTTTCTAATATAAAAGGTGGAAGATAATTAATATTTATTTAGCAACTGTTTTATGCCAGTTATCATAGCAAAACTAATGATCTCACAATAAACCTGTAGCATAGGTATTTGCATCACCATTTTAGACATGATTAACTGAGGATCAAAAATGTTAAGCATCTGGCTACCAAAGATCACACAAAACCTAGGAATTAGTAAGCCTAGAGCTGCAGTTCCAAAGCCCGTATTATTTTGAGACACTACCAGTCCTGCCTTCCAGAAAAAATTAACACTTTTTTTTAAGAGAAAAAAATTTAAAAATTGTCCTGAACAGTTAGGAATAATTTTGAAAAGTATGTTTTGGTTTGAAATCTAGATTTCTTATGAATCGATTAGACAAAACAAAATACTTACATACTAGTACTATTTATGTAAATAGTAACTGTGAAGTTTGTGTCTATCTTTCAAAGGAAACACCACTCTCACTGTGTTGCCCAGTGTTTCTAGCTTGGCCCAGAAGACCACACAGATACTCTCAGAAGCAGACTCTGTGTTGAGAGGTACTGATGGTGAGCCAGCCTGACCATGCTATTACTTCCCATTGGAATATAATGACATATGCCAAGTAAAGCTGATCAATAAAGCATTCACTTATGTAACTCTTAGGATGAAGATTTAAAAATATATTTTTTGGACTAGTATAGTAGGCTGAACAATGGCCCTACAAGATGCCCATGTACTGATCACCGGAACCTGCGAATGTTACCTTCTATAGCAAAGGGATTTTGCAGCTGCGATTAAGTTAAGGATCTTGAGATGGGGAAATTATCCCGGCTTAACCAGATGTTCCCTAAATGCAACAGGAGGTATCTTTTTAAGAGAGGGAGGTGCAGGGGTTGATTTGACTATGGAGAGGAAAAGGTGATATGATGATGGAAGCCGAGGTTGAAGTGTTGTGCTGTAGAGACGGAGGAAGGGTTCAGACCTAGGGCATTCAGTGGGAGTGCTAGAAGCAGAAAGAGGCAAGGAAATGGATTCTCCTTAGAGCCTCCAGGATTGTAAGATAATACATTTGTATTGTTGGTTAAGCCACAAGTTTGTGGTAATTTGTGGCAATATGTCACAGCCATCAAAGGAAACTAATACACCAGTAAACTTTTAGTAGCTTTTTAAAAAAGGTTAATACATTAATCTTTTAATATTAGCAAACAGAGAAAATGTTCCTTCTTTTAAAGTATCCTCATCAGTTGCCTTCATAACTTGAATTTTCAAATTCTTTTCAGTTTCGATTTTATATTCATGGCTTCTGAATATAATAAACAAGTGATTATATTGGGCTAGCATAGAGTCACACTCTATTGCCATCATTTTTATTAATTCTTCAATTAACCTGTGATTTTAATATGTATTTTAATCCCTACAGTTTTAAAAAAGGTGGCTTAAATGTTTTAAATTTATCTTAAAGACCTATTTTAAACGATTGTTTTTATTTGATTCCATTTTGGTTGGCATATATGATAGCTATCTTACAAAAAAATGCAATCTTGAATGAATTTGTATTAATCACAGCTTAAAATAATGATATGGAATTTATGAATTATATATTAAATGTGTCAGAGCATTTTCTTTTACTATTTACCCATGAGTTCAACATGTCCCTGGCCATTTCTCCCTGCCTTTTGTTATTATTGAAGCAAGAGAATTTTAATAATTTTCCCCAACAAGGAAATCTTCTAACATTTTTACAATATAATATTTGAATCCATTTTGTCTTTACTTTGGTGAAATCATATAGTTTTTCCTGATGGTTTAGTTTAATGAGAGAAAGGAGAGCAATTTTAATTGAAATGACTAAGTGTTGAATGTGATCAAACCTAAAATATTGAAGATTTAAACCTAGAGTGTTAAATATTTCAAGTACAGCCAAGAAAAGAAAAGAAAAAGAAAGCCTCTGGTTCTGTAAGGAACCCCTCCATTCCTCCAGTCCTCCTGGTTAAGTGAGACATATATGTGTAAATTTACATATTAGAAGAGCTCCATCTTTTTTCTTAACCTTAGCAATTTTATTACAAGACTCTTTTCTGACTGTGGAATGTGTTGATTGACATATCCAGATATCAGATGTCCTGTTAGTTCATACTGTGGGTGCCTACATTTTTTTCTGAACTACCCCCTCCTGTATAATCTTTTTTAGTTGTTGTAAACAAATCGGAATCTATAGGTCTCCCTAACTGTATCTTCTGGGCAAATTACATTTCCATGGACAATGCGATGGGAAAATGTGTTCTTACTCTTTGCAGTAGTGATACCTAATTGATATCACATGCTATAAGTTGTAAAATCTCTAGGTACAATATGGGAAGGAAATAAATCAAAACAGAACTTTGCTCCTTCCTCTAAATCATCTTATGTGTAGGTGTGGTAGATGCTTAGGCATATGTTTTCAAAGCTCTGACCTTAATGTTAGTCAGGCAGGAGAAGCCCCATGACATATAAAGCTTTGAAAACTACTGGGTTATATTATCTGAAGACAGTTTTTTTGTGATTTAATTGAGTCATGGTTCATTGTCTTTTATTGCATGTTAAGGCCAGTGAAATGCTGATTGTTGACATAGTCCTCCCAGTGAAGCAGGTCCAGAAATGTTGTGTGCTGCTATAGGAAACTACGTAAAATAGGAAGGCTTATTTAGATCTGAAGAAGACTCATCTGACAGGTTAAGAGCTATCAGATATTCATAAATATTCACCATGACGAGAATATAAGGTAAGCTGTCTTCAGTAGATCCCTTCTATGTTTTGAGTGTCTATATAGGAGGAAAATCTTAAATGTGATCTAGGATGAATGGAATTGTATTGGATACCTAGTAAAAAGAACTGTAAAGTAAATAATTATAGGCTATATAATAGAACATCTCATTTTTGACCTTTTTCTTCAAAAAGTAAGCAAAATAAATTTTCTTTTTCAACGTTTACTTCCAGTTTAAAAGTAGGAGGCTTAGGCAGTAAAAGTGCACATGGAAAGCTTTGGAACATAGACAGTCCCTGCAAATTGTTTAAGACCTGAGGTTTAAAGACATCAGTTCATTCTGGTGACTGATATACAACTGACTACCGAATTCATTGTAAATGCTTCTATGGTTACAGAAGCACCACTTCAGTTTTCCTCTGGGCTGAGGAGTATTTTAAATATGTGCTCTGAAGACTATTTAGAGAGATTCCTGTGAAGCAGAGTTCTCATTCACAGTCATAAAATGCTTTCTGATAACGAATGGTGATGGTGTTCTCACTGAAGTGTCATGGGTCCAAGAGGGCACAAACTACATCATAATGTATGTGACTGGTGCACAACAGGTGGAGCTACACAGAACAGTTCTGGCACATGGAGGTCATCATCAACTTCAGCATCCTGCTTGGGCTTTTTGCTCTCTTTAATCTGTGGGGAGGCAGAATCCCTGTTCTTAAGAGACAATTTTGAGGAAGTCCAACACTGATTTTCCTGAACATGAAGTCAGAGTAGAAACCCTGGATCACTTTATCTCTAAATAGCTTTTGAAATTGGCAATCACCCTTTGACTAGATTTATCTGTTTCACAACAATTCAGATAAGAATTCAAACACCTAGGTTAGAGCACATACATATATATATTTAAAAAGATGTAATTCACATAACATACAATATATCCTTTTAAAGTATATAATCCACAGTTTTTCACATATTTCACAAAGATGAAAAATAATCACCATCTAATTCCAGAACATTTGTATTACCCCAAAGAGAACTCTCTACCCATTGGCAATCACTTTCCATTCCCCAATCTTCTCTGTCCTGGTGACCATAATCTACTTTCTATCTCTGTGGATTTGCCTATTTTTGTATATGTCATATAAACAGAACAATATGTCTAGCTATTTCTATCTGGCTTCCTTCATTGAGACTGATGTTTTCCAGATTTGTTTATACAGTACCATATATCTACTTCATTCCTTTTTAGGTGGAAAAATATTCCACTATATGAATGGACCACATTTTGTTCATTAATTCACCAATTAATTGACTTTGACTTATTTTCAGTTTTTAAAATTCAAATAATTTTGTTGTGTGACTTTCTTAGTATTTTTCTACATACAAAGTAGCATCATCTACAAATAGGCATAGTTTTACTTCTCCTTTTCCAATGTAAATGCCTTTTATTTTTTCTTCTTGCCAAATTGTCTTGGCTATAATCTTTAATACGACATTGAATAGTAGTAGCAAGAGTGAAAATGCTTGTCATATTACTGATCTTAGGGGGAAAGCATTGAGTCTTGCACCAGGAAGTATGACATTAGCAATTGGGTTTTCATAGATGCCCTTTATCAGGTTGAAGATGTTCCCTTCAATTTTTAGTTTTGTTGGCTGTTTTTAACACAGACGTGTGTTTCCATTTGTCAAATATTTTTTTCTATGTCTATTGAGATGATCATGTGGTTTTTGTCCTTTATTCTATTAACAGATATCTTACTTTGATTGATTTTCACACATTAGACCAATCTTGCCTTCCTGTGATAAATCTCACTTGGTCATGGTGTGGTACATAATCTTTTTTTTTTCTTCATGTTTCTAGATTCAGTTTCCTAGGACGTGTTGTAGATTTTGCATCTCTGAAAATAAAGAGTATTGGTTTGAACTTTTCTTGTGATATCTTTATCTCGTGTTAGGCTAATACTGGGCTCATAGAATGAATTGGGAAATTATCCCTTCTTTTCTATTTTTTGAAAGAGTTTGGGAAAGGTTAATGTTAATTTTTTTGAACATACTTAGAACGTATTAGTGAATTCATCTGGGTCCGAGCTTTTCTTTGTGGGAAATTTTTTTGATTATTTAAAAAAATCTTTCTAAAATGGTAAAATATACATATCAAAATATTTACAGTTTTAACAGTTTTTGATTATTTAGCCTCTTTACCTAAACAAGGCTGTGGTATTTGGCAAATCTTAATAAAGATTTGAGAATAACTGAAGGGAATTGTATTATAGAAAGTAAAAATATTAAGACTGGAAATAGAAAGACTCCTCGTGTTTTAGGAAGGACCCTTCCACAGAGTGGCTCTCCTTGGTCTGCTGCCATGTTTTGAAAGCCAGCTTCCCTCTCCACAGTGGGCATGCCCTATGGTGTGTATCTCTTTTACTCAGAGTCCAGGCACTCAATCCAAACTGTAAATACTAAAAAGAGCAGGGGAAAAAAGTCTCAGCTTTCCTCCCAACCTGCTTCCTAGCCACAGTCTCCTGACAAAAACTGCATACATTAAAAAAAAGACTTTCAGATATAATTATACAAAGAAGTTAATGTTTTCTGGAAATTTTCTATTTCAGATTAGGATCTTGACTTTACCTTTGTAGAACCAAAAGGTTTATCGAAGTGTTTTTTCAGAAACAGGAATAGTCTGCCCCCAAATTCAAACAACAACTGGACTTCAGAAAATACGTTATTTGTAAGATTTCAGTGGTCCTAGAACCAATTCTTAAGTTGAACCCAAGTTAGATTTCTTAAATTCTCCCTATCCCCAGAGTGATCTCCCCAGCAAATGGCTCAGAGAAGGGGGTCAGTAGCTCCCCCTCCTGTCAGCACTGTCAGCATACAAGTTCTATTTCTGAGACAATAACTGGCATGTAAGGCCTCTCTGCTCCCTCCAGGGCCAAGCTTTGCAATCTGGGTTCTCTCTCAGTGGAGACCTATTTTAATTGATTTCTTCAAAGAGATCTTTTCTTCAATCCTTTCAAGCTATAGAAGAAGGTGAAGGTCCTTAGCATTTGTCTAAGGTTTACCATTCTATTATACCTGGACATGTATTCTGTTAAATGTCATGGTTGAGATTCTTGGATGTTGCTCATACAGTTTTGTTTTTTTTTAAATAACTATTTCAAAGCGTCTGTTATGGACTGAATTGTGCCCCCCACCCCCAGATTTGTCTGTTGAAACCTGTATTAGTTCATTTTCACACTGCTGATAAAGACATACCCAAGACTGGGCAATTTACAAAAGAAAGAGATTTAATGGACTTACAGTTCCACGTGGCTAGGGAAGCCTCACAATCATAGCAGAAGGCAAGGAGGAGCAAGTCATGTCTTACATGGGTGGCAGCAGGCAAAGAGAGAGAGAATATGCAGGAAAACACCCTTACAATAACCATCAGATCTTGTGAGACTTACTGTCATGAGAACAGCACAGGAAAGACCTGCCGCCATGATTCAGTTACCTCCCTCAACACGTGGGAATTCAAGATGAGATTTGGGTGGCGACACAGCCAAACCATATCAAAACCCTAACCTCCAATGTGATAATATTTTGAGATAGGCTCTTTGAGAGGTTCTTCAGATTAGATGAGTTGTGAGGGTCCTCTTGATGGGATTAATGGCTTTATATGCAAGGGAAGGGAGAAAAAGAAAACACTCTTCTCCACCACATGAGGACACAGTGAGAAGGTGACTTTCTAAAAGCTAGTAAGAGAGCTCTCATCAGGAATCAAATCAGCTGGCACTTTGATTTTGGACTTCCCAGCCTCCTGAAAAAAATGTTCATTACTTAAGCAATCCAGTCCGTGGTATTTTGTTTTGTTAGTCTGGGCTGACTGAGCAACTTAACTTCCAGTGAAAGTGTCTAATTAATATAAGCAGTGCTGATTTATGTATGATGGGGATGACAAGTGGAAAGACCTGTCTGGAGTAGACATGTAGAAGGTTTTTAACTTGTTACTACCTAAACAATGTTAGATGTTCTTTTGTGGATAGAAATACCCAGCCCATTTTAAAGTAGGCCAGAAAAACTGGGAGATTCTTACTACTTCAGAAACAATGTCTTACCTTTTCTTTTCCATAACCCTCTCCCTTCCCTTTCCACCCCCACCTTTTTCTGGCTCTGTCTGTCTCTTTTCCATATACTCTCAGCATGACTTCCTAAAGGTACAGATTAAATGGTTGAGGTTATTTGAAAAAGTGTCTGAAGTTCTCCTCCAAGCCAGAAGGAATTGTACTATAAAGTAGAATAATTTGAAAGGGAGGAGTTTGTCTTTTTCATGAACAGTAAAAAGCTTTCAATTCTTTTAATAACTGAAAAGCCTTGTACTTCTGTTAGAGTCTCTAAGAACCTGTGATAAAGTTCATATTGTAGTTGTAGTTTATTCTGTGAACTGGGAGAATGCAAACTTCTTTTGAGAAGATTCTGGCTCTTTCTGACACACTTCCTCTGCATGGAGCATACTGAAAGCTGATATATGAGTGCTACAAATTAAGGTGTTATGTTTATAATTTAATATAGAGGAAGATATTACAGCACAGACATAGCCTTCATGCACTTCTGAGAACTTCTCAGAAGTTCAATTAGCAGTAATTGAGCTTGTTTAGTGTTTATGGCCCAGAGTAGTGGTATGAGAATTTAGAACTGTATTCACTCACCAGCTGTGTGTCCTTAGGCAAGTTATTTAACCTTGTGAACCTCAGATTCCTCTCAGGGAAAAGGGAGATAATGGTACCTTCTTTGCTGAACTCTTGTAAGCATGATGTTTAGCACACAGCCAAATGGCACACAAAAGTTTCTGTCTCGGATGGGGTAATTTGATGATGAGGCACCTAATCCCACTCAAAATTACTGGAAGGAAAGAGGGATAATTCATGGTACCCGAGGGCAGGAGTGCAGCCCAGCCTTTAGAGGAAGCAAGGGGTCTCTTGTAATGCAGCCTCCCTCTCCGCTGTTCCTGGGGGTGTCTGCCCTCTCATCTCTTGGCCTTTCTGTCCCTCTGCTTCCTTCTCTTTTTCTACTGACTGGTGCTCTCAGCCTAATTTCCACATGACCCAGGCATGGGCACTATGGCTCTGACTCACTTAATTTTTCCGTTTAAGAAGCTAAAAAGTCGTCACCGTTTATTTCCCTGCACTCTTCTGTGTCCAGAGAGAAAGGAGTCTATGGGATGCTACCTGTTTAGCAGACACAATGGGAGGAGACTGAGGGGGACATGGGTAGATTCAGTGGTGTAGGTGGTGTAGGGGCGAGGTTGAAATAATGGGCATCTCCAGAAAAGTCACTCAAACATTAACATCCATTCTCTCTTGAAGGTTGCTTCCTACAAATAAATCCCACCTAAATATGTCAGTTCTTACCCTGGATTTCTTGTGCAGCACTTAAGGACTTGCTTTTGCTTCTTGAAGCTCCTATTCTAGTTTTCATAAAACTACATGATCCTGGTTATCCTCCTACTTTTTTGATAGGTTCTTTTCCAGATCTTTTCAGACTCTCCTTGCTCTTTCCTCTTAAATACTGAACATTTTTCAAGGTTATACCTTCTTGCTAACTCTTTTTCCCCAGTTCTCTATCCCTTGATGAAATTCAGCCACAGAGAACTTGAAACACAATAGTTGACAAGTACATAGGAGTGGTCTTCATTTCTCTTTTTCCTGTATCTTTAATTTTCTAGCAATAGCTTTCTTTTTAAAAAAAAAAACAACTATTTTATTTCTCAGACTCTCTTCTTAATGTTTTCAGACCTGGCAATATTTCCCATATTTTGTACAGTTTATATTGTGGATTTTGTGATCAGTTTTGGGTGTGTGTGTGTATGTGTGTGTGTGTGTGTGTGTGTGAGAGAGAGAGAGAGAGAATCTCTGAAGCATATGTAGCATATCTGGGAAAGTGGCTAGCAGGTTCTTAGCACCTTTTTAAGGGATCCTCAGTTCTGCTCCCAAAGTCTCACAGGCAGTTGTTCCTGGATAAACAGTTGTGTTTCATACTGTTTGAGAAATCTTTCACTGCTGCTAGATAATTGTGTAAGGAGTTATAATAATCTGCTCAATGGGATGGATGTGATTGCCTGCAATGAGAATAAATCTGTAATAATGCTTTTATTTGTGTTTGTTCATCCCAAGGTAGGGAGGCAAGAGCTAAAGTTGTGTGTGTGTGTGTGTGTGTGTGTGTGTGTGTGTGTGTGTGTGTGTTGGCATTTGGAAATCAGCACTACTGTATCAACTTTACCTCCAGCTGCTAGATAAAGAGGAAATTTAAGTAGATAAACCAGAAACTCTGCTAAAAAAAACATCTTCCCACCCAGAACTGATGAGGCAGTAGAAATAGCTTTTTCCACTCCTCTGCAGAGTAGAGACTAGAGGCATCTATAGTCCTCTGTATCAGAATAGACTATAGTATAGTTTCACATCAAGCAAAACTGGTCAGTATTTCTTTGAAATTAGAACCCAGGTGGGCAACAAGGTAAGAAAGAAGGCAAAGCCATTGAAGCCATGGGCCCTGGACCAAATGTGAAGTTTGACAGATCATTTGGAGCCCTAAGGCCTATTATGGTCAATGAGAAGCACAGACTTCCAAGTCGCAGAAAGCATACCACAGTGGATGGATATAGCTTCATGCCTAATTAGGGAGGACTTAAAAGATGATGCTAACTTTGTGCCAGTAATAGTGCCGCTGTGGTTAGGTATGTGGTTAGGTATGTAATTATGCACAATCTTTCTGGAAAGCATTTGACCGTGTGTGTGTTGTGTGTGTGTGTGTGTGTGTGTGTGTGTGTGTGTGTGTGTGTGTACAAATATATGTATACACATATATATGCCATAATTATTAAATATGTGTATTACCTTTGATACAACTTCTAGGAATCTTTCCTGAGGAAATACATAGAGAGCTAGAGTGAGATTTCTCTGTGTGGTATGCATCATTGAGTTATTTTAAATACATTAGTAAATAAATTGTCCAGTAAATCTTATATTCATTTAATGGACTATCATGTAATATTGAGAATCATTGTTTTATAGAATATTTATTGACATTTCAAAGTTCTCTTGATTTGATATTTGATGAAAAAGATAGGATAAAAAATTTTCTCTATAAATTTTCCATGCACAGATTTTCATAGGTAGAAACTAAGCCTCACAACAGAGCAGAAAGAGGTCAGTTCTTCTCAACAAAAACAAGTATTGTGCTAAGTTTAAAGTCACTGTGGACTTTTGCACAAATGGATCTACATTTCAGAACCAAGTCTATTGGTGAGTCAGAGTAGTTTTATATGAAAATTTTGATGTATTTCTATATTTATACATAATATATATGTATTGGTACATATATGGGAGAAAAGGCATCAAACACATCTATCAGTGGTAGAATAATGAAAAATTTTTATTTTATTCATATTTTTATAAATTTCTAAATTTTCTACAATGAACATTTATAATTTTATATTTAAAAGAAAATAAACTCCATAAAAATAGCAGAGGAACATTTCATTGTGGATACAAAGAGGCTTACAGGAAGGGAGGTTCCATAATTATGTGGCAAGTGGAAATAATCTTACTTGAAATAATAATGCAGTACACCGAATGAAAAGGTTGTTTTTTTGGACCAATCATACAAATTTCTTTTCTTCCTAAGTTTCAAGTAAGAGATACACTTGTAGGTATGAACACACTGATCCTTTAGTCAGATTACTCCCTTCCATTCAGTTATGCCTTTTAGTTTAACCTATAACTCAGCAGCAATATCAACACTATTAACAGGGACAGTCTTTCATTTGGGCTTTGAGTTCCTCATTTGTCCTGGTAGCAAGGCTTTGTGCAAAATACATTATTCAGATTCTCTCATAATTTCTAAAAATGCCCTATTGTTATATTATCTTATAAACAAGGAAATTAAGACCTAAAGAGATTAAGTGACTTGCCCAAATTAGGCAGCAAAGGAATGGCAGATTCTTCTGATTCTCCAACTTTTGGTATACTAGAAAATACTGACAATTTAGGAAGAAACAAGTTAATACTGTAATACATAGAATAACTGACCACTCAAAGGTGATAATTCAGTGTTTATTTATTTACTTCTGATCTTCCCATGAGAGGCAGAGATAATGCAGTACTTATTTAAAAAGAGAAAAAATGAATGTGAGTCCCTTTGACAGACCCACCTGGAGCTTTGGAAGTACTTGATAGTATCCATCAAGAAGTGGTCAGACCACTTGAGTTTTGTGTGCAGCTGTTGATGAAGTCAGATAGACTGGTTAATCAATGGTGAATTTGCAGGCCATTCTTTTTCTTCCCATTATTGGCTAGTCGTAAACTCTGTACTTGGTTGAAAGGCACAACAGAACCAAGTGATGAACAAGAAGGGATAACTTAGTAAAGGAATGAAAGCAGAATCTTAAGAAACTGCTGATGCTTAGGAAATAAAAGGGGCTGATAATAGCAATTAATGATGGCAAAATCTGGATCTCTTTGCTCTGAGTCTTAAAATCAGTTCTAAACAGAAGAAGATTAAAATACACATTGATCTGCTGATAGGCATAAGGTAGAGTTTAAAAGCAAAGAATTGACCAATATGTGTTACGTTAATTAAATCCTTCTCTGCGATGTGAATAAACACAAGCTGAAAACTAGTATCTGTGAGTTCCTAAATTGATTCTGCATTGAGTATACTTCAAAGATGCAGGACCATGTCTGTCTGCAATCACCTTCAGAAAGGCTGTCTTGCTGCAGAGGGATGCCATAAGACACTTCACGGTCTCGTTCCAACTGATGCCCGAACTTACTTTACTAATGCAGCGGGTGTAACAGCAACAGGCTTTGAAGTGCAAAGCCTTCCTTCAGTTATGCACTCATTAAAAACTACCATGCTCTCATAAAAATCCAAGAACTCTAATGGGAAAGATTTTATATTAAGAAGGCAACAAAACCGCAGATTGCCCTAGATCCTTGCCCTTTCACTTGTTTGCCTGGCACCTGCTGGAGATGCAGACCAACTTATTTAACTTTAGACATGGCACTCTGTAAAAGTAACTAGGACCTTGAAGAACTTTCCTACTGACTTACTCTTAGATAAGTATTTTTATTCTGTTGTTCATCTCATTTGTTTGTTCATATATGGTCTATTAACATAGGTTCTATATTAAGGGACTGAGAAATGTAATTAATGTAGTAATAGAAATATGGAAAAATTTAGGGGATAATATTTCAAATCAGTGAGGAAAGGTGTATCCCTTAATACATGACATTAGAATTACTTGCAGTTGTCCAGGAAAAAAACCCACATTGTTTATCCTGAAATAAACTCCAGAAAATAAAAGATTTAAATACTTAAAAATGAGAACCATAAACGTACTAGAAATATACATACATGATTTGTTTTTCATAATATTGGCATAGAGAAGGCATTTCTAGACAAGACTCCAAACCTAAAATCTGTAACAGAAAATATTGAAAAAATTTTACTATACACAAATTTCAAACTTTTATACAGAAAACACCACTAGCAAATGTCAAAATATAATGAACAGAGTAGAGAAAAAAAATGTAACACACATAGGAGAAAATGAGCTAATTTCTTTAGCATTTAAGGAACTCTTTAAAAATCGGAGGAGGGGAGGATTGAAAAATTACCTATTGAGTATTATGCTGATAACCTGGGTGACAAAATCATCTGTATACCAAACCCTCGTGACACAGCTTTCCCATATAACAAACCTGCACACGTCCTCCGTGAACCTAAAATAAAAGTTGGAAAGAAGAATAAAGCAACAATATTGTAACAAATGCAAAAAAAAAAAAATGTGAAAAAGTAAACATTTTAATTTAAAAATGGACAGACATTTGAAGTTTCAGTTCCCAGAAAAATGAATACAAGATTGACTGCAGCCTTGTTAGCAAAAGCCAAATCCTAAGATAAATGTTCTTCAATGGCGTGACTTGTTAACTATGATAACAGCTGTTAAAGCAGTAAGATGGAGTTACATATATTGATATGAAAAGTTGTTCATGTTTCCAAAATACAGGATGAGTATCCCTTGTCTGAAGTGCTTGGGACTAGAAGTGTTTTAGATTTGGGATTTTTTTCAAATTTTGGAATATTTGCAAATACATAATGAAATATCTGGGGGATAGGACCCAAGTCTAAACACAAAATTCATTTATGTTTCATATATACATTATACACACAGCCTGAAAGTAATTGTATACAAAATTCTTAATAACTTTGTGCATGAAACAGTTTGTGTACATTGTGTACATTGAACCTCAAAAAAGAAAACGTGTCACTAATCTTAGCCACCCATGTGGACAATCTGTGGTTGTTTGGTATAACCTTCATTCCTGACTCTGAGTCTATATGCCACCAGTAAGAAATCTTTTTCTTACACTTATTCACATATCAGTGCTTAACAGTAAAAATATAACATACCATTAATACAGTGAAAAAAATAGTGTTCAGGGTAACTAAGCCATTCAGTAGCATCACCAGGATACTGTATCAGCTGTTAAACTACAGCAACAACTAACAAATGGCAGCCTTTCAGTCCCCACCTATGATGCTGCATTTTGATTAAAAGGTTGTACACCGTACACTGTATTTTGTTTTTTTAGGTGAGAAGAAACATTAGAAGCCCTTGAGAGACCAGGAAGTGGGTCCTCAAGGGATGAGTAGGCATTGTGCTGGATGGCTTTTTAAAATTTCCACCAGAGTCATTTGTCTCATTATAACAGTTTTCGTCTTAGAAGTTTCCCTTTGATTTTATAAATGGGCATGATTTCTTGTTCTGTTATTAATGCACACTACTCTAGTCCTTCAGTGAGCCCATTGCACATTTTCACCACATTGTCTGTAGGTACATTTTCTGCAGTGTGAACAACGTCATCGTAGTAGCCACTATTCCTACAGTCACCTTGATTCAGAACTATTTTGGCTATTTCACTGTCAGTCAGTGAATGAACAACTGGAGCCTCATTAGCTATGTTAAAAACTTCTTTGATATCCACTTCTTTCAGCATACTGATGGACTCTGATGGAATATTTTTTGCATATGTAAGGTAGTCAGACATAATTTTTCTCCTTCAGAGTAGGCTCCTTCAAAGTGGACAATTGGACTCCTTCAAAGTCAACACCTTATTTATCATCATCACTGAATATAATCACAGGCCAGAGGTTGTTCCAGGCATGCCCAATTGTGTCTTTAGTTACTCTATTCCAAGCATTGCAACAGCATATATGGCATACATTATGCTAAACTCCTTTTGAAAACCCACACCCACACCCACACCTCTGTTCATTGCTGCCAGCATGCTATTCAAGAAAGTGTTTTTATATTTACTCTTAATTGGTCTAAGCTACCCTAGTCACATGGTTGAATTAGTGAAGTCACATCTGGGGAAAGATACCTGCCGTAACAGGATTGATGAGAATTTCAGCTGACCAACGAATAGAACAATTGTCAAGGAATAACAAAGTCTTGCAATCTTCCTCCAGTCCAGGTTTCTTGTAGTGAGCGCCAGCTACCAGTACAAAATGTTTGTGAAACCAATTGGGAAAGATGTCCCTGGTGATCTATGTCTTTTTGTTAGCATAATAATGGACTAGTAAGAAATGGACTTGTGAAAACAGCAAGTACACAAACTTTTGCCTGTCACAGCAAGTTTACACTTAGGTTGCCTGCTGCATTAGCATGTCCCAGCGCGGTTACTCTACCCTTGGAATCCTTAATTTCTGTAGGAGCTCTCGTCAGCTGTAGTCAGTGTCTTTCTGGGGCAATGGTACCTAAACAGTGATGTTTAATCAGCATTATAGACTTGTTCTGGTATCAGATTTTCATCAGTGATGACCTTGCCAAACTCATCAATGATTTTTTTTTTTGCTGCTTTATGATCAGCAGATGTGTTATCACTACAAATCTTTAAAAATGTAACATCGTGTCTTTTTTTAAATATCTGCAACCAGTCTGTTGAATATTCAGTTTCCTTCACTTTTCAGTTCATCATGGTAGATCTTTGCTTGTTTCATGATCAACATGCCATTAAGTGTCATATGTTGACTGCTATGGGATGGATCCACTCTTTCAATACACAATCGAGATCTTCATATATAGCCTTATGCAGTGTTTTTCTATTTTTCGTTAACTTCTGCTTATCACTTTCAGCATAAAACTTCAATAGTTTATTCTGTTTCTTCAGGTCCTATACAGTGGTCATTCCAACACCATGCTCTTCTGTAAGAAGTTTCACACTTACACTGCTGTTCAGTTTTTCCAAGTTGACTTTCTGTGCTATAGGTAAACATAAATACTTCATCTTTTTTTTATCACTGTTACTCTTAGGGGTATCTGCAGGCCTTTTTGACATTTTGAAAAATTTATTTACACCATAGAGCAGAGAATAAGCAGGAAAACACAGGTAGTAATGCACATAGGTCTTGGCTCCATGTGGGGCATCGTGGAGAGCCTGCTGATGGTACGCCTGGCCTGTACATGTGCCATTTTATTACTTTTTATGGGCAGGCTTGCATGGGGGAATCTGGGCATGCACAGAAAATATATATGGCAGCTGAATGGGCCTAGGAGGGCCTTTTTTGAGGGGATACATTGGATAAACTGTGTATTGTGCACCTGTGTTTTGACTGAAACCCATCACATGAGGTCAGGTGTGGAATTTTCGACTTGTGGCATCATGTCAGCATTTAAAATGTTTTGGATTTTGGAGTATTTTAGATTTTGGAATTTTGGACTGGGAATGCTTAACTAAAAGAGTTTTAAGTTAAAAATACCAGCAGGTTGTATAGCAGTGTTTACTATAATTTCATTTGTCTGTAGCCATGTATGTCAATCTGGAAGGATATACAAGTAATATTATTAATAGTTAGCTCTGAGAATTAGTACTGAAGTATAAAAGGATAATTTTAGTCCTAGACTGTTTGGATTCTATAGTGTATTATTTTTATAATTATTTAAAATATTACTTAAATGATTATAAAGACAAATTGAGTTAAAGGTTCAAACCAGGTAATGAACATGGCACATAAGAACAGATTCATCATGCATTGAGAAAGAGTAATCAACAGGGCTTTGTCCTGTAGTGGTAGAGAGTGGGTAGATTGGTCACTTGTGTCCTGGACCTCAGGCTCTTTTATGATTTGTGTCAGTTTGGGTCATTTGGGAAAGACACTAAAACAGAGTTAGGAGTGAGTAAAAGATGTTTATTGAAGAGGAGTTCCTGTGAAAGATAAAGGGAAAGAAAGGAAGACTGGGGGAGGAAAAGCCTTCAGACTATGTGCTGATCTGACATACAAAGGCCCTCCTTCTTGGAATGGACAGGGAGGGAGACTCAAACCACAGTGCAGATAAGATAAAGCCAAACCAACATGGAGCTCTAGGGCAGAGACTGCCTATTAGAGAAGGTCCTGTTGGGGCAGAAATGGCCAGACTCTGGTACTCCTACCATGCTCAGCAGTTGGCTGGGGAGTGCCCAGAGGAGCATGGCTCCAGCTCCTACACTGTGTAGATCCCAAAATTGCTGCAGCTGCAGGCTGTGTTAATGGCACTTTTTGCAGCTTACTAGCAAGTGTTTTCTTGAAGGGAGATCAGAGTGGTCCACCTGCTTGGCTGCCAGAGTCCAGATCCACTTCTCTATATAGGTTGAGGGAATAGCAATTCCAGGATTCCACTGGGTCTTTCTTTCTGAGGGAAATTTACAAGAGGGAGTTTAGGGAGACAGACTTCAGCCCCTGCTGCTGCATTTGATCTCAGTGCTGTAAGTGATACTCACTCTTCTCTACTATCCATTTAAAATGCCCTTGCCCTCAGCTGTTACCTCTGCTGGTCTTAGAGTCTTACCTGGTGGCGTTACTCAAATCCTCATTTCTGAGGGATTTAAGTCTCTGATGACCATACCCTTCCCAGGCCCTTGTTTATTCACTGTCAAAGCTGGGCAAAGACGTTGCCAGTGTGGGTGTGTGCAAGTGGATCACCCAGGTTCAACACATATCCTTCCCTTGCACATTTACCCCACTGTGGGACAGAATCTCTACCTCCCTCTGATGATCAGCATCAATTACCCCTGCCAAGAGGGTGACTCTTTTTGCCTGCTGGAGCCTGGACTCAAGGAATTCAAAGCACTCCTGTGGTAGTTGTAGCTTGTAGTTCCATAGGATTCTTATCATATCTGTTGGTAGAGTGTGCCCCCTTTGAGGACCAATACCTCTAAGACTTCAGAGCCCTGAGTTGTGGGGAATGGGACACACAAAGTTCCCCAGGGAGATCAGAATGATGACATATGGAGCCACCCTTCCTTCACCCTTGGTTCCCAGACCCATGTATTCTTCGTTTTGGTGAAATGGTGCTACACAGAGCTCTCCGATTCAATATATACTGCATCCTGGAGTACAGTACCTCATCTTGCAGAGTATTTCCTCTCAGCTGAATGTTCAGCAGGTCATTCTGTCACTCTGTTAGGGTGATTTCTTCTGGGTGGTGCAAAGTGAGATATGATTAGTGAATCCTACCTCTACTTCACTGGGAAGTGGGTCTCCAGTCAGATGCTATGTAGTTCCAAGTCTGTGGATCAGGCATTTCATAATAATAGTGATGCTGGCTAAAGTTTTGGGAAGGAAAGGCAAGTCCATACCCAGATTGTTTATTCTTTTGAGACGAATACATTAATCTTTCCAGGATAGCAGAGGACCAATGTAGTCAATTTGTCATTAGGTAGCGAACTGGTCTTTCACTGTTAGTTTCCATTGCTGATAGGTTGGACCTTCAGAAGCCGTAGTAACTAGATCAGGCTTGGCAAGTGGTAGTTCACCCTGCTACCCAGGATTGTTCCTTCCTAGGCAGTGGAGCAGAACTCCCTTCCCTCTTTGAAAACTTGAAGACAGGGACAGTTCTTGTTCCTACTCCTCACCAAAACTCTTCCTCCATCAAAACAGGAAAGATGGGTCTGTACTGTAGCAACTTGAATTTCTCATTCCCCAAAGCTCTTTCCCCAAAAGAGACAACTTTTTCTGAAAAAAATCTAAATTTTATTTTGACACTCTATTTCAACATGAGTGCTAAATGTAACCTCTATCATTCAGAGAGACCAGCCTGGGCAGCATAAAAAAATTTTTTTTTTAAAGTAGAGCATAGTGGAATGCACCTGTAGCCCCAGCTACACAGGATACTGAGGTGGGAGGATTGCTTGAGCCCAAGAGTTCAAGGCTGCCATGAGCTATGATTGCATCATTGCACGCCAGCCTGGGTGATAGGAAAAGGAGGAAGGAAGGAAGGAAGGGAGGGAGGGAGGGAGAGAGGAAGGGAGAGATGGGGGAGGGGGAGAGGGGGGAGGGGAGAGGGAGGGAGGGGAGAGGGAGGGAGGGAAAGGAGGGAAGGAAGGAAGGAAGAAGGGAGGGAGGGAGGGGGGGGGGAGGGAGGGGGGGGAAAGCAAGCAAGCAAACCTGCAAACAGGGCCTCATATAGTGCCATCAGAACAGGGTTGAAGCACTTGCAGCTTAGACCTCTCTATCCATGCCAAGCAGTCCTTGCATCCGAGCCCTCCCCAGGTCTTCCAGTAGTGGTGCAGCATCTGCACTATTGTCACTGCACCAGAAAACATCTAGCTGTTGCCCCCAAAGCCAGGGCTATAGAGACTCCCTCTGTGAGGCTCCTCCAGCCCCTCTATCTGGACACTCCATGCAGCCATGTTCAATTCTACTGCTCCTATGCTATCTTCTCCTCTCTTATGGGCCTTCCCATTCAGCAACTGGGCACTGTCCTGGACTGAGACACAGGTATCTGCTCTTAGATTCCACAACTTATCTGGATATGGGGGGAGGGGAAATTAATCATGTCCAAAGACTCCTATGACTCATCTTGGGAACAGGCCTCAGGCTTTTTTCTCAGGAGCACACTGGTATCAAAGATCTCCTCCTTCTGACTCTTCTTCATCTAGCCATTCTATGAGATTTTTATGTAATTTGGAGGTAAGGTAGCCAGGAGCTGCAACTTTTCTGACAAAATCTAATATTTATGGTGACAGCATAATGCCCTGAAACCTGCAAGACTTTAAAGAAGCATTTCTTAACTGGATGCTGTAGGCTTTGGGGGCAGAATAATTCTTCATCATGTGAGAGTCACATTGCACGCCCTGCTCCCCAACCCCCAGTGCTCCTCATTGTGAAATCCAAAACATGCACACACATTTCCATATGTCTTCCAGCTAAAATTTATGAAACTCAAAAAAGTTTGTAAAACTACAAACCCAAGCCTTTTCTTTCCAGATTATTCTCTATAAAATAAATTTCAAAAACAAGGGATTGACTTTTTTTCTTGCTGTTTTTTGTTACATCTCCCCCTCAAGGCAATGTGTATCTCTTGAATTGCCCAAATGAGTTGGATCTCTGTGGCAAAGAAGTGTGGGTGAGAACTCTTTAATACTTTAAAGGTTTCTAGGTAGAAAAAATATTTTAATAATCTTTAACACTTCCCATTTTCTAATATATTGAGGTGAGGCCATCAGCAGACTGAGGTGGGGAAGTGATTATAGAGACTTGAAGAGAGGGAAAAAGATGTCAAATATTCATCCTCAGAGAATGGGGAGACAGAATTTGAGTGTGAGTGTCCCATGTCTTGCCCAGCCATGTATGTCTGTAGGTATCTTTTGACTCCCTATTTCCTTGTGACTTACCAAACCACTCTGGAAATTTGACCTCCTCATTAATAAGAAGAGACTTTTTTTGCTTCACCTACTATGTTTATGTGCAGAAGTGTACAACAACTACCCTCTCTCTGTACCGACAAATGTTATCTTCTCCTATTTCTTTCCTCTGCTAAAATTTTGCATAATTTTAGCCTTAATGAGACAAGAAGGCTGTCTTCAACTGGATCTCACAGAGTTACAGCCTTTGATGGGGGAAGAGGATGGAATGGAGCAGGAAGGGAGGATCATCATGGTCCAGTGTTTTGTCCTTAGTTTTACATAGTCTGAAGGTGGTGATTGGCTCATTCAGAAATGATTGGCTGATTTCACAGTAACCAAACCTGCCAAAAGTGTTGTATGTATAAATTGGAAAGCTAATGCATTGATTTATAATGACATGTAGAACTTCCTAGTGACTCAAAGAAGGGCCTCACTTTTTCAGGATTCAGTTGCCTAGAAAATCAAGATAGGAATCAATTGACAGGAGAGCACAATCTTGTAGGATATTTTGTCCATTTTATCAAAGGACTGATGGATTACTCATGCCCTTCTGAAAAAATTTGTCTGTGACTAAATGAATTGCATTCATTAAATGCAGAGCCTCTCTCTTGAAGAAAACAGTATGGCGCCCTCAAAATCAGGCTGCCCAGCTTAATTTCCTCTATACTTTGCTCAAGTAAGGAGGGTTTTCTCATA
Organism: Ateles fusciceps; assembly: GCA_036589455.1. Classification (NCBI taxonomy): domain Eukaryota; kingdom Metazoa; phylum Chordata; class Mammalia; order Primates; family Atelidae; genus Ateles; species Ateles fusciceps. The sequence goes on along the minus strand of JAZHEH010002789.1, from coordinate 5,214,128 downwards.
TACATATGTGCGTATGTGTGTGTGTGTGTAGAGAGAGAGAAAGAGTTCTCTCATATATATGTATATGTATTTACAGTAGGGTGTGTGTGTGTGTATGTGCGTGCATGTGTGGTAGAAAGATAAGGGGCGTTTTTTAGGTAACCTAGATCCAAAGGTTTGCTGATGACTTTGTATTTTGCTATTCCAGTCATGCACTGCATAACAACATTTCAGTCAACCATGAACTGCATATACGATGGTGATCCCAATGGTGGTCCCATAAGATTACAATGGAGATGGTAGGAAGTGGGGGAAGATGACTGAAAGGGAGCTTCTCCAGAGTGCAGCTACCACAGAGTGAGACAGAACCAGAGCGATATCCGCGTCTCCGAGCGAGGTACCGGTTTTGTTTTAAAGGGACTGGTTGAACAGCAGGATTAACCCCCCAAAAAAGGCAGTGAAAGCAGCCCAAAGTTGTCCAGCTGAGGCAAGGTGGGGCATTGCCCCACCTGGAAAGTGTATCAGGCACGGAGGGTCAGTGGGGCATCACTCCCTCGGTTCTCTGAATCAGATACAGCAATTCATTCTGAGACTTTGGCAGCACACAGACCAGGAAAAAGCCGCCTTGCTGAGAACCACCCGGAGTCACAGACCCGGGTGACAGCCCAAGCCAGCAGCCCCGGCCAGACTGGTGCCTTCTTAGCGCAGACCAGGGTGGAGATTTGGACTAATACCAAGAAAGCTTGCGAAAGGAACTGCCCATCCCACAGAATAGTTGAATTTAGAAATAGAGTTACAGGCTCAGATAAAATCCAAGTTTTCACCCTTGGCCATTTTGAGATATTATATGTATGAAGATTGGGATGCCCTACTTCCCCTTAACTGCAAAGTATCCCTTTGGTGCTCATATTTCAACCCCCAAAATGCACTTTGCTAAAATGTTTGCTGTGGAGCCAGGTCCTGTGGATGGAAGCTGAAGAGGTGAGGGCTGTGTGCAAACACATGGCGGGGAGTCTGGACGGGTTTACAGTAAGCACAAGCGCCCCCACGGGGACTGCAGCCTTTTACCTCTCACTGCAGGGGATGGGCATTGACCAGGTGATGCAGCCCCAGAAATCAATTCAACACTAATGAGGGCTGCAGCTGGGATCAGAGAGGAACACGTGGGAATTTGTAGATGATGTAGTCAGGCTATCTGAGATACGATGGGAGCACCAGAAATGGCTAGCCACCATATCTGTCCAGTTTGCCTTTCAACACTGCAGATTCAAATATGGGATAACACAAGCCAATGCTGAAGGCCCAAAGCAGAGGCTTAGACATAGGACACTCTCCAGGATGAAATGGAGATTTTAACTAGCATGTCAGCCCAGAGCACAACCAGGGCCAGAAGTGAAAATAACTGAAAGAAAGAAAGATGATTTTTTTGACTTTAATGCTCTTGAGAAAGCTGGAAAATTCAGTCCGGAAAAGGAAAAATAGCAAACTTACAGCTATTGCTCGTGTCTTCTAGAACAAAGAAAATGAGCTGGGGGCCCCGTGGGAAATCTTGTCCAGAGATCTACTTTTCTTCCTTGACATTACATTAGTTTTGTGCTGCTTGGTTCTCTTTTGTTTTAATTTTTAATGTCTTTGGTGAATTTTCATGGCCCGCACATTGTTCGACTCTAGGTGTCCATTTGCAGCTGCAGTTCACGGAATGCCCCATAACTGCCTTACTGAGCCACCGCCACGCATTTCTAATTGGCTTGTCCCTTCAAGTGTCTAAATTCAAGACCTCTGTTGTTGAATACTGTTTCTTAGTAAATTTAGCAAAGGATCTAAGTACTAGAGAATTGATATTTCTAGTCCTGAAGGACAGTGATCTGCCCTTGAGGGTTGTTTGAAGTTAAGAGTTGCAGGAAGTGGTAGATCTCATTTCCCTGGAGGCCCTTAACCTTATGTAAGAGTCTGGCCTTGAAAGGATGAGTTGTCCAGTTGCATCTAAAATAGAAGGTAACTGAAAGGATGAGTTGTCCAGTTGCATCTAAAGTAGAAGGCAAACGAGGTTACTATATATATCATATACCACATATATACCATATAAATAACATACATATTACTCATATATACCAGCTGTATTGAAATATTAATCATGTAACATAATGCACCCATTAAAGTGTACAATTCAGTGGTATAGTATATTCACAAGTATGTGCAACTTTCACAACAGTCAATTTTAGAACTTTCTTATCAACCAAAAGAAATCCTATATTAGTAGAAATCCTGTAACTCCCACTCCACCTGCCTTAGGCAACCATTAATCTACATTCTATCTCTATAGATTTAACTATTCTAGACCTTTCATATAATCACATAATACGTGTCTTTTGTGAGTCACTACTTTCACATAGCATAATGTTTTCAAGATTCTTGCATGTTGTAACATGAATCACTATTTATTTTCTTTTTATGGTCAAATGATATTCCATTATATAGATATTGCCACATTGTGTTCATCCATTCATTAGTTGGTGGACATTTGGGTTGCTCCCACCTTTTGGTCATTGTTCATGCTACTGTAAACATTCTGTGCAAGTTTTTGTGTGAACATATGGTTTTCATTTCTTTTGAGTACAGTTGACCCATTGTATCTGTAGGTTATACATCTGTGGATTCATGCAACCATGGATCACAGATCGAAGATATTTGAAAAATAAAAATAAAATAAACAATATAACAATAAAAATAATACACACTTTAAAAGCAATACGGTATAGAAACTATTCACCTAGCATTACGTTGAATTAGGTATTATAACTAAACTAGAGATTATTTAAAGTATATAGGAGGATGTGTGTAGTAGGTTAAATGCAAATACTACATTTTTTATAAGGGCCTTGAGCATCCATGGATTTTGGTGTCCTGGGCCGGGGATGGGGGGTGGACTGGAACCAATCTCCCATGGATACCAAGGGGTAACTGTATATACCTAAGAACTTCACATGGTAACTTTATGTTTAGCCATTTGAGAAAGTGCTAAACTCTTTTCTTTCTTTCTTTTTTTTTTCTTTTTTTTTGAGATGGAGGCTTGTTCTGTCACCCAGGCTGGCATGATCTCAGCTCACTGCAACCTCTGCCTCCTGGGTTCAAGTGATTCTCCTTCCTCAGCCTTAGCTACTCAGCTACTCAGCTGGGACTACAAACATGTACCACCATGGCTGGCTAATTTTTTTGTATTTTTAGTAGAGATAGGGTTTCACCATTTTGGCCAGGCTGGTCTTGAACTCCTGACCTCAGGTGATCCACCCGCCTTGGCCTTCCAAAGTGCTGGGATTAAAGGAGTGGGCCACTGTGCCCAGCTAGAAAGTGCTAGACTGTTTTCAAAAAGTAACTGCACCATTTTACATTCCCACTAGCAATATATGAGGGTTCCAGTTTCCCCACATCCTGACTAACACTTGTTATTATCTGACAATAATTTTTTATGGTACTCATCCTAGTGGGTGTGAAGTGTATCTTTGGTTTTGATTTGCATTTCCCTGGTGATTAATGATGTTGAGCATCTTTTCATGTGTTTATTAGCTATTTATATATCTTTGAAGAAATGACTGTGAAGATTCTTTGCTCATTTTCAATTGGATTATTTGCCTTTGTGTTATTGAGCTATAAGAGTTCTTTACGTATTCTGGATATAAGACCCTTATCATATATATGATTTGCAAATACTTTTTCCATTCTATGGATTGTCTTTTCACTTTTTTTATAGTGTCCTTTGAAGCACAAAAGTTTTAAATTTTAATGACATCTAATTTATCTATTTTTTATTTTTTTGTTCATATTTAATACTTTTGGTGTCATATTTAATATTCCATTGCCAAGTCAGAAGACACAAAAATTTATCCCTGTTTTCTTCAAGAGTTCTACAGTTTTAGCGCTTATGTTTCGAACTTTCATTCATTTTGAGTTAATTTTTTTTAAAGATGTGAGGTAAGAGTTCAATTTCATTCTTTTGTATGTGGTTATCCCAGCATTGTTTGTTAAAAAGACTCTTCTTCCCCCACTTTGAATGGTTGTGGCACTGTACTAGGTTTCTTCTTAGGATCTCATCTAAGTCTGACATACATATCTCCACATTCTTAACCTTAGAGGTCGTTCCTCCCTTTAATCTCATCTAATATGGTCAGAATCCTCACCTTTCATGCATCCAGAATTTTTTTTTTAAAGTGTTTCCCAAGTCTTTCTGAGATCCCCCCTGGAAACGCATAGGCATCTCATGGATCTATCCTAGTTGTTGCTAGTCCTGAAATGCAGCCCTCTCTCTTTCTGGCCCCTTGTTCTTGCCATTTTCTAATTCCTTCTGACTGCTGCCCCTCTCCTTTCATTGCTGGGCCCCAGGTCTGGCCACGAGCCTCACTTCTACTTCCCAGAGTACAGCTAAGACTATGCAGTAACATCTAACACCATTTTATTGAAGGCATGAGATAAGCAGAATGGAATTTCCATATAGGAGACCATACACGTGTTTGGCTATTAAGTATCACTGCCCTGGGTTCCACTTGCCATGCCCATCCATAAAACATTGCCTGGATATCTCCTGCCTTAATCCTCTGGCCATAATGCAAATTCCAGTGTTGATAGACCTTTTTCAGATAAGCAGGCTCTTGGCCTGTCTAGGCCTCCAACACTTCTTTTGCCTGATGGAGAAGAATAGCTTTTCTTCCCCAATAATACAATGTCTTTAAAATTGTATTATTATAATTTTGCAAACATATAACTCTGCTTATAGCATGGATGCTTTTTATATTCTGATAGAGCACAGTTTAGGTCCTCTTTGTCTCTCTCTGCTCCAGAAAATGGTCTGGGTTTTACTTTGTAGAACTAAGAAGCTCACAAAAATGTCCTTTCAAACTAGAGTTGTCTGACCTTAGGTGGGGGTGCCAGTGTCTAAGTCTAGCTAAAAAGGAAACTTCTGTCCACTCTGAAATAACAGATGCCCTCCCATCCACATTCCGGATGTCAAAGAGGACATCAAACATTGGGGTACAATCTCCAGAAACCCTGTTTCTGAACCTAGTATATCACAGTTGTTTTTCCTTAGCTCATTGTTAATTCTCTAATTAGAAATATTCTTACCTAAATAATTATTTTTCTAACAAAAAAGGAGAGTTATGTCTTATTTCCCATTTCAACTACAAGAAAATATGTTCTTATCTTGAATGTGTTATCTTTAAGCTTTTTGATCATTTCCCTGATGATTCTTTCTGGTAAGTGAATGAGAATCACTTAGTAGTTCTAATAATGTCCTACCAAAGCAGAAAGAACCACATACATCAGTAGTCAAATTGGTAGAAAATTGAGAACACCCAAATGCCTTTAACAAGAATGATGTGAATATAAGTGTCATGCATGCGTTTTTTTTAATCTAGATAAACTTCTGAGTTATTTAGTCCAATATTATTCGGAAGGGAAATTGAACTAATTTTTAAGAAAACATATTTTATTTGAGCTGCTATAAAAATAAATTTGAGGAAAAAAATAAATCTTGAAAGTAGACAGCTAATGATAATAATCTCTGAGATCTAAAAAATGCATTACAGGAGAATTGAATGCTGGCAACTCTGTTAAAAATAAATAATGTTCTTTTTATTCCAAAACAAGAATTGATCCTTCTCAGTTCTTCATTATTAAAATTCAGAAAACATAGAACCATTTCATAGTCTGAGTAATTTATATCCTTACATCCCAAGTGCCTAAACAGAGTACCCAACAAAGAGTAGAAACTTAAACAAGAAATTGTCGAATTAAGTAGAGTGGAAATTGAATGTTCTCGAGTCTGAGTGTGTGTGTGTACTTTGGGGAGGGGGAGGTTTTGCCTCTCCATGGTACCTCGCCCGGCTCCTCCACAGAGCAGACTTCACTTTCTTCTTGTTGATTTTACATGAATGGTTCTCATTACCCAAACTTTATATTATAATTCTATGATGTTCAATAAAATAAAAACTTCTTGAATGGAATATTTTTAATATCCAGATTGCTTGCAAGATTCTCCAGGCTAGCCAGGATTTTGCAGGGATATATTTGCAGATGTGTCACTAGGGAATGTCTAAAGAATGAACATGCAGGCAGCAAGGGCCTGTGGAGGCAGCCGTATGTGTCTCTCTGGAATCAGTGAGGAAGATGGAAGCAGAGCAGCTCAGCCCTCTCACTCCCCCCTCAGTGCTTCCAGAGACCCCTGACACAGAAGGTTCTTCCTAAAGAAATGGCCCACTTAGCCCTTTTCCTTTCTGTGCTTCTTCAGCTTCCTCACTACTGACAATATTCTGATTCAAACATTATTTCCAGAATCCTAGCTCTGTCCTTGGTGATGAGAAAACCTAGGTTCAAGTATAAGATCACAGTATAGTGTTATTTGATATTCCAAGGTCAACATTCTGTTAAAAAAAAAAAAAAACCCAAACCTCTGGAGCATGGAGTCCTAAAAAAGACAAAATTATAACCAGTGGCATAACATGGCATTGAAAGCCATGGATATGGATTAGTTTTCCCTGAAAGAGTATGGAATGAAAAGAGGGCTTTAGGATGAGGTCCCAATAATACCCACACCACATCTGACTGTAATCTGGGAGAGCGTGATTCGCTCCTGAGTATCCATCCTCCCCTTTTTCTTTAGTAAAAGGACCTTGGTTTATTCAGTTAAAAGATACTGTTCTCCAGCATCTGCAGCTGGGAGGCCAATGGAGTGTATGTAAAGCAAGAGGTTGTATGTATCTTACAAGAAGCTTCTTTAATGACTCATGGTGAAGGTTCAACACATGCCATTTTTCCCTTCCTTCTGATGTCTCCTGGCATGTGTATGATGGCTGCCATCTTGGACCATGTAGTGGCTATGAAGTGACCTTGAGGATGCTAAGATGCTGAGATGGAAAGACAGACACTGGGCCCCTGGATGGACTACCTTTGGACTTCCTTTGTTCCTGAGAGAATCACCTATTCTATCCTGTTTAAGCTACCATCATTTAGGAACAGTGCAAGAAGACAGTCCTGCAAGCAGGAATGAAAGGTGCAATCTGAAGAATAGTAATGGTGTGAAAAATGCTGTATTTTACTCTTTTTTTTGCAGTGAAATTCTCTTAGAGATGAAGTTTTAATAATCCATATAAACTTATTATTCACAATTTTTTTTGAAGAATGACAGGCAAAATGTTTTTTTTTTTGCTGTTACGAGTCACAACAGAGCCCAATTACGCAGCTTCTTTTAATAATAGAGCAGAACGTGTATACTTTGTAGAGGCAGGTCCCACGGTCACTGTCACCTTTTCTGTGTTAAAAACAGTGGAAATGTATCCATCCCTCCATCTGTCCATATAGTCATTCAGTATTTTCTGAGCTCCTAATTTGCAGTAGGACTAGTTTAGGGCAGGATAAAAATGCAAAATAAGATATAGATGTTGCTCTCCCAAAGCTTACAGTTAATTAGGAAATGGATAAACAGGAAATGACAATAGAATGTGAGAAGTTTGAATGAAACTTACTTGTTTCCTTTCTCTGAGGGGTTTTCCACTCCCACCCATCAGTCAGAAGGTTGTCTTGGTCCTTTACCTTCTCAAAGGTTGTGCCCTTTGTCACTGATACTGGGACACCCTGATGACTCAGAGCCTTGTTCCCAGTGGGCCAATGTCCCTTTAGTGATGAGAGAAGAGACTCTCCTTTCCTTCTCGATCACTTCATTTCTGTGGTAACATCAGATACCCTTGTGGACTGATTTGCAAATAGGAAGTTCTCTTCTGAAGGTTGTGGCAAACATAGGAGATAACTAAATTCTGGCTAATCAGGACTTTCTTCTGTGCTGCCCAAGGAGGGTCCTTTAAGACTGAAGTCTTTACTAGGAGGGTGTCTCGTGCGTGGCTCCTCCTGTCCACCTTGCTCCCATGGCCACAGCATCCATGAATGTGGCCTGTCTTTTTAGCTCTGGAAGATTTTAGGATCTCCTTATTCTTGGTGTGGAAGTTGTATAGGGATCTATCTGGGCATGATTCTTCTATTCCTTATGCTGGGAATCTAATGAACACATTGAACAAATACACTCATGAACTTTCATTCTTGTATTATTTCTTTGGTTGGTCAGATGCTGGCCCTCCTGAATTCATCATCTGGGCCTCTATCATTTTTCTGAGGTGTTGTTAATTAGTTGGTCAGCTTTCTGGGATATTTACTTGACTTTAATCTCCATATTTTCTATTGAAATATTTTTTATGATAACACGGATAATTTTTTTTCAAAGAATTCCTCATGGATTGTTGGTTCTTCTTTTATAATGGCAGCATGCTCTCCTTACATGAATACAGTTTTGTATCAAATTCTTGCAGAATACAAATGTGAATGATTTTGGTTCACTGAATGATCACCAGTTCCTCTGAGGTCATTTGTTTGTGTTTGCTCATCTTGGTCATTCTTATTCATGTTCGAGATATTCCCCAGTGTCTGGGATTCCTTTGTTATTTGTTCGTGGATGATAGGTAGCATTGCTGTGCATTGATGGAGAGGGTTGACTGGATGAATTTACAGGCAGAGAGCCCACCAGCATCTTGGGAAGTCCTAAATGCTTAAATGCATAGGTCTCAGCCCTGGGATACCAACCATCACACCAGCTACCAGTTTTCCTGCATGGGTGCTTCGACTTCTGAAGCCAAAGTGTGACGCCTTTACTCTCACACAGTCTGAGGAATACCTTCACCCATCAATCATATCTGCCAGCATTTCCCACTCAAAGTGTCTCCAACACAATATGCTCTCTTCTTTCACAAACCTGTTTCCCTCCCTGGGCTTCCTGTGTCTGGTAGCTATACTGTCTTTCCAGTATTAAAAAACACAGAATAATATCTCAGTGTATCTTATTCTCCTCATTTTCAGTTCCTAGACCTTGAGGATTCTTCCTGTCTCTGTCCACCCTCTCTCTTTCCATCACAGCCTCTCCAGTCAGGCCATCATTATTTATCCCCTAGAAGAAATCCAAGTTTCTCTCTAGCTTTCTGCCTCTCACCTCTCTTATGGTTAGCTGTCAGATTAATATTCCCACGTGTAGTTCTCTTTATATCATTGTGCAGCTCCAAATTCTTTCCTGGATCACTTCTATTTACTCATTAAGGCCTACCTTCACAATCTATGTTCAGTGGTTCAACCCATTTCTCTTCCCACCTTCCTATGGGAGGTAGGAGCATGTAGCATGTGCTTTAGGGACATACAGGCCCAGCCAGGTGCAGGCTCTGATGCCTACAGAGCAAATTATTTGTCCTTTCTGACCTGTACCTACCTTTCTTATCTCTAACTTTAGGATAATAAAAGCACAGGTATGCCTTGGAGATATTGCGGGTTTGGTTTTGGACCACCAGACTAAAGTGAATACCACAGTAAAGCAAGTCACACAAATTTTTAAATTTCCCAGTGCTTATAAAAACTATGTTTACATTATACTGTAGTCTATTAAGTATACTATATTGTAGTCTATTCAGACATTTGTCTTTAAAACTGTAGATACTTTAATGAAAAATACTTTATTGTAAAACAAATACAGTCATCTGAACCTTCAGCTTGTAATCTTTTCACTGGTGGAAGATCTTGTCTTGATGTTGATGGCTACTGACTGATGAGGATGGTGATTACTGAAGGCTAGCGTGGCTGTGACTATTTCTTAAAATAAGACCACTGCGAGGTTTGCCACAATGGTTGACTTGTGCTTTCACAAAAGGTTTCTTTGCCGCATGTAACGCTGTTTGATAGCATTTTACACACAGTGGAACTTCTTTCAAAATTTGTCAGTCCTCTCAACCCCTGCCACTGCTTTAGCAAATTAAGTTTATGCAATATTCTAAATCTTTTGTTTCATTTCAGCAGTGTTCCCAGCATCTTCACCAGAAGTAGATTCTATTTCAAGAAATTATTCTTCACTCATCCGTAAGAAACAACTCCTTATTCATTCAAGTTTTCTCATGATATTGCAGAAATTCAGTCATATCTTCCCGCTGCATTTCTAATTTTAGTTCTCTTGCTATTTCCATCACATTGGCAGTGATTTCCTCAATTGAAGTCTTGAACCCCTCAAAGTCATGCATAAATGTTGGAATGAATTTCTTCCAAATTCCTGTTAATGTTGATATTTTGACCTCCACCCATGAGTTACTAATGTTCTTAATGGCATCTAGAATGGTGAATCCTTTCCAGGATGTTTTCCATTTACTTTGCCCAGATCCATCAGAGGACTCACCATCTATGGCAGCTATAGCCTTATGAAATGTATTTCTTAAATAACAAGTCAAAAGTACTCCTAATCCATGGTCTGCAGAATGGACATTGTGTTTGCAGGCATTATAACAATGTTCATCTCCTCTTGTGTCTCCATCAGAGATCTAGGATGACTAGGTGCATTGTCAATAAACAGTAATATTTTGAAAGAAATCTCATTTTTTGAGCAGTAGTTTTTAACAGTAGGCTTAAATATTCAGTAAACCATGCTGTAAACAGGTTTTGTTTTTCCATTTATAGAGCACAGGCAGAGTAGATTTAGCATAATTCTTAAGGGCCCTAGGATTTCAGAATGGTAAATGAGTATTGGCTTTAACTTAAAGTCACCAGCTGCCTTAGTCGCTAACAAGAGTGTCAGCCTGCCCTTTGAAACTTTGAAATCTTCCAGTGTAAGACTGTTTCATCTACCTGAAAAATCTGTTGTGTAGTATAGCCATGTTCATCAGTGATTTTAGCTAAATCTTCTCGATAACTTGCTGCAGCTTGTACGTTGCACTTGGTATTTCACCTTACACTTTTATGTTATGGAGATGGCTTCTTAAACCTCATGAACCAATCTTTTGCTAGCCTCAAAACTTTCTTCTGCAACTTCCTCACCTTTCTCAGCTTTCATAGAATTGAAACGAGTAGTGCCTTGCTCTGGATTAGCCTTTGGCTTAAGAGAATGTTGTGGCTGGTTTAGTCTTCTATCCAGACCACTAAAGGTAATGCTCTTTAAAGGTTGTATTTATGAAGACTACTACTGTTATTATTGTTACTGTTCTTGTCATGCATACAATGTCTTTCCACCAAGGTGGTCTCCTCCCTATTTTCTGACTATAGCCCTAATTTCCCACCTCCTCACTCTACAGCCTATAATTTCCCCACCCCTGTACTCTGTTTCAAGTGCCCTTCCTCTTCCCTATACACTGTAAAAATTTTAAAATACTTTTAAAATTGTAATAATATACACATAATACAAAATAGACCATTTTAGCCATTTTAAGTGTAAAGTTTATTGGCATTAAGAGCATTCATATTGTTATACAGCCACTATCCATGTCTAAAAGTTTTCCATCTTCCCAACTGAAACTCTGTACCTATTAAACACTAATTCCTCCCTCTTCTCATCTCTTACAACCACCATTCTACTTTCTGTCTATGAATTTTACTATCCTGGGTACTCCAAAGAAGTGGAACTATACAGTATTTATTCTTTTATGTCTGACTTATTTCACTTAGCGTAATGTTTTAAAGGTTCATTTGTGTTGTAGCATATATCCAAATTTCATTTATTTTTAAGGCTGAATAATATCCCTTTGTATGTACATAACACATTTTCTTTATCCATTCATTTGTTGATGGACATTTAAGTTGCTTCCACCTTTGGCTATTGTGAATAGTGCTGCTATAAACATGAATATACAAATTTGTGTCCCTGCTTTCGCTTCTTTGGCGTATATAGCCAGAAGTAGAAATGCTGGATCATATGGTAGTTCTGTGCTTAGCCTTTTGAGGAACTGCCATACTGTTTCCATAGTGGCAGTATACCCTGTCAAATTTTAAGTGTCAAGGTCCAATTCCATTACTACCTCCTCCATGGATACTTTTCAAATCCCCTTCTAGATAGAAGAGACTTCTATCTGGAAGGGTCATGGTGGTTTACTTGCAGATCGCTCTCCCTCAGCCTCTTTTAGGAGTGTCTTCTTGGTTTCCCACATAGCTTTGCTTAAAGGCAGGTGCCGAATATGTATTTAGTGAAGGAAGGAAGGAAAGGAAGGAAGGAGAGAGAGAGAAAAGAAAGAGAGAGAAAGAAAAAGAAGAAAGAAAGAAAGAGAAAAGAATTGAGCAATGGCCAGAGGTGCTGATACCTCACAGGAAGAATACAGGGGGTTAGTGAAAACTCCCCACCCTGGGAGTCAGCTCCTGAAATGCTTTGATACGTGGATGAGGTCGATGAGCCACTTCTGCAGTCTCTTCACAAAGCCAGCGTAGTGTTACTTCCTTGGCTCACTCTCATTCATTACATTAAGAAGCAGCATGTGTTGCTGGCGTCTGTTGGATTTCCCTAATATGAAAAACAGGTTGCCACTTGGGTCTGCAGAGACATTTGGATGCATTGTATTTAAATTTTGTTTTCATTGAAAATTTATAGCTGCCACCTTCTACTCTAATGTAATGAATAATTAGAAGCAATTACAAGGAAATTTAGCAAATTACTAAGCCATCTAGGAGTAAAATTTAGTGTTTATGGTGTTCTTCCTTTGCTGTCTGGCAATCCTAAATGATATATGATATGCATACAGACACCATGCACAAATACTTTTCTATGCACCCAACAGTTTTTCAGTAAGATCATAAAAATCAGTACATTGGCATTAGAGTCTTGTGACATTAAAGGGCTTTTTCAGTAAATACTGGATGATGGGGTAGGGGCAATGGTGAACTTAAGCAGTAAAAACTTAACCAAGAAAGGTTTTTTGGTGGTGGGGTACATTATTTTCTTTTTTAAAGTTATTTTTTCTATTGTACCTTTTAATTTTAAAAATTAAGGAGGAAACCAGACCAGTGAAATAAATAGATAAAAATGCTGCCGGAAGATGGTCAAATAGGAACAGCTCTGGAGTGCAGTTCCCAATGAGAGCAATGCAGAGGGTGAGTTATCATCGCATTTCTAAATGAGGTACCAGATACATCTCAATGGGACTGTTTGCACAGTGGGTGTAGCCCAAGAAGGGCGAGCTGAGGCGGGGTAGGGCACTGCCTCACCCTGGAAGTGCAATCCCCAGAAGACCCCCCCTTCCCTACCCAACAGAGGCCATGGGGTCTTTTCTATCCACTCCAGCACTCTGGTTCAGACACTGCACTACTCCTGCAGTTTTTACCACCCACAGACCAGGAGATTCCCAGGCCAAAAAGCACCACGAGTTTCCAGCACAGCTGTTTAGCCAGCACCATGGGTTGCTGCACAAAAACTCACACAAATCTGGGCAGCCATTTCAACTGGCACCTGGAATGCCTGGGGAGACAGAGCTGCCCATTCAACTGAAAGAGGGGGCTGAAAGCAGGGAGCCAAGTGATCAGGCTCAGCAGGTCCCACTCCCACAAAGACCAGCAATCTAAAATGCTCTGGATTCAGAGTTTCGCAGCAAGCACAGCTGGACCCAGGATGGTCCTGCTCTGTGGGGGGAAGGGCATCCGCCATTACTGAGGCAGTCCGCCACTGCCAAGGCAGACCACCATTACCAAGGCAGTTCTAACTGTACCTCTGTAAACAAAACTGCAAGGAAGTTTACACAGCAGCTGCGGAGAGCCTGCAGCAGCTCAGCAATGCCTCTGCTGGCAGACTGTGATAAGACTACCTCCTTGCTGAGTAGGGCATCTCTGAAAAAAGGCAGCAGCACATCAGGAACTTATAAATAAAGCCCCACCTTCCCAGGACAGAGCACCTGGGAAAAGAGTTCCACTGCAGCAGACTTAAACGTACCTGCTCAGCAGCTCTGAATGGAACAACAGAGCTCCCAGCACAGCACTTGAGCTCTGATAAGGGACAGAATGTCTCCTCAAGTGGCTCCCCCAACCCCTGTAGACCCAAAGAGGTACCTCATAAAGGAGAGCTCTGGCTGACATCTGGTGGGTACCCTCCTGGGACGGAGATAACAGAATAAGAAACTGGCAGCAACCCTTACTCTTCTGCAGCCCCTGCAGGTAATTCCCAGGCAAGCAGGTCTGGAGTGGACCTCCAGCAGTCCTGCAGCAGACGGGCCTGACTGTTTGAAGGAAAACTAAAAAGCAGAAATAGCTTCAACATCAACAAAAGGACATCCACTCAGAGACCCCATCCAAAAGTCAACAACTACAAAGACCACAGGTAGATAAATCCACGAAGATGGGAAGAAACCAGCTCAAAAAGGATGAAAACACCAAAAACCAGAATACCTCTCCTCCTCCAAGGTATCATAACTCCTCACCAGCAAGGGAACAAAGCTGGATGGAAAATGAGTCTGATGAATTGACAGAAGCAGGCTTCAGAAGGTGGGTAATAACAAACTTCTCCGAGCAAAAAGAACATGTTCTAACCCAATGCAAAGAAACTAAGAACCTTGAAAAAAAGATTTGACAAAATGCTAACGAGAATAACCAACTTAGAGAAGAAGAACATAAACGACTTAATGGAGCTGAAAAACACAACACAAGAACTTCTTGAAGTATATACAAGTTTCAATTGCCAAATCAACCAAGCAGAAGAAAGGATATCAGAGATTCAAGATCAACTTAATGAAATAAAATGAGAAGGCAAGTTTAGAGAAAAAGAGTGAAAAGAAATGAACAAAGCCTCTAAGAAATATGGGATTATGTGAAAAGACCTAATCTACGTTTGATAGGTGTATCTGAATGTGACAGGGAGAGTGAATCCAAGCTGGAAAACACTCTTCAGGATATTATCCAGGAGAACTTCCCCCAACCTAGCAAGGCAGGCCAACATTCAAGTCCAGGAAATACAGAGAACACCACAAAGATATTCCTCAAGAAGAGCAACCCCAAGGCACATAATCATCAGATTCACCAGGGTTGAAATGAAGGAAAAAATGCTAAGGACAGCAGAGAAAAAGGTTGGGTTACCCACAAAGGGAAGCCCATCAGACTCACAGCGGATCTCTTGGCATAAACCCTACAAGCCAGAAGAGAGTGGGGGTCAATATTCAACATCCTTAAAGAAAAGAACTTTCAACCTAGAATGTCATATCCAGCCAAACTAATCTTCATAAGTGAAGGAGAAATAAAATCCTTTATGAACAAGCAATTACTCAGAGATTTCATCACTACCAGGCCTGCTTTACAAGAGCTCCTGAAAGAAGCACTAAACATAGAAAGGAACAACCAGTACCAGCCACTCCAAAAATGTACCAAATGATAAAGAGCGTCAACACAATAAGGAAACTGCATCAACTCATGGGCAAAACAACCAGTTAGCATCAAAATGGCAGGATCAAATTCACACATAACAATATTAACCTTAAATGTAAATGAGCTAAATACCCCGATCAAAAGACACAGACTGGCTAATTGGATAAAAAGTCAAGACGCATCAGTGTGCTGTATTCAGGAAACCCATCTCACATGCAGGGACACACATAGGCTAAAAATAAAGGGACGGAGGAAGATTTACAAAGCAAATGGAGAGCAAAAAACCAGGAGTCCCAATCCTAGTCTCTGATAAAATGGACTTTAAACCAACAAAGATCAAAAGAGACAAGGAAGGGAATTGCATAATGGTAAAAGGATCAATGCCACAAGAAGAGCTAATGATCCTAAATATATATGCACCCAATACAGGAGCACCCAGATACATAAAGCAAGTTCTTAACAACCTACAAAGAGACTTAGACTCCCACACAATAATAGTGGGAGACTTACACTCCACTGTCAATATTAGACAGATCAAAGAGACAGAAAATTAGCAAGGATATCCAGGACTTGAACTCAGATCTGGACCAAGTGGACCTAATAGACATCTACAGAACTCTCCACCCCAAATTCACAGAATATACATTCTTCTCAGCACCACATTGCACCTACTCTAAAATTGACCACATTATAGGAAGTAAATCACACCTCAGCAAATGCAAAAGAATGGAAATAATAACAAACAGTCTCTCAGACCACAGTGCAATCAAATTAGAACTCAGAATTCAGAAACTAACTCAGAACCACACAAGTTCTTGGAAACTGAACAAATGGCTCCTGAATGTCGACTGGATAAACAATGAAAGGAAGGCAGAAATAAAGATCTTTTCAAAACCAATGAGAATGAAGACACAACATACCAGAATCTCTGGGATACATTTAAAGCAGTGTCTAGAGGGAAATTTATACCAATAAATGCCCACATGAGAAGTGAGGAAAGATCTAAAATTGACACCCTATTGTCAAAATTGAAAGAGCTAGAGGAACAAGATCAAAAAAACTCAAAAGCTAGTAGAAGACAAGAAATAACTAAGATCAGACCAGAACTGAAGGAGATAGAGACACAAAAAAAAAAACCCTTCAAAAAATCAATAAATTGTCCAGGCGCGGTGGCTCACTCTTGTAATCCCGGCACTTTGGGAGGCCGAGGTGGGTGGATCACGAGGTCAAGAGATCGAGACCATTGCTGGCCAACATGGTGAAACCCCATCTCTACTAAAAGTACAAAAAATTAGCTGGGCAATGGTGGTGTGTGCCTATAGTCCCAGCTACTCCAGAGGCTGAGGCAGGAGAATTGCTTGAAACTGGGAAAATGGAAGTTGCAGTGAGCCGGGATCATGCCACTGCACTCCAGCCTGGCAATAGAGTGAGACTCTGTCTCAAAAAAATAAATAAATAAAAAATAAATAAATCCAGGAGCTGATTTTTTGAAAAGATCAACAAAATAGACTGCTAGCAGATTATTAAAAAATAAAAGATAGAAGAATCAAATAGATGCAATAAAAAACAATAATGGGGGTATCACCACTGATTCCACAGAGATACAAACTACCATCAGAGATTACTACAAACAACTCTATGCACATAAACTGGTAAACCTGGAAGAAATGGATAAATTCCTGGACACTTTCACCCTCCCAAGCCTAAATTGAAAGAAGTTGAAACCCGGAATAGACCAATAACAAGGGCTGAAGTTAAGGCAGAAATTAATAGCCTACCAACCAAAAAAAGTCCAGGTCCAGATGGGTTCACAGCTGAATTCTACCAGACGTACAAAGAGGAGCTGGTAGCACTCCTTCTGAATATTCCAAACAATACAAAAAGAGAGAATCCTTCCCAAATCATTCTGTGAGACCAACATCATCCTGATACCAAAACTCAGCAGAGACTCAACAAAAAAAGAAAACTTCAGGCCAATCTCCATGATGAACATAGATGCAAAAATCTTCAATAAAATACTGGCAAGCTGATTGCAACAGCACATCAAAAAGCTTATCCATCACAATCAAGTAGGCTTCATCCCGGGGATGCAAGGCTGGTTCAACATACACAAGTCTATAAACGTAATCCACCACATAAACAGAACCAAAGACAAAAACCACATGATTATCTCAATAGATGCAGAGAAGACCTTCAACAAAATTAAACAGCCCTTTATGCTAACAACTCTCAATAAAGTAGGTATCAGTGGAATGTATCTCAAAATAATAAAAGCTCTTTACAGCAAACCCACAGCCAATATCATACTGAATGAGCAAAAACTGGAAGCATTCCCTTTGAAATCAGGCGCTAGACAAGGATGCCCTCTCTCATCACTCCTATTCAATATAGTATTGGAAGTTCTAGCCAGAGAAATCAGGCAAGAAAAAGAAATAAAGCGTATTCAGTTAGGAAAGGGGGAAGTCAAATTGTCTCTATTTGCAGATGACATGATTGTATATTTAGAAGACTCCATCGTCTCAGCCCAAAATCTCCTGAAACTGATGAGCAACTTCAGCAAAGTCTCAGGATACAAAATCAATGTGCAAAAATCACAAGCATTCCTATACACCAATAACAGACTAACAGAGAGCCAAATCAAGAGGAAGCTCTCATTCACAATTGCCACAAAGAGAATAAAATATGTAGGAATAGAACTAACAAAGGATGTAAAGGGCCTCTTCAAGGAGAACTACAAACCACTGCTCAAGGAAATAAGAGGGGACACAAACAGATGGAAAAACATTCCATGCTCATGGTTAAGAAGAATCAATATCGTGAAAATGGCCATACTGCCCAAAGTAATTTATAGATTCAGTGCTATCCCCATCAAGCTACCAATGACCGTCTTAACAAAAAATGGAAAAAAACTACCTTAAACTTCATATGGAACCAAAACAGAGCCCACATAGCCAGGACAATTCTAAGCAAAGAGAACAAAGCTGGAGGCATCACGCTACCTGATTTCAAACTCTATTGCAAGCCTACCATAATCAAAACAGCATAGTACTGGTACCAAAACAGAGACTAGACCAATGGAACAGAACAGAGGCCTTGGAGACAATTCCACACATCTACAACCATCTGATCTTTGACAAACCTCACAAAAACGAGCAATGGGGAAAGGATTCCCTGTTTAATAAATGGTGTTGGGAAAACTGGCTAGCAATGTGCAGAAGCAGAAACTGGACCCCTTCCTGACATCTTACACTGAAATTAACTCCAGATGGATTAAAGATTTAAACATAAGACCTAACACCATAAAAACCCTAGAAGAAAATCTAGGCAAAACCATTCAGGACATAGGCATAGGCAAGGACTTCATGACTAAAACACTGAAAGCATTGGCAACCAAAGCCAAAATAGGCAAATGGGATCTAATTTAACTCCAGAGCTTCTGTACAGCAAAAGAAACAATCATTAGAGTGAATCGGCAACCAACAGAATGGGAAAACATTTTTGCAATCTACCCATCTGACAAAGGGCTAATATCCAGAATGTACAAAGAATTAAAACAGCTTTACAAGAAAAAAACAAACAAACCCATTCAAAAGTGGGCAAAGGATATGAAGACACTTTTCAAAAGAAGACATATATGAAGCCAATAAACCTATGAAAAAATGCTCATCATCACTGGTCATTAGAGAAATGCAAATCAAAACTACATTGAGATACCATCTCATGCCAGTTAGAATGGCGATCATTAAAAAATCTGGAGACAACAGATACTGGAGAGGATGTGGAGAAATAGGAACACTTTTACACTGTTGGTGGGAGTGTAAATTAGTTCAGCCATTGTTGAAGACAGTGTGGCAATTCCTCAAGGATCTAGCAATAGAAATTCCATTTTGTCTAGAAGGTATATTTCCATTAATATTTCTAAATATATTTTACAATACTATATTTCCATTTATTGCTTCATTGACAATACTTTCTTTGCATGTTTACATGTATTATTTGCCATAATTTTATCAAACTGTACAAAAATTACCATTTTGATTTAAAAACTCAGTAGAACCATGTAAACATACCTCAGTGTTACTATGGCCAGTCATACAGGCAACACATAATTATTTTACATTCCCTATGACTGTAGTTTTAGCTTGTTTCCAATTTTTAACTATTATAAACAATACCATAGTGAACCTCATAGTCCATACAAGTTTTAAAATATATTTTAAAGCTAGAATTTTAAGAAGAAGGATTTTAAGTCAAAGAAAATAAACTTTTCAAAGTTTCTAAGTCTTATTACCTAATCACTTACCAAAAAGCTTGTATTTAATTTGTTTTTCAACTTGCAGTGTTGAGAATACTTGTTCTACTGCAACTGCACAAGCATTAAATGCTGCACAAGCTAGTATTTTGCTAGCTCATGAGACAATTTTAAGTTTTTTTATTATAACTGACCTTGGGTGAACTTGGAATCAGTCAGATTCAGTAGCAAGAAATAGAATTCATCTAATTTAGTTTACAAATGTTTATTTCATAACATGCTTTTTATGAGAAAGAGGCCTAGGCTGAGCTTTGGGGTATGACTTTAAGAGCAGCACCACAGCACTGGTCACAGAGAGAACTGCTCCTGCCTCCTGAAGCCACCACAGTAGAGAGCCAGTATAGGAGAAGCAAACACCACTGCAGCAATTGCTGGGGGGAAATGGCAGAAGCAGCACAAAACATGTCCTTATCTCATTTCTGTCTTCTAAATTAAATAACGTCCAGAACCATAGCTATAAGGGAGTCCAATAAATGTAGTTTTGAGATTGATTTTTCAGCTTCTACAGTGCAGGAAGACCCCCGAGAAGGTAGGTAGAATAGATGTTAAGTGCTAATCTCCCCGTATCCACAAGAACATTGTTCATGTGTTTCTGATGCTTGTTAACTTATTAGATGAATTGTCACTTTTTAACCCTTTCTGAGCTAATTTGTAAAGAAGCTACCAAAGACTAGAAAGATATGATATTATTTCTAAGAAGCATATAGCATTATCCTTAGCAAAACTGGAGACCTGGTGAAAGTGAGAAAAGGAAAAGGCAGGAGATGATTCCATTTACTCCCACATTGCAGGGAGTTCCAAATATCTAAGATAAATTTCTTTGTATATATGTCAATATATAAGCATTAAGAGAAATAATTTTTTGTTGTATCTAATACAGCAGCATGGTAATTCAAATATTATTTTTCCTTTTCTGATAATAATTGGACTTTATTAATTTATTAAGTTCTTAAATAACTTGTTTCTTCATTGAATGAATTATGATCATTTAAGTATAATCAGTAATAAATCAAAGAATCTTTCATTACCCCTCACTCACCTACTAGGGCTGCTGTGTTCTATAATTCCAGGGTTCACTGATTACGTAGACTATTATGTGAATGGCACCCAGTGAAGTTGTGCTCCAGTGCAGTGGCCCTGTCAATTCCCTTAATTCATTAGATAACTGAGTCTACTTTTTTTTTCTTAGGCTAATTTTAAGAAAGTTGGTGATACCTGAGGGAGCTACAGAAGGTTATAGGGAACTGGGCCCTTAGAAAACCTAGGAGGGCCTTTTTTCAGAGATGGTGTGAACTCAGAAGCCCACCAGCTCAGGCCCACCAACATTCTTCTCCAAGGAAATCCCTTTCTATTCATGCCTTTTTGCCATTTGACTTAGCAGCTAAGATTGAACGATGTTGCCTGTGGATGATAAGGCTTTTTACTTTGAGGGTTGTCTGGAAGACTAAACCTAAAGAAGTAGTGGATTAATTTAAGAAAACAGGAACAAATCTGTTGCAAAGGCAAAAAATTAACAGTTCCTTTCAAAGTTCCTCTTCAAAGCCGTTGATTGAAAGTTGACTCTTAACCCATGACTTTTATGAAATTGTCAGTGGTATTGCACTATATCGCCCTGCATCCCTAGGGGAAGATGTCTGAACCCTGACCTCTTCTCTCCAGCTACTCCTGTCTAAGAACCAAAGGCAGGTCCCTGGAAAAAATATCCTTCAGATGCTGCTGAGAAGCCAAGTTCCTCTAGGTTTATGAGTGGTGAGGGTGAATCTGGGTGAGTTGATGGCTCCCATTAAATGCCTGCTAAAAGTAAATTGTATGACCTCTGTGAGTGGATAGATGAGGGGCCATCCCAAGTAGAGACTAATTCCCTATAGAAGCGATTTTAAATTCTGTTGTTAGGGAGACAGAAGGCTACCAGACTTTGGGTGTTTATGACAACCGTTATTTCTTGTTTTCATGTAGGCAAGGGAAAGAGTTGAGCTGTGAGGGGAACCTGGGTTTAGGTAAGGGGTGGTGGGGGTGAAAGAAATTGAGAGAGAGAGAGACAGAAACAGAAAGACATGGTTAGAGAAATTTCATCTTTTTTGGAAAGGCGACAGTCTTCAGTTACCAGGTCTTCTAGATTTTCTAAGACTGTCTGCATTTTAAATGTTTACTTTTATTATCCCCATAAAACATCAAAATATTCTGGATATGTAAATATTTTGACAAATGGTAACTGAATGAATCAAGTCATTAATCATTACAAGTGTGTGAACTCATTCTCTCGGTTCTGAGCATGAATTCAAGGCTATCAAATGGAAAGTTGATTAGTGACTTCTGGGCAGGAGAGAAGCTATCAGTGGGCTCTGGCACTGAAAATTCTTTTAAAATGTGAATCGAGATTCAGAGGCTTTCAAGAGATGTTTGGGGAAAAAAACAGAAAATACAATAGTTTCCCTTTATCTGCAATGGATATGTTCTAAGATCTCTAGTGGATGCTTAAAACCTTGAGTAGTACTGAACCCTCTACTGGCTGATCATCCTTAATCTGCAAATTTAAAATCCAAAAGCTCCATAATCCAAAACTCTCTGAGCATCCACATGATGCCATAAGTGGAAAATTCCATACGTAACACTTAACACAAATTTTGTTTCATGCACAAAATTATTAAAAATATACAAATTACTTTCAGGCTATGTGTATAAGGTATATATGAAACACAAATGAATTTCATGTTTAGACTTGGGTCCTATCCCCAAGATATCTCATTATATATATGCAAATATTCCAAAATCCAAAAAAATCAAAAATTTGAAACACTTCTGGTTCCAGGCATTTCCAGTAAGGGATATTCAAACTGTATATGCTATGCATGAATTTCTTTTTCCTTCTTTACAATTTCATGAAGAAATTGTAGAAGATGCGTTCTTACTGCATATCCTAACAAGTATAGCATACGATTTTTTTCTTTCCTTATTAAGTGGAAAACATCCACTTTTTCACTTAAAGAAAACATTTTGTGACTTCTCTTTTACATATCCAAATTGTCAGCACCACTACTCTTGCACTTTGGAGCTATGATTAAGTAAAATAAAGGTGACTTGAACTCAAGCATTGTGACATAGCAACCAAGATGGCTATTGAGTGACTCACAGGCAAGGAGCATACACACCATGGACACCTGGTTGAGGGCAGGATTCATGTCCCAGATGGGATGGTGCGGGACCGTGCGACATTTCATCATGCTACTCCAAATGGTGAGAAACTTAAAACTTATGAATTATTTATTTCTGAAAATTTCCATGTAATATTTTTGGACTGTGGATGAGCACCAGTAATTGAAACCTCAGAAAGCAAAATCTCTGCTAAGGGGAGACTACTAAAAATAATTACTGGACACATGAATTTCTTTTCATAAGCGTAAGTGGGAAGATACGCTAGCAGTTTCACTCACTTTCACTGATGAACAAAGACAAATGCAAGTATTGCACTAATTGTTATATGCTCTTTGCACATACAATTTTGATTTTTCATTTAAATTTTCCCCTTTGAATAAGACAGTTATTTAAATTTATAACTATGATTTCACTGTCATATTTTTCTAAGATGTTTTACATAAATAAGTTCAGGAATCAGAGAATGTTTTCAAGTGAGGAAGGCAAAGTAGCTAACGCCGGGATTTGGGAGCTGGCTGAAGAATCAAAGCCAGTTTCTGCCACTTGCTAGATTTGCAATAAATTGCTTAATCTCTCTATGATTCAGGTCTCTTACTTTAAAAATGGAGGAAATAAATATCTCATAAATGTGTCGTGGTCGAGGATTAAATGAACTAATGTTTGAAAAGTGTTTGACGCAGAGTGGGTATTCAATAAATGATAGCTGTTATGAAAAATACTCATGTGAGCGAAAGTCTTAGAATCAATTCAAGATTTGTGATGTCCCCTCATCTCTCTACTATGTGACTAGCTATGCTCTAGATGGTATAGGATCCGTTAGTCTGCACCTCTGAGTGAGACCCATGCAGAGTCCCCTGCTGATGAGAGATGAGCATGTGGAATGAGCTAGAAATGTAGTTTTTGCCTTTTTAAACTACTGAAATGCAGGGGTTGTTTGTTACTGCAGCCTAAGCAGCCCCTTGGAGGAAACACAGATGCTTCCACTACTGCCATATCTAGGACCCAGGGACAGAGATGATTTGGACAGTGCACAGAACAAGGGACAAGTAGGCATATGAGGGTAGGACAGAGTGGTCATGATTGGCAGGAGGTGATGGCTACTCCAGCAGTGAGCAGTATTGTAGAAAATGCATAGAACCCCATATCCTAACTGACATTGAATCAAGAAAAATAGTACTCATTTGGAATGGTCTTGAATATACTGGTTCAGTTCCAGGAAAGTCTCAAGGGAGGTTGAAGAGATTTGAAGACCTCTTGTATGTTTTTATAGGCACTGTCTTCTTTCCTTCACAAAACAGGATGGAATTATCATGCAAATGTCTGCAGAGAAGGAAGCACAGATTAGGTGACTGTGGCTACTATGAGGGCCAAGAAGGCCCTCCTACCCATCCTATGGGATGTACCACCTGTGCCCAGTAGGCCTATGGAGAGGGGAGGGACTGGGGTCACCTGCTCACCCCTGTACCATGCCTGTTCTTCACCTTCAGCTCTAGATCCCCCAGAGAGGGCCTGCTGCCTGTATCTGGGTTCCTGGACAAATAGCAATCTAACGGAAAGTGTTTTCAGATCCCCCAAGAAATAATTGCTTTATATTCCCTCCAAGTAGGCACACCCCATTACCAAACCTGAAATTGAGACCTTTTCTAAATGGAAAAGCATGAACTTTGTAATAAAGCTTCTTCAGGCCCTTTATCTCCCTGTCCAGGCCAGTGTGTTCTCCAAAAAAGAGGAAAGATGGGCTCCCAAGAGATCACAGTGTCCACCTGCATCCCACCAGCTGAGTCACTTGTCTGCTTCTGCAGCATTGACCTTTATTGAGCAAAACCTTGTAGTACTGGCATTTCAACCACATCCAGGAGGCTGACCACATCCAGGAGAATGGTAAGCAATCTTTCATATGTTGAATTACCAGTGCCCTGCTCAAACCCTGGACAGAGCATCATCATCTAAATAGCTCATGTCCTGATTCAGTGTTTCCCGAGCACTATGCCACAGAACCCAAGTTCTGGAAGACGTAGATGCTGGGCTACTAAGGGCTTCTCAGGTCAAAGCATTTGGGGGTTCATTGTATTCTGTTTTCCCTTCTTAGCAATTTGAAATGCTTATTAACACATTAAAGTTATTAAAGTTCTGACAGGTCCTCAAATAAAAAGTAATCTCCTTGACTCAAATAGATTGATTTTGTTATTTTTCTGAAATTTATTTGAATTTGCTTATGAGCCATGTTTAGTATAGCAAAATGATTAACATCTTAAGAAATAATGAATTTTTCTCAAATTTATTTATTTTTCTGTATTTTTCTCAAACTTATTTGAATTTGGCTATGAGCCATGTTAGTATAGCAAAATGATTAACATCTTAAGAAATAAGGAACGTTGCCACACTGACTTAAGTATCGCTCCCTTGATTGATCCCTATGACTTGGGGCAGCACCAACTCTTACCCTGTCCAGAGGAGTAAGTTAGGTTGGAGATGGACCATGTTCAGTCCAGCCAAGATGTTTGCCTGAAGTCCCTGAAGAAGTCAGCCCTTTTCAACTGGGAGACTTCCAGAATAAACAAAGATGTTCATGAATTTGGTGGGTTCATTGGGCATTACTAATTTTTCATTCAACATTTTTTTTTTTTGCTTTTTTATCTGAATGTTTCAGTAATTGATCATCTCAAGATCAGTAAGGAATTCACCTGGTCACTGTCACAGCTGAGGTTTTCTGGTGTTCAAATATGCCTATTTTAGACAGAATAGTGCCCCCCACCTACCCACAAAGATATCCACATTCTACCCCCTGGAACCTATGAATATGTTACCTTACATGGCAAAAGGGACTTTCTGTCTAAATTAAGAATCTTTACATGGGGATATTATCCTAGAATATGTGTTGCGGCTCTAATGTAATCACAGGGTGTTTATAAGAGGGAAATAAGAAGGTTCACGAGAGAAAAAGATGTGATGAGGGAAGCAGAGGTCAGAGTAATGCACTTTGAAGATGGAGGAAGGGGCTATGAGCCAAGGAATGCAAGCTTGAAGAGGCAAGGAAATAGAGTCTCACTTAGATTCTCTCAAAGGAATGCAGCTCTGTCTGTGCCTTGATTTTAGCCTTGTAAGACTTATTTTGGATTTCTGACCTCCAGAACTTTGAGATAATAAATTTGTGTTGTTTCATGTTTACCATAGGGAACTTACAGTAATTTGTTGCAGTAAAAATAGGAAACTAATATAATACCTTAATGCTATCATATCTCAAACTGGCCCAGGCCCATATAATCAAACTTAGAGCATCCACTCGAAAGGGAGATTATTCTGATTTAGAAGGAGCCAACTCCCAACATCTCCTCCTTTCTACTTCCAGAAGCTGGACCCCCTATAAGAGCAACTACTCCATATGGGGGATGAATTATTGGTTATTATCATGGCTTCCTCAGGCATAGAAGGACCCCTCATAGACATGCTTAGACCACCAGAAGCAAGAGCTGTTGAGGCAGACCTAGCAGTGCAGGCTCAGAATAGGAACTGTGGGCTACTTTCTTGGACGGGATTGATTTTACCTTCTGCTGCATGCACCCAGCACCCCAACCATTCCCCCGCATTCTGGAAACCAGAGCACATATCAAGAGGTGGTGCCATTTCAGGAATAGGACAGTCATGTAACCAAAGGAAGCTGTGGCCATGCATCGTGGATACAACAAACAAACAATATGGAAGAACATGTGTGCAGAGGGGGATACCTACATATGTGGCACCTGAAATTTAGGGCCACTCAGAGATCGTATTCTGGGAAGCCCAGCCTGTTGGGGATGTCTTGCCCTTTAGAATATGATACTCCGCAGACAAGCTCAAGATAATTTGAATTCCTGTCCCTTCCATCTGTATATGCTATATTCTTTTAAAATAAAATCTATCTCCATGCACTCCCAAGGGACCTCTTGTTTTCTTTTTGTTTATTTATTTGAGGCGGGGGTAGGAGGGCATTGCTTTTTCATTTCATCCTTTTGGGGGCATCCTGGTTTTAGTAGATGCTTTTCAAAGTCTTTCATAATAATGCTTACTTGTCCAGCCTCCTTTTCCTATAGAGTATGGCCAGATGGATAGTGTCAACCA
This sequence comes from Ateles fusciceps, assembly GCA_036589455.1. Classification (NCBI taxonomy): domain Eukaryota; kingdom Metazoa; phylum Chordata; class Mammalia; order Primates; family Atelidae; genus Ateles; species Ateles fusciceps. Next base: position 5,187,418 of record JAZHEH010002789.1, on the reverse strand, counting down.
GGTAGTACAGTCACACATTTGCTGTTATACTTAGTATGACTAATTCATCCATTTCACTTTGATGTACAATTGTCCTCGTTTACCTAGAACAGATCCTTGACAGTATAGCTTCCAGCCCCATCACTCCTTACTCTTACTAGCACATTCAGAGTCAGACTAAGTAGCTGGGAGCTAGAAGAACATCTACATCCTTGCTATTCAAAGTGAAGTCCACTCACCAGCATCATCAGCATCACTTAGAAGCTTGCAAGAAATGTAGAATATTGGGCCACATCTAAGACCTGCTAAAGAGAAACTGTGCTTTAACAAAAGTCCCAGGTGACAAGTATAGCACTCCTCTAGAAGAATCCACAAACATATCAGTGTCATACAAAGGTCTGGGATCAAGCTGTGGGAAAGAAAACCATGTGGGAGATGGAATATCCCATCTTTCAGGGGGATGGATACCATCTGTTTGGGACTGCATGGTGTTGGAGGCTGTTATCCTGATGGCATTCACCTGCGAACTGCCTTCCTAACTCTGATTTTTACTCTTCTACACTGCTCTGAGTATGCTGAGAATCTGCTATTGGGATAACCAATCATCTCAGATGCCTGGGACTGAGGCAGTTCTCAGACATGGGACTTTCCATTTTAAAACGAAGACTGTCCTTTCATACATTGCTGGTGGGAATGTAAATGGCTACAGCCGCTTTGGAAAACAGTTTGACAGTTCCTCAGTAAGTTAAACATAGAATAACCATATGACCCAGCAATTTCACTCCTAAGGGTATACCCCAAATAACTGAAAATATATGTCCACTTAAAAACTTGAACAGGGGGGCTGGGCGCAGTGGCTCATGCCTGTAATCCTAGCACTTCAGGAGGCCGAGGAGGGCAGAGCACAAGATCTGGAGTTTAAGACCAGCCAACATAGTGAAACCCCATCTCTACTAAAAATACAAAAAAAATTAGTCAGGCTGGGTGGTGGGCACATACAGTCACAGCTACTTGGGATTCCTGAGGCAGGAGAATTGCTTGAACCTGGGAGGTAGATGTTGCAGTGAGCCAAGATTGCACCATTGCACTCCAGTGTGAGCGACACAGCAAGACTGTTACAAAAATACAAAAAAAACTTGAGTAGGGGCTGGGCGCGGTGGCTCACACTTGTAATCCCAGCACTTTGGGAGGCCGAAGCAGTTGGATTTCCTGGGTCAGGAGTTTGAGACCAGCCTGGCCAACACGGTGAAACCCTGTCTCTACTAAAAATACAAAAATTAGCCTGATGTGGTGGTGTGCACCTGTAATCCCAGCTACTCAGGAGGCTGGGGCAGGAGAATCACTTGAACTCAGGAGGGATCCTAGGAGTCAAAGCTTGCAGTAAGCTGAGATTGCACCACTGCACTGCAGCCTAACCTGGGTGACAGAGCGAGACTTCATCTCAAAAACAAACCAAAAACTTGAACAGGTATATTCATAGTGGCACTATTCACAGTGGCCAAAAGGAAGAAGCAACTTAAGCGTCCATCAACTGAATGAATAAACAAAATGTGTTTTATCCATACAATAGAATATGATTCAAACATTAAAAATAATGAAGCACTGAAACAAATGAACTATAACATAGATGAACCTTGAAAACACTACGCTAAGTGAAAAAAGCTAGTCACAAACGCCCACTTACTATATAATTCCTTTTATCTGAAATGTCCAGAAGTGGGAAAATTCATAAAACAGAAAGCAGATCAGTGGTTGCTGAGATCTTGGGGAAGGGGAAATAGGGAATGACTGCTAATGGGTGTAGAGTCTCCTTTGGGAGTGATGAAATGTTCTGGAACTACATAATAGCAGTGGTTGCAAACATTATGAATGTACTAAAAGCCACTTACTGTGCATGCTAAAATAGTGAATTCTGTGTTATGTGACTTTTACCACAATTAAACACTTCTTTAAAAAACATGACAGTCCCAGGCAAAGTGGGACGAGTTGGTCACCCTATGACTAGCATCCACACTCGTAAGGAAACCAGGCTCAACTGTATGGTAAGGGAAGAGCACGATACTGAGAGATGCCATGCCAAGCTCCATGTTTTAGTGGAGAGGACCTGAGTCAGAGGACTGGGTGTCATAACCCATTTCACCCCTCACACAGGAACCTAAAGGTTGTGGAATCCTCTGCTCGGTAGAGCTGGGGTCACCCTAACCCTGCCACATCAGACCCAGGGTCTCGACAGATAACACGTGGTGTTAGATAGATGGGGGAGACTCGACCAGTCATTAGCTATTCCTTAAAAACTTCTGCTCATTTGATCACCTCTAATAAAGGTTCTCTGGCTGTGAATCCAGACTACCCCTCCCTGGGATCTCTGGGTTTGGAATGGGAGATTCATGAGAAGTTGCTATAGGCATCTGGAATCCAGCCAGTGAGTTTTCAAGCCACCTCAAGGGCCCTTGCTCCTTTGTTGCCCTGTGTCTCCTCCCTTTGACCTACAGAGTCTCAGTTTCACTTTCTGTTTAACCTATTCTTGGACCTTGATTCTCAATACCCAACTTTTGCTCATCAATTGATAATGGGAGAAATGTTGGCTTCTGTCTAGTCCTGGGCTCCCACAGAGCTGAGCAAGGATATTCCTCTGCCCCAAGTGCCAGAGGCAGGAGATTAGACAGGGATGACAGTTAAGGGGTTACTAGTATTAGGAAAATCATTAAAATGAGCTGTAACTAGGTAAAAAAGAAAAAGCTAGAAATGTGGTTTCACTGGATAAAAGCACTAATAAGTGAAGCATTCATGAAAATGTTTATCATCTATATTTAATTGCTCTGTAGCATAACACGATTATGTGTATTGGTAAATATGTATTGTATTAATATATTGTCACTTTAGATTTACCCGGTTAACCCTCTGTGAGTTTACTCAGCCTTCATAATTTATGGCTCATGAAGCATGGTCATCTGCTTCCAACCTAGAAAATTAGTGGGCCTATGCCTCAGGCTTATGAGCTATCAGTTCTACGCCTTGACATTGCACTTGGTGATGCAGGGCAGAAGTAGTTTGGTGGTTTCTCAGCCCAAGGTTGAGTAAACAGATGTCCCGGAGTTGATTTTCCCCAGAATAATTGCATACAATGAGCACAAATGTTTAATTAATCAGGAATCTTGTGCTTATTATCTTTTCTCTGGGCTTCCACTGATAATGACCCAGAGGAAAGTTCTTTTCCTTTGTGGGAATGATATTTTATTTAAAGGTTTTCATTTCATCATCTGATCCTCCCCCCAACCCCCTTTTCTAGTAAAAGAAAGAGAAAGAAACTGACTGAATGAATACCTGGAACACCAACAAAAGAAAGGAACACCCAAGCTTGTGACTGCAGAGAGGCAGTGATGCAGCTGGGCGGAGGGCATCTCCACCACTCAGGTCAGTCTCCAAACCATGCTGAACTCAGAATAATTTAATGTTTTATATTCACTTGATGCGAACTTTTCTCCGCAAAATCAATGTTGCAAGGAAGGAAAGTGAGTTAAGCAAATGTTTAACATACAAGGAAGTGGAAAGGCACTTGTGTATGAAGACAGGTTTGAGTTTTCAAGACTGAGCATTGCAGTCCAGGCTGATTCCCTAATGAAGGGCCTACTCGCCAAGCCTGGTGCGCAGCACAAAACATTAATCAGGACATTGTTTGCATTAAAGGGCTGAGTTTTCCAGTGGGTAATCATCAGGGAAACCCAGTGAAGGGCAAACAAGGACGGCAGCTCTGATTAATTAAACATCTGCACCGGGGCTAAAGCAAGACTTACCCTGTTGGTTGTAGAAGAGCCGTTGATATTAATGCCACACGTGGAATTGGGAAATATCGTTTGCTGAAATCCTGTCTGTGTGGAAAGCTCCACATTCAGAGCATATCAAGTTATATCTTTCTGTATTATTTCAGCTGCTTCCTGTGCCACAAGATGTAAGGAGTACTGGGCAGAGTAATGGTATACTTAGCTTATCCCTTCAAGAAGGCAGCATTTGAACTAGCCTTGACACATAGGTTAAATTTGGCATCTGGGTGAAGGCTGTACTGTGAAGGGCATTCCAGGGAGTGGGGGGCCAGCATGAGCAAAAACAGGAGCTATGTCTTCATGGCCATGAATCTTGGTCTGATTGGAGCTCAGGGACTGGAAAGTCAGTGAGAATCAATATTGCAAATGGTATGTCCTAATGCCACACACTGAGGTTCAATGTAAAAACCATGGAGCTATTGGAAGCTTCTTCAGTGGTGGATGGGTGGCATGACCACAGTGTTCTCAGAAGAGTGATTTGGAGTAGTGGGGAAGATGGATGTCTGCGTAGGAGAGAGACCAACCTGGAGAAGGATCTGTTAAGATGGTACCCAGCAATGTAGGTCCTAAAGCAGACCAAAGTAGATCTAGTTCAAAAGAGAAAGGATTTTCACAGATAAAGTATACTACAAAAAGAGCTACAATGAGGGTTGCCAGATAAAATATAAGACACTTATATTTGGACACACTGATACTAAATATTATTTGTTGTTTTATCTGAAATAAAAACTTACTTGTCATCCTTTTTTTTTGTTAAGTCTGGCAGCCCCAGCTCCTGTCAGTTACCTGGTGTGGCAGCTCTGAGAATGCACCTTCCAGATCTCCAACTGCAGGGAGAATCATTCATTAACTGAGGCCTCAGCTTCTGTATTCTGAAATTGCTTCATTTGTCCCAAGCCTGTGCTTCCCGTGGGTGGCTCTCAGTCAGTGACTTGGCATGGCAGGGATGCTAGGCATGGGACCTCTCTGATGGGTGACTTTGGCTCCAGGACTTCCCCTAGTATTACACTGCAGTCTAAGATACTTCCACCCACCTTGCCTTCCTTCTCTCTCTCCTTTAATGGAGTCACATCCCTGCTGTAGTCTGACAGCTCTCCAGCCTCTGTTGGCTCCTTTTTCTCTAGGGGCTTGCCCTCGTAAAAAGCTTTTCACACAGAGCCCCTTCTTGGCCTCTTCTTCTAAAAAGACCCAGAGTAATGTATCTAGTGTCCCTATGGAAGATGGCAGGCACTGTGTCAAGAAAATTTAAAATTTTTAGATGTGGACTAGGAACAAGTGAGGGCTGTAAGGCAAAAAATGATAAAAGGAGAGGAGAGAGAGGACTTAGAGGGGGGCAACATTTTCTGATTTGGGTGTGTTTTACTTAGTCCTTGTTGAGTGCACACCCAAATCATGCATAATATGTTTTAAAATGCCCATAATTCTTGCCCACAAAAATTCTGATTTAGGTCTTAGGTCTTAGATGATTCAGACGTCTGTGATCCTGATGTTCCCCTCCTGGTTGAGAAACCTTGTTTTAAAGGACTTAGGTCAGAGATGGTAAATAGATTTTGTCTCTAGAGGAACTCTGATAAATTGGTGATACTTGGAGGGCTGTGCTGACAAAAGCTGTGTGGCCACATCTGGGCTCAGGGGAAAATATCTGGGATTGATTAGGATGGTCTGGTAAGGTTGAGGGAATAGGGACAGTAGGAGTGCTCTGTATTTGTCAGGCCTGCCTACGTTGGTGGAGCTATTAAAGCCATCATCCTATGCCTGAAAGGAGGCTATTGCTGTAGTCTGGGAAAGAAGCAGAAGGGCCTGAAGTATAGTTGAGGCTGTCAGGGGTTAGAAAGGGAAAGATAGGGAGGTAAATGTGACATTTTTGGAGCTAGGAGAAAGACTTGGGAACCCAATTGGTGCACAAAGTAAAGATGAGAAAGACTCAGATAAGATTCTGAGGTTTCAATGACTGAGGGGTGTGTATGTGTTCAACTAGCTGGCCATAGCTCCTTGCCAACTGGACTAAGTCTTAGTTTGGGCTGTTACGGCAAAGTACCTTAATTAGGGTAGTTTATAAATAGAACTTTCTTTCCCATAGTTCTGGAGACTGGGAAGTTCGATATCAAGGCTCTGTCATATTTGGTGCCTGGTTAGGGGCTATTCCTCATTGATAGCACCTTTTATTTGTGTTCATATGGCAGAAAGGCAAGAGGGCAAGGTAGCTCTCTGGGGCCTCTTTTTAAGGGCACTAATCCCATTCATGAGGAGAGAATCCCCATGACCTAATCATCTCCCAAAGACCCCATCTTTAATACCATCACCTTGGTGATTTGGTGTCAACACATACATTTTGAGGTGAGGGCACAAACATTTAGACAACAGCAGACTGGTGATTTGAGTTCCTCTCTATATACGTCATAGCAGTAGCAGCAGCAGTAGTGGTCATCATCAGTCTTTTTATTTCCTAGTTCATTAGACCTCTGTTGTTTTATATGAATGGCATATTTAAATGAATAGATAAATGTAAAGATTCATATTTAGTTATGTACATATTTGTTTAGATATAAAAATGTGTATAGAAATTTTATCTATTCTGAAGCACTTTACAAGATTTTTTTACATAGTCTATAGGTGTGTACTGTTCAATTTATCTTTACTAGAAAAAGAATGTGTTGATTTAAAGTGGATTTAGATTAAGAATATGAACATTTGATGTGCAAAAGTAGCAGTGTGTATGGTGTGTTAAGGACAAAAGAACATCTGTCTGGAGGTGCCTCTCACTAGGAGGTCCCATGCTTGGTCAGGCACGCACCCACAGGGAGGGGGAGAGGTGACAGAGGCTGTGGGATTGTGACCACAGAATGCAGAGGACCTGAGTCATTTCCCTTCCCGCGCTGCAGGCCATGGTTTGTGGTGGCAGCTCACCACGCTGGCCAAGAGTTTGCCTCTTCTACCATTCCCACTCCATGTGATCTCTTCCCAAGGTGCCAGCTCCTGGCTTACCATCTGGGGGGACGCAGACATTTTTTCAAGAGGGTGGAGGGGGAAAATCAACATGAAGATTAATGGACTTCAAAGCAGAAAGAGAATGAAAATACTGGAAACCTCTGCCTGTGATTCAGCATTTAGGGGCACAAGAATACAATGGAGACAAAGAAGAAGAGCCAAGTCGAGTTCTGAGGCCAGAGCTTTGAGTTTAAGAAGTCACTTAGAGACCTCGCCTTATGCAACATAGCCATGAAATTAGTGGTTGACTGTCGCCTACTTTCTCTTCTTTTTGAATGCTGGTGAGGGGCTTAGGTTTAAGATGAATTTTATGTTTAGGAGCATTCATTTGAAAATAGGTTTTTCAGCCTGCATTTGTAAAAATAGCTTCTCCCAACCAGAACACCAACGCATGTTCCACACATATGGACATTCTATGGGATAACATGCTACTGAATACTACACAAAAGTAAATTATTAACCTCATTTTAAGTAGCACAGGAAATTTTTAGTGACTTGTAAATCCAATGTTTTACACCCGAAAAAGGTGAAAGAATGTTCACGACAAATCTAACGTGTTAAGTTGCATATACATGGACCAGCAGATCCACTCGTCACTGCAGATGCTGGCAGTCATCTAGCCAGACTAGAGTCACAGTGTTTACTGTGATATGCCAAATTGCCTGAATCTGCTGCACCCTGATTTCTCTCTAAAAAACCAAGTTGTCATGGTCAGGGAGCTGCTCCCTCAATTGGATCTGTACAGGGCTTTAGGGAAAGCGAATGGCCAGTTAAGCTAATCACAGGTGTGAATTCCTTATGGGCCCCCCTGAGGACAGCCCAGAGAATGCGTTTCCCAGCTGCAAGAGGTACACTGAATTATGATATGTAACCACTTCTTGAGGGGTTGATATGATTCCCTGGCTGCCAAACAGGGCCATTTTTGATGAGGATCCACTAGAAGGCACATGTTGAGGTGGGCTAGCTACTGTACAGCATGGTCCATGAGCACGCTCTCCACCCCCAGGGCTTTGTGGGTTGCGGCAGCCCCCAGGATCCATCTGTACAAGCAGCCCCCAGAGCAGGGCAGGGACCAAGCTCGCCCCTGCTCAGTTCCCACTGCTTACTCTCCAGCAGGGAAGCATGGCCAGTGCTGCTCAACTCACCAAATGGTGCCAAACAGGCCCTGAGAGCAACATATTCAAAGGCCTTTTTGTCTAGGAATGCATCCGTGCTGAGGAAGGGAATGTTATGCGTGGCATGCACGGATGGGCTTTCAACCCACCCAAGTCCAAACCTTATTTTCTCTCTGGGAGAGAGGAGGGTGGCAGGAGAGGAAGCCAAGAGGGCAGGATGCTGCCAACATTCAAGCGGGAAGGGCCCTGCTCTGGAATGAGCACATTGGCAGAGGAATGCATTTTAGAAATGTTGTGGTGAGTGAGACACCAAGGTTTATTTTAAAATGAAAGATTTATGAAAACAGCCTGATACCTGAGGGAAAAAAAGAGATGAGAGTTGAAATAGATTATGGTTTGCAAGCTTGGATGACGTGGAACATGAGAGAGCAATGTGGAGGACTGGCAGGGAGGAGAAGGGCCACTGGCCGTGGGTGAGAGTTCGGGGAGGGCACTGGGGGGCATAGGTGGCCAGTCTGGGATCCAGTTTCTCATCCTACTTCCACATTAGTTTCCCTGACCTGGGAGTGCTTTCTCACCTGTACAGGGAAGTGGGGGACAAGACACATTGTTGCAAGGTACACATATCCAGGTTGGCTCCAAGGAGCAGACAGAGACCTTTTTTGTTTGTTTTTTAGAGACAGGGTCTTGCTCTATTACCCAGGCCGGAGTGCAGTGGCACCATCATAGCTCATAGCAGCCCCAAATTCCTGGGCTTGAGTGATCCTCCCTCCTAGGCCTCCAAAGTGCTGGGATTTCAGGCGTGAGCCACCATGCCTGGCCAACAGAGAACTTACTGTAAGGATGAAGATTAGCTCCTAGAACCTGAGGAAGGGGTGAGAATCAGGGCAGCTGTAGGGATGTGGCAAAACATGGACAAATGGCAGGCTCTGCAGGGCCTGGATTCCAGGTTTAGTGAGCTCTCAAAGTCCTCTGCCCTAGTACAGCTCCCCCGCAAGATCCACATTCTCAGAAGGGCAATTCTAGCTGGTCTAGCATGGGTCATGTTCTCACCTGCTGACCAGACGAGGGCACCCGAACTATGAGCCAGGGAAGAGAGGTTCCCAGAAGAGGATTGAGGGAACTGGAGCGGGACAACAGAAACACCAGTGTCCACTGTGCAGGGTTAGAAGAAAACCACAAGCAGGCATCACCTCAATACCATGGAGTCATGGAAACAAGGGAAGGCTCTAGAATGTGTCTGTAGTACTGCTTTGTATGTGCTATTGCAGGGGTCCCCAACCCCTGGGCCATGGACTGGTACCAGTTTGTGGCCTGTTAGGAACTGGACTGCACAGCAGGAGGTGAGTAGTAGGAGAGCGATGGAAGCTTCATCTGTATTTACAACCACTCCCCCATTGCTCGCATTAAGGTCTGAGCTCCACCTCCTATCAGAACAGCAGCACCATTAGATTCTCATGGGAGTGCGAGCCTTGTTGTGAACTGCACATGGGAGGGATCTGGGTTGTGTTCCTTATGATAATCTAATGCCTGATGGTCTGTCGCTCTCTCACATCACCCCCAGATGGGACCACCTAGTTGCAAGAAAACAAGTTCAGGGCTCCCACTGATTCTACACTATGGTGAGTTGTATAATTATTTCCTTATATATTACAATGTAACAATAATAGAAACCTAGCACAATAAATCTAATGCGCTTGAACCATCCCGAAACCATCCCCCTACTCTCCACCCCTTGTCCGTGGAAAAATTGTCTTACACAAAAAATTGTCCCTGGTGCCAAAAAGGTTGGGAAGCGCTGTGTTACTGTATTAACCTCCCACAGTCTCCCTGAGAGAGAAGAAACTGAGGACAGAGAGGCTCAGGAAATTGGGTTCTCCCAACATCCTGTGCTAAGACCATGTGGCGGGGCCCCAAGGGCAGGTGTGCCTCCTGGTTGTCAGTAGTGCCCACACAGGGAGCTCAAGGGAGGAGGGGGAGCACAATGGTGTCTTCCAGCCTGAGGCTGCCCCAGAGTTCTGCATGCTTCATATGTGCACAACAGAATTTTTCACCTAAGCTTCTTAATATAAGTTTGAAGATCAAGTGCTTATCTCATATGTTACATATTTTCGGGAATGCTGGAAGAGAGAAAACATGCCACCTAGTAGCGTTTCCAGAAAGAATTAGCTGGGGAAAGGAAGCTGCAACATGCACTGACAGGGGCTAGGTTCAGTCACTGGCTTTGGGTCGCTGCAGCGCCCTCTTCTTTCTGTAGCAAGACGCGTGGTTTTACTTGCATTGGAGTTCCCACCATCAGCGTCTATCAGCCTTTCTTACAAAGAGATGCAAAGATTTAACGGTTTCAGGCGGGAGGCCGCCTAATTTGACACACATTTGACACACACATTTGACACATTCTGCACATTCTTGTACTTGAATAACACCACCTGTAGGCTGGTGAGATGGCATTTTCAACGGGTGGTAAACTGCCCTTTTTAGCTGATTGTGGGAAGGGAGATCTCATACATTTTTTCCACAGTAATATGATTTCAGCTGAGAACAACTGCAGGAGCCACTGTTGGGAATGCAACCAAGGTTCAATGTGGAGGTCATTATTGGTATTAGACGTTTCAGTGTGTGTGACATAGTTGGTTCTCTTGAACTCCTCAAGGAAGCCTCCTGTTGTGAGTTCTGTCCAACAGAATGGACAGGGGACCAGCCTTCTCACCACTGCCCCAATCCTGGGGGACAGGTGGCTTGAGTGTTTCAAAGAGCTAATATAGCCTGAGACTTTACCTATCAAAGCTTCCCTGGATCTCAGGTTGGCACTACAATCATCTTTTTCATGTTGTGGGCTTTATTCTCCAGAGTTTTTACATGTGGAGTCCTCCTTTAGTTTTCAAATTTTGTGGACCCAAGGGTTAACTTGGAGAGTGAGGTCTATCCTCCCCTATCCCCAAGCCAAACTTAATAAATACACAATTGAGAAGAAACATAGTACACTTGATATGCAAAGACAGTTTCAGATTGAGTCTGCCAGCCCCCATCTTTCAACCACATGGCTACCCCTAAGATCTTTGGCAAATCAAATGAATTATACACTGAGAATAAAAGAAAAACTTAGGTAAGGCAGCATTTTGTAAGGGAACTGTTTTCTCAGCTCCCAGGTTTTGACGGCAGCTCTCGCTAATCCAGATACCTATTTATAATAGCATTTGGAGAGATCCTTCAAATTGGGTCTTAAAAACAAAAAGAACATATGAAGAAAGAATCTACAGGAGGATTTGAACTATATATATGTTAATACATAATTAACATGGGCATTATTATTTATAAAAAACACAGTGGATCCCTTTAAAAAATTTCAGTTCCTTCCCCCTAAGTCCCTTATGCAGTTATGCCTAAGAGAATTGTCTTCTTTCTTGTGGTGTGCACTGTCTCTTAATTTAACACCCAAGTTCACAGATTACTTCCTGCCATATGGTCTGTGGGGGAATGTCACCACCTGTGACGGGGCTCTTATTTATGAACTGAGGAACATTCTCCATCTTGTTATGTGGGCTAATTCAAAATCCATTCCAAGTCCCAAGCCTTTATGATGATTTCTAAAGAGATTACTTTCCTCCAGCATTCTTTGCTTACTGCCTGCTTCTAGTTACTTATTTCTCGGGGATTTATCTTTCTTCGGCACGGCCTTGTAGCTTTCTGTTTCTCTGAATATTTTCTCCCTGTGGCTTCTGTGTGTTTCATTCTCCCCTTACTGAAAATTAGAGGAGGGGTTGATATTTGTTCCAACAAATATTTATTCAGTATCCAGTATGTCAGTCACTGGGCTAGGTGTTGTGTGGAAGAGTAACCTCCAAATTTGATCAGAGTTGAAAATAAATTCTACCGCTATGCAGAAACATGCTCACCTTGATGTTTCCTGTGAAACACTATCAACATCTTCCCTGGTTACAACAGCTGACTCTTACCTTCAATAATTTTGTGCCCACCAGGCGCGGTGGCTCACACTTGTAATCCCAGCAGTTTGGGAGGCCGAAGTGGGCAGATCACGAGGTCATAAGTTGGAGGCCAGCCTGGCCAACATGGTGAAACCCTGTCTCTACTAAAAATACAAAACTTAGCTGGGCATGGTGGCACGTGCCTGTAATCCCAGCTACTTGGAAGGCTGAAGTAGGAGAATTGCTTGAACTGGGACCCAGAGGCAGAGACTGCAGTGAGCCAAGATCACGCCACTGCACTCCAGCCTGGGCTACAGACTGAAACTCCGTCTCAAAATAATAGTAATAATAATAATAATAATAGTAATAATTTTGTGCCCACAGCTGGGGCTACACAATCATTGATGGCATAGCTCCATACAAGAGAAGTGTTGAAGAAAAGTTATTGGTTGCAGAGATATTAATTATTTCCTCTAATGATCATTTATTCTCTTCCTCTAGGCCCTTTTGCCAAAAAGTTCTCTCTCCGTAGACCAACAGGAAGTTCCCTAAGTACTATGAGACCTTGTCTCTGTCTATAGCTGGCTTCATTGGACATGGATTCCTCACCCAAAGGGAGGAAGACACAGAAACTATGTTAGTTGTCTTGGGAACGTGAATTGAAAAGGCAAGTATTTGTGAATGCTGAGACCTACCTACATTTTGTGGTTTCCACCATGACCCAAGAACAGGCCAAGAAAGCCATCAGCACAGGGAGACAAAAAAGAAATTTCTGTATTTTAACCAGCATAAAAAAAATGCGTCTCAACCGTCAGTCACGAATTCTGAACCAAGAATCCAATGCCTTACTTGGGTTTGAGGTTTGAATTTACACTACAGATGTGGTCTAGGAATATCTGAGATGAGATATTGACATAAAAATGTGATTCTATACTATTCAGCCATAAAAAGGAATGAAATCCTGTCATTCACAGCAACATGGATGAGCCTGGGGGACCTCATGTTAAGTGAAATAAGTCAGGCACAGAAAGACAAATACTGCGCGTTCTCAATTGTGGGGGCTGAAAAAGTTGTGCTCATAGAAATAAAGAGTGGGATTCTAGGATGGAGGATGGGGAGGAAAGGATGGTTATAGATACAAAATTACAGCTAGATAGAATAAGTTCTAATGATCTGTATAGCATTGTAGGATAACCCTAGTTAACAATAATTTATTATATATTTTCAAATAGCTAGAAGAGAGGATTTTGAATGTTCCCAACACAGAGAATGATGTGTTTGAGGTGATGAATATTCTATTTACCCTGAATTGGTCATTACATATTTCATACATATATCAAATTGACACTCAGTACCCAAGAAATATGTACAATTATCACATGTCAATTAAAAATAAATAGTTGAATAAATGTGATTCTAGGCATGATGCCATGCAATCATGAACCAAGCACAAAACTCTCTAATAGGTCATATATTCAACCCAGCCCACACAAGATCCCCTGAATAGATAAAGTTCCACTGAAGATGATCTCAGCTTCCAAAAATATGAAGTATATTAGGAAATGATTCCCCATGAGAGAGAACCAATTGATAGAATACACATCAGGATCAGATCCCCAGTCACTTCAGATAATAGATGTATTATATAGACTATAAGTGTGTTTAAAGTGATTCAAGGCATAAAATTAGAATTGAAAACATAATAAATAATGACAAATATATAAGGTAGCATAAAAAAAAAGATTTGAAAAAGAAACAAATAAAACTTCTAGAAGTAATAAATGTGGTCATCAATTTTAATGGATTAGACATGGTTAAAGGAAATAGTAGTAAACTGGAAGAGATCTAATTCCAATTCAGAAGGCATCACAAAAACATAAACATGTGAGGGAGTAACTAAAGATATGGAAGGAAGAATGAGAAAGAATAAGAGTTTAAAAGAAGAAATAGAAAATGAAGAAGAAATATTCAGAGACAAAAAGGACTGAGAATTTTTTTACAATGGCTAAAAGATAAATATAATGGGATTCAGAAAGTACAGTAAGCCATGAGCTGAACAAGTAAGTGTGAATTCAAATGTCAAGTCCACTATAATGAAATTGCAAAATACTGATGGTGAAAAGTTCTTAAAGCAATTAAGATTTTTTTGGTAAGAAATATAATTAGACAGCCAGCAGATTTCTTAACAGCAACAACAGAAACCAAAAGTTAGTAAGATGACATACCCAAAGCACTAAGAAAAATCACTGTCAGTTTGCAATTATATATCCAGCTAAACTATTGCTCAACAACACATATAAAATTAAGGTTTTATTTGGTTTGGTCACCAAAAACTCTTGTAAAGTAATTGCTAAGGGGTTTATTTCAAGTAGAAGAAAATTGAACTAAAAAGGAAGGGATGAGCTCTAAGAGGGGAAGTTAAATTTAAACAAACATTTGTCTATAGAAGTTAATAATATTGACAGATTTTAAAGGCATAAAAGTGAAAATGAGATATCTGACAACAATAGTAGATAAAATGGGTGGGAGCTGTTTGGAGCTCTGAAGATTGTTAGGTGAGTAGAGATGACACTTTGTACTTTTCAAAGTCAAGTATGTGTGTTAAAAATGTGAGGATAACATCTAAAAAGTCTGTATGTATATACAGAAATACAAATAAGACTGATAATTACCAAATCAGTAGAATAGGAAAAGAGGAAATAAAGAAAATGGAATCAATTCCACTAAAAGTTTGGAAAAAGAAAGCAAAGATCATATATAGCAAGGTAAATACAAAGCCCAAACTAAAGTGGCAGAAATAAACCCTAAATAAATGTAAATGAACTAAATGTATCTGTTAAAACACAGAGATTCTTAACTTGGATGAAAAAATAAAAATCTATATGGTTTTATAAGAGAAAATATAAGGGCAAAGAAAACAAAAACAGAAAAAAAAATAGAAAAGACCTATCAGGCAAAAAAAAAAGCTGAATATAGTTATATTTATGCCAAACTAAAGGGCAAAATTCATGATTATTGATAAAGATTATTATAAAAATGTAACAATTCTAGTACATATATGATAGTCTCAAATAAAAAGCAAAACTTGAAATCCCAAGAGGAACTGACAAATTACAATCATAGTAGATGTTTTAACACATCTGTCTCAGGGAAGTACAGCTGACTTTAAAAATTAGTGATGAAGACTTTTCAATAAGTCATTTTAGGAATGATAATGACAGTTGTCCAAACAGTGCTTCTGGTTCCAGCCCAATGAGGTGTAGAGTCCTTCTTAGGCAAACTTTCCATAGTAAACTCCTATGGGGAGGAGGGAGCAGGATTCTCTGACCTTCGCTGTCACCTGTGCAGGACTCCCTCTTGTGGCTGAAGCCCCTATTCTAGTCTTGACTCAGGGAGGGGGTGATTTTGGCACGTGAGTGCTGTTATGTAACTTGGCTACGATTTTTTTTCCTTCTGCTTTTTAAGTTAGTGCAAGCTAGTGTGGCCTCAAGATTCCTTGCACACAGCTGAGACAGCAGAAAGTTACATGCGTTAGTTAGGATGCAGGCTAAATGGCTGTCACAAAGACAGGGGAGAATACAGTGGCTCAGAGGAGGCTGATTATTTCTACCCCCGCAGTCTAGGTTCCCTGCAGGTCGGTAACCCCAGGCAGGTAGGTGGGGACTGTCCCGTAAAATCACCCAGCTTCCTTCTATTGTGTTGCTCCAGTAGCCCCTAATGTTGTCCTCTTCCTCATTCTTATGTCTGCATTCCAACTCATGGGAAGGGCAAGCAGCTACTTTAAAAAGATGTGACCCAGAATTTGCACACATTACTCCCACTCATGTCCCTCTCCTTGGAAATCAGTCATATGGCCCCCCTGAGCTACATGGGTGTCTGGGAAATACCATCTCCAGCCAGGCAGCCATATTCTTTGCTCCTGTGTGTGTGTGTAATTGGAGGAGGAGGTTAGGGGAGGTGTGTTCATTCTATTGCCAGTAGGAAGGAGATTGGACCGGATGACAGAAGAAAATGAGCAGTATCTGCCACAGCATACAAGTTTCTTTCTAATCATCACCTACTTATTACATGTGAGGGACACTGGAACCTTTCAGAATCTTAAGTTTTATCATCTAGAAAACTGCACCTCACAGAGTTGTTATTAATGGCAATCAAGATGAAGGGAGAGAAGATAAGGGCCAGCTGGGTGCCCTGTTAGCCCCTCACTCTGCAGTTCCTCCTCTGCATAGCACAGAGGCCCCTAGCCAGACGCACACTCCACCACAGAGCCACAGGCATCATGTTGGAGGCTGGCCAACACTTTGCCCAGTCCTGCCTCTGTTCCTGGAGCCCCTCCTTCCTTATCCTGATCCCCCCCATTTCTCCTTCCTGCCTCTCCCCAGTGAAGGGATTCTGCAGACTGATGGACTGTCATCCAGAAGGTGGAGGCAGACCCCAGATCCCTGAGTTCTTGAAGGAAAGGGATTAATGAGCCCTCAGAGTTGTCTCGGGGCTGGAGCTCATCCCGGTGCCTGCTCCGGCTGGGACGGCCCACCGCAGAGAGAAAGGCAGGCAGCTGCAAAGCTTTGGTCATGCTGCCCCATAGGTGACCTGTCAGGTTTTGTTTGTGACTGTTTGTGCCCAGTGGTGCAGGTCACACGCTGAGCTCCTCCCAGGAATTTGATTGTTTGCAGTCGTAAAGTGCAGGAGCTTGGATCTGTCCAAGCAGAGGGTTAAATCATAGAGTGTTTTACAAGAGCAGCTATAGGGAATGCCTTGTTTTCTCCTTATATGGCTATTTTTCTCAGTCCAGAATCCCAGGGTGTGTTTTACGTGGTTGAAATACACAAATGGAGTCACAGTCTTAGCCAAACATGCTATGTGGCTTTAAAATTAACAAGCTTCTCTCTACTTCTGTACCCCAAACACACATTCACATGCACAGGTCTGTTGAAACTCTGCAAAGATACTCTCCTTTTTTTTTTTCAGCCAAAAAATATTTGATGGGGGTGAATTTCTACAATTCCCTTGCTTTATGCATGAGAAATATTTCTTTTGAGGATAGTCATTTGCAAGCTTGTGGGTAAAATCTAAGTATCAAGTTTTTAATGAGTGGCTACTGTGTGGGTAGCTAGCTCTAGGATATAAAGACAGAATGGGGATGCTCAACATTAAAATATGACAAAGCAAGATGTTTAATGAAAGTTCAAGATGACACTGGGCAAAGTAGCAGAAGGCAACACTAGGTGAGTAAGCACATGAGCTTCCTCTGCCACAGGGGCTCAGAGGAAGGAGAAATCTGTTAGATGGATGTGTTCAGGACAGATTTCATGGAAGAAGTGGAGTTTTGAGCTAGTTGGATTTGGCCAACTAGATCAGTGGGAGTGGGGAGGCATTTGGGTGCAGGGAAAAGGCCTGAGGGAAAATGCAGAGGAAATAAACTGAAGAAGCTTTTAGAAGACAGCGAATAATCCAGTGTCTAGAGCAAATGGCTCATGTGAGAAAAAAGGAAGCTTAGGTGGGCAAGACAGGCTGAGGCTGGGAATGTTGTGTGCAAGTCAGGCGAAGAAGCAGGGCTTTTGGTTTCATGGTAAAGGGAAGTCAGTGAAGACTTTTTAGTTCTTATTTTGATCTGAACCAGGTGTCTGAGTTCCAGGATTTCCAATAATTTATATTTCCAAAGGTTATATTTTTCTTTTAGCCTACCTTAGTGATATCACTTAACCCAGAAAACTAGGATTGGATTAATTAAATATGATGTTTGGATATTGAAAATAAGAGGGCTTATCGAAATTTCCTTATTGGTGATTTCATAAATGAGAAATACAGAAATATGTTGAATATAGTTCTTGGCCATACCTTCTGGAACACAGACTATGAACTCAGGTTTTGCAGAGAAAAGTTGAATGACCAACTTTCATTCTTTGTGGGCAGAGGAGGAAATTTTGGAGAAAAAATTTGGCATCGGGTTCAGATCCAGAAACACCATATTTTGAGCAAGTTTGGATGAAAATGTGCATTTCAGGGGCATTTGAAGATGAAACCTGGCATGGGAATTATGTTCCCCAAAGCCCACTTTCTGAGTCTCATTCAGTCTTCATTTTGGTTTTCTTTCAGAGGTAAAGCTGAAATTATTGTGCATATTATAATTGCAAAGAAACTGCCACAGAGTTTTAATGACTTTCCCAGACTCGGTCAGCTAGTTTGTGGTGGAGCAAGACTCTTGCAAAGCTGGTGGGATCCAGGCAGCATCTCTGGAGTAGTAAGCTGGCAGTGGGCGGGCTCCAGTGGATTAGAGGCAGAGACATACAGTCAAGGAGGCAATCAAATTAGACCAGAGAGCCTGTTGTAGCCAGGCAGGTGTGAGATGGTAACAACTGGGAATGAGGCATGAAAGAGAAAGCCCTTGTGAAGAGGATCATGACGATTCTGGCCTGAAAGAAGAGGGCCCTGTCAACCTAATAGGCAGCCTCTGGAGGCCAGGTGGCAGGGAGGGCTTCTGGGCAGGACCAGCTTCAGCAAAGACTGAACGAATGAAGTCATTTAGTTCCCCCAGGGACCTTGAGCAAGTCACTTGATTTTTCTGAGCCTCATCTTCTTCCTGTGCTAAATAAAGTGAATTATAACACCTGAGGACAAAGTGTTAAGAGGATTAAATGAGAAGGCTGGACGAAGCATCTAGCTCAGTCTCTGGAACACATCTGAGTTCAATACAGATTTTTGGAATGGGTGCCGTCAAGAACTGTCAAGCTAGCAATGCTATGGAGACCTGTGGCTTCTCTAGGGATAAGGGGGGTGATGGGGTTTATGTCCAAGAACAAAAGAGAGGTTCCAAGGAAAAGTGTCTTGGAGAATAACTCTCTTTTTTGTTTTCATTTCTAATAGTTCATTAAAGAAGTTGAGGGAAAATACACACACATGTACAGACACCAGATAAAACTGAATGCTTCCTTCTGCTGGTGACATGCTGTAGATGAGCGAAGTGCACCAAGGACAGTAGGTGCCCTTTGTGGGCCTTTCGAGGGTCATTTGAGATGATACTATTTTCCTGCTTTAAAACTTCCTTCTTTAGTGCTTGCAGTGGGAGATGGTGAAGCCAGAGAGATTAGGGGAAAAAACAGGATACATATGGGTTCTATATAATTATTTACTATCAAAATACGTATTATTTGCAAATGTTTATTATAAAATCCATTGTGTAATACAACTCATTCTTACATGTTTTTGTGTTATTAATACCATTAATGTATCCTTGTTCTCATATCTTGGATGACTGTTGTTAATTTATTATGACTGTGTGATTTGTGTTAGGGAGCTACGTTACCAACATTTATTTGGGGTGTTGAAAAATTATAGATAAATTAGTTTTATAAGAAAATAGAATCTTGGGGGATGAGAACTGAAGCATGTAGAACCAGGCCAGTTATGAAGATGATAGCAGATTTCATAAAATCATTCTTGGAAATAAAATGTGTCCAAAAGCCCCACCAGAATATTTGTTTTGCAAGGTTCTTTTACATGTGCATTAAGTGGGCTCAGCACCAAAAGGGCCACATTTACCTGTGCCACTTCAAAGGCCAAAGGGAATCCTATTGAGGAGAGACTAGTAGGTCCCAGTGCTGGAGGAGATCTTTGGATATCAGGTGTGACTTTGTTCCTTACTTCTTTCTTGAACCTTTTCCTTACAATAGTACTTGTGGAACCTATACTATCTACCCATCTCATCATAAATTTGAGGGAGATTTCAAAAAAATCAAAGTACTGAATCTTAATGCAGGGCCATTAGGAAGAGTCAAGATCTTGTTTGGGTTTCAAAGAACAATTCAGTGCCGTGGCATCACAGATACGTCCATTTTAGTTGCAGTGACCCTTCTTCCAGGGCCTGGAATGTATGGTTAGCATAGGCAAACCTAGCTGAGGGGAGAGAGCTCAGCACTCACTAGGGAAAACAGTGCCATTTATTCTGAGAATGTGCAGAAACAGTATTTGATTGGGAAGAGGCCTTCGGTCATTTATCTCTCACTTTTAAAATGATGAGATCGATGTTTCTCCCCCAGTGGGCTGTCCCCCTTCTATTCAGCAACAATACACTACTTCTTTTCAAAGAGAAATGTGCTTCCAATAAGGGGGAAGGGAGGCTGGGGGTGGTAGTGAAGGGGATCAAGCAACTTTCATTGAAGGATTCATTTTTGATTTAAATATTTTGTTCTAATCTCCAACTTCCTTTTTAACTTGGCAGAATGACCAAAGAAAAACAATGTCCCTCCCTAGCCCAGTTTACAGGCTGCCAGAGCAGAGGATCCGGTTACTTCTTCCAAATTGTATACGTTGGGTTGTTTGATAGACTAGGTTTTTTTCTTTTACATCTATTGCTCATGTACATAGGGTTTTCTTTTAATGGCCTGTCAAAGTGGACTTTGGTGAAAAACCACAGGAGAGAAAGAAAAAAGAATGAAAAATATAGATCAAATATAGCTAGCTATTTAATACTTTTTTAAAAAAATTTTTTGGTTCTTTGAGTATGTTGTGGAAGGAATTCTCTGCAAGTGATACATCCTGTAACTGTAGGCAGATGTAATCCCCTGGCCGTGACACAGACAAAAATTTCCCTTCACATTGGAGACATTTGCAGCCATTTTGTTCCCTCCCACAAAGAGGAAGTGCACAGGGAGGAGGACGCTCTGGGCCCCATGCACTCCCTGCAATGCTCCAGAATTGTTTTTACAGTTCCCATGGTGTCCTGTGAATCTTGCCTTGGAAGGGAAAGAAGCCCACGGCGTTGCAGCCTGGGATTGGAATCTGGGCTGAATCTTCTCCAAAAGTCCTTTCTCCTTCTTGCTGCCAATTTGCCCCACTGCTTGCTTTGAGCCTAGCTTCGAACTCACCTCAAGGACACACACTGAGATTGAGTCTGTCCAATCCAGTCCCTGCTCTTTTTAGCGTTCTCTATAGTGTGTCTTGAGAGGTTACTGTTTGTGTTATAGTCATTTGGACTTGTACCTTTGCTTTGTAAATATGTAAAAAGCATATTTTTAACTTGTGGTGGAGAGTGCCTCTTCTGTGGGTATAGGAATAAATTCCTCCTTACTTAGACTAGAAATAGCTCAACGCATGACTTATTTGGGGGTCCCCCAAGGAGCACACCCTGAGACAAGGATTTGAGTGCAATGGCTCAGCTGGGAGGAATCCCAGAAGATCCTAGTAGAGGAGTGGAGAAATGAGACAGGGAAGGGAGGGGAGGCCACCAAAGGGAGTCTCATCAAGGTAGTGGCCACTTGGACAACTGGATCTTAACACAGCCCAGGAGACTTGTCAGCCTCAGCACTATTGACGTTTTAAGCTGATGATTCTTTGTTATGGGGGCTGTCTTTTGAATTGCAGAAGGCTTAGCAGCAGCCCTGACCTCTACCTGCTAGGTGCTAATAGCACTCCCTCCTCCACAGCTGATTGTCAGGGGTTGTAACAATCAAGAATGTCTCCAGATATTGCCTAGTACTCCCAGTGGGGCAAAACCACCCATGGTTTAGAACCACAGGAGCAACAGGGAACTCTAGCCATGGGTAGTCTGGCCGCCGTGCTCTGAGATGGTAAAGGGCACGGTGAGCCCTGGGGTGTCCACTGCATCCTCTTCTAGAGTCAGAGCAGCACTTTGGGAGGCTGAGGAGTGAGCAGAACTGCCCGTCACTCAGCAGACAGCTGCCGGGATGAGGCAGGACTGCCTGACATAAAACCAATGGCAATATTTGTTTTCGGTGACTCCTTTCTAACTCTGCAAGCTCCCATTAACCTGGTGTCCTCTCCTCCTTCATCCGCATAAAATTTCCTCTAAGAAAAGGTTAGATAAACTCAGGCTCTACTTCCCTGGGCTATACACATTCTCAGAGCCTGGAGAGAATTTAAGCTTAAAGGAAAACAACATTTCTTGGGCCTATTAGGAGGGAGGCAATTTCCCTCTGGGCTATCTCATTAACTCCTCAAATCAGCCCTGCATCAGAAGTCTTATTAACCCATTTTACACACTGGTTAGGTCATTCCTGTAAACACAGTTATTGAGGGCAAAGTCCAGGTTTGAATTCAACTCTCCTTGCATCTAATAAAGGGCATGGATTTTCTGTGTTCACCACGAGTTGGTGAGTGTGAGGGCAGAATACTTTAGAAAGAGGAATATTTTCAGGAGGCTCCAACACATGGATGGATGCCGAAGAAACCAACTGAGAAGTAAAGTGGGGTCCGGAGTGTGGGAACTGAGGGTTTTAGAGGAGCAGGGTGCATTAGAGCAGGCAGTGGCTGCTTTCTGAGCCCCAAACCAGAGACTTGGGTCCACAGAGCTGCGACTGTGTTCCACGCAAAGCCCCTGCAGGGCAATCTCTTCCTTCCCATGCCACTGAGAGCATTTTGGCAAAGTTCTGGCAAAAATTCTCAAAACAGCCAAATTCAATGGACATTCTTCTCCCTCCACTAGACCTTGACATTTGACACAGTAATGTGGTTTGGCTGTGTCCCCACTCAAATCTCATCTTGAATTGTAGCTTCCATAACTCACATGTGTTGTGGGAGGGACCCGGTAGGTCCTCCCACATAATTGAATCATGGAGTCAGTTTCCCCCATACTGTTCTCAGGGTAGTAATTCAGTCTCACGAGATCTGATGGTTTTATATATATATATATATTTATATATTTATATATTTTTTTTTTTTTTTTTATTGCATTTTAGGTTTTGGGGTACATGTGAAGAACATGCAAGATTGTTGCATAGGTACACACATGGCAGTGTGATTTGCTGCCTTCCTCCCCCATCACCTATATCTGGCATTTCTCCCCATGCTATCTCTCCCCAACTCCCCACCCCCCGCGTCCCTCCCCTTCCCCGCCGCAACAGACCCCAGTGTGTGATGCTCCCCTCCCTGTGTCCATGTGTTCTCCTTGTTCAACACCTGCCTATGAGTGAGAACATGCGGTGTTTGATTTCCTGTTTTCGTGTCAGTTTGCTGAGAATGATGGTTTCCAGGTTCATCCATGTTCCTACAAAGGACACAAACTCATCGTTTTTGATGGCTGCATAATATTCCATGGTGTATATGTGCCACATTTTCCCTGTCCAGTCTATCATCGATGGGCATTTGGGTTGGTTCCAGGTCTTTGCTATTGTAAACTGTGCTGCAGTGAACATTCGTGTGCATGTGTCCTTATAGTAGAACGATTTATAGTCCTTTGGATATATACCCAGCAATGGGAGATCTGATGGTTTTATAAGGGGTTTCCCTTTCGCTTGGCTCTCTCATTCTCACTTGCCTGTCCCTATGTAAGATGTGCCTTTCACCTTCCACCAGGATTGTGAGGCCTCCCCAGCCATGTGGAACTGTGAGTCCATTAAATCTCTGTTTCTTTGCAAATTACCCAGCCTCAGGTATGTCTTTATCAGCAGTGTGAAAACAGACTAATACACACAGTAAACCACTCCCTTCTGGTAATAACCTTCAATTATTCTCCAGGCATCTTACTCTCTTCTTCCCTCCCATTGCTCTGACCATTCCCTCCCAGTCCCCTTAGCTGGGTCTTCTCCCACTGCTTGCTGGTAAGCATGGCCTCTAAGGACTACATCCTTGGCCTAATTATTTTATCACTTACCACAGTTTTGCTGGATGACCTCTTAAACTGCAATATATTTAGTTCCTGAATTTAAGAATGGTAATTTTCAAGTCTGATCTCCAGCTCAGATCCTTTAGGGTAGGGAGTGGGGGTGGTATTTTCATCCAAATGTCCTCTGGGTACTTTGAACTCAACATGTACCAAGCAGAACCCAGTAGTCTCCCTCCAAGTGCCCTTAAATCTGCGCCCTCCCTGGAATCTCTTTCCAGTTGGTGGTCCATCTCTCTATGCCGCTGCCCAAGTCGGAAGTTTGGGAGTGATCCTAAACATCTGCCTTTCACCCACCCCCGCCTAACAAGCCTCATTCTACCTCCGGCATCTCCAGGTCTGTTTCCTCTGCCCTACCTCCTGCCACTGCTTTAGTACAGGAGCCTTTGGGAGTCATTCCTTGATTATCACCACAGCCCCCAGACTGGTCCCCCTGTCTCTAAAGCCCTCTTAATTATTCATCTATGGTCATTCTTTCTAAACAATATATGACCATTACCAAATCTGTTTGAAAATTTTTTTAAGTCTAACCATTTTCAGGATAAAATCCAATAGTTTATCTAGACACACCAAGTCCTCTGTTACCTGGGAAGTGGGTAAGAGTCAGAAACACCTGGATTCAAATCCTGGTACCTTGGGTAAATGACTAATTCTCTCTCCACCTCCGCTTCCTCAGTAGTAAAATAGGGATCAACCACAGTACTCATGTAATCTATAAAAAGCACTTTTAAGAGCGCCTGGCCCATATTAAGAGATCAATACATATTCTCAATCATCATTGTTGCCCAGCTTCCAGGTTGTGATAGGCATGAGGCAAGCGGACACCTGTGGAAGGGCTCTGCCCCTGCACATCCTCTCATTTATTCATCTTTGCTTCCTCATCTGACACAGCATTGGCAGCTCTCGGAGAGGCAGGGAGTGGGGATAGAGGAAGGATGAACACATTGCCTGCATCAGCGAGTTGGCCAAAGGGATGGCTCTCAGTGGAAAAGGACAGGCAAAAGAGCAAGAGTTTTGAGTCAAAGCACCAAGTGACTTACCAAGTTTTGACATTGGCTGCCAAGCTCGAACTGCGTCCTCTCCAAGAATTCACTATCCATCCTGTGAGCTTCCTTTGGAGCAAAACTAAGGGGTCTAGAGTGTTCCCAGTACATTCTGCCTGAGGGCTGAACTCGTGGGGAATGTGTAGATCCCTTATTGTATACAGATGGCATGCTGCATGGCAGTGGGGCTGGTGGGGAAAGGTGCAGGCTGGTGGTCCTCTCTCTGAGGAGGGGGCTGGCTGAGGGAAGGAGGATGGCAGGTTGCCTTGGAAGACCCCAACTTGAAGAGTAAGCTGCAGGCACCAGGTGAAGTGGGGACGGTTAATGCCAGATTCCAAATTAGTGACCTGGGGTCCTGGTACTCAGTAAGAATCACAACCCCCCTCCATTTCTTTCAGGGTCCTCCTGTGCCCCTTATCCTTTAGAGATTAAGACCACAGATTAGGGGGCAAAATGTTCAGTGTTAGAACCTCAGTTCTGCCATTTGGTAGCCAGTGTAACTTTAGGTAAGTGGGTTTATCTCTCTCTCTCTCTTCCGTTTTCTTTTTAAAAGTAAATGAATAAAGAATGGCTATTCCATAGGCAGAACAGCCGGCTTTAATCTCTTTATGCTTCAGTTTTCTCATCTGTAAAGTGGGGATACTTTAATAGTAGCACCCACCTTACGGAATTGTTGTGGGAATTTAAATGAGTTATTAGAACAGTGGCTGGCACATGGTAAACGCTGTGGACAGGCAGCATTAACAAGGGTTTAACAGAGGCATTTAGACCACACAATAGACTGAGAGACAGAAGTGCTGAGTTTGGTGCCAGTCATAGTACAGGAAGACAAAAAACCCAAATACCATAATCCCACATGTTGAAATTCCAAAAGATCAAAATCCTTAAAAATTACAATCCTTAAAGTCTAAAATCCTTAACATCTAAAATCCCTAATGTCTAAATTCAGAAAATCACAATCCCAAAAGATTAAAATCCTAACGTTGAAATCCTGGAAGCCGAATTGTAGGGAAGGGATTAGTATACTTTCAGTTGTATGCAGGATTGCTGCATTGGGTTAGTTGCATTGTGTTAGGCAGAACTATTACCTTGTTATTGTCTTTATTTGGAAATAAAGTATGGTTTACGGAGATGTGTGTGGGTGCCAAGTGGATGCGGGGTAGAACTGTGGACTTAATTTTAGGTGTCAATTTAACTGAATTAAGGAATACCTGGAAACCTGGTAAAGCATTATTTTAGGTGTGTCTGTGAGGATGTTTCCAGCAATTAGTGTGTGAGTCTGACTGAACTAGGCAGGGAGGATCTGCCCTCAGTGCTGGTGGCACCATCTAGTCATCCAGGGGCCTAAGAAGAACAAACACAGAAAGAAAGTTGGACTTTCTCTGAAGCTGGGACAGGCTTTTCTGCTGCTACCTTGGATATCAGAACTTCAAGCTAGCTGGTCTTTGGGCTCCAGGACTTAGACCAATGGCACCCTGAGTCCTGAGGCTTTTGACCTTGGACTGAGAGTTACACCATCTTCTTTCTAGGTTCTGAGGCTTTCAAGCTTGGACAGAACCACACTGCCAGCATCCCCCGGGTCTCCAACTTGCAGATGGCCTGTCATGGGACTTCTTAGCCTCCATAATCATGTGAGCCAATTCCCCAGTAAATCACCTCTCATATATCTATATCCATATCCTACTGGTTCTGTCTCTCTGGAGAACCCTGACTAATACAGATTTGGTATAAGGGAAGCCAGACAGTATTCTTTCTTACTATATTTCCTTCTTTCTTTCTTTTTCCTTTTTTTTTTTTTTAGACAGAGTCTCACTCTGTCACACAGGCTGGAATGCAGTGGTGCTATCTTGGCTTACTGCAACCTCTACCTCCCTGGTTCAAGCAATTCTCCCACCTCAGTATCCCAAGTAGCTGGGATTACAGGCACACGCCACCACACCTGGCTCATTTTTGTATTTTTAGTAGAGATGGGGTTTTGCCATGTTGGCCATGCTGGTCTCGAACTCCTGACCTCTGGTGATCCACCCGCCTCGGCCTCCCAAAGTGCTGGGATTACAGGCGTGAGCCACCGTGCCTGGCCTTCTTACTGTATTGTTTACAGCACAATGGAAGATCTGTGAAATTTTTGGTAAGTCAAGTGTATAAGCCTACTTAACGGTAAAGCATAAATGTTTAAAGGCTAATTATTACTGGTGCTGCAAAAGCATAAATTGCTTAATTGCAATGGTAAGTAGTCATCCAATTTTTAAATGGACAGCATATACTTTCAAAATTTGTAGACCACAACACTCTATAAATATAATACTGACTATATTTTGAAGATCTTAGAGGTAAAAATGCAGATGAACAATACAAGAACTCTCCCCTGCCAAATCATTCAATCATGTATGACTTCTGCCCCATGCACACAGTGCCGAGTTTACCATATGTTTTTCCCCTTCACATTATCACCAATACTAGAGGCATGAATTACATAAATTTTAGGAAGTTCTAATTAATTGTATGCACTTTTTCACAAATTTGACACCACAAAAGTGCATTACCCCAACATTGTCTTTGTATATGAGCATTGCACATGTCCATAAAAATGTTGAAACTTCCTCAATAAACGAAGAGATGTCCTATTTGTGTATCTGCATTTGTGAAAAATAAAATTTTGCAAGATCTGGGCTCTTGAGCTACTGCATATGTGATAGTAACCCCTCAAAGTTTTTGAATGATTTGTCAAATGACCTAGGTTGTCCTTCCAGGTATTTCTGATGACCGCAGTTATAAAGCTGGGTGCACACAATTACCAACGATAGTGATGCACTTTTATACATTTCACTTTTTGACCTGTTTCTTGATGAATATGGTTCATCTGCTCATAACTGTTATACTCATGACTGTAGTTAGTATACCTGAGTGTTTTCGCTTGCAAAAATATATTTTATTGCCCATTTTATTGTGCAAAGTGGCCTATGAAGTGTTCTGTCATGTTTTTATATGTTTCTCAAATAAATTCTCTTTAAAAACATAAATACCTTTTAAAGAATTTCTAAAATTATTGTTTTACATAATTATATTTTCAGGATTTTGACCTTTCAGGATTTTAACATTTAGGATTTTGTCTTTGGGATGATAGCCCAAGCTCTGCTGGGCTCTGATCTCATCCATGTCTCCAATGATTCATGTCACTTAGTCCCTCTGACCTCAGTTTCCTCATCTAAAAGAGTGTCTGGACAACTGTTTCCATATCAAGCAGGCTCTGGGCCTTGGTTTTGCCCCATGCCTGGAGGAGTCCCAGGCTATCCTCTCTCTCCCTGACTGCTGCCCCTTATCCTCTGTTCACCAAGGCCTGGGTAAGTTTGCTCTGGTTCTCTCTTTAGAGAGCTTTCTGTCTAAAGAGACAGCCCCCTACTTGACCTTTGTGGCCCAAACACTTCCTGACTTTGAGGTACGACCCATCCTTTGTTGTTTTCCTAAACTCAGTCCACACCACTGAAAAAAAATTCCTTTATTAAACTTCCCTTGTTACCCAGCACAAGTGCACCATGATGGCTCTGGAATCAAACCCCAGCAATTTGAATCCAGAGTTCTTAACCACTACACTGTCCTCATCATCTCAGGGTGCAAGTGACATCACATCTCCTTAGTTTTCTAACTAAGCTGATTTGAGCCCCCTGCATTAGTCTGTTCTCATGCTGATAATAAAGACATAGCCAAGATTGGGTAATTTATAAAGGAAAGAGTTTTAATGGACTCACAGTTCCACATGTCTGGGGAGGCCTCACGATCATGGCAGAAGTCTAATGAGGAGCAAAGTCATGTCTTACATGGCGGCAGGCAAGAGAGAGCTTTTGCAGGGAACTCCCATTTATAAAACCATCAGATCTTGTGAGACTTAGTCACTACTGTGAGAGCAGCAGGGGAAAAAGCCTGCCCCCATGATTCAATTACCTCCCACCAGTCCCTCCCACAACACATGAGAATTATAGGAGCCACAATTCAAGATGAGATTTGGGTGGGGATACAGCCAAACCATGTCACCATATGTTTGGGGTTATGTACTCCATGCTTCTGTTGTAACGTCTTCATCCTTCTGAATTGTTTGTCTCAGTTCAAGTACTGGAGGGAGGGGGGGGGGGGGGATGGAGGCTCTGGGGGAACCTCTCTTGGTCCTGGTGTCCCTGCTGCTTTTCTCCAGCATGTCTTTATGGCCTGCCACTGTGGAAAGCTGGCTTCACACAGTCTGGCCTTCCTGTCTGCTGCTGGTGCTGTGAGACTATGGCTCCTCCGGGCTGTTTCCTGTCATGAATGAGTGACAGCACCCTCAGGCCCAAGATACCGCTGGATTACACATGTGCTGCCTCCTTTTATTATCACAAAGCTCTTACACCATACAAACTTTTCTTCACACTGGAAATGAGGAAACTGAGGCCTAGAAAGAGTAACTGACTGATCTGCATTTTATATATTAGAACTTTCCAGCTTTTAAAATAAAATTTGCCTCCCAACCCTCCTTTTTGGTGTTAACAATATTCTTAAGAATTAATCATGGGCCTCCCCACCCAGGGCCCAGGGCCTTTTGTAGCATCTGCCCTCTATTTGATTTGTTCCATGATCCCAGGCTCTGAATTGTCCTGTTTTTATCACTTTCTCTTTCTTCCCCTCTGTTCACTCCACAAATCTTCTTTCTTTCCTCCCCCAACCCACCACCCCCCATTATACTTTGAGAAGTTGTTAAAATCCAGAGTGAGTGAGCATGTCCCGTTAAAACCCTTTTTCTTTTCAAACAGAATGTGAGTCTTTCCAGATTCTCTTCTCCCATCACTCGGCTCGCTGTTCAGCCACATTTAAGCCCACTGCTGACAGACGGACTTCCGCTCTTCCTAAGATCCCTCTCCCCAGCCAGGAATATTCTATGCACACATTGTTGCTGGAACAGTAACATTTGTAAAACCTTAACATTCCACGTCTCATATCAGCAGGAATAATTCTTTTCAGAATTGTAGCTGGACAAATCCTAACCGATGGGTGTTAAGTTTCTAAGTTCAAAGAATTTTGGAGCTGGAAGGCCTCTTGGAGATCTACAGGCAGCTCCGCTCTAGACAGATGAGGAACTAGAAACCTGCAGAGCTCAGGGGACCTGCCCAAGGTCACCCATCAACTTGAGCCTGGACCAGAACCCAGGTCCCCTGACCCTTGGGCAGCTCCCAGCATCATTGTGATGCAACTCACAACATCTTCCACCTCCCAGCATCATGGCAGCATCACCTGAGTTTTTGGTGTGGGAGGGTGTCATGCACAGGGAAGGGATTGGGGGATACAGGCAAGTAAGGGCTTACATGTCACCCCTGCCACTTACATGCTCGTGTCTAGTTACTGGACCCATCTAAGCCTCAGTTTTCTGTCCTTGTTGAAAGTCTGTTTGAGGATATGAGGGTGCATGGCACAGACAGAGGTCAAGAAGCTATTGCCTCTTTTCTCTCATCCTCCTGCTCCTGTGCCTCTCCATAAAGCATTCTACTGTCAGCCTGCCTCCTGAGCATGTCCCCTCTCCATCAATGGTGGCAGCAGACGTTATTTGTCATGAAGGCTGAATCACCAAGGGCTGCAGTGTGGGGCCAGAGAAAGCTCCTGATGTGAGTCTGGCACCTACAGAGGCCTTCAAGATGGTGTCTTTCTCACTGGGGCTGCACCACTTCATTTCACAGGCTTTCTAGAGTGATGGGTTTTAAAGCACAGTTTCAAAACTATCCCACTAGAAGGCTTTGGGGTCATAGATAAGTAAATCTGGATATCCCTTCTCATGGGCATGCTGCCTGTCACCTCACTGATGCATTCAAATTCTTGCCCCATTGGCACTCTCCTTCTAGCCTCAGAACTGAGCCGGTCTTTGTCAAAGGGAGAGGAGGTGGCCTTGGTTCTCAGAACCTGCAGCCTGGCCTGCTGATGTCTCTTTCCTGCCTTCTGAGACCTTCATTCCTTTTTTCTTCAGCGTTCAGTGCTCCTTTAAAAAGTGGTCTTGTAAGGCCACGTCTTCGAGTGTGTGGAAAGATATGGTCCTTCACTGAGGTCAGGGGTTGTAGACAGCAGCCAGATCATGGCCAGAGGGGAGCTAAGGGAGATGTCCACTAGGGGTCCTGGAAGCACACCCTGGTAACCCATTGTCCTGCCCTCAAGAAACCCTCTAATTAGTAGGGGGGAAGATACATAATAAATAATTGCTACATTGTCACAGAGGCTGTCATTCAGGTGTGCACGAAATCCAGGGATGGCCCAAAGGCATCTGCAGCTGCATGGGGTAGTCAGTGGGGCTCCCACAGGAGGTGACGTTAGAGTGAATTCTCAAGGGTTTGTAGGAGGGCACCAGCTAGATGGGAAGGGAGATTTCAGGCATAGCGAGTCCCATAAGCACCTTTTTAGTTGTTCTCTAAAGATCCTCTCTTCTCCCTTCCCCCTCTAGGACCTGGAGATTCCTTGATTAGTGGTGCTTAACTGTGACAGGCCTCCTACCTGTCTGGCATAGAGCCAGGGGGAGGACTTAACATGGAAATTGCTGGCTTCAAGGTTCAAAAACAATTTTTTCATGTAAAAAGCCATTTAAACATTTCTTCCAGGGAGCTCTTTGATGGAGAGAGTCCTTGCAACTTGGATCTGGGAATAAGACTCACTCATAAAGGCAAAAATATCAAAAATAAAGAAAAACTATGTATTGCATGCTGACCCTAAGGAAGGTGGACTGGGCCACTTACTAGTTTTGTGACCTTGAACAATGACCTAATCTCTCTACCCCAGTTTTCTCATGTATAAAATAGAGTAACATTGGTACCTGCCTCATAAAGTTGCTGCAAAGATTAGTGACTTAATGTGGTAGACAGAATAAGGCCCTCTGAGAGCCCACATCCTAATCCCTGGACCTGTGAATATGCTACTTTATATGGCAAAAGAAACTCTGCAGATGTGATTAAGTTAAATATCTTGAGTTGGGAAGATTGTGTTGGCTTCACTGAGTGGGCCTGATGCAGTCACAGGTTTTCTTAGTAGAGGGAGGTAGGAGAAGACAGAAGATGGAGAAGGGGCCGCAAGCCAAGGAATCCAGGGAGCCTCTAGATGCTGGAGAAAGCAAAGAGCAGGTTTGCCCTGCAGCCCTGCTGGCACTTTGAGTTTAGTCCAGTAACACCTGTTTTGAACTTCTGATAATCAGTGGGTATTGTATAAGCCAGTAAATTGGTAGTAATCTATGTCCCCAGGTATGGGAAACCAGCATGGTTAACACATGAGGGTGTTAGGACAGAACCTGGTTCCCCGAGTCCTGCTTGTCACCATCATTTTTTCTCTCCACCAGGTTCTAGGTTGGTTGCAGAGGAGGTGGCAGTGAAAGAAGAATACCCCACAAAAAGCTCCTCCTGCCATGGTGTTTACTAGCAAGTGGAAAGGAAAGATTGTAAATTATGGAGTAAATACATAACATAAATGCTCTGAAGAGAAAGAAAGTAAAGGGGATCAACCCTGCTGGGCTGCTGTTACAGAGATCATGGGCAGGAAAGGCCTTCTGAGGAGGTGGCACGAGCAGAAGCCTGAATGCCAGAGTGGGAGCTGGGTAAGTGTGTGAGGGAGGCACTCCCAGGCAGGTAGGGCAGCCACTGTGAAAGCCCGCATCTGAGGAGCAGGAGACCATGTGGGGTGGAGAAGAGCTAAGGGGTGGGAGGGAGTGGGGTTGGGACTAAAGCCAGAGAGGTTATGGGGATGGGGTGGGGAGCCCTCATAGGTCTCGGTAAGTGATACGGCTTGGTTCTGTGTCCCCACCCAAATCTCATCTTGAATTGTAATCCCCACAGGGAAGTGACTGGATTATGGGAGCAGTTTCCCCCATGCTGTTCTCGTGATAGTGAGTGAGTTGTCACAAAATCTGATGGTTTTATAAGCGTCTGGCATTTCCCTTGCTTGTGCTTCTCTCTCCTGGCCCTCCTCGTGAAGAAGATTCTTGCTTTCCCTTCGCCTTCCACCATGATTATAAGTTTCCTGAGGCCTCCCCAGCCA
The DNA here is from genome assembly GCA_036589455.1 of Ateles fusciceps. NCBI lineage: Eukaryota > Metazoa > Chordata > Mammalia > Primates > Atelidae > Ateles > Ateles fusciceps. The sequence continues at coordinate 5,154,904 of JAZHEH010002789.1, read as the reverse complement.
TGTGGAACTGTGAGTCCATTAAACCCTTTTTCTTTATAAATTACCTAGTCTTGAGTAGTATCTTTATAGCACTGTGAAAATGGACTAATAGAGTAAGAAATTGGAATTTTATTCTGGGTAGGATGGGAGCCACGGGAGGATTTTTAACAGGGCAAGGATCTGACTTTCATTTTGAAAGGATCACTGCAGGTCAGAGCTTCTCAGGGAAGTATTACTGGTGTTTTGGATGGGATATTTCTTAGTGGTGAGCATTTAGGACACTAGTCCTTCAGGTACTAAGGCAATGTGCATTATTGTGACAACCCAGAACCCCCCACATATATCTAAACACCCAGGGGAGGGTGAGCAGGTGGAACTACCTTGGTGAGAACTTAACATAGAGACAAAGCCTCTTGGGGCAAGAGTGGATGCAGACAGGCCACTTGGGAGGCTGCTGCAGTGGCCAGGCAGGAGGGGGCAGTGGCTGGCACACTGGTGGAAGTGGGAAGGTAGGATTTGAGGAATTTAATGATGGATGAGGCATTAAAGAAAGAGAAGGGCAAAGGAGGACCTCAGATTTTTTGACCCGAGCATTTAGAAAAATGGAGATGTCGTTTATGGAGATGGGGAAACTATAGTAGGGGCAGAGATTTTTGTTATCTTTGTTCGTTTATTTGATAGGGAGATGGCGTAAAATCACATTTTATTTTTGAGATGCCCAGAAGAGATGTTTTGGCAGATGTTGGAGTCTGGAGTTCAGAGAGAGTTCAGGAGGCAAGAGAGAAGTTTGGGGTCCTCTCGGTGGCTACAGCCACAGGTGGACTGAGCTGGGTTACTGAGGAGCCCGAAGGCAGAGGCTGTGGTCCTTGACACTCACGTGAAGGGGAAGAGGAGACCAGTGCAGTAGGAGAAGAACCTGCGAGGGAAGGTTCTGGAAGCTTTCTGAGAGAGTGTGCCAGGCTCTGTGTGGGGCCTTCTCACGTCCACTGCCCCCTCAGTAACTCTGCTGGGCCCTGTGAGGCTTATAGTATATTGCAGGAAGAAGGCTCTGAGAGGGCATAATCCTTCTGCTTTAGCTTTTGGCAACTGAAACGTGTAATTTCTTGATGATTATCCTCATTTTGCAGCATGTTGCTCTTACTTAGCATCTGCTGAGCACAGCCCTCAAGCAGTGGGAGATGACACATGTGTGCCTCCTCCAAGTTCAGGGGCTCAGGAAGGGAGAGGAAGTCGCCAGTGGTTCAAGCGGATTATTCCTGATGCTCCGAGGTTTTGAGTATGTTAGGAACTATTGTAGAATGCAGTAATTTCTCTGGGCTCTTTTTAAAGCGAGCAAGTGCTATTAAATCAGAAATTTTACCTTTATTTGAATTAAGAAAAATTCAGACATATACCCTCTATATGCCAACAATTGGATGGTGAAATATTCTGCAACCATTACAAATGATGTTTCTGAAAAGGAGGGAACAGCATGGAAGAATGCTTTTGTTTTAAAGTTTAACAGACTATAACACTGCATATTCAATAGGTCACAACCATGTAATCTAAACAAAACAGATATTCAGGAAAAAATCCAAACATTATAAATAATCTGCTAAATTATTAATAGTGGTTTTCAATGGTGGTGGAAAAATAAAAAATTTATATCTTTTCCCTGATTTTATATATTTTCAACGTTTTTTAATGAGTATATTCTGTATTATTTTAGAGCAGTGTTGCCCAACAGAACTTTCTACAACAATGGAAATGGTCTATATTTGTACTGTCTAATCCGTACCCGCTAGCCACACATGGCTCCTGAGCCCTGGAAATGTGATTAATATGACTGAGAAACTGGATTTTTAGTTGTACTAAGTAATCGTTAATTTAAATTGAAATTTGAGTCGCCACATGAGCCTAGTGACTACTGTATTTGACAGTGAAATTTTTTGTTCTTCTGTTTTATTTTGTTTTGTTTTTGAGATGGAGTCTCATTCTGTGTCTCAAGCTGGAGTGTAGTGGTGTGATCTTGGCTTACTGCAACCTCCACCTCCCGGGTTCAAGCTATCCTCCCACCTTAGCCCCCAGAGTAGCTGGGACTACAAGGGTGCATCATCACACCTGGGTAATTTTGTATTTCTAGTATAGATGTGGTTTCACTATGTTGGCCAGGCTGGTTTCAAACTCCTGACCTTGGGTGATCCGCCTGCCTTGGCCTCCCAAAGTACAGGGATTACAGGTGTGAGCCATCATGACTGGCCCTGACAGTGAAGTTTTAAAGGGCAAAAAATATATAAAAGAACATGAATTATATCTAAATAAAGCTGTTAAAATAATATAAACATTTAAAATGTGCTCACTATATTATGTTTAAAATTTAATTGTAATGTAGGAATGAGTTAGGATTTCAAAATAGGGAATATAGACTCAGCAGAAGAAAGTACTGGAGTTTTTATTTAAATCACTTAATTTCTAGCACAATAAAAAGCAATCCAGCATTGAGGTTTTTCATGCCTATGTTTAGTTTTAGTTTAAGAAGAAACAGTAACCTGAACATGATGAGGTGTGTTCTGTAACAGCTTCTGTTATTATGAGTAACATTCTTTTATGTATATGTCTTGATCTTTACACAGGAGTTCATATCATGTGAGTAATATTTTTTGAGGTGGCAGCAAAGTTTATTAACCCCATTTTATAGATGAAAATGATGAGAACCATGAAGGTTCAGTTCCCAAAGTCACGAAACAAGAAGCAAAATCAAAGCCTCTTAGTTCTTGAAGCCCAGAGGATTTTATTATCTTTCACGATATGGAGAAAACAGTTTCTGATCAATGGTAGTGGAAGGCCGACTTCCCCAAGGAACTGGAAAGATTTCAGATGTGCTGGTTTTGGTTAAGTTCTTTCAAGGAAGTTGTTTTTTTGGTAGGGCTTTGTTTTGTTTTTGTGTTTTTGGCTTCTAGAGCTGTTATAAGATCAGTCCTGAGAGACAGAGCACTGTGTATCTATCCAAGGTTGCTTTTTTATCTGGTGGGATCTGAACCTTTAGGCTTTCCATGGGAATGCCAAGCCCCAAACCCTTGTCTCTTCATGTGACCTGCCACTGGGTCCCCAGCCTCAAAGTCCCCTCCCCCTTCCTTCTCTCTGCCACATACAGTTCCTGTTGCCAGATGGAGAGGTAGTAACTGTGATTCCACATGTAGCAGTTTAGGTTTAGAGAGATTTATAAAGGTTCCGAGCTTCCCCTGGGTGATGTTCCTGGGTCAGGCACAGTGGACACAGCCTCAGAGACATGGCTGCAGATTGAATAGAGGCTGGGATGCCTCCCTGTACGCCATTGTCTGGGTGTCCCTGAGTGTTTGCTCCGAGCAGCAGGCAACAGTGCAACTGAGCACAAATGAGTCCCCTGAATGTTTTCAAACCTAAAGTCTCAATCCCTTTTGTTTCAAATTCTAGGGGAGAATTGGAGCCAGTTGTGATTTCTTTGAAAAAATAAAAAATTGGTTCACCCGTCTGTCAGAGCCGCCAAGAAATATTCACACGAGTGGGACTATCCAAAAAAATGAAGAGTAGCTGTTTTCCAAGACCGATCTCTGGAACTCTCTCCCCTCCCCTTGCTAAGAACCACTTCCTCTCCTCAAATCTCACTTTAAAACCTTCCTGTTTGCTTTAGCCTATGACTGACTCAGGCCCCATTCATCTTTCTTTCCTCTCTCCTCATGACCACATCCTTCCACTCTCCCTCATCATCCACTGTGAGAACACTCCCCCGCCTCTTTCCTCCCTCCATTTTCCAGCCCCATTGCCTGTTACCCTGCAGTGACAGCAGGTATGCGGGGTGTTCCTTGCTGGCCTGCAAGAGTCACCTCCCCAGCCAGACATGGTTGTGAGCATGAAGGTCCTCTGCACGGGTGCCTGTTCCTTTGCCTGGTTCACAGAGGAGGAGATAATGAATTTCAGTGGTACTTCTGCCTATAGAGGGACTTTGCAAGGTGTATTTCAGGAGTTACAGATTCAGAAACTGGAGAAGCAGAACACAAAGAGACCTTGTAATAGACCAGCAAAGATACCAATTTCCCGCTGTGTTTCCCTTGAGATGCTTCAGGTAAATCCTGAAGGAGAGATGGGGATAAAACAGGCCAAACTGGAGCTGTTGTTTTGCCTCCGGAATAGAATTCTAATTGTCTCAACTGAGCTTCTTATTTCCCCCAAGTAATGAGAAACGTAAATTCCTCAGCAAAGTTCCAAGGCAGGATTGACCCTGGGAAAACAATCCCAGCATAAGCTCAAGTGTTTGAATTCTTTTTGTTCAGGTTGTAGACGCAATACTTTCTAACCACTGTGGTTTCAGTTGTGTTTTCTGAACAACAGGCACGCTGTGGGTTTTCCCGCAATGCATTCCTGTCCTCCATTCCAAGATGGTGCCTTTTCCCACAAACATGGAGGCAAATTGGTCTGTTCCCATCTCCACAGTGACCTCATTGCTGGCTCCAAAAGAAATGCTTCCAGAACCAAGCACCCCAGATTTTATCTGAGAATCCATGTTCTTGTGTCAGTTTTGATCTTATTACAATAATAACAGCTGCCATTTTCCTACCACGTTATTGTTTCCAAAGCACATTTGTATTTGCTTGTGATGTACGTCAGGCAGGTGTGAATGTTTCTGTTTTACACTTAAAGGACTAAGGTTGACATGACCTGTCTAAGGTCACAGAAGTTGAGTGGTGGGGTGGGTATCCAGATGAATATTCTTTAGAAACCATGGCCCAGCTGGGCACAGCAGCTCATGGCTGTAACCTCAGCACTTTGGGAGGCTGAGTCGGGCAGATTGCCTGAAGTCAGGAAAGTTCGAGACCAGCCTGACCAAGAGGGTTAAACCCCGTCTCTACTAAAAATACAAAAATTAGCTGGATGTGGTGGCAGGAGCCTGTAATCAATCCCAGCTGCTTGAGAGGCTGAGACAGGAGAATCGCTTGAACTCGGGAGGCTGAGGTTGTAGTGAGCTAAGACCAGGCCATTGTACTCTATCCTGGGCAACAAGCGTCAAACTCCATCTCTCACACACACACAAAAAAGAAAAGAAAATGAAAAAAAGAAACCATGGCCCAATCAGAGGCATCCCCAGGTGAGAATACACATCCAGTGTCTGGAGAGGACTTCCACACTGTGAGTGATGCTAACAGCACCTCCAAGGGGCTTTCTAGGGGATGGTGGGCTTTTTGCTTGATTTTTGAGAGCAGATCTTTTTTTAAAAATCCCACTTGACTTATTAAAAAACTTAAAAGTGAGTGAGTCAGTATTACCCATGCTCACCCAAACAGGTGGCAGAGTAATGGAGCTCAGAACTGCACCTCTGTTTAAGATGACCTGGGATGAAGTCTGGAACAGTTAATTCTGCCTTGTGAAAAACAAATAATGAAAAGCATGTTTTTAATAAAAACCTGGAAAAACAAATAAAAAGCAACTGCCCAACCTTCCTTCCCTAATTTTTGAGGGAGATGTAGAATGTAAATATATGTGTATGTAAGTTTGTATTTAATTGCGTATTTGTTTTTCTCCTTCACAGGGTCTTCTCTCTGAAGGCTAGTGGCTGGACCTGCACTCGGATGGCAATTCAGGTCCAGTTCCTGAGATCTTGGACTCCAGATGATTTGGGGAAAGGGATAGGGAAAGAGTTGTCAGCACCGATGCTGAGGCTGTGAGAGCCATTTCTGAGTGGAGGTGAGGAAAAAGGGAGTGATGACCATGAGGGTCTTTGCATGGTGCCTCCAGACCACACCTGGGAATGGTGACTTGGGAACTGGCTGACGTGTTTATTTGGTGTGAGGTCAACTACAGCCCTGAGGGCAATAACATGATCCTCATAAAACAGACCCCCCCAGGCTGGGCCTCAGCCTGCTTGCTGCCAAACAGGGTTGGTGACCTAATAAGTGAGACATGGCTGTCAACTCTCTATAAATGGTGGGTTCATTCACTCTGTGGATGACACAGCCTCTTCTTTGCCCTTCTGTGTCAGTCCCATTGATTGTTTTTAAACCACCTTCTTGCTTTGTGCTGCTGCTTTCAAATGAAAAGGAAGGGAAAAGAAATTTAATTTTCATGCCCACTAACCACTCCAACAGAAGGCTTTGTGAAGAAGAAAGTAAAAGCTATGGGTAGGAGTTAGAAAAAACTATTTCTGGTTATAAGAACAGCAGAAAAAGACCTGAACTTCAGAGTGGACCACAAATGAATATGAATTAGTAACACAGATCTCTTTTCAAAAGCCAACATAAAATGAGGCTGTGTGTTTTGCAAAAGCAGCTGTTCTTGCCACTGGGCTTATGTTTGTCATTCTTTCATGTGTCACAGCCAGACCTAGGAAATTCCCTGGAAAGTCCCCTCCATCACATGCCTGCAGTTTTTCCATTTGAGTGTAATTTTGTTGGACCTTGAAAGACTTTTTGATCTTTGGGAAGCTCTTATCACCAAATGGATATTTCTGCAGGAAGGAGACAGAGGAGAGAGGTGGACTAGGAGATGGGAGCCTGGGTCCCAATTTCAGTTCAACCATTACCAGCCAGGCAGCTTTAGGCAAGTCTAGTCATTTCCTTTGCCTCAGTGGCTCTCTGTAAAATGGAATTCTATGAGGATGATGAAAGTAAAAACATTTGCCACTATGCTTGTTAGTGCTCAAGAAATGATTCCTTCCTGCCTGCCTGCCTCAGTTTTCCGTCTGTAAACAAGAGATTCAACTAGAATATCTTTGAGGTCCCTTTAGAATATCTAGATTTTAGATTTTAGAATATCTTTGAGGTTAGAGGACCTTTGAGGTCCCTCTAACACTCTGTGATTCTGTTGGCAGCACCTTGAGAAATTTACAACAAACACCCCAGTGAGTCTTAATCTATTAGATCCCATTCAGTTCTAATAGCGTTGTGATTTTGACTTTGTAGCATAACTTTTATTTTCTCTCTTCCTGATTTGTTATTTATATATTCTATTTAATAGTTTTTGCTTTTTAAAGTTGCCACTAATTCTTTGTGGAATAAGAAAAAGTATAACTATCTGGAGGAAAGAATGTATTAGCTGAAAGCCAAGGAATGATAGATAACAGTAATGCCAATATAATACTATTGCTAATAAAAATAACTCCTTTTATTGAACACTTACTATGTGTAAAGAACTGTGCTAAGCACTTTATAAACATTAGGTCATTTAATCCTCACAGTAACCCCAGGAAGCCATACTTTTCATCTCCATTTTACAGGTGAGGAGACTGAGTCTTAGAGATATCAAGCAACTTGTCCATGGTAAAGCTGAGCTGCAAATTCAGGTTGGGATAACTTGGAGCAGTGGTGTGCTGGCAAACAGGAACTCAAACCCAAAAGCAAAACCAGAACTCCAAATCCCTGGTTCTCAGCATTTACTTTCATGGCATAAACCCTTCCACTGTGGCTGAATTCAAATTACCAACAGTTTAAAACCAGCTCAAAAATTTTGAAAACTACCTCACTGCCAGGGAATACCAGGAATTATGTAATTCACTGTCTTCATTTTAACAATCCACTCTTGCAAGCCAGTCGGAGCCAACCCCAACACATCCCAGAGAGAACCTGTGTTGATCACCACTAAACTACACTGTCTCCGTATCACAGGCTGGAGCTACGGATGATAAAAACAACAACAACAACAAAAACAAGAAAGGGGAGAGTTATAGTTATGGAGAGAGAACATAAGGAGATTTTGCAGCAGCGTGGATGGAGCTGGAGGCCATTATTCTAAATGAATTAATGCAGGAACAGAAAATCAAATGCTGCGTGTTCTCATTCATAAGTGGGAGCTAAACACTGAGCACACATGGACACAAAGAAGGGAACAATAGACAGGACAACTTGAGAGTGGAAGTTGGGAGGAGGGAGTGGATTGAAAAACTAAGTTTATTACCTAGGTGACAAAACAGTCTGAATACCAAAACCTTGAGACATGCAATTCACTCATCTAGCAAACCTGCCCCTGTATGCCCTGAACCTAAAAGAAATGTTGGAAAGCAAACAGAAAGTAAGGAGATGATAAATTCATTCATTCATTCATTCATTTCATTCACTCCTGCATTCATTCGTTCCACAAAGGCTTTTTGGGTACCAGCTAAGTACCTGGACTTGCTGTGTGCACTTCAGATATAGACATGAGTAAGATGAGCAGGTGACCAAGCCTGAAGTGTGTTGGTGAGAGAGTGACGTGCACACAAATGATCGAGCACATGATGTGTAGAAGTGTGTGCGTGAGTCTAGAGGAACCCAGTGAGGGAGGAATTAATTCTACCTGGGAGATCCTCGAAAGATGGAGTTCCAGGTGACACAAATTTTGCTTCCTTTCCAATTTGTGGGGAGAGTTTCCCCTCACTAGAGACATGTGCTCAGCTTAACTCTCAACATTTTGGAACTAAATAGAGAAATCAAAGATGGGGCTGGGAGAGGAAGAAGGACGCAGAAACTTTGCTCCTTGGAGTTAGGGATGCTGTTGTGTCACCTCCATATTACTGACACCTGGTACCACAGAGTTGGTGCTCAGTGACTATTTGTTGACTGGATGAATCACTGACGAATAATGATTTGTAAGCTCCAAAGAAGGTTGTTTGTGGAAAGAAGACCCATGATAGCAGGAAAATGTGCAATGTGAGTAGTGATTCCTAAGCATTTAAGGAGTGATTTTCAAGTAATAGAGTAAGCAGAAGACACTATGGGCAGGGACTCCCATTTAGCTCCAGGTGGAGCTAAAATGCTCGGAAGAGAGGAATGTCACTACCTGGCATGCAGGTGGGGACAGCCTTGCTGGGGATGGTCTGGGGGATAGGGTAACTCTCTGGCTCCCACTCTGAAAAGCAGGAGGAGATCTGGCCACAAGTCCTCAAGATGTGTTGAGTATTCACTGCTAGGGAATACCAGGAATTATCCAATTCACTGTCTTCATTTTAAAATTCTGTATGGGAGAAGCTAAAAAGTGAAGTTGAGGGGTTTTAGTATATTTCATTTGCATTGGTTTGCTCCTCTGGTTCTTTGATTATCTGAGAGGAGGCTGCTGTTACGGAAAACGGAAAACCAGGGGTGATTTGAATATTCTTCCCTGATACTTGACTGTTTCTATAAGAAGTGGATCTATATGTGCCTTTTGGATATTGTATTCCTCATGATAATCAATGCCTTATGTTCATAGACAGTTCCTAGTTTCCAAAGACTTTCCCGATAATAACATTTGCTCCATCCTCAAAACAGTCAAATGCAAAGGCCTCCGTTTTACTAAAGAAGAAAGTATGACTCAAAGAAGTCAAGTGACTCACCCGAGGTCACACAGCTAAATTCTAGCAGAGCAAGGGCCCAAGATAGTAAATTCTAAATGCAGAGACCTTCTTCTTCTCCCAGTTTCCTGCCTGACAGTGCCTGTCTCCTGGAGTGAGCAAGTCTTGGCGGAGACACAACAGCAGCTACAAGTGGTCCTCCCGACCATTCCAGAACTCCTTTTTCCACAGCGAAACATTGGACCTGCCTGCCCCAGTTTCCCAGCCACCTCATGACTCGATGAGCAATTGCTTTAACTCTGACAAAATTAGGCCACCTCCAACCTAAATGTAACCTGTTTTCAGAGTGAGACCCTGCATGGAGGCAGCTCTTTTCCTGAAAGGATAACAAAAGCATGCTTTTGTGTGTATTTCACTTGATGGAAAGGAATCCCTAGTGACGCCGTTTTTTTCCCCCTGAATTCTCCCAAGTCCAGAATGTATCCAAGTTTCCAATATTATCTCAGAAGAGCCACTCATCTATGAAGATGGCCGCATTGTCTTCCAGCTCAGTAGACAGGGTGTGTGCGAGAGAGAAGGTGAGGGGGTGAGAATAGGGGTGTGGGGGAGAGGGCGAGGGAGGCCCAGGGTAGAGGAGGAAGACACAAGAGGAGAAAATGTGTGCAGATAAATGTTGACAAGAGAAAGAAAGAGACAAAAGGGCCAGCCCTGACTCTGGGGTCCCATCTGCCAGGGACACTTTCAGCTGATTCTTTTTAGGACCTGTCAAGGTCTGCCTGGCGAGCTGTCACTTCTCATCACTTGGCTCTCACTGAGCATCTTTGTGTCATTACTGTCATGAAGAGGCCTGGCAACTGGCAAAGAATTTCCTGGGGCGCTACCTGAACCACCATTATTCGCCTCTTATCATCTTAGCAGAGTAGTTACGCCGCTGTCAGAGGTAATGGAGACCATGCCACTAAGAAAATTGGCTGTAATTTATTTATCAATTGTTTCTGTATACCACAAAAGCGGCCTTCTACTTTACGGCTGGGTCTAAGGTATTTGAGAGCCCCCGAAGTTCATGGTTTTCCGGTATTCTAAGTTCTACTTATGGCCTTTCCTGTAGATGACACACAACACTGCCCTTGTGGCTTGCAGTCGGTTTTCTTCTTTGCTTTCTTTAGTCACAAATCATCCTGAGGCATCCCTTAAGTGCATTTGTATTGTTAAGTGCACCGGCTTGATTTGGTGTTAATTCAATTTGAGTGCCCTTAATATCTTGCGGGGGTGATGCAATGCAGACTGCCTGTACCTTGTAAAATCGGGTCCCAGGTCTGCCTGCGAGCAAAGCACCTTTCCCATAGCCACTTACCAAAGTTGCTGATAAAATTTTCATAAGGGAACCTTTTTAGTCTGACCCTCTTGTGTTATTCTACCATTAAGTCTCGGAGAACTGAGCTGGCTTCTAGTGACAGCTTATCACATTCTCCATTATTGCTGCCTGCCCAGAGAGCTGGCTGGCTGTGTGTAGTGCAAGCTCCCTCCCTCCTGACAGCTTCTGGGCCGTTCTGGGAAAAGCTTGTGGGCCAGCACCTCGGGGCTAATGGGAGATTGTCTCTCTGTGGGTGCCAGAGAACTGAGCTCTCTTTCTGATGAGCTGGTTCCTTTCACCTTGGAAAGCTCGAGGGGCCCTAAAGGATGAGAAACCTGAGTGATAAGAAAGGGAGCAGTGAAGGGTGAGCTGAAGTGGAGGAAGAGTTACAAAGCACTTTCCTTAAAACAGCATAGAATGCAGCCAAGACCATGTCGGCACTACTGTGACACACAGCTTGAGGCAGAGGATTAGACCAGGTATTTGTCTTTGAAATATTTGCTTTAGAAACCTGGTGACATTATTCACTCAAAGAGAACTCCAAAATCACGAGCCAGTTGTCCCTGGGTTGGCATCTAAACTCAGTGGCTTATCTGTTTTGTGACCTTGATCAGTTTTCCCATCTGTGAAATGGATTTGTGTGTATGTGTGTGGGGCGTTTGTGTGTGTGTGTGTGTGCGCGCGTGCGTGCACACATGGGCGCACTAATAAACTAAACACATAAAGACCACCAAAAACATGACTATCTTAGAATCCAGGAGGCCCTCAAAGGTCAAGGTGAGAAAGCTGGTTCAGACAGTGCAGAAATTATCTGGGTACCAAAGATGAGACAGAGATAAGTCTAGAAACTTGGCCTTCTGAACCTTGACCTAATCTAGATCCTTTCCATCTCTCTCACTGTCTCCTCAATACTGTCCATGGACATTGGGAGCTTGAGTAGATTTGGGGTGCACCAGGCTACTTTGTACTTCCTTGATGACAAGATTTCTTTCTTTCTTTTTTTTTTTTTTTGAGACAGAGTCTTGCACTGTCACCCAGGCTGTAGTGCAGTAGCGTGATCTCGGCTCACTGCAATCTCTCCCTCCTGGGTTCAAGCAATTCTCCTGCCTCAGCCTCCGGAGTAGCTGGGACTACAGTCATGTGCCACCACACCCAACTAAATTTTTGGATTTTTAGTAGAGACGGGGTTTCACCATGTTGGCCAGGATGGTCTTGATCTCCTGACCTCATGATCTGCCTGCCTCGGCCTCCCAAAGTGCTGGGATTACAGGCATGAGCCACTGCGCCCAGCCCGACAAGATTTCTTAACTGCAGATTAACCTCTTCTAGGCCACTCTTCCTTTTTTTGTTGGCTGTGTCTGAGGAATGGCTTAAATCTGCCTAACAGTGTGAGCATTGCCCCTGCCTGTCTGCTGCGTTGGGTGAAAAAGCATGGTGGTCTGATAAACAGAACTGGGAGATGCTCTTTCAAAAGAGCATTTTAAAATTATTGCTCACTGTAGATGTCACAAAAGTATAGATAAAGTGCAAATACTACAGCAAAAGGGAAAAATCACCTGTAATGCCACCTGTAACTGCAAAGTCCGGCGGTGCGTTTTCTTCTTCTTTTCTATGCGCACATTGCTCGCTTGTTCACCTGCTTGCCCTCTTCGGTATACTGTGATTCTGGGTTCAAACTCTGGTTCCACCACTTGAGCAAGTTATTTAACTTTTCCAGTGTTGTTTCGTCATCTATTAATTTGGCTTCATGATGGTGCCTTCCTCAGTGTGGTGTTAAGAGAAGTAAATGAGTGAATCTACGTAAATCATTGTGCCTGGCATGCAGTCAACATTGTACAGCGATTCCTTTAGCATGACGATTATATACCACAGAAACCCGGGGTCATATGATGTATTCTGCCAGAGGTACAGTTTTTATAGGGGCAGTTTCTTTGCTCACACCCAGCTGCTAGACTCTAATGCTTTCTTAAACTGCTCACTCAAACAGGGTCTCAAAGTAAGGAGGAGTCCCACCCACCTCCTGGTTCAGCACGCCATGGTGAGCATCGTGTCTTCATCTCCTAAAAGGTCTGGCAGAAGCTAACACCCAGCAGCCTGATTCCTGGAGTGGTTGTTAGGCCCATTTTATAAAACGGAGGATTAAGACTGAGCAGGTCTTCAAGCAACTGAGGTGGACTTCCCTGCCCCATGTAAGTGACTGAGCCACTCCCTGGCCTGGGTATACACTTTTATTACATTGGAAATTTCAGCCCACATGTAGCAAGGAGTACAGTTAAAATCACAAGAAAAGACTAATTCTCAGAAAAAACATCTCATGGAAAAAAAGCTCTGAGTGGCTTGGCGTGTGTGTATGTGTGTGCAGATATGTGTGTGTGTTTCCATTTTGGTGTTTTTGAGCATCTTTTTGTGAGATTCAAAAATTCTGGGAGTGAAAAATGATCATTTCAAACCAGACTGGGCCAGGTAGTATCATCAATCAGGAAGGAAGATCAGAGTCCAGCGGTGTGCATGTGCGTGTGCGTGTGCACGTGTGTGTGCGTGGAGACCATATGCACGAAGAAGGCGCCAGCGTGTGAGCCTCTCAGGGTGAGCAGGAGGAACAGATGTGGGCCCGAGGAAGGGAGTAGGTTTTGATGAAATATTGGCTAACGCTCGGGGCACCGAAGGAGAAGCAGCTCTGGTCAGGGAACTGTGCTACATTAGAATTTATAATAGATTAGCTTAGCTGCCCCTTGATCTTCAAGGGTATTTGGGGGAGCTGAGGACGAGACGTTTCTGCCTTGATTTTCACAGTGAGGGGAAACCTCTGGAACACTATTCCCAGCCTTTCCTTTGCACAGCCTAAGGCGGTGAGAGCTTGCTGTTCACACCCCCACTCGGGTCATTTGAAGGAGGCTGACAGTGCCCAGGAATGCTGACATGCTTCAAAACATCACACACAAAAGAACCCACTCAGATTCCTAAGGGGGAGTTGCTGTCGGCCCTTCCCAAGCTGGATTCTAACATTGAATGTGATTGCCAGGGCTCCCCCTCCCACAGCAGGGGCACGAAATCCATATTCATTCTGTCCGTCTGCCAGACTCTCCTCTCCCTGTCCATCTGTCTGTCTGTCTGTACTCTGCCTTGCTCTCTGAGGGTGTGTGCTCTCATGAAAAGGAGAGCGCGCAGGGGTGTTCCAGATGAGCTGCTGCCAGCCATGTAGCTTTAAACTCCAATGAGCTGAAGCGGCCGGGAAAGAAAGAGCGAGGGGTGAAGTCTGGTTTGATGTCTTGGCACACTGGGGAGATGATTCATATAACGTGAGCCCCTCGGGGTCCGTGGTTAAATCCCAGCCTAACACCCCCGGCCGGACTGGAACTCTGAAGTCCAGCCAAGGAGTGTTACTGGTCCTGCCTCGGCAAACAATTGGTGGGTCAGAGGCAAAGGGCAGGGGGAGGGGTTATTTTTCACTGGAAAAATTACCTGCTGGGAAGGAAGGAATCATATGATGTGTGTGGTGGGGACATCCAGCCAGGGGGGACCTGGCTTTCATGTTACGAGCTCCCTTGCAGAAGCCAGAGGGACTTTTTATTGCCGGTGGGGCCTGAGAGCCCAGCAACAGTGGCTCTGGCCTGGTTCTGGCAGGCTAGAGAAGGGGTGGGGGGCTGTGAGCCAGGCTCTGGATGCCAGGGTGGGTGTGAGGAAGGAGGGAGGCCGGGGATGGGCGTGACTGTCTTCAGACTCACAAACTAAGGCAGGAGGAAGACAGAGAAGAGAGGAGCCACCTGGTTTCCTCTCTGGCCAAGTGCCATGGGGCCTCTACGGCCCCTACTTTGGCCTTTGCATGACATTTAACATGTGTGGCCACCCACCTCCACCCTCAGCCTCTTAAACATCCTCTCCTCCTGGACCCACTCTCCCCATCTCTCACAGCACTCGTTCCCTTTTTATGTGGAAGTCGTGTAACCCTCTTTCTTTAGGGGGAGCCCCTTTCCCGATGCTTAGTTAATGTCGGTTTGGATGGGGACTTTGAGGCTAGCGACGCAGGCCTGGCCAGATGACTGGTTTAAGGAACAGCCCTGTGAGCCAGTGGGGTCCAATCGGAGCCAAAGCTGGAACTTCTGTTGGAATTTTTGGGACAAGGAAGTTCCTTTTCAATTGGGATTGATGAAATGAGAGGCTGAAAGCCTGGAGCTTCTGGGAGCCATCACAGTGAGAGAGGCTGTGCAAAGGCGAATCCACAGGAGAGGGAGGCAGAGAGAGGAGACGAGTTCCAATGGCATCATTTGAGCCCTGAAACCTCATCACAGCTGAGGTCAGGATCTACCCCTGGACTCTTCAGTCATGCTGCTAACCAAGACATCACCCCCTTTTTCCTCCACTTGGTCTGAGTGTTTCTGCTCCTATAATTGCCAGCGCTGTGGCTGTGTCAGCTCGGCACACCTTGTTGTCTGTCCCTGCATGGAGTCCCCCTCCTCCCCTCTCCACTGCTGATCTGTGTCTTCTCCATAAGCTGAGCCCTGGACCTTCAGTGTGTGCTCCTCTCTCCTTGCTCCTTCAGACTTTCCAGCCACTCTTGTGGTGTCAGCTGTGCCCTCTGTAGAATGGCCCTACTCTCTCAGTTGTGTTTTTGCTTAGATCTTCTTGCCTGTCCCTGGTGCCTGGCCATCGAGAACACGTTCCCACATGAGCGTCATGCACAAGCACATGAGCACAGCTGGCTGAGGTCGGTATGTTCCTCCTGCTCCTTGGGAAGAGGAAGCTTCCCTTCCCAAACCTGGAATCCCATCCCCAGGGTTCACAGTTAGGATTGTCTTTGATTCCTTCTTCTCTTTGTCTGGCCCCCTAGAGTGAATCATCCACAAGGTCTTCTAACATTTCTCTTCTGTATGTTGCTTTTTGCTTCATCCACTGCCATTCCCTAGTCTAAGAGCTCATTGGGATTCCCTTAAAAGCCTCTTACTTCCCTTAAAATATCCATTTCAAACTGACCCAACCCCATACCCCCCCAATTTAACTCCCTTAAATCCCTCTTTCCCCTCACAGCTGGCCTGAACAAACCAAATTCCTCGCTGTTGCATATCATCACATGCCTCCAATACTGACTTTCATGAGGCATGAGAGCCACAGGAGCATCTTACTGGAATATTAATTTGAATGCAAGAATTCTTAGAGTGCGGGAAGTATTTTTACTAGACAGTAATTTAAAACTATTTTTATATTAAAGCAGACTGATCTTATAAGGTAGAATGCAAAACTCATACAGATTAAACAGAAATTCTGAGATTGTAAAAGTCCACTTCAAGTCACCACCCAAGATTTCCAGACTTTCTTTTCCTCTGCTATCGGGTAGAAACCTTGGAGAAGCACTAGGATGTTGAGATCAGTATAACCTCCTCTATTTGGTTTCTACCTCTCCTGGCCCTACCTTAACCTATGCTCCTCCTGGTCTCTCCTTATTTCCTGGAGGCAGGGAGCTCCTCTGGCTGATTTTTAAACTCAATGCTTGTGTTCCCAACCCTGTTTCATGCCACAGTCACCTTTTCCAAGTGACCTCTGTTCTCCTTTTCCTTATCTCACCTTGAGTAGCCTTTGCAATCCACATCAACAAATGGATTTTTTGACAAGAGTCACTCCCTAGCTCAAAGCCCTTACAAAGCTCATATCTAGCTGTGGGATGAGTCCTGGCTCCTTCACATGGCACACTGGTTCTTAGCTGATCTGGTTTATGCCTTATCTGATGCTTTAGCCTCAACTCTTCTTGGGACAGCATCATGATCAAGTACGACTAGAGCACCCCCAATGCACAGTGCTCACTCTCACCACCATCTTGGTCCTCTCCATTCCCCTTTCCTTCTCATCCTATTCATTAAGATACAGCTCAGGCATAATACTCTTCTTGGCTGTCTTCCTTGAGATACCCTAGCCCCCTGAGCAGAACTACATCTTAGCATCAATCTTTCTTAACATTTTCTCTACTCACCAGATTGTGGGGTCCTTAAATGCAAGAACTAATCACCTTTGTTATTCCTGGTATCTCTTGAATAAATTAATTAATGGACAAACAAGAGATATCAGGAGACTCATGATTTAGTCTCTGTCCACATGACTTTGGGCAAGTCGCTTTACCTCTAAGCCTGTGTATTATTTTTTAGTCAAATCTGTTTCATGCACACAATTTTAAAAAATCTCTATTTGCCTAAGGGCCCCTGGAAGCATCATTGGTTGCATAGATTAGAGCTGGAGACTAGGTCTGGGACTGAGGCTGCAAATAAGGAACTGGAGTCAGTGGATGAGTAGGACCAAGGTTGCTGCCTCCTCCCCAGGATGGCACAGCTTGCACAGAAAAGCATCCATATACTCGGGTTTGGTGTAGGAACCCTGGGTAAAGGTCCACAGAAAGACAGTTTTAGGTTAGACACACATATTTTTATTCATATTATTCTGTCCCTGCCTGCAGGAAAGCTATTATGTTTTTAAATTCCAAGAGCTCTTACTTGCTAAAAGTTCCTTTTACAAGCACTCTGCTCTTGTTATATGGACGTAGAATCTTCTCTTATCTCTCTTAATTATGTTGCTTACAAACATAATTAATATTTGTTTTGTTCTCTGCCTTGTCTCTATGTCCTGTAAATTTCTTTTGCTCTCTGCTGTTTAGGCTAGTGGTTTTCCTTAAGTGCCAAGAATAGAAACCATTTATATTTATATTTATACTTATTTAAGAATGAGGGACCAGAAGCTAATTGAGAAACCTATGTGCATGGTGGAACTGTTGGGTGGCAGACCTCACCAAATCGTGATCTGGCAGCTGATTTGATAGAGGCCCCATGTCAGCATAGGTTGGTCATGAGTCAGGCACTGTTCTCACCTCCATGCTCAGTGTTCCTGGGTTAGTCCTCCTTTTTTTTTTTTCAATTGTACTTTAGGTTCTGGGGTACGTCTGCAGATCATGCAGGATTGTTGCATAGGTACATACATGGCAATGTGGTTTGCCGCCTCCATCCCTGTCACCTATATCTGACATTTCTTCCCATGTTATCCCTTCCCAACCTCTCAACCCGCTGCTGTCCCTGCCCCAGCCCCCGCAACAGACCCCAGTGTGTGGTGCTTCCCTCCCTGTGTCCATGTGTTCTCATTGTTTAACACCTGCCTATGAGTGAGAACATGCAGTGTTTGATTTTCTATTCTTCTGTCAGTTTGCTGAGAATGATGGTTTCCAGATTCATCCAGTCCTCCTGTTTTAATTGGAGTTGTCAGTTTCTGTGATCCCTTGTCCTTCTAATTACCTGTCTGAGGTGCGATAAACAAAGTAGATAAGGGACCAGAAAGAAGGGCTTCAAAATTTCACTTAACCTTCTTGTCTTTGGTAGAGTATCTCACTGCTGCTGTCTGCCTTGCCTGATTACTGTAAGGCCAGAGCCCTTCTAGAACAATCTAGCCACAGTGCAAACTGCTTTTCTTTTGCTTGGATATGGGGTAGATCAGTTGCTTAGTATCCCTGGGCTGGAAGAAAGGATGGGAGTTTCTACATTCTCCATATAAAAGACTTTCAATCAATCCCCTTATTTTAGCCCCTCATTTTCTGAAATACCCTTTGCCTTCAATTACTGAGCCTTTCCAGTTCTTTGGTGTTTTAAATCTTGCTTCTTGTTGGTTTCCACATCCATCTACCACCATCCAATTAAGCTTTATATTTATCCCCTTTGATAAGCTATCTCCAACAGCATTCTCTTTGTCCTGCTGGATATATGTCTTGAAAACTAACTGTACTGGCATTTTAGTGAAGTTTTATGAGGAGTGGGCAGAGACAGAGTTAAGTGTACATTCTGCCATGTTGAACCAAAAGTTGGGCTAATTTCCTATATTTAAATTTCCATTATTACTTTACAAAAACTTCTTTGGATTCAGTTAGCATAATTCTGTGCCACTGAGTGTCCAGGGTACTAGAAGTACATTGGTGACCACCACAGACACTGTTTTTGCCTCACAGTGCTTACTATTTAGTGGGGAAGATAGAAATTAATAGGAAATTTACAAATAAGAAGGGTACTGTGAAAGAACTAATACATTCAAGGCTTTGTGGAAGAAGAACATCTCATCTAAGATGGCTTGGATAAGTAGTGCTTATCTAGGGAAGAGGTGGAGAAAGATATTCCAGGCAGAAGAACAACAAATATTAGGGTTTGAAAGTAAGAGAGTAAAGGCATACATGAAGAATAAAAATAAACTCAAAATTACTGCAGAAAGCATTCCAGAGGGTAAGGAATGAAAAATGGGCTGGAGAGATGAGAAGGGACCAGATCCCATTGGGCCTCACAAGCCCTGATATTGGACTTTATTCTGAGGGTGGCAGGAAGCCACCAAATGCTATAAGTACAAAAGTGACTAAATCATTTGTGCTTTTGGGTGCGTGTTGAACTGTTTTCTATTTCTCACAGTTTCATCTTTGTTACTTTGTACATGCTGAGTCTATATTGTGAGGCGCATATAATTTCAATGATGGTTACATGGTTCTTGCTTATTGTTCTTGATTATTTTTACCTTGAATTCCATTTTACCAGATATAGAAATTGATACTCTCCTTCTCAGACTCCTACTATGCAGATGTTGGCATGTCTCCCAGGTTTGCTGTAATACTTTCTCTTTGTCTCTTCCTACTTCTTTCTGTTAGAGATGCTAGTATTTCAACACCCTAATTCATTATTGGGCTGTATCCTGTTGTTTTTCTGCATATGGTGTTTGTTGTTTCAACTGTTACTTTTTTGTGTAATTAAAATCACTACTCTTTTCTTTCTTTTGATTTCCTGTTCCTTATTCATATTACCTACATACTCCCTTGTCTCTTTGAAGATATTTATTATGCTTGTTTTAAAATCTTGATCTGTCTGTTATAATAGATCTGCTTCATGTAGTAAAGTGCTCAGCTTGTTATCTTTTTTTTTGAGATGGAGTCTTGCTCTGTTGCCCAGGCTGGAGTGCAGTGGCACAATCTCGGCTCACTGCAACCTCTGCCTCCCGGGTTCAAGTGATTCTCCTGCCTCAGCCTCCTGAGTAGCTGCGATTACAGCCTGTTACCTTTCTAGTGGTTGACTTCTTATGGTCCTCAGTCTTTGGGCTATAAGGTTCCTTTAGGAGCAACAGCTACTGTACCTGATTAACTATGTTAACAAAGGAACTCAAATCCCACTCCTAAAGAGGGACGGGGTGAGCTCCAAGACATGGCGCTTCAGGTCTCACAGAATGATAGCCCACCACCCCAATTTTTTGTCCCTCTGTCAGGCCACAACTTTAGTCAGGATCCTCCTTTAAATGCTTTGAAAAAAGTAACTTAGGAAGGAAATAATCTCTATAGATAAGTTTTTCAAACTCTAGTGGCAACCCATTAATGGGTCATGCAATCAATTTAACGAGTCAGCCAGCATTAAAGAGAGAAATAGCATAGCATAGCATAGCATAGCGTAGCATAGGTTGAAATAGAGGGCATCCCACCAATAAGCATATTGTTTTACGAAACTTTCATGTATATGTATTGAGTCATCACATAAAATGTACTCCTTATTGCAAGTGATAGTCAAAATCAGTTTGAAAACAGGTTTTGACTGTGATCCACCAACGCGGAGGGTCTGTGGGTGAGTGGGTGTGGAGGAGATAGAGGGGTGAATGCTCTGGCCCAATCCGCCAGTCAATTGATTCTTCTCATCAGCTCTTTACCCTGCAGGGCTTGAGCGTTGCTCTTCCGAACCTCACACCTACCATCTGCTGATGCTGCTAACTCCTTTTCCAGCACGGGACAGGTAATTATCCCCCAGAGGTTACGTGGGCAAGGGCAGAACTAAGAGCTTTCCCTCAACCTGTCCTCCATCCATGCGCTTGGTTGGAGCAACCCCTGCCCTGGGTTTTTAGTCAACCAAAGGGTTCTCCACAGTTTCTATTTGAGTCCTCCAGATCCAATCTTCCTTCTCATTTTTGCTGCTCCTCCAGGTTGATTGTGTGAGAGGGAGGTGGGAGCCCAGGCTTGCTTTTCTCTTTCAGAAGCAGAAACCTTCCCTGCAATACAGCTTCTAGTTGCAGTGGTCCTGTGCTGAGCTCCTTAAAGTCCCATGCTTTTGGCAGTCTTCAGCCCTTTCTGCCCCCACCTAGCCCTTCCCTCAGCACATCCTCCTGCTGTTTCTTTCCTATCCTCTATGCACTATCTATCTGTTTTGACTTCTGCCCTTGCCTGTGACTATTAGAAACCTCAAGCCCCAGCCAGCAGGAAAATTTATAGCTAAACAGTTACATTGTTGAAACCCTGACAAGTCTACTCTGGTTGACTTGTCAGAGTGGCTCTGAAAATATAGGAGTGGTGTGAACAACTAAATCTATTAGGCTCTATATTGTGGGCCTGCAAAGACAGACTTGTAGAACCTGGTATTTGATGGAAATTTCTCGTTGTTCTTTCCCCTCCTATGTTATTGTTCTAAATGCTAGTCTTGCTCAATATGGATTCATTACCTGGAGAATGGCTTGAATATTTGGATAATCATCTTCTAAATAGTTTCCTTTTTTCCCCTTTTCTCTTATGATTTTTTGGAACTTAACCAACAGCAATGCAACAGGCAGGCAACTGACTGAGAAAAAAAAGCAAACAGTGCTGGGTTACATTAGGAAATTATCATATATTAGATGCAGGTGGGGATTCCTCGACTTCCTACTCTGGTGGAAAGCTTTTAATAAAGCAGCATGAGGAAGGAGTGCTTTTGAAGAGGTGGTGTCATGGAATCTGGGGAGGAAAAGAGACGGTTAGGGAGCTCAGCGGTCAAAAATCAAACCCTGTGCTGCTGCTGGAAAGACAGGTACATGGTGGGCAAGAGCCATGGGTAACTTGAAGAATGCGGCCCTTGCCTTACCCGGGTATCAAATTATTTGTCCCAATTCTCTGGTCCCTTGTAGCATTATACCTGCACACCCCTGCCATGACCTTGACATGACAGATGGAGGATACTTCCCTATTCCTTGACTTTAGGCTTGGCCAAGTGAATCGCTTTGGCCAGTGGGATGCTAGTGGATGTGATGTGAGATTGTGCTCACTCTCCTGTGCTCCTGCCTTTTTTCATGAGAAGGAAACATCTGACACAAGTGCTTGTCCAGAGAAGATGGGACACGGGTGGAGGAGATCTAAACCCAGCCCACAGGTTGGAACCAACCTCGGCTTAGCTTAAGCTCAGCCTATATCAGCAGCCAAACCCCTCCCAACTCACACATGTAAGAGGGGAAAAAAAGCCTTTTGTTGCTTTCCATTGAGCTTGTTTTTTTGTGTGGTTGTTTGTTATGCAGCACACCTGACTGATGCATTCCCTGAACAGGGTGGCCCTTGGACAAATGGGGGGAGGCATACACTTCTCTTTTCTAAGAGGTTGATGCCTGAATTTAAGAAGAGGAGATGGTTTCAGTGCCCAGGAAAAACCTAAACTGTTGCTTTCTGTGGGAAGATGTTGGCAAAGTATATAAATTTGCATTTATAAGATGAATAAAACCTAATATACAGTATGATGGTTATAGTTAATAATGTATTGTATGCTTGAAATTTGCCAACAGAGTAGATCTGAAGTCACATGCAAACACACACACAGACTCACAAAGGTGAGGGATATGTTAATTGGCTTGATTGTGATCACTTCACAGTGTATACATATGTCAAAACATCATATTTTACACCTTGAATACATCAACTTTTTGTCAATTGTACCTCAATAAAGCTGGGAAAAGAAATGACCAATCCAAGGGCACCCTTTTCTCCAAGATGTGAGTCTAGAGGGCAGAGCAGAAATGCAGCCTCGAGCCCTTGCTAAGGCACGGCAAGAATTGAGGGGTGGAGTCTAGTGATAAGCAGGGAAACAGCATTTCAAAACATTGCTTCCAGTGGGAGGTTGAAGGGAAAGCCACTGGCTGATCTGCATGCAATCGTGCCAAGAAAAAGATAAAATGTTCTAAGCACGTTTATGATCATGACTTGGTTAAGAGTGAGCAGGAAGTCCACTGGGCCTCTGATGATGGGGCTTTCCAATCAACACTGGAAGTTTTAGTGATTCGATTTCACAGATACCAGGGGTCGATCTTCAATACTTAGCACTGTGCTAAACAAACAGGAAATGTTCAAGAAATCAACTTGCAATTGATAGATTATTAGGAAGCCTAAACCTAATCATAGCACCACCATTAATTAATTACATGACCCCAGCATAAAAGCTTAACCTCTCCGTTCCCTCGCATAGAATGAGCATGATACTGTTTGGTGTCCCTGGCCTCCATAACTGTTCAAAGGGTAAGATGAGATGAAGATGGAAATAGTCTTCAGTGGTCCAGAAGTGACAGGTTATTTTTCTTTCCCCACAGGTACCGCTATTTTGGCTGTTTTGTACTTGTGGAGCAGAAGAATGCTAAAGCAGGAATGCAGGTGATTCTGAAGCTCGGCCTTGAAGGGATCACCACTGGATATTTTCCCTTATGGTCTCTGCAGGACAATAGACCAAGGAGGTAATGGTTATATTGCTCTGACTTTTACTGCTCTAACTTAAGGCCAGGTTAAGTTCCTGGATTAAGAAATCAAGCTTTTTACTGCACCCTAAATTGAATGGTAGGAGTCCTGATTTGACCAATCATTGTTTTGTAAAAGCAGATCCTCAGCACTGCACTGTAGGACTAAAACCACCAACATGTCTAATCCATGGGTCATCTGACTCTTCTGAAAGATCCCAGTGGCCTGGTGTTATGGTTTGAATTGTATCCGCCCCAGCTCCATTTATGTGGAAGTCCTCCAATTCATATATGGAAGTACATAGAATGTGACCTTATCTGGAGCTAGGGTCTTCACAGACATAATCAGGTTAAAGTGAAGTAATTAGAATGAGCCCTAATTTAACACACCTGGTGTCCTTATAAAGGAGAAAATGTGGAGGCAGACATCCACTTAGAGAGAACACCATGTGAGGATGAAGGCAGAAATTAGGTGACGCATCTGTAAATCAAAGAACACCAAAGACTGGAGTGAGTTGGCTGAAGGTAATAAGCAAACAAACAAAGAACACCAAAAATTGTCTGCAAATTACCAGAGGCCAGGAGAGAGGCCTGGAGCCGATTTTTTCTTGGAAGGAACCAAATCTGCCAACACTTTTCTTTTGGACGTCTAATCTCCAGAGCTGTGAGACAAAAATTCTATTGTTCAAGCCACTCAGTTTGTGGCACTTCGTTAAAGCAGCCTTAGCAACCTAATACACATGGAATCTCTGTTTATGAAAAGGCTGTTTTGTTGTATGAATAGCAAAGACTTACACAATGCTTACAATTTAGTAGACACTGTCCTAGGCACTTATATTAACTCCTCTATTCCTCGTAAGAATCCTAGAAGGTAGCAGCTCATAGTATCCTCATATTGCACATGAGGAAACTGAGGCACAGAGGGATTCAATAACCTGCCCGGAGTTGCCATGTCACTGTGTGACAGAACCAGAAACCTTCCATGCTTGTGATGTGGGGCACTTCTTGTGGCGTCAGCTTATTCTGACAAAAAGCTGAAATCTGCTGCCTTGGAATAACAGGAGCGACTTTATTTTCTGCTCTATAGGATGGCCTCTCTGCTGCATTTACACTGTGGCTTCTGGAGCCTCTACCCCTCCCAGGCACTCTCCACTGAGTACCTCCTACTTTGTCAACATCACCGTTAGTTACCTCAGTGATCCCAAACAAAGGCACGTCCCCCAGATGTGGTCTGATTCAATTGGAAAATGGTCTAAATGTTATAGTGATCTAGTGTCTATGATCTAAATATCCTATTTATTTCTTAGAAGTTACATTACACTGATGATCACATATTCAATTTGTGGTTAACTAACAGACCCAATCAAAATTCACGGCTATTTCAAAGAAGATATCCCTGTGTCTGTGCAGCTGATTTTTTTCAACTGAAGTAATAGACTTTGCATGTGTCCCTAATCATTTTACTAGTTCTCCCCCAGCCCCAACATTTTAGGCTGTCAAAATTATTTGAATCATGATTCTTGATGTATGGCCATGTGTCTTTATATGGTGGACTTCTTCATTGGGATGTGTTGTGAGCAGCTAGTATTCTGGGAAGTTATATCATTGCTACCTAATTCAAGGTGACTTAAGCCAAGCATTTGTCTTCATGATGTCATTTTAGGCAACAGTTTTTATGTGTATGTATGTGCATGTGTGTGTATATGCCTGTTGGTATATGTATTATATTCCAATATTTTAAAACTCGAGTTTGCCCATAGTTCTTTTTTATTTTTGTTAAGCTTCTTAATTGTTTTCTACCTCTTTTTCTCTATCTGCAAAATAGAAATATTGAATCATGCTCAAATCAAAAGGCCATGCCTTATTCCTGGCTTGAGCTAACCAAGATGAACACTATTATATCTTCCCCCTCAGTGACCCTCCTAGGGTGATGCAGCAAGTCAAAAATTCCAATCTATTCACCTTTCATGAGATCTTGGAAGATCCTTTCTTACGAGAAATGTTTTCCAGCCTGGGAGAGAAAGGAAGGCTAAACCAGTGTTCTTAGAGGTTAACCTAGGACTCTGGGATTCCTTACACATCTTTGGCTCTGAGCCCTTATCTAATAGAAATACTGAGTCCCAAAGCCACCTTAAATCTCCTTCTTTTCCATGATGGGTGACTTTTGTCTTCTTGAAGGCATTTGGGCTTTTCCTCTGCCCCCCAGCTGTGTCTCTGTGTCCACAGTCAGTAGCCACTGCTTCTATTTTTGCTGGTGTGTGTCATGTCTTTGTTTCTAGTGATTTTATAGTTACCTAACAAGCTCTGATAAAGTTTCATCTGCCTATTAAGTTTACTTGCAGCCCTCTCTCTCACGGAACTTAAGAATCCATTTTCCTGGGGCTAGGTGGAAGCACGTAGGCTTACACTTAGACACACTCCTTCCTATGAATAGTGGGCCACTCTCCTACCCAAATTTCAGGCACACCATCAGAGCCAACATTCCTCTCATCCCTTATGGGAAGTCCAGGGGGTTCTAACATGGACACTGTCAGTTACTTTCTAGCATCAATTCTCCCTTTCTTTCTTCCTAACAGAACCCAGATTTTCTTTGGGTAGTCAACCCTTATACCCAGTGCAGCTCAATAACTCAAGAAAGGTTGATCAAATCTCTCAGAGGTGAGTCTGGATGCATCCAAGCCATCCCTCTTATTGGTCAGGGCTTAAGACAATTCATGCTTGATAGTTCCCTGGCAACTATTGGTACAGGGGTAGGCATGGGAACTCATTGGTCAAATAAGACTGAAGGGGAGGATTTTTATTCTATGGTTGGGAGAGTATTTTGTCTCTTGCTCACTCACATGAACAAGAAAAGATGTAGTTCTAGATGTGGTTGACAGTCAACTTGCAATTGTGAAGAAAGCCAGCCTGGTACAACACCAGCACATGCAGAAGGGCCAAGCTGGGAACATTTCAGAGCAGCAGAGCCCAGGCTATAACGTGCCTAGACTTTCTGCTGTTTGGGATAATACATTGTTTTTCATTGTTTACACCTCTATGGGTCTAACACATCTTAATTGACACAGGACCTTAAAGAAAATAAGAATCCTGTGGTCTTGCCGGTATAGTAGAGCTTCTGAGGTAGGTTTGCGTGGGGAAAACTCAGATTTTCAATGTTGAAATGTTGGCTATGTTAGTATAATGCAACTAAAATGTTTACTTCTTATTGATTAGTTAAAAAAAAAAAAAAACCCAGGACAGAGATGCTCATTGCATCCTCAGATGACTCTTCTCTACTAATCTAATATTTTATTCCAGTTATTTTATCTGAATATTCTACCTGTCTTAACTAAAAAGTAGAAATAGTCACATGGCAAGCTGGCCATGTCTTATGAGTAATACATAACTATAAGAACCTTTAAAATCCTTTGAAAACCTGCTCTTGGTTTTGTAAAATTGTCTTAAATTACGTTGGAAAAGGGAAATACTTAGTTTTGGGAGGACAGCATGTATGACTAAAACAAAAAAGAAAAATATATCATGGCCTTTCATTTCTAGATGACTGCTCTTAGGAAAGGTATTTCATGTCTTCCTCACAAAAAATGTAAATATTCTTTGTAGTACATCACACCTCTGTTGACTTGGAGAATGAGGGGCTTTATGCTATAAAATGATTATTTCCAACAGTTCTAATCAAATAGCTTATAAGGAAGTGAATTATATATGGTCCAAATAAGTTTGATGCAGAATCAATTCATTCATGGCTTCATGGTAGGTCAAATGAGTTTTCAAGTTTTAGATGTTCAGTCTCTTTTCTTTTGCGACAGCTTCATTTTAATGCCTAAGGACTCGTAGCCTGGGGTTTCCTGAATTCCAAGTTATCTTTGGCTAATATAAAGCTTCATCAGTATTTTTGACCTGGGCCTGGGGTCATTTGCTTTTGGAAAGCAAAGAAGGGCTAATTCTCATAAAGAATAAACTTTTCTAGTTTTATTTCAGGTAATCAAAGCATAACTTCTAGGTTTTCTTTTAGCAAAATTTATATATCTGTGGAGAGTGTGTGTGTGTGTGTTTGTCTAAGTACACGCATGCATGAGCTTTTTATAAACCAGTAACAAACAACTTAAGAGATGTGGTAACATAGAATGGACTGCATTCTTTTCTTGAGTGAGAGATAATAAATCATTCTTCTCAGGTGAAATCTTTTATTTATGCTTTGGGATTCTGTTTTATCGAGAAAGCTTTGGTTTTCCTTTTTGGCTTTGTCTAAGCTGCGCTTTAGCAAGTAATTCAAATCAAGCTGACATTTATTAGTGAGGACATGGTCCACTCCAAGCTCATACTCACAGTCCAGCCGCTGCCATACAGATTTTGCTATGGACTTTCCTATTTGTGACTACGTGTGTGTAATGGCAATGCTGTATGGCTGCAGATTTACTGTCTCCAAGTCAATGGAATGAAATCACTGTGCACTCCCATGCCGTAAGAATTAGTTATCAGGGGTTTTTATTTTGTCGTTGAAAGAATGATAACTTAAAATCTGAGCAGTTAGATAGGGTTATCATCATCAGGAATACAAGATTTTAGTAATGGGTCCTATGTTGAGAACGTTCCTATTTTCTAAGACATTTCCACACTCTTAACACTTTATCCTCACAGTAATCCTGGAAGTCAGCAAAGCACACACCATTATCCCTGCCTTATAGTTGAACCACACAACTGAGGGAAGCAAAGTGGTTTTTTCCAAGGTCATTCACTGACAAAGTGGCGAGTCATGAGCTTTACACTCACAGCTTCTGGGTTCCACTCTCTTTCTACCACAGAGAGAACCAAAGTTGGAAACAGTACTCTGAGATCACATCCAGCATACTTCCTCTGTTGTTCTTGATGTTGACATTTAAAAATAGTCCATTGAGATTTTTAATAACTCCCTTTGTTGGAAAACTATATATTTATCTGGGTACTTTGGCTGGTATGCTGGTTAAATCATTTCTGTGTTGTTAAATGCTTCTTAGGATGAGGGTGCAGATGGTGCTAGAAAGACCCAGCTTCACATTCCTTTCTTTCTTAGAGGACCAAAAATTCACATTCCCTGGGGGATGGAGCCTCATTAGGTTCAGGTGTGAAAAGGACCTTCTGGTGGTATTAGCTCTCCTAATGAAAGAGTTAAAAAATGTCAATGCTCTTTCTGCATCTAAGAGATACTATTTTGTCCTGATAACCATATCTCTTGGAATTCCGTGTTGTGATTTCAAGAACTCGCTCAGTTAATCATTTTTTGAGTGTCTATTACAGGCTGCAGGGCTCAGTCTCCCCTTTGGTGATCTCACCATGTTTTCTTGTTTGCAGGGACTGTATTTGGGAGCAAACAGTCGATTTTGCTAAGATAAGTGATAGACTAAAGACACTGAAACATGGTTTTTCTACTTGAGTTACTCTGCTCTTACAGAATATCCCATTGAGTGAATGCTAGACGCAGGTGGCTCCTTTTAAACCTGAATCAATATGTTCCAGAAGTTGTGCTATTAACGTTTGAAATCTGTAAACCAGAATACTTCAGGTAAAGGCTACTTCTTTAAATTGGGGAAATGATATCTTTTGGTCTTGAATGCCATTTTTGTTTAACTCTGAGGAGTACCCCCTTGGTGGCTGACTGCTCGCTATCCTCGGCCCCTGATCATTTCTCTCTCTCTCTCTCTCTCTCTCTGTCTTCGGCTACCTGCCTTCCCTGTACCTTAGATACCCAAGAAATACCTTCCAGGTCTGTGTAGCTTGCTACCTTTCTTGTGTTCCTCTCTACTTGGCATTCCGTACCTCTTCATCCCAGTATTCCTCTTGTCCTCTTTGTCTGCCTCATATCCATGGCTCAGCCTGAGGACAACAACAGTAACAACAATTTATTAAGCCCCCGTGTAACTGAAGTCCACGCATTTTGGTAATTGGCCCAGCATTGCCAATTAGAAAGCTAGAAAGTGTATTATTTGAACCCAGACTGCCCTCTTTCCAATTTGCCACGGCAACTGCTCCAACTTCCTACTGCCTGTGCCCATTAATGATGAGTATCTCCGGGCTGCCATCAGGGCCCCTGGGAAGCAGGACTGAGATGAACTCCGTCAGTTCTTATAGTCACAGAAGATTGGATCCAGACAGGGTTTTGGGTGTCATCTAACCCAATCCCTTCATTTAACAGTTGGAAAAACTGAGGTGGGGGAATCCAGAAGGCTGGTGAGGTAAGGCAGTGTGGCAGAGTAGAATGATCATGGAATTTCACGATAGTCCAGGGTTCAAGTCCAAACTGGTAACCAGTCAAGTGGCCTTGACCAAGTCACTTAATCTCTTTGAGCATCAGTTTCATTTGCTATGAAATGAAAATCATAACACCTAAAAATTGTGTGTGTATAGTGCCTACCTGTGGTAGGTTTTAGAACTGATGCCTATTATATTCTGACAACCAGTCTAGTAGCATCTTGCTTGGACCTAGAAGGGGCCCCCTGAGCTGGAGGGCAGCATGTTAACCTGTGCCAGGCAGGGGAAGGAAAGAAGAAGCTCGTGTGCCCCTTGTCCTCTTCTTTGTCAACACTCCATCCCTAAACGATCTTGTCTCATTCCAATGGCTTGCTGTATTTGTCAGAGCTTGGTCAGGGAAACAGAAGCTACAAGAGGCATTATAAGCAGTAATGTTTTAATTCAGAGAAGTAGAGTCTTACAACACTGTTGGAAGGGCTGGAAGCTAGGGTAGGGGGAACTCAAGCTGCTGACCTCAGCTGCATGTAGCACTGAAATGGGTCATTCTCAAATGCCTGCCTGAAATTACTGTAACTTCAAGAGTCTATAGGAAGCCAATGCCACTGGCCTGAAGCTCCAGGACAGGCAATTCACTGGAGCTTGCCTGGAAACCTCTGCATCTGCCGACCAACCACAGGTCTGCCAGGAACCGATGCTGGAGAACACTGGTTCCAAATCTTGTACAAGGACTCTTAGAGGCTGACTCTAACCCACGGCTACACTGGGAAGATTCCTGGGAAATGTGTTTCCAGATCCTCCCCTGTGATGCAGAGAGAATATGGCAGGAGGTGGTATTGATGCCAAATTATTAGCCCACAAACA
Source organism: Ateles fusciceps (assembly GCA_036589455.1). Classification (NCBI taxonomy): domain Eukaryota; kingdom Metazoa; phylum Chordata; class Mammalia; order Primates; family Atelidae; genus Ateles; species Ateles fusciceps. The sequence continues at coordinate 5,124,737 of JAZHEH010002789.1, read as the reverse complement.
AACATGACCTTTATTCCTTTTTAAAACATTTTTTTCGTTCTTCACTACATGCAATAAACACTGTCACGGTGCCCAAGACTGCATGAGACCAAGTCTCTATGATTATCACAAATATAGTGACCACAAATATGAATGGGAGTGAAAAGTGGAATGTAGCAGTCTTTATTCTTTTTTAAAATTGTTCTTTTATCAGGGATATTGGCCTGAAATTTTCTTTTTTCTTTTCTTTTCTTTGTGTGTGTGTGTGTGTGTGTGTGTGTGTGTGTGTGTGTGTGTGTGTCTGCCAGGTTTTGGTATCGGGATGATGCTGGCCTCATAAAATCAGTTAGGGAGAAGTCCCTCTTCTTCTACTGTTTGGAATAGTTTCAAAGGAAGGAGTGGTACCAGCTCCTCTTTGTACCTCTGGTAGAATTCGGCTGTGAATCCGTCTGGTCCTGGGCTTTTTTGGTTTGTAGGCTATTAAATACTGCCTCAATTTCAGAACTTGTTATTGGTCTATTCAGGGATTCAACTTCTTCCTGGTTTAGTCTTGGGAGGGTGTAAGTGTCCAGGAATTTATCCATTTCTTCTAGATTTTCTAGTTTATTTGCATAGAGATGTCTATAGTATTCTCTGATGGGAGTTTGTATTTCTGTGGGAACAGTGATGATATCCCCCTTTATCATTTTTTATTGTGTTCATTTGATTCTTCTCTTTTTTCTTCTTTATTAGTCTGGCTAGTTGTCTATTTTGTTAATCTTTTCAAAAAAAAAAAAAAACCCATCTCCTGAATTCACTGATTTTTTGGTAGGGTTTTTCATATCTCTATCTACTTCAGTTCTGCTCTGATCTTAGTTGTTTCTTGTCTTCTAGCTTTTGAATTTGTTTGCTCTTGCTTCTCTAGTTTTTTAATTGTGATGTTAGAGTATTGATTTTGGATCTTTCCTGCTTTCTCTTGTGGGCATTTTAGTGCTATAAATTTCCCTCTAAACACTGCTTTAGCTGTGTCCCAGAGATTCTGGTATATTGTGTCTTTGTTCTCATTGGTTTCAAAGGACTTCTTTATTTCTGCCTTAATTTCGTCATTTACTCAGTAGTCATTCAGGAGCAGGTTGTTCAATTTCCATATAGTTGTGTGGTTTTGAGTTAGTTTCTTAATCCTGAGTTCTAATTTGATTGCACTGTGGTCTGAGAGACTGTTTGTTATGATTTCCATTCTTTTGCATTTGCTGAGGAGTCTTTTACTTCCAATTATGTGGTCAATTTGAGAACAGGTGCAATGTGGTGCTGAGAAGAATGTATGTTCTGTTGATTTGGGGTGGAGAGTTTTGTAGATGTCTATTGGGTCTGCTTGGTCCAGAGCTGAGTTCAAGTCCTGAATATCCTTGTTAATTTTCTGTCTTGTTGAACAACCTAATATTGACAGTGGGGTATAAAGTCTCCTGCTATTATTGTGTGGGAGTCTAAGTCTCTTTGTAGGTCTCTAAGAACTTGCTTTATGAATCTGGGTGCTCCTGTATTGGGTGCATATATATTTAGGATAGTTAGCTCTTCTTGTTGCATTGATCCCTTTATCATTATGTAATGCCTTTCTTTGTCTTTTTTTAATCTTTGTTGGTTTAAAGTCTGTTTTATCAGAGACTAGGATTGCAAACCCTGCCCTTTTTTTTTTGGTTTCCATTTGCTTGATAAATATTCCTCCATCCTTTTATTTTGAGCCTATGTGTGTCTTTGCACATGAAATGGTTCTCCTGAATACAGCACACCGGTGGGTCTTGACTCTTTATCCAATCTGCCAGTTCCTGTCTTTTAATTGGGGCATTTAGCCCATTTACATTTAAGGTTAATGTTGTTGTGTATGGATTTGATGCTGTCATTATGATGCTAGTTGGTTATTTTTCCCGTTAGTTGATGCAGTTTCTTCATAGTGTCAATGGTCCTTCCAATTTGGTATGTTTTTGCAGTGGCTGGTACTGGTTGTTCCTTTCCATGTTTAGTGCTTCCTTCAGGAGGTCCTGTAAGGCAGGCCTGGTGGTGACAAAATCTCTCAGCATTGGCTTGTCTGCAAAGGATTTTATTTCTCCTTTGCTTATGAAGCTAAGTTTGTGAAAATCCTCAATAAAATACTGACATACCAAATCCAGCAGCATGTCAAAATCTTATCCACCATGATCAAATTGGCTTCACCCCCTGGGATGCAAGTCTAGTTCAACATATGCAAATCAATAAACATAATCCATCACATAAACAGAACCCATGACAAAAACCACATGATTATCTCAATAGATGCAGAAAAGGCCCTCAGTAAAATTCACATCTCTTCATGCTAAAAACTCTCAATAAACTAAGTATTGAATGGAATGTATCTCAAAATAATAAGAGCTATTTATGACAAACCCACAGCCAATATCATACTGAATGAGCAAAAGCTGGAAGCATTCCCTTTGAAAACCACATGAGACAAGGATGCCCTCTCTCACCACTCCTATTCAACATAGTATTGGAAATTCTGGCCAGGGCAATCAGGCAAGGAAAAAAAAAAATAAAAGGTATTCAAATAGGAAGAGATAGAGTCAAATTGTCTCTTTTTGCAGATAACATGATTGTATATTTAGAAAACCCTGTCATCTCAGCCCAAAATTTCCTTAAGCTGATAAGCAACTTCAGCAAAGTCTCAGGATACAAAATCAATGGGTAAAATCACAAGCATTCCTATAAACCAATAATAGACAAACACAGAGCCAAATCATGAGTGAACACCCATTCACAATTGCTACAAAGATAATAAAATAGCTAGGAATACAACTTACAAGGGATGAGAAGGATCTCTTCAAGGAGAACTGCAAACCACTGCTGAAGGACATAAGAGAGGACGTGAAAAAATAGAAAAACATTCCATGCTCATGGATAGGAAGAATCAATATCGTGAATGTCCGTACTGCCCAAAGTAATTTATAGATTCATTGCTATCCCCATTAAGCTACCATTGACTTTCCTCACAGAATTAGTAAAAACTACTTTGAATTTCTTATGGAACCAAAAAGGAGTCACATAGCCAAGACAATTCTAAGGAAAAAAAAAAAAACAAAGCTGGAGGCATCACGCTACCTGACTTCAAATTATACTGCAAGGCTACAGTAACCAAAACTGCATGGTATTGGTACCAAAACAGATATATAGACCAATGGAACAGAACAGAGGCCTCAGAAATAATGCCACATAGCTACAAACATCTGATCTTTGACAAGCCTGACAAAAGCAAGCAATGGGGAAAGGATTCCCTATTTAATAAATGGTATTGGGAAAACTAGCTAGCCATATGCGGAAAGCTGAAACTGGATCCCTCCCTTACACCCTATACAAAAATTAACTCAAGATGGATTAAAGACTTAAACATAAACCTAAAACCATAAAAACCCGAGAAGAAAACCTAGGCAATACCATTCAGGACATAGGTATGGGCAAAGACTTTATGACTAAAGCACCAAAAGCAATGACAACAAAAGCCAAAATTGACAGAAGGGATCTAATTCAACTAAAGAGCTTCTGCACAGCAAAAGGAACTATTATCAGAGTGAACGGGCAACCTACAGAATGGGAGAAAATTTTTGCAATCTATCCATCTGAGAAAGGGCTAATATTCAGAATCAACAGGGAACTTAAATTTTACAAGAAAAAAGAAAAAACATCAAAAAGTGGGTGAAGGATATGAACAGACACTTCTCAAAATAAGACATTTTTGTGGCCAACAAGTATATGAAAAAAAGCTCATCATCACTGGTCATTAGAGAAATGCAAATCAAAACCACAATGAGATACAATCTCATGCCAGTTAGAATGGCAATCATTAAAAAGTCAGGAAACAACAGTTGACAAGGATGTGGAGAAACAGGAACATTTTTACACTGTTGGTCAGAGTGTAAATTAGTTTAACCATTGTGGAAGACAGTGTGGTCATTCCTCAAGGATCTAGAACCAGAAATACCATTTGACCCAGCAATCTTATTACTGGATATATACCCAAAGGATTATAAATCATTCTACTATAAAGACACACACGCACATATGTTTATTGCAGTAAAATTTACAATAGCAAAGACTTAGAACCAACCCAAATGCCCATCAATAATAGACTGGATAAAGAAAATGTGGCACATACATACCATGAAATACTATGTAGCCGTAAAAAAGGATGAGTTCATGTCCTTTGCAGGGACGTGGATGAAGCTGGAAACCATCATTCTCAGCAAACTAACACAGGAACAGAAAATCAAACACTGCATGTTCTCACTCATAAGTGGGAATTGAACAATGAGAACACATGGACACAGGGAGGGGAACATCACACACCAGGGCCTGTTGGGGTGTGGGGGGCTAGGGGAAGGATAACATTGGGAGAAATACCTAATATAGATGACAGGTTTATAGATGCAGCAAACCACCATGGGACGTGTATACCTATGTAACAAACCTACACGTTCTGCACGTGTATCCCAGAACTTAAAGTATAATTTTAAAAAATTGCTCTTTTAGCACAAAAATAGGGGAATAAAAATGAAAGAGAACGAAACCAATGGTGGCCTCACTATCTACCTGTACATCCCCAAAGCAAACAACCTCTCAACCAGCGAAGTTAATTTTTAAAAATTTAATCATTCCAGTTATTCATTGAGCCTTTATGAAGCCTAACATGAGCTTCAAATCCTGGCTAAGAGTAGGAGTTATATTCTGACATAAAGAGAGAGACTCCTAAATCAATAATTCCCAAAATGTCTGATGTAGTGAAGCACTTTCAGGGAATTAATACAATGAAGAAAAATACCATTCATTTTAAGAGGGCTGATCAGGGCAATAGGAGAAATAATTCTTGAAAGTTGAGACATGTGCCCTGGTTTTTACTTCTGTTTCTTTTTTCCACTCTCTTTCTTCATTTTCTTGTTCTCTAGTTCTCTTTTCTGTCCTCTCCCTACTCGTGCCATTTGCTCCTCCCTTTCTAACAGACTTGGCCATAGCCAGGGATGGTCACCCCCAACCCAGGAATGCTGATTGTGTGACTGTAAATCATTTGTGGATCACATGATTCACCAACTGAAGCTGACTGATTAGTCTGCTAGGTCTCAGAATGTGTCCTTTCTGAACCCCTTCTCCATCTCACATACATCTTTGTCACCGGATTTCAAATACAGATAGAGCACAGGAAGAGATAAGAGCCATTTTTTCCCAGTATCCTCTCCACCCCCACCCCAAACTCACCATTCTACCCAATGGCAAAGAAATGAGATAATTAGAATTTTTCTTTCATTAAAAAATTTGCAAGATGAAGCCCAAGAGGCGGAGCATGCCAGATGTTGTGGAGAGCATGACTGCTCAGTCCCTTCAGCCACACATGCTGAAGTCATGAAATTGGGAAATCTGACTCAGGAGTCACCATCCAGTGCAGGAGCTGACAAAGCACCAAACGCTCTGGGACAACTTGTCAAACTGCCAGTCCCTGGATCACAGGCCTGGTCTGAAGCTGCTCTCGGGCTGTGCTGTGTCAAAGGGAACAGGAGAGTTGGGATTACTGCATATTCTAGGAAACCCTGAAAGTTTGAGATTCAGGGTGAGTTGTGAGCTCGGAATACCTGCAGTTGTAAGGGAAGGCCTGTTGATATTTCTGATTCTTCCTGAATGCCTGGAGTGTACCCCCAGGTGAATGATAAAGTACCTTGGCTGTGTATGTCGATGTTTCAGGTATCAGAGGAATCAGATAGGATGTTCCAAAAGGTTTAAATGAGAAAATGGGAGAAAGCACATACTTCCATGCTTTTTCTGTTACAGCTATATTGTTTTGAAAATTACAATGTGAGTGAGTCATCACTTTCTTAAAAAAAATGAACAGAGACATAAGCGGGAACAAGGTTTGAAATACAGGCTCTGGGCTGAGCTTGTTCCTCACTGAGCCCAATTCCAATCTGTTGTTAGTCTGTCCTAAGCTGTTGTTCTAGGTCTAAGTGGTACATTTATCCCAATTTTAAAAAACCAATTCAGAAGGTTTGAGCTCTGTGCTACTTTTCTCCAGTCTTGACACTACTTGGAAAAGCAAATAGGATCTTCCTCCTCAGCCTTGCTTATCAGCTCTGGGACCACTCCAGGGTTTCTTCATTCCCTAAAGTCTGGAATAGTTTTCCAGGCTCACATAGAGAGACACTCCCCAGACACAGGGTCCTATAATCAACATCACCCAGGTGGCCTGACTCTCAAATGAGTTTGGGTGGCAATCACTTGCGAAACTTGTTCTAAATGCAGATTCCAGGCTGCCAGCCCCAAAGGTGTGGGTGGCCCCCACTGGCACCTTTCGTGTGTTTCCAGGTGTGTGACAGAGTTGCTGAGATATGCTGGTCTGCCTGGGACAGCTGCATCGGGAACTTCTTTTTGCATTGATGCTTCTGCACCACTTCCTCCTTAGGTTCCCCCGCCCAGCAGGTGCAGACATTTGCTAACAGAGGTTCTTTGCTGTATGTCATAGCATTTTACAACTAGCTTTCTGCAGAACAGCTGAAAAAAAAAATAGTTCAACCTAAACATAGCCAAACAACTTTTACCAGAGCAGTAAAGTGATTTCCTCACTGGGCTCTGCTCTGAGGCAGATCTGAGGAGCTCTGTTCACTCTGGGTCTTTTTGCAAGTTTACCCTGGGCTCACCTTTGGCAAGATTCACCCTGCAGGAGACCTGGACCACCATGTGGGATCTGGTCTCCATGGACTGTCACGCTGGCTTATTTCAGATTTGTGTCCCCAGGCGTGGGTGGGAGCTGGCTGAGGCCTCGGGCCAGCTGGGTAGCAGAGCCTCGTGCCCGGCTGGCCCTGTGCTGCCTGGTGGCCTTCTGAGCTCCGCAGCATGGGTGGTCCTCGTGCTGGTAGAGCACAAGGCTGTGGGAGTTCATGGCCCCCTCTGGGGGACATGACGAATGGCCTTGCTGACAAAACTTGGTCTGCTTTCCATCTCTGAGCTATGAACGGTTTCATTTTCAAAGCAGGAAAACAAACCACGGGAACCAGACACAACACACCCAGGCCACAAACGATACAGCCATTTTCTCGTCTCAAATAAGGGACCTGCAAAGGTAAAAGAAAAACGGCTTTGTTAGAATTCTCCGATGAAAAACAAATACGGAAAACTCAACCGGAGGTTGTAATGAGACTTCCTTCACCTTCCCTCCCCAGTCCTTCTGACCTGGTGGAGTCCTGGTCCTCTGTGGTGGGCCAACCTACCTGATACTCGCCTTCTTCAGGGACTTCCCAGAGGCCACTGTGGAGGTGGGGGGGGGAGGCAGGGAGTAGGGGGGGATTCAGGCAGGCGGTAGGGGTTGCTCTCAGCCCCCTCTGTACCCCACCAGCCCCATTTCTATCTGATTAATTGAATACAGTTCCATTAAAATTTCTTTTGAAGGAAAGGTTCAGCAGCTAAAGAACATTTGAAATATTCTAGTCTAGTCTGATCTCACATGCATTCTGATGAGCGGTTCCAGTGAAGAAACGAGAAAAAAAGGATAGCAATTTCACAAGAAATGCATTGATTTCTGTGCCTCTCCTCTCTCTGATATTGCCCATTATTTCCCTTTAACCATTTGTTCCTTTCTTTAGGGGTATGATAACTTAAGGCTGAGTTCTGAAGAGTGAGAAAGAACTAGCTAAAAATTATATCTCCGTATCTTGTGAATGACAAGATAAGCGTATGAGCTAACCAGCATGATAAATGAGCACCCTGCCTCAGCCTCCAGTAGTTGGCAGGTGGACCCATGTGCCACAACTAGCTCATGGATGTAGAACCTATCTTGTCTATGTTCCTGTAGTAATATAGGAAATATAATAGATAACTTGGGGGTAGCTGCCAGATTGATAACATCTCACCCTCCTATGCCCCTGTCACTGGCCATGTGTGTAAGAAGTGGCTTTGTTTCCCTAGCCATAGCTAATTGAGCCAAGCTGGGCCAAAGGAGTCTTTCTCTTGCTATTGACTAAGAGCATAGACTCAGGCTAAGCCAGGAGGGGTGGTAAGAGGTTGGACCATAAGCAGTGTGGGGGAGAGAGGACCATGAGCAAAGGTAGAGGTGCATAAATGAATACAGAGTGCATGGTGGGCTGGAGGGAGTGCTTGGAAAGAGGGGTGGGCCCCAGCTGCATCAGGTTAAGGTATTTGGATTATTCTTTTAGGCCTTTAGCAGCCATTAGGAGGTGCCTTAAATAGAGAAGTGAAATCAAATTTAAAATTTACAATGTTAAGTCTAGTGGTCCAGTGAAGATGAATATGGAGTGGTGAGGTGGTTAGGAGGGTCTGTGTCAAAAGGGTTAATGTGTTCACATTTGGAAAAACTTTATAGAGCGGGTGCTCATTGTGTATCAGAGGAGAGGGGATAAGGACTTAAACTGTGGTATCAGTGTGAAGAAGAAGGAGGAAGAGATTCATAATACAGGCCCAACAGAACCTGTTGACCAATTGGAGGTGGGTATGAGGGAGGGGCAAGAGGCAAGGGTTATTTAGTCCACAAAAGAACTGATAGGACTTTGTAGGAAAAGCTATTTGGAAAAGTGGTGGGGATGTATACGGAAATGAGTTTTCTCCTTAAGAGTGGGACTATTTTAACATTCAGAGGACTTTCAGGAGATGTAGTTTCAATCCACACCTTCTATGAAACTAATGTTATAGCAAACAAGTATCTTACATGATGATGTGAAAAAATCAGAAAGGGCTAACAAGGAGGTCATCCAAGAAACAGGTTATTAAAAAGGAGCGTGATATGATTTGGATCTGTGTTCCTGCCCAAATCTCAGATCAAATTGTAATCCCTGGTGTTGGAGGAGGGGCCTGATGGAGGTGACTGGATTCTGGGGGCAGACTTTCTCCTTGCTGTCTCATGAGAGTGAGTGAGTTCTCATGAGATCTGATTGTTTAAGAGGGTAGCACCTGCCCCATCTCCTCCTTTTCTGGCCATGTGAGACGTGTATGCTTCCCTTCGCCTTCCTCTAGGATTGTAAGTTTCCTGAGGCCTCCCCAGTCATGCTTCCTGTACAGCCTGCAGAACCGTGAGCCAATTAAACCTCTTTTCCTTATAAATTACCTAGACTCAGGTATTTCTTTATAGCAGTGTGAGAAGGGACTAATACAGCGTGTGAACCCAGTGCTAATGTGAAGCCTCCTCGGGAACAGTTGTGCCTCTTACTGATTCCGAGCAGGGCAAGGACACAATAGTCTTTGGTGAGCGTGGACTGCTTTGCAGAACCTACATACACATTGGGCCCATGGAAACATGTGGGCCAAACTGCTTTGGGGAAGAATGCTCAGAACAGATCTTATTTTCCATCAGTCCTTTCCCCTATTCCTATTCTTTTAGAACTTCCCTCAAAGATTTTCTTTCAAGTTTCTGAAATCTACACTTTCTCTCTCCCTCTCTTTTTCTTCTCTATGTCCCTTTTCCTGTCTCTAACTCTCTGTCTCTTCTCTCTTTCTCTCTCTCTCTCACACACACACACAAACACACACACACACAAACACACACACATGTTGATATATGGAAAACTCTGTGAGTTATTAGGATAGTTCTTCTAAATCACCTATTTCCCCATAGAAATGAAGGGAAGATGTAGGGGTGGGGAATCATAGAAGGAGCAGGGGCTTTGGTGCCAGGCAACCCTGATGTTGATTTGTGAATCTGACATTTGCCAGATGTGACCCTGGGTAAGATACTGAACTTCTCTGAGACTCAGTGTCTTTAATACTTCATAGGTCTATTTCAGTGTTAGAGGGAGTATATATACACACAAACACACACACACACACACACACACTGCCTCCAACATATGATACATGTTATATGGGGTATGTCTATATATAATATCTAGTGCTTAGTAGGCATTATATAAATATAATGAAATCAGTGCTATGTGTCTATACACTGTGAAGGTTACCCTCCTTCATTGTTTATCATAGTAAATAATGGTCCCAGTATATCTTCCAACAGGTAAAATTCTCTAGAAACAAAACTTTAGCAAATATCAGCATGGAATTTATTCATGTTTTATTTAATTACTTGGAGCATTTAATGAAAGAATGAATTATTAAATGAGAACATTGATTGTTCCCTCGTATGGCAAGATCTCCTGTGTATGCTTAAAATAGCTCCATTAAATGTAGAGCAGGCCATAGTAAATTAAAGAAAGGAAGGAAAATGGAACAAGGAATGAAAACACAGTTTAGCCTGTAAGTCTGCATAAATGACAGCCACACCCCAATTATCCCACACCTCTGCATTCAGGATTTCCAGCTGTCTAGATGGGTGGTGAGTCCAGACCCGAAGAGGATTATATGCTGCTGCAGAAAGTTGAAGATGTATGAGGGCTATGTTTGTGAGTTAAAAGAAAGCAAGCTCTTTGGTTAGTGTGTGCCTCTAGACCCCTGTACCCTGCTTCATGCTGCCCTGTGCCCTGGAAGCCTTGTTCTTTGACTTCTCACGTGTTCTTTGCCCAGTGGAAGCCCTAGAAGGATATGGAAGGGAGGGAGAAGAGAAAGTTTGAGGTACATATCCCCCAGTCCCTCCAGTGAGGCTACCGCCCCTCTTCAGTGGGGTCTTTCCCCATGACACACTTCTTCCAGGTTCTAGAAACCACTCCCTTTCCTCATCCATTCAGAGCTAGAGGCAGTGATAGCTCCCTTGTTTTTAGACCCAGTGTACTGCACCATCCAGAGTGAACTAGAAGGTAGTTCACTCTGCCCACACTTTGTAGATAGTGCTTTTGTTAAGCCCTTCTAGAGTTCTAATTTGAGCATATCACCTGTTTCCTGTTGGGACCTTGACTGGTACAATTAGCACTGATAAAAGCCAAGTCTCCCTGATATCAAAGGCTGAGAAGACTGAAGGAAGGGAGGCAAAAGGGGGAAACAGAAATTCAGAAAGAAGAAGAGAGGTTCATGAGGGTGATGAAGGGCATCCTTGAAGGACAGAGGAGTAGAGAAGGCACAATGCAAAATGGACTAACACCCACTGAGCAAATGGGGGTAAAGAGCTGCAGCCCAACCCAGGAGGCTGGCCTATCATCATGCTGAGACTACCCAGCCCTGAACACATCCTAGGTGTCAAGGTAAAACCATACAAGCCAGTCCACACAGATGGGCTTAAATGTTTAGGTCATGGGGAAATTGGGTCCCACTTAGGTCAGTAACTTCTGAGTACCTCACTGTATTAAGACACAATCTAAGAGTGGATGGTTATGGTTTCTATATGCTAGTGTCTAAGAGAAAAAGCTAAATTATATTGCGTGTATTCCAAAAGGGAAAGCAATATTTGTTGAAGGCCTACTAATTGTCAGAACAAGTATATTTTAATTCCCACAGCAGCCAGAAACTAGAATAGCATTATCCCCCTTTTTATTAGGTGAGGAAGTGCATTCAGTTAAATTAAGTACTGAAGGTTGCTTGAAGCTACACAGCTAGTGTGTTTCACAGACAGGAGCTGAACACAGCCTTTCAGATTTCACTGAGCAACCATACTATCTCAACAAAGTATGAATCCTTACCCAGCATGATCCTTGAATGTTTCCAGTAGTTGAGGCATGACCATATACTTCTATGTTCTGCTAGTTTTGCCAGGACAAGCCTTGCTAAGACCGCACTGTGTTTAAGGTGCACCATTTACAAAGAGGCTCATTGAGATGAATAAGTACATCTCTCAGAATGAATCTGACATATTCTATTGGTGAGAATTCAGACACTGAGCAGCACTGAGCTGCAAATGTAGCTATTGAGAGAGAGGGAGGGAGACTTGTGTTTCTCCTTTCTTTGCACCCCTTGCATTCTGCCTGAGGTGGTGATCAACTTTATGTTGGTACCAGTCTGCTTCATGTTATGAAATGTTATATGGAACTAGCAGTTAGAAGTACCTACTGTGAGAAATGAGGAGCTAGTCTGCGCTTTAAAGGGAGAGACACGAAAACCATGAGCGTAGCCTTTGTAGCCAAGTATTTGGTTCAGTGCAATCCGCTATTTACTGAGAACATAACAGCACAGTTAAAGTCAGAGTTCGGCTATCTTTCAGCTCTGTGACTTTGGGCTAGTTAACATCTCTGAGCCTTTTTTCCCCTAATGAATAAAATGGGGCTAATATTATTGCCCTAACTTACAGAGTCATTTTGAAGAGTTCATTACATTCAACCACAATATATGTGCTTGAAAGTATTTGAAATATAGTGAGTCAAAATATGTGGTCTCTAGTGTCATCATCATCATCAAGGACTTTATAGCCTGGTTGGAAGAATATGTGAATAAGAGCTGCTATTTAGAAAAAAAATGTGTTCATTCTGAGCAGTTTTCTTCAAAAGGAGAGCAAGAAAGCTGGCTTTGGTACACACTCTTGAGTGTTGGGGTAAGCCACCTAATTTCCCTGAGCCCCAGTTTTGGCATATTTACGATGGGGTGATCATATGTCAGCTTCCCAGTATACTGTGTTAATGAAGTTGATGAAATGAAATCTAGTACCTTAGAACATAGAATTACAAGGGACTAAGAGTGCTCCTAACTTACAACACCACTAGTCAGGTTTTTGCCACCTTAAGTTGCCATCTCAATACAGAACCAGCCCTTTCTGTTTCAAAAACAATTTCTTGATCCATTTTCCTCTGGAATATTCCCCCTTTGAAGAAACAGACTTTCAAGTGTTAGCCAGAGAAAGCGTCTAAATTGGGAGTGGGGGAGCAATGAAGGTACAGTGTGCTGCACGCATATGTGGGCATGTATGTTCCTGGAAAACTTGAGACTTCTCTGAGGATTTCCAGCACCAAGTCCTGCATCAGGGAGGGCTCATTTTATAGCTCTGACATGGGATGGATATAATGATAAGCCCTAATTTGAGAAAGCTTTTATTTGGGAGAAGATTTTTATTTTAATAATTTTTCTTAAAACTGAAAAACTAGTCAATATCATATCCAGTTGATTCCAGACTGTTTAGAGAATGACTGTTATGTGTAAGACCCTGGGTTTGAAAACTTCATCTTTTTAAGGCTTATTTAAAAAATCAATTTTTTGATAGTTGTTGGAGATTTAATAAAGCAAAACACCACCAGGCTTTTAGCCACCCTTAGAGGGGTTAACATCAGACTTCTTCTTAGGAACATTGGTCTGTGCCAGTGGGGATGCACCCTGTCTCCCCCGGGTTTGTTCTCCTAAGTTTCATTTTCAGAACAGAGAGGGAAAAATGGCAGAGGAGCCTCTAGGCTGGGAACGTGGATGGGAAATGCCATCGCAGGGGCTCTCAGAAGATTCTTGTGAGCAAGGGCGTCGCAAACACAGAGCAAAGATGTGGCAGGTGAAGAAGCTCAAGGGAGCATGAATCAACCTGAAGATGAATCAGCTGTTTCTGATTTATTGTGGCACACCTTTTCTAAGCATTTTTGATGTCCTTTTCATAAGAAAAATACTGTGAGCTTCCCTAGTGACTTCTGAAACAAGTCTCTGAGAAGCAGCTTGTGGAGGGCACTTTTGTATGAAGTGCGTGAAGGAGCAAATTGAAGGGGGCATCCAAACTCCCATGAGTACACTCCAGCTGGCCATATTCGTGGGCTTCTGGTGGGTGACAAAAGGCTGCACTGGTTTGGCAATGAGATAGCATCAACAAGAAAGACATCACACAACAAAGCCGTTTAACAAGGACAATGATTAAGAAAAAGACTCAAATAGATCCTCTTCTGCAAGTAGTTAGGAAACTCAGAACAGAAGCGTGACAAGTTAGTGCATGTTGGCCAAATATGAAGATGGAAAGAAAGAATGATTATCAAGACACCTACCCATCCTCTCACTGGCCATTGCTTGGCTGTGGAAAAAGCAGCCTATGACAAACTAGAGATGCTGAGAGACCAATGCTATGTGGAGATAGATTTCAAGTAAAAAAAAAAATTCTAATCCAGGCTTTGCAAAACATCAGCAAGTGCATGTAATACCAGCAAAACCTGAGCTTTCAATAAATTAGAAAACAATGGGGGCATTGTCTAAACTCACCAAACAGTCCTTCGCTCCCACAGCGCAGAACACTCTATTCTGTGTGCAGCCAAAACTCTGCCCCATCTTATCGAACTAAATTGATTTATGAGAGGAAAAACCTAAAAAGGGAAGCAGCAAAACAATGATGTTAATTCTAATAATGCATTGACTGGTGCTTTTACAAATCACTCTCCCCCCACTCAGATTGGTTTCATCCGAGTAAAAACTCCATGCAGAAGCCCATCTCCAGCTGCTCAGCGCAGGCAGCTACCTCATGCCTCTTCTTGCAGCTAGAGCTCAGGAAAAAGGGTGGGGGGGTCTGCTGGAAGTTCATAGGTATTTTGCCTGAGAAAGGCCTGTGGGATCAGCCCCAGAGGTATCAATGTAATTGGCCACACACACAAATGTTGCTGCATCCGAACATTTTTGGCAGCTCATGAAAGCTCCTTTCCTAGAGGCCACTTGAGTGTCCAAATAAAAGGGGATTTTTGTTAGTGAAAACTGGAAAGAATAACCTGTCCTAGGATCAGGCTAATAGGGCCTGGCCTGTTAAAATGTAACACTGGGCTGGCCAGAGTTGGAAGTGTTGCTGGCAAGAGTTGGAAGCAGCTGCGTGGAGAGCCAAGCCTCGCTCCCAAGGAAAACTCTTCTGCCAGTTCAGGGGAGTGTTCTGTAGCCCAAAGAGCCTGCCAGACGCCCCCCACCAAGGGCAAGAGCTTCTGTTGGGGCAGATGGGAGAGAGCCTGGGGTTGTTTCTGCCTCCCTCTTCACCCAAGCTTCCCTCTCTAGATTCCCTACCCCATCCCCCAGGCTCTGTGATTCTAGGCAAATGAGCCTCTGTGGCTGACCTCTGTGGCCTGTTTCTGCACATGGCCTGGGAACAGCAATTGCTCTCAGTGAGTATGTAGGGTGTTGACAGGCTTGGGCCGAGGGAGCTGGGAGGGAAGCAGAGAAAGCCGGGCTGCAGAAATAAGGCCACAAAGGCCTTCTCTTATCACCAAAGGGCCCCCAGCTGAAGAAAGGTCTACTGCTGCTTGCTGCACAAAGGAAATGCCTTCTGCTGCAAGCCAGTCTCCGCCTTTCTGGGGAGCAGAGGCCTGTGGGCTCTGCACCTAGGGTGGCCAGGTAACATCCAGAGTGCCCAGTTAAATTTCAATTTCAGATAAACAATGAATAATATTTTAGTACACAGAGGTCCTGAATATTGTGTGAGAAATAATTAAAATGTATTCTTTATCTGAAATTCAAATTTAATTGGGCATCTAGTATCTTTATTTCCTCTATTAGGCAGAATTCTTAGATGCTCCCCAATGACCCTCCGCCTGATGCACTCTTACCCCAGAGTGTAGGTGAAACCTATGAATGTGATGCAGCATCACTCCTGTGACTGTGTTACACTACACGGCCAAAGGAGTTTTGCAAATGTAATTAAGCTCACTATCAGTTGACTTTATCAAGTCAATCAAAGAGAAGATTATCTGGGTGGGCCTAACCAAACTACATGAACCCTTAATTCTGGGTCTAGAGTCCAGATAGAGAAGGAAGCCAGACATTTGAACCAGTAGACCTCAAAGGAGTAAACTGCTGTGCTATGGAGAAGGCCACAGGGCAGGGAGCAGTGGTCAGCCTCTAGGAGCTAAGAGTAGCCCCCAGTTGACAGACAGCAAGAACGCAGGGAACCTCAGCTCCACACTGGAATGAACTGGGGATTCTGCCAACAACCTGAGAGCTGGGAAGAAGCCCCCAAGCGTTGGACAAGATGGCAGGGCCTGGCCAACACCTGGACTTCAACTGTTTGAGACCTGAGCAGAGAACCCATCCAGACCGTGCCAGACTCCTGAATCGGGGGAAACTTTTGAGGTACAAAAATACACATTGTTTTAAACTGCTGAGTTTGTGGTAATGTGTTCTACAGCAATAGTAAACTAAAACATTTACTAAATCTGGCAGTCCTCCCTGTGTCCTATTGTCTCTGGCGTATACTTACAGGGGTTTCTGGTGCAGGCAGCAAGGACTGAAGATAAAGAACAGTAAGGGAAACAGATGCACTAGACCAACTCCCATGAGCACTCTCTGAAGTCAAAGAGCAGGACCGAAAGGGAAACTATGATGTTGTCTGTCTTTGGTGCCCGTGTCTTGGCCTCCTGGACCCTGCAGCCCCAACATCCCAGTTTAGATCTGTAGACACATACACACACGCTTGCTCTCCAACACACCTTCCTTTCCAGGGAGGAGTGTCACTTGTCTCAGACAGATGCAGTTGCTAGGTCAGTAAGTAAACAGGTGGTCTCAGCCAAAGTTCATTATGGACGCTGTAGAAACAGATGCATTTCATGTAAGGATAAATGTGTGTGTGTGTGTGTGTTGGGGAGGGTGGGTATAAATATAAACAGAGAAGGTGAGACTGTCAGTCTAGGACCTCCTTAGGCATGGATTAAGTTTCTGTGCAGATCATGTAAATAAGCCTCATAGTCCACAAGAAACTTGGATATCTTTTTTAAAAGGGTCAGAAGACCTGTTTGTGTTTTGCAATTCTCCAAATGTTTTTCTGCTTATGGATTCCCCTAAATTCACTTTCCAACAGCCTCTTCGGTCCCCCCTGGCCTCATGCTGCCCTTGAAAGTGGCCGGGGGAAACTCTTAGGTATGAGGCAGTCAGCATGGAGAGCTTCTTTTCATCCCCTGAGTGTCTGGAGATGTGAGTTTAATGAGAGGCATCGACCTTTGAATTATACAAATGGACCTCTTTAGCAATCACTTCCCTCCCTAGTCCATACCCACCCTCAGCTTTTAATCTTCTCAATTATATTTCCTTTCCATTGATTACTACTTTGCTAACTTTCGGATTGAGCAGGCAGTAAAACCTCAGCTGCACAGGTAATGCAATTGCTTTTCAAGCCTGACGCCTGCATCTCACCTCCTGAGGGACCCGCAGCCCCCCCGCCCCACCCTGTTGGGTCTTGGCAGGTCCATTGGCCTTCAATTGATTTTGCAAGATGGCCCCTTCCATCCAAAGAGCTGTGCAATCCTGGTTAGGAAGATGGAGTTTCAGTTCTGAGCTTTAAGTAGCAAAGATAAGGGGAATTGCATGCTGGCGGGGTGTGGGAAGGGCACTCATAGACACCAACTGTTTGCAGCTAGGCCTGGGAGTGGGCAGGGGATGGGCCTGGGAGCAGGGAGCTCTGGGTTCCTTTCCCACCTCTGCTCTGACTTTTTGAGCGACCTTCGTTGAACCACTTAACTTTCTGTGCTTCCCTCACTGCCATCTGTAAGGGGGAAGACAACGGCACTTGTCTGTGAAAATGCTTTGAGGGATACTGGCATAAAAGATGCAATGTAAAAGCAAGAGATGGGCAATGTTTTCCATAAAGAGCCCCTTGTTTTCCTCTTCAGGAGGCCTCATTTGAAGGCTAAGAAGAAAACTGAGAAATGTCCTTGATATCCGAGGCGAGGCGGAGGACGTGGCTCGGGACCAGTTAGAAATCCCTTCTGTGACTGGGGGCTCCCGCGCTGCTGCCTGGATGTGAGCTCAGCCAGGGGCGTGCTGGGAATTGGCCGGCAGAACGAATGGATCCGAGGTCTCTGCACCAAGCAGGACCAAGGGCCATATCAGGATTAGCCCAGCGACCTGACAGCAGCAAGGGGGGCCTGCCTCCCAGTGATTTACAGGCATTGACGCAGGGACCCGGGTGAGGTGAGGAGTCAGAGAAATTTGGGGACATGTTCAAAACTGGAGGTTGTCCAGAGGAAATTACTCAATAAAAACCAGGTTTCTCTAACTGAATAGATCAATTTACAGCTCATAAGGTGGAAAAAGTCTGAGACTTCAAGATGCCGGCTGGGTGGGTCTCCTAAGGTTTCCTCCCTTGGCAGAGTGGCTGTGGCTTTGGCTTTCTTACCCCGGGTGCCCCTTCTGTAGCTTTCAGGGCCAGCATTTTTCTTTCTTCTTGTTTTCCTCTTTCTCTATTACTTAAATTTGGCTGGTTAAGATTCTTCCCCGCCTCTCCTTCCTCTTACAAGCCTCCCACTTTCAACTTTCACCTCCCTACAGTCCTGTCAGAAAAGCCCCTATTGTGTTTGTCATTCTAATGGTACAGATTCTCTTAGAAGCTTCCCCAGCTCATCTCAACATCCCTCCTCCTTCTGTGTTTTCCTTAGGTCCTCAAAGCTCCCGCGTTTCTCCTCCAGCTGCCCGTGGTCTGTGCTGCTACATGCCTGTCACCCCCTCTATTTCTCTCTCTCTGCCTTTTATCTTCCCAGCCTTTCTGTTTGGTTGCACTTTTGGCCTTTCTCACCTGCTGCCCAAGTAATTCCTCATGAGCATCCAGGAACACCATCACCTATTGACTGAGCTGCTTTAAGCTACACTGGAGCCACAGAGTTCTCAGCGGGCCAGGATCACAGGAAGATGGACAGGGCCCAGATGGGGTGGTATTGAAATTCCATCATCCATCAATCATTTATCCATCCATGCACCGATCATCCATCCATGCATCCATCTGTCCATCCATCCATCCATCCATTGACCCACCCCAGGCTTCATTTAATCATAGCATTCATTGCTTTTTTCATTCAACAAACATTCATTGAGCATGTGCTATATCCCAGGCATTGGGCTAGGCACTTGAGAGAGAATGATGATCAAATATAGATGTGGGTCTTGACCTATGGGGCTCAGTGGAAAAGGCAGACATAAGTAATCACAGAGACAATGTAAAACTCCAATCAGAGCTAAGGAGAGGTGTAGGTACCAGCAGACCATCTCATCAGGATTTGACCTATTTAGGATTGAAGCATTAAGCTGGGGTCTGAAGGCTGCGGGGAGAGAACATGCAGGCAGTAAGGAAAGCTCTTTATAAAGCCTGGCCCTTCTCATCTCTACCAAATTCCTTCCCATTTGCTTGCCAAAGACCAAAATTCTTTTAGCAGAAATCAAGGCTGTTAAGCCACAGACTTCAAATGCAATGCATCCTATGAGATGATAACAGTGACTTAAATATATTTGGAATAAGGTGTAAATAATGGATATTAATCTTTCCCTGGGAACAGGCCTTATTAGGGGATAGAAGGGGCATTTAATATCTGAGGGCAGGAGATGTGTGGGGGAAGAAGGCATCCTTAACAAATTGATGGTACCTAGGACTCTGGCACTCCCTCTACACTGTGCCAGGAGCGGGCTCTGTGGGCTCAGGAAAAAGCACATACTCCCCTCCCTACCTGCTGCTTCATGTGTCAGTTGACTGGCCTGACAAGCTGTCCCTTCCTCCTCTGGGGTCTTAGTGCTTCCATAAACTTTGGAGACCAGGTAGTTCTTGAAGCCCAGCACCTCCTTTCTGTTTTTCAGTGGCACTGGTCACAAATTCAAAGTGGACATCGGGTTTCATGGCTTGATGGCCTTGTAATTGTTTTGGAACTAGCCTTGGATGGATTTATGGTAATGAACTCACCTAACAGCAAACCCATCACGGGCCTCTCTGCAGACAGGATCTTTCCTGAGTGAAGATATTAGAAAGCCATTCTGTAAAGGAAAAGCAATACTGACTGGTGACTTCAAGTTTAGGAAAAAACACCACTGTTTGGGTTTTTCTTTTGGCTTCTAACTTTAAATGCTACATTAGCCAGTTGCTAACCAACACGGTTTTTGGCCAGAGTCCTGTTTATGTTGGCACCAAATGTATGTATTACAAGCAGTTTGTGTATTTCTGGGCATGTGTGTATGTGTGTATGAGTCTGTATATATTATAAACTCCGAAACTTTTGAACACAAGGTTTTGTACTCTTTTTACAGATCTTCTGGCCAAGCAAACAGGCAACTGGCAGGCAGGGCATCCATGTGCATTAACGACCTGCTTTCAGGCCGCCGCTCCCCGTCACAGCCACTTTTTGGCTTGGCCCAATGTGGCACTAAATTCTCTGGCCTCTCTGGACCCCTGTCCTATTGAGTTATGAATGAATGAGGTGGCCCCTGCCCAGTGAGAGGGTTCTGGGGACAGTGGGCGTTTTCTGTGTCACCTCAGTCTGCAGGCAAATCATCAAGAATGCTTGGGATATGGAGTTTTCTCCTAATAGGGGCCAGAAAGGCTCCATGCTTTTGTGGCTTGGCATTAAGCAAACAACTGCTTTTTTGTTCTCTCTTCAAATTATTTGCCCAAACAAAAGGCAGCTGTCATAGGGAGGAAAGTAGGATTTTTCCAGCGTTTACCCCTTTCCACGCCCCTCACGCAGCATGCTCTTGGACTCTGCATTTCCGTAGCTCAGTGTCAGATTTCCAGCCTGCAGAAATGCTCCAGAATGCGAAGCCACCTTCTGCCTCTCCCGGGCCTCCCGACCCAGTGCAATTTCAAAGCTAAAGGCAGCATTCACAGGATGGCACCTTCTCCCTCCAAAACCCAAAGGATTTCCCAAGCCTGTAAACCGTGAATTAGAAACATTCCTTCAGGGACTAACAGTTTGGATAAACAGTGAATTCCAGAACAAAGATTGCTTTCTCTCAAACTCCTATTTCTTTAGAAAGTTGAGAAGTCAGATCTTCTGCCTAACAAGGGATTGTTATTTAATTGAGAGTCATCTCTTAGAAAAGACATGGCTTATCATTTGTATCTCATTAGAATATGGTAAAATATGCTAAACAATAAAACTAAATGCTAGAGAATTTAATCTTCCTCTGAGGCTTGTTGGGATTAGGCCATGTTCTTATCTGCCCAGCACACTCAGGGTTTTCCTGCAAGACTTGGGCCAAGGGTCACTTTTTGGGTTCAGGACCTCTGCGCCATCTACCCTGGAGCCGCCCTCACTGCCTGCTGCAAAACTGGGGGGCCAAGCCTGCCTCTTCTGCCTCCCCCTAGCTCTCGCAGCACTGTCTTGACTCAGTGTTTACATTTTTCATTCTGAAATAATTTCAGACTTATAGAAAAGTTGCCAAAAAAGTATAATGAATTCCTGAATACCAGTATTTCTCAACCCTTTTCTGATTATCACCAATAAAGAAACTTTGTAGACTTTTTTTCCTAATCACCCTCCTATATGAATTTTTTTTTTTCTTTAGAAACAGGATCTTGCTCTGTCACCCAGGCTGGAATGCAGTGGTGCGATCATAGCTCACTGCAGCCTTAAATTCCTGGGCTCAAGCGATCCTCCCACCTCAGCCTCCTGAGTTGCTGGCACCACAGGCACGCCACCATGCCTGGCTCCTGACATGAAATTTGAATGGCACAGATATACTCTATATCTACTTAAGGACTTTATGTCTATCTGAGCTCTATATGTAAAAAGTAAGGTTTCTTTTATCCCCAAGAACAATTTTCACTCCCTTGAGTAGGATATTGCCTCCGTGGAGAATGTATTTTATATACTGTTTACACAAGTTCCCCAAATGCTAATATTTTACCATATACACATACACTAAATGTGTGTGTATATCACACACACACATATATACACATATACATAAATATACCCATTTATATATACACCCATTTACGTACACACACATAAACAATATATATATGTATAAATGATCTTTTTCTGCACTATTTGAGAGTAAGTTGCAAAAACATGATGCCTCTTAACCCCTAAGTATTTTAGAAAGCATTTCCTATAAACAATGACTTTCTTAACAAAAAATTTTTTTAAACATTTTCATCTCTTTCCAGATTGCCACAAGTTTCTCAAGGTCAGGAGCCTATGTCTTAATCATTTTCAGAGACTGAGTATCAGAATTGGGCCTGATATGTAGTAGGAGCTATTATAAAAGAATATATTTCATTATAATGCAGCATATTCCATGCATTTATACATAATTTATACATAATATAACTATTATAATAAAATGAAAGCTTTATTTCAATATAAATGATACAAAATATAGAGTACTACGCATAATAATAAAACATACATGGTTACTGGCAAGTGAGTGGAAAGTTCAGGGTCAGCAGTATAAACTTCAGTCACAAAGTATTCTATAGTTTCAGAAGCTGGAAGAAATTGGGTGGAAAATTTAGAGATTTTGGAAGTTGCTTCGGAAACAGCAAGAAACAAAATTAGAAGCTACTTATGGGAGGTCAATGTCATAGGCCAAGAATGACACTCCAATCAGCTGGGCTTTCCAGTCATTTGTAGGAATCTGCCCTTCCAGGCTCAACATTTATTCTGTACTTTGGGAGGCAGCAAGAATCCAGTAACTCAAACACTTTCTTGTAGTCTTGCATTCACTTACGAAGATTTATTGACAACCTTCCACTTAACATATAAATATTGGAGGCTTGTGAATTTTATTTCTTATTTTCTATGTGTTAGAAAAAAAATAAGTGGCCTAACTTCTATTTTCCTTGATTTCCTTGATGGCAGAATGGGTGTCCCCATAGTGTGCTCTGTGCCACCCATAGGTACTAGTTAATGTGGCACTGCCCATGTCAGAGGCAGATTCTTCATGGATTCCGAAGTGAACAGATTTAGAATAGGATTTTAGGGATGGGATGACCCACATAGAACTTCTTCCAGGAACTTGGCATTATGTGTATGAATATGCTCAGTCCGAATAAACCCCCATTCCACAAAGCATGTAAGTGATGGACAGTTGGCCCTTTGTATTCACAGGTCTGCATCCACCAATTCAACCAACGCTGACTGAAAATATTTGGGAAAAAATTATAACTAAAAAGTAAGAATATTGCCTTCTGCCATGAGCAAAAGCTTCCTGAAGCCTCACCAGAAGCTGAACAAATGCTGGTGCTATGTTTGTACATCCTGCAGAACCATGAACCAAATACACATCTTTTCTTTATATTAAAAAAGAAAAAAGAATTTTGATCATTAGAAAATAGGTTACTTAAAAGAATAGCAATTATAATAAAGAGAAAATACCTGTAAAAAAATGGAACAATATAACAATGAAAAGAATATAAATGTTTAAAAATATAGTATAACACCAATTTACATTGCATTACATATTATAAGTAATCTAAAGATGATTTAAAGTATATGGAGGGATGTATGCATGTTATATGTAAATGCTATGCCATTTTATATTAGGGACTTAAGCATCTGAGGATTTTGGTGTGGCAGCGGGTGGGGGAAGGTCCTGGAACCAAGCCCTCACAGATAATTGGCTTTATGATAAGTTGTTGCTGAAGTGAGTTTTACCAATAATGACACAATATTATTTGACAGTCTTGAGCGTAAACACACACAAAAAAGTCGTTGTTACTTAATGTTCTGATCATAATTTAAACATTTTCTTGACTTCCTTGCAGATGGCTGAGCCGCCATGTGTCCTTAGACTTCTTGTCTCCAAGAAGACTTAGGAGGCAGCTTCTTCACTAGGTTATCCCAAATCTCATGGGAGAGTGCTAGAACTTAGTGGGGGTGCTTGGGGTGGGGCTGAGAAAAGGGATACAAGGTTCGAAGAATATAGAGCAAGAGGGCTGGGCGCGGTGCCTCACGCCGGTAATCCCAGCACTTTGGGAGGCTGAGGTGCATGGATCACCTGAAGTCAGGACTTTAAGAGCCAGCCCGGCCAACATGGTGAAACCCTGCCTCTGCTAAAAATACAAAAATTAGCCGGGTATGGTGGCAAGCACCTGTAATCCCAGCCACTTGGGAGGCTGAGGCAGGAGAATCGCTTGAACCTGAAAGGTGGAGGTTGCAGTGAGCAGAGATCATGCCACTGCACTCCAGCCTAGGTGACAGAGTGAGACCCCATCTCAAAAAATATATATATTTATACACACACACACACACACACAAGAGAGAGAGAGAGAGAGAGAGAGAGCAAGAGGATATATAGGACTAATTTTGTTTAAACAACGTCAATGTTCAGAAGCTTTATTTCCATACTTTGTGCCTTAATATTTCCACTGCAACAAATGACCAGGAGAGCTACTCATGTCTTCCAAACTCAGAGACAAGGGACAAATAGGGCTGGAACAAGTGATGACACTCGGCCCAGCATCACTGAATCCTGAGCTAGGAGGGACCACAGGGTTTATAATGTCTTGTACTGTAATATCTCTGAAAAAAAAAAAGTCCCTGGGAAGAAAGTGACTTGTTTAAATTAAAGTCACAGAGCAAGCTACTGGCAAAGCTAAGACTGAAATTCAAGTTTGGCTTCTACTTGGGGAGGTAGAATTCTTTTTTTAAATGCCGTTGGAAAGTTTGAAGATTAATGGAATGAGAATATGTTTTGTTTCTTCTACTTCTTCAAAAGAAATAGTTTGCATAAATTTAAATACTTTCTCTACCATTATTTGAAATGATCAAAGTGTTCAATTAAGTTTGTATTAATCTCAGACTAAGAAACAGAATAGTTGACCTCATTCATTTTCATTTCCCCCACTTTGCGGATGGGTAAAATAGGGTCTAGCTGAAAGTGGTGGTATCCCTGTGAGCTCTCTTTGAAGTTCTGGCACAGTTGGGACAAGGACTTTCTTCCCTAAGCTGGGTATCTGTCGAGTTTCTAGGAGATTACATTGTTCCTTAATGTTGGAGCCTGCCAGTGAGGGCAGGGAAAGTTTAGTTCTACCTCCCCTCTCCAAGGCCTAACACGCCCACTATCATTGTGCCATACCCTGGCTCCCTTCTTCCCTACAACTAGGATTTTCACCCTGCTAATACAGTGGTGCCTCACACCCCAGATTTTTTCCAAACCCTTCTCTCCATTGAAATATGTCCATCCTGTGCCCAACTCCCTAATAGCCCCACTCATCTACAAGGGCAAGATGGGTCCCAATAGGCTTATCGCAAAAATAATCTAAAGCAATGAGTAAGATAGGCAATGTGGTAGTCTACTCATATAACATATGAGTTATGCCATAACTAACTTAACATGCACATGGCTCTAAAATACCTCCCATTTATGGTAAACTCAAATTTTTAAAGAAATCTTAAGTCTTTTATTGAGTCATATTTATAGCATATAGCAAAAATGATACAATAGAAAGCCCCTGGCTGATTAAAAACTCTTAAAATGTGATTCCATTTTGAGGGAAACACAAGCAATCATTTTGGGGGAGATGTTGATCAGCTAGAGAGTGAACATCTCTGTATTGTGTAGGTTCAGAATTAGAATTGGAAGCAGCTTTACCTGAAGTGAATAGTAGCATCCAGTGGAATGAAGAAAGTCCTAAAATGCTAGGTGACAATCTGTAACAGTCATTGGAAACATGGTTGTAGTCCCTGGTGGGAGAATTTCTTTCTTAGTACTATAACCTCTAAACCAACAGTGTTCCCAGAATGAAACAAGAACATTTTAAAAGAACAGCATTGAGTGAAATACTAGCAATACCTTTCCTGCTTCCATGCTTTAATCAGTGATCCATGCTTTCTGGCTGTAGGAGAAACATCAGAAATAGGACTACTATTTCTTAGTCAGTGGTTCACAGAATATTCTGCATCCTGTAGGACTCACTTCAAACTTGCATTCTTGTGTCTCCCAGATGGAGCTGGAACTGAGGCTTCAAAAGTCCATTCTCAGCTATGCAGGAGGCTGAGGTGGGAGGATCACTTGAGTCCAGGAAGTTGAGGCTGCAGTGAGCTATGATCACACCACTGCATTCCATCCTGAGTGACAGAGTGAGACTGTGTCTGAAAAAAAAAAAAAGTCCATTCTATCACTCCCTAAGGCAGCTGCTTCTGGGTGATGGGATATATAGTAACACCATGAATACCATGAGCATAGGCTGTCGCCTTGCTCTTTAGCTGAAAAAAGGAGTTGATAGGCAAAAGCGACACTTTGTGCAATAATATTTTGGTTAACAATGTTGCTAATGTCCTAACTTAAAAGGCAAATACATATCCACAAGGTATCCATTCTGTGAGGACAAAACACTGCCTCTTGTGTGGTAGAAGGGGTCCAGTGTAATGAACCTGTCTGGAGGCTGATAACTACTTGTCACAGGCTAGTCCTCTCTGGGTATTAGCCTGTATTTGGAGCTTAGGGTGAGTTGTTGCTATTGGCATATTACCTGATTACTTAGAACTTTCTTGCAACTGAAGTCCATTTAGTGAGCAACCACATGGGACAAAAGAATTCCACACTCTGGGGCCATTTTTAAAACCATACCCAGTCGTCTTCTGACTTCCTTGTCATCACCACTCCACAGTTTTGTTCTCCAAGTTCTCAATCACTTAGCCAAGCCTGAGGCCACTTCTCATGAAGCAGTGTAGATCTGCACCTAATACTGCCTAAGATTCTTTAGGAAAACAAAAACACAACATGTGCTGTCCAAGGTTCTGCCCACTGGGAGGATTTCTCTTCTTCACTGCCCTTTAGGGCCACCCCTAACAGAAGCTCTAACGTCATAGTCATTGATTTCAAGCTCAGAGCCAACTGTTAAATACACACCATGTTTTTCCCTTTTCAGCCAACTCTCAAGTCATGGGAAACTCCTAGAGAACACAGATGTAGGGATGTGTTCAGAATGGATATATCAAGAGTGTGAACCACTAAGTCAATCAACAGCCAGTACCTGCTTGACCTTACCCTCATATAAACACTTCATTTGATGGTGGAGTGCTGCAACATGTGGTTTGGTATCTCATATAATACCCAGTTCATTGATGGGTACTCAGGTAGCACAGCCACCTGATATCCAGTGGATTGGTGTTCTGACAGTACCAAGGGTTAATAGCTAGTGTAGAGTTTTTTTACTGATACTAGCATGGCTACTTACACTTCTGAAGTGACCCTCTCACCATAAACAACTAGAGAACTGGCAAAATATAGGACATAGCTGGTTTATATGTAAATATATAAAAATAAGTGAAACAAAATTGGAAAAAGTCAGTGCATGACTAATTGCTAAATGAAAGAAAACAAACAAGGTAGTCTGTATACGAATGGCAGCACTCTGCCTGGAATCAATTTCTATATGGTCGTGCACAGGCAGGGACCCCAGCTAGTGCCAGGGGCTCATTGAGTTTGAGTTAAGAGACAGAGACTAGAAGTTAATGACACCAAGGTGGGAGTAATTTGCAGAATGGAGTACAGAGGAGACAGAACTGTACAGAAAATGAGCTCCATAAATGTGGATACAGGTCTCCTTGAGTCTTTGGCTAAATATCAATATGCACATGCCTAGGGTAAAATACAAAGAGGTTGAGTAAAAAAATGACGGGGGTGGGGTGCCATAAGCTGTGGAATTCCTAGAGTACATACAGGGAAAGGAGACTTTTCGAGCTAGGCCACCCAGAGAATCTCCATTGATTACCTGGGGGCAGGAGGACCATGCCTTGGTTGTAGGGCTAAACTATTTCTAGAGTAAGGATTACTATGACCCTCCCTAAAACCTTTAAAACAAGCCATACGGGGATCAAAATGATCACCAAGTAACTGAACAGACTGTAAAATGAACAAGTCAAATACTTTTTTAAAGGAAGAAACAAAATTCAGATATTCAAAGATGTAACATTTACAATGTCCAGGATCCAATTTTAAAAGTATGAAACATAACAAGAAGCAGGAATATGTGATTTATAACCAGTTGATAAATCAGTCAATAGAAAAAAAATCCCAGAAATGTCAGATTTGATGGATTTGTAGATAAAAATGTTAAAGAGCAATTAGAAATGTGCTCAATATACTTACAAATTTGAATTGAAAGAAAAATGTAAGAAGATAAATGAAAGAAACAAGTCAAATAGAACCATATCAACATTTGAAAAATTCCTGGAGGAACCTGTCAGCAAAATAGATAGCAGAAAGAAAAAAATAATGATTTTAAAAAATCATAATAGAAACAAATTTAAGCACGGCGGGGAAAGAGAGTAAAAGTGAATGAACCGACTTTTAGTGATCTAAGGGACTAGATCAAGTGGTCTAAGATATGTGTAATTGTAATCCAGGAGGGAAGAGAAAGGAGAACAAAAAAAAATTTTTTTTTGAAGAAATAATGGCTGAAATATTTTCAAATCTGATGAAAGTTACGAATCAACATATCAAAAGGTCAACAAATTTCAAGCAAGAACAATGACACAGAAAAAATACAAAGAAAAAGACACAAAGAAAATAACACTAAGGCACTTCATAATCAATTTGGTGAAAAACCAGAGATAAAAAGAGCATCTTAAATACAGCCAGAGTGCGGAAAAGCACATTACATAAAAAAGAACAAAGATAGGATTAATTGCAGACTTCTCATCAGAATCAGTGCAAACCAGAAGGCCATAAAATGGTATCTTTTAAATGCTGTGAGGAGAAGAAGAAATAAACCTGTCAACCCCAGATTTCTACATCTATCCATTGCTCTGTTGATTAATGGATCATCTGTATATTGTCATTTAAAAATAGTGTTCAGAAATACTTCCGAACATTTATCAATTGATTTTGACATGGTTATTCAATGGAGAAAGGATAGTTTTTTCAACAACCAGTACAAGAACAACTAGATATTTTTATGGAAAAAATGAATCTCAACTTTTGCAATACAGTATGTGCAAAATTTAATTAGAATTGAATAATGGAACTACTACTGAAAGCTAATGGTATAAAATTTCTAGAAGAAAGAATAGCAGAAAATCTGTGTGGATTAAAGGTAGTCAAAATGTGTTAGGAGGCAAATAGCAAATCATTAAATTAAATGTGATAATTGAATTTTATCAAAATTTAAAACTCCTGCTCTTTGGAAAATTCCACTAAGAAAATGAAAAGCTAAGCCACAGATCAGGAGAAAATGTTCACAGTACATGTATCTGATAAACAACTTGTTTCTAGAATATATAGAAAGTTTTTACAACTCCATAATAAAAAAAAAAATTAAAACAGGACAAAATGTAATTAGCCCATGAGAAGATGCTCAGCATTATTAGACATCAGGAGAGGAACATTTAAACTGCTACTATATTCTCATTAGAACAGCTAACATTTAACACATTGAAAATATCAAATATCAATGTCAAAAACATCTCATATACAAGGTGGTACAATCCCATTTTGGAAAACAGTTCATTGGTTTCTTATAATGTTAAATATGCATTTACCATATGTCCCTGAAATTTCTTATAGGTATTTAACCAAGAGAAATGAAAATATATGTCCATAAAAGATATCACAGGAATATTTATAGTAGCTTTCTTCATGATAACCAAAACCTGTAAACAATGCAATTGTTTGTTAACAGGTAAAGAAATTGTGGTATGTCCATACAATGAAATACTTAATCATTAAGGAGGAACAAACTGCTGATACTACTGATACATGTAACAGCACAGAGAATCTTAGAAGCATTACATTGAATGAAAAAATGTGGAACCCAAGTGTATATACTACATGATTCCGTTTGTATAAAACTCTAGAAAAGATAAACCAAACGTATAATGACAGAAAGAAGATGAGTGATTGATGAGGGCTAGGTTCAAGGAAGGATTGGTGCACAGGGGCAAAATTCTGGTTTGATCAAATTGCTCCTTATCTTGATTTTGCTGCAGTTTCCCAGGTGTATAAATTTATCATAAGCCATTGAACTGTCCATTTAAAATGTTACATTTTATTGCATGTCAATTATATCTCAGTAAAGTTGACTAAAAAAAAAAAGAATATACTAACTTGCTATTGAGGGCAAACCTTTGTCCTCAAACTTCAGAGTTCTGTATTGTGATTCTTCTGTCAAGCTTTGGCATGGGGTACATATAGTATCCTAACAGCCACACTTCAAGCACCATTAGATTTGTTAATCCTAAGACGTACAGGTGGAATTGCTTGCATTGTGGCGAATCAACTACTTTTGTTTTGGACTCTTTATTAGTCTGTTCTCATGCTGCTAATAAAGATATACTCAAGACTGGGTAGTTTATAAAGGAAAGATGTTTAATTGACTCACAGTTCCACATGGCTGGGGAGGCCTCACAATCCTGGAAGATGGTGAATGAGGAGCAAAGTCATGTCTTACATGGTGGCAGGCAAGAGAGCTTGTGCAGGGAACTCCCATTTATAAAACCATCAGATCTTGTGAGAGTTATTCACTACCACAAGAATGGTATGGGGGAAATCATCCCCATGATTCAATTATCTCTACCTGGCCCCATCCTTGACACATGGGGATTATTACAATTCAAGATGAGATTTGGGTGGGGACATAGCCAAACCATACAAGACTCCATTCAAAGATAGTAGCCTGTGCATTACTCAGCAGCAGGGTCAGAGGAATACATCCTTATGTGGAATACATCCTTATATGTTGCCTTCAAAAATCCAAAGAAGGGCTGGGTGCATGGCTCGTGACCTGTAATCCCAGCACTTTGGGAGGCTGAGGCAGGTGGATTGCTTGAGGTCAGGAGTTTGAGAAAGCCTGGCCAACATGGTGAAACCCCATCTCTACTAAAAATACAAAAATTAGCTGGGCATGGTGGCACATGCCTGTAATCCCAGCTACTCACTAGGCTGAGGTAGGAGAACCACCTGAACCTGGGAGGCAGAGGTTGCAGTGAGCCTCCAAGATTGCACCACTGCACTCTAGACTGGGTGACAGAACAAGATTCTGTCTTAAAAAAAAAAAAATCCAAAGAGGGATGAGTATGGTAGCTCATGCCTATAATTCCAGCATTTTGGAAGGCTGAGGTGTGAGGACAGCTTGAGGCCAGGAGTTTGAGACCAGCCTGGGCAACATAGTGAGACCCTGTCTCTATTTAAACAATAGCCAGTTACGGTAGCTCATGCTTGAATTCCTAGCTATTTAGGAGGCTGGGGCAGGAGGATTGCTTGAGTGCAGGAGTTTGAGGCTACAATGAGCTATGATCACACCACTGCAATCCAGCCTCAGTGACAGAGACCCTGTCTCTTAAAAAAAAAAAAAAAGTTCAAAGAGAGACAATTAATGTATTGCTTGTTTTTAGCAGTGAGATATGCATGGTGCAGGAATTTTTCTTCTCATTTTGGAGGTGATATTCTGACATTATATATTTATCTGAACTTCTAGAAACATCTCGGAAATCCCTGAATTTCCAGTGGATGCATCTTGACCTTCTGACATACATGTGTTTGACAAGGCATCTAGGGTATTCTGCTCCTGCCTCATCACCTGGTCTATTATTAGCATGATATCGTCTAAATTATGGTCGAACCTAAAGTTTTGTAGATTAATAAAAAGATCAAAGATCTTGCTGTCATAAGTTATGGTATACAGCAAAATAATTAATGCAGCCTTGAGACCAGGATGGTGAATATATACTGTTATTCCTGTCAGGTAAAAGCAACTTTCTTCTAATAGAGAAATGTATTCACAGATCAACAGACATACAGCAAACTCAGAGTAAAGACAGCAGCAGCGTCAATTGTAGTCATCACCTTACAACACTTAAAATAATACACTATCTTTCTCCAAGATTCACCTGATCTTTTGCAGAAGTCAAATAGATCAGCTAACTAGAGATGTGACAGAGATCACTTCCCTTGCAACTTTAAAGTCTTTATTGCAAAAATAATTGTGTTAGGCTGCCAGGGATGTGATGGTGCGTTTAGTTCATTGCTTTGGTATGGAGAGGGTGCCAGAGATGCTTCTGTTTTTAGCCGTTGTATCATAAAAGCCTTGATTCTTCAACCCAAAGAGTCAATGTGGTGGTTCTACCAGTTGCTGACTATACCTATTCAAACTACATTCTTAAGAAGTTTGAAAAGAACAAAAACGTGTTCACAGGTATTCTAGGCCCACTGTGAGAGTGAAGTAGCCTCACGTTCCAGTTATGAATGGACTCCCCTAAACATTCATTTTAACTTAGGGACTGTGGTGATTTTCTAGAACCCTAATGATTAGCATTAGTTTTGAGTCACTGTCCAATAATCCCTAAAATGCCCAAATAGTTCTATTTTTCTAGTCTAAAATTATGTGTAACCTTGCTGCGTTTTCCTTTGAGGAACTAGAATGAATATATGGAGTTTTCAAAGTGTGGTCCCTGGACCAGCAGCATCAGTATCATCTGGGAAATTCTCAAAAATGAAAATTCTCAGGACCCACCCTAGCCCCACTTAATCTTAAACTCTGGGAGTGGAGCCTAGCAATCTGCATTTTAACAAGTCCATATAGGGATTCTGGGACACACCAAAATTTGAGATCCACTGATTTAAAGTATATATTTATGGTTGTATGATGGGTTTTCTTTTTCTCCCCTCTCTATAAGCATAAGCATCCTCCCTTCATTCAAGGGACTCTAGATCTATGAACTGACTCAGGTCTGAGAATTGTGAATCTATTATTGTGCTTTGGTTAGATCTCTGTTCACCAAAACTATGGCTCTTAGAATTATGTGATCATGTAGGACTTTAGTTATATGCTCATTGGTTTTGCATCTAAGATTCCTGATCAATGAGATACTATACTGCTAATTCCCACAGATTCCTGTGGACTGATGGCTACTCTGGCCTTGCTGCCTATTGTGGTCACCAAGCCACTTTGTCCCTGATCTAAAGTGTTGATACATGACTTCTGACCTTTTGAGGTTCTGTCACTCCCTTGGAAAGTCACAAAACCCATTTGAGTGACAATATATCTAATATATCACCAGCCTTTACAGGTAGGTACTGCAGCACTTTTCAAGGACATTGTTGTTCCCTTCACCAATGTTTTTCAAATTACACAGCGAAGCCAATCACATGATCAATGTATTCCAACACCCCTACCACCACACGTGTCTGCATTCATTGCTCTACATTATCCTAAGGAGTTTCTTACATCTTCACTTAATTAATTTTAGGCCACTGTTGAGTCCCATTTTAAATTAAACAATTTTTTAAACAATTTCCAGATGATCTGTCTAGTCTATTGAATCCTTAATCGAAGTACACTTCTATAGATAAATTCAGGGCAATGTAAAATGATGTCCTTCTTTCCTTGGTCTAGCTCTTTCAAAATCCACTTGCACACATACCCACCTGATGAAGGGTTTTTTTTTTTTTCTGATATAAATTAGCAAGATCTTGCTATTACATTTTGGCATATAAGCCTTCTCCTCCTGGGTTTTTGTAATTGTCCTCCTGGGCCATGTTGAGATTTAATTCTAGCCATGGTTCTAGAGGACATAAGGAAAGGTAGGAGGGGGAGAATGGGGAGAACTGGCTTCCCGTTGAAAGATAACCATCTCAGGTGAAGTCTTCAAAGAACCAAGGACCAGCCTCATTAGATGGAGAAGGGGCTATTTCTGCTTGGAAGGGAAGCTCAATGGGGCTTGGGAAATGGAGTGTGCAGGATCTTCCAAATATTCCCAAATGTTACCCTTCAAATTTTTGATGTCCCATCCTTTGCAGATCAATCTGTATCTTTCAAGTAAGAGACATGATAAGGCTGAGAACTAAAGCTATTTTGTTATGTGGTGATTTGCAGGATCAAATCCTTTTTCTGGTTTTTCAGCTACCTTGACTGAAAAGAGCTAAGATTTTTCCAAGAGAAAAGATCTTCTTTTAGGAAAGTGATTGAAAGCCTCTCATCTCTGACCATGCCTTGGTCCAGGAATTTGAAACTCTAAGACTGTCTTATTTTTTCTTTGGCTCCCCCATAAAACTAGAGTCTTGACATGAGGATTTTTGCTACTGCAAGAGCAGGAAAAGCAAATGCCATCATAATGATGCCTGTCAGAAGACTTTGCGGAAATAGCAGAAATGTAGCATCCTAACCTCCCATAAGTGCATCTGCTGGAAGAGGCTAGGTTCATATGTGGACCAGAGATGCGAGGTAGTCTCATAATACAGCATTAACTTCCCAGTGTCTACCGTGCAGCAAGGCCTGCTGCAAAGGAATTGGAATGGGAGTCAACCAATCTGCAATAAAGGCTATAGTAGGCAATACTAAAAAAAAAATTCGAAAAATTCATTTAAAATTTAACTTTTGGACTTAAGGTCTGATCAAACTTGGGCCCACAGACCTACATGGTGACAACTGAGAAGGACTGAGTGAATCTGCTTTCCAGTCTGCCACAATGCTTTATTGTTTCTATATCTGCTGCCCTCCCTTTGACTATTTCGTGTTGGTCCTTGAGTTCATGATCCCCTGCTCTAATTTCTTGCTCAACCCTTGTCAGAGCCAAGGCCCAGAGGAAAATAGGACTGATCCAGATGAAGACAATAAATTTCTTTTGAAGAGGAAGATTTTTATCTCCATTGCCAAAGAGTCAAACCTCCCAGGGGTGATTCTACAAGCTCACTGACAATAGGGATAATTTCCTGGCTCTATAAGGATAAAGAAATTCAGCAAGAGGGAAAAAGACTAATTGCTCTAGGATAAAAATCTCTGGTCAGCATCTAGGCAATACCAGGGCAACTTTCCCAGGGCATGTCCTAGAGTCATGAATACCTCTCCTTTAACACTTATGACCTGGTAGCCCAGAGTCCTCTATCTCTATGCCTTACTTATAACCTCTTCTAACCTTGAGTCTTGTCCCCATCTCAATACCTCCTCCAGCTTGACCCAGCTAAGCACTAACAGGAGAGGCCTAAAAATCTTCCTCCAAGGTAATAGATGAAATTTCATGGTGACTATGGTGGTTTTAAGGTATATCTCTAAATTATTTGACCTGTCTTTCCTCAGAAAGTAGAGTCTAATCCCCCCCTTTTGAGTGTGGGCTAGAATTATCAACTCCTTTCTAAAAACATAGAAGGTGGTAGAAGTAATGTATGTGACCTCCAAGCCCAGGTCATAGAATGCACTGTGGCTTCCTTCTTAGTCTTTCTCTTGGACTTCTTCCTCTGAGGGAAGCCAGGCACCATGTCATGAGGATAATCAAGCAGTCCATGAAGAAGAACTGAGGTTTCCTGCCAACAGCTAGCACCATGTGTTTAAACCATCTTGGATGTGATTCTTCCAGTTTCAATAAAGCCTCTGGATAACTGCAGCCCTAGCCAGAGTCTCAGTTGCAACCTCATGAGAGTCCCTGAGCAAAGCTATTCCAAATTCCTCACCCATACAAACTACGTGAGATGATATGTGTTTGTGTTTATTGCTGTCTTGAACTACTAAGTTTTGGGCTGATTTGTTACACAGCAATAGATAACTGATAACAGCGACTTGGAGACAATGTCACTTCTTTTGCTGTCCAAGCTATGGGCATGAGAATTATGAGCCAGATATGAGGGAACAAGCCATGGCAGATCAGTGGGGAAGATGTTCTGGGAAATGTGACATTTCCTCTGAAATCACACCTTTTTATAAAATGTGACAGCCCCACTATGTGATTTGGCCGTTGATACCATTAGATTTGTAGGGAACTTTCGAACTTACAAGGAACTAACTCATAAATATTTCTTCACATTTTTTTCCTGACATTTCTATGGAGCAGATGGAGGAGATACTATTTTCCTCAATTTGAAGATGAGAAAACTCAGCCCCAGAGTTTCAAATCTTTAATGGTTAATATGCAATAAAGCTAGAATTGTCATTGAGGCCATATCTGGGTTGTCATTATGCCCCCCTAAAAGTGCCATTTCTGTTATGAGGATCAGTTAGTCTACTCAGCCTGTTCAAGGGTGAGGGATAATTTTTACAAAGTGCTTGCTATGGTTTGGCTGTGTATCCCCTCCAAATCTCATGCTGAAATATGATCCCTAGTGTTGGAGGTGGGGCCTGGTAGAAGGTGTTTGGGCCATGGGGCAGTTCTCTCATGAATGACCCAGTGCCCTCCTTGTGGTAATGAGTGAGTTCTCACTCTGTTATAGTTACTGCAAGAT
Organism: Ateles fusciceps; assembly: GCA_036589455.1. Lineage (NCBI taxonomy): Eukaryota > Metazoa > Chordata > Mammalia > Primates > Atelidae > Ateles > Ateles fusciceps. The sequence goes on along the minus strand of JAZHEH010002789.1, from coordinate 5,089,112 downwards.
CTGATTGTTAAAATGAGCCCAGCACCTCCCTTTTTTCTCTTCCTTCCTCTCCTGCCATGTGACACGCCTGCTCCCCCCGTCACCTTCCACTGTGAGCAAAAGCTTGGCGTCACCAGAAGATGCTTGTGCCATGGTTATACAGCCTGCAGAACCGTGAGCCAAATAAACCTCTTTTCTTTATAAATTGCCTAGACTCAGGTATTCCTTTATAGGAAAACAGACTAGCACAGTGCTTGAGGATGGTAAAATACTCACTATACGGTAGCTTCTACTATTATTATGTTTACTGAGTGCCAAGTACTGGGAATATAGAGGTGAACAAGACCAGGCTCTTTCCTTTAAGAAGCTCTGGCTAGATGGATGAAGCAGATCTTGCTGGAAAATATGCTTCAAGGACAGCCTGGAAGAGCCAGCAGCTCTGATTTTAAAAAGGAGAGAGGAAAAACAGAATTCTGATTGAAGTATAAAGAGGTCAGGCAAACTAAGGCCAGGAATGGAATGTCCAGGGCATTTATGGATCACCGTTCTGCCCCTTTTTGAATTTATGGGTGGAGTGCTCCCATCTCAGCCAACCATGCCCAGAGCTGGCATCCACGGAACAGGAAGAAAGCAGTGGTGTTAGGAACTCCCCATGCTTCAATTTAGGCAATGTTAGCACTGTACCTCCAGCCAGCAGATGAGATGGACTCTCTGTGGCTAAGGTGGGACCCTCAGGAGAAAATTAAGTGGCCATAAAAGGAAAAATGGTTTGGTCACTGATATGGTTTGGCTCTGTGTCCTCACCCAAATCTCACCTTAAATTGTAATAATCCCCATGTGTCAAGGGTGGGACCAGGTGGAGGTAATTGAATCATGGTGATCTCCCCACGCTGTTCTTGTGATAGCAAGTGAGTTCTCACAAGATCTGAAGCCTTATTTTATAAGGGGATTCCGTCTCTGCTTGGCACTTATTCTCTCTCCTGCAGCCCGATGAAGAGGTACCTTCTGCCATGATTGTAAGTTTCCTGAGGCCTCCCCCAACCATGTAGAACTGTAAGTCAATTAAACCTCTTTCCTTTATGAATTACCCAGGCTGTATGTCTTTATTAGCAGTGTGAGAACGGACTAATACCGTCATATAACCTTAATGTTGTTAACTATTGTAAGGTTTGTTAACTGCCATAAACTTTTCCCTCCTGCGATTAGACAAAAACCTGCTGTAGTGAAACACTGCCCAGCTGACCTCAGTGGACTGCCTGATGCCAGCTGACCATGGCACCCCATATTGAGGGTTCTGCCAGCAGCACTGATTGGATAGGAGACTGGACTTACAAACATTCTTTCCTGATAAGAAACCACAGATCCTAAGCCAATTCCCCGCTGGCTTACAGAGATTGCGCACAAGATGTCTCTGTGCAGTTCACCTCTTGATGTAAAACCCAAATTCAGCCTCATTTTGATGTTAAAATCCCACCCCCAAAGTGAACATGGGATGTGTGTCACGTATGTGTTAACTCGCTGCACATGCACTAGACTTTCTCCATAAATATTCATATACATCCCCCAAACCTGATGAATATGCATATTAAACAAACCCTGGAAGGCTTAAATGCCTGTTTCCTCTCCCTCTGTGTAGCATGTGCTCACTGTTCCCCAGGAGGGTACATCCCCCAATCTGCAGATTGTTACTCTGGACATAACATTTTTTCCTTTTTTCCTTCCTCCATAGATCTCATGTTCATTTTGTTAACAGCAGTAATTATTACTTTGTTTTCTTGTATCTAAAGTGACTTACTGAAGTGAGAGAATCACCTAAGATGTCTTAGAAATAAACATCCTGGAATGAGATCCTACCTTAGTGGGGGTTACCAAGGAAATGACTCTGTTAAAATCACTTCCCAGAGTTCACAGGGCAGAGGGATGGGATTGGTTAGTGGTAGAAGAAGGCCTGTGGGAGAGGTGGACTGAAATAACTCATGTGGTCAACAGAGAGGAGATGAGGGCCTTGGCTTTAGAGAATGGTTCTGTGGCACCAAATGCCTCCCACTAGGGTATCCAGAAGTCCCCTGGTGCCAGCAAAGGCTTTTGCTGGGGGAGAAATGAGAACTGCTCCGAGTTGCTGGGTCCTGTAAGAGCACCGAGGATGGCCTGTTTTTGTTTTACTTCTCTCTCTCTCTCTTTTTTTAAATAATGATCACCAAATTCCTGTCGTTCTTTGTATGCAACACCCATTAAACCTAAACGATTCTCCAAGACAAAGAAAACACCGTGTCTGGGGACATACGCCAATAAGAAGTCCATGACCTTCTCTTGCTGGGGCACTGGTATTTTTAAAGCAACAAATGCATGATATCAAATGTCCCAGAGGCTCCCAAACTGAGCAGATCCAGCAACTGTCTCAGAGAAGAAACAAACTGAGAAATGCCCCCAAACGACTATGGGGTGCCCACAAAAACAGATCATCAAATTCCTCTCCGTAATCAGGAAGGCAGGGGGTAGGGTGTGTGTGTTAGAGAGCGGGAGAGAGAGCAAGCTGCTCATGATGGCGCTGGGAGCCCACTGTTGTCCCCCTAATATGCATCGTTGGTGACTGTTGGACCTCCTGCTCACTCCTAGAAAAACACAAGATACAACACGGTTTCTCGCCAAGGACACATTCCACCCAGAGGTCTTTGCCTGAAGGCAAAAATGTTGACTATTTTGCCCCCTCCCCCAAGGCCTTCTGGCAGATGACAGCCCCCTGTGGCTATGTGAATAACTCACTGTGTTCCAGGGCTTATGGGCAGAGCGAGCTCTGTAGTGCCCCGTCAGGGCCAGTGAGGCCGAGGGCTGAGCAGGTGGCACTGGGCCTCTGAGTTCCCCCATCGCTGCCCCATTGGGCTCCTCTGTGGGCCAGAGCCACAGCCACAGCCGTATGCTGTTTCTGATTGTTTTTTAGCAGCAAGCGAAGGCAAAGGTAGAAGAAAGGGAAATGCAGTCTCCAGTGAATGGTAACATTTTGCTTTCTCTAATCCTATTCAGGTGGTGACTGTAGCAAAAGGAAAAACAGGCCAACAAGCAGGATAGATAAAAACCCTGATTATTACCCTGATGAATGCCAGTTGGCTGAGTTGAATTCAAGTCCCAGTGATGCGTTATTAATGGGCCTCAAGTTCCAATCTGAGGTTGAAGATGGGGCTTATGTGAAATTGGAGGGCGGCCATGGGAGGGTCTCTCTTGGAGAGGGCCGGGGCCAAGAGAGCAGGCAGCCTCCAAGCCTGTCCCAGACCACAGCTGGCTGCATGCCGGGGTGATTCCTCCAGGACCACCTACCGCACACCTGCAACTCTGCTCCTTTTCTCTCAGGGCCCTGCTCCAGGTGATTTATTCTCCCCTGGAGCCTCCCCCAAGGCCGGAGTTGGGGAGACGGTGTGCAGAGAGGGTGGGGGGAACCACACTCCATTTCTCCGTTCTCTAGTGAGAGACTTCCCAGTAGGGAGAGTGGGAAACGCTGTCTTGCATGAATAATATGCCTTCTCCTTTGCTCTTTTGAAGAGCTCAGAGCACTTAGCAGACAGGATGTTCTTCACCCTCAGCAACTCCCTGAGGCTGAGTCAGGTTTTGATCCCCCTCTCCCATTTTTTTTTTAAATAGACAAGGAAATGACAACCCCGAGCCATTGATGTCTGTGAGTCAGCTGGCTGCAGCCAGAAGCTGTGTGGGGGATAACAGGAAGCAGACAGAGAAGAGCTGCTCTGCTCAGAGTCCTTCATGAGGGCAAAGCATCTCTGGGCTAACCCCGTGCTCAATCACTGTAGGCACATGAAAGAGATCCTAACCATTTTAGAAGTCCTGGCCTATGTAATATCTTGTCTCAGAAGATAGTCAATTAGTAGGGGTTTTGTCTATTTTAACTCGCAAAAGGGGTTCTCTTCTAAGAGCATGCTACTGGGCCATGTAGAAATACCATTGCAACTCCACCCAAGCAATTGCAATGCAGAGGAGAAATACTGCTTTTTTCAAACTGTAGTCCTGTAGAGCTCAGAAAATGAAGGCAAAACTTCCCTGTCAGATGTCTCTGAGAGATGATTCCCAGATTTTTCTGCCAAATGCATGGAACAAGAAGAGAGGCCCAGGCTTTTGAGTCTCAAGTGTTGTCTAGGTGGTAGATTCACTGTTGGGTGATGATGACTAGTCCCTAATCTTCCTTTGCCTTTATATTTGTGCAGACTCTTGCTAACATATCTCATGGCCTCTCGACTTTCTTTTACCACACTATGGAGACAATGATCTTTCGAAAAACCAAAATTTGATCATGCCACTCTTGTACTGAAAACATAAAATGGCTTTTCATAACCTTCCAAATAAAACTTAAACTCCTTAGCACCAGGCATATGAAAGGCTCATTAATTCATTCATTTGTTTGGACATCAAACTGAAATTTATTGGGTGGCTACTATTGCCAGCCAGTTCACCAGGCACTGGGAGTGTACTACTTCTGCCAGTGCCGAAAACATAATCTGACCAAGACTCAATGAAATCTACTTCTAAGAGCTCAGCTCTCCCTCTGCATACAACTACACTGTTACCTCTTTCACCAGCTAACTTCACTGGTCCATGAGTTTTCTTCTCCTTTACCCCTCCTGTGCCTCCCAGGTGCCACTCTTGAGTGCTGTGATAAGACATGGTGCAATAATTGGGTGTGTTTTATCTGTTTCTCTATGTAGTCTGTGAGTCTTTTGAGGGCAGAGGCTTTATCTTATTCATGAGCGCTCGGCACAGAACTCAACTCATGGTAGGTGACTATAGTGGTCATGGTTCCACGGATACATTGACTTTGGCCAATGAGATGTGAGAAAAAGTCTGTTGTGGGCTTCTGGGAGAGAAATCTCTTTAAGTGACTCTGCCTTGTTTTCTCTAGGGTATAGTATCCGGAAGTGACACCCAGAACTGCTGCAGCCATCTTGCTGTCCAAATGGAACTAGCCTTCAAAAGAAACTAGTGATGAGGACAGCGGGGTGTGGAGATGGAGGGAACCTCAGCTTGAGATCATTCTACTTCTAGACTTGAAGTTATGTAACTTACAAATTTCTTATGACTTAAACCACTCCAAATCAAGGTCCTCTTCCCTTTCTTTCCTTTTCCCTCTTCTTCGCATTCTCCCTTTTCTTTTCCCTCCTTTTCCTTCTTGTCTTCCTCTTGTTGTTTTCCTTTCTTTATCCTGCTAAAATCGTCCTGATTTGGAGTTTAGCACCAACCTTTTAGTGGATTGACTGTGTAGGGCCCAGCAACTGAGTCTAATTGACAGCATCTGGCATTAATGGTCTTCTCTGCCCTACTGAGCTACAGGCTTTTGAGAAAAGGAAATCTATTTTGTCTAAAATCGCCTATCCCTCTCCTCTCCCAAGTGTCTACCTAATGCCTGCTACATAGTAAGAAGCTTCACAAATGTTTATAGAATTGAGTTGGTCTTCGACTACTTTTTTTCCTTTTTCTTAATCCCAATTTATGACGTATCTTTGCACCACGTAAGTCTGCATTTTCCTCTGTACTATTGTTTTCACAATGTTTCCCATTGGAAGGCTTGCCCTCCCCAACAGGACGTTAAGGTCCTAGAAAACGGCATCTGAGATTCATCTCATAGGTCTTTGGTAGCCCACACGGTTCTCAGCATTTGTAGGCTCATAAGAGGCCTTCCAGAAGAACTAACCCGCTGAAACCTTGGATAGCGTTGAATCTGTACCTAAGTGATAATTGTGCACTCTGCGCTTGTGCTGACCACTACTGCATGCTGGTCTCAGTTCCTTAGTGGTAGAAGTTCTCACCTCCTTCTTCCTTATGCTAGACTATGCCAGGCATGGAGTGGCATTAATAAAGGCTTTGTGATTCATGGATGAGAATATTAAACTGTTGTCTCTCCACAAATCACATCCCACAAGGCTATTTTGATGAACTTAAACATCTCAAGGACTGGTGGAGTGGGGGTGGAACTAAAATATTTTAGTCTTTTTTGGGACACAGGACTGTTTTTGGAAGTAATATTACACACTGATATCCTCGCCAGCCATGAAAATGGCTCTGATGTTATCTGTAGGTAGTTACGGAAGCTGAGTTTTTCTTTCTCAGTCAGACATTTCTATTTCTGAAGCTCCACTTCTTAGGTGTATGCCTCTGGGTCTCCAAAGAATCATGCACTCACAACTACTGTTTGCTGAAAGGGCCCTTGGCACCCTGTGTTCTGTCCTTAAGAAGTCCTCTGACAAGCTGCTCCAGCTGCCTGAGTTTCGCTCCTTGCCACATGACCAATATTCAAGAATACAGCTCAGCACTTTAAATTATTTACACCAACTCCCAACAAATAACCAACCAGGGAGAGGTAAATATAGGGCCCTATGCATTCCCATTCCTTCACTGCCACTTTAAACAGTTTCTTCTATCTTGGTGAAGGATTTTGACCCTGGTTATAACACAGTACCTCCCAGAGACATTTTAAAGCCTTAAAACCAAGAGAAAACAGGGATTGGGTAAGAGTCAACAAATCTGTCCTCATTTTGTTCTTATTTTTCAGAGTGGCCTAGCTCCCCCTCTCCAAACCGAAGAACAGGTGTTCTCTTGGAAGAACAGTTACACATTCTCCGCCTTGTTTCATTCCACCTGAGTGTGAAGGTGGTGGTGGTGATGAACGGAGGGTGAATCATGTGCGTGTTTACGTGTCAAGAGCATTCACAATATATAGGAGGGAGTGCCAGAAAGCTGGGCTTTTACATTTAATTTCTTGTGTTGGTGCTCTATGGCCAATGAAAACATCCCAATTTAAGACAGCTTTTGACAGGTGAGGCAGTCACTGCAGGCCCTAGAGGCTGCAGAGATGTGCAAGACATATTCAGACCTTCCAGGGACACTATGAGAGATAAGCAATTCAAAAAAGGAGGACAGACTTTTTATTGTAAAATTAATTTGCTGTCATAAAAATGGATATAAAGTAGAAATGTATAGTAAAGGGAGTAAAATTTCTACTTCCCCACCTCTAATCTTAGGGACAGACACTATTAAGAGTTTTGCTGTAACTTTTAGAATTCTTACGTGTCTAGAAACAAGCATTCTTATGGAATTGAGTCATATTATGCTGACTGTTCTCTAAGCTGTATCATTACACATAAAGATATATCTTATCCTCGCTCTACTTTCATTGGCTGCATAATATTCCATCATGTGTGTGTAACATAATGTCTTGGATGGACAGTTCAGTTCTCTTTTACTCCCTTAGAAGTAGTGTTGCAGTGCACTATCTTCATTGAGGCACTGTTTACAATAGCAAAGACCTGGAACCAACCCAAATGCCGATTGACGATAGACCCGACAAGGAAAATATGGCACATAGACACCATGGAATACTATGCAGCCATAAAAAATGATGAGTTTGTGTCCTTTGTAGGGACATGGATGAATCTGGAAACCATAATCCTCAGCAAACTGACACAAGAACAGAAAATCAAACACCGCATGTTCTCACTCATAGGCAGGTGTTGAACAATGAGAACACATGGACACAGGGAGGTGAGCATCATACACTGGGGTCTGTTGGGGGGTGCCAAGGGAGGGACAGTGGGGGCATGGGAGGTCAGGGAGGGATAATATGGGAGAAATGCCAGATATAGGTGACGGGGGGGATGGAGGCAGCAAACCACATTGCCATGTGTGTACCTATGCAACAATCCTGCATGATCTGCACATGTTCCCATAACCTAACGTACAATTTAAAAAAAAGAAAGAAAATAAATTTAAAAACATACATTAAAAAAAGTGTTGCAGTGAACATCTTGTTCATTTATTCTTCTGTACTTGTTAAACCAGCTTCTGCTTGGGGGAGATCAAGGAAGATTTCAGCAAAAAGGTGAGATGTTTTTAGAGCTGTGGGAGGCATGAAACAGTGTGAGCAAGGGTAGAAAGAAGAGAATCTAATCAGGCCTCTGTAGGTAGACCTTTTTGGTTGATGTATAAGTTACGTGGTCTCAATCTTCAGTAACTTTTAAAATGAAGGATTTGAGGTAAAGGGGCAGTTGACAAGGGAACATACATTCAAGTTTACATCTTTTGAGTTTGCAGTGATGTCATGATACTCACATTTATCTGGAAATGGAGGATATTGGGAAGATGTGAGCCACTGGAGACTGGAAGGCTTTCCTGGAAGCACCGGGAAAGCTAAGACACGTGAAAGAGACATTGTGAAATGATGATTCAACAGGGCTTGTATGTGAAGAGAGTTGGTGGAGTAACAGGCAGAGTTTCTTCATCTGTAAAACAGAGGCAATTCCCCAAATCTGGGGGTGTTATGAGCACCAAGAAAAATAATGGGTGATCTTTCCCTAAGTTACTGCTGTAACAAAATTTAATTTGCTTTATGAACTTTCTCTGTAGTTCCCTAAATAATGGTTATCCCAACATGGCTTTCAGAGTTGCTAGTTTATGGTATAAAGAGGGTGGATTACAATGACCTTTTCAGATAGCAACTGTGAAGTCATTGAAGGGGGTTGGCTGTGTGTTCTCCGTGATTCAGTGGAAACTTAAGATTTACCTCCGAAGATCTGTATCTGGACTAAATACTTAGGACACTTTCACATCTGTGGTTACTGAGTTAAATTTTCCTTTTATCTAATTCAGTCATCCCCACCCACCAAATTATAGAGCCTTGTTTTTGCTTTTCCAGCAGAAAGGATGAGAAGACACCCTCCAAATATTTAGTCAGTTTCAGAACTATGTGTTGTTCAAAGCACCTCGAGTACTAGGTTTCTTGAAATAAGAAACTCTATCATCTTACGCTGCTATGTTCCCTTTGGCAGGAGCCTGAACTTTAACCATCCACTTCAAGTGCATAACACGCAGCTATGTGCAGGGAAAGAATAACAGCCTGAGAGTCTCAAGAGCGAGACTCTAGTCTCAGCTCTTTCACCATCTGGCTGGGGCCACTTCTCTGGGCCTCGATTTTCTTATCAGTAAAATGAGAGGACTAAATGTAATGTTGCCATGTTCCTTGTTTGTGGGACATCATGACCTCTGGATGCAAACTCCTTGAGAGGTTGATGGGTCAGTATCATGAGGCCTGTTTTGCAGATTTGAAAATGGAAATTAGAGAGGTGAAGGACTTAGATAATCTTGGGATAGCAAATGCAATTCCCCAAGAGATGACACCAGAACCCCCATTCATCCTTTTCTGTAGTTAACTCTTACTCCTCCTTAAGGTTTTAATTCCAGCATTGCTTCTTCCACATAGCTTCCCCGACTCTCCCTCCAAGTTGGGTTAGAGGCAATGTCTTGGCACGCCATAGAACCCCAAACTTCCTCTCTTAAGAGCAGACCAGAATCAACACCCACTAACGGATTACTAACTGGTAACTTGGCAGCCGCCAGCTCAGGGGTTCCACCAGTATCTCTTCACTTCTCACCCCCCTCTTCATGCTCTTCTTCCAGATACACTAAACTTCTTTGAGTTTTCATGGGCCCCGCTCCCTCCTACCTCCTGGTCTTTGCATAAACTGGGTTTATTCGGGGGGCTTGGAAATTTTCTTTCCCCGTTAATCCATTTCTGTGGTTAACTCTTACTCCTCTTCAAGGTTTCCATCCCATCACTGCTTCTTCCAGATAGCTTTCCCTCTCCCCTTCCTCCAAGTTGGGTTAGAGGCAATGTCCTAGGACCCCATGGAACTCTGTACTTCCCCAATCATTGAGATCATAGTATTTAGCACCCCACACAGTAAACACCTGTTCACTCATGTCACAGATGAAATATGCTTAATAGTTCCCTTAATACTTAATCACAGTGGCTTAAACAAGAGAAATGTCTAATTTCTCTTATGTAACATGAGGTTTGGAGATAGGTGGTCTAGACCTTTATGATCAATAGGAACCGAGTTCTTAAAGCTTTTTGTTCCCATATCTTTAGTGTTACCTCATGGTTGCAAGACAGCTATTGGAGCGGAAGCCATCACAACCACGAAAGGCGCAGGAACAAAAGGAAATTACTCCCAGAAGAGTCAGCCCATTTTAGGAAATTTTTCTGTAAGCTCTCCCAAAAACCATCTCCTTGCCTGTCTTTAGCTGCTATGTAGTGCTTTAACACCCTGGAAAACACTAGTTACCCTTGGTAAGGTAGAAGGAGAGTGTAGCTGTAGGGTGGGCAATCAGAAGTCTCTGCCACCCCAGCTACTCAAGGCATGGTGGGTAGTCTGTGCCAGTTTGTGAGCAGGTAAACCCAGAAACGTGGGCATTTAGACATTTTGTAACAATTTGACATTGGCATGGCGTGGTATCAGTACAGTGGATAGGAAACGAATCCACAGCGGCTGGGGCTCTACCACACAGAGGCTGAGAAGCCCTGGCTGCTGAGGCCTTCTGTCCCGGTCTCCCCGACGAGGGTGCAAACGTCATGAGGGCAGGGAAGTGGCACTTCTGTTGCACTCACACGTCCTGCCACACCACGGCCGGAAGAGGAGCTTAACTGGCCCTTGAGGCAGGATGAGCAGGGACCCGCTCATCACCGCCTGGTTCTAGCTCAGCTCGCTCTCTGTGATGGGTTTCAGGTTCTTTCCTCTCCCATTTCCCTTCATGATCTTCTTCCTTGCTTTCTCGTTCCCCTCCTGGTAGCATCTCCTTCATCCCTCTTTCTCACCTATCTCTAGAATGTGATGACTCCCAAGCTTCACTGTGGAGCCCTCTGCTCCTCTCTGCGTGCTCCTCCTCAGGGCCTGCCAACTTCAGCACTTTCCCTAATGCAGGAGAAGGCCCCTGGGTCCCTGCAGGGGCGGGCTTCCTCTGGCCCCAGTGTTCTCCCCGCACTTCTCTCCTCCCCCTCAGTCAAGCTGACTCCCAGGATGGGACCGCAGCCCCCAGCGTGAACAAGAAGAGGCCTTCTATTGTTTCTGTGACCCTCTCCCCCACTACTTGTCTTCTACTAGTAGGTTCCCGGGGCTGCTGTAATAAAATACCGCAAACTGGATGCCCTAAGAAAACCAGTTTATCTCTCGCAGTTCTGGAGGCTGGAAGTCTGAAAGTGTGGTGTTGGCAGTGCCCTGTGCCCTCTGAGGTGCCTATTCCAGCTTCTGGGGCCCCAGCCATCCTTGGCTTGCGGCAGGAATCTCCAGTGTCCCCTTCCATCTTCACAGGGTTTTCTTTCCCCTGTGTCTCTGTGTCTTCACGTGGCTGTGGTCTCCTCTGTGTCTCTCTCTTTTTAAAAAAGCCGCCTGTCATATTGGATGAGGGAACCACCTTACTCCCATGTGATTGCACCTTAACTAATTATACCAACAAAGTCCCCATCCCCTAGCACCACATCCTCAGGTCCTGGGGAACACGAGCGAATGTGTACTGTTTCTCTTCCTCTTCCTTTTCGTAATTCTTACTTACCGGAAATGTCCACTGAGGTCTCCAGGATGCAGACTCTGAGGCTGAGTTCAAGGTGTTATTAGGGAGGGCTTTTGGAATCAACCTCTCCAGAAGGGGGGTGCCAGGGACCAGGACTGGGCAGAGGGAGAAGTGGGGCTTCGAAGCAGGGCAAGGCCAGCCTGCTGGCGCTAAAAGGGCCCTTCGGGCAGCTGTAACTTGAGCCCAAATGACCGTGTCTTCTGTGATTAACTGAACTGGTTTGAGGGATTTTTCTTTTTTTTTGAGACAGAGTCTCCCACTGTCACCCAGGCTGTAGTGCAGTGCTGTGATCTCGGCTCACTGCAATCTCCACCTCTTGAGTTCAAGCAATTCTCCTGCCTCAACTTTCCTAGTAGCTGGGACAACAGGCGTGCGCCAGCACTCCCAGCAAATTTTTTTTTGTATTTTTAGTAGAGACGGGGTTTCACCATGTTGGCCAGGATGGTCTCGATCTCCTGACCTCATGATCCACCCACTTCGACCTTCCAAAGTGCTGAGATTACAGGCGTGAGCCACTGCGTCTGGCCAGTTTGAGGGATTTTTAATGCTAAAACTAGAAGCGTCCCAGGCCGACGGGGTGGTTGTCACCTTTACACTTCTGCATAGTCAGTCACAGGGGGTGGGTAGAGGCTCCGCATCCAGTAGCCACAATCCAGATGCAATCAGAGCTTCCTTCCTAACAATGAGGAGAGAAAACACCTGAAAACAGATTGGATCGCCTCTAATGGCTTTCCATTGAAAAGAATTGAGGAGGACAATGACAAAATGTTTATCCTCAGGTTCCTCTCTCAAAAACCCTTGTTGTGTTAAGGCCACATCTCCCTGAGCAGCTCCACCTGCCACACTCCACAATCTGACCCAGCCCTGGGAACACTGGCTGCAGGCAACTGAGGAGGGGCCCTCTGTTTTCCCCTCTTCCCCTTTGCTCACAGGAGCGCCCCATGGAACCCATATCCCATTTCCCTCAGCTGCTCAGACTGGCTCTGACTCGAGGCCCATACCCTCTTGGGACTATGTGGAACCCCACGAGCTTGGGGGGGATTGATCTCCCTCAAAGCATGTTGGCCCCTCCCCTCACCTTACACCAGGCCAAGAGGGGCCCCTGTTTTGGGGCTATGGGATGATGGCCGTGGTTCTGTTTGTCAGACTACAGTGCTTTCCATCAAAGAGGAAGGGGTACTGTGTGAGAAACTCCCTCCCTCAACATGACACCTTTGGTCGCTTGGGCAGTTGCCCTTCCCTGATTCAGTACACCAACTGTGAGCTCACTCCCCCAGGCCTGATCAGGACTGACCAGGTCTTTTCAGCCAGCTTTGCAATCAATGGCTCCAGAAAAGACAGCTTTATTCACTGAAGTCACAGATCAATGAGACCAGATTTGCATAGGAGCTTAGTATATAAATCCTGGGGTGAAGTAATCATTTGTGTTCCCCGCTATCTCCTGGTTTCCCTCCCCTCTCTTGTTTCCTCCGCTCCTTCTCCTTTCTGCTCTTTTGTCCTTCTCTTCACTTACAATGTCCTTTCTTTAGAGAAGCCTCTTTTCCCCAAACCCCTAAGCCCCCCTGAGGAACGCATCCCCCTCTGTACCCCAGTTAAATACTCCCATAGTAATTATCTGCTAATTTGCCTTCCTTCTGTCACACCCAGCATTCTGTGAGCAACTTGTGTGCAGAGATGGTGTTTTGCCTATGGTCCCCATTCCGGGACACGGGGCCTGCCTCATAGCAGGTGCTTGGCACAGTGCCTTGACCGTGTCTTTGACACCCTCCTCTGCTCCTCCTTCTTTCATCTCTCCTTTTCTTTCTCCTCTTCTCTCTTTTCACTTCCCTTTCTTAAGGGAAAGACTTCTAAAGGTACTGTGGAAAGGAGGACCTAGCGTATAGCTCCACAATTGTGATTCTCATATCCCAGGCACCAAGGAACCACCCTGAGGAATTAGGAATTTTTTTCTTGCATGACAATGTCACCTGTTACAGGTGTCCCCCAGTGTACTCCCTACCCTGGGAAGGCTTTAAGAACATGAAAACCATGCATGCCCTTCTCTTAGTTGAAGGCTTTGGGAGCCTCACCTGAAGGCAGAGGCACCATTTGAACCAAAAGAGTATTGGGGGAAGCCTGGAGAACCTGGCTGTTGTAGGTCTTGCTGGGGGATGGTACCTGTAGGCTTCCTGTATCCTTACTTTCTATATTGACCAACAATTTGTAATGCTTGCACTGTTTCCGAATAGATTGAATTTTTGGTTTTATTTTTGGCAGGTCTATCATGTTTCCAACTGTTCTAATGTTCTTTTGCTTCTTCTGGGATATTGAAAAAAGTAACACTGGCATGTTTTGGGGGCCTCTCCTCTTTGCTACACATAGAGATGGATAATCTTTTCCAAAAAATTGGCATGGATTGCTACCAAGACAACCTCCTACATGATAAGAGATCAGAAAGAAGCCTCAGGGGTCGTCTAATATGCAGCAGGTTGACACCAGAGGCCCGGGGTTTTGTCGCTGCTGCCTGTAAGCACTGCAACTGCCGACAGTCCCATAGCATGGCGCAGTGCGGCTCCACGTCGAACCTTCCTTGAGTCTATGTCAGCTCTCATAAGGGCAGTTGCTGTAATCACATCCCTGGTAGATGAGTAATTGAGGCTCCCAAGCGTTCTGTAACTCGCCTGCAATTCCACAGCACCACCTGCAGCGCAAACCCAAACGTATTGCTAAATTCCACGCCCTTTCTGTCACAACAGAAAGGTGCCACACACAATGTCCAGGAATGAGCAACATTCCAGAATGATTGGCATTAGAGGGAGGTGCTTGACCAGACTCATCTGTCACCCTCCTGGTGGATGCCACTGACCTCGTTGACAATGTGGGAAACATTCCCTGATGAAGCCCACTTTTCCTGGGAAAGGAAACCTGTACTTTGGTCAAGGATATGTAAACAGCGGGGCCTCCCTTCTCCAGCTTCTAAAACAGGACCACCGTGGCATGGTTCAAAGCTCTCCTCTTTCTGTGCAGTTTCTTTTCCACCAGGCCTCTCAGTACCAGCCTTCCTTCTCCCTCCTGCCCTCTGACCGTACCAAAGCCCATTAATATCTGTTGTCTTCGTCAAAAATATTGTGCAGTTACTCTCCTGTCCCAACCTCTGCAGAAAAAGAATCTGGTTAATTAACATTGATTACAATCCACCAACTGCAAGTAAAAATCGATTGATGCCGTCCCTAATTTGAATGCTCTTCTCTCTCCTATCTCTTGTGAGAAAGAAAGAGACAGAGAGTGTGAGTAAGAGAAGAGGGGAGAGGAGAGAGGATATTTTTTAAGCAGTCCAATTTCCAGGGTCCCTGGTGAAGGACATTAGTGATGTGCTGGTCCTTAGATCTTGCCCACTCTCCTTCAGCGTGGCCATTTTTCAGTGTGACGTCTAATTGCTGCAAATAGTCATCGTGCACATTTGGGCCTTGTTCATAGCTCCCTTCTTTATTGAGAGAGGAGTGATGGTATTGATTCCGGATGGCTAGGGAGAACGCCAGAGAATATTAGTAAGGAGCAGAGAGAACACAGTACATAAACTTTTATGACCACAATGTCAAGCTGGATTGTGAAGACATAAATGAAAAGGACAACACGCTCTGTAATTACCACAGGCCCACATCTTCCATCTGCTGGGGAACGGAGCCCAAGCTGACCAGGGGCAAACTGCAAAGAGGGATGGATGGTCCAGCTCATAGGAACCGTGGCCCGTAGTTGTTGCTCCTCATTGTTGAGAAAGAATATATGGAGCATATAAAAAGCACTTGTCGTGGGTCACAGTGCAGTCCTGAGAAAAGTGCGTGGATTCTAAAGTCAACTTGGCCGCTTACTGCTAGCCATGTGGCATTGGGCCGGTCACTTCACCTCTCTGAGCCACAATTTCTTCACTGCTAACACAGAGATAATAGTAACTACTTTGCAGGGATGATATAAGGATTACATGAGACGGTGCATGCAAAAGCCTTTGTTTGGTGACTGGAAAATAACTGGTTCCTAGCAGACAGCAGATATTATAATCATTGTAACTTTTTTTGTTCCATCAATATTTATGGCATGTTTTCTATGTGCCAGTGCTGTGCTAAATGCTGGGGAGAGAGCGGGCCCCCAGCCTCGTGGATCTCACAGCTCTGTGGGTGAAACAGACATTAGCCAATTATTTACCCAAATCAATGTGAAAATGCTTCTGTAGAAGGCACTGCTAAGGAAGGGCACCACACTATAGGAGTGGCTTGTCCAGGGATTTCTGTGGTTCCTGCTTTTTCAACAGTCACATTTGTTTACTATCTGTCTCTCCCTCTATAGCATAAATTCCCTGAGGACAGGTACTCGGTCTGTTTGGTTACTGCTCTATCTCTAGGTCCTAGAATAGGGAGTGACATGTGGTAGGCACTCAACAAATATTTACTAAATTAATAGCTGCAGACTTAGGGCACAGAGGAAGAATTTGCACCTGCGTCTTCAGAGCTGATAGTCAAATGGGGTGCAGAAGGAATGCATAGCATTTAAGAGTCCTTGGGATCAGTAGCAGGGTTAGGTACAAAATCAGTTCAACTTATACTCTGAAAACTGTGCCTAGACACTAGTGTTATGAGGGGTGGATGTGTAGTTGGCATCTTGTGTCAAGTTGTGACAGGAAGTGGAAAGACAAGGGAACTGGCCATCCTTCTCTGAGCTGAGCTTCTTTGGCTCACACAATGTGAGTGTGCTTGTCAGGGTGGGCTAATTGGTTAGCGAGCAATGCCCCCAGAGGATCTCCTCTCCACACAGTCTTCAGGGCACAGGCTTTGCATGTCGGCTCAGGAGTACTTTTCTGGAGCCCCTGCAGGCAGCTGGCAGGTGAGGGAACAGAGACCTAGGAGACCTCAAATGTGGGCACTTCACCCACTCCTTCCTGTGTCAGTCTGGAGATGGCCAAGTCATGGCTCATGTTGCATTGGCAAGAACAAGTCACACCGCCCCACCTAGGTGCCAGAGAGCTGGGATGTGTGTGTCCAAGTAGTATGTTCAAGAGGAGGAGTTGGGGGGCGCTCCATGTCCCTACCACAGTGGATTCAGCAAACATTCAGGAGACTCCA
The DNA here is from genome assembly GCA_036589455.1 of Ateles fusciceps. NCBI lineage: Eukaryota > Metazoa > Chordata > Mammalia > Primates > Atelidae > Ateles > Ateles fusciceps. The sequence goes on along the minus strand of JAZHEH010002789.1, from coordinate 5,072,643 downwards.
GCGTGTGCCAAGCACTGGCATCCCCCGCTGACCAGAGCTCAGAGCCCTCCAAGAGAGCGCGCCATCTAGTGGAGAAAACACATAACATAAATAACTGTGATAAGCCTTGCTGTAGGAAGGAGTGCAGGCACAAAGTGAGCACAAAAGAGGGAGGAGTTAATTCCGCACAGGTTACAGGGCAGGTTCACTGGGCTCAGTCAGCCTGAAAAGGACTTTAATACTGTAACCACTGGTGTGCCTAACTGTACACCAAAGATGTGTGTTTCCCCTGCATAGTATAGACGTGTCGTTGGTAAGCAGCTGTCCAGCATGGCACTCAAATTCACAGCCCTCCTTCACCTGGGTAAGGCCTGAGACAAGTTCTCAATGGAATGTTAGCCAAAGGGACGACGATTACCTCTGGGCCATCCGAAAAAAAAAAAAGGTATTCCTTCTCCATCCTCTCATTCCTTGTTCATGGCTAAAGGCTGATGCCTGAGTTGCTTAGTAAGCTTTTTTGGGGAGGGGAAGAGCTGCCATCCTAGTCTCTAAATGACTGCTGGAGAAACATTCTGCTGACATAGAACTGCCTCGGACACCATGGGAGTGAGAAGGTGTGTCTTTGTGTGTGGGCATTATGCATGCTGGGTGCATTTGTTACAGAGATTAGGTGGCTTAATAGAGGTAACTTGCAGGAGAAGAGCCAGGCAGCAGCCATAGGGCTTTCCAGGTTGAAGAGACAATGAAAACAGACTCAGAGGCAAGAAGATACAGAGTCTATTCAATCTCTTACATTGTTGGTGGGGGTATAAAATGGCACAGCCACTTTGGAAAACAGTTTAACAGTTTCTTACAAAGTCAAACATGTACCTATCCTATATCCCAGTAATTCCATTCCTACGTATTTACCTAAAAAAATGAAAACATATGTCCACAGATAGCCTTGTGCTAGAAGCGTTCATTGCAGCTTTATGAAGGATAGCCAAAACCTGCAAACAGTCCAAGTATCTACAATGGATTAATGAATGTAAACATTGTGCCATGTTCATATCACAGAATACTATTCAGCAATGAAAAAGAATGAATTACTACTACATGTAACAAGATATATAAACATCAAAATTTTTATGTTTTATGAAAGGAGTCAGACACAAAAGAGTATATGCTCTGCTTCTTTTCTATAAAGTTCCAGGCAAGGAAAGCAGCCTGCGGCAATGGAAACCAGGATAGTGGTTGCTTATTGGGGAGAACACTGACTGTGGGGAGACCTAAGATGCTTTCTGAGATATGGAAATATTGAGGGGGTGGTATTTACGTGTAAAAACTCATCAAATTGTGTATTTAAGATCTATGCATTTCACTGTATGTAAATGTTTCTTTACTGGAAACTAAACAAAAAGTGTGTTCAGGAAAATGAACAGATACTTTTTACTAGAGCATGAGATTCCAGGGTGGGGAATAGATGAAGGAGGCAGTAGGATGTGAGGCTGATGTAGAGTTAGGGGCATTTAATACTGAATGAGTTGGGAGTCTATTACCTAAAAAATGGGGAACCGTCGAAGGCGTTTGAGAAGGGGAGAAGCACACTCCTGTGCAAGATTTTAGAATATAAATGGTGTCAGTATGAAGGAGGGAAAAAAGGAAGATGACAGATTTTGTTAGGGGCAGGGGCCCCTATACGTTGTGCATGGACTGGAATTTCCTGACCCGTGTATGCAAAGGCCAGCCCAGGGAGACCGCGGGGGATCTGGTGGCTGTGTTTGCCAAAGGTCAAATGATGGAACAAATAGCTTCTTTCATAAAAAGAATATTTTAATCCCTATGACTCTGTAGTAGGATCAGGCCATGTGTTATTATTGGAAATGATTTCTATTATTAGTTACTATTACTACTCTTGGACTGCAGAATGCCAAGGCTTGGGAGGAGCTGGGCTGAGCCCAGAGAAAGAAATGGTCTGTGAAGTTTGCATTTTCCAGAGCTCAGCATGCAGGCACTCGGCCTTGCAGCTACTTATTTATGTTCATCCACTCACACCTTGGGTTGTGTTCTTCAGTCTGTATCAGAAGCTCCGCAGCTTCGGACAGTGGTGACAGGGTGGGGGCCACACCCATAGGGACCTGCTTTTCTGGAAAGCAGCGATGGTGGAACCACAGGGCACAGGCTCAGAGGGTGTGTGGTTACTCAGACGCGCTACTCAGTAGCCAGGTGTGTTTCTCAAATATTCTGGGAGAGACCGTGGCAGGAATGCCTCTCTGCCCTCCTGATTTGGCAGGTAGATCAACCTCGCTGACTTCTTCAGGGTTCAGAAAGATGTAAGAACTACCAAAGCGGCTCAGAAAACTCTTGTATATTAAGGAAACATCATGGACATTCTCCGAGTGCTGCCGTGGGCTGGTGCTGAACACAGAATCGGGTAGGATGGACGGGGCTCCCTCGCCTCTTCTGTTTCATTTGCATCAGCCAGCAACATTTCCACGTCGGGTATTTTCCAAGACGGTCCTGAGTCTCTGTACTTTTTTCCTTTTCAGCAAACATGATTCATTAAATGTCAGACCAAATATGACCTTATTTTAGTACCTTTGTCAGACTTTAAAAAAAATGCCTAGAGATCAGAACAACCAATCCTTTGTCAGTTTCTGTCAGGGTCTCATGAGTAGCGGTGATTGTAGTGGTATGTACATAACAGGTGGTCAATAAGTGCTTAAAAGACACCTAACCTGAGCCACATGGGACCTTCTGGAAGTTAAAGCCAGGCAGCTGCTTCCCAGGGTCTTGTCATCCAGGCTGTGACACCCTAGGAGCTCCCCCTCCAACGTGGGCTGTGGGTGTTATGCAATTTCATGGTGATAAGTTCTTACTGAATTGTTGCAATGTTTGCAATCCCACAGTGCTGGGGTCTCTCAGTGGCTGTAGGGGGCCCTCATTTAGTCCACCAGCTGTCCTGAATGTGCAATACTCATCAGGTTAAGAGTTCTTTAGAGGATCCTTGCCCTGCCCTGAACAGCAGTGGCTTGGACACGATGAATCAATCTTCTTGGAAGCTGCAGATGGTCAGACTTCTTTCCAGACTTCCCTGGAGGTGGAGCTGATTACCAAAGATAACTGGCTTTCTCTGGCAGGGAGACCTGTTTTCCACTATGGGCAAATCTGTGGGCCTCAGAACTCTTGCACATAGGGGCCTTTGTCATGAAGAGGCAGCAAAGCAGAGTAAAAAACTTTTGAGGCAGGCAGGCCTAGGTTTGAGTCCTGGCTCTGCCATTTACTAGCAATGACACCTAATTCAGTAACCTCCAAGCCTCGGTTTCCTCATAAATAAATGGAGACGATAATGATAACCACTTGGATTAGTCAGAATAAGTCATGCGAGTACCATAGCCAGCAAACTGAAATTTCATATTCTTGCCATGAGAAAAGATTCTTTCTCATCCATGCAAAGTTAATGTGAATGCTTTGGATCAGCAGCTCTCTTGGTGGCTCCTCTAAGGGAAATAATTCTGAGCTCAGGACTCCTTCCATTGTGTGTATCTCCCACCGTCTAGTGGCTAGAAGTCTATGTTTCCAGCCCTGGAAGAGGCAAGGGAAATGGGGGCATGGGTGGAGAGAGAGAGACAAAACACAAGCATTCTTGAAAAGATGGTCAAGAACAAAAGCTGTCAGGACCTCTGCTCACAAGATGTGCTGGAACACAAGAGACTAATGAAGAATTGTCTCCTCACTCTTGGTAGCTAAAATTGGCCATGATGGGAAGATTTATACCACAGAAATTGGCAAGTGCTACAAATCAGGGCTTTTCCCTGTGGAGAGCTGGTTGTTAAGCATTTCCAAGAATGTCATCGGTCCCCTCCAGCTCTGAGTTGTATGGGCATCTCTGCAGCTGAGCTCTCTCCTCAAACCCCTTGTGTCAAATGCGGTTCGAGAAGGAGGTGATTCTGTTTCCAAACTCTCTCATAGAAGTAGTCCCTATGGAAATTGTCATAGGACACTGTCCTTCACCAGGATGCAAATTCAGTTCTGACAGCCTCTAGAGGCTGTGTATTTTTCACTAAATCATGCTTTGTTTCAGCAACAAAGTCCAGAGCTCTGCCCATACCATGGAAACATGACATCCCACATTCTCAACATGGAAAGCGACATTTGGAAGGTCAGAGGCTCTCTCCACGTGCTCTCCCTCATCCTGCCTCACAAGTCTTTGTCCACTCTTGACCTTTTCTCATGCTGCTAGAATGGAGAGATTTTGTGGAGCTGAGAAGGCTCGACTAAAAGGGGATCCCCCCCCTTCCAACAGCCCCAGTACAGAAGAGTTGTCTTCTAAAAATGATTCTTAATCATGCACAGCATGCGCCCAGGCACATGCCCTGTTTCCTAATATTAACATATCCTACTTTTGTCATTTTCTTTTCTGAGACCCCTGGGAACCATTAACAGGGTTTTCCAGCTACCCAGGATTTACAGGAGAATGCAGATGGGCCCAGAGCGGCCCAAGTGACGTCTGAAAGCATGTGATAGAATTTGCTACTGGAACTCCTGCTTTTCTTACCTGTGGCGAACATTCGTCATCATTTCCCAAAATAGCACAGACAGAACAAAGACTTCTCTGGGTCTCTGGGCTAGCCTTGGCCCGGGTCTGTTTGCACTGGAGGACTGGGCTGGGCAGAGGGGGATGAGGTTTAGCTTCATTCACCATTGCACTAGCGGAAAGGCAGGGTTCAGCACATTTTTGTTTGTTTTTACAAACTCAGTGGGACCACCTCAGCCCCACCCCCATCCAATTTTTAATCAGACCTTCCCCAGACTCTGGAACACAGCCGCACACAGCCACAAGCTCCAGGCAGCCGTAGATGAATGGCAAAACCTGAAATGATGTCAACTGCTTGCGCCGAAGCCAAGGAAAATATGCGGGGGCCCTTGGTGGCTTCATCCCGGTGCTTGTTGCAATGCAGCTGCGAGTCATAAGTTTTCCTTCTGAACAGACAGAGCGCCGTACATCTCAACTGGATTCTGAACCTAGCATACCCTTTCCGACCTCTTGCAGCCTCCCCCTGCTCCCTAGCCTCCTTGAAGAACTCAAATTCTTTAAGACAAAGTCAGAGAGGAGCGTGGGGAAGAATGTGGGGGTGGCTAGAACTGGTGGTATGCTGGAAGTGTTTGGGGGAAAAGCTTAAAATCCACAAGGCGTGGCAGTAGGGATGGGGAGGAAATATGACCAGGCAGGGCAAGGGGCAGGAGAGTAGAAGATGCAATTCCATCACCACGGTGACTCCGAGAGTTGAGATGGCTGTTTCGATAACTCAGGACCTTAAGCCAACTCTCTCCTGATTTATAGAGCTTTTTGCATTTTGTTTTGTGTTTTGAAGAGGCAGAGGCTTGAGTTGCCTAAAATCATTATTCCAATCTTCCAATTGATTCTAACCATGTAGAATCAAGCCAGAGGGTTTCTGAAAGCTTCTACCCATGGAGACACAGGACAGAGCTAGAGGGCCTCTGAGGGCCCAAAGCACCCTTCAGGCCGCTTGATGGTGGAAGCATCTCCATGGTCAGTAATTCTGCTTTTGAATCAGAATCACGAAGATGCAGCCCCAGGGGAATAGTGTAAGTACCCAAGCAGTGCATTTTATGGATCAAATGACAAGTCTGCGGAAGCTGTATTATTTTTCAGAGTCCAGCAAGGCCTTGGAGCCTGGGAGAGGGAGCAGTTAAGCATAACTCCCTGGCTGCCTCCTTCTCCTCTCCTCCTCCTCCTCCTCCTCCTCCTCTAGCTGTCTCTTTCTCCCTTGACCCTATCTCAATTGCTCCAGCCAAGTAAAGTTTGGAGAAAGTAGGGTGTGACAACATGATGGGATGCAGGGCCGCTCCTCCTCCACACTGACTGCTGGGGCTGGGCTGCATGCAACCGGCCGTCTCCGGGAACACTGCCTCTCCCCCTCTCACTCCAGCCCTGCCATCGCTGATCCACGGCTTTCATTTTATGATTGTTTGTATACAGCAAGCATTTCGGGGGGACAAAAAGAACTCCCCCATGGCTGCCAGCCATGTGATTGCAGTAGCAAAGCAGGATTGTGATTGCTGGGTGCTATGGAGTTCCCCCTGGGGACCTACATGCCCTAAGACAGCGGGCCTGGTGACTCATGTCCTGGCATCCCCCTATTCTGAGCCACTTGCCACCTGTGAGAAGGAGATGGGACTTCACGTCTCCCCAGGAAGATATAAAGATGAGCCACAAAGTCAAGAGACCCAGTCCATATTTGGACCTGGAACACCCATTCTCTTACACCAAGAATAAAATTAAAATAGCTTCACAGCTACCAGTTTCCAGGAGCACAGTGAGCGCTCCCAGACTTTAGCTGTCATCATTAGTATTAATGTATCACCGGACACTGTCTTGGTGCTTTGCATATGTTTTCTCGAATCCTTACACTAACCAAGCAAGAACGGTAGTTTTATCCTATCTGAAAGGTTTGTCTCAGGGAAGTTAAGGAACTTGCCCACGGTCACAGAGCTGGGCAGTGTTTGAGGCTGCCTGACTCCGAAGTCTAAGCTCTTTGCAGGAGAACACACAGCCGCCTAACACGTTTTCTCTGTCTTCTTTCTTCTGCTTCAGTGGACTCTGTAGGGACTGACCACAAGTAGTGCTAGATCCTCAGGCTCCATTGGGTCCTTGGCTTCCTCTTGGAGAGAAACTGCTTCTTTGCTTCTCTTTCCCCTCAGCCTGTGCCCTGGCCTCTGGGACTCTTAAAAGAATGCCTGGCGTGTTTCTGAGTGGCAGTGCTGTGAAGAGTGATGGTCTTTGCAGAAGATGTCCTTTCTGATGCTCCTCATGGGACTGGTGAGAATAGCACTGAGGAGTCGGAACGACTTGGAGCTCAGAGGGAGCCTCCTGGGAGCATCCTTCTCCACAGACTGTGTCTCCAGGGCCTCCCATCTACGCTGGGTGGTAGGATCCTTGCGACTCCGGGAGGCTTGGCAGGCCAAGCTCTCACAGCTGTGGAGGAAAGGGGGAGATGGCCAGGAAGGAGGACGAGGCCATGGAGTCCATCCAGGACCCTGAAGCCACAGCTACTGGAGCCAGTGGATTTCCAGGTTGAGTGATCCACTGAGAAGCAGAGAGAGAGAAAGAGACAGAGGGAAAGCTCTATGACTCTAAGATCTGTGGGAAGAAAGCAGACACTCTAACCTGCAGTAAGCCCTCAACCCCAGCATTCTCTTCTCCATGATATGGGCTTTGTGTGTGTGTGTGTATGTGTGTGTGTATGTTATTGCTCTCAGGACTCAAACCTTCCACGCCTGAAATGTGGAGTCAGGTCTCTAAGGTAGAACCCATGACATTGTCTGGTGGGAGCTAGACAGGGCATCCCCAAAGAGCCACAGTAGAACCAAGGGGCGATTGTTGGCATGCATGAATGAAGGAACAAACAGATGAGCTAGGAGCTCTAGTTGGTCTATTCTGGTCTCCTTTCCGAAGGCTACCTACATAGCCCTGTCTTATACTTTCTAATTGAACAAAAATCGGATCAACCTGTGAACAGCCCTCAGATACTGTATTCAGGGTCATTGCCAAGGTCAACGCCAGTCCCATGGCCTATTCTAGGTCATCTGTGGGGAACACTGGGCTGGAGACAGGAGGCCCACATTTGAATACCAATTTCACCCCCAGTAAACTGTGTGACCTTTGTTAGATCTCTTTCCTTCCTTGGGAATTGGCCACTGACTCTGTCAAAGGAGGGTCGTCCTGGTAAAAAGACTACTATTAAAAAAAAAAAGAAAGATAAGTGTTGGCAAGGATGTGGCTAAAAGGGCACACTTGCACACTGTTGGTGGGACTATAAACTAGCAGAGCTATTGTGGAAAACAGCGTGGAGCCTCCTTGGAAAACTACAAGTAGAACTCTTCTGTGATCCGGGAATCTCCCTGCTTGGTGTGTAGACGAAGGCTGTGAAATCAGTATGTCAAAGAGAAGTCTGTGCTCCCGTGTTCACCGCAGCACTGTTCACAGCAGCCAAGACATGGAAGCAATCTGAGTGCCCATCAACAGAGGAGTGAATAAAGACAACGTAACTTATATAACGGAGTGCCCTCCAGCCTTAAAAAGGACATTCTTTCGTGTATGACAACATACATGGACCTAGACAACGTTATGTTACGTGGAATAAGCCAGACACAGAAAAACAAATGCCACATTATCTCACTTATACATGGAACCTAAACCATCCAAACTCACAGAAGGAGAGAGTAGAATTGTGGTGAGCAGAGACTGAAGGGAGGGGGCGCTGGGGAGGTGTTAGTCAAAGGGTGCCACGTTTCAGTTAGATAGGAAGAAGAAATTTACGAGATCTAATGTACATCCTGGTGCCTATAGTTTATAACAATATATTGTATACTTGAAAATTGCCAATGGGGTAGATTTTAAGTGTTCTCACCACACACATAAAATGATAAATTTGTGAGGCATGCATATGTTGATTAACTTGATTGAGCTATTTCACAATTATATACATCAACATATCATGTTGTATGCCATAAATATATATCATTTTTATGTCAATTAAAAAAGCCTCTAAAGAGGTTGTGGCCAAGGTCATCTGCTGGAGCCCATCAAAATATGGTGGTCTGTAAGTGGCCTTTGTAGGTGTCCACGGGCATCGCACACATGGCCTTCAGTGCAGGAGCCACAGTCATTGAGACCACTGACTCTTCAGAGGCTGTTGTTGAATTATCAGGTGTCTGTCACTCAGACCTTAAATCTTCCAGCTCATGGCAGGGTGACTTCCAGTCCAGTAGGCAGCCCTGTCCTCAGAGCCATAATCAGAGAGGGAGGGAAGAGGAACGGAGGTTCAGGATGAGGAACCCCCAGTGCTGGAGGTGAACTCCAGGGCAGGTGAAGGCAAGGAGAGACAGGGCAGGGAGGGAGGGAGGAGGAAAATGCAGCTTTCCTGGGCTGGGGACTGACCGAGGACAACAGGCTTTTTAGTGCTGCAGGGTGCCCCTCTCTCCTACTGCCTGACTCCTGTGATAGTGACCCCAGGGAGGAAGAAGCGAGGAGTGGGAGCTGGAATCTCTGTCCTCTGTCAGTGGCTTTTTCCTGAGCTGATGATATCAATGATTTAGTGATGGTAACAGAGTCAAAGAGCCTCCCGAGGTAAGACACGGCTTACCAAAAAGCCTCACTGGGAGTTTGGGTCAGAGAAGGAAACAGGGTCTGAAAGAAGAAAGGCCAGGAGAAAACATCTGCAGGCCAGGCTGTGGCGATGCGGGGGAGGGGAAAGCCGGCATCCACCCACAAGCACATAAACCGCAAATCATCTCCCTCCTGAGGACCCAGGAGCTACAAGGATGGCAGGGGAGAGGCCTAGACGGCTGGGGGCCTGCAGGTCAGTCTTTTGCCCCCAAAATAGCAGGTTTCAGGCAGGCTCCACTCCCAGAGCTGCTCCTACCTAAACTGCGTGCTGCAGGGTGATGAGCAGGCCTCCTATCCTTGCTCATCCCCAGTCCCCTAATAACATTCCTGCAGGCATCTGAAATTTCATCCAGGTATGGAAGGCTTTAGTTTTTAGGGAATAATTCATCCTTTTATTGAGCACATACTGTGCCAGGAATTGCACTCAGTATTTTGTATATACTGTATTAGTTCTCCAGAGAAACAGGAGCAAAAGGGTGTGTATACATATGTATTATAAACGATAGAGAGAGATAGGGAGAGAGAGATTTATTTTAAGGAATTGGCTCACACAATTGTGGCGACTGGCAAGTTCAGAATCTGCAGGGCAGGCCAGGGGGCTGGAGACACGGGGAAGAGTGGATGTTGCAGTCTTGAGTCTGGAGGCGGAATTCCTTCCTCTTCAGGGGACCTCAGTGTTTTCTCTTAAGGCCTTCAACTGATTGGATGAGGCCCACCCACACCATGGAGGGAACTCTGCTTTTCTGGAAGTCCACTGATTTAAAAATCCGTCACATCTCAAACAGACCTTCACAGCGACACTTCGGCTGGTGTTTGACCAAACAACTCAGTGCCGTAACCTGGCCAGGTTGACGCATAAAATTTCCAGTGCGCATACTTTACCTCTTTTGATTCTCACAGCAACTGCGTGAAGCAGGCACTACTATAATCCCCATTCCAGGCTAGAGAACTGAGACTGAAGAGGGCTGACAAGTTGCCAAAAATAACACAGCGAGTAGGTGGCAGAGCCAGGACTGAGATTGAGGAGTGTGTAATACTGAAGACCACCCTCAGCCAGTGCACCACACACCTTCCTTGGCTTTCGTCCCAGAGATCCTGTTTGAAAGCACATACACTTGGGAAGAATTGCACGATAAAGAAGTCGTGAATTTCTCGCCCGTTCTATCTTTCGAATATTTTGAGAGTATCTTTGATGAGTCAGGAGTGCGTTAGTGAATCAGTCTGGCTGATCATCTTTTGCCCTCTGGGTCAGCAGTTTTCAACGCTTCTCATCTGGAGTGCCCTCATCTCACTGGCATGAACGGGCAAGCCTGGCATTTGGGGCGATACCCAGCCTGCTTGTGGTTTCTCTGCTTTTTCATTCTACACTCCACAAGCACTTTCCTCTCAGATCATAGCCTCTCCGAGACCCTGCCCACAAGTTCATTTACTCAGGAATCCCCAACAGGCTTCAAATTGGATTTGGGGTTTCCACTGTCCCAAACCAATCATGGTGGTTGTCTGAGACGTGGGGTTCCCAGGAACTGGAAGCCAGGGTGCCCATCGGCCTCCAGAAGACCAGGCCATCACCCTCCTTCTTTCACTATCAGAGATCACGACCCTGCTGCTCAATTGCCTGCGCTTGGAAACATGGGCATCATTCTAACTCCAAGTCAAAGGTAAGGAGAGAAAAGGAAGAGAAATTTCAATTCCTGTGAAGAACCTTGAGAAATGAGTTGCTCGGATTGAAAAGCAAAACTTTTTTCCAGCTTCAGGCTCCCTGGAGAAGGGAGAAAAACCCCAAAACAGTGAGGCGAGAGAGAGCTCCTTGACTCTATGCCTCAACTCTTACCTGCCGGTGGCCCCTCGCGGCTCTGTTTCTCCCAGCGGTCCTAGGCCTCTCCCTTCTCTGCTTCCACCTCCTGGATTGAGCTGGATGAAAAAGATCAACAAAACGACCTCCCTGATTCCTATCAGCTGATGTTCTCTGACCGTACACAAACACAGGACAAATGCTTCCAGCCACTGCAATTCATGACCCTGCCACGACGCAGACCCAAAGTCAAGCATGCACCAACGCCGAGACTCCCACGCTATTTCTCTCGTGGAAGAAATCTGTCTCGTGAGTTCCCTTTCCTCTGTGTGAGAGGGAAGAGAAAGAGAGAAGCCAGCCCGCTTGCACACAAAGCCTCGCATGCTGAGGGCCTGGTGTTCACTGTTTTGCTGGGTCCCCCCTGTTCGGGCACCAGCCCCCAGGCCTTCCACAGCATTTGCTCCTTGGTTGTGCCACAGCCTGGCTACAGGAAGAGGAAAAAGGCAGACAGATGTTGCTTCTCAGCTTTCAGAGTTTTAGGAGTCACTGGCTCCACGAGATTCCAACACCACAGGTGTTTCTCCACTGGAGCCAAGATGGTCAAGTTACAAGGAGAGACAGAACCTCATTATGCTCCGAGACGTGAGATCAGAGGTGGGGCTGTGTGGGCTTCTTGAAGTTCCTACTTAGGTCTGAATGAGTCAATTGACCAGGCTTGTCCTCTGCATAAAAACATGGGTTTCATTTCTATTTTCTTTGTCAGAGAACTGATTCAACAGCATTTTATTCCAATAATGATGTCTCTAAGAGGCTCCCTCTGATCACAAGATCCACACTCCAGGGACCATCAGTTAGGGGTAAGCCAAACATAAAATAGTCAGAGGTGCCCCGTGGTGGCCAGCTGCCTCTTACTGCCACAAGTCAAGTTCAGCAGGAAAGAAGGACATTTTGCCAAGGAAAGACCCACTGCAGACATTAGTGACAGGTGCTCTCTGCACTGGTGTCAGAGGAAAACATGAAGGAAAGAGAAAAGTGCCCTTCAAAACAACCAAATTCTAAAGAAAATGACATGAATAGGAAGGTTGATACATGAGCCAGATGTTCCAGCCCACGAACACATGGGTATTACTGGAGGATGGCAGGAAACTTCTATTTCCACTGATACTGGCCTCCCAAAGCACTGAGATTACAGGCATGAGCCACTGTGCCCAGCCTCTTGTGAGGTTCTTAATGGCAAAAGAAAAACTTTAATTGGGAGGGCCCTCAGAAATCTTTGATCCTCCCTTTGAAAACATTTGAGGAGGGGATGGAGCAAGATGGCTGAATAAAAGCCTACATCATTTGTCCCTTGAGCAGGAACACCAAATTTTAACAACCACACACAAAGAGCACCAACACAAGAACCAAAAATCAGCTGGGTAATCACAGTACCAGGTTTTAACTTTATTTTGCAGAAACAGACATTGAAGAGGAAAAGGAAAGACCATCTTGAAGTGCTGACACCAGGCACACAGATTCTCTGTGCAGTAAGGAGAACCTGTGTGCTTGAAAAAGGAGCGCATGGTGATTGTGAGGTTCTGCATTGAACTCAGTGCCACCTGTCACAGAAAGCAGAACCCGCTATATTCAGTTGGTGCCCCCAGAGAAAGCATTTGGACTGGCCATAGCCAGAGAGTAGTCGCCCATCTCAGCATCAGAGCTTGAGTTCTGGCAAGTCCCACCAACACAGGCAGGAGTGTTCTGGGGCCTTAAGTGAACTTGAGAGTCAGTCTAGGTCACAAGGGCTGCAATTCCTAGTTAAGTCCTAGTGCTGAGCTGGGCTCAGGTCCAGTAGACTGCAGGGGGAGGGGGCACCCACAACCTGCTGAGACACCAGCCTCCATGGCTTAGGGAGTGCTTGCGCAACCCCTCCCCAACCCCTAGCAGTGGTCCTGCTGCACAGAGAAATTGTGAGGTTGGGAAGGGGAGAGTGCAGTGGATGGGGGCGTTTGCATTGAACTCAGTGCTGTCCTGTTACAGTGGAGACCTGTCAGGATTCATCACCTGCTGACTAAAGACTCCCTGCACCCTGAATAACCAACAATGATACCCAGGTAATATGCCATTGGCTTTCGGCTCTGAGATAACACGGCTTCAGGTGTGAGCCAGTACATTCCCAGCTGTGAAGGCTGTGGTGAAAGACTCCTTCTTTTTGAGAAAATCAGGGGGGAAAGGTGAAGGGAATTCTCGCATGTTTGATTTTTGAACTGGATTCCTGCCTTCGTATGACCACTTTTTTCTCTCAAAATCTCATCATGGGAACATTGCAATAAAACCAAAGAACCAGGACACCAAAGATTGTTACATATGGATTTGAGAACACAGGGGGGAAATTCCTGGGCTCCCTGAAGAAGGTAAGATGAGAGGAGAATTTTTACTACCCTCTTAGCCTCTCCACCTCAATGTTATATCTAATACTTTCAACTCGGAAAAAATAAGAACATTTATAGCATCTCCAGTTTGGAGCGTTAATAAAGAGTGAGCTTTCTGATCTCTTGGCTCCTTACCAGTTTGAGTTGGCACCAAGACCTTTTTTAAAAAAAATTTGTGGGCACATCGTGGGTGTGTATATTTATAGGGCACATGAGATACATTGATACAGACATCCAGTAAGAAATAATCATGTCATGGAAAATGGGGTATCCATCCCCCCCAAATATTTATTCTCTATTTTACAAACAATCCAGTTGTACTCTTTGAGTTATTTTTAGATATACAATTTAATTATTACTCACTGTAATCACCCTGTTGTTGTGCTATCAAATACTAGGTCTTATTTATTCTTTTTATCTATTTTTTGTATCCATTAGTCATCCCCCACTTTCCTTTTACTCCCCAAACCCCCTACCCCCCACTACCTTTCCCAGCCTCTCATAACCATCCTTCTATTCTCTATCTCCATGAGTTCAATTATTTTAATTTTTAGCACCCACAAATAAGTGAGAACATGCGAAGTTTGTCTTTCTGTGTCTGGCTTATTTCACGTAACATAATGACTTTCAGTTCTATCTATATTGTTGCAAATGACAGGATCTCATTCTTTTTTATGGCTGCATAGTACTCCATTATGTTTATGTACCATATTTTCTATAGCCAATTATCTGTTGATTGACATTTAGGTTGCTTCCAAATCTTGGCTATTGTGAACAGTGCTTCAACAAACATAGAAGTACAGATATCTGTCTGATATATTGATTTCCTTTCTTACAAGTATATACTCAGCAGTGAGATTGCTAGATTGTATGGTAGCCCTGTCTTTAGTTTTCTGAGGAACTTCCAAACTGTTTCTCAGAAATAGTGCTTGTACTAATTTGCATTCCCACCAGCAGTATGCAAAGGTTACCCTTTCTCCACATCCTTTCCAAATTTTGGGGAAATTTAAATCAAATCATATTTTTCTGGCTCAAAAATGTTCCAGTGGCTTCCTTTCACTCTCAGAACAAAATTCAAATCCCCCACCATGACATACAAAGCCCTACATAATGTGGCTCTGCCTGCCCTCATGGCTTCACTTCCTGCCATTCCTTGTCTTTCATTTTGTTCCAGTCACACTGGCATTTTTGTTTCTCTAATACACAAAACAGTCCCTGCCTCAGGGTCTTTGCACTTGCTGTTTCATCTTCTACAGTGCCTTCTGCACAAATAGCTATATATCTAACTCTTGATTTATTCACATTTCTGCTCAAAGAGGCTCCCTGCACCCCCCATTCACCCCATCCATCATTATTCCCTCAACTTGCTCTACTTTTCTTTGTAACACTAATCTATTTATCTACTGTTGATTTTTTGTTTCCTTCATTCAAATATAGATATCACAAGGCTAGAAAGTTTGCCTGTGCCCCTAGAGTAGTGCCTAGCACCTGGTAAGCACTCATTAAATATTTATAGAAGAAACGAATGAATGACTTCATAGTTACCATTCACATATCTTTATCTTTCTATATATATTTTCCCAAGTATACACCTACCCAGACACACAGTCCTCCTACACACAAATACACACATATGGTACACTAAGCACAAAACATTTGTGCATGAGGTCAGATTCATAAAATTCAAATTTATTAGGCATTAAGTGAATATGCTATAAGTGTAAAGCTCCCTACCAGGTGCGGGCGGTAAGAGGAAAGACCTAGATAAAGAAATAAGAATAGTTTGCACTCTCCAGCAAAGCCCTCTGTCCACTGAATCTTCACTAAATCTATTTTGCTGACTGTAATTGTAGCACAAAATTTACATCAGAAATTATTTATTTGCACTCACATATGTCCTGAAACTTCACTCTGTTTTTAAGCATGTTACTTTTAAAATTTTTTCCTTTTTTATGTCATTGTATCCTTGGGATTATAATTACCCTTTTATACTGAGTTGCAATTTTGGAATTCTTGATGAGGAATACTCCCAGTACTGAGATCGCGCAATTAATTCTTCAAAATAAGATTTAAAAACTCTGCATTCTGGATGGAAGACCCTGTCTGGTGATTAGTTGCCTGGAAGAGCTTGTTACAAGCCAAATAGAAGGAGCTGTCATCCTGCTGATGGTTTCCAGGGACGAAGGCTCCAGGACCTGCAGTAATTTCATTTGTCATCATTGTAAAACCAGATAGTCACGTGATCAGCCAAGCCCTGCAGCAGAGGAGGTTCACTTGCCAACCGTCCTGAGGAATTGGAACACACGGTAGACAAGGCAACTGCTGGAAATGAGTTATTTCCAGCAGTTATGTTATCATTGTCGTGAAAAATGGAGGAGGCAGTGAGGTTCGATATACTTGTAAAAATTTCCCAACTCTAGGCAAAAGCTTCTAATGATGAAGATATCTCCAGAAATCATAAACATAACTATCTCCCTTGTCATTGTGAGAACAGACTCAGAGGAAGCTTTGATCAGACCAAGAGGAGGAGAAAGACACGTGACCCTGGCAGAACCTCCCTACCAGCCCTACCAGCGTGTTAGGCGTCAGCTGGAGGGAATTCACCTCCAGCAAGACAGCCTGGATCACAGCGTCATAGGAGAATAAAAACACAGGTGATACTGAGTCAAGCAAGAGTGCCAGTGGAAGGTGGGGAAATCATGACCCGGTGGGCAGTCAGGGCTGCACTCTCAGGCTGCCGAGTCTGTCTATCTGTTGATTCATGAAAGTTTCTCAGCCAATATACCTTGGGATAAAAGTAGAGGACTCAACCCCCAGGGAAGGAGATTAGCAAGAGCTGAAAAGAGCACAAGGGCCTTACCTCACCCAGGAGAGGCTAAGTTATGTTGTGGTGACAGACCTCAAAGTTCAGCAACTTAAAACCACAAGTTTGCTCTTGCTTGTACTGTATAACCATGGCATTAGTAAAGGACTCCGCTCATCACTGGCACTCAGGGATACAGGCTGATGTGATAGTCACTGTCCCAAACATTGCCAGTCACCCTGCCTGAGAGAAAAGAGATCTTGTGGTGGGGGACTTACATCAATCAATACATGCTCTAGCCAAGGAATGACCCACACACAACTCATTGGCCAGGACTAGGTTCCCGGGCTTTACACAAGAGATCCTGGAAGTACAATCTTACCAAGTAAGTACGTGGAAAGGAGAACTGGAAATAGTTGGGAAATACATGAATAACCAGCCCAACCCCCTCCTGGTTGGTCCTGTGGGATGCTCAGGCCCTAATGAAGAGAACATTGTCCAACTCAGTATCCAGGATCCAGGGGAGTTTGAGAGAGATAATATGAGGCATGAGAAATGAGGGAGAAGGGGACATGGCAAAAGCCCAGAATGTGAACATGAGCCCACAGAGTGGAGGTGGGAAGCCTGAAGTGGCAGAGAGGCATGATGCCCCTGCCATCTAGGGCAACCCCTTGGAATGTCATCCAGATGATGGATAACTTAATTCCAAATCCGTCCTCTCTCCATGTGGGGACTGAGGCCACAAACACACTCCTTCCTGCAATCCTGATGGGCTACAGGTCCTCCGGGACCTGCAGGAGTTGCCCATCAGAACATTATAGCTATGAGAAAATACAGATGGGAGAGTTGGGGAGGAGCGGCGGAGGCTGACACCTGGTGCTTATCTTCCTCTGTTTTGTTTTATGCCTTTATTTAGTTTTCAAGGAATGTCATCGTGAGTCTCAAACACCCACAGGAATAGATAGAAGGAGGAATTTTCTGAAGCTTTTGTAATTCTCAAATGGGTTCCTAAGGGAGGTAGAGGACTTTTGTTTGCTTAAGGCTCTAAAGCAGAGTTTCACAGAGTGTAGTTCAAGACCGCCTGTGTCTGAATCACAGGGGGAGCTTGTCAAACATGCAGCTCCCCTGGGCTTCTCCAGACTTGCTGAATCAGGACTTCTGGGGATGGAGCCCAGAAATTTGCATGTTTGACAAGTTTCCCTGGTGCAAATGAAAGCTAGAGAGCCATTGCCTTAAAAAGGAATGAGATGGCCCTTGGGGTGGCACAGGTGGGTCCTCCCTGGAAACAGAAATGGCAATCCTTCTAGTCCCATGGCCTTAGACTCGAGGGCAGCAGTTTAAAGATTCCCATGGATATCACGAATCAGTCCTGTAATTATTCTGGTTCATAACCTAATTCTGGCGCCAACCTCTACAATGTTTCAACTTTCCTCAGCATTTGCTGGAGTCTGAACTACCAGTTGCTGCGATAGGAAAGACAGGTGGCTGGGCCTATGGGGCAGGGGATCTGCTCTCCCCAGGAGACAATTACATGCTCAGAAAAGGACAACCATGGCTTGTCCTAGGCAACAGAGGGGAACTCTTGTCAGCATTTTGAAGAGCTGGCGCCATGCTTGAAAGGGGCTGACGGGAACCACTGATGGTCTGGCTGAAAAACAATTGCTTATGAGGAGGATCAGTGTCAACTCTGAAGTGAGCCATGCTCGAATTAGCACCGTCGTGGTAACAAGCAGAATGCGCAGGGCTGAAATGACATATTTAGTCAGGAAAGAGGCCTGTGTTTAAGGAAGGAGTCTTTCAAAAGGAAACAACACAGGAGACTTGGATGAGAAGCCTCTGGCTCCTTGTTTGTCTGGTTTAAAATTCAGGAAAGTTGACATTTCATTGAGTGGCTCCTTCCCTGGAGTTCCGTGTGTAGCTTCTGTATTTCTGTAGCAGACGGGACCCATCCTTTCTGAATCATTATACTGGTTCCATCATTCATGGTGCCATGTGTCTTGAAGAGTCACGTAACTTCTGTGTGCTCTAGAGTTTCCAAAGGTGGGCTGCCTGGCTCCCTGCTGATTGGGGGGGGACCCTGAGCAGCTCCAGGGAAGAAGTGAACCAGAGTTGCTGAACCCTGAGAACACAGGTCCTTTTTCCCCTCCTTCTTAAGGATCATCTCCCTCTAATAATTAGCAGAGTGCTGATGGTGGTGTGATTCAAGTGAATGGTGGTGCCACCCTCTTTCCAGCCTCCTTTCCCCACACCCGCCTTTGTTTTTTGCTGTGCCGTGAGCTTCCACTCTCTTAATTTCTGGCCTGAGCTCTAAACTCTTGGTCTCCTGATCCCGTCACCTGAGGTTGTCCCTTCTTTTCACAGAGGCCCCCAAGCAAAGCTTATAATGGCCAAATGATGTCTCGGCCAGGTCCCCTCCTCCTCCCTAGCTCTGAGTAGGTGGTGGGAAATGGGGCAGGAAGCTGATTATTCTTCCAGTTATCCCTTCATAAGCCTTTACTTGTTCAACTTCCTCGTGGAGAAAATGTGGGAATAATGCTTCCCTTTAAGAATAATAATTTCTAAAAAGCCTGGCTCAATGCCTGGCCAAAAAAAAGGCTGCAATATGAAGTTCTTGAATTTAACTGGACTATTTTCATTAATATTACAGCGGATACTCTTATGTTATTTCCTTTCTATTTTGAAGCAGCATGGATTCAGGCTCCTACATCAGTCACATTACAGATGTCCCAAAAGGCAGGATTTTTCTTTTCTTTCTGTAGCATACAAAACAAACAGCTATACTTCTCTTAATTTAGGAGCAAAATGCTTTTGCCTCCTTCCTCTTAAAACTATTCTTTACCAGGCTTCAAAACGCACAGTTGGAAGATGTTGACCAGTTTGTAATTGGGAGCAGGAGTCCAGTCCTAGCTCTCTGCACATAATCAGCCAAGTGATTTGACATTCTTCATCCTGGCCTCCCCAGCGGTGAAAGTGGGGACAATGTCCATCTTCCTGATGGTCATTTGTCAGCTGTTGTATAAAGATTAGTAAAAGAAGATCCTTCAAACATGTTCAAGTCCTCCAAAGAAAAAGTTGCTATAGTAACCCAAAGCACGAGTCGAGGTCTCAGCTCATTGTTGGAAAATCTTCCAAAAAAGTTTTTTGTGTGGTGGAAAAAGACATCCAGTGTCAATTACCCATTTAAGGTAGCACTTGGAACTCACAAACAGATCGAGAATCACTTCCGGAAGGTTACGGACTGGTGCGTTGAGAGTAACTTGCAGCAAAGAAAAAGCTGAGCGCAGCTCCTCGCCGCTCGACCATCTGGCGCGCTCCCGCTCCCTCCACCCTTCTGTCGCTCACCTGGTGGAGCGCGGCCCGGGGACGGCAGGGGGCGGCTGTGTGGCTCGGACTCCACGCTGGTGCTGCGGCAGCAAGCGCTGCGAGCCAGCCACGAGACAGAAGAGCCCATTAATTGGCTAATTTTGCTTATAATGTCTGGTCACTGCTTGGCAGGCCCAGCTGTCTCTCGGGTGGGGTTTGCTTGGGCTCCTTTGGAGAACTGGCCTGGCTTGGAATTACTTTTTGCATGACTTCAAATGGCTCCAATCTAAGATCGACTCCAATCTTTGTCTTTCCCTTTGCCCCGCACTCTCTAGATCAACCCATCTGACCCAACTACCTCTGGCAGGCCAGTTCAGAGGCGAACCTCAGTGGGTCTCTCCAAGTTCCTGCTCTTCTCTAACTTCAGACTCTCTCCTTTCAGGTGGGGAAAGATGGCTGGGAACTCTCAGCTAGCCACTCTTCGCCTTGGGAATCCTCTTTAATCAAATATGTCACTACCCGAGACACATCTCAGGTTCTAAACTCATCCTGGGTCCCTTGCCCTGGGGACATAAACTTCGAAGGTGTTTACTGCAATCTGAATTTCAGCACTTTTCTCCTGAGAGGGGGTGTGTGTGTGTGTGTGTGTGTGTGTGTGTGTGTGTGTTCCTAAGGTATTTTTGGTTCTTTGTGAAAATTGGCTAGAAATTGCTGATGGAAGATGAGCCCATGGCTGCCCCCTCTATTTGATGTTTTAGTTTACTGCCAGCTACCCCTGGATGTTTTTCTATTTCTCTAGAATGCTGCTTTGCAGACTTCTCACAGGCCTTGGAAACATGCCGTTTGTTTGTTTTGTTTTGTTTTTTCTAATACAGCTTCATTCCAGTACCCCACCCCAAAATTCCTCCCTTTTTAGACCTACAGGGGCACCATGTCTCCTGCTGTCAACTTCAGAATCTTTAAGAGCTTCATGACCTTATACTCCCCTTCTTTCACCCCAAGAAAATGCCGTTACCAAGTCTTCTCTTTCTGGGCCTGTGCTGGAAACGCCTTTTATTCCTTACAGTTTGCCCAGCTCCCTCTTTTATTTGTCAAAGATTTTCTGAAATCCTGTTTTCTTTTCCAATGACCGTTCTGCCCATTGGAGGGGAACTGGTGACTTATCCAATACTGGGATGTCTTTTCCTCCTTCCACCTGTTTCAGCTTCCACATAATGAAGATCCTTTAGTTTTCCTATTTGCTCAATGCCTGCAACTTGGCGCGTGTGACTTCTCATCCCCTTGCGTTCACAGTGTGCAAACTAGGGACGCCACATGTTGTCTTTACCTAGCCTTGTCCGCTCGCCGCATGGCTCCAGGTAATTTAGTTTTCCTTCACAATCATGAGGAGCTCTGGTTTACAAATGGCAAAATGAAGTGCTGATAGATTCCTCAGAACAAATTAGTGGCTTGATTAGACATGGAGTTAATCTTTTAGTGCATGAGTTATTTGGTCTCATTCTCTACAGGTTTTCCTTTTTCTTAGATCCGACAAAGAGGGGAGCCATTCTTTCCATCTAAATTCCACTCCATTTCCCCCAGTACTTGGGGGACATTTTATACATGCTACTGCATGACAATGAAAAACTCACATTGCAAAGAGCAACCACATTGGAGCCTTTATCTTACTTTTAAATTTCTAACAAGCTCTCAGAATGTGACTTGTTTTTCTTCAGGAAATAATTCAGTTAACAGTCAGTTACGGTTCTTCTCAAGGATAAGATAGAGTCACTGAAATCCAATTCCTTTTGAAGTTTTCCTTTTTAGTGAAAGTGTGACTCTGGGGCTGGTGTGTGTGTGTGTGTGTGTGTGTGTGTGTGTGTGTGTGTGTGGTGTCTTGGAGTTCTGGAAAAAAGAACAAAACTGTAAGCATCTTGGCGGAAATGTCCATAGCTAAATTCAAAGTTGAGAGCTCTTCCCTGGGCTCAAGTTACACTGGAAACCCAAAACCTGGGCCAAATTCAGCAGAAGGCTGATTTGTAGCTGCGGCCCTTGAGGGCTGGGCAAATTTGATAGTTCATTGGGAGTGGTTTCTTGGGGACCCCAGGTCAGTTTGTGGGAGAGAGTCTGTGTCCAATTAGGACCTGACGTGCAAGGAGGGTTTGCTAATGATCTAAAGAACAAGTTTGGGTTTCTCTAAGAGAAGCCACACACACATGCACACACATAGACACAGCCAAACACCTTATCTGGGTTTTACAAGGTTTGCACGTGAGGGCCTCTTCCAACTGCATTTCACTTTGATGTTTTCAGGCTCAGAGAACTGTACTTTATTATTTTTCTTTTTTGAAAAAGGAAATTTTCTGTTGTAAGACATTCAAAAACCAGAAACAAAGGAGGGAGTGTGCTGCCTCCTCCCTGGGATGCATCAGCCCCATTTTTATACCTTTAAGTAGGCCCCTCTGGGATGAACAGTGATGATCACTAGCTGTCACTTCGGAACTCCAACTTTAAAGAAACATTTCTGACACATAAATAATTTGCAAACACTAGGGCTGGAAAAGTCCTGGTGCAGCTTCCTAGTTACTAAGCACAGATCCACACTCAAGTGTGCTTTGGTCCCAGAGAATCTTTTTACATAAAACAATTAGATCTGCCTATGTATCTTGTCACCAATCAAATCACTGCTTTGTGCTAGAGCAAGATAAATACACGCCTGCATTCCTTGTGCGGGGAAACAGCCTAAGTGAATTATTTTGAAAATCTGATTATGAGATATGCCTGCTCCCTTTAACAAACAGAAAAGGCAGAGTCGAATGACCATCCTTGTCCTATAAAATCCCAGCTGTAGTGAAATCAGCATCTCATGTTTGCTGCTAGATAATGGTAGAAAACATTTAGGCAATTGCTACTTCTGTTGAAACACTGTGAAAAGTAACACACACACAAAAACAAAAACAAAAACAGCAGAAGAAGACAATGTAAAATAGTTTTCAGGTAGCATTTAAAAAAAAAATCCAAAGAGCAGCATCTTTCTTCCACATGCCTCTCAGTGTTTTTCTGTTTGTTTTGACTGTAACCTTAATTCTCCATATCCAGTATGACAGATAGCGAGAAGACTGCATTCTACCACATGGTTGACAAAGAAGTTTCACTTACATGGTAGAAGTTTAGGGGAGCTTTTTGCTATACTCGAGGAGAGAGAACGGAAAAGGAGTGTGTATATGTGTTTTGCATGTCTATTCATGCAGGATTTTTATTTAAAAACAAAAATCCTGGATGTCTGGAAATAATCGAGACCCCACATAATATATGTCAATAAAGAAAAATGCATAAACAATTCAGATAGCAACCGAAAAACAGATCAATGTAAAATAACATAATTCTGCAACACATTGGCTTCTGCCTTCCTTTTAGGTAGTGAAAACACATGTTTGTGTAGCCTGGTTTCCAGGACAGTCCCTTTAAAACGTCTTCAAAAACATTATCTTATCTCTGGCATGCTCCGGCCTTAACGCGGAGTCCGATGTCTCTGGGATAATGATGGTGAATGCTCATGAGATCCAGAAAGCAATATGTTAACCATACGGTGTTCAAAACTGTTCATCAGACGGAGACACTGGTATGTGCATATTCTGCGGTGCAGCAGCAGAGAGGATGGAGGGCCTTTATGTTGTCTGATAATGCAGCTCTTTGAAACATTGCTGGCGGATCTCTTCACATCATGTCACACAGGACAAGAAACGGGACAGGCCCTCTCTGCTTCGCGATTCATCGACCTGCCATACAATACAACAAACCAGCTTTTTCAAGGCCCCCTGAATGAAGGCCTGTGCCTGCAAGGGAAATTTAATTGGATTTCTTTATGGGTTGCAACAATCCAATGAAAAATTATGTAAGAATGGCATGATTCAGTTTCAGCATGCACTTGAATAATAATAATTTTTTTATTTATAACAAGAATTCTTTTAAAAAAATAAGAAGAATTTTTAAATGAAAACACCCTGCACTAGCACTTTTCAGCTCAACTAGATCAGGCAGCCCAACTTTATATAGGGCAGCTTGTGTTGTGTGGATGTTTGTGTCATTGTCCCAGCTTAGAAAATGAATTTAAATGCATAGATTGCAACATATTCAGAATGGAGTTGGAGGGTTTCAAAAGCACTTGATTTGGCTTTCTGGAAGAATAACGTTGTCTTTAACAATGTCCCCTGCTTTGAACCAAAGTGCATTTGTGCATCCTGTAGAGCAGGAAAATGTCCATCACTCCATCCATTCTTTGGAACATCTTTGTGACATACAAATATTAAGTCCTCTGTCACATTTTGACATTTCCAGATTGGTTGTAACAGCATCAAAGATTATTTCTTATCCTCCTCCTGGAAGTGGGCAAGTGGCTAGTATCTGGCTAAGATCCCTTTTTCTGTTTTTCCTTTGCTGGGACCCTTCCTCTTATTCCCAGAAAGTCTGGCTACTTGGGCAGCATGTTAGTTAAAAGAAGCTCATTGCACACATCTCCATCCACAAATAGCCACATGGTTGAAATTCAAGGTGGCAGATAATTTAGGTTTATCTCCTTTATTACTTAAGCTGTTCTTTCACTCATCCATCTTCCTTTATTCATCAAATCACATGCTCATCCCAATACCTGAATACATCTTTTGCATCTAGTTCATCTAGAAAACCCATACTCATTCTTCAAGACTGGGTTCAAGTACCATGTCCTGTGAAAGGCCTCTTACAACACTCCACCCTATTGCGGAGGAGGAGTAAGTACCTCCTCCTCTGCGCTCCCGTCACTGCTTGCACATGTCCACCTCTCCATTACAGTCCACATCACATAGTTTAACTGTGTTTATAGGCTTCCCCCAGAAGACAGTGAGATGAATTCAGGGACCACCAGTCATATTTTTATTGTATCTTCAGCACTTAATATAGTGCCTGCCACAGGGTAGTCATTTAATTAACAGTTCTTAAGTGTGTGAATGAATTGATAAATGGATATATGAAGATGAAAAACAGGTAACTCTCATATACATGACCAGCAACACACAAAAAAATCTATCTTTCCAAGGAAGCAATGTTAAATGCAGGATTTTATACTCCTGAATCAGGGCTCTGTGCTGAATTTCTATAGAAATGACTAAAAGCATCATACTCATTCAAGGAAATGATATGCCTAAAAACTGTACAGCAAAAATTCTTTTAAATACATATATAAATTGGTTGAACAGGGCAACCTAGTAACCAATCACTTGGTATTTACATGATGTCTCATAATAATAATAATATTTGACGTTAATATGCGCTTTGCAGTTTTCAAAGTACTTTTACATTCTCATTCTCATATTTGTTCAGCTAATACTCACTGAAGGCTTGCCGTATTGTCATCACTCTCCTGTACTGTGCTATACTGAGCTACAACGGTGTGCAAAATAGGCCTCACGGAACTTACAGTCTAGCGGAGGAGGCAGATTTTAAGCAAACCATTGCACAGATCATTAGAACTGCAGACGTAAGTGCTGTGCATGAAAGGAAGAGATTACTTGGAGAGTCTCTATGACATTTTATTTTACTTGATAGTTACACCTTTGTTGAGGTTACAGACAAGTATTCATCATCACATTTTTAAGGTAGAATCGACAAAGTTTACAGTGAAGTGAAATTAGAATTCAATTCTAATATTTCCAAGTCGGACTAGGTATTGAAAATGGCTCCACACTAAATTTCTTGAGCTATTGCTCTGGGCATTCCAGAGATTTGCAGACTGAGGTGGTGGTAGAGGTCCCAGCTTTGTGAATGGGAAGGACTTGGAGGCCCCAAAAGCAGACTTTCACAAGAGCGTATCACACCTGAAAGGCTTGGTAGTTCTATTGGGTGTCTGTGTTTGAATGGGTACCTTTGTATGTAGCCATGCAAATGTAGGGGAGGTGTGGTATTGGTAGGGGCAATGTGCGTGGTATCCTCTTAGTTTCCTGTTAATTTAAATGAGATGGTCACCATTTGAGTACTTATGACATGCCAGGCATTTACATATATTATCTCCATTTTACAGATAACAGAAAGGTAGGAAGCCATGATAGCTGGTGCTTAGAGAAATTGAGGAAGTTGTCCAAGAACGTGGAGCTAAAAGGTGACAGGGCCTGGATTTGAACACAGGTCTGTGGCCTCAAATATCTGTGTATGTTGCTGTACCCATTGCACCTTCTACCTCTTGACCTGCACATCATATGGTTTTATAAATGTGACAATTGCTATCGACAGAACATTTCCATCATCTTTACTCTTACACTGGGACATAGACATTAGAAGATTCTCAGGACAATGGAGTTGGCTGTTTTCAAGCTATGAAGGCAAATGGGTTTTAGATTTGGGTAAGAACCTTCCACTCGTGTGCACACATGCACGCACACACAAACACACACATCTCTGCTCTGGAGCTTGTCTTTCTTTATAGCTCCACTTTCTTGCCACCAAGAAGAGACCTCAAATGTATTTCGAGCCTCTCTGACTTCAATGGGATACACATGTGTGCGTCTGGAGATAGCATTTGGCTGGTGGAGAAGAAATGAATTGTCATTTTCAGTGACCATGAGAGAAAACTTGATCCAACAGCCTCATTTTACCATGGGAAGTAGCTTTGTTGGTAATAGCCCTAATCTTCTTTTTCATCGGGCGAACAGGGTAATGATGCTTTTTGCCAAGGGTCATGGGGAAGGGTGGCGCATGAGGGACTAGTTGAGCATTCACGGGAGGAAATAGAATCTCAGGAGCTGTAAAACCACTGCCATTCAATCCCGCTCTAACAGTTCCAGCCCCTCACATTTCAGCCACTCATAACTTTGCAACAAATTCTCCTTTTGGGATAAAAGTTTCCAAGTTCAGTCTCTGCTCCCTGGAGGCCAGCTTTTTATGGGAAATTTGTGCTAAATCAGCAAAGCTATGCTCAAGATGGAGAAATACAAGACACGATGCACTTCCCCTCTGCCAACTTGAAAGAGACGGTCAGCAGGGAACGTCCCCTAGGTTGTATCTCAAGGATGTCTCTTGTTTCTAAAAGTTTCAGTCTTGGATATGAGCATAGCAATGATGAGAAACAGCGTCACCAGTTTCAGAGATGTCTGGATCAATGACAGAGCCAATAAATGGATATTGCCAGTGAATGTAGACAGATGTGAGAGAGATTGGGAGGGAGTAATGAACAGAGAGATATTATAACACAGAAAATAGTAATTGACAAGGACTTCTTTGATTCAGAAAACAAAAAAAACCAAACTACCAGATTTGAATGGGTAAACACCCTCCTAGAATGTGCCCATGCGTGTGCAGATAAGAAATCTCTCAAATTGAGTAGCTGATGTGTCCTGAGCATCGACCAAGTGCCAGGCACCACATGAAGCCATTGGCATCGTGTTCCCCCGTTCTCATCACAAGCCTCCACGGCAGAAGTTACTATCCCCATCTTACAGATGATGAACAGAAGTTTGTTCATTCATTTAGCCAATAAATATTTTTGGAAATTTATGATGTGTTTAAAGCCATGAACAAAACCATAATGTCCCTTTCTTTGGAAGGTCACATTCTAGTGGGGCAGGGCAAAGGCAGACGACAAACAAGTAGTTATATGTCAAGGAGGGATGAGACGGTGAAGAAAAATAAAGCAGGATGTGAGGTGACATTGGGTGGCCAAGAGCTCCCTGATGAAGTGACATCTAAGCAGGGCCTGAGGAGGAGTGTCCTTGATATATTTGAGGATGCACAAGAAGGCCAAGGTGGTTGGATTGCAGAGAACAAGGGAGAGGGGAAAATAAATAAGTCAAAGAGCTAGTCAAGGGCAAGATCCTGTAGGACTTTGTGGGCCTTGAAAAGGCTTCAGATTTTACTGTAATTTCAAAAGCATGGCATTGGGGAGTGTATAGCTAGGGTGCACGTTCAGCTGCTGTAATAATTTCATGAAATCGAATTCTCGCTCATGTCACATCCAGAGGTGCAGTCCAGGGTCCAGGGTAGTTAGTGTGGCTCTGGTCCACCCTTCCCCAGGGTGTGACGGTGAACAACCTGCAAGAGGGAAAAGGAAGAAGATGAACTTCCTCTTCCTGTAGAGCATGACCTGCACATTGTTCGCGTTCCTCTGCTCACATCCCAAAACGCAACAATGGGAAACAACCTGATTTAAAAATGGGCAAAGATCTGAACAGACACCTCACCAAAGAAGATATACGGATGGAAAATTAGCAAATTAGCATATGAAAAGATGTTCAACGTCATATATTGTAACTCATGGAAATTGCCAATTAAAACAACAAAATACTACTACACACCTACTAGAATGGCTAAAGTCAAAAACTGAAAACACTATATATTGGTGAGGATGTGGAACAACAGGAACTCTTATTCATTGGTGGTAGAAATGCAAAGTGGTATGCTGTTGTTGGAAGACAGTGTGACAATTTCTTACACAACTAAACACAGTCTTGCCATATGATTTAGCAGTTGTGTTCCTTGGTATTCACCCAAATGAGTTGGAAACATATATCCACACCAAAACCTGCACATAGATTTTCATAACAGCTTTATTCATAATTGCCAAACTTTATGAGCAACCAAGATGTCCTTCTGTATGTTACATAAATAAATACACTGTGATACATCCATACAATATACTACTTATTCAGCACTGAAATGAAATGAGCTATCACATCATGAAGAGACACGGAGGAACTTTAAACACATTTTGCTAAGTGAAAGAAGCCAGTCTCAAGACATGACATACTTTCTAATTCTATGACATTCTGGAAAAGGCAAAACTATAGATACAGTAAAAAGATCAGGGGTTTCCAGGGGACAGAGGGAAGGGAAGGATGAATAGGCAGAGCACATGGGAGTTTTTTTAGGGCTGTGAAGCTATTCTGTATGATACTGTAATGGCAGATACATGATATTGTGCATTTGCAAAACCCATAGATCGTACAATGCAAAGTGTGACCCCTAATGTAAACTGTGAACTTTAGTTAGTAATAATGTACCAATATTGGCTCATGAGCTGTGACAGGCATACCTGTTACAAGACGTAAGATGGGAGTGATAGAGAAAGCCTGGGGCAAGGGCGACATGGAAGCGGGGAGGACATATGTGGGCACTCTCTGTACTTTTTGCTCAATTTTTATGTAAACCTAAAACTGCTACTGAAAAATAAAGTGTATTAATTTTTTTTAAAAACCTGATTTTGAAGTTTTAGCTACTACTTCAATATTTAAAGAAAATAAAATCATTGCACAGATCAATAAAAACTCATCTGTAGGCCAGCCATGAGGTGCTGGAGTTTGACCTCTGCCCCAGGGCCCTGTGGCAGCCTCAGAGGTGCTGCCACGGGGCCCTAGGTTCCAAGGAACACAGTGTGACAACCATGGGGCTGCTCCAATCTCCCGTCTTTAGAGAAAAGGAAATTGAGGCCCGGAAAGGTGAAACGACGTGCCCAGCATGACCTGGCCCGTTAGGGACAGAGCGCCGACTGAGATTCTGGGTGCCTGTCAGTTTCTTCCCCCAAGATGCCTTTCCTAAGGCCTCAGGACTTCAGCCTCATTTTCCCCTCCATTTCATAGTAGAAGACAGAGGCCAGCTGGGCTCATTTTTATAGAGGCAAACACTGAATTGTTGAGGTTTGGACTTGGAAAAGAGGAGGCAAAAAACCAGATGGTGAGCCTAGGAAACAGACAGGGAAGCTATGGAAAAATGCACCAAGACTATCATCACAGTTGCTTAACTGCTAGTTTCTGGCTGGAATCCCACTGGGGCAGTTCCCCAGAGAACTGCAATAAGAGCTCCTCTGCCGTATTTCTTGGGCTGGTAAAATGGTCTATTGTATCCTAAAACTTGGTCTGGTTTTATTAGCCCTTTTACTGAAAAAAATCTCAGGACTCCCCAGAATATCACCCTCAATGACTTGTTGAGATGTTCCCACTCTCTATAATCAGAACCTCTCAAAACAAGCCCTCACCTCTTCCACATTCCAGTTAGAATGGAAAATCATTCCTGACTTGGAAAAGGTACACACCCCTTATCACCCATCCCCCCAGTTTAATTTCATGGAGAGTGACAAGAAGAAGGGAGCTGACATTTGTTGCAAACTTAGCTTCAGTGTGCTCTCTTGTTTAATTCTCACAGCCATACTATGAGTTGAAATAGTATTTATTCTAGATTACAGAGGAGGAAGTTAAAACTCAGTGTAGCGCCATAAATACCGGAAATCACACAGCTGATTCACTTAGAGCCAGATCTTAAGCCATACCTGTCTCACTACAAGCTTTTCATTTCCAGTTCAGATTATGGCACACCCTGTACAAATAGGGCCTTGAAGGACGTGCTGTTATCACTCAATTTTACATGCACTAATGATGGATGTTTTGACTGGAGAAGAAAAATGTAAGGAGGCTAAGCCAAGATTCCCACTCCTCAATGCTATCCCTTGGTGGGGGAAAGATAAATTCTTCCAGCAGGGTGCTTCCTGCAAAGCCTCAATGATGCTTAATTTCTGATCCATAGGTCAGAGATTGAGGTTAAATGTGTGTTGAAAACATTTATGGGAACACAAAGGACTTGGGGGTAAGGGAGCATAGCATTTATGGAGTGGCTATTAATAACTCTAGTTGCCATTATTGAGCACTGACTGTGTCAGGCACTAATATAAGTCCTGTGCATGCTGTGAACTATTTTATCCTCACTACCACCCAACAAGGCACGTGCCATTCCTCCTGCCATTTACAATGAATTAACTGAAGCACATAAATGTTACCATCTGCCCAAGGTTATATGGGTACTAAATGGTAAAAACTGGACTTTGCACTTGGCTGGTATGATTCCCCAACCCTCCGCCATAGTGTCTGCTCAGCACCTATCAAGTGCCAGCATTGGTATTGGTGTTTTAACCGTGTCATGGGATCCCCACACATCCCTGTGAGGTGAGCACAACTGGTTATGAACATCTGTGGTCAGATGATCTGGCTTCATCCTATACGAACTGTGCTGTGCAGGGGCACCTTACTTCGCCTCTCTGTACCTCAGGTCTCCCTTTGTAAAATGGGGCTAATATGTATCAACCTGGTGGGGCTAGTGTGAGAGTAAAAACTGGTTATATGCATAAGTCACGTCATATTTTTTCCACCTTTTAATAAACGAGAAAAAATGAGTTTCAGAGAGATTAAGTCACTTGCCAAAGATCACACAGCTGGTGAGTGTATTGCCTTCTTGGACAGGAGGGAAAAGGGAGTTAGGGGCTGCTTCCAAAATGAAAGTAATTTACTCTAAAATGAATGTAATTTGGACACCAAATGCAGTGGAGAGCATCAGCCTCTAATAGAGAAAATATGATTTAGTGGTTGGTTTTTAAACTAAACAAATTTACTGTGGTCTCTAAATGAGTCTCATGACAAGACCAAAACATTTCTTTTGCCCCAGATTACCAATATCATATGTTAAGGAGAGAAAACCAGATGGCTCTTAAGCTGGTGTCGGTAGAAATATATATAGGTGGGCTGTTTTTTATAGCTGTTGGCATATAAAATAAGTCATTATTCTAAATAGAAAAATATTGATGATGTCATCGAGGCCATTGAAAGACACATCAACCTGATCCAATGAACTGGAAAATCAATAGATACTTTCCAAACAAGATGACATGCCTTTTTAATTGGTTGTATGAGTGTGATATACTGTGTACTACAAAGGTTCAAAGTTAATTCTCACTGGTTTGGGGTTTGGGTTGTTGTTTCTGTACGCAGGCACTTTCACATCCACTTAATGTATTATTAATAGCAATAATAGCACCTGCCATGTATGCTTTCTTTCCAAGGAATACATTT
Source organism: Ateles fusciceps (assembly GCA_036589455.1). NCBI lineage: Eukaryota > Metazoa > Chordata > Mammalia > Primates > Atelidae > Ateles > Ateles fusciceps. The sequence continues at coordinate 5,041,346 of JAZHEH010002789.1, read as the reverse complement.
ATCGGTTATGTTTGCTACCTTATAGAAGAAGATTGGCATTTCTACCTACTTCTCAGGTGGCCAGAGGATAGCTGCTGTGGGTTTGGTTTACATTTAACACAGGGGACATCAGCCAAAGAGTATCTCATTTCCCATGGCATATTAATTCAGAGGCAGGTGACTTTCTAGACAAATCCAATCCATTCTGGTTGTGGGATCTCTGAGCTATTGCCCTGGCTTCAAACGAAGCCCAAATGAACTGTGGAAACACAGCCTTGATGTTGAAACCCCTTGTCGAATAGGTCTCGAGGCCGCAGTAAGTGAGGTTAAGAGCAAGGGAGGTGGTGTCTTGCTGCACTGTGTGACTTGCATTAGAAAACTGTGCAAGATTTTTCTATGCAACTTCCTAAGAAGCAGGCCCAGGTAAACATTAAAGGGTTTTCTCCCAAAAGGACTTGACATCTCTTTGTGTGCCTTTCCTTGACTTCACATCGTTTGGAGTAAATTTCCTTTTGGAAAGCGACTGAAAGTCTTGAGATTCCCAGGTGGGGAAAAGGCGTGAGTGACCTCTGAAAATTACCTGGGAAAGCAGATCTGGAGGGAACTTGAGATCCTTCACTTAGTTAGATCCTTTTTGTAGACAAGGAGGGGTTCCAGCTTACACAATGGCCTGATAAACATGAGCTGAATATCAAGTTAAAGTGTTTTTAAATATTGACTTAGTTTGGTGTTGTTCAGGTAGAAAAGAAGAGAAATAATTTGACCTTCTGTGAAACTCCTGAAATACCCACCTTTTGGAGAAAATGATACATGAAAAGAAAAGAGGAAAAGTCAGAGAAAGGGTCAGAAAAAGGAAGAAGGGAAGGATGTGGAATGAGAGAGAGAGGAGAAGGTGGCAGGGAAAGGAGAGAACTCCCATACCATACCCCTGAGTCCTCCCATCACCCGCCTCCCAAATACTGCAGCGCTTTGTCATGGCCACTGGGAAGTGGTCCCCTGAACCAAGAACTCTGTGTAAGCCATCAGCCCAGAGGCAAAAAATAGCTGGTGTTCTAGACCCCTCTACATATGCTTAGCATCTCTGCATGATACCTAATTATTTTCTCTCCAGAGGCAAAACTGCTAGACACTCAGTTGTTATGAAGGAAGAGGGGGAGGGAGTTGGATTGTAAGGAGGTGGGGAGCGCAGTAGATGAAGCGTGGAAATGGGGAGAGGGCAAAGACCATGGCCATGTGTGTGGGCTGGTAAGTAGCTAGGACACTCTCATGCTGTCAAGCAAGTTCTTCTGCAGAGGGTCCCTTCTCATGGAGTATTCATGTTAGAGGAGAAAGCAGCTGTCTTGCTCCAAAAAAACCTTATATTTACAATGGCTGGCACAGACTGAGATTTATAAGCCTGCCCCTTAGGAGAGAAGCCCTGAGAACACAGACCAACCTCAAAATGGCGTTGGCTCTTCACACCTTATCAGCTCTTCATCAATCACAGTGACATTTTTTATGGTTGTCTTCCCAGGCCAGGGTCAGAGATAGGGCAGCTGGGCTTGTCTTGTTTTCCTTCCTCCTGAGAATGTCGGGTGACCTTGCTGTGCTCTTTTCCCACCAGGCCGGCTGGAGGGTTTTTCTGCTCATTCTGAGCCGCGCTGCTGCTGATCAACGCCCAGTACTGGCTGGGAGGGTGGCAGCTCACACGGGGGCTCGCTGTGACTGGTCTCATCTGAATTCAGCATTTCCATCAGACATGCTTTCTCCACTGAGGGGACCATCAGTGCCACTCTGGGCGGCCCCATGCCAGAGTCAGCCAGGATGAAACAGACCTCACGGTCCAGAAAGTGACTTAAATGCAACAGGTTCATCACCTGACATCATACTTTCTCTATGGAATTGTGACCTTGAATTTTCCTGGGACTGAATATCCTCATCATGGATCACAATGACAACGAGAATAATAATAATAAGTGCTAACATGTATTGTGTTCTTTTTATGGAAGAGATTATTACCATCAAAGCACTTTTCCTGAATTAATTCATCTAAATCTCTCAAGAACGCTGTCATGCAGATGCTATTATCATCCCCCATTTCACAGTTGAAGAAACTGAGACCCAACTTGTTTCAGTGACTCACGTAAAGCTACTCAGTGGGTCGGTAGTAAGTACTGCTGGATTTTGGATCCAGGCAGTGTGACTTTTGTTTAAAGTCTTAAAACAGTTTGCAAAGATTCTCACAAAAGCTGTTTCACCAACTTCACCACTTAGCTCTGGAAAGAAAGCAGGAGAAGAACTATTATTCTCATTTTACAAACAAGAAAACTCAACTGCAGAGCTCAAGTGATATCCAAGCATAGCTGGCCAGAGCAGAGTGAGTCTGGAACCCCAGTTTCTTCTTTGGTAATTCTAGATCCCTTAGGGTTGAACCTCTGCAAAGTGAAATGCTCAGCCTGGTGATTCCTAAGCTTCCTTCAAGCCATCTCATCTGATCACAAATGCTGACTTCATTTTTCTTTAACAGTCCTTAGAATATAGGAAGGAATTTCTTCTCATGGAGGCTAAGTTGTTTTATTTAGAAAAATCTTGCTAATACTTCCTTAACAAAAACAACAAAAACATTTGGTTGGATATTTTGTTCTTCAACAGAACTCTTTAACAGAAGCCTAATATTTACTCAGGATTGCCTTATCTAAAGAATATTAATTAGGAAATGATTAAAGGATATTGACTCTCCTTCCATTCGTTGCCTCAAATATTTATGAGGAATGCATATTTATGGAAATGTTTATTTTGTCATCTTTGAATCTACTGTCTTAGTTTGCACAGTTTAATTTTGTCAGGTTTCTCCAAAATCCGGTTGCTAATAGGACCTAAATCTATTAAATATTGACTCCAGCTTTGCCAGGCAGAAACATTATTCCGTTAATAATGCAGTTCTATTAAATATCATTGGTACTGAAAGTGGAATAACATCTCAGTTTGAGTGGCTATGTTTACTCTCAGGCAAGATACTAGAGAGGGGTTTTCTGACTCGATGTTAGCCAGTTTCTTCTACCATGGGGATTCTTGTGAAAGAAAAAATTGACCGAATTAAAATTGGCCTGTGGGCTTTATTTTTTATTTCCTGTAGCTGAAAGTGTATAAATTGAACTATACTAAATAAAACACAATAATTTGTTCTCGAAATTAGCAAGCACACGTTCCACCCATAAAACTGTTGCTCTGTGATGTGAGACTGGATTTCATTTCAGTGGTCTTGATTTATTGTTTGGTTTGTTTTATTTTAAGGGGATGGGGCTGAGACCTCTGCAGGACAAATCTATTAAAATGGTTGACCAGAGCAGATTTGTGAAGGTTTGTTAATCTTTAAAAAGTCTGAGTCAGTGAATTAAAAGTCTTTAAGTGTTAGAAAGAATTTTTAAAGGGCTTCAGGATGAATATATGTAGCTTAAACCAAAAGATTTGATGTGAGCTCGGAGAGATCTTCCTCTATGTATTTCACTCTTCTCTTGAAGGTCATTCTCTATGAACTTGCATTTTATGCTTAAGGGACAGATTGGTGTCATGTGAGTTGAGAACATGGTGAACTAGGATAGCTTAGCTGGCCTGGCAAGGGTCTAGATGCTGCTCAGGTAACCTCCCCCAGCAGCTTCCCACCAGCTCCCCTACTCACCGCCTCCATGTACATCCTCTGAAATGAGTGGGCATAGATGGGAAAGGTGAGAGGCATGTTACTTGGAAGTGGGAGCCAGGGGGTGATTTGGAGAGAGGAGATGGATTTCCGTTGACTCCCTTGGGCTAAAGTTTCTCTGGGAAAGCAGATTAAAGGCAAAAGCCATCAGAACAGCTCAAAAGAGACTTAGTGAATACAGAGGTGTAGATATCTTTATGAAGCGGTGATTTCATTTCTTTTGGGTATATTCTTTTGTATTGCTAAATCATATGGTCCTATGGTAGCCTTATTCACAATAGCCAAGATATGGAAGAAACTGAATTGTCCATCAATGGATGAGGAGTTAATAAAGAATTGAGAGATGTGTGTGTATATACATATAATTTAAGGTCAAATTATATGCATATATATAGAGATACATAATTTCTTTCTCTCTATGTATATATACAAACATATTATATGTATATTAGCCATAAAGAAGAAGATCATGCCATTTGGAACAACACAACATAAATGAACCTAGACAACACTATGAATTAAGCCAATCACAGAAAGAAAAATACTGCATGCCCTCACTTACATGTGTAATCTCACAACAACAACAACAAGAACTTAGAAAGAGTAGAAAGGTGGTTATCAGGAGTTAGAGAAATGGGGGAGATGGAGGCCAAACAGTACCAAGTCTGTTATGTAGGATAAATGAATCTAAAGATCTAACATGCAGCATGAGGACTATAGTTAGTAATACTGGATTGTACACTGGAAATTTGCTGGAAGTAGATTTTGTATATTCTTACCACACAAAAAATGTTAAGTATGTGTGATGATCGATATGTTAATTTGCTTGACTAGTAATCATTTCATAATGTTTATGTATATCAAAACATCACATTATATATCTTAAATATGCACAGTAAATAAATAGAAATGTGCTAAGAAAAATAGAAACACTTGGGAAGTTGCTGGATGCACGCATAACTGCTTTGGGGCTCGGGACTCTCAGTTCTAGTGGCACCTAGGCTAAGAAAAAAGAACTTACTGGTTCATGTGACTAACAAGTTTAGGAATTGACTGGTTTTAGCTCTCAGGTTGTCCCAGGGACCAAAATGATGTCACCTTTCCCCTTCTCTTGACTCTGTTCCCTACCAGTTGGCTTCATAACCAGACTCCATGTAGTGGCAAGATGGCTGCCAGCAGTTCAAGTCCAGTAGAAAAGATTCTAGCCTCTCTCCCAGCCTGCCCAGCAAAAATGCCTTTGCATCTTTGTTGCCTCTGATGGGGCCATCTGAGCCCTCTTGAATCAATTGCAAGGTCCAGGGGAATGAACGCTCTGATTGGTCAGGCCTGAGCCAAGGCCCACCTGTGGAGCCAGGGGCAACAGAGAGACAGAGCAGGAGAGGACAAACAGGGCCAACTCCACAGGTGGCAGCTACTGTCACAGTTTGGGACATGAAAGGCATCCCTCTGGGAACTCCCAGAAATAGCTCAGAAAAGCTTTGAGGGGGCTTTGTTTCTGGCAATTACATGGATTTGGACCATTACGAGTTGGGTATAAAAACAACGTGCTGATTTTCCTTCCAAAGCAAGGCCTAGGGCATTTGATTCTGCTTGGAACTGTAGTAAGACACATGTCACTTAACAAAGTTGTATGAACATATGTCATAAAATCCCAGCAACACTCTGTTTAAACCCTTATTATGGTTTGTTTCAGTGCTGTTTTTGAATGTCTCATTCTGGTAAAAAATACAAATTCATTTATAGACTGATTCTGAGGAACTGGAGACAAAGAAGTCTTTATCTAAGGCAGTTATTAAGTTGAAATTTTCTGAGGCAACCTCAGCAGCTGAGAGATGTGATTGCATTTGTCTCTTAAAATGCATTCAGTCTCCTCAGTATCTGTGACTGAGCCACTTATTCTTCATTCCTCACGCTGTGGGCTTTAGTTTCTCTCTTTATTTCTTAGGCTTGCCAGGGATTGGTTAATTTTGTCTTTTCAAAGAACCCACTTTGGTTTTACTAGTCACTTATACTTCGCTATTTATATTTCTAAAATTAACCAATTCCAGATTTTATTTTTATATAATTTCTCTTCCAACTTTGTTTTAGTTGATTTTTTGCTGTCATTTTTCTATTTCCTTAAGTTAATGTTTAATTTACTTGTTTACTTAAAACTATACATTTTATTTTGAATACAGCATTAGCCACTGCTTATAAATTTTTATCATGTAATTTTTCTGCTACTTTTTTATGTAATTTGTTATTTGATTTGATTTATGCTTTGATTCAGGAATTGTTTAAAATTTTTCTTTTAATTACCAGATAAGGAAGTTTTGTTTGGTTACCTTTTTGTTGTGGTTACGGCTGGTTTCTAGCTTTATTTCATTATACTGAGACAATCTGACCTCTGTGAACTCCACATTTCACATTTTTACAGCTTTCTTTTTGGCCAAGCACACTATCAATTTTTTATATATGTGTATATAACATAAGAGGAAAAGTTAATCTTTGTAACATACATTATATGTGTGTGTGTGTGTGTGTGTGTATATATATACTCACATATGTGAAATATTAGAATTTATTATTATTTTACTCCTTTATATCTTTTTTTTTTTGCCAAAATTGATCTGCTGGAATCTCAGAGAACTGAAGTTCCCCCACTATGATTATGGTTTTACCAAACTGTTTGTATATGGTTACAATGTTTTTTATACATAACCTATTGCTGCTATATTTTGCTCATTTTAACTCAAAATATTCCTTGTTACGTAATTTCATGTTTTGGCCTCAAGTACTACTTAATCTGACATTAATATTGGTATTCTTCCTTTCATTTTGTTTGTGTTTGGATGATATAACTGTAGCTATCATTTATTTTTAAATATTTTCATTTTGTTTTAGGTATCTGTAATCTTTTAAACAGTGCCCTGTTAAATTTTGTTTTTTTGTTGGTTGGTTTGTTTTTCTAACCTAATTTGTGAGTCTTTGTCTATTAATGAGAAAAATAAAGCCATTCACATTAATTGTGATATCTGATATGTTTGTATTTTCTTCCATGTTGTATTTTCTTCTTTTAATTCTTACTTATTTTTTCTTTTCCCCGATTTAAATATTTTTAAATCCTTTTTTCTTTCTCTAATATGAAATTCTGCTACATTTCTTATTTTGTTCTATATATATATATGTGTGTAGATATATATATGTGTATATATACACACATATACACATGTATATGGATATAAATACACACATATACACACATATGTGAGTATATGTGTGTATATATACACACATATATACACATATACATACACACATATACATATATACACATATATTCTATATATATTCTATATATACATACATATATACATATATATTCTATATGTATAGAATATATGTGTGTGTGTATATATACACATATACATATATACACATATACACACATATATATGTATATACACACACACACACATATATATATAGTATGTATGTTTTTCTTGGAATGATAGTGTGAAAAGTAATGCCTGGAGCTATGGTAACCATTTTGTGATCATGAAAAAACAAAACATGACAATCATGAAGAGCCAACATGTTTAAGATGGTGGATTAGGTTAGGCTGGAAAGAGTCAGGTCACTGATGACAGAGTTGAACCACTTAAACATGTTAAGTAATAATGTAGGTACTAATAGCTTAATCCACTCTGGTTGAATATTCTATTACCTTCAGCCAAAAGTCTTCCTAATTGGCATGCTGATGTTTGAGTTGGTGTACTACAGTTAGGCAAAGCTCAAAGATGAACATTATTGTGTTCTTAAAATAAATATCAATATATTATAAAAAGAATTTAAGACCCACATGAATTTTTAAAATAAAACAGGAAGCCTCAAAGTGAATTTCTATTTGCCAGGAAGTTTTTTGGCTCATGCCTATGGATGGTCACTCTCCTGTGCCCTTAGGAATTTGGAGGGAAAGAGTTTCAGAAAAACACTAGAAAGGCAGACCAAAGTTTTTTGTTTAATAAAGATCAATAGTCAAGCAGATTATTGCTGCTTCTACTGTTGCTGCTGCTGCTGCTGTGATACCATTATTTTTCCACCAGTAACTGAAGAACACATTGCTGACAACTCTAAGACATTTATGCCAAATATCCCAGCCTGGGAAATATCTGATTTTACCATAAAGATTCAGGGAGAATTACAAATATATTTTTCAATTGAATTAAAATTAAGTGAGGCTGTGATTAATAACAGGGGTTTGTGTTATTTATTATATTTTGAGTTGCCTCTGAGGTGAGCTGCTCTTTAAGTACTTTTTCTTTCCAAAAGGGAAAATGGGCAAAATAATAATGAATGCTACCTGTTATTAGGTACATAGCATGTGCCAGTCACTGTACTGAGCACTTCATAGGCGTCATCTCACCAGGTCCTTCCAGGTATTCTAGAACACGCTGTCAGAGTCATTGTTTTACAAATGGGCAAATCAACGCTTACACACATTATATAATTGGTGGGAGAAACTTTTAACTGCCAAGTCCAGATCTTTAATGTAACACCACACTATCTTCCAAAAAGTAGTTTAATGCCACGTCAAGGCCATGAAACTTACAGTTTAACACAGTGACCTGGATCTTTTAACCAAGGTATCTATGTAATAGTGACATATTTTGAACTGCAGATTTAGTTTTTTATTATTTTCCACATCTTTGAAATTGAATTGGCAGAATGAAACCAACTGATTATCAACAGAATATGGCATGACTTGTTTCCTCATTATCAACCAGGGCAGTGTTTATCAACAGTCACATGTATACTTACACTGTATTAGGTTTTTGAAAACTCAAATTCAGCACAATACTGATAGTCCTTGAGCCATTAGCTAAGTGAGAAAAAAATCAACGGTATAGTGAGACACATCACAGATAATTTGGACATAGAACAGTAGTTTTCTTCATAAGACAGTGCTCAATAGTCTCTGCCTATTTTTCTGTATTGACAAAAAATAATTTCAATTTTCACACTGTCATGGCACAAATAGAAGTGTGACTTACATCTCACAATTTGCATAGCTGATTTCCTGTCCTTTTGACCATTCCATCATCTGTATGACAGTTACAAAGTTGTTTTTCTTTGGGATATCATTGGTATATGCTTATGCTTCAAGGAGTTTCCAAATTAAGCCGTGGGTTTATTATATGACACACAGGGAACCCGATCCCAAGTAGTATGATAACCAGACTCTGCAAATCAATAGGTCAGCCTCCAGTGATACTCAGAGCTGCAGCTCCAGCCTCAGCAAGCCCTTGCCTTTACTCTGGGTGCCAAGGTACTCAGATGACCAGTTGTGAGTACTAAACAGACTCAGCCTTCCTGAGGCCTGGGGTTAACCAGCTCGGAATCCTAGTCTCCTGATACAGAACAGTCCCTGATATATACTTAGTTTGAACACCATGGACCTGCAAGTGGTGCCTGATGAAAAGCCAATACTGGTATCATTTACCGATTTTTTTTTTTTTTTTTGAGACGGAGTCTTGCTCTGTTGCCCAGGCTGGAGTGCAGTGGCAGGATCTTGGCTCACTGCAACCTTCGCCTCCCAGGTTCAAGTGATTCTCCTGCCACCACACTCAGTTAATTATTATTATTATTATTTTGTATTTTTAGTAGAGACAGGGTTTTACCATGTTGGCCAGGCTGATCTCGAACTCCTGACCTCATGTGACCTGCCTGCCTTAGCCTCCCAAAGTGCTGGGATTACAGGCATGAGCCACTGCGCCTGGCCATTTAACAGTCTTTACTTGTAAATATGGGGATAATGAAGGAAACTTGGATGGCTCTCAGATGAGACCAGTCACCTGCCTTAGTGACATGCCTCACCTTGATCACACTGATACAGCACTAAGACCACCTGGCATGCCCACATCCCCCTTCTTGGAGAACTTCCCCTTCCTATAGCTTCTGCTTAAAAGACTTAGGGCTGTCATCTTTGATACTACATGACTTGGACCAGGTATGAGTGACTGGACCAAGGTTAGACAGTGCTCCAAGGAAGCCAAGCCAAAGCCACAAGACCTGGCCTGGCCCCCCGAAAGATGAGCAGAGTTAACCAAGATCTTCATTTGAGCTGAGAGAATGCAATGAGGTATCATCGATGGGAGCTGAAGCAGAAAGGACATCCTGGGGTAAGAATTGGGCTGAACAAGACCCTGGGGAAACAAATTCTGAGATGAGGAAGTAGATATTACAGGGGCACGGGAGCTATGAGGCAGGGAAAATATGTGATGCAAAGACATGGTGCATAGGGTGAATGTAGATCACTGAAAGATGGAAGAGAAAGAGATGTACAGGGAGAAACAGAGAGAGAGAGTGAGTGAAAGAGACAAAAAAGGAGAAAGAAATAGAGAGAAACAAGAGAAAGAACTAGTCTCTAAAACTGATCAAACTCTCTCTAATGCTAATAGTTTTCCAATTCCTGCCCATGACTTTGTGGATAGTCACAATAAACCCTCCTTGTTTTGCAGGATGCTTTGCCCTGTCAGGCCATTTTCAGAGGCAGAGAGCTTGAGAGGCTTTCTCTAAAATGTGTCTTGGAAGTCTGGAAATTGAAGTTGCCTCCACTTGGTATGACCTTGACTATGACCTGAGCAGTGTTATTACTAAGAACTAACCCTTAAGAAGGGGCATGCCTAGTAACTAATTCAGATAAGCAGAGTTTGCTTGGTTGGGAATCCTCTGAATTACCTGTGGCCTAAATCTATGAAAGCTCCAGAGAAGAGCCACTGTTTATGGCTGGGGGAGGGGTCCATTGACTTAAAGAGGGCCTGCCATGCTGGTAGCCCAATGCTTTGACAAGCGGGAAAGGACAAGTGGAATTATCTAAATGGCTCTGGCTATTTCTCTATGTATTTTAAGTGCTATATTTCCTGGAAAGAAGCTGGGAGTTAAGAAAATAGTTTTAACCTGTTATCAACTTCCTGGCTGCTGTGATACTCAAACCACATTTCAATATTTCTGGGTTTTGTCTGACAAAGTAGAAGCGTGTGGAGGTGGAGGTGAGGAGGAGAGGAAGAGGAGGATGTAGTGAAGACAAAATCATAAAACTGGAAGGAATTCAAAGGGTCAGGCACTGCAGACCCCATCTGCAAGCGGGACTGTTCTAAGTCCTAGGGAGATGCACCACCTACTTCAAATTGGCAACAAGGGCATCCTATACATTTAGGCCATTTTGCTCATGCTGCCAAAAGCCTCCTTTGTCAAGGAGAATAGATCTGGTATCTGATCTATTTGAGGGAGTACCAGGTAGTTGCCCTTTTTTCCGATCTCTTTTCCATTGCTGCCTTAAAATTTTGTAAGTTAAGAGTCATCTGTTTGGGCTACCTATCTCCAGGCATTCTCTTTCAATCTTTATATGAACTTATCAAATAACATTTCTCTAGAGCAGTAGGGAATTGCTGAGTGATTTTGAGATTACAGGCATCTATGTGGACTGCGGGGGGAAAATAAAACAATGCTGCGACTTGATATGATACAGTATGATATGATATGAAATAATATGACACCATCCATCTGTGGTTTTTAAAATTCTTCATGTATTTATCTCATTTTTCCCCACAACACGAAAGATAGATACTTTTATTATTCCCATCTCTCAGGTGAGAAAACCAAGGCTTTGAAAGATTGCGTGACTTTTCCAAGCTCTACACTTAAGGGGCAGAGTCTAGGTATGACTTGAGTCCTTGGGTTGGGTGGTTTTCCCTACTCTCGGTGGGTTCTCCAGAAAACTGAAGATATTCACAAACTGTTTCAGGCTGGCTTTTTAGCCAGTGACTAGCAGCCAGGAGGCTGCAGGGGTAATAGCCCACAGTGGGCCCTCCTTCCCCCTTGAGCAGACCTGGCCCTCTGCAGCGGGGGAGCCTCCAAGAGGCCATGGCACCCCTGAGAAGTAGCAGCCTGGCCAGCCCTCGGGAGAGATGACAAGAGTTGTCTCTTTCCCTAGCACATAAAGTTTTGCAGGAAATTACCAATCCTATTCTCTGCCTTTTCTTTCCACTCAAAGGTATGTCACCTTTAGACAGAAATCTGACCCAAAATGCACTGTTACCATCTGTGTTAATTATCTGTTGGTGCATAACAGCTTACCCCAACATTTAGCAGCTTAAAACAATAAACATTAATTATCTTAGTTTCCATGGGTCAGAAATTTAGGAGCGGCATAGCTTGGTAGTTCCAGCTCCAGGTCTCTCCAAGGCTGCAGCCATCCAGGGTTTGACTGGGGCTGGGGGACCCACTTCTGAAGTGGCTCACCCAGTGGCTATTGGCAAGAGATGTCAGTTCCTTGCTGTTGGCAGGAAGCCTCACTTCCTTGCCACCTGGGCCCTCCCACTAAGGCTGCGACAGTGTCCTCATGACATGGCAGCCAGCTTTTCCCACAGTGAGTAATTCAAGGTAAAGGAGGAAGTCCTGGTACCATTTGTATTGAATTGTGGGAGTCCCACACTGCCCCTCCGACATACTCCATTCCTTAGAACAAGTAACTAAATACAGCTCACATTTCAGAGAGGGAATTAGGGTCTACCCCTTAAAGGAAAGAATATTAAGTATTTGTGGATATTTATTTATTTTATTATTTCTATTTTATTTTCCACTTTTTGAAACAGGGTGTCACTCTGTCACCCCAGGCTAGAGTACAGTGGTGTGATCATGGCTCACTGAAAGCTCAAACTCCTGCCTCAGCTTCCCAAGTAGCTAGGACAACAGGTGAGCAGCACCATGCCTGGCAAACTTTTTAAAATTTTTGTAGAGACCAGGTTTTGCCATGTTGTTCAAGCTGATCTTGAACTCCTGACCTCAAGCGATCTTCCTGCCTCGGCCTCCCAAAGTGCTGGGATTATAAGTGTGAGCCATCATGCCTGGCCTATTTGTGCATATTTAAAAACCACCACACAGGCCCACAGGAGCACTGAGAAATCTCAACAACATTTAAGAGATTTGTGACTCTCACAAAAGGCGGTTAATAAAACCAGAAGGATGAAGGTTTATCTTAGTTATGCAACTTATTAGACTAGATTATAACTAGATTATAGGATTGTTTTGATGGAACTCTGAGAAACATTCCAAGAAGCACATAGTCCTAAATATAGCAGGCAGCTGATTACAGTCCATTGCATACAGTAATGGACTGGATGTATTGATCACTTACTATGTGCCCATCGTTGCCAGAGAGGTTCTACTTGCATTAACTCAACCCTCACAACGAAGCTATGAGATAGGTACTGACATTATCCCCATTTTACTTACAAGGACAGCTCATAACCGGTAGAGCTGGGATTTTTAAAAAAAGGCATGAACAGAGTTCTGGCGGAGTCTAGGGAGGAGGAGCCTCTAGCTGTCTGGGTTGGGGTGAGAGTCCTGAAAGCCATTCTGAAACAAGAGAGAGTTGAGCTGGACCATAAAGAATGAGTAGAAGTTTGTTGAGCAGACAAGGTAGAAGAGAACACAGTTTGGGCATGGCACTGTGACTGCTGAGGCTAGGTTGTGGAGAGCTGCTGGCATTTTCCTACAGGTGCCTCATGTGTTCAGGCAGATGCAGACAGGCTTTCTGTAGTGTTTGCATCTGAGTCTTACACAGGTCATGCCCAAAGTCTGATCTTGGTGCCTCCCCAAATAGAATTTCCCACTCCAATAGGCCTTTGTGGAGACCGTGGTGGGTATGAGAGAAAGAGGAAAATGTCTTTATGTTGCCTGTATCTAGTTAGACTGGGCAGACTGGGAATGAAGTCATTCTCTTGATTTCATTTCTGATGTGGTCTGGTTTGCTTTCTTTAATGCCTGCCACAAACAGTGACCACCACTAGCTAGTTGTCCCACTGGTGTGTCTGGCTGGTCATGCTCAAGCTGGGGTAAGTTTCATCCACTTTACTGAGGGTAACAGAGAAGTCTTAAAGCACACATGTTAATGACAGAAACCATACATCTATAGGAAAAGTCACATCATGGTTGTAGCAAACTCCTATTTAGCATGACTGGGTAAGTAAAGTTGTGGTGATTAATTGAATATTTCATTTAACTAAGGATTACATGGAGAGCATTCATACCTTACTGATTTTCAAATAATTAGAATCCAGCTAAGCACCACTTTGGTCTGAAATAACTCTGTGCATGATTTAATATTTCTATGAAGACTCACCATCAAAAAGGCACCAGAGATTTTGTGGGTTCTTAAAGTCCGTGTTGTGAAGATACGTTAGGTACAGGAGACTGAGAAGGAAAAAGAGAGCAAAGAATGTTTTCCTGTGGAAACCACCAAGCTCACTCTGGGGGCTGAGTGTGGATGTCAGCTTAGGAAGTCATGCATCTTCCAGGTTATTTCTGGAAAGAGAAGACCTTCAAAGAGCAACCACAGGGCCATTCCAAAGGACAGATGCCACCAAAGATGGTGTCTTGGGTTTTCTCTGACCCAGAGCTAGAAAAGCATCTGTGAAAAAAAATTCCCTCCAAATCAAAACCAGCTGCTGAATAGGGTCTAGGTGCAGTTTTCAGGGGCACTGATTCCTATGGAAGCACTGAAGTATCACTTGAGTGCTAAACCTTATTAGAAATATAACAAGATGAGAAAAGTTGTATTCATCAAAAGTACATGTATTGATGGAATATTTCAATTAAATATTCTTTGCAGTGGATCAGGGTTTCACAATACTTGCATGTTCTTTCATCTTCAAAGGAAACAGGTCTAGTTTGCTGCAGAGCTTTTGTTTCTTTGGGTGGGATATGCAAATTTGAGACAGAGCAGAATTGTTAGAAGAGCAAAGGAGAGGCCTATCACTTTCATCAACTGTCCTCTTTCTCTTTGCCTTACTCCTCCACAAAAATGTTGAACAAATATTTAAAGAAAATCAATATGGTGGCATGCTCTATTATTAGGCTTCCTGCTAAGACCATCATGTCAGGGTCTGGCCTTGTTCCTAATGCATTGATTGTTTAAAGCTCACTGGCCAACTTACCTTGTGACCCCAATCACTATGCTTTCTGCTATTTCGCTGTTAATTAAGCTTCCATGAGAAAGTGGGAAGGATGAAAAAGAAATAAGGAAGGAAATCTAAAACAGTCAAGTATTCTATTTTTTGACAATTTGAACTTTTAAAGAGGGATAAAAGTCAATGGAGAGAGTTGAAATGAATGTTTAAAATGAAGTTTAACACACCAGGGCCAGTTGGGGGGGTGGACAGCGAGGGGGAGGGAGAGCATTAGGACAAATAGCTAATGTATGTGGGGCTTAAAACCTAGATGACGGGTTGATAGGTGCAGCAAACCACCATGGCACATGTATACCTATAAAACAAACCTATGTACACATTCTGCACTTGTGTCCCAGAACTTAAAGTAAAATAAAAATAAAATGAGTTTTAAAAGTTGCCTATATCTGGCTTTTAAAATCATGTACACTAAAGGGGATTTTTCAAGAGGCTTTGCAGATGAGGCTTTGCAATTTCAAAACCTGACTGGCTGCAGGTCACAATGCTATTATAACATATAATGAAAGCTAATCAGTGAGGTACAGGAAAGGGTCCCTATGACTGAAAAAGTATAAAGGATGTGTCTATCTGGTCATCATGGCTTTTTCTTTCTTTCTTTCTTTCTTCTTTCTTTTCTTTCTTTCTTTCTTCTTTCTTTCTTTCTTCTTCTTTCTTTCTTTCTTTCTTCTTTCTTTCTTTCTTCTTTCTTTCTTTTTCCTTTTTTTGAGACAGGGTCTCACTCTGTCACCCAGGCTGGATTGCAGTGGTGCAATCCCAGCTCACTGCAGCCTTGACCTCCTGGGCTCAGGTGATCCTCTTAGTTCAGCCTCCCTGGTAGCTGAGACTACAGGTATGCACCACCATGCCTGGCTGATTTTTGTAATTTTCTTAGAGGCAGGGTTTCACCATGTTGCTTAGGCTGGTCTCCAATCCCTGGGCTCAAGTGATCCGCCATTTCTGTCTCCCAGAGTGCTGGGATTCAGGCGTGAGCCACTGTGCATGGTGATCCGCCATCTGGTGCTGGGATTCAGGCGTGAGCCACTTCCCAACATTTCTTTGTGTTCTCTTCTTCCTTTTACCTAATGGGAGATAGGGGAAGAGGCCCCCAGGATTACTCATGAAATAGCATAACCAGCCTGGGGTATGTACTTTTATTTGACAAAGATTTATATAGTAGTTATTATGTGTCAGATAATGTTCTAGCAGATTCCGAATATTAACCCATTTTATGACCATCACAGCCCCATTAGGCAGGTACTGTTGTTATTTCCATTTTATAGATGAGGCCACCAAGGCACACGGCTAGTGCCTGAGAGCACTGAGGTGCACGCAGACAATCTGGCTCAGAATCCATCCTGTTAGTCACTACGCCTGCCTGACCTCCGAGCTCTGTTCCTTCAATTTTTCCAGAACTCTTTACTGAAATCCCCTGTGATCTGCCTAAACTAATGAACATACAGAGGTCTGCTGCCAGTGTGAGCACAGGGACTTTGCTGTCTGGGAAGTGGTCCCTGGAAGGGCCCTCAAAATGGAACAATAGAGCAACAAGATAACTCCCAGAGGAAATTTCCCAAGTTTCACAAAACTTGGGAGCAGAGAGAGGAAGACGGGGCGGGTGAGGGCTGTGGCTGGAAGATGCAGTCCATATGGGATTACATTGAGACATCTGTATCTATGTGTTTGAAAGTCTGTGTACATGTGGTTCTGGTTGGGTGTCCCTGTGTGTGAAAGTGTTCATGTATTTATGTTCTAATACCCACCATATACGTGTGTGTGTGCGTGTGTGTGTGTGTGCATGTATGTGTATGTATATACATCCTTGGGCTTGTTAATGTACACAAAAAGTGCAAGAATAGACTCCTTGTAAAGTGACTTGGTTTCTGTCTTCTTAGTGAATTCAAATTCATATTCAAGAATTCAAAAATCAACAATTTTTATTTTTCCTGAAAGGGCCATTATTTGGTCAGAAGTACATAGGATGAGCAATACATTTGGCATTTTTCTCTTATCTTTAGTGAAGCTGAGGCCCAGCTGGAGAGAAACACAGAGTCCCCTGGTATGCGGGCTCCCTAAGCCAGAGCCCATTCCTGTGGGCAGCCAGGACCTGTCCCTGGGGCTCATAGGCATTAGTCATCCAGCTATTAAATAAAGATATGGGAGAGCCCTCCAGGTTCCATTTTTCCAAACCTTTAAATCTTAAGACCCATCTAAGGCCAGCCCTGCTGACCCCAGCAACACTGTTTATTCGAGAGCTTTTCAGGGAACCGCTGCCTACAAGCCGACAGGGACAAGGAGGCAGAGAATATTACTGTCTGTTGTTGCTGCTGCAGTTTTAGCACGAACTATGAGCACGTCTGTGGGCATTTGTCTGTCTGAAGACAGGTCAGTCCAGGCTTCTCCCACGGGAAGGTGATGGCTGGAGTGCTATTCCAGGGGGAGCAAAGAACCAGGGGTGGAGAGAGGAGTCCCCGGAATTGCATGGCTTGGGGCTTGGTCCAGACTCCGTGGCGAAGAGGGTAAGCAGGCCCAGCAGAGGGCGCCACCGCGCTGGCTCTCATCTGCCGCGCAATGCAGGCAATGGGGGCGGTATTCAGGAAGGCCAAGGAAGGATCGATTCAGTACTGTCCCCCACCCCACCCGCCTCTGCCTTCCTCCTTCTCCTATCTCTTCTCTCCTCCCTGCCCCCTCCCTTCCTTCCCACCCCTCTCTCAGTCTTTCTTTCTTTCCATCTCTAGCCCCCACCCCCTCCCCAACTTGAGCAACTCACCCCAGGGGAACCTCAAGTCTAGTAACTGAGTGTTAATTATGTCTGAGTGGATTCTGGAGAAAAAGAAAACCATATACTGTATCAGCAGAGAAATGGTTTCACTATGAGGAAACTAATGATGCTTTTATCAGGAACAATATAAAGATTGCTTTTTTACTTGTGTGTGTCCCATAGGGTTCAGGGCTATGAGATATTTCTGTATCTGGCTTTAGGTTCCTCTGAGCTTTTACATAATCAAATCAATAGAGCCATGATTCACCCTCTGGCAACAACTGCTCCCTGCAAGTTTGCTGTTGCTTCTTTAGTGGCGAAGAGAAAATAAATAAATATATGGAAAGGAACTTACTATGAATCTGTAAACATTGATTTGTTTCGTCTTCAGTCTTCCCTTTTAATTGCTCTGCGTACAAGTATACACACAGTGTGAGCATCTAAGTTCACGGCCTGCTGGAGAACGCGGTGGCTGATGATTGCCCAAGTATTTGCCATTGTCTGTCTGGAAGGGACCGGTCCTGTTGAGCAGAATCAGAGGTGGAGATTCACTGCTTGCCTGTCCTCCCGTGTCCTTTTCAGACATTGTATTCATCTTCTTTCCCATCCCTGTGAATTCTCTACATTCCAGGCATGATTTTGGTTCTTGCCTTTCTCCTTGAGCTATATTGTTTTTATCAGAAATTTTCCTCCCCCTCTGCCTGGCAGAAATGATCACCCTTGGAACTGCATCTGTCTCCAGCACCATCAGCGAGGCTGTAGACTTCTCTCCCTCCTCAGCCCCCATTCTAAGAACAACTGGTTGGGACCTCAATGAGAATAAAATATGGGAGTGGGCAGGAGGAGAGAGGGCAGATCTCACCATTTACTCTGGAGGCACATCTTCCCTTCTTCTTCCTCCTATCCCCAACCCTCAGAGTTCACGGAAGGAGAGTGCCGGGAATCACTCCTGAAGTCTTTCGGGACACATCAGTGTGCCACTCCTTTCCCTCCTCTCCTTTATTTAAGTAAATAAACAAAGACATCTTCCAGACTAAAACACGGGGGGAAGGTTCAGTGTCGTGCTGCTGTGTCATCTACTCCTCATAGGCAAATTTGGATGACTGGGGCCTCAAAATACAGGTGTTTCAGTGTCACTTGCTGCTTGGCATCGACAAAGTCAACTGATATAATAGGTGTGTTCAGCTGGTTTGAAAAAATAAGATGGCCTCACTGGCAATCTGGCTCGTCACAGGGATAGGCAAAGGTTGTCTTGTATTTTCTACTCAGTGCCCAACGTAGAGGCCTTGTTCATACATATGCTCCATTTTCCCATCCTTCAGAAGAAGAAAAACATTGGAAGCAATAACAGAGACAAGGCAGGAAAGAAAAGCTGCTTGTGTAATCAGGTGCTCTGGGCCCGGGGGATGACGGGATCACAAAAATAAAAATGGCTTCCTAATTATGACAGCGTGTTCTTACTGAAGACATGTCCCTGTGACAGTGGTGCCGGGCTCCTCTGAGAGGACAGCAATGACAGAATTCTTTAAGGAACTCTCTTGTTTTGGTAAATATTTGTCCCTAAAGAACATCATCTTTCAGGACTCTCAATCCTGCCATATTCTGGGAGTTCCAGGCGTCTGGACCGTTGGGATTTAGCTTAGGTTTCAGGAAAGAAAGGGACGTTCAAACAGCACTGGAGATTGTGATACCAGCAACACAGGGTGTTAGCGTACAAACAGTTGCAATGGTGGCCATTTATTGAACCTCTACTGTGTACCAAAGACTGTGCTAGGAGCTTTTCGTGGATTATTGCATTAAGTTAACTTTAACCCGCAAGACAGTATAGCAAAGAAAGGCTTATTATTCCCGTGATTGGGAATTGAGACTCAAAAAGATTATATGATTTGCTCAAGGCCACAGGACTGGTACATGATTGAGCAGGGGTTCCAACTAAGTCTCTTTGAGCCTCAAATCTCTGGTCTTCCTGCCATGCCAGCATCACAGAGAATGTTGAAAACATGCCAAGTTAACCTTGAATGGATCCTGGACAACTTTATTTAGAAATTATATAATTATGTACTTAAAAAAAATTGAATATTCAAAATCTTATTGTTATCACGTTAAACTCACTGTTTCATAAATATTATTCTTAGAAAAAGGCTATTTGGCTAAGAAAAGGGAATAACTGTAAATCAATTAAGGAAATACATTGAGATGATAGGGAGGGTGGATACAGTAAAAATCATGAGGGAGACCAACAGACGACTGGAGGCTGGGGGGATGCCGCAGTTGGCTGTGCTGCCTTGAAGAGCAGTGAGAATTGTTAGTAGCTGCCTAGAATGCCGTTAGAGAAGGTGACTGAGGCCCCCTGCACTGGCTGTTGTGACATCTGCCATGGCACACGGGGCAGCATTGGGGGTTGCTAGGGGTAACAGCAGCTTATGAGGTATCCTTGCTGTCTTGGATCAAGCCCAACATACATCCTTTTTCGGAGGAGGAAGCCCAGAGAAATTAACTCAACTCTTCAAATGTCTCAAGGCGATGATTCTACAACCAGCGGCCTCTTTCTAACAAGCCCAAACATTTACTCATGGTTCCGAGTCAATATATTTTGTCTTTGGGGAGTGAGGGATCATGGTTTTGAAGAATTTCACCCAGTGTAGATTCTTTCCAGTAGAAAGGCAGACCTGGATTCGAATCCTGCCTTCTCGCACCTGTGCTGCAGGAAGTAACCGTAACCCTTGTAACCTCTGAGGTTTCTTCCTCTGTGTAGTGGGGAACATCATCATGACAGCGCTATTGAATGAAATAAACTGCATAGAGCACCAATTACGAAATCCAAAGTAGAAGGTCAAGAAATGGTACCTAATGTTCTATCTTTCCCCTGTCTACAAAATGGATACTTGTTAAAAGCCTACCAGGTGCCTCAACCTTTAACCAGTAGGGTTTTCACTACTGTGAAAGCAAGGGGCAATTCCATTTTCCACGCACGCTCGGGAGGCTCTGTGGACTCTCCCCGGCCTTCATAGCCATCATCACTGGGCATGCAGCCCTCCACCCTCCCACACAGACACGCAGATCCCGACCACACACTCCCAACAAGAAATATCCAAAAATACACCAAGAAAAATCCAATAATACTTACTTGAGGTTTTTAGACTCCTTGGGGGTGGATAGATATAAGGTAGTAAACCAGCATAGAGAAAGAAAAATAGAAAAAAAAAACCCCTAAAACTAATTTAAAAAAATCCCGTAGGAAGGAAATGGAAGCCCCACCCCCAAAATGGAGTTAAATTGCGTGGTTGCTGGAGCTGCCTTACTGAAAAGAGGGCCAGAAACTGAGAGCATGGAGCACTTATACTGGGATTGTTTTCTAAACAGATTTTTTTAGGGCATATTTTTCACATATATTAACCTTTCTCAAAACGCCCTGGCCAAAAGTAGTAAAAATGCTGTACTATTAAACTTAAATTAGGGCTGAGGGACCCAGCTGGGTTTCTTCTGGCAACTGGCGAAAGAAGGAGGCGGGAAAGTACCACTGGGCCCTGTTACCCTCAGGTGCCCATTTGGTGCCGACTGGGGGGATGCTTGGTTGAACTTGGCCCCCAGCTAAGAACGGTGGAAGTGGGGGTGAGGGAGCAGTCAGAGAAAGTTTAAAAAATAATAAAGGGACATAGGTATGTTGAGAAGCAAAAAAACAGAAAAAGAAAAAGAAAAATCACATCTGCATATTTTCTGAACCAGCAAGAGAGGTTATGATTACAGCTTCAGTTTGTGTTCCTTGTTAAAGAGAGGCAGGGCCTCTTAGGACTTGGCAGAGGATGCCTAGAGGTAGGGTAAGAAGAGGGTGGAGAATGGCCTGAGTTTTATTCAAAACAGTAGGTTTTAGCTAAAGCCAAGTTGGGCAAAAGAGACATGTTCACAAGTCATCACCAGTTGTGGCCAAAGAAAGGTCACTTTCCATCTTGTGATTTTCCACGGTCCCTGGGGGACCAAATTGAAAGCTTTAGGGCTTTGTCTTTGTCCTCAGGAAAGGAAACTCAGCTGGAAGTACAAGTCCCAGGCGGCACATGGGGTCATATTGCCACAGTGAAAGTCCAGCACACCCTGACTGGTCGGAGGGTACCTGATTAAAGGTCTATAGTCAGAGCTGAGTGGGTTTGTTGATCTTATTGGAAAATGGGCATTTCAGCTTCTCTCGAAGGAACCAGCACAGACTGTCAGCAGAGTCCCCTTGGGACACATCAACCCAAGCTGAAAAATGTAAGAAAACACTTCAGATCTACTGATTCTGGTACTGCCAGCTGTACTGCCTGGTGGCCCATCCAAGAAGAAAGGGAGGGACTGGGAACAGTGACGGCCTCTCTCTGCGGTCCTGTGTCTGCACCAGAGCAGCCTCACGGATAGGCCTACGGGCAGGCATGGAAGCTGTCAAGGACCCACCAAGCCTTGGCACAAAGATTGTTGCAATTGGGAAGAAGCTTTAGCTCACAGATGTTTTGCAGCAATGGATGGAACATGAAAAATGTCTGTTGGTACCACCAGGCCTTGCAGTTGCAATCTGAGTTTGGGCTGCTTGAACATGACCAAAGGAAACAAATGTTTGACCAGACATCTGAGAACATCTGCTTTGTTTTGCGTGCGTGGATGAGACTGCTGGCCTGAGGTGTCTGCTTTTGGCTAAAACACAACATGGAGGCCTGTTGCAGTCATGCTTATGCCAAACACAGGCAGAGCAGCCCAGGGGATTGCACTGGTCCCTGTTTAAATCCCTAGTATGATGGGTTCCCCTCTTCTATTCCAAATCTTAACTTACAGCGGTGGAAGGGACGGGACAAAACGGACCTGTGGTTTGAACACTCTGGGCTTTGAACTCTTTTTCTCTCCTTTTCTCAACTTGGATGCCAAAGAGCCTCAACTCACCACTGCTTGGACCATCCCGCAGTAGCCCCCCTTCTTTTCTGACCAGGACAAGAAAGAGGCTCCTGAGGGGAAAGGGTTTCTAATAGATCCATCCTGGGATACCCTGGAGGAAAGAAAGAAAGAAAAAAAGAAAGAAAGAAAGAGAAAGAAAGAAAGAAAGGAAAAGAAAGAAAGAGGGAGGTGAGGGAGAGAGAAAGAAAGGAGGAAGAGAGAGAAAGACAGAAAGAGACAGAGAAAGAAAAATAGAAAAAGAAAGGAAGGAAGAAGGGAAGAAGGGAAGGTAGGAGGAAAGGGGAGAGAGAAAGAAGGAAGGAAGGAGGGAGGGAGAGAGAGAGAAAGAAAGGGAAAAGAGAGAGAAAGAAAAAGAAAGAAAGAGAGGGAGGGAAAGAAAGGCGAAAGAGAGAGAAAGAAAGAGATAAAAAGAGAAAGGAAGGAAGGAGGGAAGAAGGGAAGGTGGGAGGGAAGGAGAGAGAAGGAAGGAAGGAAGGAAGCAAGGAAAGAAGGAAGGAAGCAAGGAAGGAAGGAAGGAAAGTAATTACGTTCTGGTGATGTTTTCGTGGGCTTTTTAAGAATGTCCAGACTCCCGTCCAGTGGTGGCTGCCGTTACTGGGTGGCAGAGATGATGCCTGGTTTATTCTTAGTAAAGTGCTTAGGGACGCTGAGCCTGAGGGGCTCTGGAATGGAAAAACAACAAAACAAAACTAACCGAAGGCCTGCTCTGCCTCCTAAGACACGCAAAGCTGGGCAAAGGAAGGAGATTGAGGTGGGACTGAGACTTTGTTGCATTGTGAATGCCCAGTTCCCCACCTCCTGCCCCCCCAAATCATGATTGTTTTATGTGGTTCTTTTTCCCTTTGGTGAGGAAAATGGGATGTGGTGTCAATTACTGGGAAAAATATACAAAGTCCTAATGGCTAATCTATTCTTCTAAGTATGTGGAAGGCTACTACACCTAAGAGACTTGATCTAATTGTATAATAAAACTGAAATCATTTCCAGCCAGATCGGACATGCCAGGGCTGTTCGAGAAGGCTCACGCTGCTGCTGCTGCCGCTGCTGCCCCGGGCAGGAAAGAGGTGAGCTGACCCTGGAAATTGCTTGTGGGTAAAATCAGAGGAGGATCTGAAGGCAGTCGGGAATATGGCTGCGGGGAGCAATGAGGGACCATAAAGATGTTGGACTGTAAATAGTATCTTCTTGTTTTATGTGTCTCCGTGGTGGCAGTTGTTTTCTCTGCTAGAATGTCTGTGTCAAGAGCCTAACCTTGGAGAGAAATCCACAGTACTGCTCCATGGAGCTCTCTCCCTTCTTCCTCTTTCCCTGGACTCATCGTTTGTAGGTTGTCATTTAAAAAACTCACAGTGCCAAGCATTTTCACATAATTTATCTTGTTTAATTTCATCCTCCCGACAACCCTCGAAGGAAAATCCAATTATCATTTTACAGATGAAAAATCCGAGAGAGGCTATGTTATCCAAAGTTGCCTGTCCAAAAAATGATGGTGCCAGGACTCAAACCCAGGTTCTCCCATTCATTTTGGCCTTTTCTGCTCTTCCACAGCTGTCCCAGTTTGGGGTCAGCAGGTCCCCCTTTGCAAAGCCCTGTGAAGTGCTTTTGGTGTCAGGGCGTGGTGGAGACCTGAGGCTTGGGAGGAAGGTGTGTGCAGTGTGGGGCTGGTGGAAGTGCATTTCCCAAAATTAGCTTTTTCCTTTCAACTCTTTCTGATCAGATCTAAAAACATGAAAAGGCTTGTAACCAGCCTCTTGCATGTAAATCCAGTGACAGCTTCTAAGGCCACCACAAAAGGCAAAGCCTCTGTTTATTTAAGCATTGGGATTTTCGTTTTTTAATGAAAGAAAGAAAGAAAGAAAAATACATCTGGGAGTAGAAGTTGTTGGGTTATAAATGAGCTCTCGCCCCACCAAAGAAAAAAATAATAATTATAATAAAAATAATGGCACTGTATTCTCTGATAAACCAGTGCCAGAAAAGCTCTTGGGGATCAAGTTTTGTCAGTCCCCAGCTTTTACCAATTTAAATTCTTGGCAGAGTATTAAAAAAAAAGTATAAGGTATTTGAAACTCCAGTCCCTCAGGTACTAAATCTAGCGTTTCCTGGCAATAGATGAATGTTGCTGGAGTGAAAACCTAGCACCACAGGACCATATCTCCATGGCTGTTCCTATTTATACTTAACAGACAAATATGTCATTCTTTCCGGATCCCTTTATGGGGCCAATTTTTTTTCTCATGTTACCCACCCACTTCTGATAAAAATGAAGGCCAGTGAAGCCGAGGACACAGACTCTGAGTTAGCAGGGTGCTCTTTAGTATCAAAAGCCATGTCTTCCCCCAGCTTAGGTACTCCCTAAGCCATAGGTGTAATAAAGGAGGAACAGGATTCTAGACACACAGACCTCTGTGGAGACTGTGAGGGGGGGGCAGGATCGATGTAACCTGGTGACATTCATTCCCTGGTCCCTTCACAGGTTCTTGTTCTTTCTAGGGTGGTTGTGATCCACAGAGAGAGTTGGAGCTAAGATGATTTTGCCAGAACTTGGGTTGGCAAAGGCTGTGTGACTCTTTCTGGGCAGTTAGCAAAAGGATCACTTTTCAGTGTTAAGGTCTACACTCATTCATAAGCTTTGGATCCT
Organism: Ateles fusciceps; assembly: GCA_036589455.1. Lineage (NCBI taxonomy): Eukaryota > Metazoa > Chordata > Mammalia > Primates > Atelidae > Ateles > Ateles fusciceps. The sequence goes on along the minus strand of JAZHEH010002789.1, from coordinate 5,016,384 downwards.
CTTCTCTATTCGGGGGTCCTGCAATTTCACTTCATCATAAAGCATTCTCTAGTTGCCTTTCAGAATATCTTTATATCTAATATCTAATTAAGTTTCTTCTCTTTCTCTCCTCTAACCCCTGCTAATGGCATTAACCATAGCCTGGAAATATCTCAAGTTACTCACCTCCCTGAGTCTATAGACCACATTTCAACCTTCATCATATAAGAAGGGAAGAGGACACATGTTAATTGAACACCTACTATCTTTTGGGCTCTGTGCTTAGTCCTTCCCCAATTTTATACTTGGATGATGATACTTACAAGCCTTCTGGAGAGATGAATGGTATTAACATCTTAAGTACTTTGAAACCCTGCGAAGCCTTGCATAAAATATCACAATGTGACATGTACATTTCTTTGTCCAATCTAGAATTTCATATTTTTGTAAGTGGAAAATGCATGCTTTAACTTTCAGAAAAATGAGTTTTCAGTTAAAGTGTTACCATATCGCAACCCTCTGTACTTCGTAAAATATTTATACCATAACCTGAGGGACACAGAGATGTCTCAGCAGGAATGGAAAGTAACTGGGGGGAGGATTTTCGATCAGAAGTTGCCACGGGAACTTTCCACATGTTCTTGTGAGCACCACTTAAGCATTAGCCCACACATCAGCCTTTCTCTGGTTCAGGCTGATGAGATGCTACTCAGCTGTCAAAGGCAACCTGAGAACCACAGCATCTTCTAACAGCAAAGAGGTCGGCTTTTCTTTTCGTTCTCCTGCTCCCAAAATAAGGCAGCTGCCCAAGGCAGCCTCTTGCTCTCTGCCCTTTCTTTCTATTCCCTTTATAGAGTGGCTCATCTATTCTCACAATTTCAGCCATGCCCCATGCTGACCCCTCCTTAGGGTCTCAGTCCTATGTGCTTAGCTGCTTGTGGGACATTTAAACATACTGGCCTCACTTCAAACTCAATATGCCCTGAAACAAACCCTTTTCCTCCCAGAGTTTCATGTTTGAGCAAATGTCCCCAATTTTCTGAGTACGCACATCTGAAACACTAAACCGTTCTCAATCTCCTGTCTTTCCTGATATTAACAATAGTTGCCATTTATTAAGAATCATAGCTAACTTTAATTTGATTCTTCCGTGTGCCATAGTCATTCTATAGATGAGGAACAAGCTCAGAGACAGGAAGTCACTGGCCCAAGGTCACCTCACTACCTGTGGTGCTACAAGAGGTGGCTTTCAATTCTGATGTTGGTTTGCCCCTCCTTAGAGCCTACGCTCACAACCTCTCCACACTGTGTGGCAATCAGGCAGAACCCTATCAGTTCTTCCTAAGAAATGTCTCTTAAAGTCATAAACACTGGTCTATTCCCAGTTCCCTTTGTCCCTTAACACCTTTCTCCTGGACTGATGTCCCTGGCACCATGATTTCCCTGGCTTCAAGCTTTTTCCATCAGAAACAACATCAAGAGCTCATCTTGTTAAGTTGCCGTGTTTACCATATTGAGCAAGAAGCAGCCGCCAGTGGTTCTCCAGGAGAGCAGCCTTGCCCAAACTGCGTTCCTGGAGTATCCCACACACATCCCCTCATTGGTGGAGTGAGAATCTGCTCTGTGCCAGGAAATCAGTGAGACAGATGAACGGAGATTTCATGCTAATAAAAAAGTAGATGTTGAATAAAAGTTGTATAAGTGATAAATGTTTCAAAGAAAAATCCAGAATGCTTTTGGGAGCCCTGAAAGGTGAGCCAATATCATCTAGCTGGCTGTTCAGGGAGGTTTCTTTGAAGAAGACCCACATCCTGTTTAGGGTGTATACAGGGTTGAGGGAAGCTAAAGACGTGTCTTTGTTCTAGGTCTTCTCAGAGTGTGACGATGTGCTCCAAGGTAGCATGACTTTTTTGAGGGGGATGACTTTGTACAGAACGTCTTCCAAGTGTCCTTCATCTTGTTGCCCTCTATTTTGCGAAGCATCTTAGAGGTGAGTGTTCATAGCATACTAGTTGAAGAAAGACTGCCCTAGAGGATAAAGTCCAAGTCTGTCATCCCGGCCTGGGTATTCCAAACACAATGATTAACTTGACTTGGATAACGTTGCCCGGCCCTGCCCATCCACCTCACCTCGTTAGCGCCTCCCCTTCCGCATTAGTGCAGCCCTTTGCTGTTACCATGGCTCTGCGCTGCCCCTCAGACATGCAGGCCCCCTCCCTCAGAGAAGGCTGCCTTCTCCCCCCAACCCTTGTCAAGTCATTCTCCACTCTCCAAGGTGCAATTTGAAATTTCTACTGCAACCAGGAAAACACTACTTCCTTTTACTTTATTACTTCATCTGGGTCTTGCTTGTTTGCAGTCTTCTAACCCTTAGCTATGTGATTCAATTAGATTAAGCAGATACTGGAATCTAAAGACCTTGGTTCAAGTCCCTGCTTCGCATCCACTCTCTGTGCAACCCTATGCCCTTGGCTTTTCTAAGTTTCAGCTTTCTCATCAGTAAAAAGGAAATACTGGTCCCTCAGAAGATGAATTGATTTTTCCTTCAAGAAGTGTTTTTTGTTGTTGTTTTCATTTTGTTTTGTTTTTGAGACAGAGTCTCACTGTCGCCCAGGCTGGAGTGCAGTGGCACGATCTCCACTCACTGCAACCACTGCCTCCCAGGTTCAAGCAATTCTCCTGCCTCAGCCTCCCAAGTAGCTGGGACTACAGGCGCACGCTGCCACACCCAGCTAATTTCTTATATTTTAGTAGAGACAGGGGTTTCACCATGTTGCCCAGACTGGTTGCAAACTCCTGAGCTCACGCAATCTGCCCGCCTCTACCTCCCAAACTGCAGGGATTACAGGTGTGAGCCATGGCACCCGGCCAAGAAGTGTTTATTGTTTGTTTTTTAAAAAAGGAGCATGAATGTGGCGAGAACATATCTTTGCAGAAACCCTCTCTCTTGGTCTTTGAGCTAGTCTATCCAGGCTCTTTGCAGAACTCTCTATTAGTTCTCCGTGAGTCCAGTCTTCACATATTTGTTGTTTCCCTCAACTCTGCTTCTCTGTTCCCAATACTTCCATCAAAGGAATGAATCAAAGAAAAGCAGTAATGAATCCAGTAAAGCAGATGATTGGCGGCTAGGAGCCGTGTGATTGGCCTGCCAGTCAGGGACTGGGTGCCATGAGAGGACTGATGTGAATCCACGTGTGAGATTCAGCTGCATATTGATCAAGTCCATTTGCACGTGAACCTCATCATCAGCTCCTGCTTAAGCCCTCGCTTCCCCGGTAATTGACTCTCGCATATTGATTAAGATGTTGATGTGTCCCAGGATTTCTCGGTGGTGATGCAGGCGTGCCTCCCGGCAGGCCAGGCTGGCAAAGCTCTTGCTGCACGGCTGTCACCAGGCACTCCTTAATGGATAAAGCTGTCATCTGAGAGCTGGAATGTCTTGCAGGCACAAAGACGAAATTAACTGTTCAATAATGTATGGGACATGGAAAAAACTTTACCCAACAACTCGAATTGATTGCTGTAAGTGTTTTGACTGCACTTGCCTGCTTTGCATAAAGTCAGCGACTTTGGCAAGCCTGATGTTCATGCACATCCATTTCTCAGCCTCTTTCAGAATAAGAGTTGAGAGACTTCAGCGGCTGCCAGGAATGTGCTGTCTGGAGGGAAGGGGGAAAGAGGGTTAGGAAGTAGATGGCACCACTGACACCTCTCCCTTGGGAACCTTCAGTGATCTCTGGGCTTTAAAACAATGTGTTTCTGGCAGTTGATTGGAATCTTGCTGGAATGGATCATCCTGGGCGAGTTGGGTGAATCACCGGGTATAGAATTCCTGAAGCTCTGTGTCCTCACTTCGCCCCTTCCTTGCCGCCTTCCCTTCCCTGTTAGGCTGGGACCTCTTGCAGAGAGAGACTGTCAGTCAGACCTATGGGAGGAGGTCTGCTCTTGGTCACACATTTAACACCAGCTTGATAAACAATTTTCATACATTTAAGTTGGACCCTGCTTATTATTTGGGACTTGGTTAAACACGTGCTGTCGAACGATCCCACAGGTACTAGCAACCACTGTTTCTCCTCTGCTTCTCCCTTTCTAACCTGGGAAAGGGGAAAAATACCAAGGTAGCAAAGCTATACTCTACATCTTTTCTGCCAAGCTCAGCCCTTTAAAAACATAACAAGATCCTTTGAACATAGCTCTGTTTTATCACAGGCTCTTTATTGAAGTTTTAATCAACACAAGCAGCTGACAAAATAGGAGATTGTAGGTTCGGCTGTACATTATGTATCTTCCTTGTGAGTCTGAAAAAAAATCATAACATTAAAAGAAGAGAAAATAAACATCTTCGTTTAAAAAACAAACAAATCCCACCAAACCAAGGAAATCCTTTCACACCCGGAGGAAAGCCTGCCGTGTGGCGTGCCGACTGCAGCCCGAGAGTTTGCAGCCTCATGGAGATCATTACCATAAAACAAATAACCATCTTGTTTCTGTCACCCACTATGAATGAACTCAAAACCTCAGGCCCGCGTCCCAGAGATTCCTTCTCCACAGGCCCAGCCAACTACGAAGGGAAGGAGGGCACCGGCTCTATGTCCAAATCCTCGTCCTTTTCTCAGTCCATCCGCTGTGCCATGGCTGTAGATGGTGATACATCGTTCTGGCTGGCAGAGTCCCCTCCTCACCACTGCCTCCATCTCCTTTACCTGCTTCCTTTCTTCCCTTCCTCAACAACAGGACAAATATAAACAAGGGTCTCCACTTAGTGTGTGAGGGAGCACTGGATGAGAGGCAGGAATGCTTTCCTCTTTCTATCCTAATCTCAGGTCCCTTTTTGAAGCCCTTCTGCTGTCTTGCACTCCAAGAAAGGTGTCTCCTGGGCCTACACAGTGATGCTATTTCCACAAGCGGTACATGGAAACTATTGAAGAGAGGGACCCTGGGGACTGCAGCCCAACTGGTGGGACTCCTGCTTTTCTGGCCAAAGTGATGTCTCTTTTCATTGAGAAAGGAAACGAAGGCAAGGTCAAAGAGGACTCAGGCGGGGGCAGTGGAGTGTTGTGATGGAGAGCGGGGTGCTTTGGTTGTTTAGACCTGGATTTGAATTTCAGTTCTGCCACTCACAAGGTATGGGCCTGCACCTGGTAAGGTTCTCTAACTATGCATTGACAGAAGGAATGCATGGGGAGGAGGAGGATGGGCAGGATGTGGTACAGATGGGGCACCCGAGCAAGGAGGACATACAAAGTGTGAGAAAAATGAGCTGGATGCTGTCCCTAAGGAAAGTTTCTTGAAATAACAGATGAATACCTATTGGCAGGGAGGCATTGAAAGATCCAGGCTAGGACTAAGCACACTGGGGATGAGAGGCTTGGTCCGAGCATCTTCAGGGAGTCTGGAGGGTTATGTGCTGCCACGGGCACTGTTGGAGAGGCTTGAAGGCCATGTGGGGCCTGGGAACAAGCATCTGATTCTTGAACAGAACAGTGGCAGGATCTGTCCTTTACTTGGCTATAATGGAATAATGGTGAGTGGGCCAGCAGGAGCCTAGACACATGCTTTGTCGGGGATGGCCACCTTGTATTGGGTATCAAGTGCCACAGCCAAGACTTTCAGCATCAGGTAAGGAAATGACATGGTCTTGGTAGGTCTTTGGTGAGAGGGCTCCCCAGCCATCCTGATCCTACCAATACTGTGGTGGCATTCATATCAGAGTTTCCATCTGAGTGTAAAGATTTTCCGGGAAGCTTCCCTGAAGTTCTGTTGCTGTGCATCTTATCAGTTTGCAGCCACATCCAGGGAACTGAGCCAGTAGGCCAAGACTTCTTCCTCTCATCCTTCCCTGCTCTTGCTTTCCTCAGATACTTGTTCCCTGAATGCTCTGGCAGATGGTGGAGGTACGATGATGAGAGACACTAGATTCCTCAGCCCAGATGTTCTCAGCCCATAGGAGACAGACAAACTCATATGCAGGCATGGCCAAAGTGCAGAGGAGGCCAAAGGACAGTCCCACTAACTCAAATGAGAAGCATAGTTTACAGAGACTCGTAACTCCCTATTGATCAAGGGTACAGAGGAACTTGGCCTCTCCAAAAAAGTAAGAGAGTTTCCTAACCTTACTCATTGCAATGGATGAAAGTTTGGGAGAAAATGGAAGAAATACACAGAAGCATAAGATTGGGTCTTATCTGAGTCCACTTGTGCTGCTATAACAAAATACCTCAGATGAGGTCATTTATAAATAATGAAAACATGTCTCTTACAGCTCTAGAGGCGGGGAAGTCCAAGACCAAGATGCCAGCAGGTTTGGTGTCTGTCAAGGCCTTGCCTCTGCTTCAAAGATGGCCCCTTGTGCAGAGTCCTCACATGGCGGAAAGGAGAGCAGGGGTGGGAGGGGGTGAACTTGCTTCCTCAAGTCCTTTTTATAAGGGCACCAATTCCATTCATGAAGGCTAAATACCTCCAAAAGGCCCCACCTCTTAATGCTACTGCATTGCGAATTAATTTTCAACATGCACTTTGGAACAAGATGAACGTTCAAACCAGAGCAGATCTGTCCAGGCATGTGATCTGGTAGAAAACCCAGGCAAGCCCAGCAACAGCAGCTCATTTGAGCACTTGGGCTTGCGAGAGGCCACTTTGGAGCCAACACACAGGTACAGGATTCTCAGAAAAACTTTGCAATTATTCTGTCCACCTTTAACTTCTAGATTTCCCTGGGATACAGAGAGTACTTGCCCTTCAGCCTTAGGAAAGAGAAGTAAATTAGGTCAGAACAGCATTTTGTCCTCATGGGTAAAGGGGTGGGGGATTGTCCCAGAGCTTAGGTAACCAACGGCCAACTTCCCCAGTCCGTCTCAGGGCAATTACAGTAAGTGATTTGAAGTGGTGTGAATGGAAATGATTTATTCTGAGAACCTTGTCAGTACTGCTGTTAAATCATTTGTATTTCATTATGGGCCAGGAATGGGCTAGACTACATTCCTTTACCTCCGACCCCCGTGCCATTTCCACAACTGGTTATTTCAGGTGACAATTAACAGGAAATGATGGTAACAGCCCCAGGGTGGTCACTTTTCTGAGGGACTCTTCGTATTAAGTTTCAATTACTTAGAGTCTCCCATCTAAGTCTCCAAAAGGAAATGAGCTGCTTCTGCAGTTGTCACAAAAAATCAGTTACTTTTTAAAAAATCTTTCCCAGTCTCTGTTTTGTCAGTCAAGTTTGAGGAAGTTAAACTGAGGTAAACTGAAGGTTCTCTGGGTCTCATCTGTAAGAAACTCATCTATTTCTTCTGCAACCCAAACTCCAAAAGACAAAGTCAAAAATGAAAAGCATAAGAAGCAAATAATAATGAGGAATTAGATAGGGTTTGTCTTTTTCCCTTCAATATTTTAATCCCATGTTATGGAGAATGCTCTCAGCAGGAAACCCAACACTTCCGGCCCTGATGGTCACCATGCTCTTTCCTTCTCCTCTGAGGACCTCTGCTTCAGGACCACAGAATAGGATGTGCTGGTTTCCAGGGCAATACAGAAAATGGAGGTCCCCCTCCAGACAGCACGATGTGCAGCAGTTTCTGCTGACCACGGCCTTCAACAGTTGCTGTGGTGCCTTTCTGCTAAGACAGCGAGCAGTGTCTGTTTGAAGTCTGGTCTTTGGGAAGGAGACCCAAGAGAACTTGAGCCAGGCTTGTCTGGATATCAAAGTCCAAATTAAAAATTTATTCCAGTGTTTGAAAAATTCCTGGCCAAACCCTTCATATGGATTTTAAAAAATACAAACTCCCTGCTTTCTTCAGTGTCTCCGATTGAGGACGAGAGGATTCATTTCAAAATAGAAAAAATGAAAGCGACGCCAAATAGTTCCATAAATGGGCTCAGGTCAGATGGCCTCTTAGCTAAATCTGTAAGAAAGAAATCTGTTAAACCACTTTGGGCAACTGGGAACCACTTGTATTAATTATCATTTGCAAATTTTCTTCTTCCCCTTTCCTATTGCATGCCAGATCACCGGGCTCCTTTTGCTGGATGTAAAGGGTGAAGAATGAGAGTTTCTATTCCGCACCCCATACTCCTACCCCATTAGACAGAAAAGTAGAGGAGAAAGCTTTGTTTAAAAGTTGTGATATTGGGAGGGGGGAAAAAAGATTGCCAAGCAGAAAATGTAATAGTAATTATGAAATTATTGATAAAAATTATTAGGCCAAAACAGAAAAAAATTGAACAAGGAAGGAATGAAAATTTAAGCAATAAAAATAAACTAAGGCCTTTAACAAAATACACAGAAGAAGCAGAACTAGCCTGACATGGGGCATTATTAGTAAAATGTTTTTTTGGTTGTTGTTTTTGTTTATTTTGAGACAAAGTCTTTCTCTGTCACCCAGACTGGAGTGCAATGGCACAATCTCCGCTCACTGCAACTTCTGCCTCCCAGACCCAAGCGATTCTCTTGTCACAGCCTCCCAAGTAGCTGGGATTACAGGTGCCCACCACCACGCCCGGCTTTTCTTTTCTTTTCTTTTCTTTTTTGTATTTTTATTAGAGACAGCGTTTCACCATGTTGGCCAGGGTGGTTTTGAATTCCTGACCTTAGATGATTCACCCACCTCGGCCTCCCAGTGCTGGAATTATAGGTGTAAGCCACCACACCTGGCCGTGAAATGTTGAAACAGAAGTTGAGAATGAGAAATTAGCTCCCAGGGCAAAACAACTAGAGGAAGGATCAGGATGAATATATCAAGTTTAGACTGAAAGCAAAGGGCTGAATAGAAGAAAGGGATAGAACCACGTCAACAGACAGAAACAACAGCAGCTATGAATGCAGACAGCCCCAGAACTACAAAGACATAAAACAGCCTGCAAAAATGAATGCTAAGCCTCAAATGAATTCATACAGATCCTCTGGTACAGGCTTTCTGCTTTTGTTGTTGCTTTAGTTAACTTCGTAATTTGAAGTATAACAAAAATACCTAGCACTGCTGTACAATTTGATTAATTTTTCAGAGTGAACGCACCCACATGACCACCAAGTTGACCCAGCCATGGGATAATGCCATTACCGTAAGGCGACCCTCTTACTCCCCACTCTCCAAGAGTGACCCCCTCTTCGACAGTCGTCAGTATAGATTAGTTTTTTCTGTTATTGGAGGTCACACAGAGTCATGCAGTATTTTTTTATTTCTTCCTTTACTTAACATTACAATTTTTATCCGTACTGTTGCACATAGTGGTAGGTTGTTCATTCTCAGTGCTACATAGTATTCCATTGTATATATGCCATAATGAACACCTTTCTACTGTTGATAGACATTTGTGTTGCTTCTAGGCTCTGGCATGCCTTTTAATGCCCTTGTACACAGACCTCTGTGTGCATATATGTAGGAGAATGATTGGGTCAGAGAGTATGCATATGTTAGCTCTAGTAGACACCACAAAAACGATTTTTCAAAGCAGTTGTACCTGCTTCATTAGTAGGTTCCATGCCTGCTAATGGCATATAAGAATTCCTGTCACTTCAGATTTTCACCATATTCAGCATTGTCAATTTATCTTAAATTTATATTCTAATAAGAAAGTGGCGAATATTGAATTGTGATTCTAAGTTTGCATACCTGATTTTGTATATTTTCATAAGTCTGTTACCAATTTAGACATCTTCTTTTGTAAAAGGACTGTCAAAAATTTTTTGCCCATTTTTAATACATTATGTGTCATCTTGTTGTTGTTATATAAGAAATCTTTAAATATTCTGGATATAAGTTCCTTTGTCTGATATATTTTTGGAAATATCTTCTCCCACTTTATGACTGGCCCTTTAATTCTCTTAAATGTAGGTCTGTGTTCTTTTCTTTCCTTTTCTTTTTTTCATGAGAAATTGTTAATTTTAATGAGACCAATTGATCAATCTTTTGTTTTATGGTTAGTAAATTTTATGTGTTGTTTCAATTTATCTACATCAAGCTCATGAAGATATTCTCATGTGTTATATTGTAGAAGCTTTATTGTTCAACTTTTTACACTTAGGCCTATGTTCCATCTGTAATGGACTTTCATATATGGTGTGAGATAGGGGGTCAGAGAATTGTTTTTCTTTTGGAAATCCAATTAACCCAACGATTTGTTTTCACACACTACATTGCAGTGGTGCCCATGTTGTAAATCAGGTGATTTCCATGCAGCTCTGTTTTGGACGCTCAACTCTGTTCCATGAATCCATTTGTCTCTATTACACCAATATCATACTGCCTTAATTACTGTGGCTTTATAATAAGTTTTGATATCTGCTAGTACAAGTCCTTCCGCTTTCTTCTTTTTCAGTTTGCCTTGACTATTTTTGACACTTTGCATTTCTAAGTAAATTTTAGAATTAGCTTACCAATTTTTACAAGAAAAGAAAGAAGGGAGGGAGGGAAAAAGGGAGAGAGGGAAGGAGGATGGATGGATGGATGGGAGAGAGGAAGCAAGGGAAAAAGGAGAAGGAGAGTGAAAGAAAACCTCCTGGGATTTTGACTAGTATTGCATGGAAGCAAAGACCAATTTGAGGCGCATTAACATTTTTACGCTAGGTCTCTCAATCCAATTTACATGTTCTATCTCCTCATTTATTTACATCTTTAAAAACTATTCTCTGTAATGTTCTGCATTTGCTATGCATTGGTCAGGTGCATATTTTGCTGAATTTATTCCTAACAAGGTGCTTAATTTTTAAAATACTATTGCAAATGGCATCAAATTTAAAGTATTATTTTCGAATACTTGTTGTTAGTACACAAAAACATAGCTGATTTTTGTATGTTGACTTCATAGTCATTACTTTAGCTAAATTTGCTGGCTCATTCCAGTAATTCACCTGTGGAGTCTCTGTATACAATCACGTCCACAGATAATATCAGGTTTGTGTCTTTTCTAATTCTTAAGTTTTGAAATTTCTTTTCTTTTTTTTTATTGTCTAAACTACTCCGGCTAAAACCTCCGGTACAATGTTAGGAGTGGTAAGAGTGAATAGCCTCGTCTTGTTCCTGGTCTCCAGTAGAAGCGTTTCTATTTTATTATTAAGTATGGACTTATTAGATGTAGCCATTTAGATTAAAGGGTTCCCTTCTAGTCCTAATTTGATGCCAGTTATATTTTTAATCATGAACAAGTTCTGAGTTTTATCAAATGGTTTTTATTCATCTTTTGAGGTGTTCATATGGTTTTTCTTCTTTATTCTGTTACTGTGGTGAATTATATTGATTGATTTTTAAGTGTTAAACCAACCTTACATTTTTGAAATAAACTTTATTTTGTCACGATATCCGATCCTTTTAAAATATCTCTAGATTTTGTTTGCTCAAGAGTTTTGTATCTATATTACAATGAAGGGTTGGCCTATAATTTTCTTCTTCTGGAATGTTCTTGACAAGTTTCAGTATCAAAGTAATGCTGGACTCATAAACTGAGTAGCAAAGTATTTCTTCGTTTTTCCAATCACTGGGAGAATTTGTGTAACACTTATATTATTTTTTTTCTCATACGTTTGAAATGAATTCTTACTTAAATATCTAGGCCTCAAGATTTCTTTGCAGAAATTTTAAATTATGGATTCAATTTCTTTACAAATATGTGAATATTGAAATTATCCATTTCTTACTTTATCAATTTTTGTATTTTTCTAGGAATTTGTCCATTTCATCTGCATGTTCAAAGACATTAACATAAAATTCTTCATAATATCATCTTAATATTTTGTTTAATGTCTGTAGGGTGTGTGTTAGTAGTTTATGCTTTCCTTTTATCTAGGTCAGTCTCTCCAGAAATCTATTTATTAGGCTTTCCCTGAAAATATGGACAAATACATAGAGATTCATTATACAACAAAAAATCAAGAGAAAGCCAACTGAAAGATAGATGATGTGTTGGTAGTTAAAAGCAGGAGAAATTATAACTGATTGGGAAGCTCACAGGGGACCTAAAGTGGGAAATAGTTGAGATAAACCTTGAAGGAAAGGTAGAATTTTGACAGTATAAGTAGAAAAGGTATTATTGGCAAAAGAGAAACTTGGATAATGTGTAGCAGAAAATTGGGAAAAGATGGGATGGTCTGGGCAATCAAGACATTTGAGTCATAGACAATGAGAAGACACTGAATTCATATTTTCAGTATTTTCATATGTTGACTACTTGGAAAATATGAGGAACAGTGTTGAGGAAAGACACTAAGTTGTCCAACCTGGTGACTGGGAGAAGAAAAAGAAGGCAAGAGGAAGGGTTACATTTCAGGATTGGAAATATAGACTTCGTAGGTCCCAGCACAAAGCTGCAGTCTGTAGCCAACACAGTGGAGGAGCTGTCAAGACAAGGAACAGCATGAGGATGTGATCAGGCTGGTCCAGAACCATGGGCTTTACTCCCACTACAGCATAAGAGGAAGGAGCCAGTGAGCGCAGACCAGAGAGGGGAGTGTGGAGCCACAGAAGCCAAGAAAGCTGGCTTTCCAGTAGGGCAGAGTTGATTCTATCAGACTTTACAGCTCAGCTGAGGGATGAGTACCCAGAAGGGCACTGGACTCAGCTTGTGGGAAATCACTGTGGGCCTTTGTGGTATATATGGAGATAGTAAATGTCTGGCATTAATGGGAAGAGAGAAAAGAGAGGGCTTCATTCTAAGGTGAATGCTCTTTCGAGCTGTGCAACCCACTCTGTCTTCCATTCACAATTATTTATTGGTTGCCTCCCTATTCCAGGCACGACGCTGTGTTCATTATACGGTGGTAAACAAAATAGACATGATCCCTCTCCTATTGAGCTCATATCTAATGAGGAGCTAAACATCAAGTAAATATAAAAAAATGATTGAAAACCATGATTACTGCTTGGGGGAGAAAGAAGAGGGAATTATGAGAGAGAATAAAAGAAGGAGGCCGATTTAGATTGCGGGGGGGGGGATTGGGGAACGCCTGACCATGGATTACATGTAGGGGCATGAATGAGTTCTGACAGCATTGAAATAACAAGATGGGCTGCTCAAGTGCCTCCTTCAGGGGCCAAGTAAATTCTGTTCTAGAATTTGCTGGGCTTCTTGATCCCCCCAACTTCATCTAATGCCCAAACCTCACTCCCCCATCACATATCTACCTTCAGGAGACAGAGAAATCAGTCAGAAAATAGAAATCACCACAAATCAAATTAAAGGAGAAAATGTGTAGTTCAAGGCAAAATCTTCTTTCAAAGAACACAAGGAAGATGGATCTACTATTGTTGAGTTAGAACGTTGGGAGATGATGAAGGCTAATGTGATTAACTGTAATTATCATTTATAATGTACACTCATCATGATATTGCTTCTAGAACGTCTTCATTATCTTTCACTTCTGAAATGCCTGGGCTTCCCAGCAGATTTCAGACAGGGCTTTTACTGGGCCCCGATCATCAATCCAAACCTTTTAAGGTAAGGGTGTTGCTACCTCAGAAGCCAAAGAGACATTTCCCAGCCTGGAAAGCACTAAATAGTCATTAGCTTCTTCAATCTGTTTACCAACTGCCTGTCATTGGGGTTCGACAGGCCTCAAAATCAACAGTCTGCTCTATCTGTGCATCACAGGGCTGTCCCACAGACTGCGGTTCTCAAGTGGCCTCAGGCAAGCCTTATTTCATGCCAGAGCTGAGTTCCTGGGGGAAAAACAGGTCTAAATTGAATTTGGTTTATTCAGTTCCATTTGAAATGAAGCCTGTGTTTAAAAGAAAGCCATACTGGATTCTTTCTCAAGCAAGTGTTCATCGTCTGACCTAACTGGTCTCAGAGACCCTAATTTGGAGAGCCTTCGCGCCCTTCGTTTATCACTGTGGCAATGTCAAAATCAGGATGGTTTCTTTCCACCTCCTATGCTCCAAGTAACACTACTCTCCCCAAGCATCACTGAGGCCCCTCTCTCCATAATCCCTGGCCACTCTGTCTGTCAGTTTCCTCTGACTACACTGTAGGGCTCCCCCAGGCCTCCTCAGTCTTGTCTCACTTGGACACCTGCTCTGTGGGAACCCATGTCCTTGACCATCTCGGCTGGCCCATGCACCTCGGCCTGTTTGTATTCAGACCCTTTGGAATCCACAGGGACAACTCACCAGTGACCAGGGGCAGAGCAGCTGTATCAACTCAGCTTGGGGAAGCTCGAGTATCCAGTGATCTTGGCTGTGTGGAGTTTGAAATTAAGCCCAATGTATTACTCACGGCAAAACCAGGGGGCCAGCCAAGTTAAATAGAGCACTCCCCGAAACATTCACGGACTGATTAGAGAAGGAAGCTCTGATTTGAAGAGAGGCTATTTGGTGTCTGCTTTTATTTTTTTAAACAACACGCTTTTCCATTAGTGAGATGGGAAAAGTAGAAACCTCAAAGAATGATATTTATTAACGTAAAAAGTTCAGGTCTGTGACCATATGCCATGCCCCTTTATATTCATAATAATGGCCACACTTTTATTGAGGTCTTCCTTTGTCCAAAAACTGTGGTAAGCACTTTGTAAGCATTTTCTCATTTAATCTTTATGAAAACTCTGTGATGTAGGTACCACCGTTATTTCCCTTTGCAGATGGGCAAGCTGAGGTCCACAGAGAGTAAGCACACACTATTTTTAAGTGGTAGAGTTAAAATCTGAACCCTGGCAGTCTGCCCTCTTATTCTTACCCACTCTTAAACAAATGTAAGTACCCAGGAGCTTTCATGAAGAGAACACCTCAAGAGAAAGCCGTGACATTACCCCATGGGTTCATAAGTGGGCACAAGTTGTTGTTTTTTTTTTTTGAAAGAACTCTGAAGGCCAGGAATTCAATAGGCAGAGCACACCCCACTGAACCAAGCAGGGTTTGAGTTTGCAGATTATTTTCCAACCAGAAGGAGTTCATTGACTTGGAGAAAGAAAGGAGATCATGTAATGGACTCACAGAAAATGTTTTTGTTTTCGCTTTTTTTCTGTCGCAGAGCAGTTCGAATCTTCCAGGCCATGGCCCATTCCGTCTGTTGGTGTTTCCACCTGGGCTTGTTATGAGAGGCCTGAAGCTAAGTCCCTGTGTCCCGCACTGGCCAGGCCTGCCCTCCCGTCTGGTCCGGGCACCCACACTGCCTTTGCAGCTGCATATCCACATACACATGTTTATTGGAGCGCTGAGAATCCCACTTCTCAAAAAGCCCCGGGAATTAGATTGTTTTCCACACTGAAAGTTTTCATTTGAAAAATAACCCTCTTTGTTTAGCTAATGAAAAGGAGGGGCTGCTGCTCGCTTCTCAGGCTGGGTAAGAATTCCATGGGCAGTAATTCTGTTCTCAGTGGAAAATGTTTCGGTTTCTTAATGTTGTTTTGCAGACTGGTCCCTGCCCGGCCCTTGCTCCCAGGACCACACATACACACATGTGCACATTCACCCATGCACAGTGCAGCATTTTTCACCCTTCCTGTTGGGGATGGTTGCATCCTCTTTCCAACACCTGCAGAACAAAAACTAGGTGGGTCAGTGGCTGTCACCCAGCCAGAGGCATCCCTGCGTGGACGGGAACAGAACGCTTTCCCCTGGCCACGCTTTCAACCCCAGAGGCTGGGTGGGCCACAGAGGAAGGAAATTGAACTCCAAACTTCTCCTGTTTCTGAGCATCTCCATGTCAAGCAATTCTCTCACACCATGGAGGGGGTGGTCTCTTACATTCCCTCCTCATTAGGCCTGTATGACATGGCGATAAACACAGTGCTATCGTCATTGGACTTACAGTATGGCCAAGCATGGTGCTGAGTGGTCTGGGCTGCACAAAACAAATCAAAATATGGCCCCAGGAGACCACTTAGGGGTGGTAGAGAAATCACGGATGCTCACATTTCGACAGACCTGCACTGTCACTTAAACAGCTCAGTCCACGTGCACGCAACAGCTGAACCACTCTGAGCCTTTGCATCCACAGCTGTAGACAAGAGAAGTTATGTAACTCACACGCACGTGCAATGCCCTGGATGGTGTGTCTCACATAGTAGACGTTCAAGAAACATCTGTCTTCCTGCCTCTCCTTTGTTCTCTGAAAACTAGCCATCTCTTCTCTAGCTGGGGGCCAAACCCCATTCCTATAAAACAAGTTACAAACAATTGAGTGCTGGCCCAGCAGAGCTGAGTCCAGAGTAGGGTGTCCTCACCAAGGTCCTCTGCAGAGTGTGTGTGTACTGTCAAGGGGGTGCTGTGTGCTGGAGGGCTGGGGGATCTGACAGCAGTGGGAACTGTGAGGTCTGTTCTCCAGAAATGTGAAGTACTCCTTCTCTCCATAGTCTTTGTATAGGACCGATATATCTGCCCTGAGTATGTGGCTTAGAAACAGTTCTCCTTAAAGCAGGCAAAAGAGCTGGGCAAAATAACTGCCATGTGAAAATAGACATTTAGGAGATCCACATGCATTAAATGTAAAAGGAAGATTAGCTGTTAGCATGGGGCAAATGAATAGCTTTAAAAGCAGACATGGATAGTACGAACAAGTCTGTCAGTCAGACTGCTTTTAGTTTTAAGTGATGGAAACCTTCTTCTATATTACCTCTAGCAAATAAATACGTCAGTAATTTATTGCTTTATATAACCAAGACATTCTGGGTTAGAGCTTCAGCTGGGGCTGAATACACAAAGGCATATGATGCTGGTGGGGCTGGCTGATTTGCAGGCTCTCTTCCTCTCTCCATCTCTTCGTTTTGTCTAATAGTCTAATTCTCTCCTCTTCAAATTAGCATCCTACTCTCCACCTCATAGCTCCAACAGAGAAATTCCGTCTCTCAGCATAGGCATATCAAAACCAGAGGATTCTAATGGACCCAACACTGAACATATCACTGGCTAGAGGATAAGGCACTGTAATTTCTGTGCTACAGAAAGTGCAGATTTAGACAGATCTGTTTAAGTGACACCCTCTCTGTTTAAACGGCCATGCGGGTCTGTCTAAGTCTGTACTCAGCCAAATGTTTGAGTGTCTACTCTGTGCTAGCTGCTTCTCTAGCCACTGGGAACGCAGCAGTGGACAGGGCAGACAGTGCCCTGCTCCCAGGCAGCTTACGGTCTTGTGAGAAGCCAACATTTTACTTGAATCCTGCTACTCTGCATCAAGAACCAAACAGAAGTATAGAGTCCTCTCAGTTCACAAAAAAGCCAATTTCTTTATAAAATTAACAGAAAGTCACCAGATACAGTTCTATACACTGAAAGTTCCCACATGCAAAACAAGCATACATATTGCCTCACATTCCAGCCAGCAGGGCAGCCACAGAGTGGAAGCTGCCTGTGGAATGGCACCTCTGGAAGGAATGCAGCAGGCAGTACCGCCAACCAGAAATGGCTGGGGCTTTCAGGAGACATCACTGCTTTGGAGTTTCTTGCAGAAAACTTTCACATTCATCCCACACACAAGGAATGCAAACTGCTTCCATCACGGGAATATATATATATGTATGGATGTGTGTGTGTGTGTGTGTGTGTGTGTGTGTGTGTGTATTTGTTCTCTGATCAAAAGAAAGTGGGATTCTCTGTACTACTCTGCAATCAATAATATGAAATGGAATTACACCCTGAGTACACTGTAATGGGGATTGTGGATTTAGATTAGGAGAGAAAAGGTGGCCTCCCAAAATTTCTGCATTTGGAGGGACAAGTAGACTTGTGTTTTGTAATCACTTGGATGTGTGATGGTGTGGGAGGGCAGTCTCATCAAATAGAATTTATTCGGTATTTATTGAGTGCCTACTATGTACCGATCCTTTGGTTATATAAAAACAAATAATACAGCATTTCTGCTTCATGGATAGAGTGGCTAAGTCGGGGACCTGCACATGACGCGAGCACACTGCAGTGGGTAAGTGTTCTAAGGCTCTGTGCACAGCACATTACACTGTGACATGTCCAGGGCATGCAGTAATCTCTTAGTGCCTGTGGTGGAGATGAATGGTTTTCACCTCATTTCTGAATGGCTGGCTGGAACCCCAGCATGGAGCCTTGGCTGGAAACTAGAAGATTCTGGACAAAGTCAAGGACAGGCTCTAATGTCAGGCCTCGGAGCCAACTGAGGCCACTGTCTGTTAAGCACGCTTAACCTCTGTAGACCCAAGGTGGTGTGTGATAAGCATCCCCCAGGGCCTGCTGGACAATCATTACTTTTTATTATGTTTCTTACTGTCAGGTGCTCCAAAATCCACATGGACTGCTCTTATGATTTCAGGTTATCCCAAAAGAGAAACTCAAGAATCAGTGATGAGCACAGCAGGGAGTGAGCCGGCTGCCTATCTCAAAAGGGCACATCACCATAATCACAGATATACCGTGAGCATATGCAGAAAGAATGTACCGAGGGAGTGTGTGTCAGGAGCAGCCAAGAGGATACATAAACCAGGTGCCCCTCCCAGCATCCCTCTCCCTCACCAAAGCAGTGCCTTTAAAATATGTGATAGGTGCCCGAATCGTCTCTCTGGCCCTGCAGAACGTCCCTCCCCAACAGCCACCTTTGCTGCTCTTCCTCTAAATCCACCCTGGGTCTCCCCTGGGCTGGCTGTTGCCTTCATATTTCATGCAGAATGTGCAGCTTCCCAGGAGCCTGAGGCATGCCCTGCATTCTGATGCATTGCCCGGCTCTGACACCAGCCAGCTCCAGAGCATGCCTAATGAGGAGGCCGACACCGAGGCAGAAGAGCCAGGCCAGGCGCGGACAGCCACTGCAAACATGGAGTGGGGTGACAGGAAGCCACCAAGGGGGAACCGGGGGGGAAAGATGGCGTTGCCTTTTAGCCCCAGATACTACAAACATGGGCCAATTTAAACCACACCAGGAATGAATCACAGTCTCGAATAAAGAGCAATTTGGATCAAGGAACATCCTTGGGGAAAGCATCAAATTAAAAGAGGAAGGAGAAGTGACAAAGACTAAGGAAGCCCGAAGCTTTGAAATCACTCATATTTCAGTAGGTGGAGTGGTTGCCCATTTTAGTTTTTCTTCTAGTGTAGAACTCCTTCAAGTTTCCTTAGAGACCACTTCATTATCTAAAAGATCCTGCTGAACAGAAGCTTTTCCTTTCCTTAAAGCCTCATCTACCTTAATTTCACGCATTATTCCTCGTTTTGACTGGTTCTATCAGGATAAATTGACCCTTGCTTCCCCACTGTATTTACGGCATTTATCCTTGGATAGAGCCAGAAGCTACCATCACCATCCCAAAGCTATGAGGATGCAATGGTACCATGCTTATCCACCATCTACCGAACACCTTCCCCAAGCCTGGTCCCGTTTCGTCATCCAGCAACTTGATGGGGAAGGTGCAGATGAGAAAACCAGTGACAGAAGTTTATCCAAGGCCGTACATCAGACCAAAGGTCTCAAACATGGACCAGCCGTCAGCACTTTCAAATGAGCTGGATACCCACTAAAAAAATCAAAATCTACCAATCCACTTGGTTCTATGTGGAACGATGTAGCAAATCATGATTTCTAATCATTTAATGTAGATACAATATCAGCAAATGAAACTTTACATTTACATAGGAAAGATCCCTATATCATGGACTCTAACAAAGAAATTTCATTTAAAGCTTTAATTTTGTCATTTGTGTTTCTCTGTGTGTGTGTGTGTGTGTGTGTGTGTGTGTGTGTGTGTGTGTAATAAGCCTTTGGTTTTGGCTCTGAAGATGCTAATTTCATAATGAAATTCTTTATTGAATACTTACCACGTGTCTCACAATTTTCATTAATTGTCTCATGTCATCCTCCTGACCCTGTGAGCTAGGTGATATTGTCCCACTTTGCAGATGAGGAAACTCTTGCTCAGAGAAGTTATACAGATGGGCCGAGACCACAAAGCTCTTAAGTGGCAGGACAGGAACCCGCCTGGCTTAAAGCTACAGATACTGTTCATAGTAAGCCACGCCGTTTTGCAGCCATGTGGTATCAAACATATTTAATATCATTCAGTGCCCTGTGTTTTCCAGCATCATTGTTCTTCATGTACTTCCTGCCCACTGGGTTCTTGAAGTATTTTTCCCTGTTAATTCTTGCTCTTTTCCAAAGGAATCAGATATCAGGATAACAAAGAGATATCTGCATTCCCGTGTTTATTGCAGCATTATTCACAACAGCCAAGACATGGAAGCCACTTGAATGTCCATCCACAAATGAATGGATAAAGAAAATGTGGTGTATACATATAATGAAGTACTACTCAGCCTTAAAAAGAAGGAAATCCTGCCTTTGTTGTTGTTGTTGTTGTTGTTGTTGTTGTTGTTGTTGAGATGGAGTCTTGCTCTGTCACCCAGGCTGGAGTGCAGTGGCACGATCTCGGCTCACTGTAACCTACACCTCCAGGTTCAAGCGATTCTCCTGTCTCAGCCTCCCGAGTAGCTGGGACTACAGGTGCGTGCTTCCACACCTGGCTAATCTTTGTATTTTTAGTAGAGACAGGGTTTCACCATACTGGCTAGGCGGTCTCGAGCTGCTGACCTCGTGATCTGCCCCCCTCAGCCTTCCAAGGTGCTGGATTACAGGCATGAGCCACTGCACCCGGCCCCTGCCTTTTTTGATAGCATGGATGAACCTGGAGTCCGTTGTGCTAAGTAAAAAAAAGCCCAACACAGAAGGACAAATACTACATGGTCTCACTCATGTTAGGAATCTAAAATGGTCAAACTCAAAGAAGCAGAAAGTAGAATGGTGGTTGCCAGGGCCAGAGGGGGAGAAAAATGGGGAGAAGTTGGACAAAGGGCACGAAGTTGTGCGACCTGCGTAAGTCCTGGAGAGCTACGACACAGTCTAATGCCTAGAGTTAACAATATTGTACTGTATACCTAAAATTTTGCTAGATCTTAGGAAAAGTGTAAAAGAAAACTTGCATTTTTCTTGGGTAGAATTACATTTTACTGGTTCTTTTTTAATGCTTGTTTAGGTTCTGTCCTTTCTAAAAACAGAACAATTCCTAATTTAAAATCCTAAGCTAATTTTTTGTCGTTTCTGGATACTTTTGGAGTTATAAGCATAGAATTCTACAATTGAAGAAAACCTTGGAGATTGCCCGTTACTCGCTTGTGAGAATTTTCCCTGTAGTAACTCCAGAGACTGGTCATCTCATCCCCACTTATGCATCCTGAATACTACAAAGCACGCCACACCGAAAGGCAGCTCGGCCCACTCTCAGGCAGTCTGAATTGCTAGAATGCTCTTCCTTCTGCTTTCTTCAACATATAAATTTGGGGATGTAAGGGTGGAAAATTCAACCCATAACAGTCTCTTGTCTGCAAATCAGTGCTTTAGACACATGAAGAAGTCACTCGTGTGATTCCTGAAGCTTCTCTTTTTCTGGTTTAACAACCTCCAACTTTTCACCAGGCTTCTCTGCCCTGGGAGTCTCTTCTGAACGCACTCTTCTGTTTGTCAGTGCCTGAAAGGGTGGCACCCTGCCAGCTGGGCTCCAAGGACCCTACTTCCCCATGTCGGCTCCGGTCGAGTTCACACTCTCAGCTACCTAGGTGTGCAGAGCCAGACTTATGTTGATCACAGACTCTGCTAATTCTCCCAGGTCCCTATCACACGGATGATTCTTAAACCTGGACTCCCCCACATCCAGTACTATATGCTGTTTAATTCTCTTTCTAGAACATCGACAAAACAACCCTGGCCAAAGAGAAATCTTTTTAGCACTTTGCTGAAAACCTCTTTCTGAATTTGGGGCTGTGCCAGGTATTTGAGGGTCTTTCAATCGCTTTCCACTTCTCACTGCTGCAAACCCTATTGTAGTCTTCACATCAAATCCAATACAAAAATAAAGACATGTGAAGTGATTTAAAGCCACTTCATTTGCTAATCCTGAAACTCCTGAAACTGAAGTATGCGAAGTGCTCGAGTTTGTTTGGCAAGCTCGGTTTTCGGAAACATGCCATGCTAATTTCTCATTGTCCTATTGTCTTGTAGATACTGAGGTTTTTTCTCTTAAGATTTGTTCCCTTTTCTTGCAAAATATTGAAATTCCCAGTTCTATGTTTTCCCTGGATTATTTCCAGGGAAATAATGCTTCCCTATTCTGAAAATCAGTCCCACATGTCTTCTTTTAATACTTCTGATAAATCCCCTCATAGTGATTCATATTTTTCAGTCCTTTAACAAGTTCACTTCTTAAGCAATTGTTTTGATCAGGTTCTAATTTGGGGGAAGGAAAGGGCAATTCTTTCAAATCTACCGATCTGTACTCTCCAAGAACACCCTTTCTCTTTAGGCTTCCTCTACAGGTATCAAAGAGCTAAGGCGGGGGCCATATGGAAATCAGGAAGTGGAAAGAGGGTAAAAAAAGTAGCCAGCTTACAAGAAAAAATAGTCGACTCTGTTTTTCAAAAACATTTTTGTGGGAATATGATATAGGAGAACTATAGTCCAGAGTGGAAAATCTTGGAGAACAGGGAGGAGAAAGGCAGGGTAGAAGGGGGGATTATAGAGGGACCTGAATTGCCATGGCATGTGAAAAAGATAACTCTACCAACCCAAGCAACATCCAGGTCATGAATTCAGGTCTGAATTCTTCCAGGACAAGTCTGGAATTTCTAGAAAGAAGGGATGTCCTAGTATATTTCACACAAAGAGCAGGTCAGTATTTAACACCCTCCTCCATATCACATTAATTTTTGGGAATCAGCGTATAGTATTCAATTATAAAATTTTTATTTGTGACTTAATTTTAAAACTAACAATTAGCAATTTTAAAAGGAGAAATATCAACTTTAAAGGTACTAGTCAAAGTCAGCAAAATATTTCATATATGCACTAAAATTTATACTTATTAAACAAAAACATTACATCTCACAGTTTGCACTGTTTCTCTGTCTTGAATTTCAAACACAAAAACTCCAGAAGGTCACATAAAATAACGGCATTGATATAACCCAAGTTTTATTTTTTCATTCTTACAATCACATACCATCACTTAAAAAAAAATCTGTTGTTTAAAAGCAGGGATATGTTCTATCACAGGGGGTGGAAGATATAAACCTGGACTCCCTGCAAATACTGCACCCAAAGTGAACCCCAACAATCTTTGCCTGCAGGAATTTACTCTCAAAAGGAAGATAAATATCTGTGTCTATCCGTATCAGAGACCATGTGGATGAGAACTTATGAATTAACTTCCATGTAGAATACAAAGTTTATTAAATAATAAACAATAAAAATGTGCACACATGTAAGTAACACTCTAGTGAAATTTTCAACAATTGCTTAACATTATCTAACAGAGGATTTTGGGGGACAGGGGAGAGGCATATTTTATCACTGATGTTCTTTAGAACCACTGGTGTATAGTGATAATAAAAATCTGGCCGACAACACTCTAATACTGGGGTTTTCAGCTCCGGCTGCCCCATCCTTGATGTCTACGTCTAAAAGTCGTGGGAATGGTGAGCAGAACTGCGTACTTAAATATGCCTGGAGTATTGTTGCAGGCAACAAAAATTAGGGCTTGAAATAAGGGTCTGGGTATTGTTTGCGTGGTTAAATTATGCATGGTTATTTCATTTCACAAAATTATGCTTTGTTTCCTTAGTTCTACAGATATCTTCAGGCCATTGTCATCATGAGCTGTTTGAGGGACAAAACCCTGTTTTGTGCTTTTCTGGATGATACCCCCACTGATTGTCTCCTCAGATGCTGGGCACACCTGAAGTCCTCTGTAAATGTCCACTGATGGAGCGATTTCTCTGGTGTCATCAACAGTTTACAAGCAGCTCATCCTCTTTGTGCTATTTGAATTTGTGAATTGCACTCTCCTCCTCTTTCATTTATTACCTACACTAGTGGGCTTGTTTTTCCCTAAGACAGTTATATAAGGCTCTTGATTCTCTGCAACCCTATTAGCTCATCTTCACTTATTTGGCTTCCACTGCCTCGGAAGACCAACACTGGGGAAGGAAGGAAGGAAGGTAGACAGGCAGGAAGCAGAAGATCCCCAAAGATTTGAGTGCATTGGATCCGCCTGTGATGATTCAAATCAGGATCTTGGCACCCCAGGCCTGGTGAGGTTTCCCAATTATCTTTACAAAATGGAAGCAACACGTCCATAGAGGTGTCCCGGGATCCAGGTTGGAGTCTCTAGTGGGGGGGCACAGGATATAGCCCTTAGGAAACTCCGCCCGCTCTTGTGTGCCTTCCTTGGGGGAGAGATTCAGCTCTGCTAGGTTGGAGAAATTCCTCCTGCCCACTTCCAGACCCCACGTTTAGCTCTTCATTAAAAGAAAGTCCATTGAGGGGCTTAAACACAAAACTCCCTATAATGGTGAATACTCAGAATTACTTTCCACCTGATACTGCTTCATTTAATTGGACTAAAGCAGGCTCCCCTGGCTCCAGGCTCCCTTGAAATCCTGCCCAAATTTGCCTGGCTCCTGCGTGGGTCTGAGTAAATATGCGGCAGGTGCGCCGAGGGGTTGCGAGCTGGGCGTCCATGAACCGTAATGGTTGCTGCCTGACTGATTCCCCAGCCCCTCCACCCTCCTGCTAAATCCCAGGACCCTCCCTGCTTATGCAAAGAGCGGGCTCCCCAGTGCCGCCTTATGAAGAAGTGGTAGAGCAATTTCATTTAATATTGCTAGTGCTTCCATTAACCTGAGTATATTGCTCTCCATCCTCAGTTTAAGACTCCCTCTTTCTCTTGATAATCGCTCTATTTCAGAGAGCCTGAATGTCCTCCCCAGACCTCTAAGCCAGTCTGGAATAAGTTGATGATCAAAAGCTACAGCTCCTTGAGTTTTCTGTCTTCAGAGTCATGCAAACTTCCTGTGCCCCACCTGGAGGCCTTGGAAACCAGCCTGGTTTCTCCACTTTGCTCTGAATGAAGCTCCCCCTGGTTGGCTCTGGTGTTGTCTGTACTCACTCTCTCCTCTAGCACTTTCCTTCCTTCCTTTGTTTCTTTCTCATTCTTTTCTTTTGACTGTTGAAATTTGTGAGAAAAGAATGTGTTTGGAAGCTTTGCAGAGTGAGGTGCAGGTGGACAGAAGTCTGCTATGGGCTATTTTGAATCTACTTGGTTATTACGTAGATATGTCTGGAGTCTACATGATTGATTGATAAAATCATTGATTCAGCAAACATATATTAAGTGCCTACTATGTGCCAGGCACTCTTATTGGTGCTGAAAATGAATTCTGAGCCAAATAGTAAAAGTTTTTGCTCAGGAAGCTTAAATTCTTGTACAGAGATACAGTAAACAAACATGTTTACAGCAGATGTTGATAAAGGGTATGAAGAAAAATAAAATAGGGTAAGGGCTGGAGAGTGATGGGGAGGCCACTGTGAGCACTCTCGTGCACATGCACCCTGCTTTGAATAAAACAGGAGACTTCTCTACATCTGAAGTCTACATAATCTGCAATGAGGATGGTGGGGGTGAGCTAAGGACACCCTTCCTAGGGAGATCAGAACTGGCAGTATATCCAGGTCAACCCCACCCATCCCCTAGCCTCCCTGTCATGGCTTGTAGGAAGCTGGGGCAGTCCCTCAGGGACACAACCCCAGGCTTTCCTCTGGAGGGCAGGCCTGGGAAGATGGGGCATTGATATGACTGCAGCACACACAATGATAACGCATCCTGCCCCATCCTGTCGCCACCGTCAGAGCCCCTCACTCCACCTCTACTCCCTCCAAGCTTCAGGGAAAGGCTATTGCCCGCCCTGCCATCCCTTGACTGCTGTGGGCAGCTCAAGATGGCATTAAAGCTGGCTTTTCAAAATCTGTGATCAAAGCCAAGTGCAGTGGCTCAGGCCTCTAACTCCAGCACTTTGGGAGGTCGAGGTGGGAGGATCACTGGAGCCCAGGAGTTTGAGACCAGCCCTGGCAGCATAGTGAGGCCCCATCTCTATGAAAAAAAAAATTTTTTTTTAATTAGCCAGGTGTGGTGGTACATGCAGGTAGTTCCAGCTACTCAGGAGGTTGCGGTGGGAGGACTGCTTAAGCCTGAGAGGTTAAGGCTGCAGCAAGCCTCGACTGCACCACTGCACTCCAACCTGGGTGACAAAGAAGATCCTGTCTCAAAAAAAAAAAATCTGTGGTCATTGGGCAACCAGATTCCTAATGCCTTCAGGGCATTAGGACAGGCCTGGCCTAAATCAAAATATAGCCTTCTGAACTCGTTAAAAAAATGGGACCGGGTGCGGTGGCTCACGCCTGTAATCCCAGCACGCTGGGAGGCCAAGGCGGGGGCGGATCACCTGAGGTCACGAGTTTGAGAACAGCCTTGCCAGCATGGTGAAACCCCGTGTCTACTAAAAGTACAAAAATTAGCCAGGTATGGTGGCGGGTGCCAGTAATCCTAGCTACTGGGGAGGGTGAGGCAGGAGAATTGCTTGAACCCGGGGAGCGGAGGTTGCAGTGAACCAAGATCGTGTCACCACTCTAGTCTAGGTGGCAAGAGTGAAACTGTCTCAAAAAAAAAAAAAGAAAAGAAAAGAAATCGTAGGATCTGTCAAATGATCTGAGGAAAAGACAGTTTCCCAAGACAAAGATGCCAGGTCAAGGATGGGGCCTGAGGGAGAGAAAGATCATATGCACTCCATGCAGATGAGTTTCTAGGCCACTGTCTGCAGCTGAGTAATGACTGAAGGAAAGCTCTACACCCAGACTTGGGTTTGAATCTCTAGTTGCCTGGTCTTAGATAAGTTACAAACTCTCTCTGAGCCATTGTGTCCTTGTTGATAGAACGGGTCAGTCATACCTTCCTCATAGAGTTGTTGTGAGAATTAAAAGAAAAATATAAATGGACATTGCTGAGCCCAAGGAAGGAGCTGGCACTGAGCTGATGACCCTCAATGTCATTTCTGGGATTGTGCTTAAGTAGGAAGATGTCCTTGTTTTGTGAATATGTGCACTAAAGAATCTAGGAGTGAAATATCATGTCCATAATTTACTTTAAAATATTCCAAAACATATTGTAAAGTAAATATGGCATCTTTCTTCCTTCCCTGGAGAACCTCTAGCCAGCACAATACTTACCCACTTTCATTCAAAATCCAAGTAACATCATTCTTGCCATGGTTTTAAAAACGATTTACTTGTCAACATCTCCAAATTTATATCTGCAAGCCAGACCTGTTTTAAGAACTCCCGACTCAAATATTTGACTGCTAATTTGACATCTCAATACCAACAAGTCCTAAATGGAATATTTTGCTTCCCATCCACAAACCCATCCCAACAACCTAGTTCCCTGCCCACTCTATCCCCACCTTTTTCATCTTGGCAATTAGGGCCACTGTTCACCAAGATGTTTAACTCAGAAACCTAGGTCCTGGTCCCTCGTCTTTCTGATGGCAGTGGCAGCCTGTCTGGAGTTGCTGCTGGCATGACACTGACTGCAGTGGGAGATGTGTGGCTGGGGCAGTGCACTCCATGGGGCTGGCGGGAGTCCTGCCCACTCCAAAGTGGGAGCAGCGGGAGCCCCGCCCCTCCTAGGTGCAGCTGCAGCCACCCAGCCATGGCTGCAGACCTGGACATCCCTGTGATCTCAGTGACCCGGGGAAACTCCTTTGTCCCTGCAGACTGGAAATGCCTGTTCTGCTGCCTGGCCTCTCCCCCACTCACAGTACCTGCTCTGATTTTGGAGCAAAGTTGTGGCTGATCCCAGGCAGTATCATGACCCAGCCCAGTGTGCATGTGCTTGGGGCTGTGCTAACATGCCAGCCCTCTGCCACCTTGCCCCCCTCTGAATTTTGAGCATCAATGAGCATAGAAGGGAGTCTGAGGGAACACTGAGGGGCAGCTTGGCATGGCCTTACAGGCACCCCCTGGCATGAACAGCCTGGGCACCATGGGCACCGTGGATGACATATAGATAGCAGCAGGAGGCAGGCAGGCTCCTGAGTGGAAAGAGTGAGCCTGCCCCTGTTGAAGTCCCACCTTCAAGCCAGGGACAGCCTGATACCTGGGGGCCAGGCTGCCAGTTCTGTGGACCAGACTAAGAATTTATGGTGCTTTCTCTGGATCTGCCCATGGCCACTCATGGACCAATCAGCACACAAATTCTCCCCTCTGACGCTCATAAAAACTCCAGACTCAGCCAGACTCAGGCAGAGGACAGAACGACCTACCTGTAAATAGGAACCCACTCCAGGTCTCCTCTCCACTGAGGGCTGCAGAGAGAACAGGACAACCTGCCTGAGGATAGGAGCTAGCCACTCCAGGTCTCCTCTCTGCTGAGGGTTGCAGATGATGGGATAACCTGCCTGAGGATAGAAGCTACCCACTTTGGGTCTCCTGAGAACTGTTCTGCCACTCAGTGAAGCTTTTCTCTGCCTTGCTCACCCTCCAGTTGTCCACGTACCTCATTCTTCCTGGACATGGAACAAGAACTCAAGACCCACCAAATGGTGGGAGTTAAGGAGCTGTCACACAAACAGGGCTGAAACACAACCCCCTGTTCACCATGCTGCGGACAACAAAGAGAGAGCTGTGACCCTTTGGGAGCCCCGACCTAGGGGGTCCCCAAGCCAGGGCTGTGACACCTTTTTGGGTTTCTGTGGCTCCTGACATCTCCATGCTTCCAGGCATCATTGTATTCCCCTCATCCAGAAGCCTGTGCCCTCAGAGGAAGCCACATATAGTATATCTGGTCTATCTGCAGCCTTGCACAGAGCCAGTACCTGGAGTTGCCTGCCCTGCCACAGCAGACAGTGTGCCTAGCTATGAACAGTGGCTGGACCCCACACTTGCTTGTCCACACACCCCTCACCACTCTGCACCTGGCTCATGCTTTGCAGGTGTGGGGATCCTGACCAGTAGTGCAAAATGAGTACTGCACAGCCTGCTGGGCCAAGTGGTCAGAACGAGCCCAGTGGGCATGAGCAACTCAGGCAGAAGGCACTGCCAGCCACAGAGGTTTTTGTCTGGCAAAGCAACACCCTAAGTCCTGTAACACCCCCCTCATTGCCACATCCAGTCCATCAGGATTCCCCTGTTGATCTTATTCTAAGGATTTCTTCTACCTACCCCCTTCCCCCGACCCTCTCTGTGACCCATATCTAGACCACAGCAGCAGCCTATGAAGTTTCATCTCCCTGCTTTGGCTCCTGCTCCTTGTCATTCACTCCCTCTATGGCCAGCATGAAGGCATAAGCCCAAGCATTTCTCTTGCCTACTCAAAATACCAGTAAGTTCCCCTCGTTATACAGTTAAATCCAAACGCCTCGCCTTGGCCTATAAAACCAGGTATGAAGTCCATCTTCTTCTCCACCATCTTCTCCCTCCTGTCCTTCTCCACTCCCTCTCTGTCTTTCACGGCACTCCAGCCACACTGGCCCCCTTTCTCTCTCACCAACATACCAATCTCTTTCCCCTTCCATTAGGCTGTTTCATCTGGCTTGAATTCTCTCTCCCTTCCTCTTCCATTAGGCTGTTTCATCTGGCTTGAATTCTCTCTCCCTTCCTCTTCCTATTTCTAGCTCCTTTCCATCCTTCTAGTGTCAGCTTACATTTTATCTCTTTGAGTGTCCTTCTGTGACACCTAAATCTCAAATAGACCCCACTGTCATTCTCATAGCTCCCTAATCTTTTAAACTTCATAAACAGAGGTATCATCTGTTTACCACATAAATCCAGTGCTTGGCATAGGGCTCATTAAATATCTGTTCTACAAATGGATAAATTAAAAATTTAGCTGGACATGGTGGCTCACACCTGTAATCCCAACACTTTGGGAGGCTGAAGCAGGTGAATCACATGAGGCTGGGAGTTCGAGACCAGCCTGACAAACCCATCTCTACTAAAAATACAAAATTAGCTGGGCTTGGTGGCACATGCCTGTAATCTCAGCTACTTGGGAGGCTGAGGCAGGAGAATTGCTTGAATCTGGGAGGCAGAGGTTGTGGTGAGCTGAGATCATGCCACTGCATTTCAGCCTGGGCAACAAGAGCTAAACTCTGTCTTAAAAAAAAAAAAAAAAGCACTTTACTGCCCTTATTTCAAATTCCTATCTCTGATTCCCACTCCTGCATTCTCAGCCCCAGGTTCCAGGCCACACCCATTTGCCAGACGCACTGTGGCCAGAGAGTTCCTCTCTGTGAAGCTCTGCGGCTCTCCCATACTTCCTACCTGCTTACCATTCTGCATCCCAGGACTTCAGGAGGCAGGTTGGTTGACCTGGTAGATGAAGCGGTACCTGTGGTCCAACGCACTGTTGTATACATATATGTAGGTGTTAGTTCTATGTGTTTCCTATGCAATCTTTTATTTCTCTTGCAACAACTGCTGCCACTAAGTTGCCCATCCAACAATTTCTGCAAAATAGAACCATGCAAATGTAAACAGCAGACTGCAGGCCATCATTTTATCATGATTAGGGCTCCATCAGAGGCCTTCCCCTTGCGCTTTCTGAGGTGGTTTTCTGCTGTTGCTGGGGTCAGCATTTGGACCAGCTTTGAACATGGAAGCCTCTCCCATCTCAGGGTGACTCTGGCTTTCCTATCAGACTGTGTGCTAATGAGAAGTGAATGCTGCAATCACAGGGCTCACTCTGAGGTCACAATTACGTAAGGATTATTAATGAAGCAACAATGTCAAAATTGTGTGAAATCAAACTCAGATTTAAGTACTTAAAATAAACAGATATAAAGTAACAGATGTCCCGTTTTGTTCTCAGATGATTTCATCCCTTGTTAAAAATAAATGTCTGACTTGAAAGGAAAAAAAAATAAAAGGGACTTTACTTCCATGTTAAAAATTAATTGAATCCAGAGATTGGTAAAGCAACTAAGTGGTGTGGGTTTTTTTTTTCTTAAGGCAAAGACATATTTGTGTTGATTTTTATTTCAGCAAGTAATGAATTCATTGCATAGCCCCAACTTTCATAGGCCTAACTCACATCCTTCAAAATCCAAAGGGAAAATTTCTCCAAAGTTATTATGTAGATAAGAATGAGCCCCGTGTCTATCTGAGAAGAATTTAGTTTGACACTAAACCCCAAAAGATGCAGCAGCAGAGGCTTCGAAAATCAGGAGTCCGGAGTGTCATTTTCCAAAGCCACAAATTCCCACTGCGGAGCTCTTGCCTTGGAATTTCAGTGTGGAATTCCCAGAGATGACTCCTACTGAAATTAGTAATGGGAAAGGCAAATTAGGTCATCTTGTCCGTCCCCCTGCCAGTTTCCTACACTGTGGTTAATTTTCTCCTCCTTTGATCAGATACATTTTAAATGTTTCAAGAGATGGAAATTGCACCAGTTGTCTCCCTCCAGAGTCTTACCGTCTACTGAAGTTACAGGACTCCATTTCCGCCCGTGAGACTCAGAGGAATTTTTCCAAGAGTAGAAGGTTGTTTGTGGGCTGGAAACTGCCTTTACCTCCCCCAAATTTCTCCTGATTTTCTGGCCATGGCCCAATTCATAGGGATTAGAAAATCCAGAGGTGTGCTCATCTGCCCCAAATCACAAAATGGCCCCGAGAACATTCAAAGAAAATAATTTATTTGTAGAATCTGAGTACAAACACAAGGGGATTGATACTGATGCCCTTGAATAAAAGATGGGGCAGCTCAGAGCCCTGACGGCAGCTCTCTGTGCAAGAGAGTTACACATAACATTTATTGGAAAGGGATAAATAATCCAGATTGGAAACCACATGTTCCCAGGAAGAAACTACATGCCTTTCTAAACTGTTAGACACAACTAATAGTAAAAACGCTTTGTTTTTACTAATTCATTTTTGAATGAATTAAACATATCACTGCCTTTATTTCCAATCTCCATCTCTGAACCCTACACCTGGAAAAACCAACATTATGTTAGCAATGAAAAGCAGAAGACAGAAGAGTGGTGATTGTACATGAAGCACATTGTAGACGTACTCAATGCCACTGAATAGAAATGGTTAAAATGGCAAAGAGAAAGTGTAAAAAACCAAAGCCATCTAACTGTACCAGAGGACAACAGGGGGGCTTTCTGCAATGGGTAGAGTGGATGGCCACAGGAGAAAGGGGGACCTGTTCTTCCTTTCTTTAAAGCACACCCCTAAACTCTAGGAGATGAGTCATGGCAGTGGGCTGAGAGACTGGTGTGGTTTCACACAGGTCCATCCCTTCCCTTCTCAGCACTTGCGTCTGTACCTTTTCCACAGAGGAAGAGGGTGGGACAGCATGTTCTCTGAAGTCCCTTCAGCACTAGCATGTCGCTGTTTATGGCAGAACCTGCTATTGCCAATTCCCCATCTATTCTCCTTTCCACTTACTCATAGAACCTCCTTTTAATTTTGAGTGTCACTATGCCAAATTATTAAAAATAAATAAAAATTAAAAGCTCACTTCCACAGGCTCCCTTGCAGCTGGGGGTTGGCTATGTGACTCAGTTCTGGCAGATGAGATGTCAGTAGAAGTCCCTGGCGAAGTGGTTTCTGTGCCTTACACTTTTTTCGTTCTCTTTGCTCTGTTGTGGTTGCAATACCTCATGTGATCTTCTTGCAACCCTGGGGATGAAGCAGGAAGAGAGAGGGAAGCTCAGCCTATAGTGATGGGATACAGTGGCCACATAAGCCCTGGACAGGCAAATGAATAATTTGCGTAGGTGTGAGTGTGGGTGTGAATGTGTGTCGATCATAAACACCTTTACTTGTTTAAGCCACTGTAGTATGGCTTTCTATTACAGACAAAGACATTCTTAATGGAAAAAAATTTCATGTCAATGACACTTGAAATTCCACATTACTCACTCCTTTGAATGAAGTGCTGAAGGCTTGTGTTAAAATATAAATGCTTTTCGGAAGGGGAACATTTTAAGTTATAACAAGTCATTGATATCCTATGTTCAAGAGTGTTTATCAAAATGGCAATTTTGTTCAATGGCAGGAACCTAGAGGAATAGCATAGGAGACATGGACTTGGGCATGAGGGAGTTTCCCTTAGAAGGTTCTGATGTAAAGAAGCTTCCTTGCTGAGTCACAATAGAGACAGAGTCCCGAGGTCTGGGTCAGGGGTGCTTGGGGAGGTAGACAGAGCTTATAGAGAGATAGAGAAAGGCTGGAAAGAATAAGGAGAATGATATGGTTTGGCTGTGTCCCCACCCAAATCTCATCTTGAATTGTAACTCCCACAATTCCCATGTGTCGTGGGAGGAACCTGGTGGGAGGTAGTTGAATCATGGGGGTACGTCTTTCCCATGCTATTCTCATGATAGTGAATAAGTCTCATGAGATCTAATGGTTTTAAAAACAGGAGATTCCAAGCTCTCTTTTTGCCTGCTGCCATCCATGTAAGATGTGACTTGATCCCTTTTGCCTTCTGCCATGGTTGTGAGGCCTCCTCAGCCATGTGGAACTGTAAGTCCATTAAACTTCTTTCTTTTGTAAATTTTGCAGTCTCAGGTATGTCTTTATCAGCAGCGTGAAAATAGACTAATGCAGAGAAGGCCAAATTCTTCCTTGGATTTGTCTCCTGTGGAGGAAGCTTCAACACTAAACAGCACCCGAAGGCTCTCAGACATTTAGAAGGGAGATGGATTTATCTCTGTAGGATAAATCTGTAGGATTTATCTCAGGAGTTTAGAATTCAGTTTGAAGATGCCTCCAATTGTGCTTTCTCCTGCCTGGGTGTGTGTTCCCTCCCCTACAGCCACTTCTTATCTCACCCCTTACTCCACAGCCTGCTGAAAGCCCAGAGCCTGCACTGTCCCTCTCCATCCCCGGGACCCCCCACAGCATGTCTGTACTGGCTTCCCAGCTCTGCCCTCCCAGTGCAGATATGCACTGCCTCAGCCCTTTTGATCCAAGTGACCTCTGGGCCTGGTGTCTCCTGAAGCACCAAATGCCTCATGGCCTTTTCTTTCTTCAAACTAGCTGCACTAAACAAACTAGCTGCACTAAGCGCTCACAGCCCCATACCATTCTAAACTAGATCCATGAACCAGCTTCTTCCATCCCAGCCCTGGGCTCACCCCTACCCGCAGCCAGGGCCCAGGGCCCTCAGTGTTACCCTGACAGAACAGGGGCCCCCATCAGCTGTGTAACAGCCCTAAGCCTGTTCATCCTCCTCCCTCCTCCTCCCCTCAACCCCAACTTGAGGTAACCTCCTTGCTTTTCCTGCCGACAAGTGCCATGCCCTTTGCTACTTTTGCTGTTAAAAGAGAGACCAGTCCCTAAAACACTTTTTATGAAGGAAATGACTGCAACATGAGGCTCAGGGTGACAGGCAGAAAACAAGGGCCCTGCCTGTAATCCCAGTACTTTGGGAGGCCAAGGCAGGTGGATCATGAGGTCAGGAGTTCAAGAGAGCCTGGCCAAGATGGAGAAACGCCATCTCTACTAAAAATACAAATATTAGCGGGGTGTGGTGGTGTGCGCCTGTAATCCCAGCTACTTGGGAGGCTGAGGCAGGGAATTGCTTCAACCTGGGAGGCAGAACTTGCAGTGAGCCAAGATCACATCGCTGCACTCCAGCCTGGGTGAGAGAGCAAAACTCCAGAAAAAAAAAGAAAGAAAGAAAAAGGAAGAAAGAAAGAAGGAAGGAAGGGAGGGAGGGAGGAAGAAAGAAAGAAAGAGAGAGAGAAAGAAAGAAAGAAAAGAAGAGAAAGAAAAGAAAACACCCTGGAGAATGGGCATTCTGGAGAGAACCCACGGAAGCCATCCCCCACACAGCACAGGCTGGAAGCCCCCATCCCTGAATACCCAAAATGTCCTGATAAACTCACCCAGGGGCAGGGAGCAGAGGCTTTCTTGAGAGGTGGACTTAAATGCATGGATTTAGGCATCAAATGGACCTGATTTATGTCCCTACTCTGCCACCACATAGCCGTGTGACCTGGGGCAAGTCACTTAGCATCTCTTAGCCTTAGTTACCTCATCTGTGAGTAGGTATAGTTTTAATGGCTCACCTCTCCTAGGCTGCTATGAGAATGCAGTGAGATAAGCCAAGAAAAGTAGTATCAACCAGTGTCCGGTCAGGAAACAGAAACCACCCTGGGTATTTCAACAAAGGAGGTTTAATACAAGTGATTGGGTATGAATGTTTTGGAGGGGCTGCTGCAGCAAAACCAGGAAGGCCGTGTTGCTCAGAGATAGGAAACTGCAGGAAGACCCCACCCCCTGGGACAGGAGCCCGTAGGGAGGGGAGGTTGCCCATAGCTCACAAGCTCCGCCCCATGGGGCTGCTCTGGTGCCTCCGCTGCCTCTGCGATTGTCACTGTGGCTGCCAGGATGAGAAAGCAAGGGCCTACGCCTTTGTGGTCGCTGCAGGAGCCCAGGAGCTCAACAAACCCAGGGCACTGTCACTCACCAGCTATGTTAGTTGTCCCATGGTCACCTGCTGTTGTCTGCTGCTGCTGCTGCTGCTGCCACCAGCACCAGACACTGGACTAGTTAAAATATCAAAATAATGACTTTTTGCTCCCATTTCCCAGTATTCTGTGAGTGCTTCCCATTGACAGAATGAAACCGAAGCTGGCAAGGAAGTCTGGGAGATGTAGTCTTCAGGCTTCCAAGCCCTGGATACAGAGGAAGGAATCACTAACACAAACAGCACAATTCCTGGCAAACAGTAAGTGCTTGATTATGTTAACCCTCATCATCACAGTTACTATTATTTGTAGCATACCTTATTTTTTTTTTCTGCAACTGACAAGTAATGGGGTCTCAAGTTATTTCACCTCTTCACGCTTTCATTTCTTTATCTTTAAAGAGAATGAATGAGTGCTGGGCCCCACTCAACAAATAATTTTCTTCTTTCCCTCATTTATCCAATCAACAAACATTGCGAAGCACCCTGTATCAGCCAGGCAGGGAGCGGGCAACCATGGATATAAGATCAGCAGCATCAGGTTGTGCTATAGGTCACTGTCCAGTGAAATGAAAAATTGTGCTGCTTAGTCATCTTGAGTTCACCCTACTAGTTAGAAGCAAAACAAATGCACTACCATTCCCGTGCTCTTTCTTATTTTATTACCTCTCTTTATTACCATAGCAAAGCCCATAGTCAGGGAACATTTCTTCTGCTGCTTGTGTGTGTGCACGTAACCAATAGTCCCTTTCTCCAATAAGTTCCATTACCCACTGCCCATCATCCACCCCCTTCCCCCGTCACCTGGGCCCCAGTATCAACTTGTCAATGATGTAGCAGGGAGATGAGCTGCAGAGTGGGTCAGCAGCCTGGGGCCCTGGTCAGCACCTGCAGAGCAATCAGGGTAATAAGGAATGTAAAAATATGAATGCTCTGGGTCTCCATGATTTCCCTGTTTGCCCAATCCATCACTCTGCTACCCATGGATTTCCCACTATTACTCATGACCCTAACGTGGAGTGGGAGACCCTGTGTATTCCATCTCTTATTCCTGCTCACTCCGAATGCATTTCAAATATTGCCGTGGAAACGTCAATTCCCCAAGCCAAGAAGACCCCCGTTTCCCAGAAGCTACTTCTACAAACTCTAGAATATAGATGAGCCTGGCCCAATCACGCACTGCATCTGGGCCCAGCGGATTTGCAGCACACCTGCATTGGAGGTAAATCGATCGGTGCTTCTTAATCCTGGCTACCACCAGGCAGGTTCTCTCCTACTCATTGAAGCTTAGTAGCAACATGCCCTTCACTGTAAAGAGAATTTTTTGTCCTCTCACTTGGGACTAAAGGTCAAAGTTTAAATCTATATTTAATGCCATTTTCTGAAAACTGGATTTGTGATTCCCTTTATGTTGGTATTACATATCTTAAGGGATTTCAGGGGGAGAAATCTGGGAAGCCCGGTTTCTGAGAATGACCTTTACTTTAAATGTGTAAATAGGATGGAGCTTGTGTTTCTGGTTTTTTTAAACCTTCTAATTGTGCTTCCAAAGACAGTTCTGGAAAGCATCGGCTGTGGTGAGTGGTTACACAGAAGCCACTTTGAAAAGGAGAGACTTTGATTTTTGTCTTATACAGATGAAAGGCCGGAGGCCGTAAGGGCTCATGCTCTTTTGGCCTGCTAGGGACAGTTTCTTTTGAAGCTTTGTACCTGGAGCTGCAGTGATCCCACATTAGAATATGCAAATAGTACGGCCTTTAAGTGTCTCGGAAAAGGGAAAGTTCAAATTTACTTAATTCTATTTTTCCTCTGAATTTTATAAAACATTATTGAAGTGGCATCAGAATATTATTCAGAATGTCAGTTTTAGAATATTTCAAATATTTACCTAAAGGTTTTTTCACAGCAGCTTTTACAGTCTGAATGTGGCACTAAAAGCAGATATAAAATTGACTTTTTTTGCACTTCATAAGCTCACACTTGCATAATTAGAAGGTAGGGATAAGGGTCTCTCAGTTTGCCAAGTGTCTCCAGCCAGGATTAATGGATGGATGGCTAGATAGACAGATAGAATAGATTAGATAAAGAGAGATGAATAACTGTAATAATAAATAAATATGCCACAATAAACTTATTTTTTAAAAAACAGATTGATCCTCATATTATTATCACATAATCCCCAGCTCTCAGATGCCTAAAATTTGGCATCTGTTATTTTGAAACAAGATACAATTTGTCCTCCCTGGCTATATGGAAAAGAAGGGTGACTATAAGATGATATATTTTTATTACTCAACACCATCATAAAATCCGGCTCTGGGAAATTTGCTCTTTGAGGCCTACCAGATGCTTCTTTCCTCACGCCTCCCTATCACTCCCACAGCAACGGTCCCCTCCGCGGCCAGCCACCGTCAGGACACTGAATCTGCGCAGGGTCCACTATGAGAACTGTGAGGACATCGCACCCAGGGAAGGGTCCCCCCTGGCCCAGGCTCAATTCAAAAGTGGCAGGACCAGGTCACAATCTCCAGCCTTTCTGACCCAGAATCCACAGCCTCCCACTTTATTCTACTTGGTTCCAAAGTGAAGCTCACTAAGCCTTCAACTTAGAAAAAAAATGACTTCTTTACAAAGTGAGCCATTTCTTGCAGCATTTATTTTTTTATTTTTATTTTATTTATTTATTTATTTTAAGACAGAGTCTTGCTCTGTCGCCAGGCTGGAGTGCAGTGGCACAATCTCCACTCACCGCAACCTCCGCCTCCCAGGTTCAAGCGATTCCCCTGCCTCAGCCTCTTGAGTAGCTGGGACTACAGGCACGTACCACCATACCCAGCTAGTTTTTTGTATTTTTAGTAGAGATGGGGTTTCACCATGTTAGCCAGGATGGTATTGATCTCCTGACCTCGTCATCCACCCGCCTTGGCCTCCCAAAGTGCTGAGATTACAGGCATGAGCCACCGTGCTCAGTCTAGCATTTATTTTTTACCTTCATTCACACCATGTCTATTGGATGCCTCCTCCATCAGAAAGCAAACTCCCAGAAACAGGTTGTGGTAGATTTGGGCTGGTGTTTGCAGCCACTTTAATGACCAGATCAGGTCTCTGTGTGGTAAGCACTGAGCTGGCTAGATGGACCAAAGCTGTACGTGCCTGGGGAACATTTGTTCACAGTTTACAGCCACAGTGAACTTCAGTTTTTAGAGAGGCATCTAAGTACCCTCTTTATGATTGCCTCAAGTTTTCCTTGCCTCCTGTGGTCATACAGGCCTTAACTGCCACCCTCCCACCTGCAACTTCCGGCCCCTAAGCACCCTCTAGGGAAGGACACTGCCCTTCCCCTGCCAATGTCCCTCCACTGATTTCCTGGTTGGTCTTTGTTTTCTCATTCCTGCAAACTGGGCTCCTCCCACTGTCTTCCCACCTTTGTTCCTTTGCTCCCAATAGCTGTCACTGAAACCACTGTTGACCCTTGCGTTTCCAGAATGCCTCTCCTCCTCCCCCTGCATCCTTTATTTAATGGCAGCCTGCCTTAGGTGAAGCTGATTAATCTCACCTCCTCCACGGCCTTTCTTTCTTCCCTGGGGCTCTACGCTACCTCTGCACTTTGTTTCTAGATGACCTCCTCTATTCCATCACTTTTAACTGTAGCAGATAGGAGGGAATGTCTTTCACACACACACACACACACACACACACACACACACACACACACACCACACAACCTGAACATACTATCTTCCCTCTATTCACCATGATCTCTCTCCCAACTTCTCCTTCTTTTAAGGAAAGTTGCCACCATGTCAAACTACAATCAAGTTTTATGGTCTTTGCCTGAGGCCATTTTCTTTCTCATTCCCAACTCCTAATCTTCAAGCCTAAGGTACTCATAGGATTTGTCATATTGAGACCCTTTTTTCCTTAGGATCTCCGGGAATCTTCCACTCCATTCTCAGCAAAAATGTCTTAATTCAGGGTTCTTGTCTCTTACAGCTCAGCAAATGTAATGTTTGACATTTTGTGACGTAGCCCAAGACAAAAAAACAAGACTGTCCCATTAAAGGCAACCTTGAGGAGCTCACATGGTTGTACAACACGTTAGAAGCACCTTGTTCATCGCGGGGTGTTTAATAAATGTTGAAACAGTGAAGAAGTAGTTAAGAAACCGGGATTCAAGTTCTGCCTACATCCCTTGCAGTCTCTGAGACCTCAGGGATGTGACTGAATCTCTCGGAGCCTCATTTCCTCTTCCTTAAAAGATAAATTATAATTAGAGTACTTCTTTCCTGTGCTTGTTGTGAGGATTCAGTATATGAAGGCTTAGTCCCAAGTATGGTACAAAATATTTGTTCAAAATATTATCTGTTATTAAATATTAGGTTGATGCAAAAGTAATAACAGTTTTTAGC
This sequence comes from Ateles fusciceps, assembly GCA_036589455.1. Lineage (NCBI taxonomy): Eukaryota > Metazoa > Chordata > Mammalia > Primates > Atelidae > Ateles > Ateles fusciceps. The sequence continues at coordinate 4,976,749 of JAZHEH010002789.1, read as the reverse complement.
ATTACATTTAATGGGAAAAAGCACAATTACTTTTGCACCACCTAATAGCATTCAATAGACAAAGAACAAACCCCTTGGTTTAGGGCCACAGCCTCTTACAGCTTACTTCTTTTTTTTTTTTTTTTTTTTTGAGATGGAGTTTCACTCTTGTTACCCAGCCTGGAGTGCAATGGCACGATCTTGGCTCACCGAAACCTCCACCTCCTGGGTTCAAGCAATTCTCCTCCCTCAGTCTCCCGAGTAGCTGGGACTACAGGCGCGTGCCACCATGCCCAGCTAATTTTTTTGTATTGTTAGTAGTGACGGGTTTTCACCATGTTGACCATGATGGTCTCGATCTCTTGACCTCGTGATCCACCTGCCTCGGTCTCCCAAAGTGCTGGGATTATAGGCGTGAGCCACAGCGCCCAGGCTTACTTCTTACTCTAATTTTTGTTTTTAAAATCTCTGCTTATTTCTAGGCTTAATTGACCAAAAATGATTATCATTACCTCCTAGGCCAATTTCTAGTTGCTTGCTTGTGCCATACATTTTGGGTCTGAAGTTCCACAGGAATCGGGCAGCCTCCCAGCTTTTTCTAACATCTCAGAATTCACCTCTTCACTCTCTGTGGCCTTCTACTGCCTGAGAGCTTTGAGGTACGTAGGGGTCACCTCAGAGAAGCATATGGCTTGGAAAGCATTCTCTTTGGCTCACTTGACCCCCAACCCAGCTCTACGTAGTGTATGGATTTTTAAGACAAACACATGAAGGGCATGGACGCAATTCTTCCACAGAAGTTTCACCACCAGTTCAACTCTGTAATTAATTGGCCAGTAAATTCAATAACATTTTAAAGAAGAGTAAATTCAATCAAAGAAACAAGGGAATTCAGTCCAGTCATAGGTTTAGGTTTTGCTGCCTCCCACCTTTTTCTTTTTTTTTTGGTTAATTGTGGTTCAGCCCACTGCAATTGAGACAAAACCGTGGGATCTGATTCACATCAACCTCCTTTAAAGCACTTTCAAGGAAGTTGCCTTGACCAGAGGGCTAAGAAGTAGGCATTTCACTACTTTTTGAGCAAATAGTGATTTTCTTTGTCAGCCCCATAAAGTGAAAGTTCTAGCTGTTCCTAGGAGAAAAAAAAGGAGCCCAGTTTCATTGTCAAGGCCAAGAACTGGAAGGCAGAACACTTAGAGCTCTTGATTCTGTTGCATGATTAATTCTCCATGAAGGCACTTAATTTTCTCTCCTTCATCTTCTGCATCTGTAAAATAGGAGTAAGCGATACCATAGAATTGCCAGAGATCAATGGGCAGGGACAGGCATTAATGAGGCAGCATATGAAATATTCAGTGAGATTCTTGGCTAAGGAGTTACTAATGATTACATGCTTGCTTACCAACTTCCAGATTTAGAAAATCTGTTGTGTTAGTGCATACTAAAAATTAAAGGATAGCAAGAAGTACAAATTTAATTTGTAAAAAGTCTTCAAGTACTGGTTTGGAAATGCCCCTTGGAGTTACAGGCTTCGTTCTAGCTTGCTTTTCTAACTCAGGCCCTAACCACAGGGTGTGACGGCCCTGTTCCTGCAGTCTTCAGGGCCACTGGCTTCACTCTCCACCCCCAGCTTTGTGCTATGGCTTCCAATCTGATTTCACAATAAAAGGTCACATAGCTGCCTTTGGCTGCCAAGTTTCGAATATGCCCTGATGTTAACCCTTTAGAGGCTACAGAGTAGAGGCATTTTTCTCAATGCTGTTCCAGTATTCACATGAATGGGTTATCTATGTCCCAAGAATATGCATCCCCTCACCGCATATGGGACTCCATAAAGCCATTTCATTTGAATGAGAACGTAAGATGCCTCCAAAACTACATTGATGCTTTTATTTCCTAAATTAACTTTTTTGTGAAGAAAGTTGTGATGTAACATTCCACCCTGAGTGTCTTAACCAGTGAGCATCTTGTAGACAGCTCTTCCCAGACATCCTGCAACAACTCACTCCATCTCCCCCAAACAAAGTCTTTGGGGACTGAAGAAGGTTAGATCCACCAGCTTCCCTCAGAGAGGGGACCTGGGCCTCGGGCTTCCTGAACCTCATTCTGACTCTCTTTAGTGTTCTCTATCCTGCTTCTTGAAAAAGCCAACTTGGAGCATATGTGGACAAGCTCCAGAAAGCAGCGTGCTCTCACCAATGAGCCCATCTCAGGGGGAAGCCAGACAAAGTCATGCCCCCGACCCCCTTGGTGTAACCAGGCCAGCAGTCCCCTTAGATTGTCTAAGGAAGGAGACACCAGCAGCCAATCTAACCTCACAACCCCGCAACTCCTCCCTGCCATGAATCACTCTCTCCCAGCTGGCCCACAGAGCTTTGATGCAGCCCTTCAGAGACCCGGGTGCATTGCTGATGCGCCTATCTAGCCCGCTCCCCTCTGAGTCCTTGTGGGCAGCGTTAGGATCTTCTCTGTGCTGCTCTGTGCCTAGCACCATGCCTGACACTTTAGAAGCCCCCCACTAATTGTCTGTCAGATGAATCAACAAAGATAAAATATCGGTTGACAATTAACCTACTTCAAAGGATGAACAACTCTATTTCTGGAAACTGTATTGAAGTAATTGGTTCACAGATTAAATCTCTCAAGTGCTTACTGGACAAGTGAGTGAGTGACTTTCTTGGCACACTTCATAATAAGTGACACATCTTTGACCAGTCACCAGGAATGTGAGTTTATCCACCAAGCATTTATGGAGACCCGAGTACGTGCCCAGGACTGTTCCAGTACAGTTGGGGAGGGTAGCAGGGAAAGGAAAATAGAATAGAATTGTGAGTCCTGGGTCCTGGCCTCCAGCGTCTTAATCCCGATGAAGAGGAACAGATTCAGAAAGCCCCTGGCAGAACACTTGTGACACTCCAAGCTGGCCCCTCAACCCTGGACTAACTTGCTGAGATTTAGACATGGCTCAGCCAGCCAGATTGGTTCTGGTCACAGTGTCTCAGGACCACATCATGTCACAATGCTGTATGGTCACATCGTTAAAACATCCAGACATGCCTTCAACCATTATGTAGCCAAACCAGTGTCTGTGGGGGAGATGAGTGGTTTCAATGAAATCACAAGTCTGAGAGCAGAAATGGCAAATGAAGAACTTCACTGAGCAAAACCCCTGGAAAAGCAATGGGGCCGTGCCAGCCTCTTCCTCCCACCTGCCTGGATTTCCTGACTTCTCTTGATGAGGTGAGTGTGGCTAACACAATTTTTAAAAATAACTTGGCACCTATTTCCAACCTCCTTTTTCTTCACCCCTCTTTACTATGGCAGGTGGAAAATCTACATATGGTATTTCCCAGCCTCCCTGGTGATCTCTTGGGCAGTGAGACAGAACACAGATCAGCCGGGGGCTTCTTGGAGGGCTTCAGCTCTCCTGACACCACCGCTACCCAAGCCCCTTTGTCCTGAACACAGACATGACTGCTCAGGTTGAGGCAAGCCTCTTGTGAACACGAGAGAAAGTTTTTGAAAAGCACAGAAACATTGGTCTGGACACACGGACGCCAAAACAGCCTTCAGACGTCTTGTTATATAAGAAAATACAATTCTGTTTAAGTCACTGTTAGGTTTTCTGTTGTATGCAGCTAAACATATTCCTAACTGGATTAGAGAGTTAAAAATGTCCTTTTCTTTACATGAGGAATGATCAGTAAGATATCAAGAGTGAATAACAAATAGGAAAGAGGAATACAGTAGCAGAGAAACTAGTATCCCTGGGACCCACAATGACATTTCTGGAACAGCCCATTGCAGCTGGCTATGGACACAAAGTGGGCCCCTTTCCACCTCCCAGTTAACACAGCATAGAACCTTTTAAAATAAATAGTGTTTTTAACAATAAAACCTCAATTAGTCATCTAACTATCCTCAGGTGTCTAACTCCAACTCTCAAGTCATTGGCTAGCTCATGTTATTCATGACCAATATTTGGACAGATGCTTCAGAGTTTTAGAAAGCACTTTATATACATCATATGGCATGATCTCTACCACCTTTATCAGCTCCTTAAATACAGATAGGCAGAGGAGTGCCTGCCTGCCTTTAGAGAGGCAATTCTTGAATCTTCCAGAAAATTAGCTTATTAGTCATCGTATGTGAAATATATTCTGGTTTTATTTTTTTAAATACACTTTTGTTAGGCAATATAGCATAGTTGGTTCATAGGAACATTACTCATAAGAGCCACAAAGTGGAGACAAGCCAAGTGTCTATCAGCTAATGAATGGATAAGTAAAATGTGGTATAACTATACAATGGGATATCATTTGACCATAAAAGGGATTGGCATTCTGATACATACCACACCATGGCTGAGCCTTGAAAGCATCTTGCTAAGTGAAAAAGAAGCCAGACACAATGACTACTTATTGTATGATTCCATTTATGTGCAAAGCAGAATAGGCAAACCTGTAGAGACAGAAGGTAGATTAGTGGTTAGGAGGAGGAGGAAGGGGGAATTGGGGAGCAATGCTAATGGATATCAAGCTTCTTTTAGGGTGATAAAAGTGTTCTAAAATTAGATAGTGGTGATGGTTGTACAACTTTGAACATTTATTAAAAATTGCTGAATTAGACACTTTAAAAGGGTGAATGGGCTGGGCATGCTGGCTCACGCCTGTAATCCCAGCACTTTGGGAGGCTGAGGCGGGCAGATCACCTGAGGTCAGGAGTTCGAGACCAGCCTGGCCAACATGGTGAAACTCTGTCTCTACTGAAAATAGAAAAATTAGCCAGGAGTGGTGGTGTACGCCTATAATCCAGCTACTTGGGAGGCTGAGGCAGGAGAATCACTTTAACCCGGGAGGCGGAGGTTGCAGGGAGCAGAGACTGCACCACTGCACATCAGCCTGGGCGACAGAGCAAGACTCCGTCTCAAAAGAAAAAAACCAAAGGCAAAAAGGGTGAGTTTTATGGTGTGTAAACTGTACCTCAATAAAGCTGGTATCTTTACCATATCTCATAATGGGATAAAGCCGTCTTCTTGATTTGAATCCCAACTCTGCCGCATACTGACTGTGTGATTTTGACCAAGTTACTTAACTTCTCTTTGCCTCACTGTCCTCTTCTGTAGAGTGGCTGTAGTAAGACACCCTATCACATAGGACTGCTGGGAGGATTAAATTAGTTAAAACATATAAAGTACTCAGAATTGTACCTTTCACACAGGCAACACTGTGGAAAAGTGTGTGCTGTTATCATTATTCAAACCTGGGATTTTTCTTTTTAGACAGAGTTTCACCCTTGTTGCCCAGGCTAAAGTGCAGTGGTGTCATCTCGTGTCACCGCAACCTCCGCCTCCCAGGTTCAAGCAATTCTCCTGCCTCAGCCTCCTGAGTAGCTGGGATTATAGGCATGCACCACCACACCAGGCAAATTTTTTGTATTTTTAGTAGAGACGAGATTACTCCATGTTGGTCAGGCTGGTCTCGAGCTCCCGACCTCAACAAACCTGGGATTTTTATTTGACAAAAGACCATTCTTTGTACCAAGCTGTGGATAAATCTGTGTAGGATTATAGATGATTTTTTGGTGTGGAGTTTGCTGTCCCTTCCTTGTCTATTTGCTACCGAAGTGGGTATCTGTTTTGTGCTTGGTTTCTTATAGGTACAAAGGTAGTAATTTGGAGCACAAATAAATATCCCCCAGATCTCACCAGTTGGTGATCATACACACACACACATATAAAAAGCTATGGTTTTGAAGCCCGTATATGCTCCAGAAAGGAGCCAGCCTGAGCCTACAGTTTGTTGTTGGAGCTTCCATGGGCGCCAGGTGCCCACATTTCTTTCCTTTCCTGTATCTCCTTCCTTTCCTTCCTCTATGGCTCCCGTAGAGCTGCCTGAAGAAGTCCCTGCTGCCCCGGGACAGTGAGCGTCCCCAGATAGCCGCTTCCCCACCCCAGGCTGCCGTCTGTGATGTGTCCAGAGCAGGCTGTAGATCTGTGCAGAAAGAGGAGAATAGAAGCTTCTATGGCTACACGATCACCCGGGCCCCAAAGCGGCGGATCCATGCCAGAATCTCACCTTCTCAGGAGAACAGCTCTCCTGTGCTCTGGCTCTCATTCCTCTGGATGTGGGTTCAAACTCTGTCTGCCAGACCAGACTCAAAACAGTTGTTCCTGCCATTCTAGCCAATATCTCCCTTTCCTTTCTGCCTCTTTCCAAAAGAAAATGTTCCCCCATACAATTAAAGGAACGATTGCAAACAGATGCAAATAAGGGGTAAAAAGTGGGCCTGTCTACAGTAGCAACACCTGGGACCCAGCTTGGCCAGCCAAATGCCCTATCCCAATTCGGATAGAGAACTACCATCTTGACATTACATGAGAGTGAGGTGTAGCAAGGCAGTCTTTTAAAGGAGCAGGCATCATTGATCATTGAATAAACAGTTACTGATCACATACTATGTGCCTGGCACTAGGCTGGTGCCAGGGATATCATTATGAATAAATGCAGAATTGCCTTAATCTTCATTTCCAATGAGGAGAAACAATGAATGAATGTTGAACATACTTTTCTTTTCCATGGAAACATCGATGATAGGCTACCACATTTGGATCAACAAGGCACTTTCCCAGCCTGGCCCCTCCAATTCCCTCCTAGGAGAACAGAAAGATAAACATTCTTTTATATGCAGTTGACATGGTTTTATTTTCATGAACTAGGAGTGGCCTTAATAGACAACAGGCCCCGCTCTCCAGTCACTCACTGCCAGAAAGAAGAGCTACAGATCATTTACTCCGAAACCACATCCCCAAATATTTAACTGACTTCAGGTTCACAATCCTATACAACTGTTACCTTTTGGCCTATAACATGGGTAAACATATTTGGTGCTTCTCATCTGAAACTCCAGGACAGCACATTAAGCGTCTAGTTCCCAGGTGGTCATCCTATACTATTCCTCTAGGATAATGAAAATTCTCTTAGAACAGGTTGTGGAACTCATCTAAAAAACAGAATAAAATATTTTGGGAAGAATTTTAGTAAGCATGATTGAAACAAAAATGAAAAGATCTAATTAATCCTCTGTTAGCCAGAATATTCTCTGCCTCTTAGAATTCTGGCTGAAGTTTTCTTATACCCTCAGGGCTTGTCATAACCCACTCAAAGTATTGCCCAGCAAGTCTTTATGGGGCCTGCTCCAATGTTTGAGTGGCACATACTTCCACTTCTGGTTTACACCCAAAAGAGCTGAAAGGGAGGGCTGGAATGAATATTTATGCACAAGCACATGAAAAGATGCTCAAATTCACTATCATTAGGAAAATGCAAATCGAAACCACAATAAGGTACCACCTCACGTCCGTTAGGATGGCTACTAACAACAACAAAAGCCAGCTGAAAATACCACGCGTTGGTGAGGATGTAGAAATTGGAACCCAACTTCCACACAGTTGCTGGAAATGTAAAATGGTACAACTGCTATGGAGCCCCCCTCAAAAAATCAGAAACAGAATTACTGTATGAGCCAGAAATTCTACTTCTTGGTATATGCCCAAAACAACTGAAGGCAGAGTCTGGAAGAAATATTTATGCACACGGAAAGATGCTCATAGCAGCATTATTCACACGAACTAAAAGGTGAAAGCAACCCAGTGTTCATTGATGGCTGAATGGATAAACAAAATGTGGTATTATCATACAACAGAGTACTATGCAGCTTTAAAAAGAATGGAATTCTGATACATTCTACAACATGGATGAACCTTGAAGACATTATATGAAGTGAAATAAGTCAGGCACAAAGAGAACAACATTGTGTGATTTCACTTACATGAGGTACCTGGAGTAGTTAAATTCATAGAAACAGAAAGTAGAATAGAGATTATCAGGGGCTGGAAGGATACTGGGACCAGGGCCTGAAAGGAGTTATTGTTGAATGAGTGGAGTTTCAGTATGGAAAGATGTAAAGGTCTAGAGATGGATGGTGGTGATGGGTGCCCTATGATGTGAATGTACTTAACACCATTGAATTGTACACCTAAAAATGCTAAATTTGTTGTTACGTACATTTTACCACCGTAAAAAAAAAGAAACTAAATAGAAAAAGAATAGGTGTACTTAGAATGCCGCTTGCATGGATATGAGGAACGATCACAGTCATCTCTCCAGAGCCTTAAGACCTTGCCCTTTCCTGGCTTGTTTATGCCATAGAGGATGCTCAGCCCCATGGTCTCCATTCTCATCATCCAATAAGGAGTGTCTAATTAAGTGGCACTGCTGTTAACTACATGTAATTTACAAAAATAATATTTCATCCTTACCATTGGTACTGCCTGTGGCTGCATGCTAAATGGGAATCATTTCAGAAGGTTGCAGCTGGCCTTCCTCAGAAGATAAAGAAAATCCTCTAAAGGATGATTTCAGCATTTCTGGGATCTACTAAGAAGAGCATAATGAATGCTGTAGAACAAACCAACTTAAAAAGGTGGTGGTGGGGAGTAGATATTGCCGACTTGCAGAAATCCCCTCTACCCTCTTTATACCAAAGGAGCCATATCTTCATCTTATAATAAATGCAAACTTGGAAAGGCTCACAAGCCTGCCTGTCTCTTCAGCTAATGACAGCTTCAATTATGGGGCCTAATCCTGCATTCCTGACACTCCCCTTATCCCTGCATAACTTCCAGGGGGAGTCAAAGGGCCCTCCGCCCTGGCCCTGGTGAAGGAGACATTAGCTATGCAGGAGCAGTGCCTGGGGCGTGCTGGCAAATTTAAGGGTCTGTTCATATAACTGCACACACTTGGAAGCCTTAAATCCTCATACTTTGACTCTTCACCTTACACTGAAATAAAAAGCCACAGTAACTCCATTAAAAAATATAAAATTCCTCTACAGGAAATGAATACTAGTTTGCTTCCAATTTACATTGGTTTTAGGTTTCTTCTTCCCACCCCCTTTTTACTTTTAATGTTAGTGTTCCATTTCATGGAAAATATTTTCTATGAGGAAAAAGAAAAACAAACACAAGCATCATGCAGCGTCTTTGCATTTTATTTACTAAACTGGGCAAAACCTCTTTGATTTGCTGGCTCTTACTCCCTGGTAAATCAGTGGGGATTCCTCATAAACACAAGCTTGGCTTAAGTCACTCTGTGGGGACACCTAATGACCTCTGGCTTATTGAGAAGTGGCCTTGTTTTATATACTAATCATCCACCCAGCTATATTAGTAACGAGGCCATAACTCATTTTCATCCTAGGCACACACTGTGCATTATCAGTCTCCTAATTAATCCCAGACAATTCAGGGGGCAGGTATCCTTAGTTCTGATTTTCCTCTGCTGCTCCTCAAGCCAGAGTGTCAGAGATCTGGCAAACAGAGGGTCGTGCTCTGTGTCCCTGAGGCATGGCCCTGTGTCCCCGCCCAGAGCCCACTCCACCCCCAACACCCTCCTGCTGGACTAGGGAAGCCCTGGGAACCAGCACACCTCTGCTGATCTCTGAGGCAGTGGGGCTTCCTCAGGGGAGAAGGAACCTGGGGTCAGCAGACATCCTGCAAGCCTACTTAATGGACAAAGTCAACAGAAGCTTCCCCAGAGGCAGAAAATAAATTCAAAGCCTTGGTAGACAGCAAGCAGGCTGGAGACTCTGCGCTCTGGGCAGCTGAGACTCCCATGCCTTTGCCCCAAGCCCTCATCGCACTCACCTTTGTCTCCTGGGATGCAGGGCAGTGGCTCCAGTCTCTCCTCCCTACCTCTCTGAAGAGACAAAGACACGTAACACATTGCTAGGCATCAGTTCCAGAACATTGAGCTGGTATTAACTCCTTTTCAAAAAGCAAGACACAAGCAATTGTACGTTTTCGATCATTTCACTGCTTATTTTTAATATCCCCAGTTAAAAGGGGAAAGGGGCAATTGTGGAGCACTTACAATAGCCAAGCTCTCAGCTTGAATGCATGATCTCATTTTATCTTCAGACAACTCTGTGAGCTAAGTACCACGAGCCCCATGTTACAGATGAGGAAACTGAGAAGCTACGTATCTTGCCCAATATCACACGCTGGTGAGTAGATGAGCTAGGCTTTCAATCTGGGCCAGCCTTAGCACAAAGCCCATCTCCTTGTCCTGTAGAACTCCATTTAAGGCTCTATGCCAGATAAGAATCTAAGGGTTCATGTGCTTGAAAAATGTTCGTCCATGAGTGTCCAGTATTGCTAAATGGAGTATAATTGCTTCTGTTTTATTTCTTTGTAAAAATCACCATAAATCACCCCCTAGCTTCCCTTTCTCCCCCAGGTTCTCAAATATGGCAATGCGACTGTTCAACCATGAGCATTGGCATCTATAAACACCTTCAGAAGAGGACCAGTTCTTTTCACTACTGGGGCCCTCCAGTGCTGGGGAAACCTTCCCTTGTTGGGTTTAAAGGACCACTAGGCTTGGGGTCAGGAGCTCTGTGTTCAAATTCCAACCTCCCCAAGTCCTTGGTTTTCTCATCATTAAATTGGAGATAATTATACTCATATTGCTGCTGTCTTTGCAGGGTGGTTGTGAAACGATAGTCCTTCTCAGCCTCCTTTCTAAGCTTCTATTCTAATCAGTCAGCACATTTTGGACGCCCTCAGTACAGCGGTCTTGACCGTCTGTCTTCTCCATCTCTCTAGGCAATTCTTGTTCACCCTAATAGTGAGGATGTCAGCACTCCGCCTAGCTGCCCTGGGATCTCTTTTTAGGGTCTCTGTGCCCCACCCCTCACCAGCTGTGGTGTGCTTACAGCTGCACCTGCAGCCCCTGGAGAAGGAAGAGGTGGAGGAGGATTGCCCTGAGGGATTACCCAGTCCCTCCCATTGAGGTTCCTTCGCAATAGTTGGGGAAGCTGTGACTTATTCACCAGAGCCCCCAGGAGAGCAGGCTAAAGCCTGTCCTCTGCAGGGATTACCCCCTTGATAATACCTTACCCTGAGATAATCTTTTGTTCGGCTTCTTCTCTTCCCCCGGCTCCACTCCCGACTCCCTGACCAGTCTCCCAGGGGAACACAGCCTTAATAAGCAACTTGTACATGACCCCTCATCTCAGGCTGTTTCTAAGGACTTCCTCCAAAAATAATAATCGTTTCTATTACACCTATTCCTGGCTTCTCCGAGCTCCGGACCCAAGTATCTAAATTGCTCCTTGGCATCTTTCATCTTTCTCAATGGCAGCCTCAGGGTCAAACACTGAGAACAGAACTTGTGATCTTTCCATGTTCCGATTGCCTTCCAGTGTTCCCCAGTTCGGTGACCCCTCCTCCTGTGCCCTCTCATCTATCTTTCAAGGTGGAATCCTAGGAATCTCTCAAGGCTTTCTCACCTTTCAAACTACCTTCCTCCTCCCCAACTCCATACAAACCATCTTCAAGCTCCTATCATTTTCATCCCCTAAATATACCTAAAATCTATGAAATAAAATTCTCTCCATCAACTTCTACCTTCACCCTGTCCAAGCCACCATCAACTCTTCTCGAGATACTCATAATTCCCTCTAATAGGTTTGCATACCTCTCTTTCAGTTTCCAACATTAGTGATCGTTCCAATCCAACCATACCACTCCCCTACACAAAGTTCTTCAGTAGATTTTTATTGCTCCTAAGTTAAGCAGAAAACTCCCAGCGAGGCCCACCAGGCCGTGCATGGTGCCAACCTCACCTTTCTTTGCACTCCAGCCCCGGCACTTGCCTCCTTTGTTCTTTTGACCAGAATGCTTTCCCTCTCCTCTTCCTTTTCATTCTTCCAGGTCTTCCACTCAGCTCAAGCATCGCCTTCTCAACTCCCTGCCTAAGACAAATTCCGTAATTAAGATCGCTGTAACACCGTGTACACCTTCTTCTTAAGACCTGCCGCAGTTGCAAGAAGTTGCTGTCAAATGATTACAAACATGCACCTGTGTGGTCACGTGGCTCAGCAAACCCAGGTCCAAGTGCTTTGAGAACAAGGGCTGCATCTGGTTCTTTGCCACTTTCTCCTCAGTAGCATCTAGTAGGCGTTCGGTGAATTGCATCATGACTAAATTTAGAAACTGCAGCACCACATGAAGAGGATTTTGGGAGGGGTGTTTCCCCTCAATACAAGCAGGGGGCAGTGTCTCTTCTGTCACTGAGATCTTGCCGTTGTTGTTCTGCCTCAGGCTAGTGTGACCTGGAGAATCAGAGGATTACACTATCAAATGGCAAGTTATTCTCTGAAGACAGAAAGACATGAAACACATTGTAGGCATCAGTTCCAAAACATTGAGCTGGTATTAGCTCCTTTTTAAAAAGGAAGACACAAACAATTGCACATTTTCAATCATCTAACTGCTTATTTTTCAATGATCCCAGTTAAAAAGGGAAAGGGGCAATTGTGGAGCACCTACAACAGCCAAGCTCTCAGCCTGAATGTGTGATCTCATTTTATCCTCACAGCAACTCCATGAGGTCAGTACCGTGAGCCCCATGTTACAGATGAGGAAACAGAAGCTACGTATCTTGCCAATGTCACACAACTAGTGAGCAGGTGACCTAGGCTTTCAATCCAGGCCTGCCTGAGCACAAATCCCATCTTCTTGTCCTGTAGAACCCCATTTAAGGTTCTACTCAAGACAAAAATCTGGGAGTTCATGTGCTTAAACACATGTTAATCTGTGAGTGTCCCGTATTGCTAGAGTATAATTGTTCCTGCTTTATTTCTTTGTAAAAATCACTATAAAAGCTCTTCTCCTGATCCAGTAGATGTTGTATTTTGAAACACTGTGATTTAAAGTAGAGACCATGAGTTTCTGTATGACAAGGACCAGGCAGTATTTATTTTGTGTATGCCCTGAAGCTAGTAGGTGCTCAATAAACATTTGTGAAATAAAATTTGACTTATTAAATGGTAGAGATTTGTGGTTCCATTTATTTTCTTCTCCCAGCACTCAAGACCAAGAGTTGGATTTGTTTTATGAAAATTAAATAATATATTTGGAAGCACAATAGTGACATTTTTCTCTTTAATTACTGCATGACTCAATTACACTATTACAGAATGTGGGAATGGAAAGGAATCTATTTGAAAGAAGGCTGGTGCTTTTTAGCAGGAAAGCACATCCGTGATCTCGTGTTTTATCCCATTCACTATACAGAATCTGTGTAGCCCAAGGTAAGCAATATAGCTGAAACTATTTGTCTAGGACTTTCTGGCAGGCCACAAGCAGTGACCATGGCCTCAGTATCCCTGTGACAAGGGAGGCCCCACTTTTGGAAAGAAAAAGGGTGTCCTTCCCAGCTCCTCCAGGGATCCATGCTATATGCGTTGTGTGCTTTATCCTTCTTTCTTTGTTGCCAGGTTTGTCTTGTTGAAGTTTGCCTTGATTTGACAACCCTTACAGTCTAGTCAGATTGAAGGGACAGAAAAGAAATATCAAGTTCTAAGCCTCGGAAAAGGCTCTTGATAATGTCACTCAGAGCCAGCCACACTGTATGCTCTAAACAATGCCTTTATACATTAACTTTAGGACTGAAGCCTGCTGCCCTCATTTTAGAATGTTCTGTCCCAGATCATTCCTCCTCCTGGTTCAGGTCTCAACACCATTTACCCTGACCACCGGTAAGAGGCAGGGCTTTGCACAGCTATGCATTTGTTCCCAAGCTCTCATCGATCCCTGAAATTAGCTTGTTTATTTTTCTGTTTACTTGCTTATCTCTTTCCCGGACACTAGAATGTCGACCATGGAAGGGCAGGGATCTGTCTATTTCTCCTCCCTCCCTGGACCTACAATGTGCCTGGCACATTAAAAGCACTCAAGATTACTTGTCGTTTTCGTGGATGAGTAATGATTTCATCTAAGCATCACGGTCCACTTTAGAGCAAGGGAATGCTCACCTCCGCTTTAGAGATGAGGCACCTACATCTCTGCGACACTCGGTGATTAGCCTGAAATCACAGGCAGGCCTGTAGCAGAGTCATGACTCGAATCTAGGTCTTCTGTCTATGATCTGGGAAGGAGAGTGAACTTTTGCCCCAAACTTAGGTCATGCAGGTACTCTTAAAAACAAGGGCCCCATCAAAGATTATCAAATGCCAGCTTCTTTGGGTATAAAGGCCTGATTCAACCCTGAATCTGTTCCCTGTACCAGAGATGAAAACTCATCTACAAGATGAACTTGCATGTGTGGCCCAAGAGTGCTTTCTGCAGCAGCTTCTGCGCCTGTGCACTGGGACCCGCACTCAACCCTGCCTGGCCTTGCCCTTGGGCCATGCTGGCCTCTGGGTCCCTCATTCCAGGAGTCTCTGGCCTGGCTCTAGACCTTCGGCAATTTTTCTGATGTCCTAATTTCTTGATCACCTGTGCTGCCACGATCCGATTTCTTTCAATATGTCTTTTTTCCACTCCTGGGAAATTTATGTCTGCTCCGGTATATGTCCCCATCTTCCTTTGTGAAAAGAAAGGCAAGGAGCAGGAGGAGGGGGGAAGCCTTTTAATATTTTTTAGCAATGTCTTCATGTTCTATCAATAAATTGCCTCTGCCAGCTTTGAGAGGCCCTATTGGCTCTTGTACTGACCTCTTGTTCCTTCTGTACTTGAAAAATGCCTTATTATTTATCTTAGCCTCTCTCGCAATCTTTTCATTCCTCACCTTGGCTTTCCTTATCATGTTTTTGCACTTTCTTAACTTTGTGCTGTAATTTCTCTAGCTGAGTCGCTGTCTGATTTTTTTCCATAGTTTCTCGCTTTCCTAGTTTTGATTACTTCCCCTACCACTACCACGTCGTCTTTAGAGCTATTTGTTTGGCCTGTTCTCTACACTTCATGTATTTGTTGCTAGGTAGCACATATTTTCTTTGGGCAGTTTCTATTCATTTCTCTCTGATTACGCTCTTCCATCGGCGGCTGTTCTTTTCAATCTCTTCCTGCCCTTGGCTTTTCTTGGTAGGAGCTGACTACTTTATTTGATCTGGGATCTCCTGCATGTCCTTCAAAGAGGGTCCTAATGCCTGCTGAGTTTTACTTGGGGTGTGTATCCCTTTGCTAGGGTTGCCCTAACAAAATACCACAGACTGGGTGGTTTAAGCAACTTATTTTTTTTTTTTTTTTTTACATTTCTGGAGTTTGGAAGTCCAAGATCCAGGTGCCATAAGGGTTGGTTTCCTTTGAGGTCCCTCTCCTTGGCTTGTGGAAGGTCACCCTCTTGCTGCCCCTTCACAAGGACTTTTCTTTATGTGAGCACATCCCTTGTGTCTCTTTTGTGTCCAAATTTCCTCTTCTTATAAAGACACCAGTTAGATCACATTAGGGCCCACCCTGATGGTTCCATTTCTAACTTAATCATCTGTTTCAATCCTCTAGCTCCAGCCCAGACTAACTAAGACACTACTCTATAGTGGCCACAGTTTAGGACCCTCTGCATACCTATGGAATTTGGACACAAGGTGAGCCCAGTTCTGACATCTGTAACGTCTCTGTTTTCAGTTGTCTGCTGAAACAGCGTAGTGAGTGTGTCTCTCTCCCACCACGGGAAGCTGCAGATAACAGACAATTACAGTGAACGGAAAATCGAGAATGAAGGTGATGGCAGAAACTACCAGGACAATCAAAGTGTATTCAGCCTTACAGGTGCCTGATGCTATGCTATTTTCTGGATTTGCAATGATAAACACGATTACATATGATTAACATGTTTACCCTTATTTTAGGATTTAAATTGTGATGGAGAGAGCCACATTAAGATAAATTTTTATAATATTTTCAGTGTTAAGACAAAGGTTTGTACAATTGGAGCACAGAGACCCAGTAGTCTGTTCTGGATGCTGATGGCAGATTTCCTGTGTTTCCAGAGTGTTTACATGAGTACATGCACCACAGTAAATATGTCAATCACCCCCCCCCATCCATGCCCACTCACACCTTGAAAGGTGACATTCAGCTGGTTGTGCCGGCTTATGCCTATAATCTCAGCACTTCGGGAGGCCAAGATGTGCACATTGCTTGAACCCTGGAGTTCAAGACCAGCCTGAACAACATGGAGGAAACCCATCTCTACAAAAAATTATCCAGGCATGGTGGCAGGCACCTGTGGTCCCAGCTACCTGGAAAGTTGAGGTGTGAGGATTACCTGAGCCTGGGAAATCCAGCCTGCAGTGAACCAATATGGCACCACTGCACTCCAGCCTGGGTGACAGAGTGAGACCCTGTCTGAAAAAAAAAAAAGACAAACCAACCCAAATGCCCATCAATGATAGACTGCATAAAGAAAATGTGGCACGTATACACCATGGAATACTATGCAGCCATAAAAACGATGAGTTCATGTCCTTTGCAGGGACATGGATGAAGCTGGAAACCATCACTCTCAGCAAACTAACACAGGAACAGAAAACCAAACAGCGCATGTTCTCACTCATAAGTGGGAGTTGAACAATAAGAACATATGGTCACAGGGGAGGGGAACATCACACACCAGGGCCTGTTGGCAGGTGGAAGGCTGGTGGGGATAACAGGGGAGTGGGGTGCTAGGGAAGGGATAGCACTAGGAGAAATACCAAACGTAGATGACGGGGTGATGGATGCAGCAAACCACCATGGCACATGTATACCTATGTAACAAACCTCTATGTTCTGCACATGTACCCCAGAACTAAAAGTATAATTTAAAAAAAAAAAAAGAAAGAAAGAAAGATGACATTATACACCACCTGCACTTACCCCTTCTGGCTCCGGGCACCAATTTACCAATCAGATGTCAATGACCTAATCAGAGCCAATTGGGTTCTCTGTCCTGGGAAGTGGAGCACTGAGGGATGGAGTCTGGTGTACCCACACGATGATGGGCACTTGACCTGAAAGGTCATAGGGAATTGGTCCTGAAGTTGACGCCGGAGCAAGCCAGGAATGCCTATGAGGCAAAGACATGGGATTCCTAGGCCCCATGTAGCAGGAGAATGGACCTCAGGAAGATGGGGAATGGACGAGGCATGGAGCTTGGAGGATGGAAGTCCCTGTGCCTCTATCAGGAATTGACATTGGATCATGGTTTCCTGGGTCCAGTCCCCATGGCATCCCACAACACTTCTTTCCTCTTCCCTTCTGGTAAGAGTCTCTGTTGCACCTCCGTAGTAACGCTCCTCATAACTTCAGCTAGATTAACTGAACTTTGTTGCCCTGCAACCAGAGCCTACATTATAATAACCTCGTGGTTACCCAACTATAGTCTTTGGTACAATTTTTCCTTCTTTACCGTCAAATGCCTGCTCAGTCTTCATTAACCAGCCTCAGTGTCACCACCTCTCTGAAGCCTTCCGTGACAGCTCTCTCCCTTATGATCCTTCAGGATTCTGTTCATAATCATTGTATTGCAGTGTAATTTATCTATTTATAAACATTTCACTCCCAGACCACAAGATCCTCAAGAGCAGAGCTCTGGTACCCACAAGGTGCTCAGGAAATGTTTGTGGACTTGCCTTAGTGGCTCTGAGTTGGTTGTAGAAGCAGCCTGCCAGTCAACATGCCATCCTGTCTGCTGCTCAAACTTCCAGCCACTTGAGGGGCTCTGAGTTTACACTGACCTCGCTGCCTCACCTCTTTACTCTCTGTTCTGTCTTTCTCAGTCCTCCTGGTGTCCAAGCTTGCCTGCTTGCTGGGTTTCCTGCTCTGTGCAAGCTTGACTACCTTTGGATCGGTGACAATTCCAAGGCGACCTCCCTGGGGCAGGGCACAATCTGTTTCCCAGGGTTCTAGAACTCTTTACTGAGTTTTGGCTCCTCTTAATGGCTTCGCGTGGTTGCCTGGGGCCCATGCTACCTGTGTGTCTGCTCGTGACAGCATCCTCCACCCGATCAAGCCATCTGTTTATTTTGGCTGCATCTCCGTCTTTATGTGCCCTCTTCTGAGAAATAGTGAATGGTAGCTACTCCCTTTAATCAGCCAGAGGCCCTCACTACCTTGTCCATCGGAGAAAATCGACTCCAGGTCTGTAGCAGCTTTCTTGCATGGGAGAAAACATCAGTGCTCATTTGCTCAGCAAAAACAACAACAAAAACCCTCTTGCTCCGCTGAGACAATTTTCCTTTATGGATTGCAGGGCCCCCTAGCAAGCCCACCGGGGTTTTCCTGCCAACTGCCAGCTATATATCCAAGCTGCTGACTCACCCCCCTGTCAGCCTGGGGCAGCGGGTGGCGATTGGCCAGTTTCACAGCCTTGGGATGTTTATTTGCTCTACTTTCTGTTCTCAGATAGGGGAGGTTTTGCAAGAGGGGTTTCTGCCAGTGCACCTACTTTGTTATCCTCTGTACTGATAAGTGTGTAATTGCCTGGGAGAGCAGGGACTTAAACACATTGGGGCTCTGACACTTTTGCTCTCACCTTGTGACATCTTTCTGACCTCTGCTTTTGGGAGGGGGGGGGAAAAAGAGACAGATTCAAGTTCAGCCTTGAGAATTTCAAGATGGACTCTCTTGCCTCTCTCTCTGAACCCCACCTCTCGTGTAGATAGCTCTGGATTTTTATAGATGCTGTGACCTTCCCTGTTGATTGGTCTGGAAATGGAGTAAGAACTTCCGGCTAAAATATCCCTGGCTGGTTTCACTTGCCCAGGCTGTTTCTGTTCCCGGCGGAAGTGAGCGCTGGATGTCTGGCTGGATGCAAGTCTGCTCAGGATGGGTCAGTCTCTGGAAAGGCTTCTCCTTGCTTGAGATGAAAGAAACAGCACTCCTCCACCAGGCAATATCTCAGACTGTCCCTTCAGCCTCTAGCTGTGGGGCAGGACGTGGACTGAGGAATGAAGACAGCTTCCACTAGGGCTGAGAGCCCTGAGGGACAGCCAGGGAGTGGACCGTGCCTGGCTTGACTTTCTTCTTCTCCATGACTTGCTTCTTTCTCCATTAGGAGATCTCAGCACATCAAAATATTAGCTAAGGAGATACTTTAATCTGAGGACAAAGAGACACCTATTTAAACTAACCTATGAATAAAGACAGCTAGAAGGTTTTTGCACCTGACCATAAATGATACCCCAAAGCTGTTCTATGAAAACCTGATTTTGTGATTTGGGGCAGCCTAAAAGTATGTGTAATAAAGAGAAAGAGCACTTAACCGGAAGTCGGGAGCCTTAGTTTCTAATGCTAGACTCATTATTAACGATGTCACTTTGGACAAATCTTTCTATTTCTCTGGCTTCATTAGTGACCTCAGTGGGAGCAGCCTTAGCAGAAAAACTGACACGGTAATTGTCAAATCCACAGGCTAATTTTCATTCCTCATCCTCCTTGACAACTCCTCCACGTTTGGCACTCTTAATGGCTCTTTTCCTTCTCCGGACGGTCTCTCCTCTTGGCTCCTGGGACCCAGCCTCTGTGAATTCTTCTCCCGCTCTCTCCCAGCCCTTCACACTCTTCTTCTCTATCCCCCACAATCTCCAACCCAGCACTGCCTGTCCATTGCCTGGCAGTGTTCCCCAAAGCTGTCTCTTTCCCCCTCTTCACCTCACGCATCTGTCTCATGGATAATCCTGTCCACTCCAATGAATCCAGCCACCATCACTTTGTGGGTAACTGCCATATCTCTCCCTCAAAACCCTCCCCCACCTCTCTCCCGAAAGCGGACCAGCCTTTCCAGCAGCCTGGAAGATGCCCTGTCTAGTTGCACATTGAGCACTTCAAACTCAGTCTCCCTTGACCAAACTCATCATCTTCTGGCATGTGTCCGACCCAGCCCTTGAACCTGAATCCTTGGGGTCGGCCTGTTCTGCCCTGTATATTTCACTCAGTTTCAGGAGCGGTGTTGTCTTTCAAACCCCACTTTCCCTAACAAGATGCTGCTGCCAGGTCTACCTGAGAGCCATTCCTGATGCCTTCATGCCACTGGCTGCTGCAGTTCAGGTACTCAGGGGCTGTCACCTGCATCTATGAAACAGCACCAGAAGGAGTGAAGAATAGGTTTAGCTGATGTCACAGAAAGCTGAACTTGCCGTAGCTTTCACCAAAGCAGTCTGACTTTTTCTCACACAATAAGAAATCCAGAACCAATATGGCAGCCCCACAATGCCTCCAGAGGCCCTGCGTGCCTCCTGTCTTTCCAGTCAACCACTCTTGCCATATGGCCATCCTCAGTGTGCTTGTCACCTCATGGTCACAAAATGGTTGCTCTTCGTCCACATCCACATTCCAGGTTAGAAGAAAGGGAAGGGCAAAGGAGAAAAAACAACTGCTTCCTGAATCCGACCCCTTTCAAAGAGCTCTCCTGGAAGCTCCGCCCAGGGAAACATCACTTGACATTTCATTGGCCAGAACTGTGTTGTCTGACCACTCCCTCTGCAAGGAAGGTTGGGAATGGCAGTGGGGTTTTGTTTCTTTTGTTTTCTTTCACATGCAGTGCACATTGCCTCTCTGAATAAAACTGGGGTTCTGTTAGGAAGGAAGAAAATGAGAACTGATACTGAATAAGCAAATACCTGTGTCTGCAACAGCCTGGCCTTGGTCTCCCCAGCAATCAAGCTCTTCCCCTACTTCTCTACCCTCCATGTCCCTAAAAAGGGATTAGACCATATTGTTCCCCCTGTTCAAACTATCTGTGTTTATTCCTTGTTGGCTACAGAATAAAGAACAAACACCATAGCCCACAGTGTGGGTCCCATCTTCTTTCTAAGCTCTCCTCTTGTCATCACCCCCTCCCCCAAGAACACACCATAGATCCCACAGAAATCTCCATGGTTTCTTCTTCCCACAATGCTGTGCCTCTGCACGCTATTCCAGTGCCCTACTGCCTTTCCTATCGATGGCCATTTATTCAGCCCTCATTGCTGGGGAGGGAAGAGGCATGTATGAGCTAAGATTTCTTCCTTAACCCTTAAAATACAGATCTTCCTCACACTTCTGAGTCCTCCCCATTCCCTGTGGGCTCCACTCCATGGGACAAGGTGCGCTGCCTCAGAAGACAGAGCCTAGCCTTCAGTGGGTCGTATTTCCTAGAGGGTAGGGTCACTGAGATGAAAGAGAACACAAATCCCCAAGCATGGTGTATTCCGCTTGTGGCTCTCTCAGGGAAGCCCTGGATCACCCTCATTGCTCTTATTCACAGCTGCTCCCTTGAGTAAAGTGCCCTGAGTGGGACACCCGTAATCTAGGGCAGCAGCCTGTCCTCACCTGTTCACCCCACTTCTGTGATTCGTCCATGCAGTTGCTTCAGGAAGTAGGCTCAGAATCTTCTCAACTGACTTAGAAGTCTTTCTTGTCCTCTCTGTGGACAACCTAAGCACAGGGTCCCAGCACTGCTCTCATGGAAGTTAGGGCCCCCAGGCCTAAGGTGTGTATGTGAATTTTTACCATAGCTTTGCATTGTGGTATAAACCTGCACCAGTCATCTAATAAAATCATGCTGTGTTTTTCATACAGCTAGGGATTCTTGAGTGCAGACAATGGTGTGCTGATCAATGTTTAACAGCTGGCTCCGGGGGGCAGGGGTAGCTGTAGAAGAGCTCTGGCTTTTGGAGTTTGCCAATGTCTGTGGTGTAAATATTTCCACATGGCTAAATTCAAGCCATCAGTGCAGTACAACTGAAAATGTAGTAGGAAAGAGTTAGGCACGACAGCTCTCTGGGCCAGTTTGATCTGGCTCCAGTGCAAAGCAAGAGATCCCAACAGGGGAAAAGGATGTGGGTTCAAGTCTAAACACGAAAGCCACACCCAGAGCTCAGTGACCACCTCCTTGGCCACATCTTCTGTAAACCTACCCCCATCCTTCAAATGGATCCCTCCTCTCCCAGCGATTACACAGCTCTGTGATGATTCTTCTCCCACAGCAGTGTTTTTAAAAATCTTCTTTTGGGCAAATGAGTTCGCTTTTCCTCGGTGTATATGCCATCAATCATTGACGCCACAAACAGACAGTGAAGGCCTTTCATGAGCAATGCCCTATTGAATCCCCGTCCGATTGAGGAAGCCGCCACACCTTGGGTCACCACTAGGAGTCACTCTTTAGCATCGGGAATAGACGGAGCCTCAATAGCACTTAGCACATAGTAGGGCTAAATGCCCAGGTGTCGAACGCATGGAGGAACCACCAAACGTGGGTTAGACACCCCTTCTTGGGGGTCCCATAAATCTTGGAAATCAGCAGACATTATCATCCTGTGTACCTACATTTTGTAGCGTCATGTGGTAGGGTGTCTTGTGAGTAGGTATGATGTGCTCCACCTCTAGGTCGTTCACTGTAGTATTCTGAAACCTAGTACCATGCCCAACATGAAGGAGGTACTCAGTAGACATCTGCAGCATGAGAGACGGGGCAGAATATACAGTACTCTAAAATATTCCCTAAGGAGGTTTAGTTTCGTTTCTTTTTTCATTTTCTTCTTTTGTTATTATTACTATTATTTCTTCCACAAAACTCCTACTTTCAACATGGTGGTACCAAAAGAAAAGAGAGAGAGAAAAGAGTTCAATGAATTGCAGCTTCCAGCTGGTTATTGTTATTATTTAAATTTTGGCTTTACCTTTGGGGACAACTGCAGCCTATGATTTAAGCTATCTCCAGCTGAGCAAGGGGCTGTGCCCGCCCACCCGCTCGTATTTCCAGAATGCACTCTGCTATGTCAATACACATTACTTGTCACATTGCCATGAGTCTGAGAAGTCTGATCGCCACTCTTAGATTGTTGTCATGTGTCAAATCATACAGCCCAGGGGGAATGACTCCATTGCGCAGGAAAAGCAGATGTTCAGCCGTGGTCAGACTGCCTCAAAGATAAACACTGCTGTGTAGACCAAAAGAAGAAAGGTTGAAAAACAATCTGAAGCCTCAGACACTGTAAGCCTTCTTCACTTTCCTTTTCTTGCCACTTTGAGGCTTCAATTTTATCAGCATGTGCAGATATACATTTTTCTTCTAACTGACCTTCCGAGAGCTTGTCCCATAATATGGGACCAGCTTGAGTAGGTGGCCCCGTCATTTGGTGAAAAGGAGTGGTATCTATGATACCCTCAGCTGGAAACTGAGTCTATAAGCCTCCACCCACAGTCCCCTGCAAAATGAAAGCTCAGAGAAAACGTAAAAATACAACTAAACTCAGGGAAGAAAAGTCCACTTCAGGGAGTGTGAGCTACCCAAGCAGGAAGGCTGAGATCATTGTTTGCTGCTGCTGCTGCTGGTGGGTTTTCTTTTCTATTTTTTGAGGTCAGCTAAAAACAAACAAACAAATGAATACTAGTTGTTATCATGAAAGAAGGAAAGGGCAGAAGTCAATCTCCTGTTTAAAGACACCCACACACTTGAAGCAGTTTCCTAGAAAGGCAGATATAGTGTAACTGGGTGTAGCTTAGCACACTCACAGGGCATTTTTACCACACCTCCCAAATCCTCAATGGCTGATCCCGTGGTATGACAGCAGCATGCCACACTCATTGCACCAGACAAGGATTAGGGAGTAAAATTTGTCATGTATGTAAATTGTAATCACGGTGGATGGTTGTATGTGCTCATTTAGGCATTTTAACAGTGTGTGATGCTATCCTCTCCCCAGGACTAATAAGCATTAGCCATAATGAGGTCAGTCAGTCAGGCATTATCAGGGGATTTAATTGGGACATGGGTCTCTGCTGAAGTGAAAATTAATAACTTTTGTCAATGTTCTGGTGAAATGTACTGTCTTATTAAACTATGAGGGTCAATTAGAAAGCATTATGTAATAAAGTCCCCAGCAGCAGAACTCAAATTGAGTTATACCGCAGTCATTATTCCAGGGCGAATGCATTTGAAAATGGAAAACCAGAGTGCCATATGGAGGATTTGGGTCAGATTTACAAGCATTGCATGTTAAGGCTTCCACAAGAAGGAAACAATTAAACGTAATACCGAAATAAATCAGCGCGCCGAGCGGGCTGTGCAGGGCCAGGAGCCCAGGGCGGGCCGTGGCCCTGGAGTTGTGACACTGCAAAATGGCACGGTGTCGGGGGGGGGGGGTTGCAGGGGCTGCGTGAGGCAGCGCCAGCCTGCAAATCGCTCCGAGTGCTTAAAATCTGGGGCACACCTGGAAGGCTCGAGCCTGCACACTGACTCATATAAATAACTCTTTATTGTGAAGCTATTAAGACGAGAGATTGCTTTTATTAAAGTGCAAGTTATTGTGGCACAGCAAATTAAAGAATTTTAAAGCGTACTAAACAGCCACTGCTATTCCCCATTCGGTCATGTTTTACGGTTCTTTAAGTGGGCAGTATATTGGTAGGGAGATATAAAGTCTGTGCCAAGACTGGAATCTGACACACGGTTCAGGCACTTTTTCTGGCCAGGAAGAATTGGGAGGGTGGCGCAGAGCTGTGAGGACTTTGTCCTGGTCCTGAATGTGTGTGTAGGGGTGGGGGTTGGTGTGTGGTGAGGGAGAGTCAGAAGTCCCCTCTCCTCTGGAAGACTGGGGAGGTGGCTCTTGTCTACTGCGTTCTGATAGAGAAGGTCATCTTCACACGGAGCAGAGATTTAGAGATGGTCTTCGAATAAAGTAGTTAGAAGATGGAAGAAAGGAAGGAAGGGAGGGAGGGAAGGAAGGAGGTGTAAGTGCAGAGGAGCGGTAGTGTCCCATTAGTAAGGAATTACAGCTTCCTTCCTCCAACTTTCTTATCTTGACCAACCCTATTCTCTCTAACTTTTGCTTCGCTAGTGAAGTGAGCTAGGGTCTGATTATTTCCCCATTTACCCCCAATGTTGATTGTGTTTCTCGTTAAAAATACATCACAGCAATGCCCCTTCTTGGCCCCCCCCCATCATCCTGGGACCTAGCCTGTCCCCTCCCTCCCACCTCCATGACTGCTCCTCCAACCTGAGCCTCTGCCACCTCCGGCAAGGCCCAACAGTTGCAGTTTTCACTCTAGCCCCCTCCTACCCATTCTCTTCTCAGCAGCCACAGTAATCTTTAAAAACACACGGATCTGACCATGTCACTCCCCTACTGAAAAATCCTTCAACCCCTTCCCTTTGCACATAGGATAAAACCCAAATCCTTTCAATGGCCCACAGAGCCCTCCCTGAAGTGTCAGGGATCACATGCAGGCATGCTTCCCCCTCACACCGTTCCCCCAGGTTCTAGAACATATGAAGTTCTTCTTCTACTCAGAGGTTTTGCCCATGCAGTTCTCTGAGACTGGAATCCTCTTCCTCCTGACTGCGTGTGGCTGGTGCTTCTCAAGCTTAGATAATTCTCTTGGGAGGCCTTTCCTGACCATTCTACCTAAAATAGATCCATGCAGTCTGTATCCTCATCCCATGGGTGTTTCTACCATAGTACTTACAGTTTCTAATTTAAAAACAAACCAGACAACAACGGCAAAAATGAAAAACAGATTTTTTAGTGGCCTACTCCTCTTTCCTCCGACATCTTCCGTGGTCTGAAATTCTGTGATAGCCAACACTGTACCTGTTTTATTTTCTACTGAATCTAGTAATGGGGGCAAATAGCAGGTGTTCATTATATGTTCAGTGGGTGAAAAACTCATTGAATTAGAAGGTTGCCTTAGTAGAGAATCTAAAGCTTATCCAGCTCAACTTCTTTATTTTACTGAAAAAAAGTGTTTCTGAGAATGGTGAGATAACATGTACAAGGAAGACCATCAGGAGAGTTGGGGGCTAGGGCCTGGTTTACCCTCAAAATGTTAGTTTCTGGCAGGGCGCCTGGTGACTCATGCCTGTAACCTGAGCACTTTGGGGGCCGAAGCAGGTAGCTCACCTGAGGACAGGGGTTCGAAACCAGCCTGGCTAGCATGTTGAAACTCCATCTTCACTACTAATTAAAATACCGAAAAAACAAAAACAAAAAACTAGCTGGGTGTGGTGGTGTGTGCCTGTAATCCCAGCTACTCCGGAGGCTAAGGCAGGACAATCTCTTGAACCCAGGAGGCAGAAATTACAGTGAGTCAAGATCGCTCCACTGCACTCTAGCCTGGGCGACAGAGCGAGACTCCGTCTCAAAAGAAAAGTTAGTTTCTTACTTCCTTTGCCCAATCACCTAGTCCTATTTAACCACACCTTGAATTTACCGCTACTGGAATAAACTGAATGTTTCTGCCCTCAAAATTCATATGTTGAAATTCTAACCCCCAACATGATAACATTAGGAGGTGGGGCCTTAGGGAAGTGATCAGGTCTGAGCAGGGAGCCCTCGTGAGTAGGATTAGTGCCCTCAGAAAAGGGATCCCAGGAGTTCACTCACCTGCTTTCTGCCGTATGAGGACTCACTGAGAAGTCAGCAGTCTGCAGGTGAAGGGGGCCCTCAGCAGAACCCGGCCATGCCGACACCCTCCTCTCACACCCACAGCCTCCAAAACTGGGAGAAATAAGTTTCTGTGGCATAAACCAAGATTACACCTTTGGTATTTTGTTACAGCAGCCTGAACTAAGGCAATCACCCTGAATTCTACAGTGAAGGCACGTTTAAAATAAATGCAAAGACTAAAGCTGCGCTATCAAGAAGAAAAGAGACGATCGATTTCTGGTACGTTCATGCAATGCAATAGAGTGGAATGAGAATGAATGAACCAAACCTAAAGGCATAAAAACTGTCAAATCACAAACACGTAACATTGACTAAAAACAACAAGTCCCGAAAGAATACATACATGGCGATGGCATTTATATGGAGTTTAAAAAATAAGCAGAACTAAGTGATATGTGGGGAGTGGATATGTGGTCAAACTATGATATAAAATAGGAATAAGCAATATTGTTTTAAAAAATAAAAACACCATTCAGATAGTGGTTCCTTGCCATGTGTTCAGGTGAGGGAAAGGAAAGGGTCTGGCATGAGGAAGGGACCCGGGAGTGGAGGGTGACAGCGTTATATATCTTTAATTGGGTGGAAGTGTCATGGCTATTCATCTATTTCTCATGCTTCATTGTTTGTAAGTTTATATTTAGAAAATAATTGATAAGTTGAAAAAAAATTAAAACGAACATGATTTCACCTTTGCCTGAATACACCCCATGTTGGCAAGAAGAGCTTCCTCCCCCCTCCTTCAGAGAGGCTTCAAAGAGCTTCACCCCAGCTGCCCATCCAGTTTTCTTGTTTCTGTGGAGGGAAGACCAATACTCATTTTCATCTTCAGGTCTACCAAAGGAGAAACTGAGGCAGAGTACATGGTGAGTTTCTGGAACCCAGAACAGCACTCGAGGGGCGAATGCTTTATATCTCAGTGGATTCGCTCATGCCATTTGCATATAATGACCACCCGCAGAACAGGCCTAATGAAATAGTGTCACTTCATAAGGCAGGCGACAGTTTCAAAAACCAGATCATCTTTGCACCCCAGGCTTTCGTTCTCTGACTTTGCTGGGGACAACCACAATAGCCACGTATTCTAATATTACTCTGCATTTGTTCATTTCTGAGTCTCTTATGAGGCTCTGTCACATACACGACCTCATTTGATTCTCCACATGACACAGTGTGGAAGACACACAGCAGATATTTTAATTCTCATTTCAAGAATGCTCTTTTCTATATATTTTGATGCCTTTCTTCCAGCTGTCAATACCCATTTAATGCTGACAGAACAGAATCCCTGCAGCCTGTTCCTGTGCCAGGTCAACACTGTACAAAAAAAAAACAAAACAGTATTTGGAAGATGATGATTTGGGGGCGTCGGGCAGGGCCCCTAAGCAAAAATAACCTCCTTACTGGTCCTTCCACTATTAGCCAACTATTCCTTGCTACCTTCAAGGCCTTTTCACCTTTTACAATCCCTTATTAAAATGCAAACACCCCTGAGAGTAGCCACTTCAAAAACCAACCCCTTAATGATCTTCATTAACTGAAAGTGGGTGGGGAAATGGGAGCTGGCACCAGGGCAGGAGTGGGCACCAGGGGAAGGGAAGAAGAATGAATGAAGGAGGAAGAGAAGGAGACAAGGAAGCCCAGAGGTAAATCACGCCAACATCGCCCCTTGGTCCAGGGCAGCCTCGCCCTCTGTTTCTGCACAACCTCATTGATGTCACGCTCTCACTTGACTTGAGCCCCTGGACTTGCCCCTGGCACAGGATGCCCTGACGTGGCCAGTCCATGTCCCTCTGATGATCTGCCACATGCTGATGTTTCCATCCTTGAGCAATTCTGCTATGTTAGTGGAGGAAGTTCCCACCACAAGGGTTTCTGGATCATTTGTGTTGCTGGTCTCATTGGGCCACACTTCTGTTTCCGGAGAGAGTTTTGGCACTGCGCTCCTTCTGACACGTCAGGCTGAAAAGTGAATTCGAGCCAAGAGTTCTGTTGTTTCATTTCGGTTATTTATGAGAAGCTGGTATTTTCTGCTCACAAAGACAATATGAAATTTCAAAACCTAAACATTATCAAGCTATTGGGATACTAGCGAGAAAATAGAAATTGTGAAGTATTGCTCAAACAGTCTGAATAATTTTCCTGCACTATTTTTTCCCCAGGAGTAATAACAAATAGAATTGCTACTTGTCTTTTGTAATCTTTTTTGCTGAAAAGTATGAAGCGATTCCAGAGACAGTCTGAACAGAGGGACCCCATCAGCACTCGGTCCTATAGGAAAATGCAATCTGTCTGTACCTTCTTCCCAAGGGGGCCAGTGAATGAATGAAAGAATAAATGAATGAACAAACCATTCAGCTACACACACCGAATTTTACAGAGCAAATGCCTGCTAGTTATGTGTTTCTACCCTAGCTTGAGGCCCAATTATTTCTTTATCTAAATAATGTGGGTGTTTTCTTTGATCATATATGTAATATGTGCTCATTATAAAATGCTTAGATACAGAAAAGTATAAAGAAGAAAATAAAAGTCATTCATAATCCTACCCCACAGAAAAGTCTTATTAATATTCAGGTTTATATCACACACCTGTTCTTCCCATCTCAGACACATTACATGGCTAAGATCTTGCTGTATATACAATTGGTATTTGTATTAGACAAAACTCTAAGATGATCCTGGAAGCCACAGCCTTTCTGTAATCCCCTCCCCCTTGAATGTGGGTAGGTGAGACCTGTGACTCTTCCGGGCCATCACTCTCCTGATTTGGTTATGTTCCATGGCACGACTTCAAGGGAGGGAGATGATCCTAGGTTGGCCTGACCTGTTCAGGCGAGTCTCAACAAAGATTGGGCTTTTCCTGGAGACCGATACGAAGCATGAGAGGGACTTGAAACAAGGGAGAGCCTCCTTTGGTGGCTATGAAGACAGAGAACCCCACATGGCCCAGAATGCTAGAGGCCTCCAGGCAAAACCCCAGTGGACACGCAGCAAGGAAATACAGACCTTGAGCCTACAACCACAGGAACTGAATTCTCCCAAAAATCTGAATGAGCTTGAAAGAAGAGCCCAGCTCTAAATGAGAACACAGCCTGACCAACACCTTAATTTTGGTCTTATGAGACCCTGGGCAGAAAACCCAAATAAGACTGCTGGGGCTTTTGACCTACAGAGTCATGAGATACTAAATGAGTGTTGCTGTAAGAGGCAAATAAAATAATTTGTTATGCAGCAATAGAAAATAATATAACGCTCAGTTTCTTCACTTCACATTACCACTTGGACTTTGTCTCCTATTAGCGTTAACTAAAAATTTAATATCAATGTCTAATGTATATATTTGGATTTTAACCAATGTAATGAGTCTGCATTTTTGGGCATTTACATGTAGCCATTACAGGTGTTAGAGATTTGTTATTTGGAAGTTGTGTTGTGTCGTTTTGTTATTTGTGTTTGTTTTGACTTCTGTGGTCACATGAGAGAAAGATGAAACATCTTTCTCAACAACTACTGTGCTATAACCCCTGAGAGAGAGAAAATGTACTTCTGAAAGGTTTATTTTGCTTATTTAAAGGGGAGTATGGTACTTTGGGAGAGGGCTTTGTGTTTCAAAGGTAGAGGCCCTAGACACCTGTAGGCTACATCGTCCAAGGAAGAGGATGAAGGATGTGGGCTGCAAACGTTAAACAGGCGGGCTCCTCCCTGGCGAATGACTCCCCAGGAGTTGGAAAAGAAATAAGACTTGAACTGTGACCTGTGGTAGAGATATGGCCCCATCTGAGCCCGAAGGTCTGGGTGACTTCAGAAGGGCATTGCTACGTGGCTTCTATGTGGCTGACACCACGCACTGTGGCTGGAGAGGCTCCGCCGACCCAGCTGGGGTGGAGGATTTCAGAGCTCTCACAACCCTTGGTTAGTATTGACTTCTATCGGATTTCATTTCACTTTAGAAAATATAGAAACGTGGCATTTCATACATTCCTGGGATGTGGGACGTTCCTACCTGCTTCATAAATAGTACTATGATATATCATTCCACATAAATATGTAATCATTTTTATTATTACTTTAATAGATTTCTAGCAATAAATCCAAAGATATACACATTTTAAGGTTCTTTATATAAATGATAAAATTAGCAGATCCCTAGACCTGTAAGCAAAAGTATATATAAGACGCTAGATTCATCATCAAGTCTCTCTTTGGCCTCTGCCCCCAAACATCCCGACATATCAACTCCTAAAGATCCAAGGCCCACGGGAGCACATCCAGGCGCTGGCTGGGCACTCATCAAGGAAACCAGCGGTGTGCAGGCTACGCTGCATAACCACGGTGACAGGCAGGGCCTGGGGACATACATACCACCTCCACCACCCATGGGCTAGGTGAGCTTGTATAGTTACTTCCTGGGGCTCCCATACAAAGTACCACAGATGAGGCGGCTTCAACAACAAACATACATCATCTCATAGTTCTGGAAGCTAGAAGTCCGTGATCAGGCTGTTGGGAGGGTTGCATCTTTCTGAGGACTGTGAGGGAAGGACCTCGTCTGGGCCTCCCTCCTGGTAGTCACTGGCATTCCTTAGCTTACAGATGGCCATCCTCCCTCTTCTCCCTGAGTCTACACATGGTCTTCCCTCTGTGTCCAAATCTCCCTGGTTTTCTACCGGTCATATTGGATTGGTCAACTTGATCATCCACAAAGACCCTTTTCCCAAATAACGTCACATTCACAGGTGGGGAAGGTTAGGATTTCAACACATTTCTTGGGGTCAGGGACACAATTCAACCTATAAGACCTTGACAAGTCTCCTATACTCTCTAATGTACTGTTTCCAGATCACATCAACAGGCATGACACTGCCTTCCCCACCATGAGGATTCATTTTAGATGACAAGTGAAAAGATAGGTAAATGATAGGTAGAGCAGTTACCCAGTGCCTGGCCCATGCTTGTTACTCAATGAATATTCGCTAAGTTTTCAGTGAAAATTCTTGCTAGAAATATCTCATGACACACACATGGGATACACAGAAACCCATGCTCAACTGGGCAAGGATGTGCGTTTATGTGGCCCCCGCAGTGTCCCTAGAGAAGATGCTCTCTTACTTTTCAAGAGTCTTTTGCCTTTTTTAATCCAGCCTCTACAAGCAGGTTGTTTGCCCAGACACAGACCTTTCTCCCCCTAAAGCCCACTTTGGAGATTGGCGCCCGCCTTCTGCTGCTAGTTAGTTGTTTGAAAAATGCTGACGCTTCTCTTCATCCACCATGCCAGGACTCCGTGCCAAGGCTGCCCACACAAGCAAGGCTCACCCTGCATGCCAGGGGTTCAGAAAGTGGACCTGGCACCAACCAAGCGTAGGAAGAGAGGCCCTTGTGATGCAACCCTCACATACACACACACACACATACACTCACACACACCCCGGCCAGAGACCAGAGACTCCAATCAGTACTTTTAAAAGGAATAAAAATTGCTCAATCTCTTTGATGATATTCAAAGAGTCTTTTTTAATATATGAGAAAGCACATTCTAAATTCTTAACACATCTGGTGTCACCCGCTCTTTTTTCCCCCTCTCAAACCCTCTTAATTCCATAATTTAGAAGGTCTTAAGACACCAAAGGATCTCACTGAGGCGTAATTGGGTATCGTGTATGCTCCAAGTTGCATCTGATGCCCCACCTCATCCCGGAAACTTTTCCACTGAGTTGGAAAAAAAGGTTTGGGGGTTGGGGGAGCAAGGACAGTGCCCCACCTGCTCAAGTGAACTCTGACAGGAGAGCTGCCTGCAGGAAAATGTTTGCTATTCATTTTGCCCTGACACTCCAGGAGAGGAGCACAATTTCTTTTGTGATTGGAGGTAATGTAATCTACAGGAAAATCAATGTGGGCTGACAGGAGAATCGCCCAGCTGATCTGCAGACCAGAGACACTGAATCACAGCAGCTGAAGGCGGTGTGGCAGCGAGGCAGTTCCCCGCAGCCTCCGGGGAGAAGTGGTCTTGGAAAGCTCACACCCTGGGGTGCTCCTAACCCCAAAGGAACCCGTGGACCCAGCTGCCCAGCCACCAAGAGTTAAGTAGCAAAGGGCTCAGTTGTGGGGACAGTGCTAGGGGTGCAGAAGGCCAGAGCATGCCCTGCTGAGTTACTGAGAATAGAGAGATACACACAGGAGAAAGAAGAGAGACAGAAAACCTGAGACTGTAAGAAACAGACAGAGATAGGGAGAGAGTGAGAGACAGACAAACACACACACACAAAACAGGGACCTCTGTTTTAAATTGTCTCCTGCTACAAATTATCTCTTACTACTTTTTAAATTAAAAATTCAGGCTGTGTATGTACCCACCATCCAAACAGCAATTACTTTAGTAACCAGGAAAGAAAATGTTGCAAAAATAAATAAATAAGATAGACTTAACAAAAAAACAGCTCTCGCCACCCCAAAAACATCTGTGCATCTGCTGGCCCCTCACTGGCCTGGTTCAGCTGACTTCAGCACTCACAGCAGCGGCGGCGGCAGCAGCACCAGCAGCAAAGTTAGCAGGTGTCACCCCAATATGGCTGCGAACTGCTTCCCAGGACTCAGAGACATAAATCAGAACAACGGGCCCAGGCTACCCCTCCCCGTATGTCTCCTGTACCTAAACCACAACCACTCACGGCCTTCTGGCCCCTGGACGCTGGCTTTAAGGCATGACACACACACCCCAACTTTGGAGGTGAGGGTGCTTTTCTAGAATCTGTGTAACCTTTCTGTGTAGTCAAAACACCCCAGGTCATTTATTATTAATAACTGAAGCATGTGGAAAATCGCATTTGGGAAAGGAGTGTGTTAACTAACAGCCAGAGCCCAGACGTGGAGCACTGGGAGAGAGGCCGGCAGTGCCCGCTGGTACCCGTGGGGTGCCCATTGCTAATCTCTGACATCAGGAGGA
Organism: Ateles fusciceps; assembly: GCA_036589455.1. Lineage (NCBI taxonomy): Eukaryota > Metazoa > Chordata > Mammalia > Primates > Atelidae > Ateles > Ateles fusciceps. The sequence continues at coordinate 4,943,577 of JAZHEH010002789.1, read as the reverse complement.
GGCCAGAGAGGCCCAGAGTGGGATGGGGCAAAGAATTGCCAACACATGCAGGCCTCTCGGTGGCCTCCTCCCTCCTGCCTGTAACAAAAACCATCCGCCATCTCTCCTTCTGCCTGGAGCGTTAACAGCCCTCTTCTAACCCCTCACAAACTTCCTGGCAAAGGCTTCCTATTTCGCCTATTATGTTCCTGGCAGAAACTTTTAAGGCCACCGAGGCAGCAGTCTCAAACACAGTCTTTTCAAAGACTGGGGGCAATTCTGAGCCTGAATTGGCTCCGTTTTCTTTCCCTGTGCAGTCCCCGCTCTGCAGTGGAGCTGACAAGGGCTCTGGACAGCGGGACAGCGGGATCCAATAAATCTGAGGCCTGTCTAGGTGCTTCATTTATCAAGAGGCCTAATTTACCCAGGCCCTTTAGACTAATTGCAGATTTGCAAAAACTGCTGAGAGTGTAGAACCGTGTATTGTGAGTGTCCCTTGCCATATTTCTGCTAATGTGTTTCATCTGGAGTACATAAAGAGGCAGGGAGGCTGATTTTAGACACAGCACTTTGGGGCTAATCCAGCTAAATGATTAGCCCTAAAATTCTGCAGTGATGTCATTTTCCCTACAGTGCTCTGCCAGTAGGGTTGTTTGCTTTATAGTGAGAAATATGTACTCTCAGACACAGGCTGGCTGTCTCGGCATCACAGGGAACTCTGTCCTCCGTGGTTGACTGGAGGAATCACCAGCCTGCCCACAGCCTCTGGGTCGCTTCTCAAGATGACAAGGGTTGCCAGCAGGAAAACAATCATAGGAAAATGTCACTTCTTTAAGGCACTCAGGGAAGCATCACTCTCTGCTAGGACACACACATATCCGTGAATGGGTTAAAGGGGAAGTCACCCAGGTTCTGGGGCAAGGGGGCAGGCCCAAGCTGTGAGGGCATGTGTGAGTTACTTGACCTCTCTGAGCCTCAGTTTTCTTCTCTCCGAAAGAGAGACACAAACACCTGTCTTATTCGATGCCCCAGGACAGCTGACAAGGTGGTTACCATGGAGTCTAGAGTCAGAGGGTTCAAGTCCCAGCTCTCACATTTCTGAGCTCTGGTTACTCACCCACCCCTGAGCCCTGGGCTCCTGCTGCATAGATGTGGATAAGAAAAGTAGCTTTCTGAGATTATTGGACTGAGCACTTAGCCAGCATCTGGCTCTGCATGCCACAGAGTATAGTGGCTCAAAAAGTAGTAGCTCTGACTTGGGTTCACTGGGTCCATGTATTTGTTTCAGAAAGAAGAGCTGAGCTGCAGCTGATGGCTTTAAAATACCTTCTGTGCCCTAGGAAGTTATTTTCCCAGTAAGGGCAAGTAGGTTTGCCCTTGGTACATCAGAATTTACAGATCAAAATTCCTGAAGTTGGTCAGGCTTTCTATATTTCTTTGATATACAGTCCACCCTTGAACAACACAGAGATTAGGGATGCCAACCCCCTGCAGAACCGAAAACTCACATTACTTTTGACTGCCCCCAAGCTTAGCTTCTGATAGTCTACTATCGACTGGAAGCCTTATCAATAATGTAACAGTCAATTAACACATATTTTATATGTTATGTGTATCACATACTATATTCTTACAATAAAGTAAGCTAGAGAAAAAGGAAATGTTATTAAGAAAACCATAAGGAAGAAAAAGCATATTTACTGTTTATTAAGTGGAAGTGGATCATCATAAAGGTCTTCATCCTCCTCGTCTTGAGGCCGAGTAGGCTGAGGAGGAGGAGAAAGTTGATCTTGCTGTCTCATGCGTGGCAGAGGCAGAAGAAAATCCACTTACAAGTGGATCCACACAGTTCAAACCCATGCTGTTTAAAGGTCAACTGTATTTTGGATAAGGGGCAGAAATATCATCTTTCCATGTAACCAAAGCCTTCACAGATTCCAAAGTACATATCCTATCTAATATTTATAACATTTACTAGGTGCCTGGTTATGCCAAGCAATGTAATGTGTTTTATATACAACTGCCTGTCCAATTCTTATCCCCAGCTCTCCAAAGTAAGAACTATTCTTATCTCTGTCTTACTGATGAGGAAAGTGATGCTTGATGAGATTAAATAATTCATCCAAGATTGCACAGCTGGAAAGAGGTACAGTAGAAACTCTAACCTTAGTCCAGCTGCCCCAAAGTGGGTCCTTTTAAGCCAGGACATTACACAGAAGCAAAATGACAGAAAGGGACACCTGCAAACCTAGGACACAACCCAGCGATGGTTTACTGAGTGTCAAGCACTTTGCTGGGTACTGTCCACACAGGGTCTCTAGTCTTCCCAGCCATGCTGCAAAGTAGGAATTGCAGCTGTTGCCCCCATGGTACAGATAAAGAAAGTAAGACTTGTGCATTCGCAAGTTACTCAGCTGAAGGAGTTGGGAGAGGAATTGAAGGCCAGCTTCCCTTTGAGGCAGCCTCTTAAACTCTGTTCTGCTGGGAGGAGGTTCAGCCCTTCAGATGGGCTTGTAAAGTAACGCCCGTGACGGGATTGCTGGACCCATCATCTTTAGACACTGGCTGTGGTCCAGTTGTGAGCATGATCTTCACAACTAATTCAGAGTAAATGAGGTTATGCTTTAGACACCTTCACAAAGGCCGATGCTTGCCTAAAAACTCTAAGGACACAATCTGGTAGCCTAGAGAATTGTTAAATAACAGCCCAGGAGAAGCTGAGGGCAAAGTGCTCCGTGTTCTAAGAGTCTGGGTGTTAAGTCATCTTATTAATTGGCCTTTCTAGTGGGAGTGTTTGTCCTGATGGGTCAAAGCTTGAAACAGACACAGCACCCAAAGCCTGGAGACAACATTTGTCTTGCATCCCCCATCTCTGATTAAGCAGCTGGGGGCATGGGCCAAGTTGCATGATGGATTCCTCACACATCGTACCGTAGATTTACCCCCGAGGGCCAGGTGCTGTGGATCCCACCTGTGTCAGCACACTAACACGCAGCCTGAGAACCATAACATAGTGTTCTTGGGGGAGGCTGAAATTAATGAAACTCTAGCTGACATTTTGAGCACGCACACACATATCTCAAGATTATCCCACAAGTATATTTCTTGTGGAGAGAGTACTTTTTCCATATTAAAAGATGGCATTAACCTTCAATAGTCCATCACTTGCTTTAATCCTTTCCACCTGTAAATATTTCAGATAAAAATATCACATTGGCTGTGCCTGCATCTTACAAATGTGGCTTAGATCCGGGCTTAGGGGGAGATGACAGGTTGAACTTTTTCACTTTCAAATATCCATCAAAACTAGAGCCAATGAGTAGCAGTGGAGGAAGCATGGAATTTGAATCTGAAAGGCCTGGGTTCAAATCTCTGCTTCTTCATTGCTAGTCCAGGGAGTTTGGAAAAGGTGCTTGCCAGTTACCACCGTCAGTGGTAGAGTTTCTGCCCTGCCAAAGAGGGAGTTATATACTTTGTCTGTTCAGAGGAGGTGCATTTTCCCAAGTCATTGGCCTGAGGATGTGACTTTTAATTTAAGTCACCGTAAGCATGAGTTGCAGCCCTGTTCCTGGCTTCTTCAAGGCTCATCAACCTCATCTGTGAAATCAAGATCATTTGAGCTTCAGAGATGCTGCATGTATAATCCAAGCACCACACTCCTATCATGGAAGGCAGGCCGCGTGCAGTCCTTTCGTAAATTAAGCTCAAGGCTCTGAAACTAGTGTTGCAAAATGGCAGCCTATGGGTGAGTGCTATTCCAGCTATGTGTTTTATTTGACTTGCACAAGCCTGTTTATTTGAGCCAGCCTTTAAAAATCAGGAAATTTTCCCATAAAAACCCATATTTCTAGTTCCTCTGAACAAAGCCAAACATCTGGGCACACAGGACAGTAATTCCACAGATCAATAGCCAACAGGACCTGCAAGGGATGGGGAGCTGCTAACTCTAGACAGGCAAGCTCACTCTGTGTCCCACAGACCCCAGTTGTCAGCCAGCGTGTGCCTGTACATCTGCCACTTCACTCACATCCACTTCTGGCTCCTGTAGCCCCTGCAGTTTGAGACATCCAGACCCTTGCTTCTCAAAGTGCGGTTTCTGGCCCAGCAGCACCTGGGAGTGTGCTTGAAATGCAGAATCTCAGGTCCTGGCCCAGGATCTGCATCTTAACAGGATCCTGAAGTGATGAGTGTGTGCATGAAGCTTTAAGAAGCTCTGATCCAGAATGCGGGCAGCGATCTGAGGCCAAATCCAGCCAGCTACTTTGGTAAATTAAGTTTTCTAGGAATGCAGCCATGCCCATTGTTTCTGAGTTGTATATGGCTGCTTTCACTTACAATGGCAGAGTTGAGTAGTTGCAACAGGCCTCAAAGCCTAAAATACTGATTCTCTGGCTCTTTACAGGAAAAGTTTGCTGAACTTTGGTCTAGAAGAATGCTCTAAAAAAGATATTTTATTGTCCGTTTCATTGGACGTTCCAAGTACTACAGATACCACAAAGAATAAACATGCAAGAGAGTTTCTGCAGTCTAACCTACTAACTTTCCCGTCCCCAGTTTCTTCTTTATTTGGGGTTTTTAGCGGTCAGCTCTTAGAGAGCCCACAAAGCCATGGAGGTTAGTCGGAGGGCTCTTCTACCCTGGACATCGCCCCTCTCTCTATCTCTCAGCCTTCCAGTCTTTTCCTCTCTTTTCATGTTTTCTTCAGGATTCTTCCTCTTCTTCTGCTTGGTCCTTCAGCTTGGTCTAGTGTCGTCTTGGATGAGTTGGGAAATTAGAATGCTGGGCAGGAGGTGGAGGACAGGAGGGCACCCTCTCAGCGTGGTTTCTGCAATATGAGCAGGGCTTCCACCCTTCCCAGATCCACAGCGCTTCTACACCAAGATTTTGTTTAAAAAAAAAAAGTCTCCTCTGGTATCCCAGCCTTATGTGTACAGACCCCAACAGGCAAAAAGGGAAAAGGAGAATAGAACTGTCCTAAAATGTACGTCAAGCACTTGGTCCATAGAGGGCGCTCAGCAGGTGATAGTGGGTCTTCCTCACCTAAGGCATCTTGTGCTTCTTATCCTGAGGTAGAAGCTCTGTGAAATACTGCAACACATAATCATTTTGGAGCCAAAAAAATGTCTAGAATCATACCGAACTGCCATATGTGGTATGATGAGTTTTAACTAACCAGTCAACAAAGCCTGCTCACCTTCCAAGTGGAAGGCAGCATTTCAGAAGGGGCGTCCCCGCAGACATCCACAGCGACTGGGAATTTCAGGTGGACCCTAGCACTCACTGAGTCTCTGGAGGCGTGTTCCCACACCTGTCCCTGACAGATGAGGGGGCTAGGGCCTCAGAGGCACGTGGCAGCAGGCATGTTTTCACCCAGCCCACTGCCGACTCTTCGCCTGTTCCAATGTGATTCCATTAGGGCAGGACTTCCAGAGACCGGATGTAAGTCCGTGGTGTTTTGGGCCAGTGAAGGGTTTCACAGCCTGTTCTGGAGCTCATAGCCAGCTCTGTAGGGAAATGATCCTTAAAGCAGAGCTGATACCTTCTTGCCACACTCTCCGCTTTCTGTTTGTTTCATCTTTTCCAGAGAAGCACTGGTTGCCGTTTTCGCCTTAATAATCTTTTCGTCTCAGAGAATGGCTCCCCAACCCCTCAGTCATCTCCTCTCCAACCTAATAATTGTAGTTCTTTTCACCTTTCCCCCATTAGTCCGGTTTTTCAACTCTTAAAATCACTACCTTCAAACCATTTCCAAATTCCCGGCATCCCTATGAACCTGCTTTGTTTCTTAAAAATTATATAGAAATTGATTGAGTAAACATATGGACTAATTTACACTCCCACCAACAGTGTAAAAGCGTTCCTATTTCTCCACATCCTCTCCAGCATCTGTTGTCTCCAGATTTTTTAATGATCGCCATTCTAACTGGCGTGAGATGGTATCTCAATGTAGTTTTGATTTGCATTTCTCTAATGACCAGTGATGATGAGCATTTTTTCATATGTTTGTTGGCTTCATGTATGTCTTCTTTTGTAAAGTGTCTGTTCATATCCTTTGCCCACTTTTGAATGGGCTTGTTTGTTTTTTTCTTGTAAATCTGTTTCAGTTTAGAAATTCCATTTGATCCAGCAATCCCATTACTGGGTATATATCCAAAGGACTATAAATCGTTCTACTATAAGGACACATGCATACGAATGTTCATTGCAGCACAGTTTACAATAGCAAAGACCTGGAACCAACCCAAATGCCCATCAATGATAGACTGGACAGGGAAAATGTGGCACATACACACCATGGAATATTATGCAGCCATCAAAAACGATGAGTTCGTGTCCTTTGTAGGGACATGGATGAACCTGGAAACCATCATTCTCAGCAAACTGACACAAGAACAGAAAATCAAACACCGCATGTTCTCACTCATAGGCGGGTGTTGAATAATACAAATACATGGACACAGGGAGGGGAGCATCACACCCTTGGGTCTGTTGGGGGAGAAGGGGAGGGACAGTGGGGGGTGGGGAGTTGGGGAGAGAGAGCATGGGGAGAAATGCCAGATATAGGTGATGGGGAGGAAGGCAGCAAATCACACTGCCATGTGTGTACCTATGCAACAATCTTGCATGTTCTTCACATGTACCCCCAAACCTAAAATGCAATAAAAATATATATTAAAAAAAAAAAAAACATATGGATAGGGCGGCTGTGTAGGTATGAATTAACTCCAACACGCCACAGACTTCACCAAGATTTCTTCTGAAAACAGTGTTCAAAAATGGAGAGTAATGAAAATAGAGAAAATGTTAACTGCATTTTCTCATTTATTTGCTGTTTTGGAGTCAAGGGATGAGGGAGATGGTTAACAAAGACCTACTAATAAAACATAATGGTAAAATTAATAATGATAATAGTATTTGATATGTATAATGTTCAGGGCTCCCAGCTAAGGTTTACACATATTATCTCACTCAGTCCTCCTTATAACCTTGCGAGAAAGTACCATTATGATGCCCATTTTGCAAACAAAGGAACGGAAGATTAAGTAACATATTCAAAGGTATCCTCTGGTAACATATGATGAGTTCCCAAAAATGTTTCTATCTTACTCTCAAAGGAGATAGAATTTTCCACAGAAGCAAGAGAGAATTTGAGAAGCCTATTCAGGGAAGTTTTATTCCCTACTCACCCCCTAGCACCCAGCAATGTGTCTGGCACACAGTAGTTGCTCAGCAAATGTTTGGAATAAACGAATAAACCTCACTGCCCACTTTGAACGTGATGTCAGGGATCAGTGAACAACTTGAGCTGAGATCCAGGTGATAGCACTTAATTCAGACAACCATCACATGACCGATATGGTTTGGCTGTGTCCCCACCCAAATCTCATCTTGAATTGTAGCTCCAGTAATCTCCACATGTTGTGGGAGGGACCCTGTGGGAGGTAATTGAATCATGGGGGCAGGTGTTCCATGCTGTTCTAGTGATAGTGAATAAGTCTCATGAGATCTGATGGTTTTATAAAGGACAGTTCCCCTACACATGCTCTCTTGCCTGCCGCCATGTAAGACGTGGCTTTGCACCTCCTTCACCTTCTGCCATGATTGTGAGGCCTCCTCAGCCAAGTGGAACTGTGAGTCCATTAAGCCTCCTTTCCTTCATAAATTACTCCGTCTCAGGTATGTCTTTATTAGCAGCATGAGAACAAACTAATACGATGACTTAGGAAGGCATTTTCCATTCTGGCTGAGCCATAGGACCACCCAGAGAGCTCTGGAAGGGTGCAGCTTCTCTGGGCCAATCCCAGACATCCTAAACTGGAAACTTTGAGGGGCGGTCTGGGAATCTGTACTCGTTACCAAACCTCGCCAGGTGACTGTGATGCAGAACTGCATTAGTGACACCTTCCTTCCCCTGCTTTATGCCCAAGGAATGGGAACTTTCTAGACCATATTCAGATATGCTCCACTGCTCTCTGGCTTCTGATTAGGTTCAGCCACAATGAGGCACTAGCAGACCAGAAGGTGGGAGAAGAATGGTGTGGAATGTTTATGCCCCAACTTCCTCCGAGCAAGCTACAGGGTGACCATGGCTGGTTCTTCTCCCATAGCTCCTCAGGTGGCCCTCCCTCAGCCACTGCTGCCTCTCCAGGTTCACTTGCTGCTTCTCCCTCCCCCCTTCAGCCCTCCTGGTCAGCCTGGGTGCTTCTCCAGCACCTTTTAGACTTCCCTTACCACTGCCCACACCTCTGAAAACAGTCCCTTCTCTTACCTCTTTCAATCCCCCCTGTTGTAATGTACTGTCTGCTTCCTGCTGAGACCCTGACTGACTATGAAATTATCCTGAAATTGGGTTTTTAAAAACCCATGGGATAGGATATAAAGGAGACCAACATGGACACCTTTCTAGGGAGTTTGCTCATGGGACCATCCTAAGCCCTCTGTCACTCTGTCCTAACAGCAGACAAGGTCTTTCCTGGCTCTGACTGGCAGGGGCAGCCCAGGCTCTTCATTATATTTTGTTCAAGGAAGAAGGGATATCCAAATAATATCTTTTGGAGTTACTGAGCTGTGCCATCAGAAGCCTGTCTTTAAAGAAAACCATTTTCTTCTGAGGTTTCCATGTACAAATTATTAAAAAGCCAATCTGATTGAGGTAGCTCCCTTCACTCACACCCTGCACGTTGGAAGGCCGGGGCAGTGGGTGAAAGAAATGTATGAGCCTTATGGGAATGAGGTTGTGGAGAGAGGCCAGAATTCCCTCCAGAAGGTGAAACTCAGGCTGCAATCACTTCCCCCAAAACCTCAAAGTAAAAACTACTCACAGCCCCAGGCTTTGCCTGTTTTCTGCCCAAGCCCAGTAAATCAACCCTTTCACATACCACCCAGACCAGCCTCTGCCGAAACAGACTCAGCCCTGAAGAAACCCAAGCTAAGAAAGTTCTCTGCAAACCCAGGCTAGTGCTTGCGAACCTTGGCCAACCTTTCCCAAGTCCTTGGCCCAGCATGTGGGTCAGTGCCTGGTTTAGGGTTTCACAGTGGCAGTTTCAAAGCTGTCTCATTATTACTGATGACCGGGGGTCGCTGAGCGCAGTTGTGTTTTATAGCCCACTGAGCAGAGGGCCCCAGGAGCTGTGGAGGACTTGCTGCCTCTGAACTTGTACAAAGCACTGATTTCAAAGGTGGGTGGAGGCCACATGCTTAGCTGAAAGTGATCTAAGTGCACATTGCAAAAGCAGACAACCAGCGCCTATGCATGCACGCAGCAGCCTAAAGATGGGGCAGACACATCCAGTTGTGGCACCCCCTCGTCTATAGCCCTCCGTCATCCCTGAAAAAACTCAAGGAAGTTGTGTGCAACTGCCAGGGATTTGGGGCATGTTTTAGTCACTCAGGACATTATCCGATGCTCTTAGGAAAAACTCCTGTTTCAAATTGGACATATATATATATATATATATATATATATGTTTTTTTTTGTTTTTTTTTTTTGAGACAGAGTCTCCCTCTATCACCAGGCTGGAGTGCAGTGGCACGATCCCGGCTCACTGCAACTTCTGTTTCCCGGTTTCAAGCAATTCTCCTGCCTCGGCCTCCTGAGTAGCTCGGACTCCAGGCATGCACCACCACGCCCAGCTAATTTTTTGTGTGTTTTTAGTAAAGATGGGGTTTCACCACGTTGGTCAGGATGGTCTCGATCTCTTGACCTCATGATCTGCCCGCCTCGGCCTCCCACAGTGCTGGACGTATTTTTTGACTCATTGCCTGGGCCACTTTGGTCGGACTGAAACCTGAGCTTCCATTCTTTACCAAGCCCAATCTCTTTATTATCACCATTCATCCCTCATTTTCTGGGGCCACAGAAGTTCTGAGAAAAATTAGAGTTGGAGGTTTGGGGAGCAGAAGGAATAATATTTATCAAGGAGCCAGAGTTAATCCTTGAACACATTTAACCTTCACTGCAATCTAGAAGGTAATGCGTATCATTACTTTGATTCTTATGGCTAAGAAGACTTCTCAGATTTCTATGCAAAGTCTTTTAGGTAGAAAGAGAGGTCAGGTTTGTCTGACTGAGAGTCAGGGTAAACCACATGCACTGCCCTATTGTGTAGGGGGCAGATAGAGAGACATATCTGTAGCCCACACTTAATTTTATACTCTACTTTTTATTTGCAAAATATGAGAAATGACAAAGAGAAAACAAAATTTATAGACAGTCTCATCAGCTTTTAAGATACAAATAAATTAGGAAGTGGAAGTCATTCTGCTCCTGAAATCCCAAGCCCTCGTTAGTATAAAACAGTTGGGAGGCCTCTGGCTAATGGAAGAGTGCGCACACAGCTTCTGTTGATGTAGGCAAGAGGACATTGATTATTTTACGGAATAGGAAGTCCCAAAGCAGCATGGTTCCAGAGTTGGTTAACTCAGTAACTCATATCAATGAGAACACGGGTTTCTTTTATCTTTCCTCTCTGACATTCTCAATGTGTGGACTTGGTCCCTGGGTTAGCTCTCTTCATGGTTCCAAAATGGCCTTAGTGATTCCAGGTGTCACATTCAGACAAGACAACCTCAGCAGAAGACATGACTCCATTTCTTAAGACAGAGAAACCTTTCCCAGAAGCCCATCAGTAGATCCCCATCGCCTTTCGTTGGCCAAGACCAAGTCACATGCACATTCCTAACCAATCACTAAAAAGGAAATGGGACTACTAGGATTGGTGTAGACTCATCAGGATTTGCCCCAGAGCTGGGAATACTATCTCTTTCCCTCTGGGGTTAATATCTGGGTAAAATTAGGGTTCTGTTAGGAAATCAGAATCAGGCAGTGGGCCCTGGGTAGGCAGTCAATAATAATTGCCAAACACACACACATTTACACATAAAACCACAGGTTACGCCTCTTATTAGTTTGTTCATTATTTCTCAAGACTTTTCACCATGCAAAAAATGTGTGTGTTGTTGCTTTCTTATTAAGAGTGGACTATTGTATTTTTCACTCAATGAGGTTTTTTCATGGTAGAACATACAGGTTTTATTTTTCCTCTATGGGAAAACAGCTCTAATTGAAGAGATAACTTGTCTTTACTAACCATTCCCCTATTGATGGATATTCATGTCATTTCTAGCTTTGAGGTGCTATAAACATAACTTCAGTTAAACACCCTTCCATCTGCATTTTGACCATTGCATCTCATTATTTCTATAGGACAGCCACCTAAGGTACTTTTTCAAAAAATTTTAATCATTTGTACCAATGTACACTTGCATCAGTACTGTTCTAGAGTATCTATTCTGACAATTAAAATTATCATTTTAATTTTTATCAATACATCAGATTTTAAAACTGCTTTTTTAAAAAATATGTTTCTTGAGTAAAGCATATGGCTTTTCACTGTTTATTGGGCATTTGTATTTCATCTGTGAATTTCCCTTTTACTCCTTGTCCTCTCTTTCCCATTGGACCGTTTTTTCTGGCCCCAGGTCCACTGCTGGGCTCAGATCTGGTTCCATTGTTGCTGCACCACCAGCACAGCTCACTGTGGTTGGAGTTTCCCCAGGCAAGCTCCACTCCCAATAAACACTGTAATTCCTTTTACTCCAAAGGAAAGGCATTTTTACCTTGAGTAGAAGCCTTAGGTTTAAAGTATGGACCAACCAGAGCCAGCTTTATTCTGCCAGCTTCATGGTTGTGAAGTGTGAAATGTCCATGCTTCCTCCCATGCTGTTCTTAGGAACTGGTTATGCCACTTTTTGGACAGTCACAGCTTCTTTAACAGAATCTAATACAGATCCTCCAGTTGGCAATAGAGAACAAATCTTCACAGTGAACCCAGAACTGTGGTAACAGTGGACACCTCCACGAGGAAGCAACAGGGACCAGGGACACCTCCCACCACCCCTCCCTGTAGGAGATTGTCCCTTCCTTGAAAAGTCAGACAGGTGTTGATCATGGCGGGGCAGCCAGCAGGTTTCCTCGTACCAGGCTTTGTGGTGCTTGATGCCTCCGTCAGCATCAGATCTGAAGGAAAACCTGAGCCTGAAGATGGAGCTCCTGCCTCCTGGCTTTACCCTATCCTACCTGCCTTTGCCTCTTTCCATCATCACTGAACCCTGGATGGTTTAGAGAAGGGACTCTAGAGTCACATGCCAGTCAGCTATGTGACTTAGGGCAAATTAACTCTCTTTCCTCAGTTTCCTTATCTGAAAAATCAGATAATAATAATACCTACCTCATAGGTTTATGAGTTATTAGAGGTAAAGTACTCAGGACAAAGCCTCGCATGGGGTAAGCCCACTGTAAGCGTTTGATATTGTAATTTTTTATTATTATTATTATTATCCATCAACACACCTTGTTGAGCACTCTCAAGTATAGGCACTGGGAAGATCAAGATGAATTAGTGACTATCTTCACCGTTAAGACGTGCACAGCCTAAGAGGGAAGGTAGGGAGGTGAAGACATGAGTAGGGTGAAGTGCGGCAAGTGTTGTGAAAGCTCCTGGCAGAGTACCTGGGGGACAAGACAGGGTGGCAGTTTACATATCTCCCTTCACTGTTTTAACCTGCTAGCCCAGAGTCAGTGTTCTACTAAACTGAAACTTCATTAGGAACTGAGTCTGAAGAAGAACCTCCTCCATAGCAGAGTTTGAGCTCACTTAAGGTGTCCCAGACGAGCAAGGGGAGTCAGAGTGAGGAACAACCATGTGGCATGAAACAGCCTAGAACATTCTGAGGACAACAAGTTCAGTGAGGCTGACCCATAGGGAGGGGCCCCAGAGGAGGCTGAATGGGGAGATGGTAGGGGTGAATAACAAGACTGGAAGTATGAAAACCAGTTAGAGAACTTTGTGGTGATCAGGGGAGAGCTACTGAGAACCAGAACCGAAGCAGAGCCAGCGAAGAGGGCTAGGGGAGCTGGACAGGTACATCGTTAAAGGAGGTAACCCTGAGAATCGGTCAGGTGCAAGCTGACCCAGGCCTACCTTCAGATCCCAGAGTCCCAGGAGACATGCAGATTAAACTCACTGGGGCCATCATCTATATGGAAGAAAAGGTTTTGCTCGAGAAAAGCAACACTCCGCATCCTACTGGTAAGTTTGCAGGACGCTTAGTTCTTTTATCAAATGTTTTCTCCAAGGAAAAAGAAGTCATTTTATTTTGTGTGTGAAAACGGGATGAGTGTTCACACTCAGGACTACAGAGATGCTCTCACAGTCAGACCCCACTCTTCCCCTGCTGGAGGTATGAAAAAAAAAAAAAAGTATGGCTACAGGCAAAGCAGTGTAGCTCATGAAGTCAGACGTGACTGCATGATCTCAGAACTCATGGTTTTCTAAACTTCCCCTCTGTGTGAGAAGCATCTCAGGATTTCAAAACAAACCCATGCTTCTCCAGCATTGCTTCTGGTGCACTGCAGGAGGCAAAGGAGACATACTCAGTGGCCTGTGTGAGGATTCCCCACCTGTAAGTGCTCCCCCCATCCGTGACACCAGGAAGCACGGAGCAGAAGGCCTGCACGGGGAGCTCACTTCGGCCCCTCCACAATCGGAAGCATCGTGTTCAAAGAGCCTGCAAACATCTCTTTCTGTTTCAAATGTCAAAATTCCCTTCCTCGAAAAATGAAAAACAAGTCCAAATGTATCTCAGTGTATCATCTAACTTTATAAGTGAACAAAGAAGGGAGAGTATTGGATATTATCACGTTTATTTTTTCCTTTTTCATTTGGTTATGAATTTTTAGTTCATAAAGCATTTCACCGTTATAACAATTTTAAACAAACCATTAAATTGTCCTGGGCACTGCCATCATTGGGATATTTTTAAGGCAAATATATTATTGACAGCACTTTTATCATATATTCCAGCCATTCCATTGCTTTCCTAACTGAAATATCTTTCAACAAGTGTGTGCTGTCAAGGTTGCCTGTCTCCTATCCTGTTCCTATATGTTTGATGGTAAAACACACTGGCATTTGTTAAAAGAAACAGTAACGAGGCTGTCCAGCACAAGTTTGAGCCTGCCTTATGCAATATAGATGCTCCTAAAAAGTTGGGGCAAAATTTTTGGTAAGTTGTTTCATATTCAAGTCCTTTTAGGAAATAAAAATCAGTACTAATCTCTTTTTTATATATACATTGAGATTCTGCATGTCAAGTTTCTTTAAATTGAAGTATACCTGTAAGAACCATTTTTAAAATTAGGTAAACATTTATTTATGAATTTATTCAACATATATTTATTGAGTACCAACTGTGTGCCAGACAGGGCCCTGGGAAGCTGAGAGCTACGGTACACAAGCCAAACTCCCTGCCTTCCTGGTGATTGCAGTACAGTCGGATAGTCAGACTAAACAAGTAAATAATTGCACTATAATGCTTTCAGACAGCAAAAGAATGCTCTAAAGAAAAATAATGCAGGAAAAAGTGATAGAAAATTGTCAGGGGAGGTATTTTAGATCTTGTATTCATTTCCTATTGTTGCATAACCAGTGACCACAAACTTAGTGGCTGAAAAAGAAGATACATTTGTTATCTCACTCTATGAATCAGGAATTAAGGCCTGGGTTCCCTGGGTTCCCGGGTTAGGTCTCCCAAGGCTATCATCACAGGATCAGTCAGAGCTGGGGTCTCATCCAAGGCTTGGGGTTCTCTTCCAAACTCGTGGGCTTGCTGGCAGAATTTATTTCTTCGCAACTGAAGGACTCATGGAGGCTGTGCCGCCAAGAGCAGGAGGTGAATGTCTATTACTACTTCTTTCTCATCTAAGGGCTCACGTGATTGGGTCAGGCCCACTCAAGTTAATCTTTCTTTTCACTAACTCAAAGTCAAGTAAATAGTAACCTCATGACAGGGGTTATATCCCCTTGAATCATAGTTTCCACCTGCATCAGGACATTACACCAGTGGGCAGGGATCATAAAGGCCATCTTAGAATATTGCCTACCACAGGCAGGGTGTTCAGGGACAGCTTTTTTATGGGGATGAGATATGAACCAAGATCTAGAAAAAGGCAGAGACTGAGCTACCTAAAACTTTGGCACAAAAGCATACTGGCTTATGCAAAGGCCCTGTGGCAGAAATTGGTGCATTCAACAAATCCAAGGAGGCCGGAATTGGAGGCTAGTGAATGCTGGGAGACAGCATGGAGTGAGAGCAGAGAGGAAGGCAGGCCCAGAACCTTATAGGTCATGTTGATGCCTATGGAAGGCTCTTGCTGGGGAGTGGCAAGATCTGGTTTATATTTCAAAAACCCTCTCTAACTTCTTTGTGAAGAAAGAATTGTAGGGGAAATGTAGAATGGAAGCAAAGAGACTATTAACAAGGCTCTTGCTCAAGTCCAGTCATAATGTAAAGGTAGTTTGAACTATATGGTAGCTATTGAGTTGGACAAAACAAATTCAAGGCAGATTTTGGAGGTAGGGTCAATTAGACATACTTAAAATGTAATGATTTAGGAGCATAGGCCCTGGGTACAAACTTCCTAAGTTCAAATCTTTCATCTACCACATGCCAGCATATGAGCTTGAGCAAGTTATTAAACTTCTCTGAACCTTAATGTCTTCATCTGAAAAATGGGGCTTAGTACCTATCTCGCAGGGTTTTGCAAGCATTAAATGAGATAATAAAGGCAAAGCACTTAACACAGTACTTGGGCACATAATAACCGATATATAAATACCATTTATGCAAATGATATTTATGTATACATAAATGGCTATTGTTATTATATCTATTGATGATGGATTGAACATGTGATATGAGAAAAAAAGAGAAATCAAGGATGTTCTCAAGGGCTTTGGCCCATGTAACTGGGAGCATAGTGGAATGAGGAAGACTGAAGGATGCTTTGGTATCAGCTTTTCTAATAGTCCATAGACAATGCATGCATGGGATGGTAGCAGAAAGGTGGGCTTTACAGATTAGGATCTGAAACCCAGCTTTGCAACAAACTCACTATGAGACCTTGACTAACTAGATATCTAGAAAAGTGTTTCCTCATCTGAAAAACTAATGGATTTGCAGGATAGAATAAGATAAAGCCCATGGGAGCCCCCAGCACACAGTAGGGCCTCAGAAAATGTGTGTGTTACGGTCTGAATGTTTGTGTCCCCCAAAATTCATATGATAAAATTCTAACCCCCAATGTGATGGTGTTAAGAGGTGACGCCTTTGGGAGATACTCAGATCATGAAGGTTGAGCCCTCATGATCGGGATTAGTGCCCCTACAAGGAGAGACATTAGAGGTCTCTCACTCTCCTTCCACCATATGAGGATCAAATGAGAAGTCAGCAGTCTACAACCCAAAAGAGGGCTCTCAACCCAATCACGCTGGCACCCTCATCTCAAATTTATAGACCCAGAACTTTGAGAAATAAAATTCTGTTGTTTATAAGCTATCCAGTCTATTGCACTTTATTATAGTAGTCCAAAGGGACTGAGGCAGTGAGCCTCTCATGCCCCTAAAAAGCACATGGATAGGATAGCAGGAGTATTTCAATTCTTGTTTTACGCTCTGATGTACAATCTGTGGCCTATACACTCACTTATCCCGGGGGTCATTCTGTAATGCAGCAATGCTTTTGGCACTCACTTAAAATAGCCTGGGAAAGTTTTGGGGGCTGTCACCAGAAAGCCACTGAGCAGAAAAGACTTTGGCTTCCACTGTCCATTTGACTACCTGGGATTCTCTCTATGATCTGACAGAAAACAGAAGTAAATGACTCTCTCACCCGGAAAGATGTGGTGAAGTGTTCTACCCCTAATCACCCCAGGACTCTCCCAGCAATGCTGGGATCCTTCCAAATTCACACACTCACACACTGGGACATAGGAAAGAGCAACTGGACCCAAAGAATGAAGAAGGAATGAATTTTCTCATTGCTAACCTAGTCCAATCATTCCTAATTCTTAAGGTAAAATGTTAATTTCTCTTTAATAGTTTTAGGATCAAGTAGTTCTCACAGAACCTAAGAACTGGAAAGAACCTTGGATTAAACTGCCTAGTTGGCCATTGTTTCTCCTTTAAGATCTCAGATTCAAGTTTGAGGGGATCATGGCGGATGGGAGGCAAGACTAGATTGCAGCTCCAGAAAGAGCAGCATCTGGAGGCTCATACTGTGAATTTTAGTTCCAGGTCGACTGCAAGAACAAACCAGCAATTCCAAGAGGTCCCACAGACCCTCTGAAGGAAGCAGACTGCTCCTGCAGGACCTGGGAGACACCCCAAATACTGTGAGTGCCCCAGCTGCAGAAGTGGGAGAGGAAGATCCTCCCTTCCCAAACACACACCCCCACTGGAGAAGCTGAAGGTATGTTTGCAAGAGAAATTTCCAACTTTACCTGGAGCTGAGTCAAGTTAGAGAGCCAAGTGAAATACAGGGGTAGAGGAAGCAGCAGAAAGGCCCTGGGAGCTCACTGGGTCCCCCAGCAGCCCATTCCTGCCTGGCACCACAGGGATCCATCAGGAGGGTGGTCAGAGGAGCTAGGGGGTGAAACTCCGCAGGGAGAGGAATTCTATAGCCGAACTTTGTAACAATTTGAATGGGGCAAGAAGCCTCCTGGCCAGAACTCGGGGGAAGAACTAAAGCCCTTTTCTTTCACAGCTGGAAGGCACTGGACAAGTTTTCAAGCCCCTCTTGCCCTCTGCCTGGAAACAGACTCAGGGCTGTTGGCAGGGCACAGTGGGAGTGAGACCAGCCCTTTGGTTTGTGTGGGAGCTGGGTGAGGCCTGTGACTGCTGGCTTTCCCCCCACTTCCCTGATAACTTGCATGACTCAGCAGAGGCAGCCAAAATCCTAGGTACACAACTCCAGTGACCTGGGAATCTCAACCCCATCCCCCAACAGCAACTGCAGCAAGACTCGCCCAAGGACAGTCTGAACTCACACACAGCGAGCCCCACCCCCCATTCGATGATCCCTCCCTACCCACCCTGGTAGCAGAAGACAGAGGACACATAATCTTGGGAGTTCGAGGGGCCTGCCCACCAGTGGTCCCTCTCCACACTACTACAGCTGATGCTTTCTGGATAGCACCACCTCCTGGCATGAGGCCAACCAGCACAAAAATAAAGCATTAAACCACCAAAGCTAAGACCCTCACGAAGTCCATTACACCCCCCACCACCTGCACCAGAACAGTTGCTGGTATCTACGGCTGAGAGACCCATAAATGGTTCACATCACAGGACTCTGTGCAGACAGCCCTTAGTACCAGCCCAGAGCCAGTAGACTTGCTGGGTGGCTAGACCCAGAGGAGAGACAACAATCACTGCAGTTCAGCTCACAGGAAGCTACATCCATAGGAAAAGGGGGAGAGTACTACATCAAGGGAACACCATGTGGGACAAAAGAATCTGAGCAACAGTCTTCAGCCCTAGGCATTTCCTCTGACAGATCCTACGCAAATGAGAAGGAACCAGAAAACCAACTCTGGTAATATGACAGAACAAGACTCTTCAACACCCCCAAAAAATCACACTAGTTCACCAGCAATGAATCCAAACTGAGAAAAAACTTCTCATTTACCTGAAAAAGAATTCAGGAGGTTAGTTATTAAGCTAATCAGGGAGAAACCAGAGAAAGGTGAAGTCCAATGCAAGGAAATCCAAAAAATGATACGAGAAGTGAAGGGAGAAATATTCAGTGAAATAGATAGCTTAAAGAAAAAACAACCAAAAA
Organism: Ateles fusciceps; assembly: GCA_036589455.1. Taxonomy (NCBI): domain Eukaryota; kingdom Metazoa; phylum Chordata; class Mammalia; order Primates; family Atelidae; genus Ateles; species Ateles fusciceps. The sequence goes on along the minus strand of JAZHEH010002789.1, from coordinate 4,924,917 downwards.
TTCAGGAAACTTTGGACACACTTTTAGAAATGTGAAATGCCTCTGGAAAGTCTCAGCAATAGAATCGAACAAGTAGAAGAAAGAAATTCAGAGCTCGAAGACAAGATCTTCCAATTAACCCAATCCAACAAAGACAAAGAAAAAAGAATAAGAAAATAGAGCAATGCCTCCAAGAAGTCTGGGATTATGGTAAATGAACAAACCTAAGAATAATCAGTGTTCCTAAGGAAGAAGAGAATTCTAAAAGCTTGGAAAACATATTTGGTGGAATAATTGAAGAAAATTTATTCAGCATAGCTAAAGACCTAGACATACAAATACAAGAAGCACAAAGAACACCTTGGAAATTCATTGCATCTTCACTCAGGCACATTGTCATCAGGTTACCCAAAGTTAAGACAAAGGAAAGAATCTTAAGTGCTGTGAGACAGAAGCACCAGGTAATCTATAAAGGAAAACCTATCAGATTAACAGCATATTTCTCAGCAGAAGCCTACAAGCTAGAAGGGATTGGGGCCTTATCTTCAGCCTCCTCAAACAAAACAATTATCTTCCAAGAATTTTGTATCCAGCAAAACTAAGCATCATATATGAAGGAAAGATATAGTCATTTTCAGACAAACTAATGCTGAGAGAATTCACCATTACCAAGCCACCACCATAAGAACTGCTAAAAGGAGCTCTAAATCTTGAAACAAGTCCTGGAAACACATCAAAACAAAACCTCTTTAAAGCATAAATCACATAAGCCCTATAAAACAAAAATACAAGCTAAAAAGCAAAAGCAAAAAACAAACAAAAAAATACCAAAGTACACAGGCAACAAAGAGCACAATGAATTCGATGGTACCTCACATTTCAATACTAACATTGAGTGTAAATGCCCTAAATGCCCCACTTAAAAGATACAGTACTGCAGAATGGATAAGAACTCACCAACCAACTATATGCTGCCTTCAGGAGACTCACCTAACACATATGGACTCACATAGACTTAAAGTAAAGGGGTGGAAAAAGGCATTTCATGCAAATGGACACCAAAAGCGAGCAGGGGTAGCTATTCTTATATCAGATAAAACAAACTTTGAAGGAACAATGATTAAAAGAGACAAAAAGTGACACTATATAATGGTAAAAGACCTTGTCTAACAGGAAAATATCACAATCCTAAACATATAGGCACCTAACACTGGAGCTCCCAAATTTATATATAAAACAACTACTAATGAACCTAAGAAATGAGAGAGACAGCAATACAATAATAGCGGGAGACTTCAATACTCCACTGACAACATTAGACAGGTCATCAAGACAGAAAGTCAACAAAGAAACAATGGGTATAGTTTTATACCTTGGAACAAATTGACTTAACAGATGTATACAGAACATTTCATCCAACAACTGCAGAACACACGTTCTATTCAACAGCGCATGAAAGTTTCTCCAAGATAGACCATATGATAGACCATAAAATGAGCCTCAATAAATTTAAGAAAATTGAAATTATATCAAGCACTGTCTCAGACCACAGTGGACTAAACTGGAAATCAACTCCAAAAGTAATCTTCAAAGCCATGCAAATATGTGGAAATTAAATAACCTACTCCTGAAAGAGCATGGGGTCAAAAACAAAATCAAGATGGAAATTTAAAAATTCTTTGAACTGAATGACAACAATGACACAACCTATCAAAACCTCTGGGATACAGCAAAGGCAGTGCTAAAAGGAAAGTTCATAGCCCTACATGCCTACATCAAAAAGTCTGAAAGAGCACAAACAGACAAACTAAGGTCACACCTTAAGTAACTAAAGAAACAAGAACAAACCAAACCCAAACTTAGCAGAAGAAAGGAAATAACCAAGATCAGAGCAGTACTAAACAAAACTGAAACAAACAAAAAATACAAAAGATAAATGAAACAAAAAGCTGGTTCTTTGAAAAGATAAATAAAATTGACAGACCATTATTAGCAAGATTAACTAAGAAGAGAGAAAATACTAATAACCTCACTAAGAAATGAAACAATAGATATTGCAACTGACACCACTGAAATACAAAAGATTATTCAAGGCTACTATGCACATTTTTACACACGTAAACTAGAAAACCTAGAAGAGATGGATAAATTCCTGGAAAAAATATAACCTTCTTAGCTTAAATCAGGAAGAATTAGATATCCTGAACAAACCAATAACAAACAGCAAGATTGAAATGGTAATTCAAAAATTACCACTACCACCACCAAAAAAATCCAGGACCAGGCAGATTCACTGCAGAATTCTACCAGACTTTCAAAGAAGAATTGGTACCCATCCTTTGACACTATTCCACAAGATACAGAAAGAAGGAACTCTCTCTACTCATTCTATGAAGACAATATCACCCTAATACCAAAACCACATAAACAGAATTAAAAACAAAAATCACACGATCATCTCAATAGATGTAGAAAAAGCATTCAAAAAAATCCCGCATCCTTTTTGATTAAAACTCTCAGCAAAATGGCATACAAGGGACATATTTTAATGTAATAAAAGCCATCTATGACAAACCCACAGCCAACATAATACTGAATGGGGAAAAGTTGAAATCATTCCTTATGAGAACTGGAACAAGACAAGAATGCCCACTCTCACCACTCATCTTTAACATAGTACTGGAGGTCCTCGCCAGAGCAATCAGACAACAGAAAGAAATAAAGGGCATCCAAATCAGTAAAGAGAAAGTCAAACTGTCACTGTTTGCTAATGACATGATTGTTTATCTTGAAAACCCTAAGGACTCTTCCAGAAAGCTCCTGGAACTGATAAAAGAATTCAGTTCTTTTATCAGTTAAGGTTTCCAGATACAAGATTAATGTACACAAACCAGTAGCTTTTCCATACACCAACAGCGACCAAGCCGAGAATCAAATCAAGAACTCAACCCCATTTACAATAGCTGCAATAAAATAAAATAAAATATACTACTTAAGAATATACCTAACAAAGAATTTGAAAGACATCTACAAGGAAAACTACAAAACACTCCTGAAAGAAATCATAGATGACCCAAATAAAAGGAAAGACATCCCATGCTCATGGATAGGTAGAACCAACATTGTGAAAATGACCATACTGCCAAAAGCAATCTACAAATTCAATGCAATCCCCATTAAAATACCACTGTCATTCTTCACAGAATTAGAAAAAACAATTCTAAAATTCATATGAAACCAAAAAATAGCCCACATTCCAAAGCAAGACAAAGCAAAAGGAACAAATCTGGAGGCATCACTATCTGATTTCAACCTTTACTATAAGCCCATACTCACCAAAATAGAATGGTACTGGTATAAAAACAGACACATAAACCAATGGCACAGAATAGAAAACCCAGAAATAAGCCCAAATACTTACAGCCAACTGATCTTCAACAAAGCAAACAGAAACATAAAGTGGGGAAAGGACGCCCCTTTTCAACAAATGTTGCTGGGATAATTGGAAAGCCACATGTAGGAGAATGAAACTGGATCCTCATATCTCACCTTGTACAAAAATCAACTCAAGATGGTTAAAGACAAACCTAAGACCTGAAATGATAAAAATTCTAGAAGATAACCAAAAAACCCTTCTAGACATTGGCTTAGGCAAGGATTTCGTAACCAAGAACCCAAAAGCAAATGCAATAAAAACAAAAATAAATGGCTGGAACCTAATTAAACTAAAGAGCTTTTGCATAGCAAAAGGAACAGTCAGCGGAGTAAACAGACAACCCACAGAATGGGAGAAAATCTTCACAATCTATACATCTGACATAGGACTAATATCCAAAATCTACAATGAACTCACTCATATCAATAAGAAAAAAAATCCCATCAGAAAGTGAGCTAAGGATGTGAATAGACAATTCTCAAAAGAAGATATACCAATGGCCAACAAACACATGAAAAAATGCTCAACATCACTAATGATCAGGAAAATGCAAATCAAAACCACAATGTGATACCACCTTACTCCTGCAAGAATGGCCATAATTTAAAAAATCAAAAAACAGATGTTGGCATGGATGCAGCAAACAGGGAACAACACTTCCACACTGCTCGTAGGAATGTAAACTAGTACAGCCACCATGGAAAACCGTGTGGAGATTCCTTAAAGAACTAAAATTAGAACTACCATTTGATCAAGCAATCCCACTACTGGGCATCTACCCAGAGGAAAAGAAGTCATTATTTGAAAAAGACACTTGCACATGCATGTTTATAGCAGCACAATTCACAATCGCAAAATTGTAGAACCAACCCAAATGCCCATCAGTCAACAAGTGGATAGAGAAACTGTGGTGTGTGTGTGTATATATATGTATATATATATATCTCACATATTATTTGTAGTGACCTGGATGAGGTTGGAGACTGATATCTAAGTGAAGTAACTCAAAAGTGGAAAACCAAACATAGTATGTTCTCACTGATATGTGGGAGCTAAGCTATGAGAACACAAAGGCATAAGAATGATACAATGGACTTTGGGACTTGTGGGGAAGGGTGAGAGGGGAGCAAGGGATAAGAGACTACAAATATGATGCAGTGTATATTCCTTGGGTGATGGGTGCACCAAAATCTCACAAATCACCACTAAAGAACTTACTCATGTAACCAAATACCATCTGTACCCCAATAGCTTATGAAAAAATAAAATTAAAATAAACAAATAAATTTTTTTAAAACCTCAGATTCCTAAGATCAGCTCTCCAGGGAAACCTACCCTAACTCCCCTAGACTAGCTCAGAACTCTTGTGTAATCTCAGGGTTCCCTGTAATGTGTCTTCATGGTCCTTCTCACAGTTCATAATTATTGCTTAAAGTCTGTGTCCCCTCCTAAGCTATAAGCTTTGTGTAAACAGAGACAATATCAGTTTGTCTCACCACCTTATCACTAGTGACTTACTGTCTTGGTCTATTTGTGCTGCTATAACAAAATGTCTTAGACTGGGCAATTTACAAACAACAGAAATTTGTTGTTCACAGTTCTAGAAGCTGGGAGGTCCAAGATCAAAGTGGCAGCAGATTCAGTGTCTGATAAGGGCCTGTTTCTCATAAATGACACCTTCTATATGTCTACACATGACAGAAGGAAGAGGCAGCACCAACTATTTCCCAGGTCCTGGGCAAGGCAATGGAAATATGGTGGTTTGCAAGATATGATCCTTGCCACTTAGGGTTTTACGAGTAATATGATTGTTAACATTCACACCAATGGTGAACTGAGGTCGGATACTGGTGGAAGGGAATGTGCTGGCATTTCCATATCTCAGACTTTGAAGAGGTTTTGAGGAAATATAAGGATTTCAGAATTGGATGGCTGTTGCTGGACATTATTGACAGTTTGCTTCCCAGCAGGAGTCCCATTAAACTTGAAGCTGCAAGAACCTCCTAGTCACTTCAGGCTTCTGGAGACAAGAGGTCTACAGGCAAGAAGGGAAGTAACCCATCCTAACAGGGGTAAATGGCCCTAATCAGGCCCCTATGAGGCAGGGCTGCTGTCACATAATCTCTTTGAACTTGGGTTTTGTGAGTGAAGTCTGCTAGGACCTTGGAGCACACATGTGGGCAGAGGAGACAGGCACAGTATGAGTACCTGCTGTCCCTTGCCCTCCCCTTCACATAGAATATTTGCCCCGTGGCAGAGAATTTTAGCAAACGCATGGGCAAGACTCAAAGTGAGTACAAGGTAAGTGTGTTATGTCTACAAATTAAGTGATAGACTGGGGGTGGTGAGAAAGGGGCTGTGCTGAGAGCCCTGAGAGGCTTTGTCCTCATTTGAACTAGAATTTGCTTCAAACACAGAAAGAGGGCAATGGCATTCTAAGAAATACAAACAACCTTTCTTGCTGTTGTTACTTCCCTTTATTAGTCAACCACTCATTTTCATACTGAATAAACTAGCTTCCTCTTTACTCTGTGGATTCACCCTGAATTCTTTCTTGTGCAAGATCCAAGAGCCCTCTCTTGGGTTCTGGATTGGGACCCCTTTCCGGTAACAAGAAGACATCAGAAACTCAATAATATCGTACCATCACTGAGTCAAAATCCTCTGCCCCAAAACTCAAGTGAATCCATGATGAACCCCTGGCCAAACTCACCAGTTGAAAAGTTCATGTGAACTTTGGGGTTTTGTGCAAAACGTGTAATCAGGCCAGGTTTCAGGTTCCATAACAAAAGTTCTTCCCAGACTGGTGACCGCAAGCCAGTCTGACATTTGTAAGTGCATTTCCATGGAAAAAGAAGGCACTGCTTAATTGCATTAGGAGAATAGTACCACATTCCGTGGGAGAACATTGACATGCTTTGACAAGCATGAGGAAAACGTACTCCTCTCCGTGCTGTGTCCATTTTCTTTGGGGTCATGGCCATTACCGTGGAGATGGCATGCAAAGAAGAACTAGAGTTTATTCCCCGAATGAAAACCAAATTGGCAGTTCTTTCTTAGTAATGATCACAGCAACCGCCCAGCATGCCGCTACCAAACCATCCTACTTTCTTCCAGCCACAAGGACTGTAATTCTGTTCTGCACAATGCCCTTCTGGCTTTAGAGCTCCCACAAATGAAAAGGGTGCTAAATGAGGAGACAGTCTCTGGTTGCAGAGAAAGAGCAAATAGGTAGAAATAACACATATTGCTGATTCAGTGTTGTTTGTTAGCCAGAAAAATAGAGAAAGGATGTGGAATGAAATCCTTCAAAGACAGTCTTTCAAAGAACAAATGACTCTGGGGAAAGTGTTTTAGGAAGGAAGTCGAAAATTATAGATGTTTCCAACAGGAAAATTGTATAAATGGACATTTCCTAGAAGGGGAGTGTTTAACGGTGCTTCATGAAAGCTAAGAACCGTATTTCTGTAACAAGGATAATATTTTGCAAATATTATACTTCTAACTTTTCAGTTTCCTCTTAAATCACCTTCCCCTGCCGTCTTCCACCTCCAAGGCTGAGGCACGAGGCTTACAGCCCCAGGGATACTGCCTAGAACAAAGAGGCCATTGATCAGTTTGAATCTCAAAGCTGACTTTCTTGACCTCTAAGCAAGAAAATAGTCTTCAAAGCCAGGCATTGTTGAGAAGGAAAGGGATTTTCTAAATTCCTTTAGCTCCCATTAGTATATCAAGAGCCATACCTGGTGGAATAGATCATAGAGATTTGCTATATGCCATCAGGACAGGATGTGGAGGAATGGAAAGCTGGCTGCTTTCAGCCTGAGGGACTGGATGAAGAAGACAGAGGGCAGGGGAGTCAAGGGGAGCCAGTTAGGTCCCCAGTTCTTCTCTCCAGTCCTGTGTCGTGGAAAGGCGGGCATGTTAAATAGACTGAGGGGGAAGGCTGCAAATGTCAGCAGACTAGTGAAGCACTTCTTGTCATGCATATCTGGGGGATTCTAGTGGAAGGCTATCAGCCTTAAGGAGAAGTCCTGTGAGTGGTCACTGCTGGCATGGTGCGAGGCAATGGGGCAACAGTGGAGGCAGAAGGAAGCTGGCACGTGAGCCCAGAACGATGGTCCTAGGTCCCTACTGCCCTAGGGATGACACACTGGGGATCTAGAGTACAGAGTACAGAGACGTGGAGGTGCTCAAAAGACTGATGGGATGGTTGAAACCCACGGTCCAAATGAAGAGGCCAGAAGCAGCCCTCAGATCAGAAAACATGGTCAGGTAGACAGTGATTACCAGTACAGGAAGCAGGCTAGACTAGCCACTTTGCAGCAAAGACTGGCAAGAATCTGGAGGATCTCACATGATCCCCTTTCTCCTTCTACCAAATAATAGCGGAGCCTCCTTAACCACCGCGAAATCACCTTGGGAGGGAGAATGAGCTTTATCTAAAGAGGAGATTTCTAAAAGGGAACATTTAAACCAGCCTTGGGAAAGGATTGAACATCTAATAAATAAACTATTTAAATTAAAATAAGAACATTTAACTTGGAGGAGACTGCTATAGTGTTAATTGGCAGGTAGGGGAGTGTCCAAAGAAGATCAGCCCAGCTTTAGGAAACACAGCAACTATGCAGTATTGTACCTCTGAGTGAGTGTGAGGGAATTTGCCACTCGGCTACGTCTTTATTCCTCACTGCTCCTTACCATTCTATTGCATGTGCACATGTCGACTTTCTTTAAGTCAAAGCAAATTTGGTGTTTGGAAGTGTCCTCCGGGAAGCCCAGGGGCACAAGAAACTTGCTTTAAAGTCCCAAAAAGGCAATAGCAATTTGAAGTTTGCAAGATATCCTCTTGAGAAGTCCTCAATGCTCACATCACTAGAATTAAAATCAAAGCTGCTGGGAAGACTTGCTGAGCCCCAGTGTGCTCCGTGTGAAAGTGGAAGTCAGCGTTCTTCTGGGGGGAGGACAGTGTTGCCAGCTGTTGGGAGGAAATGAAAGATGTGGACTGAAAATCACAAGAGCCTCTCTCCTTTATAGTCTCCATCGAACCCATGATGTGGTGAAACAAACTAGACAAACTCAGGTTTGCACAAGAACAAAGAATAAACTTAGTGGGGAGAGGTAGCTAGCAACAGTTGCTGAGTGTGGCTCCATTTACATCCACTTCTATCTATTCCACCACCCTCTACCCCCAAGTTGTGCAGGGCATTGCTTAGCAGACACATATGTATGTGGCCCAGGCATTACCCAAGGACCCTTTCAAGGACATCGGAAAGCTAAACTTCAAGAGCAAAGCTATAACCTGGGCAACAGAATGAGACTCTGTCAAAAAAAAAAGGGGGGCCGCAAAGCTGAATCTGGGGGACAGAGTCAGAAAAACAGTTGTATGACTCAAGTCAGCTCCAGCATGATAAACTGTTGCTGAAAGCCTACTCTGTGGTCACTGATGATTTTTATGGAGCTACCCATACTTAGAAGCCGCTCTACCCTGGCTCTGCCAACCTTCATTGATTTTCAGAAGAGCTTCTGAAAATCATGCCCAGTTCTCGAGAAGCTCAACTTCTTACAAAAAACATGGAGCACTGGAAAAATTCATTCTCAAGGTGATTGGCTGACTTGAGCACTGAGGATTAAAGTATGACCAGTCTGTTTTCTTGCTGAACATCAGGTGTTCCACAGCACAGAAACATTCAGAATAATGGTTCTCTTCCTTTTCAGCAGTGTGCCACCAGATTTCTATCTTAGTGTAAAATGTATTCCCTGGTAAAACAGGGACACATTCTGTTCAGGTGATGTCCTTCAGGTGGAGGTAAGCTGAGCCAGCCCTGCACAAGGGTGGAGCGGGGTCTCCTGCATGTGAGAATGTGTAAGAGGTGAGGTCGAAGAAGAAGCTGGTGCCCAGGGCACAGGGTGTTCGCTGGGACATGTGAGACCCCTCCTCAGGAGAGTAGAACAGCGTGCGACCCAGGCAGTCAACAAGTCTATTCCAAGGCAACTCAGCACCGTCAGGCAGGCAAGTGAATAGTCAAATATCTGTGGATATAACTTAACTCCGTCACATGTGCCACCAAAAATTCAGATTCAAGGAGCACAGACAGCAAAAGAGAGAGAACCATAGTTTCAGTAAAGTACATTCTTGAGGAAGAAAGTCATGCCTCAAGAAAGTCATGCCACATACTTCATTGGCATAGGCTGACATACATTAATTCAACTCCCATCTTTGTGCTGGAAGGCATATCAGAAATCATCTAGTTCCATCCATTCATGCTTCTATATACATTGATTTTTATATACATGGACTATGCCAAAATAAGATGCAATCCCCCGGCTTCAATGCACTCTCACTTAAGATGATATTGTATATTCTATGTCACAGAGTTATAGATTCTCTCATTGAAAGTGGCTAAAATATTCACCACATCCAACTCCCCCACATCTGATAAAAGAACTCCAACCAAAACGTTGTCATCAGTTGGTCCTTCAACACTTATAACTCAAGCACATCCAGTGAGCAGAAACTACATCCTAAGGCAACCCACTCTACCTTTGAAATTGTGGCTATAAATTACCAAATTACCCTTGGAAATTTCTCATGCTGGATTTTTGGTTAATTATTTGTCATTAGGAACCCTGGACATTAGCTATCTATTTTTAAACTCTTCTCTGCAAGATATTATATGTGCATAGGTAAATGCACATACTTAAACATAGAATCAGCTACTATAGCACTTTCCAAGTTAATAGGATTAATCAGAAATAGATTACACTATTTCATGTTCATACACACACAGACACACACACAAGCACACACATGCACATATATTGTCACTCCAGTGCTTAAATTGTCATCAAGAATGGTTTATTTATTCAACCATTCACCGCTCTTTTCTTTGGAAATTATTAACAGACCCGAAAAAGTTTTTTTTGTGTGTGTTCTTTAAAAAAAAAAAGCTCACCAATTTGCCTTGAGGCAGAAAAAAATGAATGCAATTTATCATTTTGCCAAAATAAGTAAACCTTGATGAGCTGAGCACCCATCAATTTCATAAATAAGTTAATAATGGGAATGTCAGCATCAGAACCACCCATTCATTGTCTGGATATCACATAGGTAAACACAGCCAGTTCGCAGACTCTCACCTCAGCATATATCCAAATCATTTTTATGAGTTACACTGTGAGACAAATGATTACAAGTTTCATTGTTATTTTTTAAATATTAAATACTTTTTTTTCCTACCATATTTCCTTGTTGCACACACTCTAAGACACATCATGTTAATACCACCTTTTGGTGTGCACTGATACATCTAATGCGCATGTCAACTGTAAAACGTCTCAATTTCAGAAATGGCGAGGAGCAGGTGGGGAGCATCCATTACAGTTACGGAAATACACTGTTGTTTCTTTTTCTGAAATGGGGTCTCACTCTGTAGCCCAGGCTGGAGTGCAGTGGTGCGATCTCGACTCACTGCAACCTCCACCTCCTGGGTTCAAGTGATTCTCCTACCTCAGCTTACTGAGTATCTGGAATTACAGGCACCCGTCACCACACCCGGCTAATTTTTGTATTTTTAGTAGAGACAGGTTTTCACCATGTTTGCCAGGCTGGTTTCAAACTCCTCACTTCAGGTGATCCACCCGTTTTAGTCTCCCGAAGTGCTGGGATTACAGGCATGAGCCGCCACGCCCAGCCCGGAAATGCATTGTTTACCTGCCTGAGCATCACAAAAATAACATGCAAGGGATTTTTTCAGCTGAACCACTGCAAAGAGGGATGGGCTTGGTTGGGTTTGTTAGGTGTGACGGTGTCCTATAACTTAACCCATCCCCTCCAGATGTGCTCTGGGATTCCCCTGTCTTCAGGAAGGCTGTGCTTTCACCTTTGTTAGTGTCTTCTCCTGGGCACATTTAATTCTTCAGCTTTGAAGTTTGGCAGTGGTGCTCAGTGTTTTCTAGCCAACTGAAAAACCAGGGCCAGCTCTAATCTGAAGGCTTCTAGTTTGGTTTTTTTTTTAAGCTCCAAAGCTGGTACATCCAAAAACCAGTTGCATCATGAGAAAGGCAGTCCATGAATTATGGACATAAATAGTATTGGGGACGATTGACCTTCACACAGACAAATAAATAAGTGATAACTGTGAGGCAAACAAGAGCATGTAGATAAATAAGTGATAATCTCAAGAAAACTTTTCTTCCCTCTAAACTATCAACCCCCAAACTTAGGAGTTCTTCCTTTCTTTCACCGGAGAGCTGTGAGTAATTCCTCCGTAGACCGTCATGTGCCGAAGCTGTTGGTCCCTAATGAAACTGAGGCCACCATGTCACATCTCTCAAGCTGCTTTTGTGCACATTGGCACAGTTTTGTGGAGAGTGATGAGCACACTTTTTCTCTTTATGGAAAAGCTGTCGTGGGCTGAGCCTGGGGATGGAGAGAGGGACTAGGGGGATTGGGGAGGGGTCCCTTTTCCCCAGAATAAGCTTTGCAAGATGTTAGTGTAAATCCTGGGAAGAAATTAAGAGCAGGTCAGAAGCTCTTCAGGTCACTATGTTTGCCCATTCACTGGCAGTCCCTTCCTCAGCTTTGTTCAGCTAATTAATCCCCCCCAGACACTTATATTCACCACATGCAAATTATCACAGAAGGGTGCTTTTTTTTTTCCCCCTGCTATTTTTTTCTAAACATTCACTTGAATTATACTCTTCTGACATCAGCTTCCAGCCCCACTGAGGGGTTTCCAACAGCCTAATAACAAACAGATTAGAGGCCAGAGGAGCGTGTACTCCTCGAGTTCCCCTCTGGGTCCAGCTGCGAGCTGCAAGCCTGTGCCACGATTACCGGCAAAGGCAGCCCAGGCCACAGCTCCAACTCTGATGTTCAAATGGAAACTCGGTGTGAAGGCCTCTGGGGGATTCGAGAACACTGACTTTGTTGCCCATCAGAAATGGATAATATTCCCTGTTCTGTTCCTGCTGGGATCAGTTCCAAGTTGGAAAGCGGCCTCCTCTCCTAATTCAAGCTGGGGCCAGGGTAGAGCAAGCCTTCTCAGATATTATAAGCCAGTGTGAGCTCAAAGGAATTCACCGCTCAAGGCCAAATAGCTTCAAAGCTAATAATCCTCCAGAGTCGGCGTGAGAGTGCTACAACTGTCAATGTCAACCCACACCATGCGAGGTGAGAGCGCAACTTCAATAATGACATCATGGAGGAGAGGGCAGAGGGCAGCTGCTGCGCAGGGAAGTGCCTGGGCCCTTCAGATCTTTGAAACCTGCAAGGATTTATCTGGACTAACATGTCTCCATGTAGCCATCGCAGTTTTAGGCTACTCTGATTAAGGATTTAGTGTATTCAAAGGGTTTCGGCGGTGCAAGATGACACTTCTTCGGGAGCTCTATTGGATTCCATTATCTTCTCCTCTCTTCTCCGAATGTATCCCTTCCCCAGCTGGGGCCCCCTCCTCCCTGTCACGTCCCCTACCAGGCCTCCAGACAGGCCTCCTCACACAAGCCGCTGGCTCAGCTTGGGGTCTGTACCACCCCCCGCGCCTCCCCCGTCTTGTTCATGCCTGGGTTTGATTGTCAGACAGGCTCGGCCGCACTTATGCACTTGAGTGTCAGGATGCAGACCCCAGCAGACTTGAACAAATTCCTCCAGGACTCCCCTGGGCCCTGCATAACTTCTTTAGCCAGCTCAGCGGTGGAAGGAACGCAGGTTCCTGTTAGAAGACACCCAGAGATATATACAGTCACGGTCACAGTTCAAAAGAATAAACTTCACAGAATCCTAGGGGAGGGAAGAGAGGGAGATCGTACAGCTCAGGGCAGGAGTAGAAGGTCAGGGAGGAATTTTCCCTCCACCCCTAAAGCCCATGAGGACAAGGCGATTCAGCTTTGCAGTTGGTTGCAGTCCATGAATGATGCTAACAAGAGCTCGTCACACAGTGTGAGTCTATCTGCCAGGCACTGCGGTGACTGCAGGGAAGCCTGAGCTACAGAAGGCTCCTCTGGGATGGGAAGCTGCCCTGAAGATGCTGGCAGCAGAGCAGAAGATGTGTGCTCCACTGCGGCAGGCATGCCTTGTGCCCTCCCAAGGAGGAAGGAGGGGTCAGCCTGGTCAAAGTTGGAAGCCCTGGAGTGCAGTGACAAGAACACGGCATCCTAATCAGACATCCCTGAATGTCAGTGCTGGTCTGGCTAGCTGTGTGCTCTTGACAAGAGCTTTCACCTCTCCCCAACCACCATGCTTTTCTAAAACACAGAGACAGTGCCCAGCGTCAGGGTTATGTGAAGACAGAATAAAACAATGCAGGTAAATGACAGCACAGTATCTGGCCCCGGTGTGTGTTCAATAAACGAACGCTGTTATTATCATCACTATCGCTATAATTCAGACAGCAGTTTTCTCCTACTCCTGAAACAGTTAAAAATATTGGAACTTGAGAGACACATAAAAACACTTTAAAGGGAAGAAATATAAACTTCTATGGGTTCAAACATGCACAGTCCCCCATAATGGTTAATGTAAACGCGCTTCCAGATTGAACACTGCAAGTGTGGTCTACAGGCACGACTCTGGAATGCTGTTGATGGACTTCCACTCGGGAATAGCCACAAAAAGGCTGGGACATATTATTGAATTAATCAATATCTGTCGTGGTCAACCCTAGGTTTTTTTTCTCCTTTGTTTCAAATTTTGGTTTCATATCAAACTCATTAAAGTATAATTTACACACAATAAAGTGCACGCATTTTAGGTCCGCAGTTTTGGTGAGTTTTGGCCAACATGTTCACCCATATAGCCACCAGGGCGATCGATCTAATGAACATTACCTGCACACCAAGAAGTTCCCTTGTAGCCCTTCCCTGTCAACGCTCGCCCCACCCTCTGCCCTCTGCAACCACTGTTCTGCTTTCTGTCACTATAGATTAGATTTGCCTGTTCTTCTTCTTCAAATAAATGGAATCAAACAGTGTGATTTCTTCTGTGTCTGGCTTTTTTTGCTCAGCATAATGTTATTAAGATTCATTACTGTTGCAAGCATCGGGCTTTATTCTTTTCATTGTATGGATATACCACATGTTGCTTATCCATTCACCTATTGACGGACAAGCAGATTGTTCCCATTTGGGGATTATTATAAATAAAGCTTCTATAAACATGCATTTCATGTGTTTTTATTTCTGTTGGATAAATATGTAGAAGTGCAATTTCTGCAATTTTAAAAGAAACTGCCAAGTAATTCTCCGAGGTGGCTGTGCTACATCACACACACACACGCATGTCCATCCCGCTGGGATGTGGCTCCACGTCCTGGCCAAGAGAAGCAGGGTGCCAAGGGAGGGGGCTGTGGGAGAGGTCTGCCCTAGCTGGGGAGGAATATCTTATCACTGACATTGTTTAGAATTGCCGATGCATGGTGATAATAAAAAGCAGATTGGCTTTGTGGTTTCACTATTGTTTGAAAATTCTCTGCAGAGAACACACCCCCTTCTTCAGCCTGCTTGCCTTGCCCCACCCTGGACACACCACTTCTCGCCCACAGTTGGTCAACAGCTTTAAACATGAGTTGCCTTAGTGTCTGTACAGTGTTATGCTACTGTGGCTTGAATTTGCCTTTCCCTGGCAACTGATGAAGTTGGACTTATTGGCCACTGGTATATCCTCTTCTGTGAGGTGTCCGCTCAAATCTTTTGCGTATTTCTAATTGGGCTCTTTGTCTTCTTTTTGTGTTGTAAGAGTTATGCATCGTGTCCTGGATAGGAGTGCTTTATCAGGTGTGTGTCACAAGTATTATCTCTCTTCCCAGCACATAGCTCTTGACACTTTCCCCCTCTAGCATCCTGCTCCTCCAACCTTAAGGACCTGAATAGACCCTGGAGTTTTGCCTCAACATACCGGTTCACTAAGTATGTTTGATTGCAGCTACATGAGCGGCAGGAGTCACGGGTTGCATGATGCCCCTCATTCAAGGAGGCACTGTTTTTTGTTCTTCCTACTGTGGTTCTTGCTGCTGCTGTTATTACCCCAATTCTAGACTCCAGTTTGAAGCAAGAAGTGCTGTCTCCTGGTCCGCATCTGCCAGGAATACTTCCCCAACTTCCAGTCCTTTCCACCACAACCCCATTGCACCTGAGCACCTCAGATGGGCTTTCCCAGGGTTTCGCGGCTGAAAGTTCCACTCTGGCCCTTCACCATACTTCATAGGAAAGGGCCCAGTGCTGGGCTTTATCCTTCTCGAGCACATTCCACCAGCTTTCCTTTCACAGCTCCCACTCCGTGGATTTACTTGTCTACTTCTTCATATCTGTCCATGAACCTGGAACCTCAGTTGGGCCATTTGGAAGCCACCATACCCCTTCCCCATGGATCCATCAGGGGCTGGTTTTTCCAAAGGTCTGAGGACTTCAGCATCTTCTAACACAAGGCTGTGAGAGGTGGGGTGCTGGTTTATAGGGATGCAGTTCAGCAATGGTCTACCAACTGGCAAGAGAAGGGAGGGTGGATGGGAGGCAGGAGAGACCACGATCTGTACAAATTGGCCCATGTGCTACCATGGGAAATATTAGTATCTAACTCCTAGGTACGTTGTAAGGATTAGAAGAGCTGTTACATAAAAGGCACTTACGCATAGCATCTGGCACGGAATAACTGCTCAATACTGTTAGCTATTAGATCAGGGTCCCTTTTATCTGATGCAATATGGACTGCTGTTGGCCAGTTAATGGAAACAGTTGTTTAAAAAGATAAATCAGAGAAAATTATGCAACACACCTTCGACATTTTAACTTAAAACCTAAATGTACATCCTTTCACAGTCCTTAGATGTAGACATAACACCTTTCCTTTGAGAATGGGTCCACGGATGGGCGTGTCCAGCTGTCTTTCCTGAGCAAACCATCCCTGCCATTTCCAGCTTCCATTTCCTTAAAGGGATACAAAAATGTACATTTGCCAAGTAATCTGAATGAAGAATCATTCTCGATGTGTTCATTTTTTCCCAATCTTTTTTAGGTTTTTAATTGACAAATAATAATTGTGAAGTTATGGGGTACAGTGTGATGTTTTGAACCGAAGGTGAAGGCATATCTCCTAAGACTCTGTGGCTCTTTGTTCCTATTGCAAAAACAAGCCTATTGTAATAAGGGGTTTAACAAAATGTTCTACAAACAGATGATATAATGAGAACAAAGAGGAAATGTGATTCTTGTGAAAACTAAGTTAAATAGTGTGAGAAGATCAAATGACCATGAGTTGCTAGAAAGCATTGCTTTCTGTTATGTATACACCATCTTTCTGTCATGTATACGTTATACACATTCTATATGTACATATGTGTGTGTATACACACACACACACACACACACACACACACACACACACACACGTATATTTGGAACTTGCATGCTATTTGTTGTTGAACTTTGCCCTGACCTGTGGGATTATTTCTCACACCTCTGGAAAAATCAGCAGGATGACCCTTGAGAGTTAGAAGACCTGGGTTCTAGTCCTGGTTCTGTCACTCACACACCTCATGACCTTGGCAGACCCTTGTCCCATTCCCTAGAAGGAAAGCCTGATGCTTTGGTAAGTGGGAAATCTGCCCGCATCGCCCTTGAGGACCTTATGAGATGGTGTGAGCAAAGTCCTGTTCACTTTACAGCAGACTTTAGTCCGAGCAGCTTCTCTTGTCGTCTTACCAGTTCCCAAAACCCAGGTGCCAAAGGTCAGGCCATGTCACATTGAGGGGTCTTCAAATTCCAGGCCCCTGTCACTCAGCAGAAGAAAGGGCAAAGGCGTGCTCCTGCTGTCAGTTCCCCTCAGCATCTGGCCTGAGCCTTTCCTCTGCCCTTTCACTGCTGCCAGAGCACTGTTTATCAGGCAGAGCCCTCCAATCCTGGTTCCAGGCGCCTCCGGGGCAGCAGCTGCCAAACTAGACCACCCTCAGCCAGGTTAGTAGGTCTACTCCCTGCCAACACAGTTAGCCACAGCCTATCTATGCTCATTCTCAATCTGCCTCTTTTGGAGGGTGGAAATAATTTCTTGGAATGTGAAGAAGAAACGCATGTTAAGTAGTCCCAGCTACTCGGGAGGTTGAGGCAGGAGAATCATTTGAACCTGGGAGGCAGAGGCTGCAGTGAGCTGAGATCACACCAGCCTGGGCGACAGAGCGAGACTCTTCTTCTATCCATGAAGCACCCTCACAGCCTGTAGGGGTGATTCTAAACAGCAAAGAGTAGCAGACAAGACCTGATCTTCAGAGCAGGCCTTTAAGGTGAACAGGAGTGAGCACCCTCAACTAGGCTGCCTTCTGTACCCCCTCTCCCAGCCTCAGTGCTCCTGAGGCATGGGACACCACACTTTCACAGTCATTTGTCCCTGAAATTGCAAAACCTCCAGGAAGGGGACACTTTATGTCTGTCATTTTCCCTGTGGAGTGAATGAGTGAGTCTTTCTGCAAAGCTAGTTTGCACTGGGAGAGGGAGAGGAGAGCTGAGAACTTGAGGACTTGAGGGGACAGAGAAGAAAATGAGAGGCAGGGGGAAGAACGAAAAGCAAGAAGTTCAGGGGAGACCCTGAGGTCTGGGACGGAATAAGAGCCTAAAAGCTGGCCCTACACCTCCGCAATGTTCTCCAGAGAGCACCCTCATTTTCCAGAAACAGCTCAAAGAAGCACAACATGAGAACCAAACGACCATTTTCTGCGTGTGTGTGTGTGTGTGTGTGTGTGTGTGTGTGTGTTGCCATACGAACCCTAAAATGATCTGCTGATTGTTTGAAGTTTTTCATCCAGGATGAACATATTGGCATCCTGAGAATGTTTTTCCCCGACCTAAACCCAGCCCCAATTTTTCCCCTCTCCATCTGTGTTCCTCTGGCAGAAACTTGTACCAAAAGAATGAAGGAGTGAAGGGTCATTCTGGGAAGGACCACCGGGATGTAGGCCAAGCCGGGAATCCTCCGCGGCAGTAAAGCCCTTCTGTCTTGGGGCCCCACCACCAGCCACCCTGGGAAACCGGCTGGTGGAGGAGTTCGGAGCCGGGGAGAGGGCTGAACTGCAGACCTGTTTCTCTCATGCTTGCTTTTGCACCAGGTTCACAGCAGCTCTACATCGGGATTTTTTCAGGTTTTTTAAATCTCCAGCCCTGTTGTCCATACCACATGCTCTATGCAGGAGAGTCAGATGAGCTTCTGAGGCCTGGAAAATTCGGAGCTGGAATTTCAACCCTGGGGTCTGTACCCTGGAGGGAAGCTGTGTCTCCATACATTTGGAGGCAGAGGGATAACTTCTACACGTTCACCACCACTGAGAGCCTGGGTGGGCCCTGAAGATGTGGTCCCCATGACCTCTAGACAGCTGACTCTGGCTGTTCTGCTCTGATGTGGCCCTCTGGAAGGAACTGTCTTCTGTAAGGGGCATAGCTCTCTTTGAGCTGAGTTATATTATAGGGTCCTCCTTTGCAGGCAAATGGAGGGTCCCTTGGAAAGCAAAAAGAGCATGACAGTGGAATCCCAGTCCTGCCCCTTCTTGAGCAATCAATCTCTTTGAGCCTCACATTTAAATGTATCATAGATTTTACGGCAGGATCGCATGAGATCTGAGAACAGCTCTTGGCACAGGTGCCAAGGGTTGCAGCCACTTATGTCACCTACTGTAGTTCCATGTCCTTGTCCCTGGTGAGTTCCCGGTGCCATCCGCTGAGAGGGTCAGAGCCGGCCAGGCGGAGAGAGCCTGGCACGGATGGCCTTAGCAAAAGATTCTGAGCTATCTGTGTTCTGCTCCCCCCATCCCCTTCCCTCCGCTGCTCCCCAGAGCCCTCCATGATGCAGGGGTAGCCCATGCAGCAGTTTTGACGAGTCTAAGTGATTGCAGAGCAGCCCGTGGCTGCCCATCACCGCTGGAAAGGCCAGGTTGTGCTAATAGGAAGTGATGGTTGATCCCATTTACTTGGAAACGTCCGGGAAGGCAGGATTTAAAGGAAGCTCACATTCATACAGCCCTTCTCCTGGGAGCTGAGGCTCAGGGGTGAGAATTGTGGACTGAAATGCAGCAGGGCCTTGTGATTCGGGGAGGGGAAGAGAGAAGGACAGTGGGACTGGTGGCTGGCCCCACGGGCACCAAGGATGATGCTATTTTTGCCAGTCCTTTATTCAGACCAGGAAGGGAGAGAACAGGGGAAATATTGGGAAGGTTGAAAAGTGCCAGTCGGCAGAGCCTTCACAGAGGGGCAGAGACGGGGGAGGAATAGGCAGGGTCTCGGTGCTGTTATTCTGAGCATGCCCAAAAAGGAAGGGGGCAGTCAGCCTGCCTGGATTTTGGCAGTCTGAGGCCTGGGCCGGTGAAATGTTCCACAGCTTTGTCAACAGTTTAAGAAATGCAAAATTAAACAGTGCCACCATCACCTTGCCAGGTCAAACCGATGACAGCATTGTTCCTTATTCGTTGTGACCCATAAGTGCCCCTCTGGGGCAGCTGGGGATTGGGTATTATTGGTCAGTCCCAGGAGGGGATGACTGCTGGCTTTTTCTAGCATCCTCGTGTATCCACTGGAGAAGGTCTCTTGTCAATATAGCCCCCAGAGCCGAACCTTCCTGTAAGACAGGTGCCAGGCACACTCAACTCTTTCTTTACCCTCTACCTTCCTAGATGAGCTGATGGGAATCACTTGGTTTCTCAAGGAGCAGCCCATCAGGGGCTAGCTCAACAGCTCTTGCCCACTGACAAGCCAGGCCATGTGGACCCAGAGACCAGAAGGCCACCTCTGTTGGGGTATGAGCCACATTTTCCTGGAAGCTCCTGCTGATGCATCTGTCATATTGACCAGAGTCTTCTCCTTGGGGCAGGGATGAACTCTCACTCCTAATACACCTCCTGGCACATTCTGTGTGTGCAGTTTACTACAGAAAACTGGATACAAGTACGATCTCTGACCAAAAGGATCACTTAGCCTGGCTGGGCAGAGCAAATATATTACCTGTTAAATTTTAGAACAAGCAGAGAGTACGTATCTGTGACTGTGATATACAGCCATGGTGTTGAGTCGTCATACAGTGGAGCCAAAAGGGATGTCACAGGATTAAGAAAGACTGGATTAAGAAAGGTCAAGTGACTTGCCCCAAGCCTCACAATCGTTTTGCGGTAGAGATAGGGAAAGATCATCCAGGTTCCCTGCACCTCAGCGCAGTGATGCTTCTGCTCCACCTCCTGCCCTACTACATGAAATGAAGAGCTAACAGGGAGGGCTGTGCAGAGCGATGGGAAGGTCTCTGAAACCAGAAAACTCTCGTTCTGAACACTTCTCACGGCTCTTTGGGACTGGGCAGCCTCATCCCTTATATGGACGCAGCGATGGACAGGATCCGGTGAAATAGTACCCACAGTGCCTACATTCTCTGAGCCTCAGTTTCTGCATCTGTTAAATGGGAGCAATAGGGTCCCCTAAATTCTTCCTGTGGGGAGGCTGGATGAGAGAAGGCCCGGGAAGCACCTAACACAACATCCTGCATGCAGCGGCCGCTCAACAAACGTGATTGTTCACAAGACTGTCAATTAAAGAAAAAGCCCCATCTTGCAGAAAGAAGGTTAAAAGCAGGTCTGAGAGCGAAGAGATGTCAGCGCCCCAAGGAGAAAGATCTTCAGGAGATGAAGAATGACCTTGTGGAGGGGCTCACCGGGGAGGTGAATGGCTGGCGTTTAGCTGAGCCAGGCATTCTCAGCCTGCTACCTGGGCCCCTGGCCTGGGAAGAGTGCCCTGCGTGTCGGCTGCCAGCATGCCGAGGCGCCGCGTAATTACTAGCAGTTTACTAGCACTGCAGACATCCAGGGTGCACTTCAGCCATCAATTAGCTGCCGCTCACAGCCCCCCTGTGAGGCCCTGTGGTATCAGGACTCCCATTTTTCAGCCAAGGAAACTAAGGTGTAAACAGGTTAAGCAACCAGCCCAAGGTCACACCTTGAGTCAAGCGGTCACCAGGCGCGGAATCAGCATCCTTGCTGACTCCCCCGGCCTGTCCTTAGCCCACTGGCCCATGCCGCTGCCCATAAAATCCACCGTTTATATCTCGTCAGAAAGCCAGGGAGTGCACCCAGGACATTTGGAGCTGTTCAGAAAGGCCATTCAGCTGATTTCCAAGGCACTGTAGGGTTTTTAAAGAAATGTTTAACCCCTTGCTGTGAGAGGGTGATGGCGGGCGACGTGACCTTAGTTAGCAGTTTCTTCGCCGGAGTGTTGCTACAGCGGGTGCTGCCTCCTGCACCACAGCTGGCTTTCGGGATCTGGGCCCGAGTTTGCTTTTTCTTTGCTTGCTCCACATCAGGGTTTGCAAGTCTTGTGTTCCCCCAGATTCCTATGTTGAAACCTAATCCATGGTGTGCTGGTGTTCGCAGGTGGGGTCTTTGGGAGGTGATCAGGCCATTACACTCATCACCAGGATTAGTGCTCTTGTCCAAGAGGCCCCAGAGAGCTCTCTCTTCCTTTCTACCAGGAGAGGACACAGTGAGCAGGCACTGTCTCTACAGCAGAAAGTGGGCCCTCACCAGACAATGAATCTGCCAGCACCTCGATCTTGGACTTCCCGGCCCCCAGAACTGTGAGCAATCCATTTCTGCTGTGGATAAGCCACCCACTCTAAGGTGCTCTGTTACAGCCACACAAGAGGTGCTCCAGTAGACACACATTCGAGAGTCATCTGGAGATCACAAAGAGCAGCATTTGGGAGACACCAAGACGGTGAATACAGAGCACAGCCTCACCTCCAGCTCACCCTCAGTTCCTGGAATTTTCCACGGGTTCTCACAGTGGGGGGGAGAGAAATCTTGCCTAAGTTGGTAAGGCTTCCACAGGTGTGCCGGGGGAGCTGGCAGGGGGTGGGGCAGTAGGGGACTTTCTGTTGCCCGAGGAGCCTACTCACCACACAGAGCCTCTCCTGGTGGTATCTGCCCTGACCACGGACCTTCCTGCCCTATCCATGTTCCAGACTTTCAAGAGCCATGGTGTAGCACATGGCCTATTCTTTCCAGGCCCTTCTAAATCACTTGCCACATGATCTCAGTTCCTCCCTGTCCCTCATCACCCCTTCCCTAAATCCAATCATTCACCTCCCTAAAATGTCTCCTAAATATTCCAGAACTTTCTACCAGATAGCCTCACCCCAGTCCCCTCATCACAACTCACCTGGGCCTTTGTAACAATGCTTTAAGTGGGCCTCCCTTTGCAGCTCGTCCTCTCAGATCCATCATCACATAGCAACCAGATGCCCCCATCCTAAATTGCTTAGCCCTAACTGAAAATCTTTCATCTTTATTGCTTGAGGATGAAGCCCAAGATCCTGAATATGGCCTCCCTGACTCCAGCAGATGCTGAATATGGCCTCCCAGGCCTCAGCACCCTTTCCTCCTCTCCTCACTTTGCATCCCTCCCTCTGGTGACACTGAGCCATTCACAGCACATACCACACTCATCCTCCCTCTGGGCCTTGGAGCTGCCTGGAATGCCCTTTGCCTTCTGCCCTCACCAGCAGAGTCCTCCCATCCTCACTGCTCCACCCAAGCTAGGAAGCCCCCCAAATGCTCAGGCTGGACTGAGGCACTCTGCATTCCCACAGCACTCTGTGCATGCTGCCCTCACACTCCACAGGGTACTGGGATGATCTGCTTGAGAATCTCTTTCCTCCCATTCCTTAGGACACCCACTGGGCTTTTTCTTGCTGCACAGTGTCCTGAATGTGGCCACAAAGCACTTAGTAACTGCTTATTAAACTTAAATCACCTGCATATCTGATTCTAATGATGTTTTCAATAGCTGATAATTAGTTTATAGGAAGAAGAGCATAATGGATTCCAACTAGACTATCATACTGTGCCAAATAAACTTGGGGAAACCAAACTTAGTATAAACTAGCCAGCTCTATATTTTCTGAAGTAGCAGACAAGTCACATCACTTCTCTAGACTTGAATTTCCTTTCTGGCAAATCAAAAGATTTGGACTAGATCACAGGTTTCCAAACTGCTGGGAAACCTGGCGAGTCCTGCTACTGGGGCGAGGGAGACTCAGCAGACAAGGACTCCATGTCCCCCAGCACACATCCCTATTCAATCAGAGATACTCCACTTTTCTCTGTTTTATCAACTGGCCTTCTGTATAAGATATTTGAACAAAAAATTCTGCAGCTAAAGTTTGAAAACTACTTAGCCTACAGCAGTGCCAAATGGAGCATTTCAGCTACGGCCAGGGGTCTTTCCATGTCCCTCTCCTCACACACTCATGGCCTCAAAGAGTGAAGGTACTTGAACACAAACAGAGCAATGTTAAGACAGAAGTATTTTCATCCAATAAGGAGCCCACAGAAGCATTTCTTTTCTTGTGACCTTTGAGAACCTCTGGGACCTCAGGCATTGAAGGCTACTGTGGGCAGAAAAGTTCAGGCTGTCAGCTGAGTGGCTGAGCTGGCAAGCTGCTAATTGCAGAGAGCAGGCAGAGTGAGCGGGGCAGGGGCGGAGGGCAGGTGGTGGCTGTATGGCACAAAGCAGCCTGGGGGCACACCCCACTCTAGCCTCCAGCTGCGCCCACTGCATCTTGCCTGGGATACTCAGAGGGAACTGGAAACTGCTTTAGCATGAAAGATACCAGAGCAACGCTGTTTGCCCAGAACCAACCAGAGCCAATTCCAGGCACTCACAGGCATGAGTTTCCACCTGGAATTTCCAGGTATGATAAAAAACGGGGTCTTCAGGGTGGAGTAAGTAATGTGGGAAGCAGCACAGCCTCTTCCTAGAAGTGGAACTGAATGCTCCACCTCCTGGGCATTAGTCACAGCCTGTCCACACCCTCCTCGGCCATGTCCATGACAGAGCTGGCACCAACCACACAAGCTCACACTCATTGTCAGGATCTTGAAGGGCACAGGGTGGGGAGTCAAACATGTTTGGATTTTTTCTTTTTTTTTTTTTTTTTTTTTTGGTGAGACAGAGTCTCACTCTGTTGTCAGGCTAGAGTGCTGTGGTGCAATCTCAGTTCACTGCAACCTCTGACTCCCTGGTTCAAGCGACTCTCCTGCCTCAGCCTCCCGAGTAGCTAGGATTACAGACACAAGCCACCATACCCAGCTAATTTTTGTATTTTTAATAGAGATGGAGTTTCACCATGTTGGCCAGGATGGTCTGGATCTCCTGACCTTGTGATCCACCTGCCTCAGCCTCCCAAAATGCTGGGATTACAGGCGTGAGCCACCATGCCTGGCCACATGTTTGGATTTTAAACCCCAACTCCACCACTCTGCTAACTCTGGGATCTTGGTTAGACAGGAGAATGAGTTTGAGCCTCAGTTTTTTTACCCTGTAAAATGGGAACAAGTTATTTAAACTGTCAGTGTTTTAGTTATCTCATGCATAAAAGCAAAAGGCTGGGCTTGAAGTCAGAAGTTCAAGACCAGCCTAGCCAACATGGCAAAACCCTATCTCTACTGAAAATACAAAAGTTAGCCAGGCGTGCTGGTACACACCCATAATCTCAGCTACTCAGGAGGCTGAGGCAGGAGAATCACTTGAACCTGGGAGGTGGAGGTTGCAGTGAGCCGAGATCTCATTACCAGACTCCAGCCTGGGCGACAGAGCGAGACTCTGCCTCAAATAAATAAATAAATAAATAAAGTAAAAATAATAGCAATATCTTTGGGTTGTAGGAATTGGGTAAGAAGCACTTAGGACACGCCTGACTCCACTATGTTCCGTCATTAGGAGGAAGATCCAGTTGCTCCCCCTGTCTCCTTCCTCTTCACTGATGTTGGCCAGCGGCCCCGCCTCCTGCTTCTCCCATCAACCCCCACAGCGTCCTGCCCAGTGCTGGGCCCCTGCACGGCTAACCCTCCTTACTGTCCAGCACCCCTGTCTGTCCTTCCTGCTGGCCTGTGTATCGTCCACCAGCGCCTATGTCTGGGACGCACCCCCTGCATGTATTTGCATGACTTTCAGGAGTAGCCCTCTCCTAGGGTCTCCTTGATGACCCTGGGAGTGGAGCAGCACTGTATTGAGGACAAGACCCCCCAGCTTAAACCCAATGTCAAAATTGAGCAGCCACCTGGCAGGAGACAGGCCACCCCCTAGGGCAACCCAGAGGGACAGCCAGACCTCCACAGCACTGAAGTCGCTGCATGTGAGAGGCCCAAACACCTGCACCCTCTGTCCTGATGCTGCACTGATGGGGAAGCTTCCAGAGGCTTCCATGGGCCTTGCCTCCAGCCACAGCCTCAAGTGTTCCTTGAAGCGCCTTTCACAGGTTCTCCCTGCCACACCCATCTATTATCAATAGAAATGTAGAAGAAGATAAGCATTGCTCCTGAACCTTTTTCCAAACCCAAGGACACTGAGGCCAAGTGGTAGGAGGGGAATGAACTGGTTGGAGGGGTGAGATTGTGAACTAGAGCATTTTGAATTCCTTTGGCCAGGAGGAATGCCAGATGGAAAAGAAAACAAAACTAACACTTCACTGAGCTGCCCCTCACTCCCAAGGAAGTTTCTGGACTTGGGTTCTCCAACTGATCACAAAGGACGGCCGAGCCCAGCACTCTCCCGCAGTGTCCAGGCAGGATGGTGCAGGTCCTGCTCATCTGCACAGCTGCCTTTGAAGGAATGCAGATGCTGCCCTTGCTAAGGATATGCACTCCTTCACTGTGGCAGCTTTTGGATCAGTTTGCCTCTTCTCATCACAAGTATTCAATTCAAGGTCTAACTTCTGTTTTATCAATGTAAAAATGAGGACGAGGGGGGAGTGGAGCTGGTGGTCTAAGAAAGAAGTTTTGAAGCTTACAAAGCATTCACTTAATGGAAAGCATTGAGACATTGCCCCTCCCATGAAATCCCTCCATGCCCCATAAGGGATGGACGAGGTTCTTTGCAGAGCGATTTCCACCTTTGCAGGGACCCATCATGCAAAGTATGCACAGTAGGGCAAGAAAAGGTGTGGCCTAGGATGGGTGTACTTTTCAAGGGAGTGTCCCCCACCCCTCAACCAGGTCCCCAAGCTGAGGAAAAAGGAAAGGGAGAGGAGCAGTCAGTGTCTGCTCCCTGGGGGAGGAGGGTCCTGACCATCAGCGAGATACCCAGCTCTGCTGCCTGAACACTGGACAGTCACCACCATAGTTTGCAAAGCTTCCTGTGGAGGATGCAGGAGCCTTTTCTTTTGCTTCCAGGTCAGTCTAAGGGAGGCCTCAGGCCAAGCTCGTGGCCTGGATGCTGCCCCCGTCTGGTTCTATCCTGTCTGTGGCTTCACAGCAATCAACATTGGCAGTCAAAGCTCCCAGAGACCTACAGAGTCCCCCACAGAGCCCTGGGGTGCTCCTGAGCTTCCCTGGACCAGAGCCTGGCCTCTTCCAGGCCCTCCTCTGCAAACCCACCTGTCATCCCTACTGAATTTTCCAGAGCTAGATGCTATGCAAAGACCATGCAGTGTGGAACTGTCACCTTTATTTCACTTGGTTTGTTCATAGTCCAAAGGCTGAGAATGGGTGGGGCGGGAGCACAGATGCTCCTAACAGAGAGGACACGCCGTCTCGGTGAGCCCAAGGTGGCAGCCTCCACCACCACAATGCCTAAGCAGGGCCTCCTGGGGAGCAGAAGGCTGGGCTACTTCCCTTCCCAAGCTTCTGGAACATTAAAAAAAAAAGAAAAGAAAGAAAGACAAAGTAGGGTTTCAAACACCATGCTATTGCTATTATTTTTTAGTGTTTACGTTTAAGAAATTAACGCTTGACACATGCACACAAATACAAGGCAGTGTAATTGTCTCATTTACAATGCAATGACAGAACTTATTTTTAAATTTACATATTGAATGATACAGCACCATATTCAAAGTAATGTAGTAAATAGGATGCAACTTTAAAATGGTGCAGTGAACATTTCTTCCAGTTCTGCAAGTACAGCCTGATCTTATTTTGTAGATAACATGCAGGTCTGGAGCTAAGGCCCTCTCTGATAGGCACTATCACGGGGAAAGGACTTTGGCTGGTGGGGAGACGGGTAGGACACAATGGCATGGGAGTTAATGAGGTTAGAAGGACCCCTGCATGGTCAGCCTCCCCCTCCACGCCCCCTTGAGGTTCCCCTAACCCTTACCTCTCCTCTCTTCAGCCTAGTCTCCATGTGGCTGCCCAGTGAGTTTTCAAAAATGCGAACCCGACTATGTCAGTCCTGTCTGTGAAACCTCCAGGGCCACGCATCACCACAGGTACAGCTAAGTGGTGGCTTGCAAAATGTCCACATTTATGCCCACAAAGTCATTGATATTGCTCCCTTCAGACAGCGGAGCCTAATTTACAGAATAGACTGTGGTCTACAGTCTATTGGTCCATGTAATGGCATGTGACATCTGAGATCAGGACATAAGGCACAGCCTCATGCAGGCTCAGCCCCATCATGACCTTTGTTCCCGTTTCAGCCCAGGATCCTCAGACCACCCCTCTCTGGACCTGTCATCTGCATGTGGCTCTCACATGCCCTGGTGTGATTCTGTCTCCTATTGTCCCCAGCTCTGGAACTGCAGGCACCCCTCACCTGTCCTCAGCAGATGCCCCTCGGCGCTCAATTCCTTCCTTGCTTTCCCTTCTTTCAATCACTGAACTTTTTAATGCTGGCCTCAATCCACTAAATTAACTTCACCACCAGCTAATGGGTCATGACCCACCGTTGGAGAACCAGATGCATGATATAAAGAGTGGGGTTTTGTGGGATTTGTTTTTCATTTCTTCACTGATGCAGGATCTCACTTGTGGGCAAGAGAGCTGAGGTGCTCTCAGGCTTGCTGGGAATGAGCCCAAAGGCAGAGAATGAGGGTACCTCTTCTTCCTGACATCTGAACATGGGGTCACAAACACAAATGCCTACAAGGGCCAGCTAGGTAATAGCCCAGGAAACCAGGAGGATGCGAACCTGTTCTCAAAGAGCCCCCAACACTGGGCCTCACTGTCCAGGACTGCCGAGGCCAAGGTGAACCAGGCAGTGCGTACCTGACAGCACACGGCAGCCACGGCTCCACGACACTCTTGGTGGGCTGCTGTGCCCCTGCCTCCACCACTGCCAAGTCGCTTGCCCTTTCTGTGCCCATGGTTTCCTCAAATGGAAACAGTAATAGTCTATTATGCTAAACTAGGATAAGGGTGTTTTGAGCATTATATGATTGAATACAGAACTGTGTGGAAACCATGCCTACCCATAGCTACTCTGGCTAGGTTAAGCTGAGAGTAAGCATGCAGGTTTCTTATTGCCATATCTCACTTTGTTAAGAGAAGCCGAGAAATCCAGTTTTTATGGTGGATCTTCTGATTCTGAAGCATTCGCGGTTTTTTAAACACTGTGCAGGTTAAGCAAAATCTGTCTGCAGCCGGCTGGGTCCACATCTGGTCCGCTGCCTTGGGTTCCATGCCAGCCTCCTTGGGACTGTGGTGGGGCGCCCCCACCTTTCCCGCCTGCCTCACCTCAGCTCCTTTCTGGAAGAGAAGGGATGCCAGTGGGGAAGGAGGGTGGTTGGGAGAGAGGGGCAAAGGAAAGTCCGCACATGTGGGCGGCGACTTCTGCTGGAAACGTTGATCTGCGAGCCCAAGTGACGGATGTATTGAGTTTGTTTCTGCAGGTAATTGTTTAAATGTTACGGCAGCTTTAACATGTCATCTGTTCAAATGTATTGGTGAGGCAGCCATTCCAAACCTGTATTGTGGGTAATATTTAGATGATTTACTAGGTGAGGCGCAGTTTCTGATTCAATCAGAGTTGCATTTGATTCAATAGGTGATGCATCTAATCCGACTGGGAGTCCATCGAATCCAGAGGTGATGCGTTTGATTCACAGGCTGAGGTACCTGATTTAGAAGGTGATGGATCTGGGGCCACACTGAAGGATTCCAATTCCCCCATGCCGGGTATTTGCTTCAGTGTGTGATGTATGAGTTTTAATAATAAGGCATGCTTTTGGGATGGCAAGGGCTGCCTGACATGTTTGTGGCTGCAGCCACTTCTAGGCAGAGCCTGTCCTGGCCTGCAGGACCAGAGGTGCAAAGCCTAGCTCCCCATGTTTGACCTGAGCCTCCACGTGTCCCCATAACAGCCATTCTTCTACGATCCACAAGTGGCCTTCTTTCTGTCTTATTGGAGGGCCACAGATGGGCTCTGTGCTCAGAACCTGCTTCTTTGCATGTGGGGGCCATTGGGATGGACTTGTCTGTTAAAAGGCATTCACTCTGTGCCCATTCTGCTCTTGTCTGCCCCAAGTTCCTTGAGCCTCACCTGACATTTGGGGGCCCCTCCATGAAAGCCTTATTCGGGTCTGGTACACAGGTTTGAACCAGCATTAGAGGGACTGAACTGTTATATTGCAGTGGTAGACAAAGGGAACGGTGCTCCCTGAATTAGTTTTCAGCCCCTTCCTCCTCTGCTGTTCCTCCCTTAGTGTGGCTGGGAACTCCCTTCTGAAAGGAGCTCCTTCTGTTTGCATTCTCTCCTCTGCCTGAAATGCCTGTCTTCCTTATCCTCAGCTTTGCAAAAAGCGGTGTACTCTGTCCAGAGTCACAGCCTCCTGTCACCCCCCTAACAGAAGCCATCCCTGCGCCGAATCTCAGTTCAGCCTAGTAAGAGCAAGCCCTTTCTGGCTTTCTGAGTCTTCTGGCCCTATCAGTATGATAACACATCACTCGAGTTGTCCTACGGTGGGGAGGTTTCTTCTTTACCCTGCTGTCCCCTGAACTGGGCTCAGCACTTGACAGATGGCAGGCATGTAACCTTAAAGGAGGGAGTGGAATGAATCATTAATGAAATAGTAATTTGCGTTTATTGAGCTCCAAGTACGCTGTAAGTGTTCCAAGTGTAAAGTGCTGATACTGTATAAGGGTCACCTCTTTATGTCTTTTGATCCTCACAGCAAACCATATGTGGTAAGAATGCTCATTACCGCCATTGCTTCAGTTTCCCCATGCTCAGTACAGATGGGGAAACTGAGGCCTAGTGAAGTTAAATGACTTCCCCCAGGGTTTCACACTGGCAGAATTTGATTTAAATCTAGGTCTCTCAGGCCCCAAGCAGAGCTGTTAATTGTTGCATCATTATCCGACCTCCTAGGACCAGACAGACTTCTCCACCCTAGCCCAGGTCAGAGGATGGAGTCCCTGCTGATACACAGGTGCCCTCAGGGAGACAGAATCATGACACAAGGCAGAATGGCTTGATTGATAAACTGAGGCACAAGGGAGCATTAGAGGAAGGAGTAACTAGGAAAGGCTTCCTGAAGGAGGCATTTGATCTAGCCCTGGAGGAAAAGAAGAAAAATGGGGCTGTCAGCTGTGCTAATGCCCATTTTCAGCCACTCTTGACTCAGTGCTCTAGTCCTCAGGCTGCCCCTAAGTCAGGGGAATCAAAGAAGCTGAGTCTGCAACAATTTGTCTTTGGGGTGACTGTTTCCCCACTAGGAGCTGTGTGTGGTCAAAAGTGGAGCCTAGGCCAGCACTACAGACCCGAGTGGGCAGTGATCTCACCTCCGCCCAAAAGAGACGGGTCAGCCACCCACCACTTTTCAGTGTGGAGGAAATCTCAACTGAGACCCAAGCTCGGGCCGAGTCCCAGACGTTCCCCTGGCAATGGCCCAGCTGCAGGTCACATCTCCAGCTCTCTCCCCCAGCATTTAATCCATAATTCTCCTCCTCCCATTCCTGTCCCTCTCTTGAGTCCCCAGAACCCTGGTCCCCCTTCAGGGATGGGTGCATCATGAGATGCTCTTATCTGGATAGTGCCATTTTTGGAGGACCAGAGTGTTCAACCTGCCCCTGCCCAAGCCTCTAGCAGTCTCGGTCTGAGGAGAAGCCAAGGTGTTGAGTTCAAGACAGGGATCTTCTTCCAAGGACCTAAACACCCGCTGCCCCGGTCCACGGAGCCTGGCCTCCTGATTCTTGGGATTGGGGCCCAGAAATATGCCTTGCTCCAAGCCCTCCACTACGGTGTGGCAATCCCTGTGCTAGGCCATATGTGGGTGGGGAACTCAGCACCAGAGGTCTGACTGCCCCTCTAGCTTCCAATGATTCCCACACCTCAGCTACCTCCTACTCATTTCTCTTCATCCAATACCCCAAGAAAGCAAATCTGACTGGTTCAGGGCAGCCTACGAGTTGACACCTCTAGGCAGAGGGGGATACCACAGGCACAGTAGGCTCTGGTCAGGGGGTGCAGGCCTCAGTACTGTAGGTCTTTGCAGGCCCAAGAGATCCAGGGGATTTAACAGACATCTCTGAAAAACAGGACTTTACTGGCCACGTGCTGTGTGCCAGATACTTCCATGTTATTGATCTCATTTCATCCATTCAACCTGTATTCTAGGCCCATTTTACAGAGAGAAGGTTGAGGCTTAGAAAGGCATGAGGGCTTACCCAGGTTTCTGTGGCAAGTATTTGAAGAACAAAGAGAGTGATATGTGTCAACCCCAAGGCTTCCCCCTCTCTCTCTCTCTCTCATCTCTCTGATGGTGGGCTGTCAGACACCATGACAGACTGGTGTGGGAGATATTTGGATCAAGTCTATCCTTGTGTTCTGTAATCTCACCACCCAGGCAGAGGCCAACTCTAGCATAAGGCTGGTGATGGGCCAGACTGACAGATTTCTTGGAGGCTGGATGCAGAACAGCTGCCTGCACTCCTTCTGCTGCTTCTAGAGGCCACAGTGGCCCTGATTGCACACATTTTCCCAGGCTGCGGCCGCAAGTGGGGGGTCCTCAGACACAGACAAAAGAATAGCTCAGCCTTGCAAATGGCTTTGAAAATGGGACCACGGGGGATTCCACTTGGCTGACACACTCTGCCCTGGCCCAGGCCTCATCCCCCAGAGGCATCCCCCAGCCCCTGCTGGCCAGCTGTGTCTCCCACTGCCGCCCACACCAAAGCCCTGACCACACGGAAATGGCTGCTCAGCCCAGAATTCCCCATCACGCCCCTTCCCACGCAGGGAGGGGCAGGAGGCAGGAACAGTGGCAGCAGGAACTATGGGGGCTGACCCTCCACTGACATTGGACATTGCCCACAGACCCTTACAGGGCACCCACCAGGGGCCACGCCCCTCATGAGGCAAGCAGGATGTTGAAATGGGACTTGCCTCTCATTCTCACCTCAGGTGAGACCTTGATTCTGAGACAAAGGGTCTTAATCCACCCACATGCTAACTAGGGGGTGTCAAACCACCTGTGCAAAACCTGTTAAGGGGTGACCACAAACGATCCAGCAACAGTTTTTCCAGCCGCCTTCCAACTGGGCACCCCTAGGGACACATGGAGATGCTCCCAAGAATACACAGGCATATATGGTGTTAGGGACATCACTTTCCAGCCCCTCCAATCTAGGCATTCTTTTCTAAAATCAGTTTGTCTGAGCATACACTGATGGTTGCCAGTTTTCCCACCAAACAAAGAAAGGTTTTACCCATCTTAAAACTGGCTGTGCTGAATCTCTCCCCAATGTAAAATCCTCAGGGCAGCAAACACAGGACTCCAAGAAAGAGTCCAGTAAAAATCCAAGCAAAACATATGTAACATGAACGACAAGCTTTTCGCAAAGCTCCACACCTCCCCGGCTTGCCTCCTGTCTTTCTTGGGATCAGAATACAAATGTTTCAAATATACATAAAAATGTATATTCACAGTGAAAAGTGAAATCAGAATTTTCCCTTTTTTTATAAAAAGTTCTGATTTAGTGGTTTGGTTTGGCCAATAATGTTTACAGTGGATATCTCCCCATCAACTGAATGACCCAAATCTGAAGCTTCAAGATTCTAAATATTTAAAGCACATATATCATCCTATGTCATAGTCAATAAACCAGAAATCATGTTTTTATTTTTTTTTGGTAACTAAACTTGTAATGAAAAAATTTTCAATGTCAACTGATGCTCAAGAAGCTGACTAGTTTTCCAAAATCCTTTTAGGAGGTCCTCAGTCAACAAATTTGAAGATCATTCCCTTAGTCCACATATTTTCTCCAAGGCAGAGAAGAGGACTGGTCAGTAGTGACCGATGGAGACAGTTTCCTTGGAGGGAGAGTTACCAGCAATGCTGCTCTGGTTCCTGGGCCAGGGAGAGAGGGGTTCTCCTAACTCCAGCCAGATAAGGGGGACTTCAAGGGAACCACACATACAGAACGAGAATGTTTCCCATGGGGAGAAAGTGACCTCAGCCCTATGGCCAGATACTTGCTGAGCTATAAAAGTCTGTGTCCAGGCTCTCTTAATAGAGCCTGCCATGAATCCCCCTGGAGTGGGAGACACTGGGCTGATGCTGGACTCTTACCTAGAGAATTCTCAAGGTGAGTGGCTGGAGAAACAGTCTAAAGCAGGAGACAGAGAGCAGGTGACAGCGGGAACAAGCTGTGCTCCCATCAAAGGCAGAGAGAGAAACACAGGCAATTTTCTCTGGACCTAGCAGACCAACAGAAGCCAGCAGGTTTGATTTTGTCTTGATCAAGGTTTCCAGCCAAGAGGACTTTCTGCCAGAGGCCCCACAAACAGAGGTTGGAGGCGGCCCAGAGAATGTAAAGGTGAGGGGGTTATCAGATATCAAGAAGAGACTGTTTCCCATGCCAAGGAAAAGCACAGCAGAGGACCCCAGGAGGATCCACAAAAGCTCATCACAAGCAAAGGAGCTTGCCCCAGCCTGGGGTCCCCCAGGGCCAGATTACAAGAGACCGGGCAAGAAAGACCTTCTCTGCCGTTTGTCCCTTGTCCCCTGCTCCAACCTGGAGGCTTCGGAAACTGCATAGCCAGTAGAAAAGGAGAGCAAAGGGAAAGCAGCAAGGAGGGCAATCACAGCCCCTTGCCTGGAATCAAGGCTAGGCTGGGAATAGGGGGGAAGCCCTTACATTGGATGAGAGAGTGAAGCTTTGATTATTAGATGGGACTGGACTTTTTAATATATATTTTGAAACTGATAACAGAGGAAAGTAACTGCTATAGGTTGTTTTGTTCCTCCCAAAATTCAAATGTAGAAATCGTAACCCCCAGTGTAATGGTGTTTGCAAGTGAGGCCTCTGTGAGATGATTGGGTTGTAGGGGTTGAGCCCCCATCAGTGGGAGTAATGCCCTTACAAAAGTGACCCGGAAGAGCTCCCCTCACCCCTTCTGCCATGTGAGGAGCACCATGGGAACCAGCTGCTGGCATCTCGATCTGGAACTTCCCAACCTCCAGAACTGTGAGAAATTCTATCATTTACAAGCTGCCCCATCTGTTATTCTGCTATAGACACCTGATTGGACTAACAGTGACCAAGAAATCTACCAAAGCTGAACCATTGCCCAGGGTGGAGGGAGGACAAACCATGGTGAAACTACATGAAGTCATGGGTGAGTTTTTGCTTTCTCTGCTTGTTTCCTATAGAGTCAGACCCTCCAAGGAGCTGGAGGGGAGCAATTAACCTAGAAGCTCATGGTCAGACTCCAGAGCAGACACCAGTGGAGACAAACCCCTTTGGGTGATGGGAGCCAGAGGAGCAGGGCCGGTGTCAGCACTTGGGGAAGACGATGGTGTGAGAGGCAGAGCAACACACATTAGCTGGACAGCACACGGGCCAGCCACCAAGTGGAGCAAGAAATGCTTCTGCCAGTGTCTCCATCTGCCCCCCATCAAGCCCCAGTTCAGCAGGGGAAGTAAACATATACTTACAGGACTATAATTCACATGGGTGCTGTCTGTGGCATATGCCAGGAGATTGGTTCAACTTGTTTTAAGAATTCTGAACCAGGCGCAGTAGCTCTGCCTGTGATCCCAAAGTGTTGGGATCAGGTGGGCAGATCGATTGAGTCCAGAAGTTTGAGATCAGCCTGGGCAACAAGGTGAAACCCTGTCTCTCTAGGAAAAAAAAAATACAAAATTAGCTGGCCGTGGTGGCACACACTTGTAGTCCCAGCTACTCGGGAGACTAAGATGGAGGACTGCTTAAGCTCAGGAGGTCAAGGCTTCAGTGAGCTGTGATTGTGCCACTGCGCTCCACCCTGGGTGATGGAGTGAAATCCTGTCTCTTAAAAAAAGGAATTTTGAAGAGAGAGTTCACCTTCAGATTGGGGGTGTCTGAGTTGGGCTTTGAAAGACTGGAGGCTGAAGGGGCTAAAGAGGTGTGCAGAGAAGGAAGCCAGGTGTGCTGAGCATGGGGCAATGCCTCTAGCACCGCAGGACCAGTGACCTCGCAGAGCCCAGACAGGACTCAGACCATCTGCGGCCCTCTGAAGCCCCAGGTGTGAACCTTCGCTGCAGCCAGTCTGGGCTCCGGTTACAGCTCTGCCGCAGGGTTGCCCCTAATCTGGAGCCGCAGATGGAGACTTTGGACATACCGGGCAGCCTGCCCCACCAGGTCCATCCTGTCTCTGTTCTGTTTGGCTCCAGAGCCAGCAAATGCACAGACACACATGCATACACATAAACATGCATGTGTACCACCGGGGGCACGCACATACACTACGGGTGGTACTCATTCCGGCTACCAAGGCCTTTGGAAAAAAGCAAAACCCAGCACAAGCAAATACGTTTTACATTCCAAACCCCTCACGGGGCCAAACAAGGCGGCCAAAGATGGAGGAGAAAAGTGCCTGGGCACATCCCAGCCACCCATGAAAGCTTTGGCTGAGAATACTGGCACGACTCCCTTCTGGCAGCCAAATTGGCCCTCTCACCCAAACAGATGAGCATCATGGTTCCCCCGTCCCCACCCAATGACTGTCTTCCCCCAAAGAGGAGGCCACTGCAGTCTCAGGAGTACTTAAACCCCAGGGTCTCATTAGCCTGGAGGTACATGATGTCCTGCCATGGTCATCTGGTTCCTTCATTTGTCCACCCTGTGGAAGGAAGCCTGTTCCCTTAATAAGAATCAAATCTCCAGTCTTCCAAATCAGCCCCAGGATAGAGAGTCTCCTGACACAGAGGGAAGCTGATCAGATGGCTGTGCCCTCCCTGGGTTAACCTTCTCTTAGGTTTGCTGCTTTTGCATCCCATTCCCACCAGCCTGACCCCAGGGGAGTATTGTTCTCCCAATTGCTCTAGTCCAGGCCTGAACAAAAATACCTGGATTATCTGGAATGACCCCGGTGCACACTCTGGGTTACCTGGACAATGATCTTGCTGGAACCAAAGACCCCAAATTTCCCTCAGGTTTGTTGGGGTGTGGGGAAGGTAGTCTGTAGCTGAGTTATGCTGCCCGTGGGACTGAAGTGTCCTTCCTCTGCACGAAGATTGCGGCACCACATGGATCCCAGGCTCTAGGTGCTGGAAACTGGTGTTCCCAGACAACTCTGGTGAATGCCAGCTTGTATTACACTAAGTGGTCTAATGACTGCCACCTCTGATAAAATCCCTCTCTTGCTCACCCTGTAAGGAGGAAGATCCCAAATGCCCCTGTGGGAATGAAAACCCTCACCAGAACTGCTCACCTCTGCATGGATGCAGTGGAGAATGGCTAGCACCTTGTCATTTCCCCTTCTCCCATAAAGCTGGTCCTTAGCCAATGCACTGTGGCATCTGTCTCTACCCCAAGACGTGTCAATGGAACACAGGACCATAGTCATCAGATAACAGAAGACCGAAAATTCAGACAGGTGGGTGGCCGGCATGGGACAGAGGGTGATGGGATGCGGCACGTTTATAACTACTGTTCTTCGGTCCTGCATCATGAGTAGAGATCATGGGTTTCTCTTTGTTCGAATCTATCCCCAAGCATTGCAGGGAGTGGATATGCGTCATGTCACCTTAATAAATATGCAAAACGCTGTTGTTTTCTCTACACTAGCAGCCCCTCTCAATGCAGTCTAAGCATGTAAGATACAGAATGATGGAGGCCTAGAGCTAAATGCGGCACCAGGGGAAGACTCAAAGGTGCTCCTTGTCCTTAAGGAGCTGATATTCTGGAAAGAGAGTTAGATACATAATTAGCCAACCAGATTACAATGGATTAAGTGCCCAGATCAAGTTATGTGTCATATGTTTTGGGCTCCCAGAAAATGACCAATTCATTCCACCTGGGGAAGGGGGCAAAGTTTCTCACTTTACAGATGAGGAAACTGTTTAGTGTATATTAGTCTGTTTTCATACTGCTGTTAAAAAAAAAACTGCAGACTGGGTAATTTATAAAGGAAATAGATTTAATTGATTCACAGTTCAGCATGGCTAGGGAGGCCTCAGGAAACTTACAATCATGGCAGAAGGTAAAAGGGAAACACGGCACCTTCACAAGGCAGCAGGAAGGAGAAGAACCAAGCAAAGGGGGGAATAGCCCATTATAAAACCATCAGATCTTGCAAGAACTCACTCACCAACATGACAACCACATGGGGGAAACAGCCCCCATGATTCAACTGCCTCCACCTGGTCTCTCCCTTGACACTTGGAAATTTCAGGGATAATAATTCAAGATGAGATTTGAATGGGGACACAAAGCCTAACCATATCAAGTGTCAAGGTGAAAAGAGTTGCTTAAGGTCAGTGGTAAAGCCCAAGAGAGACCCCAGGACTCCTGACACTGGGCTAGCGCTCTGTCTCTCCAGGGTTTGGGTTGTCCAGGGGGCTGCCTCCACTCTTTGATAAACCTGATGCTCAGCATCCCAGGAGAAGATGCTCCTGGTCTCTAGGCTCAGTCTCTGGAATGGGACAGGGCAACAAATGCCCTCCCTGTACTAGAGTACCTGGGCAGTGTGGCAGGAGTTAGGGAGGGAGGCAAGGAGGCCACGTGGTCTGGTCCCCCCAGCTGACAGGAAGTGATGCCTCCTGGGCTCATTCAGCAGCTGTTGCTTGCTTGGCATGGTTTAGACAAACCGGCAGATGTCCTCAGAGTGACCTCCCTGACTCAGAGAGTTTGGGAACTGAGGTATTCACTCCCTGGGGTTGGGGTTGGGGGGGGCTGGCCAAGGACAGGGCATGAGCTGCTGACTCATTCTCACTGCCTCTTCATTCTGATACTTGAAAAGTTGGGAAAGAATTGGGAAATGAAAGAGCTATCAGAAAAGGGTGAGTTTCAGGACTGCAAAATAACATATTCTCCTTTCTCCAAGCCATCTGCTCTATGCCCTTTCTAAGACGCCAACAGATCTTGGAGGGTTCATGCATTCAGGACACAGTGGTCCTTACAAGGTCTCTGGATGGCTGAGCAGACAGATGAGAGGCAGAGATGATTTTATGAGATGCCAGAGAGAGAAACTGTCAGGTGGAAAGGCCGCCTCAAATATTTTCAGGGTGACCTAAGAAAGATAAACCAGCAAGGAGAGAACAATAGCAGAAAACAGAAGGAAACCAATTTCACTGAACAATAGGGCTTGAAGGACATTAGATATCATATGGGTTCACTGTATGGGCATGTGACTCATTCAGTCACACAGGGCCCCGTACTTGGGAGAAGTCTACTCTTGGTTTAAAGCTCTGCTGTCGCCATCTTGAAATTCAGAATCGATTTTTAACAAGAGGCCCATATATTTATTGTATACTGGGCCATGCAAATTACGTAGCCAGCCTTGCACATAGCCTTATAGTTTAAAAAAAAAAAAAGGAGCCCAGAAAGCGAAAATGGCTGCTCAGGATCACACTGCTCCTTTGCTCTAGAAGCAGGGTGAGCACTCTCTGTTCTATTGAGAGTCTACATTGAGTCTAACTCTACTGTCAGTCTCTGTTTAGGGCAAGAGTTTTTGATTCTGGCCTCACCTGCTCCAGGTAGGCCTCTGCAGGGGCTGTGTGGACCACAGCAGCCCAGCTGTCCAAAATGGAAAGCATGCCTTCTTTCCCTGATCATCGTCCCCCTTCTCCTTCTGGCCAACCTTGTCTATATAAATGGAATACCATACTGTCTTCTCAAACTGGGGTCTCATGGTTGGACTCTATGGTTGTTAACAGGCTTGATCTCGGATTCCCAGCCCTGGGTAATTTTGGGCAAGTTCCTTCATCTTGCTAAGCCTCCATTTTCTAATATAGGAAGTGGGAATAATAATGCTATGAAGCCTCTGGCGTTACTGGGAAGATTAAGTGAGCTGATGCAAAACAAACATTCAGCATACCGTCTAACCCATAGCTAGCACGCGATAAAGTGTTGTGTTTGTATAACTTTATTCTACAGCTCCCCTTGTCCTGGCCTAAGATTGTGGCTGGAGAAATCCCTGCCTTTGTCCTTGAAGCTGCTGTCTCGTACCCTGCTATTCCAACTATGGAGCAGCAGGATCAGCCTCACTTGGCAACTCATTAAAAATGCAGAATCTCAGGCCCCACCCCAGCCCTGCTGAATCAGAATCTGCACTTTTACCAGATTCCCGGGGTGATTCATATGGGCATTAAGGTTTGTGACACACTGTGATTTCTAGTGTACACAGCTGGCCTTTCTTACCCTGCCCTGGGGATATGAGTAACTTCCTAATTCCAGCCAGAATCATTCTTACAAAGGTAGAACCCAAGGTAGAAACCATGACAGGTTTGACCGAAGTCTAAGTCCCTTCCTGGAGGTTGACAATATGGCTTAAGTAAACCTGGTGAAGAGTAGTATTAGTGTGAAAGGTATACTGGAAGGTGAATGAGCAAGAATCGGGAAACCTGTCAGAGACTACCACAGTAATCCAAGCAAGAGGTGAAGGGCCTGAACTAGGTCTGGGGCCAAGAAAAACAGGGAGAAGGGACCGAGTTATGGAGTTTTATTCAATACAGAATTCAGCAGATTGAACTACCAGGTAGAGTTACAGGGGATGGAGCAGACAGCTCTGAGATTCCCTTGAAATAACAGGATGGCATTGCATGTATATAGACAATGGCCAGATGGTGCAGAAGGGGTCATGAGAGAAAGAAGACACAGAGAAAGAAGGATGCTTCCCTTTGTGGGTGTGTGTGCTGGCAGGAAAAGACTTTCAGTAAGAAGGGTGGGCTTCTGCTGGCATTTACCTCACAAGCAGTGAGTGTTACAGACATGTGAAGTAAGAGCACTACAGCTAAAACGCTGTGGGTTCAAATCCTAGATCTTCCACCTAGGAAACACAGCTTGTCACTCTGAGCAAGTTGATCAACCTCTCTGTGCCTCAGTTTACATTTGTAAAATAACCCATCTCAGAGTGTTGTAGTGAGGGTTAAATGAATTAATATATGTGAAGCACCTAGAACCATGCCTGGTACATCGTGAACACTCAATAAATATTGTCCATTGTCATGGTTGCCTGTTAGTCTATCTTCCCAACAAAATTCTGAGGTCCCTGGGGAGAGGGACCTCAACTGAAAGTGTCTTTGTGTCATCTAGCACTTTGCACAGAGCAGGTACACAAATACGGTCCACAAAAATGTATGTTGTTCACTAAAGGTGGCCAGGTGGGCCCATGCGGTATCTGTGTACA
The DNA here is from genome assembly GCA_036589455.1 of Ateles fusciceps. NCBI lineage: Eukaryota > Metazoa > Chordata > Mammalia > Primates > Atelidae > Ateles > Ateles fusciceps. Next base: position 4,884,155 of record JAZHEH010002789.1, on the reverse strand, counting down.
CATAAATACAGATGTCACATCCCTTTACAAATGTTCATCTCTTCCCCCTCTCCCTTTTCCTAAGCACAGCTTAATGACTTCTAGGTAATGAGAATCTGTGCTCATTCTTTTCTCAGTCTAAACATATATGGGCTACCCTGATAACCCAGCCTGCCTCATGGGTAAATCCACTCTCCTCAAAGGGTGGCACTGAGTGGGAGGAAACCCGTCCTCTGAAGTTTCCTGTATTTCATTTGACAAAGATGACCTGTGTGTCGATCAATAATGGCAATCTCTCCATCTTCCATTTCTTGAGGGCAGACCTCAAGTCTCTGCCTAGCTCTAGTTCTCTGGTCTTGTCAGGGAGAAAGACAAGAAAATGGCAGATTGCTATACGGCATGATATATGTAACAACAGAAGTAGACACAGGGTTCTGGGGGGGCTCAGAGGAGGCAGAGGCACCCCAGTCTGATCACACAGAACTGGCTCCTTCTATGAGAGGGTAAAGCAAAATGGTGGCCCCGAGTGAACCCCAGTCCTGACCCCAGCACACTACACTTCTTGTTTTTCACTAGCACACTGCACTTAGAACCCAACAGAATAAAGACTGGAAGCGAAAAGGCAGAGCGCAGAGGCCAAGGCCCAGATGAACATGCAAAATGGGCTGCAGGCCAGGCATGAGTCTAAGTCAGGAGGTGGCTTGGATCCATTGCCCTAAAAGCAGAGCTTGAGATAGGGATTGGGTGCACCTGATTCATCAAGGGAGCGCTCTTCAGGGAAAACCATAGAGGGAGGGAGAAAAGAAAGTCACAGAAGGAGAAAGAGCAGAGCCAGGATATGGTCTCAGGTAAAAGTTTGTCCTCCTGTCTCTCAGGGGTCAGGGGGATGAAGAAACTTATCCCTGGCCAGGCACCTTCCACGGTCAGCTCAACCAAGAAGGTGGCAGCTGGGAGCTGTCAGCAGCCAAGAGTCTCAGCATCTAGGGTGGGTGCACTGGCCCCGGAAAGGGGATCTGAGTGATGCCTCAACATGGACAGGTGCAGGCAAATAAGAGTCAGAATGCGAGCATCATGTCCGCATTCCCCTGAGATCACGTTGGTCTATCTGTGACCTCCGAAAGGACATTTTTGTGAACAAAGGCGAGCTAACAGGCTCCTTGCAGGACCTCAGTGTGAAACCACATGTGTGGGCAGGGGCCCACACGGCCTGCTGCCACGTGGCTGGGGCTCACTGTGGATCCACCCCTCTTAGTCTCAGTGTCCTGTGCTGTTGCTGAGCCATGTCTCCCCCATCCTGTTTGTGCATCATGTATCTGTCCACAAAACACAACTTTGGATGGTAGAAACAAGTTGATTTGCCCAAAACTATTTGGTACCCCAGATATCTGGGGTCATGGCTTATACACCAACATCCACCAGTTATCAGCCACAAATTCAAGTGAGAAGGCCAATTTCTCCACCCACCCAGGCAGCCTAGAGGAGCAGGAGTGGAATTCAAGTAGCACCCAAGAATTTAGCACCCAAGCAAATGCTGGGTGTTAGAGATTGAGAGAGTGTTCAGGGAAGCTGTAGGATCTTGTTCTCTTGTAATGGGTTTGTGTGTACATGTATGTGTGTGTGCATGCAGGTGTGCACGTGTGCACGCATGTGTGTATACATGTGTCCATGTATGTATACATGTGCGTGTGTTGTATGCTCATGCACGAGCATGCATGTATATGTGCGTGTGTGTGTGTGTGCATGTGTTCACAGCCTTCCCTTTGCTGTTCAGAGTCACTTTGGTTGGAAGCAGTACTTTTTAATTTTAGGAAATTAGCTTCAAGTGAGAAATCAGGGAAGTAAAATATAATATTTTAAAACTCTGTCCTAGGAGTTTCATTGCCCGCTACCCAGCCTCGAATAAAGCATCAGTCAGTTTTGTTTGTTTGTTTGTTTCCAGCAATTTATATAAAGAGCTTCCCAGAGTTGTGTGTGAGATAACAACTTAGCCCACCCCTAGTCTCCCATCCCCTCTCCTCTCACTCTGGGTGTCTGATCACACACCCATCCCTGCTTCTCAGAGTGTACTGCTGTTCAGGTGGTTTGGCCCATGCCACTCCTAGATCTGTACCAGAGCCCTAGGGTATAGCTGGGCCTTTGGACACTCAAGGGATGGGAAGCCACTGGCCCTTCAAAGAAGTAAGAAGGCAAGAAGTCACCACCCAGAATGGAGATTCCCACATGGACCAAAACTCCAAAGTCATTTTGCTGTTGTAGATATTTCATGCTTATTATGAAAGCTGTATGTGTTAGTTGAATATCGTTTAGAATACAAGGGCAAAAAAAATCATTTTCTGCAATCCAGGGAGGACCATTGTCAATATTTCAGCATGTACCTTTTCAGACTTCTTTCTGTGGTGACCAACACTTTTCAGTTGTATCATGGCTACATTATTTAGTATCATTCTACATTATTAGATCTTCAACACAAATGTAATAGAGTTCATGGTGGGAAAGACCATCATTTTTTGGCCCATCTACTATTGTTGGGGCTTTTCTAGCTGGGTTCTCCAGCCTCTTCTGGCAATTGTGAGTCACCCAGTATTCCTTCAATAAATTCTTCTTCTACTTAACTCAGTTTCTATTGATTGCAACTATCCTGACGGATACAGACAGTAAAGCTGTTCTTCATTTCTCACTTTTAAGTAGTGGTGTGGTGAAAATGTTATAATTTTGTGCATTTGCCTGATTTGTTCCTTGAAATTCATCACTAGAAGCAGAATTGCCGGATTCAAAGGTCCGCAAAAGTGTAAGGCTTCTGGCTGATAGTGCCTAATCGTCCCGGGCCTAGGGTGCTGGAACTGGATCAATGTGCTGTGCATTAAGCTTGGAGCTTCACACACAAAGGGGCTAACAGTCGCTGCACCTCTCGGGGGGATGGCATTATAACCATCTCACAGAGGAGGAAGCCAGAGTCAGTGAGTTGGGTCACTTGTCCTAAGTTATAGCACTGCGCAGTAGCAAAGCTACTTGAGAACGGAGCCCAGATGTACCGGATGTGCTATTTGCCCCTGTAGATGCAACTGCCACTCTCTTCCCCTGGGAGGCTTATTCTGGACCACAGCATGGCCCCCTTGCCTCTGGCTCCTGTTGGAGTCACTCACTGGGAAGCACCAGCAGGAGTTGTGAGTAGAGAAGGGTAAGAGCACAGTATTGATTTCCCAGCTTCCTCCCTGGCAGGTCACCCTAGTTGGCTGAGTGCCAGCACCAAAGATCAACCTTCATCTCCCTGGGTTGGAGATCTCCCTCCACCACCCTCCTGCAAGTCTAAGGATAGAAACAGCCCCTTGTTGGTACCCACACGGTTCCTGACCATCCCTTATGGCTCTCCTTGACCCCGCCTACCTCTATGTATTTAGCTCCCGTGTTAGGGTCACCATCTTTTTCCTGTTGGGATACTGACAATAGACCAGGTCTGTCTGGAGCCAGAGTGCAAGTTTTCCCATCACACCCTGTTACACACAAATCTGTATTTTTTAATACATCAGTCTCAGCCACTCCAGCTCCTGTGCACATGCATACATCCCATGAAAGGCACTTCCACATTCCACCCATCAGTGCTGTAGAGGTCAATAGACTTGAAAGAGCACTGGAGGGGAGAGTGAGGCCAGGTCTTTCTGTGTGACCCTGGGCAAGTCCCTCCAGCTCCCCAGCTCTCTTGACTTCAGTTTCCTCATCTGAAAAATAAGGAGCTGGATTAGAAGGTTTCAAAGGTCAGCCATCCCAAGAGAAACAGAACAGTGTATACCAAAAGATATTAAATTTACATCTGTACCTTACACACATCTGCACACTCGCGTGTGTGGTATCTGTGCGTAGAGAAAAGGGAGCCCTTTTGCAAGCTGAGTGCTGGGACCTTTTATTCCTATGTATTTAGAACCTTTGCTGTTTGTACTTGGCCAGCTTTGGATGGCAAAACAGTCTATTCTCTGTGGAAATTCTGACTTATTTTTCCAGCTGGTCTGCCAGTTGCCAAGAAATGTCATCTGAATACCATTATTTAATCGAAGATTAGCCCACGCCTGTGACATAGGCTGTAACTATTATCTTCTTTGATTTTTTTACATAAGCACACATTTTCTTCACAGATTAGGCCTGGCATTAGCAGAAGTAAATGCTGCTTCCTTCTTGGCCAAATAGTCCAGAAAGTCGTGAAGTGATCCACCGGGATTGAGGCTGTCTATGTCTGTGTGTGTGAGTGTCGGTGAGTATGTGCCAGGATGCATGTGTGACTGGGAGGATGTGCATGTGAGTGTGAGTGAGGAAGCTACCTTTGAAGTCACTTCGTGCAGGGATCCAGAGAGAGGACTTTCCTTGGTCATCGGACATATCAACTTGGCCTCCCAATTTATCAGCTGATGTTCAGCATTTGTTTTCAAATTAGAACATGTGTGAAACAAAATCCAGCCCAGCCTGCCAGGAGGTTTTAGGATGGACCAGATAATATTTGTAACCCAATCGCATTGCAGATCTCCTGGGTAAAGCAAGAGGAGAGGGCAGGGGGGCATGAGTTCAAGCTGTAACTGTTGGCTTGGGTGTTGGAAAACTCTAGACTGCATGACCTTAGAAGGCCACCACTTAGCCCTGGAAAGTCTCCAGCCTCTTTAAGCTCCATGTGACATCCAAGTTCGCCTCTCATTTACTGCTTTCAGAGCTTTCTAGGACAATTTTCTCAGCGGCCTTTGTTTAGGCGGTTGAGGTGATAACATTTTATTTTGTTTTGTTTAGATTTTTATCAGGTTGCTCCCAACAAAGCAGGGCCCCAGCCCAGCCTCAGAGTGGAGCTCATTACAGGGTTAAGGCTTGCTCCCTCGTTCTTGAAGGCCCTTCGGATTCTTTCTTATTTTCCAGGCTCTTGGCCTCTGCCTGGTCCAAGGGCCAAGCTACAGCCAAACATCTAATGCTGCCACTCCCAAATTACTGGCTAAATGATCATCTGCCAGAAAAGAGGAGCTCAGGAACAAAAACTTGGGCCTGGGGGCAACTTGACTCTTCTCATACACCGAGAGGGCAAGACAGGTCACTGGCCTCATTTTTAAGAGCCAAGGTAATTGAGAAACTGGACCAAACAACCAGAAATTCTCAGACAGAACTTATTTATACCCCTCTCCACTTCTCCACTGTCATCCCCCAACCTTGTTCTCTTTCCAAAGGCAGTCTGTGGACATGTCAACAACTCAGGAGCAAAGAGACCTGTGCCCGAGGGGACGGCCATGCCCTTGTCCCCAGCCCTTTGCTGGGGGCCTGGTCTCTCATAGGCACACAAGCATACTTTTTGAAATAATGAATGAATGGGTGAGTGCATGGATGCGGATGGTTCTCAGAGTAAATCCTCAAGAAAATCTTTCTTTGGAAAGGGTGAAGTGGGGAGAAGTCCTCGACCTGTGTTTGTTAGATTATAACAGATATCAATGTTTCCCCACCCTATTGAGTGACCCAGCTTCCAAATCAAATGAGAAACTCCTTTCAGGCTCCTCGGCCTGGGTAGATGAGAGTTGAAGGAGGAGGAGAGGCAAATAGGGAAGAACAGACCACGGTGAAGGTCAGACCTTCATGCCCATATGAGCTCTATGTAGATTTCAGTCCTTTTCCCAGACTGCTCAGTGCTTCCCTACCCTGGCACTCCCTCGGGGAACAAGGGAAGATGACTACATGGGGAAGATAACCAGGGAGCCTCACCAGGCCTTATTTTTTATTTTTTTATTATTTTTTTGGTACAATTGCTAAGTATAGAGTGACTCATAGGAACTCCAGACAAAGATGACGATGGAAAAGGAGTCTAGAGGATCATGGGAGGTGTTGAGAGAAAAGAGCGGGGGGGGGACTTGAGGTTGGGAGAGAATGGGAAACATGTTTTGTAAGATTTCCAAGATTTTGGGGGCTGTTGTTAAGGACTTTTTCATAAGACCTGTTACCCTGCTGGGGTTTACATCACTATTTGATCTAAGTCCCAACAGGACGACTACATCTGCTACTAAGCTGTGTTGTAAATGTCTTTAATTTTTATATTTCATCTGAAGGGAGTTGTTAAAGTGAGTTTACAGGGTGATGGCTCTTTGAATAAAAGCCATCAATACTGGAGCAGAGCTCTGTATGACACTTAATTTTCGCTCTAATAAGCCCTCCTAAAACATTACAAGATTTAGGAGGGATTTTTTTTTCCTTTCTTCTTTTTCCCTTTAACTTCCTTTCCCTCCTTGCATTATTTCTCTCCTCTCCCCGCTCCCGCGCTCTCCTCTCTTGCTTTCCTTAAAGGACATATTTGAAGAGAACATTTTTGCTCAGATGACACCACTTCTCTTTTTACTGCCAGCCAGATGTGCTCTTGACTTCTGAACAGGAGAAAGGTTTCTTTGAAGTTTTTCAAAGACTTTGCTTTTATTTAGAATTTCTACCCCTTTTCTCTCTCTCCCCTGGTGTTTAACTGGTTGGGAAGCCCCAGGAGGGGTTTTCGCATGGGCCTCTTTTCTTTTCCTGGGGCATGAAAGGAATGGGATCAGAGGCGCTCTGTTCCCAGAGAGCCTTCTATTTTCTGCCCCAATGACTCCAAGTATTTTCTGGTAGAGCCGCTGTCCCCAGGAGCAAAAAGAAGATGGCTTTGGATTTTCCCTGGAAGCATGTCTATTAAATGAACATAACAGTTCTGGTAGTGGTGCAGCGGTGAAGAGCACCCCCATCCCATCCCTAAATATCTATCTCCCTACCCTTCCTAAGGAGGGCAAAAGAGGTCTTCGCTTTCCTGGCCGTGCTGCTGTCATGCTTGCTTAACTGCTCTTGCACGGCACTGAAATTTGATTAAAACAATGATCAGTAATGGGAATTCAGAGGACACATCAGAAAAAGAGAGATTGGCATCCCGAAGTGAAACCAGAAGTCCCTCTGAAAGCAATAAGAAAGCTTTCTCTATCTTCACATCCCTCATAGCACCACAGCCTGGCATCCTGCTCAATACTGTTGGGCCAGTTTGTGATTTTCAGGAGGATTGGAAAAGCGCTAATGCTTTAGGAGGTGGCAGGGACAGAGAGCTGGAAGACTTGTCTGAAGAACAGGTGAGTCTTCAGCATGACACGCTAGGGCAGAGGATTTGGAGTCTGAAGTTTCCATCAAAGTGCCAGCTGTGTACTGAGTTGCTCTGTCTCTCTCCAGGTGAATGTAAGTTCCAGAAAGGCAGCATCCCCGCCACTGTGTTCCCAGGGCCCAGAAGCATGCCAGGGACTCCACGGGCAATCGCAAATGTGTGTGGCCTGCATGCATGTGTCTGTTTGACAATAGCCATGATCTCTTTGGAGGAAATGGCGCTCCAGATTCAGGAGGAAAGGTTTTTGTCTTAGAGTACTTTCAGAGAAATAGGAACAAGGGGCTCACCAAAGACTTCTTATGCTGCAAAAATATTTGTGTTTTCTAAAAAACCTCTAAGGTTTTTGAGGAAAATAAATACATTTGGAATTGAGGGGTTTGTTTTGTTTTATACAAAAATAGATTGATTAAAACCCAGGAGTGTGTGTGTACATGTGGGTGTGAGCCCTGTTTTTTATTTGTCTTATGTGAAGTGTGTTCACTACTACAGGTAGTCATGTTCTCATTTGACCAACTCCTAAAGACTAAAACCTTAAGTCAGAACCAATCAGGTTCAGATATACCACGACACACATGCCTGAAATCATAACACCTTGCAGCGATTGGGCGTCTTACAAAAGTTATTCTCCCGTCTCTTCCTTCTACTGAATTTTTTGCAGCTTCCATGTTCTTAGGGGCAATGTGGGCACGAGACTTCTGACACGTGGGTGTGGTTGTATTGGGACCATGTGATTCATTCAAGCCAACAGACTGTGGGTGGTGTTGGTCACTTCAGGGTCAAGTCAGTTGAAAGTTTTTGTGTGCATCTCCGTCCCCCTCTCCCTATACTTTAGCATCCCACGAGGCCACGTGTTTCAAATGGTGCTGGTAAAACATCACAGAGCCTCTTCCAACCTGAGTCCCTGAGCGGCTGCAGGAAGTGGGGCCTCTTGCTCACCAGTCTTGGATGTAAAACTAAAGCAACTACATTTTTGTCATGATAAATACTGAGATTTCAAGACTGATTTGTTACCATAGCACAGCACAGCACATCCTGATTAATGTACCTTTAATAGTCTGGCCAAGCTGTCAAACCAACAAAGGCTCTCCTTCCTAAATGTCTCCTGCATCTATTCCCCTTCATTTCAATGGCCAAGATTCCGGTTTGGACCCCAGGTTCTCAATTGTATGAATAAGCTACCATTCCATCAGCCTGTCCCACACTAGCCCTTCCTCCATGTAGAAAATATAGACATGCCATTTTCCGATTCCACACCCTCAAGCATGGCTTAAAATCATGGCACTCCCTTGCTTAAACTGGCTCCCAACAGCCTACAAAATAGAGTTTCAATACTGAAGCCAACCCCTCAAAACCCTCCGTGATGAAAACTGAGTACTGTCTTTCCAACTTCTTTTCTCAGATTCCTGAATTAAATGACTGCCTGTCCATGACCCTTCACTGCACATTCTCACCTCTCTCCCTTGCGACATATCCCCCCCCCAGAAGGCTCGACTCCCCTGATCCCACATCCCAACTGTTTCTAACCTCAAAGGCTCCGGGGCCAAGTTCTCCAAGATAAGTTCTCTCTTTGTAGCTCCAACATGTAGACGAGATCTTGCCCTTATGTGAAGACCCACAGCCCTCGCCCTTTCTTGTGTCATCCCCTTCCACAGAGCATTTTTTGGTGTGTTTCACTGAGCAATTCCAGGACATCTTTAACTGCACTACTCTCATCTCATTCACAGGAGCTAGCCCAATGTCATACGTAGTAGCTCAATAAACTTCTGCTGAAAGAATACATGAAGAATAAGCCAATATCTCAGGGACCTAGCAAGATTGAAGCTTACTATTTAACTGTGTGTGTTAGCCTATTGGGTATTTATGTCTGCTATTCTGAGAATATTGTTTGGAAATCACTTTCAGGGTGTTTGTGCAACTCTAGCTGTGGAAATTCTGATTCTATAGCTCTAGAGTGAGTCTCAAAAATGCATATTTTAATATGAACAGAAGGAGATTCTGATGCAAGAGCCCTGTAAGCTGCATTTTGAGAAACACTGGGGTGTGTGAGTACGTGATTGTGAATGCGAGGGAAATGCATTGGTAGTTTGGGTCACTGGTGAGCAATCCTTTCCAGAAATGGCAAATACATTTTATCTTACTTGTCAACACCAATGCATTGGTAAGGGCGCTCCAGAGGACTGTTTTAAGGAGGTCTCTGGGGCCACATCTGGACTGCACGGGGGAGAAGCCCTATGATGGATTGATGATGTCTGCCACAGGATGAGAGCAGAATGAGAAGCCTGTGTGCCAGGTGTCCACCATCACTGCCAGCCCCTTGGTCTGGAGACACAGGACCAATACTTGGAGGTGAACATCAAAGGATCATCTGAGTCCTAATCCAGCCCGCAGCCAGAACTTACTTCAACTTCCTCAGGTGACTGTGGCAAGAGTAAATAAAATCAAGATGTCCAGTAAAAGGCATTCCTGAAAAAGAAGCCACAAAGTTGTCATAGTGAAAAGTTGCTGTTTTCCTCTGCAGCCTCCATTTTCTCTTTCAGTGGTACATTGAGTTTCAGGAATTTATCCCTCTTCTATTCTCTTCTACTCTGGATCCAAGTGGGCATGGGCGGGAATGACCACACCCCCAGTTCCAGGGGTGGGTCCTGATTGGCTAAACTCAAGCAGCTTATCCTATCTCCCCCAGTGACAAGAGCAAAAGAGAGAGATGCCCAGGACTACAGGACTGTAGGAGGTACAGGAGGGCTCTCTCCCTTCTGCACTAGGAGAGGCAGAAGGGAGAGGTGTGAAATCTGACCAGCTTGAGTGATTTCGTTACCACCAGATGAAAAACTGCAGCTGCTGAGAATCCACTCTGAGCAGTCCGGGGATGAAGTCAACTAGGCAAAAGGCAGACGAGCGGGACCGAGAGAAGCCAGGGCCTGGGGTATCATTTGAGGCACTGGACCAAGTCTGACCTGATGTCTGTCTGACCACTGGACTCTTTAGTTGTGTGAACCAATACATTGTCTTCATTGTCGAACTGGTTGTTTTAGTCATTTTTCCATAACGCAAGTCCTCACTAACAGTTCTTTGAGGGGAAAATGGAGATTCAGGGGCCTTTGGTCTCAACATATGCCAGAAACTACAGTGGCTCAGACTGTAGGCCCAGCCTGGAGTCCATATGTGCCCTAACTGTGGGCACATGATGTAGCTTTGTGCCTCTGCTGCCATTACCCTAGTGTGAGACCTTCAGTTCAGGAGGAAAGGAAGCAGAAAAGAGTCAGTCCCACAGGGTGGCTGGCTCTGGGCTGCTAGCCTGGGAGCTCTGCTTTCAGCATTTGGACCTCAATGGGGCACTGGGCAATGATGCCTGGGCTTTAATTCGTTACACTGGTAAAGGTCTTTGAAGGTGAAAATCGCTGAACATCAGTATTTTGATTCTTTTGAACTTAGGAGCATGTTATTACACATATAAAATAAAAAATCAATAGCCACTGAATTATCTAGAGTAAAAGTGGCTGGTTCACATATCAGCATATAGATATACAATTACTTTCATGTGATTGAATTTATATTTATGTATTTTAACAGATCCTATTGTAGCACTTTCATGATTAGAATATTTTATTAGTCACCTGTTTTTCTACAATCTCCACTAAAAAGGAAGAATTTATTTCTACCCAACCCTTTACTTGTTAGTTTGTGGTTTATTCAAAATCACATTTGCAGAAAGCACTCTGAATGAAAAACCACCCTGGAACATAGGGACACAGGGCTCTGTTGGGGTGCTTTACTTCTTCTTCTTCCCACCATGGGTTATCATTTCTTTTCTAGATTAAAGGTGAAATTGATGAGAATTAGATTGTCTGCAAACTGAAAAAGCAATCACTTAAATAATGACATTCAAATAGATCGTTCAGTATCATGTAAATGTCAAGCGCGGGGTCGTTTTTCAAAACACCTTTGTTCAACTGCATCAAGTGCACAGACACACGGTGACCAGCTTTGGTGGACGGAGCCCCCTCCTTGTTTCTGGCTGTTGATCCCTTGAGCAGTAGTACCCCTCATCCAGACATCCTCTGCTCTGTGGGGTGTGTGCATGTGTGACAGAGTGAGCAAGACAGAGAGAGAGAGAGAGAGAGAGAGAGAGAGAGAGAGAGAGAGAGAGCAGGGGAGGCAGACAGAGAGGGGCAGGGGCGGAGTCAGCCCAAGAAAAGGTGCCTTCACCTCTTCTTTCAAAATGATTTTCTTCAGTGTGAGAAAACCAAACTGTTGTTATGATTAAGAAAAAACAAAAAGTGAGCCTCAAACACAAAGCAACTTCCATTCCCGATCTCAGAATTTGGTCTTTAGGTCTTTAAGCACCCTCTGCTCCTTTCCTCTTTCCACCAGAATCACGCTGTCTGGTTTCCTACCTTATGAAATATTATCGATCAGCTTGAAATGAAAGTGGGCTGAAAATTAATGTCTGCAACATTGTCTCCCATCAGATGGTTGGGGCTGGAAAGCCACAGCTTTTAGGATGTTAAATATTTATAGTTATCATCTCAACCAAAATATGAACTTGCACAAAGGAGAACATGATACAGATTAATTTGAAAAAGTTTGCCTCATTTTCATGTCGTTGGAGAAACCTCAAAAATAGGGCCCGGATGTATGTACACCTTGAATATAAGCTTTAAAATACTCCCAGAAGAGAAATGACGAACACTGCAGCAAATGACTGAAAAGAACCAGCCCGTCTCCCCGTGGAGTGTTTGCCACATCCCTGAGTTGAGAAACGAGTGGCTCATTTAGATTATCTGATTTTCCACTCTTAAATCTGGTGGACTTTAGCAGGCATTCAACTCTACTCCCCAGTCATGGGGAAAAAAAATTGCTCATCAAATATTATTGTAAAAATCATACCAATGTCTTTTAGAATAATATTTGATGAGCAATATTTGCAGACAGCAATTGCTTTAGCTTTGTTACCATTATTGCTGAAATTTTAAATGCCTGAAGGCTAAATATCTGAGATTCATTGTTAACTATATATCTCTCAGCAATGACAGATTTGTGGCAGCTTATAGATATTTTGAACATGGAATAATAGTACAGTAAAGAATGAAATGGAATCTCCTTTAGAATTTATTATCACAAGGAAGTGGTAATGAATTTACCTCCCAAGTCTTGGAAAAGAGCACAAGATAGCATTCTGTTTTCTTAGGAATCAAATTCACAATGTAGTTTATCTAGAAGGTGAGCAGGTGACTTTAGGATCTCTGCAAAGGGACAACATATCAAGGATATCGCTAAGACACACCTGGGCTCCAGGAGGAGTGGCACCATAAATACTCACTCCACCAAGATGGTTTCTGCCAGAAAGAGGAAACCTCTGAGCCCAAGGTCAAATCATTACTTATATCCACAACTTAACCTTTAAAAAAAAAAATATATATATATATATTTATGTTAGCTAAGATGCAAATGTTATCACAAAATTAAATAACTCTTATATAAGTTTCAAAATTTGAAGCAAAGGGAAAATACAATCAGGGAAGCAAGATGGAGTAAAGAGGTAGTTTTATTCCCTAAATGTCTGCCATCGGGAATTCAAGGTAGTACTACATGTGGGTCACAGAGTTGGCTCTGAGCTTCCTAGTAGTCATCATGAAGAGAGAAACATGAAAGGTCATGAGATGTAGAGTTTGTAAAGTAAAAATAAGCAAGTTGTTCAGAGAAGCAACATAGCCCTTCCCAATGCTAAGACCAACGAAATAGCTCTCCTGAGCATCCTTGAGAATAATAAACGCCATCTTCTGCAACATCCTTGATCACAGTGAGTTTCATAATCTGTATCTTATGAGATGATAAGGCCAAGTTTTTGGTCAAGAGCACACATGCAGCTGGGCTTCCTAAGAAACTTTCAAATTCCATGTGTATGTTAGGGTAGTGGAATCAGACCTAGGCCTTCTGAGCATCTTAGCCCATACACATTTACTCTTCTACAAAACACACATGCAGTTGAACACAGAACTTGACTTAGTTCTCCAATAACAATACTTTGAAGGTCAGGAATTTCTGTAGTAGGGACACACACTGCCTTTCAAAGTATATCCTCTACAGAAAAGTATGTGAAGCCCTCACTGCCTTTCAAAGTATATCCTCTACAGAAAAGTGTGTGAAGCCCTCACCAAGAAGATCATGTTTTTTATGGAGATCCCAATACCCCATTATTAATGTTTACCTTAATAAGGTAACATTGCCTGACTCTTGTTATGATGAAATGATTTTGTCATCAGCCGTACCTCTAAGGCCTTTTCCTTTCCTTGTCATGCAATGGAAGGGCTTCTCTGAGAATAAATGTGATCGTTGAAAACATCTATTATTTGTCTGCCAGCACTTTCCCTTCTTCTTGGATTTTAGGCTACCCCTTTGGGGAAGTTGTTCCTTTTTCTTCATCCAATCATCCATTTGTGGTTGGGGTCTAAAATTGTGGCACTCTAGTCTGTTGCTACAGTTGATTGGTCTAGGGATCACATATGATCCAAAATTAGCTAATCAGAATTCGTTCTCCAGCTTTTTAAACTGGAGCTAGAGAAAGCGTTTCAGGCCCTCCTTGGTGGCGAAGTTGTTCTAGGCAGTCCTGGGAGCCGTCAACAGCTGCATTCCCAGCTGGATGATGGCAGCCAGTCCGCAGAGGAGGAGGTGAAGTCAACACAGAGACAAGGGACACAAAAGTAGACCTGGCAGCATCATGTCCCCCAGGTTTCCAGGTGTCTCTCAGACCTTTTATAATCCTCCTATTGCCAGCTGAAGTTGAGTTTCTGTCACTTGCAAAGAGAAGCCTTGACTTGTGCATGCTTCTACGGTTTCTCAAAACTCTTTCACCAAAAGATCCCCAGGTTTGTGTAAACTCAAGTAAGCAGCCTATCCTGAGGCTCCTGGGAATATTTCATATACATTCCCCAGGGGGCCTGCTTGGTTAGGTGACAGTCTGTGTTCACATAGCTTATTCTCATGGAGTGCACAAATAATTAAATGAAGAGCAGAGGCGGATCCCAGGCTTGTGAACATCAGCTTGGGCCCCACACTCTCCCACTGCCAGGCCCAGGCTGATGTCTAGCACAGCTTTACTGTGTCACACAACAGAATCACAGGGCTCCCTGACCTTGGAATATTTCTAGCAAGTGCTTAATCAGGGCTGCTTGGCAGCCTATATGATTTAGAGACAGTTATATCTGAACCAGCCGTCAAACTAATGTTTTCATAGTCTTTGTAAATTGAGACAGTCTCCCCTTAAGAATGGTATTTCTCCAACTTTGAGCTACAAAATAAAAACAGGAGAACAGATTTTTGTGTTTCATAATGTGAGTTTTTTTGAATATGGAAATTCGTGCTTTATGACCTCAACTGGAATCCTAGCAAACACATTTTAACTTGTATAAATAGGGTTTAGTCACTATGAGCTGGATTGTTTTTCAAGAGACAAGATCTTACTGTTACCCAATCTAGTCTGGAACTCCTGGCCTCAAGCAATCCTCCTGCCTCAGCCTCCAACGTGCTTGGATTATAGGCATGAGTCGCCATGCCTGGGTAAGGAAAGCAGGATTTTTGTCAATCTACCACATTTCATTGATTCTAAAATACTGTATAGAATGTGATTGATAGTGGATAGGGTATTGTAACTGGCAGGATTTTTTTCCTTCTTAGTGATACATAAAATAATAAAAATATCCTACAAGCAATGGCATGCTTTCTTTGATACAGTATTGCATTAAACAAGAAAGGCATATTTTAGTTATCGTGGTTTTTTTCAAGAAAGTAACCTCATGGAAGTACCGCGGTTACTTCCTTTGCTGTCACCAAAACTTTGTGTAGTAGGACTACTTTGGGGAGGCTCAGATGTGGGCCTAAAGGGCCCCAGCAGTTATTGGCAGAGCCCAGCTTAGAACTCAGTGTTCTAGAATTCCAAACAGAGTTCTGCACTTTGTATCAGTTCCAGGTCAGAAGCATACACAACCACAGCTACCTGTCCAACCCCAGACATACTTGCTTTCACCATTTCCAGCCATTCCCAATAAAATTGCTGTTAAGGGAAGAGAGAGAAGGATTAATTGACAAAATGAAAGAACCAGTCTCTGTATCCCAGAAATACCACATATTTGGTAACAATGTGGGGCATGTAGATGTCCCCCATCAGGTTCAAACCTCACCATCGTCATTCAGAGTCTTTTTTTGAACCCCAGGACAAGAAGTGAGATCGGTGAGACTCAGCCTCTGGCGCACATAGCTCCAGCTCTTTCTTATTGATTCTGTATCCTTCATACAAAACAGTCCAGAAAGCCACTACCAATCCCACACCGCCTGTGAGATGAAATACTTTTGCATAAAACACTTCAGCATAGTCCGATCCCTTAACCCTTTATAATCGGGATGCAACCTCCACTTCCCACCTCATTGCCTGCCATTTCCCTATCCCATGCCACAGTCAAATGGAACAACCACTGTCTCCAGGTAGAGGCCTCATTTTCAGTCACCTTGTCCAAAAAACTCCTCCCTTCTCTTTTGCATGTTCCCTTGCCCATTTACAGCCCCACTAAACACACATTTTCTCCATCAGAAACAAGCTGTTTGGGCTCTAAACTCCTGTAGCATTCTTTCTGTTGTGTTTATTTTGCACCAAATATGAATTTGTCCCACAATACTAGGCTGCAAGTAACATCCTGCTTTATTCTTTTTTTCGCCCCAAACAAAACTCTGCTAAGGACCACTAAGGGATGCATCTCTGGAGATATAGGCCTTGGAAGAGGGGGCACTGGTACAATGGTTTGGGACAAGGGGTCCGGCAGCCAGCAGGACAAGCCTCAAATCCCACCTCGGCTACTTACTACCCGTAAGACCCTGGGCAAGGGATCTGACTTCTTCTGCCTCAGTATCATCGTCTACAAAAAGGGGATGATAATGGGACCTGTCTCAGAGGAATTTTGTGGAAATTCACTAAAATAATCTACACAAAGGACTTAGCACAGTGCCTGGCATGTAAGAAAGCTCCACCAATGGCCTTTATTATTAGCACATTTTCCTCTGGCTCTGTGTTGGGTCCTACAGGAATCTGAGGGCTTAAATTGTACCAAGGAAATAAGAAGTGGTCATTTCCTTCATCTTTGGTGGTCATGGTCCTCTACTATAGGGTATCACAGGGGAGCAGCAGCCCTCTGCCACCGGCTGGGCTCTGCTGCAGGGGGGGCAGACTCCAGAGGCTTATCCCACAGGGATGTGGCTCAGTGCAGCCACATACCACTCCCCCACCCTGAGCTCCCCAAAGCACAGGAGCCTAATCCGCAATCAGAAACACAGGAGCCGCCCTTTTAGAAGTCCTGCCAACTGGCCCAGGAAGGAAAGCAAGGGAGGAGGGAAGCTTCTGACCCTTAGAACACCAATCCTAGTTCCTCCCCCCGCTTGCCACACCCACACTTCCTGCCCAAACTCCAGCCATGCTTTCCCTTCCTGGGCAAGCCCCACTTAAGTCCTTGATGGCCCTATGTGGGGGATCATACCCTAGTTAAGAGACCTAGGGGTTAACAGACCTGTTAGGTTCCCACCCTTTTGAGCCTCCTGCAATAGCAAACATGATTATTTTGTTCAGTTATGTCGACACATCCGTGTGCCAGCTGGGGATTAGACAGTAAGCTTCTTATGGGCCATATCCATGTCGGATTCACCCCAACTCTGCCTCTGTCTTGTACAGAGAGTCCTTATTCTGAGTGTTTGCAGTAGAAAATATCTGGAGATATCAGACCCTCTATTTTCCCTTTCCCTGTGGCCACTCTCCATCCCAAGCCACTGGGGACAACTGCTGCCATTGCCTGCTGCTAGTGACTATGGGCAGACTGGCTCTGTAGTCCTTCAGACCAATCTTAAATCCAGGGAACACTGCCTGCCATCAGTCCCCCGCCCCTTCCTCACCTCAACTTAATGAGCAAATAAGGAAAGAAAATTAAAGCAAAAAAAATTAAACAGCTTTAGCTAAGATCAATAGAATTCTATAAAGCTCTGGGCTGTGGTATTGAGTGAGCGCAGAGTAATCCCCCTGCATATTGCATGTTAAGTTAACTTGTAAGAGAAATATGCTCCTTCTCAGCCTCGAACCTTCTCCTCCATGGTGAAGAAGGAAGCTGGGAACACAAATTAAAATAATGTTGATTTAGTTTTTAAAGGGAGTGCCCAGGAGCATTTTCTGCATGGCCAACTGAAAACTCCAGCCCAGGCTGCAGAACGCCTCTCTCTGCACAATACAAAGAGAATATTTGATCCCCAGAGTTCAGCCCGCTGGTGGATTTTTATTTTGTTTTTGGTTTTTGTTTCTTTTCTGCTTTCCTTTGGATCTCAAACTTTTACATGCCAACTTGAAAATTCCTTTTTCAGCAAAGGGTCCCTGCTGCACTCCAATGTGATTGCAGGGAATTATTAGTTCTGACGCATGGCAGTGTGTGATCTGGGCACACCACGACAGGGAAGCCAGTGGGGAAGAACAGGCGTGGTGTGGGGCCCTGTGTCCTGTCATTGGCTTAGCTTCCTCCCTAGGTGAGGGAGAACTCAAGGAACCAGGCCATCAGGTTTGCTCCTGGCAATTTAGCCACCTCTTCAGATCCTGCAGACACTCACCTAAATTCCAACCAGGGAGCAAGCATCAGAAACCATTCAGGTCCACTAGATCAGTCCTTTTGAAAGAGAGGCAGCCAAGAGGCAGTCAAGCCTGGTGCCAGGCAACCAGGGCTTGAAGCAGGGGTGGTGGATTCAGGCAGACCTCTGGCCAAACCCCAGCTCCACCATTTACAAGCTACACAACTTTAACCAAGTTAGTTAACGTCTTAAGTCCTATCTTTAAAACAGTAATCATAATACCTCTCTCGCAGAACAGTACTGGGGGATTAAACGAGATATATCAGGTGAAAAAAATACCCGGCCTAGAGTAAATGCTCAGGAAATGTTGGCTTCCTTCTAAAGGGTTGACTCTGTGCACCTGGAAATGGGCAATGGTACAGGGCCTGCACACCGAATTCTGAATTCATTTCCAAATCTCCAACACCAAACTCGTTAAACAAGAAAAGCTGAGTGATACATTAATGAATGGCCAGAACCATAGAGCTAATCCTTTATTGCTATCTTGCAAATAACTTTTCATATTATGAAATTAATTCATGCTTGATGTAGAGTTCTTAAGAAGTATAGATAATCAGAGAAGTAAATATAAATTATCCAGAATCTTGCCAACAAGAGACAGCTGCCATTACTAAGGTTTAGGTATATAGCCTTCTGGGTATTTGTCAACATGTCTCCAGAAATATAAATATCTGTTAAAGCAAGATGGAACCATTCTGAAACACTCTTTACATCACCTCTTTTGCTTATTTAACAATGGACCAGGAGCGTCTCTCCATGCCATTCAATTTCCTTCTGCTATGTGAGCTTTTAAGTGCTGAAAATATGGCATTGATTCCATAGACACTAATTTATGTAAAAGGGCTCCTTCTTGGATATCCAGGCTATTTTCAATGTGTCCCTTTTATGGCTGACTCTGTAGACATCTATCTATAGATGAACACTTTAGACCTCTTTGTAACTGGGTCTGAATACACCCTAAAAGTAAACCCCTACAAATGGAATTGTTGGGTCCAAGACTCTGGAAAAATTTAAGACCCACCAGAAAGGGAGATGAAAATAATGACATTGTACAAACAAACCTCACACACAATGCTCACAGGTACCCGACCACCCTTCCAGAGCAAACAGAGCCCCAGTCCCAGCCCAGGCAGGATGTTCAGAACTAGGGATGACCTTAGGAGTGGCCAGGACTGGCCACCCGACTAGGGAAGGGGGTGTAGTGGAGAACAGGGCCAGAATTAGGCCAGGTGCCCTCACCTATGGCTATTTGACCCCAGGCAAGTATTTTAATGACAGTGAGCCTCTGAGAACTCTGTGAAAATAAGGATAATGGTATTTCCCATCTGCTTTGGGTGGGGGGTTGTTGTATAGAGCTAATGAAAGGATATCTGTGAAAATGCTTTGCAAACAGCAAATGAAATTGGGGAGGAGCTGCTCTGGGGGCAGCTCAGGGAAATTGAACAGTTTTCCCAAACCTCCAGAGACAATCTTCTCAGTGTGTGGCTTTGGGCTTTTGTTTGAAATGATGTGAATTCCCAGAACATCAGACACACCCACGGTCAAATGTAAGTACAAAACACACCCAAGCCAAGGGTGCTGGGAATCCTGGCCCCTCTTAATTCAGGGTTATTCACCCTGGGCCGGCCTGCCTGCCTTCCTTCCTTGCTTGCTTCTTTTCTTCCTTCCTTCCACCCATGTAATCAGCTGCCCTGCCGAATGTAAATTACAAACATCTCCCAGAGCAACTACCTGGAACCCTCACCCATTCCACTCAATGGCTTCTGAAGGGGAGAAATAGAAAAAAAAAAAGAAACAGACCCAGCATACTTTCTAATTTATTCAAGTATTTAGGCCACTGGGGATATTTCCTGATAGCAAACAACTTTGCTCTTGGAGACCTTCAGCAAAGATGGTTAAGGCTGTGGTTTCCTTCCTGCAGCCTGAGCTTCAGTCTGGCACAGCATTTGCTACTATAGCTTCTCCAGGGCAGATTCTTGTGGTAGGGATGGTGAGAAGTGGGTCAGAAGAACCCAAGATCAACCAGTACAACTGTTCTCTCTTGGTCTGTCAGAGCAATAAGGCCCTGGAGTTTAATTTGCTTGGCTCTTCAGGACTGTCCAAGGGAGAGGATACAGTCATGGCTTCTTAGTTTCTGCTTCTGGTTGGGCCAGTAAAGCTCCTTCCTCATCCCTTTTTTCTGCTTATCACTAGAGACAGAAACTAAAAACCATTGCTTCAGCCTGCTAAAAAGCCTAAAACAAAATAAAACATGTCTACAGAGATATATATCTCAACAACAACCACAACCGAATAAGGCGGGTTGGACAAGCTTGGAAAGAATCCCCAATTTGCCAACCCAGAGGTGACTTCAGTTGCAGTGAGTGCACAGGGGGAGCTGCAGATTGAGAAAATGCTCCCATCCTCAAGAACACTTCCTGTATGTGGGGACAGGGAGAAGCTGTTGGGGGTGCAAAGCTGTCAGAGGCAGCATCCACCCCAAGAAGTGCTTAAGAATTTCTACCCTGTGGTCAGAAAAGCCTGGGCCTGAACTCCAGCTTTGCCACTGCTGTGTGCTGCACCTTGGGTAAGTTCATTCACTTTGTTAAGCCTATATAAAACGGGGAATAGACCAATTTACCTCTAAGAGCTTGATATAGTTTGGCTCTGTGTCCCCACCGAAATCTCATTTTGTAGCTCCCATAATTCCCATGTGTTATGGGAGGGACCAAATAGAAGATAATTGAATCATGGGGCCAAGTCTTTCCCGTGCTGTTCTCATGATAGTGAATAAGTCTCCTGAGGTCTGATGGTTTTAAAAATGGGAGTTTCCCTGCACAAGCTCTCTCTCTCCTGTATACCACCATGTGAGATGTGCCTTTCACCTTCCACCATGACTGTGAAGCCTCCACAGCCATGTGAAACTGTAAGTCCATTAAATATCTTTCTTTTGTAAATTGCCCAGTCTTATGTATGTCTTTTCATCAGCATGAAAACGGACTAATCCAGAGCTGTTGTGAAGATAAAATGAGATGACGTCAATATAAATGAATATATTGCAGTGATAGACATTTTTCTCAACCATAACCTTTCAGCCCACTCACTTTGCACCCCAACTCCTCCAGCCATGCTATCTTGGCTGAGCCCAGTGCATTATCAGTCAGTTTTAGTCATTAGAAAAGTTTGATTCTCAGATATCAGTAATGTCCAGATCCTCCTAACACTAAAACTTCAATTTCTCATCCAATTCAAAGGCCCTCTCTTTCCCCCATCTCAGGCCTACACCAGCCTCAGTAACCTGCAGTTGGGAAGCGGGGACTTTTCCTTACTCTCGGTCCCTCCTCCCCTTCCTCTGGCCCCTCCACGACTGTGGCAAAAGGAAAGAGGGAAGGTAAATGGTGGTCTTAGACAGTTCAGACTGATACAACAAAACACCATAAACTGGCATCTTGTCAATAACAGATAATTTATTTCTCACAGTCCTGGAGGTGGGGAAGTCCAAGATCCAGTCACTGGCAGATTTGGTGTCTGGTGAGGGCCTCTTCCTGGTTCATAGACAGCTATATTCTCACTGTAACCTCACAAGGCAGAAGGCGTAAGGGAGCTCACAGGTCCTCTTTAAAAAAGGCACTAATCTCATTTATGAAGGCTCCACCCTCATGACCTAATTACCCCTCAAAGGCCCCACCTCCTAATACCATAGCACTGGGGATTAGGTTTCAACATATGAATTTAGGGGACACAAACATTTAGTCTATAGCAAGGGCTAAAATGGTCCACTGACTTAGCTGTACTGTGAAGATCTGCATGGGGCCCTCTGTGTGGCAGATGGCCAAACCCTGACTCTGTCACCCACAGGACTTCAGTGCCTTCCTCTACCTCCATGAATGCACCTCCTCCCCAACTCCACATTTCCCCTTGTGGTCGAGATTGCCCTGGAAAGGCTGTCCTCTTGGGCATAGCCTTATCGAGAGGGCTCTACTCTTAAGACTGCCCATTCGTAGTGCTCACTTCACTGGTAGGAAACTCAGCATCCTCACCCCTCCAACCCTGGCAGTGTGTAGTATGCCCGCCTCAGCCTCTCTCCTCATTCTGCTAGTCTTCTCCGTTGGACTTCTGCAGTTTCAGTGCCTCCATGTGCCAGGGGATGCAGGTTAATTTTGCTTCACAGGATGTCTCACCCACTGGCTGCCTCTCCCGTGTCTACTCCCACGGCAGCTGTGGAAGAATCTAGGTGTTTCTTCAGTTCCACAGTCATTCAGCTAGAGGGTGAGGTGGAGTGATGACTGAAAGGTCAGTCCCCCTCTGGCTAATAACCCCAAACTTAGAGTTTTTTTGCTAGGAAATGTATGTCCCTCCACCAGGTAACCAATTCTCTTTAAAGAGATCTTCACTCACTCTGATGGTACTAAGGATGACAGTGCTGACACTTATAGGCCCTTACTATGAGCTAACCACTGTTCTAAGAGTTCTGGATGTAGATCTGCCTGGTCCATAAATAATAACTCATTTAATCCTCACAGCATTCCTATGAGGTAGATGCTATTATCACCCCACTTCATAGGTAAGTAAATGAAAGTACAGAGCTAAGTAATTCAGTCAAGTTCTTGCAGCTGGTAGTAGCAGAGAGGAAATTTGAACCCGGACTCTCTGGCTTTACCTTTTGGACCCTAATCACAAATTCCTATTTCCTCTCTTAAGTAGAGGTGAAGAAAGGACTAAAGCATCTGAAAATATGTTAGTTATTTTTTGGCATGTGCTGTAAATGTGCCTAGTACCAATGTTCGGAAAGCAGGAATATTTGTCGCTCTGTTCTCAGCTTTCAGTCAACCAAAATTCCATAGATGATAGTCAAAGTTCCATTTAATACGTTGTTATGTATATAAATCTCTTAGAACTTTGCCAACCATTCATCAATAAATGGAAGCTTCAAAACTAGGGAGCTCATGGCTTGAAAGGGAGAAAAATAGCCAGGAAATAGAGCATTGTAATACAGTATAGATGCTGTAGTACATAATTTTGTGTCACTAATTCCACAGATATTTATTAGAAACCTATTATGGGCTGTTAGGGGCTGAGGATATAATGATCAAATTGGATGAGGTTCCCATCCTGTGGAAAGTCCCCTGCAATTGGAAGGAAAAATATTCCCTAGAAGAAGGAATTTATGTTATCTATTGCTACATAAACTATCTCAAATTTAGAGGCGTAAGATGACAACAACCATTTATTGGCTTATAATTCTGCAACTTGGACAAGGCTCAGAGGGGACCTGCTGGGGTCTCTTAGGTGGCTGCAATCAGCTGGGAACTCAGTCAAAGAATATCCATGCAGGCATCACTGATATGTATGGCAATTGGTGCCAGCTGAGAGCTGGTGTGAGTAGATTTTCCTCCAGGTGGCTTTTCTTCCTTCACTAGCCCTCATTGACCTCTTTACCAAATGGCAGCCGGTCTCCAAGAAGGAGGTCCCACTGTGCAAGTACTTATCAAGTTTCTACATTCTAACGTCTCACTGGCCAAGCAAGTCCCATGACTGGGCCCAGAGTCCACATGGGAGGGGACCACACTAAGAGAATCATGGTCCACTGCGGGTGACTGATGGACAGTACCACAAGAAGCTTCACAGGATGTCTGACCCACAGTTGCCCCTCCCAGGGGACTGGGTCAGCTATGTCCTAGCACCTACCCCTCCCTCCAAAAGCTCCACCCCAGCAGGCGGCTCTGGGAGGCAGAGCTCAAGTCAGAAGGGCAAAAGATAGGACTTCCTTTGTTCAAGTCAGAAATTTACCTTCTGTGTCATCACCTATGTGGCATCAGTTTCAAGAAGTGCCAAGCAGGTCCCCCATCTCAAAAATAACCCCCCTCTCTGCCACGTCACCATTATCATTTCATTCTTTACAGGGGGAGCATTTATGTTTGACCTCAGTAGAGACATCTTTAGTTAATATGGATCAGAGCCCCACTGTAAGTGATCTTGTTGGTAGTATACAATTATAGCAGAGTGTGCACAGACTCTTGCTAGCCTAGAGGAGACCTTGGGGGCGACTCGCCAGGACTTAGTCGAATGGATCAGAGCAAAGTCTCAGGGCACAGGAAAGCATCCTCTCTGTGGGTTGGTAAGAACATTCTGGCTGCTGTGAAGGGAAATCCTCAGTAGAATGCAAAAGAGCTAGCAGAACCCTGGGGGTGCCGACTTGGACCTTGTGTGACCATGTACTTTTAATTCCAAATTTCTCTTCTGCCTTTGGTCAACCACTTCTTTCTTTCCCCAAAGGGGCTTAGCTTTTGGAACTCAACAGCTAGGAAGAAGTTTCCCTTCTCTCTGTTCTCTCCTATCACATTGTTTCCCTGAGGCAATGAATACAGGATGATTAGCCTAATTGAAGGGGGCAAAGAGCCAAAGAAATTACAATGGTTTGGTGGAGGTGGGGGTGGGGGGGCTCTGTGGACATTGCCAAAAATTCTTATCCCATCACATAAGTATGCATAACCGAACCAAGAGTGAAACTTGTGTTGATCTCATCCCATTGAGTGGGTTCCACCATGATTAATAAATCCATTTATTGTCTTTGTAAATTTGAGAACCTCTCCAGGTATTTTTATAGATGGAGTGGGCTGAGCAGGAGCTACCTGACTCCAGTAGTCAAGATGCTGGCATCCAGAATGGGAAAATGAGGTAAGTAACTCCCCTTACAAACAGACATGCTCTGTTGGCAATTGCAGCTTTTGTAGAAGAATAGGAAGTGACATGGTCAGAATTGTATTTGGGGAAGATTCATCTGGCAGCAACAGACAGGCTGATTTGGAGGTGGGAGATCTAATAATAATACCCAGGAATTGTAATAGCATCGCAGGGGACGCTGTACTAGGCACTGATGTGGTCACTCCCACTTCATCCTCACATAACTGCGAGGTAGGGTAGTATTTTCTCTGTTGTGCAGATAAGAAAATTAAAGTCAAAGATATCCAGACACTTGCCCAAGGGCTAAACTGCAAATAAGCAGAGTCAAGATGACATTCAGATCCAGCTGGCTTTGAAGCTCCTGTTTGTATCTCTTCAGAGGCTATGACAATAGCACGGCCAAGGCATGATGAAGGCCAGAACTAGGGCACAGAGGCAAATACGGTAAAGAAACAGCAGACAGAAAGCCGTGCGTCCGAGGAGGACTTGAGAGGACCCGGTGCAGACCCGAAGCTGCAGCAGGCTGAGAGAGACATTCTCAGTCCTTCCTGCCTGTGCCTGCAGCAGGCATTGAACTGGGTTGGCTTTTGAGCCCAACAAGAAACAGTGATGGAAGGCTTTATTGTTGCGTTTTGTTTCAGAAAACTGGTAATTCTTACACATTTCATAAGCTAAGAGCAGAGTAATTATCCACTTATTTAAAGCCATCTCCTCATCTGTGTATTTATTCATTCAGGAAGCTGGTGGGGTGGGGCTGGGGAGGGGTGGCAGAAACAGGAAACAGAAAATCCTGGAAAATCATCAATTATTATCTCATAGAGAGAGTGGTGCCCTGCTCATCACTCGAGGCCAGGCCCCCACTCGTCCACCTTTTTTGGCCTCTACTGCTTAGCATAGTGCCCTACACACAGTAGACATTCGACATGTGCTTTGAGATAATGAGGCTGACAGTGTCACCCAGGAGATATCCCCTTGCTGGGGTTCCCTGTCACAAGCCTGGCTTGCGGGTCCCTGAGCAAGTCACTTAAATTCTTGGTGCCTCTGTTTATTCATTTGAAGGACAGGGATAATGATGGGACTTATCTCTCTGGGTTGTTAGTAAGATCAGTGAGCTATGTGAAGGACTTAACACAGTGCATTCCAGAAAGATTAGCTGATATTAGCAGCAGCAGTATTGAGTGCTTGGGTCCCACTAGGACCTGCTACCTTGTCTCAGCCACAGGCCCCCAGGGCTGGTGACAGGGATGCCTGGGTTATTAGACACAGGGCATTCATTGCCAGACAGAAGCCTGAGCCCATTGTTCCGAATAATTACGCTCCAAGTTCTGGGAACCTGCTTGTTTTCATCCTTTTAGCATGGCCTCCTGTGCTGCTGCTTGGCTCTGCGCCGAGACCGAGTCTGTGTGGGTTTCTGGAGTCTCCCACTTGAGAAAATGTCTGTTTTAGCAGGGTGTCTCCTCTTGGCCTGGGAGGCCCTTGCTGAGCCCTGTTTTGTCCCCCTCAGGCATGTGGAGAAGCTTTGGCTGACCCCTCCCGCCTACCAGCCCACGGATGCAGCAGGAAAGTGCTGACTCTTCAGGCAGGCAAAAAAGACGATCGTTTGGTAGCTCTGACATTTTGGGGAAGGGTTTTCCTGGAAGCACCCTCACTTGCATCCACAGTGGTCCCCTTCCCCTGAAGCTTCTAATACAAGCTTCATCTTTCTCCCCCCAAGTTGGGGAGACTCAACAGGGGATGAGCTTTGGACTCAACAGGGGGATGGGCTTTCTTCGGAGCCCCTCTGCCCTACGGGTTTTCCTATCACCCTCCCACCTGACTCTGTGCGGAGGAAGAACTTTTGGTTTCTTGGTCTGACTGCTGGCCCATCGGCTTTCTTCCATGCTTCTCCTTTGGAATTTTCTGCCAAAAGCTGACTTGACCTCCTACTTTTGAGAAAGCCATAGTCACATGGTACAAGAAGTTTTATCCTCCAGCCTCTTGACCTCTGCCTATCAAATCCCTCCTGCCTGTCCCCCACTGGCCACCCTCACAGCTTTCCCTGAAGTGCAGGTGTTTCCTTCCTCTTCCTTCAGGTAATCCCTCCTAATGCAACTGCCCAATAGTTCACCTTGTCTGCTGCCTAGACAGAGCCGATTTATCAAGACAGGGCAATGGCAATAGAGAAAGAGTAATTCTCACTGAGCTGGCTGTACAGGAGATGGGAGTTTTATTATCACTCAAATCAGTCTCCAAGAAAACTCTGGGACTGGGGTTTCTAAGGACAATTTGGTGGGTAGGAGCCAGTGAGTCGGGAGTGCTGATTGGGCTGGTCGGGTCTGAGATAAAGTCACAGGAGTCAAAGCCGTGCTCTTGCTCTGAGCCAGTTCCTGGGTGGGGGCCACAAGACTAGATGAGCCAGTTTATCCATCTGGGTGGTGCCACATGTTCCATCAAGTGCAGGGTCTGCAAAATATCTTAGGCACTGTTCTCAGGTTTTATAATAATGATGCTATTCCCCAGGAGCAATTTGGGGAGGGTCAGAATCTTGTAGTCCAGCTGCATGACTCCCAACCCATAATTTCTAACCTTGCGGCTAATTTGTTAGTCCTGCAAAGGCAGGCTAGTCCCCAGGCGGAGTGTTTGTTTTGGGCAAAGGGCTGTTACGGTCTTTGTTTCAAAGTTCAACTATACAATAAGTTTCTCCCAAAGTTAGTTTGACCTATGTACGCCCAGGAATGAACAAAGGCAGCTTGGAGGTTAGGAGCAAGATGGAGTTGATTAGGTCAGATCTCTTTCACCATAATCATTTCCTTAGTTATAATTTTGCAGCAGTGATTTTGCTCACTCTTGAGAGAATTTTCTCCAGGCTCTTCTTGGCCCCCTGTGAGTCCTCCCTCTCTCATGCTCCTCTGTTCACTTCCGTCTGATGAAACTTGCAACATTCATTCACACCCAGTGTGAAGAGTTTTGCCTTGACCCCATTGACCTATTTGGCCTGCATCCTATCACATTGTTTCCTTTTCAGTTCCAAGCCTCTGGATCTAGAAGTGGGCATCTCTTGCCTCTCCCTCCCTCCCTCCCATTCTCCCCCTTAAACCCTTCTCTCCAGTTGGTTTTCACCTCAAGGCTCTATCAAAGATGCTCTCCCAAAGGTCGTCAGAAAAACCTGAGCCTCCAACCCAAATGAGCATTTCTTAATCCTTAACCTTCCAGACCTTTCAGAAGCAGGTGCCCCAGTGAACACATGCTCCTCCCCCACAAACCTCTCCGCCCTGGGTTTGTCTGGTGCCTCCCTTCCCCAGCCCTCTGACCTCTCCACCTGCTTTTTGTCTGTGTTCTCCTTGAGCTCATTCCAAGACCAGGATCCTTTTCTTCAGGGATCACATGTCACAACTCAATGATCTTCTCCAGGCCAGTGACTCTCCAATCTGGAGCTGCTTCCAGCACGTTTCTACTTTGCATCTGATAACCAGATCAAACCAATGACTCAATGACTTGGCACCAGCCCGGTTGGCTTTCCCTCCTAACACCTGCATTTCTCTCAAGGGTACATGGGTTTTCAGTAACTCCAACTTGCAATGCAGATTCACCAATGTCCTGTGCCCCTGCTTTGATTTCTAGGTTCTCAAAATTTATGGACTCATCCCCTAAGGGTTTCTTTCCCTTTCCCTCTGTCCTCATGGCCACCCATCCAAGGCTTCCACATTTACTCCTGGAGGATCACAAAGTGACTTCTTTTCTCTCTAGACTGCCCCCGAAATGTGCCTCATTTAGATGCCAATTCTGCCTTTGGTGGCTATGGGATTATTTCAAGCATTTAGGTCTCATCTCCCCAAGATTATATACACTTGGAGGACAGGGACAGAATCATCTTCCTTCAGCCATCCCAGCACAGTGCCATGTCCACTATAGACACACAGCAAGTACTTTGGAAATACCCACATAATGAGTTGGCATTAGCTGGGGCCTGAGACATGTCCTTTATGGTGATTGTTTCCTGGGCCGTGATCATGACGGGTCTGCCCCATACACATCAATCACTCTCTCCTTATCCCTAGCAGCAATGGTTCTACCCCTCCCAGTCAACTTCCCAACTCACTCTGACCACCACCCGATGACCTTTGCTTAGGTCTCTGTACTCCCCAATTTCTCTTAGCACTAATGTTGGGTGGGTGGTACAGAGCTTGGTGGGTTTCAGGGAGTGTGTACCCTTGGCACTATATTGCCACTTGGTCTAAACATCTTTCAGTGTAGACTGTGGTCATTTATTTAGATGCAGAAACTTTCTTTTTTTTATTTGAAATGGAGTTTTGCTCTTGTTGCCCAGGCTGGAGTGCAGTGCCACGATCTCAGCTCACTGCAACCTCCGCCTCCCAGATTCAAGCGATTCTCCTGCCTCAGCCTCCTGAGTAGCTGGGATTACAGGCATGCACCTCCACGTCCGGCTAATTTTGTATTTTTTTTTTTAGTAGAGACGGAGTTTCACCATGTTGGTCAGGCTGGTCTTGAACTCCCGACTTCAGATGACCCACCCGCCTCGGCCTCCTAAAGTTCTGGGATTACAGGCGTGAGCCACTGCACCAGGCCAAGAGGCAGAAACTTTCTAAAGGCAGGGACTACACTGATTTTGCCAGCCCTGAATGGAGAGGTGTGTGTACTGAGCCTGGTGAGCGTTGGCAGGGGCGACAAGCCAACACTGGTGCTGAGTATTCCCCCAGGCAGTCCGAAGTTCTCTATGCAAAATACAAATATTTTACATTTTTCTGAATGTGCCTTTTTTTTTCAACAGGAAAAAATATCACTTTCATGAGAAAAAAGTCCAAGTTGGAAAGTTCTTAGTTTTGCTACCATTAGCTAAAAAAAAGACCGATTAAAGACAAATGCGCCCATGAGTCAACTGGGAGGTGATTAAGCAGTCACGCTTTGTGCCCTCAGGGAGGTCATTACCTTGAAGAATGCAGCAGCCTCTGCAACTCCTATTAATGGTATATATTGACAGCATCTGTTTTCGAAATCCTTTCCCTTAAGGACCAGGCACACTCCCTTAAGCCCACCAAGCTCCACATCACCCACTCAACACTGGTGATCAAGGTTATGACCTCTGCGCTACACAGAAAGCCTGACTCCAGGATCCTACTAGACCCCACAGTGGCGGACAATGGGACCCAATCTGAAGGGTCGAAACATTCACAGAGGGTGAAAATACAGGTGTTAGTAGCTTCAAAGGAGACCACAGACTACCAACAAAGAGCCCAGCAGGTGCCATCCACGGTAGATAATTGAGAGAACCTTGAAGCTTCACAAGCCACAGGGAGTGTGGGTGGCTTCGACTCCTGCTCTGACAGCGGGGTTGTCGGCTGAAGGACTTTAGGGAAATTATTTGTCCATGGGTCTCAGTTTCCTCATCTGAAAAATATTTACCTTGCAGGGCTGTTGTAAGGATGAGATAATGTCCAACAGGATTTGAGTGCTTACTTTGTGCCAGGCACAATTCCAAGTGTTTACATCCATTAAGTCATTTAATCCTCTGGACAAACCTCTGAGACAAGCCTTCTTATTATCCCCCATTTTACAATGGAAGAAACTGAGAAGCAAACAGGTAACTTGCCCAGGGTGACCCAGCTAAGAGCTGGTAACCGACCCATAAAGCCCTGATCAGAGTGAAGCCACCACTCCAAAAGTTTTGAGTCAAAAGAGGAGCCCAGTTAGGAGGGGATGAGAGCGGCTGGATATCCACGAGGCGCCCGCAGTTTACGAAGAGTGCACAGCCCAGCAAAGACCACCCCTTAAAGAGTCAACAAATGTCGCTGCTTTTTACTTCCTCTTAATATGTGTGTGTGCTTATGCGTGTGTGGGTGTGGGTGTGTGCATTTATGTGGGTATGTCTGTGTGTGATTCTGAGTGTGTTTGCAAGCATGTGTTCATGTGTACGTGTGTGAGACAGTGTGTGTGTAATGGGAATGGTGGGGCTCAGGGATGGGGCGTCTGGTTTCTCCATATCTCCTGCCCCATGCCCCTCTGCTATCAGACACACACACAGGTGACCAGAGCCTTAAGAAAAAGTGCGCTCGATCCCTGACTCCCATCTCACTGCCACCCCATTTCTTTGCCTCCTAACTAGCTCCACGTTATTTGTTTCATGCTTTGGCAGCTCTGGTTATGTAAATAATCACCTGTGGATGCAGATTCTTCACAAAATCTGCTGTAAGGATCATTTTGACCAACCAGACTTTTAAGAAGTATTGGGAAACAAATTGTTGGAGGTAATAGACTCTGATAAAGACCTAACTTTAGTAATAAAATAGACATTTTTTACTCACCCAGAAAACATTTTGGAAGTGCCCATTATGTGCTAAGATTCAAAGCTGTCAGGGCTGTCCTAGCTCTCCAGGGGCTTACAGCCCAGGGGGAGGACAGACAGGAAAGAGCCACAGGGAGGCAGAGATAAGATCAGTGCCTGGAACACCAACAGGGGGGATGCGGAAGCCCGCCTCACCAAGCAGGCCTGAAATTGCTAACACCTGGTGCAAGCACCTGCCTCTCCAGCCGCCCTGCTAGAAATAATCCCACAGCCACCTCACTTACCTGAGCCTTCCAGAAGTTCTCCACTTGAGCTTTCACAGGATTGACCCAGTTTGTTACTTTGAATCCCTAATGCTAATGCAGAGAATGAAAAGCCTGACATCCAACCTTTTACTTATGTCTTCCCCCCATCAATGTGCTGGAATCTGTATCGGATTTGTTACTCTAGACACACACAGCATGAGACGCAGTAGTAAACAGGGTCACTGAGGTTTCCTTCTGTCCAGGGCCACTGTGAGGGCTGGGGGACCAGGACCATCTCTTTCTCCCCCTGGCATTACTTTGAAGATGATGAGCTGAGGAGTCAAAGGTCCCTTCACGCTGGAGGAGCTGGGAGTGGACAGAGTTGGGGGGGGGTCTTTTGTACTTTATTTCCTCCTTTTTTTTTTTAGACAGGAACTCACTCTATTGCCCAGACTAGAGTGCAGTGACACAATCACAGCTCATGGTAGCCTCAGCCTCCCAGGCTCAAGCGATCCTACAGCCTCAGCCTCCTGAGTAGCTGGGACTACAGGCAGGCGCCACCATGCCTGGCTAATATTTCCTCTTGCCTTTTTAACACTCCACCAAAGGTCTGCTTCCTATACCAGCACACTCATTCATTAGGCACAAACTTTGCCGACCCCTGAGTGAGGCTTTGATTTGCAGATTTAGGAGGTTGAAAACTTGGGTCTTTCGCAGGATAAATCAAAACTGAATTCCCTCTGGACACAAGACTAAGCCCAGCATGGGTGAATCTCCAACAAATGGTGCTGAAGGCTGGGCACAGTAGCTCACGCCTGTAATCCCAGCACTGTGGGAGGCCAAAGTGGGTGGATCACCTGAGATCCGGAGTTGGAGAACAGCCTGGCCAATATGGTGAAACCTGTCTTTACTAAAAATGCAAAATTCAGCCAGGCATGGTGGCAGGTGCCTGTAATCACAGTTACTCGGGAGGCTGAGGCCGGAGAATCGCTTGAACCTGGGAGGCAGAGGTTGCAGTAAGCCAAGATTGCGCCATTGCACTCCAGCCTAGGGGACAAGAGCGAGACTTCGTCTCAAAAAAAAAAAAAAGAAAAAAACAAAAAACAAATGGCGCTGAGAGAGGCAGGTTAGGTGAAAGACAGAGAGAAAATATCCTACAGCTCCTGCCTGAGGTGTCCCCTGCCCCCACCCCCTCACCACCTCCACCCCGTAACCAACGGCACTTCATTCCCAACAAAATATGAACCAAGAAAGAGTGTTGGACACATACAGTAATGAAAATCCATGATTCAACTGTGCGTTCATAATTATTTCATAAATAAATGGCTTCTGGAGGGGGCGCATCTGTCTCTCGCCACCGAGTGCGTACCTTTCATTAATGTATCCCGGCCTACACGGAGCTGGCTGGAGAGCTCCACTCATGTCCTCCTCCTCCTCTCCATCACTGTCCACCAGGAGGTTTTTGTGGTTCAGAAAGAGCTGCAAGCCCCACGCTTCTCCGCAAGACTGATGGCTCATCAATAACATTAGCCAGCATTACGGGCTGCGTCGGGCTAAGCAGAATCAATACGGCCAAGTAAAAAGTCTGATAAGTTGACATGGCCATCCTCAGCAGGGCTCACATTACAATAAATGAGTTTTCTTAAGGAATCAGCATCAGGGCTGCTTAGATGCCCACACCCAGATGTCCCAAGACTTACAGCGTTGTGTTCAGTTGATTGGAACAGGACCGGCCGGGAAAAGTAAAATGGTGATGGGTTAACTGCAAAGTAAAGAGGGCGCTTGGGACACTCTGCTGATAGTGAGTGAGGGGCGTGCTTGTGGGGGGCCTTCCTGTGATGTGTGACAGCCTTCCCGACGAGCCGGCCACTCCTCACTGCGGGCCACACCTCTCCAGTCCCCAGGAGTAGGACCCTGATGAATAATGGGTGGTAGCTCCTTCTCCAGGGAGGCTGCTCAGCACCCTGGATGGCCACGGTGCCCTCAGAAGCTTCATGGAGGCCCCCTCCTTGC
Organism: Ateles fusciceps; assembly: GCA_036589455.1. NCBI lineage: Eukaryota > Metazoa > Chordata > Mammalia > Primates > Atelidae > Ateles > Ateles fusciceps. Next base: position 4,851,211 of record JAZHEH010002789.1, on the reverse strand, counting down.
CTCCTCTCACCCAGAGTCACCATAACTGGAGCAGCGGGCAAGATGCCGCAGAGTTCACTTTTACTAACTCGACTGCTCATCTCTTGAGGGAAGCCCTGTACAGTCATGCCGGGTGAAAGCATTAGCAAAAGCCTTTGCATAGGTTCAGCCACTTTGGAGACAATGCACCAGAGCCAGATTCCTCTCCGTATTTCCATCTTCCTTTTCACAGGGAAGATCAGGAGTACAAAGGCTTCAAGAGAACCCAAGCAGTCACTGGAGAGCACTCACCCAGGTCATCATACCTCTCCTGAGCTCAGACAACTCTTTTGACCCCAAGTCCACAAGCATACATCAAGGGCCCAGTGAACAGTGTGGACTATTCAAAGGAGCAAGAGATGGCTTCTGTTCTCCAGTTGCTGGTGGAGGAAGTGGAGGCCACGGGCAAGTGCAGAAAACACCATTATATCAAGCAGGCTGTTGATGGGGTCCTTCGGTTATTCAGATACACAAGTATATTGATGCCCTACTGTGTGCCTGGCATTTCGAGGTGTTGGAGCATAGCAGTGACTAAAATAGACCAAGCCACTGCACTCAGGGAGCTTACACTCTTGCGAGGGTAGGTAGCAAACAGTAAACAATTAAGCAAGTGGCATACTGTTTCAGGAAAACGCTATGAAGGAAAATACAGCAGGTGAGGGAGATGGAAGAAGAGCTGCTGCTTTGAATAGGGATGGTCATCAAAGGCCTCAGGGAGGGGGCAGATTAGAGCAAAAACATGAACCTAAGCAGAGGAGACAAAGTGCAGTCTTGTGGCAGGCAGACATACCGTTGATGTGTTCAAGGAAGAGCCAGAGGCCAACATGACTGGGCCCAGAGCAGGAGAGAAAGGCAGAGACTGCACTGGGAGACACCCAGGGCCTACAGCCTTGAGGACCTTGCCAGCCAGAAGGAGGGTAGATTTCATTCTGTGTATGGCAGGAGGCCCTCAGAGGGTTCTGAGTGGGGAACTGACATGCACATGTTTTTGCTTTATCCAGATCCCTCTGGCTGCTTCATAGAGAATAGTCCAGGAGAGTGGACGGCGGGGGACAAGGGACTGAGAGACATGGACCCAGCAGAAGAGAGAACGCTAAGAAGTAGTCGGGTCCTGGGTGCATTTGGAGGTAGAGCTAAAAAATGTGTTTCTAGGGTAGATGAGGATGTGGAGGAGATAAGGATGAAGCCAGTGTTTTTAGCCTGAGCAACTGGATGAATGCTGGCTCCTTTTCCTCAGATGGGGGAGCAGGTTTGGGCAGGTGAAACTGAGAGATCATTTTGGACGCATTGTGCTTGAAATGCTTATTAGTATCCAAGCAAAGACTAGAGGAGGCAGTTATCTATTCAAGCCTAAAGTTCAGGGAGAGTTCTAGGTAGAGGAGATAACATTGGGAAGATATCTGCATATTGACCATAGTGTTTAATGTCATGTTCGTAGATGAGATCGCATAGGGAGCCAGTGTGGAAAGAGGAGAGAAGGAATCAGGACTCTGCTTTGCAATCCACCAGCATTTAGAGGGTGGAAAGATATGGAGGACCCAGCAGAGAAGACAGAGGATGGTCAACGAGGTGATGAGGGTTTGAACAAAGCTCAGAGAGATCACTCAGGAGGGCAATTCATTTTGCCTGGAGGTAGCAGGCGTTGAATATAAACCCTGAAGGACAAAACAACTGTAGCAGTTAGATGGGGGTAGGAGGAGCGAAGGTTGCCAGGGAAAGTGAGACTGGGGGAGTTAGGGCAGAAAGAACAGCAGGAAAGAGAGTGTAGGGGAAATGGCTGGGTCTGTCTAAGAAATGTCAGGATGTCCAGATAGGCTGGCACAGGGAGTGCATAAGGGGAAGAGCGGGGGCGGGGTGGGGGGGCAAGAGAACAGCCATGAATAGCAGTTGGAACCAGATCCTGAGTGAATGTGAACGACTGGATGTGATGGGGAAGTGATGGTGAGTTGCATCTAAACCATTCACCAGCCATCACAGAACAGAGAAACCATAGCATCCCCCAGTCTATGTGGGGGAGCTCATTAACAGATACCATGAGATCTCTGAACTAAGGTGCCTTCTTCCCTGTGGCAAATAACACCCACCATCCCCATCCTTACCATTTAACTAGGACCACCATGGAAGATGCTTATGTGATCCCATCACATCTAAGCTCTTGAAAACATAAGATAAAATTAAATTGCCAACCGTATGGAACAATTCCAGTGTCTCTATTTGCACATGTCCCTTCAATAAAACTGAGCTAAATCCTCTTTTAAAAATCTGATGCATTTGCCTGATTTATCCGATAAAACAAGGACGAACATATTGTTTTTACTTTCCCTTAAATATCTACATTGATTTTGTTGTACATTCATCTTGTGTTGTATTTTGAAGACCCAATGATTGTCAGTTCTGCAATAGCTTTGGCCCAAAGTAATAATGTTCTGATGCTTGAAAAGACCTTGTTGCTTCCTGTGGGGGAAACGAAGGCTTATGGAACAATGTCCCTGAGGGACTTAAAATCCATCAGGGATCAGGAGACAGCACACATAAAATAAGGTGGTGCATGCACCACAGGCAGCAAATCCTCTAGAAAGAAGAGCCTCGAGCAGGGAGAGATCACCAGAGCAGAGTGGCTGGGAAAGGAAAGCAAGAACACCCAGAGGACCAGCACTGGAGAGGAGGTGTGAAACGGGAGCAGTGATGACACCACATGCTGAGTATGGGCCAGTTAGGAGGCAGGGTAAGGACTTTACAGAGAATATTTTTTAACCCTAGAACAACTCCGTGAGGTAAATATTATTTAACTTCATTTTAGAAAAAAGCAAAGCAGGCCAGGCACAGTGGCTCACAGCTGTAATCCCAGCTCTTTGGGAGGCCAAGGTGGGTGGATCACTTGAGGTCAGGAGTTTGAGATCAGCCTAACCAACATGGTGAAACCTTGTGAATGACTGGAAAAACAGAAAACTATATTGAAAATACAGAAAACTAGCTGGGCGTGGTGGTGATCACCTGTAATCCCAGCTACTCAGAAGGCTGAGGCAGGAGAATCGCTTGCACCTGGGAGGTGGAGGTTGCAGTGAGCTGGGATTGCACCACTGCACTCTGCCCTGGGCAACAGAATGAGACTCTGTCTAAAAAAGAAAAGAAAAAAGCAAACAGGCTCGGGAAGGTTAAGTTCTTGCCAACAGAAGTGTAGCTGTAAGAGGGAGAGGCAGGCACCCACTGCAGACACCCACTGCTCCCCAAACCTTAATCATTTACTCCCATAGTTTATCCCAGAGAAGAACTGGCTGGAATAAGTTGACACAGGAATGAGAAGGAAGGGACAAATAACTTGAAAGGACATTCAAGGTGGGAGGCCTTGGGCCCTGTAGGCACCAGGTTAAGCTTTAAGACAGAATGTGGCCACTCTTCCATTATAAACAGTGGCATAGAGTACAGCCTAAGAATAAACCCCAGGCAGAACTTCAGCAGACCAAAAATATGCGGATCTCCACAAAACAGGGCCATCAATGACCCATACAGGACTTTCATACTTCAAATTAATATACCTATCTATAGGAGAAACACAACACTGCCCTCTCCTCAAGTCTATTTCCATCAGAAAATGTTCAGGCAACTTTATTTCTGTAGGAATGAGATATTTTATTGTCTGGGGCCAGAAAATTGTGGTAATAAATATATACCTCCATTATGCCTATGGTGTGAATGGCGCCTCTTAGATACAACATCCTTGTTCAGAGCACAAAACACTGCTGAATGAAATCATATATAATGCAAACAAATGGAAAAACATCCCATGCTCATGGATTGGAAGAATCAATATCATGAAAATGACCATACCGCCAAAGCAATCTACAGATTCAATGCAATTCTTATCAAAATGCTAACATTAGTTTTCAAAGAATGAAAAAAAAAATTCTAAAATTCATACGGAACCAAAAAAGAACCCAAAAACCCAAAGCAATCTTAACAAAGAGAGTAAATCTGGAGGTACAACCTTACCCAGCTTCAAAATATACTGCAAGTCTATAGCAACCAAAACAGCATGGTACTGGTATAAATGTAGATAAATAGACCAATGGAACCGAACAGAAAGAAAAACCCAGAAATAAAGCCAAAGACTTACAACCAACTGATCTTTGACAAAGCACCCAAAAACATAAATTGGAAAAAGGATATTCTGTTCAATAAATGGTGCTGGAAAAATTGGATAGTCACATGTAGAAGAATGAAACTGGAGCCCTTTCTCTCATCATATATAAAAACTAACTCAAGACAGATTAAAGACCTAAATCTAAGACCTGAAACCATAAACATTCTAGAAGAAAACCTAGGAAAAACTCTTCTGGATATTGGCCTAGGCAAATAATTTATGACTAAGACCCCAAAAGCAAATGTAAGAAAAATAAAAATAAATAAATGGTACCTAATTAAACTAAAAAGCTTCTGCACAGCAAAATAACTAATCATTGCAAATTTTGCATCTGACAAAGTACTAATGTCCACAATCTATAAGGAACTCAAACAAATCAGCAAGAATAAAAACAAATAATCCCATTTAAAAGTGGGCAAAGGGCATGAATAGACATTTCTCAAAGGGTGACATACAAATGTCCAACAAACATATTTTTTAAAAGCTCAGAATCACTAATCATCAGGGAAAAGCAAATGAAAAGTGCAATGAAATACTACCTTACTCCAACCAGAATGGTCATTATTAAAAAGCCAGAAAACAATAGGAATTGGCATGGATATGGTGAAAAAGGGATGCTTCTGCACTGCTGGCACGAATGTAAATTAGTACAACCTCTATGGAAAACAATATAGAGATTTCTCAAAGAACTAAATGTAGATTTACCATTCAATCTAGCAATCCCACTACTGGGCATCTAATCAAAGAAGTCATTATATCGAAAAGACACCTGTACACATATGTTTATTGCAGTACAATTCACAGTTGAAAAGATATGGAACTAAGTGCCCATCAACCAATGAATGATAAAGAAAATGTGGTATACACGTAACGCACACACAAACACACACCATGGTATACTATTCAACTATAAAAAAGAATGAAATAATGTCTTTTGCAGCAATTTAGATGAAACTGAAGGTCATTATTCTAAGTGAAGTAACCCAGGAATAAAAAATCAGATACCACATGTTCTCACTTATAAGTGGAAGCTAAGCTATAGGTACACAAAAGCATACAGAGTGGTGTAATAAACACTGAAGACTCAGAAGTGGGGGAGAGTGGGAGGAGGTAAGAGATGGAAAAAACCACCTCTTTTGTACAACATACACTACTTGGGTGATGGTTGCACTAAAATACAAGTCACCATGTAACCAAAAACCACTTGTATCCCCCCTCAAAACTATTGAAATAAATTACGTATATAATATAATCCATGTATATATAACCTATATATATAACTTATGTATATTATATATATATATGTTCACATAATTGTTGTTTAATCTTGTAGAAATTTTAGCCAATAAGAAAGGCAAGTAATAGTAAGAAATATAATTATTAGAAATGAAGGGCTAGAATAGTCATTACTTACAGATGTCAAAATTATAAAAAGATAACTTAAGAAAATTAATTTGAAAATTACTAAAGTATGCAGTTAAAATTTTTAAAAATAATTTTTCTATATACCAAACATAATACATTGAACATATAATAATACAGTATAATGGAAAAGAAGACTTTATTTATAGAAGTAGCTTAAGAAAACATAACCAAGAAAAACTGTAGCAATAAATACGAAGAACCCACATTTTTTTGAAAACAGAACTCTACTACAAGTCATAATGGAATATTTTTTAAATAGAGAAAGATAGCTCCTTTCTGGATAGAACCTGAGTAGACTAAATACTGTAGAATAGTTAATTCTTCCAAATTAACATCTTTGGCTGGTTGTAATTTCACCAAAAATCACAAATGGCCTTCTAGAATTCATTGGGAAGAATGGATAGGTGAGAACAACTAATATTTTTTTGAGCAATGGTAGGTCCTTACTATTAGATATCAAATTTTGTTTGTAGTGAGGGAATTGTGCAAAAGATAATGAACAGATGAACAAAATAGTCATCCCTTAGATCTAGTGTGCAGAAGATGTTAGTATGTGATAAAGACAGCATCACATGCTAATCCCACAAATAAGCAAACAAACGAAAATTAAAATATATTTTTATGAATCAGATTTATAAAAATTGATAGTATCTAATGTTGATGAAGCTATGAGGAAATGACATCACTGGTGAAGAAAGCAAAATGGTATATCCTTCCCAGAGGACAACTGTAAATACGTGTGAAAACTTAAACATGTTGGACCCATCAATTATTATTGAAGAATTGATTCTAAGAAAGTAATCGATAAGTACTAACATTCACATGCCTGACTTCATTGCTGATTGCTAATATTAACAAAGACAATTGCTTTTTAAAAATAAGTTAAACTTTTTTTTCCCTCTCTTTTTCTTTATGTCTTCTTAAAAAAAAAAGAAACAGGATATATGCTCAGAACATACAGGTTTGTTACATAGGTATACTTGTGCCATGGTGGTTTGCTGCACCTATTGACCCATCCTCTAAGTTCCCTGCCCTCACCCGCCTCCACCCCCCAACAGGCCCTGGTATGTGTTGTTCCCCCTCTCTGTGTCCAAGTGTTCACAATGTTCAGCTCCCACTTATGAATGAGAACATGCGGTGTTTGGTTTTCTGTTTCTGTTAGTTTTCTGAAGATGAGGGCTTCAAGCTTCATCCATGTCCCTATAAAGGACAATATCTCGTTCCTTTTTATGGCTGCATAGTATTCCATGGTGTATATGTACCACATTTTCTTTATCCAGTCTTTCATTGATGGGCATTTGGGTTGGTTCCATGTCTTTGCTATTGTAAATAGTGCTGCAACGAACATATGTGTGAATGTGTCTTTATAGTAGAATGATTTATATTCCTTTGTGTATATATCCAGTAATGGGTCACATGGTATTTCTGGTTCTAGATCCTTGTGGAATCTCTATACTGTCTTCCACAGTGGTCGAACTAAATTACATTCCCACCAACAGTGTAACAGCATTCCTATTTCTCCACAGCCTCACTAGCGTCTATTGTTTCCTGACTTTAATAATTACCATTCTGACTGATGTGAGATGGTATCTCATTATGGTTTTGATTTGCATTTCTCTAATGATACTGCCTCAATTTCAGAGCTTGTTATTGTTCTATTCGGGGATTCAATTTCTTCCTGGCTCAGTCTTGACAGGGTGTATGCATCCAGGAATTTATCCATTTCTTCTAGATTTTCTATTTTATTTGAGTAGAGGTGTTGATAGTATTCTCTGGTGGCAGTTGTATTTCTATGGGGGTCAGTGGTGATATCCTGTTTATAATTTTTTTTTGTTGTTGTCTATTTGATTCTTCTCTCTCTTCTTTTAATCTAGTTAGTAGTCTAGATATTTTGTTAATGTTTTCAAAAAATCAACCCTGGATTCATTGATTTTTTTGCAGGGTTTTTCGTGTCTCTGTCTCCTTCAATTTTTCTTTGACCTTAGTTATTCCTTGTCTTCTGCTAGTTTTTGAATTAATTTACTCTTGCCTTTCTTGCTCTTTTAATTGTGATGTTAGGGTGCTGATTTGAGATCTTTCTAGCTTTCTGATGTGGGCATTTAGTGCCAAAAATTTCCCTAGGAAATAAGTTAGATTCCTATGCATTAACATAGAAGGAAATGTTATCAATATGGGATTATGTAAAAATAAAATCACAATGTTTATGGAAATATGCATGTTACAGTGCCATCTATATTTTCTTGATTTCATTTTTTAATTGACAAATAATAATTGTACATATTCATGGGATACCTTAGTGATGTTTCAATACATATAGTGTATAGTAATGAGCTCAGAGTAACTAGCATACGCATCATGTCAACCATTCATCAGTTCTTTGTGTTAAGAATGTTCAACATTCTCCCTCTAGCTATTTGAGACTATATATTATTGTTAACCAGTCATCTTACAGTGGTACAAAACGCTAGAACTTATTGCTCCTATCTAGCTATAATTTTGTATCTTTCAACAAGTCTCTCCCCTATCCTTCCCCCTCTCCCTACCCTTCCCAGCCTCTAGTACACTCCATTCTACTTTCAACTGTAATCTTCTATGAGATCAATTCTTTTGAACATATGGTGTTTAACTTTCTTCTGTTCTTGGTGTACTTTACTTAACATAATATCCTCCAGTTCCATCCATGTTGTCATGAATTACAGGATTTCATTTTTATAATGTCTGAATAGTATTTCACTATGTGAATATACAACACTTTCTTTATCCATTCATCTGTTATTGGACACCCAGGTTGATTCCCTATCTTGGCTATTGTGAATAGTGCTATAATAAATATGAAGTACAGATGTTTCTTCGATATAATTATTTCCTTTCCATTGCATAAATGCCCAATAATAGGATTGCCAGATCACATGATAGGTCTAACAGTAGTTTTTTTAGGAACCCCATACTGTTTTCCATAGTGGTTGTACCAGTTTACATTTCCACCAGCAGTATATGAGTTCACTTTTCTCTGCATTTTTATCAACACTTGTCATTTTTTGTCTTTTTGTTAATAGCCATCCTAACTGGGGTGAGATACCTCATTGTGGTTTTAATTTGCATTTCCCCGATGTTTACTTATGTTGAACAATTTTTCATGTCTATTGGCTCTTCGTGTTTTTTGGCTTTTTCATGTTTATTGGCTTTATATGTCTTCTTTTGAGAAATGTCTTTTCAGATCATTTGATCACTTTTTAAAAGGACTGTCTTTTTCCTGTTGAGATGTTTCAGTTCCCATGTATTCTGTATATTAATCCCCTGCCAGATGAGTAGTTTGCAAATTTTTTCTCCCATTCAATAGGTTGTCTTTTCATTATGCTGATTGTTTCCTTTTCTGCACAGAAGATCTTTAGCTTAATATAATCCCATTGGTTTATTTTTGCTTTTGTTGCCTATTCTTTTGAGGACTTATCAATAAAGTCTTTTCCAAGTCCAAAGTCCTGAAATATTTCCCCTATATTTTCCTCTAGCAGTGTTATGGTTTCAGGTCTTATCTGAGGCCTTTGAACCGTTTTGAGTTGATTTTTATGTAGGATGAAGGATAAGCATCTAGTTTTATTTTTTCTGCATTTGGATATTCAGTTTTCCCAGAATCATTTATTGAAAAGGCTGTCCTTTCCCCAATGAGTGTTCTTGGCATATTTGCAAAAATCAACTAGATGTAGATAATGTAGATTACTTTATGGGTTCTTTTTTTCTGTTCCATTGGTCTATGTGTCTGTTTTTATGCCAGTACCAGGCCGTTTTGGTTACTACAGCCTTGAAGTACATTTTAAGGTCTGGTAGTGTAACCCCTCCAGTTTTGTTCTTGTTGCTCAGTATTGCTTTGGCTACTTGGGGTCTTGTGATTCTATACAAATTTTAGGGCTTTTCTTCTATGTCTATGAAGAATGTCATTTGTATTTTGATAGGAATTGCATTGAATCTGTAGATTACTTTGGGTAGCATTGTCACTTTAACAATATTAATTCTTCTGATTTAAGAGCATGGGATGTCTTTTCATTTGTATCCTATTCAATTTCTTTCGTCAGTGTTTTGTAGTTTTCCTTGTAGAGATCTTTCACCTACTTGGTTAAATCTGTTCCTAGATATTTTATTTTTTGTAGCAATTGTAAATGGGATTGCTTTCTTGATTTTTTTCAGCTAGTTCATTATTCATGTATGGCGCGGTGGCTCAGGCCTGTAATCCAAGCACTTTGGGAGGCCAAGGCGGGTGGATCACGAGGTCAAGAGGTCGAGACCATCCTGGCCAACATGGTGAAACCCCGTCTCTACTAAAAATACAAAAATTAGCCGGGCGTTTGGCACACGCCTATAGTCCCAGCTACTAGGGTGGCTGAGGCGGAGAATCGCTTGAACCCAGGAGACAGAGTTTGCAGTGAGCCGAGACTGCGCCACTGTGCTCCAGCCTGGCAACAGAGCAAGACTCCGGCTCAAAAAAAAAAAAAAGTGCTATTGATTTTTGTACTTTAATTTTGTATCTTACAACCATTCTGAATTTATCAGTTCTAAGAGTTTTTGGTAGAGTCTTTATATATGTATATATGATCATGTCATATGCAAACAAAGACAGCTGTTAATACTCATTTCCAAGTTGAATTTCCTTTATTTCTTTCTCTTGATAATTTCTCTGGCTAGGATTTCTAGTACTACATTGAGAGTGGGTAGCTTTGTCTTATTCCATTTTTTAGAGAAAAAGCTTTCAGCTTTTCCCTGTTCAGTAAAGTGTTAGTTGTGAGTTTGTCATATATGCCCTTTATTATGTTGAGATACTTTCCTTCTACTCCTAATTTATTAAGAGGTTTTATCATAAAGTAATGTTGAATTTTACTGGAAGCTTTTTCTGCATCTATTAAGCCGATCATATGGTTTTTGTCCTGCATTCCATTGATAGGATGTATGACACTTATTGATTAGCATGTGTTGAACCATCCTTACATTCCCCAGGGAAAATCCCACTTGATTATATCGGATTTTCTTTTTGATGTGTTGTTGGATTCAGTTTGATAGTCTTTTCTTGAGGATGTTTGCATTTATGTTCATCAGAGATATTGACCCATAGTTTTTATGTTGTTGTGATCTTAATTTGATTTTGTTATCAGGTTATGCTGGTGTCATAGAATGAGTTAGGAAGAATCTCCTTTGTTTTAATTTATTGGAATGGTTTGAGAAGATTGGTATTAATTCTTCTTTAAAGGTTCAGTACAAGTCAGTGGTAAAGCTATTCTCTCCTCTTTGTTGGAAGACCCAGTGTGTATTTTTCCCTTCTATGTGTCCCTGTGTTCTCATCCTTCAGCTCCTACTTATAAGTGAGAAATTGCAATGTTTAGTTTTTGTTCCTGTGTTAATTTACTAAGGATAATGGCCTCCAGCTCCATCTATGTCCCCTCCAAAGGACATGATCTCATTCTTTTTTATGGCTGCATAGTATTCTATGATGTGTATGTTTTATGTTTTTCCTATCCAGTCTATTATTGATGGGCATTTAGCTTGATTCCATGTCTTTGCTATTGTGAATAGTGCTACAGTGAACATAGGCATGCATGTGTCTTTATAACAGTGTATATTGCTTTGGGTATATACCCAGTAATGGGATTGCTGGGTCGAATGGTACTTCTGTCTTTAGGTCTTAGGAATCACCACACTGTCTTCTACAATGGCTGAACTAATTTACACTCCCACCAACAGCGTATAACTGTTCCTTTTTCTTTGCAACCTCACCAGCATCTGTTATTTTTTTTACTTTTTTAATGATAGCCATTCTGACTAGTAGTAGATGAACTCAATGTGGTTTTGATTTGCATTTCTCTAATCAGTAATCAGTGATGTTGATCTTTTTTTCATATGATTGTTGGCTGCATGTATGTCTTCTTTTAAAAAGTGTTCATGTCATTTGCCCTCTTTTTGGTGGGGTTGTTTTTTCTTGTAAATTTGTCTAAGTTGCTTATAGATGTGGTTACTCTCAGACCACAGTACAATCAACTTAGAACTCAAGACTAAGAAATCCACTCAAAACCATACAGTTACATGGAAATTGAATATCCTGCTCCTGAATGACTTTGGGGTAAATAATGAAATTAAGGCAGAAATCAAGAAGTTCTTTGAAACTAATGAGAACAAAGATACAATGTATCAGAATCTCTGGGACATAGCTAAGGCAATGTTAAGAGGGACATTTATAGCACTAAATGCCCATACCAATAAGTTAGAAAGATCTCAAGTTAACAACCTAACATTACAACTAAAAGAACTAGAGAACCAAGAGCAAACAAATCTCAAAGCTAGCAGAAGACAAAAAATAATCAAAATCATAGCTGAACTGAAGGAGATGGAGAACAAAAAACCATTCCAAAGACCAACAAATCCAGAAGCTGTTTTTTTGAAAAACTTAATATAATATATAGACTGATAGCTAATAAAGAAGGAAAGAGAGGATTCAAATAAACACAATCAGAAATGATAAAGATATTACCACTGGCCCCACAAAAATACAAACGACCATCAGAGAATATTATAAACACCTCTATGCACATAAAATAAAAAATCTAGAAGAAATGCATAAATTCCTGGACACATACACCCTCCCAAACTGAACCAGGAAGAAACTGAATCCCTGAACAGACCAATAATGAGTTCTAAAATTGAGGCAGTAATAAATAATAAATAGCCTACCAACCAAAAAAAGCCCAGGACACACGGTGGCATGTACCTGTAGTCCCAGCTACTAGGGAGGCTGAGGCAGGAGAATTGCTTGAACCCAGGAGGCGGAGATTGCAGTGAGCCGAGATTATGCCACTGTACTCCAGCCTGGTGCCTAGTAACAGAACAAGACTCTGTCTCAAAAAAAAAAAAAAAAAAAAAAAAGCCCAGGACAAGATGGATTCACAGCTGAATTCTACCAGATGTGCAAAGAAGAGTTGATACAATTCCTAACGAAACTATTCCAAAAAATTGAAAAGCAAGGACCCCTCTTTAACTCATTCTATGAGGCCAGCATCATCCTGATACCAAAACATGGCAGAGGTATAGCAAAAAAATAAAACTCGAGGCCAACATCCTTGATGAACATTGATACAAATATCCTCAACAAAATATGAGCAAACTGAATTCAGCAGCACATCAAAAACCTTATCCACCATGATCAAGTAGCCTTCATCCCTAGGATGCAAGGTTTGTTCAACATATGCAAATCAAGAAATGTGGTTTGTTTGGGTTAAGTCAACGTCTATGTTCAATACTCAGTGACCCAAGTAGAAAAAACAAGGAAGCGCTTTGATAATTGTTAGTTGTGGCTAATTAAATTTACATGAATGAAAAGGTCAGAATTGGAGAGATATTCTGCTTGCTTTTCTGTGGAAGGAAAAACCCCACACATATGTAAGTCCTGAACAGATTACCAGGCTGTTTCTGTTTTTGTCTACTTAGCTCAACAGAGGTATCAAAACCATCAGCACTGAGTCAGGTTCTGTCACCTCCAGTTTTCCCCCAAATCAACAGAAGGAAAAGTATCTTGCTGCAAGGAAGGCATAACTCCAGCATCTTCATGGGGCTTTTGAATCCTTTCTATTAGGATAATAAAGGAAAGGGCATTTAGCCCTTCTAGGAACTCATTATTTGAAGAGGAAAAAATAAAGGGGGAGGAGTAGCACAACATCCTTAATGCAACCATTTCTGCCTTCTAGGTGGTGAGAGAACTCTTCATGAATGAGGCACTATTCTGGTCTAGTATATTCTTTCAGGAGTAAACTTGCACAAGAAGGGGCTGATCTGTGCTGCATAATAAACAAAGGGTGTCCTGCTTATGTGAACACGTTATTCTGATCAGGGTGGTGGTAGGATGAGATCACCAGCATGGACCAAATCCAAAAGTAGGAGGAAAGAATATATTAGTCTCCTATTGCTATTGTAACAAGTTATCACAAACTTTTGGTGGTTTGAAATGACATAAATGTATTATTTCAAATTTCTGCAGGTGAGATGTCCTACAGAGTCTCACCAAGCTAAAATCAAGGTGGCAACCAGGCTGTGTTCCTCACCAGAAGCTCTGGGTAAACATCTGCTTCCAGCTCATTCTGGTTCTTGGCAGAATTCAGCTCCATCAGGTGGTGGGAATAAGGTGGCCATTTCCTTGCTGGACTTCAAACAGGATTCATTCTCAGGGTTTAGAGACATTTATGTTACTTAGCTCCTGTCTCCCTTTCTCCATCTTCAAAGCCAGCAGTGGGCAAGCCCTTTGCATGTTCAAATCTCTTTGATCTCTCTTATTCCTTCTCTCTCGCCTCTCTCCTGCTTTCCTCTTCCACCACATCTCTCTGACTCCAGCTGGAGAAGTTTCTCTGCTTTTACATGCTCAAATGATTAGATTGGCCCCAACTAGGAAATCCAGGAAGCTTTATTACATCTATAAAGCCCCTTCACAGCAGTAGCTAGATTAGTGTTTGATTAAATAACCAGGGGGACAGAATTCTGGAGGGCATATTTTTAGATCCGGACTATGACAAGGGATTTAGTAAATGGAGTGAGTACCAGCAACATGACAGTCATCCAGAGCCTAAGGACAGAGAGGTGCCCAACAGATTTCAGGAGCAATTATGTCAGATAGCCAGTTTTATCCTATTACCTGTTTTTTTTTGCTGTGATTCCTCTCTGCTATCTCCTCCTATTCACAGCCTGGTTTAAGTGCTGTCTTGGGGAACTGAGTAGGGACTACGTCCATTCTTTGAAAGGCTGGCCGTTTTCCTACGAAGTAGCTCTACACAGTGCTATTCCAAGCAAGCATTCCTGAAATCTACATTGACTATCATCATCATCATCAAGATAACGCACATGTATCACTCATATGCTTACCATGTGCCAGTCATGTGCTTTACATGTATAGTTTATTAAACACAACACTCAGATGAATAAAGCATTATTGTTACACCTGTTTTTCAATTGAAGCCCATTAGTTTAATCAAATTGGCCAAGTTCACTAGCTAGAAGAAGGTAACCTGCAACTGGGCCACATGGTCACCACAGCTGCTAGGAAGGATAGGAAACCCAGTATCCAGCAAAAGGGGTGAGAAGGGAATCACCAAGGACCAGTGGTTTTCAGAATTCCTCAGTGTCTTCAAGACATTCCAGGGATTCTGTGAGGCCCTGCCTTTTCCAATTGTGTCTCTGTATGAAACTGAATTTTCAACTAAAACATCACACCAGTCTGAACACAAAATCCGGCTGTCTTCTATGGATCCAGACATTAAAGAAATTTGTAAATATGTAAAACGATATCTCATTGATATTTTGTGTTAGAAAACATGTTTGTTTTCCATAAAATATGTTATTTATGCTGGCATGGAATGAATTTATTATTGCCATTTTTAAGAGAAATATTTTTTAAATTCTCAGTTTCAATTTTTATGTATAAGACATTGATAGATGTAACCCACATTTTAAAAAAGTTTTTTGGTGTCCTCAATAAAACTGAAGAGTGCAAACTGGGCCTGACACGGAAATGCTCGACTTAGAATCAGGGGTCAGCAAACTATGGCCCTTGGGCAAAATCTAGCCTACCACCTTTTTTGAAATAAAGTTTTGGGGTTTTAAAAATATTGCTAGGTTCATGCATTAATGTATTGCCTATGACTGCTTTTGCACTAGTAACGATGAGTAGCGGTGACAAATCCTGTATGGCCACAAAGCCTGAAGCATTTATTAACTGGCCTTTTAACAAAATAATTGCCAACCTTGACTTAGGCCATCATGATTCATCATTTGGGGATAGGCCCAAGAGATGAATCTGATGAAGTCTGATTTTTCCCATCGTGGAAAAAAATCAAAATAAATTGTAATCTGTGGTCTATATAGATCTGTATCCATCTGGAACAAAAAAATCAGGGTTCAATTAGCTATGAACAGGCAGACCTAACAAACTCTGCCCCCATGAAGCTGATTTTCCTGTTGGGAGCATAGGGTAGAGGTATAGATGCAAATAGTCAATAAGTCACTGTTGTGTTCCCAGCAGCCAGGACAGTGCCTGACACAGAGCGTACTCGGAAGATGTTGTTCCATTATTGTCATGAGGAGTTTAGTAATCTGTGAGTTTTCTTTCAGCTTTAGTGTGCAGAATTTTCTAAGATGTTTCTGATTCTAGTTCCCACTTCTGCAAGCAACAATCTCCATGGACTTTTACAGTCTTGATGTAACGTTGATCAATTACAAGGAAACTCCTGCGAGGCATTCTTCCAGAAGGATTTCTGCAGCATTAACCTAATGAAACAATCTTTGAGGCACCAGGGTGGGACTATTTCCCCCACTTCCATGTTGAAATTGACAGAATGAATTGTGTCTTAGAGACTCTCAAATACTAATGTTCCCTTTGACTATCTAAGCTGTTGAGTATATTTTAAATGGCTACTCTGCTTAAACCACACTGGCCCAGGGGGAGTCTAACCTCTGCCCAATGTTGATAGTCAAAATATTTAGCAACCAACATGACCTAGTGCTTACTGAACAGCATGGAAGCTAGCTCCAACAACCCTATGGCCATACTGATGCCCCTGAACCGAAAATGAGCCCTGCCTCCATGGTCTGTGGGGAATGACTTACTGAATTCCTCTCTTTGGGGGTTGAGTAAGGTTTCTCATATTATGAAAGCACTATTTTCTAGATTGTTTGCAGTTCACTAAAAGAGAAAAGCCATTCTTCTGGAGATTATGCTATCTGGAAATGTCCTGTGGTCACGTCCTGAGAAGACCTTTGGAGAAGACATCAAAGCAGCTTGTGTTGCCTGCGTCTTCCCTGCCTCAGCCAGCTAGAAGGCATGTGGAGGAAGAGAACGTACATTGCCCAGAGAGACCAGCAGGAGGCAGGAGGATCTTAAGGCAGCTCTAGCTCTTAATGACCCCAGGTGAGTGTCACATTTAGGCTCGGCTAGACTATTGTCTTCAGTTATTCTATCAAACACTAGTCTAAGTGTTGCTGTGAAGGTATTTTGTCAATGTGATTAAAATCTATAATCAGTTTAAGTAAGGAAGATTATCCTAGATTATCCAAGTGGGCTTGATTCAATCAGTTGAAAGGGTTTAGGAGCACAACTGAGGCTTCCTTGAAGAAGAAATTCCACCTGTGGGCACCCGAGATTTCCAGCCTGATCTTCCTGCCCTGCAGATTTCACACTTGTCTAGCTACCTCCCCCACAATCATATAAGCCAATTCCTTGCAATAAATTTTGATCTCTATTCTGTATGTATCCATATCCATATATCTGTCTAGCTATCTATTATTTGAATGTGAAATGAAGGGCAATAGAGGAAGTGTTCCAGGCCAGGATTTGCTGGTGCCTGCGCATTCCAGGGAGCCTCTTCTCCTCAGGGGACTCTTGGAACTGACTCTTGATTCATTAAGGGAAATACATACTCTGCTGTCCCCCGAGCTTCCTGTATCATCATGGCCATGGTGATGCCAAAAAGCAACAAGTATAGTAAGCAGGAAACATGAGAATGAATAATTCATTCATTCTTTTGTTGTTCACTCAGCCAATATTTCCTGTGTGCTACTCTGAGTCAGGCACTGGGCTACATCAAGCACACAGCAGTGAAAGAAGGAAATGGGCTTCCTGCCCTCTTGGAACCTGTCATCTAGTGGAAGATGCGCGCATGTCAATGAGTACTTCAATGAGAATACATGGGATTTTCATGGCGTCCCAGCAGGCTGCTGAGGAAGCACGCAAGAGGGGCACCCAACTCAAGCAAGAGGGCAGGGGAAGGAAGGCCTCCCTGAAGATGCAACAGCCAAGTCAAGCAGTGAAGTCAGCCAAGTGAGGCTCACCAAGGGGTGCAGGGAGGAAGTTCTAAGCACAGGGAAGAGTACACATAGCCCGCAGGTGCCATGGCAGAACATGAGATCATCGGGGAACTTAAAGAAGGCCAATATGATGGAAATGTAGAATATGAAGTATAGAGACTAGAAAAGATCAGTCATCCCTTCTGTACACACTGGTAAGGAGCTTTAGACTTTATCCTAAATGGGACCCGTTGACATGTAGTTTTAAGCAGGGGAGTGACAAGGTAAAATCTATATTTTTTAAGTGTCAGCATGAGGAAGACAACAACATGATCAGAGAAGGCAATTGGGCCTGAGGAAGAGGACCTGACACAGGCTCTAGCTGTTCCTGGCCAAGGGCGTCCCCCTCCTGCTAGGGCAGCTGAGGGGCCTAGGATAGCGTCTGTCCGTTGCTTAAGACCATTCCTCAGTGTGCCTCTCTCATCAGCCCTGCCATAGTCATCTTCTTTAGCCTGAAGTTCAGTGGCCTCTTTGGCTTTTATTAAGACAACAGAAAGATGCAGGGAGGGGGAGTGGAGGGGAGTGGAGGGGAGTGGAGGAGAGTCAATATTTATCAAGCACAGTTTCTGTGTTCCAGGTGCTAGGCTTAAGTCCTTTGTATGTCTTCCTTCCACTTAATGCTCACTCTGACTCAGTGAATATCTAACCCCCATCTCTCCAGGTATAGGAGACAGGCTGGTCAACTGGTGGAGTGTCTACCCAAAACGATGCTCTTCCCCCCTCCTGCAACACACCAGGAACCCCTACAGCTCCTCTCCTGCCATGTCCAGGGTGGACCAGGTAAGGGTCCTCACAGCTATAGTGTGGGAACCAGGGTAGGCTCGACTGTTGCACAGTCACAGCCGCAATTGCTGACACCAACACACAGGCTGGCTTAGCTCAGGCCAGATCCTGACTGCTAAGGAGTTACCGTTATCATCCCTGATATGGAGGTGGGGAACCCGAAACACTGAGAACGGTGTGTGCTTAGAAAGCCACGGAGCTGGGAGTAGAGCCCCAGCACCTGATCCAGAGCCTCTGCTCTTCACCACCACACTGCCCTCCTCCAGGGAGCACAATGGGGGTCCCAGAGCCTCTTTCCATCTGTTGGGGTCTCGGTGAAAGGTACGAACTGATCTTGAATGAAAGCCGTGGGCACCTTACTTTCCTCTTGTAAGATTCCTAAATTTTAGGCTCTTACTTGGTTTGATATAGCTAAAACTCTGATACCTTTCATTGTCCTTCATGATTTTACCAACCTCCTTGGTTCTAACAATTGGAGTTTGAGAATTTCTATAGAAAACGTTCTATATTTTAATGCACAAGACAATTGCTGGCTATTTACAGTACAATGTATGAACTTCAAAGGAACAGAGTAGAAGTGAACAAATGATTGAATCATCCAAGTATTTCTTCTACAATTCCTTTTTGGTGTGGGGTCATTTACTTGGTGCATGTAGACATCTGTGTGATGGAGCACACAGGGGGAGCCAGAACGCTCAGCCTGGCACAAGCCTTTGTGTTCAGGGTCAGGTCCTAAGAGTGACAGCCATCTCCAGGTCATATTCTTCTAAGAAAGAGTCAGTGGCACCATGAAGGGGCTGGGTAAGCATTTGGAACCTCACCCAGACAAGGGGGCCTCATTGGTCCCCCTCCTCTCCTTCTGAGGGCCCACAATTGAACCTAGGGCCAGCTCCTCCAGGATGGGCCTGGTGTTAATTATGATGCAATCCCCTGGGCATGCAGCCTCAGCACAATTTCGGGAGTCAGGGTCCATGTGCAAGGCCATTAACACTACACATGTTTTAATCCATAATTGTGCGAGATTTATTTAATTTAGGGGCTTTATTTATAGTTCGATTGGAATTGTAATGTATTTTC
The DNA here is from genome assembly GCA_036589455.1 of Ateles fusciceps. Taxonomy (NCBI): domain Eukaryota; kingdom Metazoa; phylum Chordata; class Mammalia; order Primates; family Atelidae; genus Ateles; species Ateles fusciceps. The sequence continues at coordinate 4,831,905 of JAZHEH010002789.1, read as the reverse complement.
AGCCCTCCACACTGTGATCTGTCAATTTTTACGGCGTCTTTTAATTGTGTTCTTCCAGGCCAGGTGCAAGCAGTTTTCCAAAGCAAGCTGCTCAGAGCAGGCCTCCAATTATGTGTGGGGGCAGGGGAGGTGGCCTCACACAGACATGACCCTATGCCATCACGAGAGCAGGGACACTGAAGCTGGGTCCTGGGTCTTCTAAGAGCCACCACTCAGTGGTTGCAGGCATGGTGACCCTCCGCCCCCAGCCCAGCCTCCCCTTCCCTGCTCTGGCAGAGCTTGTGTGCTAGAATGAGCTTCCAAAAATCCCTCCACTCACAGTTTCTGTTCCTTTGTTGATTCCTTTGTCCATTTCACAAACATTTACTGAGCACCTACACTGTGGTAGGCTCTGTGTTCAGAATAAGAATACAAAGCCGGGCGCAGTGGCTCACGCCTGTAATCCCAGCACTTTGGGAGGCCGAGGCAGGCAGATCACGAGGTCAAGAGATCGAGACCATCCTGGCCAACATGGTGAAACCCTGTCTCTACTAAAAATACAAAAAAATTAGCTGGGTGTGGTGGCACGCGCCTGTAGTCCCAGCTACTCGGGAGGCTGAGGCAGGAGAATTGCTTGAACCCGGGAGGTTCAAGGAATTGCTTGAGCCGAGGTCATGCCACTGCACTCCAGCCTGGCGCCTGGTGACGGAGTGAGACTCTGTCTCAAAAAAAAAAAAAAAAAAAAAAAAATACAAGGACGAATAAGACGATGGCCCAGACTTCAAGCAGCTCATGGTGCCATAGGGCAATACAAATAAGAAATGATAGAATTTGCTGAGCATCTATCTGGTGCCAGGCATTGACGTATGCACTAGAGACACAAAGCTTATGGATTCAGAGGACTTGGTCAAAGCTAATTTATCTGAGAGTAATTTGAATGACTAAAATTTGGCCGAGAGCTAGATGTAGGAAAGCAAGTTAGTTAATAGGGCAATTTGATCCAAACACCTACAGGTCTCTCGCCATCCAAACTGAATAGCTTCTGCTGGTGAGGAATATTTCACTTAGTTAAACATGACTGTGTCTTAGTCTTGTTTCTTTTTGAGTCTTGGTAATTTTCAAACACCATGGGAGTACTTTTGCAACCTTTTATGCATCTTTAAACATTTTGTCTGTTTTTCCTGTTATTTTCTTCCAAATCATTTACTGCCACAAGCTATCAGTATTGGAGTACAGCACCAGAAATCGAAGTAAAAGAAGATGAAGGAATTAAAATAGAGGTTCCCCCAGCTAGGAACACACACTGGAGAAAGGCTAATTCCAACATCGCTGGAGGAGAATGTACCCCCAACTCTGTGCTAACAACCAAGGCACTCAGCAAAGTTGTGGGCCTCGTCCGTGTGATTCGTTGAGGTGTCCCGGAAACTAGAACAATGCCTGGCATGTACAAGTGATCAACAAATGTTGAATGAATGAATAATGGGTATGAAGAAGAAAACAACTAGAGACAATGCTTCACTGGTTTAAAAACCGAACGTGTTTTGTCAGGAAACAAAGGAAGAAATCCATATTAATTGGGTGCCTACTGTAGGCCAGGCATTGTGCTAAGTGATTTAGTTCTAAGTCATTAAATCCTCACAACAGTGAGGTGAAGTATTGTCATTCCCACCTAACAGAGGACACTGAGGCTCAGGGAGCTTATGTAATTTGCTTGGGGTTACCAATTATAAGAGCTAGGAAAAAGAAAGGTGAAGGATGCCCCTGGTTAAAAGGGTCTACTTTCCCATAGGCTTGCAAGAGCTAAGGCATAATGCATCATAATCCAGTAATAGCTAATCATGGCCAAATGTTACTCCAGGAGGAATTTTAAAAATTGTTAATATGTAGTTTTTCAAACTGCTTTCATTTTACAGGTTTATAGAAGCATAGCTTCAGGGCTGATGCAGTGACGTCCTATAACATTGAAATATGAAGGGGCTCTATGATGGGTAATTTACGGAATCATGTAAATGTTTTTGTAACTCTTCATGTATCTTTAGGCATTTTCCTGTGTTTCCAAATGAACCCTGTTACTGCTCCTTCTCCTCCTCCTCCTAAGAAACCACGTTATTTAGGAAGGGCTCATGTCATGGAATCTGAGGCCTGTTGGTCATTTGCAAATCTTCATGGCAGTGGACTCACATCAAGGGTGAGAGAGCCATGGGCTCTGATCTGGAGATGAACAAAGCTCAAGAAGCCTACGTTCCTCACCGTGAGTCTCCACTGAGGCTAAAGCAAGGGGAACCCTCACAGCCACAAGACCATCCAGCACCCAAAGAAAATATCAGTCCTTTGGGAGATAAGGAGAAATACACCGCCTGCTTGGAAAAAGAACTAGAAAAGACAAGAATATTCAGTGCAATTCACCAAGCATTTATGTAGGACCCCGAGCTCCTAGCCCTAAATACAATGGAGGATTAGAAAAGATAGCAACTAAGACAAGGTTGTTCTCAAGAGTATCACCAAAAGTGTTGCCAACACTGCTAACCCTCTACAGCAGACTGGGGAAAGCACAATCAGGCAGCCAGCCTGGCAAACTGGAGAAAGCACCCATTTAGACATTAGAGCGATCTCAGTTCAAATCCCCATTCCTCCCATTAACACCGAACTGACCTGGAGGGAATTACCTAACTTCTCTGAGCCCAGGTCTTCTCCTCAGTGTAACTGAGCTGAAGGGTTCCAAGGTTAGGGGGTGCTTTTGAAAAAAGAGGATTTGGGTGAAAGGGGGCAATGTTGAGGGAGCCTTGCTGGCAAAAGCAGCAATGTGGCAAAGGGCCTGATAAAAAGGAAGCAAGTCACTATGTCCTGGAAGGTCATACCTGGAGGCAGGAGAAGTCTAGTCTCTAGAGATTCTAGGGAACCTCCCAGTCTCTCTAGAGAGTCTTTAGGGAGGCTTTATTTTCCTAGATCCGTAGGGATTGGTGAGAAGACTCATGGAACAAATGAAGCGTTAGTAGTAGACAATGCTTTACAGGTAGGTGGGAGCAAACTGTGAAGTTGAGTGCTGTCCTAAGGCAGTAAACTTTATCCTTGAGGAGACTGAGGTTTGGAGATCTGAAGGTGGTGCCTTAGGAGGCTGGGGGTCTGGGAGAGCAGTTCAGAGGCTGTAATGATGGGCCCAGTGAGAACCCACAGGAGCAGGAGGGAAGGAGAAGCGTTTGTCAAGTGAAGGCATAGAAGTGAGCACTGTTATTGATGGGATCTGGGGGAGAGAGAATATGGCTTTAACACTGGAGAGTTCACTGAATTCGGAAACCCAGGAGGCAGAGAAGCAGGACTGGCAGGAAGAGGATCAGCCTAGATTTACAGCCAAAAGTAAAATGCTAGAAGAATGCTTGCATGCAGGGGGATATCCTGCCGGCAAGGGAAAGAGGCGCAAGGGCACAGGCAGAGGCTGACGAGCAGATGTAGACGTGAGAGCCAGCTTCAAAAAAGAAAGGGCTGAAAGTGTGCAGTTGGATACAAATCCATAAGGGAGAAGGGCAGGGACCACAGGGCCAAGGCAATACCCTGAAAGACCACTGAGAAATAAGGACTTCAGGATGGAGACCAAGAAAGAGAAATCTCAAACGAGGGAAGAGAGGAGAGTTTCAAGAATATGCTGTCCACAGCCAAAAGCTGCGGCCGACAAGGGGTATGGAGGAAAGAGCATGTGAGCAGGTGACGGCGCGGACACAGGTGACCTCTGTGAGAGTGACAGAGTAATAGGTAAAGAACTGGGATTGTGAGAGTTGAAAGGCAAATGGTTGAAACTGCCGAGGAAGAGAGGGAGACGAGAGGGAGGGACGGAGCCTTCTCAGAAGATATGCAAGAGAGGAGAGGAAGGCCATGTGGTGGTAGCTGCAGAGGAAGTTTTCTCGAAGATTTGGTGTTTTCTACAGACACAGGGTCAGGGGGAGCAGGGGGAATGAGAGAGACTGAAGATGTGAGAGAGAAAAGCATTCATAGAAGGCAAGAGGACAGGCCCGGCAGCCCTAAACGGGACCAGGAAACGCAGAACTCCATGCAAGTCTGACTTCTGGCGCTGGAGAACACCAGCCAGCAAGCAGCATGAACACAGCCCGCGCCTGTGCTGTCCTCACACCCAACAGGAGGACCCATTATTGGCTTCATCATCAGTGAGATTTCCTACCAAGAATTTCACACCGATGTGATCAGTTGTGAGCTCCATCACAGGCTGTTTCAAAACTCTTTGCTGTTTTAAGAATAAGAGTGAAAACAGGTGACTAGGTCCTCACAACACACCTGAAAGTGGGTGTAGTTGCGACAGATGTATCTGAGGCAAGGCCCTAAATTTCAGATTTCCTGGGGGGCTAAGGTCACGCGTTGGACGCGTGCATAGAAACCTTGCTTCTCCGCAGCCTGGGCTTTTCTGATGTGAGAAAGGGCAATGCTGCCGAGCTCCTTTTCAATAGTGGGTTCTTTTATCTAGATTTACATTGCCAGCAGTGTCGTGTGTGTGCGTGTGTGTGTGTGTGTGTGTGTGCGCGCGCGCACGTATGTGTGTATTCTAATAGTCCCCAGAATCTCTCACCTTGAACTTAGTTTTTACATTTTTATGTATTTTAAACTTTATATATCATAATTATATAAGTACTACATAAATACATTCTTTTTAATTTTTATTTATTTATTTACTTTGACACATGGTCTCACTCTGTTGCCCAGGCTGGAGCTCTGTGGCATGATCACACTGCGACCTCAGACTCCCAGGCTCAAGCAATCCTCCTGCCTCAGCCTCCCAACTATCGGGGACTACAGGTGTGTGCCACCACGCCAGGCTAAACATAAATACATTCTCATGGTTAAAATTCTTCAAACAAAATAGGTTTTGTCTCCAGCTCCCTATCCAATCCCATCCCTACCCAAGGAAAATGGATATACACATTCAAATATGTAATTATATTTTGTGGGAAGTTTTCCATAAAGAATTTAGATATCGCTCTTTGCCTTGCTTTTGAAACTTAGCTACAGATCTTAGAGATCTTTCTATATCAGTATATTCAAATCTACTAGATACTATTTTGAAATGATGCATAGCTTGTTCTTATAGCATGGATGAAGCATGGTTCATTCAATCACCACCCCCCACCATGATGAAAATACAAGTTGCTCCAATTTACAAGAAAAACAAACAACCCCTTTAAAAAGTGGGCAAAGGACATGAACAGACACTTGTCAAAATAAGACATATGTGCAGCCAACAAACACATGAAAAAATGCTCAACGTCACTGATCGTTAGAAAAATGCAAATCAAAACCACAATGAGAAGCCATCTCTCACCAGTCAGAATGGCTATTACTAAACAGTCAAAAAACAAGAGATGCTGACAAGGTTGCAGAGAAATAGGAACACTTTACACTGCTGGTGGGAGTGTAAATTAGTTCAACCATTGTGGAACACAGTGTGGCAATTTCTCAAAGACCTAGAGGCAGAAATACCATCTGACCCAGAAATCGCATTGGTGGGTATATACCCAAAGGAATATAAATCATTCTACTACAAAGAGACATGCACACATGTGTTCACTGCAGCACTATTAACAATAACAAAGACATGGAACCAACCTAAATGCTCATCACTGATAGACTGGATAAAGAAAATGTAGTACATATACACTATGGAATATTATGCAGCCATAAAAAGGAATGAGGTCATGTCCTTTGCAGGGACATGGATGGAATTGGAAGCTGTTATCCTCAGCAAACTAATGCAGGGAAAGAAAATCAAACACCACATGTTCTCATTTATAAGTGGCAGCTGAATGATGAGAACATGTTGACACATGGGGGAACACATACACTGGGGCCTGTTGGGGGGTGCAGTGGGAGGGAGAGCATCAGGAAAAATAGCTAATGGATGCTGGGCTTAATACATAGGTGATGGGCTGCTTTGTGCAGCAAACCACCCTGGCACATGTTTACCTTTGTAGCAAACCTGCACATCCTGTATATGTACCCCAGAATTTAAAATAAAAGTCAAAGAAAAAGAAAATCTAAAATGAAAACATTTATAAGGAAAAAATACAGGTTATTCCCAATTTTGTACGATTATCAAAATGTCACACGCTGCACTTAAGTCTCTCTCTGGTACCCACTTAGAATGTTGTGCTGTCCAAAAGGCTCTCCTTCCATCGAAGTCAACAGTTTAGAGATCTTGTATGTGTCTCAACACTTTTATTACTGTTTTTCCGTTTTTGATACAAGTAAAGAGAGAAGGCAGCAGGGAGGGAGGATGTCTGTGGGGTGTGGCTTAGTGACCAGTGCGTTGAGGAGCATGTCATGTCCTTGAGGAAGGGACCACTTCTCACAACTGCAACCAAGATGGCCGCTGGAATGGAAGCTGAGTCATCATGCTCATTGAAATCGCAGTGAAAATGGTGTGACCCTATCATGGGTCAGAGGTTGCACAACCTACCTCCCAGGCTCTCTGGGTTATCTTTGGGAAGTTTTTATTTACCCAAGGACCCCTGACTCAAGCCCCTGCTTCCACTGTGTTGATGCTTCTTAGGGATTATTTCACCACCTCAAGGGCGCAGTCCCTTTCCCCATAGCACTGTTCTCTCCGGGACTCTTGGTAAGGCAGACTTAAAGTAAACCCTTTTTAACAATATCTTACGGTTTAGTGCTGTTGGTAGTGGGCATCCTTGCCCATCATTGTTGCTGGGAATTTCTCATCGCCTCCTGTCCCCCCAGCCAGTTGCTCAGCACTCTCTCCTTCCCACCTTTCCCTCTCTGTGTCTTTCTGTGCAGAGTGGCTTCTCCATCTCCTTGTTCCCATGTGTTATGTATAGATGATGCCTTTTACTCTCTTCCCACACACAAAAATGGCTTGGGAAATTATATACTAAACAAAGCCTTCCCTATCCTTAAGAGGAGGTCTGATGCCAGGGATTAAGGTAACATTTTTTCACCTCTTAATCAGATAACTACATTATCCTGTGATGCCAAGGTGGTATATATGCCAGGTCACATTGTAGGTACTCAAAAGATACGGGTAGATTGACCAAGCAGTGGACAAATGACATCACCCATTGAAAAGACTGGATTGATGGACCTGTTTAAGAGTGGCAGAAAGGAAATGTGTGGAATTTCACAGGTATATCCCATCCTAAGAGGAAAAAACAGGTTTTTTAAAACCCACCATTTTCGATTACTTTTTAAAATAGGAATTGCTTCTCTTGAACTAAAGTAACAAAATCTGGATCCCCAAATTATCTTCATGCCTTGGGTTAGCCAACACCTGGTACCACTGCCAAGTTCTGCCCTGCCTTTTCTGAAAAGCCTCTAAGGTAAATTCTCTTTGGAATTCATTGGTTGACCTGCTTCTTAATGTAAGGATTCTTTTCAGTCTGTGAACCAAGTCTTAAAAACTGAACGTCATGAGCAGATATTAATGAAATTGTGGAACCCTAAAAGTTTTAAGAAATTCAGGAAATTGTGCTGAACTTAATTTCCTTAGGAGAAGAAAAATAATTTTATAGAAAACAGCCACAACTATGTTATTTTCATTGTATAAGAAATAGTCAATTCCTTATTTTCATTACATATATTAAAATAAAATATGTAACTAGTCTTTTGAAATAAAACCACCTAAAAACTAATTTGCTATTTGTGCACATGCACACACAAACACACATTTTACAACTTTTTATTGTCTCAACTTGCCTTGAGTGTTTTTCACAAACCATTCTTTCCCAGTGGAAGCCTTCCCCTGATCAATGTTAACATTCAGTGATTTTTTTTTTTAAAGATCAATATAAATAATCTCTCCAACATATACACAACAGAGATTGTGAAGAATTTGCTGATTTTGCCCCAAGGGTTCTTCTACCCAGGCAAACTGTGCACTGTAGTGCTGTGAGGACCTCAGGGCAGCCCCTGGGAGAGCCACAGGGAAACTGAGAACTTGAAGGAAGGTGATTCTTTTAAAAATTCTATATTTGGATGAATTTTCTATATGAAAATGAATTTTTTTAATTGCTATTTTTTTTTTTCCTTTTTGGCCAAGCATCTGAACTCTCTTTCTATATGTTTGGGAATTCTCCATCACATGTGTTTTGGTGAGATCATGTATCAGTCAGATTACATTATATCCTGGTAACAAATAACCCCTGCAAATCTTAGTGCCTTGCAAAGGTTTAATTCTTGCTAATGCTGCATGCCCCTCATGGGCTTATTGTGGTTCTGTTCCATGTCATCTTCACTCTTGGATTCAGATTGATGCAACAGCCCAATCTAGAACATTGCTGTTCTTGAGGCAGAGTGAAAGTAGATGGCAGAGCACACTTTGGCCCTTAATAGGGCACAATGCGCAGCTTTTCTGCTAATATGCCATTGGCCAAAACAAGTAACATGGTCAAGCCTGATGTCAAAAGTGCCGGGAAGCATAATCCTTTCCCCTGGGGGGGGGGGGAAAGTGAATGTTTGGGGGCAAAATTAGTTATCGGAGACAGATCCCTCCTTTCCACGATGAGCCTGCAAAGACTGGACTGGCAGGGATAGCCTCAGATTTACCAGTCAGATCCACCTACTTGGACTCTGAATTGAGAGTTACCACTACAAAAAAAAAAAGCAGGATCAGTGGAGAAATCATTTTGGGTCTACATGGCAGCAGTGCTTGCTGTGGTATGTAACACATAGTGCCAATGACAGCAGCCAGGCCCTCACTGGGTTCTGTGATGTCATTTTGACTGTCATTTGCCTATTTTTTAGTCTGTCTTGTTCCTATTTGCTTCCTGTGCTTACTAATCCAGCTTTCTTAGCAACTCTGTGAGCTACCAGTACTATCTGATATGTCTTTTCTGTGTAAGCAAGTCAGGGTCGTTCTCTGTTGCTTTCAACTAGAAACCAATTGATACAGTAAGGCTTCCAGCCAACCCAAACATGTCCTTAACTCACTTTCTGATCACCAGATGATTGTTGCCCCGGCCTTGTTACCCCTACACAAATTAAGACCGTATCTGCCCATACCTGCCACTAAAAGCTATTGGATAGGAAGCCTGGGAGGTTCCTAGTTCAGTATGGGTTCCATGCCCTCATATTTGAAAGGTACTGGGTATTTTTTAAACAACAATCAATGTGGGAAGGGCCTTGTTAGTAGGTGGAGGCCTTAGTAATCTTGAATCAGGAAGTATAAGATTACAGCAAAGTTTCATTAGAGTAACTGTATGTTCCGATTTGCTCAGGACAGTTCCTGATAACTACTGTTTTGGAACTGTTAATGCCAATCAATTATTTTTGGTGCCCCCCTTTCACCCTAAAATGTATCCTGGCTTAGGCAATAAATTATACGGTCATTTTAGCTATAATGGAAATGGTCCCAGACCAGAAGTCAGAAGATCTGCATTTTCACCACAATTTTGGCACTGATTTGATTACGACCTTGGCACTGGAGTGACCTTGGGTTAACCCAACACGCTTCCTGTGCCTCAACCTCACCTATAAACTAGGGGGGTTCACATAGTTCAGTGTTTGGCAAATTGCCTTCCAGTTCACAAGGAAGTACCTCAAAGCCCTTCACAAGGAGGAAGAGGGGACCAAATGGGGAAGTGCTGATGGTCCCAGAGAACCTCTTCCTTTATTGGTTTCATGCCTTGGGGTTGGACCTAACATTTTGTTTGGAAAATGTGTTTTTATGATAAGCAATAAATATATATGCACTTGAAAATCCTTGGCCTGGATAATCCCTCAGTACCCAGAAAGTCAAGACTCCTGAGAAGCACACTAGTGCTTCTCTACTAACTTCTGTATCCTGGAATTCAATAAGCAGGGCAGGACCAGAAGGGAGTCATCGGCAAGTGGGGGATGAGGGATAGGGGGTGCTTCTCACATCTCAGATCGTCCCCTCATTTTAAAGGAACAAATGCCAAACTCTTTCATTCTGTCAGTCAACAAATTTCATTAGATGATGCTGACACTTACTTACTGTGACTGGTTTTTCAAAGCCCACTTTGATCCCTTAACCCACTCTTGCATCATTAGTCTATTTCTAGTACGTCCCCAGACAGCCCTGGAGCTTTCCTGCAGTTTTGCCTCAGCTCAAGGGGCCTCTCATCTTCACTAGGCCAACCTTTAGAGTTCGTCCCCAACTCCCACCTCTTCCATGAGGCCTCCCTCTTCCACCACAGCCGGAGAATGACTTCCACCCTCCACCCCGAGCTTCTGTGCCTTGCTTGGCAGTTAGCATATCTTGTTATGTGTGCTATTGCTTTTCAGCTCTAAACATACCCTTTTAGATTCTACTCTGTAATACTGGAGCTAGGACTTTGCCAAACCCATTTCTTTCTTGCCAGTTGGCTCCCAGTTGCACGTTGCCAACAGTGGTAATTCCAGAGGGATTAGAAGGCAGCAGGGAGAGAGTGGACTTGCTCCTTCCTGGGTTCCTGATATTCCTGTCAATGTTGCCCCAAGCAGTAGAAGTTGGTTCTAACCTCCAACTTTTTTTCCCGTTCCCAGAAACAGCGTCATCGTACCACCTCAGAGCTACTAGCAGTCGCCAGGCAGGGCCCTCTCCTCACAATGTGAATTCCAGTTCTTCAGACCCCCTCCTTCAAACTGCAGAGATATGAACCCTTGCCAGGCAGTGTCACCCTTCTGATCTGAGTTGAGGCTCTTGTCCACGCTGCTGGAGTAACAGCAGTAGGAAAAATATCTCTTTCCAAGAGGTCTAAGCCCCAGTTCCATATGGCCTCTTTTCTGAACTTGTAAGATTCTAGGGACCTAACTTCTTCTTTAGTCTCCTCAGCCCTACACATAGTAGCTACATCCTTTATTTACTGTCTGTTTTCCCTCAGTGTTCTCCTTTTCTTTCTCAGACTTCCAACACCTGTTTAGGCAATTGCCTGTATTAAATTCTTGCTGATGAAATACATAGTAAAGCTTCTATTGTCCAGATTGGACCTTGCTTCATCTACTTCAGTCACTTGCCATGTTACACATATTTTTGTTTATTTCTCAACTATATTGGAAACCTTTAAATTTTATCCTGAGCCACACCCATAGGAAATCAACAGATGTGCTTGTTAATTATTAGGAGTGTGAGATTCAGGAATGGGGGAAGTATGAAAGGTGAAAAGAGCAGGATTTCTTTCAGAGAAACAGATCTCAGTTCAAATTCCATTTCTAATGGCCTCTGTTACTTCTTGGGACCTCAATCTTCTGAACTTTAAAGCACAGAACAATTATGCTTATTTATAGGTGTTGTGGGGCTTAAATGAGGAAATGTGGGGAAAGTGCTTAACATAGAACCATGTGCATGGTACAGACTCACAAATAATGCCCTTTCCCTCCACCCTCTTTGATCACTCTGAATATTCTGCAGTTCCTATGTCCACCAAGTAGCTGGCCATCTCTAGGCACTTCTGTTTCTTTTGAATATTTGTAGGAGAAACATGATTCTCCCCTAATTGTAGGACTAGATTGAGAGTTAGAATTTAGGTGAGTCACATAGTAGCAATCCTCGCATTCTCTATCATGATTAAGTCTTTTCTCTTGTAACTAACACACACACACACTTCTACCATGGCCCTTCGTCCCAACCCAAGATTCATTCTTTTAGACACATAAATTCTTAATAAAATGCGCACACATTCTCATTAGAGCAGCTGGAGGGACCAGCACCATTATCTACCTCTCTTGGTATACATAGGCTGTATGTTGGTGTCAATCCATTTTATGCTTCTATAAAAGAATATCAGAGACTGGGTAATTTATAAAGAACAAAAAATTATTTCTCACGTTCTGGAGCCTGAGATGTCTATGATGAAGGTACCAGCAGTTTCTGTGCACGGTGAGGACTGCTGTTTCCAGGATGGTGCGTTGACGCTGTGTTGTCTGGAGGGAAGGAATGGCGCTGCTCCCAGGGCTGAAGGTGGAAAGGTAAGAGGGCCAAACGCTCCACGAAACCGCTTTTATAAGGGCTCTAATTACATTCACCTGTGAAGCCTCATTTAAAAGGCGTGTTTGTTACCTAATTACCTCTTAATAGGCCCCACCTCTTAATACTATTACATTGGCCATTAAGTTTCAACACCTGAATTTTGGAGGTGATCTATTCAAAACCATAGCAGTCTCTCTCTCTCCCCTCTCTTTCTCTTCAGACCTCCTCTATTTTCCTCTCACATGCAACTGGCCAGTCCACTTTATATTTCACAGTCCAAATCCTGGACTGAGCCAGGTTAAACAGCTAATTGTTATCTTTGCTTTGTACCAGACCTCCTCAAAGGTCACCTGCTGGCCTATGAAGGGGCTGTCCTTGAGTCAGGTGTCCATGCCTGGTCAGGCTCTGACCACTGTTTTAAAAAATCAACCTAACATGGCTTCTTCGTGTAGGGGCTAAAGGTGAAGCAGTTTTAACTAGTAAGGGAAGTGGGGCTGGGCAGACACTGTGATGCGTAAATCATATGCTTGCACTAAAATATTGAAAAATGTCCTCATTACTAAATCCAGTTAATGCTTTCCCATTTTCACCTTACCTGACCTCTCTGGAGTGTTTTATATGGTCAACCACTCACTCTTTGATACTTCTAATTTCTTTACTTTCACTTCTTCCCCTCCCCTCCCCTCCCCCTCCCCTCCCCTCCCCCCCCCTTTCCTTCCCTTCCCTTCTTTCCTTTCACTAGAGTCTAGTTCTCGTTTTAGCACTCCTGTGGATCTCCTTTGCTGGTTTCTCTTCCCCCACTCACCTCTTTCTTTGAAGAAGCAGCTAGCCCATGGAATTACCAACATAGATATAACACCTAAGATGTTCTTCATACCTAAGCTCTTGTTTCCCAGTGGTTCTTCAACCTGTATGTGTATGAAAACAACCTGGAGGATGTAGGTACAGATTCCAGGTTTCATCTATTAATCGCAATTACACAGTACTGAAGAACTCTAGTGCCATAGTCAGGAAGTAAGAGTTACTGACTCTTCCAGAGGGAAAGACCCTTGGTTGTTAATACCACAAAAATTCCTCCTCTATCCCTGCCCATCACAAATTTTTGAAGAGTTCTCCATATCTACCAATGTATGATAGCGTATGACGTTATCTACCCACAGGAAAGCTGTTAACTTCACACCCGTCTTTGCTGTAGTCACTAGTTGGACCTCCTGTCATAATGTCTTGTGCCACTCATCTGACTTCCAGGCTCTCTTGCTGGAAACAAGCCAAAGAATATCTAAAACTTAAGCAGAATTTAAGTCCATGGGTTTTTCCATCAGGTTTTATTTTGAACCTCATCATTTTCATATGAACTGCCCTCTGTTGAGGACATTTCTATAAAAACCAAAATGCAAGAAATGCATCATTTAGAGCTGTGGGGTGAGAGGGTGCGGGAGGCAGATTTTAGTCCCTTTGAAATCAGACTGCCAGGGACCTACCCATACTTCCTGTTCTTTTTTTAGAATTCATATACAGTAAAATTGACTTTTTCTCTGTGTATAGTTGTATGAAATTTACTGCGTATGTAGAGTTGAGTTACCACTACCACAAGCAGGGTACAGTCATGTTTCGCCTTAAAAACTCCCTCCTGCTATCTCTCTGCAATCATACCCTACCTCCAGCCCAAGACCTGGCTACCACTTACGTGTTCTCTACCACTATGGCTGTGTCTTCTAGAGAACATGATAGAAATGGAAGCACACGGGGTATAACCTTCCATCATAGTTTTCTTGTGTGTTATGTCCACATACACTGAAAATGCCATCAGATGATGATGTATTTTTTGCTTCCAAACCATCAAAAATTAACAGAAGAAAAATAATATATTCTATTTGCCCAAATATTTGTCATTTCCATCACTCTCTTTTTTTTCTTAGGCTCCAACTTTTCTTCTGGTATTATTTCTCTTCTTTCTAAAGAATTTCCTGTAGCAGCTTTTTGGAAGATACATACTAGAAAACAATGAGAATTCCTTCATCTGAGAATGTCAATAATTCAGCTTAATTCTTGAAGAATATTTTTCCTGGATTTGGAATTCGAGTTGATGGTTGTTTTCTTTTAGTACTTTGAAAATATTGTTCCATCTCCTTCTGGCTTTCTTGGTTTCTGATGCAAAAACACAGTCATTCCAATGTCCCCCCTAAAAGTAAGGCATCTTTCTCTGGGGTTCTTTTCTTTTTGAGATTTGCTTCCTTATCTGGAGAATTCCGCAGTTGATTTGCTGCATGTGAATGTGCATTTCCTTAGCTTTATCCAATTCCGGTTCACTGAGTCTCTTGAATCTGTAAGTTTGTGTCTCTTCCTAAAGAAGGTTTTAGCTAGTATTTTTTCAAATAGTTTTCTTCACTGAACTCTTTCTCCTCTACGTCTGAAACTTTAATAACAGACACGTTCAGTGCTTTGATGTTCTGTGCTTCCTGAGGTTCTATTCAATGGTGTTCTCTCTGTTGTTCACACCAGATACTGCGCTTGGCCTGTCTTCAAGTTCACTGGCTTTCCTCTATCACCTCCATCTGCTATTGAACTATCCAGTGACTCTTTCATTTTAATGACCTTATTTTTCAGGCCTAAAATTTCCATTTGGGTCTTTATGTCTCCTATTTCCTCATTAAGGCTTTCTAGCATTTCATTTGTTTCAAAAGCGTTTGCCCTTATTGTTGGAGCATTTAAGTAATCCTTGTTCTTAAGTGTTTTCTGACAATTCCAATAGCTTTATCATCTCTGTATTGGCATCTGATACTGTCTTCTCATGTGTAAAAGGAGATTTTCCTGGTTCTTCATAGACTGAAAAAATTCGAATTGTATCTTGGTCATTCTAAATATTGTGTTGTTTAGTTATCTCTTACTGCATTACAAATTACTCCAAAACCCAGTTGCTTGAGAGAACATGTATTGTCCCACTGTTTTTTCAGTTTGGGCTTAGTGGAGTCCTCTGTATGGGATCTCTCAAAGGGCTACAAGCAATCTGTTGACCAAGGATCCGTGATCTTACCTAAAGGTCCAGTTGAGCTAAACTGGTGGTCATTGGCAGCATTTGTTTTCTTGCTGGCTGTTGAAATGAGAACCTCAGTCCCTCTCTGGCTATTGATTGGAGGACACCACCAGATCTTTTTGACATAAGCCTCTCTCACATGGCAGCTTGCTTCATCAAAGTGTAAGCCAAGAAGGCAGTAAGTTAGAGTTTTAAAGATAGAATACAGAGTACAGAGGCAGAATACAGAGCATGGAGACATTGCACATTAGCAAGATAGAAGTCACAGTGTTTCATAACCCAACCATGGAAGGGATAGCTCAAGATTTTTGCCATAGTCTCCCACAATCAAGGGGAGGGGATATGAAAGCCAGTGTCTGGGAATCATCAGAGGATATCTTAGAAGGCTGTCTACTGGTGGAAGCAACCCCAAGCGTCCATCGATGGATGGATGAATAAACAAAATGTGGCATACACACACCATGGAATCATACTCAACCTTAAAAAGGAAGGAAATTCTGACATATGCTGTACAACATGGATGAACCTCGACATCATGCAGAGTGAAATAAGCCAGACACAGAAGGACAAACACTGTATGATTCCACTTATGTGAGATAACTAGTCATCAAATTCGTAGAGAGACAAAGAATGGCAAGGGGAAAGAAGAATGGGGCCGGGTGCGGTGGCTCATGCCTGTAATCTCAGCACTTTGGGAGGCCGAGGCCGGTGGATCACGAGGTCAGGAGTTTGAGACCAGCTTGGCCAACATGGTGAAACCCCATCTCTACTAAAAATACAAAAATTAGCCAAACTTGGTGGCATGGGCCTGTAGAACTATCTACTCAGGAGGCTGAGGCAGGAGAAGTCTTGAACCTGGAAGGCAGAAGTTGCAGTGAGCTGAGATCATGCCACTGCACTCCATCTTGGGCGACAGAGCGAGACTCTGTCTCAAAAAAAAAAAAAAAAAAAGAGGAATGGGGAGTTAGAGTTTAATGGGTACAGAGTTTCTGTTGGGGAACAAAAAAGTTCTAGAGATGGATGGTGGTGATGGCTGCACACCAGTGTGGATGTACTTTATGTCACAGAACTGTACACTTAAAATTATTCAAATGGTCAATTATATGTTTTGTATATATAATCACAATTAAAAAAAAAAAGAAGTCTGCCTACCACATATGTTATGAGATTCCGGGTCTTGTTAAAATCTTATAAAGAATGTTTATATGATTTTAGGAGGCATTTGACCTAATTGGGTTAAGGCTGCGAGTTCCCACCAGCCTTCTGAGAGTGACAGCTCCAGTATCAGCTCAGTTTCCAAAATCTTGCAGCACTGATTGGATCTGTTCCATGTGGCTACCCAGTAGCCAGTTTGGGTCACAGTTGACTGTCTATCCCATAACACACTTCTCAAAGTCTATGTGGTACAGGGTCAGCCCTATGCATGCACTCCTCGGGGTAAGCTCAGGCACTGGTCACTTTAAAGGGTCGCTTTCCCAAGGACCTCCCCTCTCCATGTCTCCCTGTAACTTTTCAGCCAGCCCTTTTCAATCCTCTGGCCAGAAGGCTGGTGCTCTGCCCTGCGCCTGCTGCCGTTGTGCTCACTTCCAGGGGCAAGTGGTGGGAGGACAGACTGAGATGAAAAGCAAAAGGGAATTCACCACCTTCTTGGGACAATGGCTCCTCCACTGAGGCAGGAGGATTCCCTCTGGCAGTTTTTCACCCCTACGGTCTCCTGCTGCCACTGCTGCTTGTGTGGGTTTGAGGCAGGCACAAGAAAATGGGAAAAAAAGACAGAGAAATAGGAAATTTCTCCCTCTGTCTCTGAGCATTTGCTCTTTTCTTCCCTGCTCTTTGACTGGAGGAGGGTTTCTTCTAGATGTCTCTCTGATCACACCCTGATGCCCACTTCCGGGTTTTGCATTTTGATGAGTTTGGCCCAGGGCATACTGGAGGGTACCAAATGGCAAAATGCTGCTATTTTGGGGAGACTTTGGAGTCTGGTCTTCCTCCTCAGCGCCTCTGGTTGCTGTTTGCTTTTCACAGCCCTCAATGGCTGACCCATGCATTCTGTCTGGGTTTTAAGCTGTGTTCAGTGGGAGGGATGTTTGTGCTTACCCCATTTTAAGGCTGGCTCTGACTTTGGCATTTAACAAAGGACTCCATCCACCCTCCCACCCCCATTCTCCAATCACTCACCCAGTTATGCCATTAATACGAATTGAATGCCCACTACGTACCAGAAACTATGATGGCAAGAGAAACACTGCATCTTGAATGTATTTAGAACATGAGACACAAATTCCTAGACTTCACCTATATTTCACCTTCCTGGATTTCACAACTTACTGGCTTCCCACACCCCTCCCTTCCCCGTTTATGCTCACATAGATATAAGAAAAGTGAGCGGGTTTTGTATTCTGCTGTTTCCTTGAGAAGGCAAGTACATATAGAAGCCTGAAAACATCCTTACTTCCAAGCTCTGTGGGTGAGGCCGAGGCTGAGGGCTTTGGAAAGAGTGGTGTTTTCAAACACGCAGGTTTGTGGTTTTTGAAAGAACAGAAAGCATAAAAGCATAACATTTTGTAGGATTACTTTCGGCTGAAGACCAGTTGATGTGACATCTGAAAATAATCAAATAAGTGTCTTGTTTTCAGCCTGCAAATAACTTTGTGAAACTTTGGAAGGAAATTCTCCACTTATGGAAAAAAATAAGAAAAATCGAAATTGAGAGCATGGGGGAAGAACAAAGATGGGGAATTATGAGAGTGCTTTGAATTGTTAATAGCATTTATGTTTGTAAAAATGAATCTCTCTAAAAACCTGGAAGTGGCTAATAGCTTTAAATCCCCTCACACGGCACATGCCCCAAACCCTGATGACTTCCAAATTCAAGTGCTTAGAATCATTTTGCGGAGCATTCCAAAAACTTGAAGTCGCTACGCGATGCACGGAACTCTGGATTTAAAACTTTAAAAGCCCTTGATTTTTTTTTTCCTGTAAGCGCTTACATTTAGAAAGAAGTCATGGTATAGTCTAACCCCGGAAGATCCAAATATATTGAACTCTTTAAATAAAGATGGTAACAGCCAAGAAAACAAAAATGGAAGTGAGCATGATGATAAATAGAGTAAAGAAAGGTAAAGACAAGGCTGAAGGTGGCATTGATAAAAGTCCCAGCGCTGAAGGGAGACACTGCACTTGAAGAAGAAAAAGTCTTGCTGCCCAAGGTAAGACAAATTATGACAGGTTGGTGAGGATACTCTGAGGCAAAGAAAATTCAGCGATATCAAAAACCCGGGCTCAAGTAGTAGAGAGAAACTTCCCTCTTGCTTCCGTGGTTAAAGGGTGACTTAGAGTTCCTGCAGTATTTCATTAATATACAAGTCGAGTGTTGCTAATATCCAGTGGGGGATGACAGACAGTTTTACTCCGTGAAATTCTGGTTTCTAATGATGCATTTGAGCTTTATTTTTTACAGCTGTCCTTGTCTTAATCCTTTACTTTTTTCTCCCTGGGGTTTAATGGTTTCTGGTTACATATCAGCATTTTAAGCAGCATGTTGCCCATTAGGCAGCACATGGCTTCTGATGGTTATGGCATTTGGGTCACCACTAGTTCTCCGGAAGGACAAGCGCCCCTGTGAACAGCACAGCAAACTCCCTCATATGATTGGAACACGGCAGCGCAGGTTCAGGGTGCACGCTACAAATCCAACCAAATGCCTTTTGCAAACAGCAGCTCAATGAGGATTCCTGCCATGAGGCAAAATGCTTGGAAAGTTACTATGCGCTGGCATCACTGGGTTTGGGGTCAGCATGCTGAAACCAGGACTCATTATGTTCCTACCATGCCAACTTGGTGCAATTAGCCTAACACGATAATTTCCTGAAGCCATATGTTGAACTTTAGGGAGGGAACGCTTCATATGCCTGATGGCTCTAAGCTCTGACTGGCATGTCCCAGCTTCCAGCAAATTTCTGTAAATCAAGATAACACACAGCAATCAAAGATGAGGTCGGATGGCCAGCCCGGACAGAGACAGAAAACTTAGAGCAGGGTTATGTACTTGTTGCAGAGAGTTGAGTTTTTTCTTTTCTTTCCAAGGAGGGTTTCAGAGAAAGGTCACAGGAGTGGCACTGTGTGTAAGGCTGTTCCTCCCCCACCGCGCCCCCCCCCCGCCAAAATAAAATCAATAGAAGGACCTAGAACACAATAAGTTATGTTCCAGGGCAGCATGGCCTGTATTCCCATCCGAGACCTATCAATGTGAACTAGCACTGTTGGGAAATCTCTTCAGCTACCTCTGTTAATCAATACCTCTGTTCATTATACATCTTTGATGAATATGGGTAATGATTGGGTGCCCAAGAATCAGGTGACTAAAAATAACTGCTCCTTACTGAGGATCAAATAGATTCTCCCCCCAGTATTACTTCAGGCAATTCGATATTCTCTGCCACCACTCCCCAACCCCCTACCAATGCGATCCTCTCTAGTCTTCATTGATAGATCAGCTCCGGCCTCAGAGCAGCTTTATTAAATTAGTAGCACTTAATCTACTGTCATATTGTCAACTGACACGGGGCAAACTGCAAGCAGCAAGCCTTCCAGTGGCTCAGGAGAGCAAGTAGCCACAAGCCAGGAGTTCTGATCAGCTTTGTGCCGAGAGCTGTCTTCATGGGTGCCTCTTCACTGAACAGGAGTATTTACACCATTTAAAACAACTTTTTTTTATTTGAGGGAGAATTCTTACCAATTACAGCCTTATTATGACAGATGAAAAGATCATAATTGTACTTGGATTCCCTGCAGGAATGCCTTCACACATCCGTGACATTTAATAACCACATGCCTCAACAGAGGCTGAGCTTTTCCAAAGTTGCTTAACCTTTCATTTCTTTGCCTTCACCCCAAAATACATCTATGGGAACTCAGAGAAATCAAGGAGGGAACTCCATCAAGGCTAGGTGTCTGGTGT
The DNA here is from genome assembly GCA_036589455.1 of Ateles fusciceps. Classification (NCBI taxonomy): domain Eukaryota; kingdom Metazoa; phylum Chordata; class Mammalia; order Primates; family Atelidae; genus Ateles; species Ateles fusciceps. The sequence goes on along the minus strand of JAZHEH010002789.1, from coordinate 4,812,012 downwards.
CCCTGATGCTTTGGGAGAGACACTCAGTTGGTGATACCTGAGCCTGGGTAGCTCCTTACTGGAGGCCTGAGCGGTATAGGCAGCCTGTCCAGAGGCCTGGGGCCAGGGCATCACTCTAGAGTCCTGGTAGTTTAGGTGCCTGCATTAGAGGCCACAGGAAACTAGAGAGATTTGAGCAGATCTGGCTCTGCCGATGGAGAACAGAAAATTCTAAATTGAAGGGGGAGATTTCAGCAAAAGTTATAGTCTTGGTTAGTCAAAATTTTCTTTTCTTTTTTGAGACAGAGTCTCTTTTTATTGTCCAGACTGGAGTGCAGTAGCGTGATCTCGGCTCACTGCAACCTCCACCTCTTGGGTTCAAGCGATTCTCCTGCCTCAGTCTCCCGAGCAGCTGGGACTGCAGGCCCCTGCCACCATGCCCAGCTAATTTTTGTTTTTTTGTTTTTTTGTTTTTTTAAGTAGAGATGAGGGTTCACCATGTTGGCCAGGCTGGTCTCGAACTCCTGACCTTGTGATCAGTCCACCTCGGCCTCCCAAAGTGCTGGAATTACAGGCGGAGCCACTGGGCCCAGCCTAATTTTTAACTTGGATTGGTTTAAGAGGTGGGGGTGATATTAAACAATGCTGAGTCAAAAGCACCCTTTTTTTATAATTTCAACTTTTAGCTATAGGGCGGTACATGTGCAGTTTACATGGGTGTATTGTGTGACGCTGAGGTTTGGGGTACAAATGGTCCCATCACCCAGGTGGTGAGCACAGTACCCAGCAGTTGGCCTTTCAGTCCCTGCACCCCTCCTCCTCTCCCAGTGTTCACTGTTCCCATCTTTATGCCGGTGTGTGCTCAACGTTTAGCTCCTAAAATACACCTTCTCTATGCTTCATCCATGGTCCCTGCACAGTACGACAGGAGGAGGAAACACTGCTGATTATGACATCTTTCCATCTGCCAGTTTTATTTCTAGATTATAACAAGGACAATTTGTGGAAAGCCGCTGCCAAGAGACTATAAACTGAAAGACAAGCATTCAGTCTGAAAAAATATGAAGTCATCATTCTGGTGGCGGCTGTCCACAAATTTGAAAGAGTTGAGGAAGAAAATTTATTTTTGAAAAGCTCAGGTGCAAAGACACCTAAGTTCTTCCTCTAGTCTTCTTTTCCTCAAAAGAGCAGGGGCTAAGGCTTTGGGAAAAGGACCTCTGGAAAGTCACAGAAAAGGCATTCGTGAAGGGATGGAGGAAGACGGAGGGCAGTGTCTGCTGTGCTCCATTGAGAGTGGCTAGGACCCCTGCAGCTCTGACCCAGCTTTGCCATCTGAGCAAAGAGGAGCTTGGTGTTCCTGAGAAGTCTATTAAATAATATAGTGGTTCAGTCCAAATAGGAGCTTGGCTCTGAGTTCGCCAACAAGTGTGCTTAAATACGGCGACTTACACTGAGTTGAAGGGGCTGTTCAGTGCATTTTGTAAAGATCTGTTGGAGTGTGTGGAGGTTTTTTGAAATCAAAAAGGTAAGAAGAGATCGGTGACTGATAAATCTTTAATATAAAAATTGTACAAGAATTTTGATACAAATTACAAGAGGTATTTGGACAAAATATGAATAAAATTCCATTTACATCCCCAAACCCTTATGCATTTTATGCAAAAGACATACTGTAGGCAGTTATAGTACAGAAAATACAACCAAAGGAATATAGCAAATAAAAAAATTTAATTACCTTACACTACCAATAAAAACAAAAAGCAAAACAGAACAAAACAAAAATAAAACGCTTGTTTAAGGTACATACAGTATGTAGGAAGCTACCGATGTCGCAATGGTTAGATCAGGGCGGTGCAAGCTGACCCCATCCCTTGGCGCAGTTATCCTTTGTAGTACAGACTTTGATTCCGCAGCAGGCTGATTGGAAGAGACTGGTTTTATGCAGATGAGAACAATATAAACCAAAAAAAAAGGACTCAACTGCTAAACTCTGGGAGAGGGAGAGGACATATCTTGGTGAAAATTCCTTTCTTCAAGATATTTCAATTCCCTTTGGCCACTTTTGCTGTCAAATATGAAGGCTGAGTCTAATATGTTTGTCACTGGAGACACACCAATGGGTCTAGAGTGAGTGAGAGATACGTGTTCTCCCAGTCATGTGAGGGATCTTGCTAGTTCTAAAGGGACTATTCCATTACCAGAAGGGGAGAACAGAGCACTTGCTTTCCTAGATCCCCAACCTGCCCCTTCCCCTCACCTTTGGGGAAGCAGAAAAGCAGCAAGGACTTCATGGAAGAAGCCAGGCAGGGTGTGAGGGGAGCGGGGGAAATGGGCATTTGCCTCACTTGGGAACCACCCACGGGTGTGTCAGTCACCCTCATACTGCTGACTCAGCTCCACATGAAGAGCCCAGGTCATCTCAAGCCCAAGTCTTCTCCTGATTTCTCAACCGTCCTCACCCCTCTGACCTTCATGTACCCATGTTTAGCTCTCCTGCATTCTTTATACTGGCACTGGCAGGAAAATGGTAAGATTCTCTGCAAGACAGCTGAACAAAAGTTTGCACAGGAAAGTGAATGCACCATACATTAGAAATCTTAGATAGTCTTATCAGGTTAATATATAACACTAGAACATCTCGTTCACGTAATTCACGTTATGTAAACCCCGGACAGGGTAGAACACATGTTTCCAAAGCGATTAAAACCAGGACGAGGGAGGGCGTGTTCTACCTTCTTGCTCAAACACTACTTTTTTTTTTTTTTAGGGGGGTAGGTGAGATCAGAAGAGCAAAGGGTGGGATTAAGAAAGACAATGGAAAAGTCAGGGGACATTAAGATACACAACGAGAGGAATGGATTACTCTGTACAAAGACATGCAAAAACACTCCAAATTGAGTACTAGATTAAAAAAAACAGCCTTGGTTTATACATCTCAAGTGAATCTATTAACTCAGCACATTGTCTGGGAGTTCAAGAGCATCACACCTCATGAGCCGATGCTTCTCACAGTGGCTACAGCACCGATTCACAAGTGGGGTAGGGGATGCTTTGTCTCCTAGCATGGAAAAGGCAGGCAGTGAGGCTCCCCACTGAAACAGTGCCAGGTCAGTTCACCTTGCAGGGACTGGAGCTTTCTCCCTCTCTTCAGAGAAACATATCCAGGGCCAGATGAATGGAGCTCTCTCACACACCCAGGGTCTCCCCAGAGTCACCTCTCAGTCCTTGCATTCCATGACAGAAGTGGGCGGAGCCAGTGAATAATTGATGGATTTGCCATCTTAGCTGTGCATTATCTCAACATCACATTTGGCAACAGGAAGCCTTATAAAATCTTGGTATAGCACTTAGATACTCTCTCTTCAAGAAATATACTTTTAATACTATCTACTTCTCTCCATTTTTCTTAAAATACCTCTTTCTGTTCTTCCTTCCCTTCAAAGATTCTTAAAAAAAAAAAAAAAGGGAAACAAAGCATTAAAAAAACTATGACAAGTGTCCTTAAGCATCCCTGTTATTTTAGAGTTAAGGGCAGAAAGCTAGCATCGGCGAGCAGAACTTGTGCAATTTTGGCAACTGGGTTTTCAATTAAGATTCTATTAAGATGTCTGATAAACAACTGTAATATATACACACTGAGGAACTGAAGAAGCATTAAGTCGACTACCTGCCTTTTCTCTGACCCAAGAGTCCTTGCTCAAAGTGCTTTTCTTCCCAGTCCTCAGACTGGTTCATGAAATGATGTAGCACAGATTTGTCAACACAGATCTGTTACATTGTCTATTCCTAAATCTGTTGCTTTCCTCACCTTGCTAGAGTTCACATGGAAGATGATACCAATACCTGCATATGTTTTATCTGGCTAATATCTTGTTGAAATGTGACTGTTTGTAATGGGGACAGCTATCTTCTGTGAGACCCGCTGCGGGAAGGTTGGAAGGAAGCATGACATCCCCTACTTCCAGAAAGGAGACGCGCGAAAGATCTTGCATCTCTTTTAGTCACTAACTACCATTTTTCAACCATCATTTGAGGACTTCAGTATACAAAAATAGCAGCTAATCCTGACACATTGTTTGGGCCCAAGGCATTCTGGAATGGAACACTTTCAGGTATTCTTCCTTTGTACCTTTGGTCCCCCCGTCACTTGATTTTCTAAAGCTCACTGTACTTGTACTTACCAAAGTTCTTCAAAGTGGAGAATTTACCTGTTACCCAGAGGGTGGTCCTCGTTTTAATGATTAAAGTCCAAAGCCTGGTGCCATTTTGTTTAGATTGTCAGTCCAGCTGGACAAAATAATCTACCATGTTACACTACGGATTTGGAGGGGTCATTGAAAGACACATTTGTACATCTAGATCAATGATTTGATGCCATAGATAAGAAAAAAAAAACTACCATGCATAACCAGTTTACAACATGTGCACTTTTTGAAGGGCAAGAAAAACATTTTAATCTTTTCCTTACAGATTAGGGGGCAATATAATCTTACTTATGACACTGACTTGCAGGAAAATTTGCTCTAATTATAGGGTCACACCCATTACTCCCAAAATGGATGGGCATGGAATTGCAATACTGACGTTTTCAAAGAAGCAAAGGATGCTGTCACAGACAGCGTCTCTCTACAGACCCTTTAGTTAAGAAGTCATCTTGTTACTGTCCACTTAATAGCTGGAGAGGGCATGGAGAGGCAGCCTTGGGCTTCCCAAAGACACAGTAGGTGTGTGTATGTGCTTGTATGTTAGGAGGGGACAAAGAGAGGGAAGGGGAGGGGAGAGGAGAGAGAGAGAGGAGAGAGGAGAGAGAGAGAGAGAAGAGAGAGAGAGAGACTGATTGTGGATGTGTGTGTACATCAGGGGAACTCGAATGGGAAAGCCTAGCCCTTGTAGTCAATTTCTCCTTCACAAGGGGATAAACAGGCAATTACGCATCCTTTTATATTTGATGGCCAAGTGCTGAACTGGAAAGCACACTATTAGTTTGTGTCCCTTCAGGGCCAGGGCAATAAGTAGCCAGGAGAGCTGGGCTGAAGCAGAGAGGGTGTTGTCTGCTGTTAGTGTGACAGTCTTGTCAGCGGCGTTCACATTACTGGAAGGTAATAAAGTGACAAGTACGTTATTAGAAAGATATGAGGTGAAATTGAACTGAAGCTTCTTGCTGCTCAGTCCTGGCTTTTTCTTTCGTCTTTTGTAATGGTCCACTATTTGTTACAAACTGAGCCCTGTCTTCATACCCCATATAAAAAAGATTTTTTTTTCCTGCAGTAAAGGTCAAATGAATTTACAACAATACTTTAGAGGAGAAGAATAAAGATAGTTTTATGACAACTATAGTATGTTGCTTCAAAAACATATATAGCATTATAATGAGCAATGACGCTGATGCAATTCAGTGTACTTGTAAAAATGCTTTTTTTTAAACCTTGTTATTAAGCATTTGGATTTTTCAACAAACGCCAAAAAGACAGTATTTGACATAGTTATTGCCGAATGACCACAAAAATCATTTTGTGCAAGATGTGGGAAGGATGAGGATGATGAAACCACACAAGGACGGACGGGTATGTGAGTAACAGCGATAGGAGGTAACTCACTGGTCAGCTGTACAGCTGCATTCACATAATACTGTTTGAAAATGACCATTTATGGTGAGCAACACTCCAGCTACAGGAAATACGGGACCCATCTGGGACAGACCAAACATGACCTTAGTACTAACGCAAGCAAGACCATCACACGTGGTTTACCTCTGAGGGAAAACATGAAAAGTTGCTTATCTAACTCACAGAACAGTAAATGAGCTCCCATTTTGATCGAGGTCTTCAGCCTAGTACTAATTACAATCACGGCTTTGTTGTGCTGCTACAGCGGCCAGCATGAGCAATGATCAAAAAAGGAACGATCTATGCTGCTGCCACTTGCACCTACTCCTCCGTTGGATGAAAACGGGGTTTACCACTGGCCTTTTCTATAGCCCAGCTCACCCCTGGCATCTTTTGCTTCACAGGGGATTCCAGCAAGACTTCCCACTCAAAAACAAAGCAAAAGCAACAAAACCCCCAAAACTGTTGGCTCTGACCCCAAAGGAACTTCAGCTGTTCCACACAGCTCCTTGCTTTCCCAATCTCTTCCTCAGAGCTGACTCACCTGGTCATGGGAACTCTGCAGGTCGCTAACATCAATAGTCCTTCCTCTCTAGCAAACGCTTCAGTGCGTTAGCAATTTCCTTTCTAGCTACCCTCTACTTAGTTCTGAAGAAGACATTGTGATCCTTTTTGGTACCTTTTACTGCCCATCTTATTCATTTAGATTCATCCCCAAAAAATAGACAATGCGAGGGAAAAGCAAAACCACCTAACTTAAGTATTTCAAGTTTTGCAGAAGTGATTTTCAAAAATGAAATTCGTTTGTCATAATTTATAAAAAGAAGCTCTTAAGAAAAGGGTGAGACCACAAGATGAAAGTTTCTTCTGGATGATTTGTTGCTTGATGATAGCAGGTGTAGCGTGTCTTATGACAGTTGAATTTTATTTACTCTGTTAGTCAATCTATCCCAATGCCAACAGACCAGATACAAGTTAGGACCGCTCAGGTCAAGTTGTCAGCAGTTAGCAGCATGTCCATCTCGATCTGGTGACTAGCTTATGTTTTCATTGTCAACGGCCCTCATTCTCATTTGCTTGGCACACATCTGGGGTGTGTACAGAGAAAGGGGAAAAAAAGGTCACACTGTATTTGGCGGGAACCTCGTGCATAGTTTCTCCTGAGTAAAATGAGGAGACTGCCTCTGGACCAGCCCATTCTTGATATATTCAAAGATTGTTTTTCCCCCCTTAGAGCAATGTATGCTAATGGGGCTGTTAACCAGTTAAGTGCCTTTCTTCTCTTACTGGAAAGGCCTGGAAATTCATGACCAAAGAAATAACACTATGAGGACAGTGGCACCATTGTGCCAAAAAGGTTTCAAAAAATGTTTGCCATGTTGAAAAGGAAAACACTAACACCTTCAAACCTTTAAAAGGCAACAGGCTGAACAAGGCAGCTGGCTATGATCTGGAATGAGCTACGTTGGGTTGACTTACTTAAATACAATTAGTACCAGAACAAAGAATGCCAAGGATTTTTATCACACTTTTAAACCAAATTACTTATTATCTATCCTTTTCCTTGCCTTCTTTCCATAGCATGCAGGTATTCCCAAAAGCAGACTAAACCTGGTATTTACAAAAACATAGTTTTATACGATCAAGACAGTAAGTTTCAACATCAGCTAGAGAACATGCACAGTAATACCAGCTAATTTTGTACCTGTGATAAACTCTGGCTAAAACCAATCGCACGGAAAGAAGCTTGTTGGATGAAAATCTACATCACTATTAATTTTCAGCCAGCATAGAATGGATGTGGCTTGAGAGAAACTGTTTAACAACAGGAAAGTCCTGTGAAAAAATACATGAGTAGGAATAGGCAAAGATGAAGAGCTCAATGACTAAAATGCTGATCTCTTTATCCTTCCTGTTTGCAAGTAAGCTGTGGGATCACCATCTTAACTAGAATTCTAGTTAAGCCCAAATACTACACTCAGGCACACACTCAAGACCGAGGAAAACTTTAGGAACCGAAGAATTGTACATTTTATGAATTTCCATTGCATGTACTACATCCATCCACTGCCCCATCCCTTTTAAGCAAATAGGCTTTATATTGGAAAATGTTATTTACTCATTTAGAAGGCCACCATAACGACTGGGCACTTGAGGCACAAAAGTAGTCGCAAATAGGGGAGATACTTCAAAAGTGTCAGCTGTCCAGGACCTATTGCCATTTCTCTGACAAAACACAGGTGAACACATTCATGTTTCCAGGCAAGGGAAACTACTATAATCTCATTACTTCCGGGCTTTACTGGCTATACACATTAGCTTGGTTTGCAGCAAGTAACAAACATTTGTTCTAAGCCTGGTTCATTTGCTGATGTGACCTGCTGACAGCTATATAATTCACTCATGAGAGCTATCTGACCTTTTATTTGACATTAAACAGACTAAACATTGCTTTTGTACAAGATGAGTTCTAATAACTCAACCGAGTAAAACTTTTCAAAGTTGCTGAAATAAAAATGTGTATTTGTTTTCATAAAACTACATGTAGTCTATGCACGTTGCAAAAGCCAGAGTTTCTATGCTTTGTTGGGACACTAAAAATATTTTCCCACCCATTTTGAATCTAATCATTTGGTAATGGGGCAACAGCACAATACAGAGAACGCTGAGAGGACCAAAATGTTTGCAAACAAACTTTCATTATTCTAGTTCAATCTTTCACAAACATACTGTACAGAGTCTTAAATGGTATAAAACAAAGGAAAACATCTCTGTCTATTCAATTCAACATGACACCAAAATAAAGCAGTTAAGACTTTTGGGGAATTCAAAGGTACAAGAAAACAAAAACAGTTATTACTAATTCCTCAGCTTTTACCATAAACACTTGCTATTTAACATAGTGTTTGATATAGTTTCTTTGTACTGCAAATACTTTTGGTCTTTCCTCCCTGTGGAACAAATGAAGAATTAAAATGAACTCCATAGCATCCTCTGAAGGAGGTGAAAAGATAAAGCTCCTAGACACAGCTAGCTTATCTTTAAGAATCTATTGTTTCTGAAATTTTCACAAATAAAAATACTGAATCCCCAACTAATGATGCTTATTTTGGGAAACAATAAATACTGTGAGGTACAATAAATCCTACAGGAATAATAATAACAACAGAAACATATTAACAGTTTCCTTTGGCAAATTTAACGGAAGTGAATGCTGATGTGAACATAGAAAAAATAATTACAAAAACATATGAAAAATGGAAACAACATAAGTTAAAACGAAGGGGTATTTCTAACTTTTAGACTGATGAGAGAAATGTCTGAGGCCATTCCATGCAAAAAAAGAAATACATTCTCTTTAAATTATTGTGTATTGTTTGACAAAATATTCCTTGTTTATCTCTTCTTTTCCCTTCCACTTCCAAAAAAAAAAAAAGACAACAAAACAGTCTGCAATGCACACCCTAATGGTTTTGGCTGCAGACTGAACTTGAGTAAATATCATCATTTAGTCAGTATGTTGTGGTAGCTGAGGCTGCCGATGTGGTTAACCAGCTCAGGCAACATGTGTAAACATCGGAAACAAAACAAAACAAAAAAGGTTTGGAGAATAGTCTCTCCCCTCTTTCTCACTCTCGATTGCTTGGTTTCAGGCTTGCTTTCATTTCTTCTCTGACAAATCCGTGTGGGGAAACACAAAACACTCAACAGTGAGACATCCTGCTTTAAAACCCCCTTCTTCTGGCTTTTCAGAAAGGAGTGTTGCTCAATTCAAGTTTAGCACATGTTTTCAAAGCTTCCAAGTACTGCTGCTGCTAAATGCCTTTTGATTTTGTCTATCAAACAGGCCTGAATTATGGTACGACTGCAGAATTTGCAACAAATTAGACAGCCATACAACAGACCGACCCAGTTCAGAGGATTTCTTTTTAAAAGGATAAGGGCTACGGCCTTGGAAATGAGTGTTCAACTCTTTTACTGTATTCATTTTTGTTCTGTAGGGGTAATTTGGGCTTTTGTATCCTGAAATATTATCCTGACTCTGAAGAATAAATGCCTTGGCTGTTTCACACCACATAATTTTGTTTTTCTTTTATGTAACTTAACATATAAGCAAGAGGACGCAATGTTGATTCTAATAACATTCGGCACTTGAAAGAATCACCAAGTGTTTTTTTAAAAAGCGGTTTTTTTGGTGGCCAACAAATGGGCCTGTGGTTATGTTGAGTGACTAATTGTATTTTCTTTTCTGGAAACTTGTGCAAAGTTGGCAGTTCTGTGTTAACACTAATACTTTTGTTTGGCATTTGTGCCCTATACTGACCAGACCATTTTTATACAAGTGAAATTTTTTTAAAAAGACACTTACTGAAGTATGGCAATAGTTTAAGGATAAAAAAGAAGCATGGATATTACACATCCCCTTGTAGTGTATGAAAAAAGTGCATGATGGGATTTATGTACTAGTATAGGACATTTTTAAAAATCAGATCTGTGCTGTAAAGCATGCCAGCACCTCTTTATCACTATTATCTAACAGGTAGTAAAAACAAGACCATGTTTTTTAAAAAAAAAATGTGCATTAATGCTAACATAAATGAATAGAGCTAGCCAGCAAACTATTTTTTTCCTGCATATCTAACAGCTGGATGTAACTGTAAAAATTAAACAAAAGTTAAACAACCATCAATACAATTGTTTTACATCAATGGCCCCTCAAGGCTAAATATTTACAGGTGAATCTGCCATGCTTTAATTGAAGATTCTTTCAAAACCTTAAAGTTCACAAAAGACAACTATAAGAAGGTCCTTTTTGTTTCTTTTTTCTTTTTTTTCCCTTTTATTTTTGCAGGCAACAGTCATGGGTACAACAAATTGTCTCTTTGGGGAAGACCAAGAATTATTCTGTCAAAACGGGCTAGTTGCGCATTGCGTGTGTGTGTGTGTGTGTGTGTGTGTGTGTGTGTGTTTAAAGGGGTACTCTGCTTTCACCCTCAAATCAAAGATCCCTCACCTTCCCCAAAACCATAAAGGAAAAGTGAAAAAAATTCAAAAGCACCTAGTGTTTATCTTATTTACCTTAAGGAAATACGTGTGTGTTTACGTAGCCACAGAGCATACATAAATGCACACACACACACACACACACACACACACACACGGCACACACACCCCGAGTACATAAGCGCACACTGACTATGGCAGTTCAAACACGTAGGCCATCTGGTGAGAGCTGGCATTTGTAGTGTCCATTCTGAGACTAATCTACTGAAGTGAAGGGAATGTTTTTGTGGAGGTTAGGGTTCTGACTGTGCCGATTTCGGCTTCGTACAGAGGAAAACATCATATTGCAACCTGGGACTTTGCACTTGTGCATTTCTCGCAAATGCACAGTTTTGTAGTGCACTCTCAGGGTCCCCTTGTTGCTGTACATTTTGTGGCAAATGTTGCACATAATCCCACCATTGCTCCCAGACAAGCTGCTGAACATAAGAGATCCCAAAACTTCAGCTCCTAGGCTGCCAGGGAGGGCAGGGGCCTCGGCCTTGTGTGCCGACTCCCCACTGTCACTCGCCCCATCAATGTCATCGAGAAGAATCCCCTCATCACTGCCTGCATCGGATTCTCTGGAGGAATGGATGCTGCTGCTGGACTGGAGGCTGGAGGTGGTGCTCAAGTCAAGGACCATGTAGTCCTCTGCCATGCCTCTCCCATACCCGTTCAGGTGGGAATCTTCAGTCCCTGCGGGAGAGGAGGCATCTTCCCTGACATCAAGCCCCAGAGGGTGCTGGGCACCATAGATCTTCACCAAAAATTCATCGCGGAGGTCCTTGCTAAGGGAGGGCTGCGACGAGTCCAGGCCCATGTCATCGAGTTCTTTGGTCAACAGTTTACGATGTAGGTTTATGTTGGCACTGTGTCTAGGAAAATAAGAGGGAAGGGGGGGGGTAGGTGGATAGGGGGGTGGGGGAGGGGGTGAGAAAAAGGAGAGCATTTTAAAATTGATTCAGCTTTCACGAGGTATCAAATAAGCACATTCACTGCTAATTACACCATTATAAAGCAAGCATTCCCCTATATCCTCAGGATCTGGGAGTTAGCGGTGGTGGTGGGAGGTGCAATCAGGGGAACTTTCCATTAACATAATTTTTATAAGAGAGTAAAATTTGTCAATGGTAGGATGAATGCAAACCCATGCACCTTTTTCTCAATGATTTCTCTGTTAGTTTTACTATGTAGCAGCATCAGCTGCTGACAATCTCATGACAGAGATTTTAGAATATATATTAAATAGAATAAGAGAATATAAACTTTCTGCTTGTCTAAATGGAATAGTCTAAATTTACCTAGAAACAACAAAAATAAACATATTTTCTATACAGAACACTGTATTTTGAGGTATAGAAATAATTCATTTTTTAAAAAAGTAAATAGATAATTTAGATATAACTTCAAAAAATAATGAAATCTTCCTTCTCGACTCTCTATATTTCAAGTTTTAAGGAAAAACAATAGCTAAATAGATTAAACAATTTGAAATAGGGTTACAGACTGTCTTTAACAACACAAATGCCTTTTCTCAGAATCATTTAAGAATCCAGTTAAATCTAATAATAAAATACATTTACTTTTTAGAAGTATCTGCATTTTAGAGTCAAAAATATTTTCAAGTAATTCTACTTTAAAATTTAATTATTTAAGACAAAAACTGAAAAACAGAAACTTTTAAAAAAATAAAGCCCACCACCCACCTTTATAAAGAAAAAAAGTCACAGTAAACAACAGGAAAAAACCCAAAGGTACAAAAACTAAAACACAGTAAGTACAGAAAAACAATCAAGCACAACAATAACATAGGGTTCCTCTATTTTTAACAACTGAAACCCATACTTCTTAGACAAGCAAAACTTTTATTCTACTCATTGAGTGCTTTGCTTGTATATATAAAAAAAAGACAGGATTTGTCCCAGAGAATCCATTGGGACATTGTGATTTACAAAGCCTGATATGTTATCATCTATCTGAAAACATTGCCTTTGTATTTATATCCCCCATTTATTTTTAAAGTGCCCTTGGGCATATACCTCTCTCCACCTGCAAAGGCTCGCATGTTCAACAGTACCTAAATTGAAGGTTACCCTTTCAAAAAATAAACTACTATATCTACAGATAAATAAAAGCTTCTCAATACTGGCGGAAGCTCTACATCTTGGAGGAGTAATTGTGATAAAAGAAATGACCTAAATGGTTGATATAAAGTTCAACAGACCTCCCGATTATAATTAAAAGTATGGAAGACCAAAATGCATCATTCCATTTGGTGACAAACACGGCTGATATTTCTTAAGAGATGGTTGAGAGGTATGTGCCTCAGAGACAAGAAAGGTGGGGAAGACTTCTCCACCTTTCCACACAAGACAATATACAGCACTCTGGGTTTTAAGGGGCAGAGGGCAGCAGCCCTCTCCAACTGCACTTAGGAAGGCTGAGCTTACCTTGTGACAATAAGATCAGCTTTCTAATCTTTTGCTAAATCGATCACAAAAGAAAGCAAGAATGAGAGACAGAGAGAGAGAGAGAGAGAGAGAGAGAAAAAACAAATTCACATTCTAGACATCTGGTTTTGAAAAACTTAAACAGTAAAATAGGGATTTAAAATGTCTGATCACAAAATTATTTTCTGTCATAAGCGATCATCCCATATGCTGTCTTGATGATTTTCAGATCAGCTGTATAATCCAAAAATCATAAATCAAATTAAAATAAACCAAATTCACAGCACCATCATCATCATCCACAAATGAGTTCTAAACAGATGCATGCAGTGTGTGGTTATGTAAATGATAAACAGAAGTTGTCCTCACGGTCCCCTGCTCTGACACAGTAACTCCCCATTCCCTTGGTGTCAGATGGCAGAGGACTCCAAGTGCAGGTTGCTAAGCAAAGTGCAGGAAATGCCTACTGTGATGTCTTCACTCTGACATGTGGGTACAACACCGCCAGAGTTATTACAAGAATGTGGAAGTAGAGTTATGCTATGCGCTATTATTCCATTGATAAAACAATCTGCCAACGATAAGCAGCTCACGAAATCCTACCCCTCTGTTTATTATTTTTAACCCTCCCCCTTTCTTAATTTCACGAGCACACATTTTGCGGTGAGCATAATCTAGAACTCTGTTGCGTCTCACACATCTGCAGCTACCACTTCCTAGGTTCACTGCTGAGAAAATAGCAGCCAGACACACAGCAGTTGCATCAAGACACATTGAATAAGGAAGAATAAATTAACATTGAGAAAAGGACACACTGATCACCCAGATGGACACATCTTCCCTAAGATGACTTGTGAAATTACACATCTCCACCAATATGTTACCAGGAAGAGATTTTCTCTTCATTTCTCACTTACAGCAGTAGAAATCTGTAATCTAATTAGATGATGTACCAGCCCTCAATATCTGTCAACCAAACGATGTGCAGAAATGTTAGACCAGCTCTGGCACTCTGTTCAACAGTGTCCCTTTTCCGCTGTCAGCAGTACTGTTGGCCTCTGCTAATATAATTACATTGACTTTTATTCAATTAAGTGCCATCCCTCGCTTTAAAAAAAAAGCTACTTTATCAATTGATTCAGGTGTAATACAATAATAAAGATGAACTCATGGCAGTGCATTAGCTCTGCTCTTCATAACTTCAGTACACGGGTTCATTCACGGTAGTCGATTTCCATTATGCAACCACAGTTCAGAGAATTGATTCTTTTATGTTCAATTCTTAATCTATTTCATTTTTGTTTAATAATCCTCCTAAATGCCATATGCAAAACACTTGAAGTGGAGATAGGAAGGATGGACTGAGGAAAGTCTGCTGGATCACTCTCATGATAGAGGGCTTGAAGATTTTCTCACAGACTCACACAGTATTCCTAAGATGTCAGGAACGAAAGCACCAGAAGGAAAGCAGACTAAAATTCTTTTGAGAGTACTGATCCTGTCCCATGAGAGGTTAGGGTTCAGTCTCCACAGAATGGACAAAAGACAGCACTTGATTTTAACAAAGACCTGTTGTTGGACTGTTGAATCAGTCAATCTAGACCATTAGCTGTCATAAAATACTGTCCTCATGAGACACAAAGACCTAGGGTTAATAGCAATTTGAGGAATACTACAAGTTTATCTGGATCAGCAAAACTGAAGAGGTGAAAAGAAAGGGAACATGGAAGAGATACAGAGAGAACTCTCACCTACTGATAATCAGATGTAGAGAGAAGACCCTAAACTGGGAGGAAGGCCACAGAGTGCTAGAAACAGGAGGACTACCTGGCAGAGGAAGCCATACTCAGTTCTATGCAACAATTGGAACAAAGAATCCAAGAAGGAACCAATTTTGAATTCTCCCAGGATAGAGATGGTTTTTCTAGAAACAGATTAATGTTCTGAATATTTATCTCTAGGAAAGAGGGAAGAATAATCATTAACAAAAAACTAGACTGTATTAGAATTTCCATATTCTCTAAGAACATAAACAGTAGAAAGCTTGTTTCTACTTGCTTTGATTTGGAAGGCAATAAATATACATAGAAGGAAATTCCTCTTACAGTAAAAAAAAAAATGACTGGAATGGAGACAAAATGAGTTCATAGGTAGAAGGGGTAAGGCTTTGGTCTCAATAAGTGCAGTGGTACTCATTAAGGCAGTGCTCCAAACCTTAGCCCCAGATGGTCACTTTCAAGAACACAGCTAAATCTTACTCAATCTTATGTGTTCTGCAGGTAAAGTAGAATACTCTACACAGAGGACATACTTAAAAGTACATTTGTTTCCCCTTCCATCAATAATATGCATGAGTCTTCAAGAGTATTTCCCAAAATACACTGTAGAAGAGAAGAAAACAATGATCCCAATGTAGGACTCATGTAACAGAATATCCAAGAAAAGGCAGTAGTGACACAACAAAGGGTAACTGTGACGCTATTAATACCCTGGTGTGTTATAAGGGAATGCCACAAAATTAGGGCATGAAAAAGCCCTATAATTTGGGCTATGCTTGGAATTACAAATGCTTCCTTTAAACCTCTGTACTCTTTCTATAATGAGAATTTACCAAAAGCCTCTTAAAGACCAAGATCACCCTTAAAAGCAAAAAGTTATAAAGCCTTGGACTGAGGGGAGGGTGTTGCAGAACCAAACTTCTTTCTTCTGTGAAATGGTGAGTGGAAGTACTCTAACTGAAGTGAAGCGGACTACCAGTCTTTATCTGTTCCTTTGACGAAAACTTTACCATGCAACCACAGAAGACATGAAATTCATCGAATGTAGTCGGGTAAGTGCCAGTGCCCTTTAGAGAGAGAGCAAGTCTTGTCTTGGCCTTCTCTTTCCTCATGCCTCCTTTCCCACTTGCCCAAATGCCCAGTTAGACTTAATGTGATGTCTAGCCAATAAAAATTAAAATTGAAAATAAAAACACTATCTTAAAAAAGTGTTTTGAGGTTTTCAACTTGGCTTTAAGATACAGGGAAGGAACTTTAAAACAAACAACAACAAAAAAACAAGTTGCATGACGAAATTAGAAAAGACTGCGGCAGTCAGAGACTGAATAATGATTCATGGTATAGGCTGCATGAAGTGTCCAACATATAACTCTTAATTCTTAAATCAGATTTGAGTCATTCTGAACTTAGTGAATCGAAAAAAATACTTGATAATTAATTAGAATGCCTCAAGTGAAAAATAATTGAGGTCCCACTTTTTTTTTTAATTAGTTTTCGCCTTTATTTTACAGCTCAATTCAGCCATTAAACACACACACATTCTCAAATTCTCAAATGATACTGTACAGGATGATCATAATGACGTATACATAGCAGATACCATATGCATGCCCATTTGTTTGTATGTATGTGTGTACATATAAGTATATGGGGAGAGGGGGAGAGAGAGAGATAAATTTATATCCAATCTGGGTAAGTCTAGATGCTAGGGTTAGGTGTATTGTGGGACTACTGAGTCAATAATACTTTTGAATAGAAATGTAAACCTGCTATTCAAATCCACAGAAATGAAAAATTAAAACTTCTGCCTCTCATTAGTCCTTTTCTTATCTGGATTGCTACAATACTATTACACTTACCTCAAAATTTTTGTATTATCATTTATTAATGATAGGATGCTTGCAGCTCTGTGCACAAAATGATACTTTTGACACTATACTTTTCTGTAAAATTAGTAGTTGTTCTACAGGCTATTATTTAAAGATTCTGTCCAAAAGGTCTGAAAACCATCCCCGAGCTCAGAAAGAAAATTCAATGTGAAATTCTAGTGGGTAACACTCAAAAAACCCCAAACGTAAGGAAGTACATATTAAATGCAAGAAACAAAATGCAAATTAAAAGTATGAAACTCAGTCATTTCAACCCCTTTCAATATGAAACAAATCATCCATACCGGTCACGCAGACAGTTTCCTCTACATTCAAATTATTCACTTGAAGATAAGCTCCCACCAAACTCTTTAGAGGTTTAGCTAATTTACTGCACAGATATGGCACGTCTGTTGTAATAACAGGTAGGATGTATTGGGGTCGACCATTTATCAGAATTAGACTTCCTCTCTCAATTCACAGTGAATTATGCTGCCTACACGACTCCCCCTCTCTCAGAGCCTGCCATCCCCGTATGGCTCCTAATGTGGCAGGCAAACAAAATTGACAGTCTCATCTTGTCAACAAGGGGCGATTCTCCTGAGAAGCCATTTAACTTTGCAGGGGAAGCAATGTATTAATGTGCTTGTCCCAGGAATGTTAATCATCTTCAAGCTTCCGATCTAACTTTGACGTGAACGAAATCACCAAATTTGTTTACTAAATGAATCGTAATATGCTAATAAGAAAGCATGACATATATGGAAAAGCCAAACAGATGGTTTGTTTACTCCACTTTGCAACTTTATAAATGTTGTAACTCTGAAGATGTTAGTGAGAATTATTGGTTTGTTGGCAGAGGCAAACATGTCTTTCGCATACTAAATCTGGCGCTACAGTTAGAAAACAATTTGTCATTGCTGTGGAATGCATAAAAAATGTTAATGTAGTGATGGCATTTGGGAAGGCAGATTGGAGGATGGAAAATGTGTATGCTGGATGCTCAGGTTAAGTGTAGAATTGATATCCAGCAGCACCATTACCTAACCATTTTACTTTTGAGTTGTATCTGACACATCGAGGCTTCTCAAGGGTGCTGATTATTCAGTAGGTACCTGTTGCACTGTAATGTGAGATGAGTGTTACATTGTGAACAGGATTATGCTTTCACAGCATTTGGAAATGTTCTCAATCAGGCAGCTCATATGGTGCTCACTTTACTACTACTGTTGGGTAAGAAAAAGCAAAGCCCTGAGCCCTGGCATCTTTTAAGGACTTACTGAGAATAAATCTGAGCTTTAATTGTGAGTTTTATATTTACCTTGGACAAATTAACCCTCAAGCCTTCCATTCCTTGTTTTATATAGACTGACTTATGTAAAGATTTTAGAAGATATATTTCCAAAATAATAGGAGTTAATTTTTCTCTTCATATTCAAATTTTTCATTTTAAAAGTAAGCTTTCTTTTCTAATATGTACAACATAAGGCATCAATTTCTTTCTGAGCTTCAAAAATAAACATTCAAAAATGTTTTGTATCATTAAAATGGTTGTTATTTGTTGTTGTTGTTGAGATAGTCTCGCTCTGTTGCCCAGGCTGGAGTGCAGTGGTGCGACCTTGGCTCACTGCAACCTCTGACTCTCAGGTTCAAGTGATTCTCACACCTCAGCTTCCTGAGTAGCTGGGATTACAGGCATGCATCACCACGTTCAGCTTTTTTTTTTTTGGTCAGTATAGATGGGGTTTTGCTTTGCTGGCCAGTCTGGTCTTGAACTCCTGGCCTCAAGCAATCTGCCTGCTTTCAACTCCCAAAGTGCTGGGATTACAGGTATGAGCCACCACACCCAGCCTAAAATGAGTAATTTATGATCTTCTTAAAAGATAACATTCAGGATGCATGAGTTCACAAGGGAGGTGACAGTATTTTGTAGGACAATCAATATTATTATTTAGCTATGGCTTTATCTAGAATTCTGTGTTGAAAATGAAGCTAATAAAGACACCTGAACAAAAAGAGTGAGCATAATCTAATTTACAACTTTGAGTAAATCATGTCAAAACTACCAGCCAAAACATGAAAACGTCATTTAACCAACCAGCAATGCACGTATCCTACTAAATGTTTTAGTATTTAGAAACACAAGATTTTTGTGAAGTTCCTTTTACTTTTTATTTGCACAGGCATAGTCTGAAATGCAGGATTTTGTATTAAAGTACTTATTCCCTCTGATGTTGTTAACCACTCCCAACATCCTGGTCCTACATATATACATATGTATGTTGAGACTACCACTAGTCTTATGGGATTTCCTGTGTATCACCATATAGTGCTGAATTTTTTACCCGAGAAATGAGAGAGCAAAGTGATCTACAGAAACCACTGAATTCATCTTGCTGCCCAAGGACCACTCTGAAGCAAGAAACATTAGCAACTGTTCCAGCCTGGTGCTTATATCTCATTTGAAAGATCTCATTCCTGACCAACAAAGAAAATTTCAATAAAGTACTTTTACTGATTTAACAACAGTGAGCTCCTGGGATTGTCAAAGTGCTAAGCCTTTTCCAAGGAGAGAAGAAATCAGCAGCTCAAATATAATTAACCTTCCATTCTCAATGCAAACTGCCACGCATAGGAGCTCTGCAGTCTATTAGTGAAGTTATAATGGCCAACAGGCAGAAGCAAAATTGGTCAAAAAGTTGGCTGCTGCTGTCATATTTTTGGAATTATGATTAATGGCACTAATAATGTGGATGATTACTGATATGTGTATCTCCAGCAGTTTATCATATTGCTTTGGCTGCCTACGTCCACAATAAACAGGATGCTATCATTTACCTCTTTATTGAAGGCAATCCTTCTCTTGAAGGAGCATATTCTAATTACTTCGTAATGTTTTATGTCTTAAACATTTTGCAGCTCTGGACCTTGCCAACTGCTTCGTGTCTAGTATTGATTAATTACCGAATGTTTAATCAAAATTTAGAAACTAATGTAGTCATTTATGAGCACACTGCCGTGCCAAAGTAGTTAGGCTTTGCTCCCAAGTTTGCAGAGTATTGGGTTCAAAATCAAATCCCAGTCATGCATGAGGATCCAGGAATTTCACCTTGGGGTGCTCCAAGGTTGCCAATTCCATCTCTGCTGATGAATGGAAGGTAATCTAACTACAGGGTAAACAGCATCTTTACCCACCCTCTCTCTTCACTCAATTTCCCTTTCCTCTTTCCTTGATTCCCTCATCAACCGAGCACCACTGTTAGCTGTTGCTGAGAACAAGAAAGTCCTCGTGAATGCCCATCATGAGAATATAGTTTTGAAGTGGTTAAACAAGTGAAAAATAATTTGCTGGGACAAATACATGAGTTTTTTTTTAATGTGGATTTTTTATGGTACTGTCATACAACCATTCACCGTTGAAGTTAAGTGTTTTTTTAATACCATTACTGAACTGCTGAAATGGATGCTAATATAGCTTGGAGTGCTAATGTCAAGTCCTGGTAATAAAAAAGACAGACTGCTGAATGAAATAATTTCAAGTAAAAAATAGAACAAAAGTGCTCTCTCTCTTGCTCTCCACTTTTATTGAATTGGGACTGACTGAGCCAATTGCTTTAGAAGTCTGTAAAACACAATTACGAGTGAGCGAACTGACCCACCAGTGCCCCCTCAGTGACAGAGCAGACTAAAAAGGCAGCAGAGTTCCAGCGGCTCCCCCTCTGCTGGCCATCAGACCTACAAGGCTTCCAGCTGCAGGTCTGTCGTTCTCGGTGCCCAAATCCGTCTTGTTTTACTTACAAAATCTTCTTATTTCCCATCAATGTGATAAAGTAACTTCATACATCACTTTCCAAGATGTAGATGTCTATTCTGGCAATTAAGAATGATCTGTCTTTTGATATTCTTATTTATGTGGATGTTTATGTATAAACACACATATACATTATGTGGATTAATTTAGATTAGAACATTAGCACAATTTTTGAACGGCTGGTAATAATTCAGATTGATATATGCAAGGGCAAAATTGAGGCACCGCTTACATATATTGTTAGAAACACTTATCTTTTTTTTCTTTCCTAAGGTAAAGTCAAAATTAGAGCAAGCAACAAAAAGAATTAAACTAGAAGTGGGTAACATTTCTCCCCCTAGTTAATAAAAGAAGTAATAAACTCTATAAAGTACTACAATTAAGATCACTAACACTTTAGGCATAACAGCTTTTTACCAGGAATTTACAACTCCTGTTTTAATTCAAGCAGCCTGCATTAGGATATAAAATCTAGGTATTTTTTAAAAGTAGTTTTATGTGAAATAACTGAAGAAAAATTGTCTTTTCCTTAAAAGTGTTATTTCTCCCTCTGTCTTAGCTTTCCTGCCTCTCTCTCACACACACATCTTGGCAGTCAAGAATCAAAGCTACCAAATCCCTCTTTTATGACATTGCAATTTTTTGGCAAGGACAAACTTCTTTCCAATTCTGCCACATTCATTTATTTGAAGCTTGTGGGAGTCTTATGGCAAACACATTATTTCTGAGAAGGCTTTAAAAAAAGAAAAAAAAATGCTTCATAGCTAAACCTTCACTTTGAAATTTAGGCAAAGAAGGTGTCCTTTTCCCTTAGTATAACCATGAATGAGCGCTTACAGCAAAAGAGGTGGTAGCAGCCTTTTACCTAAGACAGAACTGAACTGACCGGAGTTATACAAGTGAATGTTAATGTACATGTACAGTCTTACCACCCTCTTCTGGATAGCAAACAACCTATGTTTTTTAAAAAGAAAAGACTGGCTACAAAAATGAGTATCTTGAATGGTTAAATATAAGAAAGATTCACACCAATAAAGTCTGTAAGAGGGTCAGATAGATTCAGAGGGAGGTGAAAATCAGGAAGACCCTTTCAAAGTGGTCCCAACATGAAAAATACCACCTGTGCACTCAGTATGTGCATTCTGCTCAGATATTTTTGCCTGAATTTTCAAGATAATGCTGGCAAGGGTAGTAGATTGTTCCTTTATAAGGAAGGTAAAAATAAGAGCTATGTAGAAGCATTATGTTTGTGCAATAGAAATTATGATGCCACAAAATATTTAATGTTAACTCCCATCAATAGAAATCTATAAAAAATCTCTTTGCATCATGAAAAGGAAATCACTCATCAGCCATGAAGCACTGTGGTCTATTTAGTACACAGTTCTGAAGACGGTGGAAATGACTGGTGTGGTTCTTGTAGTAGAGGAGTGAAAGGTCAGCAGAGGCTTAAATGAGCTTGTCTTGCATCCAGCTGGGCCAGCAGGAGGTCATTAGGAAGATCCGAGGCTCACTTTAGGCCTGACAAGAGTCTCTCCCCCACGATACAAGAAGACCGTTTTGCTCACTGCTCTTCTCCCAGTATCTAAAAAGAACCCCAGGGGACAGGAATGACACTGAAGTTTATCTTACTACCAAAGTTTTGCTTGAGGAGGGCACAACTAGCAATTACTCAGGAGGGGGATTTATTTTGTGTGTTTGCTTCTGATGGAAAGTAATGGAGATAAGTACAAAAGGTCTATTGATCTGGCTCTATTGTGAAACCAAATAGAGTAGCAGGAAAAAAAAAAAACCTCTTCCTTAACATTTAGAAGTCAGAGGACCTGCACAACTTTACGTTATAAAAGAATTTTAGACATGGAGACTTGTAGTTTGATTGGCAATGAAATGAAACAGTTAATGCTTTAAAATGTTCTCCTCTTTACTGGAGGGGGATTACCACATCATATTTGACAGCTAATTATATTAGGGCAAATATACTAATAGTTGTCTTGAATTGGTGCTAAGTGGCTCATTTCTTAAGAGGTACTGCCTGGTGAAATCGTGTGTATTTACTGAAAAGCCCTCTCTAGAAAAAGTTCTGCCTAAGTTTCCAAACAGAGAGAATGATGGAAAAAATGGATGCTGCTATGCTGAGAAGGTGATAACAGGAGGCAGGTAACATGTTTTCACATCCTCACCTCTGTTGTTAATGTGTGCAGTGGCTCATCAGAGGTAGCTCATGTTAATTTATTCCTGCACACCTGTACAGGGCTGGAAGTCGGGTAATCAGACAAGCTAAAACGATACATTTCTGCTTTTTAGCTACAGCTACCCAGAGGCCTATAGAGGAACAAATTTAGTTCTGGAGACATCAGCAGGTTTTAATAAACCAAATACAGATGTCTTCCTCCATAGCAATAGAGAAGTTTCCATGTTTAGATGTGGACTGATTTAACTAGCAATCAAATGGAAAGTTCACACTTGACACCAATGGTTGCCTCATATTTATTTAAAAATCACTCTCAGCAAATATAATTTTGTCTTTAAATTTATTCATATGGCTAAATCACCTTTCCTACAACTTGAAGATCAAACATATATGCTTACCTTTCTGATAAAATTTAAGACAAACTTTGACAACTAGTGGCCACTACTCTGAGAAGAAAGGAACAAAGATGGTAAAACTCATGTAAGATGAAAAAGAGACAATGACTTCTTTTTATACAGATCACCTAGTTTCTGAGTTCAAAGTCTTCACTTAAGATGGAGTTTGAGAACTGCCAATCATTAAGATAAATATAAATAGATTTTAACATATGAGCAAATGATAAGGAATATTAGGAAAGAGAACAGGGGGGTGTTTGTTATTTTTCTTTCTGAATAGAAACCAAATGTAACTTATAAACGGGCTTCCCTTAAAAATGGGTGACCTATGCCACTCCCGGGGATCAAAAATCAAGTCTGAGTAAGAGAAATGATGAAAGGTAAAACTACGCCCAGCTAATTCTGACTATCACGCTCTCTTCAAAAGAATTTCCCATATGAAGAAAGCAGGTTCCAGGCCAGTTAGAATTTCCTCTTCTCAGGAAAGATTTCATATGTATACTTCACAATGGAGGGGCAGCCTCCTGTTCCTAACAGAACAGCATCTCAGCACAGACAAATCAAGGGATACACAAGAAGGAGGAAAGGGTCTTTAGAGACTTTCAAAATCTAACACTACACCATGTTATCAGGATACACCTGAAGACTTTAGCAGTCATCTTAGAGCAGCAGTCCCCAACCTTTCTGGCACCAAGGACCAGTTTCATGGAAGAAAACTTTTACACAGATGTGAGTGGGGCTATAGTTTTAGGATGATTCAATGATTCGAGCATGTTACATTCATCATTAGATTCTCGTAAAGGGTGTGCAACCTAGACCCCTCGCATGCACATTTCACAATAGGGTTAGCACTCCTATGAGAATCTGATGCCACCACTGATCTGACAGGAGGTGGAGCTCAGGCGGTAATGCTTGCCGGCCCACTAGCCACTCACCTCCTGCTGTGCAGCCTGGTTCCTAACAGGCCATGGACCAGTACTAGTCTGCAGCCCTGAGGTTGCGGACCCCTGCTTTAAAGCATCAGAGTTCTTTACAGAGAAATTTATTTACATTTCACTTCTATCACTCAGAGTAAAGATTATTCTAACAGCTACCTAGTTAAAGATGACTGTGTGTATCAGCTTGCTCTTTGTCAGTGTGGAATGGTCCTATTGGCTTCTGAATTTACTGAAAACACACTCATTTACAACTATATAGAAAAGAATAGCTTTGACACTATTGCTTAGAATCTCAGCCCTAATAAATCTTGCATGTGTCTCTCCCTTTCCTCTGTGTCACTTTACACAAAGAGCATTCTTGCTTTTCAAAAATCTTCAACTTCATCTTATAAAATCTAGAAGGACCACAAACAAAGACCTGGAAATCTGCTAATTAACTGCTAAACCTAAAACACAGTACTTAACATCTTTCTACTTCCTATCTTATTCACATGCCTATCTGAGACCAAAAATGCAACTAACTCATGTATAACCACCTTGGAAGAAGCCCAGGCAGACCTGTGTAAAATTCCTCCAAGGTGTTCTGATCATGAAGAAAGCTGCTTTTATAAACAGAAGGAAGAGGGCAATTCTGTTAGCTTTATGACAGGCATCCTAGAAACCCTATAGCCTTGCACACCTCAGTCCCACTCAAAATCCCCTCTAATGCTTTATTTACACAAGGAACACATTGTGGAGTCAAGCATGGATGAAATTGAGACTCTGGGGAGAGGAAAGAAATGGGCCTGAGGACAGCAGGATTAAAGACAAAGGAGGGTTTCTGTTTGAGAAGGTCTGTTGGCTCAAGAAAAAGGTAAGAAAATGTGTCTTAGCTTCATGGCAAATTGAAAAGGAAAAAATAGGGACACAAACTTCCTGGGGTTCTCATGACTAATACACTAAAAATGAAGAGACAGGAGAAGGTAAGTCTAGGAGATAGATCAGAGATGTGATCCTAGAGGCTTTGTGACTAACGAGATTAAATCACAGGCTGACATTCATTGACGAAATAACAATAAAAGGCTAAAACAGGAATACAGTTATGTTTCACAGTTTACTCTGCTGAGATGCAGGAAGAGGCGGGTACCCCAATGGCATTACTAGTTATTTGGTGTAGCTAAACTCATAACATTACATTAATTCAAGTCATAGACTCAACCAAGATGAACACTTTTCTTAAGAAAATATAATGTCAAAATTGAAGTATCAGAACTTGTGTGTTTGCAACCTAGTATAAAAAGAGTTGTATATTGTTAAAAAGCAAAATTTCAAGTGAGAATAAAAAAAAGTTTTTATTCTACAATTTTTGCAATTTGCTTTTTCATTTATATTATGTGACAAAACTCCAAAATGAAAAAGATTGGGCATATTGTGATTTCACCCAAATGAAATCTATCAACTATCTTCTGAAGTTCGCTACACTCTGCACAACTGAACACCCCTGAGAGCACATCTGTACTCTTCTTCACACCGAGAGTATCTTGTCATCCTAGATGTGGGTCTAAACTTCAAAATGGTTAGTCACTCACTAAGCTCCTGACACTTAAAAATACAAATGAAGACTGAAATATTTTCCTGCTATCAATAAATGTTTTTCCTCAGACAAGCCAATAAGCAGTACCTCAACAGTGCCTCCCTATGTGTTAAGACATAAACATACGAGCACTTGTGTTTTTCTATTAATTGTACATAAATGAAGGCTTCAAACTTTGGGTGTGTGGCCTTTTGGTCTCCCAGCTATTTATTCCAGTGGTATGACTTGCAATATTTTCAGCAAACCAACTAAAACTGTGATAGGAATTCATGCAATTAAGCTCAAATTTTGGCTTGTCTTCAAACACTCCATTTCCATAAATATTTCATGCAGGTTTTCATGGGTCTTTTATTTTTGTTTAAAAAAATGCAATGCATTAACCTCATTATCAGTAGTGTACTATTTCAAATTTAAAAGAATGAGTATTACAAACTTGGGGGAAGTTGGGTAAAGTATTTTATTATTCAAAATACAGCTATCTTATCTGATGTATTCTGGGACTGTCAATGACAACCTGGAACTGAAATAACGTTGTGTCTACAAACCATTTTTACAGAACAAATTAAATGGGGATGGAAAATCCTTAAAAAAATTGTTTCTCCTCAAAGCATGGTTTGGGTTGTATAGGAGAGCTACTTATTTTTCTTAAAGATTTTGCTTTTCAAAGATTGGGGCCCTTTTATTTCAGTAGAAAGGAAAAAATATTCCTCAAACTTTTATTTAAAAAGGATTGATCTCCAAATATGAAGACATAAAGAATATCCTAGAGACAGGACACTACTTTTCAGTGGTACTTTTAATGTTACTTTGCTTAAGAACTCTGTCCAATTGATAAGCACTAGAATTACTGCTTATTAGTGGTGGCTCTGTGGAAATTTTTTAGTTAATTTTAATGTGTTTCTTCCATTGATTTTTACCATGTAATAAAAATTTCCCTAAAATATTTTTAAGACAATGTAGAACCAAAAACTGCATCTGATATAATGGGAAGAACTAACTGGTGTGTGACCCGAGTTGGGCTGGTGGTATATTATGTAAATGATCTGCTCACAAGCTTATCTCAACAAATGCAGGATAACTGCGCTATCCTTCCACTGATCACCTTGACACATTCCATTTATATTACATTTTCTCGAAGATTAATAAAGAACCTTGTAGGTTTAGTACCAGCTGCTTCTGTTTAAGCCCAACTGCTTCAGAGCTGCAACTACATAGCAAGAGTGTGATGTCATCTGAAGGCTGGACATAATATATTTGAGCTGATCCTCAAAGTATATGCATGCCTCCCCTTCTGTGCATAATCCCCATGGTAGACTATAGTTTATAGAGATGTGCTCAAAGACATTACGAAGTTAAAATAAACCCACACCACCATACCATTTTCCCACATCAACAATTACATCTATCCCATTTCCTTCTGATATTTTTATGACTTTTAAAGAATTCAAGGACAAACTAAATACTCATGTAAGGAATGATAACATTACTGGTTATACCTACGGAGATGCAGGCTGTCTCGATGTCCTGGACCTATGGTTCTTTCCATCCGTAAATTTCTGTTTCTATATTGGATAAATATGTGTGTATGAAGATAATATATTGATTTAATTAAAAAGCCACATGGCAAAGCAGAAATATAAATATATAAATCTATATGTAACAGAAGCTGCGGCTTCTAAGTGAAGGTTCACGGGGGAAGCAGGGAACCGTGTACACAGTTAACTTATTCACACCTAGATGCATGGAAACACATACACACACATATACACAGAGCACAGAGAAAAATGGCGTGCATTATGGGTAAGATGGCACATGATTCTGCATGCTTCATCATCACAAGCACCAACCGCAACAATCCTTCATGAGCATGGCAGCCTCGTTATCATGTGGTCACTGTGGACAATCTTTACAGTGCATCAAAAACATCTAAGTTGGATTTCTTTTAGTATGAAGTCCAACATGACTGAAAACTGGCACCCTCCACCCCCAGCAGGAGCAGCCAATGGAGATTTACTGACCTGTCTCTGCTTCGGCGAGAGGGGAACGCAGCATTGCAACCAGCCACTGTGCAGACATGCATCTCTTTTAAGTGAACGTTCCTGTAGTGAAGTTTCACACTGTAGGAGCTTTTGAAACTCTTCTTGCACACATAACATATTTTGGGGTCTGGGCTAGAACACAGGTCACCTTCTGGGGAGAACTTTTGAGGGCTGCCGTAATTCAGAGACGATGTAAAGCTCTCGTGCAGGGCAGCCATGCTGGCCCCCCCCCCACCGTTGTACAGTCCATACTGGCTCATGTAAAACATGTCGTAAGTGGGGTCTGTGAATTCTTCCTTCACCTTGATGATGTCCTGGTGAGAGGGCTCACTGTGGTTTTCGTTGGGCCTCTCACTGTTCATCAGGACTTTTTCACTCACTTCGCTGTGAATGTGCTCATCCCCTTCCATGGATTCCTCGCCCAGTTTGGGCTCCGAAGACTCAGACTCATTCTCATAGTCCCGCTCAGGCTCTTGGTCTTCAGAAGTCATGCTGTCGGCCCTTCTTATTTCAGTCCTTGAAATGCACCGGGTCCTGTTATGCTTGGAAAAGTCCTTCACAGACATGCCTGGGCTCATCTCCTCTTGGGAGTGACAATGATTGTCATGGCTCATGTCAGTGACCACAGCTCCACCATCATTGGGGTCATCATCTTCATCATCAAACTCATCGGCAGTATCAATAATTTCCTTTTCAATCTTCACAGGCATGCTTGATTTCCTGGGCTTTTTCTTGGGTGCCAGGTCAGCACTGGGCTCATGGGTGGCCATCATCACTGCTGGCACTACTGGCTCAGAGGGTGGTGGGGGGTGCTGCTCTATGGTACCACTGGTTGGAATGATGGGACTGGTTGGGAGGGAGGTTGGGGACTCACCATTTCCCCTGGAGTGAGTAAACTTCTATAAAATGGAGGAACTGGTTGTACAGTCTTTAGACCAGAAAATACCAGCTGGCTAGGGAGAGGATTTTGTAAGACAGGGTCTAGAGGGGGAGTGGTAAAACCCAATGGGGGCCGGCCAGGACTTGTGAGTGCCAGATTTGATTTTGTACTTGCTATGACTGGGGTGGCAGCTCCTGAGGTGCCCCGAATTAAATCTTTGTCTCGGTTATTCCTTAGCATAGGCATGTGAAGGCGGGGGTTGGGGTTTGCACTGTGGCGATTACGACTTCGGAGGGAGCTAAAGACCATATTGCAACCTTCAATGGTGCATCGATGTTTGATCTTCAGGTGAACAGCATTATAATGAATTTTCAGAGTACCTTTGTCATAGAATGTCTTCCCACATGCATTACAGAACACTCTTCCTTTCCTAGAGGCTGACCCCATCCTTCTCATCCGATGAATCCGGAATGAGCTTTTTGGGTGTTCAGTTTTGGTTAGATCACTGACTGGGGCAGAATTCTGAATGGGAGAGACACAGGCTGGCTCGGTTTTGGGCTCCACATTAGTAATGCTGGTCAGGGCGTTTCTATTGGGCGTTGATCATTCTTATAAGGTGTGGGGAGAAACTTCGGATTCGCTGCTCTCATTATATTCATTCTGGGTTGAAAGGCTGGGTTCCCGAAGCCTCAACCCTGGTTGCTCTAACAGTAGCCCGTTTGGAGGCAACCCTAGCAGTGGTGCTGAGACAGGGTTTATGTACTGGAATGGAAGCAGAAAAGCAAGGCTGTTTGGGATGTTTTCGAAGTGATGAATGCTGGAAGGATTGCTGTTCTCTAAGTGAGCAAGGAGGCTGGGACTCCTGGTACGATTATTGCTCTCAATGAAAGTCCTTATATCTGAGTCTGTCTTTGAAGATGGTACAGCCACGGCCTGCCCTTCCTTCTCCTGAATTGCCATCAGCTCCACAATGGATTTGGTTTCTCCAAACCGCAGAAACTGCTGAAGGGTGATGATTTCCTCTTCTCGAGACATGATGGCCCAGCGGTCCAGGACCTTGCCAGCAGCATCCTAGAGGCCACATCAAAGAAACAACAAAGACAAACACAAAAACTTATTGATTGTGCATAATTATTCAGTGCAACTGAAGGTGCTCTGTGTGCTCATAAAACACTGAGAGCAAGAGCAGAAAACAACATGCAAGCACTGTTAATAAAAGTCAACCCACAAAGCAAACTTTTCTGCCATGCAAATGTAGTAATTACAGTCACAGTTAGAGAAACAGATTGAGTTTAATAATGTCAAAGCAAACAAAACGTAGACCACTGGGGTTCTGTGATCTAAAATGCCTTCAGTACTGCTTTTTTAACAACAATGATCTATATACTATTCAACTATTTTAGCATATATTAGTATTAGTATAAGATGTGAACCCTTGCTGTGAAATGCAATATAAATGAAAAAAACGGTACCTTAGTCCTTATTAAATAGTGATACTATAGGAAGGAATGAAGTACATTTTGTGAAATTTACTGCCTCAACATAAGCAGACATGACACTGGATTCAATGATAAAAATTCCTTTAAGTAGGAGTTATGTGAATTTCTGAATCAAAAAGATGAATAAAGCAGCATTACCCCTCATATCTTGTTACTAAACTGTATCTTTTTTTTTGGAATGGCTATATTTTAGTATCATTTAATAGCAGGCAATTTCTTAAGGAAAAGTAAGAAAAACATCACTCATAAAAGGTAATTGTACTTTTCCTGAAAATTGGTTGTAATCCTATGATTCAAAGTTTGAGTTAGACTTAATGTATTTGACTTTTTATGATCTTGTTATAAATGACAGTCATAGATATTTAAAAAGTAAACATGTGATGGATTTAGATAGAATAAATGTGTAAAAAGTTGTCTCTCTAGCATCCTCCTCTGATAGCAAAGGTAGTCCACAGAGAATACACATCAGTAATCACCAGACTATGTGTTGTTAAATATACATTAAAAAGCATTTCACACTTTCATTTTTGCTAGTAACTATGAGATTTGCCTGGAGGTAGGACTTTAAAATCCTGCAATGTAATGTCAGGCAATCCATTTCAGTATGGATTGAGAGAAATCTATTCAAACACTTAAATAATGACTCCATCACTTTCTAGGGCATCATTTCTTCCCATCAGGACAGCACACTTTGCATGCCTCTGTGAATGACACTTGCCCAAATACTGACCATGAATTTGAAAAAGCATAAAACTTATTTAAAACAAAATGACAAGATACTTATTAATTACAAAGGGAAAATCATAACATTATCGTGGAAAAACCTCACAGACCCTACCTTAAAAGGGTGATCGAGGTTACCACTGCCAGTGGAAATCAGGCCATCATGTCCTACTCGTTAGGACCCACTAAGAAGGGCGCAACATCACTTTTGTGACATTATTTTAATGATATGGTTTGGCTGTGTGCCCACCCAAATCTCATTTTGGATTGTAGCTCCCATAATCCCCACATGTCATGGAAGGGAACTGGTGGGAGGTAACTGAATCATGGGGGTGGGTCTTTCCTGTGCTGTTCTTATGATAGTGATTAAGTGTCATGAGATCTGATGGTTTTATAAAGGAGAGTTCCCCCCACACATGCTCTTGCTTGCTGCCATATAAGATGTGACTCTGCTCCTCCTTTACCTTCCACCATGCTTGTGGGGCCTCCTGAGCCATGTGGAACTATGAGTCAATTAATACTCTTTATAAATTACCCAGTCTCGGGTATGTCTTCATTAGCAGCATGAGAATTTTTACATGTTGTAAAAATTTATAACCTCAACTTGATCATCAGAAATCATCAGGCAAACCAAAATTGAGGGGCATTCTACGAAACAGTGGATAGTAGTCTACAAAGTAGAAAGTTCAGGAAATATATATTTTTTAAAAATAAAGAATGGTTCCAGATTAGAGAAGACTAATAAAACATAATTGTGTGATCTTAGATCTGGAAAAAGACATTAGTGGGAAAACCAGCAATATCTGAATAAAGTCTCTAGATTAGTTAATAGTATTATACCCATCTGAATTTTCCAGTTTCAACCACTGTGCTTTGATTATGTAGGATGTTACACTAGGGGAAGCATGATGAGAGGCGTAAGGGATCTGTACTGCTTTTGCAAGGGAAAAGTCTCTCCTTAACCTGTGGTCATAAAATTCTTTCTGAAACACTATCATACGGTCTGAATCATCATGGCTAGTTTGATTAAGTAGGTATTTGTCATTTACAAGAACTACTTTTTTAAAAAGCTCTGATAGTTATGTGCTCCCCTTTATAAGGCTCACTCTTACCATCCTATCATTTTCCATAAAGAATATATATAAGTACGTGCATGTGGGTATCCATTTCTATGAAAAGTATCAAACACAGATGTTTTCGGAATAGGGGTAACAGGGAAGAGTGCCGGTGCTACAGGTAAATAGAGAAATAAACTGTGATTTTTAAATTGATAATCTCATTTGACCCCTATCATAACTTCCAGAACTCAGAGAACAGATGAGAAATAAGAGAAGAAAGTTAAGATAGGCTGTTAAGGTTGCCAAGACGCTAATTTGAGGCCCAGGAGTTGAACACAGAAATTCTGACTCTAAGTTCAGAGTGTGTCCACAGTACTCAGTGGCTGTCATTCTGTGATGCCATTTCCCAGGTGAGCCCATTGAATTTGCAGTAGTAAGGAGCAGGACTTCTGAGGAAGTCTTTCTCTAGAGTGTTGTAATGTCCTCTTGCATACCATCTTTCTTTTACCATCAAATCTCCTTTAGTGTTCTTTTACAGAGCCTTTCACTACAGATTAATTTCTCAGGCTGAGCCCCAGTCTGAGCAAGTACAATGGTATCTTCCCCCAGGTTCTTCCAAGATAGCCTGTACCTAAATCTACCTGTCAATGATGTACTTACACAACTGGCAGCCTCTGGTAATAAAATGCAGCTCAGAAACCATAGCAGCTGATCAACCCCACTTGAGGCATCTCATTTCCATCATCCTTCTGTCTTCCCTGTCCCAACAGTACACAGCAGTCCCATATGGTTTCTCCTGGACCACCACAATGCCTGCAGCTATTTCTAAAACCGCTACCTTTTAGTGCTCAGGTGCTGTCTCTGCTAAAATGGAGTCAGTTACGTTAAATCACTCGCTTTTGGTGAAAGAGGTCCAGGTAAGTATGATTTAGAACTTTGCTAGATCCTGAATCATAAAAGAGAAGCTTCATTTATAGTGGTAATAGAAGCAGCAATTTATACATACACAGATATACAACATAGCATATTTGCAAACAAATATACTTAAGAACAGGGCACATAGCTCCATAACACTGAACTAGAGTCCCCTTTATAACACCACAGATGTCCTTTCCAAAGGAATCATCAATGGCTGGGCGTTGTGGTTCATGCCTGTAATCCCAACACTTAGGAAGGCCACGGCGGGAAGATGGCTTAAGCCCTGGGCAACATGGCAAGACCCTGTCTCTACAAGAATTAAAAAACTAGTCAAGTGTGGTGGTGCATGCCTATAGTCTTAGTTACTTCGGAGTTTAAGGTGGAAGGATTGCTTGAACCCAGGAGGTTGAAGCTGCAGTGAGCCATGACAATACCACTGTACTTCAGCCTGGGAAACAGAGCAAAACTCTGTCTCAAAAAACAAAGTCATTATCAATTTGATCAAGATTATCTAATTCATTACATTTATAAATGGAGAGACTGCAATAAGAAACAAAGCTGATCTTAGGCAACCTAACAAGCATGAAAACTGGATGCTAAGAATGGCTAGCAGTTTTTTGCCTAACCTGGTTGACGGGAGTTAGAAAGCATCCACGGGAAAAAAGAAAGGCCAAGTTTTTTCGGAAGATCTTTGTGATAGAATTAAGTATGATGTGGTGCTGTGATTCTGAAACACTGGTTTAAGACCCTTCTGTGAAGGTAACGACCTCAACGAATGGTCTATATTGCTATTCAAAAATGTACCAATGTCAGTTGGATGGCCTTTTTTTTAACCCATCTGCAACAAAAGTAACCATATGAAAAATTTAGGACAACTGGACACTGCTGCAGCAACTAAAGCATGATAATTTTTTTTAGTCAATTTATTTTTATTGTATTTAACAAGTATTGGCTCAAGACTGATTAGGAGGAAAAGTTACTCCTCCTCACAAATAGTATAAATGGTCAAATAAACTTTACAAAAGTAAACTGAAGTCATAAAAAGAATTAGGTACTATCATGGAATAAACGCT
This sequence comes from Ateles fusciceps, assembly GCA_036589455.1. Classification (NCBI taxonomy): domain Eukaryota; kingdom Metazoa; phylum Chordata; class Mammalia; order Primates; family Atelidae; genus Ateles; species Ateles fusciceps. The sequence continues at coordinate 4,778,187 of JAZHEH010002789.1, read as the reverse complement.
AATAAATAAAAATTCAGTCTGTTAGGCTAGGATGAAGATCCTGACTACCAACCAACTCAGGCTGGGCCACTGGTCTTATGCATGAATAATATGTTAACATCAGAGCATATAACTGAACTCTTGGTCCTCCCTGCAATTTTGTAGTTGGTGAGACAATTCTTTTAGGTTTTCCCATTTGTAACCAGAGCTCAGTGACTTTTAACCCTTCAGGCTGAAAAATGTTACTGACAAAATGAGGATAGTAAGATTTACCCCGTTAAGTTAAATGCAAGGTATTATTATAAGCATTGATTTCCTGTGAAAATAACTTGCTATCCTATTAATTAAAAGATGAGTAACACTAAATAATACAGACTTATAACCAGTTTTACTGGGTTCAGAAAAGTATAAAAGACTTAAAATATTTACATCTACACATCTGAAATAAAAAGACTTCCTTTTGTTACTTCAGTGGAACTGGTGATTATCACTCATAGAAATCTGGCACCCTGTTCCTGTATGGCTCTGCCAAGTGACTTTTTAAAACTTTTTCTTGTAGGATCAAATGCATGGTTTAAATGGTTTTATTTGAGTCCTTTTCCACATCAAAGCACTTTAATGATTTGTAGTTTTAAAATCAAAGTAAAATAAGGTTGATTGGTTTCTCTTACTCGGAAAGAGGGATAGTAGAGAAGGAACGGATGTGAAGAGATGGAAGAGAAACAAAGTAAGTGGCTTTGGGATAATCAGACTGTCCAGTGATCTCAAACTCAGTCCAACAAGGAGCCCACCTGTGTTCACAGCAAGCTACAACTCACATCACAGCACACAGGAAAACAACTGCTTTCTTTCTGTCCAAGAATGGAAATGAGGAAGAAACACTGCACGAAGCACAGATCTAAGGCCTATTTGCTCCAGTAGTCAAATTATTAAGAAATAAGCAGCCAGGCACTGTGACTAATGCCTGTAATCCCAGCAGTTTGGGAGGCAGAGGCAGGCAGATCACTTGGGGTCAGAAGTTCAAGACCAGACTGGTCAACATGGTAAAACCCTGTCTCTACTAAAAATACAAAAAATTTAGCCGGGCATGGTGGCTGGTGCCTGTAATTCCATCTACTCAGGGGGCTGAGGTATGAGAATCACTTGAACCCAGGAGGTGGAGATTGCAGAGTAAGACTCTGTCTCACAAACATATATACACACACACAAAGCAAAGCAAGAAGCAAACGGTTTAACTCTAAAGGACAGATGCAGGGTAATTTAATTTTCTGTTCAGTTATATGAACTTATTTTCAGTCAAGTTTAAGGCATAATTTAAAGGAAAATCCTAAAGTGATTAGCTAAGAACTAAAAATATTTCCCCCTTGATATAATTGTAGAGCTTTAAATTAAATGACACTGACCTGTGAGGGACTGCTGACTACCTAAAACAAAATCAGAGGTTTATGAGATGTGTTTATTTTTTCATGTCTAGATTTGCACAGCATGCTATCTTAAGAAATTATTTCATCATAACCACATTGACAATTTATTTTCACAACCAGTTTCCTACTGTACTTTTCTAATTTTTTAATTCAAATATCAAAACAAGAGGAATGGATTGGGTAGAAGGTGGAGAAATTACCAAATTTCAAGCCTACCTAGCTTAAGTATTCCATTAGGTAAGATGAAACAGTAATTGCTGAATTAAAAACTGATGAAACAATGCTATGCAAAACTTAAATCATAAATTTTACCAGGTTTTCTAGACGTTCAAGTCTTAGGGGTAAAGAAATTGTGAGTTATCTATACAATTGAATAGTACTGTACAATAAAAGAACTAGGCTACTGAGATACACACTACAACATGGACGACTCTTCAAAAGCATCATACTAAGAATGAAAGAGGTTAGACCTAAAGACATACATACTCTACTATTCTAAGCATATGAAATTCTGGAAAAGGCAGGGGAGAGGGACCGAGTGCAAACAACATCAGGGAACTTTTTGGGGTGGTGAGAGTGTTGTACACTGCGATTGTGCTGAGGTTTCTACAACCATATAGACTGTACACTTAAAACTGATGGATTTTATTGTATGGAAAGTATAGGTCAATGAATTTGATTCAAAAAATTAAATCATGCAAATTTCTTGAACTCTCACACACATAACTCAACATTTACAGCTTTCCACTGTTTATAAGCCACCTAACTCCTTGCCTCCTGTATAATAGCACGGCCAAATCACAGGCACATATGCTCTATTAGTGAAGTGTTCAAGACAACCCACTGTGACATGGTGAGTCAACATGAAAATTTCGGTTTATTTTTACCTAAAAGATAGGTTTTTGCTAATATCATATATACAGTTTAGAAACAGCTTTACATGTAGGACGGTACTTGCTCACATATTTTTACTAATGGGGTATGTAACATAAAACTATGGCGACTGCCTCTCTACAGAGCTAACACCAATGTGTAGCAGGCATGTGCTATGCACACACACCTTCACAGACACCCTGCAAGACACTGATAATAGCTCCTTTGCTTGCCTCTGCCTGTCTTTGGGCTGACTTCTTGGTTAGGTGGACATGAATCAGAATGTGACCCAGAAATTAAGAGATATATCATCTAACTTCTGGATCACCTCAGGAGTGAGTGATAATGGGCTCAGACCATTACCTCAGATGATATGAACAGGGGCATTCGATAAACTTCTAGCTAGGGGTCAGCAAATGGAGAGCTCCTGGATCCCACATGTGGGTTGGAGAGAGCTGGCTCTGAGTGCTGAAAGCAGGAGTTTCAGGGAGATATTCTGTGGAAGAGAAATCTTTGAGCATTCAAACAGTTTTGAAAAAAAAACTTATACATAAAATGTGCAGTCCTCTTCTCTCTCATTCTCCTGCCAGTTACCTATTTGGTAACTGAGTTGGGTCCATATGTAATAAGCAGGTATCTCAATCTTAAATTGTCATTCTAAAGTCAATATTTAAACTCTTCTCTTAGTCAAAAAGTTCAACTGATCTGACTGCTCCCTACTATTTCAGAGTCATTTTTTCCCTTTTTTGTTAGATTATGTTTATCTCTTTTTTGTTAGATTATGTTTATAAGACTTGGCTTTCCCAAGTGTGCATGGGTCAATGCTGTGTGTCTACGTGCCTGCATGTGTGTGTATGAGCAGGCAAGATGGGGAGAAGAATAAAAATGGCCACACAAAAAATTCTTATTGAAAACAATAGATTCTGGGAAGCATTTAGGGAAATTTTTCAAGCAATGTTGTGATAATTTCTGAGAAACACTTAAAAATTATGTGGAAAAAGAATGTATGTTTATTTGTTTTAGCAAATTTACATTAAACACATATTTCTTGCTGGGCACTGACAGAGAAAGATGCAATGCTAGCATACACACTATACATCAGAGCAGTTTGCCTGTGTAAGTAAACAAAATTATACTATTCTCTATTCACGCAAAGCTCTTTTATTTCAGGCTAGTGTTTCTAGGAGGCCAGCTGGAACAACTGTAATATTTGTAGGCAGAATGAAACATACTCATTCATATCATGGTTGCACCAAATGGTTCAAATTAGACCTTTGTTTTAAAAATCAACATTTGCTTTGGGTAATGAAAGCCCTACACAGTTTCCATGGTTTGGAAATTTGTATTTTGCAGAACTTCTCAATAGCATCGCTGTACCTTCAAAACACAATGCTGACCAATCATATCCCTCCTCTCCTCTCCAGAACAGGGATGTCCCATGAGTAAGAATCTTCAGGGTGTAGCATGGACAGAAAGAATGATTTCCAAATAGAAATTCAGACTGGACTTCAACCTTTTAACATTGATCTATATGAACAAATAGGCTTTCCTCATTCACTCCAAACTGCTTTTTTCATGAAGTAAGTATGCAAACATTAGAGATAGGTGTATGCCAGCTTGCTGTAATTACACAGCTAATGCTAAATTCAGTACGTCCAGATAATAAACTTAATTTCAAATCTCTCTCCTATTCTTCCTCTGCCCAAGGGGGAAATGAATGCTACAGGAATAACCACCATTGGTTACAATGTTGGGGTTCTCAGAAAACTTTGCATTAAAGAAGTTTCCATCAAGACAAATGCCTTATTAGTCCTTGTTAGCTGACATGCTAACATTAAAATCTTTCTGTACACATTGACTGCATACAAAGACTGATGTTTTAAAGGAGTTACTCATTACACACATGTGCATATACACAAACACATACACGAATACAGAAGCTACTGATCTTGGCTCACTCTTATTATATATTACTCTCATTATAAATTAGTCTTATTATAACATTCAAAGTACTCCACTTTAGTGAATGGTGATATAATGAGGTGAGGTATATCAAACTAGTCGCAAAAAAAAAAAAAAAAAAAAAAAAAAGGACATATTCTCCTTGGATAAAAGTGGAAGTTTGAGGAGCAAGGCCTGTGACTCTAGTTCTTAGAAGAAGGAAGAAGCAACATGGTAATTTTATGTTTTAGATGTTGAAGTAGTGGCTTTGATATATTTTCCAGTATACCAATATTCATAAGTTTTTCTGATCCATATTTGAAAAACATTTTCACAATGGAAAGGATACTTTTTAAAAGAAATAATGTATTCACAAGTAGAACAATATACCCTCCAAAAATGATCACCTCTCTAACCAAAATAACATTGCCAAAATGCCAGGGCACTAGCTCCATGTGGTTCTTGTGATTTTTAAAACATACTGCTTGACATTTGATTTAAAAAATTCACTGTTATAGAATGTTCTTGATTATGGACCAGATAATTCATAGAGTACTATCCCTTTTTTCTTCAGTAACAGTCTATACCAGCATTTTTTATTTTAAAAACAGTGATTATGATAGATCACTCTGGGGTTATAACATATTTAATCATAGAAGCTCCAGCTAAGCTCTATTAAAGGCCTGTCAGGATTTCTTCCTTGTACTGAAGAATTTTAGCTTGTCTAGCTTAAAACCAGCCATATGCATTTCCTCTATGGGCATTTGTTTGCAAATAAATAAAGCAGGTGCCTTGCTTTGCCATATAAGAAAAAAATTCAACGGAGTAAATTACTTTCTGCAATGTCTGGAATTGCACTTCAAAGATTCCAAAGTATTTTTCAAGCTACCTCGCTCCATTGTAAATCAACTCTGAGAAACTTTTAAAGACACAATACATTTTAATATTTAATAAGAATATCTTAGGAATCATTTAAGTTTCAAAACAGAAAATCCTAAATCCAGTTGATATTCCTAGTACACCAATCTTTAAAATCAAATTACCTGTGCTCCTTAACTTAGGCACAAAATATCTAGCCCCAAGCAGATTTTGTACCTTAAAGTTGCACATTTTGAATTATGCTAAATATAACACACAAATTCAACCTTAGAGGAAAATAAAATTAATGCTCACATGTAAAGAAGAGTCATATTAAAATTTGTAAGCCTTACTAAAAATCCAACTTTAAAATTCTGTTATTCTATTTTTTATGCCTAGAATCTGAACACATGAATCATTTTAATTAAAATGTTAAAACCCTTTTACTTTTAACCAACTTGTGTAACCAACGTATTTTTAGAATGTGTATTTATGACTGAAAGTATGCCTTTATCTGAAAGTTCCTGTGTTATCCTATCCTCTGGATGTTTCCCTTGATGTTTCTGTCTGGTGCTGCTTATCAGTGATATAATTAGAGTCATTAATTCTTTTGGATTAATTTTGACTCCTGGTCAATTCAATGATCAATCAGTTCAAGTAAAAATTTTGCTTTAAAACTAGGGAAACTGCCCAAGGAGTCCCTAAGAGGCCTTGGAAACCCCCAAATCATACCAGTAGCGTTTGTGAAAATTCTGCAACTTGAAGATTCAAAATAAACATTATATATCAATAAAATTATGTAAACAAACATCTGGAGTCTTGTGGAAATCTCTGCAGCTCAAAAACTGGCAGTATTTGTACACAAGACCCTCACCTCAATTAAACCCTTTAATAGTTCTTCACGTGGAGATGATAACTAGCAGAGAGTGTAGAGGGTACTTATTTTACAGTTTAGAACAGCAAAGGAACAGTTTGGGATCCTTAAGGAAAACACTAGCAACAGGAGAAAAGAAAGGAACCGTCCTTGCAACGGCCTTGTTTTCCTGTCCACTCAGACATAAAGATAAATCCCTGGTCTTAGGACAGCTATCAATCTGCTTGCTTTACAATGAACAGAGCTCAACAGAACCCTGTCTTAGGACAGCTATCAATCTGCTTGCTTAGAATAAACAGAGCTCACCAGAGCCCTCTCTGACATTTTTGCTTTGAGGTCTACATTTTCTAGCTTACCTCTCCTTGCATAACCAAAGTTCTGCTACTAAATTTGTGGACAGTTTCTAAATACTTGTGGGGCTGTATTGGGGCTTTACATTTCTAAACATAAATGCCAGAGTCCCTGGCATTTCCAGATATGCTTTCCCATAATGTCTGAAAAACAGCAAATACAGGTGCAAAAATCTTTTTTACATGATGAAGGTCATTTTACACATCAAGTAAGGCCCAAAACTTGAACAGTTCAAGGCTACAACCTCTAATCTGAGGTTTCATCTGCACAATCAAGATTCTTGATACAGGTAAAGAGCTTCCAAAGCTTGAATGGATGATTCTATTTCACGTATTATACTTTGAATTACTTTACAACTGAAGCTGATTGAACAACCCCAAGGAACTTTAACATATTCATTAGAATGTGACAGAGTAGGGGGAGAAAGGGACGGAATACTCACTAAGAAGTATTCCATGAAACAGTGAGGATTGAGTATTCCGTAAAACACACTGAGGATTGAGTGTGTGACTGAACAGAAAGATGTATTGGGAGATTTGACTTTGTTCTTTTCTGGGTATAAGAATAGCCGTAGAACACAAAGATTAATTTCCTGCTTTAGCATTCATCAGGGAACAACACATTATTACTTGTAACACATACACAAGGCTGTTGATGGATCTACTTTCCTTTGATTGCTCAGATTAAATGTGTTCCTATAAAAGGCACCCACACATACACATGTGTGTATAACTGTAAATCCACATATGCATTAATAGTTTGTGTTTCTGTGTATTTATAAGCCACTATCAACATAGAGATTATATATTTTATTGGGCCACAAAAGAGAGGTGTTTGGGGGTTGGTGGCTGACTCAACAAATATAGATCAAAAACAGAATAATCAGAGTAAACAATCAATATATGTTACGATAACAAAAACTCAGAAATTCAAAATGAAAAAGGATAAAAGGAGAAAGCGTACATTGTAGAGCAGAAGGTAATAACGGCGTCTGCGTGCCTTAATACCCTCTTGTCCCAGCAGTCCTGACTTTCTAAGCAGCCCACTTCTCCACATTAACGGTAGTCATTTGGAGAGCAGCAAACGTGCCATTAGAAGCACTTTTACAAGTGTATATTCATCCACCAATTAGCTTAATGTGGCCGCTTTCTGCATATTTTCTATCCAGGCTTGCACAAATCTTATTAATATTTCCCCCTAGCGCTTTGACAGATTACCTTGTCATTATGCATCCTGGAGCCTTTTAAACAATATGGGTAAACTACTGTTTGTGAGGTTAATGACAATTATCCCCTAATTACTGCATAAGTCACTCAGTCCACTTTATCTCATAGGCAGGGTTCTGCTCTGTGTATCTGCCATTGTGTCACCGTAAATGAATCTTGTATTGCTATGTTTATCTGCCATTGCCTTGTAAATTATACTGACAGAAGAATGAACAAATTATTGCATGTCATCACTTAAATACTACTTCTGAAATAAAAATAAAAAAGCTTTGGCACTGAGCTTAAATTTTAGCAGATCACAATTAGTAAAAACATATTTAATGTTTTATGCTGCATTTCGGGGCTGATAGCTTGGAATTTAGTAGTGGAATCACAACAATGGAAATGGGGGTGAGTGGAAGGTGAAAAGCAATGGGAATCAAAGTTAAAGGGGTGGGTAACTAAAATTGTAATGCCAATGTGACGACCTGAATACATTTCCTATTATTTTGATAGCTGATACGGCATTCTGGACGTATTTTCCAAGGTTCATCAATTTTAAATCAAATTAAATGGGTTAGGGATAAGCCACACTCTTCAGCTGGGATCATTTTTTTCAGTGACTTATAACTAGTCCAGACATAAAACACAGAATCTTTGTAATTGAGAACAGATAATGTAATAAAGGCCACAGGCTAAGCCAATTTCACTGATGCATTTTTAAACATTATTAAACAGGTTCAGAAACAATGTTTCCAAAGTTGCATTTGAAATTGTTTAATAATGTTTACATCAGTGAAATTAGTTTAGGCCATTGCTGCATCACAGTGACTACATCTGCTCTCATAAAATTTACAGGGAAAATTAGGATAAAATGAGCATCTTTAAATAATAATTTTAAAAAGACAGACTGCATCAACTGCAGATAATTTAGAAGAATTTGTTTTTAATCTGAAATCTATGATTCTGCAGATTATCAGGTAAATCTTTGTATGAGAATAGGAAAAACATCTGGCTTCTGAGATGACTGCCATTTATTGAGTATCTTAAAACATTTTCAAATGTGAAATATTCAAAATGCTTCCACTACATGACACCAAGGTAGCTGATAACTGGCAAGCGTAAGTAACAGGGCCACATCAATCTGAAGGATAGCTTTCACTCTCAATTAATTGGGCGTGCAGAAAGCTTGCATCAAATCGCCTTATGACAGCCAAGGGTTTGTACGGAGAGGCTCGTAACACTGATGATAAAGCTGTTTGGTAGAAACATGCATGTACACCATACAGTACCTCTTGCTGCACTTGCTGAACAGGCTGGAAGAAACAGCTGCAGCAAAAGGAAAGGAAAACGTGAAAGCTGGAGTTGACAGGCCTAACCCAGGGAGTCTAAGCACAACCCCTTGGGTTCTGATCCCCAGAGAGTGATCTCTGTGTCTGTCCTGCATTAAAGTAATGCAACTTCAACTGAGCAGGTGCTGCAGGCAAAAACTGAAGCACCAAACTCTTTCAATCTTTTCAGTTAAGGGGACTGAGATGCCAGTTAAGACAGGCATCACTGTGACAACCAGTAAGGGGTTAAAATCTTTCCTGATTCATTTAACTATCTAGGCTATCTATGGATGTAAGTCTGAGGAAAGTGAATTTCTAAATCATTAACTATCTTTATCTGTTAAGGTTAGATTACATTATCTTTTTACCTTTGCTAATGTTATATCTACTTTGCTGCCTGGGAAAAACAATGTGTGTTTAGTGGGAACAATTAAGAGAGATAAACTCGTGGTGTCACCTCAAAGAAGGTAAGCACCAACAGGATTTTACTGAGTTTGTGAAATCAGTGGTGGTTACCAAAAGGGGGGGCAATCCTGGAAGGATCAATATAAATGCCAAAAGGTACCTGGGCATAAGTTAACAGCTGAAGATAGCCATTAGGAAAATAGGATCTCACTATTCACCTCAATCCACTTTTTACACACTTTCATCAAATTTCTAAAAACAAGATTGGGAATATTTCACTCCCCTTCTTAGCAAACCTTTCATGGCTCCCTATTGTACACAGAATAAATAACAAATCCTCTTACCTGGCATCTGAAGTCCCCCTCAATATAGACTCAACCTACATTTCCAACATCATCTCCTGCCAAGACCTCTGAAGCTCCAGCTACAAAGAGCTACTTACCATAAATGATCCTGAACACTGCAAAATCTCACCTGTTTCTGTACCCCTTCTGCCTTTCTGGAATGACCATTTCCATTCTTCAAAGCCCAACTGAAATGAACCTCTCCCTGAAATGCTTCCTCTCCTACCTTTTTCCTTCCTCCTCTCCACTCCCATTAAGAATGACCTGCCCCTTCAGTGATCTGCTTATATGTCTCTGTCACGTAGGTCTCTTTATCTCAGGTTTATTGTCCTTGATATTCTCACTGGCAAGAAGAATCAATGCCCACTGAGTTTATAAACACTATGAATGTAGGAGTTGGGGGGGCAGCTTAGAAATCATCTAGTGCCATGTCTTGTCTCTACCTAGGAAGAAATTAACAAGTAAGTGTCTTGCTCAAGATCTCGAGGCTAACGTGTAGGTAGCTGACTTGGGACAAGAATCTAGCGGGCCTGACCTGCTCCAGTGCTTTTCCTACAAATGTAAACTGGTTCCTTAGGACCAATGGTGCAGAGAGGCAGCATCATTACTAGTGTGCTAAGAATGACAGTTTTAGCAGAATGCATATATTTAAAATATTTTAAAATTTAATCCTCATTGTTTTTTCCCCCTGCAAGTACCAGTAAGTTAACTATTATTCTTAGAAAATGCGTTTGGGAATGAGATTATCTTTACTAGTGCTACACTTTCTTGATTAAAGGTAAATCCTAGTGTACAAAAAACTAGCAAAACGCAACACTGTCTCTCATATAGTTGCCATTTATGTAAAGGCCTATGGAGTGAATAAATGAATTAAATCAGCCAGTTTAATATTAGACACAGAAATAATGAACCATTATAAATGTGTGTGTGTGCACATACTTTCTTCCTTCATCTTATCTTCTGCAAATAACTTTTTATATTTATTAATTCCTGAATTCTCTTCTGGTCTTCCCCTCCCTTCCTGCAGTTTCTAATTTCTATCCTGCATCCGTTCGGTCTATTTTATAAGGAACACTTCAACTCTACGGATGTCTGTAGGGATCTGGCCTACGGATCAATGTAATCAGTTGCTCAAAAGAAACTTCTATCTCAATTCTGAAAACAAAATGAAACTAAACCAAAACCTAAAACACATAAAGGCACAGAGGTCTGTTTTTAACTAAAATGCTATTTTGAGGCTAAAGGACAGCTTTAAACAATACAGTCTGTGCCTTGGTCTCCTCATATATGAAATGGGATTAAGAGTAACACTACCTGCTAGAGCAAAGAAAATGAAAGAAAAATACTAGTACCTACACTTTGCTGAGCCCTGACAATGAGCCAAGCAGGATGCTAGGTAATATATATGTATTATGTTCATCTATACCCAAATTTATCAGACCCACTTTAAAGATGGGAAAACTGAGGTGCATCAAAGTTGAGTAATTTGCCTAAGATCATAAAATGAGCAATGTTTGAAGCCAGGATTCAAACAAGTAGCTTGAGTCGAGCACTCCACTGAGACGCCTTTCACGGAAGGCACACCTGCCTGCCCACACCCATCCAAACCCCATCAGTGTCCTCTCCTGCTTTCTCGATTTCCCACTACTTTTCTGAAATCCAGGCCTGAAGAGTTAAGAGAGTTTCATATACCTGTCTCTTGCATGTCTCTTTATACCTATTCTCCCAAGCTTAGTAATAGCTCACATTACATCCTAACTGGATTATTTTGATAGGTGCTTACTGTTCCCATTCACTCCTTTCACCCCACTCACATTTTGACTACATTGTGGTGTCAAGGCACTTTTTCTAAAGTGCACCTCTGACCACGTTACAACACCTCCCTTTAAAATAAACCTCGGCTGGGCTCAGTAGCTCATGCCTGTAAGTCCCAGCTGCTCGGGAGGCTGAGACAGGAGAACTGCCTGAACCCGGGAGTCAGAGGTTGCACTGAGCTGAGATCTTGCCACTGCACTTCAGCCTGGGTGACAGAGTGAGACTCCATCTCAAACAAAACAAAATAAAACCTCAATGGTGTCCTTTGCTAAATGATTTAGGCATAAATTCTTTAGTGCCGTCATTCAAGAGCTGCCCCAATCTACCTTTTATGTCTTGGTTCTAACATACACACTCTGACACTGTACCAGAACTAGAGACCTTAACTTTCAGTGAACATGCTACCTACTTCCACCACCACCACCGTTTTGCCTATGCCACCCCTTCTACTTAGAATTCTGTCATGCATCTACTGGGGAAGCATTCATCGCTCACCTAGCAAATGTTATCTCTCTCTTGAATTCTGTGATATGTTCGCAAGTCCCATTCTGTTTTTCTCGTGGTTTTTATCACATTTTATTTTGTATCTACGTGCCACATGTAATCTTAGATAATCCCTTACAGTATAGCCAGCTCAGTACAGAGGCTCCAAAACACCCATCTTTCCACCCCTAGAGCAGAGCTTGGATAGTACTAACACCATCACATTTACAATTTACAATACAAGTACTTGTTTTTTTAATTTTACAGATAGGGTCTCACTCTGTTGCCCAGGCTGGAGTGCAGTGGTGTGATCATAGCTCACTTCAGCCTCTGACTCCTTGGGTCAAGTGATCCTCTTGCCTCAGCCTCTCAAGTAGCTAGGACTACAGGCATGTGCCACCACGCCCGACTAGTTTTTTATTTTAGTTTTTTAGAGATGGGATCTCCTTATGTTACCCAGGCTGGTCCTGAAACCCTGAGTTCAAGTTATCCTCCTGCCTCACTCTCCTAAAGTGTTAGGATTACAGGCGTGAGCCACACAACACACTTTTTATGAATTATGCTGTTCTTATATCTAATTTGTTTCTGTTGAAAACTAACCACTTGTTACTCCTGTAAACCCGACTACTTTCTTTATAGACATCCTTACTAAAAAATAAAATAAAACAAAAGCAGCCAGTGTGAGCCTAAAACCTAAGTTTTCCAATGTCTGATTACACAGTCACATTTGCAAACGTAGATATCCAGTTTCATATGATTTAGTCAGAAATGAGAATAGCAATTATTTTCTTATACAAGTAAATATTCATTTTTCTGAAAATATTTTAAGATCTTGATTAGGCCTATGCTTCTGAGTTCATTTTGTTACAGAATTGTTTATAGTTTTAAGGGCAAAAACTTAAATTTCCTAAAATGTAAAAATAAGTGGCAATAGAGAAAATGAATGGCTATCTTAGAAACACGAGTTGGAAGGAAAAAGAAATGCAGGGACCAGAAACTAAGTATGAGAAAGGGAGCCCCAAAGTGCAAATGTGGGATATGAATATACATTTAAAAGCTGATAGACTAGAGGCAATTTCCAATTGTGGCCAAAAATTGAATTATCCAATGGTGAAACTGAATATTAGCACATTTAAAATACTTTAACCAAAGCAATATGTAGCTGAGTCATGGCCAGAGTTCAGGATATATTGGCATCAGCAGGTGGGACAGAAGGAGAAGTGATAGAGAGCATCTTTTACAGAAGACTTGGTAAGACTAAAATGGCCAAGAGAAAATAAACACATAGGTATGAGAAAGTAGAGACTAGTTAGTTTGGAATATATCCATTTAATTCTTAATATGGAGCTCTGGTCCTATACCAAAAAGAAAATACACAGAAAGGGGGGAGGAAGGGAAAGCATAGAAAATAAAGCAATGTTAATGAATGGATATGAAATATATTTTAAAAGAAATATTATACAAGGACCTTCAGGCAATCCAAGTTATAATACCTAAAAGGCTTTCGCTTATTTTACTTTTTATACCTATTAGCATTTGTTATTTCCAAATCTGTGGCTATAATGGTTCCATGGAATAAAAAAACTTGTCTTGAAAATGTACTTTTATAATTAGTGAATTGCTTCTCTCTGTGAATCACAGTGCAACAAAAGAGCTCAAGCCATTGCTTAGGATCAACAGATAGTTGATTTCCTAAATCACCAGGAGGACTTTGTTCTTTACTCATCACATCTATTAGAGGAAGAAAAGGTATTACTAAATAACAACTACCTGTCGAGCACTTATGCCAGTTTAACATGAAATTCAGGTCAAAATTTCACTATTGAAAAGAATGTGGCCCCAGATGGGGTTATTCTTTGTAAAAAATAAACATTTTCTTAACGTCCAAAAAAAAACCCAAAAGACAAAAAAAAAAGAATGTGGAAAATCTTTCACTTTTTACTTGTTGTCATTACCTATCAAGTCAGGAGGCAACATTTTTGTCATCTAATCTTTCTTTCAGCATCTGTTTTTATGGAGTCTGATACAGATATTACCCATAAATTCACACATTCTATTTGCTGGATGTTCAATTTTCTCCAGAGTAAGCCATGAAGGCTATCCTACTAGATCAAAAAGGCAAAGTTTATGTGAGGTGAACACTTGCAGACAAAACCGGAGTCCTACCAGGCCAAGAGCAGCAGGTAAATCAAGGTGGCCAGCAGCCACTCCTGCATCCAGTCTCTGTCCTGTCCTTTCTCCCCCAGATGCTCTGGTGGATGATATTCCCTTGTCCTGATAAGGAAGCAAGTAAAGAGTCCTTTCAAATGGAGATAGATATGAAAAACTCTTAGCAAATTCTCTGTTGGTACAGTAGGAAAAGACATGAAAAATATCCAAGAAGTAGGATACTCGAATATCAAAACATTTAACTCTAATTTCAGGTAATTTTTATTTTAATTTGTTAACTCAAAAAAAATTTCCATGCAAGGGTCAATGGTCACTTTACTTCAGTAAGAAGAATTCTAGTTAGTACTGGTTTCTCATTATTAAAATAGCAGACAGCAGAGGAAATGTGTAAGTATATGTGCTGGGGGAGAGAGAGAGAAAGAGAATGAACATTGTGTTAAGCCTCTGTCCTTTGTCCCTCAGTTCTAATGGAAGCAGAGAACAATGAATGAATTTGCAATAATGTGAAAATATTCAAGAAGTGGCCACCTGATTACATTATATTCCAAACATATTCACTGACTAAATTCAACGACAAAATAAAGTAGTCCTTAGGAAGATGATCACATGGAATGAGGGGTGTTAACAGAAAAAGTTTTCGGGCACACCTTCTGAACTTCTGACTTTTCTCCTCATATGGAACCTTATGTAAGTTAGTTTTAACTACTGTGTTGGGGGTCCTGGCCCCTCAGATCAGTCCCAGGATCAGTGAAATTCACAGGACTCACTATAGCAATGAGATACAAAACAGTATCAGCACAGGGCAACATGCATGGAGCAAACTTGAGAGGAAACCAGGTACACACTTCCAGTGGTGCTCCCAGAGGAGTCACATAGGATGCACACAATCCCTCCAGCGTTAAATTGTGACAACAGGTGGGAGGTGCTGTCTACAAGGGAAGCTCATTAGCAATTCAGTGCCCACAGTTTTTGTGGGAGTGGTCACATAGGCATGCTTTGCCTAGCATGGACCAAAATTCTAGATTCCCAGAAGAAAAGCGTATGTTCAGCATAAAGCATATTATTTACAGTGTAGGAACAATGAGCCACTCTTTTATCAGGTGACGAAATAGTGGGAACACTCCCAAAATCCAAGTTCCTAGAAGCCAGCCAAGGGCCAAGCTGGCAAGCAGGCCTTTCTAAAGAGGGCAGTCTCAGGCCTGCTAACCCTTTTCCACACCTTCCCACTGTTGTTTCAGATCCACTAGTGTTTCAGATCTACACCCCGACTGCCATCCAACACAAAGAGAGATTCTGTAATGGTGGCTCCGGGGTGGCCTTCAGCTCAGCTCTGTCGCTCGATCCAGGAATGGGTGGGTAGGTGGGAGAAAGATGTAGAATGTCTGCCTTTATTTGAGCATAGGAGGTGTGATTTATTAGTGCCCTCTACAGTGTCCAGTTAGGTTGAGTTAAAAAATAATAACATTACTGAAAACTTAGTCTGTCCTAAGGGAGAAAAATCCTACCATTATAAACTGTGCAATAACAGATACATGAGATTAAGGCTCATAGAAGCCAAGGAACCATGCTAGCTTCATTTCCTTTAGAGAGCAGCCATTATATTAGTATTTAATATATCAAATGTTATTTATTGGAAGATGCAACTAATCGTTTCCCAAAGAGGGCTCTGGTCCAGTAGAGGCTGGAAAAGCAGCTTTTGTAGTCCCTCTCAACATTTACTTCTAGAATTTACTTCTAATAACAAAAATCAATATTGGGATGTTAACAAATCTCTTGGTTTTGATTTTGTATTCAAATAGGGTAGAAAATCTTCATTGTGGTCTGAAACTGGGTTGCAAATTCTTGGCCTACAAATATGACATATCCTATTTATTTATGGCAATCTGCTAGAATTATGAGATAATTTAGGAAGAAGAAATCAATGTAGGTAGCATTTTTAAAAAACAATCCACCAACTACATGTAGAAGTGTACAAAAAACATTTCCTAAAGCCCTTTGGCAAGGAGGACACTGACCTTCAGACTTAACTAATGGGCTGTCATAAATATGTATTACAGAGAGGGAGGTGTGATATAAATTTGGCTCCAACAAAAAGTAGTAACTACTGTTTACTGAGCACTCACTATGTGCAAGGCACCAAGGGAACAAGCACTTCACATGCATTCACCTCACTAATTACTCCATCACTCAGTGCACACATGAAGCCCAGAAACTACATTTCAGCTCAAGTCCAGGGTGAGGAGAGAACAATGAGCAAATACACGCATTGTCCTTCTGTTTAGTTTCCTGGTTTTAATAAGAGCACCCCTGTTGAGGAGGGACATGGCAAAGAAAACACATTCCTTCCCCTTCACAAGGGTGAGGCAAGGGCAGAAACCCTACAGTTTCTTGTGAATAACACCACTAATCAAGAAGAAATCCTTATTTAAGGAAAAAAAAAAAAGAAAACTATAGAGTTAAACAGAAGCCAAAATACACCCATATACATGCACTTCCTCTCCCTTAGGATATGAGTCAGAATTCAGTGTCATGAATCAGCCTGTGTCCTAGCATGCATCCTAACATGGACACTCATGTTCTCTTATACCATGACCTTCCTCCAACTCTACAAAAGAGTTTCATGCTCACATGTAGCTAGAAAAGAAACAAGAAACACCACTGAGGGTGTACTTTATAAACAGCATTGAGGGAGTTTCCAGGCCTTTGTAAGTAATGCTCTTAGGTCACAGGTGTTGCATTTGTTTTCTGTGTCTTTAGGGTAAAGCTCTCTGCAAAGGATTTTACTGAGGGTGGGGGGTGGTAGTCAAAGGCTCTGGGCAAAATGAAACATGGTGGTCTTTGATCATTCCAAGCCAACAAGGAAGAACACACCTATTTGTAAAAGTCCCTGATCCAAGAACATTACAATTCTCCACAGAAACACAAGCAATGCACGGCAGGAGAATGGGGACTCAGGACTTGGGCCCGAGGCACCCACATACATAACAACAAAGAAAACAGCACGCAAACAGCAGCTGCACTGCCATACAGTGAAGATGGAGGCTGGTTTTTAGATTTAACATTGGAGAGAACAAAGACATCCCAATTAATCACAAATCAATCAAGTGGAAAGTTGGGGCTTATGCACCTTATCAACAAATAAAAAGAAAAAATCACAGCAAATGCATATATTTTGGCATGTATTTTTCATGTCTATAAACAACAGATTGCACAGACTTCTCACGGCCACAGCTGCCAGCTACATTATCCCTTTCTGAAAGGGCTTTGAGAAAGAAAATGAAAGGTGTAAAAATATTTCCATTTTATTTCCAAGAGAGGGAGAGCACACATCCAAGTGAGCAAACTGTTGTCAGGTAAGTTTTTGTTTGCCTTAAAGACTATTTTAATACAGATTTCTGATAAATTTCAAGTCATCTAATATATATTAGAGTTGATAACAATTGTCAAAGCACCAACCTTAAGTTATAATCTAGAGAAGTCATAATTTAAAAGGCAGCAAGATAACAGGAGCAACAGTACATCACTGAAGGGAAATTCAGTAAAAGATCAGTGTTATTACAAAGCACTGACCATCAGGTAAAAGGATTAAACTCTGATTGTAACAACCCTGATATTCTCCCTTCTTGCAAATAAGTGGAGTAGAACAGAATAGAAAAATAATCAAAACAAAATAAGGCTGAGCGCAGTGGCTCATGCCTGTAATCCTAACATTTTGGGAGCCTGAGGCGGGTGAACTGCTTGAGGCCAGGAGTTCAAGACCAGTCTAGCCAACATGGTGAAACCCCGTCTCTACTAAAAATACAAAAATTAGCCAGATGTGATGATGCACACCTGTAATCCCAGTTACTCGGGGGGGCGGAGACACGAGAATCACTTGAACCTGGGAGGCAAAGGTTGCAGTCAGCCAAGATCATGCCACTGCACTCTAGACTGGGTGACAGGATGCGATTCTGTCAAAAAACCCAAACCAAAACAAAACAAAATACAATGCAATCCTGTATTATATGAGGTATGGAGTCACAGAGTGGTGCTTCAACACCAAGTCTTTTATTTACTATGATCTGCATGACTACCCTGAGCCTCAGTTTCCCAGGTGCAAAACAAGATGAGAAATTCCTGATTTTTAGGGTTATTATCAGGATTGAATGAAATGACATAGCAGTACTCGTGAAAGGCCTCACAGAATTCTAGGCACATGGCAGGCACTCCATAAATGATGGATCATACAGATAATAACTTGTGGCCTTAGCATAAACCCAAGGATTAACTGAAATCTTGATCCTCCATCTAGAAATATGACTATACAATGTGATCTATCAAGAAAGCAGATAAGATAATATACAGTAAGTACCATAATAGACTTAAGGATAATATTTTTAAATTACATCAATATTCATCTTTAATTACTGGAAAAACTATACTTTGATCAATTAAGGGGCTCTCTAGATTATAGGTAAAACATGCAGAGATGAGATTCTTTATCATAAATAATGGAATAAATTTTCTGAATATTTTACATGTGAATGCCGCTAACTTGAATCAGTAAGTCTTTTTTTAAAATGATCATTTTATATCCCTGTGTTGATCTGTTAGTTGGGGCTGTGTGTGTAAGAACAAGAAAGTGCATGTGCAGAGAAACCAGGCGCCTCCATGTTGTTAATTAAAGTATGGCAGGAGTCTGTTTCTGCTTCTCCAGAAGAACAAGTACAGAACTTCCTTCACAGAACAGAGAAGCCACTTGAATGAGGATTTATGCTGCGATTAGAGCCAAATATCTTTAAAATGAAGCAATCGCATAGGTTATTTTGTAAATATTTTATTAATCCTCTAAGAGCCTCCTAAGTGAGGCCTCACAGATACTTAGATTCTTAATCTGCTATGAATAAGCGTCTCAATCCAGCGCCTGCATTCCAATGATCTAGGACTACATGGTGGGGGGAGTAGGGTGGGGGAGTTGTAAGGAGGTTTCGGGTATCACAGGTGCAACTCCCTATCAAGGCACGGAACCCTGGACATGCTAGCTCACCAGGGACTGCTCGCTCCAATGATTCAAGGAGATTACAAAAGTGCAACGGGCCTTGATGTCAGCTACGTGGTTTTACACACCTACTATGTCAGGGGCTCGAAATCTTCTTGGGAATTTATTCAAGTATAAGAGTTACTTGGTTTCTAACAACACCACGCACCTGCCACTGAGCTGGAAGCCTGCTCACTTCTCATGTGCATGCAGTTCACAAAGGCTCGTAGTGTTCTCTTCCGTATGAAAGTAAACAAACTCTTGCTTCTGCTTCCTAACAAATAATTTCTTTAATGCCTTTCCTTGATGTCATTCACATACCTCCAGTTGTAGACATACAGTTACAAGATGAATTCAGAGCCTCCTGCCTTTCATCACATGCAGTTCCTATTAACATTTAATGAGTGTCCATCGGCAAGTCTATGGATTGCTTTTTCCTCTGCCGTTCTCTCAGAAATCCTCCTGCTGTCTCTGAACTAACCCAGGATTTCTTCACTCATGTTCTTTATTTTTTTATAACTCAAAACCATCTCCATCCACCAGCCAAAGAAAAAAGTTACTAAAGCCAGTTAGAACATGACATGCTGATATCAATTTAATTTGGCTTTATTATAAGAATTAATAAAGTGATACATCTAAGAACAGCTCAGGAGCAATCTCCTGAGATTCTGCCCGAACTTTTATATTGAGATAAAGCACCTATGCCTCTACCTTCTCCAAAGCTTGAATTAAATGTTTGCCTTTAAGCGTAAACTGATGTAAAGTGGAAACTAAGACCCAATCTTATAACTCCTAATGGCAAAATGATTAACACAAAGGGCCACAAGACAAAGTTTGGAGTTAAGTGAGAAGAAAAAAGCCCCATCTAACACCAGAAAAAGACTCCACGTAGTGGAAATTGGCAAGGGCACACCTAAAGGGCTTCACTTGTAGGATACTTTATCAAGTTTCAGCTACATCGTCCCTCTTCCACAATGGAAATGGCGGGGGAGACAGAACATATCATCAATCTGCAAAGAGATCCAAAGACCAGGTCATTTTTTCTGTTACTGCTTATTCCTGGTCTTCACATTCTACTCCTTTGACAGAGAGATGCCCCTCCCCTCTCTCTGTTCTTTGTTGTCATGTATGATGTTCTAGTTATTTAATATTATGTCTCTTGTGTGCTCCAGATCCTGAATGACCCCAGCTGAAGTTTCTTCCCTTCTTCCAGTCTTGTTTGATTTCCTAGTTTCATGCCCAAATTTTAGACCTATCCTCTTCCTTCTCTGCAACTGACCATTTCTGAGGAACTGACCATTTCCCCTGGAGCCCACCCATTTCCTTCATTCCTCACGATACTCCACTGGCCTCTCTTTCCATTTTCACTCCTGAAAGTAATGTTGTTCTAAAAGGTGTGCAAGGAGACTAGTAGAATCTAAGAGTGTGCTGACTGTGTCTAACAGGAAACATGGATCATCTCACGGAAAATGAAACAGAAGTTAAGTTTCAGGAGACTGAATGAGGGTGAATGAGAGCATGTTTTGACAACGTTTTGAAAAGTTAAGAAAAATGACTACACTGAAAATTTGCCATTGTGAGCATATAATTATCTATTAAATTCTTGACTGATCTATCCAAATGAAGGGTATACTTGATGCCATCTCACTCCACTGACAAAATTAGAATTAAATTCCCATTTGTTGCAAATGACGGTTACATATTAACAATGATAGGAGATTATTTTCTAATTCCTCCTCTGACTACAAAATTCACAACTGAAAAAGACAAAAATAGGCCCAGGCATGGTGGCTCATGTCTGTAATCCCAGCACTTTGAAAGGCCAAGGAGAGCAGATTAGGCTAGGAGTTGGAGAGCAGATTAGGCTAGGAGTTTGAGACCAGACAGGCCAACAGGGCAAAACCCAGTTTCTACTAAAATTACAAAAATTAGCTGGGCTTGGTGATGCATGCCTGTAATCCCAGCTACGTGGAAGGCTGAAACAAGAGAACTGCTTGAATCCAGAGGTTACAGTGAGCCAAGATCATGCTACTGCACTCCAGCCTGGGTGACAGAGCAAGATCCTGTCTCAACAAAAAAGAAGACAAAAATAAATGATTAAAAATGGGAGGGGACAGGTAGTAGACCCTAATAATAGCTAACAGCTCTTTAAGAGCCTCAAATAAATAGTGATTAAAAATGTATTTATTCATTTTCTCTCCAGGCTGTTCAGACAATATGCACAGGACTGGCATGGCACATAGGGCAATGTCTGGGCGTCTGTTCCAAGTGCACAGTGTATGTGCCATTCAGGTCATTAGGATTAAGACTAAATATTACCCATGTTATTTCAGGTTTCATATTTAAATACTTAATATTTGAGTATCAAACAAGCCTGAAAGAAGGGAAAAAACTTCAGCTGGGGTCATGCGGGATCTGAACCACAAAAGAGACACAATATTAAATAACTAGAACATCACACATGAAAACAAAGAGCAAAGAGAGGAAGGGGCATCTCTTTGCAGACTGATGATATGTTCTGTCTCCCCTGCCATTTCCACTGTGGAAGAGGGATGATGTACCTGGCAGTTACTTGATAAATAATCCTACAAGTAAAGCCCTTTGTGTGTGCCTTTGCCACTTTCCATTAGCATTAAGTACTTAAATACTTAATATTTAAATATTAAGATTAAATATTTTCCTAAACATATCTGCTTTCCTTTCTTCTCAGAATATTTTGAAAGAAGACTTTAATTTTTGTCTTTGTATTTTTTAACTATATCATTACATAGTGATGCATTTTTTTAAATTCAAATCCTATCTTGTCTACTTACCAATCCTGAAAAAGTTAAACTAATCATGTTATTCTTTCACAAGACTTCCATCAAGATAGGTGATATCCATGACTGAACTATGATCTAAGTGCTTACACCTAAACAAATCAGGAAGCAATAGCTCTTCCTATAGCTTTTCTCAATGCTAACTTAGCCTTCAGGATGATTCAGTGAATTCTAACACATGACTTTTAATCATTTCACTCTCTTGCCCAAAGTTTCTTCCAGGAGAGTGGTCAACAGGCCCATGATCGGTGACAAAATATGAGTACACAGTGCCACCCTGGTACACTTACAGGAGTAAGATTGAAATGTGTTAACAAGGCTGGGCGCAGTGGCTCATGCCTATAATCCCAGCACTTGGGGAGGCTGAAGCAGGTGGATCACCTGAGGTCAGGAGTTCAAGACCAGCCTGGCCAACGTGGCAAAACCCCATCTCTACTAAAAATACAAAAATTTGTCAGGCATGGTGGCAGGTGCCTGTAGTCCCAGCTATGTGAGAGGCTAGAGGCAGGAGAATTGCTTGAACCCAAGGGGCAGAGGTTGCAGTAAGCTGAGATCGCACCATTGCACTCCGGCCTGGGCGACAGCGAGACTCTATTTCAAAAAAGAAAAAAAAGTGTTAATAACTAATAGGGCCAGGCAAAAGGCAAAAATCAATCTGAACAGATGCCAACATGCCGTAACTGTTTAGAACAAACACCAGCCACAAAAACAATTATTGGGCTACAATTGTATACTGGTTGAATATCACATTCAAATCATATACTTGTACTTACAGTATTAATATTTAATGCCCTATAAATATATAACATGTATACCATGAGTATTATAAGACAAATTATAACAAAAGAAGGAAAAAATAAACAGAAATTCAACATTTTATTAACATATCTCAATAAATTGCCTAAACTAACCACCTAAAAAAAAAGTTCCACTTAGGAGATGACTGGCACAGAGTATGAACTTCAAATGCCTCTTCTGGATAACAAGGTCTTTCATGGTCTGGTGCCCGACCAGGTTCTTATGCTCCGGAAGTACTGATTCACAAAATCCTGGAACGTGCTATCACATCTTCCAGTTCTATCCTGCAGTGCATGCTGTTCTATTACTGTGTTCCTGAAAATCTCCCTCCCTTCCTCCCTTTCTTTTTTTTTTTTTTTTTTTTTTTTTTTGAGACAGGTTCTCACTCTTGTCACCTAGGCTATAGTGTAGTGACAGCAACACAGCTCATTGCAGCCTTGACCTCTTGGGCTCAAGTGTTCCTCCTGCCTTGACCTTCCAAAGTGCTGGGATTACAGGCATGAGCCACCATGCCTGACCCTACTCTCATTTCTTGAGTGTCACTTTGAATGCAACCTACCTCTTTTTGTCTTTCTTGACTGCCCAAGACACTTAGAGGCTCCTTTTCTTATTAATGTTACCGTAACGATAGCCAATAAGTTTTGAACATTTGTTTTCCACCAAGTATTCTGCTAGGTATTTTATACGTAGTATCTTGAATAATTTATCCAACAACCACCAGAAGGTAGGTACTATTATCATCTCCAAGCTGAGGTTTAAGAAGGTTTAAAATGTTATTCAAGGTGACACAGCTAAGAGAAGGGAGGGGGAGGTATCTAGGCCCAAATCTGAAACCAAAGTGCACACTCATATACCTCTAGTTGTCCATATCCCCAATCCCCAATAATACAAATATCACATAGCATTGTAACTATCAGTTTGCATGACAACAGGAATAGTATCTTTTCACCCTTATATTGACAGCAAGCTCATGAGAATCCTTGCTGAATGAATGTATCTAGTTAAAATCTTGGATTTTTAAAATTAATTATGAGCTTTTCAGCTTATGTGCTATGGGACATTGCATTTTATACCTGTGTGTGCTTTTTATATTTTAAACACTGCTAACAAACTAGGTACTGTATATGACGAAATATTAGCTTATAAGGAGTAAAACTTGCTTTCACCTACAGCAATAAGAAGCTCAGAAAAAGAGCATGTTCAGACAGCACTAATGATTTGATATGGTTTGGCTGTGTCCCCACCGAAATGTTAACTTGAGTTGTATCTCCCAGAATTCCCACATGTTGTGGGAAGGACCCAGGGGGGAGGTAACTGAATCATGGGGGCAGGTCTTTCCTGTGCTATTCTTGTGATAGTGAGTAAGTCTCAGGAGATCTGATGGGTGTATCAGGGGTTTCTGCTTTTGCTTCTTCCTCATTTTTTCTCTTGCTGCCACCATGTAAGCAGTGCCTTTCACTTCCCCACCATGATTTTGAGGCCTCCCAGCCATGTGGAACTGTAAGTCCAATAAACCTCTTTTTATTCCTTGTCTCTGGTATATCTTTGTCAGCAGCATGAAAACAAACTAATACAGTAAATTGATACCAGTAGAGTGGGGCGCTACTGAAGAGATACCTGAAAATGTGGAAATGACTTTGGAACTGGGTAACATAAGAGGTTGGAACAGTTTGGAGAGCTCAGAAGGCGGCAGGAAAATGCAGGAAAGTTTGGAACACTTTCTAGAGACTTGTTGAATGGCCTTGCACAAAATGCTGATAGCAATATGGACAACAGAATTCAGGCAAGGTGGTCTCAGATGGAGATGAGGAACTTGTAAGGAAACTGGAGCAAAGGTGACTCTTGTTATGTTTTAGCAAAGAGATTGGTGGCACTTTGCCCCTGCCCTAGAGATTTGTAGAACTTTGAACTTCAGAGAGATGATTTAGGGTATCTGGCAGAAGAAATTTCTAAGCAGTGAAGAATTTAAGACTTGCATGCTGTTAATGGCATTAGTTTTATAAGGGAAGCACAGCATAAAAGTTTGGAAAATTTGCAGCCTATGTGATAGAAAAGAAAAACTCATTTTCTGGGGAGAAATTTAAGCCAGCTGCAGAAATTTGCATAAGTAGCAAGAAGCCTAATGTTAATCTCCAAGACCAGGGGGAAAATGTCTCCATGCCATGTCAGAGAACTTCCCGACAGCCACTTCGATCACAGGCCCAGAGGCCCAGGAGGAAAAAGTGGTTTCGTGGGCTGGGCCCAGGGTCCCTGTGCTGTGTGCAGCCTAGGGACTTGGTACCCTGTGTTCCAGCCCTTCCAGCTGTTGCTGAAAGGGGCCAATATATAGCTCAGTCTGTGACTTCAGAGGGTGGAAGCCCCAAGCCTTGGCAGCTTCCATATGATGTTGAGTATGTGGGTGCACAGATTTGGGAACCTTGCCTAGATTTCAGACAATGTATGAAAACACCTGGATGCCCTGGCAAAAGTTTGCTGCAGGGGCGGGACCCTCATGGAGAACCCCTGCTGGGACAGCACAGAAGGGAAACGTAGGGTGGGAGCCCCCACACAAAGTCCCTGATAGGGTACTGCCTAGTGGAGCTGTAAGAGGAGGGCCACCATCCTTTAGACTCCAGAATGGTAAATCCACTGACAGCTTGCACTGTGCACCCAGAAAACACACAGAGAGACACTCAACACCAGCCCATGAAGCAGCCGCAAGGGAGGCTGTCCCCTGCAAAGCCACAGGGGTGGAGCTGACCAAGACCATGGGAACTCACCTCTTGCATCAGCATGATCTGGATGTGAGACCTGGATGGAGTCAAAACAGATCATTTTGGAGCTTTAAGATTTGACTGCCCCGCTGGATTTCAGACTTGTATGGCCCTGTAACCCCTTTGTTTTGACCAATTTCTCCCATTTGGAATAGCTGTATTTACCC
Source organism: Ateles fusciceps (assembly GCA_036589455.1). Taxonomy (NCBI): domain Eukaryota; kingdom Metazoa; phylum Chordata; class Mammalia; order Primates; family Atelidae; genus Ateles; species Ateles fusciceps. Next base: position 4,752,581 of record JAZHEH010002789.1, on the reverse strand, counting down.
AATACCCATACCCCCGTTGTATCTAGGAAATAACTAGCTTAATTTTGATTTTTTTTTTTTTTGAAACAGAGTCGTACTCTGTCACCCAGGCTGGAGTGCAGGGGTGCAATCTCAGCTCAATACAACCCCTGCCTCCTGGGTTCAAGTGATTATCTTGCCTCAGCCTCCAGAGTAGCTGGGAGTACAGGTATGTGCCACCATGCCCAGTAAATTTTTGTATTTTTAGTAGAGACAGGATTTCACTATGTTGGCCAGGTTGGTCTCAAGCTCCTGACCTCGTGATCTGCCCACCTTGGCCTCCTAAAGTGCTGGGATTACATCTTGCTTTTCATTTTACAGGCTCATAGGCAGAAGAGACTTGCCTTGTCTCAGATGAGACTTTGGAGTGTTGACTTTTGGGTTAATGCTGAAATGAGTTAAGACTTTGAGGGACTGTTGGGAAGGCATGATTGGTTTTGAAATGTGAGGACATGAGATTTGGCAGGGCCAGGGAGAGAATGATATGGTTTGGCTGTGTCCCCACCCACATCTCAACTTGAGTTATATCTCCCAGAACTCTCATGTTGTAAGAGGGACCCAGGGGGGAGGTAACTGAATCATGGGGGCAGGTCTTTCCCATGCTATTCTTGTGATAGTGAATAAGTCCCACAAGATCAGATGGGTTTATCAGGGGTTTCCGCTTTTGCTTCTTCCTCATTTTCTCTCTTGCCACCGCCATGTAAGAAGTGCCTTTCACCTCCTGCCATGATTTTGAGGCCTTCCCAGCCATGGTGGAACTGTAAGTCCAATTAAACATCTTTTTGTTCCCTGTTTTGGGTATGTCTTTATCAGCAGCATGAAAACAGAACTAATACATGATTCTATTAAGATTTGTATGGATATATTTCCAAAGGCCTCACAAGCACTATGTTTTTCTGCAGTGACACAAAGGAAAAGGAGTCTGGACAGCAAAGGTATAACCTCACTCCTTTTTCATGTTTCTTCTCCTTCCCCCTCTCACTTCCTGGGAGAGAGGAGGAGAGAGAGAGAGAGAGAGAGAGAGAGAGAGAGAGAGAGAGAGACAGGGTGAGTTTGAAAAAGAGTTGCAGGGGTGAAACACCTGTGTTCACCTGTACACGTGTTATATACTTGCCTCTTACCCTAAACATGGCAATGTGTTTTAAAACAATGTCAAAAGTTATTTCAGAAACTCACAGTATGTTGCTATGGTGCATGCTGCTGCAAAGAAAAAGCTAATGGGCTCTCTACTTAATGTGATTACAGCCATTATTGACATAATGCCAGGAAGACGCAAAACCATTAGCATTACGCTACAGCTCACTTAAGCATCCACTCAGATTTGGTATTTGATCCACAATTTTAATTTTGTTCTGCTCTATTCAGAGCTGCATTACACCAAATGCATAATTAAAAGCTGCTGTGATTCTCTCTACTTCTCAAATTAAAAACATAGCAAACATTTGTAGTTCTAATCCACCAGAAATTAATAAATCAAATAGTGTCTTTATCCTCTTTCCTCCTTACAATTCAGAGTGCAGGTTGGGAATACTTTCGCCTGCAACAGAACATGCTACAGAAGGAGCAGCTGCTCAAAGAAAAGTCAAGTCTCCAAACTACCTACTGTAAAGGCAAGTGAGAACCTGGGGGGGGCCCAGCAGCACCCATAGCCTTGTAATTCCAAGCTTTAAGCCGGAAGGGCTTTCTGGAAAGAAAAATTTTAATCAATTCACCATAAATCCTTTTGATGCATTTTCCTTCATTAGCTCACTTTGTCAAGCATACACATGCTCCTAATTTAATTTAATCAAATGCACCATGTCTTTCTGTCAACAGTGAAGCAATTCCCATGTCCAAAAGATTTCCTATCAACTCCCTAACCAGGGCAGCCTGGAGGGGAAGCTGATGAGAAAGAGGAGTTTTGCTTTATCCACCATTAAAACTGAAAGGGCTTCCCCCTAAAGATCTGCCATCAAGAGCTGAGCCACTGACGCCATTCCTAGTTCCACTGCTATTAGAAGGCTTCATCACTTGCAATAATAGAGGATGATGATTCATCACAATAAAAATAGTATCTACTCCCCCTGTGGAAGATAATCCTAGGGAAGTTCTAGAAGGAGTATTAAAAACAGCAGCAGAGCAAAGAGGGGGAATGCATATCTAAGCCTAGGTTACCACACTGCCCTGGAGTTTCTCCTGTACACAACCCTTTAGGTTGCCGTGGCCAGTTCTTCCAGCAGGCCATGCTTCTCCAAGTATATAATCCCTCATCATCACCATTTTCCTCATTAATTGCAACTCATCCTTCAGACCTCTGCTCAAAGCTCACTTTGTCAAGGAAGTGATTCCAGAAGTGCCCTAGATGACTTTTTTTTTAACCCATGTGTGTGTGTTTTTTTTAAACAAAACAAAACAAAAACCTCTGGCAGTTTGACCTGTCTCCTTCCCCTAGTCTGTAAGCACCAAAAAAGCAGAAACCATGGGTTTATCTAGCTCACCATTTTAACTTCTAGAACCTCTCAGCTTCGTCTGGCACATAGAAGGCACCCCAAAAATACATGTCAAATGACTGAATGCTGAATTAATCTACCACAACCCAATGCCCTTCCTATACATGCCAAATTTCTGTCATTTTCTACAAATATTTAGTATTGTAAGGTGATCATTCCTGAAATCATATTTTTTTTAAAAAAGTATAATGAAGCAAAGGTTTTGAAATGCACAAAAATTGTCCAAATTGTGGGTTTTACATGTGTCTGTAGTAGGGAAAGAACATTAGCAGGGAGGGGGTCAGAAGTAATGTAGGATTCAGAAGAGAGGTAAAATAGCAGAAGCCTTCAAGAGGAGCCCCAATATTCAATTAGAACTTAAATACAAGTGTCCCAAAAACCAGCATGTTGCTCCATCGGGGTAGAAAGGAGAGGACAGGAAGAAAAAAAGCAAGAGAGAAAAAGACCTCTCCCTGAAGAACAGTCTAAGTATCATTGGGGTCTGTAATCCCAGCACTTTGGGAAGCCGAGGCAGGAGGATCACTTGAGGTCAGGAGATGGAGGTTATAAGCGAACTATGATCATCCACCGCACTCCAACGTGGGTGACAGAGCGACACTCTGTCTTTAAAAAGAGAAAATTTAAAAAGTATCATGCAGCTTTGGAACACTCTTTGGTTGCCTTTAGGGTCAAGTACTGGCTTTTTAAAAAACTTTAATAAAAATGTGACAAGGATATTTTTTTTAAAAGTCCTTGATTTTCTTAACAAATCAAGATTTTAAAATATCTAAGCAATAGCCAAAGCTGTCTCACTAAGTTAGTCATTTATTAATGTCAAAATTAAACATTTTTTCAAAAAGGAGTTATTTTTCTATTATTCTCTCGGATCTGTTTTGTAAGCTTCCCATCTTTAAATTTTTAGCTATTTGTTCTTACTGAAAAGCTAAGAACTTCATTTAGACATTTAACATATCTAGACTATTTCTTTATAACCCTAAAAATGTTTTAAAAATATTTATGGGGAAAAATATATAATTATATTTCATTTCAGCTTTAACATTATATAATTTTCTTTCCTATCAAAAATTTGATATCTCTATGTCTTTGTTTCATAATCCTTAATTAAGATGTGTTTTCTCTTGAATGCTTTCAAAAGGACAGGGCTCCTCAGAGTAGGCCTGGACGGAAACCTCCTTTAGCTCCTACTTTAGAAGCGACTCCTAGAACAAAAAGGATACTTTCCTCTGGTGGGGGTACTTACCCCCCATTTGAACTTCTCAGCATGTCTTTTTGTAGGTGCTTAGGAACTATAATTTCTCCTTAGAAAAAAACTTGAGTGGGCCCCAGCATCTTTCCATATTCTGCAAACAGATGACAGGAGTAGTCAGGCAGAAAAAAAAACCCAGCTGTATCTGGCTCATTACAGTATGAAGTAGTTCATTTTATTGTTTCACGGCTCTAACTGTTCTATGTCTTTCCTTCCACTGGGCTGAAATCTGCCTTCCTATAAATTTCGGTCCTCTGAGGTATTAACAAAAGCAATCTGCTTCCTGGTCCACGTGGACACCCTTACAGATGGGGAGGAGATTCCATTCCGGCAGGCTTTTCTCCAGCACAAACACTGGGGTATTTGGCTTCCCCATGGTTGGTCTGCAGACCCTTCACCACCCTGGCCATGACTGGTGGTCGCATTTCAATTTTTCAATGCTTCTCATACATGATGGTACCCGGAATAAAAAGCAAGATACCAGGAGTGATCTGAGATGAAGGGGGTAATATCACCGTAATTCTGCTGTTAATGAGCAAAGGCACTTTTTCTTTAAAAAGGCACATGACATGAATGACACAAAATACAAACATTTTCAGCTTAATATTTCTTCCACATGGTTATAAAATACTGACTCTTTCTTAGATGTTATCTAGAACCTAATTTCTGATCTTATTCTTCGATGAACAGTGTTAGTGAAACAGAATATTCAGCTTAAAAACATCTTTTAACACAAATTATAAGATGAAGGACCGTTAGATGTCATAAGTACAGACCACAGAATGTACAGATGCTTATTAGCTTCAGAAAATGTGAACTCCATATTAACCATACAGCTGCTGGCAAACTCTTCTAGGTCAAAAAGGAATGTCGGTGTTAAGAGTACCTCTAAACTGAAGTTAACTATTCTGTGGCTCCCCGTATTCTCAACTCTCAAAGCTCTTCCAGCTCTAACTAAAGAAAAGCAGCATGACCCTGATATTAAATAGATGACCAACAGGCAAATGGGACTTCAATTCAGAAAAACCAAAACGACTCCAAAGAAGAAAAACTTGGTGGTTGGGGCTTGCTGCTGTGGTTCACACCTATAATCCCAGCACTTTGGGAGGCCAAGGTGGGTAGATAACCTGAGGTCAGGAGTTCGCCACCAGCCTGGCCAACATGGTGAAACCCTGTCTCTACTAAAAATATAAAAATAAGCCAGGTGTGTTGGCATGCACCTGTAATCCCAGCTGCTCGGGAGTCTGAGGCGAGAGAACTGCTTGAACCCGGGAAGCGGAGGTTGCAGTGAGCCCACTGTGCCGCTGCACTTCAGCCTCGGCAACACAGTGAGACTCTGTCTGGAAAAAGAAAAGAAAAAGTTGGTGGTTGGAAATTTATCCCCAACTTTGACTAAAATGGGATTTCAGAGGGCGTGTTCATGTGTGTGTTTCAGACCACTTCAACTGCTGAGTTGAAATGTATTCACTGTATTCTCATGTCAAAGAATACAGTGCCTAGGAAAAGTTGTCAAGTTTCAAAAAGGTTCATTTTCCCTTCAGTTATAGGGATGTGTAAGAGTCTTCCCCTTTAATATTTTATTTTCAAAATTTTCAAATATGCAGAAAAGTCTAAAGAACTGTATAGTGAGCACTTACGTATCTACCATCTAAATTCTACAATTAACATTTTGTTACATTTGCTTGTAAGGGTCTTTTTATGTAGCATTGATCAGCATGAGATAAGAGTCCTATAATTTATAATTTTGGGGGGGGAAAGTTCCTGATATCACTGGGTTAGCACTTTTTTTTTTTTTGGTTGGAGTCTTGCTCTATTGCCCAGGCTGGAGTGCAGTGGCATGATCTCAGCTCACTGCAACCTTCACCTCCCAGGCTCAAGTTACTCTCCTGCCTCAGTCTCCTGAGTAGCTGGGACTACAGGTACATGCCACCACACCAGGCTAGTTTTTGTATTTTTAGTACAGATGGGTTTTCACCATGTTGGCCAGGATGCTCTCGATCTTCAGACCTCATGATCTACCTGCCTTGACCTCCCAAAGTGCTGGGATTACAGAGGTAAGGCACCCGTGTCCCATCAGCACTTATTTTTAAAGTACAGAAATAAACTTTTCAAGTGCTTAATTTAGGCTAATATAATTTTGCTTGCATTTAAGATCTAACTTCTTTCTTTATGCACATTGGGTAAAATATCTGCTAGATTATTTATCTGTTTATTTTAACAGCTCAGCACAAAGATAGTAAAATGTTATCTGTAACAGCTTAACCTTTGGAAGAACACTTACCTTTGACAGTTTCCAAATGTTTCTAAAATCTTGAAAATTATTTGTAACCTGCTTGTGGTCCCCCATGAATCAGCTTAAGTTATTATCATAAAGTAAGTATAGCAGCTATTATGATATTCAGTATTTAATATGTGGCAAGTATCATTCTAAGAAATATGCTGTATATTTTAGCTCATTCAATACATGTAACATCTCCATTAAATAGGTACTTTTATTATTATCACCTCCATTTTAAAAATAAGAAACATGGGACATAAAGAGTCAAAGACCTCACAAGTGGTAGAGGTGGAATTCAAACTCTGGCAGCCTGGAACTGCAGACTTTGCAACTTCTCAATAAACCGCACAGCCTCTCTAGCAAACACAAACTACCCGGTGCCTGATGAAAATCCAACCTGTTAAGTCACTACCATCCCATCGTTGATGTTACTGCTAGCTTAGGAACTGGTTATTTTCATTTCAGAAACTGAAGCAATGTTCAATTTCAACGAATAATTTTTAAAGCCAACAGGTTGTTAGTTTCTGAGTAAAAATTACATGTACAAGGTATATTGTGGTTGTAATATATTTGGAATAGAAAGTATATATCTACACTGAGAATGAAATTAATGCCTATACATAAACACAGACAGTCCAATATGCAAAGAATATGTGCAATCTTAGACAAGTTAATTAATTTCTCTGAACCTATATCCTTGCTGACAAAATGAGGGTAATAGTATAATATCAATACCAACTTCACAGGGATCATTATGTGAATTATACTGGATAATCTGAGTTCCAAAGAATGTGTAATAGAATAAGCACTCAATAAATGTTAGCTACAAACACATATTAAAACCTTAGCACTGTATGTAGCACATGCTAGACACTAAAAACTGTTGTCAGTAATAATAATATTAACAATAACAATATAAGATCAATACATGTCAATAATAACTAATGTTCACTGACACCATGGGGGAATTATAGATCCATAATTTTTCTTTAATGTTTCCAAAAGAACAATTTTAATCTTGGCCAAACATAGTCTTCCAGCAGATTGCATTATAAAGGATACTTTTGATTGAATCAAGATGACTAAATAGTACTACAGCAGATTTAGCAGAATAACTTAATTTATAAATAAATCAAATAGGTATCAGTGCAAGGTCTTTGCTGGCTATTATATCCCATTGTGTCAACCCAATAGTGTTGGGAAACCTTTAAAAAAAAAATACTATAAATATTCAGCTATAGAAACTCAAACTAATAGGCAAAAAAAAAAAAAAAAAACACACGCCATTTTCTTATATTAAATAACAAAAGAAGGAATTAAAGTCTATTCTGACAGTTTAAATTGTAAGTTAGCACTGATAAAGGGGATTGCAGATATTGATTCTAAGACTTTCGTTTCTCTACACTCACAGAAGGATGAAGAGACATATAGTCTTTCTTACTGCCAAACCCCACAGCTTGCAGATAATTTACAATATCTGCTACTTCTTCTCTATCAGGAATAACTGGGATCACAAGAAAAGATTTTCTTCCCTCTGTGTTTCTAATTTAAATGAACAAATTCAGAAGAATCAACCTCTGTATCATTACAAACTTCAGACTCCAGGACTCTCTGGACCAGACTCGGGTCTTAGAAAGAGTCGCTGAACCCCTCAGATAGCTTTAAGTGAAAAGTCATGCAAAGGTCCGGGGCTTTCCTTGGCCAGCCCATCAGTCCACTCACGTGTGACTAACACCCCAACTATCCATCTGTCTGGACCTTTTAGTCTTTGCAGGTACAAATGGCAATTTGCTGTCCATTTTTGATTACACATGTATTTTCTCCACCATATCTAACAGCATGTAAAACAAAAAGTGCCATTTTGTACACACAAAGGCACTTACCAGGGCTCAGTGGATCTCAACACCATGCACTCTGAAAGGATTGATGATAGTGTGATGGGAATGGGACAGGAAATGAACAACTGTGTTTTCCCCTGTTAATACCATAATGCAACTTTATTACTTAAAAAAAAAAAAAAAAAAAAAGAGTATATTCTCTACCACCTTGTGCCATTGAAAAAGACACTGCTGAAACCAAGAGACTTCTGTCCTGATACAAGCAACTGCCCATATTTCATTTCCTTACATACTATTCCCTTCCTTTCATTTCCATTATTTCATTGCTCTCAAATTACATGTATCTGAACGGTTTCTTCAAGACACAAGATTCTAATACTATAAAGCTCTGTGGTTTTGGCTGCAAGTGGGCAATCCAGTCCTTAAAGAGATGCTAAGCAAGACCATATCCAGGTTTCCCAAAATTTTGGTAAAACATATTTAGCAATAATTAGCAATGATTACATGGTATACACAGTGGTATATACAGTAAACGCCATGAATTAGGAAGAAGCCATAAACCTCCAGAGGTCAAAATATTAATTTTGTACCCCACACAGCTAATTCTATTGCTATTGCAGGATCAAGAACTTTGGAAAGCATGTGTTTACTCAAATCCAAGCAAATACACATGTGTATGTGTAGATTATTTTAAGGGATACTTATTTCTACAGTAACAAAAGGGAGTAGGATAAAAGGCAAGGTGCCCTTGTATAAAATTTTCTAAAGAATTGTTCCTGACCAAAAGGACTTGAGAGTCACCTACGGAAGATGTCACAGAATTTCAGACTTTTAAGCACTCATCTTCAAGCATGATCCTGTCCTAAAGCTTTTCTTTGCTCCACTCACCCAAACTACTTTGTAGACTTTTCTATACACCATGGTTGCTTAACAAATCCTGGCTGATAAAGATAACGGCAAAAGAAAAATCTACTCAGAACTCCAAATCACTTGCCAACTCCTCTATTCTTTCTGGCTCTCCCAGGAGAAAGTGGTTGTGATTAACTTCTTAAAATGACCCCAAGGCTTTTGCCGGGGTGTCATGTCCTCTCCAAGCTCAGGCACCGTCATCTGACTACTAACTTCCTCCTGTTGACTGATTACTAACTCTCTCTCTCATTACATTTTGAACAATCTATGCCGTTTACACCTCACAGCTCAGAAAAGGCAGCATAGTAGCTGGTGTAGGGATGTGACAGAATGTTTTTATTCCACCCCCAAAATAAAGCTCCTTGTTTTTGACACACTAGAAAATGTACAGCCAGAGAGTGCTCGAGGCGAAGATGCCACCGCAGCCTTACATCTGTCTGCTTTCATTTGTCTACAACTGTGCTTATAGATAAAACAAGCTTTCCAGATGTCATCACAAGCAGGGCTCATATGCTGACTTCACTGAGACACCATTGTTGGCTGCCAACATAACAGAGTTGTAAAACTAAAATATTTAAACTCTGAGCTACTCAAAACAACTTTGAATGTCACACAGGATCTTATTTCAGGATTAATTAATGTACACCCCAATAAAATAATCATGTGTTAAAAACAGACCTGGCTGGCATGCAAGTGGATATAACTTTCCATTTTCCAACTGTTCCAATGGCATGCAATAGCATCATCAAGAAATTTCTGAAGGACAACGTTTATGTGCATACCCTATCAAGCTCTTAAGTTTCCGATGCTGCATTTCACAGTGCCAAGACTTATATGTTTTCATTGTTTAAAACGGACATAACGAACCTAAGATGAACAAAAGCAATATGCCAGGCACAGACTATAAAGACATTTCCACTGTCACAGGGGAAGACCAATGACAAGTGATGGGGGGAGATTACTAAGAGGCATTGTTATACACATCCATATGTGAAGCTTGGCTTCAGGCAACCTGGTATCAGGGAGCTTGAATGTTTGTTTGAGAACACAGTATCCCAGTGGTTATAATTACAACCACTGTACAAAAAGAGGACTGCAGTGGTTTCATATGCCCTTAACAAAGAAGAACACATCACTCCTGTGCTTCTGGAAAAATGCCACACACACACACACACACACACACACACACACACACACACACACACACCTTATTTCTATTTTTTTCCTCTGAACCTGCCCAACAATTTAGTTTTCACTGAGTGAACAAAAGGGAGTTCGGCTTTTATGGCCATCCGTCATAACCATCTAACACAATTGTTCTGAACTGAAAAAAGAAGCCCATTCACAGTTGGGTACAAGAGACTTCCACTCATCTCCCACTAACTTGGGCTTTCCTCCTGCTCTGATTAAGTCTCTTCTAGCCCAGTTTGCATTTTTGTAAACTTGGGTCAGGGATGTTCATTAAGTATCTGTTACTTAAAAACCTGTTTTGTGGGTCATTCTGGTTTTAGAGGCCGAATTCATCACACAGCCACAGCCTTCTGGAATTTCTGCTTAATTAATAAGAGACCAACTTTGCATTAACCCAGTCAAGGCATCATATAGGGTCTGTCAGGGCTGGTCCTACAACCCACTGGGCTCATTTCACGTTGCTGGGCTTACCAAAAAATTAAATTAAAAAGCACGTTCTAGCCTGGGCAACATAGTGAGACTCTGTCTCTACAAAAAGATTTTTAAAAACAGACAAGCATGGTGATGCATGCCTGTAGTTCCAGTTGCTTGAGAGGTTGAGGTGGGATGATTGCTTGAGCCCAGGAGGGCGAGACTGCAGTAAGCTATTATCGCACCACTGCACTCTAGCCTGAGCAACAGAACAAGACCCTGTCTCAAAAAGAAAAAACAGAAAGAAAAAAGCATGTTCCAGGCAGTCCACAACCCTTCTCAATCCCCCACTCATACCCCCCAAGGTACTGTAGAATAAAACATTTACTTGTGATGGCTTTCCAGGAGACCATTTATAAGGAGGGAAAGAAAGTCAGTTACTTTGCTTTCCCACCATCTTCAATGTTCCCATCTTCTCCTGAGCTGATCTAGTTTGAAGCCACTGAAAATAAATCACCCCAAAGCACTCAAGAGTTCCCTAAAGGCTCCAGCAGGCTTCCTGCTTTTTGTGTTTCCACTCCTGTGCTGGGAGGCTAATGTGTTTTAGGAATGTTGTTTTAATGCAAAGAACTTAGTAGGGTCAAAACGACCTGCCATAGGGATCCATCTGCCTCTGATGATCCTGGCCTCTGTCACTCCTGTTTTAGCCAGACAGGAAGAGGTCAGAGGAAAATGAAGACCTGGGTGTTAAATTCTGGTCATTTCTAAGTGTTAGGACAGCATCTATACTTCTTGAAATCAGAATAGCAGTATCATTCCAGGTTCTGTGGGACTCGGCGTTCCTTCTTCACTTGGCTAAATTTTTAGGTTGGGGCAGGAAGAATTAATACTGAAGCACACCCTGCACTTAATCTTCTGACTCCCAAACCAGTGTACACCATGCTATTATCTTCCCAGTACTATGCTTGGACAATGTCATCAGCAAGATTCTTTTCATAGAATTATTATGAGTGATGCTTACATTAACCCTAATTTTCAGCTTTTCAGCAAACATATATTCCTCAAAAACATTTAATAATACATCAGGCTCTCAAATATTTGCACTAAAGTTTACTTTCTGCTCTTTAAAGTTCTCCTGGGTTTCTATAGGCATGTAAATTACTATTCTTATTATTGTTATTGTTTTGAGACAGAGTCTCGCTCTGTAGCCCAGGCTGGAGTGCAGCAGCCTGACCTTGGCTCACTGCAACCTCTGCCTCCTGGGTCCTGGTTCAAGCAATTCTCCTGCCTCAGCCTCCCAAGTAGCTGGGATTACAGGTGCATGCCACCACGCCCAGCTAATTTTCGTATTTTTAATAGAGATGGGGTTTCACCATGTTGGTCAGGCTGGTCTTGAACTCCTGACCTCGTGATCTGTCGTACCCCCACCCCAGGCCTCCCAAAGTGCTGGAATTACAGGCATGAGCCACTGCGCCTGGCCGCCAGGGATGCAAATCATTAAACTGTAGCAATGTGGGAGATTCACAGGCAGTTTTTTCTTGGTAGAGACAGGGTCTCTCTATGTTGCCCAGGATGGAGTGGTGGCATCACAGCTCACTGTAGCATGAAACTCCTGGGCTCAAGCAATCCTCCTGCAAGCCTCCTGAGGAGCTGGGACTACAGACACATGCCACCATGCCTAACTTTTTTTTATAGAGATAGTATCTCACTATGTTGCCAGGTTGGTCTTTTGGATCATGCCATCCTCTCATCTTGGCCTCACAAAGTGCCAGAATTACAGTTGTGAGCCACACTCGGCCACAGATATCGTTAATCTCATTTTTGCCTTTTAAATCCACTGGGAAACTCAAAAGTGACACTTTCTCTATTCCCCCTTTTACAGATGAGAAAGAGATGTGTAACTCAGTTACCTGTTTGCCTAAGGGCAAGACAGTAAGCCTGGGGCTGAGTCAGTTTACTTGAAGAACAACTGGAAGCACAGTCTTGGGGGAGGTCAAATGTCTTCTCCTAACTACATACCAGAGGATGTAATAACAGCAGTAAGTCTGTCGGCCGGGGTGGGGTGGGGGGGGCCAGTTCTGAACACTGACACCTAACAGGACCAGTGGTGTTACTCTCAGGTCCTTATTTGAATACAATTGCATTTAAAAATAACCCAATTTAACAATTCAGAAGTTCTGATGTATGTTTTATAAAAATGTATGAGAGACCTAAAAGCCATGGAGAGCCATAACTTTGAGCTGCCTCATTTGTTTCTCTTTTATTACAGTCCTGCACAGTGGGCACAAGCTCTTCACTGAAAAGAGAACATTAAATCTTTATTCTAAACTGTTTTAGCAGAACAATATTAATAGTTGAATATTATTTTGTCTGACTTATAAAATACCATTCAAATAAGACCAAAGACAGCACTGAACCCCAGCCAAGTCCTGTGAGAAAACAGTGACAAGCTATCTTCAGAAACAGTAATTTCTTGTCACTCTTAAGACTCCAGTAACATGTTCACTGCTGTGTAAGCCCAAAAGCCGATTTCTTGGAGTGAAGGCAAGCTATTCAGAAATAAACATTTCTCTCGGTCCCCCTTAATAGGGAAAGCAGCCATATGAAATATCCTTTCTCTTCCTCGAATGTCTGTGTGGTCTTTCCTAATGCAGGATCAGTAAGCAAACCATGAGGAAACCACTTTGTTTCCATGGATATTTTACCATAGATGGAGAAACAAGACAAGATTTAAGTTTAGAAGAGAGGGTTCAATCCTGGAAAATATTCAGGCAGCAGTACAATTCAATTCAGCAAAAACCCCAATACGACTATTTTGGGCCCCATCTTTGGAGCTCTTTGCTTTATCTTTGTATTACCAAGCTACATTATTCCCCATGGCATGCAAAAAAGCACCATTTCCCCTTTCCTTACATGGCAGTGTGGGTTACTACAAACAATTTCAGTAGGATTAGCCAAAAACCTTAACTGTGGCCTTTTTCTTGGGTTTCCAATTTTCTAACAAATTCACAAGGGGTTTTTCTCCCTGACCTACTATACCTTGATATTCCAAATAACATAAAAAATAAAATGTTCACAACTCATAGTTAGGAAGCGTGTTTTCTGCTCTAGAGACCTCTGTAAGCAATCAGAGGGGGTGACAACAGTACTAACAGCTAACCGGGGTTTACATAACATTAGCAGGCCTATACTTACACTAACAGAAAAATTATACTGAACCTAGTTTGAACTCACAGAAATAAATTAAGCAACGTTTGTAGGAATATTCACAGTATCTCTACATAAACACTACTGAGTCAAATGTTTTAGTGGGAAACAAAATTTTCACTAATTAGCAAATGAATGGGTTTAGTCTGGAGATCTTTTCATGCACTAAAATATCTAATTCAGGGCTTAGCCTGCAAATATGACAGATTAAGTAGTGCCTTAGATACTGTATTGACTGTAATTTCCTATAAAAAGAAACACTGTATGGCAAGCATGCATGAAATATTTCAATCTTAATCCTGATCATTCAGTTTGCATGTCACTAGCCAATCAAGGACCAAAGATTAAAGTCTAAACTAGATCAAAACCAAAACAACCTTAAAAGATGATGACCTGTACACTAAAACAGCAGAATTAAAAATTAACATACAAACTTTCTAAGTCAGTGTTGTCAAACAGAAATAGGTGATCCCCAGAAGTAATTGTAAGCGTTTAAATAACAATAAGAAAAAAGTAAGAGGTAAAATTAGATTCACTTTCAATAATGTATTTTAATCCAACAATCCAAAATATTGTCATTTCAACATATTACTAATACAAAGATTTGTTAATAATACAAATTTTGGTTTTGTAATAAATCTTTAAAATCTGGTGTTTTACCTTTACTGTGCATCTCAATTTGGTATGGAATACTTGAAACATGGCTATGCAACTAAGGAAATCAATTTTTAATTTAATTAAATTTAAATTTAAATAGACACATGTGGCTAGTGGCTACTGTGTTAGACAGCATAGGTCTATAATTTATTATCTAATTTACCTTTCAATGAGATAATAGTTTTAACATGCAGCAAAATTCTAGGACTAGAGAAATCTTTAAAAAGACAAAATATAAAGCATCAATCATTGCTGGTCTCAGGGTAGGAAGGCTGAGTTGAAATGTATATGCAAATATGATCCACGGTTTACATAAATGTGTTTCTGACATTTTTCATTTTCATGTACACATGTGGTGATATGTGATTTGACATCCTAAGGAGAAAAACACATCACCCATCTTCAAAGGCTCTCAGTTGATATTTATGTTACCTGCCTTTCTCCTCCCCAAAGGCTAACTCCGTGACAGGTTTGAAGTACTTTGAAAAGGAAACATTCTTGAGTGATATGAGTGTTACATAAGGGGAACTAAAAAGTTTCTTACCCTCTAAAAATTTCTTATGTTCAGGTGACTCAAAAGAATGTTAACAAAACCTGAGGAGGTGGCAGAACTTACTGCTCAAAACTACCGGCAGTAGAATAAGAGCCCTTGCGCATCTGCCACTGATTAGCTATGTGAACTTGATCAAGTTATTAAGTTCCTTACTTTGTACTTGGTTAACAATACTATTTCTCCTTTCCTTGAAAATTTTTTTCTGCAAGAAAACAAGATGTATATCTTTTCTATTCTTCAATAACACTCAAATGCAAACGTCTAATTTAATGTAATTCAAGTAGGAGCCCCTCCAAAGCAAAGGCCTTCTCCCCAGTGTTAGAGTGAAAGCTCACTGTATTAGTCCATTTTACGCTGCTGATAAAGACAGTAATACCTGAGACAGGGAAGAAAAAAAGTTTAATTGGACTAAGAGTTCCGAGGTCTCAGAATCATGGTGGGAGGCAAGAGGCACTTCTTACATGGCAGCAGCAAGAGAAAATGAAGCAAAAGCAGAAACCCCTGATAAACCCATCAGATCTTGTAAGACTTACTCACTATCATGAGAATAGCACAGGAAAGACCAGCCCCCATGATTCAATTACCCCGTCCCTCCCACAATGCATGGGAATTCTGGGAGATAAAATTTAAGTTGAGATTTAGGTGGGGACACAGCCAAACCGTATCACTCACCTTTCCCAAAACTTTCATCTAATACACACTTTTATTAGTACAAATTTTAGAGTTTTCTCACTTTATATCAGATGTGTGTGTGTGTGTGTGTGTGTGTGTGTGTGTGTGTTATTTAAGGACACATCTCTTTTCCATTAGACTGTGAACACCTAGAGGGCAGGGACTCTGGCCTAGTGATTCTTAAGATTCCTCAATCGGGTCTTCCATACAGCTGTGCTGGATTCAAAGTATTCTACACTCCCCTAAAGAAGAGAAGCTACAAAAACAGAAACATTTACAAGAGCGTCCCAACTTTCAAAGGGCTTAGTCTGGAGTTGAAGAGATAAACACAACTACATAACAACAAAACGCAGTGCAGCTGCTTTCATGTCAGAATGAGCATTCCGTAATACTCCAGGTGCTCAAAGGTTTGTGGAGGAGCACTTCTTCGAAGAGAGTCAAGCAGAATTGAATAAGGACTTTCAGGATTTGAAACAGTGGCATATTAAGACCTAAGATTCTACAGACCATATGGCTCCATATGAGCAGAGGTGTGGAAGTGGAGCACAAGTCTAGAGGACAGAGATGCACAGAGACAACATGGTTGTGGTGGGTTCCCACAGGGTATAAAAGACCAGAGACTGATTACTGAAATGAGGATGGACCCATGGCACCGAGAGCAAAGCCAAGTATTTTTTATATTATATGTTGCAGTCAATGAAAAGTCGCTGAGAATCTTGAGTGGAGAGTGAAGTGATGAGAGTGGGATTTATGAAAAAAGGATCTGGCCACAGCTTTAAGGGTACAAATGGCTGGAGGCAATGCTGCTAATCAAGTAACACCCTTCTACTGCAGTGATATGCTCAACAGGTGGAAAGGGTCTCACGCTGGGGAGGCCATTCAAATGAAGAGGAACATGTATTTGTCAGAAACAACAAGATCTGATAATAACAAAACTTAAGAGGATCAGAGGTAAGGGTCAAAATAATTAAAACACACACACACACACACACACAAAACTACAGCACGCCCAGTATTCCCTCAAAATATATTTTTTCTAACTATATTGGATAACTTGAAAGCTGGGGAAATGACAGTAATTCTAAGAGAGCCTGGGAAATGGGAAGAAGGCTTAAGAAAACAGTGAATTTAGTTTGGGCCACATTACAATGAAAGAGGATGGAAGTTTATCCAATTGAAAAAGTGAACTGAGCAGCTGAAGATATGCATCATACCTTGTTCACTTGCAATGCGAGTAGGTACACTTGCTCATTAGGGGTGGGATTACCAGTCTCTTAGGGTTATTTCACTGCGGTTTAGATCTTATCTTTTTATAAGTTATACAGAAACAAAGAAAAAATGACTACTACATGTGTGCTTATGCCACCAAATTAATCAGAATCATTTTTCCTTCTTTAAAATGTATTGATGTCCATAGCATACTAAATAAACAAAACTAATAAGCTATACTCCAGTATGCTCACATACTACTTCTTTTACAAATCAATTTACCAAGGGTCAGTTATTTTTTTCCAGACCTGATTATAACAGTTTCATCTATAAATATAATTTTATAATTTAATGAAATATTATAAAAACCAATGAAATATGATTGTAAAAAAAAAGTTCATTCTATCAAAACTAAGTTGAGTGCTTTAGGGAGTCTTCATAATGTTTTTGTTTGCTTGTTTTGTTTTTTGTTTTTTTCTTAAAAAAAAATCTTGCTCTCGCATGGTGTGGGCAAGACAACTGCAAAATATTGAAGGATTGGAGGATTATACACTCAAGACTACTGACTCATGTCTAAGTGCCAGGTTCACTTTAGAGCAATCAGAGGTGAAAATCTTAGTGATACATTACAGTTGTGGTATATGTAAGAAGTCAGAACTCTAATGAGCACAACCATCCATACTTAAGTAAAGGCCTTGGCTAATCTCAAAATAAATGCACGTTTCTATATTTTAAGTTTAAAATGCTTAAAACGTATAGTTTGTTTATTTTGGTAAAGATTCACCATGTCAACTGATTAACTAGCTATTGGTCCTGGTTGTGAAAACAGGAGGGATTTTCTACTGCATATGGCTTCTTCAGAGCAACAAAAGCACTCTGAGAATTAACTTTAATATGTGTTTACCTGACAGGTTGTAAAGGTGTTTCTGCTGTGATGTCCGGTCCATTGAGAAATCACATCATGCATTTCCAGTCTTTAGGAATACATGTCATGCATCAAACAACTAGCAAAAGCTCCATCCTTTGAGGGGGGCAAAGGCCTGCCCACTTTTTTTTCTCCTATAGCTATCCATAAAGTCTACTCAATTAATGATAGGTAGTAAGCATCATTACAAATCAGTCACAGAACACTGCTGCTACAATCTTTTATTGGCAATCAGAAACGGTGTGTCTTAAGTCAACTTAACATGTAGGTTAAGTTTTTTACAGGCATCACTAAGATGAAATTCTTGATCATTAGTATAAATAACATTCAGAACATTACGGTACTATTAAGAAAATGTTTCCTGGTGATCATCCATACTGCAGAGTATGAAACAAACTTAGAGCTCCTCTGCTTTACTTCATTTTTATTCAAAAAATTCATAGAGGAAATTGTAATTGAACGATTAAGCCACTTCGTTTTCATGTAAGTCCTATTTTGAAGAAACAAAGTACGCACACAGAGAAAGCACTCATTCATTATCAACACACAGGTAAGCAAAACCACTGATCTGTTTCTCAGAAAACACACTAAGGTGCTCTATCCATTTCCCAGCCTGTTCGTCCTGATAGGCTTTAGAATCAAAAAGCAGTTATATCTGCCTTATCTGACCACATCCAGATCTGGTCAAAAACCTGAAGTTAGAAGCCATCAATTGAGAAGATCTCTTCAAAGTACAATGTTGATACAAAAATCATTTGAATTTCTAATTAGGGGTGGGGATGTGTAAGAGGGGAACTGTACACAACTCATTCATTCAGAGCTGTCCAGAGCACCTACTATAATAAACGTGGCAACATGTTAGGTACACTAGGTAGACTAAGGATGAATGAAATCCTGAAATACTCTTCCAGTTCTACAGTAGCCTCTGTCCCTCCTTTCTTCAGGTAATAAACATTTAAGACATGGCTATACTGTGCTATGTACGGACTGAGAATACAAATCCAAATAAGACCCTCAAGAAGCTTAATGTGGTTTAATGGAAGAGCTAGGTAAAAGGATAAAAGCAAGGCATTCAGGTTGCTCCCACGCTGGGAAAGGGTACTCTACCTGCACAGCAGGGGGGCCAAGGCAGACCTTCCAGCAGAGGTGACTTCTGAGCCAAGCCTGTGAAGATGAGCCAAGCAGGTGAAGATGAACCATCTAAGTAGATGCAGCAGCAAGCAGAAAGGCACAGAGCGTAGGGGAAAGCACGGCATGTTTAGAGAGAGACAGAAAGATGGAAAAGATGCAGGCATACAGGACATGAAGAAGTCTGATGACACGAGGGTGGAGAGGCAGGCAGGAGCCAAGTTCATTCAGTCCTCCACTCAACAATAGTTACTGACCATATGCTGCATGTTTGGCTTTGTCCTTGGTACTAGGGATACAACAGTGAATAAAACAGACAAACCCCTACCCTAGTGGAGCTAAAATTCTGGTGGAAGAAACACACACCAAATAAAATATGAACTATATTTAGAAAATATTTCTTTCTTTCTTTTTTTTTTTTTTGAGACGGAGTCTCGCTCAGTTGTCAGGCTGGAGTGCAGTGTCGCGATCTTGGCTCACTGCAACCTCTGCCTCCTGGGATTTAAGCGATTCTCCTGTCTCAGCCTACCAAGTAGCCTGGATTACAGGCGTGCACCACCACACCCAGCAAATTGTCGTATTTTTAGTAGAGACAGCGTTTCACCATGTTGGCCAGGATGGTCTCAATCTCCTGACCTTGTGATCCACCCACCTTGGCCTCCCAAAATGTTGGGATTACAGGCGTGAGCCACTGCGCCCAGCCAGAAAAGAATTTTTGAGGAAGAAAAAACAAAGTGAAGAAAGAGGACCTGAAATGGTGTGTTTGAGGGAAAGGCTGAAAATTCAGATACAGTAGTCAGGAAAAGAGTCACTGAGAAGACTTCCAAGTCAAGATCTAAGATGCGAAGGCAAAGATTTTTAGGGAGAAGAAACAGCAAAGAAACCAGTGTGGCTGAAGTTGAACAAGTGAAGGAGGGAGAGAGAAGGAGATACAGTCAGAGACGAAGGGAAAGAGAGACAGGTCATGTAGGGCTGGCAAGTCCTGGGGGGTTTGATCAAGATTTGGCAGGCTGTGTAGAAGAGTCTGGATTTTCTTTCAACCCAGGAGAAAGTCAATGAAGTAACATTAGCAAGTGTGACCTTCCATGAGTAGGAGGAAAGAGCAGGTTAGCGGACAGAAGATCAGTTAAGAGGTTGCTGCAGAGATCCAACGGAATAGGGGATTATTACAGCCTGAATAAGGTGGTGACGAATCACCAATGTCTGTCTAAGTTATTAGGCAGATACTAAAAGAGGACAGTTGTAGTTTAACCTACTTGGCTTTCTTGGTCTAAGATGAGAGAGGGCAGCAAGAAGAAAAAAATTAGCAGCAAATATTCCCAGGTATTATTTAAATTCAACATAAAATGAAACGCTTTTCTGTTCCATATAGTGAGATCATGCCATCAACTCTGAGGATTTGGGGCCCAAAGGCCAGAAGACCACTGTGGACTTAAGCAGATCACATACTCAAAAGCACCAGCATTGTGAAGTGAATGTCAACCTGAACAATAACATGGTTCCTTGCGCTCTGGCCAGAGATGCGGGTCCAGTCCACTTGGGGACAGGGTGCTCAATGTATGCACTGCATAGAGTGCCACCAAAATGGCAAGTCCGGCCGAATGTAGTTCAGTCCTGGCTCACTGCGGCCAAGCCATGTGCCCTGGTTTGGGCTTCATCTGCTCAGAAAGAACACCTTTGTTAATTTCCATAAAGGCTCAATATGGGCTAGCTAGGGCCCAGTGGCTGGGGCTCAGAAATTTGTACTTGATTTCATGGCTCCCTGAAGGCTAAGGAAGACTCAAGACATCAGTTTGACTCAAATCAGCAAAACTGATTCTGATGTAGGAAATGGCTGAGATTCTTAGGTGTATTACACTACCTTGGACTATGCAGGCTCCTACTACAGAATGTTTCTTTTTTTTTTTCTTGAGATGGAGTTTTGCTCTTGCTGCCCAGGCTGGAGTGAAATGGCGCGATTTCTGCTCACTGCAACCTCCGCCTCCTGGGTTCAAGCAATTCCCCTGCCTCAGCCTCCAGAGTAGCTGGGATTACAGGTATCCACCACCATGCTCAGCTAATTTTTGTATCTTTAGTAGGATCGGGTTTTGCCATGTTCGCCAGGCTCGTCTCAAACTCCTGACCTCAGGCAATCCACCCACCTCAGCCTCCCAAAGTGCTAGGATTACAGGCATGAGTCATTGCGCCTGGCCCTTTAGAATGTTTCATTTTTTAAAAAAACATAATGATATGAGAACCCACATCTAATGCGGTTCTGTTCTCCTTTTACTAAGATAAAGAATTCAGAGTCTACATTTTTTTCCCTAGATGATTCTGTTAGGACACGTGCACAAAGAATATAGGTTTCTTTCTTTAGAACTAGGATTGGACTATTAAAAATAGCACCATTATTGTTTCTATGCAAACATTCAAAAGAGCCCAAAGTTGTGCTTAAGCACAATTACCTTAATGTCAGTTGATACTTTACAATACAACTGTGAGGCGCTTTATTTTTAAGGCAGTTTAACTTGACTCCTTCATTCCTAAGAACAGACATTTAAGGTTTAAATCTAGGATTCTCAAAAAAATGATTAAGCTATGCTCAGCAGTTTCTTTAAATATTTAAGATAATTTGCATCATCTAAATATTTATGGTATGTATTTTTTCTTGTGTTTTTCAGGAGTAGGAGATCCATATCCTTTCTAGAGGTGGGGAGGGGATGATCTCAACAATCAAAATACTCTGCCAAGCTCTTTAGAAGCCTTAGGCTACGGTGAGAAAACTTTATTCAAACATGTCCATTCAAACAGATGCTGTATTTACCTGACACCCAGCTGCTGTTTATAGGGCTAGGGTCTGGAAGGTGTTGGTTTCTAAAGTGTCTTTTTACCTCACAACTTTGGTTCCTTCATCACGTCAGCAGCCTTGTATCGAGTACTACTACCATCATCAACACGTCATTACACATGCATGCTGCTCTTTTTCTGAAGATAGCAGAGTAATTCCACACATTAGGTTGTGATCCACATGTTCCTCAGCATCTGGCATTGCCTGGCAGGAAGGTGAAGGGCTCAGGGAATCTGTTCACCCTTGCGGTCACTATTGTGCTGTTTCAAGCATGGACACTCTGGTAGCCTTTTGGGAGCTCTAATAACAGAAAGGGGTTTTCTTGTCATCTCAAAGTATGGAACAGAGAGTTCCCCTAAATACCCAGTTTATTTTGTAGGCCTAATTTCTAGATATTGCAGGAAACAGTATTGAGTGTCTCATTTATCCTAAAAACATTTCTGTGAAGTAGATGCAGGCAGTTATTATTCTGTCCATATTAAATGATGAAAGTATAGCACTGAGAGTTTTAATAATGTTAATTCAAGTTGGCTTTATCAGCAAAAGCAGAGACCATGCCCCTTGACATATGTCTGAATATTACATATTCTCTATTTCATTCTCAAATTCATATTTACTGATTGCTTATTATATGCCACACATTATACTGGAAACCAAGCACACAAAATAACATAACAGAAATGATCTTTGCTCCCATGGACCTTAAAGTCTAGTGAGGGAGATGGGTATTAAGTAAATAAAGAGGTAAACAAATACAGGAATACAAAGCATAAAAATTGCTCTAAAGAAAATATGTGGTGGTTAAGAAAAAAGGGCAAAAGTTATTTAGACTGGGTAGCATTTAAGGTGATAGTAGAGTGGGAATTAGCCAGGTAAAAAGGTTGGGCTAAAAAAAATCCACCATCATACAGGACACACTGTATACCCTAGAAAGAACAATTATACAGAAAAAACAGGTTAGCCAGTCACACCTGTGAATAGGCAAAAAGACTTTTAAAAATTCTCTGTTGTCCAAGATACTTGCACATGCGTGTTTATAGCAGCATAATTCACAATTACAAAATCATAGAACCAACTCAAATGCCCATCAATCAATGAGTGGATAAGGAAACAGTGAGATACATTTCTATGATGGAATACTATGCAGCCATAAAAAGGAACAAATTAACAGCATTTGCAGTGATCTGGATGAGACTGGAAACTATTATTCTAAGTGAAGTAACTCAGGAATGAAAAACCAAACATTGTATGTTCTCACTGATATGTGAGAGCTAAGCTATGAGGATGCAAAGGCATAAGAATGATACAATGGACTTTGGGAACTTGGGGGAAGACTGGGAGAGGGGGCAAGGGATTAAAGACTACAAATAGGGTGCAGTGTATACTGTTTGCGTGATGGGTGGACCAAATCATCACTAAAGAACTTACTCATGTAACCAAATACCACCTATGCCCCAAGGAACTTACGGAAAAATAAAAAATAAAAATAAAACCTATAACCAAAAAAAAACACAAACAAACAAAACAAGAAATTCTCTGTTTTCTTCTGTCTCCTACCTTAAATTATGATGCCTGACATTGGGAAACAGACCTTACTGACAATGAAGAAGCCTGGATTCCAGGTCCATCTCTACCACTGATTCTCAGTCCTACTGTCCTATTCTCAGTGGCCCCCGGAAAAGGTGCGTGTCCGTAAGGGGTTGCCACCATCTTCCCTGGGCTACTGGATATCAAATAGGAGAAAAATATGAATACAAGCAACAGAAATTCTACAAATGCTAGACAGACTGAAGACATTTAATAACTGTTTCATTAGTTAATACTATTACTATACCTGATAAGAACAACAGGTATGTTCAGCACTTAGAAGAAAACACGTAATCAAATTCCCATTTTAAAATACAGATACTAATGATTACAGTTAAAATATACTGCACTCTTACTATTGGTTGGGCATCATGCCAAGGTTTTTAATTCTTATGTAAATAAGAATTAAATCTCACTTAATTCTTATGTAAATCTTCCAAGGTGGGTATTATTATTCTCATTTGACAAATCAGAGAACTGAGGCTTAGTTACTTTTTAGAGGTCAATGTGGAAGTTAGTGCTTACTTAAGCAGTCTGATTCCAGAGCCTATATTTAGAGATTAGTTTGTATTAATCTACTGTTAATTAATTAAATATTAATTATATTGCTATGAAATGACCTGGCGTTTTAATTATACCACACTAAATCACATCAATTCTTCCTCTGGTGTATCTCAAGCCCATCCCTTCTCTTCCCATTTGCACTACCATCAAATAGAGCTCCTCCCTAAATATCTTTTTTTTTTTTTTTTTGAGACACAGTCTTTCTCTGTCATCCAAACTGGAGTGCAGTGGCACAATCTTGGCTCACTGCAACCTCTGCCTCCTGGGTTCAAGCAATTCTCATGCCTCAGCCTCCTAAGTAGCTAGGACTACAGGCACCCACCGCTACGCCCGGCTAATTTTTTGTATTTTTAGTAGAGATGCGGTTTCACCATGCCAGGCTGGTCTTAAACTCCTGACCTCAACTGATAAGACAGCTTGGCCTCCCAAAGTGCTGGGATTATAGGCGTGAGCTACTGCATCTGGCCCTAACACTAAGTATCTTTAAAAAATATCTTAAATAGCCTTCTAATTGGTTCTTCTAGCTAAGAAAATATCTTCAATCTTCAATCCAACTGCTCAATTAACTACTATCATACTAAGGCTCTTGGAACTCAGCTTTCTGGATTTCATTCTTCCACTTTAAACCTAAGAAATGGGGCACCATTTCATAACTGGGGATTCACAAACTCCCAGAGTCTGAGCCTAGCAGCCTCCTGCTCCCAATTCCTTAATTCCTGCAGCCCAGCCCACTGGCTGAAACATGTCTCTAGCCACATGCATGCTGATTCTACCCAGGTTTCCACTACATTTCCTCTCTCCTCTGCCCCTCTGCCCCTCTCCAAAAATACTCTCCTCACCATTCCGAATCCTACCCATCCACCAAAACTCAAGTCTGATGTGTCTCATTAAGCCTGCTCCTTTTTAGTAACCTTGCCTGTCCCCAACCCTTGGTCATTTAATGAGTATTCAATTCACTTGACTTCTTGCCAACTCTTTCATTCTTATTTAATACTTACATTTTTAATTTTCTAAATGTATAGAACTTGTCTCTGTAAACATATGAAAGCTGATGGCAAGAACAAACAATGTTTTTATTTTATTTTCTCAAGGTTGCAAACCCAAAGCAGATAAATCAAAAAATATCTAGAATGGAAAAAAATTTCACTCACTTGAAGTATATATATAGTTCATATATGACTAAACAATGACAGAGTCTACTTTGTCCTTGCCCATCCAGTCATAAATGCAAGTCTGAGTTATGCTAACCAATCTTTTGCATGTGCTTGCAAATTCTGGCCAAAGGATTCAGTTTTTCAGGGTGGGTAGAGCAGGAGGCACAGGGGAGTGAAAATAATGATCATCGCTTAATTATTTCAAAATATGGATTTGAAAAAAGCATTTCTAGTGGCAAAATAGGACTCTGTGTTAAGATTATACTACTACTATCTATTGGTGTTTTATACCTAATAAAGTCCTTTCACAGGAATGAGACAGGGTAGTTACTGGGTGGTCTCATGTCCCACGACTAATAACTAACCAGCAGTATTTGAACCAATCTCTTTTAAGGCAATGTCTTTTTTAGTATACTGTTATAAATCACACTAAGACAGTGGTTAACAGCATGGACTCCAGAGCTAGACTGTGTGGGTTCAAATCTTAACTCTGCCACTTTTAACTGTATGATACTTTTTCTTTTTTTTTTTTTCCTTCTTATCTCTTTTGGTTTCTATTAAAGTCTATTTTATCAGAGATGATAATTGCAACTACTGCTTTTTTTTTTTTAGAAAAAGAGAAAGAGAAAGAAGGAAGAAAAAAAAGAATGAAATAAAGAGAAAAAGAAGAAGAAAAAAAAGGGAGAGAGAACAGGAATCTTGCTCTATTGCCCAGGCTAGAATGCAGTCTACAAATGGATATTAAAAGCTTTTTTATACTAATAATTGTGTTATACAATGGAGACAGGAGAGGAATAAGGGAGGAAAATAACAAACAAACAGCCAACCAATATTTCATTTAAACCTATGAAATGCTATGCAATTGTTAGGGAGTGATTTACTCCCAACCATGTGGTCACTTTTAGAATAAATGTGATGTGTTACTGAAAAAAAAATGTATGTTTTGTGGATTTGGAGTAGAGAGTTCTGTAAATGTTTATTAAGTTTACTTGTTTGAGGTTTAAGTTTGAGTCCCGGGTATCCTTCTTAACCTTCTGTCTCATTAATTTATCCAATATTGACAATGTAATGTTAAAGTCTCCCACTATTATTGTGTGGGAGTCCAAGTCTCTTTGTAAGTCACCAAGAAGTTGCCCTATGTATCTGGGTGCTCCTATATTGGGTGCGCATAGACTTAGGGTCGTTAGCTCTTCCCGTTACATTGATCCCTCTACCATTATACAATGTCCTTCTTATCTCTTTCGGTTTCTATTACTTTAAAGTCTATTTTATCAGAGATGAGAATTGCAACTACTGCTTTTTTTTTTTTTTTTTCCCCTCTCCATTTGGTTGGCAAATCTCCCTCCATCCCTTTGTTTTGAGTCTCTGTATATCCTTGCATGTAAGATGGATCTGGATGCAGCTTACTGATGGGTCCTTTGAAGTGGCTGATACTGGTTGTTCCCCCTCTATACATAGTGCCTCCTTCAGAAGCTCTTGTAAAGCAGGCCTGGTGGTAATGAAATCTCTGAGTACTTGCTTGTTTGCAAAAAATTTTATTTTTCCTTCACTTATGAAACTTAGTTTGGCTGGATATGAAATTCTGGGTTGAAAGTTCTTTTCTTTAAGGATGTGAATACTGGCCCCCACTCTCTTCTGGCTTGTAGGGTTTCTGCTGAGAGATCAGCTGTGAGTCTGATAGGCTTCCCCTTGTGGGTAACCTGACCTTTCTCTCTGGCCGCCTGTAGTATTTTCTCCTTCGTTTCAACCCTGATGAATCTAATGATTATGTGCCTTGGGGTTGCTCTTTTGAGGAATATCTTTGTGGTGTTCTCTGTATTACCTGGAGTTGGGTATTGTCTTGCCTTGCTAGGTTAGGAAAGTTTTCCTGGATAATATCCTGAAAAATATTTTCCAGCTTGGATTCATTCTCTTCGTCACATTCAGGTACACCTACCAAACGTAGATTAGGTCTTTTCAAATAGTCCTATATTTCTTGGAGACTTTGCTCATTCCTTTTTACCCTTTTTTCTCTAATCTTGTCTTCTCGTTTTATTTCATTAAGTTGGTCTTCCACCTCTGAAATCCTTTCTTCTGCTTGATCAATTCGACTGTTAAAACTTGTGCATACTTCTCGAAGTTCTCGTATTGTGTTTTTCAGCTCCATTAATTCACTTATATTCCTCTTTAAATTGTCCATTCTCATGAACATTTCGTGAAACCTTTTTTTCAAGGTTCTTAGTTTCCTTGCATTGGGCTAGAACATGTTCTTTTAGCTCACAGAAGTTTCTCATTATCCACCTTCTGAAGCCTGATTCTGTTGATTCCTCACATTCATTTTCTATCAGGCCTTGTTCAATTGGTGATGAGGCACTGCAATCCTCTGTAGGAGGAGAGGCATTCTGATTTCGGGTGTTTTCAGCCTTTCTGCGCTGGTTTCTTCCCATCTTCGTGGATTTATCCACCTGTCGTCTGTGTAATTGCTGACCTTCAGACTAGGTCTCTGAGTGGACGTCCAGCTTGCTGGTGATAAAGTTTCCTCTATTTCTTAATTTTCCTTCGGTGGATGCCCCTCCCCCACAGAGCTGGACCTTCCCGGGTTCAGCTGCACTTGCTGTGAAACTCTCAATCTTCAGCAGTTCCAACCGCTGTTTTTATTTATTTATTTTTTTGTGGAGGGGGGTACCAGCCTTCCCCTGCGGCGACCCACTACGCCGGCTGAAACAGCAGCGTTAAGATTCGTGGCGCTTTTCTGCCCGGGAATCTCCCGGTCTGGTTCCCCACTTCAGTCCACTTTTTAATCAGCTGAATGGGAGACTATGCTTTCCCGGAGCTCCAAACGCCAACCAAAAGGGCACTCGGTCCCGTATACTCCAGACTGAGAACCGCCGCGTCGGGGGCGCCTGCAAAACGGCCGCGTCCTCCAAAAGGGTCGCGCTGGCGAC
Source organism: Ateles fusciceps (assembly GCA_036589455.1). Classification (NCBI taxonomy): domain Eukaryota; kingdom Metazoa; phylum Chordata; class Mammalia; order Primates; family Atelidae; genus Ateles; species Ateles fusciceps. Next base: position 4,724,794 of record JAZHEH010002789.1, on the reverse strand, counting down.
CCGTGGGGCTCCTCCGCCAAGAATCTCTTGGTCCGTGGGCTATGAAAATTCGTCTGAAAATGTGGCGTCCACTCACTTTCTGCGCTTTCAGTGGGAGCTACAATCCTAGCTGCTGCTAATCGGCCATCTTGTATGATACTGAACAAGTTACCTAAGTGATCTGTGCCTTAGTTTCCCTCTATGTAAAAGAAAGTTAGTAATCATACTATAGAGAGTTCGTTTGGTAATAAAATAAGCAAATATAAGTAAAGCACTTAAAATTATACACGTGCTTTCTAATGCTATTATGATTGTACAATAACAGAAATCTGTTAGCCTTCCAAACATTCTTCTGAAGGGAGTCTTTATTATTCATATGAATGAGGAGCGCTTATTCTTTTCACCAAAAATCTTCAGGAACAAGGGAAATAACTTATCTCAGGAGTCAGCAATGAAAACCATTCCTCAACACACCTCTTGACTAATGATAATAATGATATCAATGCCTTTTATACAACTTTCTCAAAGTTTACAACTTTTCAGTATTTTTCACACATTTTACCCTCACAACCACTCAGTGAGATGGATGGATAGATGGCTGGGTGTACAAATGGAGGATGAAAGATATATAAAACCTTAGATTCAGATGACTTCATTAGGGTTAAGTAGCTCTTACAGAGCCTAATACATGCTTTCAGAACTAAACCCCAATCTCCCACAGTCTGCAAAACATAGAGTTTTTCTCTAGAGTTCACTTATCCTGAGATACATATAAAATCGAAGAAGCATAAATAAGTGCCCTACAAACTCTCTGTCCACAACTGGTTTGACGGAAATTCTGATCCTATTAGGGGCTGGATGAATGGCTAAGTGGGTTTTAAAAAACTGAAGGTAATCAACACTCAAAGGAAGGTCAGGAAGCTAAGGTCTGTGTTACCCTGACCTCTGGTAGGGTTGTGGACTGTTAAAGACACCCACAGAAAACTACAGCCTCTACTCCACTGGTTGAATTGCTAAAGAACAGAGAATAAATGACTAAGCCTGGGGAATACCAAGGCACTTTGCCATTTTCCTGCATATTTAAAATGCATTTCTAATTTGCAAGGGTTTGTTTGACTGCCAGTCCCAAGAAAAAGGTCTCCTCAGATAAATGAGTTTAGGAAATGTAACATATCCTTTTGTTGGTTGGGGTTGGGGGAGTAGGGGCTAGTGGCTCATGCCTGTAATCCTAGCTCTTTGGGAAGCAGAGATGGGAGGATCACTTGAGGGTAGGAATTTGAGACTAGCCTGGGCAACATGGCGAGACCCCACCAGCACAAAAAATAAGAAAAATTAGCCAGACATGGTGGCACATACCTGTAGTCTCAGTTACTTGGAAGAATCACTTGAGCTCAGGAGTCTGAGGTTACAGTGAGCTATGATCATGCCACTGCATTCTAGACTGGGCAACAGAGCAAGACTCTATCTCTAACAACAAAAGAAGTTTCTAAAAAGTTTTGAATAAAAGACTGGGTTAATATTTTTTTAACACAGGCTTTCTCAAACTCATTAGACCTTTGTAACTTTTAAAGCACAAAAGTTACTAACATTCCATACAATAAATGGTTTTGGGATACCCTTGGGAACAGTGGTTTAGACATATTTCCACACTTTGTTTTGTTTTGCTTTTCTTCCCCCTTTTTCTTGGGGTGAATGGTTCACTTGAACAATACCATTGTGGCACTTAGCTTGCTGTCTGCTTAGATTTATAATCAAGGTTCTCCACAGGTCTGAGGAGGCCATAGAATCATGCAGGAAAGCTATACAAAGTCATAGCCAGAATTGCAGGAAAATAAAACTTTACATAAAAATATGAAGATGCTTCATTTTATAAGATTGTATCAACAGGAAGATTTATTCTGCTGAAAAGAAAGTCTGTGAATTGTCATACAGGCTTTTACTTGATGAGGAGATGGGGTTAATCCCACAGAGGGCAAAACAAAGGCATAAATATTAGAAGGTGGATTCATACGGCCTCATGAAGTGACCTAAAGGAAGAGCTACAACAAGCATATTCTAATATACCCTAGATTTATGGGATTGTAACTCAATCAATGAAACCATACCAAGAAGACTTTCCAAAAGCACAGGGAAGTTCAATGAATTCATGACAGTTAAATGAATTGTCTCTTGCCCTGAAATAAATTTTCATATGAAAAAGAGAAATTGTGCACAGTTTGCTGTAGAGGGTATTTGAAAGAAAAACAGAAAAGAACATAAGAGGAAAGAGGAAAAAATTCTTAAAATGTAATATATATGGTTTGCCAACCTCCTTCAGCCTCCCCCACCACAATTTTGTCCCAAAATGTTACAACAAACACCATTTCTAAGCAACGCTGGGTATAGCTAAGAACGAGGACACTTTGAGTGTTAAAAATGAAGCAAAATATCATTCTTCCTGGGCCCAGCTCCAAACTCTACACCACAGATGGGCAGAAGGAGACAAATTAACAATCCTGTGCTTACTTTAATTCATGCCCTCACAATCCATCTAACTTTTTTTTTGCTCATTTTTGTTTTTCTAATTGTTTTTCTTTTTTAATTAGAAATACAAAATACATGGGCACAAAGGCAGTGAGGAAGGGGTAAAGGACACTCATGTGTTGGTCAACATCAGGCAATACAGTCATTGGTTGAGAACTAGGTCTCTAATCAGATGATGATAGGACAAATTCAAGAAGTAGAAAAATGGGGTCAAGCCGTCTCTCAAAAGAAAATCTGACTAATGATAATCTGGGAGAGTTGGCCTAAATAAGGCATATCTCAACTTTTTACTATCACTGATATCTATAGACATGATAATATTTATTCAAGTTTTTATTTGTCACCAGAATGTTATAAATATATACGGATATACAAACTACAAATCAATAACATCTTTATAAATACCTTAAGGACCATTATTTAGCAATTATGTGGGCCTCTTCATGTGCCAACACAATACAATTTTCAACATGCCAATAAACCCATTAAACATATTTATGGTGATAGTTATTAAGTTCAAGAGGTTTTATCCAGGAATTATAGTTCAATAAGAAAAATAACCTTGTAACGAATCAGAAAATATACCTTTTCTAGTCAAGAAATGAATATACCCTGATCTTATAAACATACCCAGCACCTACAGGCAAGTCGGAATCCATAAGGCAAATTTAAGTAGTAACACATCACCTGCACTTACTAGATGTCATCTTAGCAACAGCACCCATTTCTCTAAGTCATTGTTTCCTCATCTGTGAAACAAGGTTTATTTTCCTACACTGTATGTAAAAAAATGCTTATAAAGATAAGTGATAAATAAGCATGTTCCAAAAAAAGCAGTCATACCATTTATTGAGAATCAAATTTCTTAGAGGTTCTAGAAAAACAAATTCTGGAATACACGTATTCCAGAATTCACACATGTACTAATGCATGTATTCCAGAGTCCAAGTCCACATATTCTGAAAGAACTGTCTTCCTCTTTCACAAATACATCTATTTCAAACTATACAAGATGTTTGATGAACCTCTGTGACATACTGACTCCCAGAATAGACTGGTTAATAACTTTGCTTCTTTTCTAAACTCAGATTAAAATGTAAATTCTTAAATAAAGTAGACTCTGAAAGTTGCAAGAAAGCTACAGACCCTGAAAATACTGGAGATCAGTTAAGATTTGATAAATTTCATTATCTCTAGATCCTACATAGAAAAACAATAAATAAATAAATAAAGTTTCAATACTAAAAATGTGTTCTCATCCTGCACAAACAAGTTAGAACTGTGGGACCAGCCAGGCACAGTGGGACGTGCCTGTAGTCCTGGCTACTGAGGAAGCTGAAGCAGCAGGATCACTTGAGGCCAGCACAGTTCGAGGCTGCAGTATACTGTGATTGCATTTGTGAACAGCCACTACACTCCAGCATGGGCCATACAGCAAGACCTCATAGCTTAAGAAAAACAAACACAAAACTGTGGGACCATATAATGGTTACAAGAAGCTCAAATTCTAGGGAACACTAGTTTAAACAATATTGTCTTTGGAATTTCTTTATCATGTAGCAGGTAAAAGAGAGGACTATGAAGTCAAATGTCCAGGTTTGAAACACAACTATCTGCCACTTACAACACAAATTGAGGCAATACTGCTAACTTTTCTGAGTCTTGTTTACCTCATCTGTAAAATGGAAAGAATAGAACCTATCTTCTAGGGGTACTGGGAAGAACAAATGAAATAAAATATATAAAACAGATGCAGCACAGAACTTAGAAATAATTATAACCATCAAGTCAGCGCCACCCTGCATGAGTAGCAAATCACATCCCACACCATGGCACTGCAATTTTCCAGTAACAGTCCGCATTGCTTGGGGCCCAGTACTGACATTTTTTGCTCTAATCTTTGTTTATAGAAGGAGTAAATAATCCAAACAAAGAACATTCCAGTATGCAGTACTGATGGTTACACGATAAGGCAGGGCCAGGCACCAACACTAGGACTGGCTATCTACGAAGGTGAAAACACATAACTTTGATAATGAAGCTGTCTTCTGATTTATGGAAGCTACCTTGTCTTAACTCTTGGGATTCAGAGCCAACCAAGATCTAGAGAAAACTGTGCCTGGAAGGAGAAAGCAGAATATGCAGCCAGGATTTAAAAAGAGAAGATTTTAAGCTTGAAACACTAAAGCTGTTCTAAAAGAAAGTAGTGCTTTAAGTTTACAGATAAAAGTTTTTTAAAGAGAATCAGAAAGATTCTAAGGCCTTAGCAGTAATAGTACATTAAAGACCAAAAAAAAAAAATCATATGTGGTTCCCTCACCTAACTTCATCTCTTAATCACAGTGCTAAGAACTTCTATCAGGTAATTTGAATTTCATTTTAGCATTCATAATAATATTAACACCCTAAGCAGAAAAGTCAGTTTCTTAAGCTGTGAGGCCACAGTTTCATTTTAGCACATTTGTAGGATAGTCACAGGTACACAAAGTCTCACTAACTACATTTACAATCTCCTTCAAAAATTCTGGAGTACAGCAACCAGAAACACTTCCTCAAATAAACAGCAGAATTGTAGCTTTCTGGTAGCTCTTTTCACTTTTAGTCCAAAGACTTAGTAAGAAGTGGACTCTGAAAAGTCAGTTGATGAAACTGGCACAGACACTGGGCCATGAAAGCTTTTAAAAATCTATTGCAAACTTTTCCCATTAAAACTTGGATGGAAACTGTAAAAAAGTTTTTACCTTTTTAATGGTCAAGTGTAGGTTAAAAAAAAAAAAAATACCGAGTTTTACAAACTTTTTACAGGCATAACAAGTTTTTAGAAAAGTCACAAAAATACTTATGTGAGAGTAGATGGAGGCCACCCACTCAGTTCTGGATGGGACCTCAAAAGACCTTCAGGAAGACAACCATTATTTGTCAAGGAAAGTCCTGGATATAACTAGCTTCTTTGCTGTAACTCTTCTTAATCCCATGCTTAAGCGAAATTATCTGCTGTTTCCTAAACAGGTCTCATGATTTTCTGCCCTGTGTCAACTGGCAAGGTGAAATTCTATCTATTCTTACTGGCTCAGATAAAGTACACTTCCCTCTCTCTCTTTTTTCTTTTTTTTTTTTTTTGAGACGGAGTCTCACCCTGTCGCCCAGGCTGCAGTGCAATGGCGCGATCTTGGCTTACGGCAACTTCCATCTCTCGGGTTCAAATGATTCTCCTGCCTCAGCCTCCCAAGTAGCTGGGATTATAGGCACCCACCTGCACACCCCACTAATTTTTGTATTTTTAGTAGAGACGGGATTTCACCATGTTGGCCATGCTGGGTTTTTATGTTTTGTTTTTTAGTTTTGTTCTTGTCACCCAGGCAGGAGTGCAACACTGCGATCTCAGCTCACTGCATCCTCCATCTCCTGGGTTCAAGCAATTCTCCTGCCTCAGCCTCCCAAGTAGCTGGGATTATAGGTGCACGCCACCACACCCAGCTAATTTAGGTTTTACCTTGTTGGCCAGGCTGGTCTTGAACTCCTGACCTCAGTGATCTGCCAGCTTCAGCCTCCCAAAGTACTGGGGATTATAGGCAGGAGCCACTACGCCTCACCTACACTTCTCTGTAAAGCCCTCCTGACCTTCCGGAATGAAGGAACCTTTCCTACTTTCAAGAACTTCTAAAGCACTTTATATCCAGATGTCTTATATTGTACATACTATTTTCTATCAAACAGTATAATTATTTATAGAGAAATCTCATCTTTCTCCCTTGTCTATAAGCCTCTTGAGGGCAGGTATCTATTTCCTTCTTTTTTTTTTCTTTTTTGAGACAGAGTCTCGTTCTGTCACCCACACTGGAGTGTGGAGGGCAATGGCTTGATTTTTGCTCAACCTCTGCCTCCTGGGTTCAAGCAATTCTCCTGCCTCAACCTCCCAAGTAGCTGAGACTACAGGCACATGCCACCATGCCCGGCTAACTTTTTGTATTTTTATTTTTATTTTATTCTATTTTTTTGAGATGAAGCCTCACTCTGTTGCCCAAGCTGGAGTGCAGTGGTGTGATCTCTGCTCACTGCAACCTCCACCTCCTGGGTTCAAGTGACTCTCCTGCCTCAGCCTCCTGAGTAGTTGGGATTACAGGTATGTGCCACCATGCCCAACTAATTTTTGTATTTTCAGTAGAGACGGGGTTTCAATGTGTTGACCAGGCTGGTCTTGAACTCCTGACCTCGTGTCTGCCAGCCTCGGCCTTCCAAAGTGCTGAGAGTACAGGATTGAGCCACCGCATCTGGCCTGTATTTTTAGTAGAAACAGCGTTTCACCATGTTGGCCAGGCTGGTCTTCAACTCCCTACCTCCCCAGGTGATCTGCCTGCTGCAGCTGCCCAGAGTGCTGGGATTACAGGTGTCGGCCACCGTGCCCAGCCTATTTCCTTCTTTAAGCTTCCTATTCAACAACTTGCTCATACAGTAGGTCCACAATAAACACTTAGTAATGAATAAATGAACCTTAATTACACATAGCATTAGTGCAAACCTAAAAATAATTGAGAATATTCTCCTGCTTGCTTAAAGCAGCCAAACTATTGAGAGCTTTCCAAAGCAGAGTTATATTATACTTATGCAACATTACACAACAATAGTTCATTATTACAACAGTTCACTACCAATGAGAATGCAAATTACAGAAAATTTTAGTCATTGAGTATTGATGACCTATCAAGCATTTTACTAGGCACAGAGTATATGAAGATAAGCAAGAAATAGTTTCTCTGCCACTAAGGAATTTGAAGTATAGTGAGAGATATAAAACAGGTAACAGCAGCATATAAAGTTTAAGTACTACAACAAAGGTCTGCATTGCTTCTTTGTCCATAATTCAATGTATTAACAAATTTTAAGATGCTGCTATAAAGCCTAAAAGGAAACTTACTTACTCTGCTCAATAGATCCTCAGGACATCTTGGACTTGATTATTACGGACATTTCCAAGACATCAGTCAGCTCTTAAACAGGTTTTAGTATGTAGAATTTTTGCCACATACTTAGGTAGACTGTATCACCAACATCTTACAGTAATAATACAAAGCAACAAAAGAGACATAGTCCTCCAACCTCTATTAATGCTCAGTAAAAAACAACACAATTCTTGATTCTCTCACTACGAGATGTTCAAACCACTATCCATTCTGTTTTATTTCTGCTGTGTATATGTTGGCTTGAACATCTGAAGAAAATTCTTCTAATTTCTTCACACCTGAATTTACTTAACACATTATTGCCAGAATAATTCTTTGGTCATGCAATTTTCATCCTATTGTTCCACACAGGTCAAAATTCTTACTGGTTCTTGGCTCTTTATGCTCAGGGGCCCAAATCCACACTTTCATACATTATGTAATCCCCCGCTAAACAAAGTAATTTTTCAACTATCTGCTTTTCTTCTATCCAGGATATTCTGCCTTCTGCCCACAAAGCAGTCTCCTTCTCTGCTCTGTATATGTTTTACACATCTTTTTTTTTTTTCTAAAGAGACACAGTCTTGCTCTGTCATACAGGCTGGATTGCAGTGGTGCAATCAGCTCACTGTAACCTCAAACTTCTGAGCCCAAGCAATCCTCCTGCCTTAGCCTCCCAAACAGCTGGGACTACAAGTGCATGCCATCACACCTGGCTGTTTTTTTATTATTTTATTTTTAGTAAAGACAGAGTCTTACTATGTTGCCAACGCTGGTCTCAAACTCTTGGCCTCAAACTCCTGGCCTCAGCCTGCCAAAGCACTGAGATTACAAATGTAAGCCACCATGCTTGGTCCATGTTTCACACATCTTAAACTCACCCCAAATGCCCACTTCATCTTCAGCACCTTTGATATCTAAGCACAAGTCTCATGCCCTCAAGGAAGCTGTCATTTAAAGAAAGCCACCTGGCTCTGGTATCTTCTCTTACAGGTCACCTAGACACTTAAGTCCTCAAATTCTAACATATGCATTTCTACTTATTGGCATAAAAATGTTGGTAAATGTACTAGAATCATTTCATGCAAGGAAGCCGTTGTCTACAGTTCTTGAGGACAGGAAACACATATATGTCTGTAACTGTCAGGAGTAAGGGCCTTGCACATGTAAGTTACTCGGTCAATTCCACTAATAACATTGGTATCAGACATACTCGGAATCCATACCATGTCACAACGTTTTCTAAAACAGTATTAAGAAACAGCTGACTCCTCTGTGCTTATCCATCCCAGTTACAGAAAACCAGGATGATAGCAAAAGGAACAGTTTAAACTGAGAGTAAGTCAAAGTTACTAACCTGGGTAAAAGTAATTCTGTAGGCTTCAAAGATCGTTTCAGTTCCATACCAATGTACAAGGTTCCAAAACCTGTCAAATTTCTATTCAGCAGAGCAGGAAAATTGTTATCTGGCCAAAGAAAGCAGTATTACTAGCTATTTTAAAAGAATCTCCAAAGCTCCAAGTTATAAAGTCATTTAACTACTAAAGAAGAAATATGTAAAGGTCGTTTGTACAATTCTAAGAAACAGAGGTCACCTGGATGAACTTTCAACCTGTAATGGTTAGCTGACATGATTCTTCTGTCCAGATTTTGGGTTCTAACATTAAGGTAAGTTTGAGTGCAAGTATTTTTGAATATTCTAGGCTGTTTCCGGGTCTTACATGGGTTAGACAATTTTTTTCTTCTGGTGTCTAACAAATGGCTAAAAAGACCTGTTTGTACCTCAGATGTTGGAGAAGCTGTTCAGGAACAATTCATCCCTGCAAGTCTCTGAGTCACAACACACTGCCACGGTCAGGGAGACCTCTGTTAATCAAGGAAGCGCTAGCCACATATTCACTCAAGCTGTCTTAGAGAAGCTGGCCTCAGCGCCCACTGTTCTTTTTCCACAGATCATCCATCATCTTTATAAAAGAGAAAATGTCCAACTTCCTCACTGGGTGGAGAGCCTCCTGCTAGGCCTGCCTCCTGCTAGGCCTGCATCCTGGTTTCCTTTCTGCCTAGTTGGTGATTTTCCTAGAGGCGCACAATAGCTATCGAAAGGAAAGTATCCTACTTGGTCATGAAAAGAAAGTGAGGAGATCCACTTATCACCCCTGTGTAATACAACTAAGATATAAAAAGGGAGGAAGCACAGAGGCATCTGACCTCCTTTCGGGTACTCTTTCTTCTTTCACTTACTCTTACATTTGGTGTATCATCCACCCAATCAGGGAAATTCACTGAGTCCCGACATAGCTATATGCTGTATATATTTGCACCAGCTTTTCAAATACAAGATCTAAAACTTGGTTAATTTCTTTTTCATAGGTCAGAAATCAATAGATAAGCCTTTACACAGTTTTGAAATCATTTCCTCTGCTCAAACTATGGCACATTACAGGATAGGGAAGGTGTAGAGAAAATTCCAGGGGAATAAATTGACCTACAAATGTTATCAAATTTTATCAATGAGTGATGGATGAAATTCTCAGGTGAGTCACTGCTGGGGTGGTATTTGGTGCTAAAGTGAGGGAACTGAAAATTTCACTGAGCTAGCTGGCTTCACTATCTTTAATCTGAGTAATGACTGTGAGATTTTACATGGGCAAAAAGTTGCAATTCCTTCCAGATGACCTCAATATGCAATTCTCATTGAAATACTTTTTCAGACCTATGGGTTATACTTAAAAGCTGTCAGGAAACACACATTTGTTCCACAAAAGGCAGAGAGAAGAATAGGCAAAATTTGGAGCTAATTTGGGAACGAATTTTTATATTAAACAAAAGCCACTTAGCTTTTCTTTAATATAAAAGCTTTCTCAGAAAAGCTAATGGAGATCACTACATTTACTTTTTCCTTTTTTTCTTTAAGAAACAGAGTCTTGTTCTGTCACCCAGGCTGAAGCGCAGTTGTGCAATCATACCTCACTACAGCCTCAAACTCCTGGGCTCACGGGATCCTTCCATCTCAGCCTCCTAAGTAGGTGGGACTACAGGTGCCTGACACAATGCCTGGCTGGTTTTAAAATCTTTTGTAGAGAACGGGTCTTGCTATGTTGCCCAGGCCAGTGTTGAACTCCTGGACTCAAGGGATCATCCTGCTTCATTTTTCCAATGCACTGGGATCACAGGCATGAGCCACCATGGCTGGCAATAAATTTACTTTTTTTTTTTTTTGGCAGGGTCTTGCTTTGTCACCCAGGCTAGAGTGCAATGGCTCAAACACAGCTCATTGCAGTCTCAACCACCCAGGATTAAGTGATCCTCCTACCTCAGTCTCCCAAGTAGCTGGGACCACAGCCGCAAGCCACCATGCCTGGCTCATTTTTATATTTTTTGTAGAGATGGGGTTTCGCCATGTTGCCCAGGCAGGTCTTGAACTCCTGAGCTCAAGTGATCCATGGGCCTCAGCCTCCCAAGGTGCTGAGATTACAGGCATAAGCCACACTGCACCTGGCTAATGAATATACTCTAAACCTAACTCCAGGGGCAGAAGAATCAAGAACTTTTGCTGATAAAGTAAGCAAAGGTATGTTTCCCTGTATTATGCAAGTAATACTATTTCACCAAACAAGCACAAGGCTATCACACTAAAGCATCTATGTACTTGTGTGTCTACGCCAGCCAATAATACATTAAAACATTCATTTAAAATTCCATCAAAAGTGCTCTCCATAAAAATCTCATTATGATACTTATAATACTAATGCAAATATACACAATAGAATCAAAAATTTATGTGAAACCTATTTTTATTTGTTTGAATCAAGCGATTAATCTATTGATCTATTATATCTATTAATCTATTGTATACACACGTGAATACACACAAACATCTTATTACTTGAACAAAACTTCACAAGCATTACCCCCCTCAATATTAATAGTTTTTCTTTCCTTGAAGTGAGGAAATGAAATCCTTAAAAAGGTACTTGATCATCAAATTACTGATAAAATCTTCTATTCTCTCAAATAGAAGAACTGAGTACTTTTTAAAATCATGCTATTTCAGCATATGGTAAATAAAATTTTGAGTAATTTAAAACTCATGATGTTACTGAGGACACTAAAACATCATGAGTCATAATAATCCTCAAGCCAACAACTTGCAATCAAACTAATGAGAGCTTTTTTCTGCCTCCATCACATAACCTGTAAAATGGGATAATGCTGACACAGAGCAGTCCTGAAAACCAATAAAGCTAACACACACACACACACACACACACACAAACAGAACCTGAGCATGATGTAATTAAACAAACAACCAACCGAACTAAATTGTCGCATGATGACAAAGGCACATCCAATAAAACTACTTTGTTGTTTTACTTTATACATTTATTTGTGAGGTTAGTATGTGGATAAATGCATCTTTTATGTACACTATAAAACTGTGATGTTTCAAGGGGTTCCTATAAAAAACTATTAAGAATCTTTTTGATATAAAAGTATAATTTTTTATCAAATAAAACAATCATCTCAAACATCAATTAGTGTGTTTTCCTGGAGCAGGGTAGCACTGGCATAAAGCATAACTTTCTTCATAAAAAACAAACTTTTAAAAAATAATGAGATGTGCTGGGCACGGGCTCATGCCTGAAATCCCAGCACTTTGGGAGGTTGAGATAGGCAGATCACTTGAGGGCGGGATTTCGAGACCAACCTGGCCAACATAGTGAAACCTGTCTCTACCAAAAATAGAAATATTAGCTGGGCATGTGGGTGCATTCTTGTAATCCTAGCTACTGGGGAGGCTGAGACATGACATCACTTGAACCTGCAGAGGTTACAGTGACCTGAGATCACGCCACTACACTCCAGCCTGGGCGACAACTCGAGACTGTGTCAAACAAAATTATAAAAAAAGAAAAACATAATAATGAAATAAAGTATTTATGCAAATGGAAAGTATATATATATTTTTATTATTATTTCCCCCTCAAAATTTGAAAACCTTATTACAGTAAATAGCTTTTATGAAGACAGGGGTCTAAGACATGAGAAAAGGGTCTTAATAAATAAGAAATTTCTCTAGTACAATGAAACACAGAGGGGTATAGGACCAGGAATAAAGTTAGACTCTTCTTTGAAAGATGCTAGTTTTATTCAAGTCGTAGATGAGCCATAGTTGGGAAGGACTGTAGGCTGAAGACTGACACACAACTCAGAAGAGAGTAGGGCAGTCATGTGGCTGGGGATTAGAGCTATAGGTAAAATACTACAAATGATGAACTAGGGAGTTTCTTATGGGAACTTCCTATGGATAAGCAAATTCATGGGCTTCAAAATATTATGCTGTTATTCTACTCTACACTGGTGTTTACGCCCTATGAGATGAAATGTTAGCTTCTGTGAAGGTCCAAGGCTAGTTTCTTTTCAAGAATATTAGCAAGAATACTATTAGCCAGATAAGCAGGAATCACCTATACATGTGGACATCTCCTGGCACTTTCTTCTCTGAGATGGCAGGATATCACTGTTTTCCAGTGGAAATCTGAACCACCAAAGTCCTATTTCCACACCCTGGTCCAATCCTTCAGTGAAGCACCACCAGCCAGCAAGGCAGGTTCACCTGATTACTTGAGATACATCTGATTTCAAGGGATGAAATACCTCTGTTGTCTCCAGACCATGCAGGCTGAGAGTTACTAGGTTTCAAAGCAAATTTTCATGCTCCTTCTGTGCAAAGAACGAATGTACCATCTACCATTCAAAGAGGATAGCTGCCAACACACCCCTGACTGGTCCGAGTAGCTGAAAGTCCATTGGGAGGACAACAAAAGAAAGTGGGGCCTTCAGTATGCAGAGCAGGAAGATCAGAATGATCAGCAAAAGCCAGAATCTTTCATTATGTGTTTTTCACCCAAGCTTGAAATCTAATTGTTTAGATTTTTTTTAAAAAAGGGAGAGGGGGAATAAAATTCTGGTAATAAAGGAGAGGTTCTGAAAAGCAGCTCTGTATTAGCCATCTGTTACCTGTATCGTAAACTTTCTCTCCTCTCTTGTTTATCTTTTAGATGTTTAGAGCTCACATGCGAATTTCAGTTGTCCTCCCACCAACAGGTGAGCATGTTTGTTTCTTTTTGAATTGTAGTAATAACATTTTTCTTCTAAGGGATCTTAATTTATGTCATCACCAGGAACTGTTGTTAGCAAGGGATCCACATCTTGATGATGACAGAATTAAAAAAACAAAAAAAACTTTCACATGGAAAGAGAAATAGTTATCAATAAAACCACTTCTTTCTTCATTGCTAATGGCAATCACTGGATAAGCAAATCATCTTGATTTTAATAATTCCCAAATATTGAATTCAAAACCATTGCATTGATACTGATTCCAGATATATATTCTGATTTCTGAATTGGCAAACTACCTGGCAGTTACACTGACCCAGAAGAGAACAGAAGGCAGGAAGAGAACTCCCTTTCATGCACAGCTATCAGTATTGTTGGTTATTTACAGAATTCTTGTGTCAATAGGACCACTGAACAAGTGTTAATATTGCAAGTGGAAGCAATATCCAGAGGGAATTCAACACATTAGCTGCGTGGAGCAGAGCACGGAGATCCGAGAGGCAATCATGTCAGCTCCAAGAAGCCAATAGTCTGTGGCTGTCAGTGGTCTGAAATGGAGCTACTTCAAAGCTGACTGGGCTGTGACCTGAACACTGCATCCCTGCGCCTGGTGAGAAGAGGATCAATGACTGTGTTTGCTGGGCTCTAGTCATCCCCTTGGCTAATGAAAGCTGTGCTGAAAGGAATGCTATGGGGCCTCTGGGCAGCCTGAAGCCTGGCATTAGCAGAGTTTGTTATATAGCTTGGCTGGTGAGTGCACACAGCACCAAAGCCTCCCTCACCCTCACCCACCCCCCTTCTTCCCTGTTCTATCCCACCAACTCCCCCTCTGGCTGTCTGTTTAGTGTCACTCAGTTGGGATGGATCCCGTTAAAGATCTGACGCTTAGTGAGGACTCGGAGGTGTCTGGAACGCCTGTCTCTAATCATAAACACCACAGCTGGCAATGATGTGGTCAAAAAAAAAATCACCTTGATCCAGTACACATTCTCTTTGATGTCTCTGCAGCGAGTTCACTGCCCAGAGAAAAAGGTACGATTAAAAAAAAAATTTTTTTTAAACCTCTGAAAAAAAATCAAGCTTGACATTCTCAAATTATAACCATATGACTTTCAATTCCATGCTTAAAAAAAAGAAAAAATATATATATCTCATTGCATTTTGTTCTAAGAAATTCAGAAAAGAGGCATCTGACAATGATAACATGAAACAGGTTTGGAAGATAATGGCAGTTTGAGAGGAAAACACTTCCAAAAGGGAAAAAAAAAGTCAGACTGCCACTACCAAAAAAGGAAGAAGTCTTCTGCCAAAGATTGCAAACTGCAGTGACCTTAAGTAAGAGACTGTAGCTGATTCAAGGGAAAATGAAAACTTTTCAAAGACAACACTGCTTGAGCTGCGCCACTGTTTCTAAGTGCCTTATGCCCTCTTGCCTTTCGGGTGGCCTGGTAAACACACAGCCTAACTGTGCTTCCAGCCCCAGGCCGCAGGGTTCTAATGAATATTCAGCCACATTAACATGCATTTTCTTTGTGTTGTTCTTTTTTTTTTAATCCTACCAAGACAGGGCTGGTGTAGATAATGTCCTTGTGATGCCATGTCAGGTATCTGAACTGTGGGATGCATTTGCAAGTTAAATGCTAAGATGCCCCATTGATTATGGGGAAACTTTAAAAAATCAAATCTAACTACACTAACCTTCTAAAGAAAGAACTTTACAATGGATAACAGTTATGCAGTTCTCAAGATAACTCATGAGACCTGATATAAACTGAGATAAATATTATTCATGTATCATCAATGTCCAAATTACATTCACAGGTACCCAGAAACCCCCTGAATACAGGTTGAGAACTCAAAGATTCTTTATTTCTATCCCAAAGTGAGTTCTTTCTAGTACACACAGTCTAAATATACAAACAAGCACACAAAACAAACTCAGTTAAGTGTGTGCTTCTTTTTCTTTTTTAATCTTAAAATCCAAGGTCAGTTGAAAAATCTCTTAAGACTAATAGGAGACTAATTATTAAATTATAGTTTTATCTTAATAAAAAAGTGAAGAAATAAAAAGGTATTTTAATCCAGATAGATAGTTTTAAAATTTGTCATATGAAAAGCATCTCTTATTCCAAATGTAGTAAAATAATCAGGTGATTCTAATTCTAAATAAGGTAAATGTTAATTAGATGTTTCTAGTTTCTTTGATTCTGAGCAAAATCGCAAAAGGCTTTAAACTGGTCTGTGACACAACCAGTGTTTAAGAATCACTCTGTAAACGGCACTCAGGAATGTAGCAGCAACACATGCAGTAACAATATCCAGACGAAGCCAAAAAGTTTGGATACCGCTGTGTTGTTCTAAACTGACTGAGGTTTTGCAGACTAACAACATTCCCCAATAATGATGATGGTGTCTTTAGATTGAGATAAGATTCAAATTTATTGAGGGCTATTTACTGTGTGTATAAGGTTCTGTGTGTTAAGGAGTGAAGTAGCCAGTTGAAGGAGGGCAACTTGGCTGGGCTCACAGCTGAGAAACCTCAGCAGTTTGTATATCCCTATAAGGTAATTTCTTTCCTTTTTTAACATAGGCAAGGCAATTAAATGTTAGTCAATCTTAACAAAATGAAAGGCAAGGATACGCTACTATATACTGAAATGCTAACATTCACTGCAATATTTGCCTTACAGTATTAAGGCTGTTGTGGTATCTCGTGTTAAGTAAATAAAGCTCTACCAAATATTTTAGCCCAATTCTGATCATGAGTATGTGTTTTAAACAGCATTGCTTGCCACAGAGAAGGGGCAGTGGGAGGATAATTCTTATACATTGGAATTCACAGTGACAAATTAATTGCAAACACACACGCGCACACAAGTACACACAAACTTAAGTAAATGTACACACCCGACCTGGTGTCCTGTGATACAAAGGATCACGTTTACAATAGCATAAAGTTCATTAGTTTACTTCCTTCCTCCAAAGCTTAAAGGAGGCCCCCCCCCCCCAAAAAAATCATGTCATTCATTTCATTTTTGAAAGAAAATATGCCTGGGGTGTTTATATAAACACAGTAAATTGTAGGTTTGATGTAACCATATAAATTTTTATTTCTAAAGCGGGGTAACAAGTCATAGGGTCCTAAGTTGTCTAAGATGAATAATGTTCTAGATAGTTGCAGAATTCTCAGCCATACTTCAGATTTGTAAACCAATCCAAAATGGCACTTGGCACAAATATCTCATGCCAGGGCTTCTACCAAATGCTTTTAAAACTTACGGTCTGAGAGGAACACAAACTGGTTATTGGGCCCACCAGTGACATCTTGAGAGTGAAATCTGGAAAGGAGGGACAACAGATGTGTGTATACATTTTCTACTATACATACTTAAGTGTAGCTTGAATTTCTTATAAAAATATTCCAATGAAAACTAAATTTAAAAATATGGCTGAATGTGGTTGCTCACACATGTAATCCTAGTACTCTGGGAGGCCGAAGGGGGAGGATCACTTAGCCCAGGAGTTCAAGACCAGCCTGAACAACATAGGAAGACCCTGCCTCTACTAAATATAAAACATAAAAAATCAGCTGGTCACGGTGGTGTGCACCTGTGGTCCCACCTACTCAGGGGGCTGAGGTGGAAGGATTGCCTAAGCCCAGGAGGTCAAAGCTGCAGTGAGCACGCCACTGGACTACAGCCTGTGTAACAGAGCGAAACCATGTCTCTAAAAATCACAGCAATAAAATAAAATAGAAAACATGCCTTTTAGGTATAACGGGCAAATGCCCCCACCTTACTCGTATTCATCATATTCTACTAAAATCTCTGTTACATGAAATTTTGGATGTAAAGGTGCAAAAGTCATATTTTAATAAAACTAGAAAACAAATGCCTTTATCATATAGTTTGGTGGGTCTAACAAACAAACAAAAACCAAACGTGTTACCAGCATGTCTTTATGCTGAGAAGAGAAGGTATGCTTGCCAGAACTGTCAGATTAACTTTAAGAAAGAGACAGAAGCAAGCACTGTGCTTTAATTTCTTTTAAATAGGGATGAATGCTTCCTTTACTAGCCCTACCTTCTCAACTGTCACTAAAATGTAACAGGGAGTAGTGTCTAGGGACTGTGTCTCTCTCGGAGGTGTGACCTTCATTTGCATAATAAATCCCAGTGCAGTCCATGAGCAATAGAGGGGAGGAATAGGTATGAGGGGGTGATTCTTCCAGAGAAGTTTTGTCTAGAGCTGGAAAGAGGTATAGACCTAGTTGAAGGGCTCAAGAGCCAGAGACAAGGATTCTGAAAATTCTAATGTAAAAGTCAAAAAGATAGGAATCGGAGCCTTTGTCTCAAATCATCCTTAGCAGATTTAGGAGATAACCTCTTAGGATGTAGAGATTCAAAGAAGAGAAGGCTGTGTTCCTCTGGACAGGTACAGACAACCCTTACTTCTGGGAGAGTTTCTCGTTTTGCAGTGGCTAATGACCCTAACGGCCGTGGCTGGACTCCAAAGGCAGCACACTCTTAGTTAGACCTCGGGCTGCTGCTAAGTGAAACATAAGGTTAGATGGAAAGACTGTCCAAGGCGGCCATGCTGTTAGCAGACGATGACAACAAAAATGGCGACTACTTGCGGAGTTCTCATTAGCTACTAGGCACTTAACTACCATTTTCTCCACTTTTTCTGCAATCCTGTAAGGTAGACATTATCATTTCTATTTTACAGAAGAGAAAAGTGAGGTTCATTGAGGTTAAGTAATTTGCTTAAGTCATAAAACTGGCAAAAGAAAGAATTAGACTTTGACACATAATATCAAAGACTGTGTTTGGCCTCCTTCCAGGCAGAACTAAAGGAGCTGTATCCCAGTGGAGAACAGATGATCATACCCACGAGACAGTCAACAGACATCACTGGCAGGGACCCGTGCCGTAAGTTCCTGGGACCAAACATGGCAAGAATCCAATGACCAAATCTAATTATCTTTAAGAATCCTTCTTGAGAAAGTCTAACGGGCAGATACCAACACATATTGGCTACCATAATCTTCTGCAGGATGATGTCTGACTTCTGCAGGATGATGTCTGCTCCCTTTTCCTCCAGCTAAATGCATACGCACAGTAGCTCCAGGAAGCCTATGGGGAAACATTTCCCATGCTTCTTGATGGGACTCTCAGGCAAGGGTAAAACAATCATCTCACACTACGGAACACCAACCTGACATTTGGGCTCTTCCAGAATGAAGCATTCTTGTCATAAGGATCACAGAAAAGGAAACATCAAAGGTCAGTGCTTCATTACATGAGTGATTTTGAGGGCAAGGGAGAGAAGCAAGGGAGAAAATCTTGAACAAGAAAGAAGCCAGATTCAAAAAGAAAAGAAGAAATGGTTAAGTACAAAATTGAGAAGGAAAGGAACGGATGTAAAATCAGTCTGAATGAAGAGCAAGAGAGTCCTGTTCCTCTGGAATACTGCAAGTAGTTGCATGCACAGACATTTTTCACTATCCGAATCTGTCTTCTTCCTGTGTTTAGACAATGATAGCATAGATAGCAAAAGGTTGAGAGCAAGAGATAGGACATTCTCTGAACAGCACATTAAGAGAGTGTAGACCAAGGGAGACTCCTTCATCCCAACAGCCCAATCTAAGTAATTTATCTGAATCTATTTCATTCCTGAGAACAGAGAGCTCAAGTTCACACAGTGAGGAGCAACTGTACTTTGTGATTCTACATTCCACTGTACCTGCATAAGCTACGGGCATACATGCTGTGTTACTATAGGTTTCTTATATCAGGCCACTTGAATGACTTTATTTAAATAAAAATCCTATCTTCAGTATGGCACAAGCATGGGTTAAAAAAAATAGCAAAGAAAAACAGAAGTCCAAGGCAATTTTGGAGAATTTCCTACAGGAATGACTGATTTGGGTCTTTCTCCAGGCATACCAATATTAGTATTTTACTCCAGCCTCTATTTAATTTACATGGGTTTACTTCAATCCCAAGGGAGCTGTGGGGCCATCCCCATACCACGGAGCAAGGCATAAGAGGAAATAAATCAGACAGGATGATCACTAAAAAAAGTGATAAAGAGACAGAGTTTAGGTTTCTTGAAGATAAAGAAATGGCTAGGTTGCCCTGGGAGTTTTCTAGAAGACTCAACATATGACAGATACGGTCAATATATTTGGGAGAGACCAGGAAAGGTCTGCCAGAAACTGCTTTCAAAATAAAGGGACAAAAAAGAAGGGACCCCACCTGGTGTCCTCCAAATCTCTCCACAACCCAACCAAAATCTTCCATCAAATTTCCACCAGAAATAAAAGGTCTAAGTGGGAATGGGGACAATGTTGCTGATTTTGTAATGTGAGCAGCAATGTCATGACACTTCAGTGCTTTATGAAACAATGTGTTAACATGGCAGTACGTCATTTACTTGCCATAAATAGGTAAAATGTGAATGGTTTACATCATTAGAGAAGAAAATATAATTTGTGCACATATACATATTTCTTACATTATGAAAAGGGTAATGTACTATTCTGAGGGAGGGAATGAGAATTAAAGACTCACCAATAATCTTTTTATGTGTGTGCCTTTATGGTTTTTTTACATGTATTTTACGTTTTCCTTCCAGAGATTCTTTGTAACATGAGATTCCTTAAAAGTGCTACTTCCTACTAACAGTAGTCAGCAACATTAAAACTCCATATCATGTTAAATTGGATTTTTGAGTTCTGATTTTACCTTAAACGGAGGGGAGGGGGGTGTGCATTTTTTAAGCCATAGCAAGAAATCCAGGGGATAGTTGCAACTGCTTTTAAATACCCATATTTTTGTATGAGTATTAGGCCTGTCTGTGACAATGTTCTTGGAAAAAATTAAAAAGTTCCCTTCCTCCAATAACATGCTCAACATCCTCTTTTGCCAGAGGCACTCACTCATTATATAAATCAAACAAGCACACAGCACTAGACAAAAAGTGACTAGTAATGCCCAGCACATTCCTCTGCTTGAGCTGAGATGATTTTGGTGCATTGCATGCAGATGTCAGGTATTTTAATAAAGAGCTCCATTGTGCAGACCCCACTACTCCTCCTTAGCTCCCAGCACTCCCTGAAAAGGGGGGCAGGGGGAGAGGGGGAAGAGCGACAGCCATTCCAGCTGGAGCTGGAACCTCGTCTGAGTCAGGAAAACCACAGCTCATAAGCAAAGAGGAAGCATAATGTTCTACAAGGACAAAACATTAGCAGAAATGTCACTCAGCCCCAGTTCCACATGTTGGCTGCCACGGCCTCTTCCTCCTAGCATGCCCGATTGATATAAATTCCATCTGCTCAGCAGCCAAGTGACAGAGAAGAAATACCGGCATCTGGTCTCCATTGCTGTCGGGTTTTGTTCCATGTAAGACCTTAGCTAGAGACATATGAAGAGATGAAGGTGCTG
Organism: Ateles fusciceps; assembly: GCA_036589455.1. Taxonomy (NCBI): domain Eukaryota; kingdom Metazoa; phylum Chordata; class Mammalia; order Primates; family Atelidae; genus Ateles; species Ateles fusciceps. The sequence goes on along the minus strand of JAZHEH010002789.1, from coordinate 4,703,782 downwards.
GCAAGCGACTAAAAGGCTGAACTGGCAAAAGGAGACTTTCTGATGCTTTTCACACTACACTCTAGACTTTTTACAGGGGGTAGGGGAGGGTGTGACTGAGATGTGATAACCTGAACGGTGGGAGCCAAGAGGCCCGAAGGTTATTAGGTTTGAAGCTTTTTAAAAGAGTTTTAGTGTTAAAAACTGTAAAGCACAACACTTATTCCCCTTTCCAACCATTTAGTGCAACAGAAGGCAACTAAGTCACAGAAGAATGTTCTTCAGCTAATTTTCCCCCCCTTCTCTTAAACATCCACTGGTTTGGACCTGCTCCACAGGCACTTTATATTCTCCTGAGGAGCAGCTGAAAAATGCCAAAAATCAAAACCGCCACTCTGTTTTAACCCCCTGCTGTCCAGAAAGTATAAAGTCATCTATCAAGCCTAAAGCCATGATGGGAAAGAAAAGCCAGTCTATGCCCCATAAAGAAAGCTGGATTCTCCATGAGCTAACTCCCACCAATCTCTCAGGCCATCATTTAATTATTCACTCCAACAGAACACTGAGAAAAGTGAAAAAGAAACATGGAGGCAGAGACGGTGAGAGAGAACATGAGTATCAAGTTTCAGTGTCTATTTGTGTGTTTTCAAGATGGTGATAATGAAAATGGCTCCATTCACAAATAAAACAGAGAAAGGGTTTTTAAAATAAAACAATGGCAGGTCCTAACACTGCCTTGAAAAACCCTCTTCAAAGTATGACCAAGGAAAAGAAAGGCATAAACTTTCTAGAAAACGAATACAAAAAGAATTAAAAGAATCTTTTAGCAACTGTTCATTTTATAACTTGAATAGATTTTAGCTTCATCCAAAAAACAAAACAACACTATATGAGATTGTGGTGTGAAATAATCTCCACCTTTTCCTCTTTACTACTTAATGAGCACTTGAGGTGGGAACACCATGCATGGTAAGAGAAGTGAATCATAATAAAGACAATGAAGTTAAATAAAATGACAAGGAAGCCAGTAGTAACAGAGTTGACAGTGACCCTTTTGAAACTATCAGTCCTGGAACTGATTGCTACCAGTGTTGATGACTGAGGAAACTGTAATGAGGTATAGTATGAGCTACTAGTAGACACCAGATTTACCAGAAGTGAATGGAGCTTCAGCTCAGGTCTCTCATTTGCCTAGGTCCTTAGGAGTTTCAGTGTAAGAGAACATGCCAGGTGGAGAGGAGAAGCCAGGGTGCAAACATGCAAGACTTCTAAGCAAGCATTTCTGACAAGTTCCTTAAGGAAATTCAGAAGGAAATGGCCCAGCTCTCCATTATTCCTGTTTCCATTTTCTGTTTTTTGGGTGATTTCTCTTTTTTTTAATGCTTGCCTAAATGCAGAAAGGATTTTTTTTTTTTTTTGGTGATTTCTTATTCTAACTACACATTATAACTTAAAATATTAAGAGCTTAAATATAAGTCTATTTGCTAATTAGGACTCTGATGTTCCTCTGTATAATAATCTATTGAACATGTTTCACGTACTTTATGTAAATAAACATCATTAAAATAACAATACAGTGGAAGAAAAAATAGATGAATGAAAAATCTTATTAATAGTAAGCCCTATACAACAATATTAATTACCTTAAGAAACATAACAATCCTGGCTGAAAAATTTTATTCAGCAAAATTGAAGTTCAGGCCAGATGCAGTGGCTCATGCCTATAATCCCAGCATTTTGGGAGACCAAGGTGGGAAGATCATTTGAGGTCAGGAGTTCAAGACCAGCCTGGGCAACATAGTTTGATCCTGTCTCTATAAAAAATACAAAAATTAGCTGGGTGTGGTGGTGCCTACCTGCAGTCCTAGCTACTCATAAGGCTAAGGTGAGAGGATCACTTGAGTCTGAAAGGTCAAAGCTGCAGTGAGCTGTGATCACACCACTGCACCCTAGCTGGGTGACAGAGTGAAACTCTGTGGAAGGAGGGAGGGAGGGAATATTAAGTGAAAAATGAAAAGTGCAGAATAATGTGCTCACTATATTCCTCTTCACCATTTTTATCCAATACACAGAAATACATTGTGCTTTATATGCACAGATTATTTCTAGAACTATACCCCAATATCAGACTTACTTTCAACCATAGAGTCCTTTATATAAGAGGGAGGGAGGGAGACTGAAATTCCCTGAATACAAATACAACATAAAATACTAGTAGATAACACTGATAACTAAATAACATTAACTAGTTCACATTGTTTTAAGGACTTGAAGATCTTTCTAAGCCAGATTCAGGAATCAAAAGTCAATCCAAAGATAATAAAAACACACAAAACTTAAAAAAAGAAAACCAACTATGCAAAAAAAACAAATGAAAAGTGAAAGCAGAAACAAGGTAAAGAGCTGAAAACCAACTACAAACAAGTATTTGCAACAGAGATACATTGTGGGCTAATTCTCTTTAGATACAAAAATATGCTAAAAATGAAAAGGATTTACAAAGCAACAGAAATATAGAAATAACTTCAAAAGGCATTTAGGCATGAAAAAAATGGAAACAGAAATGACTGATAATCATAAAAAGATGGTAAACCTTACTCATTAAGAGAAATGCAAATAAAAGCAATGTACTACCATTTATCCCCTATCAACAACCAGAATGCCCAAGATCACAAATTTGTTTCAACACTCAGTCTATCAGTGAATGAAGGAAGAGGCACATAAATTATGATACAGCCATACAATGCAGCTGTTAAAAAAGAATGAGGTAGCTCTTCATGTGCTGATATGAAATTGTTTACAAGATATATTATTAAGTGAACAAGGAAAAGTACAGAATAATGTGCTCACTATATTCCTCTTCACCATTTTTATCAAACACAGAGAAAGATATGTTGTGTTTTATATGCATAGACTATTTTAGAACTATACCCCAATATCAGACTTACTCTCAACCATATAGTCCTTTATATAATTTTTTTTTACTAAAGGCATATCTTCCTTTTTAGAATAGCTTTTAACTTTAAAGGTGTATTTGATATAGCACAATCAAGAGTCTATCCTTGAACTTATGACTAAATACTTTTTGTTTCTTAATATACTTTATCATTCTATCTACTAGAAAGTGTATATAAGTTCCTATAGACGTAAGCTGTCCCTATCCTTATAAAAGTAAACTAAAATGCTTTATTCTGGGTTTTTGTTCTTGAGCCTCCCCTAAAATGCTAAGTTTCTTACTCTTTTTGGTCTTTTCAGATCGCTATAGTATTTATATATAAACACATACATACATATGTATGTATGTATATAAGACATATGTGTACATACCTGTGTGGCAAAGTATACGGCATTTTCCTGGGTATTAAAAAAGTGATCATTTGCTAATTCCTTACACCCAGTGAGATAAGGATAACAAAGATCATTTATAGGGTAAATTCATTTCCAAATGATAACCAAACCAACATAATACCTAACTGATTTACCTCCTTAGAAGATTTATTTTAAAAACATAGTCTGTGTCCACAGACACTTGGGATTACTTCCTGACACAGTTTAATGCTTTTTTTTTTTTTTTTTTTTTTTTGCCGTGTGATACACCTTACTCTTGGCCACTTCCTGACCCATGTCCGAAGAAATCCTATACTGCCAAGACATATCCTCAGACAAAGAAATGTACATTAATCACTCACTAAAACGGTAAAAACGAACGAAATGTTTTCCTATCTGAACCCCTGGTGCCAGCACAGTATACAATAAACAATACGTGCCATAATATATTGCCTGAACTCCCCCATTGATATGACCAGGATATGTCAATGGAAAGTGAGTTCATAAAAAATAAATTCTCGTTCTCTTAACATAAATTTATTGAGATTCTATGACGTGTCCAGAATGTGGATATAGCAAACAACACTATGTACCATCCATCAAAAGACTTACAATCTAGTAGGATAAAAAGACAAGTAAACAAACTGTTATTGTAGAGCATAATAGGGAATAAATGAAAACTGCCATATGGGCATTTTAGTTGGTACAGTCAATGCCAAATAGAGAGAGCAGTAGCAGTTTCCTGAAAAAGTGATGGCTAGGTTGAGACCTAAATGCAGGTAGGAATTAATCTGGAGAAGTATTGGAAACAGCACACTTCAGGAATAAAGAGTGGAAGCAAGAGAGCACATGTCCAAATAGAGAAATTCCAGACTGCTAAAGGACTGCTGGGCAGTTCACATCTTCTGCATGATAGCTACTGGCCTCACATGCTTAAGCTTCAGAAACAAGCAGAATGTCATACCTGATAGATTTACTAACCTGATCAAATATACTGTCCCTTAGTCTGCAAACATCAGAGGATGATGATGCTATGATAATTAGGTACAAGTATAGCATCAAAGAAACAGGAAAGTTGTATTTGCTGTTGGTCATCTTCACCACCTATCTTCCCCAGTCCCCCATCTACCCCTGTGCACTGCTTTGGGATCTAAATGGGAGTCTTATCATCTATTGCTCAAAACATAATGCCACCTTTCTCAAACTGTATGAGAAGGTGTTCAGCTGCCTGCGTGTGAAGCCCACCGACACAACTTCCTGCAAGTATATGGCTGCTGGGGTGACTTAGGAGCTGAAAGAACCTGCATAAGCTTCAATAGCAGGCCAGAGCACTACTTTTCTGTGAACGACAACTGATGGGTCAAATCACTAGGGAGATGCTGAAGAGTTATTAATGGTGACAGGTACACTACCTGGGAGACAGGTTGAGAGGCAAAAAAGATTATTTATAAGCGAATAGTTAACAGCTGTACCTACTGCTAAGCATTACATGGATGCCACAAACTGTAGAATTCAAATCCTGAGTTATTCAAGCACGAACAACTGCCTGTCACCCAAATGCAACGCATCGCTACAAATTAAGGTGGGAGAGACAAGATGCTCCAACATTGCCTCACCCAGAAAGGCAATGTCATCCCGGAGCTCAGGTAAGAGGTGGAAAAAGGACAAGATAACCATGAGGTAAATTACAGTTCTTAACAACAATGATGAATTTGCAAGAACAGCTTTATAATTTTTCCTGGGGGCTTTAACAACAGAACAGATGCCAAATGCATCTTGTATTACCAGGAGTAAAATGGACTGGAGAGTAAGGAGAGATTGAAGAGTTGTGGTGTCAGAATGGCAAAATGAGAAGAAAAATCATGACAAAGAAACGATAGAGGTTTGTTTTTTAAAACTTTGAATAATTATTGCTTAAGATAATTGTTAATAACAAACTCCATGAACAATATATGACTTACTTTCTAAAACGAGAATAGTTCTTGAATATAATCTCTTATATTTTCTTCTCTTTAACAGCTCTTGTTTCATGGTGGGAAAACAATTGTTGAGGACATTTATTTTCATAAATTTTCAACTCAATATATATTGAGCTTTCAGGCTTTTCAGAACACTGAGTTGAGAGGAACAACTTCCACTGTTGATTTTCTAAATGTTAATACTCAATGAGATGGTTTCTACAGTTATCTACTTCGTTTATGGTCCAGAGTCATGATAGGGTAGTGTAAATATTCCTATCAAAGTGACAGATGTCTTATTTACCCAAAATATAATAGATTTAGAAGTACCTGCTTAACGACCTGGCGATTCTATTTCTAAATATTTATTCTACAAAAACAAACATACACAGTAATACACACATATAAGGATATTTCCTACAACATTTGAAAAATCTCAACATTGAAAACAACTCAACCCTCTTTAAATAAGTGATTAAATAAATTATAGTATATCCACATAATGGGAAATTATATGGAGGTTCAAAGAATGGATGAGATCTCTCTATCCTAACATGGAAAGAGGCCTGTATTAGTTTCCTAGGTCTGCCACACCAAATTACTACCACTGCGGTGGCTTAAAACAATGGAAATATATTCTCTCCCTATTCCAGAGGCCAGAAGTTTGCAATCGAGGTGTGAGGGGGGCTGTGCTCCTCTCAGAGGCTCTGGGAAAGAATCTGTTGCATGCCTCTCTCCTAGCTTCTGGTGGCTCTGCCGCCATCTTTACCGCACCTCCTCCTTTGCATATGGCTTCTCCTCTGTGTGTAATCTCCCAATATTTTATAAGGGTACACAAGATGGTAGTTACAGCCTACCCACAGAGTCCAAGATTATCTCCTTATCTTAAAATCCTTGACTTACTTACATACGCAAAAATGCTTTTTTTCCAAATAAGGTACCATTCACAGGCTCCAGGGATTTGACATGGATATTCTGAGCAGAGATGGGTAGGTATTTTTTGGTCAACCACAATATATATTTTTTAAACACTAGGATATAAAAAATATGCATAGAATGAATCCATTTATTGATAATCATAATTAGTGCCACAGATACATGATAATGATAACATATGGAGAACTGTTACCTCTACAAAAAGGGGCTACAGATGGTTTTCATTTTTGCATTATATATTACTGTAATGTTTGAATTTTATATTAATTTTGTATTACTTTCATAAGCAAAAACCAGTAAGACATATTTAAAAGGAAGCTTTAATATATTTTGACATTTTCCCAAATTTTCTTACCTAATTCTGGTCCCTGTTGTGGAAAAAGGGTTTAGTCAAAACTGCATGATAGATGATGATTACCAATTGTTCTAGTGGAATAAAATTATATAAATAATAAAAATATTAGGTCATAATTTCTGAGTACGCTATTCATTAAGTAGACTGCTATAGTTTCTAAGAATGAAAGTTTTATTCTTAAGCCAAACTTCTATGAATACTTGACAACTGTTCCATTAAATAAATACCCAAACCCAAATCTGTGACCTCTCCTTCAAAACTGAGGTTTTATTTTCATTATTTATTTATTTATGAGACAGAGTCTTGCTCGGTTGTCCAGGCTAGAGTGCAATGACATGATCTCGGCTCACCACAACCTCCAGCTCCTGGGCTCAAGCGATTCTTCTGCCTCAGCCTCTGAGTATCTGTGATTACAGATGCACAGCACACACCACCATACCCAGCTAATTTTTGTATTTTTAGTAGAGACGGGGTTTCACTTTCATCATGTTGGCCAGGCTGGTCTTGAACTGTTGACTTCAAGTGATCTGCCCACCTCGACCTCCCAAAGTTCTGGGATTATAGGTATGACCCACTGTACCCGGTCAAAAAAGGGAAGTTGGGTTTTTTTTTTTAATGCCATTCTAAGGTTGACGATGCACAAGCATGAACTACTGAAGTGGCATTACTGTTCACCTTGCCCTTTACAAAATTCCTCTCTTTGCAGATCTTCTCCCTAAATACAGTTTCATCTTTAAGTTTTATTACACCTGCAATATTCAGTTAACAACATCTTTACCTTATGAACATCTCCTGGAACAAAAGTTCCAGAAATCACTGTATATTTGTCTACTCCACATCTTTCCCCTCTTCATGAGAATTGCTAAGATCTATGAAAGCCAACTGGAGTTCCTTGGATTCTCTCTCTCAGGAGTCTAAAAAAATTGACAAGTCTTTTCTCTGTCTAGGAGAGAGGGCGATGATCAAGATGAACTTTTACGGGCAATATTATATTGTGCTGAGAAAACTGTCAAGAGCGGGAAAAGCACTTCATACAGGGGGAACGAAAACCATAATGCTGAGAGAAATGCCTGCATTAACTTTTTGCATTGGGAACAAATGCAAAAAGTTAATGCAGGCATTTCTCTCAGCATATGAAATGCCTACTGTGTGAAGGATTGCAGCACCAACCATGATGCATGTTGTAAGCTGTGTGGGCAGAACTTCTCATGTCTGAGAATCTGACAAGAAGAGAAATGAGTTCACTAACGGCAGACTGTTGCTCTGACGTGCGGCCAGCCAGCAAGCCGAGGCACGAGGAGATGCGGGAGAAGAGCATGAGCTGGACAGGTGTCATGTACAAGCAGCTCTGCAGTCAGGGCTCAAGGTGCCTGATAATTACGGATACTGTCAGATCTGCCAAGAGACATATTTAGCAATGAGCCGGGAGGGGCAGGGGGGAGGTAGGCATATTACGAAACTTGCCACCCACCTCCCATTGGCACTATCAGTTTCCAAGGCTCTATTAAAGATAATCAAGGATGCCTAGCCTCCCCTGAGATCAAGAGGAGATGGTGATTATGAAAATAATAACAGTTTTAAAAATTACCTAAATGTTCTAAGGGAGCCTTTATTTCTGGCAGTGTTAAACACTCACAAGTAAGAAGGTCGAAAACAAAAACAAACTAGAAGACCACAGTAGCCTCAGTCTGAAAGGCCACTCCAGGGCTACTTAAGCCAAACACTCTCTGTGAGTTCAGTGGTTAGGTTTTCCCTCCTCTGGGTGGCATTCCAAAGGCTTCTCCTTCACATGTGCAAAAACAAGAAAGTGGCAACAAGACGCTACAGCAGACTTCTGTTTGAGACTACGTTTCTGAGGGAATAGCAAAAAAGAAAAAAAAAATCCTGCAAGAGAGGGAGAAGCTTTTCTTTCATTTAATTTTTTTTTAAACAAAAACCACCTAGAGACACTGGTCTGTGAAGCCAAGTTTGTTAAAGTACAAGTGTAATTTACTTTTATATAAACATAACTTCACAGAGCTATCAGTAGGTTCCATTTTCAGTAAAAACAAACAGAAAAAAGAAACTGCAAAATAATTATAAAACATATGGTACAAACCCTGGCTGTGTTTATTTTATGACAGTTAACATTATTTACAGTGTGATCTGGTCAGAATTAATACTCAAAGGGTTATACACAAAATATGTCAAATTTTTCTTCTTCACCATGCACACCATTAGTTTTGTCAACCCATCTAAATGAATTTATCTAGAGATCTCCTGTATTACCCCAAAGAAATCAATTATATTTTAACATATCATTTTATTCAAAATGCTTGAGTAACACCACCAATAAACTAGTAATGTAGGAGGAAGCTCATCCTCTTCTTAAACAGGAAAGTTTGACAAAATGCACTTAAAATCCTGCCGTTTTGTTGCATGAGATTCTTAAATCACACCCTGTCCATTTCATTATCTCAGTTGCTAATGCACATTAAATTTCTAAAGATTTCAGTTTATGTTTTTGTAACAACACAGCTACTACTTTCTGTTACACATAAATTATCAATATATCCTACTGAGTAAAACTATTTAAGTAGCTTATCCTTGATACTGGAGTGGCATTAGGAAGCACTGACTACAGGATCTGCTAAACGGGAAGTCAAGATAGAACTTTATCCTTTTATTGTTCAAGTGGGAGATGTACAATAGCCAAGAGACATATAAACAGCAAAAAAATAAGAATAATTTTTTAATGAAAATCTTAAATATTTTCCCTGCCCTTTTATTAAAAGACTCCAGTATTTTGCTCTCATTCAAGGGCTTATATTAATATAAATACCAAAATTTATGGGACCAGGTGGTGTTTAGTAATGTGAGCTGAAACAGACTAAGCCTGCTTTTCCTCCCTGGGCACACAGACACAAGACATCTAACTGTGCAACCTAATTCTGATCTCTCCCACAAGAGACACTGACCACAACCTGTCTTCCTATCACAAGAAATGGTTTTGTGCAATAGTGTGCCAGAGCTGGCTCATGCCAGCCTATGAGAGCTGATTATTAAACATTCAGAAATTTTGGGAGTTGGTGGGTCAATCACAGAAATTATTAAAAATTACATTTTATAAACATGCAATGAAAAAACATTAAAAACAATAACAGATACTCAAAATGTATCACTTCTAATTATTTAACATTTTACTATTATCTATGTTCTTCTAATTATTTGACTACATTTTACTATTAACTGTGCTCTTAAGATTATTTGCTTCTCCTTACGTTTGATGTGGTGGAAATACCATATAATAATGTGTGGCTAAGCATCTCTTCCCAACTCCATGTTCAGTGACTCATGTTGATAGGTTGAAATCAGCCATCATGGGATATTTTCACCAGCAAACACTCGCAAATCAGGGTTTGTTTGCTGATTGTTTGTTTTCATTTAGAAAGCTATTGTAAAGCTACCAACGCACCACTAGGAATCTCTAAATAATAAATGACTCTCTAGTTTCAAAGCTTAAGACTTTATTTGTAAATATACAGTAATTTAAACTCTATAGTCACATCTGCACCCTTGTGGGAAAAAGAAGGAAAAAAGATAATTTTGCTATGACAGAAAAATTAACTATAAATTTTATTTGGATCACTTATTTTTATGAAGTCTTGTAAAACATAACATGGAACATGATTTCCGGATATGAAAAACATTAGATATGACAAATGAAATATATGGTTTGTGTCTTGGACAGGAAACACCCTGCATGCCTCTGGAAACAAACACAAAGACTAAGTATCAGGCACACAGGTTTTTTTTAATGACTAGATTATTCTGTTTTTATAATAAATTAGTAAATGAGATTCTAGCCATTACAAATCTTTGTGTTGTTGAAAACTGTCAGTTGATCTATGATAAAAATATAAATAAGGAATAAAGCATAAAAGAGAGAAATAATTCTGAATCAAAACCAATAAAAATAAGATAGCTCATAGGTATTAAAATGTAAGAAAATTTAGGGATAAGTTATTCTTGGTTAAACATGTACCAATATCTGTTAAGATGAAAATGAGGATGAATCAAATATTCATATTTTTAAAACTAAATCTAGGCAGGAAGAAAAATCTGCCCATTTGTATTACATGATACATCCACAGACTCATTCTTTCAATCTGTTGTTTATAAACCTAAAACAAACATTACATTTTTCAACATTACTGCTATTTGTAAACCATGTATAAAAAGGAAACACAATGTAACTATATAGCAAACCATTCAAAAATCTTACAAATGCCAACAAGGAGAAAAGTAGGCAGGAAAAATATTTCTAGAGTTTTAAAATGTATGTTTTTATACGTCTTCCTATAGCAGCCAGCAAAATTTTACAGAAGTGAATTTTATTAGAGAGAAACACAATCTAAACAATCAACTTTTAAGACAACCATTCTTAGTGGTAATATAACAGATTTCAATGTAACTACCAGAAGTGTCTGACTTCTAAAATTCATTTTTAAAAACATCGGCGTCTACTTAACACTGGTAGACTTAGTGACCATCAAGTAAACCAATAATGGTGTACGTGATTTTTAAAATAGTCCTATTCTGAATGAATTATTACTGTTATGATTTGAAGAGAAATATTATTCAATGCAAAGAACTCTAGATGTGATATTAGAAGATGAAATTTTGAGGATTACTAGTTTTGACACTGTTAAGCTTTCTTATCATTATCAAGCATGTTTTTCTTCCTTGATCTAACATCGTGGAAGTCTTCCTGTTTTAGTTTTACAGTAAATGAGACTGCCCATGCATGAGAGAATCACACAAAAGTAATGCAGAAATGGACATCTAACTGTGTAAACTAATTCTGCTTTGTACCATGGTTGCAAAACCACATCATAAAGAATCATGAGAAAATCATTTCTAAAAATCCTTGTCTCTCTTCCTCCTGCATTACCCTTTCCCTTATTGTCTCTTTAAACAGACAAAATATAAAAATAAAATATATTGTCATTTATCGTACTTAACAGTTTATGAACCCTGATCTTAATTTAAATTATAAATTGCATGTTTGTCTTCCAGAAGCAAATAATGCACTAAATTGCTTTCTCCCCAAGTATCTCTCTTTATCTTCTTTTATAAGTAGGTACACTCATTAACAAAAAATGATACTCCATCCATCTGTAAGGTACAGAGAAACCATGATCAAGCTAGTTTTTTATTTACTTAGCAGAAGATGGCTTTTGTATATTTTCATCAATAACCTAGATATGATTTCTTCAAAAAACATTCACAGTTTGGAGGAGTTTAACCTAGATGATAGAGTAAATGGCAGAAAAAAGCAAAACTTTTATACTTTGGCTCTGAAATGTAACGAAATAGCAAATCATTCAAAAATCTTAATCTTTTGGTTAAACATGTAGCAATATCTGTTATGATGAAAATGAGGATGAATCAAATATTCATATTCTTAAAAGTAAATCTAGGTAGGAAGAAAAATCTGCCTCTTTTTTCTGTAGCTCTGTAGATAATAAAATGATTTCCAAATTTTTAACTTTTGTCACAATTGACACATTTCTACATATAAAAATAATCTTAATCACCTATAAAACTAAGTTTTCAAAAATCCTAGGTAGCTGTCCAGTTCTGAGAAATAAAACTAGGAAATCCAAACTCTTGGGCTTATTGGTTACGGCAAGGTTGCCCAAATGTTTTTAAAAGATAAGAGAAAACACGTATTGTCATTTACGTATCTTTGCAAGGCTGATGGTAAAGAAAGCACTGGGGTAATTTTTAAGCATTAGTTTAAAAAAGGAATGTCGTAGATTCCATCTCTTTCACATTAATATTTCTGGACAGAGGAATAGAAATTGTTTAGAAAGTTGCATGGATGTTTTATGTTCACAACAAACGTAGTTAAGTCTGCAACCTGACCAATTTCCTAGATTCCCGTACACCCAACCTTGAAGCCTGGAATCGACCTATGAGCACCTTTTTTTCTCCCCTCATCTAGTGCATCTAGTCAGCAAGTTTATCTAACTCTGCTGTTTATCCTCCCTGCCATTACTCTTGAATGCCAGCCTTATTTCTGCTTGAACTACAGTGACAGCTTTCAAACCAGACAGCCCGGCTCAGGATTCCTTAGTTCCACATAGATACCACTACCAAATGAAGCTTCCTAAGACACTAAATCAGGTGAGTAAAGATTACAGTATTGGCCCCCCAAATTGCTAATGTCTTTGGTATCCATGTCCTGGAGTAATCATCTGCCACTCCAGCTCTGGGCTTTGTAATGTGACTGGCTTTGGCTGATGGCATGATAGCAAATATAAAGCAAGCAGACACTTTACAAGTGTCCAAGCCTGTACACTTGGACTTGCTCTCTCCTGCTGCTCATAAGAACCCTCTAACTATCTGCAGGTAAACAAGCCCAAGTTAACCTGCTGAAGGATGCCTGATAAATTGCCCAGTTATCTGCACTGCCCCAACAACAGCCAGTAACAACCTAACAGCCAGATATGTAAATGAGCCATCCTAGACCAACCAACCCCAGGTCAATAGGCCAGCTCACTGCAGATATGCCCAGCTGACCCACAGACGTGAAAAATAATAAAATGGTGGGAATTTAAATCATTATTAATATACTAATGTATACACTACTCACTTTTTAAAAATAAGCTTTCAGTGAAATACAACTCTTTAACCCAATAATAAATGCCCTTGGTGTTCTGGTTCTTGTACACCTTTCTACACCTCTTCCAAAAGTTTTATAGCCCATTCTATATTTCAGAATGGACATTGTTAAAGGCATGCACCATTGTGGAAAAATTAGAAATGCTAACTAAATTTAACAAAAGCTGTCTAAAATACCCTATGTGGTCTTTCTTATTGTGAAGTTCAGCAAAATTCTTTTCTGTAGAAGGTCTTAAAAGACAATCATTAATAAGCTGAGGTATGTGAGTTTTCATTCTATCTACATGTATTTCTAGCCCCACAATTTAAGACTCACAAAAACATAATTTTGTTTTTATTTCTCCCTTTCTTTTCATAAACATAAATTGTACAGCCTGTTTGACATGGAGAAAAAAAATTCCCCTCCTCCGTCAGTCTTATATTTAAGTCCTGTCCACAATAACTATAACATTAAATAAAGCTTTGTTTATATATCCCATACATATTTCATTAGAATTCAAGCTAATACTGTACTTTAAATGAAATGAGAAAATATAATCTTTCAGATGAATCTTCAAATTTTTGCTTTCTGCCAAAGATATATTTTGGAAGGAAATAAGAGAAAATTTTGGGAACATTATCTAAGCCAAATTTTAGTTTCTGTTCTAAACCCAATTTCAATAAACAAAAGCAGTTTTTATTACCTGTTTGTTTTAATCCTGAACTGTATGCTCCTCAAGGTTAGTTCAGCTATACAGAGGCAATTCCTTCCATTTAATATATTACTTTTATCAAAACTGTTTAAAATGTTACTAACATATTAGCATCTATAAATCTCACTACTATCCTGCTCATATAACCTATAAAGTCAAAATTATATGGGATATTGTAGAGCTCATCCTAAGCAGAAAAATATTCCTGAAACATGTCTAGAAGTTCCAGATTTAACATAATTATTTAGGTTTTTCAACTACCCTGGAGAGAATAAGATGTCTATACCATTCATACACTTATTCTATAGGAAATCATGCTTTAATTATCTGAATGTCATTTCAAAGTGAATATACCTCTTTATGACTATCTTTTAGATGTATACTATAGAAGTCTGATGTTATTAAATGCATGAGTACATACGGTTTCCTTGAATCTCACTTGAAACACTATAGTATTATTTGAAAAATCTTTTAAAAATATTCTTAAAAATTACATATTACTCTTTTAGAAATATTATTGCTATAGAAAAAAAGTGGGCAACAAAAAAAGAACCACAATCCTCCCAAACTCTCCTCAATAGTTATGTAATATTTGCCAAGTGAAAATGATTACAAAATATATGTATCAAAAAATGAAAGAAAGAACACTGTAGAAAAATAATGCTTACCTTTTCTACTACAATGATGTTTAAATTCGACCATCTTGACTTTCTATTAATATAAAATAACACATGTAGGAGAAGGTACATTTATCTTTCATAAAGAAAGCCAATCCAACAATTTTAACAAAAGCCAAACCTTGACTAAAATAAATGGCAACCAGACTCACAGCAAGACATATTTGACCTGTGGCGTGGGCAAATCTAAAAAGTTTGTGATATTTAAACTATCAGACACTCCTTAGGTCTGGGAAACCACAACTTATACCCAGGATGCTGTTTGGGCCTTCAAAGCAATATGCTCAAGTGAATAAATCATACATGAAAACCCTATACTATAGCATTCTTTTATAAAGTTCCTTTTTAAGAAATGTTCCCCTTTTAAGGGTGTGCCCCTTTCAGGTCCCAGATCCTTTTCCATATGGGAAATGTAATACAGTAAAGCTTCCTTCCAGCTGGTGCCTTGAAAAACATTTATGAAGAAGTTTTACTGTATATCTTTGATAATTTTGATATTCCAGACGTCTCTTTGTCAAATTTATCCTAAAATATGAACCTTAGCAATCATAATTTATATTAACAGCCTAGATCCAGGTATAAGGTAGAACACAGGAAAGACAGGACAAAGCAGATGGTACTGCCTGAAGGTTCTTCTCACTGTTCTACAAATCAGACACTACTTTTCAGAAGAACCTACTGGCACTAGACTTTCACCTTCTTAATTAATACATATATTACTTATCAGTCAAGCTATCAGATGAACTAAAATTCTATGAACTAAGTGAAGGAACTAACAAAGGGAACACAGACTAATTCTAAATCTGGTACTCTTTAACAGGCACCACAACTTAATATAAAACATCTACATTTTAATTGGCCCAATTACTCCCCAAGTGACACTAGCAACAGCAATTCCACAGAGATTGTCTTGTTCTAAATAAGTGACTTCACAGGCAGTTTTCATGAAATGATCCTGATGGGGCTAAATATCATCTTCAAAATCTCACTAAAGGAAATTTTAAAATAAGTTTTTATTAACTTGCCGAAACATTTTAGTTAAAGAATAGGAAGGAAATATATCTTTGCTGCTTACCTTCTATGCTCTAATAAATAAGTTGGCTTTCCATAATGGACAGCAAAATCTCACTAATTGAAACTAATATAAATGTTTTTAATTCAAAAAGTGGGGACCCGGTTGAAATTTACTTTTGTTTAGTCAGTCATTTAATTGCAGAGTTTGAATTAATATTCTTAAAATACAACCAAGACAGTTGAAAAATGTTTAAAATTCCTTAAAGCACTAACTTTTCAAGTAAATTGGTAAATATGTCCAAAGAGTCTATTTACATATAATTCATGACTGCAATAATTATAGATCTTACTTAAGTTTTCATTAGAAAATATACCCAATGATCTCTCCTTTCCCTTAACTTAGCCTGAGCCACCAACTTCCACTAAACTGAAAGCCATAACAGAGGGGCATGGTGTCTGTCTGTTTACCACTTTTAATATACCAGTAACTCAAGTAATTATCTGTTGAATGAATACATTTTCCTGACTCCTCAAAACTGGGGCAAAATAAATATGGCTGGGAGTGGTGGCTCATGTCTGTAACTCCAACACTTTGGCAGGCCAAGGTGGGCAGATGGCAACATGAGGAAATCCCATTTCTACGAAAAACAAAAAAATAAATAGCCAGGCATGGTGGCACACACTTATAGTCCCAAATGCTTGGGAGGCTGAGGTGGGAGGATGACTTGAGCCAGGGAGGTAGAGGCTGCAGTGAGCCGAGATCATGCCACTGCATTCCAACCTGGGCAACAGGGGGGAGACTACATCTCAAAAAAACAAAAAGAAAGAAAGAAAAAAAGAAATATAAAATCTGTGACCTAATTAGAATTTTGAAAAGGAATGGAGGATCACATTTCGAAGACTATATACTAAATAAACAGAATATATCAAATGATGCATCTTAAATTAGCAGTAATGGGTAGCAAATTTCTATTTGCCACCTGTAACTTTTCTAGATGCACCTTCCAAAGTTTTAACCAGATGTCTCAATTCATTTTTATTAAAAATATGCACAGCAAAAAAAAAAACAAAAAACAATTTTTTTCTGTATCTGACCCTCACAACCATGCAACTATTTAATGTGATTTTTTTGTAACTCCAAGTTACAACCCAGAGTAACCAGAAGTTACTCTGAAATTCTCAAATTTGCAAAAGAAGCAAATATCTACATACAAAAATTTGTTTCAGGAGAATACTAGGGGGAATTTTGACTGGAGAAACATTTCCATTTGTGTATTGAAAACAATAAAATCATTATTTAAACACTCTAAGCTTCAAACTTTCCATTAATCCAAACTGATCTAATTATTAACTCAAAATGCTAGTGTTTTCTCATTATCGCATATGTCAATATGCATATTACAATGGTTGAGCACATGAGTATAGAGTCTCTATACCTAAAACTTTGACTTAGAGTTGACCAAGTATTTCTCAAATCCTTAAAATAATTTTTGTGGATAATTTTTCAACAGCCTTATATGATATTGTCCTTATAAGACATACAAGCATAACTGGCTAAAAAAAAGTATATGCAAAGGGAGCTAATGGCCTTGCTTAATTAAAAATGTAAAACTTGGGCATCTTAAGTCCCATTTATGTGATTTAAAAGGAGGCTTCAGTAAGTTGCTCTTTTGACAAGAGCATTCAGATTGCAGGGAAGGCTACAAAGGCGCTAATGACATTTACCCCCCTAATAAGAGCTGTTCACACTTCATGGTTTTTCCTTGTTATTGCTCAGGACAGACACTAGCACCTCATTGAAAGATCAGTGCTGCAAGGGAAAAAGGCCCCCTGAGACGTCTCAGACCTGAGGAAAAGCAGTAAATCAGGTGATGCTACAAAGATGACATGTTTGATTCTCCAGGGTTCTTACTCACCCTATGGCCATGGATTTGAGGCAGTTAACACACAGCCAATCAAAACCCACCCCCCACTCCCCAGAAGACAGGGCCATCCTCTTCTGCAGCAGACATAGTAAAGGCTAGAGAGAAAAGAAATAAACTTCCTTCAGGTGCCCTAAGTCTGGCAGGATCCAAATGTCTTGTACTGCTCTCAGTTAATCTCCATCGATGTGTGGCTCAATGAGTAACACAGTGACCTTTTCACCTAAGAGACCACAATTTGAATCCAACGGAAAGTCACAAGAGAATCAATGGACAGAGGCACTCATATTTTAAAGCAATAAAGCACTGCAAGAAGGGAAAGGGGGGGAAAAGTTTTTTCTACCGTGGTTTGGCCACAGATTCAACCCAGTTTCCCTGGCTCAGCTATTATGAATTGGAACCCTGATTCAGAATTGAAAAGCTCCCAGAACTTCCTCTATGGATCTCAAAATCTGGCACAAGCCCATGGCTACTGCAAGACAGACATTCCCTCACATGTCAATACGTGGAAAAGCAATCCCTGCTGGTGATGGAATGATGGCTGACTCAATGGAATATACTCAGCAGGAACTCTAATTCTGGCAGAGATGACAGCACACAGAGACAAGTAGCTCTTAATTACTCTTTCCAGGGGAATTAAAGTACATTTTGTTGTTAATTCAAAATTTCTAAACATGTGTGCACACTTATAAAGAGTTAAATGAATGCAGCAATTTAAGGTGCTTCCCCAGTTACCTAATTTTATGTCTTACCAACACACCATAAAATAAACAGACTTCATATTAACAGATACTCTAGAAACAAAACCTATGGGATACTCTATTGCTTAAATGTCAATTTCTCCTGGAGCAGCCTGACCTACTATGATCATAAACCAATACTGTCAGTGGCCTGTGTTCCATTCTCCTATTTACCCTACTAAGGAATCTGAAAAAAAAAATTCCTATTGTGCACAGAGCCTTCCTTCGAAATCGTATCTCAGAGAAGATGCAATATACACCAGTCTTTGAATAACCACATTTACTCAACTGCTGTTTTTAAAATCAGAAAAGGAAAAAATCCACAGCAGGAAAAGCACATTAAAATAAAAATAGAAAATACAGTAACCACATTACTCACATTAACTAGAAAACTGCCTCTGACACTATTATTATGGCTTTAAGAGAGAAAATTACATGAGAACAAGGAAATCAGGTTAACATATTTCCTTACAGAGAGAACCCTGGATTCTCAAAGTCTCTGAAAAACACTTACCTGGGGGTTAATAGGTAAGAAACACAAAGTTAACTGAAGATGAGTTTGAGCAGAAAATACATTCCAGTCAATGTTTCACTCTCTTATTTTGGAGGCCTTATGTGTTATGATCTACTGTAGTCATGCAAGTCCCCCCATCTCAAGTCTACCTAGACAGAAAAGAGAGAAAGGGAGAGAAGAAGACAGAGGGAAGGGGAAAGGGAGAGAGGGCAAGTGGACACAATAGATCACTCAGTTGCCACCAACAAATGAAAAAACTTCCTAGATAGCAACAGGACCACAATGGTAGGTTTCTAAAACAATCGCTCATGACATCACTAGCTAGTTAGCTACGTCTTTAAAATCTAAGGCTATCAGCAACAATTGACAGGTCTGTAAACAGTCGGAATCACAAGTGACCTCCCCTCAGGAAGAAGTGGTGATATGCAAACATCGGATGAATCAAGAAGAGCTTCTGATCATCAGGCCGAGGCCTGGCCTACCCACACTCACCAATACCACAGCTCAAAGCTGTTCACCTAACTGAGATTCGAGTCTCCCCCATACACTTGCTCATACCTCTTTCCAACATAGCATTCTTCCTGTATGGAAAAAAAGGTTGTTTGATCCTTTCTATTGAGTAAACAGTATCTCTCTTCCTCCTTAACAATCTCTCCTTTTTCAACAGGTCTTCCTATAGTAGCTCAATTTGGCAGTGGTCACTCATTCTCCTAGCAAATGTATTGGCCTACATTTTGTTTTCCAGTTCTGTCAGCATTACATATGGCTATCATGCAGAAATCAAATAAATATATCTTTATTTATGTTTGTTTCATCTGTATGAATTTAGCAAAAGCTTCCAGAAACCCACACAGATCCTTATCTCATTTTCCACTTTTCACAGCCCTTCAGGATTTCATATACCAGCACATGAAGTGTAGATCACTACAAGTAAACAGAAAGCAGACTGCTACTCAGCCTTGAGAGCGTCTCCCATGACTCTGTTAGAGTCACAGAGGATGTCAGTTCCTGTGCAACTCCCCCTCATCTTCCACTGCGCTATTCTGTCAAATTGGGGGAAATACTAGAAAAAGACACAGTAGCTCAAATAAAATGTATGGGCAACTGGAAGACTGATAAAGCTCCTGCTGCTCTAGACACTTAAGAGTTGGGGACAGGGACTGGGAGGTGACTCGACTTAAAGAATTAAATTTATTGAGCTCCACTGTGAATTTAAGATATTACTTCTCTTCATCCTAAAAACCCCTTTAAGAAGGCACCATCAAGAAAATAAGGCTCAAAGAAATTTTGTGCTTTTTGTATGGCTAGAGTTAACTGGTGCTAGAATTAAGGTTTAAACCCAAAGCTCAGAGCTTTCCACTTTAAACTCAACAAGAAGGATGTATGAGTGCTGCTCAGAAGATCATACAATTTAATCAGTGCCATCACAGACAATATCCATTTCAAGTAAATCTGAACTGATTCTTATCAAATGGCTACTAGCCAGTGAGCTGTGGACTCATTTCTGCTCCTCCCGGGGGAATGCAAAAGCCCCTATATTCATGTCCCACGGGTGCAAATCCTATTCCAGCAGTCACTGCATTCCATCCTGGAATCTGGTAAGCCATATATTTCTATTTTGCAAGAGTAAAAGGGAGGAATATTTTAACTCAGAGCACAAAACATCAAGCTTTGTCCTTGGATCTAAGGTGTTTATTTTCATTGCTGTTCAAACAGTTAGAGCTTTGGCAAGGTATTCAAAATCTGTGTATTCCACTTCCAGCTTTACCTCTGCCTGAGGCCTCCCCATCACAGTAACTTTAAAACCAAGGATAATAGTCTGTGAAACTGTCTCTCTAATAGAGAGGTTAGGAGGCTTGCCAGGACAGTGTCTGTAGAGTGGTCCAAGCACCTTAGAAAAACAGATGCTATAAACACGATACACTGCTCTACATCATCTATTTTTTTTATATCCCCACCAAAGACAGGGGGATCTTGACCAATCACACATGCAATCCTTCTTTCCTGAAAAAGATTCATGTACTGGTGACATAATGCAAGGACACCTTCCTTAGGTCATGGTGTTGATAATCCAATCTTTACTTGGGGGACAAATAATCCCTCCTTTATGTCAATTTTCTGGGTCATCTGCATATTTCTGTAATTTATATCATACAACTTTCCATCATTTGTTTATAGCTCACCCATTAGAGTGTTAGTTTTCTGAGAGATCTCTTATATACTCAATATATACTAATAAATCAATAATTTTTGCTATTTGAAGGATTACCTAAATTAATTTATATCTAGATCCACTGATCTTTCTGCTACAGAAATTTCCTAAAAACCTGTGAGGTCAGATAATACCCGTTTCGAAGGCTGACTGTTTTAAATGTTTTACTTTATGTAACAAGGTACAATCCTAGAGACTCTAGTTATTTTAACAAATGCATAAAGTAATCATTCATTCTGTGCCAGAGCTTGTAAAGTATTGGAAAAGTTGATAAAATAGGAAAATGCAAAGGTGATAAAAAATAACAGTGTCATATATAGAATAAACCACTACCTGGCCAAGCGTGGTGGCTCGTACCTGTAATCCCAGCACTTTGGGAGGCTGAGGTTGGTGGAACACATGAAGTCAGGAGTTTGAGAACAGCCTGGCTAACATGGTGAAACCCTGTCTCCACTAAAAATTAAAAAATTAGCCGGGTGTGGTGGCAGGCAACTGTAATCCCAGCTACTTAGGAGGCTGAGGCAGGAAAATCATCTGAACTGGGGAGGTGGAGGCTGCAGTGAGCAGAGATCATGCCACTGCACTCCAGCCTGGGAGACAGAGCGAGACTCAGTCTCAAAAAAACAATAAACCATTACTTTAAAAAATGCACACATACAAATGCACATCTTCACAATGCAGTAATGGGTAATACTAATAAGAGTGCTATGGGCTAGTTACTATACTACATACTTTTAAAATATCCTTTGATTTAACCTTTACAGATGAAGAAACTGATGTTCAAGTACATCTCTCTGCTTGCTGAGAGCTATCAAAAGTGAAACCAAGATTCACAACCAAGTCTGTCCAACTCTAAAGTCCAAAGCCTTTGTTACTACATACACCTGCCTCTTATTTATATCCAAGTACATTCATATGTACATACGTATATACAAGTTTGTGTGTGTGTGTGTATGTATGTATTATTTATTGATAATTAAATAGTAGCTACCCTTTTTGCTCTACTGGTTGGAAAGGCATTCTGCTCTAAGAGGCAGAGTGAAATCCAGGATTTAAGGCTACTTTATAGAAACAAAGTTCTAAAAAGGCCAGGCTGGTGGCAGTCTGTAATAGTCTATACTGCCATCTTTTTCACCATCATATTAATAGTTAGCATTGGCTGGATACTTAGCAAGTGCCACTATTAAATGCTTTATGTGAATCATTCTACTTTATCTTCACATCAAAGCCGGGAGTACTATTATTATCCCTGTTTTACAGGTGAGTGAACTGAGGTGAATAAAGACATGGGCCTAATTTTTTCACACATCTAGAAAGAACTGAAGCCAGATTAAAGCCCATGAATCTGCCTTCACTACACAACTCTGCTGCATTAAGCTTTTCTGGTCCTGCTCTATAAAAAGAAGGCATAATTATAGCTATTCCACCACACGAGTGGGGCACGGACCTGTGCTCATTTTCCCTGGGAGTGCCTGCCAAGCCCATCAGTCCTGCTCCACCTTTTCAGTCACGTGGCCCCATTTAAGATATGAGTTCTGGTCAGTGAGGTGAGAATAAGCACCCCACTACACTTCTGAGCTTGACCCATGAAAATGTCCCACAGAGAACGTTCACCTTCTCTCAGGGTTGCCACCTGGATGAGGAATCTACGATCCCAGAGAATGGCAGAGCCATAAAATAGCAATGGCCCTAAATTACCTCTTGTCAAATTACCTATGGAAGGAAAGCATTCACCACTAGACTAGGCTTGCAGAGAAAAGTGAAACAAACTTCTGCTGTGTTACGCCACTAGTAGTATTTCAGGATGTACTTACCAAAACAACTGCAATTTATCTTACTAACGCCTAAAACACATTCCCTATCTTTTTTTTAAGTATTTGACATCTATAGAGAAACATGTTCAGTAACCGGTATTTCTCTGCTATAATTAGTCGGAGTTAACTTTACACATAGATATAAATGAAAAATGCCAATTTATTGAGAAGAAGTTCAAAACATACATTTCATTTTTAGCCACTCAAAGGTAGGGACATGAGGGTTATCTTAATTTTACAAGGGTATGGGAAGGTTTCTTAATTTTAAAGATGAAGCTACTATGATTGAGAATGGCAAAGTTTTCCATATTTAACCCAATCTTGTCTCAATATCCAGAGCCCTTTTGCCATCCAACTTGAAATGCTTTTATAAACCCAGGAAAGGCTACTTCATCTCTCTTCCACTCCCTGCACATGGTAGAGCTGAAATCTTACTAACTAGGTAGAAAAGCTTTGTTTTTATACTCAACTACAAAAGGCATATATCCCTGGAAAGGCAAATCAAAGACCAGAATTTACAATAAAGCATTAGGGATAAATATCAGATATGGAAAACAAGTTTTAGTCACAGAAATGAGAGCAAATAGGAGTAAAGATAACGAAATAGAGTATCAGGAAATAGGCAAGAAAAGGAAGGCAAAAGAGGAACTCATTTCACCCAATTTTGCCCAAGGTCAGACATACGTGGTGTGACACTGAATACAAGAGATCTTAAGTTAGTTTGTCAGTTCCAGACTCTCAGGCCTCCCCCTCTTCCCCAAAATCGTGGCACTCTGAATCTACAGACTCTCACATATTACATTCTGGAAAGTCAGGCTGGTAGTCTTAAAAACAAAAAACAAACATCCAAATATTATCCATAGAGTCAAAGATCTGAATTCAAGTCAACCTTCAAAATGTCCTCCTTCCAATGTTTAATACACCTTATTATGTATTCAGCTAGGTGCTGGTGTTGGGAAGTGAGTTACAGTGATGAACAAGAGGCATGTTATCTTCAGGAAACTTATAGTGTATCAACTGTGCCAATTAACACTTCTGTGATCACGGGAAAGTCACTTAACTTATTTGAGCCTCAACTATACCAAATGTTAATTCACTGGCAACATCTACAGAGGATGGTGTAAGAGGAGGAAGAGAGGTAACCTATGAACTTGTTCCGCAAAGAGCTGTTTAAATACAAGTGTTTGCTTAATATTGATGTTTTCTACCACATGGATACCACAAAACACTTACTCTACACAGACCACTAGCTAGAAAGCATGGGAGCCTTTACTTTTCTTATTATTACCCTCAACAGCCCAGCTGCTGCTATAGCAATCAGTCCCCAGGAAGCGTGGAGAAAAAACTAAGGGCCTTTTGACAAACTGAAGTTACTGGCTATTCCATGAGTTCCATGGTGAAACATCAAGCTACACCAAGTTAAACAGGTTTTCTTAGCCATTCATTTAACAAATATTTATTGAGTGCTCTGCATTTGTGGCATTCCCCTAGTGAGGAAGCCAGAAAAATAAACATTTTAACAGTTGACTTGATTGATTGATTTTAAATTGTGATAGGAGTTTGAAGGAAACAGTCCTAAGATAGAGCTACACTAGAAAAGACCTACATTGGCTAAGATGGTCCTCTGTAAGAAAGTGAGACTTTGACTGATACCTAAAGAGAAGAAATTATCCATGCAGAGACACAAGCCGGGTATTCCAGGCAGAAGAAACCTTACATGCAAATAGCCCATCTGGGGGAAGAGCTGAGTGTGTTCAGGAACTAAACACATTGAATGAGCTTGAAAGGAAGAGGTTATGAAGGAGGAAAGGTTGGTGAAAGCTACTCCCCTACTCTCACAGGCTCTTACTCTAGGCTTCCTCAGAGACTGTGTTATGCTCATGTGTATCATGAAACTTAAGAGAAGGATCTAGTATGTAGTTGCTCCCAAATCTAATGCTGGACCTCTCAAAGACAGATGGCCCCATTCGTCTTTGAGAAATGCTCTTCTAATGTCCTGATGGTGCTGGTAACACACAGGAGAGTTCAGAGGGGGCATCGCTACTACTCTTCTCATAAGGCGACTCACACCCCTACCTAAATATGCAGAATGTCTGAACTGCTTCTTTGAATTCTGACAGGACCCACCTGCAAATGAAGAGATTTCCACAGACAGGCTGGTGGACGAGCCCTAGCAAGTCAGTTATACGTTCAAACTGAAAGACTATGAAAACTTGATTTTGAAATGACTAAATTCAATAATGATAATCACCTGTATTCTTATTTCCTAGGTCAAAGACAGAGGGGGAAATGAGGAAAGGACAAAGAGGGGGGCCACTGCTTCTATTCATGGTCAATAAATGTATCATGAGATACAGATCTGAACTGAGAATTATTATTATTATTATTTTTTAGACAGAGTCTTGCTGCAACGCCCAGGCTAGAGTGTAAAGGCATAATCGCAGCTTACTACAACCTCTGCTTCCTGGGTTCAAGCAATTCTCCCACCTCAGCCTCCTGAGTAGCTGGGATTACAGGCACGTGCCACCATACCTGGCTAATTCTTGTATTTTTAATAGAGACGGGGTGTTTCACCATGTTGGCCAGGATGGTCTCGATCTCCTGACCTCGTGATCCACCCTCGTTGGCCTCCCAAAGTGCTGGGATTACAGGTGTGAGCCACCATGCCCAGCCAGAATTAATCTTTAGTAATAGAAAAAAAAAAAAACTCATATTCTCCCTTATATTTAGTTTTTAGCATCTAATTGCATATTCGCATTTTTGTTGTTTTTTTGTAAAATGCTTACAAGTTAACTTACCTTTTCTGTGCCTTCTGAATAAATACTTTAATAAGTAGACAGGAGAATACTGGGTCCTTTACATATTACCTGACTTCTTAAGTAGCTGTAGTCCAAGTTATTTTATGCATTTTACACTCAACTGCCTAGCTTGTGAATATATATTCACGTAAGAGAAAATTAATTTTATTTTAAAAGTACAGGATTCTTGACTGTTGTGCCAGCCTTTTAAATGACTCTGTAGCATCACTAACATCTCCCGTTTTCTAACAATGACTTCTTCATAACCATATAGTTTTCAAAGTCCTGTTCCCCCCTTCCCCCTACATCCAAAAATTCAAAATCAGATCAGACAACTGTCATTCTTCCACATTCAGAGTTATCTCAGAAGGCAGGAGTCGCTGTGTACACATAAAGGATGAAGGCTTGAGCCCACAGAGAGTTAAATTAATATCCTGGCTTGACTAGTTCAACTTACCGTACATCTTCATTTGCCCAGGAACACAATCTACAGCCAACTGCTAACCAAGTCAATATGTGGTAAGACTAACAGCCACCCTAACCTGCCTTGATAATTATTCTCCTTTAACTGACATAATATTCAATATACTGTTGTTGAGAGCAATAATGCTAAAATTGATGCCTTGAGGGCTACAAGACAATTGAGTTTTAGCCAGATAAAATGACTTGTACACTAACAGTGCATTATGGGGTTCCACAGCTTTCGGACACACATTTTATAGCCTACTTTCACGAAAATGCCATATACAATTATATTCAAGTAACTTGTGCACACCTTACCATTACCACATGCAATCTTTAAAATACTGGCTGATTACCAAATAATATTACTTTAGAAGAAAAGGGTTTACTTTTTACAGTCTCTCTCTTTTCCTTAACAAAACAAGCGTTTTCTCACTATATAAGTTTGGTGTTCTGAAACCTCTTGCTTTTTTTTCCAAACCAAGAACTGTTTTCACAAAGAACTAGATTTTAAATGCTGAATGACAAAAACCATCATTTAAATAAAATCTATATTACATCAATTCTACCAATAAAACAAGACAGAAACTAAACCTAGAATTACTCTAATGTAAAAATCATCTACAGTTTTCTCAAAATGTCAATTTTAGTCTCTGAATGGAAAAACATTATATTAAATTTGAGACTGTCAAAATCTGTATTAAAATAATAAAAATTAATTATAATTTAAGTGTCACAATAAATGACAATGTTCTCTATATGCAATATTTCACCCTAAAATAAGAGACTTTATAAATTTCAGTTCCTGGTTTCACTGAATTTTCCTCTCAAACTTAATTTCTCTTGCAGTTTTGTATCTTTAAATCAAACCTGTCCAACCCACAGCCCACGGGCTGCATGTGGCACAGGACGGCTCTGAATGTGGTCCAACCCAAATTTGTAAACTTTCTTAAAACAGCATGATATATATATTTTTTTGCTATATTTATTTTTTAGCTCATCAGCTATTGTTTGTGTTAATATATTTTACATGTGGCCCAAAATAATTATTCTTTCCACGTGACTCAGGAAGCCAAAAGATTGGATACCTCTGCTAAATACTGGGCCCTCGTACAAAAAGAAATACAGAGCACATGTACATTTTTTATACTTGCATTAGAGATATGTTCAAATATTGGGGGAAAATTAACATCTAAGTAATTATTTCAAGTAAAATAAAAAACAATAGGACCGTATCACAGAAACATTATCAGGCTTTATATTTACTGCTGTCAAAGGGCTACGGGAGCTGAGTTGTTAAAACTGCAAACCAGCATGTGAGCCCTGCACATACCTATTTGTCTGGACAGAAAGATGCAATATATATGCTTGTGTCTCTGCATAGGTATGCAGGTGTAAATATCTTAGGCAACAAATATACGTGAAACTGAAAGACAATATTAATGACAGAAGTATAACCAGCATAGTGGAGGTAATAAAGATGGTACCAGATTAGTCCAAAATACTTGCTGGTTTGGAATAAAGAAAAGACTGTTAGCCAAGCTAACAGTTCCATACAAACAATGGTAAGAGGTTTTTCTCTTTGTGTAGGGTAAAATCCATCCAAAACAGACATTAATAATCATGTTGTGGAAATGACTGTAGAAGGATATAGCACTGCATGCAACTTGGGGCCAGTATAAGCAGGAATTGTGAAACCAGTTCCTTGATTTATTTTTCCTGGCCCCTTCCTCTTAGACCTTGTTCCCTCTCATGTCCCCTAACCATCCAGGACTTATCTTCCTACTTTATCTCACTGAAATATCCCCATCCTGAGGCAAATGAGATAAAGCTTGTGAACATGCTCTCTAAACTGAAAACGTAATATATAATTGTTACTATTATCACCATCATCTCATCTTTTGAGGGCCAAATTTTCTGTGTCTTTCAAGTTGAGATTCTCACTAAATTTAGACGTCATTCTAGTCTGAGAGCAGACAGGTTATTCCACCTCCCTTATCTTTCTCTACTTCTACTCACCATCCTTCCACTGCTCTCCTGTTCCAGCTAACAGCTGGAGATATCACACAGGAAAATGACAAGAATTCATGTGTACTGATGCCAGGTTAAAGAGAGAGAGGGAGACTGAAACTCCCTACTCCTCACATGTCAAGCTGGCAGCCAATGCCCTTCATGTAACACACGGTGCCTCAGGGAATAAACAGTGGTTATATCTCCAGCACTATACAAGGCTGGCACAGCCAAAACCAGTTGTTTTTGAAGGGGTCACATCTCCTGGTTTTATCTTCATAGGAAACTTCAAAAACTGCTTCAGATTCTACCTTTTCAAATTGAGATCTCCTTCGGCAGAAGGGGGTATTTCTTCATTATCCCGTGTAGCCCCTTTGGATCCTGCAGTCTCCCAAAATGCTGTGCTCAACATTGACCCCTCAACGATTGTAGGAAGACAGACAGCCGTAAACATATTTCAGAGGCAAAGTATACAATGCAAATGACACACGACATACTGCGAAAATGAGATGAAGAAAGGGAGGGATGGGAGATGGGGGTGCATGAAGGCTGTGGGCCTTCCGGAAAACTCTTAAAGCCCTTACCAGGTCAGAAGTGCCACTGATACAAAGGAGACACTCAAGGCTGGAAGAACAGGTTCTGCAAAGGCCAAATCTAAAACCACATCTGTGTATTTCAGAATGCAGAAATCTGAAGGCTACGATGTGACAGTTTACTGGTTATTTAAGTTTATATGAATTACAGTTCTACCTTTGATTTGAAGAAACAATAAATAGTAAAATGTGTACCTTTAGGTACACAGACAACGGAGAAAAACACCATACCTGCAAACTGAGTATGAGCAAAAGCCCTAACAAACCCAAATGAAGGGTAATTTCAGATTTTCACACACCCATCACCCGCTTCAAAGAGCCCTCCTTTTTTAATAGGGCTATAATAAGACTTATTGGAGAATCCAGGAAGCCCATGTAGAGAGCTGAATTCAAAAAGGTGCACACAAAGGTAACTCGAGGCAAGAGGCCACATTTTCCTTCTAATACACCCTGAGGCCCGATGGTGGCCTGCTTCCCCCTCTCCCCTTCTTTCCCCTTCCCTGACAAGCCCGCTGAAATGACCACTTTAACCAGAGGAGGGTGTGCAGCCCTTCCTGCAAGGGGCAGGAGGAGACCAGGTTTGCCAAGGGCTCTAACCCTTCCCCCACCCAGAGCCGGCCCCAGACACGGTGTTCACATCCTCCCCCTACCTGAAGGATGTATCCTCGGACATAGTCCCGCAGAGTCCAGCCAAGGCCGTGCAGTATGTGCAGCACCTCCTCCTGCTTCAGGACACTGAAGAGGCGGTCCAGTAGGATCTTCAGCCGCACGGGCACCGCCTGCGTTCCGTAGAGCATCAGGCTGCTGATGTCAAACACGACGTTGGACTGCACAATCTCCACTTGTGTGGGGTGGTACAGGTGCTGCGTGCTGAGCTTATCCAAGGCTGCGGTGGTCCCACCAAAGTTCCAGTGATGGAGGTGTTGGGAATAAAGAGATAAAGAGAGAGAGGAAGGAGTTAGAAACATCGCTGTAATTACCAGGGCTCCATTTCTACATATGAATCTTCACCACAGGTGTTTAAGCAAGATCTTGCAAAGGAAATAGTTCTCTGACACCTCCTTTCTGTTTTGTCCTTTTTTTTTCCTGTTTTGTAATTTGATGTATTTATAAATTGCAGGCAACAACAAATACAAA
The DNA here is from genome assembly GCA_036589455.1 of Ateles fusciceps. Taxonomy (NCBI): domain Eukaryota; kingdom Metazoa; phylum Chordata; class Mammalia; order Primates; family Atelidae; genus Ateles; species Ateles fusciceps. Next base: position 4,673,972 of record JAZHEH010002789.1, on the reverse strand, counting down.
ACACATTTAACTTTAAAATAAAGAGCCACTGAGGATGTTTTTAAATGATGGTGGCTGGTGCTAAAAACGTAATTGATTTGTTAACTGAACTATGGTTTGACTCAAGTTAACAACGGTGTCCTCTACCCCCTACCAAAAACAAAACAATTCCTAACTCTTGCCATACAGGGAGGCTCAATCCGTATCACTTTTGTGAATAAGAATCACCCCTTATAATACCTGAATGGTTAAAGAAGAGGAAGACGGTGTTCTTAAGACGATAGGAGTAAAAGACGTAATTTGGAGGGAATAAGGAAAGCTGACACCTGTGTGTAGGACTAGTAATTTAACTCAAGTCCTGTTAGCTACAGGGGTTTATCCAAAAACCTAGTTTTCCCAATTTCTCTCATTAGTCACCTGTTAGATAGCTTTTGTGTTCACTGGCATGTTTTCTGAAAGTTATTCAGGATAAAAAAGAAATAAAATTAAAGTCATAATTTTATAAAGAAATAAGTTACTTCATTAATAGCTCTAAGGGTATAGATGAAAATGGAAACAAATGAGAAACCAATATTTGGGAATTTCTGGTGTATTTCAGCTAACTGTATTATTATCTCAGTAGAAAAAGCTGAAGATGGCCATTCTCATAGTAAACACTTTTAATAAAACAAAAATTTCAACAATTGGGTGCTTTTTATTCCTCAAATTTAAGAAACACCATCTCTTCTTAGAAATAAAACCCAAAATAAGGTCATAAATTCTAGTCCCCATCGAGTTACTGCACACCCTATTGCTGATAATATAATTACATTTTGCCTCAGTTTCTCAAACAATAACATTGTCTCATCTACAGGGCTTAAAGAGATGCTGCAAAGATTAGTGAGATAAGGAGTAAGAGGCACTCTAAACTCCTTAAGAGAACATAAAAGGCATTCAGAACTGTCAGAACTATACACATATGCTCACTGAGGAATTAAACAAGATGAACACGTAAGCCTGAAGGATGGTCATCTAACCTCATGAGTCAGGCAAATGGGTATCAGCCAACATCTAGGCTCAAGTCATAACTACACCTAAGTTATGTACCTAAGGCTTCCTCAAATTCTAAACCACTGTGTGGCCTTTCTCAGCTGCTTTTCCTAACACCTATCCCTAAAGGTATGGGCTACACTACATGTGTGTTCTCAGCAACTCCTATTTTACCACACCAGTATTACTGCATAATAATGGAGGAATTTAAAAGTATGTGCACACAGATTTTTTAGTATTTCACATGTATTTTTTAGGGCTCCTCCTCCACTCTTATTTCCTCCTGACTTGTGGTCACTAGAGAGTTCATGTACTCTTGATAAATTGCTTTCTTACATCTACAGTGTAAAGGCCCTTATCATTTACCCGCTGGCTTCATTCAACACATTTACTCCCAGGAATACTTTGTCAAAGAGTTCAGGTTTTCTCATACTTCATTTCTTGCAGCTGATTTGTCTGATCTTTCCTATTCTAGTGGTTAAGTCAACTTTGAATAAATGGCCTTAAAAATTAATTTAACGTTTGGGAAAGATAAGGGATTCACAAGCCTAGGGATTGAAGTTTTCTCTCACTCCACAGGGCATTTAGACTGAAAAAAAAGCAGAAATGGGGTATTACTATCCCTGTTCTTCTTCAAGTACAGCTTAACTACTCAGCCTTCTGATGAGTGGCTGCTCTGCTTACAGAATCCAGTGACCAAAACGGGGGGTTCTGCTTCTCCTCCATTTCCCTTCATCAGCTCTCCTCAACCATATCGGATAGTTCTTTACAAAACAGACTTCTATGACAACAGCCAATATGAAACTGACAGAAGTCAGCAGACGGGAAATAAAATGACACAAAATCCTGATTTTTGGTGTGTGCTTGGCACCTTGCATCTTTGCATTAAGTACATGCAGGTGTGTGTGCAAACGCATTCAAATGCGAGGTGAAAAAAACTATAATCCCTCTCCCCTCCCACTCATTAAAAAAGGTTGGTTGTTTTAAAGATGAAGAGGACTAAACTATTAAGGGTACAGAAGAAAAGAGAGAATCATCAGAAAATTAAAAGAGCACAGATAGAACAAAAACATTTCCCTAGATAAGCTTTCAAGAACACCAGAGATTGAGGATATTATAAGGACACTAGCTGATTCTTTTTCATAAGTATACTATATGTCAGTAGGTAGGAATACAGCTGGGGAGGGTGGCTCACACCTGTAATCCCAGCACTTTGGGAGGCAAGATGGCAGACTGCCTAAGCCAGAAGTTCAAGACCAGCCTGGGCAACGTGGTGAAACCCTCCCTCTACAAAAAAAAACACAAAAATTAGCTGAGCATGGTGGCGCACACCTGGGGTCCCAGTGACTCGGGAGGCTGGGGTAGGAGATCACCTGGTCCCTGGGGGAGATCAAGGCTGCAGTGAGTCATGATTGTATTACTGCACTTCCAGCCTGGACAACAGAGTGAGACTCTGTCTCAAAAAACAGAAAAAAGAAGAAATACTGTTATAAACCACATAAATATACAACAAAGGTCAACAACTTAGTCTATAATGGCCAGATAGTAAATATTTTAGGTTTGTGTGTTATGCATTCTCTTTCACACCTACTCATGTCTGCTGTTATAGCAGGAAAGCAGCCATAGATAGATACGACTTAAACTATTAGGTATGTCGGTGTTCTAATAAAACTTCATTTAGGCTTGTTGCAGTGGCTCACATCTGTAATCCCAGCACTTTGGGAGGTCAAGGCAGAAGAACTGCTTGAGCTCAAGAGTTTGAGATTAGCCTACGCAACACAGTGAGACTCTGTCTCTACAATAAAAATTTAAAAATTAGTCTGGCATGGAAGGGCATATCTGTAGTTCCAGCCACTTGGGAGGCTGAGGTGGTAGGATTGCTTGAGCCCTGGAGGTCAAGGCTGCAGTAGAGCAATGATTGCATCACTGCCACTTCAGCCTGGGTAGAAGAGTAAGACTCTGTCTCCAAAATCAAACAAACAAACTTTATTTACACAAACAGACACCTCACCAGCTTTGTTTGGGCCCTGATGATGATGAAAAGGTGGACCAGATATTTAATGGAAGTCAATAGCAGATCACAAAAAAGCTCTAAGAGTGTGATATAGGAAGAAGTTACCTAGGTGATGAGCCACAGATGAAGACTTAAAAACTATTAAACTGGGCCAGGCGTGGTGGCTCACACCTGTAATCCTAGCACTTTGGGAGGCTGAGGCAGGCAGATCACTAGGTCAAGAGATTGAGACCATCCTGGCCAACATGGTAAACTTTAGTAGAGATGGTGTATTTCTGTTTGTACTTAAAATACAAAAATTAGCTGAGTCTGGTGGAGCGCGCCTGTAGTCCCAGCTACTCAGGAGGCTGAGGCAGGAGAAATGCTTGAACCCAGAAGGCAGAGGTTGCAGTGAACTGAGATGGCACCACTGCACTCCAGCCTGGCGACAGAGCAAGACTCCATCTCAAAACAAACAAACAAACAAACTATATATATATATATATATATATATATATATATATATATAAACTAAAACTGCCTAGCTTGCAAATTTCAGCATAAACATACCATCATCTTCTATCAAATTTCTTGAATATATCAAACTTTTCTGCTTTACAATTATTAGATCATATCAAGTAACCAAATTGTGACAACTTTTGGAGAAGTACCCCTGAAACAATATCTGATGATTTTTTAATGAGTCATAATATCTGTAAGTTGAGAACTGGACTGCTGCCTAATTTCATGATCTTCATGTATCTGACTGTGGAGGAGTCAGGTCTGGATCTTGCAGGGTTAGGAATGTGAGTTAGGCCAATGGGACTGTGGAACAGGGCAAGAACTTGTTGATCAGGATGGAGTGGGAAAAGATGTCACCTACTTTAATATTTTATGGGCTTAATCATCTGCTAATTTGTCCTATACCACTGGTATTGTCAAGATTCATTTACGGGCCGGGCACAGTGGCTTATTCCTGTAATCCCAGCACTTTGGGAGGTCGAGGTGGGCAGATCACCTGAGGTCAGGAGTTTGAGACCAGCCTGGCCAACAGGAGGAAACTCTATCTGTACTAAAAAATACAAAAATTAGCCAGGCGTGGTGGTGGGTGCCTGTAATCCTAGTACTCAGAAGGCTGAGGCAAGAGAATCACTTGAACCCAGGAGGCTGAAGTTGCAGTGAGCCGAGATTGTGCCACTGCATTCCAGATGGGAGACAGAGCGAGACTCCATCTCAGTAATGAAAAGATTCATTTTCAAAAGAAATCTAAGCAGAAGTTGCTTATACAAAATATGTAAAAGTGAACCTGTTCTAGGTGAAGCCGGAGTAATCATGAATTAGAGAACGTCCAATCATTTATTACTCCCTTTTTCTCTTCAGCTTGCTTAAGTAACTCAGTGGACTGAACTCTGGAAGTACAGTTTGAAAAGCCCTTTTCTCTATAGTAAGCTGGTATCAAATTTTTCTCTGATTTGTGTCCACTCTCCTTCATTCTGGTAATAGAAGCTACATTTCCTTTTGGGAACTTGTCCCTTATACTCAACACCAGTATTTCTTCTTCTTCTTCTTTTTTTTTTTTTTTTGAGACAGGTTCTAACTCTATGACCCAGCCTGGAGTGCAGTGGCATAATCACCGCTCCCCACAGCCTCCTGAGACTCAGTCTCCCAAGTAGCTAGGACTACAGGTGTGTGCCACCACACCTAATTTTTCAGTATTTTTTTTTGTAGAGATGGGGCTTTCCCATGCTGCTCAGCTGGGTCTCAAACTCATGGGCTCAAGTGACCCACCTGCCTTGGCCTCCCAAAATGTTAGGATTACAGGCATAAGCCACCATACCAGACTGGTAGCAGTATTTCATAGAACTGAATATTCCTTATCCAGGCCTAGAAAACCAGTCTACTCCAGTACCCTGACCAAAACAACTGGTTCAAGAATAGGCAAGTGACCTAAGTCTGGACAGTGAGATTGAATCCAGGAATTTACTTAGAACTACTGGGAATTTCTTCTCTTTCCTCTGAATTTGTAGCTAATAAATGTGCTTGAGAATGCAAATCATATGGAGAAGAGCTGTGCTGCAAGAGGATCTGACAAATATCTAATACTGATAATACTGTTTGATTCAGAAGATTTGGCAGTGCTTGAGGCAGGTACTATTCTGGAATTTTCTGTTACATGAGCTAACAAAATCTGTCTCTCCCTGTCACTCCACTACCTCTCCCTCTCCCCCTCTACCTTTCTCTCACTGTCTACTTGAAGTCACAATCTGTAAGCTGGAACTAAAAGAGTTCTCTATTACAACTACTCTTTGAGGTACTTTTCTAGTTGACTAAAAAGTAATTTCAAGGCCAGGCATGGTGGCTCATGCCTGTAATCCCAGCACTTTGGGAGGCCAAGGCAGGCAGATCACAAGGTCAGGAGTTTGAGACCAACCTGGCCAATATGGTGGAACCCTGTCCCTACTAAAAATTAGCCAGGCATGGTGACGCACACCTGTAGTCCCAGTTACTTGGGAGGCTGAGGCAAGAGAATCGCTTGAACTCAGGAGGCAGAGGTTGCAGTGAGCCGAGACTGTGCCACTACACCCCAGCCTGGGCGACTCAAAAAAAACAAAACAAGTAATTTCAATTAAAAGTAGTAGTCACTGTTCAACTAAAAGTATGTTAGTTCCAGGCCAAATGCAATTCACAAATTCTACAAGGATTGGAATTAAGAGTATTCTAAACAATTTCACATCTTATACAAATTTACAAAGGGTGATGAACGCTTTGAACAACATTAATAAGGAAAAATAATGGTGAGGAAGAGTGTAAAGAAAATGACCCTTTAAGTGCCAACTATACATCAGGTATCATTCTAGAGCAACTTTGTCTAACCCAGGGGCCATGGCACACATGTGGCCCAGGACAGCTTTGAAGCAGCCCAACACAAATTTGTAAACTTTCTTAAATGGGATTTTTTTGCAACTTATTTTTAGCTCATCAGCTATCGTCAGTGTGTAGGTGTATTTTATGTGTGGCCCAAGACAATTCTTCTTCTTCCAACGTGGCTCAGGGAAGCCAAAAGATTGGACATCCCTGTTCTAGGGGCTCACTATTAGCTCATTTAAGCCCTCAATTAAAAAGCATATATGCACAGTATTATTATTACTGCTTATTCCAAGATCATAGACTTAATCAGGTTAGGTAACTGGCCTAAGGTCACTTAGCAACTTCACTCAAGAAATTTCTTGTTTTTACCACATGTTCAAATAAATAGTCAATATGAAACTTGCAAGTCTTCATCATGTTGGAAGTCCCTAACTACCAGCAATCTGGGCTACTTGCCCATCACTCTGCTGAAGCAAGCATTTCAAAGGTCACCAACACCTGCCTTTCTGTGAAATGCAATAGCTTTTTCCCTTCATTATTCTCCACAATCTCTCCGTAGCAGCTAACCTTATTGATCACCACTCCTCCTAAAATGCTCTCCTCCTTCATTCACGCATACATTCATTTATTCACCAGCACCTATTAACTTATCTCTGAGGTACGTGCTATATGCAGATGCAAAAGTAATTTATGTTGTGGCCTCCACCTTCAAAAGCAGACAGATGTAGGCAATATAAATGCCATAAAAAAGATTTGATAAAGTACTGTGGGACACAGAAGAGAGGGCAATGCTGCCGGGAAGGCACAGTCTCCTAACTAGGATGTCAGCAGGCAAGAAAGGAGGAGGAGAGTACTGTAGGTAGATGGAACTGAGGCAGTGGTTCTCACTCATTGTGTGCATCAGAATCAAGTGGAGGGCCTGCTGGGCCACCTCCCCCAGAGTTTCTGACTCACTGCGTCTGGTCATCATGAATCTGCATTTCTAACAAGTCTCCAGAAGATGCTGATGCTACTGGCCAGGATCATACTTTGAGAATCACTGAATTAAGGGGTATGTGTTAAGGGAACAATGTAAAGAATGTGAACCCTTGGGGAAAAATAGTTGGAAATGAGTCCAAAAAGATCAAGTTAGCAGACTGTAAGGAGCTTTATTTGTAAAGGCAAAGACCTATGGAAAGCTTATTATTTTATTTCTTGTTAATAGGATTAGGAAAGTATTAAACATTTTATAAGATGGAAATGGGTAGGTGTGGTGGCTCACGCCTGAAATCTCAATGCTTTGGGAGGCTGAGGTGGGAGGATCACTTGAAGACAGGAGTTGGAGATCCACCTGGACAACACAGTGAAACCACATCCACAAAAAAAATTTTTTTAGTGACCAGGCAAGGACAAGTGTGGTGAGCCAGGCAAGTCTACAGTGATAAGTGTGGTAAGCCAGGCAAGACTACAGTAACAAGTGTGGTAAGCCATGCAAGCCTATAGTCCCAGCTACTTGAGGTGGCAGAGACAGGAGAATCACTTGAGCCCCAGGAGTTCCAGGCTGCAGTGAACTATGATCCTGCACTGTACTCCAGCCTGGGCAACAGAAGGAGACCCCATCTCTAAACAGCAAAACATTAAAAGATAAAAATTTTTAGTTTTAGATATAAAATTTTGATAAGAGTGCAGAAGTTTAATTAAAGCAATAGTTATCACATGGGAGAACACGATACCTGTCTGGCAGGAACAGTGGCTGGCGAAGGTACTGGCTGACCCTTGGCCACAGAGCCATAACCCACTAAAGTGGGAAAGTTCAGAAGGCGGAGGATTGTGTTAAGTTTGAAAATTTCCCAGATGATTATGACACATATGCCCCCACTCACATACCACAATGAAAATCAGAGATAGAAACAGGGGGCAGGGATGGCTTAGAGGCAAGTGAAGACAGGAGAGCATTTTTGAATTACTAGGACATGCCTTAACTCAGTGGACTTCTCAGTACACCATGTCTAAACCCGGGATATAAAAAGGCCTTCCCTGAGGTATGCAAATATAGGGACTAGTTTCCAGATTTGCAATTCCATATTTACTCTAAAAGTGATCCACTTGAGAATGGGCCTGCAAATACATGAAGATCATCCATTCCTGTTTCTCTTTGAAAATTGTACCCTTCCTTCTTGACAAAATAAAGGTATAAAACCTGGCTTATGTTATATATAATTCCCTTGCCCAGCATGTAAAACTCTTCTGAGAGCTAAAACAATTCACAATTTGATTATTAGAAGAATTAATAGGCCAGGTATGGTGGCTCACACCTGTAATCCCAGCACTTTGGGAAGCTGAGGCAGGTGGATTGCTTGAGCCCAGGAGTTTGAAACCAGCCTGGGCAACATGGCAAAACCCCATCTCTACAAAAAATACAAAAATTAGCTGGGCATGGTGGGGACGTGCCTGTTGTCTCGCCTACTCAGGAGGATCACTTGAGCCCATGCAGGTCGAGGCTGGAGTGAGCCGTAATTGAGCCACTGCACTCCAGCCTAAGCGACAAAGTGAGACCCTGTCTCAAAAAACAAACAAAAAACAATTAATGAAGGCTCATCTTTCCCTGACTGTACACAGATGAGTAAAGTACAGCTAGATTGATAGATAGATGATTTAGGACTATGCTGAAATGCTCAGAATTAGACAACATGCAAAATGGACAATGATAATGAACTTGCCTCTTACATTCTTATTTGTTTTAATAATGTATCACTCTTTAGAAAGCATCCTATGGGAGCAAAGCACAGGTGTGCAATAATGAAAATGGTCTACCACCCGAACCCTGCATATTCAAAGCTAAGATAAGTCTTTTATTTTTTTCTTTTGACATGGATTTTCACTCTTGTTGCCCAGGCTGGAGTGCAATGGTGAAATCTCGGCTCACTGCAACCTCTGCCTCCCAGGCTCAGGTGATTCTCCTGCCTCAGCCTCCCAAGTAGCTGAAATTAAAGGCATGTACCACCACACCCAGCTAATTTTGTATTTTTAATAGAGACAGGGTTTCTCCATGTTGGTCAGGCTGGTCTCGAACTCCTGACCTCAGGTGATCCACCGGTCTCCACTCCGCAAAGTGCTGAGATTACAGGCGTGAGCCACCATGCCAGGCCTGCTAAGATATTCTTTTCAACTATCCTCAACACTCATTCATCCCTAGGAGGCACTGACACCTGGGAAGAAAAGCCCCTAAGCAAATGTAAGTGATACCCACTCTTTTAAATTTAGTTTGAATATTTCCCTGTCTCTACAAAATTTGTAGAATACACTAATAAAAGGTGTGGGTAAAATTTTACATAATTCTTTAGAACTATGTTACCATTTATTAAGGTAGTTATAGCCTACATAATCAAATATCAAAATATTTATCATTAATCATCATTTTCATAGTAAAAGATTTTGAATATCTTCTATATCCTGCTAATAAAAATAACAAAATAAATTATAATCCAAACGTCAAAGCACTTGTAAGCAGTATGTAAGTTCTTCTTTCATTAAGCATATAAAAACAATTTGATCATGATACCTAGGAAAATTGATAAATATTTTTATATATTAATCTTATCTAATTTTTTCCTAACGTCCAACACTAAATTGTGTGATACACATGGAACCACATTTATCAAAGTGATATCAAGACTTCTAACATACTTCTCACTTCATAAATAACTTAAGTTATATATTATACATAATTACTAATTAAGTAATGAGAAATAGCATGTCTATAAGCTAAAAATTTTATTAGCACCACATTTTATTCTGACTGTTTTAGTAACGTATCATAAAAGATGCATTCCATAACTTACTGATGTGTTTTTGTAAGTTTTTCAAAATGTTTATTAATGCATTTATTTGAACTAAAATATGAATTAGCTTTTTCTAATAAAAATAAGTCAGATTTTAGTCTCACTGATAAATATGACATTTGACCATAATCATTAGATTTGCCAATAGGCTACCTGGCAGAAATTTTCATCAATAAGATAGCTAAATCTGCAACAGTAAGATAAAGCATTTTGTTAAAAAGTATTGCAGAAGTTATCCAAATTAAAAACTAATACAGTATTTTTATTTTCTCGATCTTTCTGTGTAGATAGCAATAAACAACATGCCTCTAAACTGAAGACTAAAAATTAATTATAGGCCCAGGCTTGGTGGCTCATGCCTGAAATCCTAGCACTTTAGGAGACTGAGGCGGGCAGATCACTTGAGGCCAGGAGTTCGAGATCTGTTTGACCAACGTAGCAAACCCCTATATATCTACCAAAACAATTATAAACTATTTGATATAATTTCTAACACTCTTTTCCATAAATTGAAAAAGTAAATGACTTTAACAATAGCTAATAATATGGAGGATGGTTTCAATTTCTTTGCTTTTAGCAAAACTAATTAAGTACTATGCAATTTTTGGCTTGTAACTTGAAATGACTTCTAAGAAATGAATGACAATGTGATAACGAACCTCCTAGTCCCATGTATTCACGTGAACAGATGTCTCAGCAGTTATATCTGTAGGAATGAAAACTGGGAATAGAACTCATAGTGTAACTTTTCTCTTTTTTACAGTAAGTACTATTCATCAATGGATACATGAACTAATCTGAGAAGAAAAAAATTTATAGCCCTGTTTCACCGACAGATACATTTCTAACAAAAATCCACTTTATTTTTAACAAATTGTTGAAATTGGTAATATTTATATTGCCTGGATTTTATCGCTCTGATGACAATTTTTAAAATAAAATTTCTATTTATAGATATTTTATTAATTTTCATTGTAGGCATGCATGTTAAATTGAATAATAAAAGACTTTCCAGTGAACATTTATGGTAATGTTATTTGGGAGAAAAGGATTGGAAACAAGAGTTAAGGACAAAAAATAATGAGTGAAAGCAACAATTTCATGTGTCCAGTGTTCTCAAAAGGTGCTCATTGTCTTCCAGATTAAGGACAGAGTCTCCAGGACCAGACTCCAATCCCAGCTCTGCCACTTACTTGCTCTAAGATGTTGGCAAGTAACTTAGCATACAAGAATGTTGGGGTAGTCTTTCGTTTTCAAAATTAAGTATAAGCAAGCCACTGACTTAAAGACCACAATTTTAATTTAAGAAGAATGGAGAAGAAAGCGTAGAGTCAAGACCAAGCTAAGAAGCAGGAGGAAACACAGATGCTTGCGGTGATGATGAGGCACGGTTACAAAATGACTGAGATTTTCCAGTTTGGAAGATATGGAGGTAAAATCAACTGATATTCAGAAGAAACATTAGGTTTCCAGATAAGCTGCTCTCCTGTGATAATCTGCCCCTAGGGATCCAACTACTCCTACACTATGCAGATGATCCCTAACCTTTAAATTTAGCTCTGCCTGAGCTCTATGCCTCAACTCCAAACACATACTTGACTCCTTTTGCTGTGAAAGGTAGAACTAGGAAACTAGGCCGAAATGCTTAAAGTCAGATTTTTTTGTGTGTCTTTTTCTCATAGGTGTTCATTGAGAAAATGTTCTAACTTCAAGAAAAAAGGAAAACAAAAAAACAATTGTCTGTAATCCTACCACCCAAAGCAATGATGGTCCACATGTGGACGTATATGCATCTACTTTTTTTCAACACATAACTTTACAACGGTGAGGTCATACTGCAGATACAAGTTTCTATCTTGGTGGTGGTGCTGTTTCCCTTAACATTATTTAGCAAGAACATTCAAAATTATCTCTGACTACTTTGCCTTGCTTCCCTAGGTACTCTGTCATCCTTAATCACTTTAAACTTCCATTGCAGGTTTTCCTGGATCAATTCCTTCTTTCTAGACTAATTTCTACCACTTTAGAGCAGGCTTTTAGACCTTCATAACTTCATTACTGCAAGGGCTCCTAACTGATTTGGTCTCCGTTCTCACTGGCCAAGGACATGCTAAATAAAATCAAGTCAATCTTCTCAAAATACTGCTTAAAGTATGTGTTTTCTCTGTTCAAAAATTTCCAGTGATGCCCCCAGCCTCTTCACACACAACTACCCCGCTTCTCTCCCACCCACAGACAAAATACTTAACCTGGGTCAGAAGACCTTGGACCGACTGATTTACTTTAGTAACTCTCTGACATGGGCCCTCTGATCTACCCAAAGTGAGGTTCCCAAGGCTTGCCATATTACTAGCACTTTACTATTTGGTCACTAAACGTATATTTTCTGCCCCATGCTAAGTTTTAGAGATTTAGTGAAGAACAAAACAGATATGATTTGGGTCCACATGAAGTTAATAGACTAGTGAGGAAAACAGTTTTAAAAATTACACTGCAGGGCATGGTGGCTCATGCCTGTAATCCAGCACTTTGAGATGCTGAGGTGAGTACTTGAGCTTGAGTTTGAGATCAGCCTGAGCAACATGGTGAGACCCCATATCTACAATTAGCCAGGCAGCGTGGTATATACCTATACTCTCAGATCCTTGGGAAGCTGAGATGGGAGGATCACTTGAGCCTGGGAGGGTGAGGCTGCAGTGAGCCAAGACTGCACCACTGTACTCCAGCCTAAGCAAAACAGTAAGACCAAAAACAAACAAAAAAACACATTAACACACAAAATTACAAACTGGGTATGTGACATGAGAACATAATTTAAATGGGGTAGGAGTGAGGTATTCCAGACAAAGCCAATTCGGCTAAAATATGAACAAGAGAAAAGCCCAAGGTGATGCAGAGAGACAAGTAAAGTTCTATCTCCAAAGCTGTATTTTTCAGAATTTTTACTTTCGCTGCTGTTCAAGTGCCTTTCCTCTTTCTTATTAACTCCTCTGACGACCTTTTTTTTCCAGTTTTGATTTATATTCTATGTTCTTTTTCCATGAAGCCTAGAGAGGCTCCCTCATAGAAGAGGAAATGGACTCTACAGCAGGGGTACTTCGGTATACCAATAGAGTGAGTGCCAACCATATGCTGCCCATTTCCTGGGATCACTTATGTTCCTACTTATCTCAAGACCTCGATTTTGAGCAGCAATCATACTTGAAACAAAATCACTCAAGAGTGTTGAGTAATCATATTGTTGGATGGATGAACACAGTTAAGTGTACATAATAGAAGAAAAAGCCATTATTCTATTTTCACTGGAAGGGTAAATGCGTGATTCCCACCGTGCCACCAAATTCTTATTTCATCCATGTCCCTTTCTCAACCCCTTCTTTTGTTCTTGACAGCACCCCCTCACAAAATAAGTGAACATGGGTAATTAAGGCAATCTAGAGGGCAAAGTGGGGTTGCTAGCTAAGCAGGAATTCTGAGTAAACTTCGCATATTTTCTTTCCTACTACGTCAAGTATTATTTGGGGAGATTACAATGCATTTTTTGTAGAAAAACAGGATAGAAGTCTAACATTGTTAACGAAAGTAATTGTAATAGCAGGGTACAGAGACTGCATCATAATATACAGACTTTATGAAAATCATCCACAATAGTAGCACAAATCACTAGCTTTGTGATCAATATACTGGACTGCTGGCCTTATACCTATAGAAAAAGGTGTAGTATAGACCTTGGAAAGGGGTCAGAGAACAGTCACACAGTAAGACAGTAAGAATAGCATCTACAAAGAAAGGATTATTTTTCTTTTGTAAAAGGGTTGGAGGAAAAACAAAAGGGTAAATTAACCTCTTTTAGTATGCAGAATTTCATCTGGAAAAAGCAAAAGCTTTAACTGCAAGATAAGGATATTAGTCAGAAAAAAGGGGGTAAAATCATACAATACAAGCTTCTTAAACTGTGAATGCGCTTGCTGATGGAACATAATTTACTTGGATTTCCTTAAAATGCTAGAAACAGAGGCTTAAACTGGCAATTTTATGGCTATAAAACAAAGGAGAAATTTAGGCCTGGATATAATTTCAATAAACACTTTGATAAGATCTATAGTTTTCCAAAGGAACATGGTGGCTAAGCCAGGGGACCCCAAAATGACACTTGAGTCTGAATGAAGAAAACTCATTTATGTGGGAACAGAATTGCCATAAGGACAACAGCTGGGATTTCTGTGCTTCATTAATGTATGTAATATAAATGTAAAATGAGTATAAAGCATAATGCAAAGTAGGTAATAAATGTAAAGTAATATGTACTTTATACTGCTAACTGAAAGAACAAAGTAATGTCCTTTATAAAATTCAGTTTTCAAATGTATAAAATAGTGCTGCGGGTGGGTGAAGGATAGTTATAAAAGAACTTACATCTATCACATGAAACGTGAATAACTATTTTTTATTTCTATTTTAAATAACAGGAATTGCTCCTCAAACCTTCAAATAAATTAAAATAAATGTAAACCTGTAATTCTTCAGACTTCACTTCCAATATTTTCTGTGAAGGTCACAGAAATAAGAACATATTCAGATACGGTTTTTTCTTAATGTAAGAGTATAAAAGTGCTTTTCACTGATCCTATTAAATTGGCTCTCAGTGATAGTTTATAGTTCTTAGTTTTCCACAACTTTTTTTAAACACAACTTTCCTTAAATGGCAAATTCAAGTGACTTAGGTGGTTTCCACAGGAATATGCTCATTTCAGGCCCTGAGGTCCAGTGGAGTCCATCTAGCTGTTCAGGCATGGCAGCGTGAAGCTAAGAGCCATTCGGTAAGACAAGAAGTATGCCAAGTAGAATGATTTTTCAAAACCACCTACTTTGTAGAATAAAACAATTAAAAATCTGCATGAAAAGGGTCTAAATGGAAACCCGTTATTTCACTAATTTTCAGTCCTGTCCTGGATATTTTAAATTTTTTAATGCTAATTTGAAGTAATTTTACAAGTTTAAAAAGAAGGCTTATTCTTTTATTTTGGGAGAAAGCCAAGTGAGCCTTAAATTACAAGGCTAATTGTTTCGAGAACTCCGTGTCTCTTGCCTCAACTCCCTTTAGAATTCCAAATTACAAGTGGTCAGCTTTTAGGAGCTCTGGATCCTAGACTACTATTTTAATTTCCAATAGATTAACATTTAACACACGTCTTTAGGGATTGTTTTTATGAAACTCTTTCCATGATTACTTAAGAGTTCTAAGAGTTGTTAGTGATGAGATTTTTATTGGAGGAATTTCTGGGGTCAGATTTTAAAGTTTTGATTATTTATAAACAACATATTTTTACCATTCCTACCTCACATGTCCAGACCATAACCTCTGAATTTATGAGGGTGGGGCTCTTCATTCTTGCTAATACGACCAATAATTTTCAGTTATACTGCACTTCATAATAAGCACACTATACCCAATATAATATATGTCATTTCAATGTAGCTAGCCCATGAACTTGCACAGGTTTAATGGGATTTCGCATATTTAGAATTTCATCATAAAGGGGCCCTTTGGAATCATTATCACATCAATCCTTTCCCATTATAAGACTCAGCTCTCTTACCAGGCAAGAGCATCAAGGCTCAAGGCAAAGGCTTAGCCTACTCTTAGATTATAAGCCAGAACCTAATAAAAGCCTTAACACTTGGGGAGAACATTAATAAAGGGCAATGATAACATATTAAAACTTTCTAGTGAATCAGGAGATCACGAAGGCAGGCAACAATTGTGAGTAAGAGAAACATTTCTTATGACTTGAAGTAATATTTAGATCTGCACATTTTATTCACTACTTCTGGGGGAAAGAACTATGCAATTGGGAACAAGTTTAGTACAAAATAACTCATGTTCCATTTAAGTCACAACTTTCTACCTGTAACTGTCAAGGTTGAATTAATTAGGATATTTAATACCAAGGAGAGAGAAGGCTTGCTTCTAGATTTTTTTTAAAAAAAAAGAAGAAAATGAATGATATGTAGCTAAGAGAGTTGGTCCCCTAGTGTGGTGATAAAAACTGTCAACCCTTATATACAAAGGGTTTATTTTTTTCTTGAACAAATAGTTTGTGTTTTTTAAAATTAAAAAACTCCACTGAGCCTCTACAAATGCTCATTATAATACCTTATATACATTATGTGAATGGTCCTTGATTTTTTTTTTCTTATCCCTTAATACATGAGGGATAATGTATAAATACTCTCATGGTTTATTATGAATGTGACTCCAAACTGTAGGGAGGGAAGAGGGACAAAAGTAGTTCCAATAGGCCCCACTGTCCTATGGATTTTAATCAACCTCAGTTGACATGTAAGCGGTATGTGGATATCTGTATGCATATCAATACCCACAATCAGTCCGGGGTAGAATCTCAGCTCCACTTGAGACTATATAGCCAATATTTCAAGCTGATTGGCATTTCCCCGCTATGGCCTTATGCATAATAAAGTCCTCAAACAGACTTTGAAAATCATTAAAGTCTGACTGAGGCACACATAAAAGTATTTCACCACTTGGCTGTTCAGAAGCTCTCTCTCCTGGCTAGCAGATGAAACAGGTCCTTGGTTATACGTATTCTCCTGCTCCTTCATTCTTGCATGGCCCACTTTTAGGGGCATGCCTTTTCTCTTTTGCAGCAATTCCACACGAAGGTAGTAACAGGCAAAGAGAAAATTTTATCTGCAAATGTGGCAGTAGGTCAAAGAAGAGATTTAGTA
The DNA here is from genome assembly GCA_036589455.1 of Ateles fusciceps. Taxonomy (NCBI): domain Eukaryota; kingdom Metazoa; phylum Chordata; class Mammalia; order Primates; family Atelidae; genus Ateles; species Ateles fusciceps. The sequence continues at coordinate 4,657,532 of JAZHEH010002789.1, read as the reverse complement.
ATTGAATCTACTTGCTGAAACCAGGTTTGAGGATTATTATAATTGCCACTGCTGTTCTATCCAACCTCCAGTTGCCATGGCCAGCTGAAAGTTGGCTACACAAACCCTGCTTTATTCGATTTATATATCAGTGGATTAAATACACAGTACACTGACTATAAAACATATTTCATTTTAAAAGCAACTATTAAGATTTGCTACCTGAATTAACTATGTACATCTTTTATTAAACAAAAGTATAAATTCCTCTGTAAGAAAATAATCACCCTACTCCCCAGCTATTCACATTGAAGACTTAATTTTCTTAAAGGAGCATATATCTATATAAGAATTTCATTAAGCAAAAACTGCAAAGGCAAGGCATATTTACTATTTGATAAAATATATGCTTTAAACTATCACATGTGAAAAAATATTTCAAAATTGAGAGAATTGTGATTTGAAAAGCCAGCATCTGGTAAGGAAATATCTAAAAGAAAGAAATTATTATACTCAGTCTTTTTTTTAAAAAATGAATGTCACCTTTGTGTCACAAGTATTTTTCCCCTCCTTCCTCTAGTAATTCAGGCTGAAATCTCATTCTAAATCTATAATCAATCCTTTTTCCCCACTGTAATTCCTTAAAATCTCTAGGCTATCACACACACTTTTGGCACTGATATGTGTTTTCTTCTGGATTGCTGGATTTGCTTAATGCATATATCAAGTAACAAACTGCTTTGTATTAGTAACTGTTGGGATAAAAAGACCCTATGTAAAGATTTGCTCATAAAAATGGGTTAAGAGGGCAGTCTTACGGCTTAGGAAAAGTCTAACCTAACGAAATCTTAAATGTGCGAGTAGAAAATGTTAAGAACTAAAGTTGTATCTGCCGATTTTTCCACTAATGTGATCAACATATGATTGAGCAGAGAGGGAAACCTAAAGTTACCATCCCATTCACTATTAGTGGCCTGTTTGACATGTATGAGTTATCAACAAGGCTAAAAATCTTTTGGGATTTCGACCATTGGCAAAACGAAAGTATTTTATACCATCACATGTATTTAATGGAGCACAAACTTTCAGAAAAGAAGTGAAGTCTCCTGAAGTACTGTGAACGAAGAAACAGAGGAGAGATATTGTTTAGTGCTTTGAATTCTGTTTACTAATTTGATCATGATAGTAACCCTAATTTCTAATTAGAAAAGTTCAATTAATCGGTACCAACAGGCACAATCGAAAGAGTCAATACAAATTGTAAAATGTAGCAATTTTTCCTTTAGATATTTTACTGTATTTAAAAACCAGTAATAGAAAACACTTGCCAAATTCACTTAGTCTCTGACTGAGGCACACATATGTGATCTCCTAATTTACAGCTTGCACATACAGATGTTCACACTTAGTAAAAGGGCTTAATAGCTTTTTTTAAATTAAAAGTGTGTTGATAATAGATGTTTTAAATATATCCAAACAACACAGCTGAACTGACAAATGCCTGTCTTCATGCCTCACCATGTCTCACATTGTAGCAAGATTTTATAAGACAGAAAAGGTTGTACGATTCAGTTGCATATATATAGGATAAATGTTATCCCTCAAAAACTCCAAATGAAATCTTTCATTAATTTTTCTTTCTATGATCTGTTTCCAAGCAGAAAATGTGAGATAGCTACTCGGTTTATGTAGCCGAAAGCAGAACCACACAGACGTTGCTTGCTGCCTGCAGTTTTTTTTCCTTTGCAAAACTTTGAACCCCATCCAGCTTTGACACACTGCCTCTTCAGTTAATAACTATCAAGTTTCCCCTTGTCTCCTGTCTACTTTTCTTTGAGGCAATTGCGCACTCAGCACCCCGAGATAATAACACACATCTATAAGATAAAAGCAATGGCATTAATGTAATTGTCTGCCTCTCTCTCTCTAGCCTAATCTTTTTTTTCCTTCAGTTTTGACTGCCTGTGTGACACCTGTTTTTGTCTCCTCTGATCCTACGACAGGTTTTCCGCTGACAAGGTTTTTGCCTGACAGAGATTCTGCAGACAAGAACATAATAAAATATGAAGAACTGCTTGTCAGAGTTTCTGCCAATGCTCACATGAAATATAGAAAAAAAAATGACTTTTTTTTAAGGGGCCCTGTGATGGTCGCTTTTGGCATGTCAGAAAAAAGACCTCCCTAGCCAAGTTCTCCAAGCCAAACAGGTGTTTTCTTTTATGTTAGAGGTTGATTTGTTTTTTAATTTTTACTGATAGTGGAAAACATGATTAGCCAAAAGAAGGCGGGTGGGTAATGTCTTACCCTCAGATTTTTGCAGGCAAAGGAATATTTAAAAACTGGAAAGTAGAAGGTATTTCACTCAAGATTTTATCTTCTGAATAAAACAAAAACACCAACATCTGTTAATGATTAAACAAATTTAACTTCTCTAAAATTTACTTCCTGGATATTTGGGCTACTAAAACCTCCCACTTACCTTTCACTTATTTTGTTGTCTGAAGACAGAGGGGAAACAGCAAAGGTGAAAACAGAATGAGAACTGGAAAAGAAAAATGCACAAATGGACATACACAAACAAGGTGTTTGTGGGCTGTACTTACACCTTCAAAATGGGAAGAGGCTGCTGGAAAAGAAACTGGCAATTAGGAATCTGAGTGAGACTTTTCCATAAGCCTAGAGTTTCAATAAACCTTTGTTCCCTGCACCACATGAGAGATGCTGCCTTAGGTTCCAGCACACAAAGATAAAGTGCCCTTCCTGAGTTTCCCAAGTTAGTGGAAGGCTCAGTATTACCCAGAAACCACCCTCTGGTCTCAGCAAAGTGTGTTGAGAAAATAAAGAAGGGAGCACTTAATTGCTCCAGGGGTGGGGAGTGGTGGTGGTGAGGGGAGAAAAGGGGTGGGAATCCCACTTCCTTGAAGAACAAGGCACAGGAAAGACTGGGCAGGATCAATAGTGTAGCAAGCATGAAAGTACAAAAAACTGGGTAGGAGTTTACAGTGGTGAGTCCAGGGACAAGAGCCTTGATTTAAGGTGTTAGGATTCGCACACCAATTTTAACTATTCTGCCACCAAACCACTTTAACCTAAGCTTTAGCTCTCTAAATATATTATCTCACACCTAGAGCCTACAATTACCACGTCTTATAAAAATATAATTCCTGGCCAGGCATGGAGGCTCACAGCTGCAATCTCAGCGCTTTGGGAGGCCAACGCAGGAAGATCATTTTCGTCTAGGAGTTTGAGACTAGCCTGGGCAACAAGACAAAACCCTATCTCTACAAAAAATAGCTGGGCGTGGTAGTGCACACCTGTGGTCCCAGCTACTCAGGAGGCCGAGGTGGGAGGAGTGCTTAAACCCAGGAAGGAGAAGTTGCAGTGAGATGAGACTGCACCATTGTACCTGGGTGACAGAGCAAGATCCTGTGAAAGAAAGAGAGAAAGAAAAGAAGAAAAGAAAGAAAGAAAGAAAGATATAATTCAAGCCAACATATGTAATTTTAATTTTTCTGGTTTCATCTAAAAGAGTAAAAAATAAAGTGACATTTATTTAAAAATACATTTGACATGATACATCAAAAATATTATCCATATGTAGACAATAAAATAACTCTTAATGACTATTTTACATTCTTTTTTTAAATAAGATGACAGCTCCAAAATGTGGTGAACACTTTATACTTGCAGTACATCTCAATTTGGACTAGCCACATTTCAAGTGCTCAAAAGCCACAATAGTGGCTTCCTCACTGGACAGCCAGGTCTAGAGTTGCTTTTACATTTCTTGGTGAGTAGAATCTAAGGTCCAAGACTGTCCTTTCAATTAGATGGGTCTGCATTCAAATTTACAGTGACACTTGACTGTATAGAAGGCTAGGAGGCTCATGAGGTCAAAGTGGGGGATTTCCCTGGGTACCAGGGAGCAGATGAAAGGAGAGAGGAATCTCACTACTGGGCCTTTTAACAAATACTGGTTACAACTCTATCCAGTTGTGGTAATAACTGCTTAAAGTACTTTTTTTTTTTTTTTTTTTTTAAAAGGGTTTCACCATGTTGGTCAGGCTGGTCTTGAACTCCCGACCTCAGGTGATCCACCCACCTTGGCCTCCAAAGTGCTTGGATTACAGGCATGAGCCACCATGCCTGACCCTTAAAGGACTTCTTATACAATTCTTTGGGTATATGCTAACTAGTAACAAATTAATTCAGAAAGCTTTTGAAGATATATAAACATCTACAAAAACAAAACCTGGTAAGGAATGGGATGTATAAATAGCATTTTAGGGCTCCCAGAATGCAATTCAGAGTTCTCTTTAAAATACTGTACTTATCCAGCAATTTTGCACTTCAGTAAAGAGGAGAGAGGAGTCGGAGAAGTCACCATTTATGACACGAGAGAGAAGGAAGAGTGGTTGAAAGGATCAACATGATATTGCTGAGGCATCTGGGGTCCTTAAGACCCAGCCAAATCTCCTAGTTTATCCTGAGTGAAACGAGAGGAGTTGAGTTTGTTTCATTTATAACCCCTTCAATTTGTGTTCTGCTTAAACTGGTGAGCTCCAGTTAATTAAGATGTTCCTATAAACAATTAAGCTTCCTGTAGGATCGTTAGCAAGATATAAAAATTTATGATGTAATAAAATGCAATAAAATGATAAAGTGGTGAAGCCATCAAAGCACTTTACATTACAAAAAGATAGGTGTGAAAATAGGTAAAAGTTGCCTTAATCTTACCTAAATTCACCTACTTGTGACTTTTGGATTTTTAACAGGTAAATATTACTACAATGTATTTTATCTGGTGCACTTCTCAAAATGACTTTTGGTGTAAAATATTCCTTACTTTGTTCAAATAAGAGCTCAAACAACATTTTAGGGGAAATGGAAGGCATGGAACTATACTGGATTTGCTGGGGAAAACAATTTCACCTAGGGAACACTTGGTCAGACAGCCAAGAGAACTGGTGACCTGAACTCTGCCACTGAATACTGAAGATAACCTTCCATGGAAAAGAAATAATTTCATCCCATCCCATTCCACATTCATACCTTAAGGGAGACACTAGATATTATCATTAATATTGATGTTTAATATTATTTCATTGACTTAGTAATAACAATACTAGCTCCTAAAACTGTTTTGTCAGAATATTGGGCTAACCCTACTCTTTCATTTAATCCTCTCTCAAAATGAATCTGTGATATTTAGATAAACTGCTATTATTATCAGAATTTCTCCATAAAATAACTGTGTCTTAGAGAAGGCATTACTAACAAAATGCAGAGAAGGCATTGGACCGCTGGCCCCACCACACCCAACTTTTAATCACCTAAACTTTGCTAAAACATGTCTATCACGTCCTCAGTGTTGAACTCTTATTTTTGTAGGAATTTAGCGATAACAAAGACTAGCACTTATTAAGTGTTTACCATGTACAAGGCATCTGCAGTATCTCAATTCATCTTAAAGAACACTATGAGCTAGAAGCTCATCATTCACATTTCACAGATGACAGAACAGAAAGATTATACAATCGGCAAGGTTCTACCTACAGTAGGTGACAGAGCTGCGATGTGAATGTAAACGGTCTAATTCAAGAAAAACATTCTTACCTACTTTGTACATTGCCTCCCATTCATTCACCTGAAGCTTTTTTATATCCTGGGGACAGAGCTCTGTGTGTTTCATTCTCAACACCCTCCCAAGAAACTCCTTACCAGCAGACCAGCAGGAACTACCCTTGAGGCCAGGTCCTGCCAGCCTCACTTTATCACCTTATGTTCCATCTGAATAAAACAGAGCTAGGAAAAAAAAAATCTGAGGAGCTAACAGGCAGAGAGCCCAGACTTTAAAGGGGAGGCACTGTTTGTGCTATGTTTAAAGAAAATTTAAGGAGTTCAAAGCACCATCCGAAAGGTGGGCAGGCGGAGAAACAAATCAAAAGCTGCTCAGGGACACAATAAGAAAATAGTTACTGCCATTAATCAAGCACCAAACCTTTGCATTTGTGAGGATGTCCTCCCTTTAGAGTTTATCAGCAGTGATCAAGGAGTAAAGGAGAGAAGCAGAAAGGGCACAGTGCCCTCAGGTCAAGCCCAGAAAAGGCTCCTGTGCCAGGCAGGAAAATGGCCTTGTGTTTGCTCTCTAAAACGAAAAAAAAAAGTCCAAGGACTTTGCTTATGGAGAGACCCAAATCCAGCTGCCTCACCAAAACTATGAGGCTCATTTCCCTAACCAAAAGAAAATTTTGCAGCTAGGCAAAGTCGGGTTTCAATATTTACAATCTGGAAAAACTAAGTCTACTAGAAAGACAAATTCTTTAAGCAGATACTGTATCAGCTCCCACTTTTCCCAAACTAGTGCACCAGTGGAAGAAGACTATAGTGTTTCTATCCTCGTGTTTCTGAACAGCCCTAGAAACATCTTCCCAAAGGATCAAGTTCTCATTTTGCCACTGCTAAGCTAGCATGTACTCCCCTTCCCCGGAGGACTCAAATTAGTACCTGTGCTACTGTTCAACAAACCCTAAACACTGCTTTGGAAAAAATTTCCACGAAAGAAAATGTTTTTGTTGGGATAGTCTCCAAGTCGGAGCTTTCTGCGAACATTATCTTCCTTTGTCAGAGGAAACTTAGTTGTTTTTCAGTCTCCTCCCTTTATCTTGACACGTTTACAAATTATCATATGGACACTGTTGTGGAGTCACTCAGAATGAGCACGGTATCACAGAAATGTCATGCTTTATTCTTATGATAAAGGACTTTCTATTTGGAGTGGGAAGGAGAGAAGACTGGGGAAGAGAAGAAATTGGCAAGGCAAGGTTACTATTGGACTATTTTAGTTACGCTAGGTTTGGGGCTCAACTTAGGGAGAATATTAGAGAGTTAACAGTTGAGAACAAATGATTTTCACAGATTTTTAGACTATTTATAAGAACATAGACTGGGACAAAGACATGTGACCTTTCATAGGACAAAATGAAAAATTACTTGTTTTCATCTGCCTTGCTTGTAAGTCCCCACAAAGTACCATGCCTCCAACAAACTTGAGGAATTTGTAAATAAAATACTGAGCGCTCATCATTCTAAATGTAGGACTGATATAATCAAAAGCTTTTTGATTATAGGATGCTTATGAACAACAATCCTGATTTAGGATTTATGCAAATTGAGTCAGAATAAGATTTTCTTTTAGGTATGGGCTTGCCAGATTTAGCAAATAAACATACAGGACTCTCACCTCAATTTCCATGGTAATACTTGTATTTAAAAATCATTTATTGTTTATTGATATTCAGATTTAATGAAAAATTTGATATTTTCTGTTTGAGTGAGGGTCTCTATAAATACCCCCTGGTCTGATAAAACATATCAAGTACAAGTTCAAAATTCAGATTCAACGATGCTGAGAAAAAAAAATTATATCCAGTGAATTACAAAAAAGAAAGGTTTGAAATTAATGGGTTATGTGCATATTAAGTCTTACAGTACATTAAACCATAAAGCTGGTTGGTATATGACACTAAATTAACTTTATGCTTCTCATCATTTCCTGTGGTGAAGAACTGAATGGTACCTGGCACAATACTTCATGTATATGTTTAATAAATATCTACTGACTGATGATCTGGATGATGCAGTCCAGGTCTGCTCACTTTACATTAAAAAAATCTTAGGAGTATGGACGAAATATAGGCAGGAAAAAAGCTGGCTTAATTAGTAAATAATTAAAGTAATAATGTAAAACTACCTTTTCCTCGAATGAACTGCATGCAGTAAAAGGAAATCACATTTACAGAACATAATAAAGGAAAGGTTTCAAAATTCCAGTGCAACAAGCATTCTTGCAGGCAGACCTCGGCCAAAGGAAATAACACTGGTATTCATTCAGATCTCTTGGAAGTGAATGAAAATTCTAGCATTCATGCAGCTTGTTGGTATGGCATATCCTTTTATTTAAAGTCAAAGTTAAAAAAGAAAAAAGAAAATAATTTTCACAGAGAAAGCTACTGTGTACATTAAGCTATAAAATGTAACTTTTATTCATCAAGTCTCATATTCTTGCCAAATGCTCACTTCACATACCTAGGAAACAGTGGAATTGGTTTTGAATTTTTCTTCCCCCAAAAAGAGATAGTCTTAACAAATGAGCTTCATCAGAAGTAAAAGTTACTGATTTAGCTTTTTTTTTAAATTCTAAATGAATTACCTTTCTAAAATCTGCCCACCTCTTTTATCAAATACACAAATCAAATATACACCATCATGGCATAAAAACAATTTTCTAGTTATATTAGATTACCATTAAATATTTTCTAAAACTCCTTAGAATTTAGTTTACTTTCTTATTTTTACTATTTTATTTGCCTTCATCTTAATGGTTTAGAAATAAAGTCTTCATCTGAACTATGGACATTAAAACTAATTTGCAATAAAACAATAAAAATGGTCCGTGCAGCAGTCCTCAGCCTTTACATAATGCCTCTTGTTTTTCACAAAGAGAGCAAACTCTATTGGTAATGCTTCTCCTTATAAGCAGATATTATTCAAAGAAGAATAGCTAAGTAGGACTGAATTCCACCTGTACCCAATGCTGGGTGTATTCTAGCAGTACCAGCTAATTTTTAAGATTCTGTAAAATATTTGGCTGAAGTCTCAATTCTGTGAATGGTCCAATTACTTCTCTAGAGTGGAGGCAAATGGTTAAAAGGGAAAAAAAAATTACATCATCAGAAAAGGGAGCCCATCACTGCTCTTATCCTGATATCTTAATCTTATTTTGCCACTTTTGAACCAAAAAGAGTTGAACTTCCAGAAAACTTTGGTTGTTGTTGTTGTTGTTTTCAAGCCATACTCAGATCATTTGAGGTGAAGAAGGAAAAGCACAGAGAAGACAAAGCAAACAAGGGAAAGTAAAAAAAATATAGTACTTATAGTATTTCAGTGAATTAAGTGGCAGTAAGCTGGAGTCCTTTTACAGAGACTTGACAAAATTAGAAACTCTGAGCCACTTCTGGCCCACCAACTAAGTTATTACAGAGTAGGTATAGCTATCTTTTACCAAAAAAAAAAAAAAGTTTAAGTAAAGTTAAATTTAGTACGCCCTGCTTTCTATTATCAGAGTGAGAGCTAAGATCCTTAATGTGGGGCAGGGTGGTGGTAATGTAGGAAATCCTTTATTAATTTAGTGGGAAATGCCTACTGATACTCAGAACTGCTGAGATTCCTTCCCCCCTTAATTCAATAATGCTAAGGATTTTAAGGAAATACTTTGTGAAAAGTAACATGGCCCTCAGTACTAATAATTTCAAAACCCAGGTGTTGCAATATAATGAATTAATCACTCTTTATTTTTTATTTATTTATTTTTGAGACAGACTCTCTCACTCTGTCACCCAGACTGGAACGCAGTAGCATGATCTCAGCTCACTGCAGCCTCGACCTCCTGGGCTCAATCACCTCCCCACCCCCACCCCACCGCCACAGCCTCCAAAGTAGCTGGGATTGCAGGCACATGCAACCACACCAGGCTAGTTTTTGTACTTTTTCTAGAGACAAGATTTTGCCATGTCGTCCAGGTTGGTCTTGAACTCCTGGGCTCAAGTGATCCCCCCGCCTCATCCTCACAAAGTGGTGGGATTACAGGCATGACACACCATGCCTGGGCTTTATTTTATTTTTTAACACATTTCTAAAGATTTCTGTAAAGTAGCTAATTTCAAAAACTCAAGCAGATTTAAGAAGCAATCTGTAAGCCAATAGAGTGTGTGTTTATGTGTGTGTACATATATAGAGACACACATATGTGCATATATATGGTATACAATGGGCCATGAAATCCAACATCTTAGGAACAAACTGAAATTGCCGTTGACAAGGGAAAAGTAGGAAGATATTTATTCAAGAAAGGATGTCAACAAATTTCTAAAAATTCTTCATTTTAAAGAGAATACATGATTTTGGCATTTGGTTATTTTTTAGTAGGCGGTATTAACATTTTTTTATTGACACAATAACAGGTAGAATGCATTCAGCGCTACCATGAAACCATTCTAGGCAATGTATTTTGGTAGTCTTGTTGCTGTTCCATGCATTTTCAGAGGAAAATCACACACCAGAAAACCCATGTCACTTCCTCCTTGCCCCACACACAGGACACTGCATGGTATAAGGCAGCCAGAAAGAATGCTGTGTTTCACCTCTGAGAAGAAGTAATTGGAGACATGATTTCAGGGTTTCTGTGCAGAGGGGAGGGAATGAAGCAATTAGTTGTAATGCTAGGGGCAAAAAGAGTGGGTGCTCTCATCCCAATGCCAACTCCAAGGCTAGAGGCCAACCCCTCACTGCCGTATTTGCCCTCATGAATGGGGAGAGTGTGGGATTCGCATGCCTGGGTGTATATATTTTGGGTTGTACACAGATATCTCCCTGTTGTGGGAAAGACAGGTCAAGGTAATAATTGTAAGGGAAAGAATTAGAATTCATTTTGCTAAGGCCTAAGAAACACGAAAATTAATATCCCAGAAACCTAGAATTTTTAATGATACAGTAGGAAAAGCACAGTCTGGTGTAACAGGAACATCCTATTCAAGTTGGGTGAAAAATGACATCTTCAGAAAGTCTTTGAAACAATCACTGGCCAGGAATAATTTATGTTGTTCAAGAAGCAAAAAAAATTGCTTTTCCCTTTACACTACTAACGTAATATGCACATGGACACTGATAGATAAAACAAACTCTGATGAAACCCTTAACTTTTATACTCACAGGCTACCATAGTAAATAGATAATGACAATACAAGATGGTTTTGGTCAAAATGAGAGTGAATGAATGAAATGCCCTTTGTTTAATGACTGGCCTCCCCTTTAGTGCTCATCTATGGTCCATTTTACTTTTAACATGTATTATTTAAAAAGGCTTCAATATTTTCTCTTAATTTTCATAAATGACTGTAAAGCAGGTACTATTAATCCTATTTTACAGACAAGAAACTGAAGTCCAAAGATCTTAACATGTCATAAAGTGGCAGAGACAGGATTTCACCTCAGAACAGTCTACACCCATACTGCCTCCAATGCTCTTAGATTCTTGATGGGTTTAGTACATAAGCTCTATACCTATTACCTAGCAAAATCAATACTTCTTCAGAGAAAAAAGGATATTTCGAAAGTGTTATGGGTTTAACTGTGTTCCCCCCAAAATTCCTACGTTGAAATCATAACCCCTACTATCTCAGAATGTGATTATTTTTAAATATAGGGTCTTTAAAGAGGTGATTAAGTTAAAATGAGACCCTTAAGGTGGGCCCTAATCAATCTGACCGGTGTCCTTAGAAAAGGAAATCTGGATGCACAAGAAGACACCAGGGGCTGGGCACAGTGATTCACACCTGTAATCCCAGCACTCTGGGAGGCTGAGGCAGGCAGATCACAAGGTCAGGAGTTTGAGACTATCCTGGCCAACCTGGTGAAATCCCGTCTCTACTAAAAATATAAAACTTAGCCAGGCATGATGGCACATGCCTATAATCCCAGATACTGAGAGGGCTGAGGAAGGAGAATTGCTTGAACCCGGGAGGTGGAGGTTGCAGATACCAGGGCATGCACCCACAGAGAAGAGACCATGTGAGGGCAGCCATCTACAAATCAGGAGAGGCCTCAGAATGAAATCAGCCCTGCCAACACTTTGATCTTGGAATTCTAGCCTCCAGAGCTTTGAGGATATAATTTCTGCTGCCTAAGCCACCCAGACTGTAGTATTTGTTATGGCAGCCCTAGCAAACTAATACAGGAAGAGAGACAAAATCATTGAATGTAGTAACATAGAAACTGCAGAAGTAACAGCAGCTCGTCTGTTGTTCAAGACTGGATTGAGAATTCTTACTGATTTGGGCCTTGTTGTTAATAAGGCAGGAAAGTGTTTTCATCCCTGGGGACATGAAGGATTACAGGATTGTGGCCGCATGGTGGACACATACTCCTTCCCAGGTATTCCTCTCAGACTACTCTCTCTCACACAGAAACATGGCTGAAATGTCCCTGCAACTCCATCACATACGTCCTCACTAGCAAGGTACGTGATAAATTAAAAGCATTTCAAGGCATGGCCCAGTGTTGTTACCTCAGATCTTGCTAGAATAACAAGACATTTATAAAAATACAACCCACTGGATGTTTGGCACTGCTTGGGAATGAAGAATATGTCCACTTAAGAGCCAATACCCAGGGCTCTCAAAAAATCTCAAGCCAGGATTTCTTTTTATAAACATTACCTATCTTTTTAAATTCTACAGTCTGGGAGGTGGGGAAAAAAAAGTCTGCTTATTACCAAGGCTCCTTTTGCTTAAACAGAATAAACATAAACCATATGCAAGAATATGCTGAATACTCAGTTAAGGCACATTGACAGAACGGCTCTGTGCACCTAGCAAAAAGCCTCAACACTCACGTCCTTTGCGTGGGGTCTCCCCACCCCAGCACACACCTACACAGAGCTCACACTCTACCTACGTCAACTACCTCCAATCCCCATGCACACTGAAAGGGAGCATTTACAGGTTAAATTTTCAGATACCAGCCAGATAATGTTCCCGTTCACTCTCTCGTCCACCTTAGACCATACAACATTTAACATCTAGAAGGATAAACTCAGCCCCTAGCACATATGACAAGGGTGAGCAGTCATCGAGGAGTTCTCAAGCAAGGAGGATCTGCCAGCTTCCCCTCTGAGGTCCAGGACCTGAAAGGCCAACTGTGGTATGTTTGAGTTTCCATCAGGCCTGGTGCTTGCTGGCTGCACCTATGCTCAGTAAGAACCCCACAGCCCAAATGTCCTATAAACATCTCAGTCTTCTGCTGAGAGCTGCTTGCCCAGCACTGCTTCTTGGAGCTGAGAATATTCTGTTTGAGAGCCACGAGCTAATCTTAACTAACACTTGGAGCACAGCTGACCTCTCTCTCTTCTCCAGGCCAGTGACTGCTCCAACACACACACACACACATTCCAGTGACTGCTCTAAAGAAACACACACACACACACACACACACACACACACACAGGAACATAATAAGAACAGGATGAAAAGCCCAGATTTTCCTCACCATGTGCCACCCAGCCATGTTTACACTGATCACAAGTCCTCAGGTTAATCTTCCCTGGCTGAAAACATTCACACGTGCAGTTTACCAGTGTGCAACGGATGGCCTGAAAAATAAAGAAGGAAAAAAAAGATCAGCATCTGTTCAAAGATACTATACTCTTTTCACCATTCTAATAAATAATGCCCACTTCCATTTTTAAAGGCTTTGTGATGGTAGGGACCTAGAGAATTTTAAAAATAAATTTAGATATCACCAAAATCTCTTACAAAAACAGGTAAAGAAAACAAACAAAGTTCATTCACTAATATAATGTTTTAGGTCATTCACAGTAACTTTTAAGTTAGAAACTTTGAATAAAAATAAAGGCTTACATATTCTGTAAGATACTGGATTTATAACATCACAAATCCAAAGAGAAAAAAGTAGATTGCTGCTAATATGTATTTTCATTTAAATTTATCCACTTGTTAATAAAGCAAAAAATACACTGCAACAAACTAATATTCAAGTGAAATGTCTGTGAAAGTAAAATATGGCACACAAGTATTATTATTAGAATATTACTTTTCTTCTGCTGAATTTCAATTAAATGTTGTGCTAAACTTTCAAATATATTTTAAAGACACTCCTGTGCCCAGTAAGACCTAACGTATTTCTGTTGTTTATCACATTCCAATTCCTTGAGTATTTTTTCTTTATTAATTCTATTTTTCGTTCCTGTTTTGAAAAACACAAAATAAGCCTCCTCTTATTTCAACAGTGACATAAGAAAGTTTAAATTTTGGTTTCAGATCAGACATGAAACAAAAAATTATTTATGTGAACATTTTATATCTGGAATAGTACAACTGTATTGTAGAAAACCAAAAAACACACTGAAAAATCTTTCATTTCCTTATAACTACTTTAAAAAACCATCTCATCACTTAATATTATAAAGTGAATCCATAGAAAATTAGCATAAATGGAGTGTAACTTTTTATGAATAAAAATCTATGTTTAAGAATTGTGCTGAAGCTGACCTATGCTCTCAGACTACAGTTAATAAATTTATCTCATACAGTTAATTCTAATTTGCATGGAAATTCTGAAGACAGAAGGGATTTAGTCTGATCATTCGTAGATTAACAATCTACTGTAACTACTTGAACTGCCAGGAAAAGATCTCTCTGCAGATTTAGATGCAATCAATGATTACTGATTCTGGGGTGGAGGGGTGGACATGGGGGATACCTGAAACTGCAGCTCTGTGCCTGAAAACCATGCTCACTTACACAGCTCCAGATGCTCATATTTCTGGAACCATTTGGATTTTTATATAAACTGTCTCATTTGTAACAGGCAGTATTTTAGATATTGTTAACGTGATTGGGACAAATTCCATTTACAGAGAATAAGACTGAGCAGGCTTCTACCATTCCCCGTGCTTTGGATCAGGCAAGTATAAAGTATTTCTCTTCTATTAATTAACATCAAATCTATGGACCCCTATTTGGTTTCAGATGTTGGAGTCCTCACTGTAGACTCCATTCATACTTCACACCCCTCCTTAATTTGTGTTTCTATTTAACACTAGGGAAATATTTAATTGTATAATCTCCCTGATATTTCAGGATCTCTCTTCCACATATGGTCCAATTGTAACTATGTTGTAAACGTTGTTGTATGTAGAAGCGATTAAAGAAATTTGTAGACTATAAGGAGAAATATTTCTTCCAGTCCCAGCTACTCAGGAGGCTGAAGCAGGAGAATAGATTGAACCCGGGAGGTGGAGGTTGTAATGAGCGGAGATCGCATCACTGCACTCGAGCCTGGGTGACAGAGCGAGGCTCTGTCTCGAGAAAAAAAAAAGTTCTTATTTCAATTTCAATAATTTACTGACTGAGAAATATCAGAACATCCCAAGCTAGAAACAGTTTATTTAAATACATGTTCATCATTAGTTAATGAACTCACAACTACATTGTACTGTGACCAAAATAAAGAGCTTAGAGGACAGCGTTTCCACTAAAAACAAGGAACTTTACAAATGATCTAATTATAAATTCAGATATGGGAACTGTTTTAATGTCAAATGAAATGCAATAATAAAAGCTTTCATAAATGCTTTTTAGAAAATACCTCTGTTTTACCAAAATCAAGGGAGGGCCAATAAAATGAGATGATATTTCAAGGACAGTTAATATAAACTCCAGCATAAAAGACATAAATACTTCAATCATTAATTTGATAATATTATTTTATAAAAATATGCTAATTTTTTATTGTCTTCAAAGCATACTTTCATCAACTTTAATTACAGCCATATTCAAGACCAGAGCAAATTAAGAGACTGTGTATTTGCTTTATTTTTATGTGTATTTATTTTTTTTACTGGTTGAATCATTCATTCACTTACTCTGAACTAGTTTATGATTCAAATATTTTGTCTTCCTAAATAACTTTATACATCTGGTACATTTGGGAATTCAGCTTTTTAGATCATCATTTCTTTTTATGAATTCTATTCTTTTTGCACCTAAACATACAAACACTGGAACACCTCAACTCCTTTTGTATATAAACACTTAAACACTAGAATATCCATTTTATATTTCTATGAATTCCAGAAGGTCTATTTGTTTTAAATTCAGATTTATATAGACTACAATTGTCCCTTAAGAGAATTATATATATTTAAACAATATGGTCTAAATAAATATTTTGAGTAAGAGACTATTGTGGCTTCAAATAAAATTTTATTCTAAATAACATTTTTGAAACCGCATAAAACTTTGACATACTATTTATTCACAACAAAAAAGAACCAATGTGAGCACTGGCCAACTCACCCACATGCAAAAACATAAATTATCATAAAACTATCAAAGCCAGTTAAACATCAAAAATGTACGTGCATTACAAGGAGACAGCTGGGAAGAGTCAAAATGAAGACGCTTTCATTCTTGTGAGCATGTTCACTGTTGCCTCCATTCAGCTAATGTCTGAGTGCCTCCAACCCTCTTCTGGGCACTGGGGACAAGACCAAGTTGCATGTGTTACATTCTGTGAACTACATACTTTGAAAATGCAGGTATGCAGAAAGAGCAGACAGTTCAGTCAGACTGTTCCCACCTATCTATGCAGAGATTAGTATTCAGGTCTGGGTAAAGTAGGCCTGCAGGACCCAGCCTAACAAGGGTGCCAGGGTGCCCTGTAACTCTTTCCTCAATTTCCATTATTGGAAACTGTCTGCTCTTTTCTTCATACCTGCATTTTCAAAGTTTGTAGTTCACAGAATGTACCACATACAGCTTGGTCTTGGTCTGAGTTCCCAAAGAGGGCTGGAGGCACTCAGACATGGGCTGAAAGGAGGAAGCAGTGAACATGAGCAGCATACCCACAACTCTACAAGAACAACCATAAGAACAACCATAAATTTTCTTAAATCTGCAATGTATTAAAAGTAATTATTCCTTCTGCTTACCTTTACCATTGACTGCCTGAAAGAGAAATCCATGCACCCAACAACCAGTGCTTCCACTTCCTCACCACCACCTACATTTTAACTCCACAATCTGGGTTATGCCCTACACGTGCCTGAAACTGTCTCTCTGAGAGGAAATGCTCTCATCCCATCTGGTCCTTTTTTCTAGTCTCCTTGTCCTCCCAGACTCTGATGCAGCTTGTAGCACTAACTCTCCTTCATTCCTGGGCTGTAGAGACTGATTACCCTAGTTTTCCTGGCAGCAATTACTCTCTCCTCTCTCTCTCTCCACTGTAAATAAATACAGGTGTTTCCCATGGCCAAGCTCTTCATTCTTTAATTTGGCAAATTCATACCCTCCTACAGCTTCAAATAGCATCACTAAGCAAAAACCATCACTTTGGAGCCAGGCACTGCCTCTTAAGTGGTGGGAAGTGAATGGCAGTGTCCCTGTGCTCAAGGACTTGATAGTTTGGGGTTATGGGGCAGTGGGTTTAGAGGAGAGGCCCTAAGAACACAAAGGAAACCCTTACATAGACTGGAGGACGACTCCCTCCTCTTCGTTATCCCTCTGTCCTTTCCTCTACCAAACGTCAGGATTTTAATTTATTTATTTACAATAGTAAATTATTACCTGTTATAATTAATAATAGCTAGATTAATTGAATATTTGCCATTTTCCAGACATTGTGCTAGTGAGTTTACAAACATAAGCCTTCTTAGTTCTCATAAAATAGCATAAAGTTGTTACTATCATTACTTTTATTTCACAGACAGGAAACTAAGGTAGATATAATTTACCACGTTACCTAAAGTCACTCAACTAGCAAAGTCACAGATCTAGAAATAAGAACCAGCTCTCCATCCCACTGACTAGGAATCTCCCCCCGCAGAGACGGGGTCTAGCTCTGTCACCCAGGCTGTAGTGCAGTGGTGAGATCATGGCACATTGCAGCCTCGACCTTTCAGGTTGAAGCAATCCTCCCACCTCAGCCTCCCGAGTAGCTGCGACTACAGGCATGCACACCATGTTGAGCTAAGACTCTTGAGTTATGATTCCATTCATAGTCACGGGGCACAGTTTTCACTGATATTCTACCTTCCTACAAAACTTATCTATCCCTTCCTTTCTTGTCTTCTAGTCTTGCTGTTACTACCATAATTCCAGGCTTTTTTTTTCTAGATGATTCAAACTGTCTCCTAATTAACTTACACATTTCTTTTCTCTCCCCACCTCTAAGAACATTCTCTCTTCTTAAGAGATCCACACAGTTGATCATTTTGCATTACATTTGCTTGACTGAGGTTATTTTCACCCTCTTGTCAGATTCTGCCTACTAGAGTAAAAACAGTGGCTGTCCATCCTCCTTGATTAGACAGCGGACTCCTCTGTTATCCAAATTCTTAATGCCTATTTCTCTAACACCATGCTCTGTACCTTCCCTCCTTCCAAGTCCCGCTTAAGTTGTTAACTCCTACTCATTCTTCGGATTTCAAGTACACTCATTCCCCAGGGCCGCTTCCCCTGTCTCCCATTCAAGACTAGCTCCCCATTAGACTCCTGTGTCATAATGGATCTGTCAGAGTACTTAGCACAGGTTGTGAATATTATATTTATTTGTGTGATTATCTGATATGGGTCTGTTTTCCCCCTCTAGAATTTAAGTTCCATGAGGGAGGGACAGACATGTTTGTTGGGCTTTCAGTGTATACTGGCAAATAACAGATGCTCAAAAGGCACTTCAAAAATACATGATTCTCTGAGCCCATTTCCTCATCTGTAAAATGATGGTAACAATGACACTGCAACAGTGGCAAAACATTCAAACGAAATAATGAACATAAAGTAAGTGTTAACCTGTCTGGCAACAGGAAAAGCTCAATAAATGACAAACATTAATGGCCACAAGAAACTTTCCACATATTATATTTAAATGATTGTTTTATCTCTTATGATTCTTTCCAATGTATTGTTTTACTCCAACACCTTGCAAATTGCTTAACACATATTTAGTCTTAATAAATAAATGAACACTTTGACATACATAATACCATATTACTCATACTATAATCCTCTAAGGTAGGCACACAGATTATTATTTCTGTTTTACTATTATGGTTCAGAAACGTTTATGTGTTTTACATGGCTCTTAAATGATCTACTGGTGGAGAAGACAAATCTCCCAATTATGACTCAGTTTATTTCCATTACCTATAGAAAACTGAAGAAAACTTACAATAAAAATAAGTAAATTATAAATATTCATATTCAAAAGTACATCTAAAATATACAAAACAGTATAATTTAGTAAAAAAATTAATCAACATTTGGTCAGTAACACTTTTATATCTGAATATTAAATAAAAGTACATTTGAAAGTACTTTGGATGAGTTCCAAAGCTCAAATACAGAGGATAGGTTCTGTTATCACTAAAGCTGAGGTCTCTAGCTTTACAGTACTTATAGTTGGTTTGAACTCTGCAAGTTTATGTGAATTGAACACCAATCTTCTCATCAAATAATATTTCTCAGGAGAGCACTAATTGTTGTTTCAGTTAATATATAGGGTACTTCACAAAAGAACTATACACAAGGCTAATTAATAAAACTCCTGTTGGCTGTTTTTTGTTTGGGAACACTTACCCTAGTTATCTGACACAAAATTTTAAAAGGCAAAATACAGCCTTCAGGCAAATAGAAACATAAAACACATATTCTGAAGGACCAATGATAATGAGAGCGGAAAAAACTGATTTCATTTCTGGGTTTTGGTGTTCCACACACACACAAAACCAAAAAGGCTATTCACAAGGAGCTCCCTTCATGTCTCCATTAACCTCGGCCAATCTCCCATACAAACTAAAAAAAAAAATTTCTTTTCTTTTTGAGACAGGATCTTGCTCTGTCACCTAGGCTGGAGTGCAGTGGCATAATCACAGTTCACTGCAACCTCCTCTTCTTGGGCTCAAGCGATCCTCCCCACCTCAGCCTCCCAAGTAGCTGGGACTACTGCTGCATGCCACCACATCTGGCTAATGTTTATATTTTTAGTAGAGATGGGGTTTCACCATGTTGCCCAGATTGGTCTCGAACTCCTAAGCTCAAGCGATTTGCCTACCTCAACCTCCCAAAGTGCTGGGATTACAGGCATGAGTCATTGTGCCTGGCATAAAAACCTTTTTAACTCTTCTTTCCCCTTGTCAATTTCTGGAGAGTACAGCAATATTCACAATATGAATTATGAAATTTTAAATATTTTAAAATGCTTAATAGTTAAGTACATGACCTACATTAATATTAACTTATAGAAAAAGCTAATCGTTAATTTAAGTATCCACTCAGGTTTAGTGGCTTAAGCCTGTAATCCCAGCATTTTGGGAGGCCGAGGCAGGAGGATGGCTTGAGCCCAGGTGTTCAAGACCAGCCTGGGCAACATGGCAAAACCCCAACTCTACAAAAAATACAAAAATTAGCCAGGTATGTACAGTGGTAAAAGAAAACGCATCACAATAATTAATAGAAGTCTCTAATGGGGGGGGAAAAGAATTTTTTCTTTTTCTGTTTGAGACAGAGTTTTGCTCTTGTTGCCCAGGCTACAGTGCAATGGCATGATCTCAGCTCACTGCAACCTCCGCCTCTCAGGTTCAAAAGATTCTCCTGCCTCAGCCTCCTGAGTAGCTGGGATTTTAGGTGCCCACCATCACGGCCAACTAGTTTTGGTATTTTTAGTAAAGACAGGGTTTCACCACGTTGGTCAGGCTGCTCTCAAACCCTTGACCTCAGATGATCACCCACCTACGCCTCTCAAAGTGCTGGGATTACAGGCATGAGCCACTGTGACTGGCTTAAAAAAAGCACATTTGTTCTTCAAAGACATTTCTATCCTAGCTGGGAATAGTGGCTCATGCCTGTAATCCCAGCAATTTGGGAGGCGGAGGCCAGCGGATAGCTTGAGCCAAAGAGTTAGAGATCAGCCTGGACAACATGGCGAAATCTTATCTCTAAAAAAATACAAAAAATTAGCCAGGTGTGGTAGCATGTGCCTGTGGTCCTAGCTACTCGGGAGGCTGAGGTGGGAGGATTGCTTGAGCCTCTGAGGTCAAGTATGTAGTAAGCCATGATCACACCACTATACTCCCAGCCTGGGTGAAAGAGTGAGACCTTCATCTCACATACACACACACACACACACACGCACACACACACACACACACGCAAAAGACTTCTACCCTAGTGGAGGAAAATCTGAAATAGCAAATTATCTGCAATAAATCTGAAAGCTAATTATTCCAGGTTTGCCATAGAATATACTGCAATAAACAAAATAATGGTTTGCAAGCATTGTAGATGGAGAGAGTGATCTTGTAAACAAGATAAAAAAGATGAAAAAAGCACTTTTATATAAGTCATGTATGATATACTAAGACAGCACTTCACACTGCCACAAAGACTCTAAAGACCTCACTTGACAGTAATGGTGATTAAGTCAGCAAATATCTCCTGGTATAATTTTCAGGACAGTTTTTCCCTCCTGTTTTCATATGCTAATATGTAAAACTAACTGACTTGGAGAATCTATATAACACTGCCTTGGTAGAAGAAATCAACCTCCTAACTGGCCAAGTCACAATTCAGCTTGAGTGAAAAAATTCTGCATTTTTTTTTTTTGCACAGTGGACAACTAGTAGGCTTACTTAAGACCAGCATGAACTGCATGACTGCATGTGAATTTCATTTGTACTTGATTACAAAATTCATCTAGGATGAATGTAAAAGAATATCCACCTGTTGTACTGAAGAGTTTTACAATCAAGTATCAAAAGGAAACAAGAAGATGTGAATCAGAAAGACATAGAACATGGGTCAAAGATCTACAGTTTTAAACATCCCACAAAAAAGCTTTATTAACAACCTAAAAAGTCTATCTAATTCTGACCATGGACTATTAATATAAATCTATAGTTTTAGTATGTTTTCTGCATTTATACAAAGAAATATATAAATCTGAGTTTGAATGAACAATGCACATAGAATTTACGTGCTATGATTATCAGTGATTAGAAACCTAATTATAAATGTTAAGGGTCCACACAAGCATGTTAAAGCGTAGTGTAAATGTCACTGCTCCTAATGTAATAGTAACAGTAGGAAATAAGAAACAATGAAGTCATTATGTCTCCTTAAAAAAAACCTATTTAAATATTCACATAATGGAAAATTATACCTAAAAGTATGTCTCTTATTTGGTGGTAACAACTAGAAAATCAAAAAGTAACCATTCAAAACAGGCCCTTACATTTTGTCTAATTGTTTTTAATGTCATGCAAGCTGGTAAAAAATGATCATTTTGTGGTACTTCATGTGTTCTGAAATTTCTTGGTGTTTTTTCAACAAAAAACAGATTATATTAGATCTTATGACTGAGAAAGAGATCTGCAAGAGCATGGGTTTGTTGGATTCCCTAAAAGGCCAGGTGCCATTGGTTGAAACTGTGGGCAACATGATAAAAGACCAAAAGCTGGGCATTTTAAAGATGATTAAACTAAAAAAGAAAGAAAAAAAAAAACTTGAGAAAAATGTTATGAACCAAAGAAATACATAATCTTCACAATAAACACATCCAAAATAATGGAAAGGGAGTCACTGGGAAAAGT
Source organism: Ateles fusciceps (assembly GCA_036589455.1). Taxonomy (NCBI): domain Eukaryota; kingdom Metazoa; phylum Chordata; class Mammalia; order Primates; family Atelidae; genus Ateles; species Ateles fusciceps. The sequence goes on along the minus strand of JAZHEH010002789.1, from coordinate 4,635,328 downwards.
TCATCTTTGAACATCATTTGATGTTAAAAATCAGGAGATTTAAAATCTCATTTCATAAAACGCTATCCCTCCCCTCCATCACCTGACAAATGGATAAACAAAATTCAGTATATTAATATAATGAAATTTTCTTTGGCCATAAAAAGGAATGAACCACGGATACATACTGCAACATGAATGAACACGAAAAGCACTAAGCTAAGTTGCAGGAGCCAGTCATAAAAGACCAAATATTATTATTCCATTCAGATGAAATGCTGAGAAGAGGGAAATCTGCAAAGATAAAAAGTAGTTTAGCAGCTATCTTAGGGAGGATGGGGCTTAGAGTGACAGCTAAAGGGCATGGAGTTTCTTTTTGAGGTGATAAAAATGTTCCAAAAATGACTATGGTGGTAACTGCACCTAGCCATAAATATACTAAAATACAGTGAGTATTTTAAATGGGTAGAATGTATGGTAAGTGAAGCATATCTCAATAAAGCTGTTTAAAACAGGAAAACAGTGAGAGGAATCCCACTGTCCAATCTTCTTTCTTTTAGTGGTGTTAAAACCAGCTAATCCCGTAAGATATCATTCCCCCAACAGATGTAACGCAATGTATCTTTCGCCCATTAGGTCTTCAATACACAAATGCTAAGTGGGTTAATACACGAACAGTGAACAAAGAAATTTTATTGCTGCTTGTATTAGAAAATATTTTCTACTCTGAAAATATTAAAATCTTATATATCCATTTAAACATCCACTGCTATTTTTCTATGAGGAAACTCCAGTACATATTTCAAATATTTGAAGGGCAAAAAAGCTAAAACAAAAACAAAACTTCTCAGTTATGATGCTGAGAAATACTATTATCAAAGTAAAAAAAACTCTAAGATAATTTGTTAAAAATTGACAATGGTGAATTCTGTCATGTATACGACCAAAAAACAATCCTCAGTTTACTGTGGTGAAAAAATTATTTCAGCAAAAGTCAAGAAACAACTCTGGCTTAGGGGGAGCAAGCAAAGAAGGAAAACCATAAACTTCTGGGCATATGTTTATATATGAGTGTAAATGTTTCTATGACTGTGTGGATATATAAATACAAACAGGGAGAAAGGGACACACACAGGCATATAAATTTTCTCAGACACAGATCCAATGAGCATCTGTAGTCATTACCTACTATCACAACCTACTATCAATCCATATAAGAAAGACCCCATTTAAATAATTTAGAAGTTCCGAGTAAAAATCAACAGCGGGATATAGCCAATTATATAAGGAAAATACCATGCTTCTATGGCATCAAAGCATATGCAAGCTTTGGAGAGAGGGAGCGAGAAAGAGGGGGAGAGAGAGAGAGAGAGAGAGAGAGAGAGAGAGAGAGAGATTCAATTAAATTAGGCCTATGGTAATACAAGCTATTTTGTTAGGCAATTAGTAATATTAAAAAAACATGAAATGAAAAGGCATTTCAATTTGGGCAAAAACATTTTATTTTCTTACCTAACATTTAACAATTAAGATACTCCATTTATTGCCTGTATACTTACAAATTTTACAGGCTACTTAGGCAGCTATAATAACATAAAAATAGAAGGAAATACTCCTTCCATGAACAGACCTATCACCTAATTGAAAATAAGGGGTTAGCTTGCCATTAAAGAAAAAAAAACAAAAAACACATTTTAACTCAGTCTGTGTTTACCAGAACACCTAACATTATATAAAGAGACAAAGCACTTCTGATATCATGATGCTAGGTAATAATCATCTCATTTCCTCTTAATGTTGAATCAGCAATTTTATATTCCATTGATATATATTTTATTCATTTTCACTAATGCAATTTGAAAGATGGTAATGTGATTACATTTCTCTGTGGCATTCATGAAAACAATTACTAATATAATATGATAGAGAAGACATTAATAAGGACAGGATTTATAATGAGATGCAAAAAGACTTATAAACCTTTAAGCACTTTACAAAGAAACTACTCCTCATTAAACAAGAAGCAAGACAAGATGAAGCTTAAATTCTGGTATGTTTTAAAAGCACCTCCAATCCTAGGAAGAACGATTGATTTGCAAGATAATCCCACACTTTGGTGACCAAGCAAAGACATACAGAAGTAACACAAAAGTTGTCCCAAGTTGTGCCAAATGTAAGACATCGCCCTAATTCAGTATCTTTCCCTTCCCAGATGGCATGTGAAGGACTCTCTTAAGAAAGAAGTTCCTCTAAATCTTCATCCTCTTTATAAAAGGAGCTGCCCACCTTATTCCAAATGCCAAAGCACTGTAATCAATCCATTTACTAAGCAAAAGCATAAGTAGGTGACCTTTTAACGAGATTTACTCCTCCAGGTTTGTGATAAAATTTACCCCAGTAAAGCAACAAGGGAGAAAAATTGTTACATTTTAGAATTTAACATTTCAGATGACAATTGATTATCCAGGCCAATTGAGACAGATTGAAAGACTAATAATATCCCATGTTTGTACAGTGCTATGAAGCTTGCATAATACTTCAAATACATTCTTGTATTTAATTATCAAAATCCCTAAAATTAGAGATTTTTCAAACAGCAGAAAATGAGGCTCTCCGATTTCCCTAAATGGCCACAGCTAGTAATCCAGGGCTCTTTCCACTCAGCCTGGGGATGGGAGGAAAGGAGCTGGATAATCCCCCTTGTTTCCCCTCCTCCTGAATGAGATTTCCTCAGATGTGTTTTCAGCTCCAATAGGAGCTTATGACCAAACAGGAGACATGAACAAAACTACACAGAAAGGGAGAGGAATGGGTAGAGGTTTAAGCAGCTTGAAAAGTGAGAGAAACTGCTAAGTAAACAGTTAACAATATACACTAGGATTTTCTGCAAAAAAGTGGTACACTTTAGATGAAGAAAGTGACCCAGAACAGTATTTTATAGTCTTTAAATGGTTATATTAAGAAATGCCCAAATCTGAAAACAGTGAGATGAGATACTCCCAGAACACTTGGTTTATTCTACAGCATTTTACTTATACCTGTCTTGGGACTGTCCATCAGTGACACATCTCAACAAACATTTTAATACCTTCCATTGTACATCTAACTGTGTATCATAATCATCTCTGATTAAAAAATAATACATTTCTTCACCTAAAAGCAGGTATCAGCACAGGAATCATACCTATTACAAATAATAATAGTGATATGATGAACAATCTATGTGCCCCTTATACATTATTTACGTTAGGTCACAGATTCCCCAGGGGCCTGTGCTGAGACCTGGACTGGCTTCATTAGTGCTTCATATAAATCAATGAAGGCACATCTTGATTTTACCAGTGGCTAGAGTCACTGGAATTTTTCAAGTGAAACCTCTCAGGTAATACATTTTTTAAAAACACAAATACAATGTTACCATTTCTTCTAAAAGATGGTTTTCTCAAATTCAAAGGGCTATATTCAGATGCTCTGAGAAATCCCACACATTTCTATGAAATCTATATGTATCTGAAGGTAAAATGTGCTCCAGTATGTCAAAAAAACATTAATCTCTTTTTTCTTTTAAAGATTAGATGGTTTTTAAAAACAGACACAAAGAGAAAGAAAAAACAGACTAGCTACTAACAAATGCTTCAACATCACTGAGCAAAGCAAGAGACCTATGTAATGGCTGTCAGGAACTTTGAGCTAACTCTTGAAAATGAATAAATAAATAGAAAGCCTTGTGCAAAAAAAAGAATCTTCCAGAACAATGTTAATGTCATCTTGGGCATGTGCACTGGGTTCACATGTGTGTCAGCTGAATCAACATAATGGGCTATAACAGCTTCCAAGCAGCTAATATGGTCCATTGGGTCAATAATCCGTGAACTAAGAAGGATTTACTTGATAGACTATAAATGGTTCATAAGAACTCAAGAATCACTCCATCAGATCAAAAATCCCATTTTCATATGGTGCCTTTCTACAAATTAGCCAAAAGAAAGTAATGGCACTGAAGGACTTCAAGGTCTATCAGCTAAAAATTCATATTTTAAAGAATAGTGTAGAGGAAAGAAATAAAAATTAAACATCTTGGAGCAGGGGGGGGATCAACCTACTTAAGGGGAAAAATATATTTTCTTAAGGAAAGCTAATATACAGTATGAAATATCCAAGGTCTTTTTATATTATCCTATAGATACATGAATGTACAAATACAAACTACTAAAATACATACACATATACCTTCATATTTTCTTTCTCTCCCCCTCCAGATATCTATACATACTAGATAAACTACAAAACCCTATTTCTAAGATAGCAACAATGCAAAATGAAAATTTGTATTTTATTTTTACCTCTTTACACCATTTGTTTGTGAATCTATGGAGACATTTGGGACAGAATATGGATACTGGTAAATTCTTTCATTTTCACTTACAGAAAAGCAGGCAGAAGAAACTACAAAAGGTAAACAGTAAAACTACAATATATTTTCAACATTTAAGAGAGAGGAGAGTTGATTCCCCCAGCTGGCCAAAGCTTATACAGCCAGCATTTTCAGATAACTGCAACTTCTGCCCTCTCTAGACTGCAGAGAAACAGGAGCCTTTATTCTGTATTTGTGAATTTCATTACATATTCACGCTAGGTGATAGTGGTTGTAGATTAATTTTTTAAAATGTAAGCCTATCTACATGAATAATTGTATTTACCAAGTTCGTGGCAACGAAGAAAAGCAGAGAAAAATACTCCAAAAATACAACAGACTGTAATTAGAATTCTTAACAAAAAAGAATTCCTTTACTAGGGAAGAAAATGCGATCTATCACCTCTCTCTCAAAATGCTATTAGCTTCTCTTCATCATAAGAACAACAAAAAGGAATCATTTCTTTTTCTTTTTATAGAAGTGACACTGAATAAAATAATGGATGTTTTTACACCAAAGTATATTAGCTATTGACATAAGCTTGGTCCTCTTAACTTTTATACAAGGGAAAGAAAAATTCCAATAATTCTGAACTAGACAGATAAAACTTTTCTCTGTGGCTACAGCCATGTACTATTATATGTAACTGCTTATTTTTAAAAAGAGCCTTATTGGTGCTCTCTGAAGGATTTTCTTTTATACATAGCTTTATCCTATAATTTTGTCCCTGTTGGGCATGCTGCCTAAATTTAAACACAAACAGTCAAGCAATGAAGAAACATTAACACATTTACTGTGAACAAAAACTCCCAGTTGTACAGTGAAATTTTAATACATTTCAACTTATCTCTTTTACTAATGGGGAGAGTACAAACCCTGCAGGAATTTGCTCTGCAAACTGGTAATTACAGCAGACTCACTTTTTTATAATGCATATGTATAGTCAGACACAAAAAACGCTGGCTGCCTTTTTGATGTAGTTTACAATAGAAATGTTTTTTAAAAATTATGAAAATCTACAGCAATTCTAAAGGAATGCATTATTTCATGGAAAAGTGTCCTTTAACTCTGTATGTGGACACAAATAGACATATATTTATATACTTGCTTTACACACAAGAAGGCACAAGCTTTATCAGCATGTGCTTTTATGTCATTTCCCCCCATAATCTTAACTGTACAAAATAAATCTGCTCCTATTTGTACAAAGCTAGTTGTGATTTTAAATATAATTTATCTATCACATAAAGGTGATATTCTTTCATTCCATGCCTGGTTTTTGGGATAGTATTAAAGATTTAAATCTATATATTGAGATCTCATTGAAACTTCTCATTAAATAATTAAGGACTGCAAATCAGTAATTTGTCTCTCAGTACAGGTATATGTGCTTCTTGACGAAAGAGACCATATGTGCATGCCTGAAGAGAATAAGAACCATATAGTGTAATATTAATAACAGTAGCATTGATAATTGATAGAAATGAAATAAAATCTTTGTTACTATTCACATCACTTGCTAGACACTTTACATTTATCTGTCAAATTTTGGGTTCCATAACAACTTTCTAAGAAACTGAAATCCGCTAGACTGCTAAGAGGCTACAATATATAATTTATGTTAACCTCAGGTTTTCTAAGTATGATCACACTGGGGGGGAAAAAAAAGCAGAGAAAGGTTTTAAGTGAACCTAACTTTTGTAAAATAATGTGAATTAAAAAATTAAAGAGATAAAGTAGCTAAAATGTCTATTACTGAGTATTATCTACAAATTCCAGGGAGAACTTTCTAAAAATGGAAACTATAAAATTCACATTAAATATCTAGCATGTATTTACTACCAGAATATGCAAGTTGCTGTTCAGAAATCATTGTCTTCGTCATCCAACTTCACATACAAGAGACACAAGATAAACATTCCTGGTAGGCTTGGCTGTGGCAGAATGTACTCACCACTATGGAAAAGAGATGTTTTACATACACTAGAAGTAAGTATCCTCTTCCAAGTCCACATGCCTTGCTTTTCTTCTAGGCAACACTAGTAACATGCTAACCTTAGGTCTCCCTGTGATTATAGAAAAGAGTATGTTCCCCTCTACCATTCTCATCTCTACTCACAAAGGCTACTTTTATTATTGTACCTAAAACCCAAAATAAGAAAACAGACTCATCACAGCTTAAAAGCCAGGCATTGGCTCATAGACAAGGTATATATATCTTGGTCAACACTTTTTCCTTCTATCTGGAAATTAAATCACATGCTTTCTGTTTTTTAAAAAGCCAAACATCAAAATATTTATTTTTCACTGTAATTTCCTTAACATTGTTTTTTGCACAAAATATTAAATAGGGTTGTGCCTTAAGTATGAATAAATTAACAAAAAATATACACCTCAGCTGGGCATAGTGGCTCACGCCTGTAATCCCAGCACTTTGGGAGGCTGAGGTGGGTGGATCACCTGAGGTCAGGAGTTCAAGACCAGCCTGGCCAACATGGTGAAATCCTATCACTAAAAAAAAAAAAAAAAAAAAAAGTACACCTCGAGGACATGTAAAACTCCACTCTCTCCAATATCCATTCACACTATATAAACACACAACTGAACATACAAAAGTATGTAGCCTATCACAAACCATTCATCCCTTCCTTTGCTAAGACTTGACTACTCCAAAGACAACGCTAGAAGTTATGAAATATAAAAACACAAACAAATGTACTTCCTGCTCCCTCCTAACTGAATTGTGCCGCAAAGTGATCTGGAATATGAGCTTAATGTCAACCATATTCAGGTAATTTGGAGAATTAAGTCATAACTTATGTGCTGTAGAGATTTACAACTTTCTTAGGATCAAAAGGAAAGAAGTAGAAATTCAATACTCTTTCTCCTGCTGCAAGGCAGAGATGGCTGTGAACGGAAGTCTAGCTACAAAAGCATGTCATAACAAAACACACACACCCTTCTAACACCACCTCCAAATGAATGACTCCCTCAACTTGTCTTTAAGTAAAGATAAAATGTAGTTTGAGGCCAAGCATGGTGGTTCACGTGGGTAATCCCAGTACTTTGGGAGGCCGAGGCCAGCGGTTCATAAGGTCAGGAATTCTGAGACCAGCCTGGCCAGCATGATGAAAACCCATTCCTACTAAAAATATAAAAAATTAGCCAGCCATGGTGGTGTGCGCTGGGCATGGTGGTACAGCTGCTAGGGAGGCTGAGTTAGGAGAATCACTTGAACCCAGGAAGTGAAGGTTGCAGTGAGCCCAGATCACACCACTGTGTTCCAGCCTGGGTGACAGAGCGAGACTCTATCTCCAAAAAAAAAACAATCATCTATTAAGATATGCTTAATACTTTCATACATCTGCATTTTTCATTGATATACTGATAACATGTGCCCATGTGTTATAGGGTTTCCACTTTTTCAATACAAGTACAAGCACCATAGGACAAGCCAATCTATTATTGCATGAGCAAATACACACAAACCAGCTTTGGTGGTCTACAAAGAATAATAAAGGAAAACAGTGACAACCAACAGTTTTACTGTATCACTCACTCACATTTAGAACCCTGATATATAAGAAACATGTATCTAGACTACGGTATGTACTTTAAATAACCCAAAAGGGGCCCTATATGGATGACCACAGATACTACTAGTTATGACATTGAATATCAGTTGTAAGTACCTCGTAAGTTTGTGAGATGGCCATTTCCTACCCTATTTGCACAATTAGTGTGTTCTACCTGAGTGAATCATAAATAGATCAGGAAAGCACAATTCAATATGATTTTTGCTGAAACATTATCTGAATATCCATAGAGTTATTCAGATAACTCTATGGATAACTAGATAACTAGATAACTCTAGTTATTCAGATATCAGAGCGATAGCAGGCTTTAATATTTTATGTTTGATCATATCTAGTAAATGGGAGGCTATTATTTTAATTGTAAAATATATTACCTGTGCTCAAGTTGTTTAACACCGAGACACAGCTGCCAGATGGTATGTCTCAAAAAAGAGTAAAGCAGACGTAGTAGAATTTAAGTGGGTGTGTATTTGTATAGTTATTTTCTTTCAGATAGCCAGACTACTGAAAAATTCAGCATTTTACTCCTTAATCAGAAAATAATAAATTTTAAAGTTAAGGTACATATCTTTCCTTACCTATCCATATTCTAGCTGAAAAACATCATTTTTAATGTTGACCTATATTTAATATTTCAATTTTGTGTTTCAATTAGTTAAAATAGTAATTCCCCCTCCCCCAAATCAAACTACTTGTTTAATTTTAAAAAGTTAATGATGCGGGGGGAGGAATCTTCTTGTGTTAGAGGTAGTATAAAGTGATAGTGTTATAAACGAATACAGCTAGTTTGTGTATGAAGAAATTATACCTGAGACAAGTAACCTGAGGCTCTCTGTACACAGTTATTAGCCTTGCTACTTTTTCATCAGAAAACAAACAAAATGCATTAAAAAAGGGGAGAAGTGTAAAATATGTGTTAATAATGACTTCAATGTGAAAGTGCCTCTTGCTTTAATTTGGGATCATGAAAATGGTGATGATACATCTTTTATTATTTAAACATCTTAGAAGGGGCAAAAGGAGTCTGTACATTAAAGGTGAGATTTATCACATGCTGAGAAAACAAGGTTTCACAATGCAATCTCTTCTTTAGGTACAAGCCAAATGTTTCCACTTCCTTAAGCAAAGCAAAAGAAAACCTTTACTTATTAAATATAAAAAAGAATGGGTATATGTCAGAATCACCCGTGGTGCTACAGAAGTACAGATATCCAAGACCACACCCCAGAATCAATGAATCACAACTTCAAGTGCACTTGCATGACCTGAGAGGAAGTGGCTCCTCAAATTTTGTACCCCGGACACCTCACCTGGCTCACCCTACTCCTGGCCCTGTATTGTTAACACTCTGTGATACCGGTAAGAGGCAGGGAACTGTGCTGAGAACTAAACAAATGGATACAAATGCAAGAAGGTGTTCTGTCTGAAGGACTTCAGGGGTAAAGGGAAATCCCAAACTTGTTTCGCATCCCTTGGGACATTGTGAGAGAAGTAAGAAGTTTCCTGAGGAGCCTCATGGGCTTTTCCAAGATTTGAAAGCAGAGCCTCTCACAGGGAGCTGAGGTCTAAGCCAACTGTTGAAGCAAGATCTTACTACACACTCCTCAGCGTGAAACTCATGGAGAGGGGAAGAGGAAGCTACAGAGGGCAGGGTCTGGATACCTAAATGGTTATCCATTTTCATTTTAAATGGATGCAGGGAAAAAATATAAATGATTAATATGACTAATCAATTCCCTTAGTAATTCCCTTCCTACCCACTGCCACCACTCACTAATTTTTCAATATGCATTTAAGAAAGTAGAGAGATTGCCTACAACTGGCCATAACTGTAGTCACACTTTCCTATAACCGGGAGTCTGGTGATACCTCTAAAGTTTAAAAGATAATGTTCAGGAAAGGACCCAGCACAATCTCTCTAATATAGTAAGTGCTCAGTAATGTTTCTCTTCCCCTGTCTTTCCTGTGTTTTCTATACAATTGTCAAAGTATGGAGCCATATATAGCAATCGAGCTTGGACATAGTTAAAAGTGGTTAAGGGAAGGGTGCCATTGGGCTTTCTTATTTTTTGGTCATTCCAAACCCCTTGCAGTAACTAAATCCTTCACTCCTGTCCCTTATGAATACAAAGTAGGTTCTTTCCATAATTTATGGTAATTGTAATTGAATTGGGCCAAATGGATTCCAACCTGATTTTTGAAAGACTAATATGCCCTCTTCTGGCTTCTTATTTAAGAAAAAAGGAAAACAAAATGTTAGTTTATTAGATGTGTTAGTTTATTAGTGAGGTAAAAATGGTCTATTCATTTATTTTATTTATAAGTAATATTCTTAATTACTTCATAGAGATTTTCATAGGTAACTGTTAATATTTGGAAGTCCCAACATTAGGTAAAGTGACAATACTTTCCAGTGACGTGGTGTTCACCAGCGGGGCTTTGGACAAATTTTTCCCAAGCCAGATGACAATGTAACGATGATATAAAGTGGATGAACAGCGGTCAGAAAAAGAAAAATCTAAATGTGGCATACCTACTAGCAAAATCCACAACGTCTTCTCAGTGGTGCCGCATGCCCCATCAGTGCTCCCCACTCTATGCCCACTCAGGCCTGCTTTCACAGCCCAGGGCAGACAGCAATGCCAATTAGTGTCAGTAGTGATGGGGTTTTAGAGACGTGGACCTTTGTCTTAGAGGAAGTGGGCTGCAACCACCAACTTACTGAACAGAAGCAACCTAACAACCCATTAGGTGGAAATGACTTTTCAGCCACTTCCTCCAGGGACTATATCAGAAACTGATGGCTTAGACAGATGAGAACACTTTTACATTTCTGTTTTAACTGCATCCAGGAAGATGGATTTTTATCATTTGATGCTGCCAGATCATCATTTCATCTGCTTCTCTTTTCTATGGTATTCTTTGACTAATAAAATTATAAACTAAATACTTTAGAAACAGAAGATGCCATCTTACTGTATATATTAAAAGCATTCTATGGGTTATCCACTGAATTTTTGGGAATTTCTAAAAATAATGAATTTCTTTACTGAAGTATTGTTCTGCAAGTAGCATTCCGTGCTTTGAAAAGATGTTGATGGTTATCCTTTATCCCTCTGATTGTAAAACCAGTATTAAATTAGGTTAAATCTATGAAGAAGCAAAAGTAATCCTACTCCTTGGTCCAGGAAGCAATGAAGTCAGGCACTGCAAACAGAAATGTTCACACCCTTGTAGCAAAGTCAGGGTCAAAGGTTTTAATCCCGCATTATATTTATGTGGTTACAGACCAAAAGCAAAATTTACTTTTACTCAGTGTCAGGTAGAATGCTAATGTTATACAAAAAAAACTTGTAACCAGTTGAAATTAAGTTTTTCATATTCTTTAAAACATGTGTTTTTAAAAATAAACATTTAATACACACCAACACAAGTGTCTGTTAAACTTTTAACAATCAGGTTCACCCTAACATCATACACCAAAAGTAGCAACTTTTTTGTCTGTGTGCAAAACTGCTCCATTGAAGAATAATTTTGAAACGTTAAACATGTATGTACATAAACATTATTCATCAGCAATAAGCCGCTCTCAAATGCCATAATGAAGACTCCACAATTAGAGCATCCTTTCTGGTCTATGATGCTTCACTTTAGGCAAAACTAAAAAGGTGGTTGCAAGTGGCATGAAATCTGGCAATAACTTAAGATTTTTAACTTAAGATTTTTAGGTGAGCTTCATTATCAACATCCCAAACCTGCTGTTAGTATTTCTGCTCATAACCTCAGCTGATTTTATTAATGCACAGAAAAATAGGTATTTTTCTTTTTTTCTGTTTAGGTGTATTTTCAAACCTCTCTCAAATACTCTTAAAAATTAGATATTTTATGAAACAACACTGTGTTACAGTACTGCTTAAAATGTTTAGAAATTTCATATAAACTGTCCATTTTTTTCTTTCCTCAAATAAAAAAGTTATAAAAGAACATAAACTCTAGTAAATAAAATGTTATATGAGTTTGTATACCAAATAACGTCCTAGATAAATAATACTAAAAGTCTAAATTTTATTTGATCTGGATGTTGGCGAGATAGACGTTCAATTCTCTTTATATTGTTCTAATTAGTTCACAATTTTAAAAACACTAACAACTACCTGCTTAGTCAACAGAACTACAATATAAAGCTAATACAAAGCAAATGTCTAAGCACTATCTTAATTAGAACCTCTTTCTCTTTCTCTTGTAAGAGAGTTTTTTTAAAAAAACATTTTATAAAAGAAAAGCAATGCCCCATTCATATTAATTAAATGCCAACATTTTTCTAATTTTGTGAAAGAAACACAAGCTGTTATGTTTATTTTGGAAAAACTGAAATATAAATTATTTTTAATTAAAAAGATCTGGAGAGATAGTCATGATGGCTACAAAATTACTAAAACTATGCTAAAAGCCACTAAACTATATACTTTAAAATGGTTAAAATGGGCTGGGCATGGTTGCTCATGCCTGTAATCCCACCACTTAGGGAGGCCAAGCTGGGTGGATAACCTGAGGTCAGGAGTTCAACACCAGCCTGGCCAACATGGCAAAACTCCAGCTCTACTAAAAATACAAAAAAAAAAAAAAAAAAAAATCCAGATGTGGTGGCTGGTTCCTGTAATCCCAGCTACTCGGGAGGCTGAGGCAAGAGAATCACTTGAACCCAGGAGACGGAGGTTGTAGTAAGCTAAGATCGTGCCACTGTACTCCAGCCTAGGCAACAGAGCGAGATTCCATCTCACACACACAAAAAAAGGTGAAAATCATGAATTTTCATGCTATGTCAATTTGACCTCAATAAAGAAACCAGACCTTGTAAAACAAAATAAAACTACTTCTGGGTGTCAGTCTGTTTTGTGTGTTTGTTTTGGTAAAGCTAATAAGGCTACTGTACCAAACAAATCCCTCCACTCTTGGGAATTACACAAATAGAGTACAAACTTTCTTAATGGACACATCTTTTTCAACAATGACTTCATGTAATGTCCCCTTGTACATGCCAAAGAACACGTCAGTATTTCAAAAGGAACACACCTATCACTGTAATTACTTTCTGTAAAACACATTAACTAGACTGTGACCTGTACCTAATTCATCAACAATTAGTAAAGAGAATGAAAAGAGGAAATATCCTAAAAATTTCATGTTTTCAAGTACGTATTTTTACTTATTTGCATATTTCATATATTATCTGCAAAGTTAAGTTTAAAAATACTGGCCAGTGCATCTTATGCACTTACTATCAAGCAATGTTCTAAACACTCTGAATGGATAAACTCAGCTTACCCTGACTTTTCCCTCTTAGGAGGCTATCACGCTATCATTGTCTCAGTTTTACAGGTAAAAACAACAACAAAGCATAGACATGAGCTACCTTTGCAAAAGCTGAGACAGGACTCTTGGTCAGCTTCACGACCTACTCTCTAATCCACTATGCTTTATCGCCTCTAAGCTTCAACATTTTTATTTATGTCCCCTGACTACTTTTAAGTAACAAGTGCTACATAAAATTGTTTTCCACATTTAAGATGGAGTGAACGGAAGCTTTACTTATTGCCAAAGAATGAACTCAAAGTGAGAGCTTCAGAAAATGAAAGTTTATTACAGTGCAACAGAGACAAGAGCCTTGAAAGTGAGCATTTTTAGAGTTTCTATTCATTAATAAAATTAGTGACAATTAATAAAGAGTCCAACCTTTCAAGAATTCTTTTTTTTTTTCTTTTTTTTTTTGAGACAGGGTCTCACTCTGTTGCCCAGGCTGGAGCACAGTGGCAGGACCACAGCTCACTGCAACCTCAACCATCCCAGGCTCAGGTGATTCTCCCACCTCAGCCTCCCAAGTAGCTGGGGCTACAGGTGCACACCACCACACCTGGCTAACTTTTTCTAACCCTTGACCTCAAGTGACTCACTCACCTTGCCCTCCCAAAGGACTGGGATTACAGGCATGACCCACTGCACCCAGTCAAGAACTTTTTTTTTAAACAAGCCATTTAGAGTAGCTGCTGCTAGAACAGAAAAAAAAGGGATTACAACTTCAATTATGAGCAATGTTTGAGTCCTAAGAGAATTACAGTATTTATAAACCAGCTTACATGTATATTTAGAACAATGAATTAATTCAAATGTGGAAATGACAAAAATTTGAAAGAAGAGAGAATTTTATTTATTTATTTTTTTTTTGAGACAGAGGGAGTCTCACTTTGTCACCAGGGCTGGAGTGCAGTGGCGCAATCTCGGCTCACTGCAACCTCCACCTTCCAGGTTCAAGCCATTCTCCTGCCTCAGCCTCCCAAGTAGCTGGGATTACAGGTGCCTGACACCACACCCAACTAATTTTTTGTATCTTTAGTAGAGATGGGGTTTCACTATGTTGGCCAGGCTGGTCTCGAACTCATGACCTCATGATTTGCCCACCTCAGCCTCCCCAAGTGCTGGGATTACAGGTGTGAGCCACCAGGCCCGGCCAAGAGAAAATATTTTTAAAGGGATTAGCTTTAAAAGTTAGAGAAATGCAAATCAAAACTACACTGAGATACCATCTCACGCCAGTTAGAATGGCGATCATTAAAAAATCTGGAGACAACAGATGCTGGAGGGGATGTGGAGAAATAGGAACACTTTTATACTGTTGGTGGGAGTGTAAATTAGTTCAACCATTGTGGAAGACAGTGTGGCGATTCCTCAAGGACCTAGAAATAGAAATTCCATTTGACCCAGCAATCCCATTACCAGATATATATCCAAAGGATTGTAAATCGTTCTATTATAAGGACACACGCACACATATGTTCACTGCGTCACTGTTTATAATAGCAAAGACTTGGAACCAACCCAAATGCCCATCGATGATAGACTGGACAGGGAAAATGTGGCACATATACACCATGCAATACTATGCAGCCATAAAAAGCGATGAGTTCGAGTCCTTTGCAGGGACATGGACGAACCTGGAAACCATCATTCTCAGCAAACTGACAAAGCAATAGAGAACCAAGCACTGCATGTTCTCACTCACAGGTGGGTGTTGACCAATGAGAACACATGGACACAGGGAGGGGAGCATCACACACTGGGGTCTGTGGGGTGGACTAGGGGAGGGACAGTGTGGGGTAGGGAGTTGGGGAGGGATAACATAGGGAGAAATGCCAGATATAGGTGATAGGGATGGAAGCAGCGAACCACACTGCAATATATGCACCTATGCAACAATCCTGCATGTTCTTTACATGTACCCCAGAACCTAAAATGCAATAAAATATATGTATATATTAAAAAAACACACACACATCTGTCACATCATCATTCTTACTGTATTAACTCTATGAGGTGCTCATTTAATCAATTACAGTTCATGTGATTCAAGTACTCCACATGAACTGTGGAAGGTGACTTCTCTGACTTCAAGAAACTCTCCAACTTCTGCAAGAGTAACAACTTCACTTTATACTGTATTTGTATCATGTGGTTTAAAATATCCAAAAATCACTGATAAACTGACCCTGGCAAAGCTAAATCATGGTGGATAATAACATGGTCTATGTTAAAAGGAGAGGGGTTTGGGGTTGGATCTAATTTTATAAATGATCGATTTATTAGTATGTATTGTTCTGTTATATATTTTATTCATTTTTTTAAACAAAATGGTAACTGAGGTACTTAGATAATAAAAAGTTGAGAAAATTTAAAAAAGAAGTTAAAAATGAAGAAAAATGAGAGATCACTCCATCAGAGACTCTGAGGAACGGATTAGAGGGGGAGAGATATATAGGTATTCAACTTTATTTATTTATATGGTTTGGCTCTGTGTCCCCACCCAAATCCCATCTTGTAGCTCCCATAATTCCCAAGTGTTATGGGAGAGATCCAGTGGGAGATGGTTGAATCATCGGGGCAGGTCTTTCTCATGCTGTTCTCGTGATAGTGAATGGATCTCACAAGATCTGATGGTTTTTGAAAACAGGAATTTCTCTGCACAAGCTCTTTTTGCCTGCAGCCATCTACGTAAAGTGTGACTTGCTCCTAAACGGACTAATACATTTATTGAGACAGGGTCTCACTCTGTTACCCAGGCTGCAGTGCAGTGGTGTGACCACAGCTCGCTGCAGCCTCAACCTCCGGGTCTTAGGCGACCTTCCTGTCTCAGTCTCCCAAGTAGAGGGAACCACAGGAGCATGCCACCACACTTGGCTGACTTTAAAAATATTTTTTTTTGTAGAAACAGAGTCTCACCATGTTGCCCACACTGATCTCAAACTCCATTGCTCAGGCAATCATTTTATGTTGGCCTCCCAAAGTGCTGAGATTACAGGTGTGAGCCACCATGCGCTGCGGTATTCAGTTTTAAAAAGGGGACTCATTTTGATAAAAGTAATGCAAAACCTCAGAGAAAGAAAAAACAAACAGAAAATAAGGAGAGATAAGGAATGTAGAGAAAAGGGGTGATCCTATGAGGTGCCATTAAAAGAAACATAGGACCAAGTCCGCACTTGTAAACTTGGTTGTAACCATTTTAACTCAGTGGTCCTTTTGGCAGGTGGTTCAACTAAACACGTCTAAACAAACAGAGTTTTGATAATGGCTACACTTCAGGGTGAGTAAACAATTTTATTATATTCTTACAGAATAAATTTTCAAAGCAAAAAATAGTGTTTCGATCTTCCTACTTTACCAATCTTCCTTAAAATAATACACAGAGAAATTAACAACTCTACTTGAACATAGCATAGTGGGCTAATGTATTCGTATATGCTAACACAGATGCTTTCATTATCAGATGAGGTTCATTTTAAGTCTTTTTGAAATCTAAGTTGATGTTTTCCTACCCTATCTAGGCAGTTAAGACTTCCAGATGGAAGGCCCCTTAACATTGTAGTTCCAACTCTAATGACTTCATTTATAGATTAACAAAATCGGTACCCTTTTTAAAAACATAAAACAAGCAAAATAAATTTGGCTTTCCTGAAACATTAATGTGTGAGCACAGTTTTTAATGAGTAAGACAGTGGTGCTAGGACCCCCAAAACTTACTCTTATGACCAATATCTAGTTCCAGGTATCCAAAAATCCCCATGGCACAAGCAGCAGTCACACTGCCAGAAGGAACCACAAAGCACTGTTTAAAAACTTCAAGAAATTTGAGATACCAGATTTACATCAGGGGGAGGGCAGCCTCCAAAAAAATTGAAAGCTTATGATTTACTACATCAATACTTATCCTCCACTTCCCACGAGCAGAAAAAGATCCTCAGGGGTACTTCCCTCTTCCTATTTTTAAGTTATTTATTTTTCCTGAGACCCCAATTTCTCACTTGTAACAATAGAATGGTACTACTTTTCACACAGCGATTTCATACACATTAGAAATACTTTGCTTAAAAAGCCAAGCACAGTGCCAGACACAGAGTAAATGGTAAATAAAAATGTTTATTCCCCCTCCCTCTGTATCTGTACAGGGGCGCTTCGTCTTTCTTTCTTCCCCCTTCCTTTCTTGCCTATTAAACTCCCTGCTCCTTAAAACTAAAAATTTATTTTGACGATTAATTCTTAGACAAAGTAAGCATTGAAAAAAATAAATTTTTTAATTTTTTTAATTTTTTAAAGCGACAGGGTCTTGTTCTGTCACTCAAGCTGGACTCAGTGGCAAGATCATAGCTCACTGAAGCCTTGAATTCCTGGGCTTAAGGAATCTTCCTGCCTCAACCTCCCAAGTAGCTGGGACCACAGGTGCACTCTGTATATTTCTATAATATGTGGCTCCCAGACATACATTTTACATGTTAAAATATGTCCTAATTACTTAACAGATCAGTTGATGTCATGAAAAGATTACCTGATAGGGAGTCAGCGAGATCTGAAAAATCTTAGAGGTATTGTTTCCAAGCCTGTCAGAAGCATGCGAACTTGAAAGAGGTCAAAGTCAAATTCTACTTCCTCTTCCATTACATACATAAGTTTCAATATGCTCAAAATTTCTTCAAAGCTCTAGGTTTCCATATTTTAGAATAATGCTTATATTATGTATTTAAGGTTCCTAAACATCCTACCTTGCCAACCTAAGTTCAGCCCCTGTACAGGAAAGGATCTGTGGATTTTTGTTTGTTTATTTAGTGCCTAGAACACAGCCTTGTGAAAGAAGCCACCGGCTGTTTGAATGAAAGGGGATAGATAGAGCAGGCTTGGCTAACTCTGATCACTGATTGGCTAGAGAAAAGTGCATCCCAGGGAACCTTTCAGAGGCACTATTCAAAGGCTCCGAGAGCCTTTATAATGAAAGTCTCAGACACGAAATCATTACTTCAACAAGTATTTTGTGAATGCCTACTCCGTGCTGGGGATTGTATACATAGTATAACACCCACAGGATCTTCAAGAAGCTTGAGCTGCAAGGAAAGTAAGTAAGCAATTTCCAATAGAGTGGGGGTAAACCACAGGGTGCTATGATATGCAGAGAAGGTGCACCAACCTAGTCTTGCTTTATGGAGGTGAACTGAGATAGGAATCTAAAGGCCGAAAGGTGATGTGGCACATATACACCATGGAATACTATGCAGCCATCACAAACGATGAGTTCGTGTCCTCTGTAGGGACATGGATGAACCTGGAAACCATCATTCTCAGCAAACTGACACAAGAACAGAAAATCAAACACCGCATGTTCTCACTCATAGGTGGGTGTTGAACACATGGACACAGGGAGGGGGAGCATCACATACTGGGGTCTGTTGGGGGGGGGGGGGGAACAGGGGATGGACAGCGGGGAGTGGGGGAGTTGGGGGAGAGATAGCATAGGGAGAAATGAAGGCAGCACATCACACTGCCATGTGTGTACCTATGCAACAATCTTGCATGTTCTTCACATGTACCCCAAAACCTAAAATGCAATAAAAGAAAAAAAAAGGCCCAAAGGTGAAAGCCTGAGCTTCTCCACAACAACAACAATTGGAGCTAAGCTGGAAAACAAGCTAAATGTGAGCATATAGAAATAACTGCTAAAACTATGTCCAGCCTGCTAAGAAGACTAAACTCCATCCTTGTATCTTCTATGCTTCCGTTTCTTATGTTACAGGTAGTAAAGGTGCACAGAAGACGGCTACAAACTATTCAGACACGGGGATAGCAGAATCCTAGGAGAGTGCTTTATGGAATTTATCTATGGGGCACATTTCTATTCTGGTTCTTAATTTAAACTAATCTCAAGAAAGGTCTATTCTGCTGAACTTTCAGAAAGATCACTGTTCTTTTCCACAAAAGTGTTGTTCTTCCCCCTTGTCTCACCAGTATGTCTTGAATCTCTTATTTGCCCTTCTTACCTTTCCCTTGGTACCCCATCTCAGGATTCCTGCACTTAGTGTCCTCTGTTTTGATTGAATTGAGAGTAAAAGAAACAGGTTTGGCTTTGGTTTGTTCTTATTCTTCTCTGCCATCTTCTGTCTGATAATCACAAGCTCTTAAGAAGGCAAATCACCTCTATCCCTTAAAACCAAATCATTTGCATCTCATCCATATTATGGATAAATACAACATGTATCTTCATGAATTCTAAAGGAAAGGCCCAGCAACATAATACAGTTATCACACAATGCAGTGATGAGGGGGGAGGAAAAGAGATGGCAAAAAACTGCGTGCACTATGTAACCACAACCAGAAGGATAACAGTACAAGGGAATGTACCTAATAATGCAACTGAAAGAGGATATGCTGAATCCGAAGCATTTTAAATTATGCTTGTGGAGTAGCAGTTGGGAGCCCCCTTTGCTCATCTAGTGGTTTTCATGCCTGCCAGATGCACCACTGTAATTAAATTCAGTAAAACTTGAAAAGAAGGGCCAATGAGCAACATCTTTTCTTAAATATCCCCAGAAGGAATCTGAGGTTCCCAACAATTTATGTATGACAAGAAAGCAGACTATAGATACAAATTTGAAAGAGTGATAAACTGACAAAATACTTCAATTACTATGATTTATCAGGGTTATAAGGGTCTACGAACTAAAACAGAGATAGGCAATCCCTGATGAGTTGACCCAACAGAATTTAAATGGAATCAATGAAGAAGAAAATACAAAGTAGATCTGAAGAAAACTCCTATCTGCTTTTAAAATGTCATCTACCTTATGGGAACTTAATTCTCATTCTCATGCAAGGTATTTCACCTTTCCTTGCCTCAGAGTTGAAGCATGGCATTCAGAAGATCATTAGGTACATGCAGTCCTTCCAAGGGTACGGCATCATACACACACTTAAAATAATTAGTCATGAGTGCATACCCATTTTCAAGATGATGTGTGTATAGCAAACTCTGTTGCTCCCTGGCACTTAAAAGAGATTTTAAATTTGTCATGATAAAGCAAGGAGAAAGTAGCTGTCAGTTAGGCTGCCACTGCTGTCATACTTTTTAGTAATACAGCTCCTGTAATTTCACTGTGGTTCTTCATATTAACTCAGTGAAAGCTTGCTTGGTTTTAGCATGAAAACAATTTATGAAATTACAGAAACAGACTGAACACAGCAGTTCATTTGTTGAAGCAATTATCCAGATCCTTGTCAAAAAAAAAAAGTACAAGTGAGAGAAGACTGCGATGTGCAAAAAAATGGTTCTAATTCTACGCTTTAATATGTACAATATGTCTATGGTTGTGCTGAATCATGTTAATAAACTGCAGCCGAAATATATTTGTTACAACACAAAGGAAAGGCGCGATCAGTCGTCCTGCCAGATACTTTAGTCACCAAAGCATCCAGCCAGAGTTTTTTCTATAATCTGCAGATGAAGGGAAAGGCTCACAGGATAGTTTTCTAAGGGACCAGATGGATTTTTCTAGTATTTTGAATTATCTGGAAAATAGCTGTAAAGTGAACTGTGGCACAAATGTCATTTTTAAAGGACACATAAAAATCTAACCCTGGACATCAATCTGATGTTATTTTTTGACTGGTTATCATACAAAAATCCAGGTTCCCAAGCAGCTCCCAAGATGGGAATTTGGAGTATTTGCTGCTGAAAAGGTGAGGCTAATAACAATCAAGTGATACCAGAGCTATTGTTTAAATGACTGCATAAAGAACAAAAAAAAATTCAAGGTAAAAAAAAAAAAGGTCTCACTTTATACTCTGATAAAGCAAGACACACAGTTTGTTAGCATTCAACCATTAAATAATAACTTGTAAGACCAGCATTGTAAAGTTATGTCATCCAAGTTTGACTAAATATGTTTATCAAATTCTCTGGAATAACAATTAAGCTCAAATTTTAAATATTCTACCTGCAGAGTAAAGGAACAATTGTTGATTTAACGAAATTTTCAAGATTCATATACAAGTAAATTTATCATATAAATGTCTCCAAATGAAATAAATAACTCAAGGAAGGAAAAATATTCCTCCATATAAAAATAACCTAGTCTCTTTCTTATAACTAGACCACCTAACTTCAATAAAAGCACATGACTAAATGTTTCCTTTAAATTATTGTATTAGTTAATTTGTAAGAGGTAGAAGAGGGAACAGAGATCTAACACTAAAATAACTAGAAAACAGAAGCAAAAAAACCCTCTAAGCTCAAATTATGAATTGTGCAACGAAGTGTTATACGCAATAAAATGTGGACGTCTTTCTTTCTCCCCACATCTGGAGATAGTTTAGTATACCGATTTCCAGAAACCATGCAATCCTCCAGCCTGACTAGCCCCTTTCATTCACAAATAAACAATTAATAGAATGGGCAACTAATTTTCCAAGTGTTCATATTCATTAGGCTGTTTCCTGAAATTAAGTATCTGCCTCGTGATACAATACTGTACACACAAAAGTCTCACACACCCACCTCTTGCCCAGCCTACTTTCTCATACCAAACTTAGAGAACTAGGCATTTACATTTCTATTTTCCATCCTTATATTAGAGTAGAATTTGAAAATCAAATTCCCACTGAGTAAGAAATACAAAATATTATATGACAAGATCCCCTCACCAAACCTTAGTAAGGATTTTTATTCTTGTGGCCCCATCAGTTCAATAAATATTTATCAAACACCTACTATGTGGAAAACAGAATTCTAAACCCTGACATGTAAACATAAATATGTCCTAGAGGAATTTACAACTGAGTAGGGAAATAAACCTGACCACAAATAACTATACTATAAAGTGGAATGTGATCAATGTGACAAGAGAGGCATAAACAAAATGCTTTAGGGTTCAGGGGAGAGAGACTACTTCTATTGAGGTAATGAGAAAAAGCTTAGCGAAGGAAGTGGTTTGGAAGATGGATAGGCTTTCAAGAGGCACTGGACTCAAAGGTCCTCAAGGTCAGAGACCATGTCTTGTTATACTTGGCACCCACACACATCCCCTAGCTCAGTGCCGGACCATCATCACTTATGACAAACCTACTTAAGTGATTTCAACAAGCCGAGATGGGGGAAAGAAGATCATCCGAAAAGATGAACAAGTACTGCCAATGGTGTGAGGTAAAGCAGCACAGGGCTTGTTCAAAGAACATATGAGTTATAGCAAAGAGAGTATCTAGGACCATAAGGTTAGAAAGGTAGTCTAAAAAATAAACTGGATCAAAATAAAAGATAGCAGTGAGTTTTATTGTAAATTTGTGAACCATGAGGAAGACTGACAATTTCCAAGCACATGACTAATTATTAGAGCCTGTATGCCTATTGTGCCAGTTTGAATATGAAAATATCCTGTGTACTTTTCCAATTTTAAAATGCAGATCGCACAAGGGAAGGAAAAAGTACTGTATTAAAGAAATAACTAGAAATATGCAAAAATTTTAGGAAGAAATCCATTATATGCCTGTAACCCAGAAAAATGTTGATATAACAGATTTTAAATTTAAAAGACAAAGTTAAAAGGAAAAGTGGCCCCAAATGCTACATTATTGAAAATCACTGGTGACAGCAGGTTATGGAGTATTCCCCACTACCACTGTGCAGGCTCCTCAGAATAGGTATTTATAACATATGCCAACACCTGTACCTCTTCTGAAAAGGAGATCAGCTATTACCTTCATTTTTCAATTACTGAGATTCTGTCCAAAAAGTTCCCCCTGCTATTTTTCCTATAAGTGACAATAGGTAAATGTAAGGAGGAGGCTCTTAGACCTTTTACCATAATTTGGGCTCCCCTGCATCCTTGAATACAACCACGACTTCAGCTTTAAGTGAGAAATCCTGGGTAACCAGGACAGCAGACTATGACAATTCCCTGGGATTTCCCAGAAGAAATGGTGACAAGCACATTTGTCACTGGGCATGTCATAGAGGATTGCAAAATTTTCTGAGTTGTCTCAGATTCCAGACAGGCAGTGTATTTTCAATTACTTGTCTGGATGATGACATGTGACAACTAGATTACCAAAGGTGACAGTCACAAGAGGGAGATGAGCAGCACCATATGGAAAACAACCTCCAAAGAAAGGAATGAAAATACATTCAATTTTCTGGTTTGTGTGCCCTTGGAGCCAAACCTAATGAAACAAGGCTCAAAACCAAGTTACAGTATGTCCTATAAAGTACCAGATATTAATGTTTGGGATTGAAACCCAAAAATGTTAAATTTCACTGTCACAAGCCTCAAGAAAAAATACAAAAGCAATGGAGGTAAGGGTATACCCTGAGATCAATGAATGAACTTCTAGCAGAAATAGTTGGCCATTGGCCAAAACTTGGAAATCTTTCTACAATATTAATGTCATAAAGACATTATTAGCAAGGATGGGTCTTACTCATCACAGTCTCCCAAATCCAAGGCAGTACCCAGCACAGAGTCAGCAATCAATACATGTATGCTTCAAAAGAGAAACAGATTCAGTTCACTATGACTGCTTTTGTTTTAAAAAGCCAACAAAACCACTTGGAAAACTTTATTTTTCCTGAAAAATAAAAATAAAAAAACCTTAACGTAATCAATGTAAATGACTTCATTATCATGGTAAAATGTACCTTTTCTCTAAATAAAAAGAAAGGAGGGGAGGGGAGGGGAGGGGAAGGGAAGGAAAAGTTTCTGGGGTATTTTTCCTCTTTTATTATAGGAAGTTCATATGGAAGAACTATATTCATTCATGAAGTTTAACAAATGGCCAGGAGTGGTGGCTCATGCCAGTAATCCCAGCACTTTGGGAGGCTGAGGCAGGAGGATCCCTTGAGCTCAGGAATTCAAGACTAGCCTGGGCAACACAAGGAAACCCTGTCTACACACACGTACACACACACACACACACACACACAGCTGGGTGTGGTGGCACATGCCTGTGGCCCCAACTACTTGGGAAGCTGAAGTGGGAGGATTACTTGATCTCTGGTCAAGGCTGCAGTAAGCTGTGATCATGCCACTGTACTCCAGTCTGGACAACAGAGTGAGACCCTGTCTCTCTTTAAAAAAAATTTAAAAATTAAAAAAATAAAAAGCCAAGCAGGCCAGTTACCTTTCCACACACGAAAACAGTCTGCAGACACACCAGCATGCCCCAAATTAGGCAACATTTACTGCTAAGAACAAGGAACACCGCTTGCAAGAGTGAGGATGCAGCAAGATAAACCATTATTATCGCCATAATTAATGAACGGTGGGGCAGCTCATAGGTAATTTAGCAGGTAAGTTAACAATTTTGCCTCACGTCTTTCTAGATGTCATAATTTTAGAGTCAGCATTTCTCAAGCTCTTGATATGTGCCAGGCATTAGACTAAATATTTTTACATTAATGGTGATGGGGCTCAGGACATGCTACCCCAAAATATGGCACTTTGACATACCAAATATTTAAGATTAAGAGTTTTGAGAGATGATATATGCAAGGACTCTCAGACATTCCCCCACCCTTTTTCCCAGAAGCAGGCCATAGGATCCTCATGTGAGAGGTGCCCTCCCTAAGACCCAGAGGAAAAAAGCATCCGTATATCTGAAAATGGAGGGGCATCATGAGGAATCTAAATAAGCAGTCCTTACCAAGCTTTCTTCAGTTTACTACTCTTAGCAAATACTCTTTTTTGTCTTATCACATTGTTCCAAGACTGTCCATTCTTCATCAAACCTATTATAAAAACATTCAGGTTTAGTTGTTTCCTCAAGTCTTCATTTCTTTATGAGGTCTCCTGTGTCACATAAAATTTATATTAAATAAATCTGTATGCTTTTCTTTGCTAATTTGTCTTTTGTTACAGAGGTAGCAGCCAAAAACTTAGATGAGCAAAAGGAAAATACATTTTTCTTTGTCTATAATGTAAATACTTTACATGCATGAATCAATTTAATTTTCATGACAATTGAGCATGATAGGTACTATTATCTCCATTTTACAGATAAGGAAACTAAGGGTCAAGGAGATTAAGGAACTTGACTAAGGCCTCATAGCTGGTCAATGGAAAAAGTGGAATGCAAAACCAAGTCTGAGAGCTCAATGGTCACATTTGTTCAATTCCATTACATCAAGATAACTCCAATTAAGCTGCCAAATCAAGCAACCATGTCCAGTTAATAATGTTTCCATAACCATATTGAAGATGTTCTAGGCCAGGTATAGTAGCTGACACCTATAATCCCAGCACTTCGGGAAGCCAAAGTGGGAGGATCATTTGAGTCCAGGGGTTCGAGACCAGCCTGGGCAACACAGTAAGATCCTGTCTCTACGAGATAAAGAATAAATAAATCAGGTGGGCAAGGTAGTGTATGCCTGTAGTCTCAGCTCCTTGGGAGGCTGAGGCAGCAGGATTGCTTGAGCCTTGGAAGTTGAGACTGCAGTGAGCCATGATTGCACCATTGCACTCCAGCCTGGGTAATAGAGAGAGACCCTGACTCACAAAATAAAAGAGGCCAGACGTGGTGGCTCACGCCTGTAATCCCAGCACTTTGGGTAGCCAAGGCAGGCGGATCGCTTAAGCCCGGAATTCAAGACCAGTCTCGGCAATATTACAAGACCCTGTCTCTATAAAATTTTTAAAAATTAGCCGGCCCTGTGGTCCCAGCTACTTGGGAGGCTGAGGCAGGAGAATCCCTACTTGAACCCAGGAGGCTGAGGCTGCAAGGAGCCAAGATCGTGGCACTTCACTTTAGCCTGGGCAACAGATAAGACTTTATCTCAAAAAAATTTTTTTAAAAATTTAAATAAAAGAAAGGAAGGAGGAAAGGAAAGAGGGCAAGAGGAAGGGGAAGGAAGGAGGGAAAAAGGAGGAAAAGAGGGAGGGTAAGAAGGAAGGGAGGGAGGGGAAAGGAAGGGGAAGAAAAAGGGGAGGAGGAGGGAGGGGAAGGAGAGGAAAAAGGGAGAAGGGGAGGAAAAAGGGGAAGGGGAGGAAAAGGGGAGGGGAGGAGAAAGGGGAGGGGGAGGAGAGCGAAGGGGAGTGGAGGGGGAGGGGGAGAGGAGGGGGGGAGGGAGAATAAAGGGAGAGAGAAGAGGGAGGGGAGGGAGAGGAGGGGAGGGGAGGAGAGGAGAAGGGAAAGGAGAGGAGTGGAGGGGAAGCGAGGGAAGGGGGAAGGGAAGGGGAGAAAAAGGCAAAGAGGGGAGGAGAGTGGAGGGGAAAGGATGGGAGGGGGAGGGGAAGGGAGAGAGAGGGGAGGGAGGAGAGGGGAGGGGAGGAGAGGGGACAAAAACAAACACAACAAGTTCTATTGACTTGTGGGACTTTTCACAGGTGGCTCACTGTAGCATTTCATAGTATGTTTTTCCTCCTGTTTTGAACTATTCTGTCCTAGTTGCCACTTGTACAAGTATTATTACATCTTTGAGAAATCGTAAAAAAAAATAGTTGCCACAGATAATCTAAAACCCAGTTTTGCGAATTACAACAGGTAATTTGTGAAAGGCTTAAACCACAGTGTTGGCAATTGGGAGTAACTATTCAGATAACCATAGAATGCATCTGAAAACACAGAAATTGATATGGGGTCGTGATGATCACTGATACATGTAAATTTCAGTTCACTGTCAAGTGTACTTTAACCTTGGCCCTGCAATCAAAATGAAGTACTTATTATAGAACAAAAAAAAAAACTACTTTTGAACTAAACTTGATTATCAGATATATCTTCTTAGCAACATGTTAATTGAATGTTAATCACTTTGGTTACCAAAAAATACAATTGAAAACATCATTCTGACAAACTATACCTGAGAAAGAATGCATCACCCAAAGAAAGCAAAGCAGAGTATGAAAAGAATTATGAAAATGGCCCTATTTTTAGTTCAAGTAGAGTTCCCCTCAGCTCACACTCTCACCCAAGAGAATCCCCCACAAAGCCCTATAGAGCCAACCCTCCAAATTTTACCTACAGATAGAGGGAAAAAAACCCAAGATTATCTACAGGAGCTTCTGAGTACAAGGCATGTAAGTATGGGTTTTGTAGCAGGCACAAAGATTACTAAAACCCTGGGGCCTTAATGAAGGGTCAGGTCCAGGAACTAGAACCTGAAGCATCAGCAGCTCTCAGCACCCAGTTTTATTTTACTACACAAACATATATGCAGCATTTATTACATCTCAGGCACTGTTCTAGGCACCATAAATTCATTTAATCCTCACAATTAATTTCAACTTTTTGGGAAGTAGTAATACATATTACCCTATTTCACAGATGAGGAACTTGGGTGCACAGATACTTCAGAAACCTGTCCAGTATCACAGAGACAGTACAAATGGTAGAAACAGGATTCAAACCTAAGCAGCTTGGCTCCATAGTCCATGTTCTCTGCCACCGTGCCATGCTGCCCTTTCTGGGCAACAGTACTAAAGTCTGAAACAGAGTGCCATTTTACAGTGACTACAAGCAACTTTTGGGGTTACTAAAAGCAACTTTGGGGGCTACCTGGTCTATGTACCCTCATTGACAGTCTTGTAAGAATGCCATCAATAATCCCTGACCCCATACGCAATGGAACGCTATCTGCCCTGTCAGCGAGGCCAGTGCTTTGGGGACTGCCATGCCCAACCCCCCCCCGCCATGTAACCCAACCCCCGCCTGCCATGGTTGGAGAAGCTGAGTCTCTGCTGGTTGGCTACACTGTCTCTGTGACTTAAACCAGATTATCTGGACACTTTATTCTCTGAGCTGAGTTATACCTCAAAAAATGCTCAGGTTGCATTTAACACCTCTTCTCTCTAGCCAAATTTTAGCTCTAGAGCTATTCTACATAGATTTCAGTTCATTCTATAACAGCATAGAGAAAACTATCCTGTGGACTGCTTTTTAGATGATGAACATTTTCATTACCAGACTCTGTTCATGGGAGGACCCCAGGAGGAACAAAGCCATATAGAGCATGGCCGAAGACTAGGGACACAACATCAAATATAATGCTCAGAGCTCCCCCCTTATTTACAGAATGCAATCAGCAGTAAGGTCTGTAAATTTCACCTTCAAAAAAGAGGAGTAGGACTTCACATTACAGTACTTAATACACCCTAGGATAAGAACATATACAAGTTCTCCATAACTATCGATCAAAGATCAGGTGAAAACAAGGAGTAAAAACAAGTCCAGAAAGGACAGACACTCAGCCTTTCTACATGAGCCTGATTGCACATAAAGTTATACATCCTCAGAAAACCAATTAATTGTGCTGGTGCTCTCTGATGCTCTAACACGGGCTTTGTCAACAGCTGAGTGGTTTCACAAAGGTGGAGAAAAACAGTTGCAGCTCAAATGGTCCTGAAGGTCTAAGAAGAGGCACCCTTCTAAAACTCAATTGACTTTTAGGAAAGAAGAAACGAAAACGATTTATCACCAAAAATGTTCATCTTTTCACATGGCAACAACTTTAGCTATGTCAGCAAATTTACCAGCATTTCTATAAGTGAAGCAATTCAAAGTATTTTTTATTGAACATCTAAGGTATGCTAGGTGCAAAGATCACTAAAACAAAGACTTTAAGGGCTCTCTATCACCTGGGGGAGTTAGAGTGAGAGAGGGAAAAGAGAGTAATTCAAGTGAATTACAAAAATTCCAAGGAAGGGGTGGCTCTGGTCAGGAGGAAAGGGAAAACATGAAGCCAAAGTTCCTGGTTAAAATATTCACAGAAAAATAAATATGTACACCATCAATGTTTTTCTCAAGAATATGAAAAGAGGGGAGCAAGGAAAAAATTCAAGCCCAACATAATGCCTTAGAAAAACTAAAATAGTTTTCTTTAAAACCAAAAAACAAACAAACAACACCAAAAAAGCACCCTTCTGGCACAGCAGGCTTCCTGTGATTGCAAAGTGAAAACTACCATAAAAATCCAGTCCATAAGTGCCAGAGGAAAAGAAACTTTCCCCAAATAACAAAATAAAAATAAACCTTCAGTTAAAATAATATATTACACGCTGATGTAAACTGAAATGCTCTTGTCCATGGGTTGAGCTTATGAAACCCTTAAACACGAACATGTAACACTAACAAACTATTTGACATTATTATTTGGGTTCAAAGACTCCCTTTCTCTAAATGTTTATAGCACCATACCAGTTATTTCAACTGAGCTGACACAATGAATTTCAAATGATCTAATACTTTTGACTTACCAGAGGATTAGCACATGATTACCCTGAGTAAAAGGATTATTATTACTGCTGCTCTAAGATATTAACACTTTCTGTAACACACTCTAAGGGCACTGTATAGATCACTAAAAAAATGTGACAAAGTGCATGGGGGAAAGGGGATTTTTAAAAAGCAAGGTGATAAGTGTTCTAAGTTTCCTTGCTTAAAATACAGTGGGCCTCCCAAAGGTAGAATCAACATTTTGCATGATGCTTTCAGTGGGTATACAAGTCACAGATAAGCAAGTCCAGCATTCAATGCACTCGGGGAAATTAAGCCACGTATGGCCTTCTTCCCATGAAGATCAGGCTCCAGACAAAAACCCCCACTTTGTAATAGACAACTGATTCTCATGTAATGAATGACAGAACACAGCATTAATGTACTTAACAAGACAGAGCTAAATTCAATGAAGCTTGACGCCATTTATATGAAAAAGGGTTACATTTGTAGACAGAGCCAAAGGGAGAGAGAAAATCATTCTGAATTCTGAATTAAATAGTGCAGCTTCTGCTTTGGTTTAGCCCTCTCACTGGAAATAAAGATCAGAGCTAAAATATGACCCTTAAAACTGGCAGCAGCAAGAAAGCTAAATACCACTGTATTAAACTCTCTTACTGACTGACAAAGAGGCAACAGCTAACGGACTTTGCTCGGAGCTTTTACTGGCAAAAGTGTTATTGCTTCATGGCTAAACTCCTGATCCATTAAAAATGTGCCCTTTCCCTACCAGACTTCATGATATGCAATTCTGCCACCATCTGATATCATTATAAAAATTTCAGACAACCCAAAGATGACTTAGTAACTACTGCAACTTCTACATACAACGTCAAAACAAAAGATATGGAAGCAAACCATGTGACACAAAATGAGTATTTAGAAAACTTTTTATGTAGAGCATCATAAGAAGATGTGTAAAAGCCTATGAATACGCAATGCCATCTCCCCTTTCTCAGTGTTAAGTGCAGAAAACAGATTTTAAACTACATTTAAAAACAGCATATGAACAATGCCAACTATTCTGAAAACAATTTATGAATTATAAGTAGACGAGTGAATATTTTAACTCCTTGAGCAGGTTTACAGTAAGAACACTGATCTAAATAGCACACTTCATGCATCTGGTGATATGACTTATTTCAGTAGGATGTTCTTACACACACAGAGGTAACACCACCTGGAACTGCTATACCTTAAGGCAGGGAAACCTCAACTTTCCTCTTCTCTCCTCTATCCACAATGTTATCTGGTTCCACTGCTGTCACCGAGCCAGGGAATAAAGCTCTTCCAGAAAACTCACCCAAGATCAAACTGTGCCTGGTGACAGCAATGTCCAGGCCATAAGTAATGTTCAAAGGATTCAACAACGCCTGTGACTGATCATTCTCTTTCCCTTGCCATCACCTGCTGATTTTGTCCAGGTGTTTTATGGCTATCTTGAGGATCTGGAGAGCAGACAGAGGGGAAGACTTTGCCAATTTCTTTTGTCTGGGATTGTGAATTCCTTACACAGATGGTGGACAGCCTCAGCCCAGGGCAGCACCAGGGTATATTGCCTTCAACCTCGAAAAGGAGAGACAGAGGGAGACTTTTTCCTCTCCCGAAACACTGCCTGTAATGTGTCTGTGGTTAGCAAAACTGAGACAGTATAGCTTCACAGGAAGTAAAGTGAGAAAGGAAAAAAGTCAACAAGTAATTTAAAAATATTTACTTGAAGTATTACTAAGCATTTGCCAAGGAATCAAAAATGTTAATGAGAAAGATAATTCTAGAGTAATGTGCTTCTATTATAAGGACTTACACAAGGTTTCAGTTACTTTTTCACTTGTATATCAAAGACACCAGGTCTCCTAAATTAACCAAAACAAGACTTTGAAAACCCAAGTCAACCCTTTAAAAGCTATTACACTGCTGTGGTGGAAAGAAAATTGGACTGGTATTTAAACCTAAGCCATCTAATATGGTAGCCACTAGCCACATGTGGGTATTGACCACTTGAAATGTGGCTAGTCCAAATTGAGATGTGCTGAAAGTGTAAAATACACTGAATTTTGAGGACTCAGTGTGAAAAAATATAAAATGTCTCAATAAACACTCATATTGGTTATATATGTTTTATATTTATTATACATGGAAATCATAATTGTTGATATACTGAGTTAAATGAAATACATTATTAAAATCAATTTCACCTGTTTCTGTTTCTTTTTTACTTTTGCAGTGTAGCTACTAGAAAACTTTAAATTGTGTATGTGGCTTACATGGTTATTTCTGCTGGACAGTACTGGTCTGGACACTAGGATTCTTGTCCATTTCAGTCTCTTGTTGGTTGTATGACCATAGTCGTCTTTCTTAACCTCCTGAGCTTCATTATGAGAGGGATGAAAATCAAGGACATAGATTCTAAATTTTATAGCTCCCAAAATTATAAAATTTTATCTAGTTATTTTCCAGACATTTATTCCTAAATTCCATGATTCATTTTCGTCTGTGCCCACTCTAAAAGAAGCAGTGAATAACAACCAATAGGAAAACAGTTTTATTCATTAGTCAATTGCCTTAAGAACCTATGGCTCTCTCTGATGACTTTTAGACTAAAATTTTTCAGAAGGATTTGCATAATGTTTTTAACACAGACAAACTTCCTAATCATGAGTCCTATCAGTGATGAATGACTCAAGACGATATATCAAATAAAGAATATGCCTTAAATGGATGTGGATTAACAAAGCCATGAATTGAGTTGCCTGTTTTGTGAATTCAAGCTATCACAGGCACACCTGATTGCAATCCACTTGGTCAGAAGGCTACCAAAGCCTCAGAGAAGGCTTAGTGGTTTTTCACTAAATCCAAGAAAGTATATCTGAAATTACAAGATATAATGTAGTTGGTCTCTTTTGGAGGCACAATTTTTGACAGAAATAGCTGCACAGATTGCATCAGTTATACCTAACATTGTGATAATTCATAAAACACTTCTTCACATGGTTCTTGGGTGGCCAGGCCTGGAAGAGGGTATTTTCAGAAGCCTGTTGCTCCCACAGCTGAAACTAACTGGCAGTGTTAGGTGATTACAAAAGGGCTAAGGAAAAAGCATGTAAAGAACAACAATTTCAGGTGACAATTTAAATACTTAATGATCTACTTTAAAAAAAACCTTATTATTTTTATTTATCTACTGTTAAAAAACCATAAACAATGTTATCTCTGGGTTCCCTAATATTAATAAACATGTGGTGTCATAGGTTATACTGAAGATTTGAATCAGTTTGCTGTCTGAATCAAAGAAAGAAAACATAAAACAGGAGGAGAGGATTAAATGCAAGTCCGAAATTCAGTATGTTTAATACGCGTATTTTTACCAAAATGATGGTGAAACTAAGCCACACATCCTGGTTCACTGAAAGTCTTTGCTGGAATACGTATGTAAGACACACACATACCCTTGCTTTATAGACATATTCCAGTAAACGAGACAGAAAGTAGTCAGGTTAGCCACCAGAGATTGAAAGTATGACAGAAAAGACTCAGGAGTTAAAAACTAGGAGACAGAGGGCATATTGCACCAGACTTATTTCCTGTCATGATGTGTTTAAAATTCTAATACAAAGGTAGCAGAAAGAGAGATCAATGAATTATGTTACATTCTATGTATCCAAAAGGAAGAACTTCTGAAAGAACTGAAAAGACCAAAGTAAAAGACAACAACAGGTGTCTACCTGCAAATGAAGGGGTAGAATAGTATTGTCAAAGCTAAGGAGACTGCAGAGAAAACCATCAGAATGGCTTAAACAACTACACTTTGTAAATCAATTCAGCTGACTATTTAAAAATTTCAACTTAATATGATGCATAGCTGACTTTAACAATCTAACTTACATGCAAGAAAAACATTAGTTTAAATTATTTGCTTTTAAATATTCCTAATGTATTACAGATAAATACTAAAGTGAGGCTGGATTAATTCAGAGTTGCTCTTTTCTTGGCTAATACCAGATGTATGTGGGTCATAAAGTGAATGGATCTCTCCAAAAGCCTTCGGGAAAATCCAGTGAGGCCAGTTTTGAGATTTATCAGTAATAGGCAAGGTAAAAAGGATTCAGTAAAAAGCAAAGCCGAAGGTAGGAAATAATGTTACCTTAGAATGTGGTTTATTGTGCATTTTTGTCCCCTTGTTTTAATGTTTCTTAAAACAGAGAACATGATTTGCTTAAATGTCAAATGTGGAAATCATATAGATTTCAAAAGATCACTTAGCTCGGTATTAAGTTTTAGCCCAGTCAAGAATTTCTTAATATACCAAACGTATTTTAAAATATTTTAAAGTGCTACTTAAAACTCATAACTACAATGTTTTTTAAAAGTCTTATTTCTTCACAGCAAGAAGCTTCCAGAAACCACTAAAACATTCTTGCCCTTTGAATGTCTGGGCATAGGCTCTTCATGTGTTATTAATAAGCCAGACGAAGTATTTATATTAATGGCCACACAATGAATATTCAACTGCATGTGGACTCATACCACATGGCTATGAAAACCAAAAGCCACCTTCACGTGGACTTGCCAAACTACCTGATTATACCAAACTTTTCATGGCTTAAACAAAGTTATATAAATGTTCGCTATGGCAACAGCACTAGATATATGCACAAAGAAATATCCGTAATTTTAAAGGGGGAAACAAGAAAAACTGCTCACACAACATAAAAGTTAATTTTACATTAGTATCATTAATATTATACTCACACTGTAACAGCCAAATAAACCTTGTGCTTTAAAAACAGATCAGGTCACTTGAGCTGCCTGCTGCATTCTGCTAAGAAAGCAAAACCTACCATGCATGGCAAGTGTTGACACTCTTCCTCAATGACTTTATTGTCTCTGGTCAACTTGTAAATCTTCTTTTTCCAAGTATGGAATCAGAATACCTCACTTATAGAAAGTTACATCAGTGGTGTTAAAAACATATTGAAAACTTCTAAAAATTAATCCAATTGGAAGTCATGCTTTAAAAAAATCAAAGTTATTTCTCTAGTTTATCTGAGCATTTAAGGTTTTTTAATTCAACAAGTATTTCTTCAAAGAATGATCTTTATGTGGCTGAAATCAGAAGGCACACAAGATAGTTTTTCAAGGCCAGCAAGCATTTCCTACCCAAATCCCCCCACTTCCTTTGCTAGCTAAACATAACTACTTCAAATGTGTACATCCTTTAAATAAGTTAGAAGAGAGCACCTCGCATGTAATAGCAGGCAGCTGGGAAGCCCACTGGTGTAGTCGGAGTGCACATTTTAGAAAGCAGCTCTTTAACATTCAATAACTAAGTGGTAATTGGGCACAGAAACATAAACTGTCAAACTGAATCAAAACCCCTTTGCTTTTCAGAGAATTATTTGTAAGATTATACTAGAATTAAATTTGAACATGCATCTACCCTATGCGTTCAGTCAAATTATGAAACAAAAAAAATGCTGTGCTTTCTTTGGATAAAATTAATGTCAGCTTTGTGTCCTTAAACCAGACCCGATCGGGAAATGAAATATGTTTAGTCCTGAAATAGTTGTGGTAATTCAATCCTTGCACTCTCCTTATTTTCTTGATGGCAAAGAAAAACTCCCAACTGGCAGGGCCACCTGCACTGATTACTCCTCCATCCACACCCACAGAATATGAAAATGAGCCAATGATCATTAACCTTAATTTC
Organism: Ateles fusciceps; assembly: GCA_036589455.1. Classification (NCBI taxonomy): domain Eukaryota; kingdom Metazoa; phylum Chordata; class Mammalia; order Primates; family Atelidae; genus Ateles; species Ateles fusciceps. The sequence goes on along the minus strand of JAZHEH010002789.1, from coordinate 4,600,064 downwards.
TTCTAACATAAACCTCAGCTCTTTTTCAGTCTTGCTACTCAGGGAACTCCCCTGAGATAAAGGAAAAGAGAAGGGGGGAAATAAGGAAATAGGGAGTGAACGCTCAGAGCAAAAGGCGGGGGGCGGTCCAAGTGAAAAGTGGAATCCACTGGCTTTTAAAAAACTGCACAGCTGGCTTATTAAACTTCATACAGCAAAGATGTTATAAAGATAAAGAGATCCGAGGCTTCACTAACCCTCTAGATAGTGGGATACTTTCCTTTCTGAGCAAACAATGAGAAAGGCTGCTTCCTCTCCACCCTCCCTACTCCCGACCCTGGGCATCCCACTCCTCCACCCAGACATCACTACATAAAGATAGCCAGCAATAACGATGGGTCTGGACAGCAGGAATGCAAGTATGGCGGTAAGATCTCCAGTATGAGGACCAAAGGGCCTCTACAACCAAAAGAGAGACTTCCAAGGCAAGCACTTGCAATTACAGTGGCCAATGTCTAGCACCTTCCAGTCATTCACATTCAAATACAGCCAACTGAAATCATTTTTGGTCCAAGCTGTGCGGAGCTACATACCATTAGCATTACATCATCTTCTAATGGATGAGGAGCTAGTTGGGGCCCTTAAAAAGAAACACAACAAGAAAGGGAGCAGGATACCTTCAGAAATACCGTCTCTCTAGCACAGATATGTGTACTGAAAATTATCTTGTAATGTTTGCCTACAGAACTTGGTATATCTTAAGCAGACTCCTCAAAGATAAAACTACAAAAGTGAGGAACAATTCAACATGGCAATCACACATGACCCTGTGCAAAGCATTTCCGAAGCTGAAGGGAAAACAAACTTCAAAAATCATTACATTGCTGAATGAAAGCAGAAAGTCTTTAAAATGCGTGTGTGTGTGTCGGGGGTGGGTTAATGCAAAGGCAATAAATGCTTACCGAATATAATAAAAGACTGTTTTTTCCTGCAAGTATATTTTCAAAATGCATATTGCCTACCCAATGCAGGTAGATAGAGAGAAACTTTCAGCTCTCCCCTCATTCTTTCAACCTCAAATCAAGCAGCAGTTATGAGGAGGGTGAGAGAAAGGCAGGGAAAATAAACAAAAACACAGAGACCTGGCTGCAATTTGGTACTGGATTCAGAAGCCCAATTTAAACTAAAACCTGGCTCTGGGGTGCTGGTCCTCACCTCCTTCTTGCCTAGCCTACAAAATGTAAAAGGCAAACATACACACATACACCCTATCTTCTGTTTTCTTTCTCCTTTTTCCCTCCTCTCTAATCAGGTTCTCAAACGTCAATGGTCCCCTCTGGAAGTGACGACAGTGCGTTGAAGTATTCAGCGCCATGAGTCATCTTACTAGATGCTCTAGCAACTGCCTGTGACCCAGCAGTGAGCCAAGATAGCAGGGCTTTTAATAAAGCAGCACTTTCGCACACTCACAGCCCAGTTAATTTAATACCTGCCGCTTGTTTACCAAACAGCACAGGCATGTCTCCCCTGTCGATAACTTCCAAGTGACAGTGAGGCGACTGAATCTGGGCATAGAACAGATGCACCTTTTTACGCTCTGTTAAACTGTGTCACAGACTACAGCCCCTGAGCGCATTCCTTTATTTATGCTGCAGCCAGCTGAGCTAATTGTCAGAGACAGACCTGGTTCTAATTCTGCAGAGTCCAGCAACTGCCGGAGTGTATGTAGTGAGGCACGAATGGTGCAGAACTTTAAAAGGGAACAGTTGAAAAACAGAGTCTGAGGGTAGAGGCATAATCTGCCAACATTTTACTTAGACTTTGAAAACACTACCTGTCTCAATAGCAGGTTACAGGAGTGGGGACAAAGGTAAAACAACCCCAGTGTCAGAATGAAGCAGAGCAAGCAAATGTCAAAGCATATTCCTATGTAAAGAGAACACAACACAGTAGCGATGGCATTCATTTTCCAAAGAATATGGTTTGGCCTGTGTAGTTGTAAAATATTCACAAGCTCAAAGACCTGCTGATAGCAGGCCAATATTCAATGCAGCTCACACCAGCAGTTCTGCACAATACCAGGTTTGAGCATTACAGAGACACCCTGATGCAAGCCCATTAATGACACCAAAATTACTTAAAAGACTAGTCTCTCAATCCTCCAGCCACACAACTTGAGTCTGCTTGATCATGTGTAGACAAAGAAACTCCCATTTATTGTTCTCCTAACACGCTGTGGTATTAGAAGTGTTTCTTATGAGCTGTAATACCATATTCATATTTTATCAGTAGCAAGAGTTCGCTCCAGTTAAAGTTCTTCACCCATCATGGGCATTTTTCAGCAAATTAATGTCTTTTACTTGCATGACTTCTCTTCCTATTTAATTTGGGGTTTAAACGATCATAATACTTTACAGAAAGTAAAGAGAAAAAGAGCTCGGTATTGATAATTTTTACTACTTATGACTAAATGACCTCAACTAAGGAATAAAAAATTAAGTCATTTGTCTTATGAGGTACAGAGGACATTTTATGGTGTACAATTTAGCTAATAATGGGTTCAGGCCAATCTTTAAGAAGTCACATGTTTTCATTGTCCCTTCACCCCCTGCTTATGTTTTTACCACATCCTAACAAAAACATGACCAGAACTGGTGAAAAACATACGGTTCCAACTAATGAATCACATACTTTCCCGCAAGTACAGTAAGTACTACCAGCTGTGTGACAGTCTTGCTTTGGCAGTGGGACCAGCTTAGAACAAGCCGGCCCATCTGAAAGCAGCTGTACTGAAAAACCACAAACAATGTAAGTGTGTCTGCCTTCTCAGGGCGGCTTTGTCTCTGTTCTATGTCTCTGCTCTGTCCCCAGAATATGCCAGCCATCTTGTTTAGAGAAAGTTTCAGAAATTACAGAGGTAGGAAGAAAATCCACACATTCAAATAACTTAAGTTTTCAGAAAGTGCTGCGTTGCAAGAGGTCGATTAAAGGAAAACACCTCTCCCCCCACATCCAACCTTCCATATGCATCTTTTGGGGTTTGCCTTAGATTTAAAAGTGTGCATATTTATGTATCTAAGTAAGTGAGGTAGGAGGCAAGGGGAGGAACAGCACAGGATCCAGCTACTTACAGACGGGCTGACATATGCATGCGAATACACACAAACACACACGCAGAACAATTCACAGATTATCAACTCATGCCATGAGCTACTGCAAAAAAGCTCTATGATTTAAACTTGCCATTTATACAACAATAAGCTTCATTTGTAACCACAGAGCATTCTGAAAAAAATTCCCTGGCAAACCACAGATATTTTTACACAAATGCACTTTTCCTTTCTGTGAAACAACATTCAACTGGATAATCATTGCTGTTAAAGAGAAAGTCCAGCAGCATTGGTCTAGAAATTTCAGTGGAAACGGTAGGATTTTTAAACTTCTGTAGTGTCTGAAGGCAGTAACTAATACATTTTTTAAAATGTCATCAAGTGACCAGTAGCTTGTATGTAGCACCTAAGTACCATCTCAGGCCTGTTCTGCTAAAAAAAAAAAAACCTAGCGTTGTCATTCTTGACTTTTCCAAAGTCTCAACCAGAAAAATAAATACAGAGTAGTGAAATTATTTTTGGTTTTTGTGTTTTACATACAGAGAAGTCAAATATAAGGACTAATCGGTAAGGTCTACTTTTGATGTTTACCTTTATTGCCTAATTTAGCCAAACACATTACTCTAATGTTGTAAATATGCTTGATTTGGCAATAATCTAATTCAAAAGTTATACTAACATCCCATCTTTTTATTTATATCATGGCTGTATGAATAATTTTTGTTTGGAATAAGCTATGAATATAATACTCAAAACATGGTCAGAAGACTCACTATATTAATTAGAGAAAATCTTGGCCCCTGTGGTTTCTTGCTAAAATTCACTCTTCCTAAATGAATTTTAATGTTTGTATGTTTGGGGGAGTTCAGTGCTGGGCTAGTCAAAGGCACCTGCTTAGGGTGAATCTAGACATCACATTGATCCTTATGATCGGATAAAGGCAGACAGCAGATCTGGGAGCTCCAACAGTAATGGGGAAAGAGCAAATGATGCACATTTGCAGGCATATATCAGAGCTATTCAGGTTCCATTCCAGACCACCACATAAAGCAAGTCACATGAATTTTTCTGGTTTTCCAGTGCATATAAAAGTTATGTTTATTTGATACTGTAGTCTATTTAAAGTGTGCAATAGTATCATGGCTAAAAAAAAAACAGCATACATACATTTAAAATACTTTATTGCTAAAAAATGCTAACAATCGTCTGAACCTTCAGTGAGCTGTAATCTTTTTGCTGGTAGATGGTCTTGCCTAGACATTGATGACTGCTGATTGATCAGGGTGGTGGCTGATGAAGACTGGGGTGGCTGTGGCATCTATTCATAAAATAGACAGTTTGCCACATCAATTGACTCTTCCATTCAGAAAAGATTTCTCTGTACTATCTGATGCTTTTGATAGCATTTTACTCACACTAGGACTTCTTTCAAAATTGGAGTTAATTCTTTCAAACTAATGCAGTATCTGCAAAGTGCAGTAAAGTCTAGTGCAATTAAAGGAGGTATGCCAGTGTTCAAACCTGACGAACAGACTCAACTAATACACAGACTTGAAAAACAGTACACTGATAAACAAACAGACATATAATTTTAAAAGAATATTGACTCATTTATAGCACTTAGTTCACTTTAAATCTAATAAAGAATACTAGTCTAAGAGGAAAAGTCCAAAACTGGACTATTAAATTACACAGTAAAATCTATCAAGAAAGAGCTAATAGGGCTGAGCCAAAATTATGATTAAATTATGATAAAAGCATTAAAACACAATTATTAATAAGATGGAAAGATAGTTACAAAATATTGATAAGCAAAAAGCAGCTTACAAAGCAGTATACACAGTATAATCCTCTATTTTTAAAATGAATACGAAAGAAAAGTCAAAACATAAAATGATTAACACCTATGTGGACAGAACAAATTGGCAGTGGTTTTACTCTTGTTAAATTCCATTTTCTAAACTTTATTTATTTATTTATTTATTTATTTCCACATGTAGGAAAAATAAGTGTACTTCTTTTCCTTTTTTTAAACAGTATAACAAGTTTGATTTTTAAGAAATCTAGTAAGTAGATTACTGGTCCTCACTTGTAGTTACAGTGCAAAACCTGTATATTATTTTAAAATGTGCTTTAGGAGGCCAAAGTGGGCAGATGACGAGGTCAGGGGGATAGAGACCATCCTGGCTAATACAGTGAAACCCTGTCTCTACTAAACATAAATTAGCCAGGCATGGTGGCACGCTCCTGTAGTCCCAGCTACTTGGGAGGCTGAGGCAGGAGAATCGTTTGAACTCGGGAGGCAGAGTTTGCAGTGAGCCAAGGCCATGCCACTAAACTCCTGCCTAGGCAACAGAGGGAGACTCCATCTCAAAAAAAAAAAAAAAAAAAAAAGAAAGCTTTTCTTAAAATCAAAGATTTACTTTGAACAATTTTTAAAACTACATTTATGGGGTATATGTGTGTTCTCTGTAAAATCTCAAGACAAATAACAAATTTACTTATCCTCTCCCCAACACCCAGTTTCCTAAGAGTATTTTTTCATAATTTGAGCCAAAAACTAGCCTTTGCTAATTCAACTTTTATATAATTAATGAACCACAGATCTAAATCTTTATCCTTCTAACAAAAATAATACGTTTTAATAGCACTTAATTGCCAAAGTACTCCCACAAAAAAAGAACCCATACTCCCCACCCCCCCACTGAATCACCATTCCTTCATCCCAAAGTCTACTGGCTGCCCTGCAGACCCCAGTCCAGGGCACTGGAGTAGTATGTAATACTATCACAGGATCAATGCAACAAAGCAAATCTATCAAATACGCTTATCCACACTGAAACATGGCAGAAATAACTAGATTAATAACAGTACTCTTGTAAGAAGGAACTTAGAATCACAGTCAATAATAAGAAGATTTATTATTAAAGAAGCTTTGAAAGTTTTTCATTCTGCAACTGAGAGGAATGGTATGGACACTCATTTGGCATGTACTTATTAACTGATTTCCATGGCCTAGCATCAGGTCCAATGTTTGGGTTTGAACAAGTATAAAGAGAAACTTCTTGACATAAAAACCATCTAGTGAAGGAGAAAATACAAATAATTTTAACACATTGTATAGAAGAGTAGAAACACACAGAACTTTCCAGAGAAACAGAAGAAGGCACCAACTCAGGTGGGGGCTTTAGAACAACTTCAGAAAAAAGGCAGAACATAATGAAGCTTAAATACAAGTTTAGTAGCCAACCAGGCAGGATGAGGACTAGGAGGAAAGGAGAACAACATAGAGAATGTTCCACGAGAGTAAACAGCACAGTATCCGCAGAGAACTACCAGCTGGTCTGTGTTGCTGGGGTAGTAAGACTGAGGCAAGAAATGACAAGAATGGCGGACAGAGAAAGGGGCTGGTCCAATCACGTAAGGTCTTGTTTGTCCCTTCACCTAATTCAGCAGTGAGAATGCTCAGTCTCCTTACACCAGAAGAGTCAGGACTACCCATGTCATCTTGCGTGTGATGGGTAGAAACAATTCTCTCCTTTTTTTTTTAATCATTATTTTTATTTCAAAAAAGAATTTACTGAACTCCTTCTACGTGCCAAGCACTGTTTTAGACACCAAGATCTCAGGAACAGACAGTCTTGCTCCTCCTCTGTCCCTCCAGGAGCTTACTTTCCATGAACCCCTCACATTCGGTAATAATTTCTTTAAAAGCACAAACAAAAAAACTGGCATGGCCTTGCATGTCTTCTGGAGTCTGACACCAAAGAAAGACTGAAATGAAAAAAAAAAAATCTATGTATTTAAAAGCACTATATTCCCAAATCATTTTATCAGGTCACATTCCCCCAAAATGATGAACTTATAATTTAATACAACAATTTGTTAAGGCTCTGCTAACTGCAGATATTAGCATATCAGGCCAACCAAAACTCAGAAAAATTATTCTCTTGATAAAGTAACAGATATGGCCATTTTATATAAGCCATAATGGAGGCAGTGCACACTTACGTCTAGAACACATCTTTGCTCACTCATTACATTGAGTACAGACTGCCGTATCTTTGACTGAGACACCCATCTCAAGGTCTAATTTAATGCCATCTGGTAAGATTCCAGATGCAAGAGTGTGATGCAAATTTTGACAAGTCAAGTTGTAGCACCAACTTTTAAGCAAAAAGTCTATCCCCTATAAAAGCAACTTCTTCAGTAATTCCTAAAGCAATACTCTTAGGGAAAACAATATAATCAAGTTTTATAGGAGGGTAGGTTTCTTAATACCAGCTGGCAATATTTGGGCCCCAAAGCATGAGAACTGATCATATTAAAATCCAGATACCAGCTATTATATCTAAAATTGTTGCTTCACTCATACTCAGCATGAAGAGGAGCCTATCTGAAGCAGGCTCTATTTAATACAATGTGGTTTTAATTGGAGTCTGTTTTAGATGAGCCACCTGTATTTCATCTTTTTAAAATTATCCATAATTTTCTGCGCAATTTGCCTCTGTAACATAAAGAAGAGCAGTCAGTTATAAATTATTGCCATTGTTTGGACATCTAAAAAGAGAAAAAAACTCTCTATTTACCGAAATACAATGGCCCTGTACCAAAGAACAAAATGGGGAGCCCAGGGTTCTACTTCTGTCCCAGTGCACAAATGAACAAGGCCGTACATAAATGTTGTTACGTCTTAACTAGAAAAACAACAGATTAAAACCCTATTAGTCTTACTCCTGCTAAACTTCATTTATAGTTACTCTGAAGCCTACTATTACGATAACTAAAGTCTCACTTTCTTTTCTACTTAAAAAAAAAAAGCCTCTACATTTCTAACTGTGAAAATTCTGCTTCCAGCAACTATCTCAAATAACTTTTTTTTGTTAGTATTGTAGCTCTACTTTGCAGTTATTTCTATACCATTATATTCTTGGTTTGTTTTCAACCAAAACCATTCAAAAGTTTTCATAATATCATTTCCATAATATTTTCCATCTTCATTGTTTTTATCTAATAATTGTTAAGGTATCTGGAAATACAGTATATCATAACATCATGACAATGTTTCCGATTCAGATCCAAGTAAATAGCAGTTTACAAACTAAGGTATGTTTACTTGCATGATGCCTATAATAAGAACAACCCAAAGAAAACATCACCTAAAATGCAACTTTTAAAGAAGATTATTCAATCAATCTGTTCTGTTATCAAAAACAAACCTCAACATATAGGTCAGAATTTCAGTGGGTTTCAAATATATTAAAATTATTTTTGATCACATGCTAAAATAATGCTTGCTCTAGGCTATTTAGCAAAAGATAAAAGTGTCACAACCCATTTAAATGAGCTGACACTGTTTATTAAACTACACTATCCAAGTTTTCTCTTGATACTTACCAGCTAACACAAGTGATTCCTAACTAATACCTCTCCTCTAAATAGACTGTTCCACAACAAGACTCTACTCATCTCGTGTTCTGATAGGACTATTTATATGAATAACATTTTCCAATTGCAATTCGTCCACTGTGGACTTAGGTATGCTATAGAAATAGCATCTTTCTCTTTTGCAAATGTCAATGTATTTTTTTCTTCAATATACTGTATCTATTCCCCTATTATTAAGTTGTGAGCTTGCTTTACCTTGTCCCCTATTTAAAACATTCTTATTTGAGTGTATCACCAACAGCTTATGTGATTTTTCCAAATTTCTCAAAATACAGTTGTCACCATTAGTCACATGAAGTCTGGATACTGTCTGGTGACAAACAGGTAAGCCAAATATGATTAATGTTATTAAGAGTAACCTCTGAGAATTACTGCCACTTAGTCATCAAAGTTATCCTATAATTGGACCTTCAAATATCTCATTCTTAGACCCCAAAGTCTTAGCCCAAGAAGCAGTGTACACTGAGGGGTGGGGAATGCATATTAATAAAGATTTTTTTTTCTTTTAATCCAACCCAGTAACACCAGCAATTTCCTTACATATTCCATTATGGAAGTTGTAGCTTGAGTTCAGGGCCACCTGATAAAATCTATTAGTAATGTGATCTGTATAGATTACATACACCATACTCCATATGGAAACCTATTTTCAAAATAACCTATGCTTAATAACAAATACTCTAACTTGGAATATCTGTTGCGGTTTCTCTGGCACTCTTGATTTGCTGCACTATTTCAGCAATTTGTCTGTTCAGATATTTAGTTATAAAGCCAAGGCTTTTAAATTTTCTCACTACAGTTAAAAAGGGATTAATTTTATCCCATGTTGTATTAGTTACAAGATAACTGGACTCTTTAAAAGACATCATCAGAAATTATCTTGATCCAGAAATTACTCTGAACACTAGCCGGTAACAGTACTCCTGCATAAACATACTTGTTTTTGGAAAGTACTGATTAATTTTGTTTACTTTATAATTTTATGTATTTTTTCTTGGTCTCTGTCATATAATATGTGTTAGTCAATGTGCCACAGACTCTAACTTTACTTAATATTTTATAATACTTTGATAACAGCAAGTATTTTTACATTTTAATAAATGTGGTCTGGTCTTTATGTCAAAATGTTACAAGAATAAGCAATTTTACTGGAAAGTAACAAAAAATCATTAGTGATTAGGAGAGAGTTCAAATTAATACTGCAGATTTTTATGTGTATCCAAAAGATATAATTTGAAATCATATTTCAAAACTGGACAGACAATTCTATTATACAGATTTCTTGGCCAACTCTTGTTCGCAACTCAAATAAGCTAAATATATTTCTAGATACATCCATAATAAATTCAACAGATAGGCCACAGAAATGTTTCAGATTTGGTACCAAGATGCCATAATCAGTTTTTTAAAATAAAGCTTTCTCCAATACAGAGAAGACAAATTGGCTTCTTAAAAACATAACTAACAACATCCCATACTCCATATGGCAAAGGGCAGGATGCTAGGGAGGGCACGGGGACAAAAGAGTTCCCAAAAAGAGAATGTGTAGAACAGGGGATACATTAATAGGGTGGGTTAGTTTGTTTTATTAATATTCAGACTGGAAACAATTTAAACTTTAGAAAAAGACTCAAAATCTGCACAAAGCAAAGGGCAAAATAATCTTAGGAATGTTCCTTGGACTACTCTAGAATTTTAGAATATGGAGACTGTTAAGATGAGTGAACTGGGACACTCGAAGGCTAAAATGTCAAACTATATTGGCATGTTAGTCATATAACCATAATACTGAACATTTATATACAGAAAAAAATATGCTAATGTAAAAATTAGAAGGTCTGATTCTCTATAGTTCATGGTTCTAGAAAATGCAAGTTTCAGATGAAGGTGTTTTTTTTTGTTTTTTTTTTTTTTTTGAGACAGGGTCTTGCTCTGTCACCCAAACTGGAGTGCAGTGGCACAATCACAGCTCACTGCAGCTTCAAACTCCTGGGCTCAAACGATCCTCTCACCTCAACCTCCCAAGTAGCTGGGCCACCACACCCAGCTAATTTTTAATTTTTTGTAGAGATATGGTCTCACTATGTTGCCTAGGGTGGGCTTGAACTCTTGAGCTCATGGGATCTCCTAACTCCACCTCCCAAAGTGCTAGGATTATAGGTGTGAGCCACCACCCCCAGCTAGATAAACTTTTTGTATAATGCCTACATATCTTTACGCTATGAAAGAAGAATCCAATAACAGATTCCAAATCCAAAGAACACCAAGAAAATGCCTGAAGGAAAGTGGAGAACTTTCAGGTTAATCTACCTTTTATTTCTTCCGTTTTTAGCCAAGCTACTAGAATTCTGTATCTTACCAGATCCTCTAACAAGTCAAACTGGCGTGATGTTATTTGAAGCTACAGCATTTATTTAACCAACAAACTAAAAAAAAAAAACTAGAAGAGTGCTCATGCAAAATCTAGATTCAACTAAATCATTTGTTCTATATTATTCCATTATTTAACATATATGTATATATATTTGTTAAGTAAAAAATACATATATATATATATATATATATATTTTTTTTTTTTTTTTTTTACAGCACACACATTGCTTTCCTAGCTAATGGGGAAAACAAGCTAGAAGACCCTTAAAAGTAAATCCAGCTGTGGTTCAAAGACAAGTGCTCTGATTTTTTCTTCTTCTTCTTGCCATATAGAAAGGGGCAACTTTTTTTTTTTTCTCCATTCTCTTTTCTTACCATACCCTTATGGCTTTTATTAGCCACATTAAAGTTTACAGAATTAATTTTGTGTTCAAAATTACTCAGTAACAATCCCCATATATGAGCTCTTACAGGAAATCGTACAAAGAAGTAAGCCTCTTAAAGCACCTAACTGACAAGCAAAATGTAAAAGGAAACTGCCCCCTTTACTGTTCATGTATTCAGACCTAAAGTCAAGTTGGAATTATGTGAGAGATGCAGTGAGAGAGTCAGCAAGCATTCTTACAGTGTAAACACAGCCGTTCAAGTTGTGATGCTCACCTAACATCAAAGCCATCTATCCAGAACATGCAGGGGCAAGCCTCCACCAGGGAAGACCTGTCTGTGTCAAATAGATTGCTCTGACTCCCCGAAATAACCCAGTGTGTGATTTAAATCACAACAGTACATAATAAACTTTGGCTTTATCACACAAATTCTAAGTGTTCAAAGCCATGACTAAATTTCTGAGGCTGGCCAAAATATTTATTAAAAAAAATAAAGACAGTAACTTTTCTAAAAAGCAGTAGCTTCATGAATTTCAATGATGTATACACGCAACCATGCATCTAACATACCTGTAAAGTGAAGGAGGCCTCACCTAGGTGAGGACAGTGCCCCAGCTACTAGAAATTTTAAGATACAAATGAAACTAGATTAAAAGAAAAAAGCCATCTGTTACATCAAGATTGAACAAGATACATAAAGAAAGGAAAAAAATACACAGATTCAAAATGTGAACAGTATTGTGGTGTAGTATATATACAGGGAAATAAACAGATTTTAAGTGTCCAGCAAGAATATATTTTGAAGGGAACATGCAAAAATCAGAAATATACTTAGGTGTGGCTGATAACAAAATCACTGGGACATCACAGGCAACTATAATTAGCAATGAATGACTCTGAGCAGGATTGGATCCGCCTCCTAAATTTTAAATGATTGCTTCAAGCTAAATTTCTGGGAACTTCTTTGGTCTGGTAATCAGTCTGGGAGTCTTGTAGGAACAAGCTTTCTCGTGATATTTCCACTGCCTCGTGGTTTCTGGCAAGGTTGAGCCGTCTACAGAAACAAGATTTTCTAAGAGTGTTTTGTTATTTCCATTTCCTATCTCATCTGAAACCAAGTGCATAGACATAAATATGTTAAAAATATACACATAAGGAAACTTTTCATCAACAAAGTTGTTTCTAAATCAACTCAATGAAATTCATCAATAGTACTTTGAAGAATCAAGGCAGATCATTACTGATTATTGGATAAAACAGAAAACTTGGAAGAAAAAAAACAAATAATTATATATTTTTAAAAATATTCTCATAACTGTCCAGCATTAAGAATGTTCAATATTTAAGTCATATTAATAAGTTAAGCACCAAAAAAACACTTAAGATTAAAAGTGTAGGAAAAATCCTACACACGTTTCTTCAGGATCAGGTTCTTGCCTGTACCCCTCAAATGGCCTGTATGCCTCTAATTACCTATAAAATCTTAACATATAGCTTATGTTATTATGCATTATGCTACATTCCACTCATAAAAGTATAGTCCTAGAAATAGATACCCTTTAAAAGAAAAAAAACCTTCATATATGAAAATATACTAAATAGAAAATAACAAACTCCAAATAGAACAGGATAATACTATTTTAATGTTTCCTTCTCTCCATTCATTTTAAATGAGTAAAATTGAGTCTCTTTCTAAATGCACATAAATTGCCTCACTTAAAACCACTGGATAGGATTTATGATTCTCAGTAGGGAATATAACATCTAAACACAATGATAATATGAATTGCAAAAGTTAAAGATAATAATTAGAAAGTAATAATGTCTAGAACAGCAATGTAACTTAAGGATAATGATTCAATTATTATTGATTTGAAAATATATTTTAGAAGTCCAAGGTTTAAGAAACTCTTGTAGGAAGAAAGAGGATGTCATGTGTAATAGGCTATTTTCCCTCAAAAGAAACTTTTCCTTTGTGTGAACTTAGTAAGTTTGAGGTTATTAAATTACTGTACTTATTTTTTAAAAAACATAAATTAATAAAGTATTCTTGGATGACACTTCAGGAGACATTTCATCAAAACTAAATTTTAGTTCAATAACATAAATAATGAAAATTTACATGCATAACAATGTTTTTATTGGTCTCTGTTAAGCACTGGAAAAAATCTGGTCATTTTATTCTAATATTACATTTTAGCATTTGCTTACTAATTACCAGGATAGAAAGAAGAAAAGCTCAGGATCTGGCATGTTTATTTCTGTAGACATAGGTCTAACATATGTATTTCAAAAATGATTTCAAGTTTTAAGAAATAATTGCAATCTCAATACACCACTGTTGAATGCTATCACTATATTCTCTTTTCTATTGTCTTTACATTAGTGAGTGCCTCTTCGTTAATTCTCATATCAAATTTTTATGCCCTTAACAACAACAAAACCAAATGAATCTTACAATATCACACGTCAAATGGCAGAAAAGAAATCTCAAGTTAGGCACAGTGGGCTCATGCCTGTAATCCCAGCGCTTTGAGAGGCTAAGGCAAGAAGACCACTCGATTCCAAGAGTTCCAGACCAGCCTGAGTAACACAGTGAGACTCCTATCTCTACAAAAATATTTTTTAATACTTAACCAGGTATGGCGGTGCATGCCTGCAGTCCTAGCTACTTGGAAGCTGAAGCAGGAGGGCTGCTTAAGCACAGGAGTTCGAGGCTACAGTGAGCTGTGATCGTACCACTACACTCTAGCCTGGCAACAGAGTGAGACCCTGTCTCGTTTAAAGAAAAAAAAAAATCTCCAAAGTGGATTACATTTTTCCCCCATTATTGACAGAAAGTTTGAGGGTTTTTTTTAAGAGCAATTTTGATTTTTACAGATCTATGAACCCATTTCTATTATAGCATTTCTAAACACTATAAATAAAATGAAGCAATACAAATCTCTTCTTCATAAAAAAAAAAAAATAGAGACTAGCCAAGAATTTGATACACCTCTGTCCTTAATTTTCCTAAGTCACATTTCAGGTTAAGAAAATTAAGCAAAAGAAGAAAGCAAAGTCCTCAGGCTACAAAAGCCAAGAGTAATAAAATATTGGGTGCATTGGTGGTAAAATCCAGAAACCAAATATTCAGAGAGGGTCTCCATCTGTCTCTGTAAGCCACAGCCATCATTACCACCACATTTCACATCCAGATCATCTAAACAGATTATATTAAATACAAATACATGACAGTTCAGCTAATTTTGACACTTTCACAATGTTTAACAAAAAACATGAGGGGTAGAATCTTTTCATGTTAGAAAATGGCAATTATTAACTACTAGTTTTCAACTAAATCTTTATTTACTGGTTAATAGTTTTCAAAGAAATCGGAGAGTCCTCCTGTTCTTATTGTGCTCCAACATTTCAAATTCTACAACCCAATTAACAGGTCATTCTATTAGGCTGAGAAAACTTTCAGAAAACACTCAAGTTTATGCAGGAAATTATGACGGCTAGTTTGTCGTATATATTAAGCATGACCTTAGGCATGTATTCTAAGAGAGTTTTACAACCCTACACACCCTTCAGAAATGCCCCAACAGGAGGCATCAAACTTTAGCTTGCAGTGTTAACAAGCTAACTAGGGAAGAGCCCAAACTGGGCATCAGAATAGCTGCAACCAAGACATGGCTCTGCCCCTTGTGGTCACAGGACATCCAGCCTCCCGATTTCAGCTCTTACAATGAAACGGACACTATGATCCTCTTACTTTAGAGAGAGAGGTATCTAAGAACTAAAGGAGCAGTACGTTCACAGCTCTAGAAATTAAGATATCATCACTGTGAGCATCTATGGATGTGCCAGGATATGAATACAGGAAACTGGAACCTCAGAAGAAGACCTTAGAAATGCTCACAGAGAAACTTATGAGAATTACCAGATAAAGTAACTACTAGAAAACACAAAGAATGAAGGATTGTTCTATGTTATAGAAAGTATTACCAGAAAAGTTTTATTCTCAAAGACAGACCACTGAATACTTTTTTTGTGAGACAGAGTCTCACACTGCTGCCCAGGCTGAAGTGCAGCGGCGCGCACGATCTCTGCTCACTGCGACCTCCACCTCTCAGGTTCAAGTGATTCTCTTGTCTCAGCCTCCTGAGTAGCTGGGATTACAGGCACCCACCACTATGCCTGGCTAGTTTTTTGTATTTTTAGTAGAGACGGGGTTTCACATGTTGGCTAAGCTGGTCTTGAACTCCTGACCTCGTGATTCACCCGCCTCAGCCTCTCAAAGTGCTGGGATTACAGGCATAAGCCGCCTCACGCCCAGCCCACTGATTACTTTTTTAAAATCACTGTACAAAAGTAATCATACTATATATAGTATGCATAGTATGAGAATTTTTCAAAATACTTCAGATTGCAAATCACTGAAAAAGTCAGTGAGAAAATTAAAATAAAATCATGGAAAAGATCTTAAATCATAACAGAAAAGAAGTGGTCAGGTGAGTGGGACATTTCTTCTCTCCTTCAAAAACTTTCCCTTTCCCATGCCTGGGAAACATAAAAATTCACACCAAATAAATTTGCTGAGGAACTTTCTCAGATATTTTAAAGTGAGTCATTTTTACTATTATATGTTTACTATCCCAATCTGTTTCCTATTTAATTAATTTCCTGATTGCTTAGTCTAATTTGCTAGACTGTTTCAAAAGATAAATTAATTTCCCCACTAAAAATTTCTAGATTACTAAAGTATTCAGATGCAAATTACATATTGGACTAAACATTCCTGCTATCACGTAAGTGTCTGAAATCAGTGGTTCCAGCTAAGATTTCCAAAACTTCTGGTCCAAATCAATGTTACATTTCAATGGGGATATATGGATTAAATGAAATAAAGCATATCTACAAAGATATGGCCATGTTAAATATGTATCAAATATGTAAACTCTCTCTCTAATCTACAGCCATCATTCCCACATGAGAATCATTTTTTGGAACAACAAAGAAATAATCAAAATACTAGCTAAGATGATACTATTTAATGGAATGGCCATTTTTCTGTTTGCTGTTAACATTTAATTAAAAGTCGGAGACAAACATCTACTAACTTACTGGTTAAAGATTTTTCCTTCTCAATAAGTAAACACCCAATGCAGCAAGTTATTAAACAATATTTATCATCTGATCTACCACAATGTTTCTATAAGCCAAAATAAGTGGTGACTCTTCTTCTAAAACACTCATCTGACACTAGAATATTACCTTGCCAACATGCTCTTTCCACTTCCTTATCCTTTAAATTATAACTAATACGAGTTTTGTTTTTCATTTTTATACTTTAAAGTGAGCACATAAGAATTTTTTTTGATGAACAGGAGAGAGAAAACAGTATCTGTAAACATTAACAAGTCTCAATAGCATTCTGTTTATAAATGCTATTTTAGGCAATATGGCAATGGTTTTTCATTCTGACCTAAGAAACATCTCCAAAGTTCTTTCAGGGAGTACTAATATTGCTACTCACCCTGAACTCCTTTTTGAAAGGTAGAGTACATATTTTAACATACTCTTCGTTACTACATAGCTTTCCTTATTTTCTCCACACTAAGAAAACAACACAAACCATACTACAAAACCACTGACTAAACTACTCTTCCCATAGCACACACCTCACTAAAATTTTTCTTCCACTTCTGAGGACACGAACTCTTTGAAGCAAATCTACAACTAGTCACCAAGCGTCCATTTGGCAGTAGGAAGACTGTCATCACTAATACCCCATGCTGTCTTAAGATTCAGGAATCAGGAAAGAAAAACAGTGAGTGACATGGGGCCACATTTTTTGTTTTCTTAATTTTGGCTTTCAAAATGTAGTCTAGAATTCCCATGACTTAAATAGTGTACACAAAACTTTGTTTTGGGATGAAAAGCAATAATCAAATCCTTCTGGGAGAAGGTACAGTTAAGTAGTTCAAGAAACACAGTTCTGGAATCAAACTAAATTGAAATAGAGTTCCAATTCCAGCACCTCCACTTACTCTTGCTCTAAAAATGTAGACAGGTTACATTCTCTTTTTTTTTTTTTTTGAGACAGAGTCTCACTCTGTTGCCCAGCCTGGAGGACAATGGCGTGATCTCGGCTCGCTGTTACCTCCACCTCCCGGGTTCAAGCAATTCTCCTGCCTCAGCCTTCCAAGTAGCTGAGACTACAGGCGCACACCACCACACCCAGCTAATTTTTGTATTTTTAGTAGAGACAGGGTTTCACCATGTTGGCCAGGATGGTCTCGATCTCTTGACCTCGTGATCCACCTCGGCATCTGAAAGTGCTGGGATTACAGGCGTGAGCCACTGAACTCAGCCAAGTTACTTTCTCGGCCTGTTTCCTCATTTGTGAAACAGGAATATGACTACACTTAATTAAGAAAGCAACCCTGTAAAACTGCTGTCACAGTGCCTGGTCCACAGTAAGTGCTTCCAAAACTGAATCATGATTATCATAGTAGAAAGAAGACTACACAAATGAATAAAGATCACAGCTCTGTCTTTGCTATACAGAGTTGGCATTAATTTGGGATTACAACATATAAGGTTAGCCGGGCATTGTGGCACGCACCTGTAATTCCAACTACTCGGGAGGCTAAGGCAGGAGAATTGCTTGAACCCATGAGGCAGAAGTTGCAGTGAGCCAAGATCACACCACTGCACTCCAGCCTGGATGACAGAGCAAGGCTCTGTCTCAAAAAAAGACGTATGAGATAGTAAGAACAGCTCAGGTCCAAACCTGGGGGACCAGAATTTGGGTCTCAAATAATTAGCTATGTACTCACAGATTAATTTTATCTTCTGTAAGTCTCATCAACCTCATACATAAGTAAGAAAGGCTGGTCTGGAATCCACATTCATGGGTTTCAACCTTGGCTGTATATGCGAATCACCTATGGAAATTGAAAGAAATATCCCACACATAGCCCCCTCCAGTAAAGATTCAACTTTTATTATATTAGTTACGGTGTAGGATCTTAGGAGCTATAACTATATATGAGCTTGGGTCCCTCTTATCTTTTAATTCTAGAATTATTTGCTTTTTTGCATGAAAAAATATGGACAAATTATATTCTAAGCATGTGAAGTCAGCAGCAATCATATCTGACGTTACTTGGTACTTACAAGGGTAGCACGTATTCAAATATCATTGTTAGCCTCTTCTGGAGTAAATGGGACAAACACATGGCTCTTTTCTGCCCCCAAATTGACCTTCCTCAGCATGATTTAAGATTAAAAATTTTATATTAAAGAAATCTTCAAATACCTTTCTTCAGCATATTTTCCTCAAGAACAGTGGGAACAAGTAGCCAGTTTTAAAAACCTGAGTTCTCTTAACACGATAAATTTTCAGAGGAACCTATGGATGGGGTGGAATGGGGTAGAGCTACACCTATACGCCCATTGTAAGCACTCCAAGAGAATCTTAGAAGAGCTTTCTGATACCTTTCAGGAAGTCAAAGCAGAGATTCACAGATTTACAAATGGTAACCTACAACAAAAGACTTTGAAATATCTTTTATTTCTATTCTACCTTTCTACAATTATATCAAAGTTTCCTATACATATCAAATCAAAAGATATTCCAGAGAGATATTTTCATTCTCAATGGAGTCAAGGGGCAAGAAAAGGAAAAAAATCTAGATCTCTAGAATAACCTCAGGAGGCCCCTCTGGTTATTGCAAGATGAGAAGAGAAATGACAAGGCTGAATCAAGTGATCATTGAGGTTCCATGTACCTTAAATGTTTTGATTAAAATTTTTTAGCAAGATTCTCTTTTGGATGGTACTGAGAGCTGAAAATAAACTTCACAGGCAACAAAACTTAAAATTAAAGCTGGCACTATCTAATCGTTATGAGTATTAATAGAAAAAATAAAACAACTCGGTACATTCTAGATATGCTAAGTCATTTATAGTCACTGGGATTCTGAATAATCCCAAATTTTCTAAAATATTTGTCTTTTTCTTTAAGCTTATGTATTGTGTTTATAGAAAAATCACAATTTATCCTTTAAACTATTCACAACAAAGATGAAAGGAAAGATGTAATTAGTGGCATAAGACAGTTAACACAGTGTCAGCCTAAGAGCATTAAGACAGAAACAGAAAGAGAGACAGTAAATAACTAATACATATCAAACACTGTGCGGCCAGCCCAGCAACTGCCGAGTAGGGGGATGAGCTTCCCAATGGAGAGTAGCTGCTGCCTTCTGCACATTCCTTTTCTCTTTCCCTTTTTCTTTTGGTTACTGTTGATTTAGGTACTTATTTTGCTTTTTCTCTTTCTCTTCAAAGTTTGAAAGAAACTAGAACCTGTTTATGTACTGTTTACAGAAAATCACAATTTTCTTTGTAAAGCAGCCCCTAACTGTTCAACTTTCTCTGCTTCACAAAGCCATCAGCACTGTAAATCTAAGCCATGATGAAGACGCTACATTTATGTATTTTAAAGAAACCATTACTGACTGCTGTCCTAATAGTCTCTTAGGTAAACTCTTAACACATATGAGAATTTTTCTAGTCCTTGTCTCTGATTGACAAGTAAAAAAGATAACAGAGGAAAAAGACAGTGGAGGAAGAGGCACAGGGAGATAGCCTAGGTTTCTTCTAACTCTGTATTGCTGTGGAAAAATTAAAGAATCTTGTCTCAAAATACTCATCTTCAAAATGCATACAACAGTTCTTACTACTATTCTTTATTTAAAAAATTATTATTTTGTGCTTTTTCACATGTTCTGAGACCCTTAAATGAAAAGAAATCAGTGCGGTTAGAGGCTTCAGTTCAGGTCACATTTTTATGCTTTTCATAATATTCAATAGCTTAACAATTATATTACACTGGATATTTTATACCCAATACTAAACATATGTGTGTCACCACACTGCCTATTTTATACTTGAGAGGAGATGTCCAGAAAGTATCTGTGGGACTTAGAATAGAATGTTAGTGGGACTGGATGTCAGATCCGGAATCATATCCTTGCCCCATCACGGTACAAGAGTTGTATAACCATGGGTAAGTTATTTAGGCTTACTTTCATCTACTATCAAGTGGGAATAATAACAGTATTAACATAAACAGGATGTTAGATTATATATAATTAATGTACATAAAGTCTTAGTCTATTGCTTGTAATGGTTAAATAGTTTAATGAAGAATAAGTATTATTAACCTAATCACCCAGCACTTCTGTCCTAAAGGTATCTAGAGACCAGTGGGATTACAAGAACCTCTCAGGTAGCAACTCAAGTCCAGAACCATTCTGGGGCTTCTGAGGCCCTCAAAACCTACAGAGAAAAACACTGAGGGCAGGATACATTATCAAAAATACACATCAGGAGACTCTCAAAGACAAAGTTCCTTTCAGGTCATTCTACAGGGTTCTGAAAAGGCCTTCGTATTGTTTCAGAATCCTCACTTGTACACAGAAACACGTCTGCCTTCCAGTTGGCAAAACAGTTTTACAAGATAAGTAAGGATACCAAGAGTTTTAAGATGTTCTAAACCATCTCAGTGAACTGGAGGTCACCATTCCTTCTGAAGTTCAGGATGTGAACCAAGAATACCCAGAAGCCTGAGAATTTGGGATGGGCATTCAGCCCACAGCTGGGGAATTCCAGCACCCTTAGGCAGGGAAGTAGTAAAAAAAAAAAAGTGAAAAGTCCAACGACAGTCAACTATTTGTTAAACTCAAGAGTTGCTGCAAATTTAGATGTTGCCACTATATAGAAACAACTCACAAAATATGTCCAAATATTCATTTTTTAAATGGCTGTTGTTTACAATGAAATACTACTTGGTAATAAAAAGAAACAAACTACTAATACACACAACAATATGGATAAAATCCCCCAAACATTATATTGAACAACAACAACAAAAAAAAGCAAGACACAACATAGTACATACTATTGATCCAATTTATATAAAGTTCTTGAACAGGAAAATTGAATCAATTGTTACAGAAATCAAAATAATGGTTGCCATGGGGAAAGGGGGTTAACTGGAAAAGGCATAAAGGAACATTATGGGGTAAAGAAAATGATACACACTTTGGTTGGGGTGATAGTTTAATATGAGTACACATATTTGTCACAACTCATAAGCTATACACTTAAAATGGGTCTACTTTATTGTGTGTAAACTGTACCCAAGTTTAAGAAATTAGGGAGTAAGCAAAAAAAAAAAATCTTAAAGCTCTAGAAGGGATGCAAAAATAGAAGAAAAGGTCACAAAGGGTATGAGACATATTATAACAGCTGGGAATGAATAGAGGGTCCACTGGGATGTCATCCATAGCTGAGTCCCAGGCATAAGTTACATTAGGTTCCCCAAATGAAGTATCACAGACAGATACGCTTCATTTGTCAGTTTAGCAGGCCATGCCCACCCATGAGTAGACATGAGAGAACAAGTTAAAAGTATTACATGTAGGGGAAAAGGGTGTCAGAAGACAAAGAGGAGAATGATGGTTGATTTTATTTAAATGCAACCTGGTTGTAGATGGCATTTCCCACATATACTCATATTTCTCAAGCAAACATCTACATATGGTTGTGTTTTCCTGATGTCTATCAGCCCTTCTTTGTTGAGATTTGAGCACAGCACATGTTCCAATTAACTCCACTCTTTGTTGCAACTTGCTGACTTGGGTGTCCCTTGCCAAAAAGGGGTAGGTGGTGGGTTACATAACAAGGATTGGGGTGGAATCTGATGTCAAGTCTGCACAGAGAATTGGCAGAATGTGTGTGGTATGGGTGGGGGCAGGCAGAAGGTAGAAAGACAAAGGGAGACCACAGGAAGAATAACATCCTTAGACAGACTTTGTCAGAGGCAGACCTGCTTAGCTATGTGACTAAGGGAAAGGAGGTCAAAGGTTAGCCAAATTGGAGATAATGAATAGTCAATGTATCAAATACAGAGAGAGTTTTTCTATTACACAATAGTTTTTCCCCTAAGGTGATGCTTCTGGGAAAAGTCTAAGATGACAGTGACTTTATGAAGAAGCTTGATCCAAGTGCAACCATGATGAGATTTTTGAGAATGAAGGAGAGAAAGGGTTTATCAGGTTAAAGGATAAAGTAGACTTCAACAGAACTTTTCAAGTAAAATATAAGAGATTCAACAATATGTGTATTCCATCAATTTAGTAAGTAAAATACTGCTCACTAGAAAATAAATATTAAATATGATACTCTTAGGCAGGTTTAATAAAGGTATCTTATACATTTAGATCAATATGCTATTCAAACTCACTTGTGGATCAGCTAGTCTATTCCACTGTCATGAACTATATTCTCAATCTTAATCAACCATTTCCCAATTTTGAAAAATTGTATACATTATTAACAAAAATGAATACCCAACCACTAGAAAAAAACTAAGTGACAGAAACTAAATACTAAAAGGCAATCACTGTAAAGTATCTCTGAGACTGATCCCTTTGAAGACAAAATTACAGGGAGTCACCAATGTACTGTGTGTGTGTGTGTGTGTGTGTGTTTGTGTGTGTGTGTGTGTGTGTGTTTCAAAAATACACATATGAAGTTTCTCAGCAATAAACAACAGATCTGGGCAAACATAAAAATTTTTCACTAATGAGATAAATGCTCTCCTTCTAAGGTAAAGATTTCTTCGACAAAGCAGATGTTATGAAAAAGGAAAACTGCTCCACTATTGCAATTACCGTCACAGTTACTACTGCCATACACTTGGCTGTTTTTAACTGAAACTATATGGTTCAGAGATTATTTGGGTTTCCATTTAAGACAGTAGAACATCGAGACACCAAACTTTGAGGATAGATGGCAGAGTTGGTCAACAGAGGGCTAAATAAGGACTGCATGGTGATAGCAGTGATTGAGAACACATCCAGGTTCTACTAGCCAAGACCAGAGAGATGTGTGTAATGCTGGAGAGCAGCTTAAAAATATGATCCTGAACATGGAATTCCTTTGGCTTCCTCGAAGATTAAGGACTTGGGAGAGGTGTCACAAGACAAACAGTATTCACTGTACTGAATGCAAAGTAATGAGGACAGAACCTATCAGGACATGTTTAATAACATAATTTTGCTAAGGCAAACTAAGGGGTGGTTAATGAGGTTCCATCAAGTAAGTTATGTGAACTGTGTCACTTGAAAACCACAAAATATCACATTAGTTAAGAGAAACATTTCACAAGCAGTTTCTAGTCTCTTGACCAATTCCACGTTAGACAATCTTGCAAATGACATAATTAACATAGCTTACTTAACTCATCTCCATTTGCAATTCATTAGGAATAGTTTTCCAGCAGAATTATGCCCTCTAAAGGTGACCATGTACATAAGGGCAGTTAACAAGTATGAGGTACTCAAATTACAATAAGAATGTAGTTTGAGTCAATCACTTTGAGTTAAAACCAATGACATCTTTATGTGCTGAAATGGCATAACTCTTTAGTTCTTTTAGACTCTGTATGAAAGACAAAAACATAGAAGTCTATCTTTGATATGTAAGGGTGTGACTGTATGTATCATCCCATGCTTTGTATACTGCTGGGATATCAAATGATTTCTACAAAAATCTATGTGCACATCCAGTGAAAAAGAGAATGAGCGTGACTAACACAGAATTTCCAAAGGTCTTCCAGGATGGAAGCATGGGCCTCAGCACATTCCTGCATCTTGGAGCTGCAAACCAGTGTGTGCTATCCACATGAACCAGCCAGTGTTTTGAGAGGCCGGTAGTCTGCAGCTGACCAATTCTTTAAGAACCATTAGTTTTGAGAAAGACTTTCCCAGAGTCTTTGAGAAGACCTGGAAGACTTCTTCTCAGACTCTTATAAATCACAAAGGAGAATCAAGTCCACTGGCAGCAGATCTTTCTTTCCTAAGTTTAATGCTTTTCTCACAAAAACTATCACTAAACTCAAGAGGAAAATTAGGAGCACTGGTGCACAGGAGCTTACAGTTAGAGACAGAAAAGGTGGGTATAGGAAGGGAAAAGTATATTCTGTCTGCCTTTGTTTTGTTTTGTTTAGGGATTAAAAAAATATCAATGACTATATGCTTGAAAAGCCACTTCTATAGGCCTCTTTTTCTATCTTTTAAGCTTAAAATCTTATTTTATGTTCAAGTGGCACAATCTATAAGAGAAAGGCATCTATTTCTGATGTATAAATGATGAATTAGCCAAAATTTTATTGCAGATGATATGTTAATAAATTTCAGTTATTTGAGAGGCCAACGCTATAGAATCATAAATAATACAGCATAAGCTTTGGCTCAGTCTACACTAATACACCAAGATCATTCACTCTGGTAAATTTCTGGGGTACCCCAAAGAACAGAACTAAGGAGACACAGAGGCCTTTATAAATCTTCTGTAATACCGCATTTTAAAACTCTGGGCTAGGGGAGCGTTAAATTTTCGCCCATGGTTTCCAAAATGGAGACACCAAAGAGATTCATCCAATCTGATAAGCTTAGACCTGCAGTCCACACTCAACCCCGGGAGCACAGCAGAGGAAGGCAAAGACCAAGAAAGCAAAAATAGAGATAAATGCATAGTTAGTTTCAAAAGGACTCTGCCCTGAATACAGAATATTAAAGGCATAATGTCATTCACAAGACACAGGAACTCTTTAAAATTCAAAACAATATTGACTGTCTGCAGGTATTCTTAAATGGAATTTTACTTGTCAACCATTTTTAATAAGGAACAGAGGGCATAAATAGGACCATTCCGTTTAAATTATATATGTTTTTAAATTGAAAGGGCATTGTGTCTCAGTGTAGCCAGGATTGGGCCCAACTGGTTAGGGCATCACTGATGTGTTCATGCCTTGGTGGTAAAATATTCTGTTTTTACCTATTCTGTAAAGACTAATTAAAGCCTTTTCAGTTCTTCATTCTTCCCTTGTACACTCAAGGTAATTCCTGTCTGAAGTATGAATAACAGAGTCCACCAAACTGCCTGGCTGTTTTCATAGTAGAAAAGTACATTTGAAAAAACATTTTGATATTTTTAAAAAATAGACTAATTACTCACTAATTTGTGTTTATCAATAATGTTATTTCAGACCAAAGTCTGACTTCTATAAATGTGCAATACAGCTTTAACTGGAGATATATATATGTGGGGGGGGGGGGAGAGAGAGAGAGAAATGTAGTATTAAGCAGTATAGCATAATCAACTGCACTCAGAAAAGGTAAATATCTTATTAGAGGCTTCTAGCTCAAAATATATTACAGCTTCCAGGTAGCCAAAAAAATTATTCATAAAGCTATGCCTTCTGCAATCCTGAGTGTTGCCTACTTTCCAAATTTTTAGGAAATTATAGGTCCACAAAGTTATGTCTGTGTCAGTTCTTTAAATATTGACATGTGCTATACATAATACAAAATATTTTTCACTTCTAAAAATTCATTTATTTTGCCATTTTTCCTTCTAGTCTGATAACTCTTAAAAACAACCATTGCTATATGCCTCGGTTTTCTCATCAGAAAAGATAGTAATTGTTTACCCTAAGATGCCACTCATTCATTCTATTCCACAGGAATACTATAAGGATTATTGAAAAAATAAAGGTAAACTGTTGTAAGCTGTGCAAAAGAGAAGCCTTGAATACAGAAACAAAAATCATCTTAAGCTATACTTTCAACAGAGACTGTTACAATGCTGTAACTACATCTACCTATTCCTTTTCAAAGCTATCAGGTAGGTATTATAACATGTATATTTCCAAATGATAATTTGTTGATTCAATTTTGTTGATGACTTCAATCAGTAAAAGAAAACAAGTAACTTTAAAAGCCAACCACCTTAACCTTGGATTTCAGCTATAAGCAAAATCAGACCCACTTTAACATTTCCCTGTATTACTCTGACAGATTCTAAATGCAGCTTTACTATTGTTTCAAACGATTCACATTACAAAGATTTCGTCACTGAACTGGGGAAAAACCTTACAAAGTTTGGGTTTCTTATCCTCCACCAGTCACTTGCCCTGGAAGCTAAATAAAACTCTCAGCTCTGGTTGATCATGGCTGGGAGCTCATTAGGCTGTTCCTCACGTTAAATTACTGAAAAGGGTGATGTATTTATAATACAGCTTGCGATGCTATAAAATGGCTCATCAATCTGTTTTATTCATGGAAAGTCCACATAAGGCCACTAGTCTGTTACTGGCAATAAACCTTGGGTGCGTCTTCAAAAGACCTGCATATTAGATAGTGATTTATGTCTCTGTCCAAGAAATCAAACATGATACTAACAAGGCAAGGGATAACTCAACTGACACTTTCAAAAGCAATATAATTTCAGTAGTAAATCAAGTGGTTATAACATATACGGAGAAGAGAGAAAGACAATTAGCATGTATATATTAAAATAAAAACTAAGATGTTAAGAAATACTAATCCTGAGTGTTCAGATCTTAAACCAATCCTAATCTATTCTCTGCATTATTTTTCTTACATGGTATTTCTTACACAGAATATGCATTCCTCATCTGCCATTTTATAACTGAAATATCCTTTTGTAAAGACATTGATATATCTTAAATAGTTTGTCTTATTTTTTTTTAATACCCAAAGGCAGAGTTGTTCACCTGTTTCTATCCTCAAAATGTAAATCTGTTTTGGAGGAGACATAAAGACCCAACAAAGAGAACCAGAAATATTTAGAATCAACATAGGAAACCAAAATAATTGAGTCTTATTATTTTCAGATAATTGCACTTTTATTAGAAATTTTTTCTCTTAGGAATTTGCAAAACTCAATACTACACAGAAATCTTGTACTTTAACAACAAGGAAAAACTAACTATAAAACAATGATTTTTTTTTTAACCATTGGGTTTTCTTTTCGGTTGCCAAACCAGTCACTTAAACAAATAGGATGAATGTGAAAATGTAGACGTAGAAAATAATGGGGTTTTTCATGAAAGTGAATAAAGAATTCAAGATGCCTTACTTGTTATTTTTATCTTTAGTGGTCTACTTTTTAAAAGTTCATTTTAATAAAAGATTAAGGTGAATTATAAAAATGCAATATACTATCGCATACACTGAACCTATGTGCATTGTTTTATTTAAAAAAGAGAAACCTTATTTTTAAAGGAGAGGTTTTTTACACCCTAAGTGCACATGATATCACCACTTTTCTTCCCCATCAGCGTGTCTCATATTTTCCTTCGGGCAAATCTCGAATCTACTGGAGTTTTCCTCACGGACAGCTCAATATTACGGACACAAGTCGTGCATGCAACACCATTCCTAAAAGTGAAAGGGAGAAAGGCATCCTCCCTGTTACTGTTAGTCAAAATAAAACACTCAGCTTCAGCAAAGAGTTAACTGAAACATCTTCAATTTGGAAGCAAGCATTTCTGGCAAACCAAAGTCTTGACACACCAAGCCCAACAGAAGATAGGGTATACTTTTTGAAGGCCCCACTTCCTAATGGTTTCTAGGATCAAGTTTTGAACTCTTGATTTCAAAATGTTGGAGGTTATATGTTTGTGTTTACATTTGATGATTTCTAAATTACAAACTAGTATTTTTAGTTTAAAATTACTTGATTTTCAGAGTAAATGAGTTTTTTAAATGCTGCAAAATGGTTTAGGAGTACAGTGGATTTTAAGACTATAAAGAGAACTGTGGATTCATATGGATAAATGGGTCTGTGTAGTTTTACTGTTAAACAACTTTTAAAATAACTGCAGATCAATTAAGGGTGACAGTTGATTACTTTTCCCCATGTCTCACCAAAGCTTTTGAAATAGAAAAAGAGGAGGAAACACACACTCTCACAAATGTTAAGTGCCCACACACAGAATTCCCCTTCATATGTACAAACAGAAAATAAACTATCTCCTCTTGCCTCCTTAAACAGAAAATGCACACACATACACACCATTGCACAGACATTCATCGGTTTATCTCACAGACAAATGAAACAAAAAGGGCTTCTTTTTGTGTGTTTTGAGACACACACAAACAAGCACATGCTCCCTCCAAGAATCCTGCCTCCAATTTTCTGTCACAAGGAGCACTCTGGGGGCTTGGCGGGGGAAGTGTTCGGGAAACAGAAGGAGCTGTTTCAGCAGGCATCGGTTTCTCTCTGTGCCTGTGAAGTGGACATTGGCATATCTTGCCTAGGCTGTTCCTGTGGGGTTCATCTGGTCGGCAGGGTGGGGAATAGTTGTCTGCACCATACCAAGGTCAGCCTGCTAGGTCTGACAGTCTCTGTCTCTGTACAAAGAAAAGAATCAATACTTTTGGACTACGGCTGTGCCCTCAGTGTAAAACAACAAACATGCAGCGTCTGACATGTTTCTAGGTGATTTGTGGCAGAACCTCTTGTCTGATCTGTATCCAGGAGCTGCTGTGTTACTGCTCTTTGCTTTTCGCCTCCCCCACCCCTTCCTCGCCCCCACCTCCTGCCTGCCCCAGCTCTGTGATGTCTAATACTTTACTCAGGTACAGAGGCGGGTGTTCTACCCTACAGCTACTTGTCACTCAATAAATCACACCTACAAGCGCAGTCTGCACAGAGTGATCTGGGCTTTAACAAAGGATCAGAGGGACAAAGTGCAGGCAAGATGCTGTAATTATAACAAAAATAAAACATTCAGAGACAGGGACAAAGCACAGGCTCTTAGGCAACTACAGCAGAAACTGTAGTTTTTGTCCTCTTTCTTGGTTTCACTCTCTTAATGCACTCCTCCCATCTGTCCTCTGCCAACCCCCAACACCATTTATTTTTGTTGCTCTTGTTCATTTTCATTCTAACTAGAGTTCAAGGCATAACATAAGCATTATTAAAGAATCCATTAAAATAAACAATGCTCATCTCAGATGTTAAAATGTATATAAGTTGTACTGATGAAAGAGAGGCACTTTTAATATTATCTTTATTACCTTTAGTTTATATCCTTAACTAAAATATTTGTGCATGCAGGTCCCAAATCCTCCTGAAACAGACCAAAATATAACAACAGTACCAAAACACAGCTATTAATTATGACTTGAACTTAATTATCTGAACAGCCATGAAACGATTTAACTTACACAACAACACACATTTTGTGTGAGTTCATTTGGTTAGATATATTTCTTCAGTAAAATGTTAATATAGAGGTTGCTCAATTTGCTTTGGAACAATTTATACCAGATCTGTTCTTTTTATCCATCCCCCCATACCCCCAAATTTATTTTCCAGAGGAACCATTAGCCAAGTCAGATAAGAAGATTTTGGACAGTTTATTCTGTTCTAAATATTTTAAATGCAGCAGTTTGAGTTATCCCAGCAATTTCAGTCACATCAGACACCTCTTAATGCAGGAAAATGATGTTCCATCATGGAGGTCTTGCACAAGTCTCTACTGTAACTGTTGCTGATGAAAATAAAAGTGAGTTAGAATAGCTCTACACTTCCTTCCTAGTCAATCAATGCCTGACAGCACCAGTTCCTTCAGCCACGTACTTCAGTGATGATGGATCAATAACTGTGGTTTAACAACAGGGAGCCACCAATCATTATACGAATGATTAAAAGGGGTCTCACTCACATACACCTCTGCAGACAGACTAGGCCATGAGATCAGAATACTTGCCACATTATGCTTCATATTACAGAAATTCAGGTAAAGGAGGGAAAAACTTGAGGAGAGAAAATCATTAAGATACAGCATAAAGGAAATACCGAATGCTTCATGACCATGCTAATTGTTGAGCCATGCTATCTTAAACACAAATTCTCCAAATTCACTAAAATAAAGCTGAATAAAAGCAAATCTAGGGGGAACACTGCTTATTGATAAATCCTACAAAGTATCAATGTATTAAGATTACTTGGAATTTGCCCGTATACACGCCCACAGGCCGCATTTGCCGACAGTATGAGACTCAGGTAACAATCTTGGAAATCTCTCCTGCAGTGACTTATTCTATCTCACTATATTACAGTTCCTCCTTGACTATTTATCTGAAAAGTCTTAAAGGCCCTAAAAAGGCAAGACTATTTCATCCAGGAATAAATAAAGTCCCTAACGTAAAACAAAATTCAAGCATTACTGACAAATTAATTAAATGAATGAATCAGGCTTTTAAAAAATCAAGTCTCTTTTTGAAAGAATTCTAACAACAAATATTGTACAACTTCCTCATGTGCCTACTATAGAATATTTTCCTTGAATTCACTTATTACAAAGCAAAGCACCGTGTTATCAAGCTATCAAACTGTTCCAAATGGCAAAATTCTCCACAATTGCTGACTTTCCTTTCTTATTTGTCTGAAACAGCAGCACACGACTGTCCTGGCATGTATAGTCAGGCAGTGAAGACACGTGCTGACCGGGAGCCACTCTGGTCTCAGTACTGTTCTAGAAGCCACAAATGTGCTGACCTCTGACAGCAATGAAGATGGACACATGTGGACATATTCGCCACGCACTATAAGTACTTCAGAAGAGGCACACACAGGGCAGTGTTCTTAACAGGAGACGTTTGTCACCCAGGAAGCTCTGGGAATGTCTGGAGACACTTTTGGTTGTCACAACTGAGTACGGAGGACAGTTGCTGGTAACTATGAGTGGAGGCCAAGAAGCTGCTGAATATCCCACAATGCAGCACAAAGAATTATCCAACACAAAATGTCACCAGTTCCAAGGCTGAGAAACTCTGTATATAGTTGCTCAGGGAACACAGAAGAAAATGTGCTTAACTCTACCCCCAAGAATGGCAGGAGGGAATGGAGGAAAGGAAGAACCCTACTCACCCATAAAAGTCAGAGACAAGAAAAGTGGTTACAGAAAAGAACAAAGGACAACAATGAGGCCACCCATGCCAAGGAGTTTCTGTCTCATCTGACACACCAGGAGAACTGACAGTAGGATTTGGGGGTGGGGAGGGACAGAAGTCACAGTAGCAATAGGAGAGACAGCCTCAAGAATGCTGAAAGTGGAGTTTGAAATCAAGAAATAATAGGAGGCTCCCTCTCCTCAAGATTTGCTGAGGTGTAACTTGTATATAAAAAAACCACACAAAATTAATGTCTACAATTTGGTGAGTTTGGATATACGTATCCATTCATGTTACCATCACCACAACCAGAATAATAAACATATTCATCATCTCCAAAAGCTTCCCTGTGGACCTTTAGGGTTTTATTTGTTTTCATTTTGTGGTATGAACACTTAACATGAAAAGTACCCTCTTAACAAAATTTTAAGTGCACACTATCGTATCGTTAACTGTAGGCAGTATGTTGTACAGCAGATCTCTGAGACTTACTCATCTTATATAACTGTAAATTTATACGCTTCAGCAAAAACTTCTCACAATGGGGAGGCACTGGGGATGCAGAATAATCAACAGGGAAATAGAGGTCAGTTGCCATTTCAAATTGGGGAAGGAGGTATGAGCTTTGGAGAGGGAGGAGTCTAGGCTGACTTTTTGGTTTCTGGCCAGATGGTGATGCTATTTAAAGTATGGTGGAGGCTGACTATAGGAGGACAAGAGTAGACATTAAAAATTTAGCTTCTGATTGGCTGTTTTGAAGTGGATGAACTGAGAGAGCTGAACATACAAACATGGAGCTCTACAGAGAAGCCTGGGCTGGAGAAATAGGTGGGTGGTTATCATCAAATCTGCAGAAATTTAAAATAATGGGAATGAGTACAACTGCCCCAAGTGTGTAGGTGAAAACCCACTATAGAGTACTTGGGAAATATTTGTGTTTAAGAAGATACAAAAGATGAACTAGAAAACAAGCAGTCAGAAAAATAAAGATTGAACTGGAAGAATGAAGAGTTAGAAAATCCAAAGACTTAAAGGAGGAGCAAAAGTGGTCAGTGGCATCAAATGTCACAGAGAAATAAGTAAAAAAAAAAAAAAAAAAAAAAAAAAAAAGAAATGTTTCTACAATATGCTTCAGATGAAAGGTCAGCTCTCCAGAGCCGTTGTAGAGCAGATAAGAAACAGAAGCTAGACGGCAGAAGGCTAAGGCAGAAACGGGACAAGAGGAAACAAATTTTTTATGTCCTCTAAAGGCTGAGTTATGAATGGAAGTTGAGAGAAAGGGTCTGCCAGATGAGAACACACGTGTGACAGTATAATATACTATATATCATACTGTGACATATCATACCGTGATAAATGTCATCATCTCTGTGACATCGGATGCCACTGACAACTTCTGTTTCTCCTTTAAGTCTTTAGATTTTCTAACTCTTCATTCTTCCAGTTCAATCTTTATTTTTCTAACTCCTTGTGTTCTAGTTCATCTAGGCTGAAGGAAATGAGCCTGGACCAGAAAGAGGCTTATTTTGTATTAATAATAGGAAAGAATTAAAAATAAACTCTAGAAGAACTGTTTTATCCATATAATGAAATAATGTGCAGACTCTAAAGATGATAGAAGGCTGTTCATAACATCAGACACACAAATACACAAATGTATCGACGACATTATATAATATCAATGATACTATATATCATACTATGATGTCACCTAAAGCACAATTTGGGGGGCTACTTGGGAATATATAGGTTTGCTGATCTTAGGGCAGGCAGCTAGGGTTACAGATGATGTTCCTGCTTTTTCTAATCTCTGATTTTCCAAATTTCTTATGTTTAATATATGCAATAATACATTTTTAAAGGAAGCAACCCCTTTAAGTAGAACAGAGGTTGAATAACAGGCCAGAATTTCTGAGGCAAGAGAAGGGATGGCATCCAGAGCACCCAGAGGTGGAAGGAGATCCTAATTTACCAGTTTGCAAGGGAATGGGGGCATCTCTGCATTGCAGTACTGTCTAGCAATTTAGAAATTCTCCAAATCCGTAATATATGTAGAATGAGTGAAAATTTTCATTGTTAAACTATTTAGAAATTAACAAACATTTTAGTATGTGTGCTATTAAGTGTGTTTGCAGTACAAACCATGGAAACAGACTGCTATAAGGTTGAGGGGAGTATGTGGAATAGCGGGAAGTACTGTAAGGAAGAGGGGGAAAAAAAAGAAAGCAAAACTTGGAGCAGTCTGGTGTATTTTAGTCAATTTTCCTAAATGTCACTGTGAAACAAGGCCACTTCAGTTTATACTACCTGAAACTAAAACACACATTAGCTTGGCCAAATGCTTGGCTAAACACTTGTTTTCACCATGAATAGTTCCCATATTGTTCAGCGCATCACCTTCTGGATTCCTTAATTTTTTTTCCCCAATTAAATGGTCTAAGCCACAATTAGACGGAACAGTTCCAATGTCAAATTCTTAGCAATTCTCTTATCCTTCCAAATTCTGGGAAAGATCATAGGTCTTTCAACTATGTGCCCAGCCCTTTTCCTCCCCCAGCATCAATAAACAACTTGGTCTGTCTCTTAAGGAAAGACTGTACTTTGCCACATAGCTAATTGACTAACTATCCCAGAACAGACAAGCCAACTATCAATACACAGTGCTCTCGTTACCCAGATATTGACGGCACTCTTTCTTTTGCCCATATCCCCCACCCAACTTTTTTCTCTAAAACTCTTTTCCCTCTAAAAACTTGGCAATGGCTGAAGTACACATGACCTTCTGCATTGGCATGATCCCAGAGGAGGATTTTAAGGTGACAGTGTACATTGTCTTAAAATCATCAACTAGGATCAGAAAAATTTATTAGGCCAATATACAAACCACTGATCATCACAATTATCTCTTTCTTTGAATGTAGGTAAATTTAAGCATGAGTTCACTTGAGAGCTGGGTCCTGGAATTGTGGCTGACTTAAGGAAGGTACTTATAAATATTAGTTGAATGGCTGAATGTATGGATAGATGGACAGGTATGGGTGCATGGCAGATGGATGAAGAGGGGGCATATGAACACACATGGACACACTGACTTACTTAATGCAGAGGGCCCTGACAATAGTGTTACAGTCAAATTAATTGTACCTCCATGTAAAAAGGCTCTCTGTTTCATTGTGCCCTTCTGCAATATGAGGACCCCTGTTCCCTGACAGCCATGCTGCTTCTCAAAATCACCAAGCTTGGGCCGGCGCGGTGGCTCGTGCCTGTAATTCCAGCACTTTGGGAGGCCGAGGCGGGCAGATCACAAGGTGAGGAGATCGAGACTATCCTGGCCAACATGGTGAAACCCTGTCTCTACTAAAAATACAAAAATTAGCTGGGTGTGGTGGCGTGTGCCTGTAATCCCAGCTACTCAGGAGGCTGGGGCAGGAGAATCACTTGAACCCAGGAGGTGGAGATTGCAGTGAGCCAAGATCTCACCACTGTACTCCAACCTGCCGTCAGAGCAAGACTCTTGTCTCAGAAAAAAACAAAACGGAAAAATCACCAAGGTTGTTCCTGCATCAGGGTCTTTTTCTTGTTGTTCTCTCTGCTAGAACATTCTTCCCCCGATCCTTGGTCTGTACAGGGACTGCTCTCTCATTTTATTCAGGTCTCCGCTCAACTGTCATCTCCTCAGAGTTGCCTTCTTGGTCCCACTGTGTAAAACAACACGCTCCTCCCTACCCTCACTCCCATCCCTTATTCCCTGCTTTTTTCTTCATAGCCTTTATTATACTCCCTATTTTATCTGTTCTTTACTATTTGTCTTCTCCACTAGAATATAATCTCCAAAAGGAAAGAACTTTGTTACAGTTACCACTGTACCTCCAGCAACCAAACAGATGCCTGAAACAGAATTACATGCCCAGTTAATATTTGAATTCAGCCAAATTATTCCCTACAAATAATTTTACAAATCTAACAGCTCGCCCCCCAGTAAGTTTTACCCACACTAGGGACCCTTTAATTAGCTGTTTTGCAATTGCACTATGTACTCAGCATTTTGCAACCCTTGCCTACAATGTCGTGGACTTGCCCTTGAAAACTCCACATCTTTCAACCATCAAGGATCAGCTCAAATAGTACTTCCTTTCTAGGCTTACTCTACAGAAAAACATTATTGCTTCTTATCTGTACTCCCCCAGCTCTTAATACATATCGCTTTGTATTAGCTCCTTGCTCATATGTACACCTCCTACTCTTTAGCAGAACATTAGCTGCCTAAGGTATCCATTAGCATGGACTATAATTTGCCTTCACAAACAAAGCCAAACTTTATTGGATAGCAGAAGAAGAGAAAGAACGAGGGTGGAAAACAGTTTCCATAGAATGTGCCAGCCAATACAACTGCTATACAATCGGCCCTCTGTATCTGTGGGTTCTGCATCCATGAATTCAACCAACTGCAGACTGAAAATATTCAGGGGGAAAAAAACAATAAAAATAACAACACAAAATAAAAATAACAGTAATTTTAAAATCAATACAGTATACCAATTATATAGCATTTATATTTTATACCGTATTAGGTATTATAAGTAATCTAGAGATGATTTCAAGTGTATGGAGGAATGTACATAGATTATATGCATAGTAATGCCATTTATAAGGAACTAGACCATCCTCAAATTTGGGTATCTGAGGGAGATCCTGGAACCAATTCTCTATAGATACTGAAGGATGACTACAGATGATCTAATTTAATCCTAAATATTCTAAAATGTATGTATCATTATTCCCATTTTAAATATAAGGAAATTGGGGCTCAGGAAAAGTAATTAACCTTCCCAAGGTCACATGGTAAACTGATTTTACAACCTAGGGCTTCCTTTCTCCATTCCTAGAGAAGAAGGTGTGAGCCCTTACCTCATTCCTGTATCATCAGAAGAACAAGATCCAATGGGTAATATACTCATCTTCTAACAAAAAAACCCTAGGTTTCAGTCTTACTATAGCTAGTCCTTATTAACTGTTTGAACTTACTTGAGTAAACCACATAAACTCTCTCAACCAGTTTCCTCATTTACGAAACAGCAGGTACCATCTGCCCTGACTAAATTACATGTTTACTTGGAGACTGACTTCAATAGTATGTGGGGAAGTGATCAGTGTACTATAGAGCTGTATGTTAGTTCCCCAGAGATGAAAACCAAGCTAAGGTCCATATTATGGAAGACTCTAGAGTCCCTCGTCTCATAACTTCAGAGGCCATTAAAGTTTAGTGTTATCAGTCTCCTCTCTGCACTCAGGGATTCCTTCCATCACAGTTTCAATATACTAATATTTCTATTGCTTTGGAGACTCCTACTAAAGCAGCCATGAACATCTAATGATCTCATTTTCTTGTCTATTTCTAAAGACTACGTGTGTTGTGAGCATGTGTGATTTGCTGTGACAGCATTCCTGAATTTAAAAATATATATAAACAAAATTAATTTCTCAAAATGTTTTTAATGTCCATGTAAATACACATAAGAAACACTATTTTGTAAATGTCTACTAGAGAATTAAATATTAGCAGAGGCTTTTAAAAATAAAACCAAAACATTTAATGAATAAAACTAATCTGAAATTAGTGAACTCAACAACTTAGCCAACTCCTTAGTAACAGAGCAGGGTCTAAGCTTTAAGTGTATAGAAAACCACACTAACAATTGTCTTTAAACCTCTAGTTATTTCTAACAGATGCAAACACGTTTACCCAGAAAAACAGATTGGGATTTAGGACCTCACAAGGTGATAGCAATTAGTTAACCATTCAAAAGGAAATTTCTACTCAAGCCATTAAACTCCCAATATTTCTCCTTCAGGGGGAAAACATTCACGTATTAGTTCGTGAGTCTACTTTGTGTAGTCAGAATAAATATTCTGGTCCTCTAAATGACAGATGTTGTGATGCTACATATTTAAAACATTCTAGAACATATGGCTCAAAAAGTAAACACAACAAACCTATTAAGTGTACAACAAGCCCAGGTCCCATTCTACTCTACACTAATTACACCACGTTGCCAATACTTTATTTAAATTCCAGGAGTCATACCTTAAAATAAATACTGATTACAAAGGGACATAATCAGAGGTAACTGGTCAGATTTTAACTCATCACGAGAAAATATCCAGGCCGAGCACAGTGGTTCAAACCTGTAATCCCCGCACTTCAGGAGACCAAGGAGGGTGAATCACCTGAAGTCAACAGTCTGAGACCAGCCTGGCCAACATGGTGACACCCTGTCTCTACTAAACATACAAAAATTAGCCGGCCATGGTGGGGCATGCCTATAGTCCCAGCTACTCAGGAGGCTGAGGCAGGAGAATCATTTAAACCTGGGAGGTGGAGGGTGCAGTGAGCCGAGATCACACCACTGCACTTCAGCCTGGGTGACAGAGTGAGACTCTGTCTCAAAAAATAAAATAAAACAAAAGATAATTAATGTCCTACCTAAAACATAGAAAGGAATGAATATTTGATGGCATAAAATCAGGGAGAACTTTCTACTGCTTCCTTCTCTAGAAACGCCATTCTTAAAAGGTTACTAAATCAATGTTTTTAATTATAATTTTAAACAAATGCTTTTAAAATTGCTATTATATCTAGTAAGTGCCTTAAGCAGTAGAGATATAAAGAGGAAAACTCATGATCCGCCCTCAAGGAGGTTACAGTCTATTCTGGTTACATCCTTTCTGACCATCTCATCTGCTTCATCATAAAACCAGGCAATTTCATCAACATCCCTAACACCTCCCCCAACTCACTCCCTCAATTCCAGTGATCCATAGGCAGTCCACTCTGTTTTCAAACTAACACAAATATGGGTTCTTTCTAGTTTACCAAGAGGATTATGTATTCTAGCTCTGTGACTCTGGATTACACTATAAAAAGAAGGGACTAAACTTCATAACCTCTAACATTATGATATTCTTGGTACTAACATTCTAGTTCTAGAACATTAGCTCTAAAATTATGTCTTTCTGAAACTGCATTCAGGTGACTTTACACGGGTAAAAAACACAACAGAGCATTTCAAAAATCTCAAAAAGAGTAATCATGTCCAATAGCCTCAATTCAAATGTGCCTACTGGGATATCTAACCCACTGAACAAAATTTTAAGTTAAAGAGGCAGGTGTGAATATTATCTCCTTAGTAAGAAACAAAAAATCTGAAAATGAACACATGAAACAGATTTTTCCAAATAAACCTTTGCCTTAATAAGTAATTTCCTCTTTGAATAAGTGTACTGTTAAACCTATAGAAACTTGCCCAGAGTCTAAAGTCCAGCTATGTTAAATATATGGTCCAAAACAAGGGAGGAGGTAACCTCCTTACAAGAAAAGGGCTAACCCAACTATCTAGCCATTATTATTAGAGATTAGTTATGGAAACTGGACTCTCCATTAATCCTCAATTCCATCTTTATCCTGCTTCTCGAATTCATAGGCCTTCATTCCTCCTGTTTCCCGATGTAAAGGGAAATATCATGACAAGAAAAAGACACTCTGGACTTGTGACATCAGTATTCATTTCATCTCAAACACTGAATTTGATAGGGAATGCTCCATGTCACAGATATTCTAAACATACTCCAGAGTCCCAAGGTTGTCCCTTCTTTCCACGCCAGTCCTTTCCTGGCTGGCATCTACCCAACTTGTTTCTCATAAGTGTGTTAAACCTTCCCCAATGCTACACTTTGCCCAGAACGGCTGACTCTCACTAGCCCTCCCAACCACAAGTTCATGAGGCCAGAACTTTTCTATCCAGAGAAATTCCACTACAATTGCATCCAATCATGGCCTTGAGTCATAAACATATACCAAGTTTTTGCTCAAGGCCTCTTTCCTTTTAGCTGAGACTATCTGCAGACACTGAAGAAAATTTCTGGCCTTGTAGGAAGCAACTGCACCTTCAGGGTTTCTGTGCAGTAAAAATTCCTGTAAACTGCCTGTATCCTAGTCTGGTCTGGTGTTGGGTAGGATGCTCGTCAATGACAAACTCACAAAAATGAAAGGAAAATAAAAGCAGGGGCAATAAGGGAATTCACAAAAAAGTGGGTGGTGGGGGCGGGCATCTACAAGAGACCGAGTAAGGAGAGGCTTTGTTGTCTTCAGCTGAAAACACTGTTCTGCTCTGGGATAAACTCTCAGAGTTCATGTCCACATGAAATATAACCACCAGAATTCTTCACCTATACCATGAAGCACTGTGCTGATGCTGCCTATTCTTACATTCAGAATACTGTGAATCTTAGATTCAGAATAGGCAGGGTATAGGCAGCATCAGCACAATGATTCATGGTAGAAGCAGAGAAGTGCCTTAGAAATCACAGCAACTATCCTAAACCAGGCCTGTAACTTCTTTTTAAGTCAAGGAAGTACCTTGGAAATCACAGCAACTTTCAACCAGGCATAGTGGCTCATGCCTGTAATCTTAGCACTTTGGGAGGCCAGGGTGAGTAGATCACCTGAGGTCAGGAGTTCAAGATCAGCCTGAAAAACATGGTGAAACCCTGTCTCTACTAAAAATACAAAAAATTAGCCAGGCATGGTGATGTGTGCCTGTAATTCCAGGTACTCCGGAGGCTGAGGCAGGAGAAACTTGAACCTAGGAGGCGAAGGTTGCAATGAGCTCAGATTGTGCCCTTACACTCTAGCCTGGGCAGTAAGAGTGAACCTCTGTCTCAAAAAAAAAAAAAAGAAAAGAAAAGAAAAAAGAAATCATAGCAACTTTCCTAAAAATAGACCTGTAAATTCTTTGAGGTTGAGCAGTTCTTACTATCTTATTTTACCATTTGACACTATTTTATGCTACTAAGCATAAAAGTGTGTTTAACATTTGACTAGCATCATGAATTTATAGGTAAGACTAATTTAGAGATATAAAAATGCATAATGCAAGTTAATTTTCTAATCAGAACAAAATTTATTTCCTCTAAAACCAAGCCATGGAATTGGACAGATCTAGGCACACTGGAGTTAGGATCATTTACAAACATGATCCTTAATAAGTAGGCATTTGATTTTTTTAAAATTATAGGCAAAAACTTCTGTAAACATACACTTCCTACCTGTTGAACTTTTCCTAGTAAATCATTAGTAACTAACTGAAAAAACACATATTGCCATAATTAGTTTTTTAGTCATACTTACAATAAGGACTTCTAGGATTAAAAATATTAAAGAAACTATCTTTAAAATTTTATCTGGTAAATTATCAACATTTCTTTCCTTGTGCCATTTCAATGCATATATTTATTTGTTAAAACACAGTAATTTTAATAAGTACTTCATTGACAACTCCTTTCAATAAGTTATTTCTTACATAAAATTTGAATTCATATTTCAATAAATAGGGGTCATGTGGGTTTTTTAGTATATTTTTCTATGAAATACATTTTTTTCTATGAAGAGCTACCTTCTAACATACTTTCATCCAGAGCTCTAGTTTGCCAGAGGGCACCTCTATCTATCTGATTTTGGTCTCATCTTCAATTCTCTGTTTCTTCACTCCAGTAATGTTGGCATTCCCTTGATCTCTGCCATGTCTGCTGCAAATATTCTCTCCTATAACTCTATGTAGGTTTTATTTGGTTTTTCTCAACATCATGAATCCTTCAATAAAGTAGGTAGGTGGCATTAAAGATATTTAATATGCTTCATTAAAAAAGAGACACAACAGCTTAAAAACACATGCACAGAAAGGTTACTGACCAATACTTTCAATTATCTAAATGCTACAATGCAACTGACAACACAGTAAACAACATCTAAGCTATCTTGGCAATTAAGTAAAAACATCTTTCAAGAAACCATAGGTCAGCTTTCATTACTGAGACTTGTTGGGTGATTCTGGAGCTAAACACTTCAAAACATCCAGCAGATCTGTTTTCCTGGTTCAAACATGGTGTCTAAATAGCAAATATATCTGTTTTGCCGCCCACCTGAAATGTAACCTACACTGATCTATACAAAACCAGACACACAAACATTTTGAAGCAATATATTCTTAATAAATTTTTCATGTTTTGAGGAAGTACTATCTAATTCACTTAAACGTTATTAGCATTATTCAACCTGAGCATTTTACTTGCCTGATATATTTTGATTTTTTTTCTGCTTGAGTCTCAAGTTAAAAAATTGACATATAAATTCAAATATTTATAAACTAGTAGTAGAGTGATATTTCACTCTGAAAATATTTAAAGCCAATAAAAAACACTATAGGCTTCCTATTTCCACTAAAAAGCTAAATATTAATTTCAGAGAAGCACAGGTTACACACACACACACACACACACACCAAATGTACACATTGATGTTATAAAAGTACTGTCACTAGAATACATGCTTTGGTTGCTTATCCAAACGGTAATGAGATGTGATGATCTACCTTCTTTAACCAAGTCCTCTTTTGTAATAATAGCATCGATTTATTTAACAGCTAACCAACATTTGGAGTGCTGTCTATGTTTATTCAAAGAGTTTTTCCCTTTGCGAATCTAACCGGCCTATGCAAGAATAAAATCCACAATCAGGCTCTTGTTGGTTCCATGCTCTTCTCAACTGAGATTAAGTAGTAAAAACAACGAAAGTATTGTTACTGACAAGATAATCAACAACGTAGTTAATTGAAAATTAACAGTGGGACTCTACTTAGTGCCAAATGTAGTAATTTGAAGTAGTCATCCTCAATAGCCCAAGAAAGTTGATTTCCAATTATCAGAAAGTAAGGATTATCTGAGCAAATAATACTTTCAACTTCTTACTGACACAATTAAATTAAATGAGATAGACTTTGACAGCATTTTGTTTTCCCTCTAGCATAAATTATTTAGATATAAGAAATATTTTGAAACCAAAATATTTACTGCATTCGTAACATGAAAGTTAAAAAAGGTATAGTTCAAGTTTAGACAGAGAAAACAACATAGCGTATTTTTGAGGACCTACTATGAATGGAGTACTATGCTGGATACCAGGATATACAAAGATCAACACAACTTTCTTCTTGCCCTCAAGGAAAGCATCTTTTAGGTGGGCTTGCCTATTCTCCACTCTGTTTGCACCCCAAAACACTATTTGAGAACTCAGCTTAAACTTCAGCCCCCTTTTTAAATTCTTTCTGGGTTTTCCTGTCCTCTGTGATTCCGTGGCACAAAGATCAGCATTTATCACATCAAGCAATTATTAGGTACGTTCCTAGTAAGTGCCAGGCACAACGGTAGTGCTGAGACCTGAAAGATGAACAGGACTAACCCTGTCATTCACGAAGATCACGGTTAGCAAAGCTCCCATGGAAACACCAGCTTATTTTTATGCACTTGTTTTTCTTCTAAAGAAAGGAGATCTCACTGTGTTGCCAAAGTAGGTCTGGAAGTGATCCTCCTGCCTCAGCCTCCTAAGTAACTGACCTGTAGTGGCACAAGCCACTACACCTGGCTTATTCTTATTCATCTTTACACCGCCAGCCCCTGGCATACCGAGAGAGCATGACATGTTAATTAAGTATCCTATGAAAAGACCTTCAGATGAGAAATTAGCAGACCAGGTGTGACCACAGTGTGTCATTGTGACACTCTGGGCCTCATTTTTCCACTAAACAATGAGATCATTGTCATTCTCCCATGTGATCTCAGGGTATATCATACATGAGTGAATATTCTGATTTCATGTAAGAGTGGTAAACATACTTAAGCAATGTCAAGATGTGCTTTAAACAATTTTAAACCCCTCGAAGCTATGATTAGTTCAATGACTAGGCCTATGCTGAAATCCCATCTTGAAACATTATTGTAGCCATTATTGTGGAATTTACCTTCTGATTTTGACATATTGAGTTCTTTTCTTGTCTCCCCTTATCCACAGATGTATAATTTGGGTCTTCTGTATTCTTTCAAAGGAAGAATTGGCAGGGTGGTTGCTGTTACTTAGGGTAAGTGTATAATCTCTTTGACTTTCTCTTGTTGGGCAAACTGCCCAGCAAATATCAATTTTTTTAGAGCTACAAATATGGTTTTAATAGATTCACAGATTTTAAATTATTATAATTCAGAGCACGTCTCTCCCAGGGTGAGCGGATAATTCACAACAATCCATGTAGATGCAAAGGAGATGACAACAGATCAATCTGTATGTGAGTATGTTGACGCAGTGGTGTACTGTTCCTTCTGTCTTTACAGACCCCACCCCCCAACAGACACACGATTTTCATATGAAAAAAAAAATTTCTTCAATGTATGAGAGTTTAAATTAGTCATAAAACCCACTTTGGGGACTGAGGAAGACTTACTGTAAATCAGCCACTCAGAAACCACATTTGACATATTTTGGTTATAATGTAACTATAAGTTGCATAATATTGTACATATTGATTGCAGCCTGAGAATATAATGGAAAGCAATTGCCATATATTGAAAGTGACCAACCACAAGATAGAAAATTGTTCCTGAAGAGCCCACTAAGGGAGTAATCTTCCTTATAAACTAAAACTCCTTATCCTCTAGATGGCATATTCTATCACACCCCTAGGTTACACTTTGCCCTAAAGGTGCTAAGGTATGTTAACCTCCAATAGTCCAACTATTCGATCAAGAGAAAGTTCTAGCAGTGTAACCTGAATTTTTCCTTTACTGAAACAGTATTGGCTATTCTGAATTGGAGCAAAAGAGCAAATCAAATGCACATCTCACTAGACAGCAGCTCCCAATTGATTGAGGATGTTATAACAGCTATAAATTCTTAGTTGTTTCTCTGTCCTGGCCTTTTACCTTTAAAAATAAAATAATGTATTGAGAGAATTATATTATGTGAGATACTATATGCATTTGCATGGTCTTCCTACCATCTCCCTGCACAAATAGAGAACTACTTCTTCTCTACTTGCTTAAATTATTATTCCTATAAGCAGTACATACTTCTTTAAACAGCAACAACCAGAAAGAAAAGAAATCAGATACCACAGAGAAAGAAATTAAGATCAGTTCATCCACCTTTAAGAAGCAAAAGGTGTTAGAAACTTTAACTGCAGCTTGGAGTGGACGGTAGGAAACTTTGATGTTGTTTCATCTCCTCTGCATGACCCATGACATTAGTTAACCTTATAATTTGTGGACCATGACTCCAATAAAAATAGGTAACTACAATTTAAAAACATGTAATAATTGTGTCATTCAACTGCTTTTGTTAGAAGTTGGTTTCT
Organism: Ateles fusciceps; assembly: GCA_036589455.1. Lineage (NCBI taxonomy): Eukaryota > Metazoa > Chordata > Mammalia > Primates > Atelidae > Ateles > Ateles fusciceps. Next base: position 4,555,701 of record JAZHEH010002789.1, on the reverse strand, counting down.
GAAACAGATTCTTCTATAAAATAAGAACTGAAAGCATGCATAATGTTTCGATCCCACTGGGTACTATTTTTAGTTTTTCCTTGTACCCTTCTCTAAATCCTCACTAATCTGCCATATGTCATGGTTTAATAGAAGCATTAACTATACCTATTGGTGTTCCTAGAACCATTGGAAAAGTGCAGTGAAGATTTGGGTCTACTTTTGAACATCTGAAAGAGCCAAACTACCCTTTGGCAGAATTCTGCTAAATAACTCCATTTAGAATATATATATTATATTTTATATAAATTGAAATAAAATATATTAGAGGCAAGGTCTTGCTCTGTAGCCCAGGCTGGATGGAATGCAAGGCACAATCATAGTTCACTGTGACCTTGAACTTCTGGGCTCAAGTGATCTTCCCACCTCCGCCTCCTAAAATGCTGAGATTACAAGCATAAGCCACTGTATCCAGCCAATTTAAGAAGAATATTAAGAGTGGCTGAATGGCTGACAATTTTCTCCCACTCCAAAATCAAGGACATAGAATATAAATGTTTCATGCTTTAGTGTGGATAAAGCAATAGACTTGTGTCAATGAAAGGGAAATGCATTACCTGTTCTAGATCATTCTGGTCCTAATGGTGAATGACCAGTGCTCGAAGAGGTAAGATAAAATTATTGAAGGAAATGCAAACAATCCCTTCAAATAACAAAGTGATGGTAAAGGTATACCTGAATTCACCTGAGAAGTATCCTACAACAAATGCAACAAAAGAGAAATTCAGCAGCAAATACTCCAGAGCTCTCTATGCTTTTAGACCAAAACCAAAAACAATTAATGGGTTCCCTGGACTACCTAAAAATCCCCTGTTGTATCTCTTGTTCTAGCTGCATGAACCAACTTCCCCCGTTGATCGCTAATTGGCACCTTACCCTGAGCTTGCCCCACCTAAGTCATACTTCCTGACAACCTGTAGAAGACACACATGCACAAGGCAGCAGTGTGGGCAGTCCATGCGTGGACGGTCAAACGGATCAATGGAAATGAGATCCAATGGGTAGATATTTCCTCAGAAGGCCTCAGTGAGAATCAGAACCCATCACTTGTAGTATTGATCATCTCAGTAATTCATGTTTGTGTTGGTTTCTCCTGGTCCTTCATTTCTACTCTAGGATCCTCCCTAAACAAAGTACCACCATGCAAGTCAATGTCTCAACTGTTTATAGAAGGACCCACATTATATCAGGTCCTAAAAGACATACTAAAATGTCTGGATATAAAATAGTATCTGATTGTATCAAAATGAAGGAAAAGGTGAAGCAGTGAAATAACTCACAGCAAAAAGGAAAGGATAAGTGATAAAAGAGAAGAACTAGGGAAGTACAGAGAGGCTGGAGAACACATCTAGCTTTTTACATACAGGCAGCCCATGGAAAAGCCATACTCAGGAGAAAATCTCTGCACAGTGCCTTTACCCCAAAGCAGCCTTTGCCTTTACCACCAGGGGTTCTGTTTGACAGAAAATTAGACTAGCTCCCAGAGTTTCTCATCAGATCTGGTCACATGCATCACTTCCAAAATAGAAACTGGACATGGAGCTCACACTGTTTATTCAGCTCATTTAGTCCTGCCTCCCATTAGATTTGAGAAGGAGGTTTTGTTCGGCAAGTAAAGGAGAGCAGCTGGCCCAACGTTAGTCACATCTTCAACCCAGAAGGCACCTTGTTCACCATATGCCTGAGCTTCAAGTCAGCAGATCCCCCTGATTGATTGGTTTACAAGTATTGACTGGTTTGACAAGTATTACTGTTCTGAAAGGCTTTCAGAAAACAGACCCAAACTCTATCAAATATATCCACATAGCTCGACAATGACTGAAAACCCAAGTTGCATAATCTAGAACAGAGCCAAGTGTAACAGTGAAAATATATCTGTACATACACTGTGAGGTTGTCTTACGCCACAGTTTCTCTCATTAAGCAAACTCTGAACAAATCATTCATGGGTGATTGGTCACAAATCTTTTAGTGGTTACTGATTCACAAAACCACAGAAATAATACATACTCTGCTAACAGCCAGGGATGTTGCTATGGCATCATAGATAATCAGTGTTGAAACAGGGAGATCTGGGGCACTCCTATGAAGATGAGACGAAAGATCTTTAAAATAATACATCCAAATATCAGACATGTCAAATTGAAAATGTTTAGCATCAACTGTAGACCAATCCAGAGCAAAAAAATCCTAACTGTTCAGGACAAAATAAAATCACAATTATGATTTTATCATATGACACTCATAATTACCCTATGCATAATCCTAAAAGAACATTGTTCTAAATCCATTCTCTTTATGAGATTAAGTAGCAACAACAAATTCCAGCCATCAGGCTCTATTCATAAAAGGTTTTACAAGACAGATTACCTGTGACATTTTTTTCTACAATTTGTTAGTTACGTTATTGGAAGCTATTGTCAAACTCTGTTAAAGAATAAGAGAACATCATGGAGTAGTGAAGCAATTTAAGAGCAAGGTGAATAAAATCTACATCTTTAATTTTCCAAAAGCAAAGTTTTCATTTGGGGACATACAGAAACCAACTTCACAGAGTCAAAAGAATAGACAGGGAAAGAGGGTAGGGTAAAAAACACTAAGCAAAAATTCTGAATCAAAAACTAAATAATGACACTGACAATTTTCCTACAAGCTAGAATCCCTATTTAGTTTTTTGGGATTTTGTGTTTTGTTTTGTTTTAGTATATCTGTTTTCTGTTCTCTAGCTGACAGGAGTGCATTCTCATATAAAAGATAATGAATGATGCTTTCATGTATTAGACATGGACTTATATGACTAATAATTATAAACAAAATTACTTTGCATATCAAAAGGGGAAAAAACCTTTGTGTATTCAAGAAATTCCTAATGGCTTCATTTATAAGTAAAACTTTCTCTTTATTTGAGACCCAGCAGCACAGCACAGTATAGCTGGAAGATAGCAGGTAGCTCTTATAATGAACTTTGTACAGTTTTGAAGAAATAACATCTAAAAGCAGTTATTCTTCTAAGGTCAGGAGATGAATGGTTCAAAAAGAATAAAAATCCCAGGGAACATTCTAAGATTTAAAAAAAACAAAAAACCAGAACTGAGAGGTGGAGGCATTCTTGCTAATTAAAATTTCCAGTTCTTATGGTCTTCTATATACACAAGTCCCAGTCAAGAAGGATCTGCAGGATCAGGCCTGTACCAAGAAAAAGTATACCATCATCACATCACACTAATTGTATTATTACTTCATAAGGCTAACCAGCCAGGTTTATACAGAAGAGATTAAATAACAAGATAATCTTATAAACAATGCTCATTTCATCAGTGTACCAAATACGTTTTGATTTATATCTTTGACTGTTCTAATTAATTTCTGCATCCACATGTTTTAATTTACACAGCCAGACACCTACACTGCAGTAGGGACAGCCATTTTTTTGTGTCTTGAACTTTGAGATGGGTTCATGTTTAGTCTTCCCAATGTTGCTGTTTTAGTTCCCCTACACTTAAAAAATGAAGTGACTGTTATAATACCTTGCACTAAAATTGAAGCATGCAGAAAGAAAATATTTTATCAAACTCAATACCCATCTCTCTTGCCAACATTTTACATTTAATTTTAGTTGGTATAGCCTTACTCAAACGTACAACTAGAACTGTTCATTCCAAAGTTCTGAACCTGCCTTTTCGTACTAATATTTCACTCAAAGCCTTTTAGACATATAAGTTCATTTCATCACAGCATCAATTTTATATCCTCATCTTTGTTTTAATGCAGTTCCTAGAGGCTCAGGGGACAGCTAATTTTAAAAATATATTATTTCTACTCACAGTGAGAGTTTGGATAAAATTTTCAAACTGCCCCCTAGAATGCTTGTTTATACCAGCAAGTACTACCAGTGAATAGTTAGAAATAAGGGAATTCCAGAGATGGAGGAAATTCCATCTCATCCCAATTTCCTAGCCAAAAAGATAAAAACATCTCTGAATCCAGACCTACTTATAATACACCATCAGTGATACCACAGTAATGTCAGCACTCTTTCAAAACCCGTTAAAAATAACAATCTAAAGGAGTATCCTGGTGCCAGGATTATTTTAATTTAGTCATTTTACAACTTGTATGGATAGTCTCAGTGTAACGATTATGATGTGTGTTTATTTATTTAATCAGGTAAGTAAAAAGGTTTTTACTTGTCTTCGGTATCAAACTTTTATTTATGGATCTGATCGATGTTGATTTGTAGAACCTTAATACAATAACAGATGTCAGCTATATTATCTGTTTTTTATTATAAATTCCTAGAGGGCAAAGACTCTATTTAGCTCACTTTTTATAAGATGCAATCATAGTACGATACCCAAAAAGGCACTTAAAGACGGTTTTTATAACGATTTCAAGGGGGACTTGGTCTGCGTCTATGTGCCTTGAAATTCCAGTGGCACTCACTGAACATTAAAGATTTACACTTTTATGTTCTTGGGCAATTCCATTATTCAGTTGTCTATAATGGCAGTTTTGAAACAGATTACTGGATGTGAATATTTCTGATTCTTAAAATTTAGGAATCTGCATTTGAACAACACCTAAATTCTATACAAACTGACACTACAAAAGGAAAAGAGAAAAAATAAAAGCAAGACCCAAATATTGCATTTCTTAGCCTCAAGTTAGCACATTTCACACATGGTGCAGGAAGATTATTTTGATAGGGAAACCTGCTAAGACAACTTAGTGCCTAAAAATGTAGCCTCCTTGCATTCTTCTTTACCTTTACCCCAGCTTTACGGAGGTCCAACCGATACTTATATCCTTTATTTATGTCCACTTGGATTATACAAAAGACAATTTGAGTTTTTTTTGTTTTTTTGAGACAGAGTCTCACTGTGTCACCCAGGCTGGAGTTCAGTGATGTGGTGATGTGATCCTGACTCACCAAAACCTCTGCCTCTGGGCTCAAGCAATTCTCTCACCTCAGCCTCCAGAATAGCTAGGACTATAAGACACATCACCACACCCAGCTAATTTTTATATTTTTATTTTTAGTAGAAACAGCATTTTGCCATGTTTCCCAGGCTGGTCTTGAACTCCTGGGCTCAAGTGATCTGCCCACCTCACCCACTTTCCAAAATGCTGGGATTACAGACATGAGCCACTATGCCTGGCCTAATTTTCAATGAAAAGAAAAAAATTAGAATACTGCTATGTAACACTTGTTAAACTCTAAAAGAATAAAACCCAGTAAATAGTATCTTAAAGATTCTGCCACATTAGCGTGAAAGGTGTATTACTAACTATGTGATTTTGGTTAAGTAAGTCTTAAAAGTTCTCTGCCTTAGTTTCCAAATCTGTAAAGATATTGGGTTACATAATTTAAGATAATTTCCAGCTTGGCCGGGCTCAGTGGCACATGCCTGTAATCCTAGCACTTTGGGAGGCCAAGGCGGGTAGATCACTTGAGGTCAGCAGTTTGAGACCAGCCTAACCAACATGGTGAAACCCCGTCTCTACTAAAAATACAAAAAATTAGCCAGGCATAGTGGCAGATGCCTGTTATCTCAGCTACTCGAAAGGCTGAGGCAAGAGAATTGCTTGAGCCAGGGAGGCAGAGGTTGCAGTGAGCCAAGATCATGCCACTGCACTCCGGCCTGGGCAACAAAGCAAGACTCCATCTAAAAAAAAAAAAAGAAGAAGAAGAAGAAGTAATTTCCAGCTTTTAATTTTGAAAACATATGAAAAGAAAAAATACTGATCCTAAAGAATCAAAAACACAAATTGAGATTCTATTATCTAATCAAACAAAAAGATTTTTCTTTTCCTTTGTGTACATGTAGGGGAGAATATATGCTCTTAATATAAATTGTTAATTATGACTAACTCCAACAAAATATTCAAACACAATATCACTAGCTATTCTTATAAACATATAAAATATGGAGATATATATGTGTGTGTATGTGTGTGTGTATATATATATACGACATGTATATATGTACATACAAAATCCATGCATAGGCACACACCCAAGCACAAACACATAATTCTATTTAAGCCAATAATTAAAGTATTTTGTTTTTCTCTATTTTTTTCCTGCTTCTATGAAGCTGCTATGGCTTAGGAATGTACATAAGTAAACATAAGCATCTATTTAATACTTCTTACATTAATACTGGCAGTTGTCAACATGAACAGCTCATGTTAAGTTGGTTGTCCAAAATCTACATAACATTCTCTCACAGAAATACAGGTATTGAGAGAGAATACAGAAATTTAGTTAGGTTCTCAGGTCATTCAACCAAAGTTTACTTAATTGACAATGTATCTGAAATACAGAAAATGAGACACAGGAATTCACAAATTTAATGCTACCTAAGCAGATGCTAAGTTAACAGCAACAGCAGAATAAAGAAGATCTCAAAAATATGTAGGGGCATCCAGTTCACACCACGCCAAAGTAAGAACAAGGGAGAGGGAAAAAAGCAAGTTCATGAAACTGTTTTTTTCCCTGTAAATATTTACTAACACACTTCTGAAAGAAATCGCAAGTCACTGTTGAATATATTATCATTTTCTTATTTGTTTAGAGAAAGAAATGTACTACAGAATTCGGAGGGGAGGGAGGGAGGGAGAGAGGAAGAGAGGGAGGGAAATAGCTATCTTGTTCCAAAATTTTCTGTGTTCACCTTAGACTCCTTATTCTAGGGAAAAATTATAAAACTGTTTTTAGATGAGTAATATTTAATTTTTCAAGATATGTGAAACTTTCAGAAAAATATTCTGTCTAATTTTTATCTGCTTAGTCACCAAAAGCCAGTAAAAATAACTTACACAGTAACAACAATGCATTCACTATTAGTTTTGTGCTAGACAGAGTGCCTTATATACAAGCACATCTCCTTCAATCTGTCCAACAGAGCCAAGAGATAGGCTGAAGAACTCATCTTTCTATAACTCTCCATCAATTAAAATGAAACTGAAAGATAAAAACACACATGACCAGGTGCGCAGGCTCACACCTATAATCCTAGCACTTTGGGTGGCCGAGGCTGGTGAATTACTTGAGGTTAGGAGTTCGAGACCAGCCCAGCCAACATGGTGAAAACCCGTCTCTACCAAAAATACAAAAATTAACTGGGCATGGTGGTGCATGCCTGTAGTCTCAGCTACTCAGGAGACTAAGGCAAGAGAATCGCTTGAACCTGGGAGGTGGAGGTTGCAGTGAGCCGAGATCTCGCCACTGCACTCCAGCCTGGACAACAGACAGAGACTCTGTCACAAAAAAAAAAAAAAAAAAAAAAGACACACACAGACACACACACACACACTCTCACACACACAGTAGCCATATCCTGACTACTGGTCACTCTATTCAACTTCAAACACATCTAAAGTTAGGAAACACAAGTGATTCAACCTAAATGTCTTCCTCCAATGTCCGGAATAAGAAGGGAGAGGGTAACCCAGAGCCACAAACTTCTGGCTGACTTTCACCAATGACAACTGCATTCAGGTCCAGGGAAGAGGATAACTCAATGAGTATTCTGCATTCCTTTTAAAAAGCTCAATCAAGGTTTAATTGCATTCTTTTTAAAAATCCACCAATGGTCACACAACTTTATGTAAAAATGAAACCTACATTTTATAATTTTACAAACTAAGTAATTGTAGATATCAATCTTTTTAACTAGTAGCAGAAAAACTAACACTATAAATTAAAATGGAATTGCAGTTCACTTTCTATGAGGGTAGAGGATGAGAATCAATTGTAAAGAGAACAAAATTAAGAGGATGCAAAATAAAAATGAGAATGAAGGAAAGGAAAAGAGAAAATGGAAAAAGGAAGAAAAAAAGCAGCACACGACCGTGAAAGAGAAAGGCAGTGAGGTAAGGAAAGGATGAAGGGACAAAGGGAGATAAAATATTTGTAGCAAAACAACTCTTGTCCAACTCTGGTTGCCAGAGTTCCAGACCATCATTTGTATCTGTTCTCTCTCTCTCTCTCTCTGTCTCTCTATCATCTCTATCTCTATCTCTATCTTTCCTTCCATACAAGGTCTCACTATACGGTCCAGGCTGGTCTCAAACTCCTGGACTCAAGCAATCCTCCCACCTCAGCCTCCCAAAGGGCTGGAATTATAGGTGTGAGCCACCACACCCAGCCTATATTTGTATTTCTTTTTCTTTTCTTTTCTTTTTTTTTTTTTTTGAGATGGAGTCTCCCTCTGTCACCCAGGCAGCTGGAGTGCAGTGGTACGATCTGAGCTCACTGCAGCCTCCGCCTCCCGGGTTCAAGCAATTCTCGTGCCTCAGCCTCTCAGGTAGCTGGAATTAGAGGCACCCATCACCATGCCTGGCTAATTTTTTATATTTCTTTAGTAAAGAACAGGTTTCACCATGTTGCCCAGGCTGGTCTCGAACTCCTGAAATCAGGCAGTCTGCCCGCCTCAGCCTCCCAAAGTGCTAGGATTACAGGCGTGAGCCACCGCACCAGGCCATGTATCTGTTTTCTGACAGAGAGATTACCTCTCCAGTAATTTTCTGACAGAGATTATCTCTCCGGTAATTTTTTAAAAATGCTTTCTGTACCTGAACAGTAACAGTCTCTCTCTCTCTCTTTTTTTTTTCTCAAATTTCCATGATTATTTTTAAATAAAAGTTCAAGTTTGAAAGTTTCATTTACAAGTAAAGTAATGGCGTTTATTTTACAAATATACTTTGGAACCTACACACCATTGCCCAGTTTAGTGCACAAAACCTCAGAGTTATCCTGACATTCCAAACCCGACAGTCTTTCCTTTGTAAAGAAATTGGGGGATGTCTCCTTCCATAGTTCCTGAAAATTACAATCGAAATCAGTGTTCACTGATAGTTCAAAGCCTTAAAAATATGTTCACTTGCTTGAGGAGTAATCTTCTATCACCCAAGATAGTTGTTTTTAATAGCAAGAAAACAACATGGATGTGCCCAAAGTGTCAGAAGCTCTCAAAGGAACATTCATAGTTGGTCATCAGAGAGAAATTGTCCTCCAAGCTGCACTATGTATGCAGAGCAAGGGCACCTAATATTGTAATCACAGTCAGACTCTATAGAAAGGTACACTGTGCTCAATTCAGCCAGGGAAAGCACCTCCCACCCATCTCACCGTACCTTTACCTGGTAGCTTGCTTCTTCCACCCATCCACTTACCCATCCTTTCTACACACCCATAAACCACTGGTCCTTACTATATTCAGTACCATAGAAATTCATTAAATAATATACCACTTTCGATATATTGATCCTAAAAACTGTAATTCTGTGAAGTGGTTCAACACGATGTCATCACTATATAGCAACTTGTTTCATTTACAGTATCTGTTTTACTTCTACTCATGAGCTAATATAATTCAATTTTTTTTAACTGCACACAGGCTGCTAGACACATGTGCACGGCAAATGGAATCTGAACTTAGCTTAACAGCCTCATTTATTCCTGATGGTTTAAATTATTTCATCACAATTAATGACACCCCCTCAGCTTCCTGTGCAGCACTGCCAGATGTTCAGAGACCACAAAGCCACTCTCTTCTTTGACGGCTGGTGACAAGTCGTCCTCTGAAGGACGTCCCCTAGGTGCGCGGGCCGGGATGACACCTCCATTGCTTAGCACCTCTCTGCCTCCCAGAGTAACCATGGAAAGGAAAGGCAGGAAGGCATGAGAAACCAGCGAATGCATTAGCGAGGGCAAATTATGTGAAGTGATCTAAACTCAGAGGAACTTGGCTCCTGCCAGAGGAGTTCCTAACCTTGTTGTTTTATGAAAGAGCTCTTTGCCTCCACCTTCCACCACTGGCATCCACTGAGTGCCTACCATGGCGTCAGTCCTCGGGGGAAAGTCAGAACAATAATCATATAAACTTTTCCACAGGGATCTGTTGGTTTTTAGCAATTTTGTTTTGTATAGGGGGAGTGTAATTGAAACTTAACCCTCCGTCACGATCTTCATTTTGTTTTTAAGAGTAAACAGTTAGAAATCATTGTCCTCATGTTCAACTGTGACTATCTTCCATCCTATTCAGTAAAAACTTCCAATAGAAACATACAACATTTTGGCAAGTCGTGGTAAATGAGTTTCCACCATTTACCTAGGTTTAGGAGGATTTAATCTTTTAGGGACTTTTGTTGTTGTTCTTGCTAGGTTTGTCATTGCTGTTTTGTTAATTTTTTTGAGAAAATATTAAAAACAGACTTCATGCTTTTTCTATGTGAAGGTATAATCATTTACCTCCTTTAATAACAAAAAATTTTTTTCAGTGCAGGAATTCAGAAATAATAATTATACTCCTCATTTTAATTTCATATAAAATATAAATTCACATAATCACAGGTAGCTAAGAAGGTAGCAGAAATAGTAAACACACTAACACTTTTACAATGAGAATCCAATTCCACAACTCTAATTTGGAAAACATTTCCATAAACTAGAGAACATGTGGCAGACATTTTATGGATTATTTTTTAAATGTTTAAAAAAAAAAGTTGCTCTTATTCAGGGAATAAGGGGCCTTTCCATTTGCCAAAAAATGTAATAGGAAAACAGACAGGCCACCTGTGTCAGCCCACCCTATGTCATGTATGAACATGAGCTGTAAGGGCATTTTGGAAAATATTTTCCAACTGAGATGAGAAAAAAAATCAATATCAATGCAGATTCCAAGCAGATGCAAAAGACTTCTGTGCATGTTAGTGATTATGTGTGTGGCCTACACAGGCTAACTTCAGATTCCTCCAAAACTCAGTGTACTTTCTCTTTTTTAAGCTACTTGTGATTAAAACTAGAGCCTCATCCATATCAATTTTGACAATGGACACAAACACAGAGTATACGAATAAAACCAAACAACTGGAATTTCTTTCCTCATAGGTGGCTTTTTAAGTTCTAAATGACTACTGAATTTCACCAGACACTCTACACTTAATATTTTGTCAGTTGTTTATTGAAATTACCTTACTGGGAAGTCCTATGAAACCAACAGTCTAGTTTTTAGCAGAATTGAGGCACTCAAAGGGAAGCTATAATGGTGGCATACTTGCAGCAAGCAGACAATAGGAAACTCTTAGCACTCCTAGAGTTACATCAAATTTTCCATGGACCGAAACTAAAATGAAATCGTTCAATTACTAAGAGGTAGATAAGTAAAATAAACAATTAATTTCATACGGTGAAGTCAGGAGACAGTCATATGGACCTCATTCTGTTGTCTCCAAACATTTTATCAGAGGGGAAAAAGGAGCTGAATAAACTTTAAACTCTCATGTAGGGATGTATTGCTTGTGTGTCCCTGGCAGATGTGGAAAGGAGATGAAATGGGCAAGGGAGAATCAAATATCCCATCGCTGCAGGTTTGCTGAGGGAAAGAGCACTGCAAAGATCTCACATCTGGCAATCATTTGTCAATAGCTGGAAGAGAACTGCAGGAAACTTTCTGGCTCTTGGAGAAGATGAAAAGACAAAAACCATGTGTCACACACACACACACACACACACACACACTCACTCAATCTGCAATGGTATAATGACTACTACACTTATGCTGTACCCCCTCCATTCCCCCCCACTAAATTTAATGATCTTCAGATATACTCTACTCCATGGTCAAAAACATGCAGTCACTTGACTTGTTAAAGCTGCAGTGTATGTACATTTTTCAAATAAACCCCAGGGCTGATGTTAGAAAATCAAAATCAGTCAAGCATAGACCGCCTGGTACTTTGGGCAGGAATCCTTGTGGTTTAGTCAATAAACAGAATCTGAATGAAAGACACCACAGTAACTAGACAGTAACGTTTTGAACAGTTCTTAACCTGAAGGAGGGAGTTGGGGGGCTGGCGCACTGGTGACCAAGGATATAAGGCTACTGGTCCACTTAGATTGCTCTACCTGCAACACGACTTTGTTAACACAAGGTCATCTGTTTGGAACAGGAGAAAAGAGAGTGTGAACTTAAATTTGAGGAGATGTTGTGGATGAATCTGTGAAGGAAACAACCTTTTTAAAAAAAAAAAAATTATACCTACTTAAAAAGGTGGTAAGGGCAACCTCAGATTTTGTTTAGTTCATACTGGTGTTAAAAATATAGAGAATTTGCTGGCTTCATTGTGAGTTCATAAACATGACCAGCTTTGCCCCAGTAGGTTTATCATGTAATAAAAAGTTTTCAAGATACCCTATACAAAATTAATTAACTTCTCCAACATCACAGGAATTTAAATCTGTTCATGGTGATCGACAGACTTCGATGAGCAGCTTTTGGTTCACCCTGATGCTACATTTAACTAGCAGCAGCAGCCGAGCTCATCCCTGTGATTCCAGAAGTGAATGCTGCATGTTGTTTAATAACCTGGCAAATTCACAGTAGCTTGTCAAATTATTACAGGAACGGTGTCATCACTAAACAAGCCTGATCACGGTTAATTACAATGCAGACCAGAGAGCAGCCACAATTGTTCATTAATTACAGGAAGCACCTCATTTAAATTTTATGGAAATTTACACTTGCACCCCAGTATGTCTGGAAAAAAAAGTGATCCTTCACACATTCACAAAAGAAAGGAGTCTGTGGTTTATAAAACATCACAGTAAATTGTGTCTAATCTAGTACTGAAATATTGGTTCATTATTTACTCTAATTTTCTAAGCACTTCAGTGATGAAAAATACCAAGTCAAACCCCACATCTTGAATTCCCAACCAAGTAAAGAACTGTGCTGAGCTAAATGTAACAACTTAATACAGGATGAGGTATAACTGAACTAACAGAGTAACTTTTCTCTGATAAATGTAAAATATCAGCAATTAAGGAGAGTCTACATTAGAGCAGCCATTTCTTAGAAGATGATTGTGTAAGAGTTTAATTCTTTGCTACTATTCATCAGTTAACCTCCCAAACTGGAGTACCCACTTCAAAAGCCACTGAAGAAAGTAAAGGAAGTTAGAGTATCAAAATATTGACTTCCAGTTATTTTTCTGAATCAAGCAGTATTAACACAAAACACAGCAGAGGGTCTTGCAAAAGTCAAGTCAGGCACAGACTTGAAGGATGACAGTCATTTCAAAACCTAAGATACATTCATAGAACAGAGTAGGGGATCTCGGGATTATTCAGAAATAAAGCTGCTAAGAAATCTGAAATTTTAGGAAAAAAGGCAAAGGTTGAAAAGGAAGAAGGCAAAGAGCAGAAAGGGGCTCCACCAGTCATGAGAATTTATGTCAGCTAAAATGTAAAAGTAAACCAGATTTGAGGACTGTATATCTAAACAAAAATCCTTTCTAAGAAAGAATATAAACGAACTGTTGCTCCTAAATTGAGGTGTATGGGAGGTTATTCTCAGAATCAAGAGGCCAAACAGCAAATTCTCTAGTGATGATAATGCCTTGCCCTTGGGGGAAAGCCTGTGATACAAGCAGGAAAAGGAGAAGATGATTGGGAAGTCATATAGTGAGTTCCCTAGAGTATAAAGCTGTGCTGAAAAATAAGAAATGGCTCATTCTCTCGGAAGAACTTTAAAAAGGACTAGGACACATGCCATGGCAAGAATGAAAGCAGTCTAAGCTAAAAAAATACTCCTGAGATAGTTAGCTGGTAAAAAGTATATTAAGCATCAAGTCTCCTATGACTGACATTATATGGGTAGGTACTAGGTATTTCTAAAATGTACAGAAACCATAGTTAAAAGAAGAGAGGAAGAAATGGTTCAAGTGGGTCCCTGCTACTTCACCAACTCTCCATAGTTAATCATCTTTCAACAGATTCAATCTTTCCACACAGTCCACCAAAATGGTGTTGCACAATGAGAAATCCAGTAACATGATCACTTTCATTACTTTGTCCAGGAACTTGGTCTTCTTTGCAAGGTCCTTGCTGAACTGTCAACCACACAATCTTGTTATCTACAACAAGAATGTTACTTTAACTTGTAAATATAACATTTGCTACATTTTCTACCATAGTATGTCAAAATAATGTGTTCCATAGGTTTTTTTTTATTTTTCCGGTTTTATTTCACACATCTGCGAAACCAATTTTTCTTTTCACCGTAACTCAAGGTTCAAAAACAGATTTCCAACAATCACCCATGACAGACCATTCCAGGTGATGTGTCTGAAGAACATCACTCGTCCTACCCAAAAAGGTCAAGGATCAGACTACTCTCCACAAAAACTCTTCCATCACTCTGCATTTCCGTGTCACACACAAGCTGTTAGCTTTCCAGAACTAGGAAATACATGATCGCATCTCGTATGTGTCCCACCTGCTTTTCTGTTGTATCACAGCCATACACCACCCAGACAGTACCAGTTTGGGGAAAAGCAGAGCTCAGGTGGTCTTCCATAGGCCAAGAACAGGTGTGCTAGAGATGGCATACCCTTCAGTGCCATAAAAACTGAAACCTCCTCCTACCACCACTTCTACCCTCATTCTCACTGTGTAGAAAGTCCATTTTTTTTTAATGATTCTCTTTCTCATTTGTGGTTCTAAATCAGTAAAAATGTTTTAAAACTTAGCTACTATGCTCATCTTATAAGCCTGAAAATTTAGAAAATGATGCCAAATAGAGGTTCTAAAAAAATAGTATGAGTTTCCTCATGCTAGGGAATGCTATCCATGTTGAAACTTCAGCATCTTTGCATTGGCACATACATTCCTTAAATATTATAAGGTACATGAAGTGGAGACATGCCTTCAGCCAAAATGTCATATTTACATTTTTAATTTGCAATAAACCAAACCACTTCTAATGCCTCAAGACCATATAAAATGAACTGAATTTCAATCCAACAGTTTCACCCCAAAAAATGTACTTTGATAACATCCTTCCATTACAACATAAGACATATCTTCCAACCCATGAAGAAGAAGATATTTATCATTAAGTTCTACTTTTCTTATAAAGCACCCCACTGAATGGCTGCTGTTCTCCTGAGCTATGAGATCATAATGTAGGGAGCACAACTTACTCACATCTATCCCCCAGGTACCTATCACAGTGCTTAGCACATGATCATGAAAGTGTTAGAAGATGAGAGCTAATATTTACCAGGTCCTGTTATGTCCCAGGCCCTGTACTAACTGCTGAATATATGTTAGGTTCCTTAAATTCTCATCATCGCATTGTGTGGTAAATCTCCATCTTATAGAAGAGAAAACTAAGACTCACTTAAATTAAGTGACTGGCCAAAGGTCTCACAACAACTTTTGTCAGCTCTAGGCAGTCAACCTTCAGAGACCACGTTCTTAACTCACTAAAGTATGTATATATGTCTTCTGAACGAATGAATGATCTACAGTTACAGACAACTCATCCTGAAAAGGACCTTTGGCTGCACATATGCTACACCGGTCCCTCTTTATACCTGTCTCAATGGGTATCATTTCCTGATGGCACTGATAATAACCAAATGGCTTTCCAGGACCACTGTTTCTGTCACACCACCCCCAGCTGAGAAAACAGTTAAGACTCCAACCTGGACTTCCAGCCTGTGGTCTGGCTCCTCCAGGTTTGGGCAGAAGTCTGCCCTCAGCACTCTGCCAGTACATGCCAATGGAACCTGAGGGGAACACAGCCATGTTAGATGCTGTATATGGAGGCTGCTGAGAACTGCACACAGTCACACTTGACCCAGGGAGAGAGGGGGAAATCCCAACTGCGGGTCTACAACAGGTCATCATGGCTTGACATGTATGTGACAGTATGCCAAATATATAGTGAATACCATATAACAAAGTTTGTTAACTACCAGAAGGTAAATTCCAAGAAGAAAAGAGTGATATAAATTTTGTTCCCCCTTGTATTCACAGCATGTAGCACACAATAGGCATCTAATAAATATCCATGGGCAGGAGGCGGGGGACAGAAGGAAGAAAATGTAGAAAGGGGAAAAGACTAAAACAGATATTATTTCTGTTTCACATTGGTAACATAAATTTTTTCTTTCCCTCTTTTAATTTTCTTAAGTAGGAATTAAGGAATATACATTCTACAATGCTTAAGTTCCTTTATACTCTTAAAATATTTGTTCAAATTTATTTTTCCTATTTCTGGTATAGGCTAGTAGAGGCAGACTTTTATTTATCAGTATTTATTAATAATAGTTACTCATTTAAACATGTTATCTTTAAGCTTAAAACCTTGCTTTATATATATCTGTTCTAACAAAGTCATAATTTAATAAATATTTATCTATATCTAAAATTCTATACTGAAAGCCACTAAGATTCCTTTTCAAAATTAAGCTATTATAATTAGTCAATATCATCCCTAAATACTGCCTACTGTCCCTTGCTTATTTCATTTCAAATTTTTAAAGATTAATCAAGGTTTTAGATTCCACCTAAACATGTTTTCTGCTTTTTGAAATTTTCTAATTGTTCCTCATTATTTCCATACTTATACCCTCACTAATCATGTATCTGTCTATATGTCCCTAAACTCAATAAGCATCATCTCACCTTTGTTTTCTTTCCCTATCAAAGCACTCCTGTTTTGTTTTCTTTGACTTTTTTAAAACACCAATTAAGATCAATTTGCTTTGTTCAGACATCAGTTTTCAGCCATGCATGCTAACTAAGAAGGTGTTTCCCTCTTTCTTTACCCAAGAATCAGTATACTTGTCCAAACTTAAACAATGTTCCGTATACTCCACTTTGCAAGTTCACTAGTGAATATCACTGGAAGGGAAAAAAATGCACTCAGTCAACGCTTCAAACATTTTTAGGTCCAGTTCTCTCATTCTTTTCTAGTCTCTTATTCTTCTTTCCTATGCTCATAAGGTGAAATGGACAGAGTATGATCTGTCTTTGAAGTTCATAACCACTCTTTACCCAAGAGTTTCACATGCGGAAGCCAATGCGCCAGTCACTATGTGGGCATCTTGTGTGTAAATTAACCCACATTTTCCTCTCAATACTCTTACGGACTATGAGCATCTCCATTCTACAAACAAAAAACTGAGGCTTAGAGCAGATATATAACTAGCTCAGAATCACATGTTATTAAGTTGCAAAGCCTGGATTCAAATTTAAGGAATAAGAAAGAAAAGAAAGGTTGAGAATACATTTCAAAGAAGTTAATTTTTTTAAAATATATAATAACTACATTTAGTGGCATCTATTCTACAGGCATCTGTTGACGTTTCATATGAAAGAAATTACAAAAAAAGACAACAAAGGAAAAAAGTGCTAACAGAAATCAAGACCTACTACTTGTTCCTTGTCTAGGACAACATAAGCACCAAAAAAGGGAATTTATCCTCTAAACTGAGGAATGAGAAAGAAACGGGCAGGGAGAAGAGTGGAGATACTGTGCATTTGAATTGTGTCACACACAGAAATAATGCTGATTGTACCCCCTCAGTTGACGTACGGAGGGCCACTCATGAGTTCTGCAACAGTAATTCTCCCCAGGGAGCAATAGAAGGGAAAAGAAAAAAATTTATCTTAGCATATTCCACATCAAAATGAATCCTCCTTCAAACCTTGTTATAAAACCTCAATGGAATGAAGATCCAAGATGGCGGATTAGACACAACTCCAGCGCACAACACCCAGCGAAAGAGACACAGAAACCCAGAGATTTCCTAGCTCCAACCGAGGTACCAGGTGCATTTCAACGGGTCTGGTCCGAGGGTGAGCAAAGCCCACTCAGGGCAGACCGAGGCGGGGAGGGGTGCTGCTTCACCCAGAAAATGCATCTGACCGGCTAGTCAGAGGCTCCACCTCTGGCGCTCCGGTCCAGATACAGCGCCTCCCCCAAAGCCTCAGCAATACACAGAACAGAGGATCTTTGCCAGTCAAGCGCGGGGAATTACAAGTGCAGAGTTGAATAAGAGTCTGCAGACTGAGCTATCGCCCCCTCCTCCTGCCGGGAGAGAGAGGGAGCTATAAGCTGGAGCAGCTGGGGGGCCCTACCCCATGACCAGAGAGGGAGAAAGTTGAAAGGGGGAGACTGCTGGGTGCGGCTGGGCGGGTCCCTACCCTCCCCTACAAACCCCGGAGGGCTGAAGCTCTGACTCTAGTGGGTTGCATAGCCAGTGCCACAGTCTGAGAGGAACCCTGAACGATCCAGCCCAGTGGAGGAAGGGCACAACCCACCAGTAGAGGGGTGGGACTGGGCTACATGTTTTAACAAAAAACACAGGAAGCCTACATAGCAACAGGACGGCGTTCTCCACAACCCAGCAGCGCCTACACGTCAGCGGAAGAGGCAGGCCTAATCTCCCAGCATAAACAAAAAAAGACACAGGAAGCTTCCCTAGCAACCTGAAGGAGTCCCTAGAAACCCAGTAGTGCCCCCCACAGGCAGACAAGCGACCTCATCAAGCAGCTCTCTGACACCACAGCCAGGTAAATCCACAAAGATAGGAAAAAACTAGCGCAAAAAAAGTGAAACCACCAAAGACCAGAACACCTCTTCTCCTTCAAGGGATCACAACTCCTCAACAACACAGGATCACAACTTGACCTAGAAGGAGTGCAAAGAATTGACGGAAACAGGATTCAGAAGGTGGATAATAACAAACTTCTCAGAGCTAAAGGAACATGTTCTAACTCAATGCAAAGAAACCAAAAACCTTGAAAAAAGGTTAGACGAAATGCTAACTAGAATAACCACCTTAGAGAAGAACATAAACGACTTGATGGAGTTGAAGAACACAGCACGAGAACTAGGTGAAGCAAACACAAGCTTTAATAGCCGAATCGATCAAGCAGAAGAAAGGATATCAGAGATTGAAGATCAACTCAATGAAGTAAAAAGAGAAGGCAATGTAAGAGAAAAAAGAGTGAAAAGAAACGAACAAAGCCTCCAAGAAATATGGGATTATGTGAAAAAACCTAATCTACGCTTGATCGGTATACCTAAGTATGACGGGGAGAATGAATACAAACTGGAAAACACACTCCAGGATATTATCCAGGAGAATTTCCCAAGCCTAGCAAGGTAGTCCAAATTTCAAATTCAAGAAATACAGAGAACTCCACAAAGATATTCCTCAAGAAGAGCAACCCCAAGGCACATAATTGTCAGATTCACCAGGGTCGAAATGAAGGAAAAAATGCTAAGGGAAGCCAGAGAGAAAGGTCAGGTCACCCACAGAGGGAAGCCAATCAGACTCACAGCGGATCTCTTGGTAGAAACTCTACAAGCCAGAAGAGAGTGGGGACCAATATTCAATATCCTTAAAGAAAAGAACTTTTAACCCAGAATCTCATATCCAGCCAAACTAAGCTTCATAAGTGAAGGAGAAATAAAATCCTTTACAGACAAGCAATTATTGAGAGATTTTGTCACCACCAGACCTGCCCCACAAGAGCTCCTGAAAGAAACACTAAGCATGGAAAGGAACAAGTACCAGTCACTGCAAAAGCAAACCAGTTGGCAAAGACCAAAAATGCAATGAAGAAAATGAGTCAACTAATGAGAAAGAAAACCAGCCAGTAACAAAATAGGAGGATCAAATTCACCCATAACAATATTAACATTGAATGTAAATGGCCTAAACGCCCCAATCAAAAGACAGACCCGCAAAAAAATTTTTGCGATCTACCCATCTGACAAAGGGCTAATACCCAGAATCTACAAAGAACTAAAACAGATATATAAGAAAAAAACAACCCCATTCAAAAGTGGGCAAAGGATATGAACAGACACTTTTCAAAAGAGGACATATATGAGGCCAACAAACATATGAAAAAATGCTCATCATCACTGGTCATCAGAGAAATGCAAATCAAAACCACACTGAGATATCATCTCACGCCAGTTAGAATGGTGATCATTAAAAAATCGGGAGACAACAGATGCTGGAGAGGATATGGAGAAACAGGAACACTCTTACACAGTTGGTGGGAGTGTAAATTAGTTCAACCATTGTGGAAGACAGTGTGGCGATTTCTCAAGGATCTAGAAATAGAAATTCCATTTGACCCAGCAATCCCACTATTGGGTATATACCCAAAGAACTATAAATCGTTCTGCTATAAAGACACATGCACACGTATGTTCACTGCAGCCCTGTGTACAACAGCAAAGACCTGGAACCAACCCAAATGCCCATCAATGATAGACTGGACAAAGAAACTATGGTACATACATACCATGGAATACTATGCAGCCATAAAAAAATGATGACTTCGTGTACTTTGTAGGGACTTGGATGAATCTGGAAACCATCATTCTCAGCAAACTGACAAAGAACAGAAAGCCAAGCACCGTATGTTCTCACTCATAGGTGAGTGTTGAACAATGAGAACACCTGGACTCAGGGAGAGGAGCATCACACACAGGGGACAGTTGTGGGGGGGTAGGGGAGAGACAGTGGGGGGTGGGGAGGGAGGGGAGGGTGGGGCGGGATAACATGGGGAGAAATGCCAGATATGGTATGCACCTAAAGTAAAATAAATAAATTATTTAAAAACAAAAAAACCTCAATGAATGTGACTTAACTAATTAAGGCAGATTCAATAAGCCATATGTTGCAAATTAAGTGTAAACCTCACCCAATCTCACACACACAAAACAAATTCCTACTTACCTTAATGTTATTTGACCACGTCACAAACACTAAGTTTCTAGTTCCTTTTTATCTTCATAGTCACAGAATGCACTTTATAAATACTCTCAAGAGAAAAGGAGAAAGTTAAACAACTACAATTACATGCAACTACAACTTGAGACACTTAGAAATACACAGTTCCTAAGAGAAAACATAAAGGTCTGTGAGTAAGTTTGAAGGAAACGGTGGCAATCTACCAGTATGTTTCAACAATCATAATCACAAAAAGGAACTAGTAGGGAAGTGGGTAAATTTTCAAGCTTAAGAGTTCTAGGATCTCTGAGCAGAAAAATACATCCGTAAGAATCTATGAAAGTGGACTCCCATATTTTAAAAAATGAGGAACTAGGGATTCAAATCAAAATTGGTTCATGAAGTTCGCTGAAGGGTTCATGGTCTAAAAACACATCACACTCCCACCCCATCCACCACAATCAGTGTCATCAGGGAAAATTTTCAACAGGGAAAGGCAAACCGTATCTCCTTCTGAATTCATCAAAACATGCCAAGGAAAATACATACAGATAAAAGTTCATAACCAAATTAGTTGTAATTTAGCACATTTCATTCCACTTTTTGATTTAAAAGCCTCAGAAGTTAACCAGCTATAAGCAATCAAAAACTGATTGAAGAAATAGCAGATATCAATTGTCTAATCCTTTTTATTACTCTATTGTAAATTAGGATAATAAAATATGGGTATACCTAACCATTATTTAATATAAATTTTAAACTGATTGGGGGGATTCCATTTTATCCACTTTTCCTCTGTGCTAGCACCCAGTGCCTATTTTAATGACATACTATACAGTACGAAATTTTGCTATGACTTTCCAAAATATTAACTGCAGGTACTTAACTTTTATTCTTTGTGTATGATTGTATATGCTGCTTTTAAAGTAATAAGATCATTTAACTTAAAAACAAAGAAAAACTGAACTGTTCAGCTAGTATTTCTAAACAGTATGCCACAGGTTTAATTATGGAGTAACTGTCTACAACTGATGTAAATTCCATTATCCTGGTGCTGTAACAGGAAGTCAGAGGCCTTGAAAGGGACCCTCTGAAATCCCCAGGGCAAGTGGAAGCTGAGTACATATCCACTCTCCTGTATATACATACCTCAAAGGAATCATGGTGTCTGAGAGAGCTATTTACAACTTACTTTGTGTATAATCAGCAGAAACAAAAGATATGACAACAAGTATAAAGGTCTCTCTCTCTCTCTCCCCTCAGGAGAATTCAGCAAGGGAGGGCCAGTGGGCATTCACTTCAGTGTCAAAAGGGCTTCCAGAAAACACATTTTCTGTGGGGCAGGGAGGAAATATGGCAGGCTTCCTACACACACACCACACACACACACGCACACACGCGTTCTTTGTTTACTGAGACCACACACAAAAAAAAAGCTGTTAGGGACCAGACTGCTGAAAAGAAGACAGAAAAAGCTGCAAGTTGTAAATGGGAGCTACCGTTGAAAATATTTGAAGAGGAATGGCCGTGGGAAATGGGTGGTAGGAAGGAGACAAAGGAAAAAAGGAAAAGGCACAGAAATGGTAACTTGGGGAAAGAATCATATTATGAAGAAAAGTGCTCATAGTGAGGGATGCTTCCTGCAGAGCCAGGGTCCACCTGCAATTTCCATTTTACTTTTAAATATTAAACATGCAGGTAGGCATTTGCCTCATCGACACTATGAAAGTCACAGCCTAAATAAACATACTAACTTCCATGTCAGCTCCAGTCTCCTCAGTCAAGCTGGCCCCAAGCCCAGATCAGTTCTGAAGTGTATGTGTTTTGGTGGCTTCGGTCTGGCAGTGTTGAAGGGACAAAGACCTTGGAAAAGAATGATATACAACCTAAGTTTTAAAAAATAGAGAGAGGGAGACGAGATAAAGAGAAATAAAGTCCCATCAGAGGACTCCTCAGAGACATGGCTAGGCACAAGCACTGCCGGATTTCAAGCCAAAAGGAAGCCCCAATAGCACTCCAGCCTAATTTCAGTGGTTATACAATGCCAAGCGGCAAGAGGAAAAATCACTCAGATAACACAAAGAGTTCAGGAAGACCATTAAGTGAAATAGATGTGACAATAAGCTCACCAGGAGTCCCTGTGAGAAAGAGCAGATAAAGAAATAAACAAATTACCCAACACTGTAAAGATGAGGATGCACGCTAAACACACTGCTGCAGAATAAATGAAAATAAAAGCTGAAGCACAGGAAGGTGAGCTATGTGGCGGGGTATGCAGTTAAATCATATCTTAATTTTTCAGCCTACAATTTAACTGTAAGACAACATTCTGGGCTTAAACTTTCTCTACCATAGGACCTCAGGCTAAGACTCAGAAGGACCAAGAATATAGAACCTAAGCCCGAAGAAGGAACCCACTGATCACTGATCAGAAAGCAACTGGTAAATCAAAACAGTGTCCAGCTGGATCTGGTGGATCATACCTGTAATCCTACCACTGAGGGAGGCCAAGACAGGAGGATCACTTGAAACCAGGAGTTCTAGATCAGCCTGGGCAACACAAGAGAAAAGTAGCAGTAAAACAAAACATTAGCTGAGTGTCATAACACGTGCCTGTAATCCTAGCTACTCGGGAGGTTGGAGGTAGGAGAATCACTTGAGCCCAAGAGTTCAAAGTTAAAAGGAGCTATGATTGTGCCACTGCACTCCAGCCTAGGTGACAGAGTGAAACCCTGTCTCAAATAAATACATACATACATACAAAAAACACAGTATTTATCCCGCCTGGGTGACAGAGTGCAGCCCTGTCTCAAATACATACATACATACATACATACATACATGTGTGTGTATATATATATATATACACACACACACATACACACACATACATACATACAACACGGTATCCATTTTCAAATATGGAATGACCAGAAACACATTCATTGTTATAGAGGCCTCAGATGAGGCAGGGTTGTATCAATATGAACATGGTAAGGATGGGAAATATTTTATAGAAGAACTAGATAGAACAGGTGCCAGTGCCTGAAGGAGACACAGATCTCCTCTGGAGTCATCTAGAGCAATGAACTACAGGATCAGCATAAGATAAAAAAAATGAGAGTCAACCAGTATGTGATTCTGTTATGCAACAGGTTGAGAGACACAAAAGATGACGACGGAGGTCGGGGGACGCCAGGGATGGGGGGATGCAGGAGGCACAATGTCCTCACAGGCACCAGGAGCTACTTCACTGAGTTCGCTCTTGCTCTTCCTCAGGAGCTGATCCTCTGGGGTGAGCTGCCAAAGAACAGTGCCCTGGGCTCTGTGATAGGAGCAACCTCTGCAGGTACAATTACAAGAGATTTTCACAGCCACAAACAACAACAAAAATACCTTGTTTTTATACTGTGAAATATGGGATAAAAGGTAAAAATCTCTCTTCCCTGGTGACACCCTGAGGAGCCTAATGGACCACGAATAATGCTAAAATTACATAGACTCTTTCTTCCACAGTGCTCAAAGGGCTTTACACATAGTATTTATTAATTCCCACGTCAGACAAGTAAGGAAGGGAAGAAATGTCCATTGTATTCCTTTCATTTCTAAATGAGAAAACTGAGGTCTATCACTATGGTCTCCCTTTACATTTGATAAAAACGGATAGAAGTGAAATTAAGACAAAGTTCTCTCAATGACTTCGCTAATGCTTTACTTGAAAAACATCTTACTATTGGACAGATTTCACTTACTTCCTGCAATTCTTGTTTTACCTGGGTGTTATCACTGAAGAAAATGAGAATGAAGTTACTTGTACCAGATTCATGGATGGGATCATTTTTTTATTTTAAGACGGAGACTCGCTCTGTCACCCAGTTTGGAGTGCAGCGGTGTGATCTCCGCTCACCGCAACTGCTGCCTCCTGGGTTCAAGCGATTCTCCTGCCTCAGCCTTCAGAGTAGCTGGAACTACAGGCACCCACCACCACACTCAGCTAATTTTTGTACTTTTAGTAGATATAGGGTTTCTCCACGTTGGCCAGGGTGGTCTCGAACTCCTGACCTAAAGTAATCCACCTGCCTCGGCCTCCAAAAGTGCTAGGATTACAGGCATGTGCCACTGCGCCCATCAAGTTTCTATATTTAAGAAAGAAAAATAGGCCTGGAGCGGTGGCTCACACCTGTTATCCCAGCACTTCGGGAGGCTGAGGTGGGCAGATCACCTGAGGTCAGGAGTTCGAGACCAGCCTGACCAACATGGAGAAAACTCCTTCTCTACTAAAAATAGAAAATTAGCTGAGTATGGTGGTGCATCCCTATAATCCAGCTACTCGGATTATAGGGATATATTATAGGGATTATATCCCTATAATATATAGTTTCTATATTTAAGAAAGAAAAATAGGCCTGGAGCGGTGGCTCACACCTGTTATCCCAGCACTTCGGGAGGCTGAGGTGGGCAGATCACCTGAGGTCAGGAGTTCGAGACCAGCCTGACCAACATGGAGAAAACTCCTTCTCTACTAAAAATAGAAAATTAGCTGAGAATGGTGGTGCATCCCTATAATCCAGCTACTCGGGAAGCTAAGGCAGGAGAATCGCTTGAACCTGGGAAGTCAAGGTTGCAGTGCACTGAGATTGCACCATTGTACTCCAGCCTGGGCAACAAGAGCGAAACTCTGTCTCAAAAAAAAAAAAAGAAAAAGGAAGAAGAAGAACAGAGGAGGAGGAAGAAGAGGAAGAAGAAAAAATAGAAGAGCACAGAATTAGATTATTTTCTATTGGTTTGCAATCATTCTTGTAATCCACTATTTTGGAAACTGAACACCCCAGATTGTTGCTTATGGGAAAATACATGATCAAGTCTAACAACTGACATTAAATGCAATTTCAAGTATGCCACACCCAGGTTAACTTACTTTCTCTCCTCAATGCTCAACTCCAGCTATCTTAAAGACAGGTAATATTAAAAGA
Organism: Ateles fusciceps; assembly: GCA_036589455.1. NCBI lineage: Eukaryota > Metazoa > Chordata > Mammalia > Primates > Atelidae > Ateles > Ateles fusciceps. The sequence continues at coordinate 4,530,130 of JAZHEH010002789.1, read as the reverse complement.
GTTCCAGCTTTGCAATTAGACCTCTGTTTAAATCTCTACTGCAGTATCTTGTAAAGTTGCTCAGTTACTTATCTCAGAGCCTTGTTTCCTGCATCTGTAAAATGAGAATACTTACATTTATTGTGCAGGGTTGGCAAGGTTGAAAGAGATGACACATGTAAAGCACCTAAACATTCCTAGTGGGTACACAGTGTATCTGTAAACGCTACTTTGCCCCCAGCCCACAAAGCAGCACGGCGGCATACCAATCCAATGAGGGAGGAGAACTTTGAGACCATGATGGAAGCCATATGGGGGAAAGGAAAGCACGCCTCAAGGGTCAAAGGAATATTATAAGCAACTGGGAAAACTAAAAATAGACCCAGTCGCTTGGTCTCACTTAGGGGCCAAGAACCAACTCAATCAACTTTTCGCAGGCTTCCTAGAGGGATGCTGTATTCAGAATGACTGAAAAGATCACTCTTGGCTCAGAAGAAGTTTCTGTCAAAGACTTCACTGGGGGCCAGGCGTGGTGGATCACACCTGTAATCCCAGCCCTTTGTGGGGCCACTGTGGGTGGATTACCTAAGATCAGGACTTTGGAACCAGTCTGGCCAAAATGGCGAAACCCTGTCTCTACTAAAAATATAAAAATTAGCTAGGCATGGTGGCATGCACCTATAATCCCAGCTACTTGGGAAGCTGAAGCAGGAGAATCGCTTGAACCTGGGAGGCAAAGGTTGCAGTGAGCTGAGATCATGCCACTGAACTCCAGCCTGGGCGACAGAGTGAGGCTCAGTCTCAAAAAAAAAAAAATACTTCACTAGCAGGTGAGGGGGTGGGAGTGGCAAGAAGCAGTACATCTGCCCCTCCTGCAACCAACTGTTTCACAATTAAAATACAAGGTCATTTCCCGAGTTCTCTTATGCTAGCAGCTTGGCCTATAAATTATTAAAAAGTAAAGAGTTTCCAGAGAACATGCATAAATAAAATTTGAAGAACCCAACTCTCGGAGGGGTGGGCAGCAAACTGACAGACAAAACCAACAGTCCAGGTCAGTGCCCAAGGCATGTTCTTTGGCCAAAGATCATTGTGATCATCACCTGAGAGCATGTCTGAAACTCATCTGCATGCCCCACCTGAGACCCACTGTGACAGAAACTGGAGGTGGAGTCCCTCACCTGTGTTTACAAGCTCTCCACGTGATGCTGACAAGCATTAAAGTTTGAGGCTCACTAGCCCACATAAACCAGAAAACCAAAAACGAACTGTAAGGCAAAAGCTCTCTAAATGATCACTTCATTTTAGAAAAGATATAACTTAAAACAATGGAAAGAAGGAAGAAGGAGCATATACCAGGGCATAAAACCCTTATCTCCCAACATCTCACTCTATAAAGAAAAGAAAGGAAGCCAGGAAAGGAAAAGCTTATGAAAAAAAGCCAAAATGAGCAAGCAACTTGAGCAGTGTGGTGTTGGTAAGGCCAACTCCACATCTGCTGCAAACATTAGAAAGAGATGATGTGGGGACAGAGATTAACTGTAGCATTACATGAAAAGCACTTTAAAATGATCCAGGTCAACTTGAACTCAGCCACTGGGTTTGCTCCACTCAGCTTCCCTTCCTAGCTTTCCACCACAATCAAGAAAGAAGATGTATTTACCTCTAACGAGGAAAAGGCTGCCTTCAAGTAATAACCATCAAGCTACTGAATGCTTTATTTTGGGGGGGAGGGTGTGGCATTTTTTTAGAAAGGAGTTTACTTAGGAAGAAAATACATCCATCTAAATTGCTCTTACTTCATCACAGGCACAAAAATGGAAGAAATCAAAAGGGTTGTTGCTCCCCTCCCTAAATTTAACACCAAAGGGAAAAGGGTGATTGAAAAATGTATGAGAAAAAAGCAGAATCGTGAGTCTGAATGAAATATGATAGAAGAATGTGTTGTGGCGTCGGAAAGGGAAAGAACAAGTAGTAGCTCCCAAAAATTCAACTTCACAGACTACCCATTGAACCACCTACATTAAACCAATTGTGATTTTTTAAAAATGTTTAAGTAGCATACACAGTTTAAGAGACAAATACAATGGACATTTAGCACTAGAGTGAATGCACAGTGGTTGGTTAGAGATGTAAATTACTCTGGACTAGCACTTTGCCCCATTTGACATGAGTTAGACTTACTATGAAGACGGAGCCTGAAGGAAGGCCACAGATGGTACCAACAGACCAGAGGAATTCCGGCTGCTCTAAACAGGGGAGCCAGGGGAGCCTTTACCTTCTGCCAAAGCTCATAATGTAGCATGTCGAAGATCAATGAATCAACACGGTTTTCTTTGCATGCAAAGCTTGAACACAGGTAATGTTAAGAGAAGAAAGGAAATGAGAAAGCAGATTCAGTCCCGCTGTTCCATACAGTAAAAACTTGCCCAAGTCAAATATAAGTCATACTGTGTACTACACAATTCCCCTCCAAGCCTGCTGAGGACCCCAGACTAAAAAGAGAAAAATGTGCAAAAGCATACCAAGTTATTTCTAAGGGATACCCCCCATCCCCATCCCCAGTGCATGGATCCAATTAGGGTGAAAACTAGGGGAGATGAAAAGCTGCAGAATTCTGTATCAGACAGGTTAAAATGGAATATAAACCCCTCTTACCAGTAACATCTTTGTTACTGGGGTTCTCAGGAAGTGGAGAGAAGATAAAGTAAAAGGGAGTTATATTTTCCTTGGGGGATCTTATAAAAATATTTTTTCCCAAACTGAACATACTTTACTCCTGAAACCCAGTAGCTTTAGAAGCTAAGAAGAGAAGCTTAGTGGATAACAGAATGCTTTATGAATGGTAACATACATGAGACTTTTTTTGCTTTTTTGTTGTTGTTGTTAGCTGCCTCATAAAAAGACAAAGCTACTTATGTAATTGACTTACCTAATGATAAGTAATGCTTAAAATATCACTTTCTTTTTCTTTATTTTTATTTTTGAGATAGGGTCTTACTCTGTTGCCCAGACTGGGATGCAGTGGCGTCAAACTGAGACTTACTGAAGCCTTAAACTGCTGGGCCCAAGTCATTCTTGTCAGCTAAATTTTTTTTTTCCAGTAGAAATGGGGGGTCTCACTATGTTACCCAGGCTGGTCTTGAACTCCTGGCCTCAAGTGATCCTCTTACGGCGGCCTCCCAAAGTACTGGGATTACAGGCGTGAGCCACATCATTTGGCCATATTTTCTCTCTTTCATGCATTCTCTTTAGTGATGTGAAGCTCTTCCCAAGTTTCATCTGTCACCTACCTCCTGTGAACAGGGATCCTAAATCCCTAACGCTTACCTCTCATGTGAATTTCAGTCTTGCACTTTCAAACTCCCACTAGAAGTATCCAGTTAACATCTCAAGCTAAACAAGCAAAGCAAATAGGTTCACTGCTCTCCTTTCTTTACTACAGCTTTCCCTGGACTTTGCTATATTTTTCAATGTTATTATCATGATCCCATTAACAAAGACTCAGAACCGTACATCATTATTAAAGCCTTCTTCTTTTTCCTAAACCCAGTCAGTTCTGACAGCCTTCCATTCCGCCCTTTCAATCCCCCTCAGCTGTCCCCCACACACCTTCTAGAATATTTCTAACAAGTACACGCTCAGACCTCTGTAATAATAATCCCGACTTTATCATCCAACACTTGCCAACTAGTGCTATACACCACCCCTCCAATTGTCAAACGCATTCTCCTAGATCATGTTTATAGTTCCCCACCAATTACCAATTACAGTTCTTTCCAGGCCCTCTACAATCTAGCTCTAACCTGCTTTTCCAGCTTTATCTTCTTCTTCATGAAAAATGTTAGACAGGCACTCTAATTAGACTATTTTATGTCTCTTGCATACTGATTTGGACTTTCCTAACCTGAAATAGTTCTCATACTGCTCTTTTTGGAATACCCTCCCCTGTATTCTCCCTTTGAAAATATCCCATTTCCTGATGCCACTTCTTCCATGAAATTTCCTGATACCCTTGGATGAAAGGCATCTCATTGTCCCAAGTGCTCTACGTTCCTTAAGGCTCTAAGCACTGCATGATCCTGAACTTTAAATACATGTTTTTCTCTCCTTAGGATCAAGAACTAACTTATTTCTCTTTGTATTTCCCAACAGCACTCGCCATACTGCTTTACACATAGCAGATAGTCAACACATACATACTAAATAATAAATAAATATCTTAAAATTCATAAAAGCACCAGTGACACAATGTTACAAATAGAGTGATTTTAACTATTTCATTATTCCAGCAGATCCTCAACAAATACCCATAAGGCAGGTAGGGGCCAATAATTCCTGTTTTACAGAAACTCAAGATGCAAAAAGATTATTATTTATGCACAGAGCATTTTTTTGAGTATAATTTAGCCTATTAAGGTTCAGTAACTAACTCAATGTCACCCTGTTGATCTGTGGTATATTTCTGCTGAAATGATTCTTCTCCTCTTGGTGGACTTTCCTTTCAGTTTAATTCTGAATATCTCTAAAACATGACTCTATCTAAGTAACCTTCTAGAAGGGGGAAACACCATCTTCCCTGCAATGTAAATTAAAGAGGTTTCCAGGCGCGGTGACTCATGCCTATAATCCCAGCACTTTGGGAGGCCAAGGTGAAAGGATCATGAGGTCAAGAGTTCCAGACCAGACTGGTCAATGTGGTGAAACCCATCTCTACTAAAAATACAAAAATTAGCCAGGCGTGGTGGTGCACACCTGTAGCCCCAGCTACTTGGGAGGCTGAGGCAGAAGAATTGCTTGAACCCAGGAGGCAGAGGTTGCAATGAGCCGCGATTGTGCCACTGCACTCCAGCCTGGGCAACAGAGTAAGACTCCATCTCAAAAAATAAAAAATAGTAATATATTAAACAGGTCGTTCCTTGCCCAACAAGTTGTCAGCATATGCTAAAATCTAAAGTATACAATGTGGCAGGGCACAGTGCTCACACCTGTAATTTTAGCACTTTGGGAGGCTGAGGCAGGTGGATTGCTTGAGGCCAGGAGATCAAGACCAGCCTGGACAACATGGTGAAACCCTCGTCTACTAAAATATAAAAAGAAAAAGCCAAGAATGGGGACACATGCCTGTAATCTCAGCTAGTCAGGAGGCTAATAGGCACAAGAATTGCTTAAACCTGGGAGACGGAGGCTGAAGTGAGCTGAGATTGCCACTGTACTCCAGCCTGTGTGACAGAGTGTGACTCTACCTCAAAAAAAAAAAAAAAAAGTATAGAATGATAAAAATATATACCGGTATATATAACCTCTTAGTTTAAAATTTACTAGGCTTCAGGAGTAAGGGCAGGTATGAGAAGCTCCTGTAATAAGTTCTTTAAAATTAAGTATTGATTGCTACATACCTGGAAAGAAAGTCATCAGCCCATTACATTGCCCTGAGATAGGAACACATTTCTAAGAAACTGCAAAAGCAGTTTACAGCAAACTAGGGATAAATTTCATCCCAAATCTGTTTCTACTTGTTTTAAATCCAGGGGTAGGCAAACTAGAGCCTGTGGGACAAATGCTATCCTGCTGCCTACTTTTGTAAATAAAGTTTTATTTAATTACAGTCCTGCCTATTCCTTTACATATACAGCTGCTTGGTCCTACAAAAACAAACTTGAATAATTGCTACAGAAACTACACATCTACCTATTTACCATCTGGTCCTGCACAGAAAAGATTTGCCAACCTCTCTCTTAAGCTGTGCAAAATTACACTGCTTTCCCCAGCAATATCACATCTAAGACTTCACCTATAGGAAATAAACATTCACATACAAGCAAGGATGTTCATATTTAAGCACTACTCTTTATTTTTTAAAAAATCCGGCCGGGCGCGGTGGCTCACGCCTGTAATCCCAGCACTTTGGGAGGCCGAGGCGGGCGGATCACGAGGTCAAGAGATCGAGACCGTCCTGGTCAACATGGTGAAACCCCGTCTCTACTAAAAATACAAAAAAAAATTAGCTGGGCGTGGTGGCGCGCGCCTGTAGTCCCAGCTACTCGGGAGGCTGAGGCAGGAGAATGCTTGAACCCGGGCAGCAGAGGTTGCAGTGAGCCAAGGTCGTGCCACTGCACTCCAGCCTGGCGCCTGGTGACTGAGTGAGACTCTGTCTCAAAAAAAAAAAAAAAAAAAATCCACAAACTAAGAAATCATTAAATAAATTATGATACAATGGCAAACTAGGAATCCATTAAAAGTCATGATGAATATCAATTTACAGACATGGAAAGATAGGTATGATAACACTGAGTTTTTTAAAAGTCACATATACATGTAATATCATCTCTTTATGTAACTACTGTCTATTCATACATTTGTAAGTACTTGTAAATGAAGAAAGATGACTAAAACTACATAAACAGTTCCTTGGTGATAGCCCTCCAGGCAGTTTTCTCTCTTTGTAGTTTTCTTGATCAGATCTACCCAATGAACATGTATCCTTTTTAGAGAAGTTGTATTAAAAAGTTTTAAAACTATTAAAAATTAAAATCAGTATACGAAGTTTAGATTCTGCAATTTATAAAGCATGGGATTTTCCAGAAAGCTAAGATAGTATTCTTAAGTTATTTTTGGTTTGGGTAGTGATTATCTTGTTGCTGTTTGCCTATTTTTTTTTCCTTTTCCTTTGTTTTAAAGACAGAAAGACATAAGGCTTACCAATAACCTGCACATCTATAAACTGTCATCCCCACTGTGGCGACCTAAGTAATACAACGACAAAGTCCCTTACAGAAGCATGCATAGATTAGGAGGAGGAGAAGGAGAGGCTAACAGAATAGTCCCTTGATGGAAATGTATTAATTCAATCAGTGCCTTGCTTCTAGGTTACCATAAAAAGGTTCATAAAGTACCCAAAAGCCACATAAGACTTTAGAATTATGCTGCTCAGTGACTGATTCTCAGTGAAGAGTAAGAAAGGAAATATTCTCTCCACCCACATTTTCTTCTGCAAAAGACTTCTGCAAGAGTGACACAAGCATTTTTTAAACTAGTAATTGAAAAGGCCAAGTATATACATGATGCAAGTATAAAGAACCCTGTGCCACTACTGATAAACAGATACCAAGTGAATACTGTATAAGACTAACAAACTAAAACAGTAACAGAAGTTGGTCTAACTCACCCTTTGTGCCAGAATTCACAGGCATCATTTACTTCTAAGCCTCATTTTATAAATGAAGTAACTGAGGTTCAAAGAGGTTATATAACTTTTACAAAGTCACCTAAGAAAGAGATCAGTTCAAATGCAGATAAATCTAACTAAAAGGTCTGGACTCTTCTCACTATATTCATGAAAGAGACATTGTATTTCTTTCTTTCTTTTTTTTTTTTTTTTTTGGAGATGGGAGTCTCCCTCTCTAGTCTAGGCTGGAGTGCAAAGGCAGGATCTGAGCTCATTGCAACCTCCACCTCCAGGGTTCAAGCGATTCTCCTGCTCAGCCACCCTAGCAGCTGGGACTACAGGTGCGTGCCACCATGCTCAGCTACTTTTTGTATTTTTTTTTTTTTAGTAGAGAGTGGGTTTCACCATGTTGGCCAGGATGGTCTAAATCTCTTGACCTCGTGAGATACACCTGCCTCAGCCTCCCAAAGTGCTAGGATTACAGGGCGTGAGCCACCACGCCCGGCCAAGACATTATATTTCTAATAAAGTGCTATGTAAATTCCCAATGTAAATTTATCCAGTGAGAAAACCTGAAATTTCTGGTTTACACAGATATTACAGAATTACCATGTCAGTTAATTTGTTTCAAAAGCAATATAATTAAAATAGTGTTTTTGACGTCATTGTCCCAGTTAAGTTGATCCACATTATCTTCTCCATCCTTTCACTTATACATATATGCCTGTATGATACATGTCTTTAATAGATATAACATGATAAACAGTACCCAAACTTTAACCTTCAAAATGAAGTAAAGTCTGTAGACACAGACTTCAGTTAGACATAAAAGTGTGACTTTGTTTTTTCAGATTCTTACCATAGTAAAATTACTTCACTACTATTAATGAAACAAAATTTGTACCCTGTACAATTAACATTTACAATGAGGCCAAACATGGTTGCTCATGTCTGTAATCCTAGCACTTTGGGAAGTTAAGGAGGAGGATTGCCTGAGTTTTTGATAGCAAGACCCTAAATCTACAAAAAATTAGCCAGACTTGGTGTAGCACCACTGTAGTCCCAGCTACTCTGGAGGCTGAAGATCACTTGAGTCCAGAAGTTGGAGGCTGCAGTGAGCTATGATCACACCACTGCACTTCAGCCCACTGCACTCCAGCCCAGGCAACAGAGCAATACCTTATCTGTGTTGCCCAAGCTAGACTCAAAACTCCTCGGCTCAAGCAATCCTCCTGCCTCAGCCTCCCAAGTAGCTGGGACTACAGGTGTGTGCCAGCAACCCAGCTTGTAATTTTTTTTTGATGTGGTATTTACCCCCACAGTCTTTCTTAGATAAAGACTCTTTCAAAATTATACTGATTAGCAGTAAGGCACAGTGGCTCATGCCTGTAATCCCAGCACTTTGGGAGGCTAAGGTGGATGGATCACTTGAGGTCAGGAGTTTGAAACCAGCCAGGCTAATACGGTGAAACCTCATCTCTACTAAAAATACAAAAAAAAAAAAAAAAAATTAGCTGGGCATAGTGGCACGCACCTGTAATCCCAGCTATTTGGGAGGCTGAGACATGAGACTCTCTTGAAAACTGGAGGTGGAGGTTGCAGTGTGCCGAAATCATGCCACCGAACTCCAGCCAGGGTGCCAGAGTAAGACTTTGTCTCAAGAATGAATGAATGAATGAATGAATGAATAAAATAATACTGATTAGCCTTTCCTGTGAATTCCACGTAACACCTCCAAGCACAAGATAAACAAAACCTTCAAGTCCCAGATGGGGAAACAGAGTTTCACTAGGCCTCATTTTCTGGAGTGTGGGGGTATTAGCCTAAGTAAGGCTTTCTCATCAAGTAATCCAGGGATTCCTAGGAGACGCCTAAAAGATGGATCTCTGGCTCTAACTCTTTTCATGTAGAACAGTGCTGATTTTTATCCGTTCTACATATTGGCTTCCTCATAAAATTTAATTTGAAAAGAAATAAAACCAGTGGTCTACAACTAACTTTTTTTTCTTTTCTTTTTAAATAGCTGGCTTAAGTTACATATGAAGCATGTAGCAAGGGGGAAAGCAAGGGATTTGGAATCAACTTTGCTGGATACAGATGTTAGGCCTTGATCTCCTCATCTATAAAATGAAAATATGGGTATCTTCCATGAATGCTTTTGTAAGCATAAATAAGATACCATGGTTACCATCCCCAGCACACTGTGTGTGCTAAAAGGTAGCAATGAAGTTCTTAGTCATCAATTTTCATTTTTTTTATGCTTACTAACAGGCCAAAGTAAACAATAAGTCAAATATTTATTTTAGATCTTAAGATGCAATATGTCCAAACTTTGGTGGGCTAAGAGAAATTAGATGTTAGGCAAAATAACAATACCAATGAAAGACCATCTACAGCTGGGTGCAGTGGCTCACACCTGTAATCCCAGCACTTTGGGAGGCCAAAGCAGGTGGATCACTTGAGGCCAGGAGTTCGAGACCAGCCTGGCCAACATGGCGAAACACCATCTATACTAAAAATACAAAAATTAGCCGGGCGTGGTGGCGGGTGCCTGTAATCACACCTACTCAGGAGGCTGAGGCAAGAGAATCCCTTGAACTCGGTAGGCGAAGGTTGCAGTGAGCTGAGATCACGCCACTGAACCCCAGGCTTGGATAAGAGAGTGAGACTCCGTTTCAAAAAAAAAAAAAAAGACCACCTACAATAACATTAATGTACTTCACAGGAGAACACAATTATTTTTTATGAAAACATAATCCTGGGCTAAAAAACAATTTTAAAAAGTACATTATTTTGCTCAACAAACAGTTCCTAAGGCCTTAACTACCCTTTAGGCATTCTGCGAGAATGAAGACAAAGTATTGCCCAGGTATACTTGTATGTTGATTGCTGCTGTTCTGTTTAATTCTACAGAGGTGTAAACACTTGGAGCTTTAGTGTGGTCTTAATTCCATAATTACAAATAGAATTTCCACACAACCAGGGACAGAGCCTGGAGTCTAACTTGTGAAATCAAGTTTCAAGCTCTACTATAAAATGTTAATGATTATAAGACAGGAAGTTTTAATTCAAGCAAATGATTAGAACTGATTATACAAAAGTAAGCAGGACCCAACAGAATCTGCCAACTTTACTTCTAATCTACCTGTACAAAAACTAGTAACACAGAAATAATAGCAACACTCTGACATCCAAAAAGATCCACCTAATGAAAATTTTGCAGAGTGGTAAAAACATAGACTAATACGTAACACCAGAGTTTCTTTATAAAAAAAAAAAAAAAAAAAAAAAAAAGACATCTGCTGATGGCCTAATACCTCCTTTCCTAGGGATAAATGAAGAAACTAAAAACATTTTATTTAAGCTTACTCCCCCCACCACCCCACCCCACTGTTTCCAAAAATTCAAGCTTCCCAAGGGATAAAACCTGGAGAAGCAGCCACAGAGCAGGTCAAAGGAGGGTGAGCTAAGGTTTATTAAGTATCTACTATGGACTGGAACTTCAAGTGCATTGTCTCATTTCATTTTCCTGACAATGCCAAAGCTAAATGTCCTTTCCCCATTTTAAAAGTGAAGAAAATAAAGGTCAGGGATAAAGTCACTTATCTAAAGTCACAAAGCTAACATACAACAGCATTATAATCTGCAACTAGACCAATGTTTTCACTATCCCACTAAGTTTCCAAAGCCAAACACCAGTGCCTGGCACAATGGGAGCATAAAAATGCTAAAAGAACAAGTAATGATATTTTTTAAGAAACTTTTACTTTATAGGAAGAAAAATTCCTAAATCAGCTGAAATTTTCTTATTAGAGAGATGTGATACTGGAGTAATTCCACTTTTCCCCTCCTGGATTATGAAAGGAAACGTTTAATAAGTCAAATTGGAAAGGACTGAACATAACTACAGCATCCTTTTTATAGTTAAAAAAAATGCTTCTATCATCAGGATAACAAATATAATTTTAGATAATCTAAATATTGACAGATTTTTCTCCTTAATTTGACAACATTAACCACTTCTTTTAGTATTTAGATAAAATAATTTTAAAATTGGCTATTAAGTAAAAGAAATAAAAATCCACAACAGAATAATATTCTCCTGAAATATCACATTTTAAAATGTACAACTAAAAAACAAATTACCAAAAAAACCATCATGTTACTAGACTCAACAGAATAAAAAGAAATAATTCTTGAAGTGGTTATTCTCTAGAATGTAAGAAAAAAATATCTAATGAATTCACCTAAAATTTGAAGCGCCAAGTCCATAAATAAAGCTTGATTTTCTTATGGAATGATTGTTCGTTGTTTTAAGACTTCCCATAAACAATGTTAATATAATGTTTAAAAAGAACAAGCCATCACACAGATACCATTAGTTAGATTATAAACAAGAGGTCTATCTTGACAAAATCATTGTTTTATACAAATATACAAATCATGTACTTAAAACTCTAATATAGGGCACATAGGTTCACTCATAGTTTACTTTTTCTGTGCTATAGCCTTGGTAAATTTTTGTTACATGACTTTCTAACTGATAATGTATCAATGGAAAACTAACTTAGCAGCTCTGCAAGTTTTTCCTTGTAACCATTTGCCAGTTATTAAAATGTGCACACACTCATACACAAGTATATACTTATTCTTAAGGAAGAGAAAAATAACACCTGACAGGAACATGAAAACAAAAAAAGTATCAAGGTTTGAAACTGAAGAGAAAGGCAGTCCAAAAGTAAAATTCAAACTATTTTTAATATATCTTTTCTTAGGTCATCTTAGGATAATACATATTTCTCTTATACACTAGGGGGAAAATCAGACACATGAATATTTTATAAAGGCACACTGCAAAATCAGAAAGCTGTTCCACACACCCACACTTTAATCTGTTATAAATTAACTTGAGTCAGTTCAAATGTTATATGTAACGCACACGATTACAACTGAAGTCGAATCATACACACTCTCAGTAACTGTAAGCCTAAAACAACTCCAACAGTGAATGAGACGGCTAGAGTTTTCCCTAGAGAGGGACAGGGCTTGGGGGCAATCTGCAAAATGGATATAACTGAGACAAATGCAACGACTTAAAATATCCTAAAAACCTTAAGATGCTCGTGCGGTTTCACAACAAAGTCCCTTTATTAGATCCACAGCCCAGATGACTTGCATCTTTCAACCGTTCCGTTTCCAGAACTCCCGATTTTAAATCACACTGAAAACCTCTGGCTGCAATTGAATTAGCATGGTTGGATTTAGCCCTTCCAAATGCCAAAAAGGAAAAAAAAAAAAAAGGTACCATTCTAAAGTTTGTTTGTTCTAAACTCGGATCTTCTGCATTCCAAAATTGTATCCCTCTGACTAATATAAACCGTTATTACAACGAAATGGTTAAAAAAAAAAAAAGCCAGTGAAAAGGAATGAGGGAGTAGTAATGGTAACATACAGTACCATGAGCTGCAGCGGCCTCCCAGCCAGTGGTGCAAGGTTAACAGATCAGTCCTGGCCTTCGGGCAGACAGCAGAACACAGCCTTGGGGAAGGGGGGGGACAGGGACGGAGGCCAGGGGAGGGGGCCCGCTCTCAAGGCAGTTTACACAAGAAGGCAGCTCAGCTCCTTTCTGGCGCACTCCTCCTCTCTATCTCCCAACCTCTTTGCGTGTGTCTTGTCATATTTTCTTCAGCTGTTAATTGTCCAGACTCCAAGACTTTAAACAGCCACAGTTTAGGAAAAGCGAAACCCTTCTAAGTGACCATCACAGCAAATCAGCTTCATGCTAGTGGGTAAAATTTTCCAAGGGAAGTGTTCTTCTGATAGTTCCTGAGTCTCTAAGTCACCCCCACCCCCCACCTCCACCAGCCGCCACACACACTCCCCTGGAGGGCTAAATGCACTGTGGCAATAAAACATTCATGCGACTTGGAATTTTAACACAATGCCATTTCCCTAGTTTAACCTGAAAGGAATGCAATAGTCACAACAGACTACATCATCCTGCCATTAAACCCTGCCAAGGAACCGCTTTTTTGGCCGCGCCGGGCCAGCTTTGACGGGAAAGGAGTACACAGACCCACACACTGAGCACAGAGGGGCCACCTCTGCTTCCTCAGCCTTATCCAGCAACACCCTGCTCTTGAACATGACCCTTGACCCCTTGCATTGTGACCAGCTTGTGAGGCATGTGTCACCCTGGAACTTCTGCAGAGCCACACACTGAGGAGGCCATTTGCTGCTCCCTCTCAACAGGCTCTTGGGCAGACGCCAAAGGTTCTTTCTTATTATTATTGCTACTATTGAAAGTCTTCTGTTTAAATGTAGGGATACTTTTTCCTTGAGTTGTATAACAGTGTGGCTTGGGGGTTTTTTCCTCTCCTTTGTTTGTTTTGGACTTTTTAAAAAAACAAACTTTACATTTGCATTGATAATTATGTTATGATTACTGACAAAATGGTTTGCTATGGGGACTGCTTATCAGAGGTGCCAGTTCTTTCACATTTAAGTGACATTCAATTTAGATTTACAAAACAAACCCAGAAACAATTCCAATTTATCCTGAAAAGTTTAGAGAAAAATTTGAAGGCGCTGAATTCTAAAACATCCACATTTAACCATTTTAAATGGCTAAAATATTATTACAAAACAAACAAGCAACAATATTAGATCAAAAAACTGCATGTACTGATTTATTGCTTGTGCAGAGAGTTCTGTCTTCCAAGCAACATAACTGACAAGGAACTATAAAAAAATATGTATACCAAATGAAAAATTAAAACCACATTAAACGTTTACAAATGTTTTTATTAATTTTTAAAACTGTTCTCATGTAGCCCTTTATAGCCAATCACAACAGTATTAATCTTTGCAAGTTACCAGAAGTCATAGTTTTGCACCCCTTTTTTCTTTTAACACCAATTCTCCCACTACTAAAAGATGTCTTCCAGATTTTCTTTCTTTTTCTGAGCATTCATCTTATTATTTTCATATGATGCACGTTCACTTTCAATCTTGTCCAATTTTTTTTATTATTCCTCTGCTCTATTGTATTCATAGGCAATTCTAAACAGCACAAAGTCCCCTCTTTTTGCCCTGACCCTGAGCTACAGCCAGGTGAGCTGTGATTATCCCTGCAGAAGGCAGAAGGTGTTCCAGCTTTAATCTCCTGGAGTGAGGCCATGTCCCCTTTCAGTAACAAATGAAGAACATCTTACTTCATCTAAGAGAATACCCTAAAATACAAAATGATGATCTCAAAGCAAGTTAACATGCACATATAAAATAAAACCAAATTGTCTTCTTTAGAGTAATTTTTGTCTCCTTAGTAGCTGGAATTAGTCTTAAGCCCTAGTTAAAAGACTTTTTTCTTTTTCTTTCCTTTAAACAGACATTATCATGCCTTGAAAAGTCATTCTAATCCCTTCACCTTAGCCAAGCCATGCTAATTCATGAGAGGAGGACAGCAATTAATTTAAAAAAAAAAGGAATTAAACTTGACTGGGGGGAGGGGGAGAATCAATCCAACTCAGAAGCAAAGGTTACCAAAACCTATGTGAGACATTTCCATTTCAAAATGTAAATGCTGAAATCAAATTGTCAGTTTAATCTATATAAAATAGAGCAATATTTGATTTTTTCCAAGTAATCTGATTTATTATCAACATGCATATTCAAATTCCAATTTTCATGTTACTAGTGTTAAGTTATTAGAGTGAAACCCAGTAAAACTGAAGGCAGAATCAAGTGAAGCCACGAGATTAAAATTACAGAGGTGAATTTCTATTTAAGTCCAAACAGATACACTTTTTTTCTTATATCAAGTTACTCAACACAGTGACACCAAAGTTATCTTGGCCCAATATTCAGAGGATGAAATGGCGGCTATGAAAAGAGGTCTGTGAAGTCGCACCTGCAGCACACGTAACCCTCTCCATGGTAGTGCATCTCCTCTGAAGACCTCTGGAACTTTGGAACACATCACTAAAAGAAAGATAGGCAATCTCATTTTATTTCTAAACAAGTTGCCAGGTATTTCTTTCTTTTTTTGTTTTGTTTTGTTTTTTTAAGATGGAATCTCACTGTGTTGCCCAGGCTGGAGTGCAGTGTCCTGGTTTCAGCTCACTGTGACCTCTGCCTTTTGGGTTCTATCGATTCTTCTGCCTCAGCCTCCTGAGTAGCTGGGATTACAGGCATGTGCCACCACGCCTGGCTAATTTTTGCATCTTTAGTAGAGACAGGGTTTTACTATATTGGCCAGGAAGGTCTCAGAACTCCTGACCTCAGGTGATCTGCCCACCTTGGCTTCCCAAAGTGCTAGGATTATAGGTGTGAGCCACCACGCCCAGCCCAAATAATATTATAATCTAAGTATTCACTACTATGGTACAGCGATGCATCACATATTAGGAAATCAGAGCATGCTACAAATACCACAATGAAAACTATTTTATATGAAATTGTACCAGTACAAATAAGTGTAACCAGAACAATACAGAACCTGCTAAAGAAAAAAATGTCATATCACTACGTTCACTGAAATTTAAAAAGTTGCAAAAAAAGAATCCCAAAGTTTTATAGAAATGTTAACTTATATTGGTGGGCAAAATGTGAGATGATCAAATCTGTGATAACCAGCAGTGATTTCCATTTTCCTTGAGCCAAAAGAAAACTTTACTGTGTTAAATGGCATTTAGAAATACGAGTTTTAAAGTTCTGCAAGTTACCTTTTGATTTCTAGAAAGCAAAATAGGTGAGATTTTTTCTCACCAACTTCTATTAAAAACAGGACATCCATGTGCAAACAAGCATATGTTAATTTATTCTTCTTTGCAGGGATTCATTTGGAGCCAAGGGATTGGCTACATCAACCCCCCTCCTCAACACACATATACAACGTGCACGTGCAAGCAAAGGCAGTTAACAGACTCTAACTCTGAGTGAGGGAAAACCTCAGAGGCAAAGAGATGGAAAAGAACAAGATATGCATAGACAAAAGAGAGAAGGAAGGAAAAGCAAAGAGATGGTGTGGGATGAAAACCAGACTGAAAGAAAAGCAAGCCACGGGAAGGGAGGGGTGAGAGAGAAAAAGAAGAATGAGATGGGGGAGGAGCAAAAATGGAAAGAAGCAGCAGAGTCAGTAGGGAAAGGGAGGGAAAAGAAAAGGAAGACCGAAGGAAAAAAGGGATTTCTGGCAGAGAGGAGGAGTTGGAGCCCCACAACACAACAGTGGATCAGGCAGCTGGCCGGAGATGCTAATTCAGCGCTTTAACAAATCAATGCCACTTGAAAAGTACAATGCGAGCCCTCTCTGGGTAGATGTCAGGGGACTGAGAAAATGCATTCTCAAGTATTTCACATTAAGAGGGAATAATGTGTTAATTTATAACTCTTCACCCTATACACTTGGATTATCTATCTGTGTCAGCGATTTGACTTCTTAAATTTATCAAAAACGCACGCAAAGGGAGGCAGCTTCAGCTTTACCACTGGGGAAATGGAGGTTTAGGGAAAGCCTGTCAGCCAGTCCTAGGTAGTTCTGCTGTTCTTTCCGCTTTCCCACTTGGGCTGAATTGCTGGTAGGGGCGGCAGCAAGGAGTGAACAAGCCACTGAAGGAGAGATGCAGGGAGGAGGGGGACTCCTGTCCAGTTACTAAAGCAACCAAAGAAAAGGCTTTCTTGGCCTGTGGTTGATTGCATTAGGTACCATCCGTCAAAAGTGACACAGAAGAGAAGGAATAACTTGAATCAGCAACCCAAGCTGCCATCATCAGAATTTACTTTATGGAAACTTACTTAAGTCTCTCAGCACACCCAGCGGAAGAGAAGCTGCTGACAATTGGATTTTAATTAAACAGTACACTTGTAATGCCACCAGAGTTCCATAGAGCTTATCCAAATAGGAAGGGAAGAGAGAGTTAAGCTGATTTTGTTAGGTTAGTTTTGAGACGGGGGAGGAGAGATGTCAAAGAACTCATATTCCAGCCCAGAATTTAGAAGCCTCATTAGAGGGACTATTTCTTTCTCAAGAAAAACCTATTTTATTAAACATCAAATTCTTGGAACTGTTTCCTAATTACTCCTTATAAAATTTAGTTAACTTCTAATATAATGATTGCACAGTTTCTGACCTGTGGAGGAGACAGACAAAAGACTCCGTTAGTAAGCTTTGTTGCCAAAATTAAAGTATTATCAGACTTAAATTTTCAAAGTGTTAGCATTGTCAACATACAAAGTGTGTTAAAATTTTGGAATAAATAGAAGAGAATAGGTTTCAAGAAAGTGTTTTAATTAAGATTATATATTCAAAGATATAAAGGGGGAAAGTAGTTATAGGTATGAAGGGAAAAAAAGACCCAATTTTGAATAACTTCTACGTTTAAGATTGCCTAGACTACACATAGCAGTATTCTAAACTGGGGGCATTTTCATTTGCTACATGTACAATTGCAACAGAAACAGACATTCTCTTATTTTTCAAGACATTCATATGTAAATAAATGCTGATGCATGGAAATGAGATGCTAAACATGATGGGCAAGGTTCAACATTTAGTTTTTTAAAAAGGACAAAGTTATTTCACCCTCTGAAGCTTGAATCTCTTCCCTCCTATACCTGGGCACAAAAAGAAACGAATGACAATGATGTACCTTCCACCAGTTTTCTATTAGTTAAACACCACCTCACAGAGATACTCAAGACAGAAAACAAACATTCTTTCAGTCCTACGTTTTGCATCTTTCCTATGACATACGTTACATACTGTCCATTGTTAAAGTAAATATTATATTAGAAACTGAAATTATAAGTAAATAGCCAGAAATATTACAGTGGCATTGAGCCAAAGGGCTAAAATATCCAAAACAGTATAATTATTTAATGAATGTTTTCTTTCTTTCAAAGGAGACAATTAATAAGGAATTTCCTGGTTCATGACTACAGAGTACACTATTTTCCTTTTTCATAAAATCTTAGGAGACTGAACATATATTCTGGGCAGTGTGTTTGCAGTGGGAATTTTATATATGCATGTATGCTTTTCAAGGGTCTCTATTTATGCCCTCAGAGTAGGATTTTTCCTATCCCCAGTTTTTGCATGAATTACCATTCCTGTCTGTCCCATCCGAGCTACCCCAACATAAACTATCTATTCTTATCATTATGGTGCCATTAATCCCATTTTCCCCTCCCCCCCCCCTCCCAACTCACCTAAGGGGTTAAAAGACTTCAGTACATTTGTGACTTGTCAGTGACATATAATACCCGGGTCCTTCATGCAATCAACTTTTACTTGACATGTATTTGCTCATCACAGGACCCGCATTACTACTGGGAAAATGAAGAAAAACCTAAATTAACACTTGACATTCAATATGGTCAAGTCCTTAATTGGCTGGGCTTCCTGAGAAAGCAATTTTCTATTCCCCAAACTGTTCGCGTGTCATGTGTGGAGTGCAGCTCTTGGCCATCACTGCTGTCCCTCGCTCCCTCTAATGAGAGCAGATGAATTAGTGCTACGTGACACGATTTGAGCAGGGCTTCCTCCTTCTCCCCCCCCCCAATCTTTCTCCTATACCAGTGACAGCTGTGTGGCAAGGGGAAGAAAGAAAGAGAAATGCAAGACCAAAGAATCCTGAAAAGGATGATCATTTTTTTAAATGAACCTTAAATGTCTTGTTGAAACTACAGAACAACAGGGTCATTTAATTGTGGAGGTGGGGGAAGGGGGCTGTTACAAAGATCAGGGGAATTATCTGGCTATGGTTGATTTGGGTTGTATTAACTTCCAGCATGTTCTTCCATTCCTGGCTAGTTGCAGTATTAGACTGCACTGTTCTACTTAAAATGGAATTTACATCCACTTAAAAAGTTTTTGAAAGGTCTGGAGAATGGGTCAACTAGAGAAAAGAAGAGAGAACAGCATGAAGTGATTATTTCTCTAAGATAAATATACCTCTAAGTTAGAGAAAGTCCTTTCAACAATCACTTAGGTCAGGAAGAACCTACAGCACGAAACTATAGTGACACTTTATTTTCAAATATTGTTCGATGTCTGAGCTTAATGCAAACTATTCTATTCTAACTCATTTTGTTTCGTTCCCATTGATTGCTGAATTACGGAAACAAAATATTACTTGATCACTGATTTCATTCTATTATTCTGGAGAGAAGGAATATATTCTACTTTAGATGTGCTTGTGTAGCTCAGTAAGAAACAATGAACAGATGCATGAAAGGAAGGCAGGACAGAGTCTGCTTTATTCAAAAATACTAAAAGGTAGATTAAAACTATTTCTCTGAGTCTTCACTTACTCATTTTGAGACCAAAGAAGTAGTAATTTTAAATCCCTAATCGCTCACCCAATCTGATTAGGACAAAACAGAACTATGGGATAGAAGAGCATGTGGCAAACCATTTAGGAAAGTAATTAGTATAAAATACATGCATAAGTGAAAATAATTAGTGAACGTCACAAACACCTTAGCACTTTGGATCATTACTCAGTTTTATTTAGGTGAGCACCAAGACAAAAATGTCACCTGTGTACAAAAAATTCTATCAAGACTGCTCTGGTGTCGCAAAATCAGTTTATGCATGGAAAACACAAACCTATTTCAAGTATAGCTCTACTGCTTCAAGTAGCATGATCATTTATTAACTGTTCCTCTATAATTCTGAATTAAGAAGTAAAGACAATATAGTCTCAGTAAGTAAAATGAGAGATTTAAGGATATAAAAAGATGGTGAAATCCACTCTTACACTATGTGTAAAGTTATAACCTAAAGCCAAAAATGCTATTTCCAACAATGGTAAAGGAAATGAAGCTTTATAAGATTTCTTTTCAAAAAAAACAAAAAGCAATTCATAACATTTTAGAGTAATATTGCACTAACAGAAGGCAAAATGTAAATAAAACTTTTTGAACACCCTGAATTTTCGAGCTTGTTGGAATATGATTAGTTTCAGATAATAGAAACACTAAAAGATGAGTATAATTTTAGAAGTATTTTCATGGAAGCAAAACAACACAATGGACACACACACTGCACAGATTATCTCTTCTGTGGCCAAAGCATTGATATTTCAAGTATCACTAAGGTCCCTTTTGAAAATACATTTGAGACTGCTTGTGAATGGGAATGTTATCAGGTGTTTAGAAATAAATAAATAGACAATTTGGTATTCTGGAAAAGTAGCTCAGTCTAATACATCCAGTTAACTGCTACAGTAGCATTATCATCACTGAGCAACAAAGGGCAGTGTATTCTGCCAATAGCTTTAGGGTGACCTTTGCAATGCTGACTAGTCCGTCAAATTCCATCTCTGAGATGCCAGGCATAGACAAGGAGGGTTTATTAACTAAGGCAGGAACTGAAGACTAGGAGGTTCCAAAGGATAGGCATTTCACATTCAGGAAATGGGGGAATTCCTTTCCCTAAGAAGAGAAGCAGTGTACCATGAGATCAGGTTGAGCAGGCCCATGGTTTTCTCCAAATCATGAGCCTTCATGGTGGGAAATTCTCATGTACTAGGACAGCATTAGCAATTTTACACGTTCCTTTTCTCCCCAGCTCCATTTTTTAAGGACTGCAATGGAACCCCAACTGGAAATGGGTATAATGGGATCAATGTCTTGAGCCCCAGGAATAAAGCTGCAAAGCAATATTGACATAGTCACAGACCTTTCAACAAATTGTGACCAATACTACTTTTATTTGGAGGTAGTTTCCAACCATTGCCAACAGGATAAATCTACAGAACTCAAGAGGGTAGAAACAATGAGTCAGAAAAATGACTGTACTGAACTGGGAAGCTTTTTCAAGGATCACCTGTAGAAAACCAGCAAAGGAAAAGGTACTTTTTTTGATTCAAGAAAGTTAACTGTGACTATGGCAAAGTGACATGCTTAAACTTGATATTCTCTTAGGGATGTGCAGGCTTTGAAGCTCATAATAAACTTGAAATGGCTCTGTGGAATGTTAAGGCTTAATGTATATGGTTGGTACCACTGTCATGCCTATACAAAATATGTCAACTTAGAAATAACTGCACTAACAGCTCCCGGGTATTTAGAATGGAAAGCTTCCCCTCCACCCACCCCGTTTTTTTTATTAAGAATTTTACTTTGAACCATAAGAAGAAGCTGCATTAAGTTTCCAACCTAGTTAGTGCAGCTAGAATTAAAATGTTTATTCAATTTTGGCTGGGCGTGGTGCCTCATGCTTCTAATCCCAGCACTTTGGGAGGCTGATGTGGGCAGATCGCTTGAGCTCAGGAGTTTGACTCTGGCCTGGGCAATATGGCAAAACCCTATCTCTACAAAAAAAAAACACTACAAGAATCAGCTAGTCGTGGTGGTGTGCATCTGTATTCCAGGTACTCCAGAGACTGAGGTAAGAGGATTGCTTGCACGTGGGAGGCAGAGACAGAGGCCTGCCATGAGCCCAGATCTCACCACTGTGCTCCAGCCTGGGCCACCAAAAAAATACTAATTCCAGTTTACTTTAGAAAGGCATAATGTCTGCCACCCACTTAGTCTATGTTACACATTACACCATTCTCAAAAAGTTTAAACATAGCAGAGAGAAATGAATGCTTTGAAATAGCCTAGCATATATAACAATAAAACCATCTAGCAAACACAAAGCACTAATGTTACTTTATAAAAATTAACAGCATCTAAAATGGTATATTCTTTTATCCTCCATTCTTCACTACCTCTTTTATTTCAGTGCTTCTCTCCCCTTGTATTAAAGATACTTTAATTCCCAGTTGAAAGGTTTCTGAAAGTGTTAAGTCACAGCTGTGTTGATGCTGAACTTCTTGAACATGGCATACCAGCATCATTCTGACACATTTATAGATGTTTCCTTACAAGCTGCACCAACACTTGATTTGAAATATCTGACTTACTCTAATACAAACTGTTAATCTCTGGTCTTTTCTCCAGTTCAGTTCTTCTTTGCAGTTTTGGAAGCAAACCAACTTGTTATGTTTACAACAGAGATGGCTCCCTTCTGATTGGTTTCTGACACTGTTCAGTGATGCTGTGCATCAAGACCCTAGAAAGAATCTAGATACACCTAGGCCCCATTTGCAGATCATTTTAACAAGATGTTCTTGTTTCCTTTTCCCACAAAAATCAATAACAGGATGACCTTCAATTTGAAATTCAAACCAATTAATTACCTGTTCTGTTGAAAATGTTGATAACTGATTTGCCTGGAGAATTTCAATTATGAACAGATTATTTCTTTTAAAGAGCCCCTTCAAAAAATATAGACAGGTATTTTAAACCTCATCTTATACCATATAAATAATGTTTTCTTGAAGCAGGTATAAAATATTGGCCTTGCACAAATTAGTAGGGGGAAGTTTTCTCCCTTGTGGTCCATCTCCTCCTTGTGACATCATTACCAGTTGCTTGGTAAATTATAGCAATCCCACAAAGATTCAGGGCCAAGAATCCACCACTTTAAGGCGAGATGAAAAGCTTTTTATAGTCAAATTCAGCTTTTCATCTACATCAATTACTTACACAAATCATGGGATTATTTTCGGAATTCAGAAATCTTTTATTATTTTTAAATTCTTACACTTCTACCTTTACTTAAATTATTTTTTTGTTTTGCCCACACAGTTGATTTTTCTTTAAATGTGGGTCATAAGGAGAAAAGCAATACATCAAAACTATCAGCACCAGAAATATATTTACTAAACTTTTTTTTCTAATTACAGGGGAAAAATGAAGAATTTGGTTCATCCCAGTGGGGAATTCCCAAGATGAATGATCACATGCAATGAAACTATTATCTTCATCCATTAAAATATTATCTAAAACAGAGGTTTCTATCTGGCAGCCAGAGGGCTGAATATAGCCTGCAGATGAGTTTTGTTTGGACCACACAGTTTTTAAAATATTTGAATAGGTTGCCAAGATTTCAAAATCAGGAGATTTCACATAAAAATCTGGATGTCTGGCTTATCATTAAAAAGAAGCAGGAGCGGATCTGGCAAACTGGGTCTGCATTCCCACCTGGCAACAATTGGCTAGAACCAAGGGGCAGCTACCTCACTGTGGTTGAGACGTGAGCTTTCTGGTCCACCACAGTCCCCACTAGACTCACTCTACTTGTTTAATTTTTGTTACCTCCACATGGCCTTTTTAGGCAACTCCTACTCCTTAAAATGTCTTATTACTCTACAGAGAGTCTGCAGAGTTTGTGAGAAAAAAAGGAGAGGATGTTCTCTGAACAAAGATTTTAAAATACGTATTTCACAAGTTTACAGAATATAACACAATGGGTAGCAAGGTTTCATTACAATGAAACATTCATGCAAAAAAAAGGAAACCATTTTCATAATTAAACGTTTTTTAAAATAGTAAATCTAGAACTGATGGCCCAGCCTTACACAGTGGTTCAACAATCTTTACATTGGTTTTCAATCAGCCACCTATTTCTCTGAAGCCCAAAATAGATGCTCATGTCAAAGTATTACTCAAATTTTGTTCCTTCACATGTTAACACTTCCACACTTCCTTTCTGGAGCTATCATGTACTTAAGTGAAAACATACCCTAATGTGAAAATAGGTTATGTCTTCAAGGTAAATTTTAAAAGTCAACATTTAAGATGCATGAATATTATCATAGCAAATATTCATCTTTACTGACTCCACATGTATCCCACCATTTGACATTTATACTTACATTAAATAGACATTATTATAGGTTCAAATGACCCAAAAAGTCATGGCATATTTCTTTACAAATGATTATTACCTAAAAGCAGATGTCTATGACAAAGTCACCATGCACTTCTCTATATCTATTTTTTTTTTAAATGAAAGCAATTGCAACGAGAAAATCTTTTACATTTCATTATTCCTAATCAATCACAACCACCTAGCATTTCTACCTATTAACGGATTTTAAAAACACATTTAAAATACCCTATTTAACAGAGGGAAGAAAAGGCCTTTTCATTTCAACCAACTATATTAAAAACAGGCTATCTCTGATGTATTACTACAGTAAAGAAATGCTTAGGTATTATGCAAATTGTAGTAAGTAGGCTATGACCAGTCACATGCCAACTAATTAAGATCAAGTATATATATAATGTTTTTACATTACGTTTCATCATCGGACCACATGCTTGAAAGATTATTTTTTAAGGTGTTTCCTTCCTAAAAGATTTTTCTTACATTTTTACCTAAAGAATGTAATCCTTGAACATATGCCAAATTTACTTCACAATCGGACTTCCATTCTCAAATTCTCTTGATTCTTAGCAACTTGCACAACTTTAAGTAAACAGTACACAAAATCATAATAATTGTACTGTAGCATTAATTAACTCCTAGGTGAATAGAAAGAGAAAATACCGTACATATGAACTCCGTAAAGGTAGTCTTAGGCCTGAATGGCAGTATATTTCTTATGGGAAATATTTTTTCTTAATTTCCATTATGATTTGAGCAATTAGAAGTAGACACCTGGAACTCAGATATTAATTTATCTCTCCCCATTCTTTTCACACTTTTCCTCAAACCATTTCTTAGGATGCATCTTAAAGATATGATCTTATAGGATGGCCTGCCTGTAAGGGGCACTGAACCAGTGTTCACATTACTTTCTTTAAAATGCCTTGCTGTAATTCAAAACTAAACTTATTTGCTTTCTTTTTAAGTGTACAGCTTTAAGGGAAAAAAATGGAAATTTCTTAAATACTTACTGAGTAAAATGACAAAAAAAAAAAAAACACAAAAATTAGAACAAGCATTCTAAGAAAAGTATATATTCATTACATTCAGGTTGATTTGTCTTTTATACCACATCTCAGAAAGAGAATTTTATGAAATATACAGTTCCCTCCCATGATGACCAAAGCTTTAAGCTAGTCTCCTCAGGTTCACATCATGGCAGCTGACTGCATATACGTAAAGCAATTCTAGAAGAATCACTTTTTAAATATTTGTATGTTACTAAGATGAAAAATAAAGTGTGAGATAATGAATGTTTTAATATGTGTTCTATGGAGAGAGAAGTATTACTGTCACTTAACTCCTCCTATTAATCACTGCTTTCTACAAAAGAATATCTCAAAGTAGGCTTCCATTGAAGCTCATTTCGGCATTCTGCAGTTGTTAAAAAAAATTAAAAGATCAAAAGTACAGGACTGCTGGCACATACAGGAACAGTGATTATCAGAATACTCAGAAAGCAAGAAGCAGTTGGTTTATTAAGAAATTATTTAAAATAACTATTTACACAAGTTAAAACAACCAACTTCTCACTTTTACTAAAAGGATGTTTTCAATATAATGAACATCCAAGCTTTTCTGGTCATGAGAAAACCTGGAATATATTATACACGCATGAATGTGGCTCGGGATGCAGGATATGGGATGTGCTTCCTATCAACAGATTAACACTTCATTTTCATTACTCTAATCTCACCACAGGCTGTGAACACTCTCTTTTTCTTATTTGAACAACAATGGTGCATGAAAAACCAAGCTGACAAGCAGGCAGGGTACATTAAATGCACAAGGCCCTTATTCCCATAACACATCTCACCTGTATGAGGCCAGTGTTCTGGCTTCCCGGCTGGCTACTGAAACAAACTCTCCCAGATGTTGGACTTTGAACTCTTCTTATCCCTTCCTACTTACATCATAATAAATGTCAAAAATAAAGTAAAAACTCTTCTCCACAATGAACAGTATTTAGTAATAACAGGACTGGTAACATATTTTAAGCTCTATTCAGTCCCATGATTACTTTCCAAAGTTGCCCAAGAGAACAAAGAAAAGTGGCTGGAAAGGGAAATTATGAGACATTTGAAATCTGAGTCAGAGAGACTCATCCTGGTGTCTCTATCCTAGCTTATTTCTGATTTATTTGAAGAAAGCTGTAGTCTCCCACTTGTTGAAAATGGCAATTCACAAAATAAGAAACAAACATGCTATTTTCCAATGAATGACAGAGTTTTGCCAAAAAGCTATAGTCAAGGAATAAAAAGGCTATATTGCATAGTACAAGGAATTATTACAACAAGATTCTTAGGATGGGGAATGCCTCTTTGGGGAAAGCCATCCATCCACTCATTGCGTCTGAGGCAGCCATTAGCAAATCCTCAACATACATAGAAATAAATCACCTAATTGTCACCAGCCAACCAATGGAGCAGGTATACACTTTCTGGATGTCTATGCATCACATATAAATGCACTACTATGTGGTAATATGGGATTTTTAGCACTTTCCAGAGCAAGACTGTAAGTCCTTCCACAAAGTTTACAGGAGGACTTTGGTCTGGGTTCTTTCTGGTAGTCTAATATTTACAACTGAAAAAGAAAGAATAAAAGAAAAGCAGTATTAAACAGCAGCTAACCTCGCTGACTCCAAGTTAGGTTCCGGCACGAGGTCAACAAAGAGAATGTTTGCAGGCATTGTCATTCAGGGACACTCCATGCTCAGTGTATAATTATTCCCCATATCTTGCAGGTGACACCCCAGCCATGTCCACTGACCTCCAGCACTGGCAGAGGGCACAGTAGTGGGCAGCTTTACCTATGCCTGATCAGATGTCCCAAATAACCACCCTAATGATTTAAGTCAATAACATCCTTCTTGATTTAAATGTTACCAGAAAGGGGAAAAAACATTCTAAAACCCTCTAATGGAGATTATTATTTTAGTGTTAGTTTTGTTACTATGTTAAGCCAGCTTAAAGCAATTATTTGTTGTCATATAAAACATTCACTATTCTGATATCTTTCTTTTCAGGCACCCAGTTCAGGCACTCTGATCATAAAATGTGAGTTCTGAAGAACTGTCTAGAGAACCAATAGCCACTAAAAGACACCTTAATAAAGCTGAAAAATTCATGACAGTCTCAAAAAAGCACAGCAGGTACAATACTGAAAGCTATGTCTTTCCCATACAGAGTATATTTTACTCTTGTCAATTTTAGCAATCTCTATGCCTTGTGAGACAATGAGTTAAAATTTATTAAATACAAAACAGGAGTGAATCCTCCTCATGTGTTATGTATACTGCATGCTTTAAATTTTAATTTCATAATACCATCCACTAATATTGGCCCTGCCATCATTTCAATTCCTTTTTTAAATGTTTCTGTTAACTCTTACTAGCCTAGCTGCAGCTTGTCTGGAAGAGTCATCCCTTCACCCTACTGTACTGCCCTTGGTATCTTTTCTTTCTTCTAGGGAAATACATTCCTGTAGAAGTCTAACTGCACAGAATAATAAATCCAAGAATTACATTTTTAAAAGAAGAAAAAAGGAAAGCAAAATCTCTCTTCAGCTAAGTACTTTCTTATACAGGCTGAGGATTAAATTGAGCTGGCTTTCAGCACCTCTGAATGATAAACCGGGGCCCCTGGTTACAGGTTTTTATCATGCCCTTACTTAAAGAACCCTTCTATAGCAGTATTGGGGACAGTCCTGTCAGCACTCACAGAGGACCACACCTGAGAGTGGCACCTCTCTCTCATTCCTCTGCCAGAATGATGTATTGGCAAAAGGGTATTTATTCAATCACTGCTACGTTTCAGGTGCATTTCTTTTCTACGAGGGGCAAAAAAGGCCAGTGAAAGTAAGGAGGAATTCAGAATAAGAGAGATAAGAAAAGAGAATAAAGTGAGAAAGAAATTACCTCTATGAGAAAGGAAATAGGAGAAAGAACAGAATAACCTTGTATTTAGGTCATTAAGTAAATTTCTGCCTACCAAATAGGAATGAGATTTATAAATCAACACCACTCAATGACACATAAACCCTAAAGACAGTAGCAAAGTAACATTACAGTTCAAAAGTATTCACCAAATAAGATGTCAGATATGCTCAAGAGAATCAGTTGTTTCAATGAGTAACTTCCTACCGTTCATTTTCATTTTCTTTACAGAGAGAAATGAAAAACTGATGGGCTTAATTAAAGAAAAACAAAAGGATATTATTTTGTTGTTAAAGGATCAATTCTTTTTTTTTAATTGGAATGATGACTAATAAGCTGAGAATTTGGTTCCTAAACTAGCCAGTTTGAGTAATATGTCGATTTTCCACAGCATTTCCATTAAAGAAAGCTCTGTGAATGAAGAAAAGATACAGCGATTCCTCTCTTCTCCTGATCTCTGCACTTTGTGGCATGAAATGCTACACACAGCATTTGAACACAATGACACTGCACACTGTCTTCACCCAAATGAACTCCAGTCATAAATTTTTCACCTGAGGGTTTGAATGTACACTGTGAAATCTGTGAGACTTCCTACAGGGAATGTACAAATTAAAAAATAATCAATACTTTTATTTTTCCTATTCGTCAAACTTTCTTTAAACCTGGGAAGGAAGACGGAAATTCAGGTCAGGCTCAATGAGGTGGAAATGTGGGGACCCTGGATGTCATGGCCCCAGGCATCATTTCTGGGACGTCATCTGCACATTTTAAAACTTCTTAGACCTTGAGCTGCTTAGTGTATTTTTTTCATCTTATTTTTCCTACATCTTTACCAGTTTTTCTTACAGGAAAACATTCCCTCTGTTACCCAGTGTTTTGCTTCTATGTGAGGATATATAAAGGCTGTTGTTCCTGAATTATGTCTCTTTTCCTTTATTTCTCTAAAGCTTAAAAATAGATGTCAGAGTTTCTCAAAAGGGTCTTTGACTTCCCTTCTCCCTGTCTCCTGGGGTCCTTCAGTAGATGAAGATCAGCCAGCCAAACGTAGAAGCCAGCTGCTTTTCTGGAAATAAAAAATGGCATCAGCTTTAGCAGACAGTGGTGAGATCAATCATTTCCTAGGACCCCAAACAATCTTCTGAACAAGGCCTGGAGAAGGGTGGTCATTGAGCAGCACCATAAACATAAACATACCACAAAAGCATACCACCAAAGGTAAAAGGATTTTCACATGGTGAATTATTTCTACACCGTTAACAAACCAGGCTCCAAGCTTCATGTGAAAGGAAATCTTGGAACCATTATATTCCATGTTCTTTGGACAATAACAAGCAGGGAGTCCCACAGAAAATTTCTCTCACTGAAAAAGTCACCCCCACCCAATTCACTCTGTTTTCTCTACAACCGCAAAGTTCTCTGAGTCTGCGGGGGAAAAAGGAGTTAATTCCTAGATCGATTCAAACACTATGGTTCAAATTATGGACATAAGGTAAAAGCAAATTCCAATTTCTTTTCCTCTTCCCTTTTGACATATGTGCTAATCTAGAGTGCCAAGTTCAGAAAATACCTCTTGGGCTGTACAGAATCATTAGCTATTCACATTTATAAGGAAAATCCTCTCAAAAGCTTTGCAGATAGAGAATGGCGCAACTTTCTTTAAGTGAGTGTGTGTAATGCATATAAGGTAGAGAGAGGGAGGCACTAGAATTTGTGTTTTTCATTCAAGTGGATGACGCCAGCTCACTATCTGTAACAGACTGTTCCTTTGGAATCAGCTCTCTGTGTCACAACGACCTAGCAAACTTGAATGCTTTCACTATCGCTGGAGTCTTTGCAAACCTGCCTTGGTTGTGACCCATTCACTTCTGCCCTAACTTCTCAGACATGCCTTGTTCAGCATCTAATTAGTTAGGGAGGATTTGCCGCAGCTCTTAACCCTGACACAGGAGTGGGAGGATGTGCTGCTGTGGTAGCCCAAATCTGTCCTGTCACTGCATTAATCAGATTTCCATAAAGCTATGTATGAATAATTGGATTTATCAGTGAATGTGAATATGCACTCATAAATATAATTATAAAAAATATCTACAATTATAGATAAGATATCTACACCTTAGAGGGATTTATTTTTCAACTGCAGTTACTTGGCTCACCTTAGCAAAAGGCTTTACAAATTACACAAACATAATGGACCTGTTTGCAGATGACAGAAACGTGAGAAAATTAAGTAATTTCAAAATGATTACCTAACTATGTTCAAATTCATTTAAATGAATCATGTTGAAAATAAACTCGAAATTTGTGCACAGGTTTTTAACATGTACAAAATACACACCTGAGTATGTTTGTCCATGCTTTATTTGCATTAATGTTTACATCCACATGGAATATCATATATATGAACTATTACTTTCCCACTGCATTACAAATGAGACAGTACCTCTTATGTGAAGTCTGCATGTTATCCATATGTGAAGTCTGCATGTTATCCATATATCTTCAAAGTGTAGGACAAAACCAAGCACCTGTCTCTATGCTACAATTTGTATCTTCACAAATACAAATACCCAAATATTCCTATTTTAGTCTTTCATTATCAGAAAATATACTGAGAATTGTATTTGAATATGTCTATTGTTAAAAATAAAACATATTACTACTCAAATTAAGAGGGGCCTAAATTGGAGGTAGTATCCTAGTAATTCAACAGGCTAAAACTGCATGCCTCTTAATATAATATAAATATTTATTTTAGCATTAAGACCACAAGTTTAGTCAATTTAATCCTTCTTCGGTAAGACAAGATCACCCAAACATACTAACTGTAAGGAAGGGAGTAAAATGGGAGAAAAGTGCAGAAAGAAAACTAGGGATGGATGACGCCTCGCAATGAAAGTCATTTTCAAAGACCATTAACTATCAACTGCTTTACATAGGGCTTTGATTAAATAAGAATATGCATCCTGTGTAAAAAGGGATGTCTATTTGAGTGGGATAGAGTTTAGAATAAAAATGTGTTGTATAACTATAAAAAAGAAGACTCAAACTAGATTGTACAATTAGGCGTCTGACTCATAATATTATAATATATATATATGCCTTTTAAATCATTAGTAAATAAATACTTTAAAAAGTGGGGGGGGGGGAGGAACAAAACCATTTTAATTTAAAAATATAGGTTCCAGAAACTGAGATTGGTGGCCATATAAATAGGAAGAAAAGATTTCTTAAAGAAAATTCATACTGAGCACTCTTTTAAATGGATTCTAGCAATGTTATCACACATTTCTTATATTTTATTTATCATTTCTCTGAAAGATGCTAGATTTTTATATTAGTAACAAAGTTTGCTTTTACTCTGTCGTATCTCTGGTGAGCAGATGCTCTGATTTTAATGTAAATCGTTGATTTAATTTTTAGTTTTCTTGGTTTGCCCCTCACCTACCTAGAAAATGATTTCTCTGGTGATAACTAACACATCATGCTAATGAGAGAATCTAATGCACAATAGAAAAATGTCACTACTAATAATATTTGCATGAAGTTAAATAAAGCAACTGTAAGGGAATGTCAGACAGTTGTTCTTTAATAAGACACAGTTTCACAATGAAATTATGTCGTTAATTCTGTTACATCATCGGGTGAATCCTAAATTACTACATAATGATGCACAGTCATTTATAATTCTAACTTTGTATTTCGCTCAAGTATGAAAAAGAGACCTTATTAAGGGATCTGCATTTTATTTGAAACAGGTTAAATATACCTCACCAATAATAAAAGGTAAGTGCCTCCAGTAACACATGTGGCTATAGCTATTTACCTGTATGGTTTCCTTTCTAAAAAGATTTTTAAATAGACTGGACTATTACATCCCTTGAGATAGATACAAGAATTTGACTTACTATTCTCTCAAATGCACAAAATATTTATAAAAATAGAAGAATTACCTCTTAAAGTGTGATTAAAAAAAAAAAAAAACTTCGAAAAGCAAGCCTTATTTTCTGCTTTTAACAATACCTCGTGAAACTAAAACAGGCAAAATAAGGTTCATTCTCCACCTGTCACTGACAAACTGACTCGAGAAAAACTCCCTTTACACAAGTGTCATACCCTTTCAGGTTCTCAAATATGCATCTATATACATAGAAATAATTTGAGAAAATCATACTTCAATATAGAAGAAAAACTATATAGGCAGAGGAAAATGTAGTCAATAGTCTTAACTTGAACTTTAGGGGTACATACTTAATCCCACTAAATCTAAATTGGCTTCAGATTGTGATGTTCGTTACTACTAGATAGAAAGATTTACATGTAAGCAGATCCAGCTTTGCTCATGTGAAACAAAAGACAAAGATTTTTGTCTCCCTTCTTCCCACTTTACTTATAGAACACACAAAACTAGATTATTAAATTTCAGTATTCATGAGACATTTCCCACAAGTTTTTCTATAGTTAAATACTGGTGGTATATTACCTACAACTCACTTTTGAAACCTTTTATAGCAGCCCTACTGGTCAGACTTTTCTAATGTCTAAAAAAATAATCAAGAAAATATTAGTTTTTATACTATTTAAGAAAACTTTTTAAAAAAATAACCCAATAAATTGTATTCATTTCATAAGCTAAGTAAATTTTACTTAGAAATTAAAATCATAATCTAGAGAAACCTCTTTATGCCTTAGAAATGAGATATACAGAATTCTACATATTTGATTAAACTGGACAAACTTTTACCTGTAACAAAAGCTGGCTTAACTGTATATATTGAAAGTAATACTTGAAACAGCTGGCTTCAAGAGATATCAGAGATATAATTTCAATAAGTCTCTCTCTCTCACACACACACACACACACACACACACACACACACACAAACACACGTGCTGAATCAGCATTGCTGATGAAGTGCAGGTAAGAAAAACAAACATATTAACTATGAACAGCACACATACTTTTATTCACATAGTTTGAACTTAAGTTCATGTAATATTTATACAAACTAAAATGTCATCTTGACGAGAAAAATAATGTAAGCTCATACACTCTTTACATGATTTCCAGAACTGCACAAGAGGTGGTAAACATTTAGTGACCATCACAGAAAATGCCAGGGTTGGGGTGGGTAGGTAGGAGTGATTTTTAACTACATCAAAACCAAAAAATAAAGAAAACACATTTAAAACTGTGATTTCTCTCCCTTTGTTGTACTATAATTTATAAATAGCATAATTAATACTACACAGTTTTAATAGCACCCATTGAGCATAAATTACTTCCCTATATTTCTATTCTCTCCATGTAGTCACTGATGCTCACCATTACACATGCATGCACACACAGGTAAACACAAAATATCCACCCAGACAGCTGGATCAAAGACATCATAAATTTTCCTAATTCTGACCCATCATTTATATTATTTACTTTTATTTGTTTTTTAGGTAAAATGTTTTCCATGACAAAATCTCCTTAGATTCAAATCTACTTGGAAATGGGCTAGTGCCAAATAAGCAATCTAACACCATCTATGTGGTTCAATAGCCATTTATCAATTGATCATTATCTCTATCTGGTTTTATTAACTCTTTTCTAGCTAGAGGGAGACCTAAGCCAATCTTCCCTTCTAACACACACACACACACACACACACACACACACACACACACACACACACCGATCTCCACTAACTCAAGGAAACCCCTGAAGGTGACATCTAATTTTAAAAATGAGGCACAAGTTATTTGGTACTAAGATTAGCGAAAACACTCTGCATTCCAACTATGAGAGAGCCACCCAGGCAGGGATGTGTCGCGGTAAACACCTCTCATAGCACTCTGCAGTGACAAGGAGCATCTCTGTGTGGAAATGAACTTTTCACTTTAAAGAATGGGAAATTGCACATGAAGAGTTACTTATTGAGTTTATGTTGATTGCATTTAAATTCCAGCTTACTGTATCAGCAGTAATCAGGGTCCCTCTACAGGATACGTCAAAATACACCTTATTCAAATGCATTTATCCTATCTAGAATTGTGTGCTAAAACTGTTCTCTAGCTAAATGCTACTAAACCCTGGTTGTAGGTATTATCTCTTGCAAATGTATTTCTAAACTTGTAGTAGTTTATAGTCTGGCAAATTGTTTCTTTTTTGATTATCAACAACTTTAAAAATCTAACTTAAAGTATTTAATTTTCATGAACTCTTACAAACAAAAGGGTTTTTTCAAAAAAAAAAAAAAAAAGAAAAGAAAAGAAAAAGAAAAAGCAGCTGCAGTATTTTTTTCCTCATGAGTGGCAAAATACCAATTTCTTAACACCTGCCATCAACTTAAAATCCAAGTATATTTGTCAACAGTACTATTGTGCTGTGTGGATGATAATACCCAACTAACTTGCTTTGTGTGGGTTTGGTGCAGGCTTTTGAAAAGCAAGACGTGTATAGGAGGGAGGCACCAAGGAACTTCCCTCCCTCACTTGAGCACAATCCAAGATGAAAGTTTCTGGGTTGTGTCCCCTTTCTTTCCTCTCACCCTCGCTCCCCCGCGGAGCCAAGGAGCCAGCAATTGTGCAAGAGGAGCCCGACGCGCAGGGCGCGTATCACGGAGCGCATGGTACGAGCCGCCTGCTCCGGTGATTAATTATTAGTAACCGATGGCCTCGCGCTCACCACGTCGGCTTTCCCAGCAGAGCCAGCAAGCCGAGCGCCTCCAGCGCAGCCAGGACGGAGGAGCGGCTCTGGGGAAGACGCCGAGGCTGCGCCCGAGTGAGTGCGCCGGCCGGCGGGCGGGCGGGTGGGCGAGCGAGCGGGCCGGAGCCGGCGAAGGGAACACAGGGGCGGGCGCGGAGGGCCAGCTGGCGAGGAGGAGCGGAGCAGAGCTGAGGAGCGAGGACCAAGCGGCACAGCCCGCCACGCACGCCGACTCCTCCAGCGACCCTCGGCGCTGGCAGCTCGAGCCTGCACAGCCTCCTCTCTCTTCTCAGGTCTGAACGAAGCTGCTTCCAGCCAGATGAAGTCAGTAGGGCTGTTCTGAGGGGCCCCTAGATTTTATGGCTGTTTTTTAGGTTGCAGAACCTACTCCGAGAGAGCAGACACTTTGACGAAGTGATTCATATTGACAGATACGTTTGTTGGGTGTTGGCTTTTTTTATTACTTAACAGAAAACAAAGAAATAAATTGTCTTCCCCTGACCCAGGCTATACTGTGAAACTTTTCAAAAATGTCTCTGCTTTCTTTTACTTCAGTATCCTTTTCCCTTTTTTCTTTTAAGACGCCCTTAGGGAAACCATGAAGTAACCCTGCACATTCCAGTAATGACAGTTATGACAAAACAGAGCCTAACTAGGAAGTGACCACATTTTTAAAAATATTTGGAAAGAAAAACATCAGAAACAAAAGTGCCCATAACAATTCAAGGTTTCTTAAAAAAGAAAGAAAGAAAGTAACTTACCTGTTGGGACATTCTGAATAAGAGGTTAGTATCAGCGTTTTGCCATGTCCCCATGAACCCTGGTTCAGCCGTAGTCGTTCTGGTTCCGAACTGCATGGAGTTGTCAGTACAGGAGTCTCTTAAAGTCAAGTCTCTTGCCCTCTTTGGCTCTCTGTCTCTCTGTGTCTCTCTTTCTCTCACATCCACTTCTGCCTCTTCTGACTGAAAAGTGAAGGTGGATTTTTGAGCCTCTTGGCAGCCAGTAGCAGGAGTGTAGTGTAGTTAAGAAGCTGGCTGAACTGTGCATTTCATTTGGGAAGGGGGAGATTTGGGGGAGGGAGGGGGTCAGAGCTTCTTTCACACCTTCTGCACAGATATCCCTATCATTTATGCATAGATTGTGCCTCCCCAAGCTTGCCTTTGCTCAGTTTAACAGCTGCCTGTCAGGTGTGCGGGCAGCACTGGAGACCCAACCATCAGCTTCAAACTCTCAGCCACTGCATGTCATTGGATAACAGAGCTAAGAGTCAACTGCACTGTTCCACTGTCAGGCACCAAATGACACCCTGCACTAACCCCTCTCCAGATATACAGATAGATACACACTTATGCACAC
The DNA here is from genome assembly GCA_036589455.1 of Ateles fusciceps. NCBI lineage: Eukaryota > Metazoa > Chordata > Mammalia > Primates > Atelidae > Ateles > Ateles fusciceps. The sequence goes on along the minus strand of JAZHEH010002789.1, from coordinate 4,494,228 downwards.
TCCAGGCAGCACCACAATCACGGTGCACAGGGCGAGGAGAAGCTAGGGCCCTTCACCGGGAATTTTTCTCAACAATGCTTTCTGATATAACACGTAATATCTGACACCAGTCTTTGCTTTAACATTTGTAAAACTGTGACACTTATTTTTTTAATTACACTGAAGAAAGTAAAATATTCAGCTGTAAAAGAATGTAAAGTTGGCTCAGTTATGGTCTAAATGTTAGCTCCTGAAAGTCGTATCGTATGTGCTGGGCTATTTATAACCACATAGAAACTCCTAAATAACATACATAGAGCCGTGACCTTATACTCTGAAGAGTAAATAAATAAGCCTAGCAGTTTTTGTAACATAGAAGATGCACAATAAACATTTGCCAAATATAAATATATAGTATTTAATATCTAGTACCTCAGGCTATTAATTACTAAACTGAATGTTAAGTAATGAGAAACTGAATGGCAAAGGAAAGAAGTATACCTTTTCTTAAAGCTCAAAAGTAGAAAAAAAATGCTTTGTTAAAGTTCCTAGATGAAGCATCTGCAATACCCTTTCAAATCACAAAAAAAAAAGATGAAGAAAAAAAGCCTGTCCCATGTCAGGCAAAAAGTAATGAAAATAAAAACTCCATTTTTCATTCAAGATCTCTGTGGAAAATTCTATAATGTTTTCCTGCCTGATGAGATACAGCCTTGATAACATGTTGTATTTTTAATTAAACAAGTTTTAAAACTATTCATCTCAGTATTTGTCTGCCTTATTTATGGAAAAGCAGCACTGAAGAAAATGCACTGTACATAAACAGTAACTTCAAAATGGAAAGCTAAATTCATGCCATCTCATAAAAGTAGTCAGCAGGAAAAAGCCATCCTTCCTAAACTTAAAATGTAAGGAACATTAATCTTCAACCACCTACAAATATCGAGGACAAATGTACCACTCTCCTTGCTCCTTCTTAACTCAAGAATAACAATAAACCTTACTCTCTGAAACAACAAAAGAAACAGAAAAGAGCTTCAATGGCAGCTCTGTGTCATTAGTGGACAATGAGAAAAGATGAGAAAACGTACACTATGTTGACACAAATGTGCCTTCCCCCTCTAGAACCGACATCTCCTGAAAGCTTTTCTGTTAAACTTCCCCTCCAGTTCACCACCATTAAGCACAAAAAAAGTCTCAAAAGAAGCAAATTCAATATCTAAGAGGAAACAAACCAGAACCCAAAGAATTGTTACCTTAAAATATATTAAGTCCACCTGTGGTCAATAAAAATATTCTTGCTAGGGGGAGGGCAGGAAAACCCCTACCAGTCAATTGTCAACAGTGACTGTACCTTTACTGCTAGCTATTACCCACTTAAACTCCCTCTAAAATTTGCTAGCCTCTTGATTTCTGAAGTGGCACTCAGTGCCTCAGTCAAGCTGCCTGCTCAGCTCCTGACCTTCCCACTAATGGCTGTTATTTGTGGGAGGCTTAAGGACACTGTCAATAGCAAGCTTCCTCCTCCTTCCACTCAGGCTCTGTTGTATTGCTTTGCCTGTGTGTTTTTGCCTGTGTGTTCTCTCTCGCCTCTCCCTCTCCTTGTCTCTTTCTTCCTCTCCTTCGCTCCCTCTTCCTCTTTTCCAGCCCCCACCCCTTTTTTCTATCAGTCCTGCAGTCCTCTTCTTTCCCAGGTATCCTACCCCCCACTCCACACACACACTAACAACACAAAAATCAACTGGCATGCAGCAGCAAGCACCTGCAGTAATAGACTCTTTTATTAAAACTGTTATTCTGCAAGACTTGAAATTCCCCGTGGACCGGGCCATGTCAAAGCCGATATAATTAACTAGAGGCTCAGCAACGGATCAATTACCAGACAAGCAAGTGATAGTGAAATCAATGAAAGATCATCAGCCACATTATCAGTGTTGCAACTCATTAGGGCAAAACTGAGAAATGTGCTCAAAGCGAGCCCAAGCAAGGTGGCATTACAAAACAAAGGGCTAATTTGGAGACCCTGCTGTGAACAATCTGTAACAGAATTAGCCTTTTTTCCCCCTAAACTGCACAGCTCCGTAACTAAATGTGACAGACTGAGAGAAGCAGTTTATTAAGACACCAACCCCAAGTTTATTTAGTTCATAAACTCTCTCCTAGAAAATCAATACAGTCTGTACAGGGTTATTAGGCTGACTAGCTAATACATCCAAATCTAGTCTGCCCAGCCAGCAGTCTTCTGACAAAATGCTACCCAGTATAGGCAAACTGAGCTCTTCCAGACACCAAGGACTCAGGTGTCTCTGGCTGAAACAGGTCTGCAATATAACATGTTATTACCACAACACAAGCTTTAAAAACACCAGGATAGCTTTCTAAGGTTTAAAAAATATTTTTCATAGCAAATATACAATACTGCATCTGCTAAATGGATTTGCTCAAACAAAATCTTAACTACTTTGTAACACAACTTTACAAAGAGGACAAGCTTTGTTACAAAAAAGAGACAACAATTAATCCAAACTCAATAATAAGTAAAAAAAAGTTTTTAAGTTTCTCTAACACTCATCTTTTACTAAATATTTGAAAAGAACATTTGACCTCTCTATAAATCCTCAAGATACATGATCTGAACTTCCACATATAATATAGTGTGTAGAACCTTTGATGTTAAGATTATTTCTATCTAGCAAATGGGGGACACCTGTATCATTTTACCAACACAGGTACAAAAAAATACACCTACAAGGCACAAAGATGTCTTTTGAGTTTTTTCACTGGCTACATAGTCTGACAATTATGGAATAACTCTTTGGAATCATTTGTATGAAAATTATTTAAAACTAGAAGGAAGGAGACAGGTATCACCTTCCACAATAATTGCTTTTTGCTGCTGATTCTGAGTATTTCAGGTTAAAGAATCAGAAGTACTTAAAGGCCATCTGTTGGCTTTCTCACATTTACTGATACTGAGAAAGGGACCATGGCAATTTCGAAGTCCACCAAACTAGGTTTCACTGCATCCAAGTTAAAGACATGGCAGGAATGTGAATACCTCCCCCATACCACAACACATAAGCAAAAATATACTTAAACACAGTAAGAAGTTCAAAAACATTTTACAATGGTAAAACAGATTGGAGAACTGAAGGGAAAAAAAAGACAATGGTTCTGGAAGTGATTTCTGATGTTGATGATGTTTTAACATTTAAAATCTTCCAAGAAGAGGAGTGCACTATAACATGCCTTTTGTATACTGGCTCTAAGATACTAAATCCTAAACTTAAAAAGAAATCTTTATTTTCACATGACTACAGTTAAAATTCAATTTATAGATTGTTGTAATTAAACATTTTCCCTGTAACTTTCGAGCTGACACTTTATTAAGCATTTCATAGCTCATGTTTTTGAGTAATATGTAAAAAAGTCAGACATATATTCTAAACCTGTGCTGTAGGTACCATGGCTTAGATAGTAATTAAAAGTTGTAATTGCAGGAAAATTTCACTTTTTAAAACCTTTCTGCATATAACTACACACTGTGCATGCACCCTCAATGAGATCCAATTAGTTACAAAAAATTTGCATTTCAGTTAGTGTGGGATAACAAGACTATAGGGAGGCACAATGCAATTCCACCAGAAGAGTAAAAAAGTGTGTTCTTTCTTGTTAGCTCTGTAAGCAATAATTCCCACAACCGTTTAAAATGTTACTGATCTTTTCAATACTTGAGTATTATGGTGGGTTTTGGGTTTTTCCCTCAATTTTCTTTAAAAAAAAATCATATGTTGGTGTACACAAATCAGCCACAGTGAATACATAAAAATGCAAGTGAGCAAAGAATTTTGTTTTGCATGTATGTTTGTGGGGGTGTTCCCTTTGAGGGGAAGGAGATATTGCATACTTTTTCTTCTTTCTACTTAAATTCTTTAAAAGCACATTGCTAAAATAAGTTCTGTAACTCGGGGCAAAAAAAACCTCACTGAGTTCTATGTAAATATATATGATTTTATGATAAAAGCATACATTTACTGCACTGAGAATGTACTCTAGGATTTTTATTTTTTCTGTCTCCAACAATGTAAATCCTGCACAAATATAAAATAAATGTATAGTTTATGTATACAATTTAACAAGCATCTCTCTAACTTCTGCTGGTTCACAGAACAATACCTGTAATTCCCTGGGTTCAGTTCAGCAACTGTTAACAGATTCCATAATCTGTAATGTGCTCTGCCTTTGCTCTTCTTTTATTCACTATTCATTTTCAAGGCTTGGTTAAGTACAGAGCTGGGTTAAGATCAGTGGTTTTTCATGTGACACACGCTGGTATTCATTTAATGGCTTGTCAAGACAAAACTGTCCCTGTTCTTGCCAAAATAATAAAAATGATGCTCCACATCGCATGACAATCAGCACTTCCTTATGGCAAAACAACTCGAGCTTTTGTAATTCACTTATTTTATAGAAAAAAAAAAATGTTAAAAACTGGCTACTCAATCTTGTATGTGGAAATCAGGTTGCCATTCTTGAAGAAGAGTTTTAAAATGTTTTGCCCTCTCCTAATTCTAGAGCAACATGTAAACTAGTTTCTAATCAAATCAGACTTTACCATATAAAAATAATGCTGAAGCTACAAATGCATATGGCATTAAGGTATATAACTTAATATATGCAAATTATGCAGAAGCAGCAGGCTGGACTCAGTCACAGAGGTGGGGGAACCAATTGAGGAAATGTCATTTTTCTTGAGAACAAAGTATGGGACTTGCTTTGCAACATCTGTTGGGCTGTGTGAAATGTTAACAGATGTCTTAAGTGAAAAAAAGGAAAAAGAAGTAATAAAGGAAACCTCTTCTGAGCAGACAATCCACCCAAATTTCCATATTCCTGACGAAAAAAGTTGACAGCAACCTTTTTCCCTTGTGAAACCTGCCATCCTTACTTTATTGTGTAAAGTTTCATTTTCTATGTGAAGGGGGGAAAATTTTTTGACTCACTGTAAAGAAATGAATAGAAAAGAAGTAAAACAATAATTTCAACTAAGGTTTTCCCTTTGTAAAAAATTACACTATAATCTAAGCTCCCTGTTTTCCCTTGACATAGGTAAACAGATGGAAAGATAGTAAAAAGGTCACCCCCCTACCCAAAAAAAAAGAGAGACTACACACACACACACACACACACACACACACACACAAAGATGACATATTACTCTACTATGCTTACATTAACTCTACTGGCATGGAGTGGGGAGAAGGAGGAAGAGTACAGAGTAGCTTGTAAGATACAGTTCTGATATTAAGTCATCTCTACTGATAAAGGTACTCATCTTCACAATTAAAATTCACCTATCATTAGCCAGGCCTGGTGTCGGATGCCTGTAATCCCAGCTACTCCGGAGGCTGGGGCAGGAAAATCACTTGAACTTGGGAGGTGGTGGTTGCAGTGAGTCAAGATCACACCACTGCATTCCAGCATGGGCAACAAGGGGGAAACTCCATCTCAAAAAAAAAAAAAAAAAAAAAAAAAAACGATTCACCCATCATTTACACCTAAGTCTTTGCATTCTCCAACTGACTCCTAATTTCCTTTCATTATCATCCTTGTAAGAGGATGTAAATCAGCAGTAAAGCTTGATATTCATGAAAAATTTTGAAGTATACTAGTTGGATCCCTGTATTTAAACTTTAAGGAACCTGGACAACTACTTTCCTAGTTAACAATTCTCTTTTGTGTTTCAATTTACATATGATCTAGCCAAGCCTAAATGTAGTAGCCTTTAATTCCAATTAACATGTTGATGCATGCATGCCAACTACTGAATCTAACCTAGTGCCTATCTGTGAATGAATGAACTATACACCTATCTGCTTCTATACGTCTTCTTCTTTGGGAACACCTATATTCTATTGCTTATTCTCTTAAAAACCTGGGACATGAATTTGGGTTAACAGCTTAAAGATGAACACATTCAAAATGCACGTAAGGGTCTTTACAGATTCAAATAAGGAAAGAAAAACTTGTGTCATCTCTGCTTGCCAGGCTCAATCACTGGCCCCTCTCTCTTTAGAAGAGTCTGTTAGAATTATACATGTTACTTCATATTTACAACTATACCTTCTCCAGATGGTTCTGGCCACCTTGACTGGGCATTTCAACATAAAGAAGGCTTCATCAGAACAGCCTGAAGATTTGATGGGGCAAGGTCATGGTCCAAGTTGCAAATAAGACAAGCAGGCATGCCTTCAGTTTTCAGTTGGTTTGGTTTATTCCAAAGTATTGTGAGTACTAGATGGTCCAATGTTTACTCACAAGAACACCATATCCGAGCACGTGACAAAAATAAATAACCACTCACCTATACGGAGGGAGAAAGCTTGTGTACTGAAGACTTCATTACATGCCCTTAGACCAAGAGAGGAAAATAGGCCTTCTAACATAAGGTTGGAGGAGGACACAGGGTCAAATCACTTTAAACAGTGGCACAAACATCCCCCATAACTAAATGTTATCTAAAAGCTTCGCCCTTCTCAGCAAAAGGGAGAAACTGCTCTGGTTGACACGTGTGTCTGTACCAACTAAAACAATCAATATAATACAGTATCTGCTGACAGCCTAATCGGGGGCTCAGTTTCATAGAAACACATCGAGGAAATATCCAAAAGCCATAATCCCTTGATGCACTAAAAAATTTAAAAATAAAAGGATTTGAGTAGAGTATGGTAGATGAAGTAGTTTACAAAATGTTAGGGAATGATGAATCCTTAGACTCAAGATATTTGCAGATATAAAAGCAGCTGAGGTCAGCATGGATCTTGTGCCTACAAAAGGTCAAACATTTTACCTACCTTGTTTTGGTTTAAAAAAAGAAAAGTGACTTTTATTAATCTTCTCTCAAGTGCAAACAGTAACAGTGGCTTCTTTCTACCAAACCTGTATTCAATGTTTTATGAGAAAATCCAGAAGTGAAGAACCAGTGATGGCTTTACTTAAATGAATTAAAAACAAACAAACAAAACAGGCTGGGGGCACACACAATCAGAAATTACTTTCACATGAACATGAAAGTTGCAAGAATTATAAAGGTAATGTTAACTCATTTTTTGTTTTTGTTTTTTTAGTTATTTGAGACAGGATCTCACTCTGTCTTCCAGGCTGGAGTACAGTGGCGTGATCTCGGGTAACTGAAAGCTGTGCCTCCTGGTTTCAAGCGATTCTCCTGCCTCAGCCTCCCAAGTAGCTGGGATTCCAGGCACCTGCCACCAAGCCCAGCTAATTTTTGTATTTCTGGTAAAGAAGGGATTTCACCATTTTAGCCAGGCTGGTCTTGAACTCCTGGCCTCAAGTGATCCACCTGCCTTGGTTTCCCAAAATGCTGGGATTACAGGCATGAGCCACCACACCCAGCAAAGGTAATGTTAATTTCTTTATTTACTTCCTTCTACAGTCTGCGGACCAAGAAGCTTGCAGTCCCAGTAAAGATATCATAAAAATGGTTTAAATTACTGTCAGAAACAAAGATTGAGATTCACCAACATCCAAGAAAATTAAGTTGCAGGCCGGGCACAGTGGCTCACACCTATAATCCCAGCACTTTGGGAGGCTGAGGCAGGCGGATCACTTGAGGTCAGGAGTTCAAGACCAGCCTGGCCAACATGGCAAAATCCCATCCCTATTAAAAATAAAAAAAATTAGCGGGCTTCGTGGCACATGCCTGTAATCCCAGCTACTCAGGAGGCTGAGGCAGGAGAATCACTTGAACCCAGGAGGCAGAGCTTGCAGCGACCCGAGATTACACCACTGCACTCTACTCTGTCTCAAAAAAGAAAAAGGAAATCATGTTGCAAAGCAGAGCTCAGTACCTTATGAAATTATTGAAAAAAACTCAACACTGCCTTTAGAATGATTACAGAAAAGGCCGGGTGCGGTGTCTCATGCCTGTAATCCCAGCACTTTGGGAGGCTGAGACGGGCAGATCACCTGATGTTGGGAGTTTGAGACCAGCCTGACCAACATGGAGAAACCCTGTCTCTACTAAAAATACAAAAAACTAGCTGGGCATGGTGGTGCATGCCTGTAATCCCAGCTATTTGGGAGGCTGAGGTAGGAGAATTGCTTGAACCTGGGAGGTGGAGGTTGCGGTGAGCTGAGATCGTGCCTTTGCACTCCAGCCTGGTGAAACTCTTTCTCGAGAAAAAAAAAAGAATTATCACAGGAAAAAAACACCACCACCACCACCAAAAATGATACTCCCTTACATGCAATTTACAAACCTAAAAAATCAACTTAAAAATAAAATTCCAGTATACTCAAAGTTTCAAAAATTTTTATAAAACCAGAGACTATTCTTTATTTTTTAAGAGATACGATCTTACTCTGTCACCCAGGCTAGAGTGCAGTGCACAATCATAGCTTACTGTAACCTCAAACTCCTGGCTTCAAGCAACTTTCCCACCTCAGCCACCACACCTAGCTTTTTTTTTTAGATGGGGTATCACTATGTTTCCCAGGCAAGTCTAGGAACTCTCTACCCTCAAGCAATCTACTGGTCTTGGTAGAGACTATTTACATACATATATATTTAAACTGAAAAATGTTGAAACAAAGCAAATGTTGATGAACTTAGAGATTGTTTTCAAAATTAAGAAACCCAAAAGATGCCAGAAGCCTATTAACAGCAAGTTAAAAATAGGAAGACTGAATCGTTAGCTTTGAAGATCTACATAGTGACTGCCTTTGGTGTAGAACAGTGGCTGGGCAAAGGGACACTTATGGGGTTCAGGTAATGTTATGTATCTCCATCTAGTAGGTGGTCCTGGGTACATTCACTTTGTAAAATTTATCAGACTATACACATATTTGTGCACTTTTCTGTAAGTATGTTAAACTTCAGTTTTGAAAGTTTTACTACTATTAATACAGTACTATTATTAAAAATAGTGATAACAATAAACTACCCTAGAACAGTATGAAAGAAATAAGAGAAAAAGGAAAAGAGAAATAAGTGTAGGTAGGGAGTGAACCAATAGAAGACTGACACTTTATCACATTCAAAATCATTCAAATTACCATCATCAAATCTACTACTTTCAATGATTTCTTCAGAGGCAAATAGTGTCAGGAAGCAAGTCAATATCTGAGTTTCATAGAATGAAGATGAGTATGAAAGACAGTAAAAGACTGGCGGGAAGAATAGGTGAGAGATACATCTTAACTAGGCAGACAAAGCATGCGAGTATGTCCAAGTAACATAAAAGGAAAAAAAAACCAACATACCTCAATTTGAGATGTATCAACCCCACAACATGGGACCTTGAAATATGCTGGCCAGTCTTGCTCACTAAGCCTGTCCTCTGATTTGTAATTAAGGCTAAGTGGAGGTGGGGTGGGCCCAAGGTGTGCCTATTGAGAGATTGGGAAAGGAAATTACATATGCCCAGACAATATTACTTAAAAGCACTGAATACATCTAAACTTTTAAGAAATTGCAAATGTAATACACCTATGACCAATGAAACACATTTTTAAGAGTTAACAGCTTCTAAGGCTGACAGTAGCCAACAGCTAAGTAAACTTTGATAAGAACTAAAGTAACAAAGTAGAAATAACTAAATAATTTGCTAATTGATAATGAATACATTTTTGTCCTGCCTAGCTCAATTTCTTACTACCTTTTCTACCTTTTTTTTTTTCTTGAGACGGAGTCTTGCTCTGTCAGCAGGCTGGAGTGCAGTGGCGCAATCTCGGCTCACTGAAACCTCCACCTCCTGGATTCAAGCGATTCTTCCGCCTCAGCCTCCCAAGTAGCTGGGACCACAGGCGCGTGCCACCACGCCTGGCTAGCGTCCGGCCTTCTACCTCTTAATATGACACTTTGAACTGCTGTTAGCGAGTACTAATCAAGCCCCCGCCCCTTGCCAAGTACAAGAAGCTGTGGAGAACACAAAAGTTAAGACATACTCCTTCCTCACAAGTTTACAATCTAATATAGGAGATAAGCTGTGAACAAAACAACCTTAACAAAAACAGAATGGAAAAAGGACAGCAGCAGAATTCTGAACAACTTAAGAGCTCCCTTCCAGCCAGTGTTTGTTTTTAACAGCAACAACAAAAACAGCTTTTATGCAGAGGCAGTTTTTGCTCTAGCACTGAGCGTCGATTATATTCCTAGAGAAGTAACACAGTTTGACTGGAATGTAAGGGAAGATATACACAGAAGAACAGTGAATGAAATGGATGCAGTGGTTGATAGGAACTATTCTAAAAATAAGGGTCCAATACCCCACACCATAAACAGTCGCTGTTTAGCCTGTTACCCACCAACAGTCAAAACTACCAAAAACTTCTTAACAGCCATAAGGTCGATCGTTATTTTACTCCAAGAAGATTTATCTGGCAACAGTGTAACAGATGTACTGAAGTGTGAAAAGACAAAAGCAGGGTCCAATTAGGAAGATATTAAAATAGGCTGGGCACCGTGGCTCACACCTGTAATCCCAACACTTTGGGAGGCCGAGGCGGGATCATCTGAGGTAAGTAGTTCAAGACCATCCTGGCCAAAATGGAGAAACCCCCTCTCTAATAAAAATACAAAAAAAATTACCCAGGCATAGTGGTGCATGCCTAGTAGTCCCAGCTATTCGGGAGGCTGAGGCAGGAGAATTGCTTGAACCCAGAAGGCAGAGGTTGCAGTGAGCAAAGATTGTGCCATTGCACTCCAGACTGGGCAAGAAGAGTGAAATTCTGTCTAAATAAATAAATAAACAAACAAACTGGGTAAATGACTGGCAATAGGGCTGTAGAAAAAAAAGGACACAAAATAAAAGATACTGTGAAGATAAAATATAAAATCAAGGGGGACCAGAACGACTAACAAATGAGAAGTGTCAATCAACAATGACACTAAAGTTCTAACAGTCTGAGCCTAGGAAAATGGCAGCATTATCAACAGAAATGGGGATGAACTGGTTTGTGAGGATACATAGCAAGCTCAGTATGCAGGAACAGCAAGCAGATCATGCAGATGACCAGGCAACTAGAAATGTCAGAAAACTGATTAATACTGAAGTTACCAAATCCAGCAGCCATCTACACAGACCTGCTACAAGAGATAAAACAAGTGGCCAAGGTTAGAATCTCAGGGGATACCCAGGGTTATCAGGGGAAAAGACAGAAGAAACAGTGTTAACAGGAGCACTGTGACTATCCAATGTTCCACATGACAAGGGAAAACAGTTGAGAGAAGATAGGATGCTTGAGAGTTTTAAATAATCTAAAACAACAAGACGATATTAGGGTATGGTAAAACCAAGTGAAATAGTAAGTAGAAGCAAATTCAGTAGGAACAAACCAAAAGGCACAGGAATAATAAATACCAAAATCAAAATAGTGCTTAAGGATGGAAAATGGGGAAAGGCGGATGGGGAGACAGACAGTGACTGACACAGTTTAATTTAAATAGTAACCCTAGTCTTCAGATGTGTTTGTACATTATTAGTTCCTAAACTCAGCTCAATGGGTGTTCAGTATACCATTCTTCATGTATATTTGTGGCTGAAATATTTTATTAGGCTTTGTGCCATAAGAGAGAATGTCTTTGTAAACTGATAGATATCCAGAATCCATATTGCAAAGGTGTTAAGAAGTAAACAAATTGTAAAGACAAAGAGACAGAAAAGATAAAACGTTCTTTGGAGAAATTCTGCAAAGAAAACAAGTAAGAGAAACCTGGTCTGAAAGGTTAAGAGGACCTCGGACAGGTTATGTTCATAAGTTGGCAGTTTGTTTTTCACTACAGGGAAAAAAGAGACTATCACAGGCAAAGGGGACGAAGCCAGCAGAGAAAAGGATATTGAAGATCTAAGCCAGAGGGAAAATGGTATGAAAGGGTCCAAGGAGAGAATATGATCAAGAGCGCAAATGAAAAGGGTGCCCCTGGAGGGAGGAGGGAAAAAAACCTTTTTTTCCCTCAGAAACCAGTTAAGAGATACAGGAAAAAAATCTGTGGTTAAGCAATACATATATTAAAACTGCTCATGTTAGAAAGCCAATTTATTACCAATCAATCTCCTCCACTATACTGTACACTTCTTAAAAGGAACAGAATTTATCTTTGCTAATTCAGGGTCTAACAGCGTGCTCAATAAACGACAGCTACATGAACAAAATGATCATCTCAGAAAAGTAAAGATGGGGCTATCTACTAAGGGAGACCTGATAGGAAGAATGGAGACTAGATGGAAGAAAAGGTAGAGTCCAACTGGAAAGGGTAAAATGAAACTCTGCTGTAACCCCACCACTTTGGGAGGCCGAGGCAGGTGGACCACTTGAGGTCAGGAGTTTGAGACCAGCCTGACCAACACAGAGAAACACCGTTTCTACTAAAAATACAAAATTAGCTGGGTGTGGTCGTACATGCCTGTAATCCTAGCTACTCAGAAGGCTGAGGCAGGACAATTGCTTGAACCTGGGAGGCAGAAGTCGTGGTGAGCCAAGATTGCACCACTGTACTCCAGCCTGGGCAACAAGAGTGAAACTCCATCTCAAAAAAAAAAAAAAAAAAAAGAGAAAGGAAAGAAACTCTGAATCAGTAAGAAATGAGTAGCAGAAATGGCAAATAGCAGAACTCAGCCTGGGTTCCCACAAAGTGTGAAAGTATGAGAAATAATAAACAAGCTGACTAGGTCCAAGAAAGTATAGCTCAGAGTTCCCAGTTTGGGAAGTAAAATACTTAGAACCAGCAAAGAGTTTTCAATACAAAGAGAAAAATGTCATGCTCTAAAACATTCACCATGCCAGGTGCAGTGGCTCATGCCAGTAATCCCAGCAATTTGGGAGGCCAAGGCAGGTGGATCACCTGAGGTCAGGAGTTCAAGACCAGCCTGTCCAACATGGTGGTAAAACCCCGTCTCTACTGAAAATACAAAAATTAGCCAGGTGTGTTAGTACACGCCTGTAGTTCCAGCTACTCAGGCGTCTGAGGCACAAGAATCGCTTGAACCTGGGAAGTGAAGGTTGCAGTGAGTCGAGATCGCACCACTGCACTCCAGCAGCCTGGGTGACAGAGTGAGACTCTGTCTCAAAAACAAACAAACAAACAAACAAAAAACACATATATCTTTGATGGGCAATCATATGTTATAAATCATTGCCATTATGCAGCATTCTCATAGTGTATAGTTCTTATAAAGAAAATAAAGTAAAACAATGAGAATTGATTTTGGATGAAATTACTTAATTTTTATGTAGGTTTTCCCCAATTCTAAGTGTTTAGTATGTAGAGTTTTTCTAATGTCTTTGACTTTATTTCTGACTAGGAAATTCCCCAAAGCCAATAAAAATCGAAATACTTTATGCTATGTCACCTATGTGATTTGAACAAAGGCATCGGAGATGTGGAATAATTTCACTTCATTAATAAACATAAGACAAAGCTGAAGAGAGCCAAGTTCCACTCCTTATTGCCCGACTCCTGTCTCCAGAACTGCAATTGTGGTCCAAAGTCACACCAGCTCTCTGACCAATTAGCAAGGTCTGCATTAGCAGAACTCAGCACTTCTAGTCCAGAATCCCTCTAGAGAGCAGGGAAATGATGGGTTCCATCACCTGGCCAACATCAGCAACCGGCAGAGTCACCTTAGGGACACAGACAAAGACATTCATCTATTGTACTGGCAGCCCCTACAGCCTGCCTTCCTAACAGAGTCCTTTCTGTGAAGACCACTATCTAAGTGACCTGTCATACAGCTTTATAAAGCAGCATTAATACTGTGGGCCAAAATGAGATTGATCTTTGAGTTTCGTGGTCTCCTGTTGTCAACAGTGCATTATAAAACCAATACTAAATACTTTATAAACAGGTCTCCCCCACAGTATATTAGAAAAACAGTGCATATTTCATGCCCCATAGTTAGGTAGCCACATATCCATCAGACTAATAAATTATTTATTGGGTACTCAGAAGTGCAATAAGAGTCAATAAACTAACTTCTAGATACTTATAAGTTACTATTTCACTGGAAATTGTACCTGAATGAGAAAACTGTCTCAATAACTGAATGGGGGATGGAAATATCTCAGCTCCCTCAAGTGTACTGTTAGAAGGAAGAACGGGCCACATGAGTGAGAAACTACAAAATCCCCACACCCTGAAAAGAGTCCCAGTTATTAAATTACAAAGAAGCGTCATCCAACCCCATGCTCATTTCTTTTCTCTGGTGTATAGATTCCTCTGGTTCTACCATACTTAGAGACAGCTCAGGGAAATAAAAATTGGTGGAAACATTTCTCACACACCCTGAGTCAGGCCAGATGACAACCACCAATAATGGTTTGCATTTGACATCTCCGAAGAAACTACACAATGACTTGAGTGTATAAGCTTTCTGCTACATGCATAGCATAGAATTTTGAATTTGGCCGAGCGTGGTGGCTCACGCCTGTAATCCAAGCACTTTGGAGGCCAAGGCGGGCGGATCACCTGAGGTTGGGAGTTCAAGACCAGCCTGACCAACATAGTGAGACCCCGTCTTAAAAAAAGAAAAAAAAGAGAGAAAAAAAAGAATTTTGAATTTATGAATCTAAGGTTTAGAGCAGACTGCTTTTTTCCATATTTGGTTAAAGCTCCCAAGCCTATAGACATCCTGTAAGACAGTCCCTGGTGCTCTGTCCAACATTATAAGGCATCTCTTTCCTGGTTCTACCCCTCTGAAAGAGGACCTTCCATTCTAGAATGTATTCCAGCCCTTCAAGAAGGAGTTTCTTCAGCAACGAGTTATTTCTCAAACTATCAGAGGCGTGGACCTTTGTGTAGTATTGTGGGTGTCATGGTTTCACATGTTGGCCACATTAATACCGGAGAGCAAGCATCTGTAACCCACAGCTGTGTGCTCCAGCCCCAAAGCACCCGCAGGGCTGATGCCAATGCAAACCACTCTTCCCATCCCACATCTGAACCACACTGGTTTTCTTCAGGAGCCAGAGGCTGAGATACAGTTCTGAAAATGAAGGTTTGGGGTTCTTTTTCATTCACACGATGGGTATAGGGTATTGCGAGGAATACTGCCAGATGGACTGGCTCTTTTTTTCTCCCCCACTCCATACCAAGTAAATAAACCATAAAGAGGCTTATGGTGTCAAAGAGTCTTCCAAAATACCCCAGGGGGAAAAATCTAAATGGATAAATATATAGATTTTGTTCACACTGTTATCAGTTTTTTTTTTTCCCCTACCATCTTATACTTTTACTCCTATAGGCTGAAGTTTTTAAGGTTGGAAAATATTTTATGTTGGTCTAAAAATGTGGAACTAAAGGAGAAACATGGGAGAGACTTAGTTTCATATCACTTTCTCAAAAAGATCTCGCAAATCCTACAAATAATGAATGCTAATGTAAAAATATAGGAGAAGACTGTTTTCTTGAACTACTTTTGCTACTACAACCACTACTGCTAAGATGATTATTCATATTAATGAGTTTGGTATGTAGACAAACTATAAAAGACGCAGTCTCTGACCTCAAGTACTTATCTCTGTCTTTTGGGATTTACTCCTCCTGCTAGATTTACTTTTATTCTTCATACCCTTGCCCAGAGGAAGTGATCATCACTCAGGACTTGGAACATTTCCATGGGTGGGGTTTAAATATGACAATGAGAAGAAAGAGAACTTTTGCCCTTGGACCCAGACAACCTTGGCCCCAAAGCTCAGGATGTCTAGTTTGTGGCAATGAGAAATATAAACTCCCTGTGAAATTCTGACGCTGGTCTCGCTGAGCTTTATCAGAAAAACTGTGTAAAATGTGAAAGCTTATAGCATTCCAGTGCTTTATCACATCATGCCCACATATGCAAACTGTATCACTGTACACTAACGAACTAATAGTAAACAATTTCTCTTCATCCTTGCTGGTGTTGTTTACGTTTTGTGCGTGTGCTTATAACATATACAGAAGAAATATATCCAGGAAATCAATTTTGCCAACTGATTGTCAGAGTTCTACAGTGAGATTTCTTGGGTTTGAATAACTGCAGAACCTTTTACTGTGTGACCTCGTCAAGTTACTTAGCCAAAGTTATTCATCTCTAAACTGGAAATAATAGTACCTGTTTACAGAATTGTTGTGAAGATTAAATATTTTTATTAGTGCAAAAGGTTTAGCCCAGTGCTTAGCATATAAGTACTAAAATATCAGTTGCTGCATATGTATGTGTGTGAAAAGAGATTTCAAAGTAGAAGCCCAAAGGCCAAGTTTGGCTTCAGGTGTGTCTTGCTTGGCTCCTCCTAAGTGAGTGTGTATGAGTGTGCATATGTTTAATTATTGCCCAACATGTAAAACACAAGAAATTTTAAATTAAAATATGGATGTTCAGCTGTTGAGGAAATGGGCAGGGAGAGGCAAAAGGTGAGACGTCAAAGAATTAAGATATGGCATCAGAAACGTATGTTCCTTCGTGACAACAATCAGCAGGGGAGGAGTAGAAGCTACTCTCTGCAGCATGTACAGTCATTTTATACCTTACCAGGTTCTCTCAATTCCTTTACTTGCCTGGCCACTATTGCCATCTAAGTTCATGATCCCTGGCCTACAACCCATTCTGTATTAACTTAACATATATGGAGAGTTCATTCACACATAAATGAAAGTCTTATTTAAATAAAGTATCACGTATCAAAATTATGCCTGCCTCTGATGAAAGTAACACTGAAATGTTTTGTTTTGTTTTTTAATATACTTTAAGTTCTGGGATACACGTGCAGAACATAGAGATTTGTTACACGGTTATACAGGTGCCAGGGTGGTCTGCTGCACCCATCAACCCGTCAGCTACATTAGGTATTTCTCCTAATACTATCCCTCCCCTAGCTCCCCCCCCACCGCAACAAGCCCCAGTATGTGATGTTCCCCTCCCCTGTGTCCACATGTTCTCACTGTTCAACTCCCACTCATGCATGAGAACATGCAGTGTTTGGTTTACTGTAATATATAAAAGGAGTAAGTAAACCCATTACATGTGACTGTATCAGGGGCCCTGCTACAAGTACAGATGTGGGCTTTAAGACAGCTATTTCTTCAGTAACAGTTGTTCTCAAATATATTTGCTTTTAACTAGGGGACACCTTTTTTGAAAAGGAAAAAATACTGATATTGAACATATGAGACAAGCAGTATAAAGCCTGGGCCTCTTGGCTTCTGTAGCCCAAGACACACAGAATTGTAAGGTCATACCAAAAAATTTTTGGAAATTGATCTAATCCCATTGCTTTACTATACAAGCAAGGAAACTGAGGCAAAGTCAAAAAATAAGCTGGTAGCAAAGCCTAGACCATTTTTCAGGGATTGGTTCTCCTAACTGTGTTTATACCAGAGCTCAAAGCAGTTACCCAGAAGGTTGAAAATCTAGTAGTATACCAGATTTACTCTTCCCAACTTGTGAGAACTGACTATTAAATTTTTAGGAAACTTACAAGCCAGTTGATTTTACATTGGCCATGTTGACCCTGATTGCAATCAGTGTCAGATCCCCCCACATTTAACCCCATGAACCTTATTAAACTTTTTTTTTTTTTTTGCAACAGGGTCTTGCTCTGTCACCAAGGCTGAAGTTCTGTGATCCAATCTTTGCTAACTACAACCTCTGTCTACTAGGTTCAAGGAATTCTCAAACCTCAGCCTCCAGAGTAGCTGGGATTACAGCTGTGTGCCACCATGCCCGGCTAATTTTTTTATTTTTAGTAGAGACAGGGTTTCACCCTGTTGACCAGGCTGGTCTTGAACTCTTGGCCTCAAGTGATCTGCCCGCCTCAGCCTCCCAAAGTGCTGGGATTACAGGTGCCAGCCACTGCGCCTGGCTTAAACTTTTTTTATTTAAAAAAAAATTTAATCCATTTAATTGAAAAAGAATTACACTTTCCATGTAGCAAATACTAAAACATCTGAAATTCTTTCCATTTCTAAAATATATAAAATATCACATCATGCAAAGAAATACACAGTATAACCATGAAAGTATAGATTATTAAAATTCCACAAGCACAACCACTGCTTGAGATGTTGACATTTGACCAAGTTGGGCATCTTCACAGTGTATGTAAATAATTAAGTATGTGTCCTTGTACCCCCTTCTAAAGATTTGAGAAATATCATGACAAGTATGAAGAAAACCAAGCCAGACTCTTAAAAGTTACAGAATAAATCTACACCTAACTGTGGACTTCTTACTATGTACAAGGCATTGTGGTAAGTTTTACAAAAGATAAAATTATAGTAAGAAGTCAGCATCCAGAGCTCTTAGGAAATTAATCATTCTGGATAGGCACAGAGTCAGGGAGATGGAACTTTATATTTATTGAGCACCTGTTGTGTGCCAGGTACTGTGCAAAACATAAAATATTTTTTTTATTCATTCTTCACAGGTCCTATGAGATAAGTATTATTATTCTCATTTTACCAATAAGGAAATTTAAGCTAAGAAGGTTTAGTCACTTGGCCAAAGTCTTATATTAAGTGTCAAAGTGGGAATTCAAGACCAAGTTGGTCTGATTTCAAAATATGTGCTCATCCAAATATCCAGCATTGCCTCTCCAGGTTTCTACCATTTTAGACAAGAATTTTCTGAAAAGGCGCTGCATATACCCTGTTTAAGCAGAAATACCTTTCTTGATGGTTAAACAGCAATTAATATCTGGTAGTATCTTTAGGCTTCTAAGTGCTTAGGGCCTCCTATTTGACTTAGCATAGGAAAGAGGAGCTCTAGAAATGCTCTGTTTTTTAAATTCAACAATCTATCATTTTATCCTTTCATAGGTAGTTGTGATTATTAATTGTTTGCCAAACATTTGCCTTCTTCCCAGTTCTAGAATTTGCTATTTTGTTTTACTATGAGCCTTTCCAAAGGAATATTAAGCAGTCATTAAAAAGAATGAGAAAAAAACTCTAAGTACAGATAAGCAACATCTTCAAACAAATCATGTGTAAAAGGCAAGATGCAGAACAGTAAACACCGTGTACTATCATTTATAGAGAAAGAAAAACAGGAGAAAGAGAGAGTAGAAAAGAAAAACTGAAGAGGTAACAATTATTTCTAAATTGAGGCTAAGCTATTGCTAGAAATAGCTTTAAGGATCTGCAAATAAGGCTGGGTGTGATGGCTCACACCTGTAATCCAGAGCCTGAGACAGGAGGATTGTTTGAGTCTAGGAGTTCAAGACCAGCCTGGGCAATATGGCAAAACCTGTCTCTACACAAACTACAGGAATTAGTTGGGCATGGTGTAAGTGCCTATGGTGCCAGCTACTCCAGAGGCTGAAGTGGGAGTGTCACCTGAGCCCGGAGCGGTCAAGGCTACAGTGAGTCCTGATCATGTCACTGCACTCCAGCCTGGGCGACAGAGGGAGACACTGTCTCAAAAATTAAAATGTAAAGAATATGGTAAACAGAAAAAAAGGAGAATTTGGCTGGGTGCAGTGGCTCACGCCTGTAATCCCAGCACTTTGGGAGGCTGAGTTGGGAAGATCACTTGAGGTCAGGAGTTTGGGACCAGACTGACCAACATGGCGAAACCCCATCTCCATAAAAATATAAAAATTAGCCAGCCATGGTGGTGGGCGCCCGTAGTCCCAGCTACTCAGGAGGCTGAGGCAGGAGAACCGCTAGCACCCAGGACGTAGAGGTAAGTGGAGATTACATTGAGCCAAAATCGGGCCACTGCACTCCAACCTGGGCAACAGAACGAGACCATCTTCCAAAAAAAGGGGCGGGGGGCAAAGAAACATTTGTTTTCTCTGTGTAAGCTTCGATACTCTTTTTTTTTTTCATTTTTTACACTGTGTTGTATATATATATATATATATATATATAAGCAATTAACAAAATAAAAAAAACAATATATAATGACGGCCCTGACAACCAAAGAGAGTTTTAGAATTTTAAGGTTCTAAGCAGTATATGGGGAAATGACTCTTAACAAGTTCAGTATGTAAGCTCTGTTTCATTCTCCAGGATGCTCAAAGCACAGTTCTTGCCTGCTTCTCAACTGTGCTCATATTAGCCCAGTGTGAACATTTAAAACAAAGTCCTCTAACTTCACATGATTTACAGTATAGCTGGAGATACTATTTGTAAATGTACCAGTTAAATAAAAGATGTAAATAACCACTCTCACTTACAAAAGTAGAAGTCTACAAGTCAGTACATGTGTTATTAGCTATAATAGATCCAGGAGCATATGTTATTTGGTAAAAAGAGCAATTTGAGCCAAGATTCTTAGACTAAGGAGAATATCAAAAGGCAAACAGAAGACAACATTTCAAATGGGTGGGGGAAGCACGAATAAAAGTATAGTAATCCTAGCACCTTGGGAGACCAAGGCAAGAAACTCAACAGCTAGAGCCCAGAAGTTTGAGACTAGCCTGAGCAATAGAGTAAGATTCCATCTCTACAAAAATAAAAATAAAAAATTAGCCAGGTGTGGCGGTGCACACCTGTGGTCCCAACTACTCAGGAGGCTGAGGTGGGAGGACTGCTTGAGCCTGGGAGGTTGAGGCTGCAATGAGCCATGATCATGCCACTGCCGGTCGTGCCACTACTCTCCAGCCTGAGCAACAGAAGGACATCCTGTGTGTTTTTTTTTTTTTTTTTTTTAAAAAAGGTAAGTGTAAGGATGCACTGTTCCTTGTTCCTTGGATAGATGATGAAAGATATTAATTAATAAAACATGAGATTAGAAGGAGAATATACAGGCCAGCTGTAGAGGCCTTGAAATTTGGACTTTAAATTTCTGAACAGAATAGTTAAATAACAGATGTTATATTTCATCCAGGAATGGTGTACAGGGTGCAGCAGAAAACAAACATCTAAGCCAGAAGTATTAAATTAGGAGATTTGTTTGTATTCAAATATCCCCCTAGAACGTAAGCGTCAAGAACAAGGAATTTCATCAGTTTTATATTCTTCTATACTGCATGCATTTATACTTGAAACTATAATAAACACTAACAGAAAATGGACAGCCCATCGCAGAGCCTGAGGATCTAAACTAGGTAATTGTGAGAAAAAAATTAACAATTTAGAGTTTTGTTTTCTGTTTTAAAGAATCTACAAGAACTGATGCCTAAATTAATTTTAGTTCAGAAGGAAAAAAGCTAAAGATAATTACAAGATTTCTAGTTGGAAAAAATAGTGAAGGCAGAGAAATAATTTTATATTTATATTTATAGCAATACATGTACTATACAAGTTAAAATATTTCTACGTAAAATATTTTCTGAAATTGAAAATGGCTGAACATTTAAATTATACTCTACCTTCAATTCTCTACCACCTACTACTGGCTGGCATCTCATCCAACAGCATATGGCTTCACCACTCATCTCTAAGCTAGTCACATCATTTCCCTTATAGAGCCTACTTTTGCCTTGTATTACGGAGATGTTAGACATAATCTATACATTTAACCAGGGGATAATCTATCCTGTCAGATGGGAATGGGCATCCCTCCAGAATGCCTGGCATACTCAATGAGCAAACACAAGAGAGCTCTCAAACAAACTCTAAAATCTGCCAGATTTCTACAACGGAGTATCGTTCTTACTTAGGTCCCAAGCTCAGTTATCTCTGAACTGGACCATAACACATTCTTGCCAAAACCGCTGCCACCCTGTTTCAAGTTTTTATTAATGAACTATTAATATTAAGCCTCCTGCTCATCAAGGCTTGAAAGCAAATTCATATCTGCTTCACCACTATATTCTTACCATGCTTGGCATGCTGCCACCTATTCAGAAATGTTGAAAAATTTGGGTGAATGAATGAATAAATGAGTGGTTACAGTAACACAGAAGTTTTACTAGATGAGTAAATGTAAACTAAGGAGCTCATGCGTTCTCCATGATCGATTCAGCACACAAATGTTAAATGCTTTCAAGGAAAACACAGTATCACATCTAACAGATCGGCAATGAACTTTCTCAAAAAAAAGTCTATCTTTGTTCCATTTCAAGAAATCTCCCTATCTCTCGGCTTTACTTGCATTGCAGATTAATTTTTCTCAAAACAAAAGTAAATATCAAATATTGTGAAGAGTCATAAATCATATAAAAATTTATAACAACTTTTCTAGAAATATTAACTCAAGGTACTGTCCCAAGCACAGTAATATGTATTATGTATTTAAAGATTTTTAACAATTATTTTCAGCTAGGTGCTGTGGCTCATGCCTGTAATCCCAGCACTTTGGAGGCCAAGGCGGGTGGATCACTTCAGGTTGGGAGTTCAAGACCAGCCTGGTCAACATGGTGAAACCCCACCTCTACTAAAATACAAAAATTAGCTGGGCATGATGGTGGGCTCCTGTAATCTTAGCTACTCAGGAGGCTGAGACAGGAGAATTGCTTGAATCTCGGAGGCGGAGGTTGCAGTGAGCCCAGATCACACCACTGCACTCCAGCCTGGGCAATAGAGGAAAACTGCCTCAAAAAAAAAAAAAAAAAATCATCTTAGTAAAATAAAGATCCAGTTTTTTATATACTATAACTTAAACTCCTAACTGAAGACAAAATTAACTGTTGGCTAATTTTTCTAGTAATTTTTAGTTTTTTTTAGAAATTAGATCTTTTAAGAAATGAGAGATCCGATGATAAGCTGGATTTGCATTTCAGATGGTGAGCTGTTGTGGCTCATTTTGTTTGGTTAAGTTTTTCACTAGTGCCTGAACATGATAAACAAATACAAACTACTACAAAAAATTAAAGACTGCAATATTTGCAAATGCTTTCACTTCGTTTTTAGATAGTCCAAAGCCTACTGCTTTAAATACAATTAACTATAACCTGAAACTTTAGTTTCAAGGCACATTTAGACTGTATCTTCACAATATTAAAACAACTGATCAATGAAGTCGATGTGTTTGGGGGGGCAGCAGTAAGTCAAATGAGACGTTTCATGCTGTTGTACACAAAATAACCAGCTGACTGAAGCTATGAATTAGTAGTTTAATCTTAGAAGTAAAATTCTTATGCAGTCTTAGAGACCAAGTCATTCTTATAAATTACTTGGCAATCACAGATTTTAAATACAGCCTCTCAAATTGCTAGATTTTTTAATATCACACAAGTTATACAAGAATCTGTATAGTTTTTTTCTATATTCTCTCTCTAGAAACATATATATCATCAAATAAATAAAATCTCAACAATCTTTTTTAAAACGAGAAAGAAAACACAATAACTTGCTGTATTTGTGCATAACAAAGAAACTCCAGGAGTGAGAGCTGGCACAGCCAATACTAAATGTATTCCACATGGTTAGTAGCCAGTAAGTTTTGAAAAAGGAAGAGAAAACCTGACACTTACAGCTTCTAAATGAATACAGTGCACTACATCCACTCTCAGTTATGATTCCAGATGCATAGTTTAATCGTGATTAAAACTTACAGAACTGCACAGAGCCTAATGTCAGGATGTTTCCATGTCCCTTTACATCACATGAATATCCCAGGTCAAATATAACATGACACTAAAGGTCTGGAAGCAAAGTGGATGACCTGAAACTGTATATTCTATAGATCTCACTGACTCCTCTTTTCAGTGGCTGTGGGACAGACACAGCAGTTTGAACACTAACAATGGCTGTTAAAGTAAAGCTTAATCGCAAATGTGTAAGCATTAAACTACATACTTCAAAACGATTTTAGAGTATATTTTATTAAATCCTGAAATGCATGTCCTGGTAAATTTCTATATACATTTGATTTACAAATTCCAGTGAAAATGTGCCACAGCTGGCAGAATAAATTACTACAATAAATCATTATTAAATAACTGTAAATCTTTGTAATGACATAATGCCTAACTTTAAAAAGTATGCACAAGTAAACATTCAGTGGAAGAAAAGCACTCTTCACATAGGAAAGCAAATTACAAAACTTACCATGCCAACACTACAATGTGATTCAGTGACTAAACAGGGAAATAAAATTCACATAAATAGTACTTAAATCTACAGTGGAGCTGTGTTCACTATTGCATCAAAACGAATTGTATGATAAGTGGTAAACAGACTCAGGTTTTTAACAGTATCTATCACAGTGCCAACGGGTAAGTCTTATGTGTACAGCTGCATCCAATATTTTGTTAGACAATAAAAGCATATTCCAGGTATCAATCAGCAACCCCAGTTTGTCCCTTCTCTAAGGCTTCACAAATATTTCTTTAAAACAATATATTTTTCCACCACCACCCTCTCTTCCATATAGAATACCATCCTACTTCAAAATGAACTTTAAAAAAATATACAGAGTTATATTCTTTTTGATGTGGAGGAGATGGGTAGTTACAGTAATCCATTACTTTGGAAAACATTTGAAGTGAATCACACTGAATGTCTCTGCCTTACCAAACTCTCCGAAACTTCTACGTGTCAAAGTGACACTTGGTACTTGTGTCACAACCAATGAGCTCCATGGCTCCAGCCCAGATGGGCTTCAGCAAAGCGATGGGCCTCAGAGTGCCCACTTATACAGCCTGTGATTGCTGCCTCTGCCTCTCAGGAAGGGTAAATTATTAACTGACACTCTGGTAACAGAACTGTCTAAGATAAACTCAGAACTGTTAGTCTACCGAATATTTCACACTGCCAGTTGGTAAAATCTTTGTCCAAGGCATCACTGCCTACTTTTGTTTGTATTTATCTTCAGCTCACAGTCAGTTATCATAAAATAAAATGTCCCTGAGTGCCATCTCTACCTATTTTCCTAGTTGCCAAACCCCAGTTCCCTAAAGTGTCTCTGGATAAGGACCTTTGCCTCCTCCAACAAGTGTAGAATTTATCAATACATGAGTCTCATGCAGAGAAGTTGTCCCCAACCCAAAAAACTTGCCAACTGAGCCGTATGATATAATAAAGAGCAAAGATCATTGCTATTTTAACCCAGATCAAAATGTTTTTGTAGATATAAAGGGGAGGGTCTTTCTCCCACCCTGTATTTCATTTTCCATTTACAAGTTCAGTTACAGGTTCAAATAGTCACTTCTTTTTCTTTTTTTTTGAGATGAAGTCTTGCTCTGTCGCTCAGGCTGGAGTGCAATGGCGTGATCTGGGTTCACTGCAACCTCCGCCTCCCACGTTCAAGCGATTCTCCTGCCTCAGCCTTTCGAGTAGCTGGCATTACAGGCACCCGCCATCACGCCCGGCTAATTTTTCTATTTTTAGTGAAGACATGGTTTCATCATGTTGGCCAGGCTGGTCTCAAACTCCTGACCTCAGGTGATCCGCCCACCTTGGCCTCCCAAAGTGCTGGGATTACAGGCATGAGCCACAGCACCAGCCCCAGCCATCTCTTTTCCAATATGCAGCAACTGATTCACTAAGATCATTATTAAATCCATCCACCCAAGAAGTACTTGAGGGCCATGATCAGGTATTTCTTCCCAATAAGATACTTCCCCCTTCACCTCCACTTCCAATCCACACAAAGCCAGTCTCCACATATTGCCCAGTTTCATGAGAGAGCAAAGCATCTGTGCTATGG
The DNA here is from genome assembly GCA_036589455.1 of Ateles fusciceps. Taxonomy (NCBI): domain Eukaryota; kingdom Metazoa; phylum Chordata; class Mammalia; order Primates; family Atelidae; genus Ateles; species Ateles fusciceps. The sequence continues at coordinate 4,468,717 of JAZHEH010002789.1, read as the reverse complement.
CCTCCAAAGCTGACACATTCCAGACCAAATAAATACACCAGAAAAGGGATACCTGACTCTGTAAAAAGGCATAAACATCTATAAGTTATGTGTGGAAAAACTGAAAATATTTCCAAATAAGCAACAGTTCAAAAAAAAAGAGAGCAAGACAGCATGAGAGGACACACGGCCTCAAAAGCAAGGAGGCAGAAGCACACAGGAGTGCAGGACAGTCCAGAGGAGAACCAGGGGACTGAAGAGAATGCATCATCAGTGAACAAAAGGAAAGGAGGTTGTGAGGTAAAACCACCTCAGAACATACCCTATTAACAGAAAAGGGAACAAGTCTAGATTACACAAGTGGGTGACGTAAACTTTTAGCTACATTATCCAGGAAAAGGAATCAAAAGATGAATATGTTGGTCACTGCTGTGTTTATGACTTCAGTACCAATCACTCACGGTAATATCCCTATGTTAACTATACAATTATACAACAAGAAACAACCCCCCCTCGTTTCTTCCCCCATCTCACCGTTCCATGTCCCTAAGCTACCCAGTCCATTCCCAGGCTTCAGTACTATCTTTTGAAGGTAACAAATTTCTATATTCAGCCTATGTCTCCCTTCTCCACTATAATGCACTCCTGTCATTTCCGGGGCAGTGTCTAATAGAAACTTCAAACTTGACATCTTCCCAAGTGTCTATCTTATTACTCCTCAAATCTGCTCCACCTCCAGGGCTGCCCACCTCAGTAAATGGCACCATCTGCTATTGAGGGCTTGGCAAATGATTTTCTCCATTTATAAAAGACCATTTTATCCTTCTCCGCCTTTCTTAAGAGTGTTTCCTTGGAGACTTAGTGAATCTGAGTCCTTACTCTAACCTTTGGAACAGAGATAAATCTCTCTAAAGATTAAGTTCAGTCTCCAGTTTTTACAATGTAGAGATATGGCTAAGTCATGTGTCAAACCAACTCTAGATATGTAAAAAACGAACCTCTGGGATTAGCTCATGTCTCTCATGAGATGTACAAAAGACTGTCACAAGGGACAGCCCTTGCCTTGTCTCTCAAAGAAATGAGAAGTTATTAACAATATACTTTCTTCTGCTGTTCTGTATTAACTGTGATTTTGTTCACAACTTCATAGCCACTTTTGAGATATCTTACATATCTATAAAATCTTTTTATGCCTACTCAATAATAAATTATGTTCTCTCTCTCTCTTCTCTATAGATAATACATCTTTTTTGTTGGTATGATTATTTTATTTCCCCAACTACCTCTCCCTGCCCCTCTGACACCCCACATGCAGTCAATCTCCAAATCTTTCTAGTTTATCTCCTACGCTTCTCTGGATCTATCCTCCATTCCTCTCTCTATTACTCCGGTACAGACCATCATATTCTAACAGTTGAAACTGCCTCCTACCTCAGCTTCTTACAGTTCACTTTTTCTCTCTTCCAATACATTCTTCAAATTACATCTGAATTTCCAAAATCATTTAGGAGGACCCTTTAAGATTTTATCTCTGCCAACCTAACCATCTTATCACCTTCTCACAGTGATCACAGATTTTCTCTCTGCTCCAGACATTCTTTCTTTGCTTTAAAGCTTTTCCCCGTTCCTCATTCCTGAACCTCTCCCTTGCCTTCAGAGATGTTTTCTTAAACTAGACGAGAGACGAGACATGGTTATTATCTATTCCTAAAGCACCCTGTACTACTTCCCAACACTTTTAATCATTTAATTTCTACCCTCCTTATGGGTTAATAAGCACCATGATGGTAGGGCTCTTTGAACCTGTATCTCCTGTACCTAGTACAGACAGACTCAATAAATACTTCTGATTGAATGTTCCAACATATAGCCATGAAAGTAGACAAGCAGCTTAAAAGCTATTTAAAAGCATGCAGATTTACCTATTTTATTATACATATTTACTGTGATGTTAAATCTCCTGCTATACGGTATATCTTGAATGCTGTCATTTTCTAACTAAATAGGAAACGATTATATGAAGAATCAGAACTCCGCATCATCACTACTTTTTGGCTACCACCAGCGTCCAGCTTATCAAGACAGAGATGAACTCACTTATGCCCTGGTGCGTGAGTCCAACAAACCCTTGAGCAATTCCTTGACAATTGTCGGACATGACAGAAATGTGAGAAATATCTGTCAAAAGTCTGGAGGTAGCCTAACACAGTTACATTCCTACATTTCCTTAGGTCCCTTTCTCAAAACTTCATTGTTAACAGCATTAACAACAGCTAATGAAAATGTTGACTATAGCGGGGCATGGTGGCTCACGCCTGTAATCCCAGCACTTTGGGAGGCCAAGGCGGGTGGTCAGGAGTTCGAGACCAGCCTTGACAACATGGTGAAACCCCATCTCTACTAAAAATGCAAAAATTAGCTGGGCATGGTGGTGGACGCCTATAATCCCAGCTATTCGGGAGGCTGAGATAGGAAATTCCTTGAACCAGGAGGCTGAGGTTGCAGTGAGCTGAGATCACGCCACTGCACTCCAGCCTGGCGACAGAGCGAGGCTCCCTTGAAAGGAAGAAAAGGAAAGGAAGAGAAGGGAGGGAAGGGGAGGGGAGTAGAGGGGGAAGGAAAGAAAGGAGGGAAGGAAGGAGGGAGGGAGGGAGGGAGGGAGGAAAGGAAGGAGGGGGGGGGGAATGCTGACTATGTAATTTTACCAATTACAACAATTATTGAATGCCTACTATATCCCTATTACAATGGTAACACAGCAACCCTTGGTTTTTTTGTTTGTTTTTTTAAAAGCTTACTTGCAAGGTCATATCGAGTTCATTCTGTTATTTAAAAGCAAAATTAATTGTAACAATCCATATATAATGAAGTCTTATAAATTACTATTTTATATGAAACCAAATAGCTTTTGTTCATTTACAGTATTTAGCGTTTAGGTGATAATTTTATTTAACAAATTACAAACACAAAGCACGGTATATTAGTTAAAAAAATCACCACTAATTTTGTGGCTTAAAACACAATGTTCTTATCTTACAATTATATTGGTCAGAAGTCTGACAGATCTCACCGGGCTAAAGTCAAGGTGTTAGCAGGGCTGCCATCCATTTAAGAGGCTCAAAAGGAGAATCTGCTTCCTTGTATTTTTCAGCTTCTATCAGCCACCAGCATTCCTTAGCTTAGGGCCCAGCTGCTCCATCTTCAAAGTCAGCCATGTTGGATCTCTGTGACCATTCTTCCATAGTCATCTCTCTCTGACCACAGCTGGGAAATAGTTCTCAGCTTTTATTTTTATTTTTTTTAAATATTCACTACCTGGTACTTTATTTTTTTGTTGTTGTTACTATATTTTAACTTCTGGGGTACATGTGCAGATAGTGCAGGATTGTTACACAGTTCTCAGCTTTTAATGACTCGTGTGGTTAGACGGGGGTCCACTTAGAAAATCCAGGATTATCTCCCTTATCTCAAGGTCCATCTGCAAAGTCCCTACTTTTTTTTTTTTTTTTCCTTTGAGATGGAGTTTCACCCTGTTGCCCAGGGATGAGTGCAGTGGTGCGATCTTGGCTCACTGCAACCTCTGCCTCCCGAATTCTCTTGCCTCAGCTGCCCAAGTAGCTGGGACTACAGGTGTATACTACCACATCCAACTAATTTTTGTATTTGTAGTAGAGACGGGTTTCACCATATTGGCCAGGCAGTTCTCGAACTCCTGACCTCATGATTTGCCCACCTCAGCCTCCCAAAGTCCTGGGATTACAGGCGAGAGCCACCATGCCCAGCCAAAGTCCCTTTTCTTATGTAAGGTATATATTCACAAGTTCTTAAAAGTTGGACATGCTTGGGTGGCCATTAGTCTACTGACCACACAAGACATATAAAAATTTTAGGTTAGCATTCTCACACTGAGAATTACAGATTTCTCCTTACCCAGTATTTAAAATCTGCCAATTTAATATGAGGCTAAGGCACAATATATCCATCAATCTTATTATCACAAACAAAATCTTTGAAGAATCAACTGGTTTTATTTATATGCACAGATGTAAAATTAAATCAACTTTTTAAAAAATATTATTTAAATTATCTTTCATTTGAATGAGAAAAGTATTCTACGGTCAAAGTTTATGATTTTGTTATAAACAGATTCCTGAGGAAATTTGTTCTGATTTTACCAGTGATAAATTCCAGGAAACGAATTCATTTAAAGTGGGCTATAACACTTAACTTCATGGTAATTGTTTTTAGTTCACACCAAAAAGCAACGTAGAGAAATGGATTACAAGTTACTATTCTAACAGCTGGCTATAATCTCACACTTCTATATAAGAAAGATATGATTTCATGAAAAAATCTAGGCAACTGGAATTGAGGCTTATTTCCTAAATCGCTTTTAATATTTTTTGTACTTTGTTACGATAAGGGTTTTTTCCACAGAAATCAAGGACCACAACTGAAGTTTGTTATATTCAAGAACAGTATGTTTTCTGTATAGATATTAGAAAGAACTTTAATGAAAAGTATAGTAATTTTTAAGACTTCAGGAGCAGAAAAATCACCAAATATATTTTTCCTTAATTTTTCTTACTCCGAAGTCTTATTTCTTAATAGAATATAAGTTTATAAACTGAAATGGAAATTATCAGTATCTATATGTATCAGTGTTAAATCCCTGAAAATACATAGGAAGAAAAAAGGAAGACTGAACATAGCTTGAAAACAAATCAAAAGAACAATCATTCTTAACCATGCCATTTATATATAATTCAGTTTTACTGGTACCTATTTTAAATCTACGAAGGCATTCTACAATCACATTTGAAGCTAGAAGTCACATAAATATCATAGAATAGCTCAATTTTTGGAGACAGAAACTCTTATGAGCTAGGTATTTTCTGAATTTAATTTGCAGTGAGAATGTATAGATATAAGAAGTATCTATTATGCTACTTCCATGGGGAAAGGAAGGACAGGAAAAGGTCCTAGCAAAAACCATCTAAGTATACCACTAAGTACTCAGCTTCATTTTAAAACAAAGCCAAAAAAGACAAATTCATTGTAACCTCCTCAAGGTGAATAGTATTTTTCAAAATACCATTGCTCTTCAGCAACTCTCAGAAAAATATACTCACACTATTGGGTAGAATATAAATAGCTAAGTCTTTTAATAATTTGTACATCTACCTGTTGGGTCTAAATCATGCATTTTCAATGGGGTGAAAAAATTTAGATATTACAATGGTTTATGGTCCTTCAGAGTTCAACCTTACTAGACAAAATGTTATTCTTAGGATGTAATGAGGGCCTAGGGGCGGGGGAGGTTGACTAAAATGCCTAAAAAGGCTCCTTAGGCCTTGATAGTGAAAACAAGGTCCAAACCAGGATAAACCCAAGCCTTGTTATCAACTACAGGGATATGAATACCAGGAGATCCCCCAGTAATCTGATTCAAGTCCATCTACTTCTACACCAACACCTCCACTGATTCTAAGACATCTCCAAGGTTAACCCAGTTTGACCACGTAAGAAATAAAAAAAAAATCATCATAGTCTATTGGGTCATTTGTGAACTCACTAAAGGTGTATCTAACCACAGAGAAAGTGGCAAGAGAAGTTAATTTAAATTGTGTTTGAATGCTAACAAACAGAAAACAAAGTTGCTGACAGGAAATTTGGGGAGAAGAGGGAAAGAGGGGGAAAAAATAATGAGTGCTGCAGAATTTCTTGAAAAAAAAAAGACAAGAAAAAAAGAAAAGTAGATAATGTTGAACCAAGAAGTTTTGTTATACCTTATCTCCACTTAAGAATTTTCAAGGCCAAGTGAAGTGGCTCATACCTGTAATCCCAGCTCTCTGGGAGGCTGAGGCAGGAGGATTCACTTGAGCCCAGGAGTTCAAGACCAGCCTGGGAAACATAGAGAGGCCCTGTCTCTACAAAAAAATACAAAATTTAGCTGAGAGTGGTGGCATATGCCTGTGGCCCCAGCTACTTGGGAGGCTAAGGCAGGAGCTCACTTGAGCTCAGGAGGTTGAGGCTGCAGTAAGCCTTAACTGTGCCACTGCACTCCAGCCTGGGAGACAGAGCAAGACCCTGTTTCAAAAAAATGTTTTCACATGTGGGTATGGAAAGATGAAGAAAAAAATATTTCCAGTATGGAGGGAGCAACAGTCAACTGCAATTTCAGAGGTAATTTCTTTGTTTTATTCTTGATTCTGAAAAACTAATATCACACCTGTAGCAACCATATGTCCCTGATTTTCCACAGAATCCCAATTTCATAAAATTGTATTCTTCCTCTTCAAGAAACTGATTCTAAAATACAAAACTATGATATAATCTAAGATTTTCCATACAAACAAATCAATACCAGAAAATCCACTGTTAGACTCTTACGCTTTTGCATGGAGAGGGAGTCATAAAAGCAAACCATTCTATTTAATTTATAAAGCAACATGCTTGTAAGTTCAGGATTCTAGTTATGGAAGTTGGAAAACCAAATAATAAATAATGAATGTCTTTACCCATCTAGTAATTATTTATGGCTTAATTATTTAGTACTCATAATTATGCCATGGCTCCCTTAAATAATATTTTTGATGAACAGAAATAACTTACATTTTAGACCATGACAACTGTTTTAAGTTCCACCAAACTACAAAGATTGAGGAATTACAGCTCTGTAGATGACGAAATTGAAAATGCTACCAAGTTACATGTAGATGACACAGGAGAGTAATCAGTCCATAAATAAGGTAATAGAAGTAAAATTTATCATGGTACTCAAAGTATCGAAAATTAAAAATAATGAACATGGAAAGTAGCAAAATCTTTTAGCCAAGAAGAACCAATAGAGTCACCAATACCAGTTTCAGAACATTAAGAAAAAGGACAAGGTAGGTTATTTTAGAATAGTGATATTTGTGAGATCAAAAGAACCCATGCTCCAGAAAGCAAACTCTTCACTCTGGAAGGTGAGGCTTGATCCTCTACTTTTTCATGGATATCATCAAGTTGATGCCATCCAAGGCCATATGGAAGTACATCGCCTTCTGGAATTTTATATGAGGTGTGAGGGAGGAAGTATTTGAGACGAAATGCCAGAAGGGGCTGATGTAGGAAATACAATCATCTTGTTCAAAACGCCTTTGAACGCTATCCAAAGACATCCAGAGATCTTTACTCACCCTACCCCCCAAATGTTTTTTTCTTTCCTAGTAAAATGGTATTTCAAAAAAACAAACAAAAAAATGAAAGTTGCAAGTGGGAATGAATCAAACCCCATAATCCATTTCAAAATCCCTGGATGTGCACATTACAGTAAGGAAAGATGGGAATCCAGAGAGGCACCAATGGACTTCCCACTTTAGGAAACCCAACACTAACAGCAGCTCCCAGGAAAAGAACAGGAAGTAGACTACAGCTATTTGTCTCCTCAATTTTCTATTTTCATTTTTGTGTTCTTGGTTTTACTATTTGTTCTTCACAGTAACAGACAGAGACAACAAGGAACAGAGCCTGGCTTCAAGAGGAAAGAGAAAGATAACCTGACCGCTTAAGGTCCTCTGCCAACTTCTGGATTTTGTAGAACATATTGTAAGATTACTATTTAGCATTAAAAAGTGCCCCCTTTGTATATGGCACTGTAACAAAATAACATAAATGACAACAACAATGAAGATGCCTTGCATCTAGTGCCTTATACCTTAAAGTGCTTTAATGACTTTAATGGATCGAAGCATCCCTATGAGATCAAAGGCAGATATTATCATTTCCAGTGTACATAATAGAAAATCAAGGAAGAAAGGTTAAGTGACTTGACCAAGCCTCACTTATCAAATACAGTGATGTTCTGATCACAGTTAAGGGGTTGCTAGTCCCTGTGCTGCTTAGATGGCTGCTCAGCTCAACCTGCAGCCTAACAAAATGGCTCTCTAGCTGAGAGGTTGGTAACAAAGGCTTTAGAAAGAGATCCATTTAAACTTTGTTAGCAAAGGGTTCCAGACAATGTCAGAAAACAAACTGATTTTTATAGAGAGCAATTCCGTTCCCCTCCATTTTTCAGGTCCATACCCCCACAAAATAGTACAATGCAAAATCACTTTCAGGGTCAGTAGTGGTGGCTTATGCATATATTCCCAGCATTTTGGGAAGCCAAGGTGGGAGTATCTCCTGAGCCCAGGAATTCAAGACCAGCCTGGGAAACATAGCAAAACCCCATCTCTACTAAAAATAAAAATGTTAGCAGGCCATTGTGGCATGCATCTGTGGTCCCAGCTACATGGGAAGCTGAGGCAGAAGGATCACTCGAGATCAGGAGGCTGAGGTTCCACTGAGCTGTGTCGTCCCACTGCACTCCATCCTGAGTGACAGAGTGAGACCCTGTTTCAAAAAAAAAAACCAAAGTTTAAAAAAAGAAAACAAAACAAACACACAAAAAAACATCATCACCTTCAGATGATAGTGATTTTATGTGAAGTTAGAAAACAAATGAAACATCCAGCATGAAAGGGGCAAAAAGGAGAACTTATCAGGTCTTCTCCAGGCTAGTGGTGAGTGGCAGAAAACTGCACAAGCCTGTTACTTTCCAAGGATAAAATCTAATGGAATCCCATTCATTCTGCTAAAAATGAAGACAACATACCCAGTGAAAGAATGCTCAAGTACCATGTCACACAGCGTGGCAACATCACCTTTAACCAAGGCCTAGTGTTTGAAAACTACAAAGCTAAACATGAACTGGTGTCCACCAGGCCCTCCTGCTGTACACTCAGTCACTCCCTACAGGAAGAACATAGCAAGTGGGGGGGGAAAAAACACTAATCCTAACATGAAGTCTCTTTATGTCTCTTTATTACTCATTTGAGTTACCAAGTATGTGATGAGAATTAAAATAAGAGTTGGGATTGGTTCCTAATAAAAAAGTTAACCTTGCTCTCTCTTTCCCACCCACACAGAAGTAATTCTGTTTGGGAACTTTAATTTTTTTGGCCCCAACTCATTCTTGGGGTGTGCAGCTCACTCACTGCCTGTAATTGTTTCCATACAGTTCTGTGTTTTAAAACATGTTTGTATACTTACGATGATACATGACATTTATATTACATTTCAAACGCCAAACAGGCATACAGATTGTATTTTCTGTATTAAGAAACAGTGCCTATGCATAGCATACCAAAGTAGCCACTAGGAAAAAAGTGATCTCAATTTCATTTTTATTTTCAGATCTGTCTCTGAATTTTTGGCTTCCTGAACTTTAAAAAATTAATTGGAAACACAGACTCGTTCATCTGGTAAGTAACTCAACCTAAAAATCTGTGACAACAGATTATGACCATATATCCTGTCATGTAACCAAATTAATATTACCCAGGTCAATATGCCATAACTTGTATTAGTTAATAATCATTTTACTTAAGGCAATTTCATTGGCCCTTTTACAAGACTCACTTTAAATATAACAACAATAGAAAACATATAATAATTACAGCTCACATTTCCTTTCTTGAAATTACTAATATAATATTTTAACCCACGTACTAGTTCATTAATGTGGAATTATACACGTTGACATGGTTTTACTTACTTATGGGTTTTTTTTTTTTAATAAAAAGCAATTCTCTTTCTGCTTTAAAAATCAAATTTTAAGGCCAGGTGCAGTGGCTCATGCCTGTAATCCCAGCACTTTGGGAGGCTGAGGCTGGTGGATCACAAGATCAGGAGTTCCAGACCAGCCTGGCCAAGATGGTGAAACCTCGTCTCTACAAAAACTACAAAAATTAGCCGGGCATGGTGGCAGGCACCTGTAATTCCAGCTACTTGGGAGGCTGAGGCAGGAGAACTGCTTGAACCTAGGTGGCAGGGGTGTCAGTGAGCCGAGATCACGCCACTGTACTCCATCCTGGATGACACAGTGAGGCTCCATCTCAAAAAAAAAAAAAAAAATCAAATTTTAAGAACTGGTACCTAAATTTGCTAAATTGAATTTGTTCTTCACAGTAAGCTTATTTATGGTCAATTAAAGAACTCAAAATTATCCCAAAAATAAATGAGAGGGAGGGAAAGAGAAAGGAGGAAGGAGGGATGGAGGAAAAAGGGAGGGAAGAAAAGAGGAGAGAGAGAGAACATTTTCTGTAAGGATACGAAACCTACTGTGGCACATGCTCTGATTTTTTGGAAGGTTATATCTTCCATCTTGGCTCTTGGTTTAGGAAGAAGTAACAACTCTTTGGAGTCAGACAAGGGATGAAGCAGCTACGGACTGACTTTTGTCAAATATTCAGTATTCTACACCCATTTGAGGGATTTTTGTCTCTAATATGGTAAACATACACAAAGAGACAGTCTTATTAGGTAAAAACTTACCAGGTAAAAACTTAATCAATTAGAGAATGTTTTCTGGGGTCACAATGTAATTTTAAGAATTGAAAATGTTTATTCTGGCTAAGGCCCCTAAAATGCAATAATAATTTGCTTAAAGTATACACATAAGATTTTAGATCTATTTTGGAGAAGCAAAATAGGGATCAAAGCTAAATTTTGCTTTCTATACAGATGGAAACAATATTACTCAATATTATTTTTTGAGACGGAGTCTCATTCTGTCACCCAGGCTGGAGTGCAGTGGCACAACCTCAGCTCACTGCAATCTCTGCCTCCCAGGTTCAAGCGACTCTCCTGCGTCAGCCTCCTGAGTAGCTGGGACTACGAGCGTGCATGCCACCACGCCCAGCTCAATTTTTGTATTTTTAGTAGAGACAGGGTTTCACGGTGTTAGCCAGGATGGTCTTGATCTCTCGATCTCGTGATCCACCCGCCTCGGCCTCCCAAAGTGCTGGGATTACAGGCATGAGCCACCGTACCAGGCCCAATATTATTAAATCTGTTACCATTATTAGTATTTTAGTCAAAACTAGTGCCTTTTAAATAGAAATATTTGACTTTAGAAAAGCTGAAGTATGCTTAGGTAATGAAATGCACATAGTCACAGAATCACCACCTGGTCCCCTCCAAAACTAAATATTAAAACCAACCCTACACTCTTTTGGTAAAAGTAACAGGTTTTTTTCCATGGGCTATAATTACTCAGGAATTATGCCTTAATTAAAGCTGGGCAATGAAACTGTATATTAAGCTTAGTATGTCAAGTCAAAAAAACTTACTTCTTAGCACAACAGGGCATACTCATCATTTCTTAATGTGTCCTGTTAGGTTTACATATTAACAGAGATGTAAACGATATCACTTTTCAACCTTAACTGTGAATTTCTTCACTTTTAGTGCTTTCTGTCCCAATTTTAATGTTCTTTTAATGTAGTTTTTCCTGTGTGATATATCATATTTATCTCTGTAACCATCCATCACTATTTCGTTTAATTGAGGTTAATTTCTTTCAACTTGGGGGAAGGTGGGAGGGATGAGAGGAATCCACACTCTGCAGCTCTGAGCATGAAGAGCATTCGCAGCTGCTGATTTTTTAATCATGAGCACTGATTTTCAGGACACTTAAATTCCTCAAATCTGCCCCACTGCCCTCCAATCTGGACCTAAATCAACAATCTACTGGGATGGGAACCCAGTTCCCACCCAGAACCACTTAATGAAAAATTTCTATCTAACTAAAATCCCTCCAGCTGCAATCTAAGTCCTTTTGTTTATTTTCGCTCAAATGGCTAACAGCTGGTACTACCTTCCATGCAAAATTATTTCATGTGTTTGAAAACACTGATTAACTCATACCTTGGTCTTCTGCAAAATTAGTTCATTTTTCAAACCTTTTAAACATCTTCTACTTTTACCTCTGGGCTACAGGTCCTGTTGGAGTTTGGAATTATCAAATGGTCAGAAGTAAGTGAAATGAAGTATATGGTTTAGGGAAGGTTACTTTGCTTTTCCTGAAAAGTCTAGTGTAGAGGGACTTCAGAGCGGGCTCTCCCAAAAGGCTGGCTGGAGGCTGCTCTCCCACACACAAAAAAACTCCCCCACCCGTTTTTATGGAGTAAAGATGAACCAGAGGAAAGAGGTACTTTGCAAGTGTAAATACAGAGCCCAACAATTTTTAAAGTCACCATTAAGAGAAGACTGGACAAAGGGTTTTATTTCGACATGCTAATGACTATATGGCTACCTTCTATAGCATAGCCTACCTAAGCATCTCTGAACATTACATACTGCATTCCCAAAGGAGAACCTGGGAAGATCTTAAGAGTGAGGGAGAGAGATGGAATCCACAACCAAGGTCAGCCCAGCAAGCCAGATGGTAGACTCTCTCCACATTATAGACTAGAAGTAACCAGCCAATTAAATCTCAAGTATTCATCAAGTGTCCAACACTCAATACACAGGCAATGAGTATTAGTGAAACTGAAATACTGGAGGGCTGGGGGAGAACCTTCTTCGTTTGGGCAGCCCTCAGTAATGGGATAAAACTGGCTGGGGGTCGGTGCTGAGAGAAACACAAGGAAACAATTACACACAATATGAGAGGGCCCTAAGGGCAGTACATGCTAAGGGATATGCCAGCAAAAACCCAAATCAGGCTAGTAAATTGGGCCAGGGAGGATTTTTTTTTGTAGAGCTGAGCCTTTCTGGAGATCAATGCTGAGGACAGAAATGGCTTCAGAGTAGAGTCAGCTTCTATACAGAGTTGAGGGAGAGTAGAAGCCAAATGAGGCATCGGGGGAAAAGTATGAGAGGGTTGTATGCTCTGCCAAGAGGTTCATATTACTATCTATAGATAGTGTAAAGCCAAAATTTGCTGTGTTTTATTTTAAATGTTTATTATTCAGGTTTTCAAACATGTATCATACAAATGTAAAAGTACAATAGCCCCTCTGTGAGTCTCACTACCTAACTTCAACAATTATCAGCACATGGTCAGTTTTGTTTCACCTCTCCCAAAATCCCCTTTACCTCCCTCCTCCACTGGATAATTTTAAAGAAGATCCAAAACATGACAGTATTTCACTAGTAAATACTTCAGTAGCTATCAAAGACTTAAGACCCGACATGCTCAAATCTATCACTGCATTAGGTGAAGAGGCAGGTTATGCAATTTTTTTTTTTTTTTTTTTTGAGACCAAGTTTCACTCTTGTTGCCCAAGCTGGAGAGAAGTGGCAGGATCTCGGCTCACTGCAACTTCCGCCCCCCAGGTTGATGCGATTCTCCTGCCTTGGCCTCCCGAGTAGCTGGGATTATAGGTGCTCGCCAACACACCTGCTATTTTTTGTATTTTTAGTACAGATGGGTTTCACCATGTTGGTCAGGCTGGTCTCAAACTCCTGACCTCAAGTGATCCACCCATCTTGGCCTCCCAAAGTGCTAGGATTACAGATGTGAAGGAACTACCATGCTCAGCCAGTTATGCAGTTTAGACACAGAAGTCAGTAAGTGCCACCAAGTAGTGGCAGTGAAGGTGGGGACGTTATGAGGGATGCCAAGGAATCTTGCCTTAAATCAATCTTCCTACTGAGAAGATGGTGAGAAAGGGGGAGTGTTGCAAGAAACTGAGGCGAACTTGGTTTGGATAACGACAATGGAGACACTGAACAAGAATTGGAAATAAGGAAATAATGCAGAGTTGGGGAGATGTGTTTAGTTTGGGATATGTTCGATTTGACAGACCAAATGTACATTTAAGTAGAATACATGAAAATGCTAGGCAAAGAGATGAAAGATAAAGAGCTGATCCAGAGAAGAGAATGAGGGGGGGGGTTGAATCCAATTTAACTCAATAAGTATTTGAAAACAGACAAGTGGCTGGGATAGGCACTAGAGAGACACAGAAGTGGTCCCTACCCTCAAGGAACTTGTAGTCTAATTGGAGAAACAGAAAAACTGCCTACATAAACAAACAAATGAAAAATTAGGATAAGTGCTTAAAAAGAAAATGTATCAAAAGCAGTATATGTCTTGAGAAAAAAATGGAGATTGGGCTAAGATCTGATTAAGTCAGGGTTGAATTTAAACAGGGTTCAGAAATAAGAGAAAGGCAGAAAGCAGAGCAGGAAACCTTAAGAAACAGACAAATGATGCAGACAGTGACAGGAGAACAGAAGAAGGGAAGAAGAAGCTGAGAAGCAGGTAGGGGGCAGAACTTCCAGGTTTCTGACTTCCAGAGACCTGAAATGGGGAACAATGGAAGAGGATTAGGTAAAAAAGATCCATAACTAGGCAGTATAAAAGAAAGCAACGGGTTTGTCAACATTACAAAAAGGATCCTGGAAAAGCATGGTAGCTGTTCAGGCTACAGTTTAAACTTGAAGTCAAAGTTCTTGGGCCTTAACAACTGTATATGATTCAGACATAGAACACAAAAGTAAGTAACTGCACTAACTTTTTGTTTAAGTGTCTTGCCATCCTACAGGTCCGCAAGCTTCATGAGCAGGGATGGGTCTGTTCTTGTCACTGCCGTACTGGAAGTTCTAGCACAGTGCCTAGCATAAAGTCGGTGTCCAATATAAATAACAGAGACTTTATCTTATTTACTCCTCACAACACCAGGTTAAAGAAGAAGGATCATTCTCTCCCATTTTACTGATAGGGAAAATGCCAGTTAGTGAAAAGACAGAGTCACCCAGTTAATACGTAATGGGGGTGACGTGACAGGACCCCAAATCGGGAACGGAATCATTGTACAGGCATGAGAGCCAATGGAAAGGAGAGTGGAGGTCAGGGGAAGCCATGTGATGTGATATCAAAGGGCATGGACTTGGGAATGAGACCAGGCTTGGATCTAAAAATCCCAAAGTGGCCTACCCCTTACTAGTCACACAGCTTCCTCATCTACAAAATGAGGCAAGTAGTCTCCAAATTCGCCAGCTTAATGTAAAGACCAAACGGTGATGGATGTAAAGCATCTAGCAGACTGCCTAGCACACAATAAGTTCTGGATAACAGCATGCTCTGCCACCTCTTACAAGATTTGTGTGGGTAGAGCTTATCATTGAAGTTTGCAAACATGAGAAAACCCTGGTGCTGTGAAGTAGAGACCACCCTGTAGCATTTTCAGGCTCTAAGTGGGTGCTCTGAAATAAGCAGAGCCCTCTGGAGATACGGAGAAATTTCCCAGGCCTTGAGACATTTACACAAACCCTGTGGGGAGAGGCTGCAGGGGCTGTATACCTACAGCCTACAGTTTTGCTCACAGTTACTTGGCCCAAAATGAATGTCAGGCCCAGCAGTCACAGCCAGAAACAGAGAGGTCATTTCTTCCTAAAGCAGTTCAACACCAGAGGAAACTAACATAATCCCATAGCTCAATGCTAATCTCAAAGGTATGGGCCAAATCTCAGAATGCAAGAGGCTGAACACCCAGAGATACAGGAGAGTTGACCTAAGATCAGGGCCAACCCTGTATATTCATAGATATGGGCTGATTGTGCTCTTTCCATTCAGGTAAAACAAAGATGGTGGTTATGAAAAACCTCTCCCCAAAGCTCATCCACACCTTAGAAAAATAGGATACTTCCTAATTCACTGGCAATCAGAAGGTAAGTTACTAACTGACGTGGACATCTCTAAATTAACTTGGTCTGTGGTTTAAGAACTCAACTGACAGGCTTCTGAAGCCAGAAAGGAACCAAAATGACCCATATGAATACTGGAGCAACTACTTCCAAATTAGCAGTTTACCCACAATAACAGTAACCAATTACCCAGGGGCTGTTTCACCTGAGAAGTTCTACATCTAAGAGCACACCCCCCACTTTTCAAAAACCCTACCCTCAAGTCATTCAATAATATTTTTCTTCAGCCTGGGCAACATGGTGAAACCCCATGTCTACAAAAAAATATGACTTAGCGAGGCATGGTGGTGCACGCCTGCAGACCCAGCTACTCAGAGGCTGAGGTGGGAGAACTGCTTGAGCTCCAGGAGGTGAAGGCTGCAGTGAGCCAAGACAGCAAGATCATGCCACTGCACTTCAGCCTCAGCAACAAAGCAAGACCCTATCTCAAAAAAAAAAAAAAAAAAAAAAAGGAAGAAAAGGGCCGGGCTTGGTGGCTCATGCCTATAATCCCAGCAGTTTGGGAGGCTGCAGTAGGTGGATCACCTTGAGGCCAGACATTCCTGAGCAGGCTGGCCAACATGCTGAAACTCCATCTCTACTAAAAATACAAAAATTAGCCGAGCGTGGTGGCGTGCTCTTGTGATCCCAGCTACTCGAGAGACTGAGGCACGAGAACTGCTTTAACCCAGGAGGCAGAGGTTGCAGTGAGCCAAGATCACACCATTGCTCTCCAGCCTGGGTAACAGAGCAAGACTTTGTCTGAAAAAAAAAAAAAAAAATTCTTAGAAAGGTTATCTAATTTGGAGTGCTATATATCTGTCCTCAGGACAAGAGGTGGCACTGAGTCTAACAGGTGTGATAAAAGGTATCAATTTAGTGAGACTGATAGGCTTACAGCCCTCTATACTTAAAACAAGGTTTTCAACACAAGCTACTTCAGAAATAATAAATCTTTCAACAGATTGTATAGGACAATGTGTTCCCAGGTATGTGAGATCAAAACTCAACTCTTACTGTCTGCAATCCCAGAAGTTCATTACATACTGCTATATGGCACCCAAGGTTTACTTTTAAGATATGGGTTCATTTTCATCCAAGAGGCAGCTACAAGTATAGGCAGAGTATGTGTCACAGTTGGCTTGCCTAGCATATCCTGCATGAATACTCAGCAAAAAAGATAAGACGTTCACAGATTTTAAAAGCCCACCACCAGCAATACATGAACTATAATGACAAGACAAAGCCTGACTCCAAAGGACATTCAACTTGATAAAGGTGTCACTATTCACAGATACACTCCTACCATTTATATTTTTCTCATAAAAGAATGTATTTAACACTTTCTTCAATTTTCCCTAGAAAGGCATCTTTTGCTAAATGACAGATAAACTCCACCAAGAAATTTAAGACTCATTTTATTACCCTCACTACCCTAATCCTCTGTAAAGAGGCAACATTTCCAACATCCAAATATTTTAACAGGCACAGTTTTAAGTTAAAGTAGTATTTTTACAGTTGGTGGTAGGGGGAGCATGGCAGGGGCTATAAATGGAAAAAGAATTTTTAAATCCCTGTGGCATTATCTACCAGATGTAAGTGAATAATAACTAATATGTCTGCAGCCTCAGCCTTAATCTTAAAACAAATGATAGTATTCAAATATAATATTTTACACATGCAGACTGATAACAGGTTTTTCCTTTATTTCTTGAAGAGTCTGTGAACGACACAATACAAAGTACAATGTATTTAATGAAAGGTTTCCAGGCTGATTTCCCTACAGGTTATTTTCTTTCTTTTCTCTGGAACCCACACACGGGGTATACTGCAGGGACCAAGGGTGTATATAAAAATAAACTGTGAGCCAGTATCAGAGCTGATACCCTTCTCCTACAGGGGCAAGTGAATTATTAGATCTGTGTCATGAGTGTTTTTTTTTAATATGCCATTGTTCCCACTTGAGCACATTAAATTTTCCATATCCACTTTTAAACCAATATAACCTTTTTTTTTCCTTGTTCATAATGTTCATGCTGTACATTAACAGGCAGAAAATCTAATAGCTTAAGTCATCATATAGTAGTTCTATGTAAAGCTTAGTAGATGAAAACCTTTTGCATTTTCCCCCCTCTTTGAACTGATACTATATGAAGTTGGCTAAAACCCTAGGAAAAAAAAAAAAACTCACATCTCATGGGAAACTGTACTAATTTTTTTGTCTCTTTTATGATTGATCACAAATCCATTTTGAACATTACACATTTTTTTTAAAGTTTATTATAACTGGTTCAACATCTTCTAGCCCAACAAATTGAAGGTGCTGGAATCTTTTGGTCTGGAAGATGTGTTTGCCAATTATTTTTGCACTAGTGCACATAAACAGGGAAGACTGGATCTTAGGTAGGAGTTATACATTCCTGTACAAAATAATTGTATATTCTATGAAGACTGATTCTTTTTCTGGAGAAATATACAACAACACAAGGGAAATCTTGTACTAGCAGCCTAACTGAAGTGGCAAGATACAATATTAGAAAAACAGAGCTACTTTCATTACTGTGATGCTGTGTGTCAGAATGTCTCTCCTTAATGAACCTGTTTGCAATAAGACTCCGGGTGCAAAGAGGCTATTTAGAGAGACTACTGTGTCTATAGCGAGTCCTTCAAATATCTTCCCACTATTAGACATGCCGCATTGACCAATTCTGTCCTGATTGCTGTTCTTTTTACTATCAAGGGACACTCTTGCCCAGACAGACGGATGGATCAGACACTGCAGTTCATAAAATGTTTACACTGTACACACAATGCACTATGGTACAAGCTACTGAGCTCCAGATCATACAGTGAGTTGAATGTGGCAGTGTCATATGAAGGCTTATGACTTTGCAATATCAATGAAAGGATTTAGGTTAAACTTTGCTCATCCTGCCTGCCTGTCACTCTCAACAAAAAGCTTTTTTCCCCCTCATTCTTTCAGTGTATGCCCATGCCCACTGCTCACATGGGAACACTTCGGGCAAATCTTTTTGGCGTCATAAGCTTTTCTAATTCCGTTGGGATTTTTCTCCTAATTGCTGACAAAAGAGAACTACTCATGTCATGCAATCAGGAAAAAAAAAAAAAAGGCTGAGGGACAGCGCAATGATCATCATTTTTAAATCGTCCAAAGGCTTCTTAAAAAGATTTTAAATTCCAACTGACATTGATAGCTGCTGAGATAAAGGGGCTTGTTGCTACAGTAAATGAAGCAACAGCCACCTTTTTACCAAGTCTTAACATGAGAGCCCAAGGTGCTTGGAAGAAACTTTCCATTCATCTTACTCTGTGTATGGTCTTATCAACTGCTGGGTGTTGCTATAGCCTCACCTTTCAAACACCTACACGCCAACTGACCTCTACAGAAGACTTTTTCCTCTGTTCCATTTTCTAACAGTATATCCTTTCTATTCAAATACAAATAATGTGCTTGCCAACAAGTTGCAGATGGCATTATCCCACGCCCCCAATCCCAGCTGTCAAACAGAAAGAACTTCAAGCCCAAAGGTCCAAATGGACAGTATACTTTTTTTTTTTTTTTGAGAGAGAGAGAGAGAGGAAGTCTCCCTCTATTGCCCAGGCTGGAGTACAGTGTCAGGATCTTGGATAACTGCAACCTCCATCTCCCGGGTTCAAGGGATTCTTGTGCTTTAGCCTCCCAAATAGCTGGGATTACAGGCACACGCTACCACCCCTGGCTCATTTTTGTATTTTTGGTAGAGACAGGGTTTCACTATGTCAGCCAGGCTTGTCTCAAACTCCTGACCTCAAGTGATTGGCCCACCTTAGCCTCCCAAAGTGCTGGGATTATGGTGCTGAGATAAAGGGGCTTGTCATTACAGTAAATGGCGTCAGCCGCCGTGCCCGGCCTAAATTGCCAGAATACTAGTTAAGTACAACTACTACTCATGATATCTGATAAGGAGCCAGAGAACTGCACATCAAACTGAATCTCCATCTGATGAACCAAATGCATCCAATGACAGTTTTGATTCTATTTAAAAATTTTCTGTGGCCAGACACAGTGGCTCACGGCTGTAATCCCAGCACTGTGGGAGGCCGAGGTGGGTGGATCACGAGGTCAAGAGATCAAGACCATCCTGGCTAACAAGGTGAAACTCCATCTCTGCTAAAAATACAAAAAACTAGCCGGGCACGGTGGTATGCACCTGTAGTCCCAGCTACTTGGGAGGCTGAGGCAGGAGAATTGCTTGAAGCCAAGAGGCAGAGGTTGCAGTAAACCGAGATCGTGCCACTGTACTCCAACCTGGGTACAGAGAGAGACTCCGTCTCAAAACACAAAAAAAAAAAAAAGAAAAAGAAAGAAAAAAAAAATTTCTGTAACCACCTCCTTTTTCTGGACTCAACCTTATATCCTATCAGGCCTGACATATAGACCATAACTTGTACTATAGCTCAGACTTCAAAAGCCATTTGGAGTATCTATGATTTCAATGTTTATTTCTTCTCATCCAACTTTTAAATCTCTATTGTGATAAAACTTTCAAATAAACCCTTTATTAAATTACTTTGAACACGTACTAAAAACATACAAGCATTTCTTAATCAAGATATTTGCAATATTGTAAGCCTGTTTAAACATACTGAGCATCTGGCTACAGATTTAGGAGCTAGAGGATCCAGAGAGATTCTTTTTCTACAAAGGAAACTAAGACTACCAAACATTTAAGGAAACCTGTTTTGGGCTAAACAACCCACGATCCTGAACTAAGCCTCTGGATGCCTTATCTGCTGGCCTAGCCCCAACAAGACTGTATCTGTATTCCAGTGACTCTCTTGTATTTTGCCAATAAAGCATTTTTTGTTTATTTGTTTTGGCTTTTACTAAAATATGCTCAGTTATATCTGTCATGTTCAACAGTAAAGAAAAAAATACATATAATTCCAAAGAATACAGATAATTCAAACACTATTTCCAGATTCCTTTAAAACAGTTGTTTTCAAAGTCGTGTCTCACAAGTAGCAGCAACATGATCATCTAGGAACTAGTTAGGAATGCAAATTATCAGGCCCTGACCAGGATCCACACCAGTTTCTTTAAACACTGATTTTATTAAAAAAAAAAAAAAAAAAAAACCTCACATGATATCTTCATGTTGTATGTGTATTACAATTAAAACTAAAAATGATTTTTCAGAAACTCTACAGTCTGGTCAAATGTACGAAGTGACCAGGGTATCACTTTCATTCAGTGACAGACCTTGCTCTTTAAGAGCAATAGCTTCTAGAAGAGGACTTAATACTCATCAAGAGTATCTGCTCAAGGAATGGAAAGACCTTGATCCCAATAAGCCTGAACTTTCAGCTCCTCTGCTTCCAGCCTGGTCTGCTGGTCCACCCATTGGTCTTCTAGGATTACTTTAAAGGATACTTGCTGGAGGGGTGTGTCACTCTCATTTTCCAAGTCCAAATTGATCAGTGCTTCTTAAGTCTATTGAAGTGTCCTTCCATCTTAAAGCAGGACCAAGTATTTTTTGTCAAAGTCCTCAATGAGGCTGGTGGTGCTGTGCCTCCACAAACTGGAGTCCTTGCAACACAAAGGCTGCAGAGGAGCTCAGTGATCAGTTCATTTCAAACTAAAATAATACTGCAATGTACAGAGCGATGGGCCACCCTGTCCAAAACCAAAACTGCCTGCCCAACGCAGTCACTGCCTCAGCAGAACTGAGACCAGAACTGGAACCCTGACCAGGACTTTCAGCAGCAGGGGGCCTGCTGGAAACTCCTCCATATTTACACCTACCACTCTGTTTACAACTATGGCTTTAGAAGATACACCGTGTTTTTTTTGTTTTTTTTAGGAGATTTGCTCTTGTTGCCCAGGCTGAAGTGCAATGGCACAATCTCTGCTCACTGCAACCTCCGCCTCCTGGGTTCAAGCGATTCTCCTGCCTCAGCCTCCCGAGCAGCTAAGATTACAGGCGCCCACCACCACGCCACCTAATTTTTGTACTTTTAGTATAGATGGGGTTTCACCATGTTGCCCAGGCTGGTCTCGAACTCCTGAGCTCAGGTAATCTGCCCGCCTCGGCCTCCCGAAGTGCTTGAATTACAGGTATGACTCACCTCGCCCAGCCACGGTTGATTTATTTAAGCTCCTATTAAAATTATTTAAAATGGCTAATACTCCTTAAGAATATAATCAACTAGCTATAGGCCAGAAACAGACACAACGGAAGGAAAAACAGTCCTAGACTTAAAATAATCTTAGAAATATCCCAATTTAGGGCAATAGCCAATTAATTAGAAAGATGTATATTTTAATTGTAATGCACAATACAAACCACTCCACTAATTCTTTTACTTGGAAGAAAGCAAGCACTCTCTTTCAGAATAATTAATGAAATTAAACACTTAAGTAATTCCAAATTTGAGGTGATGTGATGGACAACATAATGGAAACAAATTAATGAAGTTAATTAATAAAAGTCAATAGAAAGAAACTAATGTCAAGGAATCATTATTTAAAAGATAGGCCAGCGATGGCCGGGCATAGAGGCGCACATCTATAATCCCAGCATTTTAGGAGGCGAAGGTGGGCGGATCACCTGAGATCAGGAGTTCGAGACCAACCTGGTCAACATGGCAGAACCCCATCTCTACTAAAAACGCAAAAATTAGCCAGGTGTGCTGGCACATGCCTGTAATCCCAGCTACTCAGGAGGTTGAAGCAAGAGAATCACTTGAACCCAGGAGCTGGAGGCTGCAGTGAGCCAAGATGGAGCCACTGCACTCCAGCCTGGGTGACAGAGTGAGACTCCATCTCAAGAAAAAAAATTTTTGAATAAAAATAAATAAATAAAAGATATGACAGTGGTTTGGGGCAGACAAAGGTAAGAAGAAGAGTCTTAGCCAAGGTAAATGGATGTGGGGGTATGAAGAGATTAGAAAACTAGCACCAGATGAAGAGCAAAATAAGGAAGTAAAAGGAGAGAAAGGAGGACATTCTGCCACATGAGTTGCAATATTCAAAAGACCCGTGAAAAATAAAAGGAGCAAATTTGAACTGAATCTATCATTAAACCTCATGGAAATTATTTCATGAGAACTGTTAAGATGTAAAAAGCATGTCAGAATCACTCATGACTGTGAAATCAAAGCAAGCACTGTTTATAGTAACCAAAAAGTAGATATAACCTAAACGTCCTCTCAAAGAGAAGTGGTGACATTAAGTATGGTATTCCCATACAATGGAATTCTCTGAGACCAGAAAAAATTCATATACATTCCATGTTACTAAACAGTGAAAATATCTACACTGGCAGTAAGAAAATGGCAATTAAACAAAACACATACTATGATCTAACTTCTAATTCCAAAGCCACATTAACACATATATATGTATTGTGTACAGAATAAAGACTAGAAAAGTGTAAACTAGAATGGCCATAGTAGATGACTAAATGGCAAATAAATTTTATTTTTTCCTCCCCTTTTCTCTATTTTCTGCATTTTCCTGTTTTATAAATGAAAAAGTGATTCTCACAATGAGGAAACTGTAAAGATACAAACACATAAATACAACCATTACTCTCATAATGAGGAAATTGTAAAGATACATACACACAAATACTTTCTTTTTAAGGCAATAAATGATGTTCTCTATTGGTAGACACCCAAGGGAGTGCTGCTACCAGCCAGAGGTATTAGAGCAGTGATGGAATTCCAGAGTCTTCATGAAAACACGATGCTGAGACAAAGATACAAACTTTAGAAGAAAAAATCCCCTAAACTACCAACAATCATCATAACATATAAATCCTTCTTTTCAGCCAAAAAGAGTGATGACCTAAGTAAGCCACTACATTCAAAACAATAGTCCAAATAAGAAATAAAAAGGACAATCTATTAAGCCCATATTATGTGTCAGATACTTTCACATTATCTTTTATGACAATTTGCAAGGTGGCATCTGTATTTTGCAGATAAAAGGCTCAAAGGGAACAAGCACACTTCCAGTGCACAGTGGACCCAAGAGCCTATACCTCGTTTACCAGACTTCCAAGCCTGAGCTCTGTCCACTGCACAAGGCTCCAAAAGAGATCGTTAATACATAGTTCTCAAAGTGATATAAGCCAAAATCTGGGATGCTCAAACAATTCCAGAAAGGATTCCATTATCCTCTGTTAAATACAAAATAAGTATTATAAAATAGGAGGAAGGAGGAAGGGGAAAGGGAGCAAGAGTCTGATGTGAAGGAAGCCAAGCAGGCTATGTTAAGGACTTCTGACTGACCCCTAAGAGAAAATGGATTTTTAGAAATGCTCCTCCTTTTGCCTTCTTTTGGGGATAGCAGTGGTAATGTAATGTTCAAACAAAAGATGTTCATTAGAGGCCAGGCTCATACCTGCAATACTAGCACTTTGGGAGGCCAAGGCCATTTGATTGCTTGAGGCCAGGAGTTCGAGACCAGCCTGGGCTACACAGCAAAACTCCTTCTCTACAAAAAGTACAAAAAAAAAAAAACCAACAACAACAACCAGCCAAGTGTGGTGACATGCAGCTGTAATTCCAGCTACTCAGGAAGCAGAGGTAGACGGACAGCTTGAGCTCAGAAGGTGGAGGTTGCAGTGAACCAAGATCACGCTGCTGCACTCCAGCCTGGGGGACAAAGAGAGACCCTGTCTCAAAAAAAAAAAAAAGGCTTTGATTAGTTACCAGAGATATGTAGAAGAAAGCAGATTTAGGAAGTACTCAAGAGGTAAAACTGACAAGATCCTACTGATTGATGTGGTATTATCTTAAACCCAACAACTACATAAGCTTAATTCTAAATATATTTATATATACCTTAACCACTAACAAGCTCTGAAGACATGTCCAATTTGGGGTATCACAACTTCAGCTCTACCTTAGTTTTTGCCTTTATACTCCACACCCATCCAAACTGATTTACATATTTTAAAGTATTTGATTGACCAACTGATAAATAAAAATGTGCTATAACCACATAATAAAATATTAATAGGCAAAGAAAATAATAAAATATTGATATACGGCACAACATGGATGTACCCTCAAAATGTAAATAAAAGAAGCAAAAGTAGCACGTATAGTATAATTCCATTTGTATGAAATGTCCAGAATAGGCAATCCATAGAGAAAAGGCATATTATGGTGGCTGCCTATGGCTGGAGGAATGGCAGTGTTAGCAGGGGCCGGGAAGGTGAAAGCTAAATGGTACAGGTTTCTTTCTGAGGTAATAAAAATGTCCTAAAATGGATTGTAGTGACGGTTAGACAATATACTAAAAACTACTAAAACTAATAAAAACATATTGGCCGGGCACAGAGGCTCACGCCTGTAATCCCAGCACTTCGGGAGGCCAAAGTGGGCGGATCACGAGGTCAGGAGATTGAGACCAGCCTGGCCAACATAGTGAAACCCCGTCTCTACTAAAAATACACAAATTAGCTGGGCATGGTGGCACGCACCTGTAATCCTAGCTACTTGGGAGGCTGAGGCAGGGGAATCACTTGAACCCAGGAGGCAGAGGTTGCAATGACCCGAGATCATGCCACTGCACTACAGCCAGGCAACAGAGCAAGACTCTGTCTTAAAAAAAAAAAAAAAAAAAAAAACCTTAAGTAGGTGAATTGTATATTGTACATTATGTGAATTACACTTCAATGAAGCTTTTTAAAAAGTATTAGGCTTTTTTTTTTTGGATAGTTATTGAGTATCTACCGACGTACTGGACACTAAGGCAAACACAGGATAAACAGATGAAGACAACAGGACTTCAGCCCTAGAAAAGCAAAAAATCTACAAAAAATAAAACTCCGTAAACCAAGTGGCTTCTAGTATTATGATAGAATACCTTGTTATGTGGGAAACATCCCTCTTGACATCTTGAAGAAAAAAAAATATTTACCTAAGAAACAATTCCATTTTTCTTTTGATTCTTAACTCTACAGAGGTATTTATTTAATAACAGATCTATTCCAATTCACTAACCAAAAAGGATACTTAATTATGCACTTAAAGAACATTCTTATAGATATAATTTCTTTGTTTAAAAAAAAATAGAAGTCATCTCCAGATAAAACACTTTATCCAGGGACTTCTTTTTTTTTAGAGTGGTCACTCTAAGAAAATGGAATATAATCGTTTCATGTTTTTATTAATGCATAACAACATTAGCCTTCAGTTTTGTGTCCAGCCACATAACATCTAGTTCAGCTGATACGCTTTTATTTGAACAGATATAATAAATATTCATTTTCAAATCTGCTCTACAAGCAAGTATCTTGGAGATCACTGGTCTAAAATGCCGAAGGTCGAAGATCTGGATTCAGGACTGCATGTTATCAGGGCTGGACCGATACTGGAGGCGGGTGGGAGAAAACGCACACCTATAAAAAGAAGCAGGGGCATAGAAGAAAGGCCATATCTTTATATTACTCTAAGGAACTTATCAAATATTTAATTAAATGTTTTAATACAAATATTTATGGCAGCAATATTTAAAACAGCAAAAGTTAGAAACAATCTACTTTTCCAATATAACCATATTGGAAAATATATAATAAATGATGTATAAATGAGTAATAGTTCATAAGAGAATATTGTATAGCCATTAAAATTCATATTTTCCAAATACCTCCAATGATATGAACACATGTGCTTTTTATGTTAACTGTAACGTATCAGTTACAAAATAGCATATTTGATATCATCTCAATTTTATAAACCCAAAGATGAAAATTGGTAAGGACAGTTAAAAAATGACAAGATTATCTATACAATATTATTAGGACTTTTAACTTTTAATAATTTTGTATGATTCAATTTTTTTTAGAATAAATGAGTATTTCTGTTGGGGGGAAGAAATCAGTAAGTTTGTAGTCATTTTTCCTCTTCTCATCAAGTAAAATGCAGAGGAAAATTATTCTGAGCCAAAATGAAAGTTCTAGTCATCTGAGTTCCAGTTGCCTAAAGTTTTAACATAATAGACTAATGTGATGACTTCTCTCTCTCTTTTTTTAATTGCATTTTAAGTTCTGGGGTACATGTGAAGAACATGTAAGATTATTGCATAGGTACACACGCGGCAGTGTGGTTTGCTGCCTTCCTCCCCATCACCTATATCTGGCATTTCTCCTCATGTTATCCCTCCCCTACTTCCTAACCCCCCACTCTCCCTCCCCTATTTCCCTCCCCCACAGATGCCACTGTGTGGTGCTCCCCTCCCTGTGTTCATGTGTTCTCATTGTTCAACACCCAGTGTTTGATTTTCTGTTCTTGTGTCAGTTTGCTAAGAATGATGGTTTCCAGGTTTATCCATGTCCCTACAAAGGACACGAACTCATCATTTTTTATGGCTGCGTAGTATTCCATGGTGTACATGTGCCACATCTTCCCTGTCCAGTCTATCATCGATGGGCATTTGGGTTGGTTCCAAGTCTTTGCTATTGTAAACAGTGCCACAATGAACATTCATGTGCATGTGTCCTTATAATAGAATGATTTATAATCCTTTGGATATATACCCAGCAATAGGATCGCTGGGTCAAATGAAATTCTATTTCCAGGTCCTTGAGGAATTGCCACACTGTCTTCCACAATGGCTGAACTAATTTACACTGCCACCAACAGCGTAAAAGTGTTCCTGTTTCTCCACATCCTCTCCAGCATCTGTTATCTCCAGATTTTTTAATGATTGCCATTCTAACTGGCAGAACATGGTATCTCAATGTAGTTTTGATCTGCATTTCTCTAATGACCACTGATGATGAGCATTTTTTTCATATGTTTGTTGGCCTCATATATGTCTTCTTTTGTAAAGTGTCTGTTAATATCCTTCGCCCACTTTTGAATGGGCTTTTTTCTTGTAAATCTGTTTTAGTTCTTTGTAGATTCTGGATATTAGCCCTTTGTCAGATGGGTAGATTGCAAAAATTTTTTCCCATTCTGTTCGTTGCTGATTCACTCTAATGTTTCTTTTGATGACTTCTCTATTTATTCTGGGCTTTTACCAGTGCTGTTCTTTATGCCAGGAACTTTTGTAACCACCCTTCCTAGACCCCTTCCTCTGGCTAACTCTGAAGAATAAAGAGACAGAGGTGTCACTTCCTCTAGGAAGTCTTTGGGCACCACTCTCGTATGTGCTGATGGAATTCTGGGCTTAGGGGTTCCACACCATTTATCACAGTACATGGTACTATAGTTGCCTGGTTTCATATTCTCCTCCCCTACCAGACTCTAGGATACTCTGAAGGCCACAAATGTCTCCCTTTTGTTTACTACTGTATCCACTATCATTCCTAGCATATAGTGTGAACTTGGAATATTCATTTTAAAATGAATATATTAATGAATGAGTGACTAAGTGAATAACAGTCTACCTTAGAAGCTAAGCATGCCTAATTCTTAGAAGCATTTACTCTGAAGTAAACCAGAGGTTTTTCATGTAATGAAAATATCAGAGTGTAATCATTCAGTACTTTAAGCAAAAGACAGGTCTTAATGCTGCTTGTGTTTTCAAAGTTCAAAAATCTGAAAGCATGAAGCTAGTAGAAAGTTAAAATATATCCAGTAACCGGGTATTAAATATGTTAATGTCTTAAATACACAACTTGTAAATAAACAGAAGTTGAAATTAAGGGAGACAATTAAAATAGATTATACCACATTTCCTGAACTTGGTTCCCAAAGATCAGATTCAGATGTTGCTTTTATTCATAAGCTCTGAAAAAGTAAATAAAACATTCTGCACACTGCTCACCATAAATCCTAACTTACCATTCAAATTTAATCTAAACACAAACATAACCCTAAAACCTCCTCCAGTCCCACAAATACTCAGACAACCAAAATCTGATTTTCAGGACAGAAGTGTTACTCTACAAGCACAATATTTATGCTGGAGAGATAAATTATGCAAATCATAATGTTTTATGCTTATGTTATAGCTATGCTTATTCTTCTGCATACTACAAGTTTTAAGAGTCTACAAGTTTACATAAAGCTCAGGTTGTCTAATGAAACAATTTTACTATTTAGGACAGTTTTAATATTGATTTAGATTTAAGATATATTTGGGAAGAGCTGATAAAAGCTTCAAACAATATGCACTGCTTTACATTATTGACTTAGCACTTGATCACAGTATCTACATAACAATTTCAAAAATTCACAAATTAAACCTCTACTTCATTTAAACCACTATTATATTCACCTTTCTTCCATGCTATCTAGAAATGTTTTTTAAAAAATAATAATTCCAATGAAGTATCAAAGCTGTATTTACATTAGATCAATCATTTCTAACCTTTGGCTAACTGACAACCCAATTAGCCAAAAGTGTATTGCTAAATTTTCCAAGTACAAGTTTTAAAATTCTCTTAGATTTTTAAAAGATTTTAATACATACATTAAAATGTTGGAAGATTTTTAGAACAATTAAAATTTCAAGCAAAGTAAACAGTGACACCTCAAATTGCATCCGATTTTCTTTTTCTAGTGAATTTGGGGAAAAGGCAAAATTTCTGGTTAAAACAAGAAAAAAAAATTCTTATTCAAGGAATGGAGGAAAGCATCACATGAATAAGAAACAAACGTGACTATCTTTTTAGTCAAAGAGACTTTCCTGCCATACTGCTGTAGCACTGGAGATTCCGGAAGCACAGACCCAGTCCTGAAGTGGCAGAGAAGACAGCTGCGCAAACAGATAATTAGGGTTCAGAGTGTTCAGGGGATGCTGCCCTAAGGTCTTTGCAGTAGTCTGGTGCTACTTCTTTTATTGAGTATTTACCACTACTACTATTACACTACCACTACTAAAAATAAATAAGGCAAAGTATTTTCAGGAATTTCTAAACCTAGTTTGCAGCACTATACAAATGTATAAATAATTGTCCCACAAGGGACAAAGTAGTAAGTGCCTTAAGAAAAAGACTGCAAAACAAGAGGTGTTCTTGGGAAAAAATATGGATAGGACACAGTATCAAAAGAGTGTCAGAAAGAGATGGAGGTAGAAATGTAAGCGAGTCTACACTCAAGGAGGGATCCTGAGCACAGAGGTAAGATCTTACTTCTGAATACAGAGAGTCTGCAATAAATGAAGTTTTGGGGCTGAGCACTCACAAAGTCAGAGATGTTTTTAAAAGCCTCCAGTCTCAATGAGTACAGTATCCTAGAGAAAGTCTAAAGGTGAAGTTGGCAGGTACTGCAACAACCGTATAGGTCAGTGAGAATGAAAAGGCGTGACATGAACTCACATTATAAACCACTCCCCTGCCCTCCAATGTGGAGCAATCACAAGACTGTCTCTTTTCCAGAAGGCAATGCAAACTAAAACAATCTACTTCCAGGACTTGATAAATGACAAGCGTGGAAGAAGAAATAAGATGGTCATTCAAGTTTTTAAGCGTATGAGACCCAGAGAACAGACACTTCCAGAGGCTGATTAAGTATTCTCTGTACGTGCTTATGCTACAAAGCATTTCATAAAGACAGCTTCCAGTGTACTTTTTGGAAAGGGAATGTGTTTGCACTTTGTAGAAAAGAACTGGGACCTTAAACTCATTTGTGCTGAACCTAACTCCCCACTAGGGGAGGTTAATATGTGTTCACATGTATGCTCTCATCACAGTGCAAGACAAGGCTGACCAAGCCTTTAAAGTATCCCACTGGGTAGGTTTGTATGAGGGCCTTCACCTCCTGTTTAACAGTGTGGATGAGCAGTTTTCTCTATTTCACAGATATCACCACTACAAAAACTGAGGCCACAGGGAAAGTAAGGGGATCAGGTGACCACTTAAAGTGATGGAAATTCTTGCTATGTATTTGTTGTTGAGACAGAGTCTTGCTCTGTCACCCAGGCTGGAGTACACTGGCTCAATGTTGGCTCACTGTAACCTCCACCTCCCAGGTTCAAGTGATTCTCCTGCCTCAGCCTCCTGAGTAGCTGGGACTACAGTCCTACAGTCTTGCACCACTACAGCCGGCTAATTTTTTTTTTTTTTTTTTAGTAGAGACAGGGCTTCACCATGTCGGCCAGACTGGTCTCAAACTCCTGACTTCAGGTGATCCGCCTGCCTCAGTCTCCCAAAGTTCTGGGATTACAGGGGTGAGCCACCACGCCCAGTCTATGTATTTATGTACTAAAGAATGGATACAGGCTGGGCACATCCATTCTTGAGTAAATCAGTGAAACAATGTTGCACCATTCCACTCTAGCTTGGGCAACAGAGCTGTCCCCAAAAAAGGAAAAAAAAAAGGTATGCAAAAATAAAAATGTATGGAAACTTTACAAAAACAAATGGCCATGTGAACATATTGCTGGGGCCTTTTCCAGGCCCTTGAAGGAAAATCCACCTCTAAGGTTCTCTGCACCTATTTAGAAGAACAGTCCTGGTGCTCACTGGTCCTCTGAGAAAGCTTAAAGGAAGGTAGGAAGGCGGTAGTCTTGGGAACCACAGACACCTTCCCTTGTGAGAAGCAGCAGCAAGCTTTCCTGGAGAGCATCCAAAGAGTTAAAATTACCCATGAAAATGCAAGTAGAGAATGGAGTGGCTTAAGCTTGCTGATTACTCTTCTAAGAATCTCATTTGACAGGGGTAAAATACAAAGAAAGTGTGTGCTGGTTTTTACAGAAAACATATGGGAACTTACCTAGGGAAATTTGCTTTCTCTTAACTAAACAAGGAGTCTTTTCAGGTATTTCTGAGTTGAAATTGAGAAGGACAGTCTTAATTATAGAAAATGTGGAGAAAGAGTAAGCCATTGGAGAATGGTGACCATGGTACATTAATATTCAACGTCATTCCTGGGTAGGTGGAAGAAGACTAGAACAGGACTTAAAATTTTACATAAAAGACCCAGTACAGAAGAAAGGGAGGGAAAAAAGTCAGTCTCTACCTGAGTAAGCTTACGCACACAAGATTTTTTTAAAAGAAAGATTAACAAATATTAAAGAAAATTATTTTATCCCCCAAACTGCAGCTCTTCAAAATAAAGTTACAATAGATATCAAATGTAAACCCTTTTCTGTCCTGGATACCATATAGTCAGTCTTCCATGAAAATGCATGCATGGGGCAAGCAAATTTCATCAGAACTCCCTCTCCAGCTTGGAACCCCAACTCCAAAAAGGGGGAGAGGCTCTGCCCAAAATGTGGGAGCTGAGTCCTGGTGGGAACCCACAGGATGACTGTGATATAGGAGAGGCAGAAAGAGCAAAACCACAAAGATTAACATCCTCAAGGAAAGGTCACTGATCTAGGGCACAGTAACTCCCACCCTACAGTAGTCTCCTTCCCCTCCCCCAACCCCAAACTCACCCCAACCCACGTGGTTGGGCAGATTCTCCCCTCTCCTACTTGTTAGTGGGAAGGGACTGGAAAGAGCAAAAAGATCTGACAATCAATGATTAAATAGGACAGGCTAGAGAAGAGTAACAGTGATTCCAGGCTCCCTTGGAAATAATAAATGGCAGAGGGGGACAGGAAGAGAGCCAATTAGTACATTCCCAGGCAAGAGAGAGCTGAGGCCAAAGTAAAGAATGGAATTAAACACCAATTTTGCCAGTCTGCCTACTTCAGCAACATCTCTCTTCACTGATGTGAAACTGACAAGCAACCAAGACAAAGGTACAAAATTTCCAAGAATGGCAGAAACCCTGGGCAGGGGGAAACTAGTTCACCTTCCACCATCACCTGTGATCTTGAGTGAGTCGTCTCAGAGCCCCCTCTAGACTTTACTCCTATTAGCTGTAAAATGAAGAATGGGAAAACAAAATAATTTTCATGAGTGTGTCTGGTGCTAGCATTCTAGAATTCTGAAAACAGCATGAGATACATGAAAGAGTATGGACTCTGGAGCCAGACTGCCTGAGTTTAAATCCCAGCTCTACCAAAATTAGCTGTCTGACTTTGGGCAAGTTACTTGACCTCTTTGTGCCTCAGTTTCCTCACTTGTAAGATACAAGAATAACACGCTTTACATCATGGAGCTATCCTGATGATGAAATGACCTGTTAGCTGAAATTATGGTAGTGGGCCTATTTTGTATCTGGTACTTTTTGGGTATATTTTTGGGGTGAATCACCTTTCTCTAAAAAGAGGGCAACTACTCTGGCCACTGCTTCGTATGGTCCTCTCCCTCCTAGGCAAAAGGCACACAATATTTTATTTCTTCTTTATAGAGATGAGGGTCTCACTTTGTTGCCCAGGCTGGTCTCGAACTTCTTGCTTCAGCTGATCCTCCTGGTTCAGTGTCCCAGAGTGCTAGGATTACAAGCATGAGCCAAGGTGCCCAGCCCTTACACAATATTAATCAAGCACAGAATTATTTCCTTAGCCAAGATGCAGCTTCAGAACACTTATTGAATTAAAGTCACTGAATCACAGCACAAAAGATGAGTCAGCCACATCCTAAATACAGGTAATATTATATTCCTTCATCACTAATTCCATCTCATTTGATTCAGACTGGTTCAAATGTAGCGCCCTCAAACATACAGGTCCAGAAAACTCCTTCTGGTGGAAAGGATTTCCAGGATCTTTACAGAAGAGAATCCCCAGCCTGGATTTGTAATGACTGAACTCTCTGAACTCTCCTGACTCCCAGTTCCACAGACCAAGCAAACCATAGCGTCTCTGCAGATATTTTACTTTATCAATGAAAAACAGGGAGTAACCGCAGATGAACTGACTTAGCTGATGATACTCCATAAAGAGTTCATTCCTTTTAAAAGTGACAAGTTGATTCAATGAGAATCCACAATCCAAATCAAGGAACTGGGAGCAAATTCTTGGTGGTGATGTGGTAAGATAAAGAGAAAAGGGAGCCCTTTAATTAACAAGATCGGTGCCTAGCAAATTTGATCCTGGCAAAGATCAGAGGATAAGGAAGGAGAGACGCCAACTCCTTCATATGCCTCACACCCTGCCGAGGTTGACTGCTGGACAATCCCACCCTCCTCAGCCTCAACATGTCCAACATCCACGGCCTCCTCTTTCCCACCTGTTTTTCCTTCTAGATTCCCCCACCTTATCTGAAACCAATTCCACCTCCTACACACTTCTCGATCCAAGCTTCTCCTTGGTATCTCTGTTCCCTCTACTCCATTTGCACCTGGTAAAATTAGAATACAATCAGAGTCTCTAGTCTTGCTACTCTCAAATCTACCCCTCCAATCAAATCTCAAAGATAATTCTGCTTAAAATCCAAAGGTTCTTACATGCAATAACATGAATCAATCTCAGAAGTATTATGCTAAGGGAAAGAGACAGAATTAAAGGACTACATACTCCATGATTCCATATGACATTCCAGAAACACAAAACTATAGGGGCAGAAAACATCAGTGGTTGCAAGGGACTGGGGGTAGGAGGGATTAGTCACTCAGGAACGTGGAGATATTTTAGGGAGTAATATAAATGTTCTTCATCTCGATTGTTGTGGTGGCTACAGCACTTACATCAAACACACCAAACAATGCAATAAAATGGGTCCATTTTACTGTGTATAAATTATACCTTAATTTAAAAGAAATTGGGGGAAAACCCTATGGACCCTCCCCATTGCCTACAAGTTCCATGGCATTCCTGAACTGGCCCATATCTTACCCTACACACTTCAGCAACATTCAACTTTTTGGTTTTTTTGAGACCAAGTCTCACTCTGTCGCCCAGGCTGGAGTGCAGTGGCACGATCTCGGCTCACTGCAACCTCTGCCTCCCGGATTCAAGCGAGTCTCCTGCCTTAGCCTCCCAAGCAGCTGGGACCACCATGCCCAGCTAACTTTTTTATTTTTAGTAGGGATGGGGGTTTCACCAAGTTGGCCAGGATGGTCTCAATCTCCTGGATCTCATGATCTACCCACCGCCTCAGCCTCCCAAAGTGCTGGGATTACAGGAGTGAGCCACCATCCCCAGCCAACTTTTTTAAATGTTCTGTGTTTTCCATGCAGAATTATCTCACCACTATACCTCTCTTCAACACAGCTTTTCCAGATTAATTCCTAAGTCCTCCAAGGCATGTCTCCCTGCCTTTCCCACCTCTCACATACTCAGGATATGCGTTGTATCGGCATCCTCTTGGCTCTTAATAATGCCTGGTGTTTCCTTATTATTTCATTCACAGAAATGTATTGTACATATTACAGGCATACGTTTCAGTATAATGGTCTTGTCTCTCATCAGTCAACTGAGATCCAAATTCTTTGAGAAACAAATAATATTCACTCACGTGTGTATGCTGCCAGGCACATGGCAGACACTCAATAAGCCTACATTGAAATAAATGTTTCATAAAGGCAGGTTTTGCCTGTCTACTTCATTGGTATATCCTCACCACTTATAAGAGTGCCTACTTGGCTCAATAAATACAGGTAGCCCTCACTTTGCATGATAATGCAATACCACAGAAGTGATCATACAAGCTGAACTCATGTGAAATGATTTTAGTAATCAACAGAAATATTATGATTGTTCTGTGACCTTTAATTTTTTTGTCAAAACAGTAAAAACTGTCTTACTATCAGTTATAAATGCGTAGGAAAATGAAAAAAGTATATTTATTTAGTACTCGGTAACTTAAAACATCAGAAACTTTGAGAATTAAGTATTTATTTATTAAAAATGTGTCAGTAGTAGTTTCAATGGGAATGCCTTATTCTCATTGCTAATTTACAATTCTAAACAACCATCTTTTCCATGGCTTGGTAGATAGGTATACTTCTTTCTAAGTTCAGACTTGCTTCCAACATTTTAGCCTTTGTGTTTTCAGTTATACAGTATCTGTGAGAGTTCCTTTCATACTATTTTTTTGCCAGCATCTTTTTCCTGTTACATCTTCATCCTTTTCATCACAACCACTTCCTAACTGACTTTGATAAGTTAGTTATCCCTCTCTAAGTGTTCCTAGCTGCATATTATAGAGCCTCTAGTACACTGGCTGAGTTGACATTCCCTTGCTCAGCTTTTTTTTTTTTAATTAGAATCCTGTTTACAATTAGCTGAAATTTCATTGCAATTTTAACACTTCATTTCTTTGATGCACTTTGATCTTTGTTTGCCAATTCCCCCCCTTTAATTACCCATTTTTATGAAATGCTACATAGGTTTATCATTGAGAGACAAGGAGGCAACGTAACTACATGCTTTGCTGTCTGCTCATGAACAAAATAACAGGAAGTGCTAGTGCATGGGACTTTATACAATTACAGTTAATATAATTTGGACTGCACTGAGGGACTAGTATTTAGTTAACCATGGCAACTGAAAATTGTGTATATTGGAGTCATGCAAAGTAAGAAATATCTGTGTTTGGCAAATACAAATAATTTTAGAATGAATGAACTGGCTCACCACCAGGCCAAATTTAAGAAACAGAGATTGATGCCCTTCCCATTATACCTTCTGACTGATAACATGATAGAATCACAGCAACTTCCTGAAGACCCAATTCACAGTCAACTGTAATAGATGAGAGGAGAAATCTAGATTATAATTCCAACACTGTTACTAGTAACAAAGTTATATACTGACTCTGTGCTTCTACGACTTGTCCTATAAAATAAGGTTAATACTACAACCTCTTTACAGAGTGGTGTGAGGACCAAAAGAGAAATCGATTGAAGAGTACTTTAAAAATTCGACTAGAGGCTGGATGTGGTGGCTTACACCTATAATCCCAGCACTTTGGAAGGCCGAGACAAGTGGATCACTTGAGCCCAGAAGTTCGAGTCCAGCCTGGGCAACATGGCAAAACCCTATGTCTATCAAAATACAAAAATTAGCCAGGCATGGTTTCTTCTGCCTATGGTCCCAACTACTTGGAAGGCAAAGGTGGAGGGATCTCTTGAGCCCAGGAGACAGAGGTTGAAATGAGCCAAGGTCATGCCACTATACTCCAGCCTGGATGACAGAGCACGACCTTGTCCCTCAAAAAAAAAAAAAAAAAAAAAAAAATTTCAACTAGATACTATCACACCAACTATATACTCAGTATGCACCAGGCACTATTTTAAGAACATTTCACATATTTTCTCACAGAATCCTCATAACAACCTACACATTCAGTTGCATTATAATCCCCATTTTGCAGAAGAATGCCAAAGCATAAAGAAGTCAAATAACTTGACCAAGAGCACGCAACCTGTAAGCCCTGAAGTCAGGATTTGAACCCAGAAAGTGTAACTCTGTAATGTTCAAAACTTCATCACTAACTTGTCGGCTTTCCTCAGAAAGAAGGAGGATACAGTCATTGAGAAGGGTATAACATTGACTCCAAGAAGCCAGGCAAACCTGATTAACTGTAATTCAAAAATCACAGCCAGTTAGTTCTGCTGGGACATTTTCAGGTTTCTGGCAATAGAACAAGGATGCACAATATTCAGAGATCTGAAAAGCTGGAAAGACCATTCCCAGTCTGCAGAAGGGGACAAAAGAATAGTTCAAATACATTCAATTCGTTTAATTCTAGTGAACAGAAGCATAAATACCAGGAGAGAACCAACTAAGAAATAAAGTTTACTTTGCAAAAAGAGGGAAGGAATTTGTATTTATCATGTGTATAAAATAGCTAGAGTGCTATAAAAACAAGGTATGTAAAGCCAGCAAGCTTCATTGACATTTTCAGTAACACTGACCCTGAAAGTTAATAACATTGTTTGCTGAGGTCTGATTCCACAAAGAATTCCATATGGAACAGGAACGTGAGAGCCTAATAAGGATGTATGATACAAAAGTAAAGGGATTAGTTAACTAAAATAAGTGGATTCCTCTCTAAATATAATCTACTCATAAGGATACATTTAGAACATTTGTATCTCATTAAGGGTATTAAGTGAGAAAAGATTCTCAATACCGCATATTCCTAATTATAATTCATCTTAGGAAATAAAGTGAGTTTTCTTAACTAAAAGGGAAAATATACTGCAAGAAACAGCTTTAATATAATAACAGGATTATCAACAAATTCAGACACCAAAACAAACCCAACTGCCCAAAGGAATACTGTGAAAACAGAATAACTGCTCCAACAATACAATGTTTTTTTAAGACTATTTCTCAACACTTTACACTCTTTTTCTCTTACTATCAATCATAACAATCCAAAGCAGAAATAAGTTACCTAAGCAAAGAATATCCAACTACAAACAGCAGAAACAAATTAAATTAATACAAACCATACAAACCAAACACGAATGTATTTACCCCATCACACCTTCCATCAAGGTTCTGCCAGTGGTGAAAATGACATGGTTAGGATATGACGTAACAAGCCAGTGAACATTTGCTTTGGGAAAGGTCAATTCTAGTTTTCTGTTGTTCCCCCCCCGACCCTGCTCCCCGCCACCCACTTTTTTTGAGACAGAGTCTCACTACATTACTCAGGCTGGCCTCAAACTGCTGGGCACAAGGGATCTTCCTGCTGCAGCCTCCCAAGTGGCTGGGATTACAGGTGGGTGCCACTATGCCTGGCCAATTCTAGTTTTTGATCCCATCAAAAAGGGGTACTTGCCTTTCACATCTTGAAACAGAAAATTATTTAAATGATATACAGTGAATTGTGTGACTTAGTTAGAAAACAAGAAGTGAGAGATCCCAGTGCTGGGTATCAGTGACAAGGCTCTGCCCTTCTCACTACAGGATATTGTCCTCAGGCTGGCCAAGAAGGCCCACTGCCTCTGTAAGCATCTCAGCCACATTTCAAGCAGTGATCTGTTTTTTATTCTAGATGGGAAACTTTCACTACCCTCCCCAGCAGACTTCCTTTTACAAATTATTGGTCAGAACTTAATCACATGACTATTCATAAACCAATCACTGCCAAGGGGAATGCCATTATCATTTCTGAGTTTTTTAAAATATTTATCTTGAGATATCTCCTGTCCTGCTCATTGAGACCAGGGCTGCCCCTGTTCCCAACCCCCACCCCCCAGCCACCTGGGGAGAGAGAGGTGGGGTAAACATCATTATTACCAGGGTTGGCATTAGAATTTACCTGAATTATTCTAAAAGATCCATATGACAACTGTAAAAGGGCTTTTTTTGGTAAAGGAGCACTATAGTCATTATCACCATCTACACCTGGGTCCCTTAACTTAAGAAAAACACTCCACCATTAGATAAACAAAGGCACCAGAATGCAATGATCTATTATACTTAACTGGTTAGGTGAGTAAGAGCCACTAAATCAAAGGGGCTTTTTAAAAGCACAATTCTTCAGCTAACACCATGAAGCAAAAAAGATAGTATTAGTTCTCTCCAATTTTACATTTTCACGTTTCAACCTCTCAATCACTCCATTTTTGTTTTTCAAAAAATTAGTTGTCCTTTTTCATTTAGGCAATTTTCCCCTTCCTCAAAAAGAAGTGTCAGGGTCAAATTATAAGAGCTTATCTGATAGGAGAAAAAAAAAAACATGCAATATATATTCCAATATATATATGGGCCTTCAATAATAAGCTTATGATAAAGGAAAATACAAATACTCTTTCTTTCTCCATGCCCAGTAACAGCCCAAGACTTTGAATCATTCTTCACAGGGTTCACTCACTGTCCAGTCCAACTCCCAACCTCCCTAGGACTTTAGCAGATCCAAGAAAGATGCAATCCTCTAAAGTTCCCAGAATAATGAGACTGAAAAGAAGGCAGACTAGAATTGAAAATAGGAACATTGCCTGCATCTTTTCTCACTATTTTTCAGGGTGTCCTTTAAAGCAGTGTAGGTGGAAAAGAATAAGCAAAGGAAGCGGGAAGGTTTAACAGAAAATAGTAAGGAGAATTCCACATCTGACTGGTCTTTGTATAATCCAGAGATGCCCAATCTGCACAGCTCTACACACAACAGAACTGACACAAACAAATGATGACTGCTAACTGCTAAATCTGGCCTTTTTTTATTAAAGAAAAAAAAAACACTCCAGAAGTCATTGCAATACCGGAAACATTTGGGAGACCGAGCCATCTGATGACAATTACAGGAATCCTGGAAGGGAAAGAATGCTCAAGGAAGGCCAGACGGCCATGCAATTATAAACCCTAGCTCAGCCCATGTCCTCTCCACACCCTCCACATCACTGCCAGCGAGAGGAGGATGGTGACACCATTAACCAACATTCCCAGACTGATCCCAGGCTCACACACACTGCTCCAGGGAGGATATCATGATTTTGGTTTGCTTGGTTTTCTTATCCTCTCAAGTAAGACACTTCATGATTGTCATGAGTTTGGTTCCCAAGGGTGTGAGATTTATAGGAACCAAGACTTTTACAGTAAAGAGATGATTTAAAAGTCAAACCACTAAAAATGATAGTATGAAACTAAAACGTTTCCAAGTTGCTTTATTTCCTGAACTAATCCTTGCAGAATGCCATGGAAAGAGGACGGGCGGTAAAGGTTATGGTTAGGAAGAGAAAAAGAGCTAACATTTACAAACCACCTCCAAGGGCAAGCCACTTTCAGGATAAAGAAACCTTGCAAAGGAGAGAGCATCCAAGTCTAATTAGAACTAAGTCTCAGAAAGACAGTTTACCCAGTCTTAAACCTCTTAAATGAAGACAATGCAGTGAAGCCCCAAACTCCTCTCACTCCAAAGCCCATACTCTTTCTACTAAGCTACACTGCTGGTTAGACAGCAGGTACATAAAACAGACAGACAGAGCCAGTATGACAGAAAATGGCATTAACCATTCACTATCTAACCAAGGCACAATTGACTTGGCTTCTTTCTTCTTAAGTACTTTATATAGTTTTACATCCATTTATTTTCAGTTAATAGATCGTAAGCATAATCCCATATAATTAAAAAT
Organism: Ateles fusciceps; assembly: GCA_036589455.1. Taxonomy (NCBI): domain Eukaryota; kingdom Metazoa; phylum Chordata; class Mammalia; order Primates; family Atelidae; genus Ateles; species Ateles fusciceps. The sequence continues at coordinate 4,428,403 of JAZHEH010002789.1, read as the reverse complement.
TCTACAAAAGTCTGGTCCTTTAAATAACTACAACCTCATAGATTTCAGAACTAATGTCTTCCAACTTAAAGCCCGTGTGCTGACAGGACTAGGAAATTTAAAACATTTGAAATAGTACACATTTAATGAAGAAGTCTCTAGGAAGCAAGAAAGTACAGGAGACTGCTTAATAAGAAATCATGATTCCATAGAATTCCTACTATTTCAAGAGAATGTACTTGAGTACAATCACATTTGACAGATCTTTACAAATGGGAAACATAATCCATAAGCACACACACAAACGTACAAAATTCAAAGTTAGGATTGCTAACTACCATTTAATTATCTTCAACTAATGCCTTTTGTGGGTCTCTATAGAAGTCAAGTGTCAAACATCGTCAAATTTTCCTTACATCGTCATAAGTTGAATACTTCCTTGAATTTGTTAGCAAAAGTGGAGGTTCTACAATATGGCACACAACAAAAGGTAGCTTTTGTAAGGTAGCTATTTGACTACCTTACAAAATGTGGTGTTGGTAGTAATAAAGTGAAACAGGAATAATAAAAGTAAAAATGATGATGATGACAATAATGGCAGCTTTCATTTATTACATCTTTCTCAGTGTCTGTCACTATTCCTAATGCTTCATATAGATTTTTTTTTTTATTTAACCTTCTTTAAATCCCGTAAGGTAGCTACTACTGTTATCCCCAAAAAGTAACAAGCAAGTTGAACTCAGAAAACTTGAGTTAAGTCCATGCTTGGCTCATCTTCTAGATATCCAACTTCTCCATTATACAATGGAAAGGTTGAGGTTGGAGCCACTGTAGATTAAATGAGCTCTTCTGTACTATAGACTTGACATCCCTCTGAAAATATATGTGTGTGCCCCTCCCAACCCATGGCAAATACACAGCACTAAACAATCATGCCACTGAATCTCATTATGACTTCACAATCTTTCACTGCACAACACACCAGGAAGTTATTAACAATCAACATGAGATAGCTTTTAAAATGAAATCTCGTTGGCCTCTTTAGGATGACATAGTATCACCTAGCTGGAGGCTAGGTATGTATCTGGTAAGAGTGTCACGCAAGTCTAAAAGCTCAAGCATGGCAGCTTAAAATTTGAATGCCAAGATGAGATTCAGTCTGTCAATATCTGGTATCCAGCTGAAAAGTCTTAAAAGAAACTGGGGTTTCTTGCCACCCTAAAAAGCCAGCAGACCTAAGCAGTCACATATCCCCACCAAAAGTTGCCCCAGAGTAACCAAAACAAAAGATACAACTCCAGTATGCCAGGGTGGGGCATGAAATCCATGCCATGTCCCAGGAAAGGAGGCAGGGCTATCCCACCAAGAGAAGACTGCCTTCAGAAGCAAAGTATGGGGTATCCACAGGAAAGGAAGAGGTCCAAATTCTGATTTTCATCTGGCTCTGATCCCATGTATTCAGTTAATGTGTTAGCTCAGTGAAAGTAATTACCAGCTAGGCTCTGCAATCCATCAATTCACCCTGGACATTCCTGCTGATTCTTTCTTTGGTCTCTAGGACCCCAAGAATCCCTTTTGTTGATCTGGAAGTGTGAAGGAAAAGTTGGTTGTTACTAGTTTCTCTCTTTCTATTCTAAATTTCTGCCAAGCAATTAGGAAGAGAAAATGAACTATTTTCAAGTTTTTTAATGGAAGCTACGGGGATTCAAGTAGGCACAGCCTCTCACAAAAATAAGATTAAAGCCATATATCTTTGACGTCCCCCGCTTCCAAGTAGAATGGACAAATGCAATTTGGCTCTAGGCTGTGAACTCAGGGACTTGATCCAAATCACCTTCATTCCAATTTAGGTAATTTGGCAAGAATAGCTTAGTCAATAAATTAAATATATATGGACTTACAAAAGACTTTTATATATCCCCCACAACTATCCTAAAGGAAAATATTATTAGTATCCCCATTTTACAGACAAGTATAACAAAGTTCAGAGGTTAAAAGTACTAACCCTAATATCAAAGTGACAAAGCAGTCTCCTGACTCCAAACACTAGACTTCTACATAATTTTTCCAAGTCTGATAATATCTTACGATTTAAAGGAATTCCTCCAACCGGAATTAACATTCAAAACTACATTAAGGACTTCACTAAGTGCCATTCACACAGTAGGCAGGTAAATTTTGCATTCTCTGCTAAACTAAATAAAAATTATAGAGGAAATTGTGAAATTATTCCCCTATGCTCCCCACCACTCTGTAAGTCCATTTCCATTGCACAACTACACTGAATGGGCAATATAAATATAATAAATATATGCCCACAGAGGGTAGAAGGTAAACAACCATGCACAAGTAATGAGAAAAATAGCAAGCCCTTTCTGCCGCTTAAGCTATAAACACAATTGCTGACTTTGGTCACCAGCAAACCCCATGGGAAGGTCGTCCACAGCTAAACACACCACCACCTATACAAATGTCAGCGGGCTCTGAGAGCCATACAAACAACAATAAGCCTATGATTTTTACAGTCCAGAACCAAGGTTCTGGGATCTGCAATTACAACGGGCAGTGCTTGTCTCCTTAGGCATGTTAAAATCAGTTATAATGCACATTATTTTTCTTTTTCTCTGATTCTACAATACACTCTAGCTGTAGAAAATTTAAAAAAGTAACAAAGTGTAAAGAAGCAAAAATTAGTTATAAGCCCAGAGGCAACAACTGATAATACCTATTTCCTTCCAGTCTTTTTTTTTTTTCTGAATAATATTATTTCCTTTTCTGCAGAAAGTATTTACTTTTTTTCTTTTTGAGACAGAGTCTCTGTTGCCCAAACTGGAGTGCAGTGGCAGGATCTCAGCTCACTGCAACCTCCACCTCCCAGATTCAAACCATTCTCCTGCCCCAGCCTCCCAGGTAGCTAAGATTACAGGCACCTGCCACCATGCCTGGCTAATTTTTTATTTTTAGTAGAGACAAGGTTTTATCATGTTGGCCAGGCTGGTCTCGAACTCCTGATCTCAAGTGATCTGCCAACCTTGGCATCAGAAAGTATTTACTTTCTTCAGGCAGTAACAAGGGAAAATAGCCCAGAAAAAAAAAAATCCCATTGTATTTACAGAACTAACTCAAATTTCCCCCAGTAAAATCTTGATGCTAACTACATCAAAAATGCATGAAAATCCTCTGGAAAAGCTCAGTAAGGCAATCAGCTAACTCCTTCTACTGCAACACCCAGAAAACCAGAAGAAATAATAATCTACAATGTATACAAGAGGTAACCTTGTCAGAATTTGTTTTGTTTTTCAGAATTTTTTTACCTTCCAAAATCCTATTTTTGCATTGAAACTATTAACCCTAATTATCTTATCAGTGAGAAAAGGAACTTGGGCTCACACAGAGAAGAAACTATGTAGAGGCCAGGTGCAGT